>CM060408.1:59388421-64388421 GCA_030545235.1 Helianthus tuberosus
CTACAATATTAACAAAGACAATTAAAATTTGTTCAATAGAAACAAAGTTGTGAAGATTGTAAGAACTGTAGACACTAAAAGTGTAACTAACCTTAAACTCATTCACAATTTCTTTGGTGTGATCTTGATGAGCAACAAGATACGTATTAACTCCATCAACCATTCCTCTTTCGGCAACATAACACAAACTGTTAGACTTGTCAATCTCCTTTTGAACTTCCCAAAATAATGTGCGTGTATATACTTCATTGGCATGACGTTCTATCGAAAACGATGTTTTGTATCGCTCGGGATTGGTTGTGTCTGTCTCATAAGACAGTTTACGTTTTTTGTTACGTATCTTGTCCACCGATGTATCATAGCAAAGCATGAACTGCACCAACGTATTATGGGGACTAGAATTTGCTTTAAACATATGATTAGCACTTTCGCATCGAGAAGTGGTCTTCATAAGGCAACACATAGGTATATCACGAAAATAACATGGAATCCACTGTTCCCTTATAGCGTACATTTCGTTCATCCAAGCATGATCTTCCAAAGCATACTCAGTCATGAGTAAATTCCATCTCTTTTCAAACCTGTGGGGTTCTATGTAAACATTCCACACCAGTTTGTGGATCTATTTCTTTAACTCAGCATTCGTTTCATCACTGCCCTTTATCTACACATAGGATATAGGATAAGTCATTGCATTAGTATCGTAATAAATACACCCGTCAAACAGCATACATAACTGTACATATGTGTATATCAGAAAAGTCAGCTATTTTTTAAACATATACATGACACATACATAACCTATACCCATACACGTATTTAAAATCCATTTTCCATACCTTAGCTGGTATTTTATTGGTGATGTGCCACATACATAGTCTGTGTACAGACTTATCAAAAACATTGTTCACGGCTTGCTTCATGGCGCAATCTTGATCGGTTAATATGATAAGAGGTTGTTTCCCATCGTGCGCTTCTAAAAACTTTTGTAAAAGCCATGAGTATGACTCAATGGTTTCGTTGTGAATCAATCCAGCCCCGAATATTGAACACTTCTTATGATGATCAACCCCGGTAAAGGGGACAAATATCATATCGTACCTACAAAAAAAAGATTCATAAATATAGTGTTTACATTAAAGACGTAGAAAAAAGACAGATACTAAATGCAGAAAATATTTTAAAATCATTACATGTTTGTGTGATATGTTGCATCAAATGCCACTACATCGCCAAAAGCGTGATAATTTGTTTTTGAAACTCCATCACACCAAAACATCAACTGAAGTTCCTTTTCAACAATATGTGTATTAAACGTGTAATTTTGCTTGTTTTCCACACGCTCATTGAATTTGTCAACGACCATTTGTGCATCTCTGTCGCCAATGAATTCCCGGATATCTCTTCCAAAGTTCTTAAACTCGGTAGTCGTTCCATGAACATTTTGGTGACCTCCCTTTAAAACAACGTATATATTGTGTGCTTTCGTCGGGCCAACGTTAGCATTGTGACAATCAGCAATAAACTGTTTAGCAGCAAAGTCTAGCTTCCTTTTCTTGCGTGATAAATCTAAGTTCTCAGGTGCTGTTAGACCATGGTTGTGTTGTTTAACGAATTTGTAAACCACATAATCCGTAGATCTTTTTACTCGCCTAATTTTAACACATGCCTTACAATCTTTAGCTTTTATACTACGGCATCGTTTCGGTGAACTAGTATTACCCGCTTCCTGGTCTTTGGGCTTATTAGCTCTAGAACACAAAATGTACTGGAGTTTAAATACTCCTTTAGCTTTATCTTTCTTTGACGTACCCAAACGGGTCGAAAAACCAGCCCTCTCTGCATAATGCTCATACATACCAACTGCTTCATCAATAGTTCGGAATCTGGCTCCTTCATACGGTTTTAAATCAGGAGGTACATTTGGTGTCCAATACTTTGTGCCATTAGGACTTTGATATACATTGCTAGCAATAGACTCTAAAATTTCAAACAAGGAATAAACGTCAGCAAATACAAGTAGCATACACCACTGATTTCTTATGAATTGTTCTGTCCTAGAATAATACCTTGCTGCTCAATGGATGCTACCAACACATGATCTTGTACTGCTCGTTGGTCACTCGGATGAGTTACCAAATCAGCTGGTCCGTCAGGCTGCTCGTAAGCATCTGTAATAACAGTACCCTCAGTCGAAAGTTTAAATTCATAAGTATTGTAAAAAAAATACACAACAAAAAAATATGAATACTACAAATACGTAACTTCAATTCAGCGACACACATAGACTAACTTGCATAAACAAATGTTTAAAACTTATACCTTGAAGATGATCTGCTTCTGGTTCAGCGCTCTGAGGTATTAACAACTTGGCAGCAACGTTGGGCTGATCGATCGTCTCTGACATACGGGTACCCTCTATCGTAAATTATAAATCTTAAATGTTAGTTAAACGAATCAATAGACTATACAGTCATCTATTAAAATTACATCGACATTGGATACAGAATTGTATAAACAATTGTTTTAATATTATACCTTGATGACGATCTACTGCTTGATCATTACTCCGAGGAACTAACAAATTGGCTGGAACATCAAGCTGATCGTTCGTATCTGTCAAAAACTATAAATCTTAGGGTTTATAGAAACTAAACCAAACAATACACAGCTATGTAATCTATTTATCCGACACTTGAATCAAACTTGTATACACAGATTTTTTAAGAATATACCATGATGTTGTTCTCCCGGTCGTTGAGCGGTCTCATGAATTAGCAAATTCGCAGAAATAATATTCTGATCAGTCGAATGTGTCATGATTGTTGAATTGCCTGTTGATATTCTGAAGAACGAATACGAATTGAATGATGGTGATGAAGAACGAACAGGAAGATTTGGCGCAGATTATGATCGATACAAATTTGAAATTGGTCATCATGTTGAAGTGTGGGTGGTTTTATCAATAACTGCCATGAAAAATTTAAAAAAGAAAATTATATATAAAATTATAGATGTTAAAAGACGATCCTACCCTTATGTTAGATTTAAGAAGATCTATGGCCAGGATTTGTTCGTTTTGTTCATTATTTATGAAGGGTTCACAAAAGAACCTAAACCTATATATATATATATAGAAAGTATAAGGTACAAAAGGCCTTATCGTACATTAACGTACGTGACCAAGTGTATAACATGCGTAATTACAATTTTGATCAAAAATAACGTGCGTGATTTTGGATTCCATGCGTGATTATAAAAAAAAAACTGATCCCATGCGTGATTATATGTTCCCATGCGTGATTATATGTTCCATGCGTGATTATACCCTGATCTGACGGTTACGCTTGTCGCGTATGTGAAGTACGATAAGGCTTTTTGTATGTTAACATTTCCCTATATATATATATATATGTGTGGTAGAGATCCTAAGAGAAGAGCACCCTATTTGAGAAACTTGAGAAACATTCTTGACCACACATTTCTCCAAGGCAATTTTTTTTACTTCTTATCGCTAATTTTTAAGAGTTTTTTTTTTTTTTGCATATTTAAATATATGTATATTATCAATTTTGAATTATACACATACGTATTTAGGTACTTTTTAAACGGGAGAGGATCATGAGAAAACTACATATAAATGTGAAAACTAAAAAAGTCTAAAAAACATACCAAATTTCTTTTTTTACAATTTTTTATTAAAAATCACTATTTTTTATATATAAAAAATTTAAAAAAAAAACTTGTACTGCACATGTGCATTAAATGTGTACTACACATGTGCATTACATGCTTAAAATTAGCTTTTGAGTTTAGTTTAGCTTTTAGGGTTGGGCTTTTTGGAGGTTTAGGATTAGGATTAGGTTTTTGGGTGTGGGGGAAGGGGGTTTAGGTTTTTGGGAGGTGGGGGTGGGGGGTTTAGGTTTTTTTTGGGTTTATGTTTAGGGTTTAGTTTTAGGTTTTCGGGAGGGGGTGGGGGTTTAGGTTTTTTGAGGGTGTCGGTGGGGGTGGGTTAAGTGGTTTAGGCTTTTCCGTATTATTGCACATGTGCAGTACTTTTTTTTTGAAAAAAAATTAATATATAAAAATTAGCGAAAATTAATAAAAAAAAAATAAAAAAATGGTATGTTTTTTAGGCTTTTTAGTTAACTTTTTTTGTTTTCTCATTTAAACTAGTTTTCTCAATTATTCATCCCCCTTTTAAACTATACATATGTGTATATTATGAAAAATATATATCCTTAACCTAAGAAGTGTAGGAAACCGAGTCAAACAAATGCTGATTGAGCTAATTCCAGCGGCATTGGGATTGGCTCATTGAACAATAACAAAAAATCTCTAAACCCTATACACTAAAGTTAAACCCTATGCTAAAACATAAAAACTAAACCGTAAAGCTAAAATCTAAATACTAATACTAAACATTAAAACTAATATTAAACACTAAAACTAAACCCTAAAGGTAAACCCTAAATACTAATACTAAACACTAAAACTAATCCGTAATGTTAAACCCTAAAACTAAATCATTCATCTCAATCGTAAATTTACAACACTTATTTTTCAATTTTAAACATGTATATACAAATATGTATAGTTAAAAAATTGGCAATATACAAATATGTATAGTTAAAGATTGACAATATACACATGTGTATAAATCCTAAATAAATCGCTTCTTTTTACTTTTTTTTTTGGCATTTGTGCTTAGCGAAAATGTATGGTCCAGCCAGAATGCATCTCAAGTTTCTCAATTAGCCTACTATTTCTCGTATGATGCCAATGCTATATATATACACACACAAATTCTTTGATGTAATTTTTTTTTTTTGAACCGCAACTTTTTAATTTTTAATTGTAAAAGGGTATGGACGGTGAGAGTAACTAAAGGCAAGATGATAATTGTAACTTCATTTTGATTTTGAGAATAAAACTTAGGTAGTGTTTGGTATGGAGGTAGAATGGAATGGATGACTACGAGGGAATGAAGAAAATGGTGTTTGGTTGGTCAATGGAATAGAATCACCCATTCCAAAAGGCATTCTATTCCCTCAAAATCATTCCTTCCACCCCCATGTTTTTTTTTCCATTCCATCCCCTCTTCCACAATTCATCAACAACACCACAACCCACCACCTTCGCTACAACCCACCACCACCACCCACCACCGACGCCATCGCCGCCACCCGCCACCACCTCACCCCGACAGCCACCGTCGCCGCCGCCACCCACTCGCCACTGTTATCACCCACAGTTACGACCAACTGCCAACGCCACTCGCCGCCGCCGCCCACCACCATCGTCGACGCCACCACCAACCTCTGCCGCCGCCACCAACCGCCACCTCTGCTGCCAGCCACCACCAACCGCCACCTTGCCGCCACCACCACTCGTCGTCACCGCCACTCGCCGCCACCACCACCCATCACCGCCGCTGACACCCACCACCGCCACCTATAACCACCCACAATCACTACCACCGACCACCACCGCAACTCACCGCTAATTTTAATACTCCGTTTTTCTTGTCTACCAAACAGTACACAGTAATAATTCATTCCATTCACACATGGTAACCAAACAAGACATGGAATGGTAATGATCCATTGCATTCCCTCGTCCATTCCATTACCTCGTCCATTCCATTCCTTCGTCCATTCCATTACCCTATACCAAACATACCTTTATACTTATGATAATTACTTGGATAATTTGTCGTCCAATCAATCAATCATAAAAACGCAATAATCTTAATCACACAAATAACATATGTTATAGACTTGAACACGATTTCCTTTTCTACATCATATCTTGAAACCGTTAAACTTACAATCATAAATAAAAACGTGTTAAAATTGAAGCGAATCTTAAAGGATAGAAATTTACCAAAGATTGACAAATTAGAATTTTAAGTTACAACTCCTAAGTCATTTTCCACGTCTCTTACTAAATTAAACATGCAATTAGAAAACTATCTTGTCATTTTTTGATGATTCCTTTTCTTGTTAAAACTCTCATCATAAATCTTACAAACAAGAAACTTTTAAATGATTGAAACTCTTCTTTAAAAAACTTCATGTTAAAATTACTTACTAATTTTTGGAATCTAAGTTAAAGAAACATATAAAAAAGAAACACAAAACCAAAATGGTCAACTTCAACATAGAACAAACTTAATATACAAAATTAAAACAACCATACTTTGACTCATGAGGAATTTGGAGTTGTCAACAAGTCATACAATGTCCATACGATTATAATTTATAAAGCCACTTGGCATAACGGCAACGCCGCCGAATATCCATATCGTATATCGGGTTCAGAACTCAAAATTCCCCAACTTTATAAACTTTTTACTTTTGATCTACGTAAAATATTACTGAATTTATATGAAATTTTGATTTTTTGTTAGTTATCATCAATCATAGAAATGATTTTTTTTTCAATTTAAAAACTATTGAAATTTTCATTTCAGATCTTTAGAAGAACTTATTAAAAAGTTTGATTCTATCAATCCAAAGTGATCCACTTTGCAAGCTTAAAAAAATAAAGAAATACTATTTTACCATATTAAATTCCCTTGAAATGTTGGTATACATTTTCATGTTTTATATTGGGTTTAGATTTAAAAGAAGGAATCGTATATACCATATCATATCTTAACTAACCAAAAAATATGTTGGGAAGCATATATGAGTCATATGAGACTAGAGACTTCTAAAACGGGGAAGGTGGAAGTAGAAAAACACTAAACAAATAGCTAATAGTGGAAGAAGGTTGGACAGTTAATTACGCCTCGAAAACACTTTCAGTGGTAGTTTAACAACTGCCACCTTTTGTATTATTATAATGATTTAATTATAAAATTCTTAAGCACTTAATTCTAAATTTAGGATGACTGGGTGCGTCGATTTAAGCATCTTAAAATAATATTTTCCTAAATTTCCAGTTCACATTTTCTAAAGAGAAAAGGGCCTTCTTTTCTAGGTACATAAATATGTCACCAATAACAAGTGGTTAAAAATATATTGACCGTTTTAATGTTGTGGTCTTAGATCCTTTAAAACATAATATACAACTTTCTTCAGGCTTAATAGAGTGTATATATAACAATTTAAAGTACTTATAAAGTCTTAAAGGATGGGTAATATAACTGACATATGTATCTTCATGATAGCACCTCATTGATAAGAAAATGAGAATCTATTGTGGAGGTTCGGGATCAAACCGCAGTACTACCCAATTTACTCTGACATGTGATTTACCTCCTTCATGTTGGTCGTGGAACATTTTAATGAAGGACGCCCAATGGTATCGTACACCAATAATAACTAATCCATTTCAATGTATAAAAAATCTTAATTCGTATATGGAACTTAGATACCCATTCTTTCTTGGTATATGTTTGGTTCCTTTCTTAAGTCGTACATATTGTTAACAGTTAGTGGGATTACTCTCGCTTCGCAGTGAGCTTTCAGTCGATATCAGTGCGGTATTGATTCTCGGTATAGCAATCGAAAGAGATATGCCCAAAAGGATATCGACATATGTTTTACATCGATCGAAAATCATAAAAACAAATTTATGCTGACGACATCGACGATGTAGTTGTGGCGCGTTAAACTGCGAAAAAAATTTAGTGTTTTCTAAATTAAAAAAGCTTATAAAAAAGAAAGAAAAAATATAGAGTTAATTGCCATTTTCGCCCCTGAGGTTTGGGCACATTTGCCATTTTCGTCCAAAATGACACTTTGGTACCATTTTGCCCCTCACGTTTGGCCATTTTTGCCATTTTCATCCAAATCTCTAACCTAGTTACTTTATAACGTCAAATTGAGGTATTTTTGAAATTTGTTAATAATAAGGGGGTAACTTGTAATATATCACAACACATACATACACACAACACATACATACATACATACATACTGCACTCTCTAATCTCTCATCTCTCATTATACAAACACATTATCAGTAGACGAATCAGAAACTAAAAGAACAGGGCAACATCATCAGCAGACGAAGAACATCATCAGCAGACGAAGAACAGGGCAACACCCCCAAATCCGTCAGCCACTGCATCCCTCGAAGCTCCCAAAACCCTCGATTCCCACCTAAATCACCTCTCTCCGGCGATGATTCCGTCGATAACTTTTCAACATCATTTCCAACTAATCAAATTCAATCAAAATCCAATAAAACCCAAATCCCTTTACATCAGCTCCGCCAGCCACCAGTTCCGCCACCTCCACCATCACCCCAAGAACCATCACCCCAACAACCACCATCTCTAACTTCACCCCAACAGCCACCACCGCTGCCACAACAACTATCGGCACCACCATCACCCCACCTCCACCATCGCCTCCGCCATTACCCAAACAACAACAACTGCTGCACAACAACCATTGGCACCACCATCACCCCACCTCTACTATCACCCCAACCAACACCGCTACCCAGATTAGAGAGAAAGAGATACAGATCTAGAGACCGTCATTGATATTTGGTTGTTTTTTGTTTAAAGATTGTTGTTTGTTGAAGAATCACATTACCTGAGATTCAGATCTGATGGTGGTGGTGGTGGTCTCCGTATGCGATTTGATGGTGGTGGTGGGGTGATAGTGGTGGTGGTGGTCTCCGTATTGTTTGACCAGCGATTTGATGGTGGTGGTGGTGGGGGTAATGTTGAAGATGAAGTGGGTAACGGTGGGGAATGGTGGTGGAGGTGGTGGGGAACAGTGGTGGCGGTGATAGGAGATGAGAGAGAAGACAGAGAAGAGAGAGAGAGAGAAGAGAGAGAGATGGAGATGGTGATCTGTGTGTATTTTTATATATATACATATATTTTATTTATTTATTTAAAAAGAACATAATTGTTTATTATATTTTATAGAGTAAATATAAAAAATTAAATTAAAAAAATTCTCATTTAACAGAACTTTTTAACTAGGTTAGAGATTTGGATGAAAATGGCAAAAATGGCCAAACGTGAGGGGCAAAATGGTACCAAAGTGTCATTTTGGACGAAAATGGCAAATGTGCCCAAACCTCAGGGGCGAAAATGGCAATTAACTCAAAAATATAAAAAGATTATGTTGAAGCCAACAGGGTAGAGGCTGACGTCAGTACCTTAAGAGTTGGTTGAGGGTGGGGTGACGGGATTCAAACTCGCTACTGACAAATGAGGAACCAACACGTGGATCCACTGTGCTACAACTCATGTTGTTTAAGTTGTTTAAGGGGCTGTTTGGCAGCTTCTGAATGGTTAAGTGCTGAACCAGTAAGAGGTCTGAACCATTAAGTGCTGAATGAGTAAGAGGTCTGAACCATTAAGAGCCAGTATAATGCTTAACTATTCAGAGGCAAATGTCTGACCAATTCAGATTAGAGGTCTTAACCATTCAGACTCGGTATAATGCTTAACCATTCAGAGGCAAATGTCTTAGCCATTCAGACATCTGCTAGCAAAATAAACAGCCTGAACCATTAAGAGCTATGAACCATTAAGTGCCTCATTAAAAGGTAAACAAACAGCCCCTAAGTTTTTGAAAAAAAATTAGAGACTTAGTGTTACACCCTAACTCGTGACGAATTATCGACTGGGGCGTGATGATTGTCCACAATCATGACACTGTTTAATTTTTCATAATTATTCATGTCTTTTTTTATTATGAAAACACCAAAAATACAATGTTCAAATATCTAAACAAAATTCAAAAAGAAATATATAGAAATCACATTATTAACTTCTAAGGCCCATCTTATGTGACTTCAATCCAAGTATCTTCAAACCTTATTTCCGGTACCACGTGTAAAATATTTAGGTCAACTATAAAGAGTTGGTGAGTAAATCTAGTTTTGAATAAATATAAATTATTTTAAAATAGTAATGCAAATCAATGTGTTATTTTGATAATCCAAATAAGGCCTGGTCTATTCGCACACGCCATTTGTCTTTTTGCACACCCAAAGCGCCGCGCTATGGCCAAAGCGCCGCGCTTTGGGTGTGCAAAAAGACAAATGGCGTGTGGAGTGGAGTTTGTGTTGTTTTTTTGTTGGAAATAGGTGGGATGTGGGTTAGTTTGGTAGTGTTTTTTGGAGGAAAAAATTGTATTTGAGTTTTATTATTATTATAAAATATTAGTATTACATATAATTCATAGTTGTTTTATAATTACGTTTTTTTACGTCATTATTTTTATAGAACGTATATAATATAAGTGCGTCTTTATAAACTGTTAACCTAGTTTATTTTGTTAAATTAAACGAACACGTTAAATAAAATGTACAGAAAGCCATAAGAATTAAACGTAAACAATCCAAAACCAACGTTATGTAAATAGAAGATTAACTGTAATATATATATATATATATATATATATATATATATATATATATATATATCAGTTTGTACATACAAAACAAAAAGGTACAACTGAGTACATAATACATAACAAAACACTATACAAACAAACTAAGGTACTAATCCTCGTGCGGTGGGGACGGTGGGAGGGGAAGTGGAGGCAACCCGGCGAGCTCTCGTAGAGCAACGAGCGTCTCGACCATCCAGTCAATGAGTGCGCCCTGGCGTCTGAGGCGCCGGTCGAAGTCCCGAGCCACCTCACGCGCTGCCGGAGGCAGGTCAGCGTAAACGTGCTGCGGGTACTGTGGCGGCTCATGAGCTGGCTGAACTGGTGGTACCGGGATCTCCTCGACATGCTCCTTCTGAGCCGGATCCTCGAATACAGGCTGAGCCTGAGCCTGAGGCTGGCCCTGAGGCTGATCGAGGCCTAGAGCCTGTAGCTGAGCCTGCCGAGCGGCCTCCTGAACATGAGCAGGCGCTAACACTCCATCCCTCACCTCAATGACAACCGGGATGACCTCCGGCAACTCCTCCGCATGCCAAATCTGCCCGTCACGGCCCCTAAACCTCAGACCAACATCAAAGGTACGGGTGATCTGCATGCTAGATACTGACGCGCGGCCCAACCTAGTTGACGGGATCGGATCGGACAGCCCCGGATCACTCTCGGGCACGAGCCCTAGCGAGCGTGCAATGGCGGTGATGTATGAGCCACCGTGCAGCTTCCCGCGGAGCTGCCGGTGGTATGCACCTGCAAAGTAATCTGCCAGGCAGGCTGCTAGATCGCAGGTCTGGCCGCGAAGTAGGCAGTATAGAAAGAAAAGGTCACTGAGGTTGACCTTCTCCCTGCTGGTACCCCGCAGCACGATAGATGACCCGATAATATGGTTAAGGTATCGGTACAAGGGGTCTCTAATGGTGGTGGCCTTTTGTGAGGATTTCCCAAAGGGAACCCTGGAAATGGCCCTCCAGAAACTAATAAGCGTCTGCCTGTCCATCACCCTAACCCCCTGCGTATATAAATCAGTATCAAGCTCGGGCTCTGTGTACAAACCTGAATGGACAACAAACTCCCGCACACTCATCTCAAACTGCTGACCGGCGAGACGGAATGTAACCTCATGGACTAGAAAATTCGGGTCCTCCACGTAATCCGCCGGATGCGGCGCGTATGTAAACGTAGAAAGAAACTCGACCGTAAGCTCACGGTACGAGTCCTCCATCACTAGCTGAAAGAGGCGCGACCAAGGAGTATCTAGTCCAACCATAGCACGCGTCCGCGCGGCCTCTCCCACGGTCTCCAGCAGGTCCCAGTCTATCCCTACATGCCCCCCAATCTCCATGGTGCGCAACCTAGCGCATCTCCTCGCCGCCCGTGACCCCTGCTCAAACTGCAGGTACGGACATACCTCTACCTCTACCTCTGCCTCCATCTGCTCATTCTCCTCCGACTCCTCGTGATCGGAATCCATCCCTGCACGTTTAAATACAAATACAATATTAAACAATATCAAATACAAGTTATTATTAATAATTCTAAAAAATTTAAATAATAATAAACAATTCAAACAATAAAGATCATTTTAATATTATTAAAATACAAATAATATTATTTATTTAAATTGTATTTGCATTATTAAACAACAATATTGTATAAATAATAATAAACAAATAATACTAAAAACAAAAAAAAAAATTAAACATGAACCAAAGCGCACCGCTTTGGCCTTCGAGCGGCGCTTTGGTTCTTCGTTTTCAAACCAGAAACGCAGCCACCGATCAAACTCAACCCAATCAACTAACATTCAAGTATAAAAATTGAACCAAAACAATAAATGAAGTTCGATCGTACCTAATAGCGTTTAAAATCTGGAAAAACACGATCGCGAGTTGAGTGTGTGTAATCGCACCTTTTGTGTGTGTGTTTGTGTTTTGTGTTGAAATGGGGGAGAAGCCACCCCGCTTCAGGTTAAACGAGGGACCAAAGCGCCCCGCTTTGGCCAAAGCGGGGTGCTTCAGTTCAAATTTTCGGGCAAAACGCCCCTCTTAGGTCAAAGCGCAGCGCTTAGGGCCTTTTTAAAATTTTTTAATATTGTTTTTAATTCACGAACGTGTCGATAATAGTCTAAATTTTACGCTTTTTCCATTATACATCATTTTTAATATATATGGACTATACTGCAAGTTCTAGATCAAATCGGTTACGTGTGATGTCGTATTCCATTATATCGTATCATTTTGGTTTAAAAGCACAAGTACTCCTATGAGTAGTGTTATGTGTATCAGCCGCCTACCGTACATGTACATGACGTATTTTTTCATTAATTGTAGTATTATGATGTATATTGTCATTTTGGGTCATACAAGTACGTATTGAATCTGATTTGGTCGTGTCGGTGACATTCGGTTTTTAACGTGATGTAACGCATATATTGAACAAACGTACTCTTGGATTGTAAAAGAATTAACGTGATTATTATTAAACACAATTAACATACATCTTGAACATACGGGGTTACATTAAAGTCCGGGGGACGATACGTAAGCATTTCGTACGCGTTGATCTGATCCCTGTATAATGTATGCCAGGCTGCTGCGCGCTCTGTTATGTTCGCTGTCCAGAGTAGGTTTGGGGGAGGCATTGGATAACATCCTCCAAGCTCTACATGTATGAAATGCCCACCTTCGACGAACACAACCGCAACCACCAGGTGAGGTTGCTCAGCTTCGTTTGGCCCGCCCACCAGAGGGAAAATTGTATCGTTCCCACGAATGTCGAAGGTGTGAACAATCACACCGTATCGTTGGGCAATAAGAAACCCCGTCTCAGGCATCGTCATGTAATTTTCGATAGCTGCTCGTCCCACCCCCTTGAAATGGATCCGTCTAACCAGCGCATCATAATGTCCAATGTTTTCCATTATAAGTTGTTTCCGGATCATCAAATACGTATTTTGTTTCATTCCTAACCCAACAGCCACCGATCGAAACCCACAATGACCATCTGGTTTCACGTCCTTTATTCTCACGATGTATGGATGGATCACTTTGGGAATCTGAGATGCATAGTTGCGGATCGCTATATCCGTCTTAGGACCGAGCTTGATCATCGGGAAATCAGGGTGTAGGTTGAGCGGTTTGGTATTCTTTTGTCTTCTAGAATGTTGGGATGATACGTACGAGCTGTGATGGGGAAGATCGTCTGAGGCCTCGACCCAAGTTTCTTCCGACGGAATGTACGAGCTTTTCTAGCGGCTTCAACCTTCCTTTGTTCCTGCGTTTTCAATGTTGGGCGACCACGAGTTTTCTTCAGAACAACAGGAGGTTTTTTGTTATTGTTCCCTGGATTGAGGATTTGCTGAAACTTTTCAAAGAATCTCCTTTTCACTTGAGGGGGTGTTGGATCGATCTGTTGTTTCAATTTTTTCAAATTCCGCGTCTACATCGATATCCTCTATCTTATTCCTTGCAGGCTTGAAGTCAAGCTTCTTCCAGAACACGTCTATCAAATTGATACGGATTTGCTGACCTGTGGACGAAAACAAATTAGGTGGCAAAATCATAACGAAAAAGGTCAAAAATATTAATTACCGTTATTTTCCAACTTTTCCAAACGATAGGCACATGGCAAACCACAACTAGTAAAAAGTTGGCAACCACAGCTTGCACCGTAGGCTCTCAACCCGTCTTCCTTACGTTTTAGTTCCATATTCAAAAGCTCAATCGCAAATATTGAAACCTTTCTGAGAATATTTGCAAGCATGGGATGATCCTTGTGGTGCTTCATCACTTTTCGGAGGCTTGTTTCAAAGCTACTTCTAATCTCGGCGTATTGTCTATCAACAACATGATCAACATACAGTACAAGTTTATCCAGTGTGTTGCGATGACTTGGAAAGTGACTTTTTAGTGTTGCATGCATGCCCTCAACCCTGTTGGTCGTAGTTTGGTGAAAGTTAATAGTTTTGTTAGTCCAGCAAGATACAAACTTTTCATGATACGGATCAAACCAGGATTTCATCAAATAATCAAAAACCTCTGAAATTAAAAAACGTAAATAGTCGGTTTTTGTTATTATATAAAATTTGAACATAATTATGTAAGAAATACTCACGTTCACGGCCATCTTCTTTCAGCTGTGCTTCAAGGTTTTCCAAGTTATACATGTATATTTCCTCGGTCGTAGAGTCGCACAATGTCCAAAATGTACGTACGAATTCTTTCCACTGCTTGTCAGAGAATTTCCTCTTGCTGTTCTTATTAATATTTTGTTGAATATGGAACCGACAAAGATACTTATGCGCTTTTGGAAAAACTTGTTCACACGCGTTAATTATCGCAAATTCCCGGTTTGTTTAAATCACGCGCGGTTCCATACATCCTACCAGCATAGACTTGATCCCCTGCAACACCCATAGGTAGTTCTCTAACTTCTCAGCGGAAATTACCACACAAGCAGCCGTAAACGATTTGTTTGTCGACGTCATGCCTACGACCTGAACAAATGGCAGGTTGTACATGTTCGTTTTGTAGGTGGCGTCAATCATTAGCACATGCTGGAAGGCACACCACATAGTGAATGATTTTTTGTGAACAAAGAAGACATCTTCAACTGCGTTCGATATCTCATTCGTGCGCATGTAATAAGTGTAATCTTTTTCGAAAAGAATGTTTTCAAGTTTTTGCATCGGAGACTTACCGACATTTTTTCCGGCGTTGATCTTCTGAACAGCATTGTGTATATCTTTCGGAATAAGCTTTTTAGCCGGATTGTTTTTCGTCAGCGTTCGCCAGATACTGTGGTTGGGAATATCTTGCTCTGCCAGCTCCTTAACCAGTTTTGTATCCTCCGAAGAAAGCCTTCTCACATACGCGTGACCCTCTAAGTTTTCAATAGGAGTGTGGTTATGCTTCGCCTTCGTCACCTCGATCCTCCAAACACTTCCGGATGATTCCGAAAACCCGATCATCTCGAACGGGCAACCTATTTTCTTGCTACCCGTTTTCCTCTGTGTAGCTATACTCTTATGCTCCCCACCAAAAGTACATTGAAACCAAATCTTGTAATTCTCTCTTCTTTTATTCGACCTCTTAATCACAATGAGGTAACCATTGTCTTTTGCCGTGTCTTGTACCCAACGCACCAACTCTTTATGTGACGAAAAGGTCTGCGTTGTATCAAACGAAAATGTAACCGGGTAACAGCCTTCCTCCTCAACAGACACATCCTCCGAATAGACTTGATGTTCAAAGCTCTGTTGACAACCGTAACTGTGGTCTGGATAACACTCCTGCTGTACAAAGCTCTGTTGACAACCGTACGGATATTCAACCTGAGGATACGCTTCGTCTCCGTAACCGTAATTCGAATAACCTTGTTGTGCGTAAGGGTCCTCCACAGGGGTATTCAAATCCAGCTTCACCGTGTTATCACGATAACGAATACCAGATACAATCTCCTCCTCCCTCAAGTTGGACGAGACCGGTTTCTCATACGAGTCAGAAATAGCGGTCCCCTCGTAAGAATCAGGAACAACTGACTCGTTAGAATATTGACCGAAAAGATAGTTGCTTAACCACGACATCGTTTTTTCAAGACACGTAACTAATACAGCAAAACCGCGCGTTATTTTGAAGAAACACAAGTAAAACCCCCGTATGTTTGGAAAAAATATATTGAGTGATTTAGAAATCGAATACGTTAACTGTTGTGCCTGGCCAGCTTTTAAAAGCAAACATTTGGGGTCGAAGCGCCGTGCTATGTCCATAGCGCTGCGCTTAGGGGTCACGCGACGCCTAAAACCTACTATCAACTTTATGTCCTCTCAAACATAGTCAATTATGTGTCTCAAACATCAGTCAAATCACCTTTTGTCGACCTAAGCGCCCCGCTTTGGCCATAGCTCGGCGCTTTGGCCGTGTGAAATTAATTTTAGCCGTGTGTAAATAGCATGATCCTCCAAATAATGAATAATAAATAAAATAAACCAATGTTTGCTTTGTGCCCCTAACTTCGAAGAGTTAGACTGAATAAATATGGTTCCAATCACCCATAGCCATAGGTAACTAGTCCACCAATAGATCTACATCCATGCTTGACTTTCTTGACTACCACATACAATCTCAATAAAAAATAAACACATAGCACATAATTCACATAATAACTTTGCATGCTTGATTTATTGATTAAAATGAATATGAGATTTAAGACATGATAATACACCCCAAAAACATTTTAAAGTAAAAATGAGAGAATCTACTCATTGTTTGCGAAGATAACCATAAATAATTTCGTACTGGAAAATAGAATAATAGTCCAACAAGATCACCCTAATGTATCAACATAACAAAAACTAAACAAAAGGTATTTGCCAAAACTATAAATTTCTAGGACTTAAAACTCCTATTCACATAATTTAAGTAATAATGATTGTGATTAAAATTATTGTCTTGTAAAATAATAAATATAAAATTATCTGAATTTATATTTCATCATGTAATGACATTTATGAGTGTTAGATTAATATTTTGATAATTATTTTTTTATAAATAACTACCTAAATAAAGTTTAAAATATGAATGCCTACATTTTTTTACAAAAATTCAAGTAGTTAATCTAAAATGTTTAGGCCCTGGATTTCAGTTTCAAACCATAAAAACATGTTTGAAATTAAAAAACCCCAATTCCCTTTTACTTAAGAACTAGGGCTGCAAACGAACCAAACGTTCGGCGAACAATTCGTGAACCGTTCGGCGGGAAGTTCGTTTGTGTTCGTTCGTTTATTAAACAAACGAACACAAACAAGAAATTTCGTTCGTTTAGTTAAATGAACAAACATAACAGAGGGCGCACTCATTCATTTATGTCGTGAACGTTCGATAACGTGCTCGTTGTGTTCGATCGTTCATTAGTGTTTTTAGCTTTTATATGTTATTTAAATACTTTAAAAATTCTGACAAATAAAATATTTAATAAGTGTCAGTGTGTTATATATTTTGTTCATGAACATTTTTTTATGTTCGTTTGTTACCATTTGTGTTCATGAACATTAGTTTGTGCTTATTTGTGTTCATCATCGTCCGTTTTCATTCGTTGCCTAAAATTAAAAAACAAACACAAACGAACACGAACAAGTTCATTTCCTTAACAAACAAACACGAACATAAAATCTCGTTCAGTAAGCGTTCATGAACAGTTCGTGAACACACATATTTCTTAACAAACGAACACGGACAAGGACTTGTTCGTGTTCGTTTGGTTCGTTTGCAGCCCTATTAAGAACCCTAGAATCATCTTACAATAAATTCGGATTCATTTTCCCTCTATCATTGAAATTGATAGAGAGCTTTGTAGATCATGAAAACCATGCTAAATGGGTACACGAATCACCTTATTTGGCCTCAGATTAAAGGAGAAATCGACTATGGAAGTTTGTGTGTTCTTGGTTTAGTTTCGGCTTGATGTAGGATGATTTGGATGGCTTGGGACCGACTGGAGCTAGGGGAATGATGTAAAAGAGGTGGATGGTTCATTTGGTTGAGATTTTATAAACCAATTAAATAAAAAATGGTCGGACTGATTGAGTTCTTGAGAGTGCTTTAAGGGTGTTTTAATTTGAGTTAGTTAGATCACTTATAGACATTAATGGTGTCGTATGATGATAGGAATCACATTGCACCATGAAACCAAGATGAATGGGACGGGTTGAAGTTCGAATGGTGGAGGATTTATGGGTTTTCGATCAGGTTGGGTTGGATCTGGGTTTCTAGTCACAAGTGAGGAAGAAGAGAAGAGGGGGGGGGGGGGCGCATGAGGGGGCTTATCGTGAGTGGGGGCGGGGTTGGCTGGCGCGTCGGGCGCGTGGGGGTGGGGTGGGTTTGGTTGTTTGACGATTCTAGCCCCTTAACTTCATAACTACACTAACCTTATTATCCTAACTTCCTTAACCCTTTTCATTTATAAAACTAACAAAACTTTTTTTGGAACGGCAAACGACATATTATTCAATAGATTGTTTGGTTAAGCGAGGCACTAAACCGGAACATTATACACGATTACCCATATTTCGCCTAACAATGATACATTACTCACCTATATTAAAAATTATCCAGTTTCACCACTCCAAATTATTCCGTTTCGCCCTGTGCTTCGCCCAAAGGAAAGACGTTGTTTGAATTTCTCCGAAGATCTTATTGATGACGATACATTTGCAAGAAAAGATAAGTCCATTTCGCGCCTTCCATATCTCCCAACATGAAGTTAGTATTATTAGTTGAATTATCCTTCTCTCATATTTTGACACCATCATCTGTTTGTGAATCTCTAATAGGTCTTTCATTGTATCAACAACCATACTAGGAATATTGCACCATGAGCATACCATGTTCCTTATTATTGTCGATATGCCACATGTTACAAATAAGTGATCCGAATCTTCATCTTCATCTTCATCTTCAGCTCCGCATAATCTGCAACTTGTAGAGCCGTTAAGAACATTTCGTTTTTGCAGATTTTTAAGTGTTGCCAGCCTATTCTGAGTCCTGCTCCAACAAAAAATATTAGTTTTTTTTTCGGAGCCCATTTAACCCAATCAACCGGGCAATATGGAATCGCAAACCTTGAAAGCACATCTCTGCATGATGAAACCGAGAATGTCTCTTCTTTGTGTTAGGATCTTAGTTTGATAAGATTGTGTTTGTTTAATAATTATGAAGATGAATGATAAACAATTACAGCGGAAATGAATGAATAAACTTTCAACACAATCAAAGAGAGAACAATTTTAAGCAGACATGTTTAACATAGAACCGAATGATTATATTTGTTTACAAAGATCAATCCTAATGCATGCATGCACAAAGCCTCCCCCTCAGCCCGAGCTCACAATGGTTTGTTCGTACAGAATGACTTAGTGAAGTAAGAGCTAATAGAACAGTATGTGGTACTGTTCTATGTATAGTACAGAACAAACCACTGAAGCATCTTTGCTGACGTCACCATGAAAGTGATATCTAACCTCCTAATATCCTATAACCACTAATCTAAACAAGCACTGTTTTCTAACTACTGATTACAATTACAATACAAAGAAATAAACTGAACTACTGCTTCTCATTCCACTGTTATACTCCCAGCAGTGCTTTGTGTCTTCAGCAGTACTTGAACCATGACAGTAGATTGAGCATCAGTGCTTAGTCTTCAACAGTCTTTAAGTCTTCATCGGATGTTGAAGATTAGCAGTTGTTTGTGAAGGGCAGTACTTATAAGTCATCAGATGTTAGGTCACATTCAAGGAGGAAGACTGATGCAAACAACTGCTTATACTGAATCCACTGATCTGATCCAGTTTTGGCTTTAATCAACTGTTCCTTTGTAGGGTTCAATCCCAACAATCTCCCCTTGGAACAGATGATGCCAAAACTCTTCATTATTCTGGATCTTTATTGTCTCATCAATAATTCCCTCACTTGTCCTTTGAATTGTAATTCAAAGTCCATGGAATTAGTATCATCCTCATCCCTGCACAGTGGAAGCTCAAGGAGATCCTGCAGATCTTCAACACCCAGGCCAAGTGTTTGTTCCCCTTGATATGTGCTTCACATCTCCATTGGATCTGAGCAGAGTCAATACATGGGTCTTTTGATCAGACTTCCACTTTAGTATTTTTGAATCCAATGGGTTTCTTGGGAGAGTTTTTATTGATGATGAGTTTGGAGATTGAGGCCTGGTGATGACAACTTTGGCAGGGTCTTGAGATTGAGTTGATCCTTTTTTTCTGCCATAAGTGTCTGAAGAACCATCTTCATGATATATTCTTCTGAAACTTGGTCTTCTTTTGATACTGCTGTATCCATCTGCTTTTGTTTCTTTCTTTGATAAAAGATGGCAGCAGTTGAAACAATGGGTTTTCTGATGGGTAACTTTTGTGGCTTGACTGGAACCACTGCTTCAGGATAATTAGGCTTTTGAGGAGCAGTGGGATCTCTCTTCCTCAACTCTTCCAAACTTTTGTAAGTGGCTAACACTTTATCCTCTGTCCACCTTGTGACCTGGTTCCTTGACCCATAATCAGTAGCAATCAGTTCTTCTTTCATTCTTTTCAGCCTTAGGGTCCTTTCTGGTACATTTTTCTTGTACTTAGCCCATACTGGAGGAGTTTGCTTTACCTTTTCTTTAAGCATCTTTTGAATTCTGGCTATCTCTTCTTGTAGTTCACTGATATTCCATTCTTTGTATTGATGCTTATCTGCTCTGTACTTCTTGTATGCCATTATGTACTCAAGGTAGTCTTGCCTCATACTTTCATCATCTTTTTCAGACAGTTTTTGGCAAAGATCTTTTGAGAACTGTTCTAATGTTCTGACCATGGTGAGCAGGTATTGCAAATTTCTCTGAATCTCTTTATCAGACTTTCCCTCTGTATCTCTTTTAGATATATCCTCTGCTTGTTGGGCTTTTATCTTGAGATATTCTTCTATGTTTCTTGGGAAAGGATAACCTTGAATGGAAGGAAGTTTCCTTTTTGTAGGGTCATCTTCAGAGTAAAATGATTTTATCTCCTCCCTAACTGCTGGAAGATCCAATGGGTATTGAAATCCCACAGGAACAATAGCAATGTTTGAATTTAGAACTTTAGCTGAAGATAGTGGAGCAAGGTTTGGAATAGGCACAATGGACAGTGGTTGTGTAGATTTTGGAGTTGGGGAAGTGTCTTCTTCCAGTACAATGTTGGTTACCCTTCTCCTTTTTAGCTTAGGAGAGGTTGGTGGTGGATTTGTGGATTGAGTGGTGGTGATTGATGTGGTAGATATTTGACTAACAGTTGTTGAAACAACTGGTGTTTCAACCACTGTTGCCATTACAATAGTTGATGTGTCAGCTGTTGTCTTCTGCTTTTTGGCAGGTGGTGTTTGTGGTGGTAAGGTTGTTTTTGGTGTGATAGTGGATTGCGTGTGGATTGTAGTAATGGCGGCAGTTGTTGGGTTAACATCTGTTGAAACAACTGAAGTACCAACAACTGTTGATACAACAGGTGTCTTAACATCTGTTGGTTTGGGGGTTTGATGAGAGGAACTTTTGGGGGTTTGAGGAGTGTGTTTTGTGGCTTTGGAAGGTGTGGTTGTGGGTTGCCTTACTTTTCTGGTAGACTGTCTTCTTTTTGGCTTAGAAGTACCCTGCTCTTCCTTTTCCATCAGAATTTTCTTTTCCTCCTTAAATCTTTCTGACCCTTTTATCTCTGTTGTCTCTTTCATGCCTGCTTTTAGATCATCAAAGGCATTTTTAGTCTCATCAACCTTTTTGGAACCATCTGGCTTAGGGATTTCCACAACCAACTTAGACAGTGGATCTGGTTTAATGTATAGACCATCTTCATATCCCTTCTTCTTTTTCTCCCCCTTTTTGGCATCATCAGGTGGATTGTCCACAAAGATGATTGAAGGAGGACCAGTGCCAGTGGTTTGTAATAAATGGGTCTTAATTGCCTTGATGTCTGCTTGTATATCCTTGAACCTAGCTTCCATCAGATTTCTGATCTTTTGAATTTGAACTTCATGTTGTTGATCAGCATACTGTCTTTGTTGCAGCAGTGGGTGTAGCCTTTTGAGCTTGTAACACCTGTTGCAGCATGGTTTTAGATTTCTGCAACAGATGTGTCAAGTTTATCAACCCTCTTCGTCAATTCTATGTACTTTAAACCATCACCCAAGTTAATGGGATCATCTGATTTTCCACCAGTGGTGGTTGTATCAGTGGTTGACTTAGGGAAAGTTTCCCAGAAGTCATCCACTGATGCCCCTTTTTCTTGGTACTGGGGACTTCTTTCTTCAGTAGAGGTTACCATTTAAGTGTACCAGTGTATAAAGGATACATACCAGTAGACACTATGGTTCCCAAAGAAGAAATTGCCTTCAAGGGAGTCTGACTTATGAAACTACTATCCAAGTGTAAACCAGTTGGTTCAACACTTGTAGTAGCTGCTCCACTTGAACTACTGACAGGAATTACTTGTAATTCCTGCAGTGTAACCTCCTCAGCTATTGGTGGGTTGACAGAGATAGAGACACCAGACTCAGTCAGTTGTTGTGGCATATTCTCATTTATAGGTGATTGAGAAGAACTGATTTGTGTCTGGGCTATATCAACTGCATCCAATAGAGGTAGTATGGATGGTGGAATTTGTGAAGTGAGGATAGGGGTAGAAAGAGAATTTGCCCCGGGAGCTGGGCTATTGAACATAGATTCAAGTGAATCAAATGTTTCATATTGTGGTGTCCCAGTTGTTACAATCTGTTCCTTTTGAGAGGAGGCAGGAGGAGTTTGAGGCTCAGGTTGAGATCTTTCTTCCATCTGCTGTGAGGAAGTAGCAGTAGTGGTTATTGGTGACTTTTGTGTTGTCACAGGTATAATCTCTGGGATCTCATCTTCAAGAGTTACCTTTTTAGTGGGTTTGGGGGGCTTTTGGATATTTTTCTTTTTGGGTCTTTTGGTGATTTTAGGTGTGGGTTTCACAGCAGTGGTTGTGCTGCTGTGATCACCTTGAGCAGTGGGCTCAACAGCAGATGCCTGAGGAGCAGTGGTTGCTGCTAAATTCTGCTTAGGAACCTCTGTTTGTGTTTTAGAAGGTTTTGACAGCCTTGTAAATGTTTCAAATGATAGGCTGTTTATTTGAAAAGGGTTTCCTTGGATAAGCACATGTGCATTATCCTTTCCAAACTTTTTTTGTAAGTAAAAACTTAGAAATCTTGGAAATAATAAAAAGGATTTTTTTATTAACATTTATAACAAGATCATTGAAAATCTCCTGGGAGTAGTTAAAATTTTCCTCATTCATGATAGCATAACCCAGGTATTGGATTTTCAATGGGATCTCATTGAAAGCTGTTGTTTAATTAGACACACACATGAGGAGGTTATGGAATAAAAACCTCATGGCAGGAGGAAAACTGCCTTCTTGTAAAGTGTCCTTTTTCATCTCTTCCTCATACCCTCTCTCAATAAAATCAGTTTGATACTCAGACTTTGGGAATGAGCTTTTACTTGTAAAATCGTTGATTTCAAACACCTCTGAAATGGTTTGAGGTGTGATTGTAAGTGGAACACCCTTTATTGAGGAATTAATGGATAAGGGCTTTTTGTCCTTAATTTCGATTTTTGCATTTTTCCTGAATTATTGTTGGGTTTCCATGAAAATGGCTTCATTACAAGTCAACAAAGTTTTGTACTTTGAGGACGAGAGTGCATCAATGACGGAGTGAAAATCTGTGTTTTGACTTGTTTTTGCAAGGGTACACAGGTAGTTATGTGGGGTTTTGAATGGAAGAGCCATTATGAATCGAAGGTGAGTATGAGCGAATGAAGAAGATGAGTGATTTGAGATAATTTGGATGATAACTGCTTTTGAAAGGAATTTTGGATTCGATTCGACAGTGAAAACCCTGTTTGGGGTTTTGATCAGGGTTTTAAAGGTGGAAAAAGTGAATGCTGACGTGGCAGCGGTTACAAAAGATCTGACCGCTAAGTACTGTCCACGTGCCAACCTCTGATGAATAATGGATGACAGTTGTTTAGGAAACCACTGAAGAAGCAAGATTAGTGGTTTACAACGGCTAAAATGAGTACAATGGCTGACTTTTAACTATCAGTGGATAGCATATCCGTGGATTAAACACTGAAGTTTGATCAACAGTGATTAACAAGAAAATGAAGGAACATAGGTTGACTTTCAGCAGTGGATAGTATCAACAGAACAGATGTTTGAACCAAATCAGTGGTTATGGCAGACTTTTAAGGATTAATGAAAATTTTCATTTTTAGCTATTTTTAAGGATGAATTTTTGATTTTCTGAAAACATTTTAACGCTTTTTATTCACAAAACAACAGGATTTTGCCTGTTATTTCATGTTAAGCATGCCAATCCTAGAGATCAAGCTTTCAAAGGTAGATGTGTCTAATGCTTTTGTTAGCACATCTGCCAGCTGATCTTTGGTATGAACATGATGCAGAGAAATCAAACCTTTTTCATAGCAATACCTCACAAAGTGATGTCTGATATCAATGTGCTTGGTGGTTGAATGTGAAACTGGATTTTTGATGATATTTTCTGCTGCCGGACTATCCAACATGAGAGGTGTCTTTAAGGTAGTGATACCAAAATCCAGCAATTGATTTTGAAGCCATAACAGTTGGGCTGTACAGCTTGTAGCAGCTATATACTCTGCTTCAGCAGTGGATGTTGAAACAGTTGCTTGCTTTTTGCTTTGCCAAGATACTAAGCAATCACCTAGAAATTGGCACCCTCCTGATGTGGACTTCCTTGTTGCATTGCACCCAGCAAAGTCACTATCTGTGAAACCTGAAAGCTTAATATTCCCATTAGCAGGATACCAGATACCAAGTGTGGGAGCACTTTTTATGTATCTGAGTATCCTTTTCATAGCTATTAGGTTAGACTTTCTAGGGGCTGATTGGGATCTTGCACAAACACATGTTGCAAACATGATTTCTGGCCTAGATGTAGTTAGGTACAATAAAGACCCAATCATGCTTCTATATAGTGTTTGATCCACCAAATCATCCTTTTCATCAGTCATGACTAGCTTGATGGTTGCCATGGGTGTACTACATGGTTTACAATCATTCATCTCAAATTTGTTTAAAGTTCTTTAGCATATTTGCTTTGATGAATGAATGTTCAATTTTCCAGTTGTTTCACTTGGAGACCAAGGAAACACTGTAGTTCACCCATTGCACTCATCTCAAACTCAACTGCCATGAGTTGTCTAAACTCTTCACACATTTTAGAACATGTGCTTCCAAAAATGATGTCATCCACATAAATTTCTCTCTCCATTTTAAAAAAAAAAAGTGTTTTGTCTATTTTACCTCTTGTGAAACCAATAGAGAGAAGTAAGGTGGAAAGAGTTTCATACCAGGCTCAAGGTGCTTGTTTCAAGCCATACAAAGCTTTGTTTAGCTTGTAGACATGATTTGGTTTAAATGGATCTTCAAAACCAGGAGGTTGACAAACATATACCTCTTCTTGAATCTTACCATAGAGGAATGCACATTTGATATCCATTTGAAACACCTTTATGTTGTGGTTGACAGCAAAGGCCAGGAACAGTCTGATAGCTTCCAATCTAGTTACATGGGTAAAAGTTTCATCATAATCAATGCCCTCTTCCTGTCTGAAACCTTGAACCACTAGCCTTGCTTTATTCTTGACAACAATGCCCCTTTCATCGGTTTTGTTTTTAAAGACCCACTTTGTACCAATAGGACTCACACCCTCTGGTAGTGGTACACTCCCATACTTGTTGTCTTTTAAACTATTGGAGCTCCTCTTGCATGGCCTCTACCTAGCTGTTGTCTTTCAGTGCCTCTTGGTACTTGACTGGCTGATGGAGAGATAGAAAACCAGCAAAAAGACAGATGTTTTGGGATTGGCTTCTTGTGAGCACCCCTTCACTGATGTTGCCAATGATTTGGTCAGGTGGATGAGACTTCAAGAAGATCAGATCTCCTTTTTATGGAACAATGGCATTTAATGGTGAGGGCTGCAGATGTGAATCATCTGAGCTAACAACTGTTGGTGACTTTGATGACCCAACAGTGTCTTGAAATGGAGGTGGAGGAATAGGTGGAATTGGTGTGGAAACATGTTGACTTTTATCTACTATTTGAGGACTTTTATCAACAGTGTTTGATGATGTGGAAGCAGGGGTTAAAGGGCTACTTTGGTCAACAACTATTGAGGTAGCAGTGGTTGAGCTTTGACAGTTGTTTTGAACATCTGCTGCTCTGGCAATGGATTTGAAGGTTTGTAGTGGAAGGATCACTTCATACCCATTGTCTGATTGAAGATTTTGAGATGGACCTGCATTGTTAGTCTTGACAGAAACATTTTCAAAAGTAAATTTATCAAGATCAAACAACTTTGCAGGGTTTGCAGGGATTTTCATTGAAGAAAGTTCATTGAACTTTACATTCAAAGTCTCTTCCATTGTTTTGGTCCATGTGTTAAACACTTTGTAGGCCTTAGCAGTGGTTGAGTATCCCAAATGATATCCACAGTCTACTTTGGCTGCAAATTTTGAAATTGAGTCTTTTAAGTTCAAAATAAAGCATGGGCAGCCAAATACTTTAAAATATGAGATCAGTGGTTTGATTTTATACAGAAGTTCATAGGCAGTCTTTTGATGCCTGGAGTTGATTAAAACTCTGTTATGGACATAGCAAGCAGTGTTTACTGCCTCTGCCCAGAAAGTTAATGGCAAACCTGAATCGGCAAGCATGGTTCTGGCAGCTTCAATCAATGTCCTGTTCTTTCTCTCAACAACCCCATTCTGCTCCGGTGTCCTTGGAATGTTGTACTACCTTACCATTCCTTTTGACACACAAAACTCATCCAACTCCCTATTTCTGAACTTTGTGCCATTGTCACTCCTGAAGACTTTTACTGGCAAGTCAAACTGCTTTTCAACCTGTTTGACAAAGTCTTGCAGAATGCTTGCAGTCCCATCTTTGAAATGTAAGAAATAAGTCCATGTAAACCTAGAAAAGTCATCTACAATTACCAAACAATATCTTTTCTTTTTAAGACTCATGACTTTTACTGGGCCAAAAAGATCCAGGTGCAGCATTTGCAGGCACTTGGTTGTTTTGGACTCTTCAATGGACTTAAATGAGCTTTTATGTTGTTTTCCTTTTAAGCAAGAAACACAATGCTCAGGACAGGTGAACAGTTTTTGAGGAAGACCCCTTACTAACCCCTGTTTTGACAAAGCAGTGATTGTCTTGAGATTTGTGTGCCCCAATCTCCTGTGCCATAGTTCTGTCTCTTTGTTAGAAGCAACTGAGAACAGACAGGCATCAGTCCTGGGGCTCTCTTTTGATAAATCAACTACATAGACATTGCCACTCATTTGAGAAACAAGTTGAGTTTTTCCATTTTTTATTATTTCATCAATCTTTTTAATCATTTCTGGTCCAACAATCCTACAACAATCCTTAGTGAAGAATGAGCCATAGCCCTTATCACTCATTTGTGAGACACTAAGGAGGTTGAAGTTTAGATTGTCTATCAGATTGACATTTTCAAACTTAACATTACCAGACTGTACTATACCAGAACCCATCACCTTCCCTTTACTATTATTACCAAAGGATATATCACCCCCTCCATGAGTTTTGAATTCTTTGAGTAGGGCTTTACATCCAGTCATGTGCCTGGAGCCTCCACTATCTACATACCAAAGACTATCTAAGCATGCAGAAGCTCCCTACACATCAAGTAAATAATTAGTTCAGGAGGGTCTCCAAAGCTAATAAGGCTTTGGATGGGGTCTCAACAGTGTCTGTGTTAAGTTCAGGTGGATGGACAGTGGTTAGCTCAGGTGTTTGGACAGTTTTGGAACTGCTTTTCTCTAACCACTGTTGGGGGTCCTGCCCTATCATCTACTGGTATCCAAAGGGATGCATGTTCACTCTTGGTTTAGAAGGCTTTTTGTAAACCTCATAAACATGTGGGACCCTTGGGTATGGTGGTTGACGTTTACCTCTTTAGTATTGGTTTGCAGGGGGTGCATCAGTCACATGAACCTCGCTTTTGACAGAGGTTTGGTTCAGCTGTTTTGTAACAGCTGTTTGGACTGGCACAAACAGAGGTTGTTTCTTAACAAATGGTTTTGATGAACTCGTTGGTGTTTTTGAAAGGTACTCTTCCTTTTTGACCTCAAAGGATTTCAGGTACACACACTGCTGAGTAGAATGGTTTGTTTTACCACAGATGGTGCAGCTGCTTGAAGGCACAATGGTACTTGTTTTGTTAAGATTATAAGCTTTTAAATGAAAACAATTTTTGGTCAAGTGATTTTTCTTTTCACAAAAGTCACAAAACAAGTTTTTAATCTTTTCTCTTCTTTTCTTCTTTTCAGACTCCTTAGCAACAGAGTTTTGAACCACTGGTTGGATGTCCTTAAGAGGAATTACCTTGGCCTTAGGAGCTTTGACACCATCTATAGTTGTGAAGTCCATGGGTTTGAAGTTTTCAAGGATGTCACACTCATCAGACCATGTGGGTTTGAATTAGTATTTCTCAATCTCCTCAAAGGTTGAGGACCCCACAGATTTTTCTAAAGTGATCTTGTTACCAAGTTTATCAGTTATTTTAATTTCTTGGCCATCCTTGTTGGTGGGGATGATTTCAACAGAGGTTTGAACAGATTCATTTGCAGCAGTGTTTTCAATTTGATCATGTTTTCTAAAACCTACACCAAATTTTACATTGCTTTTGATCTGTTTTTCAAGCATAACTTCATAACCTTTGCAGGATTCCACCCATTTTTCACAAGTGATTTGGGTGGATTCCAACTCTTTTTTACAGACTTGATATTTTTCTATCATGGTCTGGAGTTGGTCCTTGGTTAGGCTATGCTCTTCTTTGAGACAGTAGATTTCATTATCCTTTTCAGCCAATTTGATTTTTAATTCTTTTAAAGACTTTTTAAATTGAACTTCATCATTTAACACTCTATCCCTAAGTTTTCATTCACCTTTTTGATGTTTGCAAATTCTATGATGCATTTGTCTGAACAAAGGTTTTTAAGAACCTGAGATGATACCTTAGCTGCAACCATCATGGCACAATCATAGACATGTTCTTTTTCATATGGTACCTTCTCTTCTTTTTCACCGTGTTTCTTCTCTTCTTCTTCAGAACAGGGGTCAGACAGTGGTTCCAACAGGGGTTCTGAATTTTCTCCTAACAGTATTTCACCAGCAACAGCAGTAACCACTGCTTCAGCAATTTCATCCACTGTTTCAGCACTGGATGTTCCTTCTTCAGTTTCCAGCCCTTCAGGAATTGACTCTAATGCTACAAAATAGAATTCATCACTAGAAAAAACATCATTAGCATAGAGAGCAAAGTTTTCATCTCCTAATTCCTCAGGTAAGCTACTCCAATCAACAAAGCCTTGTGTGAAAAAGCTTTGCTGATCTGCTTGAGCAGCTGTTTGAGGTGCAGCTTGTTGAGGTGCAGCTTGCTGAGGTGCAGCTTGTTGTACCTGAGCCTGAGGAATTGGGACTTGGACATACTGTATCTGAGGAACAGTGGTTTGGACGTAATGCACAGGAACAGGAGTTGCAGGATGTGCATAGTGAGCAGTGTTTACATGGGCAGCAGGGGCATATTAGGAATAATGCACAGTGATTTGGTTATTTTGTGGTCTAGGGTTTGAGCTAGGATGTGTGATGATTGGGCCACTGGTTTGACTCCTACATTCTCTAGCAAAGTGACCTAACCTATTACACTTTTAACATTTTATTTTTGATTTTTGATTTATCCAACCCCACTTTTAAATTCCCATGTAAACCTGGAAATTTTCTCCTTGTCCTTTTGTAAAACTTGATGGTTCTAATACTCAGCAGTGCAAGTTGGTGCAAAATATCCATCTCTTCCAGATCAGTTTGATCAAAATGCTGGAGATCATTGAGTTCAAAGTACAAATTATAAAAATTCTGGCTTTCTCCATTTGCTGTAAAAGTATAATTGGATGAGTGAGGATCAGAGTTAAAATTTCCACCGGCTGTTATGTCAATAAAATGATTATAACTCTGATCCTTACTGCTGCCAGATTCTTCCTGACCCAAAAGAGCAGTGTTTCCAAATGAATAATCATCTGCAACTTTCCCAGACTCTTGCAACTTCTTTTTCTGGTTCAACCCCCTTTCATAGGTCAGGAGTCTACCATGAAGTTGGGTCAGTGTCAGATCTTTGAACCCAACTGAATTCCCATTTATCAGGAAGTGACCTAAGAAACCTGCTATTTTTTGTTGCATTAGCAAATTCAACATTAACAAGTTTTAGTTCACTTATGAGACAAATAAATCACTCAAACTGTTGGGTTAATGATTCACCCTTAATGTGACAAAAGGTTTCATACTGTTGATTCAAAATTTCCCTGTTATTTTCAATCACTTCTTTAGTCCCCCCAAACTGTTCCTTAAGTGTATCCCATAATTCCTTGGCACTGTTACAGTGAAACAGCCCAGCATAAATTTCATTTGGTAGTGTAGATGCAACGATGCTAAATGCCTTGGCATCCAGTTCAATTTTCTGAAAATCCTGGTCCGTATAGTTCTCAATTTTCTTAGGAACAAAGACCTTTAGATCCTCAGCACTTGGCACCATTGGAACATGTGGTCCAAAGATAACCGACTTCCAATATCCGGTATTCTATTGAGCTAGGATGTGACCCATCCTTCTCTGCCAGATGTTGTATTCAGATCTCTTCAACATAGGTGGTTTGAAGAGTGAGTCGATGCTATTATTAACATCCTGTGATTGTGACGTCATTCTGGTTGTTTTACAGGCACTGAATAATCAACTTTGTATGTGATTACACCTTACTCTATTTTTTCAACGAAACGAACATTAAAAGTATCAATGATTTTGAGCTGAACTTTTACGTCAAAATGATTGTTAGATCAAGTTTGACTGTCCTAGCTCTGATACCAATTGTTAGGATCTGAGTTTGATAAGATTGTGTTTGTTTAATAATTATGAAGATGAATGCTAAACAATTGCAGCGGAAATGAATGAATAAACTTTCAACACAATCAAAGAGAGAACAATTTTAAGCAGACATGTTTAACATAGAACCGAATGATTGTATTTGTTTACAAAGATCAATCCTAATGCATGCATGCACAAAGTCTCCCCCTCAGACTGAGCTCACAATGGTTTGTTCATACAGAATGACTTGGTGAAGAAAGAGCTAATAGAACAGTACAGGGTACTGTTCTATTTATAGTACAGAACAAACCACTGAAGCATCTTTGCTGACGTCGCCAAGTGTAACATTCCCAAAATTTCTATATTAAAATAAAGTATATAAAACTTATATTATTAGACGAGCAGATTACGGGTAAGTTGACTATTAGAAATTTGAAGTACCTAGACGGGCCTATGAACCGTTTAATAATAAAAATACATTATATTTGAACCTACTCAGTTTTTAAAGAAACTTGGTCCAAAATGTAGATACAAATATTCTCGTTCTAATGATATATTCATTGTTTTATAAAACGTCACATTTTAAAAGTTATACGTGCCAAATAAGTGAAGCAGCTAAATTAATTATAATATATAAATTAATAAAATAATAAAATAATATTAACTAAATGTGTACGTTCATATTGTATTGTGTTGAAATGAAAAGAAAAAAAATAAATAATAATAATAAATCATAACTAACAATTAAATGGTGTGTACTTACGTGTAGGATGTAGGATGGAAAGGAATCTTTTCCTTTGATTGATGTGCAAGTAAATGTTTCAGTATAAATACCAAAGGCAGTGTTGGTTTCCAATTTGTTCAAACCTTACATGTCTCGCCAACCTTTTTCTCTCACAATTCCACGTCATTTATTTTTTAATTATAATAATAATAAAGCCCTGTCCCATTTTAAGTGTTGTAACCCCTGATCACTGATACCCTGTCCGATTGATCTGGGGCCCCGTAACGTATGTCAAGGCTCTGCCTATATTCGTTGGGGTTCTGTCTCGTGACGTAGGGATAAAGTTAAATTGGGTTACTATACTTAACATGAGTGCATTATATATTTACTAAAATAGCTCAGGAGTTATACCCAAGATATAACAACCCTCTATAAAATATTTTAGACACCCCCAAATATACTAAATACACCCCGTATACGTAAAATAGGCCCGAGATACCTTTACATAATTAAAAATCAAATAAAAACAAATCCTGGTGACGCTCGCGGGGCGCGAAGCTCCTGACCCTATTCGTCGCGGGCCGCGACAGCTCGAACACCAGATCTCCTCCGGTGCCGCCACGTGTCGATGACTCAGCGATCCTTCGCCGCCCTACCATTCCTCGCGGGCCGCGTAAACCCTTGATGTTTCTTACGCGGGGCGCGACAAAGTGCTGATCAGGCACTTTAAATAGGAGGTCGAGGCTTCAGTCCAAACCGTTCATCTCTCAATTTCTCTCTCGAATTTCTATAGAGTATAAGCTATACTCGGGCATAATACCCCCCTAAATAATGAAGTTCTGCTCCGTTGTAAGTATCATAACCCCTGGATACGTATTAGATACGCTGCCCGATTGATCTAGGGTTCCGTAACGGATGTCGTGGTTCTGCCCGACGTAGTCGTTGGAATGCCGTCTCGGGGAGAGTATTACTAATGTTAAAATGGGTTATTATACTAACGCGTGTGCATTTATGTAATTTGTAGATTGTCACCAGGAAACCCTTACAGAAAAACTAAAGACAACAATGTGAGTAATCTCCTTTTTGCAAATTGTTTTTACAAAACCTCACACGATTAATTATATATTAAGCAGTTATTGAGTATTTGTAAGGATACAATTATCGTTGGTATGTTGGGGTTTTGTATACAAAATTAATTACTGCCTTGCGAGGAGTAACTTTTCCACAAGTCGGGTTTGACAGTACCGTGGGTGGTAATTGGTATGACTTGGAAACAAATGTAATTGCGAGACCGGCCTCAATACTGTACAATGGTTTTTATTAAACTTGATTAAACTGGGATTCACTCACCAGTATTTCCTGCTGATAAAATGTTTTTAAACACGTGTTTCAGGTAACTTAGTGTGAAGCCAATAAAAGCCAGCTGGAGAGCACTGAAGGCTTAAGAAAGTGGCAATAAAAGTTACCTAATTAAAAAGAAGAATTGTTTTCAATAATTGGGATTATTCCCTAGAAATGTATCAAAATGAAAAAATCGGGTTTTGTCCCACTTATAAATGTATTATTAAAGAAACTCGGGTTTTATCCCATTTCTTTATTTAAATATTTTTGGTGTTTAACTCTGATAAAATATTTCCTAACTACGGTCCTGATGAAATTTTTCCGCTGCCAAATTGATAAACACCGATACCACTGAAACTGGCCACGGACGCCCGTTCCTGGGTTGTTAGGGGACGGGGGTTGTGACAGAAGGTGGTATCAGAGCTATGCCACTGGTTTAAGCCCTTTAGGTGTTCTTCTAATACCTAAACCCTTAACCATTCGTGTTAGGAAATTAATATCTTATGTGTTATCCTATGAATATAAAATCATAATATGTTTATTATGATTTTTATGCCATTTATCAAATTTTGAATTCCTAATATGTGTTACCCATATCTGTATCTTACCCTTATGCTATATATATAAATGATATATATATTATTAATATCATGTCTTAGTAAATTTCGTGATATCTTATATATCTATCGTGTCCATATGTATATATGCGAATATAATGCAATATAATTTTATAATAATAATAGAATGTTAATATTAATATTTTAGTATTAATAACTGCAATTCAGATATGATACTTTGTAAACATTATGATATAAATAATATGTATTATACCTAGATAAGTTCCTATCATTTAAATTTTCAGGGTACGTAAATATGATAGGCTATAAAAAGGGATTATATTCATAAAATAATATTCAAATCTGTATCCTCATAATTATGTAAATACAACTTAAAATAATTATAATAATATTATTATATTGATATTAATATCTTAACCAAAGATGTAAATTAACACATTTAGGAACGGTATCACTGAAATATCATAATGAAAGCAATATATTTTACGATTTATGATATAATCCAAAGGTTTTACTCGATTTAAAAATATGTATTTGTCAAAGTTTTGATAAAACGTATATATCATTATATTAATTTTGTTAAAATATAATGTTTCAGCATTGTTTAAATACAATAATTAAAATACTTTGTAAATCACTATATAATTCTTATTACTTCTTATCACATTATTAAATATTAAATCTGTAGATTATTCATCAAAATTTGATAAGTAACATATAGTCAATATTGATGATAATTAACATGCTAATACACAAACACTCTTTAAGAAAAATCTCTAATATATTATTTATCCTCATTAAATAAATCCTGTTTTAAAATTAATAATAATAATAATAATAATAATATTTTTGGAAAATAAAATATTTGGCTCTTGAATAAAGTTATATTAAAGAAGATTTCATAAAACGTAATCCTTAATTTTATGATAAATAAGAATTTTTACAGTTCGACGATTCTAAGATTTAAACACATATATACGTATATAACAGGATGTAGGATCGGTTTTGACTCCGAACGATTGCGTAACGACACGTGTGACGTGCGGAATCCGTACACGTGTGTGATCCAAACACAAGATTGTACAATTTAACGTGATTCTTATTGATCAATATGACAAATACAAGCTCCGGGAATCACGTTTGAGAACTTTCTCTCTCTAGACTTTCTCTCTCTAACCACCAAGCTCCAAGTTCTCAAATGGCCAAAAGTCTTAATCTCTAACACTAACTCCTCTATTTATTGGCCAAGGGATATAATGAGAGAACTCATTATTTACAGAATTGCCACCTTGCCTTTTACTACATATTACAATATAAGCACTAGATTTAAACTGTTTCAGCTACAACTCGTATTGACGGAGGCGATAGACATTACTGCACCAACACAGGAGATACAAAATATTTTATAAAACAGTATTTATGAAACCAGAATATATACAATAACCTAGTCTTATGTAATTAAATGGTTTTAATACATAATACCTATATATCAACAGGAAATACCTTAAACTTATTTCTTAAAATTATATGTAAGTCGGATGCACATATATTTTTATATATAACTTGTATCAATATTATAAATAATATTTCATTCATGAAGTAAAATATAAAAAAAATTATTTAGTACAGTATGGTTTAAAATATATATACGTATATTACTAAAGGAAACACTTTTTACCATTTGATAAGTTCTATTTAAGTCAAATGTATATATATTATGATAATACTTCATTCTTAATATTTCTTAATATATTAATGATCAAATTTAGAAACACCAGACTTTGTATTGGTTATTACGAGTATTAAATAAGTAGAATTGAATCAAATTATAAATATGTTATAACCAAAATTTAGTTAACCTGTCAAGATTAAAATTGCTCTAAAAAGAATCCAGAAAATTATATCTCTATTAAAGTTATCCCTTCTGATGGATTCCCTTTTTGTTCTAAAATATTATCTTCAATAAATTTGATAGAAATTTATTCGGTTAATATCAAGGAATAAACAAAGTTATGAAAATAAACAGGATAGCTAATACAATTAATTATGTAACTGGATTTTTATAAGATGATATTATAAAGGAAATTTTAAAACTGTATACTTATACGTAAGTATATACAAGACACAAATTTTCTTGATAATATGTATACAATATAAGAATCAAATGTCTTCTTCAAAAGGACAAGATTTTATATAACAGAAGAAACAAACCTACATGTTTACTTAAGATTTATTTTGATACCCAACTTTAATTTAAAAGATACCTTAAGGATATCTGTATTAGCACCACCTCTTGAAAAATAATAAATGGGCCAATGACAGAAAATCTCAGAATTTCATATAAAGCTTTTATCTTTGAATACCTATCCAGCCATAAGCCCTGAAAATATAATTAAGGCGATATAAAAGCTATTACACCAAAGGAAGAAACAACACATATAAGATTACCTTTGGATAAGATATATAATAAAAGAAAATGTTAAGAGATAACATGTATATGTTACCTTAATTATCATACTAATAGCTATTATTATAATAATGCTAAACAAAATATGCCTGTATAATTGCGAAATTTTGTGATAATTATATCAAAACATGTTTGCAATTCAGATGTCAAAGGAAATAGCATGTGATCAAGAAATTCAGGCTAGTAATGAAAACTCTTTGGATAGAAATACTATAGAAAATATAATAGCTCAAGGAATATCAAATGCCATACCTTCGATCATTGAAGCTATTAAGATTTCTGTGCCTATAAACGAAGATCGTACTATACATTGTAGGCATACTCACCACTTCAAACCTAACCCTAGTTCCAAGGGAAGTCATGATATTCGTATCAAAACTTCACCTTCCAAACGAAAGAAAACTACAACCTATGGATACTCCTATAAGGAATTCCGCTCCGAAAAATCATGAAAGGATAAAGAAACAGAACCAGCAATCACGCAACCTACCTGCGACAACCGTAATAAGAAGAACGCAAGAAAACGCCATTCTAGGAAGATACTTCGCTGTAATTTCTGCAAGAAGGCTGGACATGCAGAGAAAGAATGTAGAAGAAAAACTAATGTATGTTACAAATGCGGAGACCCACGCCACATCCGTCCCTACTGCCCGAAACTATTTAAGGCACCCGACAACGAGGATCAAAACCCCGATGAAGCTAATAAGAATACATAGATATTTACAGCGTCGGAGACATAGGTGGTTTGAAGAGTGAGCCGATGCTATTATTAACATCCTGTGATTGTGACGTCATTCTGGTTGTTTTACAGGCACTGAATAATCAAATTTGTATGTGATTACACATTACTCTGTTTTTCAACGAAACGAACATTAAAAGTATCAATGATTTTGAGCTGAACTTTTACGTCAAAATGATTGTTAGATCAAGTTTGACTGTCCTAGCTCTGATACCAATTGTTAGGATCTGAGTTTGATAAGATTGTGTTTGTTTAATAATTATGAAGATGAATGATAAACAATTGCAGCGGAAATGAATGAATAAACTTTCAACACAATCAAAGAGAGAACAATTTTAAGCAGACATGTTTAACATAGAACCGAATGATTGTATTTGTTTACAAGATCAATCCTAATGCATGCATGCATAAAGTCTCCCCCTCAGACTGAGCTCACAATGGTTTGTTCATACAGAATGACTTGGTGAAGAAAGAGCTAATAGAACAATACAGGGTACTGTTCTATTTATAGTACAGAACAAACCACTGAAGCATCTTTGCTGACGTCACCATGTGTAACATTCCCAAAATTTCTATATTAAAATAAAGTATATAAAACTTATATTATTAGACGAGCAGATTACGGGTAAGTTGACTGTTAGAAATTTGAAGTACCTAGACGGGCCTATGAACCGTTTAATAATAAAAATACATTATATTTGAACCTACTCAGTTTTTAAAGAAACTTGGTTCAAAATGTAGATACAAATATTCTCGTTCTAATGACATATTTATTGTTTTATAAAACGTCATATTTTAAAAGTTATACGCGTCAAATAAGTGAAGCAGCTGAATTAATTATAATATATAAATTAATAAAATAATAAAATAATATTAACTAAATGTGTACGTTCATATTGTATTGTGTTGAAATGAAAAGAAAAAAAATAAATAATAATAATAAATCATAACTAACAATTAAATGGTGTGTACTTACGTGTAGGATGTAGGATGGAAAGGAATCTTTTCCTTTGATTGATGTGCAAGTAAATGTTTCAGTATAAATACCAAAGGCAGTGTTGGTTTCTAATTTGTTCAAACCTTACATGTCTCGCCAACCTTTTTCTCTCACAATTCTTTGTCGTTTATTTTTTAATTATAATAATAATAAAGCCCTGTCCCGTTTTAAGTGTTGTAACCCCTGATCACTGATACCCTGTTAGATTGATCTAGGGCCCCGTAACGTATGTCAAGGCTCTGCCTATATTCGTTGGGGTTCTGTCTCGTGACGTAGGGATAAAGTTAAATTGGGTTACTATACTTAACATGAGTGCATTATATATTTATTAAAATAGCTCAGGAGTTATACCCAAGATATAACAACCCTCTATAAAATATTTTAGACACCCCCAAATATCCTAAATACACCCCGTATACGTAAAATAGGCCCGAGATACCTTTACATAATTAAAAATCAAATAAAAACAAATCCTGGTGACGCTCGCGGGGCGCGAAGCTCCTGACCCTATTCGTCGCGGGCCGCGACAGCTCGAACACCAGATCTCCTCTGGTGCCGCCACGTGTCGATGACTCAGCGATCCTTCGCCGCCCTACCATTCCTCGCGGGCCGCGTAAACCCTTGATGTTTCTTACGCGGGGCGCGACAAAGTGCCAATCAGGCACTATAAATAGGAGGTCGAGGCTTCAGTCCAAACCGTTCATCTCTCAATTTCTCTCTCGAATTTCTATAGAGTATAAGCTATACTCGGGCATAATACCCCCTTAAATAATGAAGTTCTACTCCGTTATAAGTATCATAACCCCTAGATACATATTAGATACGCTGCTCGATTGATCTAGGGTTCCGTAACGGCTGTCGTGGTTCTACCCGACGTAGTCGTTGGAATGTCGTCTCGGGGAGAGTATTACTAATGTTAAAATGGGTTATTATACTAACGCGTGTGCATTTGTGTAATTTATAGATTGTCACCAGGAAACCCTTACAGAAAAACTAAAGATAGTAATGTGAGTAATCTCCTTTTTGCAAATTGTTTTTACAAAACCTCACACGATTTATTATATATTAAGCAGTTATTGAGTATTTGTAAGGATACAATTATCGTCGGTATGTTGGGGTTTTGTATACAAAATTAATTACTGCCTTGCGAGGAGTAACTTTTCCACAAGTCGGGTTTGACAGTACCGTGGGTGGTAATTGGTATGACTTGGAAACAAATGTAATTGCGAGACCGGGCTCAATACTGTACAATGGTTTTTATTAAACTTGATTAAACTGGGATTCACTCACCAGTATTTCCTACTGAAAAAATGTTTTTAAACACGTGTTTCTGGTAACTTAGTGTGAAGCAAATAAAAGCCAGCTGGAGAGCACTGAAGGCTTAAGAAAGTGGCAATAAAAGTTACATAATTAAAAAGGAGAATTGTTTTCAATAATTGGGATTATTCCCTAGAAATGTATCAAAATGAAAAAAATCGGGTTTTGTCCCACTTATAAATGTATTATCAAAGAAACTCGGGTTTTATCCCATTTCTTTATTTAAATATTTCTGGTGTTTAACTCTGATAAAATATTTTCTAACTACGGTACTGATGAAATTTTTCCGCTGCCAAATTGATAAACACCGATACCACTGAAACTGGCCACGGCCGCCCGTTCCTGGGTTGTTAGGGGACGGGGGTTGTGACACCATGAAAGTGACATCTAATCTCCTAACAACCTATAACCACTGATCTAAACAAGCACTGTTTTCTAACTACTGATTACAATTACAATACAAAGAAATAAACTGAACTACTGCTTCTCATTCCACTGTTATACTCCCAACAGTGCTTTGTGTCTTCAGCAGTACTTGAACCATGACAGTAGATTGAGCATCAGTGCTTAGTCTTCAACAGTCTTTAAGTCTTCATCAGATGTTGAAGATCAACAGTTGTTTGTTAAGAGTAGTACTTATAAGTCATCAGATGTTAGGTCACATTCAAGGAGGAAGACTGATGCAAACAACTGCTTATACTGAATCCACTGATCTGATCCAGTTTTGGCTTTAATCAACTGTTCCTTTGTAGGGTTCAATCCCAACACTTTGTCCGGTTCCCACCGCCACTGATCACAATCTGCAGATAACACAACGTTGCTGATGACGGTTTGGAGCAGGGCCATCTGATCTCGTTCCGCAGCTGAGAAAGACGAGTGTTTCCACTCCCAGCCTTCTTTCCGCGCTACAACAGTTGCCAGTTTGTTCTTTTCCAGAATGAACAAATCCGGAAACATGTCTTTCATCAGCCCTTCGTCGTGCCATTTTTCCAGCCAAAAACGTGTGTTATTGTCGTTCCCAATCGCAGCCCTGATAAGATTCGGTACCTGCACACTTAGGCCAGAAAGATCATTTTGAACTTTGAAAATCCTGTTCCAAACCCCGGCAATACCCGCCTTAACCGGAAGGTACAACCATGAGTTTGGATTGTAGTGGATAGCCGTCATAGTACGGTGCCATGGACTGTTTTCATCCATCTTAAATCTCCACCACCACTTTAGAAGAAGACTAACATTCATATCTTTCAATGCACCCAAGCCGAGCCCTCCTTTGTCAACCCTGATTTATAAAACTAACTGGAAATAATTTATAAAATTATCATTTCTAACCCTGATTTAATTAAATTCTTACGTATCAATACTAAAAACATACAATAATAAAATTCTCATTTTTCATTTATTTTCGCTTAGGGTCCAGTTTACAAAACGAGTTGGGTTCTAGGATCTGTTTTTTACGGATGTTACACTTAGTAGTTTTCATGTGACTGGAACTAGGAAGAGAGTACTCGGCATAGGTGGCAGTGGCAGAGCTAGAACAAAAATTTAGGGGTATCTTAAAGGTTTTTTTAATCAAGGGTATCATTTGTATAAAAAAATTATACTACGTAAGCAGAGTTGAAGGGTATTTTTACACTACGGAGATGGAGTTGAAGGGTAGCTCAGGCTACCCCTCCTTATATACTGGCTCCGTCCCTGCTAGATGGAGAGTACTCGAATCTCAACAACCTATCTTGTAACGATTAATCGAGAAATAGTCAACCTTTGAAACTTTGTTTTATAACGGTGTGCATAATAGTGGCCACTTTATGTTATAATAATCGCTTCTTACACTACCATAATCATCCTTGGAGTATGTTTAAACAATTCGCCGTTCAAAAAAATAATTTGAATATTATAGTTCTAATTTAGGTATCAACATATTTTCACACATTTCTTTAGAAATACCTAATTCTTTTTCTTTTAAAATTCTTGTCACGTTTATAAATTTACACAAGCTAGTTTCATATTTAAACGTATTTTGAGCGCCATATTCATGCTTATAACTTACAAAACCCAATAACAAGCTTAAATCGGATTTATTTTGTTTATGGTGATAATTTACTCCAAATCTCACACAATCATGTTGAATTTAAACTTATAAAATCACATATATATTAAAATCTATCATATTTAACTTCATGGGTATTTTTCTTTAACTCATAAAAGAAGTTATGGATATTAAAAACTGGGAATGTATATCTTCATGGATTATCAAATTGAGCTGAAATAAGGTTGTATATATTGATTTCTTCAAATTTAGTTCTTTATATTTAAGTGTAATATACTAATACTAATATACCTTAGCCTCACGTAATCCACTTTCTCCATCAATATTTATCTGCAGATGAAAATTTTGTTTTTACTTAAATATGCCGTCTAGTTGTTTGCACACGTAATTATATTTGTACTATTAAAAACTTAATATGCATGTAGATAGTGTGTATGTATCTATACTCTATCTATACTTTCTATAAAAGGAGAAATACCAATGACATAAGAAAAGCTGATGTGTCAACTTGAGAGGTTATCCAACAAGGCTTTTCTTATGTCATTATTACACCATAAAGGCTAATATATAAAATCATTTAAAATCCTATTCAAACCTCTGACCTTCACCTTTCAATCAAACCTCTGTTCCCAAAGTAAACCTCTGTCCAAATTCAAAATTCGGGCTCCAGATTCAAAATTCAAACCATATATTCGAATCCTATAAATAAGATATATGAATCTGGCTCCACATTAAAATTTCAAGTCTATCTCTCTCGCTCATATCTGCGAGCGTATCTCTCTCTCTCAAATGCATATTTCTAGAGATTCAGCCGGCTAATCTCCGATTATACTTCTTTGTTCGAATGTTTGTTGATTCTGTTTACATATCATCGTTACAATATCATGTGTTTGAACTTCTGTTTACATGTTATCATTCCAGTATCATTGTTCCAACATCGTCGTTTCAATGAAGCTTCCCTTCACACATCAACCTTTCAACATCGATGTTGCAGTATCATTGTTGCAACATCGTGAAAAGTTGCATGTGCTACCTTCTTTGATGGGAGAATTGCATTGTTCGATTTTCGTTAAATCGAAAGTCAGCTTTTCTTATGTTAGTGAGATTTTCTTATGTCAGTTAGATGTGCTACAACAGTTGAGAGGAGACCTTTGCATTTTAGGTTTGTTTCTTATTTTGATTACCTGTAGTTTAAAATGATTATGAACAAACAACTGTTGATGATGTTGAGAGTTTTTATTGACACTGACATTTTAGAATATGTTAAGATGCATGTTGATATTATTAAATTAAACTATTACATAGAAAAATTGAAATTTAATGAAATATTTATAAACTATTACACGCTTGAGTTAAGACTTGCTAGGATTTCGTAGACTCTGGCCTTTCTCCATGTGATTTCATGCTCTCTTTTGTTTTTCAGGTTAGTTAGCATGTTGCATATTTTCTGATCCTGTTTTAGTAGTTGTGTCAGAAACTCTTCTGCATTCTTCTAGAAATCTGATGGAGGAGAGGGAGGACTTCATCAAGCAATGCTATGCTGTTCCAGGTTTTGTTGTAATTAGTGTCATTGATTATGTCGACTTTCCTGTTTAGTTCTTCGTCTGTTCTTTTTTATTTGAGTGACCACATCGAGAATTGTTTTTAACATCGCTGGTGTCTGACCAGTGGTAGAAGCTGAAGTTTGGCATGTAGATTTTTGTTAGATTTTCTGATGTGGAACAATTTTGAACAGACAGTGGTTTGTAGGACAATTTGTTGATGTTTTGAATCAAAAGTAATCATCGGTCTTTTATAGAGTTTAAAACGTGTCTACATGGAAAACGAAGAGGTTAATTGTAATTATGATAATCTGCTTTTGTTCTTTGAAGTTCGAAAATTTGTCCCTTGGGTTTCTTGGTATTTAATTTTACAGTTTTCCCATAAAAGTTGCGGTTTGAAAAGGTTTCTGCATTAAAAGTTGCATGTTTTGAAATACACATTAATATGTTTATATTAAATCTACACGTTTTGATTGATTAGATTATTAAATGTACAATCACTTCAAGTGTGGTTTCTTTCACTGTTAGATATTTCAGTATATAAACTCATAGCCACTTCACCTGTTTTTCATCATGTTTTCCTACGAAGATATCATACTTTTAGGAAAGTCTAGTAATATAGTTTATTGAAATGGTGTCATTCACTTCTGTAAAATCAGATGATTTAAAGCAGCGTTTTGTCAGGAAAATTGAGGAACATGTGTATGAACATAGGGCTACTCTTCAAGAGCTAAAGATATGTTTTGATGGATTGCAAGTTGGCCTGTTCACGAGAGAGCAGGTTTCCAGAAATCTTATGCGGATGCCTTCAACTTCCGTTCGTGAGCTTTATGTTGTCAGTAATATAGAGTGCGGTGATAGAGACGTGGAGTTCATGGCGATGCTGAAGGACATACATCGAGAGGTTCAGCAATCGATGGAGTTGAAGCTGATGTTTCTTAATTCTTGCTGTTATTGTTAGATTTGAAAGTTTAGTATGTTATGTAATTATTGGACTTTTAATGTCATGAATAAATGAATAAATTTTAATCTTATGAATCTATGTTGTTGCGTTTTAGTTTTACTTATTTAGTGTTTGAGTTTGATTTAGATCGATGTTGATGTTAAATTGTATCTGAACATCTGTTTGGTAAGGTCAACAGAGGTTTAATAGTATCAAGGGTTGGTTTGATGGTGAACAGATGAGTGCAAAGATAAAACAAGGTATAAATTTGATCATTGATAGCAGTTTTTTGAAGAATCTGTGCTCCTGCAAATTACAGAGAGTCAATATTTGGAGTTGTAAAAGGTCTGTTGTAGTTAAAGTGTGGTAAAAGAGAACATCTGCTAATGATGAAAGATTGAAGAAGGAAAGGTCTGTATGGGAGACCAGATGTTAAAGAACAACAGATGGTATTCAAAATATGTTGAGCCGACAAAAGGTTTTTATAGTAACAGTGGTTAGGTTAATAGCAGATGTTGGGAGTTTGTTAGTCCATTAGATTAGATGTTGCACAGTATATTAAATTGTAATTGTAGACCTTTGTATAAGCATGCTGCTGTTGTCATATATGCGAACCTTCTTATGAAACCACTGTGTATGCTAACGACTGTTGATTTACCACTGTTGAATAAATGAATAAATTTTAATACTATTAATCTTTGTTGTCACATCTTCATTTTAATTATTTCAGTCATTCCTAAGTATTATTATATAATTTGGTTCATCAATAACAGTTTTTTGGAAGAATTTCCGGTAAGACCTAATTACAAAGAGTCGATATTTGCTGTTGTAAAAGGTGTGTTGTAGCTAAAGTCGACAAAAGAGAGCATCTGTTGATGAATAAATGTCTGAAGATGTAAAGGTCTGCTATGGGTCAACAGATGTTAACGAACAACAGATGATATTCAATCTTAAAATGCTCAACAGAGGTTTTGATACTAACAGTGGTTGGGCTAATAGCAGATGTTAGACTTACGACTGTTGTGTTACACCTGTTTTTGAAACTTCTGCTTGCCTAAAAATACATCCACTTCTAAAAGGTACCGTCTGTTGTCATAATTTCTGTTTATCCTAATGACTGTTGATTTACTATGCTGCTGACTATCATCCATTATCACAAGAGAGGTTCTGACGTGGACAGATGTTAGCTAAAAATAAAACAACTGCTGAAAGTTATCATTTGTTCTCATAACTTCTGTTTATCTAACGACTGTTTGACTCACACTGTTCCCATCTTCTGTAGTCGACCAACAGAGGTTTCGAAACAAGTGTCATCGGTTGTCGTAAGAGAGGTTCTGGCGTGGACAGATCTTAGTCATCAGATATTTGTAACTACTGCCACGTTAGCCTTCACTTTTTCTCTCTATATATGTCACACCCCGATATTTCCACATATGACCGGTGGGCCCGGCGGGGAGTATCGTGACGTAGTTAATATCATCACAGTCAATACACACAATATGATAGCACAGCGGAAGTCTTGGTGAATAAACTATTACAAACCATATTGTCTGAGTGTTTGAGTTTATGAATATACATACTGGAATGTAATAAGATCCACAGGCGGATCATAAATGTACAAAGAAACAAAAACAACAGACTTCAGGTATCTCATGGATTTGCAAGATCCTCTAATTACGAGAGGTACCTGTCAAATCAGTCTTTAAGAAAATACGTCAGTTTACACTGGTAAATACAATTAACTGACTCTTTTGAAAATATTTATGAAAATTGATTTAAGTGCACATGGCACAAATCTTTTATAACTTGGGACAATTATTTAAATATAATCTTGTATACAGATTTACATGTTTGTCTTACAATTGGGGCCGGTTGGAAGCCGGTCATGATTAACCGACTCACCACTTATAGAACCCACAAAGGAGTTATCCCCAACATGTGGGTTTATATATATTATTTTAGCATTTGCATCTGTCAGGTGTATGCCTACACCCCGTGCATAGCTCGTGGCCATTTTAAATGAAATGAGCCGAGGATATCCAGGACACGGTCAGATTAACCCCCAATGTTTATGTTATCAAACAAGACATATTAAAATGGGTTATGCAAATTTATTAATCACAATCCGATTAAATGATTTCATACCCGACCAAGTGGTATTATTATAATACCATATCCCAAGCCCGTATAAGGGAAAATAAGTTAAAAGTATTTACCTGATGCTAGCAGTAAAATCCTAAAGCCTTTCGAAGGCACCTTCTACCGGAAGCTATTTAATCTGTATAGAAGGTTTATTAACCTATTAGGATGCTAACGGGTCTTTAATTTAGTCAAGGACTTAGACCGGCTAGTTAGAAAGAAACCTTTCGGTTCTAAACGCTTGATTAAGCGGAGATCGGAATAGAATGTAATTTAGACCCGACAAGCTTGGATACTTGTATAATATGTGTAAACTAAACACATTCTGGAATTTGAGGATATAATGATAACGTTTGACCCGTTTCGGCTATTTTATGTAAACTAGTCACATAAGCCGATCCGAACGCGTAAACGCGTAACGGGTATCCAAATAAATTTTATACAGGTCTTAATCATTATTATGCTCAAAATATGTTAATACATCAGTAAGATGTTAACATATATGCCCAAAAAGTAATTTAAACCAAAATAAGTCCCATAAGGGCATTTTGGTAATTTTAATGCCCATAAAAGAGTTTAATTGTGCAACTGAGTTTCAGGTCTGATTAAATCAGAAAAAATATGTATTTTTATAAGTTATAACAGTAGGATACTTTATATATGTGAAAATTATCTTATATAGCCAAACTATGTCCCGTAGGGGCATTGGTAATTTTACATAGGCTTTAAAGGTAAAAATAGACTTCTGAGTTTAAAAACTTTGACTTACTGTTTTATTATATAAATTAACTTAAAACATCAGTGGGTAATAAGTTTTATATGCTAAAATAGTTTTTAACCCATACTAGGTGCTTAAAACGCTTAAAAGTCGGTTTAAAGGGGTATTCGGGTTAAAACAGGAAATCTGAGTTTCTGTTTAGTTTATAAAGTTCAAAATACTTTATTTATCATATGAAATCAGTAGCAAAAGATTTGACACTAAAAAGTTATGTAAAACTCATTTTATCCATGAAAAGGGCAAAACCGACATTTACCGAAATCAAGCAATAATCCTATGTTATGCTCAGCCTAAAAATAATTAAAAATCTTCAAAAATTCCAAAATATTATTTTACATCAGTAGGTAAGAAGTTTAGTGTCAAAAATCGGGTTTAGATAGGCTTCATACTAATTACGCCATTTAAATACTAAAAAGCTCCTTAATTACGCTATTGAGCATAACTTCAATTCTAGACCACAAATTGATGTCAAATCTTCAGGACATGTCTAAATATCAGTAGCAAAGGTGTTAGTCCAATCACATTGTTAAAAATCTCAGTTGTATGTAAAAAGGGCGTTTATGGCATTATTAAGCATAATTAAGATCAAGTGCATATAATTCAAACCACTAGGCACCATGCAATATAACTCCAGGGGGTTATACTACTAAGTAATGTGGTCCTAATGGAAGCTTAAAACATGGGAGAATTAAGCTTGAACGGGTCAGAACTAAAAGTCAAAGCAAAAGTCAAGCTTTTGCGACTTTCGGTTATAAACTGACCTTAGACTATTAATTGTCGGGTTAGGACTGATAAAACATGTTTTAATATTGATTACCAAGTCATTAGAATGTTAAAATATAATTTAGAACCTCTGTTTTAATAATTAGAATTATTTTTGTAATTTCTGTCCAGTTTGACTTTTTGTCAAACTACTTTGACCCGACAATTGACCAGTCAAACGAGATAATTAGGAGGTGCCCTTTTAAGGGTTAATCACCTACACTAATGTGGTCTTATAACCACTTTCAATTTGATCAGTAGTTAAGCTACATGTAATTAAAACGAAAGTCAAACTAATTTTACTATAAGTTTGACTTTAGAGTAATTAAGCTAAATTAAACAACTAAACAAGTAATTAGAGCCTTACTACAGGTCCTAGCAAACTTTTCTACACTTCAAAGTCTTCTCCTTGTCCTTAGCAAGCTCCAGAAGTTGTAGATTAGCAATTGTTGCAAATGTGCTTTGAAACTCAAGAACTAGCTTTCTTATATAGCCAAATTCCATGAAGCTAGATCATTTCCAGGTGTAATTGGAGGCCCTGGGATCACCCCTGGTGTCCTAGTTAATAAAACTAACCGACTTATAGCTCATAGACTCGATACAAACTAGGCTAAGGCGGTGGAACATGCAAAACCCGCACCTGGCAAGCTTTTTCTGTTACTGGCACTCTTAGGCGGGCTGCGTAAGACTTAAGGGAGTCTTACGCGGGCCACGTGGACTGGCTGAACTAGCAAATTAAGTTTCAAAGCTGGCAGATTCAGTCCCTTGACGTTTTTAACCCTTTTTAACCTTGTTATTGACATGTAGGGCCCTTGTAGTCTGTATGTTGAGTCTCTAGGATAAATAAACTAACTTCGTTAAGCTCCGGTTCGTTAAATACCTCTATGAAAGCAAGTTTCATCAAGTTGACACTTTTGGCCCAAAGTCTTGGAAACATACTTAACGATATCGAAACCACGTGAAATTTATACCACTTATTCTTGAGAGTATATTTGAATGTTTTGAACCCTCGGTTTCGTTAAAAGGTCACTCAGAGGTCAGAAACGACATGTTGACACGTTTAACCCTTGTAATTTATTAATCTTCCGATTATTCTCATAAATGGCTTCTTATATCCAATCAATCACTCGTTTAAGAATATATTCATCGTGTAAGGTCATTCAGAGGCACAAGTTTGGCATGTTGACACTTTTAGTCCCTGTGGTTTCATAGTTTCACTGTTCGATAACTTTGGTCCTTTAAACTCAATCTTTCACACGTTTAGAGTTTACGACACGTGTCTATACATAATTGGACCCGTTTTTACGTGGTGTTACATCCTCACCCCCTAAAAATAAATCTCGACCCTGAGATTTACTGAAATAAGTGAGGGCATTTCTGTTTCGTAGTGGACTCGACTTCCCACGTATAATCGGGACCTCTGCGGGCGTCCCATTTGACCTTTACTATAGGTACATGCTTTCTTCGGAGCTTTTTAACCTGTCGATCCTCAATCGATATAGGTCTTTCAACGAATCTCAAGCTTTCATCAATCTGTACGTCTTTATGAGACATAGCCAATGATTCGTCGGCTAGGCATTTCTTGAGATTACAAATGTGAAACACGTTATGAATCCCACTCAGCTCATCAGGCAAGTTTAGCTTATAAGCTACACTGCTGACACATTCGATAATCTCAAATGGTCCAATATATCTAGGGCTCAACTTGCCATTTTTACCAAAACGCATCACACCTTTCCAGGGTGACACTTTCAATAGAACTTTATCGCCTACCTCAAACTTTAGAGGTTTTCGCCCCTTGTCAGCATAACTTTTCTGCCTATCTCTGGCAGCTTTCAGGCGATCGCGAATTTGGATAATCTTATCTGTTGTCTCAAGGACTATATCAGGTCCTGACAACTGAGCTTCTCCTACTTCTGCCCAACAGACAGGTGTTCTACATTTCCTACCATATAATGCCTCAAAAGGCGCAGCCTTAATACTTGTATGGTAGCTATTGTTATAGGAGAACTCTATTAATGGCAGGTGGTCATCCCAACTACCCCCTAAATCAATAACACATGCACGGAGCATGTCTTCTAAAGTTTGAATTGTACGCTCACTCTGTACATCCGTCTGTGGATGGTAAGCAGTACTAAAATTCAAACGTGTGCCCAGAGATTGTTGGAAACTTTTCCAAAAATGTGAGGTGTATCTAGTATCTCTATCAGAGATAATAGCTACCGGTACTCCATGTAGAGCTACAATCTTATCTACATACAATTGGGCTAATTTGTCAGAGCTATGAGTCTCCTTTATGGGCAAGAAATGTGCTGACTTAGTCAGTCTATCAACTATGATCTATATTGTGTCATTTTCATGCCTTGTTTTAGGTAACTTGGTTATAAAGTCCATAGTTACCATCTCCCACTTCCATGTAGGGAGTTCCGGTTGTTGTAGTAGACCTGATGGCTTTTGATGTTCAGCTTTAATCTGAGCACAAGTCAGGCACTTAGCTACATGGGTGGCAATGGATTTCTTCAAACCTATCCACCAATAGTTAGCTTTCAAATCATGATACATTTTGTCACCTCCCGGGTGAACTGAGTACTTGGAGTTGTGGGCTTCCTGGAGGATTATATCTCGTAGTCCTCCTTGAATAGGAACCCAAATCCTTCCGTTCATCCTGAGAATTCCATCATTCCCAGGTGCTAATTGTTCAGCAGTTATACCTAACTTTTCATTTGGAAGATTATCTTCCAAAACAACATCCTTCTGTGCAGCTAATAGTCTTTCATTCAGACTATTCTTCAACTCAATGCTCTTGGCATTGATCCTAATTGGTTTAACTCTTTCCTTCCGGCTTAGAGCATCTGCGACCACATTCGCTTTACCAGGATGGTAGCGAATTTCGCAATCATAGTCATTTAAAGTTTCCATCCAACGGTGTTGTCTCATATTAAGCTCTTTTTTATTGAACAAATGTTGGAGACTTTTGTGATCTGAATAGATCACACATTTAGTTCCATACAAATAGTGTCTCCATAACTTTAATGCGAATACAATGGCACCCAATTCTAAATCATGGGTGGTGTAATTCTTTTCATGCACTTTTAGTTGTCGTGATGCATAGGCAATCATTTTGCCTTTTTGCATAAGTACACAACCCATTCCGGTGTGTGAAGCATCACAGTATACGACAAACTCTTCAATTCCATCAGGTAAGGTTAATACCGGAGCATTGCTCAACCTTTGCTTAAGAATCTCGAAGGATTCTTGTTGCTTTGGACCCCAATCAAACTTAACATTCTTACGGGTCAAAGAAGTTAATGGTGCCGCTATTCTTGAGAAGTTCTCAATGAACCTTCTATAATATCCAGCTAAACCCAGAAAGCTACGTATTTCGGTTGGAGTCTTGGGTGCTTCCTAATTCATTACGGCTTCTACCTTAGCGGGATCTACTTGGATACCACGCTCACTGACAACATGTCCAAGGAATTGGACTTCGCGAAGCCAGAACTCGCACTTGGAGAATTTAGCATACAATTTCTCCTGTTGAAGCAATCCTAAGATATATCGAAGGTGTTTCTCATGATCAATTTGATTACGAGAGTGGATAAGTATGTCATCTATGAAGACGATGAAAAACTTATCTAAGTATGGTTTGCAGACCCTATTCATGAGATCCATGAATGCTGCTGGAGCATTAGTGAGCCCAAATGGCATCACCAAGAATTCAAAATGTCCATACCTCGTCCTGAATGCCGTCTTAGGCATATCTTCAGTCCTAACCTTGAGTTGATGATACTCAGATCTCAAATCAATCTTCGAGAAGAAGCTCGCTCCTTGGAGCTGATCAAATAAGTCGTCGATCCTGGGTAAAGGATACGTTACTTTATTTAATTCACGATAATCAATGCATAAGCGCATTGATCCGTCCTTCTTTTTCACAAACAGTACTGGAGCTCCCCAGGGCGAAGAACTAGGTTGTATGAAACCTTTTTCCAATAGTTCATCCAATTGGGTCCTAAGCTCTTTCATTTCAGTAGGCGCTAGGCGATAAGGAGCTCGTGCTATAGGTGCCGATCCTGGGAGAATGTCTATCCTGAACTCTACTTGCCTCTCAGGAGGTAATTCAGGTAATTCATCAGGAAAGACATCAGGATATTCAGAGATAATTGGAATATCTTCAATTTTTGGTTTCGGATCATTTACAGTAACTTGTGCCATGTAAATGACACATCCACTTTTCATACACTGAGATAACTTGAGAATAGACACATTGCTGGGCAATCCGTATTGTGTATCTCCCTGAATGGTGACTGATTCGCCAGAAGGGGTTTTGATAATGACTAGCTTTTTATCACAGGAAATTTGGGCTTGGTTATGCGACAACCAATCCATGCCTAAAACTATATCAAACCCAGCCAATTTCATTGGCAAGAGAGATAGCGGGATAGAATGATTCTTAATGGATATAGAACATCCATCAAGAAGAGTGGAAGCTGTTTCTAAGGTACCATCAGCAAGCTCTACCTCGTATTTTATGTTGTGAGTCTTAATAGGTAGATTCAATAACTTACAGAACTTATGGTCTACAAAAGACTTATCAGCACCGGAATCAAATAAGACTCTAGCATAATTATTATTGACGAGGAAGGTACCTGTTATGACGTTCTCGTTATTCACCGCTTCCCTCGCTTGCATCTGGAAAACTCTTGCGTTGTTCTTCTTCGCCTCCTCGGGCTTCTTTGCATTCTTGGGGCAATTGGTTTTGATGTGCCCCTTTTCATTGCAACCATAACAAGTTGCATCCTTTATATTTCGGCACTCAACAGACTTGTGCCCTTTCTTTTTACAGATCCCACATGGTTTGGCCTGTGGGTCTTGGTTGCATTTTCCAAAATGCCTTTTGTTGCAAGTTTTACACCTGGGCTTGTCACTTGACTGCCCCTTTTTGGAACCAGAGTTCCCTTTGCCCTTTTTGTTCGACTGAGGAGACTTGTCTTCCTCTCTTTTCCTCTTCCCTTCATCGGTCGCCCTCTTCGCCTTACTCCTCACAACATCCAAAGTGAGGGACAAGGATAGATCCACAGCGGATCTATAAGTGGTCGGCTTTGAAGCCTTAACATTCCCCTTTACTTCAGGGGCTAAGCCACCGATGAAACGCGCAATGCGTTTGGGTTCAAGAGTGACTAGATACGGTACCAACCTTGACATTGAATTGAAACTAGTCACATAGGATCTACAATCTAGATCCTTCATCACTAAGGTGAGGAAATCTGATTCAATCCTCTCAACCTCTTGTTGAGGGCAGTAAGTGTCCTTTACAAGATCTACAAACTTCTCCCAAGTAAGATTATACAGATGAACCTTCCCGATAGACTGTACTAGGGCTTTCCACCATGTGAGGGCATCACCCTTGAAGGATTGTGATACAAACATAACCACGTCCTCCTTAGCACATCCGCTAATGTCTATTACAGTTTCCATCTCATCTAACCATTTCATACAATCAATCGCTCCTTTTTCTCCAGTAAAATCCCTAGGCTTACAGGAGACAAAGTACTTGTAGGTACAACCCTTGGTGTACCTAGGAGTCGGCTTGAGGACTATCTGCCTCTTGGGTTCACTACCCTGGTTAGATGAGTGCTGAGACTCACTTTTCTTATTAGTGTGGGGTTGAGATTGGGATTTTGAATGAGTTTGAGACCTAACAATACTAGGCTCTTTAAACTTAGCATCTACCGCTTAAGAAACTGCGGCGGTGATCATTGCTTGTAGTTCGGCACCAGTGATATTAATCCTGGTGTTGTTGCCTTCTGTAGGATGACTGCTTGCTTCATCCGAGCCAGCCATTTCTGAATACTATATAAAACATAGATAATATATTTAATTTACATATTAGATCATTGTATTGATGAGTAGATGGTCATGGTATTATTAAACCATATAGACCGTTTTAATAAATTAATCAAATCAAAAGAATACATTATTCTCTTATATTTATTAGACAGGGAAATCATAATTCACCACTGTCAATGTCTTAAAAGACATTTTATTTAACATTAGGCTTGTCTCAAAGACGATTAAATTATATATAATCATTGGTCTCTTGGATCAGTGACCTTGTAAAGGTCGAACAAAGTTCATTGCGTTTTTGACAAGAAGTTTATAAGTAGAACTTTCATTGTCATTATTACACCTTTGCTTATAAGCCAACATCTCTAATGGATGTGTATGGTGTATACATCATATTGATGTTTACTAGCCATGATTCATATTGATCATTCAGGCTATACATAAGTGACTTGGAAAAACCCAAGCACATTTAGGAAGCTTGTGTGGTTTCTCGTACCGCACATCTAGGAATGTTAACATGTTTTCAGATGTTAACAGAGAGTCATTATCTTAAAAAGGTTATACCATCATAGCCATTTAATATTTTGGCTAGGTTATACCTCTAAGCGTTTCTTAGGCGGATTAAATAAAATTTGAAATGAAGTAGCATGATATAGTAAAATACATATTTAAAATCAAAATAACTTCATTAACCATGAAACGATTACAACGTTGCCCGAAAAGGGACTTGAGAAAAACAACACAAATTGCCCACGTAGGGGCTACTAAAAACATTGCCCACGCAGGGCTACTAAAACGGAAATTAGTCCACACAAGGACTTGGTACATGGAAACAAAATAAATGTCCTTGCAGGGAATTTATTACAAACAAAACAAAACAACCCAACATCATCCTATTTCTTCTTGCCCTTGAGAAGGTTCATAAGACCCTTGACCAAACCATTGTGCTTCTTCTTGGTTTCATGAGCCTCATGTTCAACCCTGTCCAACCTCTCAAAAATCTCTTGAGTTTGCTATTGCTGGAACGGAGGAGGTTGTTGGTATGGCGGGTATTGAAAATCCTGCACCGGATATCCAGTGGGATACACTGGAGGGTAAGAAGAAGGGTAAAGATGATGGTATTGTGTAGTGGTAAGATACGGATCAAGAGTCCCATAGTCAGATGGGTATCCAGACGGATTATACCCAGATGATCCTGGGTATGTCGGGATAGGGTTGTCATAACCCAACGGTGGCTGAAGTGGTGCGTGTGAAACTGGCGGAAGGTTGACTTCCGGCACCGTGTGTGATGGTCCACCCAACTGAGGGTCTTCTGGGATAGTAGGATACGAACTTGAGCCACGAGGAGATGCAAACCGTGGTCCCCCACGTACGGACATTCTAGCATTCCTCCTTCGCCTTGGAGCCTCAGGAGGCTGTTTAGGTGGATCCTCAACTGGCAAGGGTGGTGGGGTAACAGCTCGAAGCTGTGGTTCATCCAAGGGAGGTTGGACTGGGGAGTTATGGTATGAAGGTGTGAAGAACCAGTCATACTGACCCATCCTCTCCTGGAATGAGTCAGGCCCATGGTACGGTGATCCCTGAAATGGGGAACCGCTTGAGATACTTATTGGGTGGCCTGGTGTTCCAGTTTGCAAATCTGGGTCTGGGTCGTCATCCATTTCCATTTCCTGAGAAAAGTGATCCTCAGGTCCCAAAGGGTTGTAGCCCAAAAAGTCGTTAACATAAGCGTTAGGATTAAATTGTGCAGGTGAGTAAGTGGAATCTGAATGATGAAAAGGATGAGATTGGAAAGAGTGGTGTGATTGGTTTGAATGATGAGTTCCTTGCGAAAGAGGGGAATGATGGGGTTCGATAGGAATGGGCAACCCAAAATAAGGAGGGTCAGATGGTGAGGACCCCAGCGAGATAGAATGTCTTGCTGGTTGAAAGCTATGGCTCCAATTATCCTTTGAGTCAGAGCCGGAAAGCGAGTCGGATGGTGTACGCCTGTGGGAGGGTCCCGTGCTGCTGGACGGTCCTCCACACATGGGTCCTTTGCCTTTTCCTCGTACGCGTGGTGGCATTTTCCTGTCAAAACAAGTAAATATAATAAAACAATAAAAGAAAGGTTAAGAGTAAAATCCTAGGTCATTTGCCTAGACTCGAGAGTCTAAGGAATGTGCTTATTGTGTCATTGAGATTAAACACAAAAGGTTAGTGTTTAATTCACTCAATGTTGGTTCTGATACCAACCTGTCACACCCCGATATTTCCACATATGACCGGTGGGCCCGGCGGGGAGTATCGTGACGTAGTTGATATCATCATAGTCAATACACACAATATAATAGCACAGCGGAAGTCTTGGTGAATAAACTATTACAAACCATATTGTCTGAGTGTTCGAGTTTATGAATATACAGACTGGAATGTAATAAGATCCACAGGCGGATCATAAATGTACAAAGAAACAAAAACAACAGACTTTAGGTATCTCATGGATTTGCAAGATCCTCTAATGATACCCTATAGCTCCAGCCTAATTACGAGAGGTACCTGTCAAATCAGTCTTTAAGAAAATACGCCAGTTTACACTGGTAAATACAATTAACTGGCTCTGTTGAAAATATTTATGAAAATTGATTTAAGTGCGCATGGCACAAATCTTTTATAACTTGGGACAATTATTTAAATATAATCTTGTATACAGATTTACATGTTTGTCTTACAATTGGGGCCGGTTGGAAGCCGGTCATGATTAACCGACTCACCACTTATAGAACCCACAAAGGAGTTATCCCCAACATGTGGGTTTATATATATTATTTTAGCATTTGCATCTATCAGGTGTATGCCTACACCCCGTGCATAGGTCGTGGCCATTTTAAATGAAATGAGCCGAGGATATCCAGGACACGGTCAGATTAACCCCCAATGTTTATGTTATCAAACAAGACATATTAAAACGGGTTATGCAAATTTATTAATCACAATCCGATTAAATGATTTCATACCCGACCAAGTGGTATTATTATAATACCATATCCCAAGCCCGTATAAGGGAAAATAAGTTAAAAGTATTTACCTGATGCTAGCAGTAAAATCCTAAAGCTTTTCGAAGGCACCTTCTACCGGAAGCTATTTAATCTGTATAGAAGGTTTATTAACCTATTAGGATGCTAACGGGTCTTTAATTTAGTCAAGGACTTAGACCGGCTAGTTAGAAAGAAACCTTTCGGTTCTAAACGCTTGATTAAGCGGAGATCAGAATATAATGTAATTTAGACCCGACAAGCTTAGATACTTGTATAATATGGGTAAACTAAACACATTCTGGAATTTGAGGATTTAATGATAAGGTTTGACCCGTTTCGGCTATTTTATAATTTTTATGTATACTAGTCACATAAGCCGATCCGAATGCGTAAACGCGTAACGGGTATCCAAATAAATTATACACAGGTATTAATCATTATTATGCTCAAAATATGTTAATACATCAGTAAGATGTTAACATATATGCCCAAAAAGTAATTTAAACCAAAATAAGTCCCATAAGGGCATTTTGGTAATTTTAATGCCCATAAAAGAGTTTAATTGTGCAACTGAGTTTTAGGTCTGATTAAATCAGTAAAAATATGTATTTTTATAAGTTATAACAGTAGGATACTTTATATATGTGAAAATTATCTTATATAGCCAAACTATGTCCCGTAGGGGCATTTTGGTAAATTTTACATAGGCTTTAAAGGTAAAAATAGACTTCTGAGTTTAAAAAATTTGAATTACTTTTTCATTATATAAATTAACTTAAAACATCAGTGGGTAATAAGTTTTATATGCTAAAATAGTTTTTAACCCATACTAGGTGCTTAAAACGCTTAAAAGTCGGTTTAAAGGGGTATTCGGGTTAAAATAGGAAATCTGAGTTTCTGTTCAGTTTATAAAGTTCAAAATACTTTATTTATCATATGAAATCAGTAGCAAAAGATTTGACACTAAAAAGTTATGTAAAACTCATTTTATCCATGAAAAGGGAAAAACCGACATTTACCGAAATCAAGCTATAATCCTATGTTATGCTCAGCCTAAAAATAATTAAAAATCTTCAAAAATCCCAAAATATTATTTTACATCAGTAGGTAAGAAGTTTAGTGTCAAAAATCGGGTTTAGATAGGCTTCATACTAATTACGCCATTTAAATACTAAAAAGCTCCTTAATTACGCTATTGAGCATAACTTCAATTCTAGACCACAAATTGATGTCAAATCTTCAGGACATGTCTAAATATCAGTAGCAAAGGTGTTAGTCCAATCACATTGTTAAAAATCTCAGTTGTATGTAAAAATGGCATTTATGGCATTATTAAGCATAATTACGATCAAGTGCATATAATTCAAACCACTAGGCACCATGCAATATAACTCCAGGGGGTTATACTACTAAGTAATGTGGTCCTAATGGAAGCCTAAAACATGGGAGAATTAAGCTTGAACGGGTCAGAACTGAAAGTCAAAGCAAAAGTCAAGCTTTTGCGACTTTCGGTTATAAACTGACATTAGACTATTAATTGTCGGGTTATGACTGATAAAACATGTTTTAATATTGATTACCAAGTCATTAGAATGTTAAAATATAATTTAGAACCTCTGTTTTAATAATTAGAATTATTTTTGTAACTTCTGTCCAGTTTGACTTTTTGTCAAACTACTTTGACCCGACAATTGACCAGTCAAACGAGATAATTAGGAGGTGCCCTTTTAAGGGTTAATCACCTACACTAATGTGGTCTTATAACCACTTTCAATTTGATCAGTGGTTAAGCCACATGTAATTAAAATAAAAGTCAAACTAATTTTACTATAAGTTTGACTTTAGAGTAATTAAGCTAAATTAATCAACTAAACAAGTAATTAGAGGCTTACTACAGGTCCTAGCAAACTTTTCTACACTTCAAAGTCTTCTCCTTGTCCTTAGCAAGCTCCAGAAGTTGTAGATTAGCAATTGTTGCAAATGTGCTTTGAAACTCAAGAACTAGCTTTCTAATATAGCCAAATTCCATGAAGCTAGATCATTTCCAGGTGTAATTGGAGGCCCTGGGATCACCCCAGGTGTCCTAGTTAATAAAACTAACCGACTTATAGCTCATAGACTCAATACAAACTAGGCTAAGGCGGTGGAACAGGCAAAACCCGCACCTGGCAAGCTTTTTCTGTTACTGGCACTCTCAGGTGGGCCGCGTAAGACTTAAGGGAGTCTTACGCGGGCCGCGTGGACTGGCTGAACTAGCAAATTAAGTTTCAAAGCTGGCAGATTCAGTCCCTTGACGTTTTTAACCCTTTTTAACCTTGTTATTGACATGTAGGGCCCTTGTAGTCAGTATGTTGAGTCTTTAGGATAAATAAACTAACTTCGTTAAGCTCCGGTTCGTTAAATACCTCTATGAAAGCAAGTTTCATCAAGTTGACACTTTTGGCCCAAAGTCTTGGAAACATACTTAACGATATCGAAACCACGTGAAATTTATACCACTTATTCTTGAGAGTATATTTGAATGTTTCGAAGCCTCGGTTTCGTTAAAAGGTCACTCAGAGGTCAGAAACGACATGTTGACACGTTTAACCCTTGTAATTTATTAATGTTCCGATTATTCTCATAAATGGCTTCTTATATCGAATCAATCACTCGTTTAAGAATATATTCAACGTGTAAGGTCATTCAGAGGCACAAGTTTGGCATGTTGACACTTTTAGTCCCTGTGGTTTCATAGTTTCACTATTCGATAACTTTGGTCCTTTAAACTCAATCTTTCACATGTTTAGAGTTTAGGACACGTGTCTATACATAATTGGACCCGTTTTTACGTGGTGTTACAATATAAAAGCTGTTTCATCCCTAAATCGAGCTTTTACCACTGCCGTCTTGAATTTAAAATTCTCAAAAACAGTTTCCAACATATTAAAACCCTCCAACTTAAACCTTATTTCATCCCCAAATCACCTTCTTCTCCGATCATGTCTCTGAACATCAAAAACCCTCACAACTACCTCCCCATCTTCGAGAAAACCAGCAAAAATACCAGCTTTCACTCAATAATTGACCTTTTAACGTCATCAAAATACAAATCAATCCTTACTGCTGATGCTCCGGTTCATACAGAAACACTCCGACAATTTTGGTTTAATGCTGAAATAGAGACTGAAGATAATAATCCAGTTGCCATCACATCTATGGTCGGGAAAAGTGTGGTACGAATTTCTCCCTTCACAATTTCCACTACATTTGCATTGGACGACTTGGGAGGTAAGACCAACTTTGAAAAATCTGAACTTCATACAGAGTTCATTGAATATGATGCACAATTAAAGGAAGTTACTATGTTTAAACGAAACTTCCCTCCGCCAATGAAATTTTTGTTTCATACTCTTTTAACTTGTCTCTCAGCCAAGACCACCGCATTTAATGAGATACCTTTAAACATTCAGTATTTGGGTTATGCTATTTTAACAAAATCTGATTACAATTTATCACAAGCACTGTTTTCTGATTTGTTGAATAATGTGAAAAATGTGAAAAAATGTGAAAAAATTGAAAAAAGGTGTTCGTAGTAATGCTTTTCTGTTGTATCCAAGACTTCTAAGCTACTACCTACGAAAAGAAGTGTCACAAACAGATTTTGAACAAGGTGTAGCTTTTCAAATAAATAGTCTTACAAGTAAAACTTTTACTAGACTTATGGATAAAGAGTCAGAAGTTTCAAGAACAGAAATAAAGGGGGATGAGCCTGTTTTAGATGTGTCCACATCTGTTGCTCAAACCTCTGTTGTTGAGCCAACTGCTCCTGGTGATCATGACACCATAACCGGTGTTGTGAAACACACACCAAGAAAACGCAAAAAGAAATATGTCACATCCAAAAAGCCCACCAAAAGAAAACAAAATAAAAAGGTTCTTCTGGAAGATGAGATCCCAGAGGTTAATGCAGTGACAACATAAATGTCACTTGAAACCACTGCTGCTACTTCCTCACATTTGTTGGAAAGATCTCAGCCCATCCAAATTCCTCACGTATCCTCACAAAAGGATCATGTTGTAAGCACAGGGACACCACAACATGAAGTAGACCTTTCATATGAAAGTATGTTTAAAAGTCCCTCTCCTAGGGCAATCACGCTTTCTACACCACAACCCTCTTCTCAAGTTCCATCAACAATATTACCTCTATTTGAAGCAATTGAATTTTAGAAAGAAAACATAACTTCTGATGCATACATTATTGAGAGTAGAGCGCAACAAATGACTGTGTCTGAACCAATTCAATCGGCTATCTTACAAACAGTTGAGGAGGTTATCCCCGTTGAGTATTATGAAACTCTTTGTGGTAGTTCAAGTGGAGCAGCCACTACAACTGTTGAACCCATTGGTGATCAGTTGGACAGTGGTTACATCATTAAGACTCCCTTGAAGGCAATCACTGATGAGGTTACAACTGTAATCTCTGCTTCAGTGGGAAGTCCCCAGAACCAAGAAAAAGGGGCATCTGTTTTTGATGATATGGAGACTTCTCCTATTATCAAAACAAATACAACCACTATAGGTGGGAATTCAGATGATCCTATTAAAGTAGGTGATGAATTAAGTTATAAGGATTTGACTGTTAGAGTGTCTACCATTGAAACAGATGTTGCTGAAATGAAAGAATTGATTAAGCAGCTGATAGAGCTTTCTAAAAGTCAACCTACCACACAGGAAATTGCCAATGAGCTTTGGAATTCTATGCAACCCATCCTTCAAGCTCAGAGGAATTTGGCTGAAAGTAACCGCAATTTCAGTTTGGAATTTATCAGAAATTTGGTCGATGCCTGGTATAAAGACACACAAGCAGACATTATGAACATTAAGGAACATCTGTTGAAACTTTCTGGCACCACCCCTACATCAAGCTTTGAGAAAGATGATGATGATGATAATGATGATGCCAAAAAGGGGGAGAAAGATTCACTAAAAAAGTTGCCACCAGATTCAAAAGCTAATCCTACAGAAATTGTATCCCCTGCCCAACCTAATTCCAAACCTTCTCCAAAAAACCACCACAAAAGAAGGAGAAAATAGCTTCAACACCATCATCACCCATTCTGTCAATAAATGCTGATATAACAAAAGTATCAGCAGATGCTTACCAAACAGCTGCTGAGACACCAGTTGTTTCAGCAGAAGTTTGTCAAACATCTGCCATGATCATTTTCACTACACCAACCTGTCGCAACCCCCGATCCCAAATCCCCGGGAACGGGCGGCCGCGAGCCAGTTTCGGTGGTATCGCGTATTGTCTAATTTGGCAGCGGAAATTTTCATCAGGACCGTAGTTAGGAAATATTTGATCAGAGTAAAATACCACATTTTCATAATATTAAACATATGGGATAAACCCAAGTTCGCAGTACACACGTTTTTATAGGAATAAATCCTATTTTATTTAATAAAAACATCTATTTCTTTTTAGGTAACTTTATTGCCACTTTTCCAACCCTTCAGTGCTGTCCAGCTGGCTTCTATTTAGCTTTCACATTTTGTTACCTGAAACGCGTTTTAAAAACATTTGTCAGTGGGAAATACTGGTAAGTGAATCCCAGTTTAATCAAGTTTAAATAAAAACCATTGTACAGTATTGAGGGCGATCTCGCAATTACATTTGTTTCCAAGTTATATCAATCAACATCCATGGTACTGTCAGACCCGACTTGTGGAACTGTTACTCGTTGACCAGGTGGTAACAAATTTTGTATACAAAACTCCAACATACTCATGATAATTGTATTCTTACAAATACTCAATAACTGCTTAATATACATTTAATTGTATGAGGTTTTGTAAAAATAATTCACAAAAGGTTCACAAAAAGCGGATAAACTCACATTGCTGTCTTGGATTTTCCTTTAGGGTTTCCTGGTGACAATCTATAATTTACACAAATGCACACGTGTTAGTATAATAACCCATTTTAACATTAGTAATACCATCCCCGAGATGGCATTCCAACGACTACGTCGGGCAGAACCACGACAGCCGTTACGGAACCCTAGATCAATCGGGCAGCGTATCTAATACGTATCCAGGGGTTATGATACTTACAACGGAGTAGAACTTCGCTATTTAGGGGGGTATTAGACCCGAGTATAATGCCTACTATGAGAGAATTACGTTTAGAAAGAAATTTTTGAACGACTTTTGCTGAAACCCGATGCCTGCTATTTATATTGCCACATTTCGACTTTTACGCGGCCCGCGTAAATATTAACATAGGGCTACGTTGCCCGCGTCAAACCCGGTCAACAGCGTAGCTTGTCCGGATCATCGACTAGACCCGCCACGATGATGACACTTGTCATCACCGGGCTGCGCCACCTTCTTGATCTCTAGCGGCCCGCGTAAGACCCTTAAGAGGTCTACGCGGCCCGCGACAAACTTAAAAACATGATTTTTAATTATTTTTACTAATATTTAGGGTAGTCGGGGTCCGTTTTCACGTATGGGGTGTATTTTGGGACATATTGGGATATTTTAAAATATATCAGGGTGTCGATTTTCTTGAGGATTGTTATATCCTCCCCACATTGTTTTAGAGCTCGTCCTCGAGATCTACTGGAACAAGTGTGGATATTTTCGTTGCATTTCTGATTCAAGCTCCCATGTATACTCAGGTCCTCTTTTGGAGTCCCACTTTACTTTGACCAGAACTAGTCTCTTATGCTTGAGGTTTTTGACTTTCCTGTCTTCAATCTGTAGAGGCCTTTCTACAAACTTGAGTTGTTCATTTACCTCTAAATCCTTAAGAGGCACTACTAGTGATTCATCAGCTAAACACTTTTTGAGATTAGATACATGAAATACATCATGTATTCCTGCCATTTCCTCTGGCAGTTGTAGCTGATAGGCTACAGGTCCTATTCTTCTAATAATCTCAAAAGGTCCAACATACCTGGGACTTAGCTTTCCCCGTTTGATAAATCGTACCACTCCTTTCCAAGGAGAGACTTTTAATAACACTTTATCTCCTACTTAAAATTCTAACGGTTTGCGTCGGTTATCAGCATAGCTCTTCTGTCGATCACATGCTGCTTTCAGTCATTCCTTGACTTGAATAATCTTGTCGGTTGTTTCCTGCACAATCTCAGGTCCAGATAGTTGCTTTTCCCCAATTTCCGCCCAACAGACTGGGGTTCGGCACTTTCGTCCATAAAGTGCTTCGAATGGTGCAGCGTTGATACTTGTGTGGTAGCTATTATTATAATAAAATTCTATTAAAGGTAAGTGATCATCCCAATTACCTCCAAAATCAATTACACAAGCTCTAAGCATGTCTTCCATCGTCTGAATTACCCTTTCGCTTTGTCCGTCTGTTTGAGGATGATAAGCTGTGCTTAGATTCAACTTGGTTCCCATTGCTTTTTGGAAACTTGACCAAAAGTGAGAGGTAAATCGGTTATCCCTATCAGAAACAATTGATAAAGGAATTCCATGTAATGAAACGATTTCATTTACAAACAATTTGGCTAATTGTTCCATACTAAAAGTTTCCTTCATTGGTAGGAAATGAGCTGACTTGGTTAGCCTATCTACAATCACCCAGATTGTATGACCTTTCCTTGTTTTGGGTAATTTGGTAACAAAATCCATTGTTATTAATTCCCATTTCCATACTGGCATTTCTAGCTATTGCAATAGACCTGAGGGTTTCTTGTGTTCAGCTTTGACTTGTGAACAGGTTAAACATTTAGAAACATAGGCTGCTATGTCCCTTTTTATTCCTATCACCAAAATTTTTTTCTTAAATCCTGGTACATCTTATCATTTCCTGGATGCATCGTATACTTAGACTTATGGGCTTCTTCTAATATACGATGACGCATGTTTCCTAATTTAGGTATCCACATTATCTTCTTATGGAATCTCCAAATTCCATCTGTTCCTTGTTCTAATTCCTTTAGCATACCTTTTAATTTTTCAGTATCCTCCTTGATTACTGATTCTTGTGCTTTTCTTATCTGATCATTTAAATCTACTTGCAGATTTAATTTAAGAGAACGTACCCTTTTTGGCTTTTCATGATACTTTCGACTTAAAGCATCTGCTACTACATTTGCTTTTCCTTCATGATACTGGATATCACAATCATAATCATAATCATAATCACTAAGCATATCCATCCAGCGTCTTTGTCTCATATTCAATTCCTTTTGCCCGAAAACATACCTTAAACTCTTATGATCTGTGAATATGGTAAACTTACTACCATAAAGATAATGTCTCTAAATTTTAAGGGCAAAAATTATAGCTCCTAATTCTAGATCATGGGTTGAATAATTCTCTTCATGATTCTTAAGTTGTCTAGACGCATATGCTATAACCTTTTGGCGTTGCATCAATACACATCCATAACCTAATTTAGAAGCGTCACAATATACTACAAAATCTTCAGTTCCTTCTGGTAACGCTAATATGGGTGCATGGGTTAATCTATGCTTAATAATTCTAAAAGCTTCTTCTTGTTTTAGTCCCCATTCAAACTTAATGGATTTACATGTTAACTTAGTTAAAGGAATGGCTATTCTAGAAAAATCTTGAATAAATCTTCTATAATAACCGGCCAATCCTAAGAAACTTCTAACTTCAGTTGGTGACTCAGGGGTTTTCCATTTGGTAATCGCCTCGATCTTTGTTGGATCCACATGAATTCCTTCATGATTGACTAGGTGTCCAAGAAACTGTACCTGCTCTAACCAAAATCGCACTTTGAAAATTTAGCAAAAAGCTTTTCCTTTCTTAATAGACTTAAAAGTGCATGCAAATGTTTTGCATGTTCCTCTTTACTTTTAGAATTGATGCGAATATCATCAATAAAAACAATTATGAATTTATCCAAATATGGCTTACATATTCGGTTCATCATGTCCATAAATGCAGCTGGGGCATTGGTTAAACCAAATGGCATGACAGTAAATTCATAATGGCCATACCTTGTTCTAAATGTGGTTTTAGGAATGTCCTCTTCCTGTACCTTTAATTGATGATATCCCGACCTTAAATCGATTTTAGAGAAAAATCGAGCTCCTTGCAATTGATCAAACAGATCATCGATTCTCGGTAATGGGTACCGGTTCTTAATCGTGACCTTGTTTAATTCACGGTAGTCAATGCACATACGCATTGATCCGTCCTTCTTTTTAACAGATAAAATCGGTGCTCCCCACGGCGATGAGCTTGGCTGTATGAATCCCTTTTCTAATAATTCATCTAACTGTTTCTTTAGTTCCTGCATTTCTGCGGGTGCCAAACGGTAAGGTGCTTTGGCAATCGGTGACGTTCCTGGTAATAGATGGATTCTGAATTCGACTTCTCTGTCTGGCGGTAGCCCTGGCAATTCTTCTGGAAATACATCTGAAAACTGAGACACTACTGGAATGTCTTTTAGTTCTTTTTCTTTAGTGTTAGTGATTATAGAAATCAAATACACTATATATCCTTTTCTTATATAGCATGCAGTTTTCATCACAGAGATGAATTTCGTGGATCTAGATGGTTTATCTCCTTTAATTGTGATCTTTTCACCCTTTGGTGAATTTACTTGGATTGACTTTTGATCACATAAAATATTAGGTTTATTGGCTATTAACCAATCCATTCCTAATACAATATCAAATCCTGCCAGATTCATTGGGTAAAGATTTGCAATATACTTTTGATTTAAAAACTCTATTCTTGCTCCCTGCAAGATTTCAGAAATCCTAACGGTTTCTCCATTAGCTGTCTCTACTAGACATTCTTGTGGTAGTTTAGTTAATGACTGATTTAGAAGTTTGCAAGACGAAGTATTAATAAAACTTTGGTTTGCACTAGAGTCGAATAATACTTTAGCAAAAACATCATTAACTAAAAACGTACCGGCTATCACATCTGGAATCATCTTGGCTTCATCTGCAGTCAGAACGAATGCTCTAGCATTTTTAGTGTTCTTGTTGTTCGCAGCTGGAGCCAATTTCGGACAGTTCGGCTTGATGTGACCTTTTTCTCCACAGTTGAAGCATAGTCCATTACTGGATTTTCTCCTGCAATCTTCTTCCTTGTGTCCTGGTGCCTTGCAGAAATTGCAGTGAGTGGAGCATTTTCCCGAATGCGTTTTCTTGCAGACCTCGCAGAATGGTGTAGAGGTAGAACCTATATTCCTACGGTTGAAATTTCCAGAATAGAATTCTTGGGTAAACCTTTGAGCTAGGTTTCTCCTCTGGTCTTCTTCTTTAGTACGGATTAACTCATCTGTCAAGGTATTTGCTAGTTCTACAGCTTCTTCTATAGTTTGAGGTCTAGCTGCCTTGACTACATGCCTAATCTCTCCGATTAATCCCCAGATGTAATGGGAGATTAATATTGGTTCAGGTGATGCAAGGGTTGGTACTATTCTAGCATATTCAAATAATGTGGTAGTGTAACCCTTACTATCTACCCCGGTCATTCTTAAGTTCAGAAACTTATTTGCTATCTGTTCCTTTTCATTGGGAGGGCAGAATTTCCTTTCTACCATATTTTTAAATTCCTCCCATTCCATGTTATAAATCATATCACTTCCTCTAGACTGGAGGATAGTGTTCCACCATTCTAAGGCTGAGTTCTTAAACAGGTTAGAAGCAAACATTATCTTATCTTCTTCAGCACACTTGCTTATTTTTAAAACAGCCTCAGTCTTTTCTATCCAGCGTAGAGCTGCAATGGGTCCTTCATTGCCCGAGAATTCTATTGGTTTGCAGGTCTAGAATTCTTTGTAAGAACAATCATAAGTCATGGTTCTCCTTCTTTTGGGAATGGGTACTTGAAGTACGGGTCCATTGTTTATGCTGTTTTCTGGTTCAGTTGGTCGCTTACTTCTATGTTTACTTTTATTATCAGCATCCTTAACAGTTTGAAGAATAAATGGCATTGCATCTATAATTCCTTGTGCCACTATGTGTTGGATAGCACTATTATCCATTTAACTTCCATTGTTATTGATTCTCATTAACCAAGTTAATGTTACTCTGTTTATCGTTATTCAGATTTCCTTGATTTCCTTCGTCGGCCATCTGAATTTTAAACATTTACCACATATTAATATCACAAAGTAATATTTAATATAGTCAATCACATGTCACGCATTTTGGTCAAAAGCGTCGATCATTGCGACTTACTCTATTCATATACTATGCATCTATTACATACTAGTACTGAAATTAAAATTACAATACCGACTGAAATTTAAAGTTACACTACTAGTAATAGGCATCCGTAGTTTTTTTTTTCATACACATACACACATATTATATTATTTTATTATTATTATTATTACTACTACTACCGTCTCCACCATCACATTCATGGATATGGATTCATCCAAAAATCCATATTGCGCTCGTCATACTTCCAGAAGAGTCGCTCTCCCACATGTCTCATCTGTTCACTACTTTCTAAAATTTTCTCACCAAATGTCCTAAGTTCTTGTACGTTTTCTGCACTCATTGGGGGTGCAGGTTCTAGGACTGGGTTCGAAATCTGGGGTGCGGGTTCTTGATATGGGGGTGTAGGGGCCTGGAATTGGTAAGGATTCTCTAAAATCTCCCTAATGAATACATCGTGGTAATAGGGATCTGAAGGATCCAAACCTGGGTAGGCTCCTATGTTTGGCATGGGCGTGTCTTCGTGTATCGGGTAACGTTGCACATAGTCCCTAACATCATCCCACCAGGGGTCGTAATTTGGGTCTAAAGGGTTTGGTGCAGGTACCCTAGGAATTTCCTCCGGATTAAAATCATGTATTTCTATTTGATTTTCAGGGTTTTCTATTTCCATTGGTTGGTCAGGAATTGGTGGTTGTGGTTGGGGGTGCTATCATTTGCTCCAGATTAGGGTCAGCTGCAGTGGTTGCTAGGATGTGGATATTGGCTATACCCCTATTAATCATATCCTGGGCATAGGCATCTTTCTCTCTCTCTTAGCTGCTGCTAGCGCTCTCTGGTCTTGTAACTTTTTCATACGTTTTCTACGCTCGTGTGCCCCTCGACTGAACCATCCCCTCTTTTTCTGAGGAAATGGCTCCTCTGACTGAGCCATAAATACGAATATTCCTTCTTCCGTATCAGCAGAGTACCCTGAGAGGGCAGGCTGAGAAGAGGAGGTGCCTTCTCTTCTAGGCGAACCATACAATTGACGATACGCGTCAGATGGTCCTTGGTCGTTCATACTGTAAACTAACAAATAGTCAAATAACACATAGCAATAAAATACAATTATGCACGTATTCCCGTAATTTATTTCCAAACAGATTGAATTTTGATGTCAGCAGAACACTTCTGTGGCTGAATCAGTGGCTTAGCTTTGATACCACCTTCTGTCGCAACCCCCAATCCCAAATCCCCGGGAACGGGCGGCCGCGAGCCAGTTTTGGTGGTATCACGTATTGTCTAATTTGGCAGCGGAATTTTTCATCAGGACCGTAGTTAGGAAATATTTGATCAGAGTAAAATACCACATTTTCATAATATTAAACATATGGGATAAACCCAAGTTCGCAGTACACACACTTTTTTATAGGAATAAATCCTATTTTATTTAATAAAAACATCTATTTCTTTTTAGGTAACTTTATTGCCACTTTTACAAGCCTTCAGTGCTGTTCAGCTGGCTTCTATTTGGCTTTCACATTTTGTTACCTGAAACGCGTTTTAAAAACATTTGTCAATGGGAAATACTGGTGAGTGAATCCCAGTTTAATCAAGTTTAAATAAAAACCATTGTACAGTATTGAGGGCGATCTCGTAATTACATTTGTTTCCAAGTTATATCAATTAACATCCATGGTACTGTCAGACCCGACTTGTGGAACTGTTACTCCTTGGCCAGGTGGTAACAAATTTTGTATACAAAACCCCAACATACTCATGATAATTGTATTCTTACAAATACTCAATAATTGCTTAATATACATTTAATTGTATGAGGTTTTGTAAAAACAATTCACAAAAGGTTCACAAAAAGCGGATAAACTCACATTGTTGTCTTAGATTTTCCTTTAGGGTTTCCTGGTGACAATCTATAATTTACACAAATGCACACGTGTTAGTATAATAACCCATTTTAACATTAGTAATACCCTCCCCGAGACAGCATTCCAACGATTACGTCAGGCAGAACCACGACAGCCGTTACGAAACCCTAGATCAATCGGGCAGCGTATCTAATACGTATCCAGGGGTTATGATACTTACAACGGAGTAGAACTTCACTATTTAGGGGGGTATTAGACCCGAGTATAATGCCTACTATGAGAGAATTACGTTTAGAAAGAAAGTTTTGAACGATTTTTGCTGAAACCCGATGCCTGCTATTTATATTGCCACATTTCGACTTTTACGCGGCCCGCGTAAATATTAACATAGGGCTACGCGGCCCGTGTCAAACCCGGTCAACAGCGTAGCTTGTCCGGAACATCGACTAGACCCGCCACGATGATGACACGTGTCATCACCGGGCTGCACCACCTTCTTGATCTCTAGCGGCCCGCGTAAGACCCTTACTAGGTCTACGCGGCCCGTGACAAACTTAAAAACTTGATTTTTAATTATTTTTACTAATATTTAGGGTATCCGGGGTCCGTTTTCACGTATGGGGTGTATTTTGGGACATATTGGGATATTTTAAAATATATCAAGGTGTCGATTTTCTTGAGGATTGTTATACAACCACAATCCAACCACCTCCAACGTCACAAAGATCTCCCATACATTCATTTTCACTACCAAAACATTCTCTTTCACCAGAAATCATCTCCACACGTAAGAGAAAAACTCATATTGTGTTAGAAGATGATGAGGAGATTAAATCAGCAATCCCTGTATCATCTGCCTCCATTCAAAACAGTCCATGCTCGTCATTTCCACCCATAGAACCTACTTCATCTCTTACAATTGCTACACTACCATCAGTCATTCCTCTGGAAGCTCAATATCTGCTGGAATTAGTCATTGTTAAAGGTAAAATTGAATCATTCTTCACAATAGAGGATCCATCTAAAAGATCCTTCCCATCTCTTTATAGCTATAAGAAGCCTCAAAACTTAGATGAGTATCTGAAATTAAAAGTATCACAGGCTGAGGTTATAGCAAGAGAGAAAAGCATAGGGATGGATGACAGGGAATACCAGAGGTTTTTATCATTTCAGCTTAGCAAAGTCGTAAAACTTGAAGACTATGCTAGGGACGTGAGTAAATCCATGTCTGAGAGGCCAGTAATTCCTGAACTTCAGATGAAACTGAGGGATGCTTATGTTGCACACATTATGAAGTACAAACCATATAAGGCAACTGAAGATCAATTCAAAAACTGGTCAGCAGATGCTCTTAGAGAAAAGATCGATAGAATCACAAAAATGCACAATGATCGTCTGGTAAAGCCAACTCCACCTAATTGGAAGAAAGTCAAAACAGTGGAATCAGATGAGGCATTGAAGTTTAAAACAATGAGAGCAGAGCTTGTGGCTGTTGGTTATGGTCCAGCTAGATCCATTGCCAGATGGTCTAAACTGAAGATAGTTGAGACCTACAAAAAGCTAAAAGAACTTAGAGTTGAAGATTCAAATGTTCTTCAAAACCCAGTCTATCCTACAACTGTTGCTCTGTCTCTAAAAATCGATACTCTGAAAAACATTCTCTTATCATCTGATTTGTCTGAACTAATTGCAAATTTAGTTAGCAGACCACAATCACCAAACTCATCTTCAATAATTCTTTGTCCAAGAAAACCAACTGATCCAAAAATAGTAAAGTGGAAGTCATGCTCAAAAACCCAAGTATTGACTTTGATCAGATCAGATGGTAGTGTTGAAGAGATTAAAATGGAGAGGGCATATAATCTGAATGCATACGATCTCCAAGATTTGTTGGACCTTCAACTTGAAGGGATGATGAAGAAGACATGTTCTCCCTGGACTTTGAACTACAATTCAAAGGACAAATCAGAGAGATGTTGATGAGAAATAAAAATCAGTAATAAAGAAGGGTTTTCGTATCCTCTTTTGTATAGGGAGATTGTTGGATCACCAGCTGATACATTGTCTCTAGTAGCATATTTAACCAGATCACAACATGTAGCAAAGGAGATGTTGCTGCGTAAGAAATTCTTGACTGAGGTTTGATGTGTGTTGTTTAGGTAGGTGATCGTATGTTCTTAGTTAATGTTTGTTAAAACTTAAGTTGTATTCGAATTTTATTAAGTTTGTTAGACATCTTTTATATGTACTTATGTTCATTGTCAATGGGTGGATACTCTCTTTTTTGAATAAGAGAATGGAAATAATCATATGTAACTGATGAATTTTATTAAGTTTGTTAGACATCATTTAGACATATTTTATTAAGTTTGTTAGACATCTTTTATATGTACTTATAGTTGTCTTTTAGCTATAATAGATAACACGTTTTGGTACAATATCTATACATGTATCTATATGTTCTATCAATATATGTTATGCATGGTTTTCTAAGAAACCACCCGTGTTTGCACACGGGTCTTACCGCTAGTATCATACAATAAAAGAAACCATTTGTGGGACACTTGTCATCGTATTAGTCCAAGTCTTATGGATAATTATTATTTTAGTTTAATCTCTTCTAATTAATTATGGATAACTCCTTCTATTAAATATTATTTAGTTTAATATCTTATAGATAATTATTATTTAGTTTAATCTTCTAATTAATTATAGATAATCTCCTAATAAATATTATTTTATTTAATCTTTTCTACTTAACTATAGATAATTATTATTTAGTTTAAATTTAATATATATTTCCTATTTATAATATTGTTTATTTGATTTTCTAAATCATATGACAGACACCTACTTTTTATTTGTAATATACAAATTTACTCTTATTATTTTCGATGATGTAATTATCTCTAATAAACTTTAAACTTTTACCATAGTATATATAATGCTAGACATAAAATCGAAAAACATTTTAGATGGCATCATTAACTTAAGACATAATATCATTATATGTATAATTTGCACTTTTTAATAAAATAGTTAACCCATTTATCATCATATAACCTCCCAACTATTCAATCATATTTTTTTCTATATTATATTACTTAATAAATAAAAATTAATATTAAATCTTATCCTATTTTAAATGTCGAATATAATACTTCTAATTTTCTAATAAAATATCATTATTAAAAATTTATTATATCAATTTTATTACATACTTTTTAAACAAATTGTATATAAATTTCAATATTACTTTATATATAAAATTAGATTTATTACGGGGTTTTTTAAATATAATTTATATTTTATCACTCAAATAGCTGCCTATTTGCTTCTTGAATAACATGTTTGGCCACTGTATCTTCTTTTCAAAAATAATCTCCGCAATCACCATATCTATCGCGTACCGAGTATATCCATTAGTTTTTTTAAATATAATTTTCTTATTATTTAGTATATAAAATTATATTTATTCAAGCCGTGTAATACACGAGTGTTTTTAAAGATATAACTTTTTTTATTATTTGGTAAACAATATTACATTTATTTAACCCGTGTAATACACGTGGTTTTGAAGATATAACTTTTTTTTATTATTTGGTACATAAAATTACATTTATTCAACTCGTACAATATGGTTCTTATAGATATAACTTTTTAATATTTAATATATAAAATTACATATATTCATCTCGTGCAATAAAGGAGGTTTTTAAAGATATATTATTTTATTATTTACTTATTTAGTATATAAAATTCGTTTATTTAACCCGTGTAATACACAGGGTTATAACATAGTATATCATATATGCGTGTGTGATTTTAAATATTTAATCACCATGTTAAAGTTATTCATTGTTTGAGTAGGATTAGAAAAAACAAAATCCAAACCAAACCAAATCCGAGCTTTGAGTTCAGCTTTCAAAAAATTAGATTGGATTAGTATCCGAACCGAATTCCTAGTTCAATTTTCGCATTGATGTCGAACTTGTAATTTTCTAACCAATCCGAGACAAATTTTCGAATCCAAATTATACACACACGAATTTTAAATAAATAATTACTTTATTTATTTTTTTTCTCATACTACGGTTTCTTTGAGTTGACCTGAATTTGGATTTTCGAATTCTAATCGGTTTTTCGAGTTCTGATTTGAATTTTTTTATAAAATTCAGAATTTAAATACCTCGAATAACCTGAAAACCGTTTTGATACAAACCCCTTAGATACGTAGGTTGTTTCTAATTACTTGAATTAGCGAAAATGTTCTGAAGTTGATGATAAAGTTATATATTAAAATAAATCTTACCTAAAAAAGAGATTATAATCACTTTGTATATATGACCCAACTGTTAACCATCACTGGTGCTCTAGTGGTGGCCACGGGTATTTAAGTTTCATCTATGGTGGGTTTAGGTGAGTTTTTCCTTACATGTCTCAAGTTCGAATCTGAGTGATAAGAGTTTCTCTTTGAGGGGTTTAAATTAGGGATCTATTGTGTGATGGGTCTCTCTGGCGCGGACCCGGTTAAATCAACGTATACTATACTTCCCGACATTCGTGAATAATTCACACCTTGAAAAAAATAAAAAAAAAAACCCTAACTGCAATATTCCAGAATACTACAATGTGTGGGAATTAATTATTCTAGATATCATATTTGTAGTTTCCTACTTTCCTAACAAACTAGTTAATGTGCCTAAAATAAGTTCTTATTAAAATATTCGAGTGCTTCATCTTACGTGTCAATATGAATATAATATTTTGCTTTAAACACAGTTACATAAAAAACAAACGAAAAACATTTGGATATTTGTGAAATGATATACTTAATGGTGCACATCTAAAGCCTAAAATCCGCGTTTAATCCTCTAAAAACAATTTATAAATTAAAATGTGTCCCCTGATCATCTCCATGTCACATCGCACACCATTAACCCAACACGTTTCGGTTTGTCGTTTGGCTTTCATCATCTTTCAAATTCAAGAAATTCGATTTGTTAACGTTTGTAACCAATCAGATTCAAGTATCCAACCAATTGATTTCTTTGTTTTGTTAACAATTTCTTAATTTTGCATCACTTGACACTTGTCACTTTTAAGTAATTAAGTCATTAGAGTTTGAAAAGAAAATTGATAATTTTTTGAAGAGGATGATTTGTTGAGGTTTGATTATATGATAACTAGGTTAAAACCCCGTGTATTACACGGGTTGAATAAATGAATTTTATATACTAAATAATAAATCAATATATTTTTAAAAACCTCATTTATTGCACAGGTTAAATAAATATAATTTTATATATTAAATAATAAAAAGTTATATCTATAAGAACCATATTGTACGTGTTGAATAAATATAATTTTATATATCAAATAAAAAAGTTATATCTTTAAAACCACGTGTATTACACGGGTTGAATAAATGTAATATTGTTTACCAAATAAATGAATCTTTTAACATCTGTGCCCCCAACGTCTTTTTTCCTAACCCTTTTAGCCCCTAACACTAACTCCATCCATTTACTTTTAGGGGCCAAAAGGGTTAGAAAAAAAGACGTTTGGGTGCAAAATGGTTAGAAAAAAAGACGTTGAGAGCTCATATGTTAAAAAATTTCTTTTGGGCTAAAAGGGTAAAAGTGATATAACCACATGGGCCAAAATCGTAATTTACTCTAATATCAAATTAGATAACTAAGTTTGAATTTGAAGTAAATAGATAAATATAAAAGTAATAATTAAACTAAATAATATTTAGTAGGAGGATTATCTATTATTAATTAGAAGAGATTAAACTAAAATAATAATTATCCATAAGACATGGCATAATATGATGATAAGTGTCCCTAAACAGTGGCGGATCTAGGATTCGTGCCAAGCCGTAACGTTTTATAAATAAGCGGTAACGAAAATCGAAAAAACGTCAAATTTTTCCAAAATTTACACTAATTTTACACTACCGCCGGAATGCCAAGCCGTAGCGGACGCCACCACTTACTATATGCTACATCCGTCCCTGTCCCTAAAATGATTTCTTTTATTATAGATAATAAAATATGAATCATATGTGCACTTGTCTGGATGTATTATTCTTTTTCTTGTGGATTTATAAATTATTTAGAACTATTTACAAAAGGAATGTCAAATATTAATCCAAAAATATTACCACATGGGTAACCCTCCAAATTGATCGACATAGATAATGGTGCTGCTCATTTAACACGATATGGTTCGGTTGAGGATAGATTAGCGGATTTTTTTTAATTATTTGAAAGTTAATATAACTTTGGAATTCGTATGAATTCTTATTAGATTTTATTAAATATTATTGATAATAAAAATTTGTATTAGATTAGATTTTAGATTTGATTAAATATTATTAATAATAAGAATTTGTATTAATTTAGATTAATTATTATTATTTTTAGTATTATTAATAATTTTAATCAATTAAATGAGAGAATGACAAGTGTCCCAAATCAGGTTTCTTTTATTATATAGTATAGATGTGTTTCAGCGAAGTCGACAATTTATAGCTTTCTATTTGTTTATATGTTTGTTTATCAATTGTTTTGGTTTTTATCAGGTTTTGAATTACTTAAAAGAGTTACTAGGAACCTGATTTATGCTTATTTTTTTGGTTTAATTTGTATGTTTAAATACTAAATTGAATTAAATAACAATATTATGTCACAAATACCAAAAATCCTCTAGTAGGTGTCTTAAAATTAAGTGAAATATCAATTTGCCCTAAAAAGTTCTATTACAAGGTAGTATAGATTAACATATCTTTAAAATATATGTATAATTGGGTTATTGTATAAACCTATTTTAAACTTGACATTTATTGTAATTGTTATCATTTTGTTTTTTATATAACTAGGTTATAGACTCGTGTATTGCACGGGTTTGTATAATAGATTTAATATAATTATATAATCTGTAAAAAAAAAACTTCAGCTAACATGTATTTTAAAACATATAACATTTTACACAACTAACTTAAATTTATCATAAAACTTGTTTATGTTAATTAGTAATACTGAAATACCATAATAGCTCATGTATTACACGAGTTGAACACTGAAAATATGTAATACACACACATATATAGGCTATGAGTTGACTACAAAATTCAAAACATCTAAAAATTTTAAGAAGTCTATATAGACGTTGTGTTTTAAATTTTAGGCATGGTGTTTTAGCTTCTTTTGGTGTGGTATTACATAGAAAAAAACAAAACATAGCAATCTAAAACACAATGAAATGTAGTCTAGGCACAAAAATTAAAACACAATGCCAAGAAAGTAATCGGTGTGTTTTAAATTTCACTGTGTTAAAAATGTTACATTTGGTTTTTTTTATATCATACAATGCCCAAACAATCTAAAACATCATGACTAAAGTTTCAAACACAATGCCTACATATACTTCTTACACTTTTTAGGAGTTTTGAACTTAGTAGCCGAACCATACCACACACACATATATTCTTTATATGATTGAAATTACGTATTATATTACATGTAATAATATTATTTTATTGTTATGTGTCTTTTAAATACAACTTTTATTTGAAGTGAATAAAAATAATTTTGTTGGTGCGTCATAAATTAGATTTATTATTCTTATTAATAATTCTTATGTCGATTTAATAAATAATTTAGTTATTATAAATTATTATCTAAGCTAACTTTATACGATTAATAAAATATTTTCATCATATTAGTTTTTAAAAAGAAAATAGATTTTTAAAACTTATAATAATCAACTATGTTATAATATTAGCTACATGAATAGGCTACTTGTTTGTTTTTTATGTTAAAAATGCTTAGGAGTAACATTCGAATGCAATGTTGATCTATATGATAATGTTGTAAGCAATATTTTAAAAATCGGACATGATATAAATCAATCACATTCCAATATGACGGGCTTATTAAGTTGAACTAGGTCATAACAAATTAGGGAGGAAGTGGCACTCAAGGGAATTAACTGGTGTCATGGTGTCATGTCAAATTATTTACAAAAGACCATTGCACTGCAAAACACTAGCGGCGCCTACCCTAAGTACTCTTGAACCATTGACCTACTCTTTTACTCCACTCACCAATCCAACACACCCTTAAACCTAAAACTCATCAAACATCCCAACCCTCAACCCTTACCCTTGCGGCTTCCTCTACCTGCACAACTTACCCCCAACCCTTACCCTTGGGGGTGGCGACGGTGTTGTAGTGAGGGTTGGAACCCTCTACCCGTTAGGTGCCCGGCCCAGAAATATATATCTTCAATCTAATGACATTAATGTACCATGAACCGAGCTTACCCAGCCAAGGGTCGCGCTACCTAAGCTTATCCATGTTTACCACACCTATGGTAATATCATTAAAGGCTCAAAAGCTCACCAGGTCTTCCATACCTAAAACTCTAAAAGTATACTATCGAAGCTCACTTTACCTAATTAAGGTGTTGTTTTGTTTAGCTCATAATGAGACTCTTAATGATTTAGACCTCTTACTGGTTCAACACTTAATGGTTCAGACTGTTTGTTTCGCGATTAGATGTCTGAATGGTTCAGACATTTGTCTCTGAATGGTTAAGCATTATACTGAGTCTGAATGGTTAAGACCTATAATCTGAATTGGTCAGACATTTGTCTGTAAACGGTTAAGCATTATACTGGCTCTTATTGGTTCAGGCATATTATTAGTTCAGTACTTAATGATTCAACCTCTTACTGGTTCAGCACTTAACCATTCAGAAGTAGTCAAACAGCCCCTAAGCTCCCTTTTACCGAAGTAGCTCCCAATTAAGCTTTGTAAGCAACTTTAAGTACCAGTATATCACTAATTTTTTTTATAAAAGTCAATACAAAATATATGTAAGCAACTAAACTACCATTATAAATAAAAACTAAGAACATTTTGCAGTACAACTACTAAGTAGTAACACAAAGAAGATTTTGCATTACAACTACTAAGTAGTAACACATAAAAAAGCCACAACACCAATATACACCTCTACTCTACCGTAATAATTGAGTTCATGGCCTGGTGGTAAAATGATATATTCCCCAACCAATTGGTTGGTGATTCAAATCCTACAAAGAGCACGTATGATGCGCTTTTAGCCATTCAAGAAAAAAAGGACAAATAACAAGAAAAACATGTCAAATGTTTCACTGTTTATCTGATTCAAAATCAAGCTTGCTAGTCAAAAGAAATTATATTATATATATTGTTGACGAGAAATGACGAATAGTAACTTTATTTTTATTATAATATATAGCTTTTTATTATTTATTATTTAATATATTATAATAATTTATTATTATATTTACTTTTAATGACATATTTTTAATTTTTTTCCTTTTTTAAAAATATATATTTTCTTTACCATTTTTAATAATTGTTTTTTTCTTTTTTAGAACATATATTAATTTATCGATTAATTTGATACTTATTTAATAATTTACGTTTATAACTTTTTTCTAAAAATTTAAGTACGTAGTTGTGCTTATTTTTTCCCCTGATATTCTGTTATAAGTTTTGTTAAAAACGAAGTTGTACTCGAAATAATGTATTTATTTGGTATCATAAAACATAAAACGGTATGATGATAAACTAAATCGTTCTAATGGTTTGCCTTTCAAAACAACATTCTTTATTTTCAAATCACGTTTGTTTTACATTATCATTTACTCGGTTTCGTCGCAAAGCGCGCCGCAAAAAAACAACTATATATATTGATTTCGAGTGACGATGAATAGTAACGTTATTTTTATAATAATATATAGTTTTTTATTATTTTATTATTTATTATATTATAATAGTTTATTATTATATTTACTTTTAGTAACATATTTTTCTTTTGTTTAAGCATCTATTTCCATTTCCTTTTTTTAATAATTGTTTTTTTTTCTTTTTTTAACATATATTAATTTATCGATTAATTTGATACTTCTTAAATAAGTTACGTTTATAACTTTTTTCTAAAAACTTAAGTACGCAGTTGTGCTTGACTTCTTTCCCTGACATTCCATTATAAGTTTTGTTAAAACGAGGTTATACTCAAAATAAAGTATTTATTTGGTATCATAAAACGGTATGATGATAAACTAAATCGTTCTAATGGTTTAACTTTCTAAACAACATGCTTTATTTTCAAATCACGTTTGTTTTACATTATCATTTGTTCGGTTTCGCCGTAACGCGCAATATAAAAAAACTAGTTAGGGGCTGTTTGGTTGCCTCTGAATGGTCATTAAGAGGCTACATCTTAATGGAACCATTAAGAATTTTACCAATGAGAAGGTAAAAGAATGTGACATGTGATGATTTAACATTCAGAGATTACCTCTTAACCATTCAGACTTGAGGTTACCTCTTATTCATTCAGAGGTTTTAAACTATTAAGAGGTAGTATCTGAATAGTCATTAAAAGGCTACCAAACAGCCCCTTAGTATTGATTATGATTTCCAATTTAAAACCGAGTATTAAGCAAAATATTGAAGCCATTAATGGGCTGATGTCACCCCACCCTAGATTTTTGGCTTTTTAAACATGCTAAAAAACATATATTTTATATAATAATGACTAATTAGTTGTTTATTCATTTTGTAATTAAAATTTAAATTCCATCTATAATCATGAACTAACAGCCATATTCTAATTGTCAAATTTATTAAATGTTAATTAACCAAACGTTTTTTTATTAATATTAATTTGTAACAGGGCCGTCTCAACCGTTTTGGAAGCCAAAACAAATTAAAAATAAGAGACCCACCCTTTCCAAAAGTCATATTATAGAGAAGAATTTCAAGATTCTATCTATAATATATTAAAAAGGAGAAGTGATGTACCAAATTATAATTTTATTCCAAGTACAAGTTATTAAGCAACATTTACAAGGGAGTGCAAGCCATTTTAAAAGGATATATAAAGAAAGTCCACAGAATTTTAAGACGCGATAGGGTTAAAACAGGGATTTCATCCACCGAGTTTTGGGAAACCCTGAATTTATGTCGCGGCGTTTCATCTGCATCGACGTATATCTTCCTCTCAAAACCCTACAACCGCAAAACTAAAACAAGTGAGAAATCAATCACCACTCCATTTGATATTTTGATCTAATCCATTTATTGACTGAAGAATACGGAGAGTGGGGAGCAGACACCAGTTTTGGAGGTCATTCAATCATTCAAATCAATAAGCATAATCTGAACTTGGTAATTTGTTTGGCCGATCATGGAGCGGTGAGGGTTTAATCGGAGCACCAAAGTCCATCGGGTCAAGGGTTTCTACCATGATATGACGAAAGGTTAGTGATGATGTTGTTTGGGGCGATAGCAGTGGTAGGTAGTGGAAAATCGAAGCCTCAACAGTGGCGGCTTTAGGGTTCCTTCATGAGTCAGTCGGGGGCGGTTAGGATTCCGGCAGAGGAATCCTCAGATGGTGAAGTTGAGGTTTGGTAGTGACTATGGTGGTGATTACAGGTAGTCAGGAATGTAAGAAAAGTTGTTCTGTTGTTAAAACTGCTAAAATTGCTTGATTCTCTTATTGATTTTGGATTACGAACTTGTTTTTTTATCTAATGAGGCCTTTGAATTGATATCATAGTTCTATTAATATGATATATTTGCTTTATATTTATGTGATGATTTGTGCATGACTTTTTTGTTACGATGACAACGATTCAATGTCGGTTGAAGAAGATCCGACGGTGGTGTCAAGGTTATGGTCGTTTATCTCATTTGTGCATTAGGGTTTGTGTTTTAGAATAGGGGAATTGGATATCGTTTTATGCGTGTGTAAATATTCATTTTTTATTCAAATAAGTTATATTATCATCCTAAGATTATTGTTTTCATGATATTGTTTTTATGAATGATCAAGAAGGTGAAACGTTGCATTCATGATCCCGGCACGCCGAGATAGAGGGTTGCAGGTCACCATTGCACCAGGAACCGCCATTTGCATTCACACCACCGGTAATCGCAGTCCATTGCCCACTTCAATAATATGTACACAAAACATAACTTTTATATTTCTGTTCTTGAAGATATTGGTTTTAGAAGATGCTTTCTTACGGTTAAAAGAAAGTGGAACTGGTCCAAACTTGGAAGGTTTGTTAATCTCTTTTATAAAAAGGGTATACAAACATTTAGTTTACATGGTTACGATGCTTAGAAAGCTTTGAATTAGGGTTCCATTTAACATTTCAGATGCAGCACAGAGCAGAACCATGTAGCAGCCGTCGTTACGACATCGTACAACATTGGTTCACGTCTCCTTTAACATTTACCAATGTTTTAGCATGTGGCATGTGTAAAATTTAATGTTTTTGATGAACATTTGCTGTACTGATTTAACTTTTTGGTTCATAGACTATTCTTTGCCAGATGGATGGGAGAACCGGTGGGTTAAATCTGACTGGAAGCAAGATGAGAACATGGCTGTGAAGTGGAATTATTAATTATACATCTGGCAAATGGATTACGAATGCGAAATTATATTACAAAAATTATTTTTAAGGTGTTTGTTTATATATGGTCAGTTTTGATTATTTTTATTATTTATTTGTTTATTTTTGCAATCATTTTTAGTGATGCTAAGGCACAAGAAGCGTGTTGGGTACGCAGGAAAGGACACTGAAACTCAAAAGTAAGCCGCTAGAAGTTTTGTTGGGTACACAGGAAATGACACTCGTTTGCACCCCTACACATAAGTGCACATTATTAAAGTCAATGATGATATTTTATAAATAAATTAGTATATAAGCACAAATCATTACAAATATAATTACCACATCAGCATAATTTTAAGCTTTTTAAAAATTGTTTTTCTTTCATGTCGATCAGGTATAGCACAAGGATTGACAATGGATCAATGGAATGCAAGACTGAAGCCTGAGTTCTTTCTTCACATAAAGGTACTAACGTTTTTTTCAAGTTTTTGTCAAATTTTATTATTATCTACTTTAATAGGCATAAGTGGCCACAAATTTTATTATTATCCACTTTGAGTGATTTTATTGACATGTGTGTTGGGCTTTCTTGATAGACTAGGTCAATAAGGCTGATTGCGGCAGTAGTAACGTTTTCCGATGCCATATGGTGTAGAATACGGGCCTATAAAGGTAACTTGATGTTCTTTAATTCCATTAAACTCATGTTGTTCTTTAATTCAGCTATAATTGTCAGTTAATTTACTGTGAAGTTATAATAGTTTCGTTTGCATATTGATTCATGTTATAATTGTTTCGTTTTGTATGTATGTGGAAATCCAATTATCCAAATCTTTAATTTTCTACTGTTTAAATTGTCCTTCCAACTTTATTTGTAGATATGAAGATTTACGAGATATCTGGAACAACCTCACTTGCTCTCTTCACAGACATTGCTAATTCCATGTACTCTTTTATGTCATCTCATATTGGTTTTTACCTAATTTGTACATAATTGAGATATCATTTGTTAAAATTGTTCAGTTTCTAGCATCAACCATTTACTGTTCATATAATATTTGCAATGGAACTTTTAGAGCTGATGCAAACTGGAATTCTAGAGCCTGAAGTGGCCCTTCTCAATGCATCTTTGGTAAGCCTACTTTACACTACGGATGTTGATGGTTCGGTTGGTCGATTTTGACGGAAAGTTTAGGCAAAGGAGTAAGGACCACTGAATCAGGAAATAAAGGGCCAGTTGACCAGACCAAACATGTCGTCGTGGCCATAGTTGTTCTTCATATTTGGTAGCTATGTGGGTGCCATTTCGCTGGTAAGTAACCATTAGAACATGTTATTTCACAACTCATAAAATTCTAATCCTTTTATCTCCAATTTCTGTAGCAATATGTTTGGATATTTGAATTCATAATGTGATTTTACATTTTCGAGCAGAGAAAAAAACGTCTACATGGATATTTCTCTTTAGAACAAACATGGAATCATTAAATAATCCTGGAATTATATTTTATTTATCCCCTTTTTGTTGAATTACAATTGGCCATTTTGACTAGTTTACAAACATAGGGTTGATTCTGGTTATGTTTGATCTCTAATGGGTCGCAACGGGTTGAACCGGTTGAAGGCGTTCAAAATGTATTTTTAATGAATAAAGTAGCTATATATATATATAATTTAGAAGCATCAGATTGCGAATTGCGCTAGGAGATGCAAAAAGGCGGGCTTATCTCCACAAGGACGGTAAGTTCATTTTGATTGTTTGCTCGCCGTTATAAGATTATGCAATGGCGGTTCTTAGCCTTCTTTTTGTTGTATATATAATGTTCAGATGCATGTTATTTTTTTGAAACTTGCATTTACTAACCTCAATTGCATGTTCAAATGTTTTCTCGAACGGGGTCATGCTTTTGGAATAGACGTTTTCTCGTATGGGGTCATGCTTTTGGATTTGATCACTGGACGCTGGCCCGCTGATTCAGCTTGAACTTTTATGGATGATAGTTTAATAGATTGGGTAAGTTTACTTGTTTATGCACATACTTTTGAACTTTGCGGTCACTGTTTTAGGGAAATTGTTGGTTTGGCCAAGTTTTTGAGGAAAAGCATGCAATAATGCAATTTAACAATGCTGAAAAACTTGTACTAAAAACTTAACCAAAGTTTGTTATTAACAAACCTTTTCAAGAGTTTGTGGTATATGAGTATAACACTAAGACTGGATAAGGAAGCACCATAGCTGATTCATGCTATTATAATGGATATTTTGATGAGGTTTCAATACGGGTTGAAGATATAAACCTTAGTAGGCAATTTGAAACTGACATAAGCTTTGGTTATCATTCGGTTATGTACTCTGTTGTTTCATGGATTTAGTTGATTTAGTAGGGGATTATTTGGAGCTTGTTAGGAAAGAACAAGCTGCATTTGGGAGGGAGGTTATGATGACGTTACTTTCTAAAGAACGAGATGAAAGATTAAAGCATCATCTAATGGCTTCTAAAGAGCTTCATCCAGCTTTGATATCTTCAGAGTGAGTACAAGGTGTGAGTGGAGAGTTTTAAAACTTTTGATGTGAAATAGTTGATATAATGAGTGATGACTATTGTTTTGTGAATATTATTTAATGGTGCTTGATGGTGTAGTTTCTTAAACAGATTTTGGGGACGGTTTTGGCTGCAGTTCTTAGACCTAATGAAACCCAATGTCCTTTACTTTGATGGCATTGTGTGATAGCTTTTAACTTGTTTAGTAATGGAACCAGTGATGAGATTTGCAAGCCCTGGGTGACTTTGTAAATATAATTTTTATATATCTTTAACGTATGCACGGAACTGACACTTCTAAGTTCTATGACTATTTCTCGTTGAATGGAATATAAAAGTTTAGAAACCCAAACTGGGTAATGGTTCGTAATAGACATCATAAATGAATCCGATATCAGTCTGGACACCCGCGACAACGCGCGGGCATTCCCACTAGTAATCTATTAAGAACAAGAAAACTTCCATATAACAAATTATTTGATAAATCAACAGCAGTAAGGTTCTTATTTGATAGAATTGAAGATGGGAGATTTCACCGTTAATTTATTTAGAGCTAAAAGAAGAAGATAACAAATATGTGTTTCCTGTATATCCAAATACAAAACTTGTGGTTTCTAACGATTTGTTCATTAAAAAAAGAAAAGGAGAAAAAATCAAACAGATGTATTTTCATTGTTTCGTATATAATAACACAGAAAGGTCAAGGGGAGCTAAGTGATTGTTGCGCCTTTAATTCAATAAAAAACCAACGGTTTAGCCAATGCCTCGAACCTTTAAACATTACATTAACTAACAGGGCAAAGCACCACTAAGACACTTGGGGTATTCCAGTAATTACTCGGCCTAATTTAAGTTCTAATGAATATATATCAACTCTTTTATTTTTAATTTGGAGGCCCAATTCAAGTGGAGGCCTAAAGCCTATGCTTGGGTTTAATTACCCTTAGACCGGTCCTGATATGAAAGAGCATAAACGAGAAATTGTTTATCAGTAAAGCGATCTTGGTGATCAAGATATAGCAGATGAAATAACAATAGTATCTTTTTTTATGGGAGAAGAACCGATCAAAGTACCATTCTATTACCATGGGTGGTGTGATTTTGATATTGCTAGTATTGTATTATTATTATTATTATCCAGTTTGCCTTGTAATCTTCTAGCTCCTTGCTAGAAAGGTCAATGTAACATTTCTTCTTTTATTCTATGATGTTACCATTTAAAAAAAAGTTAACTCATTGTGAGTAATTATATATCTAAAATAGACCATATTATCATAATATCATAGTTGCTTCATGCTTGGTAAATATTCATCAACATGGTAATTAGACACAAGTTTAGTTGATGGGTCCTTCTATACACACACCCCTATAATCTTATTTTCACATCCCTAGTGTATACGGGTCGTATAAGGTTATACGACCCGTATAGAATGATTTGCACAATAATAAATGCGGTGGAATCTTTTTTTTTTGTTTTACATGTATACGGGTCGTATAACATTATACGAGCCGTATACAATTAATTGTATACGAGCAATATAATGTTACACGGCCAAATGTGTTTATTTTTGTGAGGTTTGATCAGATTTTTGGGTTTTTAAGATCTGTATATGGGCCGTATAATGCTATACGACCCGTATATAAGGTTTTTTTGTGTAAACCCGAACAACCGTTTAATAAATTTTAGTAATTCTTTAGATAGCGTTTTCAGTATCCAGAGTTTGTTGGGTGGCGACGATGGTGGGTTTGTAAGTGCACTGAGGGTACGGATGCTGAAGGTTTTCAGTATCCGGAGTTTGTTGGGTTGTTTGTAGCTAGGGTTCAGAATGGTTGAATATGGTGATATTAGGACATTGTACACTGCATGTAAACATAGTGGCTTTGTGATGATATCTTACAAATTATGAACCACATATTCGTGTGTTGCAGTTTGGAAAATGACCGAATAGAGATCATAGCCAACCTAAATCCACGAATTCCTGCGTCTTATATTAATAAAGGATGTTCTGATATCGAGTTATATGTTCCTTGTAAAAGTTTTCCTAACTCGCTACCGATGTATGCCGTGTGGGTTGTCGCCAGAACCCCGCCGATGTTCGTCTGTTAACTACCGGATGGAGTACTTTCGTGGTCTAAACATATCAACTATTCACTACATGGAGCAGATAACGGTGAACTTTAAATTGGAATTAGACGTGCTAAAAGAGCGGAAATCGGTGGGAATAAGTTGATTAACAGAGGATTCATCACGTATAAGTTGGTTTATGGGAACCGTTTCTAGCTAGGGTTTGTTGGGTTGTTTGTAGCTAGGGTTCAGAATGCTTGAATTCTTATTATAAACACCTTGGTGAAAGTTATCATCTTTTGGGTCAAGTAAAGCAATGAATGAAGGAATATATTTTACTTATTTTATGTTTAATATATGAAGCATATTATATAAGTTTTTAGATGGTGTTTGTAAGGTTTAATTGCCTTGTGTAACTTTGATTGACATCTATTATTGACATCTATCATTAACATCTATACACGGAATAAGATTCTTCGAGAACTAGAAAAGGAGAAAATACGGAACGAAATTCTTCGAGAACTAGAAAAGGAGAGAATACGTTGACTATGTGTTATACCTACGAGACGGAGATGCATTCGGGACAAGTAAGAGAGAATACATCAATGATTCATCTAAGATTGGACTTGAATCCAAGTACTTTACATAATAAGAAACCTTGAACACAAGTTTTCTTTTTGAGCTTGATGGATGTCCATTATCCCCTTGGTGGTTTATGTACCCATCTTCCTACGACATGGCGTCTAAACCCTTGAATCCCAACGCTTCTCCTTACATTACTCATCATTTCGTGAATTCGAGTTCATTAAGAAGTAATGACTGCTGACTAATTGCAAGACTGTTTGTCAGGCTTCCAATGCTCACACAGGGTGATAAACAACGCTAATTTGAAATTGGAGAACCGTTGTGTATTTGCTTACTGATTATCTAGGGCTAAATTTGTGTGTTTGCTTACTGATTGTTGAAAAGATTTGTTGAAATCGAAGAAAAGAGTAAAAAAGATGAAATGAGGCGTGTTATGTTGGAAACCGAGGTTGAAAATTTGAAGTGTGAGAGTGGAGTACTGAACACCATTTAAATGTACTTTCCCTCCAATAACCTTCACCTTTTCCCCGTAATTGCACTCCATCCCACACTCTCTCGCGGTTTGTGTACCCGTCTTTTCCTGAATTCGAGTTCATTAAGAAGTAATGATTACTGACTAATTGCAAGACTGCATATAACCCGTATAAAGTCACACGGGTTGTATACAACCTTTATAATTTTTTATTCGATCGTATACTCAACATACGAGTACTGTTTTATGTCTTGTATACGGGTTGTATAACGTTATACGACCCGTATTCAATTAACCAACTTTCCTTTTTTAATTAGTATATGTGGAATTGATGAAAAAGAAGTAACGTCGAGGATTTAGAACTACGAACTTGCTTAAACGATGTACTGATATCGAGTTATACGTTCCTTGTAAATTTTTTTCTAGGTCTGTTAAGAATTTGGGTGATGATGAAGGTTCATTTGGGGAGAATGTTCTAACATCGAGTTATACGTTGTGTTTTTGTATTTATATAATATCCATTATCCCCTTGGTGGTTTCTGTACCCATCCTCGCGCGACATGGCGTCTAAACCCTTGAATCCCAACACTTCTCCTTACGTTACTCATCATTTCCTGAACTCGAGTTCATTAAGAAGTAATGACTGCTGACTAATTGCCGTCTTGGTAGTTGTTACCATATTCATTATCCCCTTGGTAGTTGTTACCATTATTTCATTACATTAAGCTCGATCTTATTTCTATATACGAAATGAGATTCTTCGAGAACTAGCAAAAGGAGAGAATACAGAACGAGATTCTTCGAGAACTATATCTATCCATTATCCCCTAGATTTCATTAGGATATAGGTATAATTCCCCAATATCAGGCCCATCGTTTACCGTGGAATGCATCCTTAAGCTTGATAGTAGCAATATGGTGATATTAGAACACTGTACACTGCATGTAAACACAGGGGCTTTGTGATGATATGTTACAAATTAGGAACCACATATTCGTGTGTTGTAGTTTGGAAAGATGACCAAATAGAGATCTGAGTAACCGATACAGCCCATTTGTAACCCAACTAAAATCTCGTAACTGTGAATCTCTTCCCTCCAAAACCACCACCTTGTCACGTATGGTCTCCTTGAGTCTAGATTCTTGCTTAAACGATGTTCTGATATTGAGAATGTTCGTTTGGGGAAAATGTTCAAGAAATTGAAGGAAAAGGAAGGTTGAAACTGTACAATAATAATGATTCAACACCTAATTTCATTTGTCCACATGAAAAGATGGTGGACCACAACTCCGCAGCAAAACGACTTGCGTCGGCCGACGCAACATGGTTTCCTACAGCAAGGACAACTGGTTTTAGTGTTCTTTTTACTTTGAAACAAATCCCATTTATTCAAAGAGAAAGAACACTCAGACAAACGACCAGTTAATAAACATTAAGCAGTTGCAAGATATACTCGGAAGTTATTGATGCAGACTATTGGTAATCAGTGTGAACTTGAGAACAAGAAGCTCAACAATGGTGGTAACAAGTCTGCTTATGACTTTGTTTATCTACCCATTGGTTTCAAAAAAGTTATATTGCGTTTTTTTAGCAAGCATGACTGATGATAGATGACTTGCACTATTAGAAGAAAACTCAAACAAACCACCAAACTAGGACATCAACATCAATTGATGTCCAATAAATGAACATAAAGCATCAGTAAAGTGGCAACTTTGAAACAAATCCATTTTTCAGATCAAAGTAAAAAGAAAACTGAAACCCGTTTTCCTTGATAGTTAAAAGTTATCCATGCTTGCTTTATGTTTATCAACTGGTCATTTGTCTGAGTGATGTGCTAAAAGTAGTTTAATAAAAACAACTAAAATTAACCTAAATCTAGACTCAAAGTAATACTCTAGACTCTCTAAACTTGACTAAACTACTAACCGGCAAGCGAACCGACCGACTCTAGTAAAGCTAAGTAAGTCCGGATATCGAACCCACGAGACTCAATTAAATTACGCTAAGACTCTATCTAGACTAAGACTGAAACCAGTGGCGATGAAGACTACTTAGGCTAGACGCATGTTTAACTTGGAGTGAATTTCTATTCGAAGCTAATGTGGTATGGAACCGGGATCTTTTATTGCTAAACCCTAAGAAATCCCTACTAAGACCTCCCGACCCTTCTCAGGAAGAAACTTGTGAGACTCTACAAGGCTGTTATGACTACCGGTTGTTAGATTTCCTTACAGTCCTCTAACTTCTTGAAAAGTGCCCTAATATGACAATCTACCTTACAGCGTGAAAGTCTAAGGCAACTATGGATTCTAACTTGGTTTAATAGATAAGGGAATGATTAGGGAACTAAGACCGATTTCTTACATAACCTAATCCTAGCTATATACCAAACCAAGACCTATTAATGACACCGAGCCATATAGCGACAAGATTAGTAGAACACTTGATTTTATAAGATTACTGAATATTACTTCTAAGGTTAGTTGCACAATTTCACCCTAAAGAGTTAAAGATTTATTATGTGATATAGACACTCACCAAAATCTAGAACCCTAGCATGACCCTATTATGTGATAAAGACCGTCACCAAGAATCATACGAAGCAATAATCAGTATTCAAACAATATCAAGCACGCATATACACCAAATCAAAATTCCATAATCTTTTACTTTTCAAGAAAACCCAAAAACCAACATTATCAACGAATAAAAATCAAAACTTTATTAAACAATTGTCATTAGCCTAGGTAGTTGAAGGTATTTAGCCAGAAAACATGTCTAAAAACATAATAACCAATTTAATCAGATCTGAATTCATCGTGAACAGCTAAAAACAAACGAACAATAAAGAAAACGGGAAGAATAAACCCGAATGCTTCACTCCCGAGTGCTCCCGATCGTTACCCGATGATTCCTAGCAACCCGAATGCTTCAAGAACCTTCAATCAGCCTCTAGCAAGCTCCAAGAACTCCAAAATTCGTAATAATCCCCGGCTGTTGACGATCATGATGAATATATAAGCTTCAAAAACCCTATAGCCGTTTGAAATTCGAAGTCGGTGCATGATTTACCGCTCTCGCGGCCCGCGTAAGGTGTGGGATAAGTTGACGCAGCCCGCGTCGCTCCTCAACTCAAAATATTATTATTTAAATCCCTGGCGGGGCGCGTAAGATAATGTTGATGTTTACGCGGCCCGCCTGAAAGCTACAGCATCAGTTTTTCGATCCGATTCAGCTCCCGAGCTTCCGTTTTCCGATCCGACACTTTGCTTTGCCAAATTTTAACTTGTTTCTGCATATTTCGGCTGCAAAGACCTGGAAAACATAAATATATCAATAGTATATACAAACTACGCTAAAACGAATAATTACGACTAAAAACGGACGCGAATAAAGTTGTATATTACAATACATCACTGAGTTTTCTTTCTTTTTAATGAAATGGGATTTATTTCAAAGTAAAAAGAAAACTGAAACCAGTTTTCCATGATAGCAGAAGCCGTTCGATTTGATGGTTCTGAACAATATATAGACTGCTAGATCGAAACCCTAATGTGTGAATATTAACTCAAAAAAATAAAAATAAAGGAAATCCTATCTATACGGCCGTATACCATTATACGACCCGTACAAAACTATCGTATACATTGTATACGACCAACGTTTGTTTTAACATGGTGTATACGGGCCGTATAAGGTTATACGACCCGTATAGACTAAGATAAACTGAAAAAGGCTGCGCCCACAAGCTTTGTGAGTTTATCTTATTCTATACGGGCCGTATAACCTTATACGGTTATACGGCCCGTATACACCATGTTAAAATACGATTTTACAATGTGTTATTATTAACTCCCTTAGTTGATATATAATTTCTCTAAATGCTACATATAGGAGAGAGTTTCAATAATAATCCAAATACTGAAGGACATGCCTTTATTTAAAGGTAATAATATACACACGCCCCTATAATCTCATTTTCACATCCCCTAGTGTATACACCGTATAAGGTTATACGGCCCATATAGAATGATTTTGTACAGAAATAAATGCACTGAAATCTTTTTTTTGTTTTACGTGTATATGGGCCGTATAACATTATACGACCCGTATACATGTGTATACGAGCAATATAATGTTATACGGCCAAATGTGTTTGTTTTTTGAGGTTTGAGCAGGTTTTTGGGTTTTAAGATCTGTATACGGGTCGTATAAGGTTATACGGCCCGTATATAATTGTTTTTTTTTGTGTAAAACCGAAAAACCCTTTAATAAATTTTAGTAATTCTTTAGATAACGTTTTTTTCAGTATCCGGAGTTTATTGGTTTGTTTGTAGCTAGGGTCCAGAATGCTTGAACATGGTGATATTAGAACACTGTACACTGCATGTAAACATAGTGGCTTTGTGAAGCAAGGATCTTCGAATGCGGTATGTACGTTAAATTTCATAAATGATACTGTTATTCGTTTGTTAAGTACCGGATGGAGTCCTTTCGTGGTCTAATCATATCAACTATGTAAGAGAGAGAGAGAGAGAGAGAGAGAGAGAGACCTTTAAGTACGGATCCTACAGCTGCATTTGGACAAGAAGTCCAACAATTCATTCATTATCTGTTGTTGTCTCAATGCCCACAACACGCAGTCATTGATGGGCTTTGTGGGCCTGTTGTTGTTTAACAAATTTTAGTAATTCTTTAGATAGCATTTTAAGTATCTGGAGTTTGTTGGGTTGTTTGTAGCTAGGGTTCAGAATGCTTGAATATGTTGATATTAGAAAAGGAAAAACACTACCATAGGTAAACCCTCTAGAAGTAATCGCAGGCTGATACATAAAAATAGATACAACGAGTTATCATCTTTTGGGTCATGAGCAATGAATAGAGGAATATATTTTACTTATTTTATGTCTAATCATATCATTCACTACATGGAGTAGATAACTACAAAAGGAGAAAATACGGAACGAGATTCTTCGAGAACTAGAAAAGGAGAAAATACGGAACGAGCAGTTGGTTGATGACACGATAGATAAAGATCTTGCAATGAAAGCCAGTGGAAAAAATGCGGAAATGTTGCATAATTCATTTAGTTTCTGTTTGGCACCTTCAATCTCCGTTGCTTCATTAAAATTAACAAACCATCCATGTATGTTGCAAGTTAAATCCACAATCAATGTATAGAGCTACAACAACAAACCATTCTCTTACGGAATCTTATTGAACGTGAACAAACCATCCATTTGTCCAGAAGAAATCGCAGGCAGATACATAAAAATACGTATATTCTCAGACAATTCCTAACAACTGTCCATGTGGGTTGTCGCCAGAACCCTGCCGATGTTCGTCTGTTAACTACCGGATGGAGTACTTTCTTGGTCTAATCATATCAACTATTCACTATAAGTTTTTAGATGGTGTTTGTACAGTTTAATTGCCTTGTGTAACAATAATTGCCTTGTCCAATGCTCACACAGGGTGATAAACAACGCTCATCTTAAATTGGAAAACTGAGGTTGAAAAGATTTGTTGAAATCGAAGAAAAGAGTAAAAAAGATGAAATGAGTTGTGTTATGTTGGAAAGTGAGGTTGAAAATTTGAAGTAAAACAATTTTATTTGCATGTAAAACATTTAACATCCCATTAATGCAAATACAATACTTAGAAATTTGATAGGCACTAGTTGTCAATACAGAAACTTAACAAGAGAAGCAACTAAAAAAGCGGTGAACAGTGAGGAACAGAACGAGATTCTTCGAGAACTAGTAAAAGGATAAAATACAGAACGAGATTCTTCCACTAATTAGTCAGCAGCCATTACTTCTTAATGAACTCGGAACGAGATTCTTCCACTAATTGGCACCTTCAATCTCCGTTGCATTCTCATATGTGAACAAACCATCCATGTATGTTGCAAGTTAAATCCACAATCAATGTAGTTGTCAATACAGAAAACTTAACAAGAGAAGCAATGACTGCGACATGGCGTCTAAATTCTTGAATCCCAACGCTTCTTCTTACATTATCATCATTTCCTGAATTCGAGTTCATTAAGAAGTAATGACTGTTGACTAATTGCAAGAATGTATACGGCCCGTATAAAGTTATACGAGTCATATACAACCTTTATAAATTTTTATTCGATCGTATACTCAACATACTAGTACTGTTTTATGTCTTGTATACGGGCCGTATAACGTTATACGACACGTATACAACTAATCAACTTTCTTTTTAATTAGTATATGTGGGATTGACAAAAACGCAGTAACGTTGGGGATTTAGAACTACGAACTTTGTTAGAGTTAGTTAATAACCACCATTGTTGAGCTTCATGTTCTCAAGTTCACAGCGAAGGTTCTGAAAATTGAAGGAAAATGACTTTATTATGGTTTGGGGAGAATGTTCTGCAAAATGAAGGAAAAGGAGAACTAGAATATCGATATAGTTGCTGTAAAAGCTCACATTTTACATAACAAGAAACCTTGAACACAAGTTTTCTTTTTGAGCCTGATGGATGTCCATTATCCCCTTGGTAGTTGTTACCATATCTATCCATTATACCCTAGATTTCATTACCGTGGAATGCATCCTTAAACTTGATAGCAACAATATGGTGATATTACAAATTGGGAACCACATATTCGTGTGTTGCAGTTTGGAAAATGACTGAATAGAGATCTGAATAACCGATAGAGCCATTTGTAACCCAATTCCAATTGATGAATACGAATGTGTGAAATGGGATTTATTTAAAAGTAAAAAAGAAAACTGAAAAGGAGAAAATACGGAACGAGATTCTTCGAGAACTAGAAAAAGAGAAAATACGGAATGAGATTCTTCCACTAATTAGTCACCAGTCATTACTTCTTAATGAACTCGAATTCACGAAATGATGAGTAATGTAAGGAGAAGCGTGACCCATATCGATTTCGGAGAATGTGTAATCCAGAGGTCGGTCTCGGGTGGGCATAAGATCCGTGGGCCTAATTGTCGGATCTGTGACTCCATGAAAGATGTGATTAAGGTAAACGTGTCGTAAAGTTGCATCTGATGTTTAAAACATTTCCCACTGACATTATATTTTAGAAATGGAGACAACTGATATAATGAATAGACACAATCTTATTGTGTTTGTAAGGTTTGTTGCTAATTGTACTAGATCTTGTTTTTTGTCTATGTATTTGTATTCAGTCAATGAACACTGTACATTGCATGTAAACACATTCGTCTTGTACCACCATTGTTGAGCTTCCTGTTCTCAAGTTCAAAATGCAATACTTACAATTAACCAACATACATACATTGATTGTGGATTTCACTTGCAACATACATCAAAGAGAATGCAAAGCTTCATGTAGCCGAGACCGCTTTGTTAATTTTAATGAAGCAACAGAGATTGAAGGTGCCAAACAGAAACTAAATGAATTATGCAACATATCCATACCCCCTTGGTAGTTGTTACCATATGACACATGATAAAAGCGCTTCTCTAGACAATCTGGGATTATGTTCCGATTTAGGGTTTCTTCATCACCTATAACAAATATCGATAAATGTTGATCGGAACACGCCGCTTAAATCGGAGGATGAGTTGATTTGATTGTGAAATAGATAAGAAGGATGAGATATCGGCAGTTAGCTCGAAGAAGTTTCTCCCTTGGTAGTTGTTACCATATCCATTATCCCCTTTGTAGTTGTTACCATATCTATCCATTATCTCCTAGATTTCATTAGGGTATAGTTATAATTCCCCTAATATCAGTTTTCTTTTTGAGCTTGATTGATGTCCATTATCTCAACGCTTCTACTAACATTACTTATCTGGAATTGGAGACCCGTTGTGTATTTGCTTACTGATTGTTGAAAAGATTTGTTGTGTAATAACCCTCGGTAAAACCGACACTCTTAAAATATTTTCGACACCCCAGTATATCTTAAAATATTCCCTTATGTCTTATAATACCCCCGTATGTGAAAACCGAGCCCGAAATATGTTATAACATATAAAATAAATTAAAAACAATAAAAATTAAGCTGAGGCTGGCCGCGTAGACCCACCCCAAGCTTTTACGCGGGCGGTATCAGGGTTGAAACCTGATATCGTTGATTTCTTTAGTTCAAACGGGCCGCGTAAGATCCCGTTTAAGTTAACGCGGGCCGCGAGAGATCAACAACGCGGAGACACCCTGAGCTGACACGTGTCGACATCGTGGCGGGTCTAGATCATGACCGGGACAAGCTATTCAGTTGACCAGGGTTGACGCGGGCCGCGTAACCCTTGCCTGTGCTTTACGCGGGGCGCGTGGAGACTAGAATCAAGCACTATATAAGCAGACAACGGGTTTTCGTTTTCCGTCGCTCATTCCTTTCATTCTAAATCACAATTTCTGTAGTAGGCTTATAATACACGGGTATTATATCCCCCTAATTAGCGAGATTCTGCTCTATTGTAACTATTATAACCCCAGTTTCGTAACAGATACGCTGCCCGATTGATTTAGGGTTCCGTAACAACTGTCGTGGTTCTGCCCGACGTAGTTGTTGGAATGCCGTCTCAGGGAGGGTATCATTAATATTTTCAAAGGGTTATGATACTAACCAATGTACATTTGTATAAATTATAGGTTATATCCAGGAAACCCTTACGCGAAGTCTAAGATAGCAATGTGAGTTTATCCTCTTTTTGTTAATCTTTTTGGAATGTTTTACAAAACCTTAATTCTTTTACAATGCGATTAAGCGGTGATTGAGTCTATGTAGTTCTTCAATTACTGCCGGTATGTTGGGGTTTTGTATATAAAATTTACTACACTGTGAGTAGTAAGTCGGGATGACAGTACGTTACCATTGGACAATGAGTTAGCCAATGTGTAATATGACCCACAAGTCAGGTTTAACAGTACTAAAAGGAGTAATTGTGTAGAAATAAACAATGTGATCGCTCTCAATACTGTTCACTGTGACTTTTTATTTAAACTTGATTAAACTGGGATTCACTCACCAGTATTTCCCACTGACAAATGTTTTTAAAACGCGTTTCAGGTAACCCAATGTGACAGCCAATTAGTAGAAAGCCAGCTGGAGAGCACTAAAGGCTTGGGGAAAATGTGGCTATAAAAGTTACCTAATAAACGATGTTTTAAATTCAATAAAATAGGGTTTATCCCTATAAATGTATTGTAATAAGAAACTTGGGTTTTACCCATGTGATGATTAATATTAAATGAGGTGGTTTTACTCTGATAATCATTTCCTAACTACGGTCCTGATGAAATTTCCACTGCAAGATTAAATAGCTGATACCACCGAAACTCTGAGTTCACGTCCGCCCGTTCCTGGGGTAGATAAGGGATCGGGGGTTGCGACAGAAGGTGGTATCAGAGCCTAGCCACTGGTCTGAGCCAAAGAAGTGTTCTGCTGACACTTAAATTCTAAATTTTGTGTTAGGAAATAAATTATGAAAATACGTGCATAACTATATTTATTTGTTATGTGTTATTTGACTATTTGTTAGTTTACAGTATGAGTGATCAAGGACCCTCAGACATGAGTCGTCAGTTGTCTGATTCACCTAGGAGTGAAGGTACCTCATCACAGCCTGCCCTTTCTGGGTATACTGCTGATCAGGAAGAAGGAATGTTTGCTTTTAAAGCTCAGTCAGAAGAGCCATTCCCTCATAAGAAAAGAGGATGGTTCAGTAAGGAAGCCTTTGCACGTAGGAAAAGAATGCGAAAGTTGCAACAGCAAAGAGTTTTAGCAACTGCTAAGCAAAAAACAGATGCCCATACACAGGATATGCTTAATAGAAGCCTAGCCAATTTCCACATCTTAGCTACAACTGCTGCTGACCCGAGTCTGGAACAACTAGTAGCCCCACAACCACAAATCCCAGACCAACCCATGGAGATAGAAAATCCGGAAAACCAAGTGGAGATGCATGACTTTAACCCAGAAGAAATCCATAGGGTACCTGCACCAAACCCCCTAGACCCAAATTACGACCCCTGTTGGGATGACAATAGGGACTTTGTGCAACGTTACCCGATATATGAGGACACACCCATACAGAACATAGGAGCCTACCCAGGTATGGACCCTTTAGATCCCTATTACCACGATGAATATATTAGAGAGATTTTAGAAGATCCTTACCGATTTCAGGCACTTTCACCCCCATATCAGGAACCTGCACCCCAGATTCCGAACCCAGTCCTAGAACCTGCACCCCTAATGAGTGAAGAAAACGTGCAAGAACTTAGGACTTTCGGGGAGGAAATTTTAGAAAGCAGTGAGAGAATGCGTCAGGTAGGAGAGTGTCTCGTATGGAAATACGATAAGCGCAATATGGATTTTTGGATAAATCCATATCCGTGAGATGATGGAGGAAATAATAATAATAATAATAATAATAATAATAAATAAAATAAAATATGTGTGTACGGATGCATATTAATATTAGTGTAATTTTCTTTCTGTTGGTATTGTAATCTTTATTTCAGTACTAGTGTGTAATAGACGCATAGTATATGAAAGTAGAGTACAAGTCGCAATGATCGACGTTTTTGGCTAGATTGAGTATCATATGATTAACTATATTACCTACTATCTTGTGATATTAATATGGGAAAAATGTTTAAAATTCAGATGGCCGATGAAGGAAATCAAGGAAATCTGAATAATGATAACCAGAGTAATATTAACGTGGTTAATGAGAATCCAAGCATCAATAACAATGGAAATCAAATGGATAATAGTGTTGTTCAACATATAGTGGCACAAGGAATCATAGATGCAATGCCATTTATTATTCAAACTATTCAAAAAGCGAATAATAAAACTAAGCATAGCAGTAAGCGACCAATAGAACCCGAAAACAGTGTGAACAATGGACCTATACTTCAAGTACCCATTCCTAAAAGAAGAAGAACCATGCCTTATGGTTGTTCTTATAAGGAATTATGGTCTTGTAAACCGATAGATTTCTCGGGTAATGAAGAACCTATTGCAGCTTTACGCTGGATAGAGAAGACTGAGGCAGTCTTAAGAATAAGCAAGTGTGTTGAAGAAGATCAGATATTGTTTACTTCTAATCTGTTTAAGAATTCAGCGTTAGAATGGTGGACCACTATCCTCCAATCAAGAGGAAGTGATAGAACCTACAATATGGAATGGGAAGAATTCAAGAACAAAGTAGAAAGGAAATTCTGCCCACCCAATGAGAAGGAACAGATAGCAAACAAATTCCTAAACCTTAGGATGACTGGTGTGGATAGTAAGGGATACACTAAAATATTCTTTGAATATGCTAGAATAGTGCCAACTCTTGCTTCACCAGAACCAGTGTTAATCTCCCGTTATATCTGGGGATTAATTGGAGAGATTAGACATGTAGTCAAGGCGGCTAGACCTCAAACCATAGAAGAGGCCGTAGAATTAACCAATACCTTGACAGATGAACTAGTCCGTACTAGAGAAGAAGACCAGAGGAAAAACCTAACCCAAAGGCTTACCCAAGAATTCTGTTCTGGGAATTACAACCGTAGGAATATGGGTTCTACCTCTGCACCTTTCTGCAAAGTCTGCAAGAAAAAGCATTCGGGAAAATGCTCCGCTCTTTGCAATTATTGCAAGATGCCAGGGCACAAGGAAGAAAATTGCAGGAAGAAATCCAGTAATAGACTATGCTACAACTATGGAGAAAAAGGTCATATCAGGCCAAATTGTCCAAAACTAACCCCAGCTGTAAATAACAAGAATACTAAAAATGCTAGAGCATTTGTTCTGACGGCAGATGAAGCCAAGATGATTCCAGATGTCATAGCTGGTACGTTTTTAGTTAATGATATTTTTGCTAATGTATTATTTGACTCTGGTGCAAACCAAAGTTTTATTAATACATCATTTTGCAAATTTCTAAATCAGTCATTAACTAAACTACCACAAGAATGCTTAGTAGAAACAGCTAACGGAGAAACTGTAAAACCCGATTAGGATCCTTCAATGATATCGATCTTAACTTGTGAAGGTGCGGAAAACAATCACAAGCCGATTCAAGAACAATATAATAAAACAATAATATAATCAAAACACCAACCAGAAATCTTGCATTCAATGCTGATCAAAGACTGATACAAGATCCGTAAGGAGTTCTCGGCTCCTCTCAAAGTCGCAACCCACGATCAACCTCAACCAAGTGGTTGAGGTTTGCTTAAATACAAATCAAAATGGACTTTAACCTAGGCCCATGCGACTTCTAGCTAAACGACCCAACCCATACATAATTCGACCCATATATTAACTAAACAAAACATAGAAACAACCCTTCAACTATGCTAACCTACATGAATAAACCTTCAGGTTCCAACAATCTCCCCCTAGGTTTATGCATGCAGGTTCTTGAAACTTCAATTTTCACGATCACCTTGCAACCGATCCTTAAGACCACCAAAACCCTTTGTACGAATATGAATGGCTGACACAACAGCAGCAGTCCATGCTTTTGCAATTTCTTCATATTTTTCAGTAGCTCTAATTTGATGACGAGCTAACACTTCCAAATCTTCATGAGCAACATTCAGCAAATCAATTTGATCCACCAAGCGAAAACACACATCATCATCACAAACAATTACTGCCTGCCCCAGACGCTCATCATAAGACCAAAAATGCAAGGACTTCAGAGCACCCTTTGGAATCTTTTTCACCAATGGAATCACCTTTTCTTTATCAGTTACAGGCCAGTGCACAATCTTCATCCGCTTGTTCGTGTATGGATCTCTAATGCCTTTAGCTGGTTTAACAGTGGACTCTGCCGTACGCATTGAAGGAAAACCCTTAAGAACCTCCCTCTTCAATCTCTTAAAAAACATATATCCAGGACCTCCAGGCTTATCATCTGCATAAGGTGCTTTAGACAAGTTTGTCAAATCCACCTTAGTAAAAGACTGAAACTGGCCTGGATGTTTGTACCACTCAACAGGACCAACTTTTCTTTTTATCCACCATCTGTTGCGATCATGATCATAACCCCTGCTAACTACACCAGAACGATTTCCAACCTTATCATAGAGAGTTTCTCCAACATCCATTAAATGATGAGTTGCATGAGCATCATCATCATCTGGATTTAGATTCCGATTTTTCATAATTACAAACTCTGTTTTCTTCTTGATTCTTTCAGCCTTCTCTTTGTCTGCAACAGGATCAATAACTCTTTTAAAGTATTGTTCCATAGCAGCACTTCTTTCAGCATCATCCTTTTCAAAGGCCTTTTTTCTGTTTTCAACATCAGTTGGATCAGAGAACTCTTGTCCAAATTTCTTCTCTAACTTTCCACGTAAGTCATAAACCATGTTGAACAACAAACTAACATCTCCTTGAAGCTGCTCAATCTGTTGATCTTTCTTCACAATAGTATCTTCAAGTTGGATAATCTTTGCATCTTTATGAATTGAATCTTGCTCAAGTACAACCATTCGTTTCTTCATATCTCTCATGCTGATAAACTCATCTTCATCACTAGAATCATCATCAAACGGCATTCTAAATGGCTCTTCAGGTCTTTTACCACTCGAACTACTAGGTATATCAAGAACAATTCTAGAAGGACCTGCAGATTCAGAAATACCAAGTGGCATAGTATCAACAATGGAATCTGTATCAACATTTGTAACCTGAATATCAGCAACAGTGGTCTCCAAAACATCTCCTTGAGTGTCAGTGTTTAACTCAAAGATATCTTCAGTAGTGGTGATGGTATCTGCAATACTTCTCTCAAAATCAAAATCATATAAACCATCATCATCTTCAGCAATAGTCATGGATTGATCTTTGTTTTGCTCAACATACATTCCGAGTCGAGGATCCCTCCTTTTCCGCTTCAATGGCATGGAATCAGAATCCTTTGGGTTTTCACTAGGCTCTTCACTTGATACTGATAGATCAGAAGGAGGATTTCCCATCTTATCAGTTACAGATTTTAATAGCAAAGCCAAACTTTCAGCAGTAATCACAGGTGGAACAGCAGAAACAGCAGTATTAACTTCAGCTTCAGGAGGAAGCTCTTCATCTTCCCCAGAATCACACATAATCTCAATGCCTTCATCGTCAGAGTCAATTGTTAAAATCTCTGTCTCAGGCTCATCTTCAATACCCATTTGGATATCATGTTCTTCAGCAACTATAGCATTTGCAGGCGCAACATTCACTGGAACAGGTTGCACAATGACTGGATTAGCAACAACATCTTCAGTCTCTGCAAATTGACCAAATTTCTCTAACTCAATCAATCCTTCAAATTTCTTCTCAATACCCTTCTTCGGAGTGAGAGCACCAAAACAAGCTGGACCCATGGGCTTCAACTCCAATGTATTACCAGATCTCTCCAACTCTGGATAACGAGCATTAAAAAACATTTGCAAAAACCTTGGATACATGAGAAACTTTTCCTTTCTAACTCCAAACACATTCCTCTTCATTGCTTCCAAAATATACTTTGAATAATTGAAAGGCTCATTTGTTATCACACAAACAAGAGCAGCCGACTGAGTAATGTTCAACTGATCTGTGCCTCCTCTGTTCTCTGTCATACATAAAACAAACATGTGCAGCAAAAGACGCCAATATGGATGCACAAACTTCTTAACCAGAGGTGGATACTTCCCTTCATAACTCAATCTTGGCAATATCGCTTCAACTGTACCAGCAGGAAGTTCAATTGAATCTGTTTCTTGATCATTGAACTGTAAAACTTCTCGAATCATCTGTTCTGTCACAGTAACAACCTTCTTTTGAACTTCAGAAACAATAACGCCCTTTCCTTCAACAACTTCAATTTTCGCATTTTTCCAAAACTCTTGAATGAGATCTTCATAAATAACTGGATTTTCTCGTAGTGCGTGAACAATACGACAGCTGTTGAGACCTTTCATCAATGAAGTGTACAACTTCTTGTGTTTCTCCGGAGGAGGTGCTAAATATCCCGCTTGATTATGTGTTGAGATAAATTTAAAATCCATATCTGCACAAAACATAAGTTTATTAAAAAATCTCAAATTTTAAAATCAGCAGGCAAAATCAAGCAACAGCATCATGACTCAGATAACAACAATTCACTTCAAAACTATTACTGTTGACTCGAGACCATGAGTCGAGACTATGAGTCGAGACCATGAGTTCTCGAGTCGAGACCATAAGTTGTTGAGTCGAGACCATGAGTCAAGACTATGAGGTCTCGAGTCGAGACCATGAGATCTCGAGTCGAGAACATGAGTCGAGATCTTGACATTGTGACTCGCAATCACCGGTCTCGAGTCCTTATGTTATCTGAGTCGAGACCCCCACAAACAACTTTATCCTTTCAAATTTTAGATCAAAATCTCAAAAAAATCTTATGATTCGTTTGAAGACCAAAATATATAAAAATTAGGGTTCTTGATCATCTTCAAAACTTCATCAGATCTTCATATCATCTGCAAAACTTCAAACAAAAACATCATCATACCTTAATAAACAATGAATCGAGACTAGAAACACAGAATATGATGACTCGAAACCGGATAATCACATTGGAATCAAGTCGGAAACACAAGATCAGAGAGTTACGCCGGAGCTTTGAGAGAATATCAGAGGGTCTCGAGTGAGAAGTGAGGTCTCGACTCGAGACCTGTGCTTTATATTCCAAACCCAAATGAACTGGGCCGGACCTTTGACTTTTGGGCCATGACCAATTTTTTAAACTTAACCGATTTAAAGGAGTTCGTTTGATTTATCAATTAATAATAAAATCCCTTTAATAAATCAGTTTTAATTTTAATAATCCACTTACACCTTCTGAGCATAATTTATAAAAACAAAAACCTAAAACAAAAATAAATAATAGACACTACTATTTACAAAAATAAAATAGGAAATTTATAAAATTGCTCAGGGATCAAATCACGAGGTTTCGGGCTTGACATCACTTATTAACACTGAACTACTACTGAATGATCTAGACGATTGCCAGTATATTTGTCCACCTAAACACATCTCCCTAGACCTTTTCCATATAACTGCCTGTAACAAATTTTATCATGTTTTGATTTCTTAACAATGAACACCCAAACAAATACTAATCAAATCTCGGAATTACAGACAGCACACCCTATCATGTAAGTAGCTTCCCTACCACATATTTCACAAGTCCAATCCAGATCTCTGAAATCTTAACTGGGAATAGATAGAGAAGAGAACAGAATAGATCTTAAGCAAAGATGGTATAATGTACAAGATCAAATGAGTTTTTCTCAATTTGATATAGGTTTCTAGGGTTTCTTTTGGGCACTTGAGGGCCTCTTTCGGGTGTTTAATTGATCTACAGAGCGACAACGTACAGCTAGATCAGCATGTATCTGGATGCAGCAGAAGCTGACGTTGCCTAGCACCTCCAGGTCAGCATATATCTGGATGCAGCAAAGGAGATACACGACTTTTTCAGAGAAGATTTCAGAGTCAGACCAAAATTGTGTGTATCGGGACAACATACAGACATTCAAATAGAAATGAGCTAATTCCAAGTGATTTTCTTTCCTGAGGTCATGTACTATTTTAGTTCTTGAGCAGAAACAGCCAACGTTTCCAGCCTAAAGGATAGAGCCTACCAACACATCATACTAGAGTCAAACTATTTCGATACTGGTCTTACATGAGTCAGCCCTCGACCATAATGTGAAAATTCATTTCATTTCCCAGTCATGCAACACCTCTTTTTGTATTTTTCTATTTTTTTAATGTTTTTGTATTTTTCAATTTTTTATTGTTTTTGTATTTTTCAAAAATTTCTCCCCCTAAATTTGAGCATAAATAAAAACTACCTAAGAATAGAAAACTTTATGAACAAATTTACCTACGAAAAACAAAAACATGCTCAGTCAGTAAAGCGAATCATTTTCAGAAAATCCACAAGCACTTTGAATTTTGAGCTGCTGACAGGTTTGGTGAACAAATCGGTAGCATTTGCATCTGTGTCGATTTTCTCAAGTGTAATAAGACCTCTGTCGAAGCAATCTCGAATAAAATGAACTTTTATATCTATGTGCTTGGTTTTGGAGTGAAAAACAGGATTTCTAACAATTTGTATTGCAGCATCATTATCGCAGTAAATAGTAGTGTTGAGATAAGTCAAACCGTAGTCCTGCAATTGATGTTGCATCCACACCACTTGAGAGCAAGATGCAGAAGCGGCAACATACTCAGCTTCAGCTGTAGAAATCGCCACCGTTTGTTGTTTCTTGCATTGCCAAGAAATGAGCCTGTCACCCAGAAATTGACATCCAGCTGATGTAGATTTCCTGTCACTATCAGTACCTCCAAAGTTGCTATCAGAAAAAGCAAACAAGTCAAAATTGGAATCCCTCGGATACCACAGACCAAACCGAGGTCGGCCTTTAAGGTACCGAAAGATTCGTTTAACAGCAGTAAGATGAGAAGTTTTAGGATTAGCCTGATATCTTGCACAGTTGCAGACAGCAAACATAATATCCGGTCGGCTAGCTGTCAGATACATCAACGACCCGATCATAGACCTATACTGACGTTGATCCACGAGAGATCCTTCTTCATCTTCAGTCAATAACGGTCTCTCTGCCATTGGTGTTTCAGCTGGTTTTGCGTCTGAAAAGTTGAATTTTGCTAGGACGTCATCCACATACTTCCCTTGATGGATAAGAATTCCTTGAGAATTCTGCTTGACTTGTAAACCCAAAAACAATGTCATTTCCCCAAGAGCACTCATTTCAAATTTCTTCTTCATAACTCTCTCAAACTCCTTGCAAAGTTCCTCACTTGTAGACCCGAAAATAATATCATCAACATAGATTTGAACTAAGATCTGATCCTTGCCCACTTTCTTGATAAACAGAGTCTGGTCTATCGTGCCACGTGTGTACCCATGAGCCAGAAGATGTTCAGTTAGTGTGGCATACCAAGCTCGTGGTGCTTGGTGTAATCCATACAATGCCTTATCTAGCTTGTAGGCATATTCTGGATGATCTGGATGCACGAAACCTGGTGGCTGCTCAACAAAGATTTCTTCCTTCACATCTCCATATAGAAACGCTGTCTTGACGTCCATCTGATATACAGTGAACCCCATATATGACGCGTAAGCTAAGAAGATCCGGATGGCTTCAAGTCGGGCAACCGGAGCATATACTTCATCATAATCCAGACCTTCTATTTGTCGAAATCCCTGAACCACCAGCCTTGCTTTATTTCGAACAATAACCCCTGCAGAATCTTGCTTGTTTCTAAATACCTATCTAGTTCTAAGTTTGCGCTTTCCCTTTGGCAACTTGATGAGTTTCCATACTCCAAGCTTCTCAAACTGGTTCAGCTCTTCATGCATAGCATCTACCCAGCCTGGTTCCTGCAAAGCTATATCAACAGTTTTAGGTTCGATTTGAGAAATGTAACAAGAATATAAGCAAGTATTGATGGTTCCCGATTGGCTCCTGGTTAAGACTCCTGCATTTACAGGACCAATCACATTCTCTATAGGATGATTTCGTTGAACACTTATGGGTATTGACAGGTCAGGTACAGTCTCGTCTTCAGTGGTGGTGTTGCTAGACTCCCCCTCATTAGATGCTGCATTATTATGAACGAATGGAGTGGTAACAACGCAATCTTCAGGAATGGGTTCAGGAAATAGTGCCGATCCAGAATCATTAGATGCAGAACCACTAGTTGAAGCACCTTCAGGGGATTGATGGGACGTTTGCTGACACGTAGGATGCTGCGTAAACACCATTCCCGGCGGATCAATGGTATGATGTCTGACGCTTCCTTCTGTCTGTTCTTCTTCTTCAGTGTCCTCAAAAGACAGCGGTTGTTTTGGAGTAGACACACCTGCATCTGAAAAATCACTTGACAAAATGTTAAATGACTTAAACAATTCAGAATAATCGTATAACCAATCTGGTCCGACTCTAGCATCCGTAGCGTTTTCTTCAAGCCACTCAATGTTGCACGACTCGACGACCTTTTTAGTTACTTTGTTGTATACCCTATAGGCAGAGCCTTTAGCATATCCAACAAAGAAACATTCGTCCCCTTTGACCTCAAACTTTCCATTAGAGTCCATAAGCAATAATACACATGGACATCCAAAGATACGAAAGTGTGAAACCGAAGGTTTACGTCCTTCCAGAATCTCATAAGGAGTTTTCATATGACGTTTATTTACTAAAGCATGATTCTGGACGTAACAAGCCGTGCTAACAGCTTCGGCCCAAAAGAAACTAGGAAGCTTCGAGTCAGCCAGCATAGTTCGTGCAGCCTCGATAAGAGTACGATTTGTTCTTTCAGCTACTCCATTCTGTTGAGGAGTCCGTGGTGCACTATACTGACGATCAATTCCCTTTTCAGTGCAGAATGTGTCCAAAGTAACATTCTTGAATTCTGTCCCATTGTCAGATCGAATAACCTTCACTTTGGTACTCGCTTGATTTTCAGTCAGAGTGATGAATTGTTTTACTAAGGCTGCAGTTTCATTCTTGTGACTTAGAAAATACACCCAGGTGTAACGAGAGTAATCATCAACGATTACAAGACAATAAGCTTTCCTGCCAATGCTCAATACATTCACTGGACCAAAAAGATCCATGTGAAGTAATTCGAGTACGGCTTTCGTCGAGGGTGTAGGTTTAGCCTTATGAGGTTTTCGATGAGCTTTTCCTTTTGCACAAGCAACACACTTTTCAACCAACATGAAATCTTTTATCGGAAGATCACGTACTAATTGACCTTTAGCCAGTCGGTTCAAATTCTTCATGTTCACATGCCCAAGGCGACGATGCCACAGTAGACCATCATGTTCTGAAATCTTCGAAAATAGGCAAGTAATTTCTTCACACGGTTTCTTGTTCATATCAATCACATAAGCGTTTCCTCGTCTCTCTGCTGACATTAAAAACCAGTCTTCTGGAATGACAATCCCAGGTTTAAGAACATGACATCCTTTCTTTGTAAAGTGAACTGAATTCCCTCGATCACAAATCTGAGAAATGCTCAAATCTGAGAAATGCTCAACTGAATCTCCTCCCGCAAATGAGACATATCCACCATTAAATTCTTTGACATTTACCAGTTGGGATAAGTCTCCTGTCATGTGCCTGGAACAGCCACTATCCATGTACCAGAGGCGCACGGTAGTCCTCCACAGCTGTTCCTGCACGATCAGCGGGATTAGTTAGATTTAGGAACCCAGCCCATAGTGGATCTGGGTTTTCCTTGTACATCAATATAAGTCACTCTCTGCCACACTAGATTGTCTTTATTTAAAAACTTCGAAGTATTTTGAAAGACAGAGTTTCGATGACATGTATGAGATGGATTGGATTGCTTGGCCTTAGCTTTAGGTTTCCAATGCTTGTTTGACCAGTTAGAATTGTAATTACCAAAAGCATTATGTTGATATCTTCGAAAATCATTTTGGTGATTTTAATTTTTGCATTTGGCTGCATTCCAATCCTGATCAGAAGGTTTAGTCTTGCGATAGTTGTTTTTCATTGTCTTAGTCTTTTTAGTCGTCATTGACTCTGAACAACGATATCGATTAGGCATGACCTTCTGATCTTGCATGGACTTTCTCTTGTACGATGCCCTTGGGAGTTGAACACAATTTCTGGCAATGTGACCCGCGATGCCACAGTTAAAACATGTTTGACGCTTCAATTTGTGAGTATTTTGAAAGTTTTTACACGATTTGCTTGGTTTAGAAAGATTTGGCGTTTTAGTTTTCTGAACATGTTGTGCTTGTGGTTGTTCTGAGCATTTTGGTGGCTTTTCTTCTAATGACTCCTCACTTTTCTCAATTCTCTTTTCTTCATTACTTAATTCCGGTTCAGTATTAGAACATGTAGAAGTTTCATCAATATGCGTTTTCTCAATGCGTTTATCATGTGAGACTAATTCAGGTTCATTATTTGAACATGCAGAAGTTTCATCCATATGCATTTCCTCAACGCATTTATCATGTGAAACTGATTCAGGTTCAATTTCAACTACAGTTTCCAATGGGGTCCCACTAGATTCAACATTAGGGACACCCACTGAGACAGATTCAAAAGAAGAATCAGGATACTCTTGATTTTCTTGAGAAGTCGTTTCAGTGGTTTCACTGAATGCGTCCTAGGGGACCTCACCTGTAACACTGTCATTAACTGAAACGTTAGAAACATCACAATCACACACATTAGCTGAAAAACAATCATCACCACACTTATTGTTCAAATTTTCAACACAAACATCATCAGTTTTGCCCAAAACACCAGGCTGACAAGACGAAACATAAGCAGAAAACGACGCAAATAAAGAACGACCAAAAGCAATGTCAGATTCAGTTTGTTCAAAATAAGGTTCAGAAATATTTGAAATAACGACTGGTTCACTCCCATGAACATCTTCACATTTTACTTCAGAAAAATCATCTGCACATGAAGACGAAACGTTAGGATCAATTGAGCCTTTGGAAATGAAATGCAATGGAGGAGACTTCTGTTTCTCAACTGGTCTGTCATTAGATGACGACTTGTTGTTTTTAGAACCATAAGTCATTTTACTTTCTTTCATCATCTCCTCCTCAGTCATAGGCAGATAAGTGTAATTATCATTGTATGGAGGAGGAGTCTGATTATAACCCAAACCACGCCCTTTCTTTTCTTTGTACGCAAGCTGTTGATCACACAAATTTTTTACTAATTTACTGGAAGAATCAAATTTCTTAATATTAAGTTCATTTATTTTATATCTGTCTCTGATATCTTCCAGTTCTTTAGTTAAAATGCAAACTTTCTCCTGAGCTTCTAAGAAATGGGCTGTTTTTACACTTACATCATCCTTAAGTTTGATGATGTCCTTTCACTGAGCCTCAATTTTTTCTTTATAGAGTATTTCGTTTTTTGATAAGGAAAAATTTTTATTTTTTATGTCTTGATAATCTTGAATTAGCTCAGCATTGTGTATTCTATAAGCTTCAACCCTTTCCCTACACTCAGGAGTACAGAAAACAGAAAGTACCTCTTCTTTGGTGAGACCTTTAACTGGAGCTGAAAGAATTTGAGTCATAAAAGCAAAGTTTTCAGCTGAAGACTCTTCTTCTGGCTTAGAATCTTTATCATTTGAGGTCATGAAAGCAATGTTATTTGAAGCAGCTTGATTTTCTGGAGCTGAGATGTTCAGACGCTCAATTTCTGAATTCCAATCAAAGTTGATGTTGGGCTGAACCACCAGGGCTTGAGCTAATCCTTGCGGTTGAGGACTTCCAGCAGCAGCAGCATCTGTTATACTAGAAGTGGTTACAAGAGCTCTTTCTCGATTAGGAGTTACGGGCTGAGCAGGAGTTTGTTCTCTATTTATTGGTGGCTTTGTGCAATTTCAAGAATAGTACCCTTCCTCATGACAGTTGTAACAACGCAAGTTAAAAGGCACCTTAGCAGCTCCATTCCAAGCGGTGCCCCACCTGTTTTTACCTGTTCTTTTAACAAACTTTTGTGCCCTGAAAGCAGCCATTGCCATCTGCCAGGTGATGTCCATTTCTTCAACGTCATCAGGATGGATCTGAAGTAGGTCATCGCCACACCATTTTGGAGGATCAATTTTTCCTGCAACAAAGGCTTTCAAACAGTTTATAACGGAGGCTGCAATATCCAAATTTTCTTTCGACTGTTGTGTAAAGAAAGCAATCATCTCATTTTTCGCAGAGGAAGCGGAAGCAGTAGCAGTGGTGGCATTCACAGCATTTACAGTGGAAGCGGAAGCAACTGGTGGATGTGGAGGAGTAGCTTGATTAGAGGACCCAGAGCAATAAACATTTGCTGAGGTGGGAGCAGTCTTAGCAGATGTTGCATTGCTAAACATTTGAAACCCTCCTTGAGACAAAAGAGCTGTGTTATTGCCGTTTGATGAAGTTGGAGTAACGGAAAATCCTGTGGCTAACATGCTGTTTTTATAATTTGTTTCTCTTTGTTTATCATCAAGTTCACAAGCTTTGATATGAGAGATCATCTCTGACAGGCTGCACCTAGCAAGATCTTTAGTTTTCTTGATCATGGCGACATGATGATCCCAACTCTTTGGCAATGCATTTAGAAGCTGTCTATTGGTAGATGCATTTGATGTATGAATTTCTTCCATCTGCATTTGTGTTACTAACTTCACGAACCTCTGAATTTGATTGTCAATAGTTTCACCATAAATATGGTTGAAGTTGTTGAAATTTTTTCGCAGCAGATTTCTTCGACTCTCCTTCATATCTTCATTCCCTTCATAGACGTCGATCAATGATTCCCACAGTTCTTTGGCTGATTTGCAGGTGCGAAATCCCATAGCAATGTCAGGACCCAAACCCATGGTTAAGTATGAAAGTGCTCTGTCATCTTCTTCAATTACAAGCAGATCATCTTCGGTATATTGACTTTTGGGCTTCTTTACCTTAAGACCTGGTTCAGTGGAACTATCCATCATAATCTCCCTTGGACCCCTTAAAATGCTCCGCCAAAGTTTATAATCTTTGACCTTCAAGTGCTGTTCAAAACGCCATTTCCACTCTGGGAAATCATTTGCATCAGTCAACCTTGGGATGCGTGTTGTGGTTCCAAGCTTTGAGTCCAGTTCTTGTTGTTTGTTAAGGGCAGCCAAATCAACGTTATTTGTCGACATACTTAATTAATCAATCAATTAATTAATTTTTAAGTCCAAAAGTGTCAATAGTTCAAAGTCCAAATCCAAGTAACGTTGCAAGTGACGTTGCGAGTCGAGACTATAGTTGCGAGTCGAGACCAAGAAGCAAACAACTCGAGACCGTAGTTGGTTGCGAGTCGAGACTAAATCCACACAAGTTGAGACAGCGATGGTTGCGAGTCGAGACTGGAACAGGACAAGTCGAGACAGTTGATGGTTGCGAGTCGAGACCGGAACAGGACAAGCCGAGACTGCTGATGGTTGCGAGTCGAGACCGGAACAGGACAAGCCGAGACTGCTGATGGTTGCGAGTCGAGACCTGCAAAAACAGATATGAGATAAAAACTTTTGACTCGTAATCCCTGATTTTCAGCACTTTTCAAAAATTCAAAGATATCGTAATCTTTGAATTTTCTTTGATCACCAACTCCCGAGAAATCAGCTAACAATTTTTTCTGAAATCACACAAACCAAAATCAGTGATGTCTTTCAATAATTTCACCAAGAACAGTTTGAAGATTCAATAATTTTCACTGCAAAACAAACACTAAAAACTGGATTAGTAGCAAAGGATGTTCTTGAGTCCGAGTGATATCAAAACCAAACCAAGATTGGTTTCTTGGCTCTGATACCAATTGTAAAACCCGATTAGGATCCTTCAATGATATCGATCTTAACTTGTGAAGGTGCGGGAAACAATCACAAGCCGATTCAAGAACAATATAATAAAACAATAATATAATCAAAACACCAACCGGAAATCTTGCATTCAATGATGATCAAAGACTGATACAAGATCCGTAAGGAGTTCTCGGCTCCTCTCTAAGTCGCAACCCACGATCAACCTCAACCAAGTGGTTGAGGTTTGCTTAAATACAAATCAAAATGGACTTTAACCTAGGCCCATGCGACTTCTAGCTAAACGACCCAACCCATACATAATTCGACCCATATATTAACTAAACAAAACATAGAAACAACCCTTCAACTATGCTAACCTACATGAATAAACCTTCAGGTTCCAACAGAAACTGTTAGGATTTCTGAAATCTTGCAGGGAGCAAGAATAGAAATTTTAGATCAGAAATTTATTGCAAACCTTTATCCCATGAATCTGGCAGGATTCGATGTTGTTTTAGGAATGGATTGGTTAATAGCCAATAAAGCCAGTATTTTATGTGATCAAAAGTCAATTCAATTAAATTCACCAAAAGGTAAAACGATCACAATTAAAGGAGATAAGCCCTCTAGATCCACAAAATTCATCTCTGTGATGAAAACTGCAAGCTATATAAAAAAAGGTTCTATAGTGTATATGATTTCCATAATCACTAACACTAAAGGAAAAGAACTAAAAGACATTCCAGTAGTGTCTCAGTTTTCAGATGTCTTTCCAGAAGAATTACCAGGACTACCTCCAGACAGAGAAGTTCAATTCAGAATTCACCTGCTACCAGGAACAGCACCAATTGCCAAAGCACCTTATCGTTTGGCACCCGTCGAAATGCAGGAATTGAAGAAACAATTAGATGAATTGTTGGAGAAAGGATTTATACAACCAAGTTCGTCGCCATGGGGAGCGCCGATACTGTTTGTTAAAAAGAAGGACGGATCAATGCGTATGTGCATTGATTACCGTGAATTAAACAAAGTCATGATTAAGAATCGGTACCCATTACCGAGAATCGATGATCTGTTTGATCAACTGCAAGGAGCTCGATTTTTCTCTAAAATCGATTTAAGGTCAGGATATCATCAATTAAAGGTACAGGAAGAGGACATTCCTAAAACCGCTTTCAGAACAAGGTATGGCCATTATGAATTTACTGTCATGCCATTTGGTTTAACCAATGCCCCAGCTGCATTTATGGACATGATGAACCGAATATGTAAGCCATATTTGGATAAATTCATAATTTTCTTTATAGATGATATTCTAATTTACTCTAAGAGTAAAGAGGATCATGCAAAGCATTTGAACGCACTTTTGAGTCTGTTAAGAAAAACTTTATGCTAAGTTTTCTAAGTGCGAATTTTGGTTAGAACAAGAACAATTTCTTGGACATTTAGTAAATCATGAAGGAATTCATGTAGATCCAACAAAGATTGAAGCAATTACTAAATGGAAAACCCCTGAGTCACCAACCGAGGATAGAAGTTTCTTAGGATTGGCCGGTTACTATAGTAGATTTATTCAAGATTTTTCTAGAATAGCCATTCCCTTAACTAAGTTAACCTGTAAATCTGTTAAGTTTGAATGGGGATTCAAACAAGAAGAAGGGTTTAGAATCCTTAAGCAAAGATTAACCCATACACCCATACTAGCATTACCAGAAGGAGCTGAAGACTTTATAGTCTATTGTGACGCTTCCAAATTCGTTTTTGGATGTGTATTAATGCAACGCCAAAAGGTTATAGCTTACGCATCTAGACAACTTAAGAATCATGAAGAGAATTATTCAACCCATGATTTAGAATTAGGAGCTATAATTTTTGCTCTTAAAATTTGGAGACATTACCTTTATGGCAGTAAGTTTACCATATTCACTGATCATAAGAGTTTAAGGTATATTTTCAAACAAAAAGAGTTGAATATGAGACAAAGACGCTGGATGGAGATGCTTAGTGATTATGATTGTGATATCCAGTATCATGAAGGAAGAGCAAATGTAGTAGCAGATGCTTTAAGTCGAAAGTATCATGAAAAGCCAAAAAGGGTACGTTCTCTCAGATTAAATCTACAAGTAGATTTAAATAATCAGATAAGAGAAGCACAAGAATCAGTAATCAAGGATGATTCTGAAAAATTAAAAGGTATGCTGAAAGAATTAAAACAAGGAACAGATGGAATTTGGAGATTCCATGAAAAGAGAATATGGATACCTAAATTAGGAAACTTGCATAATCGTATATTAGAAGAAGCCCATAAGTCTAAATATACGATGCATCCAGGGAGTGATAAAATGTACCAGGATTTAAGGAAAAATTTCTGGTGGATAGGAATGAAGAAGGACATAGCAGCCTATGTTTCTAAATGTCTAACTTGTTCACAAGTTAAAGCTGAACACCAGAAGCCCTCAGGATTTCTACAACAATTAGAAATGCCAGTGTGGAAATGGGAATTAATAACAATGGATTTTGTTACTAAATTACCCAAAACAAAGAAAGGAAATGATACAATCTGGGTGATTGTAGATAGGCTAACCAAGTCAGCTCATTTCCTACCAATGAAAGAAACTTTCAGTATGGAACAATTAGCTAAATTATATGTAAATGAAATTGTTTCTTTACATGGAATTCCTTTATCAATTGTTTCTGATAGAGATAGCCGATTTACCTCTCATTTTTGGTCAAGTTTCCAAAAGGCAATGGGAACCAAGTTAAAATTGAGCACAACTTATCATCCTCAAACGGATGGACAGAGTGAAAGGACAATTCAGACAATGGAGGACATGCTTAGAGCTTGTGTAATTGATTTTGGAGGTAATTGGGATGATCACTTACCTTTAATAGAGTTTTCTTATAATAATAGTTATCACACAAGCATCAATGCTGCACCATTCGAAGCACTTTATGGACGAAAGTGTCGAACCCCAGTCTGTTGGGCAGAAATTGGGGAAAAACAACTATCTGGACCTGAGATAGTGCAAGAAACAACCGACAAAATTATTCAAGTCAAGGAACGACTGAAAGCAGCTCGTGATCGACAGAAGAGTTATGCTGATAATCGACGCAAACCCTTGGAGTTTCAAGTAGGGGATAAAGTATTATTAAAGGTCTCTCCTTGGAAAGGAATAGTAAGATTCATCAAACGGGGAAAGCTAAGTCCCAGGTATATTGGACCTTTTGAGATTATTAGAAGAATAGGACCTGTAGCCTATCAGCTACAACTGCCAGAGGAAATGGCAGGAATACATGATGTGTTTCATGTATCTAATCTCAAGAAGTGTTTAGCTGATGAATCACTGATAATGCCTCTGAAGGATATAGAGGTACATAAACAACTCAAGTTTGTAGAAAGACCTCTACAAATTGAAGACAAGAATGTCAAAAATCTCAAGCACAAGAGATTAGTTTTGGTCAAAATGAAGTGGGACTCCAAAAGAGGGCCTGAGTACACATGGGAGCTTGAATCTGAGATGCAAAGGAAATATCCGCACTTGTTTCAGTAGATCTCGAGGACGAGCTCTAAAACAAGGTGAGGAGAATGTAACAACCCTCGGTAAAACCGACACTCTTATAATATTTTCGACACCCCAGTATATCTTAAAATATTCCCTTATGTCTTATAATACCCCCGTATGTGAAAACCGAGCCCGAAATATGTTATAACATATAAAATAAATTAAAAACAATAGAAATTAAGCTGAGGCGGGCCGCGTAGACCCACCCCAAGCTTTTACGCAGGCGGTATCAGGGTTGAAACCTGATATTGTTGATTTCTTTAGTTCAAACGGGCCGCGTAAGATCCCGTTTAAGTTAACGCGGGCCGCGAGAGATCAACAACGCGGAGACACCCTGGCGGGTCTAGATCATGACCGGGACAAGCTATTCAGTTGACCAGGGTTGACGCGGGCCGCGTAACCCTTGCCTGTGCTTTACGCGGGGCGCGTGGAGACTAGAATCAGGCACTATATAAGCAGACAACGGGTTTTCGTTTTCCGTCGCTCATTCCTTTCATTCTAAATCACAATTTCTGTAATAGGCTTATAATACACGGGTATTATATCCCCCTAATTAGCGAGATTTTGCTCTATTGTAAGTATTATAACCCCAGTTTCGTAACAGATACGCTGCCCAATTGATTTAGGGTTCCGTAACAACTGTCGTGGTTCTGCCCGACGTAGTTGTTGGAATGCCGTCTCAGGGAGGGTATCATTAATATTTTCAAAGGGTTATGATACTAACCAATGTACATTTGTATAAATTATAGATAATATCCAGGAAACCCTTACGCGAAGTCTAAGATAGCAATGTGAGTTTATCCTCTTTTTGTTAATCTTTTTGGAATGTTTTACAAAACCTTAATTGTTTTACAATGCGATTAAGCGGTGATTGAGTCTTTGTAGTTCTTCAATTACTGCCGGTATGTTGGGGTTTTGTATACAAAATTTACTACACTGTGAGTAGTAAGTCGGGATGACAGTACGTTACCATTGGACAATGCGTTAGCCAATGTGTAATATGACCCACAAGTCAGGTTTGACAGTACTAAAAGGAGTAATTGTGTAGAAATAAACAATGTGATCGCTCTCAATACTGTTCACTGTGACTTTTTATTTAAACTTGATTAAACTGGGATTCACTCACCAGTATTTCCCACTGACAAATGTTTTTAAAACGCGTTTCAGGTAACCCAATGTGACAGCCAATTAGTAGAAAGCCAGCTGGAGAGCACTAAAGGCTTGGGGAAAATGTGGCTATAAAAGTTACCTAATAAACGATGTTTTAAATTCAATAAAAATAGGGTTTATCCCTATAAATGTATTGTAATAAGAAACTTGGGTTTTACCCATGTGATGATTAATATTAAATGAGGTGGTTTTACTCTGATAAACATTTCCTAACTACGGTCCTGATGAAATTTCCGCTGCAAGATTAAATAGCTGATACCACCGAAACTCTGAGTTAGTGTCCGCCCGTTCCCGGGGTAGATAAGGGATCGGGGGTTGTGACATGTTGAAATCGAAGAAAAGAGTAAAAAAGATAAAATGAGGCGTGTTAACGCAAATGCGATACTTAAAATTAACCAACATACATTGATTGTGGATTTAACTTGCAACATACAAATCGATTTGATGGTTCTGAACACTATATAGACTACTAGATCGAAACCCAAATGTGGGAATATTAACTCATAAAAAAATTCCTATCTATACGGGTCGTATACCATAATACGGTCCGTATAAAGATATCGTATACGTTGTACACGACCATTGTTTGTTTTAACATGGTGTATACGGGCCGTATAAAGTTATACGACCCGTATAGAATAAGATAAACTGGCAAAGTCTGCGCCCACAGTCTTTGTTATTTTATCTTATTATATACGGGCTGTATAACCTTATACGACTCGTATACACCATGTTAAAACAAGATTTTACCATGTGTTAATATTAACACCCTTATTTAAATCATATGAATCATGTGTCAAAATGATTATCTATCCCCTACTATTAACTTTGCAAAATTCAACATTGTTACTTTTAATTATTAATCACAATACGGGCTGAAGTTCACATAGCTGGCTTTAATTGGCTGGTCCAATATAGCCGTTGGGGTTAGCCATTGCCAAACGGCTAATTTAATTAAAAAAAAAACTTTTTACATATTAAACCAATATAAATACCCACCAGTTTTTAAGATTTTTTACCACTTCTCTACTTCTTCTACCATATCTCTTTATTTTTCATAAAATCAACCTACAACATCCTATAACATCGTACAATGCATCCTTTTAACCGAACCTACTACCCAAACAACCCCTTTGGATACCAAGAAAACCCGAACCCTAGCCCGCCACCAAACCGTTCACCACCAAACCCAACCCAAATACCCCTTACATGCGGCCATCCACAACAACCGCCACACGATTTACTATACTCACTGTGTCTCGATCTAGCTGAAATCGCATCGTATTTAGGAAACCGTGTATACACGAACTTTCCATACGACGATTCATCTATTCCAATTAACCTTTCGCAACCCGATTCCGTGCCCGAAACTCAACTGCAAGACTTTGGTGGTTCGTCATCCAAACCGGCCAAAAAAAGAAGCCACAAGAAAAAATCGGATGAAGAGAAAGGACCGAGATGAGGAAAAATATCCAAGCGTCGTACGATAAAAAGATATCTCTAAAAGAAAAATGCGAAGATATGAAATTTCTCGCCATGCCCGTCGATTACCTTACCGACCCACAATTGGCAATGACGTTAGAAATGAAAGAAGAGATCATGAAAAAATATAACATGGAGAAATCATGAAGTTTTTAATTTTTTTTTAAAATTTTATGTAGCTTTTTTTTTAATTTTATGTAGTTTTTCTTAATTTTATTTGTAGTTTTTTAAAATATTATATGTAATCTTCTCTTCTACTTTAATTAGTGTGTTATTTTAATTAAATGAAATTTAGAATAGTTTAAAAAAAAATCCACATGGCTGGCCACGACAGCCGAAGCCACATCACACCACACCCCTTGTTTTTTAATATTACCTTGTGGATCCAACACTCGTCACGTGTCGAGCAATGCTCTCAACCCAAACCCCTCCACACCCATAGTCTAGTACCAACTTGTTAGTCGTAATTGTGCATCAGTCGCAACTAAGCTTCAACCAGAAATGTCATCGATAACAACTAACCAAACAGTGGTAATATGGATCTGTTGCAAATGGGTGTTCAGTTGGTTCTATTATATAATGTACATGTGTATATGCAGTGAGTAGAAAACCGAAATAATAGGATTGTAACCGAAAATTTCGGTTTGGTTTTCGAATATGCATTTTCAATAACCAAATTAACTGAACCGATAAGTTATAATACTAGGTCTAGTCCATATATTTTTATGATCAAGTGTTTAACCAATGCTAGTATAAATTATTAATTTAATTCTTGAATATTAAGTATTTATAATAAAAACATTAACATGTTTATTTATAATTGAAATGATTTATCTATTGCCTACAAGAAATAACAAAAGTTAGTATAAAAATTAAATGATCTTCAAAGTATTATAAATAAATATGTCTTGGTAAAATCTTTGTAGAAACGTAAAAATAGATTAGAATATTAGGTTTATGTGAAAAACATTAATTAAAAATGTTAAATATAATAACTTGTATAAGAAAGATTCTTAAATTTTGGATTTGTGGAGGGAATTCACTCTACCCAATTAGGGAGAGATTACTTACATTATATAGAAATTTACATACAACATATATATGGCAATACATTGACTACACGAGATTACAGGAATGATTTATGTGATTTGATTATTATGATTATTATTTCTATTATCCCCCCTCAACTGAAACGGTGGTTGACCGAGACATAGCATATTCCGAAAATATTCAAATTGCGGTTTAGGTAAGCTCTTTGTGAAGATATCAGCCAGTTGAAGGTTGGTAGGAACAAATCGAGTGTGTAGCTTTCCAGACATGACTAGCTCCCGAACAAAATGGTAGTCAAGATCAATGTGTTTTGCCCTCTTATGAGAAACTGGGTTTTGACTCATAAATAATGCACTTCAATTATCGCATAACAGTGTCGGACGGTCTGGCGGAAGCGCATGTAACTCACGAAGTAGATGAGTAATCCAAACAATTTCGGCCGCTGTGTTTGCCATGGCTCTATATGAGAAATGGGTAAGACTGTACCATTTCCAACTACAACATGAGTTTTACCCATATAAGATTTAGAGTTATTGAGAATACCCGTGTTGGTGGCCATATGTCCTGTTGCACCGGTATCGGCAGTCCAGTCTGGAGACCCATTTGTCACGTGACATTGGGTGTGAAAAGCTTGAGCCAAGTGTGCATCTAAGGTTGGAGCATTAGCCGCATATGAAGCCAGACTAGGACAAGCGGATGCGTAGTGCCCTTCGGTTCTACAAAGTTGGCAATGAGGGGCGCGACGGGGACGACCACGGTTGTTGGAGTTTGAAGCACGAGGCTGGTGGTTTAAGCGCCCACGACCACGGTTAGACGAACCCGGGAATCGGTGTGAAGTTTGGTGTGTGACAAAAGCAACGGGTGGGGTGGTATGACCATGAAGAGATTGCATAAAATGTTCGTGACTTTCCGTTTGAGCCAATAAATCTCGGAAAGTCGGAGACGGTTTGGTTGTGCGAACAGCGGTGGAGTACGATTCAAAGGCGGGACCAAGACCGCATAAAAACCAGTGAAATTTGTCAACCTCGTCAACGGGTTGGCCGATGGCGGAAAGCTGGTCGCATATGGCTTTAATTTTTTTACCATATTCAGTAACAGAAAGCGAGCCCTTAGTGATTTGGCGAAGAGAATCGCGCAAGTGATGAACGCGTTCAATGGATGTGTTGCTATAGGCGGCCTCAAGAGCCAGCCATATGCTGCGAGCGGTGGTGAGGCCGAGTGTCTCGGCAGCAGCCTCCTCTGTAAGCGAGGAGTTTAAGAGAAGAACAACGTGCTGATCATCATCTAGCCATGAGGCATAGAGGGGATTCGGATTCTCTTTGCCATCTGCCAGAATAGTAGCAGAGGGTGGGGATACAGTTCCATCAACATGGCCATGAAGCTTTTGATTAGTGAGAAGAGGGAGGATTTGGTGTTTCCATACAAGGTAATTAGAAGAGGACAATTTTGTAGTGATCATATGAATAAGTGTGGCCATGGGGAGTTTACGGTCACTGGAAGTAGACATGGAGAAAAAGAGAGGAAGGGGGAAAAATAGGGGTTTTTTTTTTTTTTTTTTTTTGTGATGTGAGAGAAGAAAAAGAATCGAAATTTGGCTCTATACCATGTGGAGGGAATTCACTCTACCCAATTAGGGAGAGATTACTTGCATTATATTGAAATTTACATACAACATATATATGGCAATACATTGACTACACGAGATTACAGGAATGATTTATGTGATTTGATTATTATGATTATTATTTCTATTAGGATTATACTTTTATTTTTGATCTTACATAGTTTTGTTCCAAAAACTGAAAAACCGAATTGAACCATTGCTTAAACCGAAAAAACCAAAATTCAAAAAACTGAAACCGCACGATTTTTAAAAACCGAAAACCAAACCGTACACAACCCTAACCACCATCTATTGTACTTTTTTTTTTCATGTAGGGTTGCAACGATTCATCCAATCATTGTGTTAATCGACCCCTATATAAACTGTTCACCCTGTCTGTTTAACACACACACAATTTGATTAATTCGTTTTCCACAGAAAAGAAAGTCTCGTTCTCAAGAAACATTTTTTGTCTTATCCAACTATTGATTTCATGTACCCACAATATACTATAATCCGAAAATAAGATTATGTGATTCAGAACGTTATCGAAGTAATACATAATACATAACCTACACATCTTTCATTTCTAAATTAATTGCATAAACCCAATTCTTATAAGACTTAGGTTCAATTCTTTGTTATAGGGTTGAAATAAAACAATTGTTTATTGATGTTATTGACTAATAAACAACTCTGATACATATACTTCAGAAAGTTTTTATTTCATTTTTTTTGTTATCTTTGAACTTCTTATCCTATTAATTTTTTTTATCAAGATTTTATATTATGTTTGAACTTCTTATCTTATTAGTTTTTTTTATCAAGATTTTATATGCTAAGATTTAATATCATTGGATTAGTTTTTTTTATGAAGATTTTATATGCTAAGATTTAATATCATTGGTTTCTTTAATAAGGGTGTATCTAACCAAACCACCAAAGGATTTTAAGGCCGTTGTTTAAATCATTAGTAGAATTATTAAAATCGCGAAGTGATTCGGAATGTGTTTCCGCATCATAATTAGACTAAACTTAGTAAAAATATGATTAATTAAGAAAAGTTAAATATTTTATTTCATTGTATTATTTTTTCCTTTTTATGTATCAAAACCAATTATCAGGGAAGCACTTTCTCTTAACATCTTACATATCTTGAAAGCAAAAATTATCTGGGGGTCGAAAGTCACCGGACTTAAAAGTATATACTTAAAAAATTATTTTTTATAAACCCGGGGGGTCGAAAACGTATATACCTAAAAAATTCTATACGAAATGTACATACATAACACTGCTGAGCGAAAACTCCGGGGGGTCGGGCGCCCCCCCCCCCCCCCCCTCTTCATAGCTGCACCACTGCTTTTCCCGAATTATTATTATTATTACTATATATTATTACTATTTATATATACTCTAATTTGCATCATTTTGGTGCATTAGAGGTTGTACATCATGCTTTGTTGATGTTTTGGGCATGTAATGGTTGTACTTGTATAAAAGCATCATTTACAAGTAAATAAAGCAAGTCATTTATCAACCTTATCTTAGCCACGTTTACATTTACCTTCTACATGTAACTTATCCCCTTTCCAGTCTCCACCTCCAATAATTACTCCATTAGCATCTCTCTCATCAGAAACTCTCTTGATTTCGAAGTGGTGTTTACCGGGGCTAGCCATGGCGGAGATCGCCGGAGATCTCCGATTTGGTATTCTAGGCTATGATGATAAACCTATGTTGATGGAAAATCTGACACAAATCTATTTCTCCCTACGGTCTCTCTCTTTCTTTCTCTACCTGGCGTGGCAACCTGTGTTGCAGCTATGGCAGAGGGTTGATTGTTGCCATTCAAGGCTGTGATGATAGCAATAAAGGTAACCTCAGACCTGAGCCATGATCTCAGTAAAGGCAACGTGTGCTGTAGGAAATCTAAGCCTCTTTATCATCTTTAGTGTAAAATAATTTTGTTGATTATGGTGGTGGGCAAGAGAGCCATTGAGTTAACACTTTTATTGATTTTTCGTTGGCACAAATTTGGGTGGTTTGCGTCAATATTTTATCATTTTAATCATCCTGTGGTTTTTTTTAAGGATTTTGTTTATTGTTCTATTACTGATTGTGGATTGTTGCTTCTTCATGTCTCTTGGTTTTTGCATTAGTTTGATCTTATTTCAATCATGTTGATCATGTGGGTTTTTCCCAAGATTTTGTGTATACCATTGTTTATTTTAGTTTGTTGATGTCTTTTGATAAAAAAAAAGATGTGTTTTTCCTTCATCAATTTGATCTTATTTCAACTGTTTTGCCATTTTGGTGTGGGTTTTTACAATATTTAGTTTATTGATGTGGATGATTTCACCCATTTTCATTGTAGTTAGTTGATATATTTTGACCAAAAAAAAAATAGGTTTTTTTCCCATCAGTTTGATGTTTTGCTTATCTGCCATCGTTAATTGTAGTTTTGGAATCTTATTTTAACCATTCTGATGTGGGGTTTTCCCAAAATTTTGTTTACTGTAATATACCATTTTTGATTGTCTTATCCTTATGTCTTTTTGAGCTTAACTTGAGGCTATTTGCAAGATATTTATTATGGTTGATGGTAAAAAGGTTTTTGAAAATTGAGGTAGGATGTAACCGGAAGTAATTTGCATGCTTAAACGGGCTTCGAGTGATGCATTTGATCATTTCTTGGAATATTTAGCCAAGATACAATTTAAATCCGGTATAACTTGGGCAAAAATATGAATCTTTACATGGTTGATTATCCTTTTATTTTAAGTCTAAATTAAAAAAATGATTCTCTTCATTTCCTTGATGTTTATTGCTTCAAGGTCTTATAACAATGGAAGGTGATACTAAAATATGCACTTGGGATTAGTGTGTTGTTGATGTTTGACTTTAAAAGAAATCAAGGAAAATCACTTGATAAATAATATAATTAGATAACGTTCAACTTTTATTAATAAGACTTGATTATTGAAAGTTTTTTTCTAATATTTTATAAAAATATAATTAGTATTCAAGACAATGTAACTTTAGTTGGTAATCAATATTGAAAGCTGTGATATTGTGAATATTTTTCCTTGTCTCCTTCTCATTCAATAATCCAATATATACACATAATACATGCCCTATGTTAGGATAGTTTCCCAACTAATTTAGAGATATACAAGGTAATTAATATGTGACAAATATACGAATGCTATTACACCCCCGCAGTCGAAGCGGGAGGTGACCGAATGCTTAGACTGTTCCGAAAATCATCGAATAAAACGCGTGGAAGACCCTTGGTGAAGATGTCCGCAATTTGATATCTAGACGGAACGTGCAGGACTCGAACAGCTCCCCGTTGAACTTGCTCGCGTACAAAGTGAATGTCAAGTTCAATATGTTTGGTGCGTTGATGTTGCACCGGATTTCCGGTTAAATAAATGGCGCTGACATTGTCACAATAGACGAGCGAGCACGTGTAAGCGGGCGACGTAATTCCAGTAACAAGTTTCGAAGTCAACAAATCTCTGCAACCACGTTGGCGAAACCCCGATATTCAACCTCGGCACTAGAACGAGAGATCGTCGCCTGTCTTTTGGACGACCACGAAATTAAATTATCACCAAGATAAACACAGTAGCCACTCGTGGAACGACGCGTGTCGGGGCACCCCGCCCAGTAAGCATCAGTGTATGCAAGTAAGCCGGCAGGGGTGGAAGAACCAAGAGTGAGACCAAACGATATTGTACCTTGAATGTAACGAATAATACGCTTAAGCGCATTCCAATGATCAATCTTTGGCGCATGCATGTGTATGCAAATCTGCTGAACCGCATAACTAATATCTAGACGTGTGAATGTTAAGTATTGCAAAGCGCCTGCGAGACTCCGGTACAGGGTTGGGTCATGAAAAGCTTCAGCCGAATGAGAACTAAGCTTCGAACTAGTGTCAACCGGTGTGGAAACCGGTTTGCAAGTTGACATCCCGGCCCGTTCAATGATGTCACGAGCATAGCCTTGTTGAGAGAGGAACATGGTGTCTTTGGTCCGTGAGACCGCAATGCTGAGAAAGAAACTAAGCGGGCCAAGATCTTTCATGGCAAACTCTTGTGCCAGCAAAGTCATGAGGCATTGTCGAAGCCGATCCGAAGAAGTAACAAGAATAATGTCATCCACATATAAAAGCATGAAAGCCACATCCTTACCTTGATGAAACGTGAAGAGAGAGGCGTCGCACTTACTTTGATGAAAATCCAAAGTGAGAACGTAATCAGTAAACCGTTGATACCACGCACGTGGTGCTTGTTTTAGACCGTAAAGTGATTTCTTTAAGCGACACACATGATCCGGAAAACCCTTGTGACGAAACCCCATGGGTTGATACATGTAGACAGTCTCGTGAAGCTTACCATGTAAAAACGCATTTGTAACATCAAGCTGGTGAATGTGCCATGATTGAGAAAGCGCAATGGACAAGACTGTTCGGATCATTGCGGGTTTGACAACCGGGCTGAAAGTTTCTCCACAATCAACGCCCACTTGTTGAGATCTCCCATCACACACTAGACGGGCTTTGTATCGTTCTAACATGCCATCAGACCTGAACTTATGTTTAAACAGCCACATGCATCGGACAGTGTTCATATTAGGGTGCCGAGGCACTAATTCCCATGTCTCATTTTTAATGAGAGCATGAAACTCGTTAGTCATGGCATCGTGCCATTCCGGTGTGGACAAGGCATCAACCGGGTTCTTGGGTATAGGGATAACGGTGGAAGTGTGAAGGTTAATGCCATCCATGGCGCGAGTACGCATGGTGCGACCCGGGCCGCTTGGGTGGCAGGGCCGGAAGTAGTAGGAGACGGGGAAGAGGAGGAACGAGGAGTAGTATTAGGCTGTGGAGAGTGGGCCGAAGAAAAGGAGTGGTTTGGTTGGGCCGAAGGGGAGAGATTGTGGGCTGAGGTGAGAGGTGAGAGGTGAGGGAGGGGATATGGCAATGGGGCTGTAGAGTGGGCTGGCGAGTGTGGATGGACTGGTGAGTGGGCGGTGAAAGGCTTGGAGTGGGTAGCTGGGCCATATGGTGAATTGGCCGGTTGTGGGGTGGGTTGGGCCGAGTGTAGGTGGGGTGAGGTTTGAGAGGTGTGTGATGGAGAGTGAGTAGGGGCAGTAGGTGTAGGGCTTATATGATGCCATAATTGCGGGTGAAAGGGAGTGGTAAGAAAGTCGTAGGAGGAGGAAGGGCTGACGGGTATAGTATTGGCGAACGGGAAGGTTGTTTCGTCAAACACAACGTGCCGACAAATAATGATTTGTTTGGTTGTTAAGTTGAAACATTTATATCCCCGATGGGTAGGCGGATACCCGAGGAAGACACACGGGTATGACCTGTGGTCTAGTTTGTGAATAGAGGTGGAGGGAATCAACGGGTAGCATAAACAGCCAAAAACACGTAAGTGGTCATAGGCCGGGGTGCGATGGTATAACAGTTCAGTTGGTGTTTTGGGTTAGGATTGTTTATTTGGCAAGATGTTGAGTAAGTATGTGGTGGTTTCAAGAGCATGATGCCAAAAAACGTTCGGAAGAGACGCGTGAGCAAGAAGGGTTCGGACCATATTATTTATGGTACGTATTTGTCGTTCAGCTTTGCCGTTTTGAGAGGAGGTGTGAGGACACGACAAACGAAAAACCATGCCATGTTGGGTAAAAAATTGATTGAAGGAGTTATTTACGTACTCCTTGCCATTATCACATTAAAAGGATTTTATGTTACGAGAAAATTGGGTTTGAATTAGTTTATATAAGTGACAGAAAATGGAAGGTAATTAATATGTGACAAATATACGAATGCTATTAAATACATATAATTAGGTAATAGTAGTTGCGTGATAAAGCTTAGTACCATAATCCTAATCAATACATGAATGTTGGAATTATGATTTCTATATTGGAACTATTTTTTAATCGCTATAATGCCAAAATGTTGGAACTATGATTTCTATGTTGGAACTATTTTTTAATCGCTATAATGCCAACAAAATTACTACGATTTCTATGTTAGAACAACGTTTTATAACCGCTATAATGCCAACAAAATTACTATGAATTAACCGCGCCCCCCGCCGCAACGCGGGGTAACTTAATACTAGTTATTACTATATATTACTAATTGAATTGAAATGAATAGTAATTTTAATATTATAATAATATATAGTTTTTTTAATATTTTTTATTATTTTAATATTATAATAATAGTTATTTTCTTTACTTTTAAACTTTAATCATTTTTTTAATATCAGGGGTTGGGATAAGCTTGGTGTCAACCGGTATCGAACCAGTACTGGTATCGAAAATACCGAGACGATCCTGTTCGGTATCAGTACATGAAGGTAAAAAACGGCACTAATACAGAAAACGCCAAAAGTTGGTGCCGAATTGATATTGAAAATCTTTTGGTTCGGGAAATTCAGTGCTGCTACCCGGTACCATTTGCTCATCCCTGATCACGGTTACCGTATGAACAACGGTATCGTACAACTTTTTTTTTTGTTGATTTTCTTCAACTTTTAATTTTTTCTTTTTTTAGTTTCAGGGGTAGGGACGAGCTCGATGCCAACCGATACAGAACACCGGTTACGGTACCGGTATATGAAGGTAAAAACGGTTGTGAACCGGTACCAGGAATGCCAAAAGTCGGTACCGAATTGGTACTTAAGATCTTTCGGTTCGGCAAATTTGGTACCAGTACCCAGAACAATTTGCTCATCTCTGACCACGTGTTTCATACGAACAATATCGTTACCATACAACTTTTTTTGGTTGATTTTCTTTCGGTTATCTTTTAGTTTTTTTTCTACATTTTCTTTTTATTCTTGTCAGCAATTCCGTTCGCAACACGCTCGTAGTGATTTCAAAACACATGTAAACACAGACTAAATAACAAAAGAAATTCGCCGCAACGCGACGAACTTCTTTAAACCTAGTTTTAATAATCAAGTAAAATTAATGCATATTCTAGATCCAGAAGAAAGCTTACTGAAATTGTTCAAATTCTAGCAAAACATTCAAATTCTAGCAAAACATGCAACCAACTTATCTTAGGTGATTTAGATTTAGTTTTACCTCGTATATAAATTCATATGGATGATTAGCACAACAAAATTGAATAACATATAGAACACATTATACCACAACCTAAGAGAAATTTCCCCTTTCAACAGAATAGACCTTGCAACATTTTGAAAGTGGATATATTACATCAACTATACTCTTGTTATAGTTTGATGTAAGATCATGTCTACTGTTTTGAAAACTATGTTCACTTTATTATTGATAAGTTTTGTTCACTTACCCTTTTGAAAGATTTGTAACACCTCAAAATCTCAATACAGAGTTTATAGAAGTATTTGAAACACTAAAATTGAGAACAAATATATGATGGAAGAAATGAATTTGGTAGGGTCGGGATACACTAGTAAGTTTATTTGGGTAGAAAGTAATCTTAACCATCAATTGAGTAATCTAGGGCTTGGATTAAATGGATAGAATTGAACAAAAACAAGGAGGTCCATCCAAGTTAATAGTTTCTCTCTTCTCAAATTCCCCTTTGTTTTTAAAACGTTAATAACTTTTTCATACGACATTATTTTTTTTTTATAAAAATTGCACCATAAAACGACCGTTTTTATCTTTAAAACGAGTATATTATTGCTATACTTTTGAAAAAAAAATCGAAAATCCAGATGCGTAAAACGCAATGGATAGAACAACACACTATAACCCAGGTTCTAAAACGCAATCGGGTTTCGCATGGTCGTGTTTATGTTTTAACATGGTCATGCCTCGATTCTAACATGATCATGTTTATGTTTTAGCATGATCATGTTCTTTACACTCAAGTTCTAAAAATGTACACTACAGGTCTAAAACGCAATGAGTTTCACATGGTCATGTTTATGTTTTAACATGGTCATGTTTTTGTTCCAACATGACCATGCTTCTATTTTAGCATGATCATGTTCTTTGCACTCCAGGTTGTAAAACACAATGAAACCCAAAATCAATATTTTGCACTAAAGGTTCTAAAAATCAATGGAGTTTTAACATGGGTATGCCTTAGTTCCAACATGATCATGCTTCTGTCTATGCATGATCATGTTCTTTGCACTCAGGTTCTAAAATGTAATGGGTTGTAACGTGGCCATGCCTTTGTTCCAACATGATCATGCTTCTATTTTAGCATGGTTATGCCCCTGTTTCACATCCAGAAGAACAAAAATGAAAAGAACTCTAACTAAAACAAATGAGGTGAAAAACACAATTGATGTTTGATAATCTAAAACACAATGAAAACTTACAAAAGAACTACGATTAATGACGGTGGACAGAGAAAGAACTCCGACACACCGTGGTGGAACTTTTTGTGGTGGCGGTGGATGGTGGAATGGTTGTTTCAGATCTGAAAAACCCAACAGGTTGTTGAAGGTGGTGGTGGTTTCAAATCTAGTTTCTGACAAGATGGTGGTGATCGTAGGTGGTGGCGATCGTAGGTGGTGGTATAGGTGGTGGTGTTGGTTGTGATGTGGTAGTTTATGGTTTTGAAAATGGTGGATTTGAGTATACGAGGAAGATAAATGAATTGCAGATGCTGGGTTTTTTTGAAGATGTGGAGTTTTGACTAAAATATCACTCCTTATGTTTTTTTTGAGATTCCAGGATCCGGCGGTTTGACGGATTTTTGGCCCCGATATAACCGGTTCGGTAGAATATTATTGATAAGAAAGGAGTAGAAGCAGAACATACATCGAACAAGTTAATTTAAACTGGTTTCTATCCAATGATTTGAAGTTACATACCCGCGAAACCAATTGGACAGAGTTTCCCATCTGGGAACCAAAACTTGTCCAAATGAGGGGACCTCATCCCTATTTATAGGCATAGCCCATTCGCAAGGATCAACATGTGCAAATGGACTTTATCACGGATGCACCTGGGACGGATCTGCTCATTCGTGAATATTATTGATAAGAAAGGAGTAGAAGCAGAACAGACACCGAACAAGTTAATTTAAACTGGTTTCTATTCAATGATTTGAAGTTACATACCCGCGAAACCAATTGGACAGAGTTTCCCCTCTGGGAACCAAAACTTGTCCAAATGAGGGGACCTCATCCCTATTTATAGGCATAGCCCATTCGCAAGGATCAACATGTGCAAATGGACTTTATCACAGATGCACCTGGGACAGATCTGCTCATTCGTGCGGACCTGCCTGTGATGTCCATTCGTGCGAATCGGCCATCCGCACGAATGTGACATTTCTATTACAAAACCTTGTCCGTTTTCACACTAATCTATACAATATTCAACACACGCTCTATCTAGCCTATTCGCACAGTGGCGGACATACAAAATATGCACCAACAGATTCCCCCTTGGCAGTCACTGTCGAATCTTGAACTTTGAAAATAAGAGCCGTGTTTTGAATATTATGCAACTTCAATCAGGCATCTTGAAATCTTCAATCGATTCCCCCTTGATTGATGATCCGGGTTGCATTATCTACATTATGCACAAATTCCCCCTGAAATAAATCTTCAGCTCTTTGTTTTCACAGTTCACGACCCCTCCTCTGATTGGCTGAACTGCAATCTTCACGAATAATCACCATCTTGAAATTAATCAATGCAGCATCTCTGTTTCGACTTTAACCACATCCGCGTTCGGTTTTTTATTTAACATTTCAGCTTCATCGTGCATTCCGCCTGCTCGATCATATTTTCTTCAAAAACCCAATCAGCAATTGATAGAAACTTTGAACACTACACCGATAAATCTCAAGTTTATGACTACCCACGAAAATCTGAAATCCCGTTTTCCATGATCAACTTTAAGCACCTTTCTGAATGATTGATCAGTGTAAACGGTAATCTCCACAATCAGCAAATCTTCATCGGATGACAAATCATCTGGTAACGCATTCAGATCTTAGAAACATTCATCCACGATCAAATTCACATTCTTCCACTTCAGTCACGATAACAGATGTATAGTCTTCTTCGCTAGTTCCGGCAGCAACTTAATCAACAAACATCGTCATTCCCCGGCAATTAGTCCGAAAAACAATTCCTCTGCTCGAAGATTAACCATTCTGACACTTTAGACTATCACAAGGTTGGGATATTATATAAGTATCCACAATACAGATGCATCTCCTGATGTTAATCCTGCTGACCGGCTTGACGAAGACCTGGGACTCAAAACCTAAGACGTGAATCTGACCCTAATATGTAAAGTCTGAACTTCTAATGATCACGAATTTACGAATCCAGATCCTATGTATCCCCAGATAATCTGAAGTAGGAACCACCCGAATGCTGTTGCATTGTCACGAATTTAAAAAATGTTGGAATTTCAATATAAATTTTTTATTCCCCCCTTATTTTTGAAAATTCTGACGTCTTACCACTGAATTCCCCCTCAAATTGAGCAATTCAGTCCTCTATGTTCTCTGAAAAACTTGACTATACCGAAAATATGACATTTCGGTCTCCAGAAGTCAGTTTTTCATCATTGCGGATTTTGCGTTAAGGCCCATTAATAGTCAGATATCCCGGATGATAAACATTCTGTACCAGTATCATGACTACCCCACTAATTTCCACAATCTGTGATCACATCATCATATCTGTTCTCTGAAGCGCCAGACGGTGTCCCCGAATAACCCATCTTGGTCGTTAAAAATTCGAAAAAAATTTCAATCACCAAATTTTTTCTGGAGACCCACGTCATTGCGATCAAAAAATGCCTTTTTTTAGGTATTTGCTCATTCGTGCGAATGGAGTAGGTCCATTCGTGTGAATGAACTGATTTTGAATCAAATGATATTTTAACCCGAATGTCCGATTCATGCGAATCGAGAGGTCGATCCGTGCGAATGTACACATCCACATTCGTACAACTTGACATACCTAATCCGTGCGAACCTGCACAACCGCTCGAAAATGTCTGACCTTCTCAAGAACATTCCCAATCACATTTTTCGATCCAAAATCTTTATTTCTGCGAATTTCATGATGAAACTTCACAGGATTGTGCGAAAATCAATCACGAATCTAATGATGTCTTCCATTTCAAATTCCATCTGTGAATTGACCTTCAATTTGATGTTTAACGTCAAAACCTCCAAAAAATCCAAAATTTATGAGTGTGGGTGATTCAATCAACTGTTAGATCGATTGAATCGGCACCGTAACTCTGATACCAATTGAGATTCCAGGATCCGACAAGTTTGACGAAGTTTTGGCCCCGAGATAACCGGTTCGGTAGAATATTATTGATAATAAAGGAGTAGAAGTAGAACAGACACCGAACAGGTTAATTTAAACTGGTTTCTATTCAGTGATTTGAAGTTACATACCCGCGAAACCAATCTGTGAACCAAAACTTGTCCAAATGAGGAGACCTCATCCCTATTTATAGGCATAGCCCATTCGCAAGGATCAAGATGTGCGAATGGACTTTATCACGGATGCACCTGAGACGGATCTGCTCATTCGTGCGGACCTGCCTATGATGTCCATTCGTGCGAATCGGCCATTCGCACGAATGTGACATTTCTATTACAAAACCTTGTCCGTTTTCACACCAATCTATACAATATTCAACACAAGCTATATCTAGCCTATTCGCACAGTGGCAGACATTCAAAATATGCACCAACGTTTCTCAACGTTGTCACACGTCCTCCTCATATTGCTTCTACCCAAATCATACTTTCTATTTGATGTTTTCCCACATGATAATGTTTTGCACCATTAAGTAAAGAAACTAGTGAAATATGGTATATAACTGAGACATTTAAATGTGGATTTTTATAAAAATGCTTTATTATACAAATGCTTCACTTACGAAAACGAATTGATTATATTGTTGATGCTTAAGAATCTATCTATACTATAAAAGGAGCTTAGAGCATGACCTCACTTTGCTTATGTGTCACCATATTAGGTATGCCACCTAGGATGCCACATAGATTCGGCTGATGTCATTCCGCTGATCTCATAAATCCGATTTTTTTAAAATCATTTTAAATCTGAAAGTATATACAAATCAGTTTTTTAAATTTGAAAATTATGTTTTTTTTAGGAGGGAATTTCAAAAATCAAATTCAAAATTCAAATGGTAATTTTTATCTTATTCTCTCTCAATCAAATATAGTCCAGCTCATTTTCAAAATTCAAAACATAATCTTCACACCTCTCTCTCTACAACCCTCATTCTCACATTCAAAAATTCAATCCACTTCACATTCAAAAATTCAATACGGAATATTATCAAGAAACAGGGTTTAAGAATGAGAGAGGGCAGATCTCTTCTTTTCAGCTAAGAATACTCGAATCAAAATTGAAAATCTCACCGATTGAAACAGGGTTTAAGAATGAGAGAGGGCAGATCTCTTCCCCTTTTTGTTTCAGTCATCTTCCAGTCATCTTCCGTATACTTTCAAATCCAGAGCACCTCCTCGATCTGACCTTCGATTAGTTCAATTCGATGCTACCAGATGTCACTTTCCCCTTTCTTATTCCAAGAATGGGAGAGAAAGGAAGAAAGAGAGAATGGGGAGCCTGTACTTATCAATAATCGATTCTGTGTTAACTAATTGATGATTTTTGTATTGTTTTTGCAGTATAAAGGAGTGTAGAGAAGTAGAAGAACCAAGAGGTTGTGAAATCACATGGCTGGTGCCCTAAGATCGAGCTTGCCGTCGAGGATACGGCATCTTTTGTCCGGTGAAGGTCACATCTTTTGTGAAATCGCATGTGTGTGTTTGAGTGTCACTAGATCTGGGTTTGTTTATATTTTTTAGTTTTTAATTGCTTTGTTGGAATGTTAATGGTTTGATCTTGGTACATTGTTTGTTTTTTAAATGTAAAACGGTATATGTTTTTTCTTGCAAATGTTGTTGGAATATTCTTTTTCTTGAGTGATACACAAGGTATTTTGCTTATCGTTTCATAAAAACTGCAGTGGGTTATCCTATTATTTGATGCATAGCTAAATTTTTAAAAGGTTTCTGTGAGTTTTTTATTGGTATATGATTGATTAATAGATGTTTGGTACTTTAGTTAGAGCCACTTTCTAGAGAACCAGTTTGTTAACTTGCTGTTCTTTAAAACTTTTTGGTTCTTGAAAAAGAAAAAAATTACCTTTTCTTTCTGTATACTTTTATGCTGCCACTGGTTTGTGTTTTTTTCAATCCGAGGCTATATGTACCAGCAGGATGTTAGATAATTCACATCTTTTAGTGAAAATTTGTTGAGTTAACTCGCAGAGCAATTGTTTCATTTGTTCGTTAGTAATGACAGGATTGGAACTACACCATACAATTAGGCGCACAGTATCCTAGGCCATAAGTATTTTTTGAATGCAACTTTTTAGTCGCATTATGTACTTATAGTTTGATGAGATCATCATAAGCCTAATTATGCTGTCATCACGGCACATTAATCATATTTAACTTTTTAAGGGGTAAAGCCATAAGATTGACAGAAATTTGTGCAATGACTAACAAGATTGCTCTACATATACTTAAAAGTTGTTGATGTAGCTTTTAGGAAGGTCCAGAAAAAAAACTGAGTACTTTTTATTCAAGGAGAATAATTGTATAGCCATGTGTTTGATGTTTATGGCTTGACAGTATTTATATGTGTTTTCTAATATGTAGTGTATCAATAAGAATTATTGATTTGCTTATATTTTCCTTTTGTTTTGCAGCCCCCAAAAGTGAAGGCATTCATTGACAAGGTGATTCAGTGTCTGTTGCAAGACATAGCAAGTGTTTTGCTTAACGTCATTACTTTACTTTATGGTAACGAATTCGTTCCAGTTTCAGTTGATTTTTCTCGTGCAATTTGTTATTATGTGTTGATAGTTGTATTGTATAGTTGTATGGTATGGTTACAGGCGGTAGTATCAGGTTCTGTTTATGATTCTCCGGAAGCTATTTTGATCCGGAAAGTATTAGTGAACCAGCGCTAAACTCATATCCGGTGAATTTATCTTCAAAGGTAATATTCATTTTTTTTTGTCAGTTGAATTGAATTGAATTGAAGTCAATTGTAAAAAAGTTGCTTATGTTTTTGTCATTGAAGATTATGTGGACTGTTGGAGTTCGGCTTTTTTATAGAAATAAGAGTCATGAAAGCCGTTAGTGAAGATTTTAGACGTCCATTCTGTTAAAATGAAGGGAGTATTACTATGATGTGTTTGTGTGTATACACTGGTCAAATTGGTTAAATGATATTGAGTGATTAATTTAATAATTCTGCTCATTGCTATTCAATGCAGGGGATTTAAGCTTGGATTTATAAAAAAAAGCCTACTCCTTTTGAGCAACTTATAAAAGTCATATCCGTGAAACTTCCGTCACTAATAATGTGTAATTCTACAAGTAAATACGAGCAATTGTTGAAGAAGAAACAAAATCTAAACTACAAATCGGTGTTATCGAAGCGTTCGTTATGGCGGAAGTTAGTTTCTGCGTCGACGAAAGTCCGTGGAATCCTTTTGCTTAACGTCATTACTTTACTTTATGGTAACGAATTCGTTCCAGTTTCAGTTGATTTTTCTTGTGCAATTTGTTATTATGTGTTGATAGTTGTATTGTATAGTTGTATGGTATGGTTACAGGCTGTAGTATCAGGTTCTGTTTATGATTCTCCGGAAGCTATTTTGATCCGGAAGTTATTAGTGAACCAGCGCTAAACTCATATCCGGTGAATTTATCTTCAAAGGTAATATTCATTTTTTTTGTCGGTTGAATTGAATTGAAGTCCTTCTGATTGTTTGTCTTTTTTACTTTTAGGCATTTAATTTCTTGCATTTATTGTGAGTTTTTGGATGATACTTGATAAATACGAATGGCTTTATAAATTTGTGTTAATCTATATATGTTTATGGTTACATGTTAACCTGAATCTTGTCTACTACACTTGCACTAATTTTACATTTATGTCACATTAACTGCAATGCATACAAAATCACTTCCTCTGTCCACAAAAGGAAAATGTTAAACCCTCTAAATTATATTCATATTTTTTTCTTCCAGTGGACCACTAAAAGAGTGCTTTACTCTTTTAAACAGAGTTTTATTAGGGAAATCGATCACAAGGTATGTACTTCTTTGTTCTATGTGTATTGATTTGTGTTCACTTCAGTTTTCGGATTAATTTATTATCATTTTGATTAGGATTAATAGATTAAATTTGTAATAACTAATTATTTTTGTTAACATTTTGTTTAAGATTACTCACATAGGCTGGAAAGATCATGCGCTTTAGTTTGCATCCATTAGGGTATATAAACATTTCTTTTCCAATTGGTGTTGCATTGATATTATTGTATTTGAGGCTTACGTTACATTTTGCATTTTTTCAACAGTATCTTTGACCATTAATGACTTAAAAAATGCTAAAAAGTTTTTATATATGTTACCTGACCCATGAGGGACACCCATGACTGATAAAACGATTATTTTCGGTAATGCAATTCGAAGGAAAAGAGTTAGGGGTGGTTTATCTTTTCCATCTCTTCTCTCCGCTTTACTAATTTTTTTTATCATATGTTCGTAAATATGTTAAACGTTGGTTAATCAAGATGCCTCTATCCTAATATGTATTTTGTGAGACTGAAAGGGATCATAATATTATTGGACTAATCATGTTTGTTTTACATATGAAACGCTGGTGCAAAAGGAAACTTTGTGTACAAGGGTCTGCAGTTCGAATTTGGTTGAGTCTTTGAGGTAGTTTTAGTTAATCAATTTAAAATTTTATTCTTAAAGTTCTATTTTAGGTTAAGATATTGAGCTTTTATTATGTTTTTCATTTGGAAAACAGTTCTAGCTACTATTAGAGTGTCTAAAAAGAAGTAAATACGTGCACAGAACTGTTGTTATTTTTGTAAGAAAGTCAACATAATTTTCATTTTAGAAATATTATGTTTGACATGAAAAATTCAAAGCTCAAAATCTTGAAAATGTTTTTTTTTAAATGAGGGATTATTGGTACTGTATGTCACTTGGCATAATCTACAAAGGGTAAATTTGAGGTTTTGCTTTCAATGAAGAAGCGAAGTACCGAAGCATATTATTGAGATGGTAACTGTGCAAAAATCATGACAAGGGGGTAAAGGGTAATTTTGCCTTTATATAACTTGTCTAAAGAAGAAAAAGACTACATTTTATACACAACATTTTGAAATAGAGAGCGTTGCATATTTCATTTGATGGGGGATGTGCTATTTCTTGATTCTTATAGATATTGTTTTGTTTTTAATAGGCGAAACAACAAGTGTCGATAAGGCGTGAAATTCTCCTTATAGATTTTGTCACGCCATCAAAGCTTGTGGTTGATTTCACTTTTTGGGGGAGTTATCATGTGTAAAGTTGTAAGTATTGTCTCCTCATATTATATGTTGTTTTTATTAGTTCATTTGTTATATAAATATTATGGTCTCCTATGAAGCCAGGTGCATAACTATAGAAGAAATGTATCAAGCTATACGCAAAGACTTATTTCGAGCATTGTTGAAAACTTCTATATTGCTATAATGTATTCATCTTTTTCACATTTTTTCTATATATAGGTTTATGAAGTGAAAATTTCCTTTGTGCATGTAGGTTTTTTTTTTTTTTTTTACCTTTTATAAGCCGAGTCTAAGTTCAAGCTTAACTTATTTCGAGATCTGTTCATAAGTAATGTTAAAAACACAAGTTTATATAGAATTACCACCAAACTTAACTTATGCATGGCAACTTATGAGCAGGTCAAGGCTACCATCATATATTAATTTGTTGTATATTATTAATTTTTTTCTGAATTTTGAACTGTTTTGATTGAACCTGTATGTGTTGTTACATTAAGATTCAATTTTTCTCTTAATGTTAATAGTATCAAAGATACGGGCTTTATTGAATTGTTCGATGACATTTGGTTATTTAAATTAAGTCAGCTTTTTATTATTAGACAACATAAAATTAGGTCATGCTTTTATTTTAGACAACATATTATCAATTTGTTAGGTTATTTCTATATCAAACATATGACGGATCATATGTTTAATATTGTTTTATAAAGATATGTAACCAAACAGAAAGAATTTAAATAATATATTATAATATGTTTTTTAGTATTTGATTTCGATTGTTATTAGAACAAACCCGTGTATTCACACGGGCGTACACCTAGTTATGTCTTATAGCACATTATATAGTTGGGAATACTTAGCATCGATTCAAATGCATTGTAATGCATAGTTAGGAGTGTAGGAACTAGGTTCACTTTTTATTAAAAATATTAATAAAAAAAATAATAACGAGACTCTCGTTATTTGTGGGAAATTCTTCTAGTACAATACCGGTTACAAAATTAAATAAACGAAAATAAAATACAATTTAATTGTACCAATCTTGATTCAAGCCAACAACTTTGGAAGAACTTCAACCGCACCATCTTGAATAAACCTCCGCTGCAAGAATGAACAAACTGTCGTTGACGGTTTTTGGTTGAGGATCGTGTTAGACACGGGGCCCTTAAAACAGATTTCGCGCCTCCTCTCAGACGGTCTGTTTCCAGGATACAACAACCGAAGCAGTAGTTGTACTGCCGGAGATGACACTCGCGCCCGAGATTACACCGGGTATAAATTGATGTTCATAAAATTGGAACAATGTGAAGTTGTGTAAAATTGAGAGTACTCCTCTCAATGGAACATCGAGACTAAAAAGAGAATGTCAATTTTCTTGTATTTAGTATGAACCACCAAGTTCATATAAATACACCTTTAGTTTTAATCTCATTAAAACTAGTAATAAAATAGGCATTAATCTTGTCATAACTATAACATTAATCTTGTAATAAACAAGATAATGAATATGACATTAATCTCTAATTTAATGGACTTAAGTGGTTAGTCAAAACGGTCATATTCATCATGACACGAATTAAATGGTTTGAAACAACTAGTTTGACTAGGTCTAACTAGATCTTTTACTACTGTTGCAAACCTGCGCGCATGCTAGAACTGATCCGCCAGTCCGCGTGCCACGCTTCAAGGATCTCATGCCACGCCATATGGAGCCGCGTGCCATACGGAGGCCACTACGCATACCAGGACGCCACCCGGTCATGCGCCGTCCATACTCGTGCGCCACCTGCACTCTCCGCCCCAGCCAATGACGTGCGCCATGCGCCTAAGGAGCTCGCGCCGCATCGACATGCCATGGCATCCGCCTACGCCACCCAAGGGTGCGCCATAAGCGGACCCGCCATGTATCTGACCACGCGCTCATGGACAAAAATACAAAGGCGGTGTGCGAAGTTCAAAGTGCACTACATATCGGCACGCGCGCATATGTGCATGAGTACAAGGAGTGCTCCTCCTTATAAACCACTTTGAGTTTTGTCATCCCACCTATGTGGGACAAGTTGACAAAACTAATCCATTTATTCATCTTTGTTTGTTCCAAACATACAACTTTAAGCTTCGATATCTCATTCATCTTAGCTCTATTTGGACATAGTTTGAACACAAACCATAAATAATTATTTATACAACACATATATAAATATTATTGATGTCCAAAATATTTAGTGAAAAACTCATTTTCACTAAAATTTCCAACAATCCCCCACTTGAATGGAGATCGATTAAAACACACAAAATTCCCCGATGAAAACTCGACAGTCGAGTATTGCAGGATAGGTAGGTGTAGCCTTTGAACCTTCCTTTGTGAAGCATACTTAGCCTACTAGGGTTTTGTAGACGTGATGTCCTTGAACAACCCCCCATTTGTGTAAACGACAACATACATTCACACAATACTTTCCCTAGCCGGGCCATCTCCTCATGTATGTCTCCAATAATGGTCATGGAGCACTTTCCTGGTTCTGCGGGAGCTCTAGGAATTCTGCCCTAATTCCATTCGAAGCGACCACACTTCTCTCCAACATAGGTGATTTCCCTTTAAATCATTAAAAGCATTATGGTTTACTATGATTTACACAAATCATAAAATCACATATTATGCTTAACCTCACAACAATGTCACTGAATATTATAGGAATGGACAAGGACGTATTTAAACACCCTTTTATTGTTTTAGGGGGATATATCAACATATACACTAGCTTATATATAAACATATATATTAGCTATGCCCCCACAGTGACAACCACTCGGTTCATGATTAAGTTGGCCTATTGAACCTAGATCTTGGGATCTCCAGTCAACTAGGTTAGGTTTCCCTCATGTCCCTTTTTTCCATGGCTTTAGTCCCATTCCACAACCTGATCTCTTATCAACCCACTGGTTGTTGGATCCAAAATTATCTTTGACTTCGCTAAGTCACCAACGACAATTGAGATCAGTTGTTCTAACGTGTTCTTGACTCGCTAGTCACCTTTGCCTTTTAGTCGATTCATAAGACTTATAACTCGTGATCTCAACCTGGATCCAGTTATGTACCTTGTCTTTAGAATGACATGAAACTCAATTCATGGCTAGACACGTTTTCAGCATGCCTTTGGTGTGTCATGACTGACATCTTACTAGATTGAATCTAACCAATTGGCATTCGAGTCCAATCTACTTGATTGACTCCAAATAACCATTGTGTACTCCACTTGGTCATGCGTTTGCAATATATGCAAGTCACCCCCCACATTTAAGTGTAATTGGATAGCATCCAAATAGGGCGATGAAAGGTTCTCCCTTTCATTTCGAGTTTGAGAAACTTCTCAACTACCATTTCCACATTCAAATGCAAGTCACCCCCACATTTAAGTGTAATTGGATAACATCCAAATGGGGTAATGAAAGGTTCTCCCTTTCATTTCGAGTTTGAGAAAACTTCTCAACTACCATTTCCACATACCCTAAAGGGTTTGTTTCTTAAATGGCCTCTCCTCCCCCACATTGCTTGCATTTTAATGAAGTTATATTTATAGTTTTGTTTAGCACAAAATTCATTCTTGTGTCATCACATATTTTGAATGTTTAAAGTTAATTTAATCTCCGTCGAGCATATAAATTAACAAGTATTAGTCTAGCATGCTTTAGACCACAATACTCTAGCATGTGAACAGAAGATGCATCATTCTGATTCTTCACAGCCTTAAGAGATAACACACTATCTCTTCCGAACATTCGTTTCTTAGTTTAGACACAATAATAAAATTTTATTTCACCATTCCAAAACCATCGGTTTTAGGAAGGCCTCAAAACCATAGTTAACTTCATCCATTAGGATCATAACTCGTTTGCCTTTTTATCTCCAAGGCTTCACCATTGACTTCCTAAAGACTTAAACATAAGTCTTAATCCAAGTCACTTTGATGAAAAATCTTTGTATAAAATCACTTGAGTCTTGAGATATAGCCAATTAGATTGACTCTCAACAACAAAGCATTCACGTATGCCTATAGTGATATATACATTTACGTTGTTTCATTAATACCATGTATTGGGATACTCTCCCAAATTGAGGACCATGCCTCCACATAGTTTAAACAACATTGATGGTGGTAGAAGCATCTACAAGTCCATCACTATTGTAAATTTCCATTAATAAATTTCCTAAATTTATTGAAACATTTACAATAATAACATATATTTCTTTCATATGTTATATTCTTTGAAAACTTACATGTGCATTTCCATGTTGATGCTCTCAACATTAGATGACATATCTTGTTTTCGTGTATTCCATCTCAAACCATACACCACGTTTCTCACGACGCCGTTATGCATTTGATGTTTGATTTGTGACTTATTACATAAGTCATGATCACAACCCGCTCATTGTGTTTGTGTAAATTACTTTTTACACTTTGTATCAAAATGTGTATCCTTTTGACAACTTATTAGTAGTCCAAAATAACAGATACACCAATGATATCTAAACATCAAAAGCCAAAGTGTTATTATCTTCAACACTTTTTACTGAAATAAACGCAATTATTTCGTTCGGTGTCATGTTTTGAGGTACTCCCTCATCTTGGAACTCTAAAACTTGAATAATCACAAGTTGTCCAAAGTATAAAGTTGTTTACAATTAACTACTCGCAAGTAGTCCAACAACTTATTTTGTCTATAACAACATCGAGTTGTTTTTCACAAAATAGTCTTTCCAAGAGTATTATATGGTTCAAGACGTTATACTTCTCGTGAAAGTATCAAATCACTTGTAATTCGCCAAGACATGTTTTATTAGTTCAAAACATTTCTCGTTTTTGCAAGTGTTTTAATATTAAACTATATATTTATGTTTTGATTACAAATCAAGACAATAAACCTTATAATAGTTTAATAAATAAACAATTTCAAACTCGCTCGTTTGAAAATAAAACGAATACACATCGTTTTAATAAATGGTTTATCATATTCAACCATTTCTAACCGCTGTTAGATAATAACGATTATCAATCGTTAAAATGAGTGGTTTGTATGAAAACCAATTCCAATATGCTAATTAGAATTTAAATGTTTAACAAACATTCAAAATATTCGGTTTTATAAAGTAAACCGCTTCTAACACGCTCGTTAGAAATAAAACGAATACATTTATTCACTTTTGGTTTACTTAAATGAACGTTTTCTAACACGCTCGTTAGAAGTGAACACATATCTTTTCTAACACGCTCGTTAGAAAATATATAAAACGATTACAATCAGCTTAAATAGTTTATCATAGTTAACCCGGTTCTAACCCGCTCGTTAGAAATTAACGATTGCAAATCGTTAAATAGTTGGTTATAAGATAAACTAGTTCTAATACGCCCATTAGAAAATTAAACGATTATTTATTTCCATAAGCCGTTTTTGGTTTATATAAAATAAACGTTTTCTAACCCGCTTGTTAGAAATAAACAATTGACAAAGTCGTTAAATCGTTTCTAACACGCTCGTTAGAAAAATAAACAACTATCAAACTCTTTAAATCGTTTCTAACACGCTCGTTAGAAATAATCGATTACAAAATTTGTTTCGAAGTTTATAAAAAAGAAATATAAACTATTTCTAATACGCTCATTAGAAACAAATAAAAAATCGTTTAAACGTATGTGGAAAAATCCGTTTCTAACTCGCTCGTTAGAAATTTAATAGTTTAGACGAAACCGCTACACGGTTTATTATCCAAAATAATTGTCTCCAACACGCTCGTCGGTAATTATTTGAAATAATAATCTTTTCTAACATGCTCGTTAGAAAAATCTAAACGTATATTTTCTAGCACGCTCGTTAGAAAATCTAATCGTCTTTTAACAAGTTAGTTTTACACAATCATCGTATCTAACACGCTCATTAGATATAAAAGATGATATTAAAACTTATCATTCTATACAATTCTAACACGCTCGTTAGAGATATAAAAAGTTTTAATGTCGTTATTCTTTCAACAACGTTTCTAACATGCTCGTTAGAAGATATTAAAACTAGTTATTTTATAAAATAATTATTTTCTAATATGCTAATTAGAAAACAAATATATTTCAAGACTTTTAAAACCAACATTAATCTCTCAATTATGTTTACTAAAAGCTTATAAAATAAAAAGGGGTTACAAAGTAAAATTTTCTAATATGCTCATTAGAAAATTTAGTATTTCAAAACATATTGAAATACATATTATTTTGTATATTAAGATTGTAGGAACTAGGTTCACTTTTTATTAAAAATATTAATAAAAAAAATAATAACGAGACTCTCGTTATTTATGGGAAATTCTTCTAGTACAATACCGGTTACAAAATTAAATAAACGAAAATAAAATACAATTTAATTGTACCAATCTTGATTCAAGCCAACAACTTTGGAAGAACTTCAACCGCACCATCTTGAATAAACCTCCACTGCAAGAATGAACAAACTGTCGTTGACGGTTTTTGGTTGAGGATCGTGTTAGACACGGGGCCCTTAAAACAGATTTCGCGCCTCCTCTCAGACGGTCTGTTTCCAGGATACAACAACCGAAGCAGTAGTTGTACTGCCGGAGATGACACTCGCGCCCGAGATTACACCGGGTATAAATTGATGTTCATAAAATTGGAACAATGTGAAGTTGTGTAAAATTGAGAGTACTCCTCTCAATGGAACATCGAGACTAAAAAGAGAATGTCAATTTTCTTGTATTTAGTATGAACCACCAAGTTCATATAAATACACCTTTAGTTTTAATCTCATTAAAACTAGTAATAAAATAGGCATTAATCTTGTCATAACTATAACATTAATCTTGTAATAAACAAGATAATGAATATGACATTAATCTCTAATTTAATGGACTTAAGTGGTTAGTCAAAACGGTCATATTCATCATGACACGAATTAAATGGTTTGAAACAACTAGTTTGACTAGGTCTAACTAGATCTTTTACTACTGTTGCAAACCTGCGCGCATGCTAGAACTGATCCGCCAGTCCGCGTGCCACGCTTCAAGGATCTCATGCCACGCCATATGGAGCCGCGTGCCATACGGAGGCCACTACGCATACCAGGACGCCACCCGGTCATGCGCCGTCCATACTCGTGCGCCACCTGCACTCTCCGCCCCAGCCAATGACGTGCGCCATGCGCCTAAGGAGCTCGCGCCGCATCGACATGCCATGGCATCCGCCTACGCCACCCAAGGGTGCGCCATAAGCGGACCCGCCATGTATCTGACCACGCGCTCATGGACAAAAATACAAAGGCGGTGTGCGAAGTTCAAAGTGCACTACATATCGGCACGCGCGCATATGTGCATGAGTACAAGGAGTGCTCCTCCTTATAAACCACTTTGAGTTTTGTCATCCCACCTATGTGGGACAAGTTGACAAAACTAATCCATTTATTCATCTTTGTTTGTTCCAAACATACAACTTTAAGCTTCGATATCTCATTCATCTTAGCTCTATTTGGACATAGTTTGAACACAAACCATAAATAATTATTTATACAACACATATATAAATATTATTGATGTCCAAAATATTTAGTGAAAAACTCATTTTCACTAAAATTTCCAACAAGGAGTATATTAAAGGCACACCTAGACATCTAAAGGAGATACAGATGCTTATATTCATTGGAATTGTTTAAAGAACAATACTTTATTGTAGTAGATGCATTTTAAAAAGTAGAATAAACAATTACCATAGTTTTCAATATCTATTCCCATTTCTTCTAAACGATGAAGGTTGAATTTAAACTTATGATTTCACTTTCATTTAATGCAAATATGTTGATGTGTGCCCATGATGTATGTCTTTAGATGAGAATGTAGGTGTGATACACAAGATGAGCCATTTGTAGAAGAGGGTAAGAACAAAGATAGATGGAAGCATCACAATAATCATGTTAGTCCCGAAACTAAAGGCTTATAAACAAGCAATGATTTGTGTGTAAATATATTGTCTAAGGAGCTGTTTGTTTACCTCTTAATGGTTCAACACTTAATGGTTCAGACTGTTTGTTTTGCGAGCAGATGTCCGAACTGTTCAGGCAATTGCCTCTGAATGGTTAAGATCTCTATTGTGAATTGGTCAGACATTTGCCTCTGAACGGTTAAATATTATACTGACTCTTAATGGTTCAGACCTTTTACTGGTTCAGCATTTAATGGTTCAGACCACTTACTGGTTTAGCACTTAACCATTCAGAAGTTGCCAAACAGCCCCTAAGAATGTTTTGATTGAGAAAGGAAAATCCAACTTCAAATCTAGTATCTTCTGCCTCTAAGGCTCTAAATCAAACACTGGTGTGGAGTTTGCATACTTGAATAATTTTGAATTTGTTTACCTAGGAACTATTATTTGCCAACCATATGAGAGGATGCATATATCATCAAGAGAACTTTAATAATTACTAGGATTTTGACCCGCCGCGCGTTGCGGCAGCGTCGAAAGTTAAAGTAACTCGTATTTATACTGTATATTTGACCCGACTCTTTACTTAAAAAAATACATCGCCATCGAATGAAAACGTATTATATTTGACCTGACTTGCTTTCAAATACAGTTTACGAACGTACATAAAATAAGCATAAAACGTATTATTTTTTACCAGACTCGCTTGAGAAAAAAGTTTATATCAAAACGTGAGTCATTTACGTTGAAACGTGAATTTTAAAATGACATGTACGTTAAAACTGCGATACACAGCGCGTTACGTCGGCGGCACCTTAGTTGTTTATAGCTGACGACACATTATGTGATGCGTTAACCATATAAAACACGTGTTTGACGTATCCGATCAAATTCAGTGTAATCTATATAAGCATTGAAGTTACAATGTACAATGATGAAATTAACATGTGATGCCCACACGTGAATTACACGTTTTTAACTTTGTTACACACGGTACGTTCGTGAAATTAACGTCATTTGATATATATATATATATATATATATATATATATATATATATATATATATTTGCTCATTGTAGTGTAAAATTGTAACAATATTTTAGACAACCATGTAAAATTGTAAAAGTAATTTAGACATTAATATGGTTAGACATAGATAAAAAAAAGTATATTAATGTGTGACGCTATGGTCTAAAGTCGTAAAAGCAATTCAAATAAAATGAGAAATTAAGTTTTTAAGTAGAAAAAGTTGGCAGATCAAAGTTGCCAATTACCAAAAGTTAAAAGTGAATGCTTAAGTTACCTAGTTTGAGAGTGTAAAGTGAAAGAACTAAAAATATAGGGGTTAAAAAGTAAAAGTATAGGGATTAGAATTGTAATATATGAAATTTGAAAGAAGATAAATGTATAGAGGCTAAGTGTGTATATTTGTAAAACCTGAGGACTTAAAGACAAAGGTCCTCCGCTGACCTTTGTCTTTAATATTATATAAATTAGGGTAAATTACACTTTTCGTCCATTATGTTTGTATCTAATTGCAACGGATAGTCTTTAACTTCAATAATTACAATTACAATCACAATCCTTTATTTGGAAAACTCATTACACCTTTCGTCCTTTAGCACTAACCAGATTAAAATTTTCAGTTAAATATAACATGAAGCACATAAGGGTAGGTTAGTCATTTGACCCTTTTATTTAAAATATATTTATAATAAAGATTTTATTAAAAACCCTTATCCACAGCTCTCCCCTCTCTCTGTAACTTAAACCAAACACCATAATCACCATCGGCAGTCAACGCCGGCCACCAAAAAAACCCACTGGCCTACAAAGAAACCCCGCCACTTGTGACTACCATCGTCGCTTGTCACCGTCACACCGACCACCAATCCGGCCACAATCTACGATATTTGACATCGAGATGTATAATTGATTAGGGCAAAATTGAATGAACCTGTTTAAGATGAGTTGAATAACAGGAGAAATCGTAAGAACGATGCGATTGCGGTTCGTAAGTCCAGCTAACGGAACGATGAGAAGGAAATTCATTGAAATTGAGAGAATCGTAAGTCCAGCTGTTACGAGGAGCCGATTGCGATTGTGAATCAGAGAAAGATGAGAAAGAATCCATTGAAATTGAATATATATCGAGAGAATCGTAAGTCCAGCTGTTACGAGAAGCCGATTGCGATTGTGAATCGAAGAACGATGAGAAGGAATCTGTTGGGTAAAATCGAAAATTGCTTGGATAAATCTGAAGTCGTGTAATCACTTTCAGATCAAACAATTGGAGTGGCTACCAATCTTTGATCGGATAAAATCAGATTGATTCTAGATTTCTGTATGAATTTGGTTGAGAGAATTTTGAGGGATTTTTGACGAACTGCAAATTCGTCTAGGGTTTGCAAAACCGTTTGAGAGCGTATTTGCAGTTTCCACAACTGCTTGCAGTTTTCAATTTTGAACAAAAAACGTCTTTAGTCTCTCATGTTTCAAAAGTGCATATTTAGCCCGAAATTTAATTTCTGATGCATTTTCGATAAAGGACTTTTGTCCAAAATAAAAAAATTTCCAGCTGACCTGGCAGCTCGACCCCAGCCAGGGGCTCTGCCCCTTGGACCCCGCCAGGGGCTGACGCCCCTTGGACCCCGCTTCTCTCGGGGGCGCTGCCCCCTTGGATCCCCCGTTAGTCCCGATGACATTCAAATAAGCGTGCACTCTTATTTGTATGTCATACGCAATCTCAAATTACACTAAAATATCCAACAGAATCCATTGAAATTGAAGATATTATTATTGTTTTGTTATGAAATTGGATGACTTATGAACGAATGGTATTTGTAGGAGTTTTTTTAGACCTTGTTAAGTTATCTAGCAGCTTCCCCAAGTCACGAGAATTTGTTGTTATTGTAAAGTCACCGACCACCAACATCTCGATGTCAAATCTCAGAGATTGTGGCCGGATTGGTGGTCGGTGTGACGGTGACAAACGTCAATGGCATGTGGGGTTTCTTTGCTGGCCGGTGGGTTTTTTTTTTTGGCCGGCTTTGACAGCCATAGATGGTGGTGATGGTGTTTGGTTTAAGTTACAGAGAGAGGGAGGAGAGTTGTGGACAAGAGTTAATTTAAGCTTTATTATAAATATATTTTAAATAAACGAGCCAAATAACTAATCTACCCTCATGTGCTAGGCACATGTCATACTTAACTGAAAATTTTAACCTCTGCTTAGTGCTAAAGGACGAAAGATGCAATAAGTTTTCCAAATAAAGGATTATGATTGTAATTATTAAAGTTAAAGGTTATCCATTGCAATCAGATACAACCATAAAGAACGAAAAGTGTAATTTACCCTAATTATTAACATCATAACCTGTTGCATGTAGAGTTTTGTTGCAGTTGCCCAACACCTAGTATAGCAGATTCAAGTAAAAAGCTTCTGATATATTTTCCAGGTCCACTAAAAAAGGAATAATAATTTAAATTATATGTAACTAAATATAATATATTGCCAATGAGGTAGTGGTGGAGTGGTTGGGGAAAGACTTGATGTTCCTTGTGACACATGTTCGACTCTCACTCTCCCCATTATTTTCTGCGGCATCCAGGTGAAAGACGAATATGGGTGGCGCCGATTCGTCTTGGATGGGAGGCGAGGTTTTACCAATTATTCCACTATGGTGCCTTTGGGCGGGTGGAGGTCGGGTTTCCGCTCATCTGGGAGAGCCAAGGGGGTGGCGGCGTTCGAATAGTCGACCATGACCACAGCGCCCGGTGTCACGGACGTTGACACGTCATTCCTTGCCGTTCAAAAAAATATATATTACCAATTCACTCTTGCATTTCATTACTAGTGAACCATTTGAAACTTATAAGAAAAGAACCAAGAGTTGAAGAGAAAATTTAATAAATTACAACTAATCATTTTAAGATAAACAAAAAATTAACATATGAACAGTAAAATATATACAAATTAACAGTTAAAGAAAAAATTTAATAATTATAAATATATTCTAAAACTATAATCGATTTAAGAATTTTTTTTTATAAAAATATGAACAGTAAAATAAATACAAGTTAATTAATCATGCACTTGATTTTTTTTGAGCGCTTGTTTATTCATGCACTTGATTCTAGTAGAATAAACAAGCTTTACATGTTGCTACTAAGACCATGTGTAGTGGTTTTCTGCCACGTGACAGTCCAGCCAGCAAGGGGACATTATTGGGCGTTTTTACAAAATGGGCGTAGGGGGATAATGCCCAATAATACCCCAACCAATCATTACACAATTATTGATTTTTTTAAAATTAAAAACTAATATTATTTCATTAAATAAAAAAAATTACAATATTTAAAATAAAAAAATAAAAATAGGGTAAAGTTAAAAAAAATTACTAAAAAAATAAAATACATTAATTTTCGTCTTCGCTTTCGTCATTCTCGCCAACTTCGTCTTCCTCGTCCTCCGTTTCTTCTTCACCCTCAGGTGGGATATACCGAACCGACCATGCGTGTTGTACCAAGTCAACCGTTAACGCGGAATGGTAGGGTTCGTAACGCAATTCTCGTGCATTATTTACTCTTTCTTCCATTGACGCTTGCGGATGCTCCTCCTGAACGGCTTCCGGTACATAATTCTGGCATGTCGTCTTTCCTTCGTCTTCCAAAATCATGTTGTGCATGATTATACAAGCGTACATAGCATCTCTCATTTTTTGCTTGGTCCATGCACGACAAGGATTTCTCAAATATTGCTATCGTTGTTTAAGAACCCCAAAGCATCTTTCAATGTCTTTTCGTGAAGACTCTTGAACCTTTTTAAAGTGTGCTCCTTTTTCATTGATAGGATCACTAAACGTCTTCACGACAATCGAATACCTAGGATAAATTCCGTCGCACAAATAATATCCATGAGGGTAGTAGTTTCCGTTTGCGTAAAAAGACGCTTTTGGAGCTCTGCCAGAAATCCAGTCCTCTAACAACGGAGATTGTTCAAAAACATTTATAACATTGCATGACCCGACCCGACCATGCCAAAGTAAGCCGACCAAACCCAAAGGTCCTGTGAGGCAACCGCCTGAAGAATAACAATAGGCCCCTTTTGGTCACCCCGTGTGTGTTGACCTTGCCATGCGGTCGGACAGTTATCCCAAAGCCAATGCATGCAATCCAAGCTCCCGATCATACCCGGCAAACCATGCTCACTAGAATGTACCTCGTAAATCTTTTGAATGTCGTACCATGTGGGCGTTCTCAGATAACGCGCACCGTACAAATTTATAATACCTTTAACAAACGTATACAACCATAAGCTAAAAAAATAAAAAAATACTTGTAATGTTTATAGTAAAGTATAGGAATGTACCACGACAAAAATGCTCCAATGTGTCTCGCGTTGTTTTCTCGGCCATTTTTAAATACTCGTCGTTGATGTCGGTCGTGTTTCCGTAAGCAAGGACTCGTAGCGCCGACATACACTTTTGAATAACGGTGAATCCAAGTGTCCCTTTCGCATCCGCTTTTTGTTTAAAATAATCGAAGTTGTTTTGAAAGTCGTCGACGATGCGTAGAAACAAACGCTTACTCATTCGGAAACGACGCTTAAAAACTTCTGGATTGAGAAATGTTGGCACTTCATAGAAATAATCTTTCATCAACCAATCGTTTGCCGCACGTCGGTCTCGTTCAATATAATCTTTTGTTTTAATTTCATGTTCGGGCCGGCTACAATGCTTCACATATCGGACCACTAGTTGACAAGCACTCGTAACCGCCTCTTGCTCGACCTCCTCATCGGTGGATTCACCATCATCCGCTAAAAACTCTCTATAGTAATAATTTGCGATGGACGAGGAACTAGGGGAAGCCAATTTTTTTTTTTTTTTTTATAAAAATGGTTTAATATTTGAGATTGTAGAGGTTTTTGTTTGTAAAAATGGAATGGAAGTTTGTGTGTGTATATATATATATATATAGGTGAGAAATGAAAAAAAAATAAAAAAAATAAAAAACTAGTCGTTGCTTTTTGACCGTTGCAACGTATTGATTGGTCAAAATTTCGCCCCAACCGCGTGATTCAAAAAACGCCAAAATAAAAAAAAAGGTAAAACACGCCCAGAGGGCGGTGGGTCAGGCAGTATTGAGCGTGTTTGGTGGCTTTTTGCCCACTACCGACGGTCTAATACTATCACTACTATTGACTTTTGACTTGTGCATATTTTATTAACCAATAAAAAACACCAAAATAAATCCACCAACTACCTGAAATAAGTCAAATAACTAACTAATCGACATCTATCCTAAAATAATTATAAAAAAATAGCAATTTAGAAAAGCTTGAAAAGAGTGGACCACTACAATCAACAATCAAGAAACATGATATATCCCGACTCCTGAAATGACAAGTCCAAAACTAATAATAAGATTGGTGCCCTTTTTGTAAAAAAAAAAACTTTCAGTCATACAATTTTATATCATCCGTATGATTGTATAATTATAGAGATGGTTGTGAAAATCCTGACTAGGTATCGATTCATCCCCGATTAATCACTGATTAATCTCGATTAATTTTCGATTATTTACAATTAATTCCGATTATATCTGATTAATCCCGATTAATCGCTAGTCCCCACCCCACCGACCAACTAGCGACTAGCGATTTCTACAACTATAATTATAGAGCACAAACTCCATTGTTAACAAACCCAACAAAACCTAAAGCCATTGATTTATTTTACTCCCATTGACCCATCTTTGCTAGTTAATTAACCCTTGTTTCAAATAAAAATAAGGGGCTGTTTGTTTATCTCTTAATGGAGCTCTTAATGGTTCAGACCTCTTACTGGTTCAGCACTTAATAGTTCAGACTGTTTGTTTCGCGAGCAAATGTCTGAATGGTTCAGAAATTTGCCTCTGAATGGTTAAGAATTATACAGAGTCTGAATGGTTAAGACCTCTAATCTGAATTGGTTAGACATTTACCTCTGAACGGTTAAGCATTATACTAGCTCTTAATGGTTCAGACCTCTTGTTGGTTCAACACTTAATGATTCAGACCTCTTAGTGGTTTAGCACTTAACCATCATTCAGATATTGACAAACAACGACTAAGTGTGATGTACAAATGCATATATGTAATTATTTATTTATTTGGATCACAGGAATAGACTAGTGGCCAATGAATACTTTTGGAGAATGAAGGTGAAACATAAGGGACTCACAACAAAATGGCCACATGGAAAGCTATAAATTATTGGAGCAATATGTAACATGGTTTTGGCTGTTGAACTTATGCTTTGTGGGAGTGGAGAGGTGGGGCTATTATGTTCTTCCATTTTCCTCTTAATAGTTGTAAACGTTATTTGGGAATTCAAGCTATATATTATTAATTTAAATAAGAGTTATATGTCATTTTAGTACCTATGGTTTGGGTTATTTTTTCAGTTAGTCCAAAGGTTTCATTTTTTCGTCTGTGTGTCCAAAAAGGTTTCACCGTTGCCATTTTAGTCCACTGGATTAACTTCATCCATTTTTCTGTTAACGAGAAGGGCAATTCGGTTATTTTATAATTTTGTTAACTAGAATGAAACCTTTAAACTAGAGTGACAAAATGACCCGAACTACAGGGACTAAAATGACATTTAAATTTTTAAATAATCTAAACTAAAACTATTGATTTTTTTTATTTTGTTCTGTCAAAATATAAGAATCATCCGATAAAAAGAAGAGCAAAACATTTTTGTAAAGTTATTATACCCATCTGAGAATGGAGAATATAAACACATAACTATTTAATTAAGAACCGGCCCACTTCTTTTTTCTTTCTTAATCGTGAACAAGTCTAGAAAAAGTGGGCCCAACAAGAAAACTATGTATTGTAGACTTGTAGTATTGTACTTTTAAAAACTCACAAGATATTTTCACGATTTAGCTTATGACATAGAGATAAATTTGAAAATCTGTAGAGCTATAGAAGCAAGCATAAATGCTTCTAAAAAGATTAGAATTTACGGATTTCTTTTAAGAAAATGTTGATCGGGTGATATTTAGCCACGACCACAATGTAATTGAAAATCAGTTTACCCAGGTTCATATTTTCGACGGAGTATTACCAACGAATGTCTATCACTTTTTTATTTCATAGTGCTTGTTTTTTTTTTTTTTTTTTTTTTACCAAAAAAAAAAGAAAAAAAGATATGACGTACCTTTCCATTAGTTGAGTTTTTAGTGACTATAATTAGAATAGTTATTCAGTTTCGGGAAATAATCATATTATGTTTTTTTAATAAGATTGTATTGGATTATAATTCCTTAATTCATGCGGGTCAAAGTTAGTGGGTCGTTTATGTAAATAGGTTAAAATATATTAGTGTAATATGTAACTATGTAATTATAGGGATTGATTGTGTCTAATTAGAAACCGAATAACCTACACATAGGAGATGCGATGCATCAGATAGATATGTTGATCACAAGGGGCGCCAAACCATATGGGCACAGCGATTGAAAGCATGGCCACGTCGTTTCACCAAGGGATGCGATGATTGGAGGTGTTGATTCATTTGGTATATATAGGGTTTGTGTATTTCAAATGTAATCAATTCACAATCATTGTTCAATCAGAAAATCAAGTTTATCACTTGAGTTTATTAGAGCATCCACAATAAAGGGGGAGAAAAAATGAGTGACATGGCACCTGCCCAATTCATTTCTCTTTCATGCCCACTCACAACAAATTCTCTCTCTTTAAAAACACCACTCTCTTTCCTCTTTCTTCTCTCCTCCATACACTCACATAACTCATATTTTCTAGTTTTTCACCACAAATTAAACCACACTCTCTCTTCTTAAAAACAACTTCACCCAATAATAAAAACACCAAAAAATTGCCACATCACTAAAAACACATCTCAAATATGCCTTATTGGTGATACTCTTAGTTGTGTTCATCAAGATTCTAAAGTGTAGCTGCTTTTAAACTATTTTAGCAATTTTGATTTTTATAATGGCTAATGTATATAAGAAGCGAACCTTAAGAAAATACATGTCTTAATAGATCACGTTACATTTTGATCGTTTCATCTAATCTATCATTTTCTGTTGTGTAAGAATCTCATAGTAACATGGTAGTATCAAAATTCATACTCCTTATTACAAAAGATGCCAAGTTAAACATTGCAATCAATGTTATACTTACTAGAAGGAAAAATATCACCAAAGGAATACCAAAATCCGTCCTCCATTAAAAAAAAATTCATTGTTAAAAAGTTCATCGGTGATCTGTCGATAAAACAGTTAACCTAGCCTATATTCCGACAAACCTTCACCAACATATTATTATCAGTGTGGGTACTCATCTTCACCGGCGCTTTGTCCCTAGCCAAAAGTCACTCGTTTTGTTTTGTATTAAACAAAAGTCACATTACATTTTGATCGTTTCTCTTTGCTAATACCAAATTTTAAGCCCATATTTCTTAGGTTTAGCCGTTTAAAAGATTTCGGAAGGCGCATGTAAAAACTTGACCAAATATTAAACAATGAGTCAATAATTAAGCATAAAATTGTTTAATTTTTTTTTACCTCATTGGTCATTGCTTATCAGAGTCAAGTTACCATGCTCAAAACAAAATAAAAGTTAAGCTATTATTTTAATCGTAAAGTTGTCTTAATTAGTTTGGCTGAGTAAATTAAAACTTACATATAAATCACTAGTTAATATTATTGATACAAGAGGAATCTTTGTGCACTACAGTGGGGAACATAGACCTTGATAACTAGGGGTGTTCTTCAGGTATTTTTTTGGGTCTCAGGTTTTGACTAGGAAACCTGATAACCGATTCATTTGAAGTTTGGGTTATTCCGGTTTGGATTATTCGGGTTCGGGTTAGTTCGGTTTTTAGGTTTAGATATAAAATGAAAAAAGAATGTTTGTTTTCACAAAATATATATGATGTTAAAAAATATAATCACAACTCAAACATCATTTAACATTTAACATCGTATGCTAATGTTAAAAGTCCTAAAACTTAATATTTCAAATACAAAACACTCCAAATCTAATCGTAACTATAAAAAAAGACAATGAATGCTCGGGTTTTTATTCGGGTTTCGAGTTTCGGTTTTTCGGGTCAGGTTATTCAGGTTTTTGGTTGGGAAAAGTGACCTGATAACCAACCCATTTAAGGTTCGAGTTGGTTGGGCTTGGGTTATACGGGTTCGGGTTGGTTGGGCTTGGGTTATACGGGTTCGGGTTATTCGGGTATTTTCTAATTCGGGTTCGGGTGGCTTCGATTTCAGGTTGGGTATCGGATAAAAAAGGACAACCCTACTGATAATCGCATAATGTGTTATTTTTTTAGTTTAAAAGAAAATATAGTATAACCATACCCAAATTAAAGATAATAAAATGCTCTTTTTTAGTATGTAATTAAAAAAATTATTAACGTATGAAAAGTTACGGTTATTTAAAAATGTGGGGGAAGTCAGTTTAAAACTAAACGATATGTTTTAAAAATAGTATTATATGTTTAAAAGTTGAAATTACTTAAAGTCTTGAAATTATATAATATTACATTTTTGCCCTCCTTATATGTATTATAATGTAAAGATCAAATACAATGGGTCTTAAATAGGGTCGTCCAAACCGCTCGTCGCTCGCTCGACGCTCACGAGGAAATTGCTCGAAAAATGTCCGTTCGATTTGACGTTCACTTGTAAACGAGCCGCTCTGCTTGGTTTGATTTATAAACGAGCCAAGCATGAGCAAAGGTCCGCTCGACTCGATTCGGCTCTAATTATTATTTTTAGTTAGTATATATCTACAAATACATATACATATACATATACTGACATACATATATAAATTCTATATACATAAATATAAATTAAATTTATAGCTTTATATATACCACTCTATTACATTTTGGTCCACTATATACAAATTTACAATTATATTTATATGTACTAGCCCAATCACGACAATAAAAAAATTAATACCAAATCTAAAAGTTAAACCATAAACCGCTAAACGACAGTCTGCTCATCGCATCAATGTCTCATGTTGTTATCCTAAGTCGATCATCTCCTGCTCTCAACGTCATTATTCGTGCAATATGATCATTGCCTTATCGGCCACAACTTTGTTATTCATAAGAAAAATATAATGCGATGAAATGTGTCTGTTTTCGAAGACATAAAAACTTGAGACCCAACATTGTCATTATCTCTCTCCGCAAATTTAAATCGGCCGAGACAATTATCAATAGCGCTCAAAGTTCGCTCAACGCTCGCTCAAAATATTCACTGCTCAGAAAATGCTCGTTTGATTTTAGGTACGGTTTTAAATGAGTCGCTCCGCTCGGTTCGGTTTGTAAACGAGTCAAACACGAGCCAAGAGCCAGATGGCGTCAATGCCGAAAGGGAACACCGCCCCTCCCTCCTCGATTTCGATTGGCTCGGGAAATTCTCCCCCTACTCCTCGACTGTATTTTCTCTATCTCCCCCTTTCTCTCTTTCTCTTTCTCTTCTAATTCTCGCTCTCTCTCTCTCTTTGCAGGTTGGGTTTAGTGAAGGGAAGGTATCACCCACTTATGGAATGGAGAGAAAGCTGGTGTGAGGTGGAGGTGATATGAGGGATGGGGGGTGATCGGTGAATTTTCACTCCGCATCATAAAGTAATAACCTTTACGATGATTTCACCAGTTTTCATCCCACCTCAATAATTTTTATAATCATTATCCATTTATATTTTATATAAACTAATTTACTTAAATAATTAAATAAATAAAACAATAAAGTTTAAATAAATAAATATAAAAAAACGTCATAAACAATTAACATTAAATTAACTAAAATATAAATTATGTAATATAATTTTGATAAATAATTAAATTAACATTAACTATAATATAATTAGCAAACTTTGTGAATATTATTCCACTTTTTGATTTTTTATTATATTTTTAGTCTTTTTGTGTTTTTTTATACTTTTAACCTTTTAACTTTTCGCATTGACAATTACAACCACTTAACTTTCTAAAGACTTTATAATTGAGTTTTACGTGTTTATACTTTATGTACGTGTCGGTATAAATTCAAGTTAATTTACGTTTCGACGTTTAACTTTCTGCATTGACACTTACAACCCCTTAACTTTCTAAAGACATTTTTTTGGGTAAAGGGGATACCCCGGTGATTAACTTTCTAAAGACATTGTAATCGAGTTTTACGTATTTATATTTATACATGTGTCGGTATAAATTTAAGTTGATTTATGTGTCGACGTAATTTTTCCTCGGAAATGAGTTAGGTCAAATATAAAATGTTCTTATGCTTATTATTGTCTACATTTTCAGTTGGTGTACGTTTTGACGTAAAAAAAAATTTCGGAAACGACTCGGGTTAAATATAATACGTTTTGTGCTTATTTTTATGTTTGTACGTTTTCAGTTGGTCTACTTTTGACGTAAATTTTGTTTGGAAACGAATCGTGTCAAATATAATACGTTTTCATTAGACGGTATAAATTCAAGTCACTTTACGTTTCTGTCACACCCCAACCGATGGCGGAATCATCGGGGCGCGACACTGAGCGAAACAGATTGTTCAAAGAAATTCCATAACGAATAATTACCAAATAGTTTAAACAGATTGTCTTTGCTTGTTGTCCTTGTGGAAATGTTTTGCGCCTTTCTCTTATTTACCTTTCTTGTTTTTGTAGGTTGCTGAATCAGTGTTGAATTCTGAAGAGCTAGACAAAAATGTCGCGCGTTTGGTGGTTGCTGCGCGAAATGATGGGTATACCCAAGGCTATGCTGAGTGTTCGCATCATGTGAATAACGCTCTGAAGGTTGATTGGGATACTAGCAGATCCGCTACTTATGGCGTTAATAATGGCGCTGCCCTTGCAGCTTTAAAAACAGAATTCAACAATTTGCAGCTTCCTGTCATGGATCTTATAAATGTTGCATTGCAATCCGAAGATCACGTGGCGCAACTAAAGGAAATCTTCCCAGATGAAGACGAAGATCTAGCGTAGGTTTCCTTTTGTAATTGTATTGAACAATTTTGTAGTCTTTTGGGATGTGTACCCCCTTTTTGTTAATGCGTTGTTGCGCAAGTAACGTACATTGAAACACTGCCGTGTTTGATAGTTGTATTGGTGCGCCAAGAATAGTATGATGTGTGTTTTTTAGTTTACAATATTTTGCATGGGCACAATTACTTTGATCAGGTAAGGCGAATGAAGGTGGTATAAAGCTCATGTGTGAGCGTATGGTCTTGTGTGATGTCATCACTGACCGTTCATGAGACTTGTATTATATTTACCATGATGTTTTTGCGCTTACCAAAAGAAATTGCATGCACTTTGTAAGAAAAACACAAGAATAATAGAAACTTTGTTGTTTATTCTGGGATAAGGCGCAGAGGCCGTTACAAAGTCTATTAAAATAATTACACGGGACTTAACTTACACTCTATTTCCTGCTTAGACTTGATAAACTGTAGTTTGTTCCATTCTGCAAGGAGAGCATAGAGTTGTTGCTTAATTCTTCTCTTTTTTACTCGGGCCTTCTTCGCCTCGAGTGATTTGTTTTATGTCCTTGCGCACGTTCTGTAAGAGGTGAGTGAGCTCACCACTTTTAAGTGCCTTCTCTATCTCGGTGCGCAAGGAGATGCAGTTATTGGTGGTATGACCATTGTCCTTGTGGTAATCACAATACTGACTCGGGTCCTGTCCGCGTTTGTTCTTCATAGGTAGTGGAGGCTTAAACTGGTAATCCTCCGTGCTTGGAACTTCCGCATGAGTTTTGGTAAGGGGAGTCCATTGTCTCTCCCTGTTCTCTTGTTTAGCTTCTCTCTGTGCAGCGAGCTTATTGATTGTGGCCCGTGCATCCTCTGATGAATAGTTCCCTGAGCTTAAATTGGGCGTGGATCAGCTGCTCGTGAACGTCCCCGATTTCGAGTACCTCCTTGTTATAACGGGTAATGAAGTCTTCCAGACTTTCATCATCATGGCGCCAGATATTCATTACGTCCACCGTGTCGCGGATGGATCGCCTTTGCTGGCTGAAATGAACCAGAAACTTCTCGTGCAAATCTATCCATGACGTGATTTTTCCCACAGGCAAGTTGTCAAACCAGAGCCTTGCGGCGCCTGTAAGGGTTTGAACGAAGAGGTGGCACCACATCGGTAGGGTCCAACCTCCCACTAGTCCTGCGCTTGTGAAGACTTGCAGATGATCGTCAGGGTCTGTCATTCCATTAAACTTGCCTACGTTAGACGGGAGTTTTGCTTTCTCTAGTGGAGCCAGAGCAATTTTGCTAATAAATTTTGAATTCTCCGCCGCTTCAGCACGGCGATAGATCAGATCATAGTTGTGCTCAGCCTCAGGATTGTAAACCGCGCAGGGTCTACATTTGTTGTAATTCGGTTGTAATCGACTAAATACACTGGCACTCTCTCCTTCACGGTAAGTTTGATCATATTCACTGGTGTGGGTGTTCCGCTGAGAACCCAACCTGGTGTGAACTGATGGTCTTCTGTGAGAGTGTGACTCATCTCGATGCTCTATTCGACGATTTTCTGATTGAGTATACTCGTATTTCGATGGAGATCTAGAGTAAACCTCAGTGTCTTCGATCTGGACTTGCGATGGCCCATCATGTTGAGAAACATGAGGTACCGACGGTGCCCTAGCACGGAATACTGGCCTTCGTGATTGAGTTTGGGGAGCAGTTTGTGCACACAGCTGTGTGTACACAGCATTTAATGCCCCCTGAGATCTGACATACCAGGAGATTGGGGTTTCTCCTGGGGGTAGAATTGAGTTTACAGGGATCTCTGGCTGTACCCCTAGGGTGATAGGTTCGTTTAGATGATTGAATTGCACTTCATTGTCATCCGAGGCTTCTTCTGCAATACCCTCAACCTGGGTATTGTTAACTAAATTTGGCCGAGGGCCATTTTGCCGATGAGTTGAGGTTTCTTCCATTTACAAATGGAAGCAACAGAGTGAATCGAAAAACGAGAGAAACGGATGAAACAGAGAAATCGGTGGGCGCCAATGAAGAAACACTGGATAAATGACCGGAATCAATTCATCCAGGGGGTTAGGTTCTGTATAAAGATGGTTGGTTCCTTCTCGTTCAATTCTGGGGTGATGGATCTTCTTCTTCGATGAATACTACAAAACAGAACACCGTTAGTCTCGCCACGGGAGAAGGGAGGTTCTCTCTGTGACCACACTCCGGCGTGAGAATAAGTATGTGTTTATGAAGAAGAAGTATTAGTGGAGTGAATGTAACTTGAAGTTCATACCTGAATTACCCTCATATTTATAGCCGGGAGTTTGGGCGGGAAAACCTGTTATTGAAATGTTAACGGAAGATACTAACTCCGTAAGCGGTTATTTCCTTCCCCGTTAATCTTCTTGATCTGACGTGAAAGCACACGGATTGCCATTTAGATCAACAGCTGGGGTGCTGCCACGTGGAAAGTGGGCAAGTGGAGGTTTCTCTCCAATTCCATGCCATCGTCGTGGTTTCAGGGTGGCCTGGGATGATGATACGTGTCCCAGACGGTTATAACCGTCTGGTGGTGTACGATTGAGTCTTCTAGAAGATTATTGCCATAACCCGGTGTGACTCCTTATCGTGTGGTATCAGTTTAGTAAATAATATCCAAGTCTGGGTATTATTTAAGCGGGAGTGCTTGCTGGGATTCTTATCCCTTTATTATGGAGAATCAGCGCAAGGACTTATAATTTTCCTTTTAGCGCGCAGGTGTTGTCTGCTGCTTTTCTTCTAAACCCTTTTGTAGGACCAGTGCACGTCCACGCAAGGTCTGAAGAGGGTTAAAAGGCGAGATTGTGGTATGGTCCCAAGTTCTTATCACGAGGTTTTTAGGACCTTACCCCTTCACATGTCATAACCCATAAGATAATCTAGTTATTACAGACAGTGATATTCTTCAAACAAATAAACATGTTCCGACAACTCAGATTTTCAAATAAAATAAATTGTCTTTGTTTCTAGACTCTTTCCTAGCCTTGATTTCACAGCAAGCCAAGCATTCTAACATCTTAAGCACCTGCCACATACGTTAAAGTAAAAGTCAATACACATAGTGTAAAGGTGAGCATACAAGTTTGATAATAGCATATAGAGTTCGAAATCGTTTACGCATAACCAGCACGTACACAGTGTGAAATGAAGCACGTAAGTTATCGACATGATCCTATCAATACCAATGACTGCGGGTTGACTGCGCAAGGCAGTTCCTAATACACACTCACCACTGTGAGCCATGTAATTAACTGTCCTTAACAACCCCTGAATGAACAGGTGCTTAGTCCAAACTATAGTGTCACACCCCCAAAACACCACCCATGGGAAAACCTAGTAGGCGTGTGACAAACCAATAACGGGCCACCAATCATATTGAACCAATCACAAGTTGTTAAATAAAATCATCATTTATTAATAAAAAGTGTCATCAATAAGTTTAAATGAAAACCAACATGTTCAGCAGAAGCAATTAATAAACCAAATTAAACTGTTTCGAAACCAATGTATAGTATCAATAATTCAAACACATGAATCCTTCCAGTCGACCCATGACCACTCCAGCTACTCCAGACAGTAAGTTCCCAAATCCAAGATACCTAACGACCTGCGAGCATGCAACAAGTGTATCAGACAACGCTGGTGAGTTCATAGTTTTACAAAAACGCTGGTTACCAAGTGTTTAGTTAATCCATTGAATTTGATTCCGAAAGTAATGTTGATAATATCTCGATACTGAACAAGACGGCTCCTGATGTATGTTTTGCCCGTTCCCCAGTGCTCCTATCAATGCACTGGGCCCGACTGGGTCATTAGTTCACACCCGCCCTCTCTCAGGAACGGGGTGAGGGTGCCAAACCTAAGTAGCGCTACCAACTAATACCCCGCTACCACCCACGATAGCAAAAGACGGGACTTAAGAGATAGAGAGTGAGAATATTATCCAACATCCCAGTTTTACCCAAAAGATTTATCCCTCCCCGGGATACCCACTGACTGTCCCAAACCACCGGGACGCACGCTCAAAAGTAATGAACTCACCTTAGATTGCTCGGTATTTAACACGTTACTTTACCCGTTCCAAGTTGGTCAACCAAACCCTACCGTGGTTACCAAAGACAATCAGTTTAGTATTCGCATGTATCACGTATTCTATGTACACGTCACATAAGTGGCATACAGGTAGCACACATATCCTTATACATAGTGCACAGTCGTATTTCATGTTCCATATTCCCCATACAATTATTATCCATTTCATGTTTCATATGCACATAGATCAAGCATTATCTACACATACTACACTTGTAACGTATGCAAATTACACATATCATTATGCGATTCACGTCAGTAATTCATGCAACATACCAGTTTGTCATCATCATATATTCACATATCGTAGGTTCGGGTCACATACTAGGTCACGTTATAAATTTAGGTTCAATAAACACTCAATAGTCCATTATCACATATCATACGATTATTCGACCCATTAATCTAGTTCTGCCCAATATAATGTGCGGTTCGTAGACTACCCGGCCCACTTAGTCCGAAGGAAATGTGCAGCCCCTAAGCACGGCCCATTCAAAGAGTACAGTCCTTTCTCACATGTGCGGCCCAACAGACCTCTCAAGCTACACTACAAGGGTATGCGTTTGGGCCCATTAATCTATTAAGCCCAATTGAATGTGTGTGACTGTGTCAATGTGTGCAATCGTATTGATGGTGTGCGGCTGATTAGTCTATCTTTCCAACCTTCACGCAAACATAACCATCTCAATAAATCAAACAATTACAAGATTCAACCAATTATAATTTCTAATTCTTTTAGAACCCTACTCATCATTAGATGGGTTCAACTTGTTCTTCATTCAGCCGATTCAAACAACCCATTCTCAACAATTATTTTGAGTGTAACTCAAGATTTGTACCTCATATTAAATCATCGATTATCAAATTAATCTTCCCTCATACAACCATCAACAATTCAGTAGAACTCAAATCTTCAATATTATACAACCCTATCCCTCGATTGACTAAAGCACTAGCAGATTATATCCAATTAAATATACATACAAGACATTAATGAGTTGCACACATATTAAGCAAACATGAAAACATGAATCACTGACACTTCTCATGCAAACATATTAAGCACACATATCAATCACATGGCAACTGACACTTCTCATGCAAACATGAAATCTAATGGCCGACAATGTGAAGTGATCATTATCAAAGAAATAATCAACTTATTTATCAACATATTATAACCGATTCATTCATTACCACATACGGCAATTTTTGAATCATATTAACCCGAGATTGGCCTAACAAATTATATCAATCTACTAGTGACCAAGAACAATTAACAATAACTAAAATTATGTGCTCATTATCGTTACAGTTATCATGTGCTATGATACAATTATAGGCTATAATCAAGGGACTACAATCATGCAATCAATCATTGGTTGAGGACAAGTATGAACATACTAACCAAATGTTTGTAGGTCGGAAGCAATAAGAACGGAAGAGTGAAGAAGAAGGCTGCCGTCCAACTCGGTAGTATTAGGGTTTGTATGCGTGAAAATATGAGAACATGCCAAGCATGACTGTGATATAAATTAGGGGTGTGTGGGCTCGTGTTGGGCTTAAAGTGAAACCGAGAGGATCAAAGGCGCGAGTGTGGGCCGGGGTAAAGGTATGCAGTCCATTACAAATGTTTGGCTTGAGGGCCTGATCTAATGCATAGGCTGAGAGTGTGAAATGTGTGCGAGTTGAGAGGTGTGCGACCCCTATACATTGAGTGGCTAAGTGTTTGAAGCACCAACATCAAATAATCCATAACTATTGACTAAAACCGAACACCTCATTTACTTCATAACACATACACATAATGACATACAAACTTATAACGTTCCCGTAATGCATAAACTCGTAACTATTCTCATTTAATTAAACACTTCACATAGCGTACACGTAAATTACATCAAAGCACCAAGCATGCAAAGAACCAATACAACGAAAGACTCTCGAAATTACGGGTTGTCACATCATCCCCAACTTGAAAGAAATTTCGTCCCGAAATTTGAATAGCGGTCACAGAGGAGTGAAGTGATAGATCAGGATGACTGTGGGTTTTCCTCGGGTGCCACATCATCCCCAACTTGAAAGAGAATTTCGTCCCGTAATTTACCAGTTGCATCTGAATTCTATTCAACAGTGCCAAACAGGTTAGGGTGCTTGAGCTTCATCTGATCTTCACGTTCCCACGTGAACTCCGGTCCATGTCTTGAGCTCCAACGAACTCTCGCGATTGGGATTCGACCATGTTAACTAACCTTGGTTTCCTGGTCCATGTTTTCGATAGGTTTCTTGACAACCGCAACTTGCCGTTAACTTTAGGCTCTAACAAGGGTATCACAAGTGTAAACGTTATTCAATTCGCTAGGTAACTCGAGTTTGTGAGCCACATCTCCGATTCTTTCCAGAATTCTGAATGTCCCAATTAAGTTTGCCACGTTTCCCAGAGCGTACCGCACTCTCCCGGAGTGAGACTTCCAATATGACACGTTCGCCTGCAGCGAACTCCCTGTGTTTCCTAAGTTATCAAGTTTCCTGGCGATCACGCGTTGTCGCCAAACGATTTCCGAACTAAACAATCCTCCCAAGTGGTTCGAGTACGATCCTGGATCTGTGATTAGATTGTCACCCACCTTAGTCCAACAAGGAGATTAGTGTTTCTGTCCATGCAATGCCTCAAACAGAGTTGTCTGAATACTGGAATGGTAACTGTTGCAGTAAAACTCGACCAAATGTAGATATCCCTCCAATTTACTAAAATCAGCCACACACATGCTCGCGGCATGTCTTTGAGTGTCAGGATGGTTCGTTCATTCGGACCGTTTATCCTACGGTGATAAGAAATGCTCATATCTGGCCGTGAGCCAAGGGTGTAGTGTATTGCCTGTCATAAATCAGGTATAGATCAAAACAAGAGGTAATAGGAGTTGACACCTCGTGCCTAAAAAGCTGCCTCTCTCAGAGGAATGTTCACAAGCTTGTGGATACTCGTCAGTTTCCTTGGTTACAATAAAGTGCGCTGGTTGCGTAAGACAATCAACGATCATCCAGGTGTTATTGTCTCTGTTTCGATGCTTCTGGTTGCTGATACTCCACCTTGACTTTTCCACAAGTCAAACATCATTCACATACATTGTCAGGTGGGCCTTCATTCCCGACCACCAGTACAAGGTTTATAGATCCTAATATCTCTTATCGAAACCCAGATGACTAGAATATCGAGGTCGGTGTGCTTTGCTCAACACAAGTTCCCTAAAGTTGCGGTATAATGAGATCCACATTCGTTCCATGAGGTAGCGAATATCATCCGACCCGCCAAAGGTTGCTTCCCCATGCCCCGCATGGGTTTAACTTGAAAATCCTCTCCCTTCAGTTCTCCAGTTGAACAAAGCGAGTCTGATCAGGTAGGTTAGAGTCGATAGTGAGCTGCAAAGCTCGTGCTCATTCAGGTTTTACAGTCGTAATCATCCAAAAGTTCCATCCAGCGATGCCATTAACTGATTTAGCTCCTTCGAAACCAGGGTATACGGGAGGCCCTTGCGATCGGTATAAGTAGGGCATTGGTACCGTCCAAGTGATGCCTCCAATTTACATCTAAAGACCACGGTTTTCGCCGCAGGTTGTGACTCATGCCATTCTTCTTGTGACTTTACTATGTAAGCCATCACCATCTCATGTTGCATCGGCGGATAACTGGAACTCTGATTCATATCATAATGGTACAGCACTAGATCATCAGTACTCTCGGGTAGAAGCGATGTTCAATGCATTGCAGAGTTGGGTTTCCAAAGGTCGAAAATATGCCCGCCTGTTCTGTCACTCACAAGTACACAGCACCCTGCTGTGATAAAGAGGTTAAAACTGCGCAATCTTCGAAAATTCCATGATGTATCTGTGATAGTATCTAACTAGACCAAGAAGTTATCGTATCCCCGATGGATTCTTTGGTGCTGATCAATATCTAATAAAATGGATCTTTAGCGAGATCCACGTGTATTCCCAATTCGTTGACTACGTGACCAAGAAAGTGTACTCCCGATGCCACACTTTGGTAGACTTCGTGTAGAGTTGCTCCTCCCCTAGAAGCCCTAAGATAAGTTACACACGCCACCCCTGATGTTCCTTTCCCCTGGAAACGATTGGAAATGATATCACTAAACACGGTCGATTCATGGGGTCCATAAGGCTGCTGGTGTGTTGATTAACCCAAAGGTCATGGAATACAAAGTCGCAATGGCCGAGACAAACTGTTCTTTAACTGCCACCTTGTTACGTTCTTGATAATCAGTACACATACGAAAGGCTTATCTTCACCGATAAAACTGGGGCTCCCCAACGCAAAAATCTAGGTCCGACAAAAACTCCTATCCTGTAGTTGATTAGACAGTCCTTGCAACCCTCCTGGTGTAGGACGGTAAGGAGTTCGAGCAATCTGGGCTGCCTCTGGCGTGGGATCAGACTGAGATTCTACCTAACAGTTGTGGAAGTAAACCTGAAAGTTCCTCGTGTAGCACACCGAGAGGAATCACGAACAATTTGGCAGATCCTCGATCCTCCTTTTTCCTAGCCTTAACATCGGTAACGGTTGCTGACACAGCGGAGTAATCCCTCCGTAGACACTTCTGGCCTTCATAGCTGAAATGGCGCTAACTTTTGCACCACTCTGATGCTTTAGAACAATAACGATTCTACACACAAGGTTTTCTCCTCACAGGGTATATCTGTGAGATTCCTGGATAACCAATCCACACCAATTACTGCGTTGTAACCATCAAGAATAATAGAAGGAAGGTCGATATCGAACACTTGTCCCACAAGGTCGAGTTTGCCTCCCAACGAGCATATGAGGTTTCAATTGTCTTGCCGTCCGCTGATCCCACAGCAGGTTCAGATTCAGGAAGCATCAGGGTTAAACAGAACAGAGACGAAGCGTTTAGCTACTCATGCTAGCTACCGTGTTGCTATTATGCCTGGCATAGCCTATGCCATTACTAAATGTCCTTCCCCGAGCTTCGCTTCCAGTGTGGTTTTCGTTCCGAGAATTTGCAGTACTGTCATCGTTCCCTTGGTTGTTGTCACCTTGACTTAGCAACAGTCATCCCCTTTTCGAAGTCACCTTTGCTTCCCTTTTGTAGGCTACGGTTACGAGTACCTTGATGTTGCCGCGACTATTGCCTCTAACGTTGTTGCTTGAAACGGAGACCTACGATCTTTCACCAACAGGGTCCATCCTTTCACCTTCCGTGCCACGTCCTAAGGCGCTACTCATTGTGCTGGCAGTTACACATTCCACACTATGATCAGTTGTCATCGCTTATGTCCTGATTGATTCGTAAGAGTTGTCTCCCATAAATCACTGACTAGTGTTAAGGATTCGATTGAAGCCAATTCGCTGGTGTTCGCTATCGGTAATCAGGGTCGTCCAAAAACTGAGGTCGGTAATGTACTGCGGTACGCTGCTAGAGTGTTACAGAAGTGATCGCACTTCGGAAGCTACGAAGTCAATACATTGAGTTCTAGCAAACGAAGAGAAGTGAGAGAGGTGCCGACCAATCAGTCGATGCTGTGACATCCCCTCAGGGACGTTCGTACTAGCACCTAACTTCTACACAGTTTGCTAGGCGTTCAGGTGGGTGTTCAGGTAATACTCGATAGCATCAAGATTCGTGAAAATTCAGAGAGAGGTGAAAAGGTCACATTCGAGTAGGAGACAATCACTGCTATGACTCCTATAGACTTGTTACGTTTCACATTGATTAGACAACGAAACAGAACCCCTTCTTCACTTGTTAAGCCTCACTGGGACCTGCATGCACCCCACATTATTATTATGTGTGCACCCACAATAATATTGTGATTTGCATGCTCATCTCAGCTCCTCCTAACTCATGTCAAATGGTTCCTCAAATTCGAGTAGCAAAAAAAGAGCATCACAGAACGTGAGTCACGGAAAGCTAACAGGATATTGCACTCTGACTCTATCAATCACATAACTCAGGTAAATGCTCATGTATTCAATCTGAAATGCTAAGTGTGTGCAATCACATGCAACAGTGTACATGGTGTATACTAGATATACTATATAATAATAAACGAGAGACGAACCTTGCAATCTGGAGCTGAGTGTCATGGTCGATTTTTGGATCTGTTCGGTTATAGTCTGGTTTTATAAAAACGTTTTAAAACCAAGTTCACTATAACCAGTGGCTCTGATACCAAACTGTCACACCCCCAAAACACCACCCATGGGAAAACCTGGTAGGCGTGTGACAAACCAATAACGAGCCACCAATCATATTGAACCAATCACAAGTTGTTAAATAAAATCATCATTTATTAATAAAAAGTGTCATCAATAAGTTTAAATGAAAACCAACATGTTCAGCGGAAGCAATTAATAAACCAAAGTTAAACCGTTTCGAAACCAATGTATAGTATCAATAATTCAAACACATGAATCCTTCCAGTCGACCCATGACCACTCCAGCTACTCCAGACAGCAAGTTCCCAAATCCAAGATACCTAACGACCTGCGAGCATGCAACAAGTGTATCAGACAACGCTGGTGAGTTCATAGTTTTACAAAAATGTTGGTTACCAAGTGTTTAGTTAATCCATTGAATTTGATTCCGAAAGTAATGTTGATAATATCTCGATACTGAACAAGACGGCTCCTGATGTATGTTTTGCCCGTTCCCCAGTGCTCCTATCAAAGCACTGGGCCCGACTGGGTCATTAGTTCACACCCGCCCTCTCTCAGGAACGGGGTGAGGGTGCCAAACCTAAGTAGCGCTACCAATTAATACCCCGCTACCACCCACGATAGCAAAAGATGGGACTTAAGAGATAGAGAGTGAGAATATTATCCAACATCCCAGTTTTACCCAAAAGATTTATCCCTCCCCGGGATACCCACTGACTGTCCCAAACCACCTGGACGCATGCTCAAAAGTAATGAACTCACCTTAGACTGCTCGGTATTTAACACATTACTTTACCCGTTCCAAGTTGGTCAACCAAACCCTACCGTGGTTACCAAAGACAATCAGTTTAGTATTCGCATGTATCACGTATTCTATGTACACGTCACATAGGTGGCATACAGGTAGCACACATATCCTTATACATAGTGCACAGTCGTATTTCATGTTCCATATTCCCCATACAATTATTATCCATTTCAATAAATCAAACAGTTACAAGATTCAACCAATTATAATTTCTAATTCTTTTAGAACCCTACTCATCATTAGATGGGTTCAACTTGTTCTTCATTCAGCCGATTCAAACAACCCATTCTCAACAATTATTCTGAGTGTAACTCAAGATTTGTACCTCATATTAAATCATCGATTATCAAATTAATCTTCCCTCATACAACCATCAACAATTCAGTAGAACTCAAATCTTCAATATTATACAACCCTATCCCTCGATTGACTAAAGCACCAGCAGATTATATCCAATTAAATATACATACAAGACATTAATGAGTTGCACACATATTAAGCAAACATGAAAACATGAATCACTGACACTTCTCATGCAAACATATTAAGCACACATATCAATCACATGGCAACTGACACTTCTCATGCAAACATGAAATCTAATGGCCGACAATGTGAAGTGATCATTATCAAAGAAATAATCAACTTATTTATCAACATATTATAACCGATTCATTCATTACCACATACGGCAATTTTTGAATCATATTAACCCGAGATTGGCCTAACAAATTATATCAATCTACTCGTGACCAAGAGCAATTAACAATAACTAAAATCATGTGCTCATTATCAGTACAGTTATCATGTGCTATGATACAATTATAGGCTATAATCAAGGGACTACAATCATGCAATCAATCAATGGTTGAGGACAAGTATGAACATACTAACCAAATGTTTGTAGTTCGGAAGCAATAAGAACGGAAGAGTGAAGAAGAAGGCTGCCGTCCAACTCGGTAGTATTAGGGTTTTGTATGCGTGAAAATATGAGAACATGCCAAGCATGACTGTGATATAAATTAGGGGTGTGTGGGCTCGTGTTGGGCTTAAAGTGAAACTGAGAGGATCAAAGGCGCGAGTGTGGGCCGGGGTAAAGGTATGCAGTCCATTACAAATGTTTGGCTTGAGGGCCTGATCTAATGCATAGGCCGAGAGTGTGCAATGTGTGCGAGTTGAGAGGTGTGCGACCCCTATACATTGAGTGGCTAAGTGTTTGAAGCACCAACATCAAATAATCCGTAACTATTGACTAAAACCGATCACCTCATTTACTTCATAACACATACACATAATGACATACAAACTTATAACATTCCCGTAATGCATAAACTCGTAACCATTCTCATTTAATTAAACACTCCACATAGCGTACACGTAAATTACATCAAAGCACCAAGCATGCAAAGAACCAATACAATGAAAGACTCTCGAAATTACGGGTTGTCACATCTAGTACTATCGTTGCTAAGGCAGGTAGACAGCAATCCATGTGTAAACATAACAAACAAGCAATCATTAAGTCACGTATACATGCGGTAGCGGTTAACGTTAAAAGGATTGCGTAGTGTGTTCAATGTGATTTAGTATAAGTAACGTATGTAACGCCCAAAAGTGCATAAAGCAAAAAGGGTTCAAGTATACTCACAGCGATGGGGTTAATGCATTGAAGGGAGCGCTAGAGCGGAAATTAGCCCGACCAGTTAATGATAGCATAAGCGAAAGTCGGTGTGTAAAACGGTGAAGGTGTACCATGGATCGGATGGTAATCCGATCGGGTGGCAATCCGATCGGATGGCCAGTCGATCGGGTGGCAATCCGTTCGGATGGTCACCCGATCGGGTGGCCATTCGATTGGATTGTCACCTCGTTTGGTGAGGATGTGTTTGTGTATGATGGCTTGTACTTTGAAGTTTTCGTTGTAGCATTTTAAAAATAGAGAAGTATCTCTACCTTTCGGTCGGTCGATCGAATGGCCGTTCGATCGGACATCAATCCAATTGGCGAGACTTCTCAGCTTGAGAACAAGTTCACAGCAGGACGGTCACTCGATCGGATGGCTATCCGATCGGGTGGCAATCCATTTGTATTAAACCTGTTGAAAATTGTCCAAGTCCCAAAACGTCACATGGTCAGATGGTCACTGGATCGGATGGCAATCCGATCGGGTGGCAATCCGTTCGACGTTCCAAACTTTGAAAAAGTGAGTTAATAGCTTAAGTGTGGGACCCAAGTGCAACCCGATCGGATGGCCGGTCGATCGGGTGGCAATCCGATCGGGTGGCAATCCGATCGGACGGTAATCCGTCCCGACTATCCGTTCGTCTTGACACTTGACTCGTTTGAAGTTTTGTAGCGTTGAACGAGATATTTTGATAACATGCTTGAACAACAAAAACCTCGACCTGGCCCAAGTGACCCGATCGAACAGGAATCACCCTAGTCTGACCGGTTCACGGTTCGTGTCGGTAGTTCATGTTCAAACCTGAAGTCAATACCTCTTGGATAGAATTTGGATCTGGAACCAATACATCACCAAGAATGGGTAGAAGATCAGAACTAGCTCCGATTCCATCGGGTTTGAGTGCATTGAGTGTAAAAGAGTTGAAAGAAAGTTGGAAAACCATCTTTCAATCCTTTTCACCATGATTATGTTCAGATCTATGAAAGATCTTTGTTTATTCATGTGGAAATCATTCAGATCTAAGTTGTTCTTGGTGGATTGAAGCCAAAACATGAAGTTCATAAGAACCCAATGATGACATCATCCTAGAACACCTCAAATCTAATGATTTCATGGTTAAAAGTTAAGATTCAAAGATAGAAAGGTGTAGGAGTGTGTGTAGATCAAGAAAGTACAAGATTTAGGTTGAAAACTTACAAGAATCAGAAGAAATCACGAGAAATAAAGGCTAGAGCGAGTTGAGCAGAGAGAGGGCTGTCAACATCAAGTGATGTGACAAATGAGGGTATTTATAGGGTTTCCATAAAAGGAAAGTGGGGGAAGAGGCTGGTCAATCGGGTGGCAGTCCGATCGGGTGGCCACTCGGTCGGTTGGCCACTCGACCCACTTGTCCAGTGCGATGAGTTTTGTCGTTTCGATTCGAGTGTTAAGCGTTGCGATTCGATTCGAGAGAGCGATGCGATAGATTTACCCATCAAATTACTTTTAATCCCAACTACTATATCTAACATACAATCACTATAAGTAACTTGCATTTAGCGTTTTCGATTCGATTTGCGCTACGATAGATTGCGATTTCGATTAACACCTCCACATAAACATAACATGCACAAGTAACACGTAAATAGAACACACACGTAAAACAATATCCAGAACACATAATTCGAGTTGCGAATGCGATAGCGATAAGCGATAAATCGATTTAACATGCGATTAAACTTCGATTATTAACAAGTACTCCACATAATACAACTAAAGCGATGACATGAATAGATTATCTACAAGTCAAAGAAGTCAAAACAGGAGTTGAGCAAGGAGTGACAGATTGCAATTAACAATCCTGTCTTTTTTTTACTTCAATCTTGACTTTGACTTTCGAAACACGGGGTGTTACATCCTCCCCTTCTTAAGGGAATTTCGTCCCGAAATTAGGCTAAAGCCGTAACAAACAACTACGGGTACTTCGCCTTCATGTCGCTTTCGAGTTCCCAAGTGAACTCTGCGCCTCGTTTGCCTTCCCATCGGACTTTCACAATGGGAATGCGTGAGCATCGGAGCTGCTTGGTTTGGCGGTCCATGATTTCGACGGGCTTCTCCATGAAGTGTAGTGTTTCATTTACTTGAAGATCCTCGAGGGGTACATGCAAATCATCCTCATCTAGGCACTTTCTGAGGTTTGACATGTGAAATGTCGGGTGGACGTTATTAAGTTCCTCCGGTAATTCGAGTCTGTAAGCCACTTTTCCGATCCTTTCCAGAATCTTAAAGGGTCCAACATATCGAGGAGCGAGCTTTCCTCTCTTGCCGAATCTGACCACACCCTTCCAAGGTGATACCTTTAGGAGTACATGGTCGCCACTGTCAAATTCGAGGGGCTTGCGTCGTCTATCGGCGTAACTTTTCTGACGACTCCGAGCTTTCAGCAGATTGTCTCGAATTTGGAGGATTTTGTTAGTCATTTCTTGCAGTAGCTCAGGACCGGTTAATTGCGAATGCCCGATCTCGTGTCACACAATAGGCGATTGACATCTTCTTCCATACAATGCCTCAGATGGTGCCATTTAAATGCAGGAATGATAGCTGTTATTGTACGAGAATTCAACCAAAGGTAAGTAGGCGTCCCAATTACCACTGAAATCTATGACACACGAACGGAGCATGTCTTCAAGGGTACGAATCGTTCTTTCAGTCTGACCGTCGGTTTGAGTATGGAATGCGGTACTTAGATTAAGCGCAGTACCGAGAGCAGATTGAAATGTCACCCCAAGACGCGAGGTAAACTGAGCATCACGGTCAGAAATGATGTCGCGAGGCATCCCATGTCGATAAATGATCTCCTTGGTGTAGATTCGGGCTAATTTTTCTACCTTATAGTCTTCCCGTATTGGCAGAAAATGTGCAGATTTAATCAAACGGTCAACGACAACCCAAATGCTATCGTGACCGGAGGGCGTACGCGGGAGCTTTGTCACGAAATCCATAGCTATACTCTCCCACTTCCACACTGAGATCTCGGGTTGAACGAGTAAGCCAGAGGGTCTTTGGTGCTCAGCCTTGACCTTTGAACAAGTCAGGCATTTCGAAACATAGAGGGCGATAACTCTCTTCATGCCCGGCCACCAGTACTTGTAGCGCAGGTCCTGGTACATCTTGTCGGCACCGGGATGAATAGAATATCGGGACTTGTGGGCTTCGTCCATTAATATCTGTCGTAAATTGGTTCGTTTAGGGATCCAGATAATGGAATATCCCATTCGACTTATTCACTAGCTGGGCCCCATCGTTGAGAATCCTTTCCTTCTTCAAGGTGCGTTCATTAAAACAGGCATGCTGGGCTTTGCGTATGAGGGTTTCGAGATCATATTGGGCTTGGATATTATGGGTGCTGTGCAAATAACTTCGTCTGCTGAGAGCGTCGGCAACGACATTTGCTTTGCCAGGATGATAACGAATCTCACAGTCATAATCATTGAGAAGTTCCACCCACCGGCGTTGACGCATGTTTAGTTCCTTCTGGTCAAAGATATGTTGTAGGCTCCTATGATCTGTGAAGATTGTACACTTGGTACCATAAAGGTAGTGTCGCTAGATCTTTAATGCAAAAACAACTGCGCCTAGCTCGAGGTCGTGGGTTGTATAGTTCTTCTCATGGATCTTGAGCTGACGAGATGCGTAAGCAATAACCTTGTCTCGTTGCATGAGAACACAACCAAGACCAAGGTTCGAGGCATCACAATAGACAATAAAGTCATCGTTTCCGTCGGGTAGAGTGAGGACAGGAGCATTGCAGAGCATGTACTTGAGGGTTTGGAAGGCAGTCTCTTGTTCAGTTCCCCAAACAAAAAGTTTGTCTTTTTGCGTGAGAGAGGTAAGCGGTACAGCGATTTTTGAGAATCCTTCGATAAACCGACGATAATGGCCCGCTAGTCTGAGAAAAGAACGGACTTCAGACGGATTCTTAGGTGTAACCCAACTCTTGACAGCTTCAATCTTTGCGGGATCGACGTGAATACCTTGACTATTGACAATGTGACCGAGGAACTGAACCTCCTCCAGCCAGAATTCACACTTGGAAAGCTTGGCATAGAGTCGATTCCCCCGAAGTAGCTCGAGAACCAAACGTAGATGTTGCGCGTGTTCGGCTTTCGACTTTGAATAGATCAGGATATCATCAATGAACACGATGACGAAGCGGTCGAGAAAAGGCTTACACACACGATTCATCAGATCCATAAAAACCGTGGGTGTGTTGGTTAAACCAAAAGGCACAACAACGAATTCATAATGGCCATATCGAGTTCGGAAAGTGGTTTTGGGAATATCCTCCTCTTGAATGCGTAACTGGTGGTAGCCTGAATGTAGATCGATCTTGGAGAAACACGTAGCGCCTTGTAGCTGGTCAAACAAGTCATCGATGCGAGGCAGAGGGTAACGATTCTTGATTGTCAGCTTATTCAATTCCCAATAGTCGATGCACATCCGGAACGACCCATCCTTCTTTTTGACGAAAAGGACTGGTGCGCCCCAAGGAGAGGTGCTAGGGTGAATAAAGCCTTTGTCAAGCAATTCCTGGAGCTGGCTTGAGAGTTCGCACATTTCGAACGGAGCGAGTCGGTAAGGAGCTCTGGCAACGGGATTTGCTCCAGGAATGAGGTCGATGCGAAAGTCGATATCACGACTTGGCGGCAAGCCTGGGAGATCTTCAGGAAAAACGTTGGGGAATTCGCAAACAACGGGGACGTCTTTCACCTCCTTAACTTCCTTTTTCTCTGCTACTACAATGTGTGCCAGAAAAGCTTGGTATTCCTTGCGGAGATATTTGCTAGCCTGTACACATGACATGAGTTGGGGTTTCTCCGATGCGACTTCACCATAGACACATAGTTGATCACCATTAGCGAGCGAGAATCGAATCATCTTGTCGAAGCAAACAACTTCAGCATGATTTTCACGAAGAAAGTCCATGCCTACTATAACATCAAAACTTCTGAGTTGCGTCGGAATAAGATCGATGGGGAAGATGTGATTGTTGAGCTCGAGAGTACAATCACGAAGAACAGAGTTGACGGTGATAGTTCTTCCGGTAGCAACTTCAAAATCGAACGTCGAGGGGAGATGGGCGCGCTTACGATTAAGAAGCTTTTTGAAGTTAAACGATACAAAGCAGTTATCGGCTCCAGTATCAAACAAACACGAAGAATAAATACCATTCACAAGGAACGTACCATTCACCACATTGTTGTCAGCCTAAGCTTGGCGCACATTAATGTTGAAGGTTCAAGCACGAGCGGCTTGTTGCTGTTGTTGCTGAGGCTGCTGCTGCTGCTGCTGCTGCGGCTGCTGTTATTGAGGCTCCTGCTTCATAACCCGATTGGGGCACATGTTTGCGAAGTGGTTGGGATCACCACACGCAAAGCAGACTCTGGCGTTGACCGCGGGTGCCTGAGCTGCTTGTTGGCCTTGAGGGGCAGGGAGCAGAGCTTAATGAGCAGTGGCTGGTGCTGGTGCTTGTCGAGGACCTGTACGACAATTGGCGGTAAAGTGGCCGTACATGTCGTAATGGACACAGAATCTGCAAGCGATCCCCACTGGATGATGATAGGTGCAAGTTGGGCAGGCAGGATAGGGACCAGTATAAGCACGCTTTGCCGGCGGTGCTTGGGTTACCGGTGCCGCAACCTGGTGGTGTTGAGCATGCTGCTGAGCTGGTGCAGCTTGGAGTGGGGCAGCGGTGGTTACAGCGCAATTCTTGTTGCTGGAGTTGTTGTTGTTCTTCCTCTTGCGACGAGGGCTTTTGAAGACTGAGAGGCGGCGGCGGTTTCAGCAGTTGGTGCGGTGGTAGCTTGGTGGAGATTCTTGGCGGTTTTATCCCAGACACCAGACTTGACTCGCTTGTCATTTATTTCAGCGGCAAGCAGGTAAGTCTCTTCGATTGTTGCTGGCTTTGAAGCTTGCACATAATCTGCGACGCAGTCGGGTAGAGCTCGAATATACTTCTTGATTGCCATATCAGAAGTCTTGACTTGATCAGGACAGATAATGCTGTGTTGCTTGAAGCGAGCAGTTAAAGCAGCGTTGTCACCCTCCTTTTGCTTGATATGCCAGAATTCGTCTTCCAACTTTTGGCGCTCGTGGGGAGGGCAGAACTCTTCCAACATGACGTTCTTCAACTCATCCCACGTCAAACCATAAGCTGCGTCGTTTCCGCGTTTGTTTCTCTCGGCTGTCCACCAGTCTAAAGCATGGGACTGGAAGACACCGGTCGCGTTGAGAGTGCGGAGGTCATCAGGACAGCCACTCTGGCGCAGGGTGACCTCGATCAAATCAAACCATTGAAATAGGGCCGTAGGACCATCTTCGCCAGTAAATTATTTCGGTCCGCAAGCTTTAAACTGTTTGAAGCTGAAAGCAGCTTTGCGAGTTTCGGTCCTTGACTCCTCATAAGATTTGCTCACATTTTCGTATAGCTCACTGACGATCTGAGGAACAACCTTCGCCATTTGCTTAGTGATCATAGCGGCGAGGCGTTTGTCGGCGTGCTTTTGGCGAGCAGATTGGGTAGCGCGAGAACCAGATGACGACATTGTCTGCAACAGACATCGCCACAGGACTCAACACAAATTTCGATTATTCCTATTATAGTCTGGTGATTACCATAAACTCAGGAACACGTATAAACATAGAATCACAAAGGCACATAACACATAAGCACATAATCACGTAGGGCACAGAAACACATAAGCACGTAAGGCACAGAAGCACATGAGGCAGTCAGAATACAAAAACCTAGCTATATGTTGCACGTATTCCCTATCCTTCACTGCGCGTATAGCGATTAATTTTAGCGATTGCGAGCATCGAACAACGATAGCGAATAATAACCAGCGATTCGTCAATGATTGTGTAGTGTGGGTTGTGTGTGTCGATCGAAAGCGAAAAGTACGATGCGTTGGTGACTTCCAGCTTTTCGCTCTTCGCTTTATAAATCGTAATCCAAAATACATAAAATTTCACATAAAAGCGACAAATATCAGAGTCAGCAATTTGCGGGCTCAGAATCGAACACAGAGGAATCAAAAATAGATTGTCTTCGGCTAGATAGACTTCGACTACCCAAAGTGGTTCGACTATTCACAAGGATATTAGGTGCACACTTTGGCCTTCTGGATTGTGCTCTTGCTTCGATTCGAGCGATCGGCACGCATACTTCCAGTTACAGTGTGACCTCAAGTCGTTGGAGTCCGTCGAGACTTTGGTGAGAGTATTGTAAAACCATATTAGAGGGCAGAACGTGTCATCTAGGTTTGGGTTTCACCCCTAGCTTAGCGACCACGTTCCTGGTTGTGTGGTAAAACCACGAGATAGAATAGAGGATCTGCGTCGAAGTATGGATTTCACTCCTAATTCAACGCAAATTCTCCCGTTTTATGGTGAAAATAGCAATTCGAACGAGTAATCTGGTCGAGAGTTTGCAGTTTTCACACCTAATATTAACCAGATCATCCGTTTGTGTGTGTAATCAGCCTTAGGAAAGACTGATTTTGCGCGGAACGGTAGTATGCGATGTTCGCGCAAGTGTGTAGTGTACAGCGAGAGATAGCGAGAATTAGCAAGTAAGCTCGTACAAAACCCCTACTGGACATGCACAAGTCGATCTGTTGGTACTTAACTATAGACTAGGTCATTTCTAAGACGTTGACCCGGACTAGGTCAAGTCTTGCCTAATTCCCTATATTTATGGCTCTGATACCAATCTGTCACACCCCAACCGATGGCGGAATCATCGGGGCGCGGCACTGAGCGAAACAGATTGTTCAAAGAAATTCAATAACGATTAAATTACCAAATAGTTTAAATATTATGTCCCATACCATAACCCATAAGATAATCTAGTTATTACAAACAGTGATATTCTTCAAACAAATAAACATGTTCCGACAACTCAGATTTTCAAATAAAATAAATTGTCTTTGTTTCTAGACTCTATCCTAGCCTTGATTTCACAGCAAGCCAAGCATTCTAACATCTTAAGCACCTGCCACATACGTTAAAGTAAAAGTCAATACACATAGTGTAAAGGTGAGCATACAAGTTTGATAATAGCATATAGAGTTCGAAATCGTTTATGCATAACCAGCACGTACACAGTGTGAAATGAAGCACGTAAGTTATTGACATGATCCTATCAAAACCAATGACTGCGGGTTGACTTCGCAAGGCAGTTCGTAATACACACTCACCACTGTGAGCCATGTAATTAATTGTCCTTAACAACCCCTGAGTGAACAGGTACTGAGTCCAAACTATAGTACTATCGTTGCTAAGGCAGGTAGACAGCAATCCATGTGTAAACATAACAAACAAGCAATCATTGAGTCACGTATACATGCGGTAGCGGTTAGCGTTAAAAGGATTGCGTAGTGTGTTCGATGTGATTTAGTATAAGTAACGTATGTAACACCCAAAAGTGCATAAAGCAAAAAGGGTTCGAGTACACTCACAGCGATGGGGTTAATGGATTGAAGGGAGCGCTAGAGCGGAAATTAGCCTGAACAGTTAATGATAGCATAAGTGAAAGTTGGTGCGTAAAACGGAGAAGGTGTACCATGGATCGGATGGTAATCCAATCGTGTGGCAATCCGATCGGATGGCCAGTCGATCGGGTGGCAATCCGTTCGGATGGTCACCCGATCGGGTGGCCATTCGATTGGATTGTCACCTTGTTTGGTGAGGATGTGTTTGTGTATGATGGCTTGTACTTTGAAGTTTTCATTGTAGCATTTTAAAAATAGAGAAGTATCTCTACCTTTTAGGTCGGTCAATCGAACGACCGTTCGATCGGACAGCAATCCGATTGGCGAGACTTCTCAGTTTGAGAACAAGTTCACAGCAGGACGGTCAATCGATCGGATGGCTATCCGATCGGGTGGCAATCCGTTTGTATTAAACCTGTTGAAAATTGTCCAAGTCCCAAAACGTCACATGGTCGGATGGTTACTAGATCGGATGGCAATCCGATCAGGTGGCAATCCGTTCGACGTTCCAAACTTTGAAAAAGTGAGTTAATAGCTTAAGTGTAGGACCCAAGTGCAACCCGATCGGATGGCCGGTCGATCGGGTGGCAATCTGATCGGGTGGCAATCCGATCGGACGACAATCCATCCCGACTATCTCTTCGTCTTGACACTTGACTCGTTTGAAGTTTTATAGCGTTGAACGAGATATTTTGATAACATGCTTGAACAACAGAAACCTCGACCCGGCCCAAGTGACTCGATCAAACAGGAATCACCCTAGTCCGACCGGTTCACGGTTCGAGTCGGTAGTTCATGTTCAAACCTGAAGTCAATACCTCTTGGATAGAATTTGGATCTGGAACCAATGCATCACCAAGAATGGGTAGAAGATCAGAACTAGCTCCGATTCCATCGGGTTTGAGTGAATTGAGTGTAAAAGAGTTGAAAGAAAGTTGGAAAACCATATTTCAATCCTTTTCACCATGATTATGTTCAGATCTATGAAAGATCTTTGTTTATTCATGTGGAAATCATTCAGATCTAAGTTGTTCTTGGTGGATTGAAGCCAAAACATGAAGTTCATAAGAACCCCATGATGACATCATCCTAGAACACCTCAAATCTAATGATTTCACGGTTAAAAGTTAAGATTCAAAAGATAGAAAGGTGTAGGAGTGCGTGTAGATCAAGAAAGTACAAGATTTAGGTTGAAAACTTACAAGAATCGGAAGAAATCACGAGAAATGAAGGCTGGAGCGAGTTGAGCAGAGAGAGGGCTGTCAACATCAAGTGATGTGACAAATGAGGGTATTTATAGGGTTTCCATAAAAGGAAAGTGGGTGAAGAGGCTGGTCGATCGGGTGGCAGTCCGATCGGGTGGCAACTCGGTCGGGTGACAACCCGATCGGATGGCCACTCGGTCGGTTGGCCACTCGATCCACTTGTCCAGTGCGATGAGTTTTGCCGTTTCGATTCGAGTGTTGAGCGTTGCGATGCGATTCGAGAGAGCGATGCGATATATTTACCCATCAAATTAGTTTTAATCCCAACTACTATATCTAACACACAATCACTATAAGTAACTTGCGTTTAGCGTTTTCGATTCGATTTGCGCTGCGATAGATTGCGATTTCGATTAACACCTCCACATAAACATAACATGCACAAGTTACACGTAAATAGCACACACACGTAAAACAATATCCAGAACACATAATTCGAGTTGCGAATGCGATAGCGATAAGCGATAAATCGATTTAACATGCGATTAAACTTCGATTATTAACAAGTACTCCATATAATACAACTAAAGCGATGACATGAATAGATTATCTACAAGTCAAAGAAGTCAAAACAAGAGTTGAGCAAGGAGTGACAGATTGCAATTAGCAATCTTGTCTTCCTTTGACTTCAATCTTGACTTTGACTTTGACTTTCGAAACACGGGGTGTTACAGTTTCGACACACTGCAACGTGTCGTACCATTCATTAACTTAAAAACAATATTTTCTTATGTGCTTATTTTTATGTACACGTTGGTATCAATTCAAGTTGATTTACACTTAGACGTAATTTTTCATTAATATTATATTTGAATTTACACGTAGACGTAAATTTTTATTAAAATTATATTTAAGATAACGTTTAAGTTTCTATTCACAATTAATTTAAAAATCAATCCGTGACGCTGTTAAGTTAAAATTATTTTTTGTGGTTTTCGGTGGATGTAAAACACGTCTATATATTCTTTGAGCATATTTCTTTCGGTTGCTATACTGAACCAAAATAGATATTGATCGAAACTTCGTAGCATAGCACGGGTAATGTTACTAGTTAAAATATAGAAAAACAAAGAAATAGAGGGCATTTTGAAATAATTTTTTTTTAATTTTTACATAAACTATAGGGGGATTTTGAATTTGTTCATATTTATATATGTCACCCCCACCCCCCACAACAGACATTTAGCCGGCAACCCCAAGAGACCCCTCTCCGGCCAAAAATCTCAGACCAAACAAACTGCGACCCTTCGTCACGCCTTGGAAAACGCCGCCTACGATAGTGTGTAACGCCCAGCCACACAAACATACATTCCACGTGGTTGAGGCGTTGCTCCATAGTGAACGGTCTTTTATTTTCTCCTCTTGTTGTTGCCATACATCACCAAGTGGTAGGGTGTTCTTCTAGTTTATTGGGTTTTTTACTAAAGAAAAGTGACCCAATAACCGACCTATTTAAAGTTCAGGTTGTTCTGATTTGGGATATTCGGCTTTCACGTTTAGATGTAAAATGAAAAAAAAAACATTTTTTTTTTCACAAAAATATCAACAACATTCATCATGCTACTAAAAATATCATCAAAATTAAAACATCATCTAACAATATAGTACGAAAATGTTTAAAAGTCCCAAAACTTAATCTTCCAAATACCAAACACTCTAAACCAAAAGGAAGATTATAAAAAAGACAATAAATGTTCGGGTTTCGAGTTTCGGGTTTCTTGCATCGGGTCGTTTGGGTTTTTGGTTGGGAAAAAGTAACCTGATAATCGACCCCTTTAAGGTTCGGGTTTTTCAGGTATTCTATAATTCAGGTTCGGGTGACCCCATATTCGAGTCAGGTTTTGGGTAAAAAAGAACAACCCTACGAAGTGGTATGTAAATTTAAAAGATCAAATCATGATTTAAAACGATAGTTTTGGATTTTATTTAAAAAATATTTCATTTTTTAAATAGGGTTATTGGATTTTATCACCCTTAACTATTGGCCATTGGCCACTGCTACCCCCAACTATCACTTTGACTCCCGTCACCCCTAACTTAACACTTAGTGTGTTCTGTCACCAGATCACTAACTTTTGATCCTGTTATTATACTTTTGGAGGTGTTCTAAGATCCCTAAAACCTTCCCAAGATCCTTATGACACCCCAAAAAGTGTAATAACAGGTTCAAAAGTTAGGGATCGGTTAATGACGTGGTGACAGAACACACTAAGTGTTAAGTTGGGGGTGACGGATATCAAAGTGATAGTTGGGGGTGGCAGTGGCCAATAGACAATAGTTGGGGGTGATAAAATCTAATAACCCTTTTAAATATAACAGTTTTTCTTTTGAACGACAATTTTGGATCACTGATGGACCACTAGAGTATGATCGTGCCACCAGCGGAACCACCCGATGATATCCATCTCCACTAGGAAATAATGCATATACACCAATTCGGTAGGAAATCTAATAAATCTGAAAAAAACCCTCTTATGAGAATCTAACCCAAGACCTAATGATTCCTAAGCTTTATCCCACCCAAGATGCTACTGTAATAATGAAATTCCTTAAACTATCACCATATTACATTTTAAGTTCTTTTATTTTGCTATCTTGAAGTTTCATAAAATGACAACTTTAATCCTTAAACTATTACTTTATATTATAGTTTCTGTAAATAAATCCCTGAAGTTTTCAGTATTTCAACTTTAACTATGTACCATATATAATATACGGATTACCCCTTTGTTAAATTACTTAAAAAAATAACTAACTTTTAACCTACGTACTTTTATGTATGCGTCGGTATAAAGTTAAAGTTGGTATACTTTTGAACATAAACTTTTTTTTTTTGTAACGAGTCAACTCGAATATAATCTATTTCCTTGCTTATTTATATACGTTTCCAGTTGGCCTATGTTTCAATGTAAAGTTTGTACCAAACCAGGTGCGGTTAATTATAATACATATACAGTCGATGGTATAAATTCGAGTTACTCTACGTTTTGAACCCTAGCAACGTAAGATGGGTAAAATTACAATTATATTATTATTATATTTATACTTAAAACCATAGTCATTGATCTTGACACCTCCTGTTGTTCCTTTCACTTTTCAAAACACTTATGGTTGCCCCTTGATGTGAATATGTTTTCCTTTTTCCTTTTGTGGTTTCTATTTTTAAAAGCTATAATATGCCCATTTTGATTACACGTGTCCGTTATTTCTCTATACACGCATTATGTTTTTTTGGTACGTTAGATTATAATTGTACGGTATATATTCGTTTTACTTTACGTCTTGATTCAACCACAATGATTTTATATGTTACATTGAGTTGAACCGAATACGTCGAAACGTGCATTTTCATATGGTTAACGCATAACATAATGCTTGGACATATCCATTCGATGTTTCCAACGGGCCCATGACGCATCGTCCGCAGGTCATGTTACTAGTATTTTATTAAAGATCATCTCCTAATGTCTAATTTCTTTTGTCCTTTTCACCTCTTTTTATTTTAGTTTTAGTTTTTTTAACATTTTCTTTACCGCTGCGTAGACAATTTCATGTAAATTTTGTTAAATATCGGCCCGTCCCACCGCAAAGCAAGGATGAAATCCACTAATTATGTTTATTTTAAAGCCTTTAAAAAATATTATAGATAAGTTTACATGACAACCTCCTCTAATACAATAATCACAGTCAATTTGTACTTATTATTTAGTAAACATGGTGCCATTCTATAATCATAATATTTTTTTTTTATTAACCTAGCATGATCTATAACTCGTGATCTTGTTTGTTTTAAAATTGCGCAGTCGTTTCTTATTTTCCTTTGGAATTAAATCATCATTTCCTTGTTATCCTCTACTATCAAATAAGCAAAGAGTCGTTAATATATTGTTTATTCAACCCGTGTAATATACAAGTTTCTAACCTAAAGTTGTATAATATAGTAATCTGAAACGCCGGTGGTCACTATTCAAGGAATAGTAATTCAAGTTTTGTGACACCTGTGCCTCTGCGACCGTCAAACAAATACCAAATCAATGAAATATTGTGTTTCATACTTGAGATTTGTATAAATATGTGTATCATTTGCACATATCAATTCTTGTTCGATTTCGAGCTTTAAATCGTTTTCTGGAAGGTTATACGCGAACTGATACGTAAATATAACCAGTTTAATGCAACAAACACTCTGGAATAGTGACATAGGCTTAACACACCTTAAATAACCTTTACATAACTTAGAAATAAGTTTTGGAGGGTTTGGTGTGTCGAAATCAAGTTTATTCGATCACAGGGACTAATTTCGACAAACTGCGAAAGTATGCCGATTCGTACTGTGACGAACATTACGGAACTTGATCATAAGTTAAATATGCCCTAAATATCCTTTACATAGCTTAGAAATAGGCTTTGAGGTGTTTGGTGTGCAGGAAATAAACTTTTTGATCAATAGGGACTAAAAGCGTCAAAAAGTGCATAAGTTTGCATTTTCGTGCATATCTTACGTTCTGAATATATCCGTGCATCCAAAAATTTATGTAATCATTAAAATATTTTATTTTAGTGATTGACATGATAAAATTTCCATTCGTCGCATAATTTGGATCGTTTTTCGCGTCCGTTCGTGTTTGTCGTAATTAACCGAACAACGCAACCGTACGACCAAACAAACCGACATCCGAGATGTTTTTGAGCATATTTCATGTTCTCTATACTTTAACTTCATTTTAGAGCCTTGAAATGGGGTTAACGGGGTTTAAACGCATCAAAAATGGCTCAAAAGTGTTGCAGGGACCAAACCTGTCAATTATTGAAACTTTCTGAGAGATGGCACATGGGGGCGCTGCGCCACCACCATGTGGCTTTGCTGTGGCGCGACGCCACGACCTCATCTGGGCAGAAACTTCATTTTGGCAATCAGGTTAAACTTGGGGGTCTTTTGTGTAACTTTTCTCAATACCGTGTGATGGTTTTGGGCACCCCTAGTATTCCAAAACCATGTGCCTTGTGTGTAAGGTCCAGATCGAAGCTCGTTTTGTCACACCCCTTTCTGCGGCGGAAGCACGAGGTGTGATCATGAAAGGTTCTCATTGCATACGAAAGGTAAACATGCTATATGCTCGTAAAAATATCAAATACCATAATTTGAAAACATAAGTTTAGCGTTTATATCGCTAAGTCGCATAAAACATTGTCTTAAAAAGTTTACAACTTTATTTAAAGATAAACTTAAGCGACATCCACAAGCATAAGCGAGAGCGCGCGCACATCCATCCTAGTTACCTGAAATACATGTGAGTTTTGGAAAAACGTCAACATAATGTTGGTGTGAATTCATGCAGTTTTGTATTTCACGTTTGTATACTTTGTATAAAAACATAGTTGTGAATAAATCAAGTGGTATGAATTTTATATAAATACAGTATTTTTGTAAATACCAGGATTGTTAATGGGTTGCAAAGCCATTAACATGTGGCACGACATAGGAAGTCACCAAACCTAAGGCATTTAATTGGTATATTCTGAGACACAAAAGCACTACTCGATTCTCGCCCTCACCGAGAGTGTGGCTGCCAGGCACCCGTTAGATCTAACCTTTTGTTCTGCGGTCCAAGTATATTGTTGATTAATGGTGCTTCTGTACCCTATGCGTGACACTATTTCTCATAACGCATCCTACTTGGTTCTCGTCCTCACCAAGCGCGTTTCTTTTTATCATTTCTCATAACGCATCCAACTTGGTTCTCGTCCTCACCAAGCGCGTTTCTTTTTATCATTTCTCATAACGCATCCAACTTGGTTCTCGTCCTCACCAAGTGCGTTTCTTATTATCTTATATTTTGTCACACTTGGTTCTCGTTCTCACCAAGCGTACTTCTTGTATTTATATCATACCATTTATAAATATTGTACTTTTGTACATGTATTTCACCCCCGAAGTTATAAAAACTGAAAACAGTTAAAAGAAAAGGGGGAGCATGAACTCACAACTTTGCGTTCCTAGCGTCGTAAACTCCACCGGATTTGCTTAATTAACGTCGTAACCTATACGCGTTTTCTTAACGTTAGTCACTAGACTTGCGTTGCACAAGTACAGTCACTCTCTTTTGTATATATTAATGTGTTAAAAATATTCTATATTTTTAACTACGTATTTACTTATATTATTTTCTCTAAAATAAATATAAGTCTTTTGTGTTTTGCACTTTGCACCCGAATTATGTATCTTGTATGTTGTATGTGTATTTTTATGTTTATACTCCTCGTGAGTATTTAGTGTATTTTTAAGTCTTAATACACTAGCACGTATAACACATACTATATACACTTAGCACAAAAGCTGGTGATAAAATAATATATATTTTTCTCTCAAAATATACATACTTATATCCATTTTTATTCTCGAAGAAATCCTCATTTCTTATCACCAAAAATTAGGGAAACCTTGGTAATACTCTTAAATACATTTTTAGGGAATAAGTTTCTCAAAAACTTATATTTTTCTAAGTGTCAAAATTTATAAAAATTTTGACAGAGTTTCCCCTAAAAATGGAGGTTTCCCATGTTTTCAAAACATGTGTTTATTTTCTTTTAAATCGTCAACAATCATCAACAACAATTATCAACAATAATCACTAATTTCTCCATTTCATGAACTTGAATATTTACAAAAATGTGTAGTAACTTACTAGTACATTTAGTAAGTCTTGTTATCTTTAAAAATAAAATCATTATCTCGAAAACTTTATTTTTAAAGAATATGAAGTTTTACAACTTCTAGTCGGTACTTACGAGAGTATTTCTTTGTTAAATCCTTTCGTTACACAAGTGTCTACACACTTTTTGGTTCTAAAAAATGTCTCTATTTCGAGAAAGATCCGGCTTTTTAAACATGATTTCATCAAACACTTGGTTATTCAAAAATACCACTTGTAGATCCGTAGATCTACTAATTTTGAACAATATTTCGTAAGTAAAATCGTTTTTACACAAGTTCATGATTAGTGTGTGGTAGAGTTTCATCATTTAACCCTTTTTATACTTGAACATACTCTATGTCATGTTTCATGAACATGACCAATCCGGGTTAGATGATGATCCGAGCTACCACAACATAGATCGGCACTAAATAGTTACACAAAACAAGTCTTACAAGTTTTACACAACATCATAGCTTTTAACCATCATTTTTAACATTTTAGTAGACTTTTAACACTTCATCTTGTAAGTTCATGAGTTTTAACCGTCATATCTTATTTTAACCACCAAAAATAAGAACAATATGAAGATTTGAAGCACTTACTACTAGCACAAGGCTAGGGAAGTTCAAGAGGGTAAATGAAGTGGATAAAAGCAAATGGTGAAGGTCCTTCAAGATCCGCTTGCACTGAGCTTCGTTAGTGACCTTCTTACACCTTCTAGTAGCCTTAAAATGGAAGGAAGTTGAATGAAAAAGGGTGGTGGTATGGTGATGGATGGAGCCGTGAGCTCTAGGGAGGAGAAGGGAGGGTTTGCTTTGTTTGAATGGTTGAGAAGATAATGAGCTAGGACTTATGGTTTATGTAAGTGTTCTTCCAACATGTGCTTACCCAATGGTCCCTATGTCCTCCAAGGTACACACACAATCTAATAAACAATTTGAAGAAATCAAAAGGGTGGGTACACCCTTTGAAACCGTAAGATGGGGGGGGGGGTGCTTAGTTGTGTGGTAACTTGCTAGTTACTTAAACTAGTTACACATAAAGTGTTAGTTTAGGGGTTAATTGTGTGTAGTATAATGTGAGGTGTGTTAGGGTGTTTGGGGACCCTAACTAGCTTAGAAAAATAAAAACAATGCTTCTAGCATTATTTTGGTGTTCCGGGTAATGTCCGGTTGTTCGGTTAGATACCGATTCGTTAAAGTGCTAAATTACATTTTTTAGTGTCTTTTAAGTATCTTTCTTGTATCCTTTCAATTCCCAACACTTGGGGAAGTATTTTGGATAATAAAACGTAATTTTTGCATAATATTCGTGTGCTAAAATCTAAATTATTGCTGAATTTTACAAAATTCTGCACTTAAAGTGCGTTTCGGGTGCTTTTTAGTGCTTATTTTTGCTTTCGTATTGCATAGATATTAAACCCTTGTATGTACTCTTGGGTTTTAATGCATTCTTGTTTTCGGACCTACACCTAGGCCTCAATTCTAGTGTCTGACTGCTTTCTGCAGTTCAGTTGACACAGTGTGTCTTACCGGTGAGTTTACTATTATTTCTGACGCAACGCTCTCGTTTATGCATAAAGCAATATTTTGTAGTATACAACGTGCATGAATTCACTTGTTTAATCATGTGTTCAGACATTGCTGACAATTAAACTCATAATTGCAGTCATTAACTAATGATTAAAGTGTACGGAAATTACCTGTTTGGTGCCAGTTGTCACAGTCTCCCCCCGTTAAAAGAATTTCATCCCGAAATTCAGGCTGAACTAACTCTCGCAGGAGTCTTCTTGAATAGGTGGGGATACTTTTCTTTGAACTGGTCTTCACGTTCCCATGTGTACTCGGGTCCGTGCTTAGAGCTCCAACGTACTTTGACAAGTTTCACACTGCTCCTCCTGGTCTTGTTGACCTTCCAGTTGGTAACCTCAACGGGTTGTTCCGTAAATCTGAGGGCTTCATCAATATGCACTTCATCCATCGGGATGATCACGTTTTCTTGTGTTGGACTCTTTTTCAGGTTGGATACATGAAACGTATCATGTACTCCATTAAGTTCTTCCGGTAACTCCAACTTGTATGCCACGGTACCAATTCTCTTCAATATTCTGAATGGTCCGATATATCATGGATTCAGCTTTCCACGCTTTCCAAATCTGACTACGCCCTTCCAAGGTGAGACTTTTAACAACACTTTGTCTCCCACCTTGAATTCTACTGATTTCCTTTTTGGATCAGCGTAGATCTTTTGTCGTTCTCGAGCCGCCTTAATGCGCTCTCGGATCTGCGCAATCTTGTCGGTTGTCTCTTGTACAAGTTCAGGACCAACCATACGCTTATCTCCAGCGTCTGCCCAACATAAGGGCGATCGGCATTTGCGGCCATACAGAGCTTCGAACGGCGCCGCTTTTATGCTCGTATTGTGACAACCCGCACTAAACCAGGTATCCGTACAACTTAATTAATGAATAATTACTGCTTAATTACTGTGCTTGATTGAAACTAGCTGATAAACTGCTACCTGCATACTGTTACATGCACTTACTTGCATCATACTTTATTTGCTGTCACTACATTAATTACATACTGAACCCTAGTGACAAACATGATGCGCAAAAAGCACAGTAGCACTAACGGATACACAGTGAACATGCTGATATAACCAGCATCAGGCAGACACTGCCTCTAAGGCCTGTTAAGAGCCTCATATATTTTGGCTACACTGGTAGTGAGTGTAGGGATATAAGGGTTGTGTTACCGCGTCTCTAGGAATAAGATACACTGATTCGGATGTGCCTAAAACGTACTTTAAGTACCAAACACAGCACTTTAATAAATAAACCAGCTTTTAGCTGACTAGTAAAGTGCCAGAACATGAGAAAATATTACTAGACACTTTCTAAAGTGTCGGGAAAACAAATTGTGTCACTAAAAATGTAATAACGACACTTTAAAGCCTTTTGTAACGCTTTAACGGATTACTATCCAACCGAACAACCAGACTTAACCCGGGACACAAAAATATTGCCATTGACATTGTTTTTCTTTTTCTGAGCCAGTTAGGGTCCCCGAATACCGTAACACCCGTTACAATTTACTACACACTAATACTTTATTTAATGTCCCTAATTAACTAACTAAGTCACCTAACTTGAGATTGAAATCCAACTAAACCCCTCCCCCATATGTAAATGGCGTACAGCATGGCCCCCTTTCTTCTCATAATTCGATTTCCCCATGTGCCACCAAGAAGCTTCCAAGTTCCCATGCACAGTTGACTTTTGAATTGTGGAAGTTGAGATAGTACCAACAATTACATCTAGCACCCCCTTACTACTTATCTATTTACCAAAAATCTTACACTTGACACCCCTTTTCTTGGCTGGATTTTCGGCAATGTCTGACACCCCACAAGATTCCTTAAAGTCCTCCATTTTCCCATGCAATCCCTTAGATATTTTAGGGTGATATGGTTGTGTACTTCTTGTACACATAACCCAACGGTTAAAAAGAATTTGGTTTAATAAATAACCAACCTTATCCTTACCTCCTACACCTCATCACAACATAAAACATCTCTCCTTCTTTCCCTTTGGCTCACGGCCGAACCCACATCCACATAAGCAACCATTTTCGGTTTTTGATCTTCAAGTTTCGAGCACATTCAAGTATTACGGGTCACATACGAGGAGTCTTGGAGCAAGCGGAACGCGAAGGACCACCTTCTTTGGCTTTTATCCACTCGTTTTTCGCCAAGAATCTTCCCTAGCCTTGAGCTAGAGGTATAACACTTAAAACTCATTTTTGAACTTGTCTAAGGTGGTTAAAAGGATTTGTGTCGGTTAAATATCGTTAACATACAATTTCATACATAAAAGTCTACTTAAAATGCTAATGTTGGTGGTTAATAGCATATGTGTTGTGTAAAAGTTGTAGTATTCGAAATATGTGATTATTTAGACCCGATCTATGATGTGGTAGCTCGGATCACCGCTTAACCCGGTTTGGTAAGATCGTTGATCTTAACATAAGCTTGTTTTGGATAATACAAGGGTTAAAAGGTGAAACTCTACCACACATGAAACATGAACTTGTGTAAAAGTGTTTTAACTTGTACAATGGTGTTTAAAACTAGCAGATCTACGTATCTGCAAGTGGTATTTTCAAAGGACCACGCGTCAAAGAAATCATGTTTTCTAAAAGACGGATCTTACACTAACAAACATGGTCTTTATAAGCCACAAGTGTATAAACACTTGTGAAATGAAAAGATCCGACAAAGAACTAGTTTTGTCAAATGTTACTAGAAGTTGTAAAGACGGATTTCTCTAAACACGAGGTTTTCACGAGATCAAAGTTACTTTATATAAAGATCTACAAAATATAATGGGATTTACACTATAGTTGCGGAAAAACTACAAGTTCATGCGATTATGCGATTTACATACTTGTCGACTAGTTAGAAGTGTCGGAAATTGTTTGATTGAATAAAGAAGTTGTTGAATTGGTTTTGTAAAAGAAAATGATACGCTTGAAAGCGTGGCCACCTCCAGTTACAGAGGAAACTCTGGCGAAATTTTTCTAAAAACATAACACTTAGAATTATTTACACAACAAGTGTTAGAATTATTTTTGACATGTTTTCGAAACATAAATTTCGCCAAGACTTTATTTACTAAATATTCGGAGGTGGGATTTTCACAAGATTTAACGTGATATGGTCACACACTGTTTATGATTATTTTGTGAAATACATAAATATTATTTTTAGGAGTAAAAATAATATTTACAAACGTTAACGCTTCCAAAATAATGCGAACGCTTTCACATGAATATATAAGTTACGCCGGTGATTATATTACCACTCGATTGTAAAACGTAACTTACGCACATGTATTGAATCCCCCATCCTTGGGAAGGAAATTAACTACCAAGTATACAAAATGTAAACACGAAATAGTTGTCTAACTATTTCCCAAAGACGTAAACTATAAAGCTAAGGCACGGCCGTCCGTCTAATAGTATTAGCACTTGTAGGTCGTCGCACAGCTTTCCGATTTGGAGATACTTGGTAGAGACGCTTCACTGTGAGTTCATGTCCCCCTTTTCTCTAACTGTTTTCAGTTTTCTTAACTGCGGGGGTGAAATACATGTTACTTTGTTTACAAGTACTTTATACACGGTATGATTTACGTAAGGAGGTTTAGATCATGTGAATGGGTAGTTAGAACACCGAGGGACTCGAGCGGTAGATCTATTTGGGTGTAGCGAGCCCAGCTCCCGGCCCACCAGAACAGGCCTCACAGAGGACTAACAGAACGGACCCGGAGTGACTTGGTACCCAACGCAAAATCAGCTAGGGTTGTGTCTTCCTACTTGCATTTCACGACATGCTAATGGCCTTGCAAACCATTGGTGATCACAAGTCCTCTTACACTGCTACATACCAGGAAACTTTTATACTTACAAGTGTTTTTACTTACTCACTTGCACATGAACTCGCTCAACATTATTGTTGATTTTTCAACTCACATGTATTTCAGGAAATTAAACGGATCTGGCACGGTATGGAACGTTTTCCGCTGCACTTGTCATGGAGTCATCAGGGTTTAGGGGATGTGTCTCCTTCCTGGACAAGACACAGTCCTTAAACCACGTTTATGTTATGTTTTAGTTGTAATGTTGTTGAACAAGGTTATGGTTGTTGGTTAAAACAATGGTACTGTATTTTCTTTTCAAAACTTAATGGATGACTTGCATGGTTTTTAAATTCATATAGCATGTTATGGTTAAGCTATGGTATTGAGAAGTCACACCAAAAATTAACCACGCTTCCGCAAAGCCAGGGTGTGACAGCTTGGTATCAGAGCTCTGATCATAGCGAACTAGGATTCTTTCTCGAGTCTAGACTATGATCACTAGGGCTCTCACGAAAACATTTTTCTGCATACCACTTAAGTCCAGATCCACACTTTTTACAAACAAATGTTGAGCACATTTTATTTATTTATAGGCTCAGCTTGGAGGGCTGAGGATCGGTCTGGAGGATCGAGGTGGTTAAGGTAGTTGAGCACGTTGGTTTGTTATAGGATCGATCTGGAGGATCGTGGCTTGGTCTAGGTGACCAAGGTAGTGGGCTAGCAAGGCTAGGAAGAAAAGGCTCAGCTTGGAGGGCTGAGGATCGATCTGGAGGATCGAGGTTTGGTTTAAGTGAAGGATAGAGCAGTCTGGTAGACTGGATGAAATTGGCTAGTAAGACTAGGAGAAGTATGTGATACCTTACTTGGTGACTTATGTGATTAACTGATTATATGATTGATTATATTATACGTATATGTGTTTGTGTTACAACGTTATGTTTTCATCAAGTACTAGAAAGATGGGCACTACGAACCCCATGACCATAGTATCAGACGACATAGTTCAACAAGGCACGAGGTGTACATTTCTGATACTACCGGCACAAACAATGACGACTTTCAGCCCTTGGTGCACTGCCTGAAGTCGTAGCAGAGCCTACTGATGGCCATCTTGTTGGGAATTTGCCACTGGCGGTGATCCCTGCTCCTGTGCCCCTTACCACTTATCTCGTTGTTGATATGCCCCCGACACTGCCTCTGAAGACGATGTCGAACTATTAAGAGGAGGACCCACTTGAGGGCAAGGCCCTCTCGCTGCTAGCATTAGACTACTGCATGCGGACGCTCCTGTAGGAGAAACTCATTTCCCTATCCCAGACTCATTTGAGTCTCTGACATCCGCGTCTTCGCACATACAGGGAATGCAGCACTACTTACACGACGCCGACCCTGATATGGCATCACTAGCTGCACCGGATCCCGCACACAGTTTTGAGTTTGATCATGATTATGAGGACAATTCTGTTTTTCCGCCTGGTGTTGATCCAGACCATGACATTGAGTTCATGCACTTAGACCAGCCCTTGGGGGATCCCGTAACCCCTGTGATTGTTGATCCAGCTGATTTTGATTCGGAGCTAGCCGTGGCCCCTGAGCCAGGCGTTGCTCCTGACCCCGCATTGGAGTATGACCCTGTTCATGCCAATGCACCGGCTGTTGCTCCTTGATTGATCATCTGCTTGGATGAGAGAAAAGTTGGGGTAACTGTGCAAGACAATTTATTATTACGGGGGCCCACGTAATAACGATTTGTAGTGCACAGGAATCCTGGTGGACTCTGCAGGCCAAGCTAATGATAACCAATGCAGCAGGAAATAACCTAAACACAAATGACCTAGGCGATGTAGCCTCGAGTTCATTCTATTACAAGCAACAAGCCAAATTGACAAGCCTATGTGAAGGCTCAGGAATTTATTTCCCCCACTTATACAGTAAGTGTATTTGCGTGTGAAATGGGGTGATTACTTGATGGCTTACGTTGCTATATATATACCCCATAGACAATTGAAACATTGTCCAACCCGCTTCACACTATTTCGACAAAAAGAGAATGTCACCCAGACGTGACACGAACACCAGTACGTCGCCAAGGACAGAAGACGAGCTGCAAGAACGCATCTCACAGATAAACGCACGACATGAAGCCCTCCACTTTAAGTACAACGATGGCATTACTGGGGATAACCCTCCAACTGGCTGCACCTATAAACAGTTCCTGAACTGCAAGCCTTTGAACTTTGATAAAACAGGAGGCACCGTTGCATTTGTTCGTTGGTCCGAAGAGACCAACTCCATTCTAAGAACGGGTAACTGTTCGCCCCAACAGAGTGTTACCTACATCTCGGGGATATTTCTAGATGGCACACTCTCTTAATGGAACCTCCATGTTCAGATCCTTGGCACAGACGCTGCTTATACACTGAGCTGGGACGAGCTCAAGGAAACGATTGAGAAGAAATGTTGTTTTAGGACAGAAATTCAGAAACTTGACGTGGAGTCCTGAAATTTGAGAAAGGACGAACCAGAGACTCCTGAACATGACCAGCGATCGCACGACTTGTCTAGGGTCGTCCCCTACTAAGTCATTGATGTAGTATGATATAGTGGTGTACTTGTGAGCTTCACATTGTGGTCTCGAATTGTGGCAATACAATCGCAGTATTCTCATCACATGCGATGTTCAATCAATTGTTTATGTCCTATAGCATAAGAGGTTATGTGATTGACTTGTTGATAACATGAGATGTTATGTGTTGGTATTGTTGAATGCATACGTACACTTCACTTGCTATGACCTAACCTATGTGAAACATCTTTTAGAAGATGCCGCCAAGACGCGAAATGCGCATGCCCACCTCTGAGGCAGAACTTAAAGAGATAATTGCTGCAGCGATAGCACAGCACGAGGCCCTACGCTCCGAACCAATCAAAGGTACCTCAGAAAATAACGGTTGTTCCTACTGGCACTTCCTCAACTACAAGCCTCCGAAGTTCGACGGCACTAGGGGTGCCATAACTTTTGTAAAATGGATTGAAAGTATGGAATCCATCTTTCGAATGAGTGGCTGTACGCCAGAACAACAGGTCCCATACGTTTCTGAGCTGTTTCAAGATGGAGCTCGATTATGGTGGAATCTTCAGGTTCGAATAATGGGCCTAACTACAGCATACGCGTTAACTTGGGATGAGCTGAAAGGAATGATGCATAAGAAGTATTGCCCCCACACGGAAACCCAGAAGTGGGAAGATGAATTTCGGAGCCTAATGATGGAAGGTCCGAAGGTGTTGGAGTACGTGCAACGACTCCATGATCTGTCACAAATTGTTCCATACCTGGTAAAACCAGAACTGAAGAAATTGGAACAATTCATTTGGGAACTGGCGCCTCAAGTCTTGAGCTTGATGACAACATCAACGCCACCAACAACTGATGCTGCAAGTAAGATGGGTTTGGCACTCGCTACGGAGGCAAGTAGACTAGAAAAGCTTGCAGACCCTGACAAGGAGACTCAGGTAGAGTCATCCGGAAAGAACAAAAGGAAGCTCACTGAAGGTACCCGAACGAATAATGAGAACAAAGGAAAGGGTTATATGGGCACTCTGCCCAAGTGTAACACATGCCAGCGTCATCATTCTGGCCAATGTGGACTGAAAACATGCGAAGTATGTGGGAAACGTGGTCACTTGAAGGACACTTGTTGGGCCCCTGCCGGTCGGGGAGGCCAAGGAGGATTTGGGAATAAAGATAATAACCGTGGTGGTTTTGGAAGTCGCCCACAGGGAAAAGATTACAAGGGTATCCTACCTAAGTGCGACAATTGTTTACGTTATCATGTCGGGCGATGCAAATATGGAAATTGTGGTAACTGTGGCAAGGTGGGACATGTCAAGGAAACTTGTTGGCAAAATACTGAACTTAGTAATGGGGGCCAAGACGGTAGTAAGAATCACGAAGGGGACAACAACAATGATAATTGTCAAGGCAGAATGAGTGATAAACAGAAGCATGCTCGAGGATGTTTAAGCTGTGGAAGCAAAAAGCATTTCAGAAGATATTGCCCGAAAACAATCAGGCGCAAGGATGAAAGCTCCCCGTCGGAGCTAGGGAGGCACGCCAGAGATCCAAGCATGGATAGCGGTACGTCCCACATTACCCAATATTATGCATCCATATTGCCAACTACTGTTGCAAATTTTACGATTCACAATTCTAGTATTCAAGGACATAATTGGTTTACGTAGCGAGTGAGTAATTATTCCAGTACCCATTAGAACTAGCTTGGGAGAAACTAGTGGAAGTCAACGCAGTAACTGGAATCGGCACGATAGAACCCGGAGATCGTAAGTTTACGTAAAGATCTCTTGCCAGTCGAGTTTGGAAGCTTCGACGTGATGATTGGGATGGACTGGTTGACGAACAACCATGCGGAGATTGTCATCCGCGCCCCGAAAACGAACGAAGAAATTATCGTGACTCATGGAGCAGGATACACTCCTACGGAATATCAGACTAAGAAGACCCGAAAATTCTCGCGCAGAGGATGTGCTGCATTCTTGGCTCATGTTGTGGAAAAGGAAGTCAGAGAACCAAAACTCGAAGAGATCCTTGTGATTGGAGAATACCCCGAAGTCTTCCTCGAAGACTTGCCGGAATCATCTCCTCACGATTTGTCGAATCCCGCGTCGACTTAATTCCGGGCACTGCACCCGTAGTCGATGCATCACAGCAACTTACATTTTCGGAGATGCAAGAACTAACAAGAGAAATGTTAGCAATGGTTAGAGAAGGAAGATAACAGACCAAAATTTCCTTTTGGGGTAATCCCATCTTTTACCCATCAAAAAGGAGGACGATGATTTTCAATAAACATCAACTACCGAGAAATGAATAAGCTAATGATCGAGGATAGATATCCTCTGCCAAGAATTGATGATCTGTTCGAGCAACTTCAAGGTTCAAGCTGTTACTCTAAGATCGATCTTCGATCTGGATACCATCAACTAAGGATACAGGAGGAAAGTATCCCGAAAACAGCCTTCCGAACTCGTTATGAACACTACGAGTTCCTCGTTATGCCATTTGGTTTGACGAACGCGCCTGCGGTATTCATGGATCTAATGAATAGAGTTTGCAAGCCATACTTGGGCAAGTTCGTGATTGTGTTTATCGACGACATCTTGATTTATTCAAGGACAAAGGCTGAGCACGAACAGCATCCAAGAGCTATTTTGGGGCTGCTAAAGAAGGAACAGTTGTACGCCAAGTTCTCTAAGTGCGAGTTTTGGCTACGCGAAGTCCAGTTTCTTGGACATGTGGTTAATGGGGATGGAATTCATGTTGATCCCACGAAGATCGAGGCAATCAAGAATTGGGAAACGCCTACAACGCCAACCGAGATTCGGCAATTCTTGGGTTTGGCTGGCTACTATAGAAGGTTCATCGAGGATTTTTCAAAAATCGCTCAACCGTTGACGCTCCTCACCCAGAAGGATAAGACGTTTGATTGGGGAATCAAACAGGACGAAGCGTTTCAGATATTGAAAGATAAGCTCTGCAACGCGCCAATCTTAGCTCTACCGGAAGGTACCGACGACTTTGTGGTATACTGCGACGCTTCGCGTCAGGGTTTGGGTTGTGTGTTGATGCAACGCCAAAAGGTCATTGCTTACGCATCACGCCAACTGAAAGTGCACGAAAAGAACTATACCACCCACGATTTAGAGCTTGGCGCAGTGGATTTTGCACTAAAGATCTGGAGACACTACCTGTATGGTACGAAGTGCACAATCTTCACAGATCACAAAAGCCTACAGCATATATTCAACCAGAAGGAGTTGAATATGAGGCAAAGACGATGGGTTGAATTGTTAAACGACTACGACTGCGAGATAAAGTATCATCCAGGGAAGGCGAATGTAGTCGCCGATGCCCTAAGTCGTAAAGAAAGAATCAAGCCCATAAGGGTTAGGGCTTTGGAAATGATCATACGAACCGATCTTTCCTTGCGCATTCGTGCTGCACAAAAGGAAGCTCTCAAGGAGGGAAACCTTGAGGAAGAATATCTCCGTGGAATGGAGAAGCTTTTGGTACCAAACGAGGAAGGAACATTATGTTTTGAGAAAAGGATTTGGGTTCCTCTGTTTGGTGGATTAAGGGAAGTTATTTTCGACGAAGCGCACAAGTCACGGTACTCTATCCACCCTGGATCGGATAAGATGTACCAAGATCTCAAAAATTACTATTGGTGGCCTAGGATGAAAGGCGACGTTGCTGTTTACGTGAGCAAATGTTTAACGTGCGCTAAGGTCAAGGCAGAATACCAGAAGCCTTCGGGACTTCTGCAACAACCTGAGATTCCCAAGTGGAAGTGGGAACAAATCTCAATGGATTTTGTTACGAAACTGCCAAGAACGCCAAGAGGCCATGATATGATTTGGGTGATTGTTGACCGCCTAACAAAATCCGCACACTTTCTGCCAATCAAGGAGAAAGACAGTACTAGCAAACTTGCGGAAATTTACATGAGAGAGATCGTAGCACGTCATGGAGTACCACTCTCGATCATCTCTGATAGAGACGGAAGGTTTGTGTCAAGAATATGGCAATCCTTCCAAGAATCTTTTGGCTCACAATTGAATCTGAGCACTGCGTTCCATCCGCAAACAGACGGCCAGAGCGAGCGAACAATACAAACGTTGGAAGACATGCTGAGGGCATGTGTTATGGATTTGGGAGGTAGCTGGGATAAACATTTACCGTTGGTCGAATTTTCATACAACAACAGCTACCACACCAGTATTGGTGTCGCGCCATTTGAGGCCCTATACGGACGCAAGTGCCGATCACCACTATGTTGGTCTGACGCCGGTGATAGGCAGCTTGCTGGTCCCGAGATCGTCCAAGAGACGACAGACAAGATTGCGCAAATACTTAAACGCATCGAAGCCGCTCGCCACAGGCAAAAGGCCTACGCAGATCCAAACCGGAAGCATGTGGACTTCCAAGACGGAGAAATGGTGTTATTGAAAGTTTCACCCTGGAAGGGGGTGGCGCGCTTTGGGAAGCGTGGGAAGTTAAATCCGCGCTACATTGGTCCTTTCAGAATTCTGGAAAGAATTGGGACAGTAGCATACAAGTTGGACCTACCTGCTGAACTAAATGGTGTTCACGATACATTTCATGTATCCAATTTAAAGAAACGTCCAACTCAAGTTGACGTTGCCATTCCTATCGACGAGATTCATATTGACGACACGCTCCACTTCGTTGAAGAACCTGTTGAGGTCACAGATTGGAAAGTTAACAAGACCCGCCGGAGCAGTGTCAAGCTCGTCAAAGTTCGTTGGAATGCCAGACATGGTCCTGAATTTACCTGGGAACGTGAGGACCAGATGAAAGAGAAATACCCCCACTTATTTCCTAAGAACCCTGCTTCTACAAGCAGAACTTAAATTTCGGGACGAAATTTATTTAACGGGGGGAGAATGTGACAACCCGCACTAAACCAGGTATCCGTACAACTTAATTAATGAATAATTACTGCTTAATTACTGTGCTTGATTGAAACTAGCTGATAAACTGCTACCTGCATACTGTTACATGCACTTACTTGCATCATACTTTATTTGCTGTCACTACATTAATTACATACTGAACCCTAGTGACAAACATGATGCGCAAAAAGCACAGTAGCACTAACGGATACACAGTGAACATGCTGATATAACCAGCATCAGGCAGACACTGCCTCTAAGGCCTGTTAAGAGCCTCATATATTTTGGCTACACTGGTAGTGAGTGTAGGGATATAAGGGTTGTGTTACCGCGTCTCTAGGAATAAGATACACTGATTCGGATGTGCCTAAAACGTACTTTAAGTACCAAACACAGCACTTTAATAAATAAACCAGCTTTTAGCTGACTAGTAAAGTGCCAGAACATGAGAAAATATTACTAGACACTTTCTAAAGTGTCGGGAAAACAAATTGTGTCACTAAAAATGTAATAACGACACTTTAAAGCCTTTTGTAACGCTTTAACGGATTACTATCCAACCGAACAACCAGACTTAACCCGGGACACAAAAATATTGCCATTGACATTGTTTTTCTTTTTCTGAGCCAGTTAGGGTCCCCGAATACCGTAACACCCGTTACAATTTACTACACACTAATACTTTATTTAATGTCCCTAATTAACTAACTAAGTCACCTAACTTGAGATTGAAATCCAACTAAACCCCTCCCCCATATGTAAATGGCGTACAGCATGGCCCCCTTTCTTCTCATAATTCGATTTCCCCATGTGCCACCAAGAAGCTTCCAAGTTCCCATGCACAGTTGACTTTTGAATTGTGGAAGTTGAGATAGTACCAACAATTACATCTAGCACCCCCTTACTACTTATCTATTTACCAAAAATCTTACACTTGACACCCCTTTTCTTGGCTGGATTTTCGGCAATGTCTGACACCCCACAAGATTCCTTAAAGTCCTCCATTTTCCCATGCAATCCCTTAGATATTTTAGGGTGATATGGTTGTGTACTTCTTGTACACATAACCCAACGGTTAAAAAGAATTTGGTTTAATAAATAACCAACCTTATCCTTACCTCCTACACCTCATCACAACATAAAACATCTCTCCTTCTTTCCCTTTGGCTCACGGCCGAACCCACATCCACATAAGCAACCATTTTCGGTTTTTGATCTTCAAGTTTCGAGCACATTCAAGTATTACGGGTCACATACGAGGAGTCTTGGAGCAAGCGGAACGCGAAGGACCACCTTCTTTGGCTTTTATCCACTCGTTTTTCGCCAAGAATCTTCCCTAGCCTTGAGCTAGAGGTATAACACTTAAAACTCATTTTTGAACTTGTCTAAGGTGGTTAAAAGGATTTGTGTCGGTTAAATATCGTTAACATACAATTTCATACATAAAAGTCTACTTAAAATGCTAATGTTGGTGGTTAATAGCATATGTGTTGTGTAAAAGTTGTAGTATTCGAAATATGTGATTATTTAGACCCGATCTATGATGTGGTAGCTCGGATCACCGCTTAACCCGGTTTGGTAAGATCGTTGATCTTAACATAAGCTTGTTTTGGATAATACAAGGGTTAAAAGGTGAAACTCTACCACACATGAAACATGAACTTGTGTAAAAGTGTTTTAACTTGTACAATGGTGTTTAAAACTAGCAGATCTACGTATCTGCAAGTGGTATTTTCAAAGGACCACGCGTCAAAGAAATCATGTTTTCTAAAAGACGGATCTTACACTAACAAACATGGTCTTTATAAGCCACAAGTGTATAAACACTTGTGAAATGAAAAGATCCGACAAAGAACTAGTTTTGTCAAATGTTACTAGAAGTTGTAAAGACGGATTTCTCTAAACACGAGGTTTTCACGAGATCAAAGTTACTTTATATAAAGATCTACAAAATATAATGGGATTTACACTATAGTTGCGGAAAAACTACAAGTTCATGCGATTATGCGATTTACATACTTGTCGACTAGTTAGAAGTGTCGGAAATTGTTTGATTGAATAAAGAAGTTGTTGAATTGGTTTTGTAAAAGAAAATGATACGCTTGAAAGCGTGGCCACCTCCAGTTACAGAGGAAACTCTGGCGAAATTTTTCTAAAAACATAACACTTAGAATTATTTACACAACAAGTGTTAGAATTATTTTTGACATGTTTTCGAAACATAAATTTCGCCAAGACTTTATTTACTAAATATTCGGAGGTGGGATTTTCACAAGATTTAACGTGATATGGTCACACACTGTTTATGATTATTTTGTGAAATACATAAATATTATTTTTAGGAGTAAAAATAATATTTACAAACGTTAACGCTTCCAAAATAATGCGAACGCTTTCACATGAATATATAAGTTACGCCGGTGATTATATTACCACTCGATTGTAAAACGTAACTTACGCACATGTATTGAATCCCCCATCCTTGGGAAGGAAATTAACTACCAAGTATACAAAATGTAAACACGAAATAGTTGTCTAACTATTTCCCAAAGACGTAAACTATAAAGCTAAGGCACGGCCGTCCGTCTAATAGTATTAGCACTTGTAGGTCGTCGCACAGCTTTCCGATTTGGAGATACTTGGTAGAGACGCTTCACTGTGAGTTCATGTCCCCCTTTTCTCTAACTGTTTTCAGTTTTCTTAACTGCGGGGGTGAAATACATGTTACTTTGTTTACAAGTACTTTATACACGGTATGATTTACGTAAGGAGGTTTAGATCATGTGAATGGGTAGTTAGAACACCGAGGGACTCGAGCGGTAGATCTATTTGGGTGTAGCGAGCCCAGCTCCCGGCCCACCAGAACAGGCCTCACAGAGGACTAACAGAACGGACCCGGAGTGACTTGGTACCCAACGCAAAATCAGCTAGGGTTGTGTCTTCCTACTTGCATTTCACGACATGCTAATGGCCTTGCAAACCATTGGTGATCACAAGTCCTCTTACACTGCTACATACCAGGAAACTTTTATACTTACAAGTGTTTTTACTTACTCACTTGCACATGAACTCGCTCAACATTATTGTTGATTTTTCAACTCACATGTATTTCAGGAAATTAAACGGATCTGGCACGGTATGGAACGTTTTCCGCTGCACTTGTCATGGAGTCATCAGGGTTTAGGGGATGTGTCTCCTTCCTGGACAAGACACAGTCCTTAAACCACGTTTATGTTATGTTTTAGTTGTAATGTTGTTGAACAAGGTTATGGTTGTTGGTTAAAACAATGGTACTGTATTTTCTTTTCAAAACTTAATGGATGACTTGCATGGTTTTTAAATTCATATAGCATGTTATGGTTAAGCTATGGTATTGAGAAGTCACACCAAAAATTAACCACGCTTCCGCAAAGCCAGGGTGTGACAGCTTGGTATCAGAGCTCTGATCATAGCGAACTAGGATTCTTTCTCGAGTCTAGACTATGATCACTAGGGCTCTCACGAAAACATTTTTCTGCATACCACTTAAGTCCAGATCCACACTTTTTACAAACAAATGTTGAGCACATTTTATTTATTTATAGGCTCAGCTTGGAGGGCTGAGGATCGGTCTGGAGGATCGAGGTGGTTAAGGTAGTTGAGCACGTTGGTTTGTTATAGGATCGATCTGGAGGATCGTGGCTTGGTCTAGGTGACCAAGGTAGTGGGCTAGCAAGGCTAGGAAGAAAAGGCTCAGCTTGGAGGGCTGAGGATCGATCTGGAGGATCGAGGTTTGGTTTAAGTGAAGGATAGAGCAGTCTGGTAGACTGGATGAAATTGGCTAGTAAGACTAGGAGAAGTATGTGATACCTTACTTGGTGACTTATGTGATTAACTGATTATATGATTGATTATATTATACGTATATGTGTTTGTGTTACAACGTTATGTTTTCATCAAGTACTAGAAAGATGGGCACTACGAACCCCATGACCATAGTATCAGACGACATAGTTCAACAAGGCACGAGGTGTACATTTCTGATACTACCGGCACAAACAATGACGACTTTCAGCCCTTGGTGCACTGCCTGAAGTCGTAGCAGAGCCTACTGATGGCCATCTTGTTGGGAATTTGCCACTGGCGGTGATCCCTGCTCCTGTGCCCCTTACCACTTATCTCGTTGTTGATATGCCCCCGACACTGCCTCTGAAGACGATGTCGAACTATTAAGAGGAGGACCCACTTGAGGGCAAGGCCCTCTCGCTGCTAGCATTAGACTACTGCATGCGGACGCTCCTGTAGGAGAAACTCATTTCCCTATCCCAGACTCATTTGAGTCTCTGACATCCGCGTCTTCGCACATACAGGGAATGCAGCACTACTTACACGACGCCGACCCTGATATGGCATCACTAGCTGCACCGGATCCCGCACACAGTTTTGAGTTTGATCATGATTATGAGGACAATTCTGTTTTTCCGCCTGGTGTTGATCCAGACCATGACATTGAGTTCATGCACTTAGACCAGCCCTTGGGGGATCCCGTAACCCCTGTGATTGTTGATCCAGCTGATTTTGATTCGGAGCTAGCCGTGGCCCCTGAGCCAGGCGTTGCTCCTGACCCCGCATTGGAGTATGACCCTGTTCATGCCAATGCACCGGCTGTTGCTCCTTGATTGATCATCTGCTTGGATGAGAGAAAAGTTGGGGTAACTGTGCAAGACAATTTATTATTACGGGGGCCCACGTAATAACGATTTGTAGTGCACAGGAATCCTGGTGGACTCTGCAGGCCAAGCTAATGATAACCAATGCAGCAGGAAATAACCTAAACACAAATGACCTAGGCGATGTAGCCTCGAGTTCATTCTATTACAAGCAACAAGCCAAATTGACAAGCCTATGTGAAGGCTCAGGAATTTATTTCCCCCACTTATACAGTAAGTGTATTTGCGTGTGAAATGGGGTGATTACTTGATGGCTTACGTTGCTATATATATACCCCATAGACAATTGAAACATTGTCCAACCCGCTTCACACTATTTCGACAAAAAGAGAATGTCACCCAGACGTGACACGAACACCAGTACGTCGCCAAGGACAGAAGACGAGCTGCAATAACGCATCTCACAGATAAACGCACGACATGAAGCCCTCCACTTTAAGTACAACGATGGCATTACTGGGGATAACCCTCCAACTGGCTGCACCTATAAACAGTTCCTGAACTGCAAGCCTTTGAACTTTGATAAAACAGGAGGCACCGTTGCATTTGTTCGTTGGTCCGAAGAGACCAACTCCATTCTAAGAACGGGTAACTGTTCGCCCCAACAGAGTGTTACCTACATCTCGGGGATATTTCTAGATGGCACACTCTCTTAATGGAACCTCCATGTTCAGATCCTTGGCACAGACGCTGCTTATACACTGAGCTGGGACGAGCTCAAGGAAACGATTGAGAAGAAATGTTGTTTTAGGACAGAAATTCAGAAACTTGACGTGGAGTCCTGAAATTTGAGAAAGGACGAACCAGAGACTCCTGAACATGACCAGCGATCGCACGACTTGTCTAGGGTCGTCCCCTACTAAGTCATTGATGTAGTATGATATAGTGGTGTACTTGTGAGCTTCACATTGTGGTCTCGAATTGTGGCAATACAATCGCAGTATTCTCATCACATGCGATGTTCAATCAATTGTTTATGTCCTATAGCATAAGAGGTTATGTGATTGACTTGTTGATAACATGAGATGTTATGTGTTGGTATTGTTGAATGCATACGTACACTTCACTTGCTATGACCTAACCTATGTGAAACATCTTTTAGAAGATGCCGCCAAGACGCGAAATGCGCATGCCCACCTCTGAGGCAGAACTTAAAGAGATAATTGCTGCAGCGATAGCACAGCACGAGGCCCTACGCTCCGAACCAATCAAAGGTACCTCAGAAAATAACGGTTGTTCCTACTGGCACTTCCTCAACTACAAGCCTCCGAAGTTCGACGGCACTAGGGGTGCCATAACTTTTGTAAAATGGATTGAAAGTATGGAATCCATCTTTCGAATGAGTGGCTGTACGCCAGAACAACAGGTCCCATACGTTTCTGAGCTGTTTCAAGATGGAGCTCGATTATGGTGGAATCTTCAGGTTCGAATAATGGGCCTAACTACAGCATACGCGTTAACTTGGGATGAGCTGAAAGGAATGATGCATAAGAAGTATTGCCCCCACACGGAAACCCAGAAGTGGGAAGATGAATTTCGGAGCCTAATGATGGAAGGTCCGAAGGTGTTGGAGTACGTGCAACGACTCCATGATCTGTCACAAATTGTTCCATACCTGGTAAAACCAGAACTGAAGAAATTGGAACAATTCATTTGGGAACTGGCGCCTCAAGTCTTGAGCTTGATGACAACATCAACGCCACCAACAACTGATGCTGCAAGTAAGATGGGTTTGGCACTCGCTACGGAGGCAAATAGACTAGAAAAGCTTGCAGACCCTGACAAGGAGACTCAGGTAGAGTCATCCGGAAAGAACAAAAGGAAGCTCACTGAAGGTACCCGAACGAATAATGAGAACAAAGGAAAGGGTTATATGGGCACTCTGCCCAAGTGTAACACATGCCAGCGTCATCATTCTGGCCAATGTGGACTGAAAACATGCGAAGTATGTGGGAAACGTGGTCACTTGAAGGACACTTGTTGGGCCCCTGCCGGTCGGGGAGGCCAAGGAGGATTTGGGAATAAAGATAATAACCGTGGTGGTTTTGGAAGTCGCCCACAGGGAAAAGATTACAAGGGTATCCTACCTAAGTGCGACAATTGTTTACGTTATCATGTCGGGCGATGCAAATATGGAAATTGTGGTAACTGTGGCAAGGTGGGACATGTCAAGGAAACTTGTTGGCAAAATACTGAACTTAGTAATGGGGGCCAAGACGGTAGTAAGAATCACGAAGGGGACAACAACAATGATAATTGTCAAGGCAGAATGAGTGATAAACAGAAGCATGCTCGAGGATGTTTAAGCTGTGGAAGCAAAAAGCATTTCAGAAGATATTGCCCGAAAACAATCAGGCGCAAGGATGAAAGCTCCCCGTCGGAGCTAGGGAGGCACGCCAGAGATCCAAGCATGGATAGCGGTACGTCCCACATTACCCAATATTATGCATCCATATTGCCAACTACTGTTGCAAATTTTACGATTCACAATTCTAGTATTCAAGGACATAATTGGTTTACGTAGCGAGTGAGTAATTATTCCAGTACCCATTAGAACTAGCTTGGGAGAAACTAGTGGAAGTCAACGCAGTAACTGGAATCGGCACGATAGAACCCGGAGATCGTAAGTTTACGTAAAGATCTCTTGCCAGTCGAGTTTGGAAGCTTCGACGTGATGATTGGGATGGACTGGTTGACGAACAACCATGCGGAGATTGTCATCCGCGCCCCGAAAACGAACGAAGAAATTATCGTGACTCATGGAGCAGGATACACTCCTACGGAATATCAGACTAAGAAGACCCGAAAATTCTCGCGCAGAGGATGTGCTGCATTCTTGGCTCATGTTGTGGAAAAGGAAGTCAGAGAACCAAAACTCGAAGAGATCCTTGTGATTGGAGAATACCCCGAAGTCTTCCTCGAAGACTTGCCGGAATCATCTCCTCACGATTTGTCGAATCCCGCGTCGACTTAATTCCGGGCACTGCACCCGTAGTCGATGCATCACAGCAACTTACATTTTCGGAGATGCAAGAACTAACAAGAGAAATGTTAGCAATGGTTAGAGAAGGAAGATAACAGACCAAAATTTCCTTTTGGGGTAATCCCATCTTTTACCCATCAAAAAGGAGGACGATGATTTTCAATAAACATCAACTACCGAGAAATGAATAAGCTAATGATCGAGGATAGATATCCTCTGCCAAGAATTGATGATCTGTTCGAGCAACTTCAAGGTTCAAGCTGTTACTCTAAGATCGATCTTCGATCTGGATACCATCAACTAAGGATACAGGAGGAAAGTATCCCGAAAACAGCCTTCCGAACTCGTTATGAACACTACGAGTTCCTCGTTATGCCATTTGGTTTGACGAACGCGCCTGCGGTATTCATGGATCTAATGAATAGAGTTTGCAAGCCATACTTGGGCAAGTTCGTGATTGTGTTTATCGACGACATCTTGATTTATTCAAGGACAAAGGCTGAGCACGAACAGCATCCAAGAGCTATTTTGGGGCTGCTAAAGAAGGAACAGTTGTACGCCAAGTTCTCTAAGTGCGAGTTTTGGCTACGCGAAGTCCAGTTTCTTGGACATGTGGTTAATGGGGATGGAATTCATGTTGATCCCACGAAGATCGAGGCAATCAAGAATTGGGAAACGCCTACAACGCCAACCGAGATTCGGCAATTCTTGGGTTTGGCTGGCTACTATAGAAGGTTCATCGAGGATTTTTCAAAAATCGCTCAACCGTTGACGCTCCTCACCCAGAAGGATAAGACGTTTGATTGGGGAATCAAACAGGACGAAGCGTTTCAGATATTGAAAGATAAGCTCTGCAACGCGCCAATCTTAGCTCTACCGGAAGGTACCGACGACTTTGTGGTATACTGCGACGCTTCGCGTCAGGGTTTGGGTTGTGTGTTGATGCAACGCCAAAAGGTCATTGCTTACGCATCACGCCAACTGAAAGTGCACGAAAAGAACTATACCACCCACGATTTAGAGCTTGGCGCAGTGGATTTTGCACTAAAGATCTGGAGACACTACCTGTATGGTACGAAGTGCACAATCTTCACAGATCACAAAAGCCTACAGCATATATTCAACCAGAAGGAGTTGAATATGAGGCAAAGACGATGGGTTGAATTGTTAAACGACTACGACTGCGAGATAAAGTATCATCCAGGGAAGGCGAATGTAGTCGCCGATGCCCTAAGTCGTAAAGAAAGAATCAAGCCCATAAGGGTTAGGGCTTTGGAAATGATCATACGAACCGATCTTTCCTTGCGCATTCGTGCTGCACAAAAGGAAGCTCTCAAGGAGGGAAACCTTGAGGAAGAATATCTCCGTGGAATGGAGAAGCTTTTGGTACCAAACGAGGAAGGAACATTATGTTTTGAGAAAAGGATTTGGGTTCCTCTGTTTGGTGGATTAAGGGAAGTTATTTTCGACGAAGCGCACAAGTCACGGTACTCTATCCACCCTGGATCGGATAAGATGTACCAAGATCTCAAAAATTACTATTGGTGGCCTAGGATGAAAGGCGACGTTGCTGTTTACGTGAGCAAATGTTTAACGTGCGCTAAGGTCAAGGCAGAATACCAGAAGCCTTCGGGACTTCTGCAACAACCTGAGATTCCCAAGTGGAAGTGGGAACAAATCTCAATGGATTTTGTTACGAAACTGCCAAGAACGCCAAGAGGCCATGATATGATTTGGGTGATTGTTGACCGCCTAACAAAATCCGCACACTTTCTGCCAATCAAGGAGAAAGACAGTACTAGCAAACTTGCGGAAATTTACATGAGAGAGATCGTAGCACGTCATGGAGTACCACTCTCGATCATCTCTGATAGAGACGGAAGGTTTGTGTCAAGAATATGGCAATCCTTCCAAGAATCTTTTGGCTCACAATTGAATCTGAGCACTGCGTTCCATCCGCAAACAGACGGCCAGAGCGAGCGAACAATACAAACGTTGGAAGACATGCTGAGGGCATGTGTTATGGATTTGGGAGGTAGCTGGGATAAACATTTACCGTTGGTCGAATTTTCATACAACAACAGCTACCACACCAGTATTGGTGTCGCGCCATTTGAGGCCCTATACGGACGCAAGTGCCGATCACCACTATGTTGGTCTGACGCCGGTGATAGGCAGCTTGCTGGTCCCGAGATCGTCCAAGAGACGACAGACAAGATTGCGCAAATACTTAAACGCATCGAAGCCGCTCGCCACAGGCAAAAGGCCTACGCAGATCCAAACCGGAAGCATGTGGACTTCCAAGACGGAGAAATGGTGTTATTGAAAGTTTCACCCTGGAAGGGGGTGGCGCGCTTTGGGAAGCGTGGGAAGTTAAATCCGCGCTACATTGGTCCTTTCAGAATTCTGGAAAGAATTGGGACAGTAGCATACAAGTTGGACCTACCTGCTGAACTAAATGGTGTTCACGATACATTTCATGTATCCAATTTAAAGAAACGTCCAACTCAAGTTGACGTTGCCATTCCTATCGACGAGATTCATATTGACGACACGCTCCACTTCGTTGAAGAACCTGTTGAGGTCACAGATTGGAAAGTTAACAAGACCCGCCGGAGCAGTGTCAAGCTCGTCAAAGTTCGTTGGAATGCCAGACATGGTCCTGAATTTACCTGGGAACGTGAGGACCGGATGAAAGAGAAATACCCCCACTTATTTCCTAAGAACCCTGCTTCTACAAGCAGAACTTAAATTTCGGGACGAAATTTATTTAACGGGGGGAGAATGTGACAACCCGCACTAAACCAGGTATCCGTACAACTTAATTAATGAATAATTACTGCTTAATTACTGTGCTTGATTGAAACTAGCTGATAAACTGCTACCTGCATACTGTTACATGCACTTACTTGCATCATACTTTATTTGCTGTCACTACATTAATTACATACTGAACCCTAGTGACAAACATGATGCGCAAAAAGCACAGTAGCACTAACGGATACACAGTGAACATGCTGATATAACCAGCATCAGGCAGACACTGCCTCTAAGGCCTGTTAAGAGCCTCATATATTTTGGCTACACTGGTAGTGAGTGTAGGGATATAAGGGTTGTGTTACCGCGTCTCTAGGAATAAGATACACTGATTCGGATGTGCCTAAAACGTACTTTAAGTACCAAACACAGCACTTTAATAAATAAACCAGCTTTTAGCTGACTAGTAAAGTGCCAGAACATGAGAAAATATTACTAGACACTTTCTAAAGTGTCGGGAAAACAAATTGTGTCACTAAAAATGTAATAACGACACTTTAAAGCCTTTTGTAACGCTTTAACGGATTACTATCCAACCGAACAACCAGACTTAACCCGGGACACAAAAATATTGCCATTGACATTGTTTTTCTTTTTCTGAGCCAGTTAGGGTCCCCGAATACCGTAACACCCGTTACAATTTACTACACACTAATACTTTATTTAATGTCCCTAATTAACTAACTAAGTCACCTAACTTGAGATTGAAATCCAACTAAACCCCTCCCCCATATGTAAATGGCGTACAGCATGGCCCCCTTTCTTCTCATAATTCGATTTCCCCATGTGCCACCAAGAAGCTTCCAAGTTCCCATGCACAGTTGACTTTTGAATTGTGGAAGTTGAGATAGTACCAACAATTACATCTAGCACCCCCTTACTACTTATCTATTTACCAAAAATCTTACACTTGACACCCCTTTTCTTGGCTGGATTTTCGGCAATGTCTGACACCCCACAAGATTCCTTAAAGTCCTCCATTTTCCCATGCAATCCCTTAGATATTTTAGGGTGATATGGTTGTGTACTTCTTGTACACATAACCCAACGGTTAAAAAGAATTTGGTTTAATAAATAACCAACCTTATCCTTACCTCCTACACCTCATCACAACATAAAACATCTCTCCTTCTTTCCCTTTGGCTCACGGCCGAACCCACATCCACATAAGCAACCATTTTCGGTTTTTGATCTTCAAGTTTCGAGCACATTCAAGTATTACGGGTCACATACGAGGAGTCTTGGAGCAAGCGGAACGCGAAGGACCACCTTCTTTGGCTTTTATCCACTCGTTTTTCGCCAAGAATCTTCCCTAGCCTTGAGCTAGAGGTATAACACTTAAAACTCATTTTTGAACTTGTCTAAGGTGGTTAAAAGGATTTGTGTCGGTTAAATATCGTTAACATACAATTTCATACATAAAAGTCTACTTAAAATGCTAATGTTGGTGGTTAATAGCATATGTGTTGTGTAAAAGTTGTAGTATTCGAAATATGTGATTATTTAGACCCGATCTATGATGTGGTAGCTCGGATCACCGCTTAACCCGGTTTGGTAAGATCGTTGATCTTAACATAAGCTTGTTTTGGATAATACAAGGGTTAAAAGGTGAAACTCTACCACACATGAAACATGAACTTGTGTAAAAGTGTTTTAACTTGTACAATGGTGTTTAAAACTAGCAGATCTACGTATCTGCAAGTGGTATTTTCAAAGGACCACGCGTCAAAGAAATCATGTTTTCTAAAAGACGGATCTTACACTAACAAACATGGTCTTTATAAGCCACAAGTGTATAAACACTTGTGAAATGAAAAGATCCGACAAAGAACTAGTTTTGTCAAATGTTACTAGAAGTTGTAAAGACGGATTTCTCTAAACACGAGGTTTTCACGAGATCAAAGTTACTTTATATAAAGATCTACAAAATATAATGGGATTTACACTATAGTTGCGGAAAAACTACAAGTTCATGCGATTATGCGATTTACATACTTGTCGACTAGTTAGAAGTGTCGGAAATTGTTTGATTGAATAAAGAAGTTGTTGAATTGGTTTTGTAAAAGAAAATGATACGCTTGAAAGCGTGGCCACCTCCAGTTACAGAGGAAACTCTGGCGAAATTTTTCTAAAAACATAACACTTAGAATTATTTACACAACAAGTGTTAGAATTATTTTTGACATGTTTTCGAAACATAAATTTCGCCAAGACTTTATTTACTAAATATTCGGAGGTGGGATTTTCACAAGATTTAACGTGATATGGTCACACACTGTTTATGATTATTTTGTGAAATACATAAATATTATTTTTAGGAGTAAAAATAATATTTACAAACGTTAACGCTTCCAAAATAATGCGAACGCTTTCACATGAATATATAAGTTACGCCGGTGATTATATTACCACTCGATTGTAAAACGTAACTTACGCACATGTATTGAATCCCCCATCCTTGGGAAGGAAATTAACTACCAAGTATACAAAATGTAAACACGAAATAGTTGTCTAACTATTTCCCAAAGACGTAAACTATAAAGCTAAGGCACGGCCGTCCGTCTAATAGTATTAGCACTTGTAGGTCGTCGCACAGCTTTCCGATTTGGAGATACTTGGTAGAGACGCTTCACTGTGAGTTCATGTCCCCCTTTTCTCTAACTGTTTTCAGTTTTCTTAACTGCGGGGGTGAAATACATGTTACTTTGTTTACAAGTACTTTATACACGGTATGATTTACGTAAGGAGGTTTAGATCATGTGAATGGGTAGTTAGAACACCGAGGGACTCGAGCGGTAGATCTATTTGGGTGTAGCGAGCCCAGCTCCCGGCCCACCAGAACAGGCCTCACAGAGGACTAACAGAACGGACCCGGAGTGACTTGGTACCCAACGCAAAATCAGCTAGGGTTGTGTCTTCCTACTTGCATTTCACGACATGCTAATGGCCTTGCAAACCATTGGTGATCACAAGTCCTCTTACACTGCTACATACCAGGAAACTTTTATACTTACAAGTGTTTTTACTTACTCACTTGCACATGAACTCGCTCAACATTATTGTTGATTTTTCAACTCACATGTATTTCAGGAAATTAAACGGATCTGGCACGGTATGGAACGTTTTCCGCTGCACTTGTCATGGAGTCATCAGGGTTTAGGGGATGTGTCTCCTTCCTGGACAAGACACAGTCCTTAAACCACGTTTATGTTATGTTTTAGTTGTAATGTTGTTGAACAAGGTTATGGTTGTTGGTTAAAACAATGGTACTGTATTTTCTTTTCAAAACTTAATGGATGACTTGCATGGTTTTTAAATTCATATAGCATGTTATGGTTAAGCTATGGTATTGAGAAGTCACACCAAAAATTAACCACGCTTCCGCAAAGCCAGGGTGTGACACGTATGATAACTGTTATTGTAGGAAAACTCAACTAAAGGTAGATGAGTATCCCAGCTGCCGCCTAGATCCATGACACATGCACGAAGCATATCTTCTAACGTTTGTATAGTCCGTTCGCTCTGGCCGTCTATTCTTGAGACAAAGCGTCCATCTCTGTCTGAAATGATTGAGATTGGCACTCCATGACATGCCACAATTTCTCTTAAGTATATTTCAGCAAGCTTTCCAGTGCTGTCTTTTTCTCGGATCGGTAGGAAGTGCGCAGACTTTGTTAACCGATTAACTATTACCCATATCATATCGTGCCCTCTCGGGGTCCTGGGTAATTTTGTTATGAAGTCCATCGAGATTTGTTCCCACTACCACACGGGAATCTCTGGTTGTTGTAGTAGGCCGGATGGTTTCTGATATTCTGCCTTAACCTTGGCACAGGTTAGGCATTTTCCAACATAAACAGCAACGTCGCTTTTAAGTCTCGGCCACCAGTAATATTCCTTCAAGTCTTGGTACATCTTGTCCGATCCTGGATGGATCGAATATCTCGATTTGTGGGCTTCATCAAGGATGACTTCTCGTATGCCACCATAGAGTGGAACCCAAATACGCTTCTTGAAGTATAAGGCTCCCTCTTCGTTTGGCACCATGTATTTCAGCATACCCCGTAGGTATTCAGATTTACGGTTCTCTTCTTTAAGAGCTTCTTGTTGTGCATCGCGAATGCGTGCAGTGAGGTTCGTTCGAATCGTCATTTCCAATGCTCGAACCCTTAGGGTCTTAACCCTTTCTTTTCGGCTCAACGCGTCCGCTACAACGTTTGCCTTTCCAGGATGGTACTTAATCTCACAGTCATAATCGTTTAGCAGCTCGACCCAACGTCGCTGGCGCATATTCAATTCCTTCTGATCAAATATGTGTTGTAAGCTTTTGTGATCTGTGAAGATGGTACATCGAGTACCATATAAATAATGTCGCCAAATCTTCAAGACGAATACTACCGCACCTAGCTCCAGGTCGTGCGTGGTATAGTTTCTTTCATGTACCTTCAATTGTCTTGAAGCGTAAGCGATGACTTTTTGGCGTTGCATGAGCACGCAACCTAAGCCTTGTCGTGAGGCATCGCAGTATACCACGAAGTCTTCAGTGCCTTCGGGTAATGATAGTATCGGTGCATCGCAGAGCTTGTTCTTAAGTAGCTGAAAGGCTTCTTCCTGTTTGTGACCCCAGTCGTATTTCTTGTCTTTCTGTGTAAGGGTCGTTAGCGGTTGAGCTATCTTTGAGAAGTTCTCGATGAAACGTCGGTAGTAGCCTGCTAAGCCCAAAAATTGTCGAACTTCAGTTGGGGTCTTGGGAGCTTCCCAATTCTTTATTGCTTATATCTTGGACGGGTCTACTTGAATGCCCTTCTCATTCACAACGTGACCAAGAAATTGTACTTCGCGAATCCAGAATTCGCATTTGGAGAACTTTGCATAAAGCTTCTCTTTCTTCAGTAGTTCCAAGATGGTTCTGAGATGTTGCTCGTGTTCTTCTTTCGTTCGCGAATAAATCAGGATATCATCGATAAATACAATCACGAATTTATCGAGATATGGTTTGCATACGCGGTTCATCAGATCCATAAAGACCGCTGGTGCATTCGTCAGCCTGAATGGCATCACAAGAAATTCGTAGTGCCCATATCGCGTTCTGAATGCAGTTTTTGGTACGCTTTCCTCTTGGATTCTCAGCTGATGATATCCAGATCGAAGGTCGATCTTGGAATAGTAGCTTGATCCTTGCAGTTGATCAAATAAGTCATCGATCCTTGGTAGCGGATACCGATTCTTGATAGTGAGCTTGTTCAGTTCCCTGTAATCGATACACATCCGCAGTGTTCCATCCTTCTTCTTCACGAATGCTTAGCTCCCCAGGGTGAGAAGCTTGGCCTTATAAATCCTTTATCCAACAACTCCTGGAGCTGTGTAGATAATTCTTGCATTTCGGATGGCGCAAGTCGATAGGGTGCCTTGGCTACAGGAGCAGCTCCCGGAACCAAGTCTATACGGAATTCGACTTATCGTTGCAGAGGTAGTCCTGGCAGATCTTCTGGGAACACATCAGGAAATTCCTTCACCACAGGAATGTCTTCGAGTTTTGGCTCCACAGCCTTCTTGTCTATAACGTGTGCTAGGAAAGCGACACATCCTTTCTTTAAGCACTTCCGTGCCTTCATGCAACTGATGATTCGAAGAGGTGCGTCTCGTTTTTCTCCATGCACGATGAGAGTTTCACCATTCGCTAAAGGGATGCGAATGATTTTCTCATGACAAATAACTTCAGCTTTGTTCTTGGACAACCAGTCCATTCCGACTACTACATCGAAGCTACCCAATTGAATAGGTAGGAGGTCGATGCTAAACCTTCGTTCACCAAGTTCTAGCGTGCAGCCTCTAACAACTTCGCCTGATTCAACAAGTTTACCATTGGCTAGTTCTATGGAATAAGGAATTTCTAATCTACTAGATTCTATTCCGAGTATGCGTTTAAATTCCACAGACATGAAGCTATAATCGGTGCCAGTGTCAAATAATATGGATGCAAAGTGATTGTTAATGAGAAACGTACCGGTGACCACGTTAGGGTCCTCGCGTGCGTTCTTTGCTCCAATCACAAATGCTCTAGCCTGAGCATTGTTTCTCTCTGGGCAGTTCTTCATGAAATGATCATTGCTTCCACACTTGAAGCATCCTTGGTTCTGCCCTTTCCCGTTACCATTCTTGTTACCAGCACCGTTTCCATTTCGGTTCTTTCCTTTTCCCCAACAGTCTTCTGTTTGATGACCCAATTTACCACATTTGTCGCACCTAGGAATGCGACAAGCTCCTTCATGATGATACTTACATTTTTGGCATCTAGGTATGGAGCCTTGGTATGCTTTGGTTGCATGGGTTTTCGCCTCCTGGGACGGGTTAGCGTCACGCTTCTTGCTGAAACCCTTGTTGTTACGAGTTGCTTGGTTCATACTTGTATGCTTTCTCTTCTTATCGCCGGACGAATCGGCATGTGTCTCGGTCTTCTCTGTTGGGTTTAGTGATAACTTCTTCATACGAACACAATCTTCAGTCAGGCTGACAGCCAGAGTTACAGCCTCAGTGATTGTTTGTGGTTTGGCCGACGTCACCATGCCACGAAACTCTGGGGCCAGTCCCCAAATGTAGCGTTCAACACGCTTAAATTCGGGAGTCACCATGTAGGGAAGCACTCTTGACAGATCGTGGAACCTTCGAGTATAACCATTAATGTCAGCACCTACCATGGTCAAGTGCCAGAACTCCGTTTCCAGCCTTTGGAGTTCAGCGCGAGAGCAATACTTCTCTCTCATTCTTTCCTTCAGTTCCTCCCAAGTTAAGCCATAAGCGGCATCATCACCCAAAGTTTGGGCTTGCAGGTTCCACCAAGTCAGGGCTTCATCGACAAACAACCCAGTGGCAAAAGTGACTTGCTGGTCCGCGGTACACTTGCTCATGCGGATGGTAGCTTCAGTCTTCTCCGTCCAGCGCACAAATGCTACTGCACCTCCTGTGCCATCATAGTTCATCGGCTTGCAGTCGAGGAACTGCTTGAAAGTGCAGCCTTGAGCCGCGTTGCCTCCGGATGAATCTCCGTTCCCATTACGTCTAGCGTTGCTTGGGCCACCACTGTCTTGAGTACGGTTCACCTCGTACTGGGCGATAGCAGCGGAGATCCTTTCTTCCAGTAGAGCGTTCAGCTCTTCAGCAGTTCTGGGCAGTGGGGGAGGAGGAGGTTGATCGTCATTGCGAGCATTCACAGCTTTCCTGGGTGCCATGTTCTGACAGAAGATAACACAACAGGGTTAGACATTTGTTTGATATCGTCACACTAGACAGTAGTATCATATATATTCACAGGTATATATATACCACATAAGTGACATCAAACAATTATTACTCTAGCAGAGTACTTAGTGGGCTTGCACTGAGGGAATCTATACGTGACAAGACTTGCTGTGGTTTCTGTGCACTGAATTTCCATAATTATGTATGCATCCATAATTACGTAACTCCTTGCACAGTCCGCACACTTCGTTTCATCCTCGTATTTCTTCCTTCAGATGGGCCATCGCTTTCAGATAAAGTCACGTATACTTGTGACATTCTACTTCTAGTACATGCTAATTATCACACATAATTGCAAGTAATTTCTAGTCAACGACAAGTGCTACTCAAGTGCACTCTAAGTCTCGTAGTGTCTTTTCTAGACTCATGTAGACAGTTTCAGGCAGTGGATGTCGCGGGACGTTTTATGCAATGAAAACTCTTTGAAAATTGTTTTCGTGAATGGATCCTAGAGATTGTAGACTAGACTCGAGAAGGAATCCTGGTTCACTACAATCGCAGCTCTGATACCAATCTGTCACACCCCTTTCTGCGGCGGAAGCACGAGGTGTGATCATGAAAGGTTCTCATTGCATACGAAAGGTAAACATGCTATATGCTCGTAAAAACATCAAATACCATAATTTGAAAACATAAGTTTAGCGTTTATATCGCTAAGTCGCATAAAACATTGTCTTAAAAAGTTTACAACTTTATTTAAAGATAAACTTAAGCGACATCCACAAGCATAAGCGAGACCGCGCGCACATCCATCCTAGTTACCTGAAATACATGTGAGTTTTGGAAAAACGTCAACATAATGTTGGTGTGAATTCATGCAGTTTTGTATTTCACGTTTGTATACTTTGTATAAAAACATAGTTGTGAATAAATCAAGTTTTTCTTGAGTACTCCACGTACTTCAAGTTATATATCAATCTTCTTGAGTACCCCACGTACGTCAAGTTATATATCAATTTTCTTGAGTACCCCACGTACTTCAAGTTATATATCAATTTTCTTGAGTACCCCACGTACTTCAAGTTATATATCAATTTTCTTGAGTACCCCACGTACTTCAAGTTATATATCAATTTTCTTGAGTACCCCACGTACTTCAAGTTATATATCAATTTTCTTGAGTACCCCACGTACTTCAAGTTATATATCAATTTTCTTGAGTACCCCACGTACTTCAAGTTATATATCAATTTTCTTGAGTACCCCACGTACTTCAAGTTATATATCAATTCTAGTATGGTATGAATTTTATATAAATAAAGTATTTCTGTAAATACCAGGATTGTTAATGGGTTGCAAAGCCATTAACATGTGGCACGACATAGGAAGTCACCAAACCTAAGGCATTTAATTGGTATATTCTGAGACACAAAAGCACTACTCGATTCTCGCCCTCACCGAGAGTGTGGCTGCCAGGCACCCGTTAGATCTAACCTTTTGTTCTGCGGTCCAAGTATATTGTTGATTAATGGTGCTTCTGTACCCTATGCGTGACACTATTTCTCATAACGCATCCTACTTGGTTCTCGTCCTCACCAAGCGCGTTTCTTTTTATCATTTCTCATAACGCATCCAACTTGGTTCTCGTCCTCACCAAGCGCGTTTCTTTTTATCATTTCTCATAACGCATCCAACTTGGTTCTCGTCCTCACCAAGTGCGTTTCTTATTATCTTATATTTTGTCACACTTGGTTCTCGTTCTCACCAAGCGTACTTCTTGTATTTATATCATACCATTTATAAATATTGTACTTTTGTACATGTATTTCACCCCCGAAGTTATAAAAACTGAAAACAGTTAAAAGAAAAGGGGGAGCATGAACTCACAACTTTGCGTTCCTAGCGTCGTAAACTCCACCGGATTTGCTTAATTAACGTCGTAACCTATACGCGTTTTCTTAACGTTAGTCACTAGACTTGCGTTGCACAAGTACAGTCACTCTCTTTTGTATATATTAATGTGTTAAAAATATTCTATATTTTTAACTACGTATTTACTTATATTATTTTCTCTAAAATAAATATAAGTCTTTTGTGTTTTGCACTTTGCACCCGAATTATGTATCTTGTATGTTGTATGTGTATTTTTATGTTTATACTCCTCGTGAGTATTTAGTGTATTTTTAAGTCTTAATACACTAGCACGTATAACACATACTATATACACTTAGCACAAAAGCTGGTGATAAAATAATATATATTTTTCTCTCAAAATATACATACTTATATCCATTTTTATTCTCGAAGAAATCCTCATTTCTTATCACCAAAAATTAGGGAAACCTTGGTAATACTCTTAAATACATTTTTAGGGAATAAGTTTCTCAAAAACTTATATTTTTCTAAGTGTCAAAATTTATAAAAATTTTGACAGAGTTTCCCCTAAAAATGGAGGTTTCCCATGTTTTCAAAACATGTGTTTATTTTCTTTTAAATCGTCAACAATCATCAACAACAATTATCAACAATAATCACTAATTTCTCCATTTCATGAACTTGAATATTTACAAAAATGTGTAGTAACTTACTAGTACATTTAGTAAGTCTTGTTATCTTTAAAAATAAAATCATTATCTCGAAAACTTTATTTTTAAAGAATATGAAGTTTTACAACTTCTAGTCGGTACTTACGAGAGTATTTCTTTGTTAAATCCTTTCGTTACACAAGTGTCTACACACTTTTTGGTTCTAAAAAATGTCTCTATTTCGAGAAAGATCCGGCTTTTTAAACATGATTTCATCAAACACTTGGTTATTCAAAAATACCACTTGTAGATCCGTAGATCTACTAATTTTGAACAATATTTCGTAAGTAAAATCGTTTTTACACAAGTTCATGATTAGTGTGTGGTAGAGTTTCATCATTTAACCCTTTTTATACTTGAACATACTCTATGTCATGTTTCATGAACATGACCAATCCGGGTTAGATGATGATCCGAGCTACCACAACATAGATCGGCACTAAATAGTTACACAAAACAAGTCTTACAAGTTTTACACAACATCATAGCTTTTAACCATCATTTTTAACATTTTAGTAGACTTTTAACACTTCATCTTGTAAGTTCATGAGTTTTAACCGTCATATCTTATTTTAACCACCAAAAATAAGAACAATATGAAGATTTGAAGCACTTACTACTAGCACAAGGCTAGGGAAGTTCAAGAGGGTAAATGAAGTGGATAAAAGCAAATGGTGAAGGTCCTTCAAGATCCGCTTGCACTGAGCTTCGTTAGTGACCTTCTTACACCTTCTAGTAGCCTTAGAATGGAAGGAAGTTGAATGAAAAAGGGTGGTGGTATGGTGATGGATGGAGCCGTGAGCTCTAGGGAGGAGAAGGGAGGGTTTGCTTTGTTTGAATGGTTGAGAAGATAATGAGCTAGGACTTATGGTTTATGTAAGTGTTCTTCCAACATGTGCTTACCCAATGGTCCCTATGTCCTCCAAGGTACACACACAATCTAATAAACAATTTGAAGAAATCAAAGGGGTGGGTACACCCTTTGAAACCGTAAGATGGGGGGGGGGGTGCTTAGTTGGGTGGTAACTTGCTAGTTACTTAAACTAGTTACACATAAAGTGTTAGTTTAGGGGTTAATTGTGTGTAGTATAATGTGAGGTGTGTTAGGGTGTTTGGGGACCCTAACTAGCTTAGAAAAATAAAAACAATGCTTCTAGCATTATTTTGGTGTTCCGGGTAATGTCCTGTTGTTCGGTTAGATACCGATTCGTTAAAGTGCTAAATTACACTTTTTAGTGTCTTTTAAGTATCTTTCTTGTATCCTTTCAATTCCCAACACTTGGGGAAGTATTTTGGATAATAAAACGTAATTTCTGCATAATATTCGTGTGCTAAAATCTGAATTATTGCTGAATTATACAAAATTCTGCACTTAAAGTGCGTTTCGGGTGCTTTTTAGTGCTTATTTTTGCTTTCGTATTGCATAGATATTAAACCCTTGTATGTACTCTTGGGTTTTAATGCATTCTTATTTTCGGACCTACACCTAGGCCTCAATTCTAATGTCTGACTGCTTTCTGCAGTTCAGTTGACACAGTGTGTCTTACCGGTGAGTTTACTATTATTTCTGACGCAACGCTCTCGTTTATGCATAAAGCAATATTTTGTAGTATACAACGTGCATGAATTCACTTGTTTAATCATGTGTTCAGACATTGCTGACAATTAAACTCATAATTGCAGTCATTAACTAATGATTAAAGTGTACGGAAATTACCGGTTTGGTGCCAGTTGTCACACGTTTATCGAGGAATGATCCTAACGGTTGTGGATTTCCTATAAATACCCAACCCAATTTCATTCCAAAACCCACATTTGATCTCAATCTTCTTCTCTAAGAAGCTCTCCTTGTGAGGCTTCATACCTGAGAAATTTTGAGTTCAAATCTTCAAGCTTGGACCTTTTGTAAGTATTCTTTCATTTTTTATGCGTTTTCAAGCACGAAAGTCAAACAGTGTTTGACTTTCTGCTTTGACCAGTCTTTGGTCAACACGAAGTTCGTTTGAACTTCGCAACGTGAGCGTAATCACGATGGTTATAGTCCCTTGTGACTATACCTAGTGATTACCACGTTGTTTAGGCGTAGTGACGAGTTATAGTTTCGGTCAAAATACGCGTTTATGCGTATTTTGCAACGAAACTATTCTTGGGTATCAAAACTATTTGTTTTGATATCAAACTTGTTTTCAAACCTTGTTAAACATGTTTTAACATGTTTAACTCATCACTTTAGGTTTAGTGCTTATATAGGGTCGTAAGATAAGCGGTCTAAACAACTGCTTAGGCTTTTGAACCCGACCCGTTTGGTTAATCATTAGGATCCGACCAAGCATGTTTAGTGACCATAGTTTTATAGGGAATAACCATCCGAGGTTATACCTTATGGTCACTTAGTTTAATTAGTTGTATGATAGGTTGTCTATATGCCTTAGGTAAAATGACCAAAATGCCCTTTTCATGCATAATTGGTATTTAAGCATATGCAACTCAAACTTTTGTCACTTAACTAATTATGCAACATATTTAAACATGTTTAGGCATATAATACTTGTCATAGGACTAGCTAGGCGTTCCGAACGCGTTTTACGTGAACGACACGTTAAAGTAGTGTAAGCTACCTAAACGGGTCGTAATGGGTCGTAAGCACTTAGGTTAGGTTCCGTTTTAGTATGTAGGCTTTGTTAAACCATATCATATGAGTTCCAACACTCATTTGGTTTGCGAAACCTCATCCTATCTGATCTTCCGATTTAGGTCCGGTTTATTAACATAGTTACCTATATTAGGTGCCGTTTGATTTCCGTGATCCCTCTAGCTTTGCTTGGTTGTTAGTCAAGACTTCTAAGCATCCTCAGGTGAGTACATAGTCCCATCTTTTACTGTTTTCAAACATTTTGGGGTGAAACACATGTGCCTACTTGTTACTTTCGTGCTTTTCAAGCTTTTATATCATATACTTGCTATGTTCATTAGCACACTTATAGTACATGATTTCATTATGTTTTGCTATGTGTGTTCACTGAGCATGCTAGCACATTGATTTTCATATATTACATTTTGTTGCATATGCTCATCCAGTATATGGACACATTGTTTTACATTTTGAACCGTTTGAAACTGTTTGATCTATGTGAATTATTTGAACTGTTGGAACCCTTTGTAACTGTTTGATTTATGTGAACCGTTTGTAACTGTTTGATTTATGTGAACCGTTTGTAACTATTTGATTGATATGAACCGTTTGATACTGTTTGAACCGTTGGGTTAGGGAAGTTATTAGGTAACGGGGCGGGTGTAATGTGTTAAAAGCATGGTGGATACGCCGCTGGTACGTCCTATATATAAGTGCTTTTAACACATTATATATCGTTGCGTTATCTAGATCACTTGGCCAAGGTTATCAAAACAAAGTTATATTACAAGGTTTTTCTAACAATATATACTATTCGAGTTTTATTTCAAAAACGATTTTTGAACTGGGTATACATAAACAAATGTTTTGGAGTTAAGATTCATGGTATCGAGGTTTTATAAATTATAACAAATCTGTTTTAACTTGGTTATTTAAATTTCACAATATAAACTTTTTTTTCAAAACTAAGTTTTCTAATTATCAATTAACAAAGTTGTTTGAGTTATTTCAAAAGGTAAAATGAGCCATGAATCTGACGCTCACATAAAATCTATGTACTCGCCGGCATTTTTATGCTGACGTATTTTCACATGTGTTTCAGGTACCATAGTTGATGATGTTATTGGTGCATTGTCACACCCCAACCGATGGCGGAAACATCGGGGCGTGGCACTGAGCGAAACAGACTGTCCAGAAGTTTCCATAACTACTATAATTACCAATTATTTAAAGCAACACGTCTCATACCATATCATAAAAGATAATATAATTATTACAGACCAGATCTAATCAAATTATTCTGTTCCGACAACTCAGATTTTTATTACAGAGAATTGTTTATTGTTGACCTAGGTCTTTCCTAGCCTCGATTTCACAGCAAGCTAAGTAAATAAGCATCCTAAGCACCTGTCACATACATTAAAGTAAAGGTCAATACACATAGTGTAAAGGTGAGCATACAAGTTTAATAGATATAATAGAGTTCGAAATTGTTACGCATAACCAACACGTACACGGTGTAAAATGAGGCATGTTAGTTATCGACATGAACCTATCGATACCAATGACTGCGAGTTGACTGCCCAAGGCAGTTCGTAATACACACTCACCACTGTGAGTCGTGTAACAAATTTTCCTTAACAACCCCTGAGTGAACAAGTGCTGAGTCCAAACAAATAGTACTATCGTTGCTAAGGCAGGTAGACAGCATTCCACGTGTAAACATAACAAACAAGCATTCATTAAGTCACGTATAACATGCGGTAGTTGGTTAGCGATTAAAGTATTGCGTAGTGTGTTTGATGTGATTTAGAATATGTAACACCCAAAAGTGCATAAAGCAAAAAGGGATCGAGTATACTCACAGCGATTGGTGGATTGAAGGGAGCGCTAGAGAGTAAGGTTATCCTGAACAGATTGATAGCATAACGATAAGCGATGCGTAAAACGGAACAAGTGTCAGTGGGTCGAACAGCAGTTCGATCGGTTGGTATTCCGATCGGACAGCCGGTCGTTCGAGTGACAGTCCGCTCGGATGGTCATCCGATCGGGTGACCTTTCGAGTGGATTATTACTTCCTTTGGGAAGGATGTGTTTGTGTATGATGGCTTGACTTTTGAAGTTTTTGTTGTAGCATTTTGAAAACAGAGAAGATTCTCTACCTTTCAGGTCGGTCGATTGTACGGCAGTCCGATTGGACAACAATCCGATTGGCGAGTCTTCTCAAATTGAGAACAAATTCACAGTAGGACCGTCGCTCGATCGGATGGCAATCCGTTGATATTGAACATGTTTGAAAATTGTTTAAGTATTGAAGTCTGAATCATTACATAGTCGAGTGGTAGTCCGATCGGGTGGTAATCCGATCGGGCAACAATTCGTTCAACGTTCAAACTTTAAATACTTGAAAATGAGTTAAGTGTGGGACCCAAGGTGCAAGTCGATCGGGTGACAACCCGATCGAGTGACAATCCGATCGGACGGCATTCCGTCTTGGTCGTTCTGATCGTCTCACACTTGGTTGATAGTTTGTCGTTTTGTCAAGATGTTTTGATAACGTGTTAAGCAATAGAAACCTCGTCAAGCCATAGTAACCTGATCGGACAGGAATCACCTAAACCCGACAAGCTAACTGTTCGAGACGGTGTTCCATGTTCAACCCGAAATCGGTAATCTCGTGGATAGAGTCCAGATCTTGAACCAACACATCCACATGAAAGAGTAGAAGATCAGAACAAGCTCCGATTCTATTGGTTTTGAGTGCATTGAGTGTAAAAGATTTGAAAGGAAGTTAGAAAACCATCTTTCAATCCTTTTTACCTTGATTATGTTCAGATCTATGAAAGATATTTGTCAATTTATGTGGAAACCATTCAGATCCAAGTTGTTCTTGGTGGATTGAAGTCAAAACAATGAGGTTCTCAAGAACACCATGATGACATCATTCTAGAACACCTCAAATCTAGTGATTTCACGGTTAAAAGTTAAGATTCAAAAGATAGAGAGGTATATGAGTGCGTGTAGATCAAGAAAGTACAAAGATTAGGTTGAAAACTTACAAGATTTGAGAGAAATCGGAGAAAAGAAGCTTGAGTACGGCTGGTTCGAACAGAGAGATGTCACCACTCCAAAAATGGTAACAAGTGAGGTATTTATAGGGTTTCCCAAAGTGGAAAGAGCTGGTCGATCGAGTGGCAGCCTGATCGAATGGCTGGCCGATCGAGCGACCGCTCCATCGAACGACTGGTCGATCGGCTGGTCACTTGGTCGATTAGCCACTTGGTTCGAGTGTTCAGTGCGACGAGTTTTGCCGTTTCGATTGCGAATGCGAGCGTTGCGATGCGATAGAGTTTCCTAGTCAAATTACTTTTAATCCCAACTACTATATCAACATATAATCATCCTTAATTGACTTGCGTTTAGCGTTAGCGATTCGATTGCGATTGAGTTTCGATTGCATTTCGATTAATCACCACACATAACATAATTGAACATGCATAAGTAACACATAAGGCACACACACACATAAAACCATAACCAAAACGCGTAATTCGAATTGCGGGTGCGATTGCGATAGCGATAAATCGATAAAACATGCGATAAATATCGAATAAACCTCGATTATTAATAAGTACTCCACATAATACAACTAACGTAAGACATAAAATAGATTATCTACAAGTCAAAGAAGTCAAAACAAGAATTGAGCAAGGAGCGACAGATCGCAATTAGCAATCTTGTCTTCCTTTGACTTCTATATTGACTTTGACTTTGACTTTCGAAACACGGGGTGTTACATGCATGCTCACATAGGAATGGACAAGGCCTTAGTGACTTAATAACAATGGAAGTTAATTTGTTCATGTTTTATTTCTAGTTTCAATACAATGTAATAAACTTAATTCAATAAAACAAAACTTCAATCCATGTGTTATGAAACAATGATTCTGTTACAACACTCCCCGACGTTTCCGCCGCGATTTATTGTTTTACGCGGTCGGGGTCTGACAAGTTTTTTATTATTATAATTACTTTTAAGCATATTTTGTTTTTTGTTTATAACTTTTAAAATATGATATTTTATAAAGTTCCGAGTATGTCATTGCGAGTGCTTATTTTTATCAACGTCTCGGTATAAACTTTGTTCAAAACCGAGTTGTTAATACAAGTGATGGAATCACAAACGTACATTTCGTTAAAACTACATCACAATTTAGTTTTTTTTTCGTTTAAATTGACGTTGTTTACTGTTTTCGTCATTATAATAAGATAATAAAACACGTTATCAAATTCAAATATACCATTGCGACATGTTATTTTTATCGACGTTTCGATAAAAGTTTTGTACAAAATCGGACGAGTCAAATATAATTTATCGTTTTTTTCATTACCGTGACGAACCAAACCGATATCGTTTGAACAACATCGTTACCTACCGTTACCGCTACCGGTATTTGTTTTTATAGTTTTCTCGACGTGCAATATAAATTTCGTTGAAAACAAGGTTGCACTCGTAATAGGGTGTTTTTTTGGTTTCGTAGGCTATATCGAGTGTCAGTACCGTACCGTTACCATAACGAACCGATCCGATATTGTCCGAACAACATCGATACTGGTACATGTATTTATCTTTATGGTTTTCGAGCGACGTAAAACACGTATTATTTGCCATACTGAATATTGATATGTAACCTTACTATAATAAACGGAATCACTACGCTAGAAAGGCCGTCGAATAACGCGAAAAATCCCACTTGGTATATTAACAAGGGTTAGGATATAATAGGAAGTTTATTTGGGTAGGAAGCCTATGAAGTAATCTTGACCATCTATTTATTTAATGCTAAGATTAAATAAGTGAAATTGAAGGAAAAAAGTGGAGGCGCGTGGATTTGTTAGGGGCATTCTAGTCAATCAAGACAATAGTTTCCCTCTCCTCCAATTCCCCCTCGTTTAAAAATGTTAATAACTCTTTCATACGACATTATTTTTTATAAAAATTGCACAAAAAAAACGAGCGTTTTTTTATCTTTAAAACGAGTATACTATTGCTATATTTTTGAAATTTTTTTGTTAGGGGCATTCTAGTCAATCAAGACAATAGTTTCTCTCTCCTCCAATTCCCCCTCGTTTAAAAACGTTAATAACTCTTTCATACGACATTATTTTTTATAAAAATTGCACCAAAAAAACGAGCGTTTTTTTTATCTTTAAACGAGTATAGTATTGCTATATTTTTGAAAACCCTGTTGCGTAAAACGCAATGGAAAAAACCCAGTTGCGTAAAACGCAATGAAAAAAAACCTAGAAAATGACATTTTTTTAAAACGCAATGCACCAAAAACACAAACAAATGTCTTATTTGTAAAACGTAATTGCCAAAAAACACAAAGAAATGTCTTATTTTTAAAACGCAATAGCCTAAAAACAAAAAGAAAGTGTACTTTCTAAAACGCAATGGACTGAAAACACATAAAAATGTGTTTTACCTAAACGCAATGGCCATAAAACACAAAGAAATATCTTATTTCTAAAACGCAATGGCCATAAAACACTTAAAATGTCTGTTTTCTAAAACGCAATGGACTGAAAACACATAAAAATGTGTTTTACATAAAACGCAATGCACAAAAAACACAAAGAATTGTCTTATTTATAAAACACAATGGTCAGAAAACATTTAAAAATGTCTCCTTTCTAAAACGCAATGGCCTAAAAAACAAAAGAAAGTGTTCTCTCTAAAACGCAATGGACTGAAAACACCTAAATATGTGTTTTACCTAAAACGCAATGACTAAAAACACTTCAAAAATGTGTTTTTCTAAAAAACAATAGCTAGAAAACACATAAAAATGTCTTAGTTCTAAAACGCAATGGCCTAAAAACACCAAAGAAAGTGTTCTCTCTCTAAAACGCATTGAAAGAGTACAATAGTTTTGTCTGTGAATTGTCTGAACCAGGAAGTAGGAGATCAAAAGCTGTCTACGAATGCAGTTTTCCAGAGGCAATTTACAGAAAATTAAATTTTCTGATGCATTTTTATTAAAGCAATTTAATAGACCCAAGCCAGGGGCTGCCGCCCCTTGGACCCTGCTACCAGGGGCGCTGCCCCCGAACCCCCGCCAAGATCGTAAAACACAATGATTAAATCAAAAACAGATTGTAAAAATGAAATTAAAGAATTTCTTACATGGATCGAAGCCGATTTCTTCAACGATTGACGAAATTTGAATGTTAGAAACACTTATCAGCGATCGAATCAAACGAATCGAGTGATTCGCTTCAAAATCACAGGGAAAAAACGAGATTTTGTATGAAATTAAACTGGGTTTCTTCAAAAAAGCTGAAGAACACGTTGATCGGGTGTTTGAATCATTGATTTGTGACGAAAATCACACTATAATCTAGTGATTATTGAGATAGGAAGTGAAGAAATGGTTGAAGATGATGGGTTTTGAAAATGGTGGGTTTTGAAGTTACTAGGGAGAAGAAGGAAGAAGAAAGAATACGACTGACTAAACTACCCTTGCTATTTATTTTAAATTTTGCCACAAGTCATAATCCTATTGCTTAGTGTCCTTTCTAACCAAATTAAACTTCCTATTTAATCTCACCCATATTAACAAATGCAAAATGTCTAAAAGTGTGAATTTGGTGTCCACAACAGGAGCAAGTGGTACCTTTAGTAACCGGTGGCAAACAACACATGTACATTCACGATTTATTTGAGAAGAAAAGTTATTTTGCTACTTTTCAACTTTTCAGACATTCCAAATTTACGTGCATGATTCGCACACACGAAAATACGCATAATGAAGTGGACCATGCAATGCATCAACTTGTGACACATATGTGCTGACGTGGAAAAGCGTTTGAGTAGTCAAAATCTCAATTTCTATCCACCTAGATGTCTATTCTATCAGGGTGAAGGGAGTGGTGCGGGAAACCACTCGGCAAAGGAGAAAGCCGAGCGGTAACACCGCCGCCCTCCCTTCTTTACCGCGCGCCAAACAAAACTATCGGTGTGGCCTCACCGATCGACAAAGGAGAAGAGGACAAAAAAGTGATGATGCTGATGATGATTGAAGGGTATTTGTGGAGGGTAGGAAAAAAAAAAAGTTTGCCACTTTCAAGTGTCTAAACCACTGCCAACACTTTTCACCAAAGTTTAAACTCTTCACACTTGCTGACATGGCACACTCTGATTGGTCCATTTTGAAGTTTGCCACTTTCACCTGTTTAACCACTCCCTTCACCCTCAAGTAACGGTGTTTACGATCTGACTTTTAACTGTTTGTTTTTAGGTCAAAGGTCAAACCATGAGTTAAGCCACTAGTAGCAGTTTTTTATTAGGGTAAATTACAATTTTCATTTTTTTAGCGGGTTGCAATGGATTACCTTTAACTTTAATAATTACAGCCATAATCTTTTCTTTGAAAAATCCATTACACCCGGGTCCTTTAACACTAACCCAGTTGAAATTATCAGTTAAGTCTAATCATGTGCAAGGCACATGAGAGTATTTCAGTCATTTTACTATAGCCTTTTATTTAAAAGTATAATTTTATAATAAATCAAAATCTAACCTAAAAAAGAAAACAAAAAGTAAAAAACATATATAAATTATTATCATTTTGTTCTTCTTTCTGCATAATGGTTCGCCACTAAATGCTCCATATAAAACATTTCAGGTAACCTCCTTTTGACCTTATGATACTTGTAGGTGAGTTCGATATGTAAAATTATCAGAATTATCCTAAACATATTTTTATTGCTCATATAACAACTAGGAGAATTATTTTTTTTTGTTGATAAATCTGAGATAAATGTTGAAGATAAGGACCAAAGCTGGTTGATGGCTTCTCTTCATCAAATACTTGTACTAAATAGCGCCGCCATCACGAACAAGCAGACGCGGCCGTCACCTGATGAAGATGGTCAGATCTGTTGGTGCTTCTTCTCCCCCCACACCGTTGTCACTTGACGAAGATGTCGACCATCTGTGACTTCTCTACCCTCTCTCTCTACACCGTCGACCACCTAATGTGTCACACCCCAACCGATGGCGGAATCATCGGGGCGTGGCACCAGTGATGGACCCATGATTTTTTTTCAATGGGGTCCATTTTTTTCGGTGTCCAAAATTTTCATAACAAACCGTTAAAATTTTCGAGTTGGTCCTCATTCGGGTCAGGTCATAGCGAGGTTTGAACTTGATTTAAAAAAAACAAGAAAAACAAGTGATACAAGTATTGAACTCATGACCTATTGATGGTAAAGAAAAGGATTTACCACTAAACCAGGTTTCCTTTTCTTTCTATGGTGTCCATCTAATTTTATTTATGGGGTCCTTATACACTTTAATATACCGAATCTACTAATTTTTTTAAAAACATTGGGGTCCGGGGACCCCGACCCACTCTATGTGGGTCCGCCCCTGCGTGGCACTGAGCGAAACAGATTGTTCAAGAGAATCCACAACAACTATTAAATGACAATATCTTTAACGTTAATATCCCATACTACTGACAGATAAAGCAAAAACAGTCATTACAGATAATAAGTCTCAAAAACAAGTCTATTCCGACAACTCAGATTTATTTAGTGGGTTTCTAGACTTCCTAGCTTGATTAAGCATAGCATCCACTTAACCTGTCACATACGTTAAAATAAAGTCAATACATAAAATGTAAAGGTGAGTACACACGTTTGCATAGTATCTAGTATAAAAAGCGTTTACGCAAAACCAGCATGCATGTATCACGTAACGGGCGAAGCATGTAACTACCAAACAATGATTACAACTTAACCACGAGACTGCGTTGTGGAGTATGCGCGACACATGTTCAGCGAACACGTGAAGTAAAGTGATGTGATCCCTAGCAACCCTTGTCCACGACAGGTGCTGAGTCCAAACTATAGTACTATCGTTATTAGAGGCGGTATAGTGTAACACTGTATAAGCATGCAGGAGCGGTTAGCGTTAATAATATGTTTGCGTTGTGTGTTGTGTTTTGATATAGAACGTATGTAACACTCAAAAGTGCGTTAAAAGAAAATGGGTTCGAGTATACTCATGGTGCGTGTTTAACACGTAAACACAATCTGTACTGGATTGAAGGGAGCGGGTTGAGTTAGCCTGAGCATGGAAACAACAGCATAAGTTGTTGAACAGAGTGTAACAGTGTGTCGGATGATTAAGTGTTCGAAAGGTGATCCGAGCGAATGGGTATAACCTATCAGAGCGGATGGTCATCCGGGCGAATGGTTATTCCAGCGGATGACCATTCGAACGGATGGCCATTCAAATGAGTGTATGTGCGTGTTTGTAAAATCGTTAAAATTCGAAGTTTCGTTAAAAAAAAAACGTAGTTTAAACAATGAGAAGTAGAGATGCCAGGTCATCTTAGTGGATGGTCATCCGGTCAGATGGCCATTCGATCGAGATGATCTGTAGTTGATGTTTTTTGGTAAAATTTTCTAAGTAACAAGCTTTGTTTAATGGAGCCTGTGTGATGATGTGTCAAACAACGGAAACGTACCAGATTCAGTTCATTCGGTCGGATGGGCACCACCCCTTTGGACAGACGACTGTTCTTGGTGAAATTTCATGTTTGACCCGTTAATCGGTCCATCTCTCTGGTGGAAATCCGTTTTCAAGCCGGCTCTCGACTATTGAACGAGTAGAGAGTCTGATTGAGTCCAGATTCCATCAGTTTTGTATAGAAAGTTGAAGAAAAGATGAAAACAGATGAAAAGTGTTGAAATTCATCAAAACTTGGTTGAAAAGTGTGAAAATCCTTTAGATCTGGAACCAATCTTGATAAAAAGATATTCCACAACAGTTTGCATAAGCAACCGAGTGAAAACCACCTTCAAGAGGTCCAAACCAGATGATTTCAGGAAGAAAACTAGTGTATGTTTGTGATTTTGTTGAAGAAGATGATGTAGAAGTGATTAGAGATGAAGATTGTACAAGATTTGAGAAGAAATGCTTACAAAATGGCCTTGAATCGCGACTGAAAGTGACTGAGAGTGGGTGAGCGGATGGAAGTGTCAAATCAGATAAAGGAGGGTGTACTGTGGTATTTATAGGGGAGTTGCCAGAGTTTAAGTCGGTGCGCGAGGTTGTGTTCGGACGGATGGTCATCCGAGTGGATGGTCATCTGGTCGGATGCCCATTCGAACGGATGTCCATTCTGACGACCGTGTTGTGTTTTGTTAGTTTTCCAACTTTGGTTCGTTTGTTAAGCGTTACGTTGCATTTAATCGAGTTGCGAGTGAGCGTTTGAGCTTATAAGCGTTGCGTTGATAACCACATAAAATTTAAACAAATAATCACACAAATAACACACATGACATAAGTAAATTCGCATTTCGAGTCTGCTTTGAGTTTGCGTTGAGTTTGAGTTGCGATAGTAGTCTAAACAAGCGATATATATGCGATAAAATGTGTTTAAGTAGTGAGCGTTATAAACAACGTTTAAAATGTGATAACTGTGTTTTGTATAAGCGTTGTATTAAGCGTTGTAATCATGCGTTTAAAATGTGTCAAAATATAGTTTAAACCCATTGCAGTAATCGAAATCTCGAGAGTACAAGCGGTTACGAATGAAAAGACATCAATAAGTAACGATCCGAAAAGTCGGGTTGTTACAGCCTTCCATACTTTAGGAAATTTTGTCCCGAAATTAAGGTGCAGGAGTAACAAAGAGTTGTGGAATGTGAGAGCGTCGAAGTTTCTTGGTCTCTCGATCCATGATTTCTACTGGCTTTTCCATGAAGTGTAGGGTTTCGTTCACTTGCAAGTCTTCGAGAGGCACGTGAGGATTTTTCGGAGCTAGGCACTTCTTGAGGTTCGAGACATGGAAAGTCGGATGTACGTTGCTGAGTTCCTCTGGTAATTCGAGTCGGTAGACCACTTTGCCAATTCTTCCCAGAATCTTAAAGGGACCCACGTATCGTGGCACTAGCTTTCCTTTCTTGTCGAATCGGATCACCCCCTTCCAAGGTGAAACCTTTAGGAGTACGTGATCACCAACTTCAAACTCAAGGGGCTTGCGGCGTTTATCGGCGTAACTATTTTGACGACTCCGAGATTTCAAGAGATTGTCTCGGATTTGGAGGATCTTGTCAGTCGTTTCTTGTAATAACTCAGGACCGATGATTTGAGCGTCTTCAATCTCGTTCCATACAATAGGCGATCGACACTTTCTTCCATATAATGCCTCAAAGGGTGCCATCTGAATACTAGCGTGATAACTGTTATTGTACGAGAATTCTACTAAAGGTAAATGCGAATCCCAATTACCACCAAAATCTATAACGCACGAACGAAGTATGTCTTCAAGGGTGCGGATCGTGCGCTCAGTCTGACCGTCAGTCTGGGGATGGAATGCGGTACTTAGATTAAGAGTAGTATCGAGAGCAGATTGGAATGTCTCCCAGAGACGCGAGGTAAATTGACCATCGCGGTCAGAGATGATGTCATGAGGTGTCCCATGTCGACAAATGACTTCGTCGGTATAGATTCGAGCAAATCGTTCTACCTTGAAGTCTTCTCGTATCGGTAAGAAGTGAGCGGATTTCGTAAGACGATCAACGATAACCCAAATACTGTCGTGACCTCATGGCGTGCGAGGGAGTTTCGTAATGAAATCCATGGCAATACTCTCCCATTTCCACATCGGGATCTTGGGTTGTTCAAGTAAGCCAGAGGGTCGTTGGTATTCGGCCTTAACTTTCGAGCAAGTTAGGCATTTCGAAACATAGAGAGCGATATCCTTCTTCATTCCTGGCCACCAATACATGGCACGAAGGTCCTGGTACATCTTGTCGGCACCGGGGTGAATAGAGTATCGGGATTTGTGGGCTTCAGTCAGCAAAATCTCTCGGAGATTATTGCGACTAGGTATCCAGATGCGATCGAGGTAGTGAAAGATACCATTCGGTTTATTCACTAGTTGGTTTTCGGTTCCAAGTATTCTTTCTTCCTTCAAGGTGCTTTCGAGAAAACAAGCGTGTTGAGTGTCGCGAATGAGGGCTTCGAGGTCGTGTTGGGCTTGAACGTTACGAACACTATGTAAATAGCTTCGTCGGCTAAGAGCATCAGCGACGACGTTTGCTTTGCCTGGGTGGTAGCGTATCTCACCGTCGTAATCGTTGAGAAGTTCAACCCATCTGCATTGGCGCATGTTAAGTTCTTTCTGGTTCAAGATGTACTATAGGCTCTTATGGTCGGTGAAGACCGTACACTTAGTACCATATAGGTAGTGTCGCCAAATCTTAAGCGCAAAAACAACTGCATCGAGTTCGAGATCGTGGGTTGTGCAGTTCTTCTCGTGGACTTTGAGCTGGCGAGACGCGTACGCGATAACCTTGTCTCGTTGCATAAGAACACAACCAAGACCTAGGTTAGAGGCATCACAATAGACAACAAAATCATCGTTTCCATCGGGCAGCGCAAGTACGGGAGCGATGCAAAGCATACGCTTAAGAGTTTGAAAGGCATCCTCTTGTTCGGTTCCCCAAACAAAAGGCTTGTCTTTATGCGTCAATGAGGTGAGAGGAACGGCGATTTTTGAGAAATCAGCGATAAATCGATGGTAATAACCCGCCAATCTGAGAAAAGAACGAACTTCGGACGGGGTTTTCGGTGTAATCCAACTCTTAACTGCTTCAATCTTCGCGGGATTGACGTGAATACCTTGACTATTGACGATGTGACCGAGGAATTGAACATCCTCGAGCCAAAATTCACACTTGGAGAACTTGGCATAGAGGCGATTCCCTTGGAGAAGCTCGAGTACTAAACGAAGATGTTGCGCATGTTCGGCTCTTGACTTTGAATAGATAAGAATATCATTGATAAACATGATAACGAAGCATTCAAGGAAAGGTTTACACCCACGGTTCACCAAATCCATGAAGACCGCAGGTGCGTTTGTAAGACCTAAAAGCATGACCACGAATTCGTAATGGCCATAACGGGTACGAAAAGCGGTTTTAGGGATGTCATGTTCCTGGTTTTACGGATGTCTTGTTCCTGTCTTGTTCCTATAATGGATGCACATTCGGAACGATCCATCCTTCTTTTTCACGAAAAGGACAGGTGCGCCCCATGGCGATGTGCTAGGGCGTACGAAGCCTTTATCAAGTAACTCCGGGAGTTGGCTTGAAAGTTCACGCATTTCAGATGGTGCGAGGCGATAAGGGGCTTTAGCGACAGGGTTAGCTCCAGGAATAAGGTCGATATGAAAGTCGACATCAAGGGTAGGGGGTAGACCAGGTAAATCGTCAGGAAAGACATTAGGAAAATCACGAACAACGGGGACGTCCTTCATAGTTTTCTTTTCCTCCTTCGCTACTACAATATGAGCTAAGAAGGCTAAGTATTCCTTGTGGAGATACTTGCTTGCTTGTATACACTACATAAGCTTCAATTCTTTCGAGGATATTTCACCATAGACACAGAGTTGGTCGCCATTAGATAGAGAGAAACGAATCATCTTTTTGAAACACATAACTTTAGTACGATTTTCACGAAGAAAATCCATATCTACTATGATATCGAAACTACCAAGTTGCAAAGGAACGAGATCGATCGGGAAAATGTGATTGTTGAGTTTGAGAGTACAATCACGGAGAACGGAACTGACGGTGACGGTTCTTCCAGTGGCAATTTTTACGTCGAATGTTGTTGGGAGGTTAGTGCGTTTACGGTTTAGGAGCTTTTCGAATTCAAACGACACAAAACATTTATCGGCTCCAGTACAAATAAACACCGTTAACAAGGAACGTATCATTGACAACATTGTTGTCAGTCTGAGCCTGGCGGACGTTGATATTGAAAGTTCTTTCGCGGGTTGCTTGTTGTGGTTGCTGTTGTTGCTGCTGCTGAGGCTGCGGTTGCTGTTGCTGCTGTGGTGGTGGCTGCTGCAGTTCTTGTTTCACCACACACAGTGGGCAGACATTAGTGAAATGATTTGAGTCACCACAAGAGTAGCAAGCTCGTGCATGAGCAGCGGGTGCAGGAGCTGCTTGGTTGACCTGAGGAGGAGGGAGTGGAGCTGGTGGTGTGGGAGCTGGAGCAGCTTGTTGACGTGGGCCTGAACGGCAGTGAGCAGTAAAGTGCCCACAAATGTTACAGTTTGCGCAAAAAGACAATTCACCCCCGCAGGGTGATGGTAGGTGCAAGTAGAGCACAGAGGATGAACACTAGTATACGCACACTTAGCAGGCGGTGCGTTGGTGACGGTAGCTTGACGACTCTGATTGCTGGGTTGTACGAGGACAGCGTTGAGAGGAGTGGCGGTAGTAACATAGTTCTTGTTGTTGTTGTTGCCCTTTCGCTTGCGATTCTGGCGTGAAGACTTTGAAACTTGTGATACTACAGTGTCGGTTGCGGTAGTAGCAGTTGCTTGATTGAGGCTCTTAGTTGAGGTTTTGAAATAACCAGCTAAGACTCGGTTATCGTTGATCTCAGCTGCGAGTTGGTAGGTTTCCTCAATAGTAGCAGGTTTAGTTGCTTGAACAAAATCAGCTACACAATCTTGGAGAGCTCGAATGTACTTCTTGATTGTCATATCGGGCGTAGCCACCTGACTAGGGCAGATAATTGTCTGCTGCTTGAAACGAGCGGTGAGACCAGCGTTGTCACCTCCTTCCTGTTTGATGTGCCAAAATTCATTCTCCAGTTTCTGGACTTCATGAGGAGGACAGAACTCCTTCATCATAAGCTCCCTGAGTTCCTCCCAAGGAAGGCCATAAGCTGAATCATTGTCGCACCTGTTGCGCTCAACAGTCCACCAGTCCAGAGCCCTGTACTGAAAAACTCCAGTAGAGCATTCACAGTACGCAGATTTTCTGGGCATCCGCTTTGCCTGAAGGTGAGTTCGATAGAGTCAAACCACTGGAACATAGCACTGCGTCCATCTTCACCAGTGAAGCTTGCAGGACCGCAGGCCTTGAATTGCTTAAAGCTGAAAGGAGCCTTGGGCGTCTCGCTCTTTGACTCGACAGATGATTTGCTGCTGACCTCGTTGATCTCACTGACGATCTAAGGTATGACTTTAGCCATTTCCTTGGCCACCAGTGAAGCGATGCGCTTGTCAGCAGGGTTTCGTCGAGCGGCATGTTGCGTGTGGGATCCAAATGACGACATTGTCGAGTGCAGATTCTACAGCAGACGTCGTCACATGGATTAGATGAGATTCGATTATATCGGGTTTCGAAAAACTTTAGCGTTTGTAAAACATCCTTTATTATTATTAGGTAAAGCTTAGGAACACATAGGCACGTAAACACATAGTCACGTAGGCACATAAACCACATAAGCACGTACACACATAAGCACGTAAGCACATGGAAGCACATAATTCACATATTTGCACATATTCACCTATATTTTGCATGTATTCACCTACAATATTTTTCACGTATTCACCTATCTTTTAAGATTGTGTAGCGCATTCGAGAGTTATGCGTGGTGTAGCGTATCACAGCGTATGGATCTCACACTCAATTAGGCGTGATGTAAGCAAGAGATAGCGAGTAGCGTTGCGAGTAGTATAGCGCATGAGAGTTCTTAGTTTGGGTTGCGATTAGTTAGCATTTTAGATTGCGAGGGCTGTGCAAGTTGTGCACGTTTTGCGGAGCGATGAAAGCGAAAAGCGTAGATCTCCAAAATCGAAACATATAAAAATATAAACACATAAAATTAATAAAATCGACGATTGCAGGCTTCGTATAAAAATAGAGTGTCTTGGGTGTTAGACATCGACTACCCAAAGTGATTCGATTATTCATAATGACCTCGAGTATACGCTTTGGCCTAATAGACTGTGCTCTCGCCGAATTACGGCGAACGACACTCATCCTTCCAGTTACTACGTGACTCAAGTCATCAGAACAATCGAGACTTTGGTGAGAGTTTTGAAAAATCGAAGTAGTGAGTGGAACGCGTTATTAAGATGCGGGTTTCACCCCTAGCTTAACACCTTCGTCCCTGAAAGTGTGTCAAAACCACGAGATAGAGATGGAGAATTTCGCCAAGTTATGGATTGCCACTCCCTACTTAACGGAGATTCTTGTGCTGAGAGTAAAAATACGCGTATAGTGAGCGATCTTATCGAGAGTTCCTGGTTGTCACACCTAATCTCGACTTAATCACTCGGTTGTGTTATGCGAGTGTTTTAAAAAACGTGTGTATTGTGTTAGCCTTAGGAAAGGTGCGTAATACCACTTTCCTTAGGAAAGGTTTCTTCGTACGAAGTTGTAGTATGCGGGTTCGCACGAAGTTATAGTTTTCGCGAGTTCGAGCGAGAGTATCAAAAGTAGGCTCGTACAAAACCCCTACCGGGCTCGCACGAAGCGGGTATGTGGGTACTTAGACTATAGACTAGGTCAATTCTACACGACTCGACCTAATTCCCTATAGTTATGGCTCTGATACCAATCTGTCACACCCCAACCGATGGCGCAATCATAGGGGCGTGGCACTGAGCGAAACAGATTGTTCAAGAGAATCCACAACAACTATTAAATGACAATATTTTAACGTTAATATCCCGTACTACTAATAGATAAAGCAAAAACAATCATTACAGATAATAAGTCAAAAAAACAAGTCTATTCCGACAACTCAGATTTATTTTGTGGGTTTCTAGACTTCTTAGCTTGATTCAGCTTAGCATCCACTTAACCTGTCACATACGTTAAAATAAAGTCAATACATAAAATGTAAAGGTGAGTACACAAGTTTGCATAGTATCTAGTATAAAAAGTGTTTACGCATAACCAGCATGTATCACGTAACGGGCGAAGCATGTAACTACCAAACAATGATTACAACTTAACCACGAGACTGCGTTGTGGAGTATGCGCGACACATGTTCAGCGAACACTTGAAGTAAAGTGATGTGATCCCTAGCAACCCTTGTCTACGACAGGTGCTGAGTCCAAACTATAGTACTATCGTTGCTAGAGGCGGTATAGTGTAACACTGTATAAGCATAGTACAAGCATTCGTATATCACGTATAGCATGCGGGAGCGGTTAGCGTTAATAATGTGTTTGCGTTGTGTGTTGTGTTTTGATATAGAACTTATGTAACACCCAAAAGTGCGTTAAAAGAAAATGGGTTTGAGTATACTCACAGTGCGTGTTTAACACGTAAACACAATCTGTATTGGATTGAAGGGAGCGGGTTGAGTTAGCCTGAGCATGGAAACAATAGCATAAGTCGTTGAATAGAGTGTAACAGTGTGTCGGATGATTAAGGGTTCGAAAGGTGATCCGAGCGAATGGGTATAACCTATCCGAGCGGATGGTCATCCGGGCGGATGGTTATCCAAGCGGATGACCATTTGAACGGATGGCCATTCGAATGAGTGTATGTGGTGTTTGTAAAATCGTTAAAACTCAAAGTTTCGTATAAAAACGTTGTTTAATCAATGAGAAGTAGAGATGCCAGGTCATCCGAGTGGATGGTCATCCGGTCGGATGGCCATTCGATCGAGATGATCTGTAGTTGATGTTTTTTGGTAAAATTTTCTAAGTAACGAGCTTTGTTTATCGGAGACGGTGTGATGACTTGTCAAACAACGGAAACGTACCAGATTCAGTTCATTCGGTCGGATGGGTACCACCCCTTTGGACAGAAGACTGTTCTTGGTGAAATTTCATGTTTGACCCGTTAATCGGTCTATCTCTCTGGTGGAAATCCGTTTTCAAGCTGGCTCTCGACTATTGAGCGAGTAGAGAGTCCGATTGAGTCAAGATTCCATCAGTTTTGTATAGAAAGTTGAAGAAAAGTTGAAAACAGATGAAAAGTGTTGAAATTCTTCAAAACTTGGTTGAAAATTGTGGAAATCCTTTAGATCTGGAACAAATCTTGATGAAAAGATGTTCCACAACAGTTTGCATAAGCAACCGAGTGAAAACTACCTTCAAGAGGTCCAAACCAGATGATTTCGGGAAGAAAACTAGTGTATGCGTGTGATTTTGATGAAGAAGATGATGTAGAAGTGATTAGAGATGAAGATTGTACAAGATTTGAGAAGAAATTGCTTACAAAATGGCCTTGAATCGCGACTGAAAGTGACTGAGAGTGGGTGAGCGGATGGAAGTGTCAAATCAGAGAAAGGAGGGTGTACTGCGGTATTTATAGGGGAGGTGCAAGAGTTTAAGTCGGTGCGCGAGGTTGTGTTCGGTCGGATGGCCATCCGGACGGATGGTCATCCGGTCGGATGCCCATTCGAACGGATGTCCATTCGGACGGCCGTGTTGTGTTTTGTTATTTTTCCAACTTTGGTTCGTTTGTTAAGCGTTGCGTTGCGTTTAATCGAGTTGCGAGTGAGCGTTTGAGCGTATAAGCATTGTGTTGATAACCACATAACATTTAAACAAATAATCATACAAAAAACACACATAACATAAGTAAATCCGCGTTTCGAGTCTGCGTTGAGTTTGTGTTGCAATAGCATTTAGTCTAAACAAGCGATGTATATGCGATAAAATGCGTTTAAGTAGTGAGCGTTATAGACAGCGTTTAAAATGCGATAACTGTGTTTTGTATAAGCGTTGTAATCATGCGTTTAAAATGTGTCAAAATATAGTTTAAACCCATTGCGGTAATCGAAATCTCGGGAGTACAAGCGGTTACGAATGAAAAGACATCGATAAGTAACGATCCGAAAAGTCGGGTTGTTACATGATGAGAATATAAAAAGGGAAGCCGTGGTGGTGGTGTTTATGACAGATCTGGAGAATTAGGGCGGTCGTGGTGGTGGTGCTTATGACAGATATGCGATTTTACAGATGGTGGTGGTGGTGCTTATGGTGGTGGTAAGGCGGTAGTGTCTGTGATATTGGTGTGGTGGTGGCGACGGTCTGGTGTGGTGGGTGTTATAAACAAGGGGTTGATGGTGAAATAGGGGTTTTACAAGGAAGGAAGAAACAAGTTGTGAAAAGACATAAATGCCCTCACATGAGGTGCACATGATGTAAACAAATCGTTCATTACAGTTTATTTTTATTTAATGCAACCGACCAAAAGTTTAGAGAAGGACGGATTGTGAAACCAAACGGAAGACCAGTTTGGATGGTTTAACTGTTTTAAACCAAGCCATGAACATCCCTAGTATCGAGTTCCTACCATCCCTCAGATTCATTCATACACACACACACACACACATATACACACACGTCTCAATACACTCTGAGATTTGACACTTTTAACGCTTCTGCCTCAATAGTTTCAAATTTGCTAAAAAAAATCCTTGAAGTTACCATTTTGTGGCCAATTTACTCCCAACCACTAACACAGTCCCAAATGTTTGTTAAAAGTAAGGGTATTTTGGTAATTTTCCTCCCCAATGAATTAGACCATTATCGTATCACCTCCTTTTCCAACACGCACCCCTTAAAACTGTTGATCGACGTATCTTCCTGATTTCCCTTCTTTTTCACATAGTTCAATGTATCCGTCTTGAAATAGGAGATCTGAATTAATCTATAAGCTTATTGTAACAGATGAATATCGTGAGTATCTTAAAATTACTTGATGGAGGGCTTTAGTCTTTTATGTATATTTTTAAAGCTTTAGGCCTTCTAGCCCTATAACTCTTGTCAATTTATTCTTTTTCGTTACTACAACATTTCAAATAAATATATAACACAAAACAATGCACAATATAGCATTACTAACCTGTGCAAAGCTCTACTTTGCGCTAGGTATGGAAGGCGTGATTTTGATGACTTATGTGTGTATCTTTGACAAGCTGACTGAGGGTGCGAGAGTTTGACTGTATGTTTAAACGCTATAAGAAACTAACTCCCAGTTGTGTTCTAGATGCACTCTTTGTAACATTTTGGACTGATATGCAAGCTATCGTAAATGGTACCGACTATTGAAGTACTTGATCTCCATTACGTGATTATTGATTGATTGATGCTATGTGTTTAACCTTGACCGATTAAGAGTGTAAGTTTAAATGATTAATGATTGACGATAAATAATTGATGATTGATATCAAACGATTAACGACTAAATGATAGTTGAAGCCTTTATTAATGGTCCTATGAGCGTGACGACGTAGCATACATAGAGTCTTATACTTGTGTAAGCCTGTCTGACGGGTATCAGGCGGCAGTTGATGGTGAAGACAGGTTCATAGATTGATATTTACTTACGATTGAAATTGTTGTGCATGATTTGATGCTAAAATGTGATTTTGATGCCAAACATTTATTAAAACTAAGACTCACTCAGTGTACCTGACTTTTTTTAGCATGCATGCCAAGTTAATAATTTTGATTCTTTGATACGAAGTCTCGGGAATGGACTAAGGGTTCCCTTAGTTTTTGTGCTCACATCCTATTGACCCTAGAAGATCATTTATATTTTTCAGATGTTTTGTTTAAACATAACAAATTGATGTAAATGACCTTTATGTACTTTTCTGCTGCCATGCTATGACTATTATTGATTTAAGACCTATGTTTTAATGCATTCATTCAATTGTTGGCTCCCCATGTCCTTACAAATCTTGGACAAACGTGCACTCAACGCCTCCTTACTTGCACCAATGTATATAGTAATTTCCGATTTGGTATTCAAGCAAACCTTAATTATCAAAAATAGTTTGATAATAATAAAATTAGCTACCACTTCAACACTTTATGTTCTCATATAACAAGAATATTGCCAACATGGTATAGCCTAATTGGTCAGGGAAATTTTCCGTAAGGCTTCTCCTCTGGGGAGGTCCCAGGTTCGACTCCTGATGTGTACATATTGGGATTTCAGTATGGAGTAGGGCCTGGGCTGGGTTTAAGAGCTTGTCTCGCCCTGTGGGGTAGTGGGTCCTTTGGCCCCTACAATTTCCGTTCTAAAAAAAAAAATATAACAAGAATACTCTTGAAAGCAAGATTACTCAATTTGTAGCAAAATCACATGTGATTAGTAACGTACCTTTTAAACACTCATTTATTATTCCTACATTCCAATATTGTCAAGATAATTTTTTCTATGAAGAATAACATCCACACAGGAACACGATTGATCAGTTAATGCTTTCGCTCTCTTCCACAATAATAGTTATCCTTCCACTGTGTTTGGACACCCATGATATATACTTCCCAAAGATTCAATAATTCAGACACTATATTCCATGCCCATTTACATGATAAAAATGCATTATACCACATACTAGCACTCTTGAGTCTTGAGCACACATGGGACAGATTGCTTTTTTCCACTGGTATAGCAATTCCCTTTCTACTAGTAATAGTGCTCACTGGAATCATTTTAATTATGACATGTATCCGGTATCATAATATAGTTGCAATACTACAGAATATTAAGCGTATTATTGAAAGAAATTAATGACAAAAAATCATACAAAACTTATGAGAAAACAACGTGTAGTATATGGTTCACAGTTTAAAATAATCTATATATTACAATGAGTGCTATCTCTTGAGAATATTTAGAATAATTATATTTGTTGAATTACAAGTATTAATCCTATCTTATTTTATTATAATATTATTATAATTATTTTTTAGCATATTTTGTTTTTCTTTCTGTAACTTTTAATATACGATTTTTATAAAGTTCAGGTTATGTCGTTTTCTACGTCTCCATATAAGTTAATTTTGTGAGGGTTGAGAGAAGTAATGCACAATTGGTCGAATCACAAACGTGCATGTCATCAAAGCTAGCTTACGTTTTTTTTTTTTTTTTTGTATAAAGTGACGACGTTTACCCTTTTCGTCATTCTAATAGTATAATATAACGCATTATAAAAATTCAAAATTTACCATTTTTAACGGGTTTATTATATTTACGTTTTGATAAAAAAAAATGTTCAAAATTGAATGTGTCAAATGTAAGTGATTTCCTTTCTCTACCGTGACACACCAAACCGATATCGTCGAACAACATTAGACTGGTACCGGTTTTTTGTTTTTAGAGTTGTCTTGACGTTCTAGTATAAATTTTGTTGAAAATGAAATTGTATTTGCAATAAAGTATTTTTGGGGTCTCGTAAGCTATATTGATTGCGCGTACTGTATAAAAACCTGACAAACTGAACCGATACTGTCCGAACAACATCGGTGCCGGTATTAGTATTTATTTTTATAATTTTCGATCAACATAAAACATATGTTGATTTCTATACCGAGTGTCAGTATCGTACCGCTATTGTAACGAATTGAACCCATCCTAATCTAAAGTCCACTGCGTAGCTCGAAAAATCCCAGTAATTTAAAAAACATGTAGGAATAAGGAATAAATTTGAATTCAAAAGATGTAGACAAAAATGTGATATATTCAAATAAATTCATTTCTCGTGTTTCTTTTATTAAAGAGCAACAATATCACTTTTGAACTTATTGATCAAATGAATTGTGGTCCTCATAGACCAGAGCTCAAATCATGTTTTATAACCGAGTCTTCTAGTTGAGTGGTAGCTCATTGACTTTTCTAAATGGGAGGTCATGGGTTGCTGTCTCGCACAAGATATACAAATTTGTTCCATGTTTAACTAGAGGACTTTTCAAGTTATGAATTTCCTTCTAGGTGGGTGGACCAGGTCATCACGTTTTGTTCTTCGGATAGAAGGATGTTCTATTTGTCACCTATATATAAAAATAAACATTCATAGAGCCACATTTACTTTGACCCCGTGACAATAAGTAACAAAGAGTTTGATTCAGAACAAACATTGATCTAATAAAACGTCATAAAATGATGTATAGTAACACTTTCAAATAAGTCTCAAATAAAATTTATTTTGTTTTTAATATATAAAAAGGCACAGACCATTCAGACATCAAGGCTGCCTATTTGCACACTTAGTGTTTATATACGTTGCGTATAGAGCTATACGCAGCGTATAAGTTGCATGGAATTCAGAGTCTGCCCAACAATCATTGGCCTTCCTTCCTTTCGCGTTCGATACCTTTGGTTGTCTGGCCCCTGTGGCGTCCGGTTTCTTGAAGCGGGTTCAAAAGGCAGCACTTGCGCATGCGACAGTGTCTGTAGGCCATAGTTATGTGTTTAGCCGAGTAGGTTTTGCAATTCAAAAGGGGGTGGCGGCGCAGCTTGTTGCCCGTCTACCAACCCATGATTTGTAATTTGCTCTAACCTTCTATTATTAGTTATTCATTATATATTTAATAGTCAAAAAAAAAAAAAAAAAAAATTCTCACCCGGTTCCAACGTTAAAACGCTTAAATATATAACCGTTAATGTTATGCCATTAATATTATATACCGTTAAATTTTTTTTGGAAAACGTATATACGGTTCGAATATATTATATTGTTATCGTTTAAATTAAATTACCATACCATGTCTAGTGCGGTTCGAATGCTATAAACGTTTAAATATCATACCAGTAATTATTTTTAAATACTTGTGTACGGTTCGAATATATTATACCATTTCCATACTATACCGTTTAAATTAAAACCGTTAAATATTTTGAAATATCCGGATACGGTTCAAATATATTATACCGTTTCAATAATATTCCTTTTAAATTAAATTATTATACCAAGTCTCGGTGCGGGACCTAAACCACACCTATAGTACTATACAAGACCTATACTACACCTATAGGCCTATACGGGTATTCTATGGTATCCTATAGTATCGTATCGTATCGTATAGTGTAATGTAAGTCTCGTATAGCTCCCTTATAGGTCTTGTATATGCCTATATGGGAGCTATACGGGACATATACTACGCTATACGATACAATATCAAACTATAAGCTTATACGGGGCCAATACGTGACCTATACTACACCTATACTATACGATATCACACTTCTAGGTTTATACGAGGTCAATACGTGACCTATACTACACCTATACGATACGATATTTATTGTATAGAAATGATTAATGTTGTATAAAAAAGCTTGTAAGACATACATAATTTTTTATTTATTTAAAATAGAAAACTTTTTTTAAAAAACTTTACTAAAACCATCAATAATGTATAAATGTTTCTAAAAAAACCTTTATATACGCTGCGTATAGGTCTATACGCAACGTATATAAAGGGTCAAAAAGACAATTTTACCCCTTGTTTTGGCTCCGTATAGCCCCCAACCCAGGGGTAAAATGGTTTTTTACCAAACTTGCCCCTATATACGCCACATACAGGGCTATACGCGGCGTATAGTATAAAAGACCATTTTACCCCTGGATTGTGGGCTATACGCAGCCAAAAACAGGGGTAACATTGTCTTTTTGACCCTTTATAGACGCTGCGTATAGTTCTATACGCAGCGTGTATAAAGGGTAGTTTTTATTTTTAACCCCAAATATGTGGTAAAATTATCTTTTTGACCCCTTATATACGCCGCGTATAGGCCTATACGCAGCGTAAATAAAGGGTGTATTTAAAAAAAAACCTTTTTAAGTATGGTATCGTATAGTATAAGTCTCATATAGGTCTTGTTTATGCCTATTGGCCTATACGGGTGTTCTATAGTATCCTATAGTATCGTATCGTATTGCATCATATAGTGTAGTATAAGTCTCGTATACGTTTCCTATAAGTCTTGTATATGCCTATTGGCCTATACGGGACCTAAACCACACCTATAGGCCTATACAGGACCTAAACCACACCTATAGGCCTATAAAGGACGTATACTACATCTATAGGCTTATACGGGTGTCATATGGTATCCTATAGTATCGTATCGTATTGCATCGTATCGTATCGTATAGTGTATAGAATAAGTCTCTTATAGGTTCCCTGTAGGTCTTGTATATGGCTTTAGGCCTATACAGGACCTAAACCACACCTATAGTACTATACGAGACCTATATTACACCTATAGGCCTATACGGGTGTTCTATGGTATCCTATAGTATTGTATCGTATCGTATCGTATAGTGTAATGTAAGTCTCGTATAGCTCCCTTATAGGTCTTGTATATGCATATAAGGGAGCTATACGGGACATATACTATGCTATACAATACAATATCACACTTATAGGCTTATACGAGGTCAATACGTGACCTATACTACACCTATACGATACGGTATCACACTTATAGGCTTATACGAGGTCAATACGTGACTTATACTACACCTATACGATACGATATTTATCGTATAAAAATGATTAATGTTGTATAAAAAAGCTTGTAAGAAATACTTAATTTTTTATTTATTTAAAATAGAAAACTTTTTTTTATAAAACTTTACTAAAACCATCAATAATGTATAAATGTTTCTAAAAAAAACCTTTATATATTAACAGGGTTATATATTTTAAGTGATTAACGGTTATATATTTTAAGCGATTTAACGTTGGGACCGAGTGAGAATTTATAACACAAATACATCAAAATAACCAAAAAAAATCTGATTGATTATATACGCTGCGTATAGCTCTATACGCAGCGCATCGTATATAAACCCTGGTTGTCTATGCCAATGATTGCTGGGCAGGCTCTGAATTCCATGCAACTTTTACGCTGCGTATAGCTCGATACGCAACGTAGGTAAAGGTAGGGTTTAGTGTGCAAATAGCTATGTTGATGTGCATTACCAAAGGAGTGAGTGGCTGAAATACGCAGTTGTCTACCTTCAGACTTTTTATACCATTAATACTTTTCATTATTATTTTTAAACATGAGATGGTGGACGTGGATATATTTGTATATCAGCATTTTATGTCCGGCGTTCACATGAATTTGACCCATTCGGTCGGAGTTGACTCATAATACTACAGGGTCATGATGTAATTCCCAGACATGTTTTCTTATGTTGTTTCAGGAATACAAATAATGTGTTTCATGTAGGAACTAGGTTCACCTTCTATAAAATATAATTACAAAACATATAATAACGAGACTCTCGTTATTCGTAGGAAATATCATAGTACAATACCGGTTGAAATAACTAAATAAAAAGAATATATAATATAATTATATATACCAATCTTTATTCAAGTCGCATCTCTGGTGGGTCCTTCACGCGCACTTGATAACATCCTAGACTCGAGTATTCATCATCTTGAGTCTTGAAAAATACTCCTTTACTGCAACAAAGAGCACACTAAAACGTTGACGATTTTGGTTGAGGCACGTGTTCAACACGCTTCCCTTAAAACAGATTTCGCGCCTCTACTAAAGACGACGCGTCTGTCTCCCAGGGTACAACAGCCGAAGCAGTATGTACTACCAGAGATGGCCACGCGCCCGAGGTTACACCGGATAAAATTATGGTGTTAGAACTTGTGGAAAATAATGATATAAAGATGATGAAATCGAATAGATAAAACATCTCTCTAAGTACCCAACACATGGGTCTTCAAGTATCTCCAAGAACTCTTCTAATTTTTTATTCTAAAATTCCACTTTCAATTCTCTACTAGGAATTAGCTTCATCAAGTTAGGCACATAACCTACTTTTCATACAAGAGATATGGGGTAGAGAAGAGTCTCACTTTATTAGAGATTTTATTAGAGACATAAACTCTAATAAAAACTAATAAATTGACATAAAAACTCTACTAAAAAGTCTCATTTTATTAGAGATTTTATTAGAGACATAAACTCTAATAAAAACTAATAAATTGACATAAAAACTATACTTAAGATTTTATCACCCATATGAAGAGTCTAGTAAATAATTATAATTTTACTAAATTATAATTTCACTAAATTAATATCCATTCACACCATCTAAATTTCCAATAATCCCCCACATAAATGGAGATCGTTCTAAACACACAAAGTTTCCAATGGAACCTCGACAGTTGAGTTTTGCGTACGATAGGTAGGTGTTACCCTTTGAACCTTCGCTCATGAAATGCACTTAGCCCACTAGCTCTGAGTAGATCTCGATGTCTTTGAACTCGTCTGCCGTTTGTGTAGACGACAATACACTTCACACAAGACTCTCCTTAGCCGGGTCATCTCCTCATAGTCGTGTCCAATAATGGTCGTGGAGCACTTTCCTGGTTCTGCGAGAGCTCTAGGAATTGTGCCCTCAATTCCATTCGAAGCGGCCCCACTTCTCTCTAACATAGGTGATTCTCCTTAGATCATTAAAAGCATTGTGGTTATCATGATTTATCCTAATCATTTACCACATATTATGCTTAGTCTCACTCTTTGTCACTGAATATCATAGGAATAGACTAGGAGTATTTAAACACCCTTTTATACTTTGGGGGTATGTATAACCATATATACTAGCTTATGCATATCATTTATGCCCCCTCAGTGACCACCTTTAGGCATATGAGTTAGTTGTCCTATTGAACTTAGATCTTGGGATCTCAAGTCAACTAAGTTAGGCGTCCTTCACATACCCTTTCTCCATGGGCTTCAGTCTCATTCCACAACTTGATCTCTAATAAACCCTCAGGTTGTTGGATCCATAACATTAACAAATAACTTTGCGTATTTGAGATCAGTTGTCATGATTTGTTCTTAACTCGTAAGTTAATTTTGCCTATTGTCAACTTCTAAGACTATAACCTCAGTGGCCATCTGAATCTGCTTATAATATATGTCTTTGTAAGATACACTTATCATTTAAGGCAAAAACATCTCCATTATGCACTACGACCTTTGTGTCCTCCACATAGTCGTCTGTTTGCAATGTTAGATTTGATTAGAAAATCCTTATTGCCAAACTTTTATGATACAAATGCAAGACACCCCCACATTTAAGTGTTATAGGATATCATCCAGATGGGGTAATGAAAACCATTTCTACATACCCTTATAGGGTTGTTTCTAAATGGATCCTCCCCCACATTTCTTGCCATTTGATCAACATTTCTGTAACTTCACTTATGATGACATATATACACATATGATTGAACAAGATCAACCGCATTGTATCAATGAATTCAACTCATATTGCATTAGCTTACATAAGCTTTCGAGCTAACCAAAGCAACACATGCCATTGTCATAAGTTTGTCACCAACTTAGAATAATTCTAATTTAACACCTAGAATAAGCCTAGACAATGAGTTCTCCTCATTAGCTTTTCGAACAAACTCTTCAAAAGTTACATGTCTTTTCCTTATAATGAATGAAAATTCTCCCTCAACTTTGTCCATACACAAATTCTTTTTGTGTTCATACACATTTGAATGTTTAGAGTTAATTAGTCCCCGTCAAGACCCATAATTAACCAAGTACTAGTCTAGCATGCTTTAGACTACAATACTTTAGCATGTGAACAGAAGATGCATCATTCTGATTCTTCACAGCCCTAAGGATATCATATATCACTTTGCAACATTCATCCCTTGTTAAGACAAAATAAAGAGACTTATTCATAATCCTAAAATATCAATATTTAGGAAGGTCTCACAAATTACTGTATATACCACATAGCTAAATTTCATCATTCATTTAAGGAACATAACTTGTTTACCTTTGATCTCCAACAATCTACCATTGACTCATAAGTACTTAAACATAAGTCTTAATCCAAGTCACTTGGTGAACACATTCATCACCAACAAGATGAATGTTTCTTGTCTACAATCACTATTATGTGTGAGATGGATTCAACTAGATCGACACTCAACAACATGGCATTCATAATTTTGCCATAAGTGATTTGCGCACATCTATTGTTATTCATTAGGAGATATGTATATTAAGGAAGCTCTCCCAAATGAAGGTAAAATCTCCATATAGATCTAACAATAATCAAGTGGTAGACGCATCTACTTATAAATCTCGCAAGATTTATTAAAGTTATACAGTAACATATAGTACTTTTACTTTCATATGTTAGAATTCACACTTGTGGATTTTCCAATGACTTCTAGTGAAGTATGTCGACATGAATGTTGTTAGTGTATTTCATCTCAATACACTCACTACGTTCTTTCATTACTCACTCATGATGTGGTTATACATTTGATGTTTCGTCTTTGACTTTTAGTCAATGCACCAACTCTCAGGTCGTTTATGTCCAAGTATTTTCCTGTACTATCCGTTTAAAACTATATTCTTTTAAACAATGTATAACCGACGTTATAATTATTTTCCACAAAAATAATTTATACGTCACAACCATTAGTGATTTATTTCTTTGTAAAAAATTGCATGTGTTATCCGAAGATATTGAACACAAAACAATAAAATACATTGGAAACTAAATCATAAGAGCCAATCACTTCTGAAATTTAAACGGTAGCATAGACAATATGTAGACATAATATGGCAAAGTGCTTTTATCTTCAACACTTTATAATCTGACCGAAATCTTCTCAACAATATCGTCCCATGGCATATCTTTTGGTACTCCCTCAATAAGACTCCATGCACTTGTAAGTACAAGTTCCTCATTTCATCTTGAAACTTTAAATTTGTACAATTATGCTCAAAACAACACCGAGTTGTTACAAATACTACATTTAAGTAGTAAACTTGAACAATTAAATTTGTTCACAACAACACCAAGTTGTTTTTCACCAAATAACATTTTCTAACACGCATGTTAGAAAAAAATGTTGTAACAAGCACATTATAGAATTGAACGTTTACATAAAACGTTTTCCAAAGATATAGTTTATAAAACAAACCATTTCTCATCATTTTTAATGCACACATAGGCAATTAAATGTTTACATAAAACATTTATATTCATTATGAACAATCTCTAACCTCGTATTCGTGATACACATTTTCTAACACACGTGTTAGAAAATTTAAGTCATTTTATATATACAAAACATGACCAAATTAAAGCATTAAATGTCATCGTTAAAACTCATCAAATGTCATCAATAAAACTCTACTCAAGAGTTTCACCATATGAAACTCATCAAATGTCATCATTAAAACTTTACTCAAGAGTTTCACCATATGAAGAGTTAAGAGTCTCAATAATTATAGACTTAAACTCTAATAAAACTCATCAAATGTCATCATTAAAACTCTACTCAAGAGTTTCACCATATGAAGAGTTAAGAGTCTCAATAGTTATAAACTTAAACTCTAATAAAACTCATCAAATGTCATCATTAAAACTCTACTCAAGAGTTTCACCATATGGAGAGTTTAATTAGTAACAAAATTTCACTCAAATGGATTTAGAAATCACAAATTAAAGTTGGTGATAAATCCCACACAACTACACCATCACTTTATGGTGATTTAATTCTTGAAGCCAATCAAACATCAACTTCAATGTATGACCTTTTATTTCTAAATCATACAAAGCATTAAAATCAATGCTACAACAAATTACTTATATAAAATGTTAACATAAAACATTTCAAAGCATTTGTATTTTAATCATTTTTAACACTCATGTTAAAATGAAAGAAATTCTAACGCGCACGTTAGAAATACAAACATTTCCACAAAATGTTAATTCGACTTGCTAAAAACACATGTATGGTTCAAATAAATAAGTCATTTCTAATACACACGTTAGAAAATAAACAATTAAGAAATTGCTTCCAAACTAACGCGTTTCATGAACGTTTTTTCACTCGACGATTCCATTCTTAGGTAGTTGGTTTGGCCCTTGTTCCTGTAACTCGAATCCTAGCCCGGTATATCCCATTTTAGTTTTACACCATTGTGAACCTGACACCTTTTTTACTATCTGATCAAGGTTCTCGGCATTGAAAACTCTTCATAAACTAAATAACACGTGTATATGTTGACATTTAAGAGATATATAGTCAAGAAAATCAAGAGCAATGGTGATATATATGTGGATTAGACACCAAAAAATAAACACTTAAAAAATGGCTACAATTTAATGAATGTGTTTAGTGACGGCATTAGATTCCTAATTGATGGAGAAAGGTCTGGTGGAAAAAAAAAGCAGCTTCCAGGAGGTTGTCAAGTGTTTTCGCTCAACGATTCCATTCTTGGGTGGTTGGTTTGGCCCTTGTACCTATAACTCGAATCCTAGCCCGGTATATCCCATTTTAGTTTTACAGCATTGTGAACCTTACGTCTTTTTTACTCTCTGATCGAGGTTCTCGGCTTTGAAACATCTTCGTAAACTAAATCACACGTGTATATGTTGACATCTAAGAGATATACAGTTAAGAAAATCAAGAGCAATGGTGATATATATGCGGATTAGACACTAAAAAATAAACACCAAAAAAATGGATACAATTTAGGGAATGTGTTTAGTGACGGCATCAGATTCCTAAATGATGGAGAAAGGCCTGGTGGCAAGAAAAGCTGCTTCCAGGAGGTTGTCTAGTCTTTTCGCTCGACGATTCCAATCTTGGGTGGTTGGTTTAGCCCTTGTTCCTTTAACTCGAATCCTAGCCCGGTATATCCTATTTTAGTTTTACACCATTGTGAACCTTACGCCCTTTTACTCTCTGATCGAGGTTCTCGGTATTGAAATATCTTCGTAAACTAAATCATACGTGTATATGTTGACATTTAAAATATATACAGTCAAGAAAATCAAGAGCAATGGTGATATATATGCGGATTAGACATCAAAAAATAAACACTCAAAAAATTGCTAAAATTTAAGGAATGTGTTTAGTGACGGCATCAGATTTCTAATTGATGGAGAAAGGTCAGGTGGCAAGAAAAGCAGCTTCTAGGAGGTTGTCAAGTGTTTTCGCTCGACGATTCCATTCTCGGGTGGTTGATTGTGTCCATGTTCCTGTAACTCGAATCCTAGCCCGGTATATCCCATTTTAGTTTTACACCATTGTGAAACTTACACCTTTTTTACTCTCTGATTGAGGTTCTCAACATTGAAAAATCTTCGTAAACTAAATCACACATGTATATGTTGATATTTAAGAGATATACAGTTAAGAAAATCAAGAGCAATGGTGATATATATGCAGATTAGACACCTAAAAATAAACATTCTAAAAATGGATACAATTTAAGGTATGTGTTTAGTGACGGCATCAGATTCCTAATTGATGGAGAAATGTCTGGTGGCAAGAAAAGCTGCTTGCAGGAGGTGGTCAAGTTTCGCTCGACGATTCCATTCTTGGGTGGTTGGTTTAGCCCTTGTTTCTGTAACTCGAATCCTAGCCCGGTATATCCCATTTTAGTTTTACACCACTGTGAACCTTACGCCTTTTTACTCTCTGATCGAGGTTCTCGGCATTGAAAAATCTTCGTAAACTAAATCACACGTGTATATGTTGACATTTAAGAGATATACAGTCAAGAAAAACAAGAGCAATGGTGATATATATGTGTATTAGACACTAAAAAATAAACACTTAAAAAATTGCTACAATTTAAGGAATGTGTTTAGTGACGGCATTAGATTCTTAATTGATGGAGAAAGGTCTGGTGGCAGGAAAAGCCCCTTTCAGGAGGTTGTTAAGTGTTTTCGCTCAACGATTACATTCTTGGGTGGTTAGTTCGGCCCTTGTTCCAGTAACTCAAATCCTAACCCGATATATCCCGTTTCAGTTTTACACCATTGTGAACCTTACGCCTTCTTTACTATCTGATCGAGGTTCTCAGCATTGAAAAATCTTCGTAAACTAAATCACACGTGTATATGTTGACATTTAAGAGATATACAGTCAATAAAATCAAGAGCAATGGTGGTATACATGCGGATTAGACGCCAAAAAATAAACACTCAAAAAATGGCAACAATTTAAGGAATGTGTTTATTGACGGCATCAGATTCCTAATTGATGGCGAAAGGTCTGGTGGCAAGAAAAGCTGCTTCCAGGAGGTTGTCAAGTGTTTTCGCTCGACGATTCCATACTTGGGTGGTTGGTTTGGCCCTTGTTCCTTTAACTCGAATCCTAGCCCGATATATCCCATTTTACTTTTACACCATTGTGAAACTTACGCCTTTTTACTCTCTAATCGAGGTTCTCGGCATTGAAATATCTTCATAAACTAAATCACATGTGTATATGTTGACATTTAAAATATATACAGTCAAGAAAATCAAGAGCAATGGTGATGTATATGCGGATTAGACACCAAAAAATAAACACTCAAAAAATGGCTACAATTTTAGGAATGTGTTTAGTGACGGCATCAGATTCCTAATTGATGGCGAAAGGTCTGGTGGCAAGAAAAGCTTCTTCCAGGAGGTTGTCAAGTGTTTTCGCTCGACGATTCCATTCTTGGGTGGTTGATTTGGCCCATGTTCCTGTAACTCGAATCCTAGCCCGGTATATCCCATTTTAGTTTTACACCATTGTGAACATTACGCCTTTTTTACTCTCTGATCGAGGTTCTCGGAATTGAAAAATCTTCGTAAAGTAAATCACACATGTATATGTTGACATTTAAGAGATATAAAGTTAAGAAAATCAAGAGCAATGGTGATATTTATGTAGATTAGACAGCAAAAAATAAACATTCTAAAAATGGCTACAATTTAAGGTATGTGTTTAGTAACGGCATCAAATTCCTAATTGATGGAGAAACGTCTGGTGGCAAGAAAAGCTGCTTGCAGGAAGTTTTCAAGTGTTTTCACTCGACGATTCCATTCTTGGGTGGTTGGTTTGGCCCTTGTTCCTGTAACTCGAATCCTAGCCCGGTATCCATTTTAGATTTACACCATTGTGAACCTTACGCCTTTTTACTCTCTGATCGAGGTTCTAGGCGTTGAAAAATCTTCGTAAACTAAATCAAACGTGTATATGTTGCATTTAAGAGATATACAGTCAAGAAAAACAAGAGCAATGGTGATATATATGCGGATTAGACACTAAAAATAAACACTCAAAAAATGGCTACAATTAAAGGAATGTGTTTAGTGACGACATCAAATTCCTAATTGATGGAGAAAGGTCTGGTGGCAAGAAAAGCTGCTTACAGGAGGTTGTCAAGTGTTTTCGCTCGACGATTCCATTCTTGGGTGGTTGGTTTTGCCCTTATTCCTGTAACTAGAATCCTATCCCGGTATATCCCATTTTTGTTTTACAACATTGTGAACCTTACGCCTTTTTTACTCTCTGATCGAGGTTCACGGCATTGAAAAATCCTCGTAAACTAAATCACACGTGTATATGTTGACATTTAAGAGTTATACTGTCAAGAAAATCAAGAGCAATGGTGATATATATATGGATTAGACACCAAAAAATAAACACTCAAAAAATGGCAACAATTTAAGGAAAGTGTTTAGTGACGGCATTAGATTCCTATTTGATGGAGAAAGGTCTGGTGGCAAGAAAAGCCGCTTTCAGGAGGTTGTTAAGTGTTTTCGCTCAACGATTACATTCTTGGGTGCTTGGTTCGGCCCTTGTTCCTGTAACTCAAATCCTAGCCCGATATATCCCGTTTCAGTTTTACACCATTGTGAACCTTACGCCTTTTTTACTATCTGATCGAGGTTCTCAGCATTGAAAAATCTTCGTAAACTAAATCACACGTGTATATGTTTACATTTAAGAGATATACAGTCAATAAAATCAAGAGCAATGATGGTATATATGCGGATTAGACGCCAAAAAATAAACACTCAAAAAATGGCTACAATTTAAGGAATGTGTTTATTGACGGTATCAGATTCCTAATTGATGGAGAAAGGTCTGGTGGCAAGAAAAGCTGCTTCCAGGAGGTTGTCAAGTGTTTTCGCTCGACGATTCCATTCTTGGGTGGTTGGTTTGGCCCTTGTTCTTGTAACTCAAATCCTAGCCCGGTATATCCCATTTTAGTTTTACACCATTGTGATCCTTACGCCTTTTTTACTCTCTGATCGAGGTTCTCGGCATTGAAAAATCTTCGTAAACTAAATCACACGTGTATATGTTGACATTTAAGAGATATACAGTTAAGAAAATCAAGAACAATGCGGATCTATATGCGGATTAGACACAAAAAAATATGCACTCAAAAAAAGGCTACAATTTAAGGAATGTGTTTAGTGACGGCATTAGATTCCTAATTGATGGAGAAAGGTCTGGTGGTAAGAAATGCTGTTTCCAGGAGGTTGTCAAGTGTTTTCGCTCGACGATTCCATTCTTGGGTGGTTTGTTTGTCCCTTGTTCCTGTAACCCGAATCCTAGCCCGATATATCCCATTTTAGTTTTACACCATTGTGAACCTTACGCCTTTTTACTCTCCGATCGAGGTTCTCGGCATTGAAAAATCTTCGTAAACTGAATCACACGAGTATATGTTGACATTTAAGAGTTATACAGTCAAGAAAAACAAGAGCAATGGTGATATATATGCGGACGAGACACCAAAAAATAAACACTCAAAAAATGGCTACAATTTAATGAATGTGTTTAGTGACGGCATTAGATTCCTAATGGATGGAGAAAGGTCTGGTGGTAAGAAAAGCTGCTTCTAGGAGGTTGTCAAGTGTTTTCGCTCGACGATTCCATTCTTGGGTGGTTGGTTTGGCCCTTGTACCTGTATCTCGAATCTTAGCCCGGTATATCCCATTTTAGTTTTACATCATTGTGAACCTTACGCCTTTTTTACTCTCTGATCGAGGTTCTCAGCATTGAAAAATCTTCGTAAACTAAATCACACGTGTAATGTTGACATCAAAGAGATATACAGTCAAGAAAATCAAGAGCAATTTTGATATATATGCGGATTAGACACCAAAAAATAAACACTCAAAAAATAGATACAATTTAAGGAATGTGTTTAGTGACCGCATCAGATTCCTAAATGATGGAGAAAGGTCTGGGGGCAAGAAAAGCTGCTTCCAGGAGGTTGTCAAGTGTCTTCGCTCGACGATTCCATTCTTGGGTGGTTGGTTTGGCCCTTGTTCCTTTAACTCGAATCATAGCCCGGTATATCCCATATTAGTTTTACACCATTGTGAACCTTACGCCTTTTTACTCTCTGATCGAGGTTCTCGGCGTTGAAATATCTTCGTAAACTAAATCACACGTGTATATGTTGTCATTTAAGAGATATACAGTCAAGAAAATCAAGGGCGATGGTGATGTATATGCGGATTAGACAGCAAAAAATAAACACTCAAAATTGGCTACAATTTAAGGAATGTGTTTAGTGACGGCATCAGATTCCTAATTGATGGAGAAAGGTCTGGTGGCAAGAAAAGCTGCTTCCAGGAGGTTGTCAAGTGTTTTCGCTTGACGATTCCATTCTTGGGTGGTTGGTTTGGCCCTAGTTCATGTAACTCGAATCCTAGCCCGGTATATCCCATTTTAGTTTTACACCATTATGAACCTTACGCCTTTTTTACTCTCTGATCGAGGTTCTCGGCATTGAAAAATCTTTGTTAACTTAATCACACGTGTATATGTTGACATTTAAGAGATAGGCAGTCAAGAAATGCAAGAGCAATGGTGATATATATGCAGATTAGACACCAAAAAATAAACACTCAAAAAATAGCTACAATTTAAGGTAAGTGTTTAGGGACGGTATCAGATTCCTAATTGATGGAGAAAGGTCTGATGGCAAGAAAAGCTGCTTCCAGGAGGTTGTCAAGTGTTTTCACTCGACGAATCCATTCTTGGGTGGTTGGTTTGGCCCTTGTTCCTGTAATTCAAATCCTAGCCCGGTATATCTCCTTTTAGTTTTACACCATTGCGAACCTTAAGCCTTTTTTACTCTCTGATCGAGGTTCACGGCATTGAAAAATCTTCGTAAACTAAATCACACGTGTATATGTTGACGTTTAAGAGATATACAGTCAAGAAAATCAAGAGCAATGGTGATATATATGTGGATTAGACACCAAAAAATAAACACTCAAAAAACAGCTACAATTTATGGTGTGTGTTTAGTGACGGCATCAGATTCCTAATTGATGTATAAAGGTCTGGTGGCAAGAAAAGCTGCTTACTGGAGGTTGTCAAGTGTTTTCGCTCAACGATTCCATTCTTGGGTGGTTGGTTTGGCCCTTGTTCCTGTAACTCGAATCCTAGCCCGGTATATCCCATTTTAGTTTTACACCATTTTGTACCTTACGCCTTTTTTACTCTCTGATCGAGGTTCTCGGTATTGAAAAATCTTCGTAAACTAAATCACACGTGTATATGTTGACATATAAGAGATATAGAGTCAAGAAAATGAAGAGCAATGGTGATATATATGCGGATTAGACACCAAAAAATAAACACTCAAAAAATAGCTACAGTTTAAGTTATGTGCTTAGTGATGGCATCAGATTCCAAATTGATGGAGAAAGGTCTAGTGGCAAGAAAAGATGCTTCCAGGAGGTTGTCAAGTGTTTTCGCTCGACGATTCCATTCTTGGGTGGTTGGTTTGGCCCCCCTGTAACTCGAATCCTATCCCGCTATATCCCTTTTTTGTTTTACACCATTGTGAACCTTACGCCTTTTTTACTCTCTGATCGAGGTCTCGGCATTGAAAAATCTTCGTAAACTAAATCACACGTGTACATGTTGACATTTAAGAGATATACATTCAAGAAAATCAAGAGCAATGGTGATATATATATATATATATGTTGATTAGACACCAAAAGTAAACACTAAAAAAATAGCTACAATTTAAGGTATGTGTTTAGTGACGGCATCAAATTTCTAATTGATGGAGAAAGGTCTGGTGGCCAGAAAAGCTGCTTCAAGGAGGTTGTCCAGTGTTTTCGCTTGACAACTCCATTCTTGGGTGGTTGGTTTGGCCCTTGTTCCTGTAACTCTAATCCTAGCCCGTTATATCCCATTTTAGTTTTACACCATTGTGACCCATACGCCATTTTTACTTTCTGGTCGAGATTCTCAGCATTGAAAAATCTTCGTAAACAAAATCAGACGTGTATATGTTGACATTTAAGATATATATAGTCAAGAAAATCAAGAGCAATGGTGACATATATGCAGATTAGACACCAAAAAATTAACACTCAAAAAATAGCTACAATTTATGGTGTGTGTTTAGTGACGACATCAGATTCCTAATTGATGGAGAGAGGTCAGGTGGCAAGAAAAGATGTTTCCAGGAGGTTGTCAAGTGTTTTCGATCGACGACTCAATTCTTGGGTGGTTGGTTTGGCCCTTGTTCTTGTAACTCGAATCCTAACCCGGTATATCCCATTTTAGTTTTAAACCATTTTGAAACTTACGCCTTTTTTACTCATTGATCGAGGTTCTCGGCATTGAAAAATCTTCGTAAACTAAATCACACGTGTATATGTTGACATTTAAGAGATATACAGTAAAGAAAATCAAGAGCAATGGTGATATATATGCGGATTAGACACTAAAAAATAAACACTCAAAAAATAGCTACAATTTATGGTGTGTGTTTAGTGACGGCATCAGATTCCTAATTGATGGAGAGAGGTCAGGTGGCAAGAAAAGATGCTTCCAGGAGGTTGTCAAGTGTTTTCGATCGACGACTCCATTCTTGGGTGGTTGGTTTGGCCCTTGTTCCTGTAACTCGAATCCTAACCCGGTATATCCCATTTTAGTTTTAAACCATTGTGAAACTTACGCCTTTTTTACTCACTGATCGAGGTTCTCGGCATTGAAAAATCTTCGTAAACTAAATCACACGTGTATATGTTGACATTTAAGAGATATACATTAAAGAAAATCAAGAGCAATGGTGATATATATGCGGATTAGACACCAAAAAACAAACACTCAAAAAATAGCTACAATTTAAGGTATGTGTATAGTGACGGCATCAGATTCCTAATTGATGGAGAAAGGTCTGGTGGCAAGAAAAGCTACTTCCAGGAGGTTGTCAAGTGTTTTCGCTCGATGATTCTATTCTTGGGTGGTTGGTTTGGCCCTTGTTCCTGTAACTCGAATCCTAGCCCGGTATATCCCATTTTAGTTTTACACCATTGTGAAAGTTACGCCTTATTTACTCTCTGATCGAGGTTCTCGGCATTGAAAAATCTTCGTAAACTAAATCACACGTGTATACGTTGACATTTAAGAGATATACAGTCAAGAAAATCAAAAGCAATGGTGATATATATGCAGATTAGACACCAAAAAATAAACACTCAAAAAATAGCTACAATTTAAAGTATGTGTTTAGAGATGGCATCAGATTCCTAATTGATGAAGAAAGGTCTAGTGGCAAGAAAAGCTGCTTCTAGGAGGTTGTCAAGTGTTTTCGCTCAACGATTCCATTCTTGGGTGGTTGGTTTGGCCCTTGTTCTTGTAACTCGAATCCTAACCCGGTATATCCCATTTTAGTTTTAAACCATTTTGAAACTTACGCCTTTTTTACTCACTGATCGAGGTTATCGGCATTGAAAAATCTACGTAAACTAAATCACACGTGTATATGTTGACATTTAAGAGATATACAGTAAAGAAAATCAAGAGCAATGGTGATATATATGCGGATTAGACACTAAAAAATAAACACTCAAAAAATAGCTACAATTTATGGTGTGTGTTTAGTGACGGCATCAGATTCCTAATTGATGGAGAGAGGTCAGGTGGCAAGGAAAGATGCTTCCAGGAGGTTGTCAAGTCTTTTCGATCGACGACTCCATTCTTGGGTGGTTGGTTTGGCCCTTGTTCCTGTAACTCGAATCCTAACCCGGTATATCCCATTTTAGTTTTAAACCATTGTGAAACTTACGCCTTTTTTACTCACTGATCGAGGTTCTCGGCATCGAAAAATCTTCGTAAACTAAATCACACGTGTATATGTTGACATTTAAGAGATATACAGTAAAGAAAATCAAGAGCAATGGTGATATATATGCGGATTAGACACCAAAAAGCAAACACTCAAAAAATAGCTACAATTTAAGGTATGTGTATAGTGACGGCATCAGATTCCTAATTGATGGAGAAAGGTCTGGTGGCAAGAAAAGCTACTTCCAGGAGGTTGTCAAGTATTTTCTCTCGATGATTCTATTCTTGGGTGGTTGGTTTGGCCCTTGTTCCTGTAACTCGAATCCTAGCCCGGTATATCCCATTTTAGTTTTACACCATTGTGAAACTTACGCCTTATTTACTCTCTGATCGAGGTTCTCGGCATTGAAAAATCTTCGTAAACTAAATCACACGTGTATACGTTGACATTTAAGAGATATACAGTCAAGAAAATCAAAAGCAATGGTGATATATATGCAGATTAGACACCAAAAAATAAATACTCAAAAAATAGCTACAATTTAATGTATGTGTTTAGAGATTGCATCAGATTCCTAATTGATGGAGAAAGGTCTAGTGGCAAGAAAAGCTGCTTCTAGGAGGTTGTCAAGTGTTTTCGCTCAACGATTCCATTCTTGGGTGGTTGGTTTGGCCCTTGTTCTTGTAACTCGAATCCTAACCCGGTATATCCCATTTTAGTTTTAAACCATTTTGAAACTTACGCCTTTTTTACTCACTGATCGAGGTTCTCGGCATTGAAAAATCTTCGTAAACTAAATCACACGTGTATATGTTGACATTTAAGAGATATACAGTAAAGAAAATCAAGAGCAATGGTGACATATATGCGGATTAGACACTAAAAAATAAACACTCAAAAAATAGCTACAATTTATGGTGTGTGTTTAGTGACGGCATCAGATTCCTAATTGATGGAGAAAGGTCAGGTGGCAAGAAAAGATGCTTCCAGTAGGTTGTCAAGTGTTTTCGCTCGACAATTCCATTCTTGGGTGGTTGGTTTGGCCCTTGTTCCTGTAACTCGAATCCTAACCCGGTATATCCCATTTTAGTTTTAAACCATTGTGAACCTTACGCCTTTTTTACTCACTGATCGAGGTTCTCGGCAGTGAAAAATCTTCGTAAACTAAATCACACGTGTATATGTTGACATTTAAGAGATATACAGTCAAGAAAATCAAGAGCAATGGTGATATATATGCGGATTAGACACCAAAAAACAAACACTCAAAAAATAGCTACAATTTAAGGTATGTGTTTAGTGACGGCATCAGATTCCTAATTGATGGAGAAAGGTCTGGTGGCAAGAAAAGCTACTTCCAGGAGGTTGTCAAGTGTTTTCGCTCGATGATTCTATTCTTGGGTGGTTGGTTTGGCCCTTGTTCCTGTAACTCGAATCCTAGCCCGGTATATCCCATTTTAGTTTTACACCATTGTGAAACTTACGCCTTATTTACTCTCTGATCGAGGTTCTCGGCATTGAAAAATCTTCGTAAACTAAATCACACGTGTATACGTTGACATTTAAGAGATATACAGTCAAGAAAATCAAAAGTAATGGTGATATATATGCAGATTAGACACCAAAAAATAAACACTCAAAAAATAGCTACAATTTAAAGTATGTGTTTAGAGATGGCATCAGATTCCTAATTGATGGAGAAAGGTCTAGTGGCAAGAAAAGCTGCTTCTAGGAGGTTGTCAAGTGTTTTTGCTCAACGATTCCATTCTTGGGTGGTTGGTTTGGCCCTTGTTCCTATAACTCGAATCCTAGCCCGGTATTATCCCATTTTGGTTTTACACCATTGTGAACCTTACGCCTTTTTTACTCTCTGATCGAGGTTCTCGACATTGAAAAATCTTCTTAAACTAAATCACACGTGTATATGTTGACATTTAAGAGATGTACAGTTAAGAAAATCAAGAGCAATGTTGATATATATGCGCATTAGACACCCAAAAATAAACACTCAAAAAATGGCTACAATTTAAGGAATGTGTTTAGAGATGGCATCAGATTCTAATCCGCATATATATCACCATTGCTCTTGATTTTCTTGACTCTATATCTCTTAAATGTCAACATATACACGTGTTATTTAGTTTACGAAGATTTTTCAATGCCAAGATCCTCTATCAGAGATTAAAAAAGGCGTAAGTTTCACAATGTTGTAAAACTAAAATGGGATATACCGGGCTAGGATTCGAGTTATAGGAACAATGGGCAAACCAACCACCCAAGAAGGGAATCGTTGAGCGAAAACACTTGACAACCTCCTGGGAGCAGCTTTTCTTGCCACCAGACCTTTCTCCAATAATTAGGAATCTGATGCCGTCACTAAACACATTCCTTAAATTGTAGCCATTTTTTGAGTGTTTATTTTTTGGTGTCTAATCCGCATATATATCACCATTGCTCTTCATTTTCTTGACTCTATATCTCTTAAATGTCAACATCTACACGTGTGATTTAGTTTACGAAGATTTTTCAATGCCGAGAACCTCGATCAGAGAGTAAACAAGGCGTAAGGTTCACAATGGTGTAAAACTAAAATGGGATATACCGGGATAGGATTCGAGTTACAGGAACAAGGGCCAAACCAACCACCCAAGAATGGAATTGTCGAGCGAAAACAGTTGACAACCTACTGGAAGCAGATTTTCTTGACACCAGACCTTTCTCCATCAATTAGGAATCTGATGTCGTCGCTAAACACATTCCTTAAATTGTAGCCAGTTTTTGAGTGTTTATTTTTTAGTGTCTAATCTGAATATATATATCACCATTGCTCTTGATTTTCTTGACTGTATATCTCTTAAATGCCAACATATACACGTGTAATTTAGTTTACGAAGATTTTTCAATGCCGAGAACCTCGATCAGAGAGTAAAAAAGGCGTAAGATTCACAATGGTGTAAAACTAAAATGGGATATACCGGACTAGGATTCGAGTTACAGGAACAAGGGCCAAACCAACCACCCAAGAATGGAATCGTCGAGCGAAAACCCTTGACAACCTCCTGGAAGCAGCTTTTCTTGCCACCAGACCTTTCTCCAACAATTAGGAATCTGATGCCGTCACTAAACACATTCCTTAAATTGTAGCCATTTTTTGAGTGTTTATTTTTAGCTGTCTAATCCGCATATATATCACCATTGCTCTTGATTTTCTTGACTGTATATCTCTTAAATGTCAACATATACACGTGTGATTTTGTTTACGAAGATTTTTCAATGCCGAGAACCTCGATCAGAGAGTAAAAAAGGTGTAAGTTTCACAATGGAGTAAAACTAAAATGGGATATACCGGGCTTGGATTCGAGTTACAGGAACAAGGGCAAAACCAACCACCCAAGAATGGAATCGTCGAGCGAAAACACCTGACAACCTCGTAGAAGCAGCTTTTCTTGCCACCAGAACTTTCTCCATCAATTAGGAATCTGATACCGTCGCTAAACAAATTCCTTAAATTGTAGCCATTTTTTGAGTGTTTATTTTTTGGTGTCTAATCCGCATATATATATCACCATTGCTGTTGATTTTCTTGACTGTATATCTCTTAAATGTCAACATATACACGTGTGATTTAGTTTATGAAGATTTTTCTATGCCGAGAACCTCGATCAGAGAGTAAAAAAGGCGTAAGGTTCACAATGGTGTAAAACTAAAATGGGATAAAACGGGCTAGGATTCGAGTTACAGGAACAAGGGCCAAACCAACCACCCAAGATTGGAATCGTCGAGCGAAAACACTTGACAACCTCCTGGAAGCAGCTTTTCTGACCACCAGACCTTAATCCATCAATTAGTAATCTGATGCCGCCACTAAACACATTCCTTAAATTGTAGCCATTTTTTGAGTGTTTATTTTTTGGTGTCTAATCCGCATATATATCACCATTGCTCTTGATTATCTTGACTGCATATCTCTTAAATGTCAGCATATACACGTGTGATTTAGTTTACGAAGATTTTTCAATGCCGAGAACCTGGATCAGAGAGTAAAAAAAGCGTAAGGTTCACAATGGTATAAACTAAAATGGGAAATAACGGGCTAGGATTTGAGTTACAGGAACAAGGGCCAAACCAACCACCCAAAAATGGAATCGATGAGCGAAAACACTTGACAACCTCTTGGAAGCAGCTTTTCTTGCCACTAGACCATTCTCCATCAATTAGGAATCTGATGTCGTCACTAAACACATTACTTAAATTGTAGCCATTTTTTGATAGTTTATTTTTTGGTGTTTAATCCGCATATATATCACCATTGCTCTTGATTTTATTGACTGTATATCTCTTAAATGCCAACATATACACGTGTGATTTAGTTTACGAAGATTTTTCAATGCCGAGAACCTCGATCAGAGAGTAAAAAAGGCGTACGATTCACAATGGTGTAAAACTAAAATGGGATATATCGGGCTAGGATTCGAGTTACAGGAACAAGGGCCAAACCAACTACCCAAGAATGGAATCGTCGAGCGAAAACACTTGACAACCCCCTGGAAGTAGCTTTTCTTGCCACCAGACTTTTCTCCATCAATTAGGAATCTGATACCGTCACTAAGCACATTCCTTAAATTGTAGCCATTTTTTGAGTGTTTATTTTTTGGTGTCTAATCCGCATATATATTGTTGGATCGATGTATGACCCGATTGAGTCGATCAGAAGAGTTTTAAGTCCAGTTCAAAGGCGGAATCAGAGAACTAAACATAGAAACAGCTTGATAATCTAATATCTGTCACTTATATTGCATATAACAACTATTACAACCTTGACAGTAATCTGGCAGCACTTCGTTACAGTTCTGAAGTCGTGTAAAATGAAATTACAAGTACCCTATTTATACTAGTGTGATTCCACTCGAAATGACATGAACTGTTTCTCGAACCTCGGGCACTGATAAACCTATCCTAACCTATTACATGATACAAGACGAAGTCAATAGACGTAATGCACTAACAGACTCCCCCTCGGATATTGACGAAGTCTTCAGTGACTAATCTTCAATATGACACATCTTCAGTCTTGATCATTCTGCCTTTTCTTTCAAGTTGTAACAATGTAAGCATCCAACAATATTTCTCTTCTTCCATCAGCTTCAGGCTCCCCCTTTCGTCAAGCTTCCGTGCTTTGGGATCGACACCTAGCTTTCCATCTACAAGCTTCTCTTTGCTTCAAACTTGTCTTCAGACTCCCCCTTAGACTCTGCTCTTGGGATCGTAGTCTGGACTATTCCTGCAAACACTCAACCATTCATAAATACAATGTTTTCGTATTATCAATCAATCTTCTCTAATCCACTTCCCCTATCAACAAACTTCATTGATCTAGCAGCATTAAAGAATCCAACTCCCTCACAGTTTATCATCCAAGTCCAAATTAATGACCTTGTAGATATCACAAACTGTTTTTGAAATTTTTGATTTTAATTCAAGTTTCAAATTAATGAACTTGTTTTATTTTCAGAAACACAATCAGCTTACTTAGATTTTGAAACTCAGCATTTCAAATATCAGTTGTCGAAAATAAAGCTGAAATCAAAATCTTTTTGTATTTTCTGAAAATATAAAGCAGTAAAGAAATATGTACAAACATATTTACAAACAATATTTTTGTTTGAGTATGCGTCAGAGGATCATATCAGTTTTTGACAAATCACAAGTACCGTTGAGCTTTTTAACACTTTAAGAATTAAACAATTCACTTAGATTGTCGATATACTTGTCCACTTTAAATTTTCATACAAATTTCAACTGATTCAGGATACGAATTAGGTATTTTAAGAACTTAAACTCATTCATGTGTCCCACCTCTTGAATATACTCCCGTATGCAGATCCCAATATTCAGTCTTACAGGTGAGTATACCTAGATGATATCTGTAAGGGGAATAAATTATAGTACGAAACCGTGAGAGCTCAGGTCAGAACTTCCGTTCAGCAGAGAGATGACGGCTCGACTTTTGGTGTGTCCCCTTTAGAGGATCTTTTGTATTACAACAGCAATGACTATCAATTTTATTGTTTCATCAATTTGCTGAGGGCGATGCTATGTTTCAAGCATTTGCAGAAAGTATTATTCGAGGACTAGGTCAGAACTTCCATTCAGCAGAAGTCCCGGAATAATACCCCAGATATCACTGAGTATAAAAACCTAGTATATCAGAAAAAGGAATCTTTCAAACGAGATTTCAGGGGTTACCTATACATCCAAGTAGTGTTCCCCACGAAATAAGTAAGTTTGAATTTAGGTTTATATCCCGAAAAAGTTTACTAAATGTATAAAAATCTACCGACACATCCACGGTGAGATCGTTTAACACATTTAAACTTTCCAATTCTTTAGCATACTGTAACTGTCTACTGATGTACTATCATTTCCTCTTTTTACGCAAAAACTCAATTTTTGAATTTTATCATGTTTTTTAGTTTTTCAAATTTTCAAATGTTTTTGTATTTTCTAACAACATTACTCCCCCTAAAATGCAAAACCATTTAAAGAAAATTTAACAACCAATACTGATAGCTTCGTCTCGCCATCCATTTTCTGCATCTCATGCTCTGTTTTGCAGAAAATATAATGTACCCCCATGATTGACAACCCATTGATTTTTACAGTTTGAAAACCGTTTTTCAATCTGATGAAAGTAATCATGTTTGTTCAGCCGTGAGGGTTTCGGCATATACAGTCAACACATATTTTTGTATTTTTGAATATTTGACAAAAATAAAAAACAAACATATTTTTGGTTTTTAAATTTTCAATTTTTAGGGTTTTTGAAAATATTGTTTATTTATTTACAGAATGAAAATAAACTTCCTGCTTCAACCAACACAGGATCCAGCATCCTCCTCTCCTCGTTGTGCCAGGCTGCTCCAAGTTCCAATTTTACAATCTTCAGAATTGTTGAGCACCTGCACATTCAACTAACTGAATTACTTGAACAATTTAGCCCAGGTCTGTTGAACCTTAGGCATTTCAACACAATAATTTTCATTCAATGCTGGAAATTCTTTGTCATTTTTCACAAAAACTTTCTCAAATTTAACTTTAACTTTCTCATCTTTTACCAATTCAACATGTTTCTTAACACTCCATGTTTGACCCTTCGGAGTACCTCTTTTGTAAAAATGTGAATCTTTTTGAACATGTTGTTTTTGATCAACAACTTTTGGTTTCCAAAACTCTTGAGGTTTTGACATATCAACTGTTGTTTTCCAACTCTGTGTTGTTCTGAATCTGGGTGTGTGAGAATTCCAGGTCTGTCTTAAATCAAACCTGTTCTGGTTTGATTTCCAGTTTTGAGTCGAAGCAAACTTGTTTGTGTTATGCCTCCAAGTTTGTTTTGAGTCAAATCTGGTTGACTTTTGTCGCACATTCTCAGATTTTTGTTTATCAGCATCAATCTTCTTTTTGTCAACATCCACAGGTTTTAGATTAGGACACTTGCGTGCAAGATGTCCTTTTTGATCACATTTGAAACATGTTCTCATGGACACATCTTTGACCTGTGGTTGTTGCTTTTGCTTTTTAGCAAAGAACTCATCATTAGACTGTCTCATTTTAAGTTCTTTTTCTTCTTCTAAACTGCCTCCTTGAACAAAACTCATTTTTGTCTGAAAATTTTGAGTTTCATTTTTGTTTCGATTTTGTTTCTTTTTATAACCCAACCCAGCCTTCATGTTCTTCTTTTTGAAACCAGGTTTGTTATACGAACCTTTATGACTCTTACCAACAAACTTTGAAATCTCAGACTTCTCAATCTCAACCATTTTGAAAACTTTATCAACCTTTTCTGAAATCACATTCTGAATCGGGAAAACAACATCTAAGAACAATTTGTCCGATCCAATCATGGTATAAACCAATCCTTTTGAATCATCATTCAAACTTTCCTCGGATTTTGTGTTTTTCAGATATCCATCATGAAGATTTCCTTCATCTTCATCCTGTGATTCAGATTTACCTGTAACAACTGACTCTTCTTTCAACACACTTTCAACGACTTTACCTACCACCTCTGAATCATGAGAATCATCAGATTTGGAATAGGTTATGTCAATGTTGTCTGGCAATTGATCAACCATGTTGAAAGCTTTTTCGACCTTTTCCTCATCATAAAATGCAAATTTTCCCGGTGGTGGAACTTGATGAAACTCTGAGCCAATGCCTTTCTTGTTCTGCTCAGACTCACCATCACCCGGTTTTATATTGAAAATTCGTTCAAGCACATATGACGACACGTGGTAACTCTTTAACTTGTTGTTATCCTGTTCTAAATCAGCAATCTGTCGCTTTAACTTAGCAACATCCTCAATATAAGAATTAACAACATCTTGTTTTATAGCATACATTCGTTTAAGCTCTTTGGTTGTTTCAGAAAGATAATTCATTCTTGATTGAGCATATTTCATTTCATCTTTTACTTTATCATATGACTCTTTTTTAATGTGAGATGATAATTTCATTGAGTCATATTCCTTTTTCATTTCTTGACAAGCAATTTCTTTTTGTTCACATTCATTTGTCATTTTCAAAACATTTTCTTTCAAAACTTCATTTTCTTTCTCTAATTTGTTACATTTTTCTGAAAGTTTTTCATCATTTTCTTTAAAAACCTTTTCTTTTTCTAACATCTCTTTGCATTTTTCTTTGAAAATGTTTTCTATTTTTGTGAATTCAAGATCTCTTGTTCTGAATTGCTCATCTTTTTCAGTACAAGCTCTGCACGGTTCCATGCATTTCTTGCACTGATCAATCAGTTTCAAGTTTTCAGAATCAGAATTTACCTCAGTGATTGACACTTCGGTGTTTTCAGCAACCTCTGTCTGCTCAGCAACCTTCTGCTTTTCTTCAACACCGACTTCATCACCAACATTATCAGCTTCCTCATTCTCATTCTTTTCTTCTTTTTCTTCTTTCTTCACCTCTTCTTCAATCTGCTGTTCTTCAGTAACAGCTTTCTCAACCTCTTCATTTTTGATTTCCTTCACAGCTTCAACTTCAACAGTTTCTGTTTCAACCTCTTCAGCATCTTTCTTCAGATTGTTCACCATTTCTTCAACATTCTTCTTCATTCTCTCCTCATCCCTTTTTCTCAAACACGATAACATAGCATATCATATCTGATCTCCTTTTCAAATCTCTTAACATATGTGTCATCTTTCAATACATTTCTATAGTATTCAGCTCTCAACGGGACTTTGAGAAGAACATCATCGAAGATTATGTCTTTCTTGGGAACAACCGGTTCTCCTTCTCTGTTATAATAGCATTCTCTCTTTTTATCCCATCTTTTGCTACCGACAGCCATCTCATACTCCTCTTGCATGTCATCCATTCTGTTGTAGACCACGTTTCTTTCTCTGTAGGTCTTCTCACTCAAGATCTCTTCTCGAGTTTTCTCTTTGATCTCAACTTTTTCTTCACGGATTTCAGCAGTGTCTTTGTCTTTGTTTTCATCTTGAATCTCAGCAACAAAAACAAACTTTCTTTCTTCTGTCATAGCTCTCCCATGAGCTGTTTTTCGAACATTCTCTAAACGATCTTCTTCTGGACAAACTGTGCTCCAGTCAAATCCTTCATCGGGATAGATTACTGCATATGCTCTTGACTTTTCTTTTTGTTTATCTTCAATCAACTTTGGCTCTTCTCTGCTTCGATGGTAGATCGCCTTTCGATAATAGTCATCGTTGAAAGGACGTTCACTTCCTTCAGCAACTTCAGAGTTTCTGCATTCTCTTTTGAAATGACCCTTTTGCCTACATCTGAAGCAAGTAACTTTGGATTTGTCAAATCCAAGCATTGTTGAAGCACCTCCAAGCGATTATTTCCTGGTAATCTCCATATACCTCTGAGCTCTGCGAATACAACTCGCTAAACACCAACGGATGTCAATGAGCTCCATCTCTTCCGGATCAATCTGGTCGTAATCTTCTTTGGTCAATTCGGAGTGTCCAATTTTGCCAGCTACAAGACCTTCATATGACTCCAGAACAGATGCAAGGAAACTCATTTGCTGCTTTGCTGCATTGATGCTCATTACTGGAGAATTCTTCAGTTTAAGAGCAATGTTGCACAGAATTTCTTCAGATTCATCAGAATTTGTCTTTGAAGATGAATGATATCCAGAATGATGACTTGTTGACGTTGTTGGTGGTTCTTTCATCTTTTCACCACTAAATGCTGTTTTTGGTGAACCAACGCCTTTATCAGAAAGCACACTGCCTTTGTAGTACTAGCCAACATTCTGTTGATGTGAAGAATCAGTCATCTTGTTTTGCTTTTGTAGCTCCAGATCATGACTTTCAATCTTTTCAAACAAAGCATCAAGAGTAATTGTATCATACAAAGCATCATTTTTCAAAATAAAAACAAACGTTTGCCACTGATCAGCTCGTGGTAACGCTTCAATCACTTTATCTATAAGTTCCTCTCTTGTTTTATTTATCTCTAATCTCTCCAATTCAATTTTAAGATGACAGAATCTCTCAATCATTTGTCTCACTGTCTCTCCTTTAATATTATCAAACAGATCAAATTCTTTCTTTAATAAAGCGATTTTGTTCTTTTTAATCTGTTTACCCCCCTCAGCTTTAACTCGTAAAGCTTCCCAAACAGATTTAGATGACCCGTCATGAGTTAGTAAAGCAAAAATATCATTTCTGATTGCTGACTGGATCAATGCTATCATTCTCTGTTCAGCTCCGTATTCAGCTTTATCTTCTCTGGAAAACTTCTTAAATACAAGATCTTCGCCTTTCTCATCTTTTGGTTTTTCATATCCATACTCCAAGCAGAACCAGCTTTCATGAGCATACGCTTTTGCCCAGTTTATGAAACGTTCTTTCCACCAGGTATAATCTTCAATGCTTTCCAGAGTTGGTGGCTTTGAGTGAGTTCCGTAAAAGTTATCATGCTTGATGTTTTCGTTGATCGCCTTTGTGATGGTTTTTGGTGTAATATTTGTAACCTCAGACGATTCGGTTGTGAACGCGTCGAAAAACGTGTTGTAGAATTCCTCAGCCATGATGTAAACCTTGACAGTACAATCAAACAAACACAATTAGTACAAACAATATCAAATATTTTGAAAACAGATTGACACTCGATCGACGTGAAATGATTTTGACACAAAAATCCTATTTTCAAGCTGAATAAGACTTTCGAGCGAAATCACTTTTGGAGTGGAATCAGAAATTTGCACTTTGGAGTGGAATCAGAAGTTTGCACTTTGGAGTGGAATCAGAAGTTTGCACTTTGGAGTGGAATCAGAAGTTTGCACTTTGGAGTGGAATCAGAAGTTTGCACTTTGGAGCGGAATTAGAAATTTGCAACTTGGAGCGGAATCACAACTGAAGTTGGAGCGAAATCAGCTTTTGAACACTTTAGAGCGAAATCAGACAATCCTTAGGAGCGGAATCAGCTTTTGAACACTTTAGAGCGAAATCAGACAATCCTTAGGAGCGGAATCAAGTAAAATGTCGATTTGGAGCGGAATCAGGATCAACTTTCAGACTTTCTGAGCGGAATCAACCAAGAGCGGAATCACTTCGGAGGTCAATTTTGTCCATTTTTAGTCCGTATTTTAACATAAAACTTTCAAGGGTTTGTCTATGTCCAATATTAAACAGTCTGTGAAAATTTGAATCAATTCGGACCGTGAAATCTTGTTCAGATTGAAAAAGAAAGTGTAGAAGTCAGAAAAATGATGATATCAAGCTAAACTCTTCTTCCTGAGCTCTGATACCACTTGTTGGATCGATGTATGACCCGATTGAGTCGATCAGAAGAGTTTTAAGTCCAGTTCAAAGGCGGAATTAGAGAACTAAACATAGAAACAGCTTGATAATCTAATATCTGTCACTTATATTGCATATAACAACTATTACAACCTTGACAGTAATCTGGCAGCACTTCGTTACAGTTCTGAAGTCGTGTAAAATGAAATGACAAGTACCCTATTTATACTAGTGTGATTCCACTCGAAATGACATGGTGCATTTTGGAGCGGAATCAGAACTTTCTGATTTCCCACGAAATGGCACCTTGCACTTTCGAGCGGAATCAGCACTTAAGATCTGAAAAACTGTTTCTCGAACCTCGGGCACTGATAAACCTATCCTAACCTATTACATGATACAAGACGAAGTCAATAGACGTAATGCACTAACATATATCACCTTTGTTCATGATTTTCTTGACTGTATATCTCTTTAATGTCAACATATACACATGTGATTTAGTTTACGAAGATTTTTCAATGCCAAGAACCTCGATCAGATTGTAAAAAAGGCATAAGGTTCACAATGGTGTAAAACTAAAATGGGATATACCGGGCTAGGATTCGAGTTACAGGAACAAGGGCCAAACCAACCACCCAAGAATGGAATGGTCGAGCGAAAACACTTAACAACCTCCTGGAAGCAGCTTTTCTTGCCACCAGACCTTTCTTCATCAATTAGGAATCTGATGCCGTCACTAAGCACATTCCTTAAATTGAACCAATTTTTTAAGTGTTTATTTTTTGGTGTCTAATCCGCATATATGTCACCATTGTTCTTGATTTTCTTGATTGTATATCTCTTTAATGTCAACATATACACGTGTGATTTAGTTTACGAAGATTTTTCAATGCCGAGAACCTCAATCAGAGAGTAAAAAAGGCATAAGGTTCACAATGGCGTAAAACTAAAATGGGATAAACTGGGCTAGGATTCGAGTTACAGGAACAAGGGCCAAACCAACCACCCAAGAATGGAATCGTCGAGCGAAAACACTTGACAACCTCCTGGAAGCAGCTTTTCTTGCCACCAGACCTTTCTCCATCAATTAGGAATCTGATGCCGTCACTAAACACCTTCCTTAAATTGTAGCCATTTTTTGAGTGTTTATTTTTTGGTGTCTAATCCGCATATATATCACCATTGCTATTTATTTTCTTCACTGTATATCTCTTAAATGTCAACATGTACACGTGTGATTTAGTTTACGAAGATTTTTCAATGCCGAGAACCTCGATCAGAGAGTAAAAAAGGTGTAAGGTTCACAATGGTGTAAAACTAAAATCCGATATACCGGGCTAGTATTTGAGTTACAGGAACAAGGGCCAAACCAACCACCCAAGAATGGAATCGTCGAGCGAAAACACTTGACAACCTCCTGGAAGCAACTTTTCTTGCCACCAGACCTTTCTCCATCAATTAGGAATCTGATGCCGTCACTAAACACATTCCTTAAATTGTAGCCATTTTTGAGTGTTTATTTTTTGGTGTCTAATTCGCATATATATCACCATTGCTCTTGATTTTTTTGACTGTATATCTCTTAAATCTCAACATATACACGTCAGATTTAGTTTACGAAGATTTTTCAATGCCGAAAACCTCGATCAGAGAGTAAAAAAGGCGTAAGGTTCACAATGGTGTAAAACTAAAATGGAATATACCGGGCTAGGATTTGAGTTACAGGAACAAGGGCCAAACCAACCACCAGAGAATGGAATCGCCGAGCGAAAACACTTGACAACCTCCTGGAAGCAGCTTCTCTTGCCACCAGACCTTTCTCCATCAATTAGGAATCTGATGCCGTCGCTAAACATATTCCTTAAATTGTAGCCATTTTTTGGTGTCTAATCCGCATATATATCACCATTGCCCTTGATTTTCTTGACTGTATATCTCTTAAATGTCAGCATATACACGTGTGATTTAGTTTACGAAGATTTTACAATGCCGAGAACCTCGATCAGAGAGTAAAAGTAGTGTAAGGTTCACAATGGTATAAAACTAAAATGGGATATACCGTGCTAGGATTCGAGTTACAGGAACAAGGGCCAAACCAACCATCCAAGAATGGAATCGTCGAGCGAAAACACTTGACAACCTCCTGAAAGCTGCTTTTCTTGTCACCAGACCTTTCTCCTTCAATTAGAAATCTGATGCCGTCACTAAACACATTCCTTAAATTGTAGCAATTTTTTGAGTGTTTATTTTTTGGTGTCTAATCCGCATATATATATATATCACCATTGCTCTTGATTTTCTTGAATGTATATCTCTTAAATGTCAACATATACACGTGTGATTTAGTTTACGAAGATTTTTCAATGCCGAGAACCTCGATCAGAGAGTAAAAAAGGCGTAAGGTTCACAATGGTGTAAAACTAAAATGGGATATACCGGGCTAGGATTCGAGTTACAGGAACAAAGGCCAAACCAACCAGCCAAGAATGGAATCATCGAGCGAAAACACTTGACAACCTTCTGGAAGCAGCTTTTCTTGCCACCAGACCATTCTCCATTAATTAGGAATCTGACTTCGTCACTAAACACATTCCTTAAATTGTAGCCATTTTTTGAGTGTTTATTTTTTGGTGTTTAATCTGCATATATATCACCATTGCTCATGATTTTCTTGACTGTATATCTCTTAAATGCCAACATATACACGTGTGATTTAGTTTACGAAGATTTTTCAATGCCGAGAACCTCGATCAGAGAGTAAAAAAGGCGTAAGGTTCACATTGGTGTAAAATTAAGATGGGATATACTGGGCTAGGATTCGTGTTACAGGAACAAGGGCCAAACCAACCACCCAAGAATGGAATCGTCGAGCGAAAACACTTGACAACTTCCTGGAAGCAGCTTTTCTTGCCACCAGACCTTTCTCCAGCAATTAGGAATCTGATGTCGTCACTAAGCACATTCCTTAAATTGTAGCCATTTTTTGAGTGTTTATTTTTTGGTGTCTAATCCGCATATATATCACCATTGTTCTTGATTTTCTTGACTATATCTCTTTAATATCAACATATACACGTGTGATTTAGTTTACGAAGATTTTTCAATGCCGAGAACCTCAATCAGAGAGTAAAAAAGGCATAAGGTTCACAATGGTGTAAAACTAAAATGGGATATATCGGGCTAGGATTCGTGTTACAGGAACAAGGGCCAAACCAACCACCCAAAAATTGAATCGTCAAGCGAAAACACTTGACAACCTCCTGGAAGCAGCTTTTCTTGCCACCAGACTTTTCTCCATCAATTAGGAATCTAATGCCGTCACTAAGCACATTCCTTAAATTGTAGCCATTTTTTGAGTGTTTATTTTTTGGTATCTAATCCGCATAAATATCACCATTTCTCTTGATTTTCTTGACTGTATTGTGACAACAGTCAAAAATCCTGGTATCCGTACAATTAATTAATCATGATTAGTGCTTAATGACTGTGCTGAATTTACAATTAACTACTTTCTGATTACTGCATTATATTTACCTGTGCATCACTTATTGCATAACGTCATTTCATTACTTCATGCAAACATATTGGCATAGAGAATGCATTAAGTACAGTTAGCACAGTGAGCGGATAAATCAGGAAAATGCTGACAGAACACAGCACTTAGACAGACAGTGTTTTGAGACCCAGTATAAGCCAGAAACTAAGTACTGCACTAGCATAGTGTGTAGGAAAGTAAGGATCCCAAAACTTCCTTTCTAAGTGATAGTTTAATTGTCGGAAAGTGCCAAAAACTCACCCAAAGTGCTGAATTCAGCAAAATTCAGTATAAATCAGCATTTAAACAATCTAATTTCATGCAGAAATATGCTTAAATGGCCCTGAATGCTTTCCTAAGTGTTGGGAATTAAAAGTGTCAAAAAAGGGTACATAAAGAACACTAAACCGTATAATTTAGCACTTTAACAAACCAGTATCTAACCGAACAACCGGACAGTACCCGAAACTTCAAATTTACACTAGAAGCACTATTTCAACATTACTAAGCTAGTTATGGTCCCCGAACACCATAACACCTCCTAAAAATATCTAATAACCAAGACACGTAACGAATACTTAGATTCCAACTAAACACTAACTAAACTTGTTAGCACCTAAGCTAGACCCCCCCCCCCCACCTAGTGGGCGGCCCCAACATGGGCCCCACTCTTGATTTTATTTCATTTTTAAAATGGATCTTGTTTGTGCTTTTTATAACATAAGATCCAAGAGTTAAATTGATGAAATGGATTATAAAAGAGCATGAAGGGTCCTAATCTCATTTCTCACACACACTAACACACACATCTTCTCCTCCTCCCTTGTGAGCTCTCGACCGACCCCAAACCACACCACCATCACCTTCATTCAACCTTTCTCATACATTACAAGATTATACAAAGGTGCTAGAAGCAAGACAAGGAAGCTTGGTGGCTTTGGATCTTGAAGGACCTCTCTTATTTTCTTTATCCTCTTCATTTCTCCACTTGAATCATCCCTAGCCTTGTGCTAGTGGTAAGAACCTTGATCTATCTATTTCACATCTATTTTAAGTGGTTAATGATGAATCATGATCAAAAACTTAAAGAACACTAAAGATCATAAGCATGAAACATGAACATAAGCTTGTTTAATGAAGATATCTTGATGAATATAAGTTGTTATGCATGTTGACCTTTGATTGTTTGTAGAAATGATGTTGATCATCATATGATCTTGCTAGATCATGATTAAAAACATAATCTTGCAAGATGAGAGGATGAACTTTATGAATGTGAATGGATCATCCTTATGAAAATCATGAACTTGAAAGAATACTTTGTTTTTCTTGAAAAGTAATGAACAAAGTAAGATGTTAAACATATAGATCTAAATATTTATGAATGATTTTTAAGGAAACCAAGTTAAAAATATAAGTTTCATTAAATCTTGGTTCTTACATAAACAAATCCTATTTTAGTGGTTAAACATGAGCTTTTGGACAAGGTATTCATTAGACCAAGCTTGTCTCCTTGGGGAGCTCCAGTTTTGTTTGTTAAGAAGAAGGACGGTAGTTTCCGTATGTGCATTGACTACCGAGAGCTAAACAAGTTAACCATCAAGAATCGGTATCCTTTGCCGAGGATTGATGATCTCTTCGATCAACTGCAAGGTTCGAGTTACTATTCCAAGATTGATCTTCGATCAGGTTATCAGCAGTTGCGGATTCAAGAAGAGAGTATTCCGAAGACTGCCTTTAGAACTCGTTATAGACATTATGAGTTTCTGGTGATGTCGTTTGGTCTGACAAACTCGCCAGCTGTGTTTATGGATTTGATGAACCGAGTTTGCAAGCCGTATCTAGATAAATTCGTGATTGTATTTATCGATGATATTATGATCTATTCACGGACAAAGGAAGAGCATGAGCAACACCTTAAAGTCATTCTAGAGCTGCTCAAGAAGGAGAAACTATACGCAAAGTTCTCGAAGTACGAGTTCTGGTTGCGTGAGGTACAATTCCTTGGACATGTAGTAAATGAAGATTGGATTCATGTGGACCCCACCAAGATCGAGGCGATAAAGAATTGGGAAACTCCTAAGACGCCAACCGAGATCCGACAGTTCTTGGGTTTACTTGGGAGCGTGAGGATCGCATGAAAGCTAAGTACCCACATTTATTCCCTAACACCCCTGCAGCTAGTAGTAGAGCTTAAAAATTTCAGGACGAAATTTTCTTAACAGGGGGAGAATGTGACAACAGTCAAAAATCCAGGTATCCGTACAATTAATTAATTATGATTAGTGCTTAATGACTGTGCTGAATTTACAATTAACTGCTTTCTGATTACTGCATTATATTTACCTATGCATCACTTATTGCATAACGTCATTTCATTACTGCATGCAAACATATTGGGATAGAGAATGCATTAAGTACAGTTAGCACAGTGAGTGGATAAATCAGGAAAATTCTGACAGAACACAACACTTAGACAGACAGTGTTTTGAGACCCAGTATAAGCCAGAAACTAAGTACTGCACTAGCATAGTGTGTAGGAAAGTAAGGATCCCAAAACTGCCTTTCTAAGTGATAGTTTAAGTGCCGGAAAGTGCCTAAAACTCACCCAAAGTGCTGAAATCAGCAAAATTCAGCATAAATCAGCATTTAAACAATCTAATTTCATGCAGAAATATGCTTAAATGGTCATGAATGCTTTCCTAAGTGTCGGGAATTAAAAGTGTCAAAAAGGGGTACATAAAGAACACTAAACCGTATAATTTAGCACTTTAACGAACCAGTATCTAACCAAACAACCGGACACTACCCGAAACATCAAATTTACACTAGAAGCACTGTTTCAACATTACTAAGCTAGTTATGGTCCCCGAACACCATAACACCTCCTAAAAATATCTAATAACCAAGACATGTAACGAATACTGAGATTCCAACTAAACACTAACTAAACTTGTTAGCACCTAAGCTAGACCCCCCCCCCACCTAGTGGACGGCCCCAACATGGGCCCCACTCTTGATTTTATTTCATTTTTAAATGGATCTTGTTTGTGCTTTTCATAACATAAGATCCAAGAGTTAAATTGATGAAATGGATTATAAAAGAGCATGAAGGGTCCTAATCTCATTTCTCACACACACTAACACACACATCTTCTCCTCCTCCCTTGTGAGCTCTCGGCCGACCCCAAACCACACCACCATCACCTTCATTCAACCTTTCTCATACATTACAAGATCATTCAAAGGTGCTAGAAGCAAGACAAGGAAGCTTGGTGGCTTTGGATCTTGAAGGACCTCTCTTATTTTCTTTTATCCTCTTCATTTCTCCATTTCAATCATCCCTAGTCTTGTGCTAGTGGTAAGAACCTTGATCTATCTATTTCACATCTATTTTAAGTGGTTAATGATGAATCATGATCAAAAACTTAAAGAACACTAAAGATCATAAGCGTGAAACATGAACATAAGCTTGTTTAATGAAGATATCTTGATGAATATAAGTTGTTATGCATGTTGACCTTTGATTGTTTGTAGAAATGATGTTGATCATCATATGATCTTGCTAGATCATGATTAAAAACATAATCTAGCAAGATGAGAGGATGAACTTGATGAAAGTGAATGGATCATCCTTATGAAAATCATGAACTTGAAAGAATACTTTGTTTTTCTTGAAAAGTAATGAACAAAGTAAGATGTTAAACATATAGATCTAAATATTTATGAAGGATTTTTAAGGAAACCAAGTTAAAAATATAAGTTTCATTAAATCTTGGTTCTTACATAAACAAATCCTAATTTAGTGGTTAAACAAGTGTAAGAACACATGTGAAACAAGAAGGCTGCTGTAACAACCCGCACTTTTGTGTGTTGTTACTACTCGATATACTCGTTACGCCTAGAACCAGAGATTCGGATCATAATGTAACTATATCGCATACACCGCTACTCGAAGGATAATCGCATATTTTTGAAATACATTAACGCTATACTACACCATATCACATACACTAACGCTCACGATTGCATTGAGTGAGGACCTACTCTACCCTCCTCGGTGGCCGTGATGTGTCGAAACGCAGACAATTAACGCTAACAAAGACTCTCGGGTGAGTGCTATAGCTCCAGTCGTCGTGACGATGATGACAATACGAGTGAGTGGTACCCCGTCAGTCATTGTGGCACAACACACAATAACATTCACGATGACATCGAGAAAGGACCTATACTACCCTCCTTGATGGCCGTGAAACGTCGCTAATAATCGCACACTCGAAACGAAAACCAAACGTTATATCGAAACTTTGGAATATGGATACGTATATACGACCTTTTTGTGATTAGTTATAATAAATACATACCTATCTATACGAAACAGAGTAACAAAATCATCGCAACATGTAGCGCACAAGATCCAAATGCTGAGACACAACCTGCAAGACATGTCCAACCGATCGGACAGACATGTCAGCCGATCGGACAGACATGCCAATCGATCGGACAGACATGTCAGCCGATCGGACAGGCATGTCAACCGATCGAACGGGCCATCCGATCCAATACACTTTTCACCTCTTTTCCCCTCATTTGCCTATAAATACCCCACAGTCACATCAAGAACACTTGATGTGACTGCTCTCGTGCGACCAGACGTTCCAACCCACTTTTCTCTCGATTCCTCGCGATTCTAGTAAGTTTCTAGCCCAAATCTTGTACTTCTATGACCTATATTCAATTCTACACCTTCCTACCTTTTAAATCCCCACTTTTAACCGCGAAATCTCTGGATTTTGGACATTCTAAGGTGATGTCACCATGGAGTCCTCATGAACTTCAAGGGTAATGTCATCCCATGCAAGAACGACTCAGATCTGAGTGATTTCCATACGTTTTTACATAAATCAAGTCTAAATCTATGTATTCTAACCAAGGTGTATGTGTCTTCGGGTTAAACACGGGAAAAACCATCAAGAACGGCCAGAACTGATGGAACGGGGTGGTTCCCGACCGTTAGTACGGGTCGGATTTGATGGGGTTTCAGTTGTTTAACACTATGACACCCCATCTCAGTCAAATCACCTGAAATTCTTCCAAAACCCATCAAGTGTGACATAATCAGGACAATGGAACGAATTGCCTAAACTTTAATCGATCGAACAAGGTGTTAACCGATCGGCTAGCATCTAACCGATCGAACAATATGTTAACCGATCGGCTAGCATGTTAACCGATTGGACACCATGCTAATCGATCGAATAGCATGCTGATCGATCGGAGAACATGCTAACCGATCGGATAGCATGGTAACCGATCGGACCACATGTCCAGTCGACCGAATGAGCCCAAGCATCAATATTCGAACCAACTCTTGGTCCTTTCGCCATCGTTTAACGCACTATTCATCGCTTAACGATCTTTAACCAGGATAGCTCAGACGTACTCTCAATCAATCCAATCAAGTTGTGTTTACGCACTGTGAGTATACTTGAACCCTTTTTAATCGCATTTTGGGTGTAATAAACGTTTCTAACAAATTGAACTTATCAAACGAATTGCTCAATCAATCGATTTATCACTTACGAATAACTGTTATGCATAGATATACGTGATGCTAGTTGCATATGTGCTAGGGCTTATACCCGCGACGTCCCACCACGACTAGTATAGTACTATCGCGCCCGACGAGGTCTAGTTTGCCATCGCATATTCGAGCATCGAGGACTTAGTTGGTAGTATCAGCTTTGTGAGTATATATGTCGTGTGTTACGTTTATGCATATGGAAATTCGCTACACATTTTAATCTATTATGCTACTTATCAAACCTGTATACTCGCCAATACTTCTGTATTGACAAATATTTTAACGTATGTTGCAGGTTTGATCGCAGACTATATCAAATCAAGCTAGGAGGTCTAGAAACTCAACTAAAAATCTAGGTTGTCGGATTTGTATTGTTCGAGAGGACAAGAAATCTGTGATAACTTATGTGATTGTATTATTTGTTAGTATGGGATAACGAATGTATTAAATATTATCGCAATATAGTTGTTATGGATTCTCTTGAGCAATCTGATTCGCCTAGTGCCGCGCCCCGATGATTCCGCCATCGGTTGGGGTGTGACAGATTGGTATCAGATCTATAACTATAGGGAATTAGGCCAGACTCGACCTAGTCCGGGTCGACGTCTTAGAAATTGACCTAGTCTATAGTCTAAGTACCAACAGGCCGACTCGTACGAACCCAGTAGGGTTGTATCGGGCCTACTTGATACTCTCGATCGAAATTGCTAAAAGCTACAACTTTGTGTGAACACCGCGTACCACAGCTTCACACGAAGGAGCCTTTCCTAAGGCAGGAATACCACTTAGCCTTTCCTAAGGCTGACACAATATACATGTTTTCGAAAATACTCGCATAACGAAACCGAGTGAACCAGTCGAGACCAGGTGTGAAAACCAAGAACTCTCGACGATATCGCTCACTCAGCGCATTTTTTTCTAGCACGAGTACCTTTCATCGAGTTAGGAGTGACATCCACATCCCGACGAAAGTCTCCATTTCGAAATCTAGTGGAACTCACGAATTTATTCGAAGAGCATAACCACAATTAGGAACGAAGCTGTTAAGTCAGGGGTGAAACCCGTAACTTAATAAGCCGTTCCACTCTCTATAAATTGGTTTCCAAAAAGCTCTCACCAAGGACTCGACTATCACGATAACTCGAGCCACGCAATGACTAGGAAGACGGATGCCATGAGCTGCATCCCAGTGGAAGCATGAAGTCTTCTAGGTCAATGCGCATGCTCGAACTTGTTGAATATAGTTGGGTTACCTTGGGTAGTCGACGCCCAAACACCCAAGGCACTCTAACATACGAACCGCCGATCTTACAAATGGTTGGAACTTATTTACGTTTTGAAACTTTACGCTTTATCGATTTCTCGATTTAACGATTTTCACTCCCTGCTTTATAAACGCACAATTCGCACAGCCATCGCAATCTAAAATGAAACCCGAATGTTCGCAACAAAACTAATGCATAATCTATCGCCTTCGCTCTCGTTTTCTCACCGCAACGCGTCCTCGCTTATTCTAAATCAACCTGTATGTGTATGATTACAAATTACATCTATATAAATATATATATATATATATATATACGTATAAACAAACAAGTCATTGTGTGAGAACTTAGGAATTTCGTGCTTCCTATGTGGCTCCTATGTGATTCACATTACTATTATACTATCGCATCAAGTTTTGAACGCGCTCAGTCGCATCGCAAAACTCAAAAATCATTATGATCGAATCTCATTCCAAGTCTCTTCCTGTCTAGATGCCTTCCAACGACTCTACCTCGAGACGAACAGCTAGGAGAAGAGCCAAACGAAGCGCCGATAAGAGGATTGCATCACTTGTGACCAAGGAAGTGGTTAAGCTTATTCCTCGAATTGCCGCTCAAGTGCACTCTCTCAGCAACTCTCGAGCCTCGGAAGACTCCAAGATGGAAGCACCGCAATCTACTTTTCTTTACAAACACTTCAAAGCCTGTGACCCGATGGAGTTCACGGGTGAAGGAGGTGCGACTCAGCTACTCCAGTGGTTCGATTCTATCGAAGTTACCCTTCGTCAAAGTGGGTGTCCCGATAGTTTCCGTACTACTTGCGCTACCGGAGTATTTCAATCACGAGCACTCGATTGGTGGGCCGCCGAACGTAACAAACGTGGAATATCCGCAGCCTACGCTCTCTCTTGGAACGAGCTGAAAGAGCTCATGAAGAAAGAGTACTGTCCTCCTCACGAAATTCAGAAGCTGGAAGACGAATTCTGGAAAATCAAGCAATTCGAAAGCGACAACGCTGGCTACACCGCAAGGTTCAAACAGCTTAGCGTAATCTGCCCAAGTCAAGTCGACACTTCAGAAAAAGCCATTTCGAAGTACATTCGCGGCTTGCCTGAGTGTGTGGGCGATTTTGTCGAAGCTGCGAGACCTGCTACCATCGAAGAAACCTACAGCTTAGCCGCAGAAATCAACAACAAACGACTCATGGAAGGGTTCTTCTCAAAGAATCCTGTCAAGCAAGCTTGTCAAGCAATCGCCACTAATTCTTCAGGCAATCCTGTTGACGATTCTTCTGACAAATCTACTGACGATCCTTCTGACGAATCTGCTGCCAATTCTTCTGACAAATCTGCCGACGGATCTTCCGACAACTCGGCCAAAGATTCTGCAAGTAAGTCCTCAGACGAATCCTCCAACGACGACACCTCTTCGCAAGACACCGACAAACCCAGCCGCAAACGAAAGACTTCAAGCCCGAACTCATCAACCACCGAACTGCCACAGCCAAAGCCTCTTCAAGCAGTTCCGATGTTTCCAAAACGATCCTACACTGGAGCTCATCCCCAGTGTTACTCATGTACCTATCATCACCCAGTTGGGGCTGACTGTCGCTATTGCAATAACTGCAACCGTTACGGTCACTTCACCCGCAACTGCCGCATCGAACCGCGAACTTGATTACAACAACAACAGCTCCAGCAAAAGTCTTCAGCATCAAACATCTAGCAAGCGTAGAATAAAGTTGTAATGATACGATTTTCGACGTTAATTTCTAAGTTTTGCACCTACTCTACTACTCGATGTTGCCACTATGCGTAACATTAACTCTCGTTTTTGTTTTCTCTCTCACACTCTAGTCATCACACTTAGACTAGATTCACACACATACTCTATACTATATCACGAAATAATGTGTTTTACTCTCACTACACTCTTAGAACGAGGTACGATAAACGTACAAGGAATGACTAATCACGGGTGCACACGGGATTATTTGGGTCAGTGCACGGAGATCGTAGTGAATTCTAAGGTGCCATAAACGTTTCAACAAAGTATGACACCGAAACACGAGATTTAAGTAATAGGGGTAAAGCAAGGTGTGCTTTGCCATACTTCCGAAGTTTCGTGCAGAAAGTGCCAGGTGGAGTTGAACGTTACTAGACCTATTATACTATTGTGATTATTTTCAACACACTACACTCAATCGCAAGGCGTAACAACTGAATCACATCATCGCAAGACTTGTCATAAGTCTGCAAACGCAATGCAATCGCCTCATCGATGGACTCTGGAGAGTCTACCTCGCAGGACAATTGCATCAACGCAAGACTGGTCGTAAGTCTGTAGCAACCAATCTCATCAAGTACATAAACGCTCACGATGTTGTCTGGGTGAGGACCCATTCTACCCTCCTCGATAACAGTGATGCGCCGCAACGTAACGTTAAGCTTATTCGAAACAAAACTCGGCTAATCGCAATCGCTTATCATGTGTATCTCACAATCTCTATCGCTTATTATGTGAATCTATATCGTTTATCGCTATACCGTTATCTATTATATTGTGTTAAGTTAGCACACATGACATCGCTTCACGAGAGGAAACTCATATGGTTAAAGCAAGGTGTTTTAGTCATATCAGCGGGCTTTCGTGGAAAAAGGCCATGTGGGGTCTAATGTTAGTTAAACTCTGAGGTGTAATCAATCAAATCGAACCGCATAAATCGCGCATACCTCCATCGCTTGCAACACAACGACTGCCGCTTATCGTAATTTAACTATCGTCGCCGTCGCTACTAGTGTTGTGGTTATGTTAGTCGCTTAATCACCTAATCACTTATCGCTTATCATATATAGTCTACCGCTTATTTGCGTATCGCGTGCTGCTTATCGCTCGCTTGGTGTTCATTGCAGTCTGTGTGGTATTAGTACGCATGACATCTCTTCACGAGGCAAAACTAACCTGGTTAAACGTGGTGTTTCACCATGTTAGCAAACTCTCGTGGAAACGTGCCATGTGGGTTCAAAGTGGAATCTAATCAAAAACGCGCTATTCGGTTATCGCTTATCGCTCGACGCCTACCCAGACACGACACATAAATGTTTTGTGTCACCAGGCTACTCGCGCACGCTGTTGTACCTACGTTCGCAATTCAACTTGCCGGATTAACCTATTCGATTCTACCTTATACTCGGTCCGACTTCCCATCGAGTGGGCCGAGTAAGCGCAAAGTCTATCCGTGTCATATCGGCACACCTGACACTGCCTTACGAAACAGAAGTAATATGGGCAAAGCATGGTGGATACGCCGCTGGTACTTCCTATATATAAGTGTTTTAAACATATTAACAAACTTTTGTGGGAAAGTGCCAAGTGGGGCTCGGTGATTAACTACCTTTTGTACTATTTAAAACCGGTGGACAAGTGAAATTTTCTCACGACGTGGAGATAACATCGAATCAGCTTAACTCCATGTCCAAGAAAAGTTTCATAAGTCCAGTTTTCCTTAAAACTTTTACAACGTCAAAACAAAATCCTTCTTAAGACATTGGTTCGACATCGAGTTCAGCTTGAACCTATGTCATAGGAGAGTTTTCGTAACCCCTGTTTTCATTTTCGAATTCCTTAAAATGTTTAAAAACTTAAACTTCCTTGCAACATCGGTTAACAACGACTCCGTTGACCTCACGTTAAAAGGAAAATTTTCAAGAATTCCATCCAAAATTCCTTTTGAGTATCTAAAAACGAACGTTTCTTGTAACGATTAGTTAACAATCGACTCAGTTAACCCTACTTCATGAGAAACCTTTCAAGCTCTTTAAAGTTTCAATCACATCGAACTAACAAATTCTTCGCGACACGAGGTGCTGTGGAACGCCAACTCGTGGGATATTACATTTTCCATTACGTCGCCTTCTCGCTATCACAATCGATCTCGCTTCTTCAAAACGCCCTCGCTTGCCAACTCTCGGTCAAGTCACTCGCTGTATCGCTACTTATACAAGATCAACTCTCAAAAGTCTACCTATTGGATTAATTTCGAGACGAAATTTCCTAAAGTAGGGGAGACTGTAACAACCCGCACTTTTGTGTGTTGTTACTACTGGATATACTCGTTACGCCTAGCACCAGAGATTCGGATCATAATGTAACTATATCGCATACACCGCTACTCGAAGGATAATCGCATATTTTCGAAATACATTAACGCTATACTACACCATATCACATACACTAACGCTCACGATTGCATTGAGTGAGGACCTACTCTACCCTCCTCAGTGGCCGTGATGTGTCGAAACGCAGACAATTAACGCTAACAAAGACTCTCGGGTGAGTGCTATAGCTCCAGTCGTCGTGACGATGATGACAATGCGAGTGAGTGGTACCCCGTCAGTCATTGTGGCACAACACACAATAACATTCACGATGACATCGATAAAGGACCTATACTACCCTCCTTGATGGCCGTGAAACGTCGCTAATAATCGCACCCTCGAAACGAAAACCGAACGTTATATCGAAACTTTGGAATATGGATACGTATATACGACCTTTTTGTGATTAGTTATAATAAATACATACCTATCTATACGAAACAGAGTAACAAAATCATCGCAACATGTAGCGCACAAGATCCAAATGCTGAGACACAACCTGCAAGACATGTCCAACCGATCGGACAGATATGCCAACCGATCGGACAGACATGTCAGCCGATCGAACGGGCCATCCGATCCAATACACTTTTCACCTCTTTTCCCCTCATTTGCCTATAAATACCCCACAGTCACATCAAGAACACTTGATGTGACTGCTCTCGTGCGACCAGACGTTCCAACCCACTTTTCTCTCGATTCCTCGCGATTCTGGTAAGTTTCTAGCCCAAATCTTGTACTTCTATGACCTATATTCAATTCTACACCTTCCTACCTTTTAAATCCCCACTTTTAACCGTGAAATCTCTGGATTTTGGACATTCTAAGGTGATGTCACCATGGAGTCCTCATGAACTTCAAGGGTAATGTCATCCCATGCAAGAACGACTCAGATCTGAGTGATTTCCATACGTTTTTACATAAATCAAGTCTAAATCTATGTATTCTAACCAAGGTGTGTGTGTCTTCGGGTTAAACACGGGAAAAACCATCAAGAACGGCCAGAACTGATGGAACGGGGTGGTTCCCGACCGTTAGTACGGGTCGGATTTGATGGGGTTTCAGTTGTTTAACACTATGACAACCCATCTCAGTCAAATCACCTGAAATTCTTCCAAAACCCATCAAGTGTGACATAATCAGGACAATGGAACGAATTGCCGTCCGATCGAACAGCAAACAAACTTTAATCGATCGAACAAGGTGTTAACCGATCGGCTAGCATCTAACCGATCGAACAACATGTTAACCGATCGGCTAGCATGTTAACCGATCGGACACCATGCTAATCGATCGAATAGCATGCTGATTGATCGGAGAACATGCTAACCGATCGGATAGCATGGTAACCGATCGGACCACATGTCCAGTCGACCGAATGAGCCCAAGCATCAATATTCGAACCAACTCTTGGTCCTTTCGCCATCGTTTAACGCACTATTCATCCCTTAACGATCTTTAACCAGGATAGCTCAGACGTACTCTCAATCAATCCAATCAAGTTGTGTTTACGCACTGTGAGTATACTTGAACCCTTTTTAATCGCATTTTGGGTGTAATATACGTTTCTAACAAATCGAACTTATCAAACGAATTACTCAATCAATCGATTTATCACTTGCGAATAACTGTTATGCATAGATATATGTGATGCTAGTTGCATATGTGCTAGGGCTTATACCCGCGACGTCCCACCACGACTAGTATAGTACTATCGCGCCCGACGGGGTCTAGTTTGCCATCGCATATTCGAGCATCGAGAACTTAGTTGGTAGTATCAGCTTTGTGAGTATATATGTCGTGTGTTACGTTTATGCATATGGAAATTCGCTACACATTTTAATCTATTATGCTACTTATCAAACCTGTATACTCGCCAATACTTCTGTATTGACAAATATTTTAACGTATGTTGCAGGTTAGATCGCAGACTATATCAAATCAAGCTAGGAGGTCTAGAAACTCAACTAACAATCTAGGTTGTCGGATTTGTATTGTTCGAGAGGACAAGAAATCTGTGATAACTTATGTGATTGTATTATTTGTTAGTATGGGATAACGAATGTATTAAATATTATCGCAATATAGTTGTTATGGATTCTCTTGAGCAATCTGATTCGCCTAGTGCCACGCCCCGATGATTCCGCCATCGGTTGGGGTGTGACAGCTGCATAAAGAAATATTTTTAGAAAATATGTTTTGAAGTTGTAAACATCCAACTTCTTTAAAAATGAAGTTTTTAAAGAAGTAAACACATTTTAAAGGGGTAACAAGATTTACTAAGTATACTAGTAAGTTACTACAAATTTTTACAAATATTCAAGTTCATGAAGTAGTAGAAAATGCATGATTTTGGCAAGATTGGTAAGTAAGGGTTGTTTGTTGATGATTGTAAATTGATTATGATGATTTTTACAAAAGAAAATGATATGCTTGAAAGCATGGAAACCTCTATTTTTAGGGGAAACTATGGCAAAATTTTCTAAAAATATAAACACTTAGAAAAATATTTTTAAACAAATATTTACAAGTATATTGTAAACCACAAATTGTTACATAAACTTTGCCATAAATTTTTGGTTACAAAAAAACAAATATTGGAGGTTGGTTTTTATAAATAAAGTGACTAAGTATGTATTTAGAAAATATATACTTAGAAGAAACCATGTGTGTGATTATTTGTATATTTTGTGTATTAGTTATATTATTTTAGGACTTGAAATATTATAACTCACAAAATACCAAGAAATTACTATCCAAAATATTACCAAAATTCCAAAGAATAAATATACAAGCTTACACAAAAATATTGGAGAATCGAACTATGAAATGAGACTCACAAAATATTCCGGAAAAATTTATTCACAAAAAGAATATTTTGGTAAATAATAATATTTTGGACACCAAAGAAGTAAGAATATAATTTTTACAATTACCACAAGAGTATATCATATTTTGACAAGGAAAAATTTATTATATTTTTGGCAAGCATGAAATATATATTTTCTTGAAATCTTGGAAGATATGTTATTTTTAAGAAATATATTTTCTTACACAAACATGAGATACAATACTTTTGGGAAAATATACACTTTGTTAAATAAATGTGAACTATGTCATTTTTTAAGAAGAATGAGTTTATATATATATATATTTTCCAAGTTGACTTGAAAATATGTTATTTTTTGAATTTATAAGGGAATACAAATATTTTTGCCAAAGAAAAATTATAAATAATTTTTCTAAGTAATATTCCTTAAAGTATATATATTTCGGAAATATATATATAGGATTTTTATTAAGGATACTATTCCGGAAAATTTAGTACGAAATTAAGTATAAAAAATTCTTAATGAATACAATAAGAATACGTATCCTTGTACGTATAAACATACACCGGAATACGACTCCAAAAACATGGCAAAATATACATATATAAGATACTCCCATCCTTGGGAAGGAAATACAAGTACAAATACTTGGGAAGTATTATTACAATAATATTGTTCAACGATTATTCCAAAATTTATAAATATAATTTAAGTTAAAATATTAATTATTTTAACAAATAATTATGTGACTTGGAATGATGTCGAAGACCCAAAAGAAACGTAACTCAAGAACATTAATACTAAGTCAAGGCACGGCCCGTTCGTCTAATAGACATTAGTACGTTGTAGGTAGTCGTGTTCACCGAAGAAGCTAGAGTTACGACTGCTGAAGACGCTAGACTGTGAGTTCATGTCCCCCCTTTTCTTTTAACTGTTTTTGTTTTACGACTTCGGGGGTGAAGTACATGTTACAAATGATTATGATTTCAAAGGGTTTACAAATGAAATGAACTGCTAGATCGTGTGAAAGGGTAGGCGTTAGCTAGAGACCATTAATCCTTTAGAAGGACCGATCGGCATGAGTGATAGATCTATTTGGTTGTTGCGAGCCCCACCCATGAGTCCGCGAGTTAGCTCATGTGGTGACTATGTCGTTCCAGCCGGGAGGCCCGGTGCGAAATACGCAAAGGATTGAGCCTTCCTACACCGGTTCACACATGTTAATATATTAGCTACACATTAATTGATCTGTTCATTTTCACAAACATATTTTCAATGTTTTCAAAGGTTTATTCATAATCACACAAATGAACTCGCTCAACTTTTGTTGATGTTTTCAAAATACATGTATTTCAAGGAACTAAAGGTGGATCTGGCGGGCGTTCGAAAGTTTCTAGTGTTGTAAGAATAAAAGATGTCATTCATGGTCTTGAGATTTGGTTTAGGTGTCCTATCCTGGTCAAGACACCCTTCCCAAATCTTGGTTTTTATTTAAAGTCCTTTGATGAGTCCTTGTGAACTCTTAAATAATTTGCATGGGTTGTAAAATTTGAATTTGGAGTCTAGTTGAAACAATGATGTTTGTGATGTTTTTGAATTTATTTAATGGATGTCGATCTATGGTTTTATCATATAGATGTTGTTATGAATGAATGCGATGGTATTAAGAAAGTCACACCATAATCACGCTTCTGCAATATTCAGGGTGTGACATGTATATCTCTTAAATGCCAATATATACACGTGTGACTTATTTACGAAGATTTTTCAATGTCGAGATCCTCGATCAGAGAGAAAAAAAGGCGTAAGTTTAACAATGGTGTAAAACTAAAATGGGATATACCGGGCTAGGATTCGAGTTATTGGAACAAGGGCCAAACCAACCACCCAAGAATGGAATCGTCGAGCGAAAACACTTGACAAACTCCTGGAAGCAGCTTTTTCTTGCCACCAGACCTTTCTCCGTCAATTAGGAATCTGATGCCATCAATAAAGACATTCCTTCAATTGTAGCCATTTTTTTAGTGTTTATTTTTTGGTGTCTAATCTGCATATATATCACCATTGCTCTTGATTTTCTTGACGGTATATCTCTTAAATCTCAACGTATACACGTGTGATTTAGTTTACGAAAAATTTTCAATGTCGAGAACCTCGATCAGAGAGTAAAAAAGGCGTACGATTCACAATGGTGTAAAACTAAAATGGGATATACCGGGCAAGGATTCGAGTTACAAGAACAAGGGCCAAACCAACCACCCAAGAATGAAATCGTCGAGCGAAAACACTTGACAACCTCCTGGAAATAGCTTTTCTTGCCACCAGACCTTTCTCCATCAATTAGGAATCTGATGTCGTCGCTAAACACATTCCTTAAATTGTAGCCATTTTTTGAGTGTTTATTTTTTTGTGTTTAATCCGCATTTATATCACCATTGCTCTTGATTTTCTTGACTGTATATCTCTTAAATGTCAACATATACACGTGTGATTTGGTTTACGAAGATTTTCAATGCCGAGAACCTCGATTAGAGAGTAAAAAATGTGTAAGGTTCACAATGGTGTAAAACTAAAATGGGATATACCGGGCTAGGATTCGAGTTACAGGAACAAGGACCAAACCAACCACCCAAGAATGGAATCGCCGAGCAAAAACACTTGACAACCTCCTGAAGTAGCGTTTCTTGCCACCAGACCTTTCTCCATCAATTAGGAATCTGATGCCGTCACTAAACACATTCCTTAAATTGTAGCCATTTTTTGATTGTTTATTTTTTGGTTTCTAATCCGCATATATATAAACATTGCTCTTGATATTTTTGACTGTATATCTCTTAAATGTCAACATATACACGTGTGATTTAGTTTACGAAGATTTTTCAATGCCGAGAACCTCGAACAGAGAGTAAAAAAGGCGTAAGGTTCACAATGGTATAAAACTAACATGGGATATACCGGGCTAGGATTCGAGTTACAGGAACAAGGGCCAAACCAACCACCAAAAATGGAATCGTCGAGCGAAAACACTTGACAACCTCCAGGAAGCAGCTTTTCTTGCCACCAGACCTTTCTCCATCAATTAGGAATCTGATGCCGTCACTAAACACATTCCTTAAATTGTAGCCATTTTTTGAGTGTTTATTTTTTGGTGTCTAATCTGCATATATATCACCATTGCTCTTGATTTTCTTGACTGTATATCTCTTAAATGTCAACATATACACGTGTGATTTAAATTACGAAGATTTTTCAATGCCGAGAACCTCAATCAGAGAGTAAAACAGGTGTAAGGTTCACAATGGTGTAAAACTAAAATGGGATATACCGGGCTAGGATTCGAGTTACAGGAACAAGGGCCAAACCAACCAGCCAAGAATAGAATCGTCGAGTGAAAACACTTGACAACCTCCTGGAAGTAGCTTTTCTTGCAACCAGACCTTTCTCCATAAATTAGGAATCTGATGTCGTCACTAAACACATTCCTTAAATTGTAGACATTTTTTAGTGTTTATTTTTTGGTGTCTAATCCGCATATATATCACCATTGCTCTCGATTTTCTTGACTGTGTCTCTCTTAAATGCCAACATATACACGTGTGATTTAGTTTAGGAAGATTTTTCAATGCCGAGAACCTCGATCAGAGCGTAAAAAAGGCGTAAGGTTCACAATGGTGTAAAACTAAAATGGGATATACCGGGCTAGGATTCGAGTTACAGGAACAAGGGCCAAACCAACCACCCAAAAATGGAATCGTCGAGCGAAAACACTTGTCAACCTCCAGGAAGCAGCCTTTCTTGCCACCAGACCTTTCTCCATCAATTAGGAATCTGATCCCGTCGCTAAACACATTCCTAAAATTGTAGCCATTTTTTGAGTGTTTATTTTTTGGAGTCTAATCCGCATATATATCACCATTGCTCTTAATTTTCTTGAATGTATATATCTTAAATGTCAAAATATACACGTGTGATTTAGTTTACGAAGATTTTTCAATGCCGAGAACCTCGATCTGAGAGTAAAAAAGGTGTAAGGTTCACAATGGTGTAAATCTAAAATGGGATATACCGGGCTAGGATTCGAGTTACAGGAACAAGGACCATACCAACCACCCAAGAATGGAATCGTCGAGCGAAAACACTTGACAACCTCCTGGAAGCAGCTTTTCTTGCCACCAGACCTTTCTCCATCAATTGGGAATCTGATGTCGTTACTAAACACATTCCTTAAATTGTAGCCATTTTTTAAGTGTTTATTTTTTGGTGTCTAATCCGCATATATATCACCATTGTTCTTGATTTTCTTGACTGTGTATCTCTTAAATGCCAACATATACACGTGTGATTTAGTTTACGAAGATTTTCAATTCCGAGAACCTCAATCAGAGAGTAAAAAAGGCTTAAGGTTCACAATTGTGTAAAACTAAAATGGGATATACCGGGCTAGGACTCGAGTTACAGGAACAAGGGACAAACCAACCACCCAAGAATGGAATCGTCGATCGAAAACACTTGACAACCTCCTGGAAGCAGCTTTTCTTGTCACCAGACCTTTCTCAATCAATTAGAAATCTGATGCCGTCACTAAGAACATTCCTTAAATTGTAGCCATTTTTTTAGTGTTTATTTTTTGGTGTCTAATCCGCATATATATCACCATTGTTCTTGATTTTCTTTACTGTATATCTCTTAAATGTCAACATATACACATGTGATTTAGTTTACAAAGATTTTTCAATGCCGAGAACCTCAATTAGAGAGTAAAAAAGGCATAAGGTTCACAATGGTTTAAAACTAAAATGGGATACACCGGGCTAGAATTCGAGTTACAGGAACAAGGGCCAAACCAACCACCCAAAAATGGAATCGTCGAGCGAAAACACTTGACTACCTCCAGGAAGCAGGTTTTCTTGCCACCAGACCTTTCTCCATCAATTAGGAATCTGATGCCGTCGCTAAACACATTCCTAAAATTGTAGCCATTTTTTGAGTGTTTATTTTTTGGTGTCTGGTCCGCATATATATCACCATTGCTCTTGATTTTCTTGACTGTGTATCTCTTAAAAGCCAACATATACACGTGTGATTTAGTTTACGAAGATTTTTCAACGCCGAGAACCTCAATCAGAGACTTAAAAAGGCTTAAGGTTTACAATGGTGTAAAACTAAAATGGGATATACCGGGCTAGGATTCGAGTTACAGGAACAAGGGCCAAACCAACCACCCAAAAATGGAATCGTCGAGCGAAAACACTTGACAACCTCCAGGAAGCAGCTTTTCTTGCCACCAGACCTTTCTCCATCAATTAGAAATCTGATGTCGTCGCTAAACACATTCCTAAAATTGTAGCCATTTTTTGAGTGTTTATTTTTTGGTGTCTAATCCGCATATATATCACCACTGCTCTTGATTTTCTAGAAAATAAATGTCAAAATAAACACGTGTAATTTAGTTTACGAAGATTTTTCATTGCCGAGAACCTCAATCAGAGAGTAAAAAAGGCGTAAGGTTCACAATGGTGTAAAACTATAATGGGATATACCGGGCTAGGATTCGAGTTAAAGGAACAAGAGCCAAACCAACCACCCAAGAATGGAATGGTCGACCGAAAACACTTGACAACCTCCTGGAAGCAGCTTTTCTTGCCACCAGACCTTTCTCCATCAATTAAGAATCTTATGCCGTCACTAAACACATTCTTTAAATTGTAGCCATTTTTTGAGTGTTTATTTTTTGGTGTCTAATCCGCATATATATCACCATTGCTCTTGATTTTCTTGACTGTATATGTCTTAAATGCCAACATATGCACGTGTGATTTAGTTTACGAATATTTTTCAATGCTGAAAACCTCGATCAGAGAGTAAAAAAGGCGTAAGGTTCACAATGGTGTAAAACTAAAATGGGATATACCGGGCTAGGATTCGAGTTACAGGAACAAGGGACAAACCAACCACCCAAGAATGGAATCATCGATCGAAAACACTTGACAACCTCCTGGAAGCAGCTTTTCTTGCCACCAGACCTTTATCCATAAATTAGGAATCGGATGCCGTCACTAAGCACATTCCTTAAATTGTAGCCATTTTTTGAGTGTTTATTTTTTGGTGTCTAATACGCATATATATCATCACCATTGCTCTTGATTTTCTTGACTGTATATGTCTTAAATGCCAACATATGCACGTGTGATTTAGTTTACGAATATTTTTCAATGCCGAAAACCTCGATCAGAGAGTAAAAAAGGTGTAAGGTTAACAATGGTGGAAAACAAAAATGGGATATACCGAGCTAGGATTCGAGTTACACGAACAAGGCCAAAACCAACCACCCAACAATGGAATCGTCGAGCGAAAACACTTGACAACCTCCTGGAAGCAGCTTTTTCTTGCCACCAGACCTTTTTCCATCAATTAGGAATCTGATGCCGTCACTAAACACATTCCTTAAATTGTAGCCATTTTTTGAGTGTTTATTTTTTGCTGTCTAATCCCCATATATATCACCATTGCTCTTGATTTTCTTGACTCTATATCTCTTAAATGTCAACAAATACACGTGTGATTTAGTTTACGAAGATTTTTCAATGCCAAGAACCTCGATCAGAGAGTAAAAAAGGCGTAAGTTTCACTATGTTGTAAAACTAAAATGTTATATACCGAGATAGGATTCGAGTTACAAGAACAAGGGGCAAACCAACCACCCAAGAAGGGAATCGTCGAGCGAAAACACATGACAACCTCCTGGAAGCAGCTTTTCTTGCCACCTGACCTTTCTCTATCAATTAGGAATCTGATGCCGTCACTAAACACATTCCTTAAATTGTAGCCATTTTTTGAGTGTTTATTTTTTGGTGTTTAATCCGCATATATATCGCCGTTGCTCTTGATTTTCTTGACTGTATATCTCTTAAATGTCAACATCTGCACGTGTGATTTATTTTACGAATATTTTTCAATGCTGAGAACCTCGATCAGAGAGTAAAAAGGCGTAAGGTTCACAATGGTGTAAAACTAAAATGGGATATACCCGGCTAGGATTCGAGTTACAGGAACAAGGGCCAAACCAACCACCCAAGAATGGAATCGTCAAGCGAAAACACGTGACGACCTCCTGGAAGCAGCTTTTCTTGCCACCGGACCTTTCTCCCTCAATTAGGAATCTGATGCCGTCACTAAACACATTCCTTAAATTGTAGCCCTTTATTGAGTGTTTATTTTTTGGTGTCTAATCCGCTTATATATCACCATTGCTCTTGGTTTTTTTGACTGTATATCTCTTAAATACCAACATATACACGTGTGATTTAGTTAACGAAGATTTTTCAAAGCTGAGAACCTCTATCAGAGAGTAAAAAAGGTGTAAGGTCCACAATGGTGTAAAACTAAAGGGGATATATCGGGCTAGGATTCGAGTTACAGGAACAAGGGCCAAACCAACCACCCAAGAATGGAATCGTCGAGCGAAAACATTTGACAACCTCCTAGAAGCAGCATTTCTTGCCACCAGACCTTTCTCCAACAATTAGGAATCTTATGCTGTCACTAAACACATTCCTTAAATTGTAGCCATTTTTTGAGTGTTTATTTTTAGGTGTCTAATCCGCATATATAACATCATTGCTCTTGATTTTCTTGACTACATATCTCTTAAATGTCAACATATATACGTGTGATTTAGTTTACAAATATTTTTCAATGCCGAGAACCTCGATCAGTGAGTAAAAAAGGCGTAAGTTTCACAATGGAGTAAAACTAAAATGGGATATACCGGGCTTGGATTCGAGTTGCAGGAACAAGGGCCAAACCAACCACCCAAGAATGGAATCGTCGAGCGAAAACACCTGACAACCTCGTGGAAGCAGATTTTCTTGCCACCAGACATTTCTCCATCAATTAGCAATCTGATGCCGTCGCTAAACCAATTCCTTAAATTGTAGCCATTTTTTGAGTGTTTATTTTTTGGTGTCTAATCCGCATATATATCACCATTGCTCTTGATTTTCTTGACTGTATATCTCTTAAATGTCAACATATACACGTGTGATTTAAATTACGAAGATTTTTCAATGACGTGAACCTCGACCATGGAGTAAAAAAGGCGTATGGTTCACAATGGTGTAAAACTAAAGTGGGATATACCGGGCTAGGATTCGAGTTACAGGAACAAGGGCCAAACCAACCACCCAAGAATGGAATCGTCGAGCGAAAACACTCGACAACCTCCTGGAAGCAACTTTTCTTGCCACCAGACCTTTCTCCATCAATTAGGAATCTGATGCCGTCGCTGAACACATTCCTTAAATTGTAGCCATTTTTTTTTGTGTGTATTTTCTGGTGTCTAATCCGCATATATATCACCATTGCTCTTGATTTTCTTGATTGTATATCTCTTAAATGTCAACATATACACGTGTGATTTAGTTTACGAAGATTTTCAATGCCGAGAACCTCAATCAGAGAGTAAAAAAGGCGTAAGGTTCACAATGGTGTAAAACTAAAATGGGATATACCGGGCTAGAATTCGAGTTACAGGAACAAGGGCCAAACCAACCACCCAAGAATGGAATCGTCGAGCGAAAACACTTGACGACCTCCTGGAAGCAGCTCTTCTTGCCACCAGACCTTTCTCCATCAATAAGGAATCTGTTGCCGTCACTAAGCACATTCCTTAAATTGTAGCCATATTTTTAGTATTTATTTTTTGGTGTCTATTCCGCATATATATCACCATTGTTCTTGATTTTCTTGACTGTATATCTCTTAAATGTCAACATATATGTGACAACTCGTATTTCAGAACCTATCTTTGTGCTTAATGTAACGTAAGTGAACTTTGTGTGATTATCTGATACGTTGATTTAATGAATGTTTGTGATATTTTATGTTTGTATTATGTGGATCTATGTATGTGTATATATATATATGACTCGGATCGTACAACACAACCCAATCGCACAAGCCCTGAATGTGTGATTGACTTCGGCAACGACTGGGAAAAACATCTACCATTAGTGGAATTTTCGTATAATAACAGTTACCACACTAGCATTCAGGCCGCTCCATTTGAGGCGTTGTACGGGCGTAAATGCCGATCACCTCTTTGTTGGGCAGAGGTGGGTGACAGTCAGATCACAGGTCCAGAACTGGTTGTAGACACAACAGAAAGGATTGCTCAAATACGACAACGAATGGCGGCAGCTCGTGACCGTCAGAAAAGCTACGCTGATAAGGGCAGGAAACCACTCGAGTTCCAGGTTGGGGATCGAGTGCTACTCAAAGTCTCACCCTGGAAGGGTGTTGTTCGTTTTGGCAAATGAGGCAAACTTAACCCACGATACGTTGGACCTTTCGAAATCATAGAGAAAATAGGCAAGGTGGCCTACAAACTAAACCTACCAGCAGAACTCAGTGGAGTTCACAACGTTTTCCACGTGTCGAATCTGAAGAAGTGTCTGTCAGATGAGACCCTCATAGTTCCATTGAAAGAGCTCACTATCGATGATCAGCTGCGATTCGTCGAGGAACCAGTAGAGATTACTGACCGAGATGTTAAGATTCTCAAGCGCACTAGAATTCCTCTTGTTCGAGTTCGTTGGAACTCCCGTCGTGGCCCAGAGTTCACCTGGGAACGCGAAGATCAAATGAAACAAAAGTATCCCCAATTTTTCGCAAACAGTACAACCACTACTGAGGCTGAAGCTACTGCGGAATTTCGGGACGAAATTCCAGATCAACGGGGGGAGGATGTGACACCCCAGGAAAACCATGCAACTTAACTAGCTTCCTCAGTGAGTACGTACCAAATTTCGGGACGAAATTTCTTTCAACTTGGGGATAATGTGACAACTCGTATTTCAGAACCTATCTTTGTGCTTAATGTAACTTATGTGAACTTTGTGTGATTATCTGATACGTTGATTTAATGAATGTTTGTGATATTTTATGTTTGTATTATGTGGATCTATGTATGTATATATATATGACTCGGATCGTACAACACAACCCGATCGCACAAGCCCATGTTGGGCCGAACATCTCATCCTTGTCACACTTTCCACTCGGCCCACTATGATTGAACCTGAAACCAAATGGCCAGCCCAAGAAGGGGTCGGCCCACTCCCTTGTGTCGCATAAACTATGAGGAAAGTTTATACCCCTCATTTGTTGCAAATCTCACAACACACACCAAACCCTAAGCTCCTCTCCTCTCCTCTTGAAGCCGACGGCAAACATCCCCATCTCTCGAAGCTTTATTACTTGGATCGATCCTATCCTTCTCTCAACAGGTTAGTGTTTGTAATTATCGATTGTATGTTAGATGATATTATGATCTATATGTAGTACATGATGATTTAATGATATCTTGTGATTGAATGTGATATAAACTGTTAATCGTTTAGGTTCATATAATCGGCTCACATGTGTATTAGTAATCGGATGATGTTATAGAGGATTAGAATTGAATATAAGTAAGTCGGCTGTGATGTGGTTGAATTCGGATTATATGTGATGATCCTAGAGTTAGATCCGATTGAATGTTATGATAGGTTGTGTTCATGATTCGGATGTTTATTTAGGGTTCATATGAATTTGATGATAAAACCTTTGTTTGATCGATTATGGTTTGATTAGAAACTGTTGATTGTGTTGATTGATTGTATGCAAATATGGAAACTGTTAAGGTGGTCAAACGAATTGATTGAATTATGTAACTGATTGCAAGATTTTGGGAATAATTAAACTAATCGCACAAGGTCCCTCTCGGTCGCACAAGATCAGGTCGCACAAGACCTGATCTGATGGCACAAGTGCCAGACGCACAAGGTGCATCGCACAAGCCGAGTACAATCACATAAAGCACCAGGTACTGAATTCTTATGCATGATCGCACAAGACTTGTGGATCACACAAGACAGTGCTGATCGCACAAGGCTTGGGCCACACACAAACTATTACACGGTTGGGCCTCAAAGCCCAATCCCAACCGCACAAGTACTGGTCAATCGCACAAGCCATCTGGATCGCACAAGTCTATCCGGATCGCACAAGACTCATGTTTGTTGTTTGGGCCGTTTACATGATGGACTACTTATGTTTTATTGGGCCGGGTATCTTTGGGATTCCATGGGTGAATCACACAAGGCTGTTAGACTTGTGCGAGCCCAATCTTTTGAATCGCACAAGTATGAATATGTTATGTACTTGACTGTTTATGTGTTGCCATGATCAATACGTGTTCGTAATATGATAACTTATGTGTAACCATACGTACTTTACTTGAACCTAGACCTGACTTGTATGGTAACCATGTTAGGACGTGGTTGACCACATTTAGCTCAAGTAACCTTTCTGTGTATCTGCCGAGCAAACCAAGGTGAGTTCACACTCTATCCAAGGCATGGGATTCCCAAGGGTTGGGAATGGGTTAAAGAATTGAACGGTAACTACAAACCTGCGTATTCCCCATACAACAGGATACGTACGACCATAAGACCATCAACTCTATCACTTTAAGTCCCTCATTTATCGACTTAATCGCCGAGGCCTATGGCGAGCGGGTCATTAGTTAATAGCGCTATTAGGTTTAACAAACCTCACACCGTGCCAGTCGGACGGGCGTGTACTAATGGACTATGGGCAAAGGGTCAATGCTGATAGACATTGACTTAGGGCACCTCTTACATTTTCGTAGCAGTCGATACGCGTGGTCTAGTAACACATGGGAAGCCCCCACTAATCTTCGCAAACATGTCTGGGAGACCGCGATACGAATTAATACGATACATGGTTTACAAAACGAACATACGATTTACGAAACGAATACGATAACCAAACAACCAACTGTGAACTCGCTCAACTTTGTTGTTTATTCGTTGCTACATGCCTTGCAGGTCGTTAGGTACGCATGGAGCTTGCACAGGGAGGCGTAGTCGTTGTGGGACATGGCAGTGTGTGCCATGCTAAAAACATTATTTTATTTTGTACTTAATACTTACATTGGGTTTTACAATTATGCATCCGCTAAACACTTAACTATGCTTTGGTTTTTGAACACCTTTCATATTGTGTGGTTGAATTTTACTTATTACTCGTTATGTTCAATATGATTGGTGGCTTGATCCTGGTCAGTCACGCTTCCAAGCGGTGATACTCAGCGTGTGGATTTTGGGGGTGTGACAATATACATGTGTGATTTAGTTTACGAAGATTTTTCAATGCCGAGAACCTCAATCAGAGAGTAAAAAACGCATAAGGTTCACAATGGTGTAAAACTAAAATGGGATATACCGGGCTAGGATTCGAGTTACAGGAACAAGGGCTAAACAAACCACCCAAAAGTGGAATCGTCGAGCAAAAACACTTGACAACCTCCAGGAAGCAGCTTTTCTTGCCACCAGACCTTTCTCCATCAATTAGGAATCTGATGCCGTCGCTAAACGCATTCCTTAAATTGTAGCCATTTTTTGAGTGTTTATTTTTTAGTGTCTAATCCGCATATATATCACCATTGCTCTTGATTTTCTTGACTGTAAATCTCTTAAATGTCAACATATACACGTGTGATTTAGTTTATGAAGATTTTTCAATGCCGAGAACCTCAATCAGAGAGTAAAAAAGGCATAAGGTTCACAATGGTGTAAAACTAAAATGGGATATACCGGGCTAGGATTCGAGTTACAGGAACAAGGGCTAAACAAACCACCCAAAAGTGGAATAGTCGAGCAAAAACACTTGACAACCTCCAGGAAGCAGATTTTCTTGCCACCAGACCTTTCTCCATCAATTAGGAATCGGATGCCGTTGCTAACCACATTCCTTAAATTGTAGCAATTTTTTGAGTGTTAATTTTTTGTTGTGTAATCCGCATATATATCACCATTGCTCTTGATTTTCTTGACTGTATATCTTTTAAATGTCAACATTTACACATTTGATTTAGTTTACGAAGATTTTTCAATGCCGAGAACCTCGATCAGAGAGTAAAAAAGGCGTAAGGTTCACAATGGTGTAAAACTAAAATGGGATATACCGGGGTAGGATTCGAGTTACAGGAACAAGGGCCAAACCAACCACCCAAGAATGGAATCGTCGAGCGAAAACACTTGACAACCTCCTGGAAGCAGCTTTTCTTGCCACCCGACCTTTCTCCATCAATTAGGAATATGATGCCGTCACTAAACACATTCTTTAAATTGTAGCCATTTTTTGAGTGTTTATTTTTTGGTGTCTAATCCGCATATATATCACCATTGCTCTTGATTTTCTTGACTGTATATCTCTTAAATGCCAACATATACACGTGTGATTTAGTTTACGAAGATTTTTCAATGCCGAGAACCTCGATCAGAGAGTGAAAAAGACGTAAGGTTCACAATGGTGTAAAACTAAAATGGGATATGCCGGGCTAGGATTCGAGTGACATGAACAAGGGACAAGCCAACCACCCAAGAATGGAATCGTCGAGCGAAATCACTTGACAACCTACTGCAAGCAGCTTTTCTTGCCACCAGACCTTTCTCCATCAATTAGGAATCTCATGCCGTCACTAAGCACATTCCTTAAATTCTAGCCATTTTTTGAGTGTTTATTTTCTGGTGTCTAATCCGCATATATATCACCATTGTTTTGATTTTCTTGACTGTATATCTCTTAAATGTCAACATATACACGTGTGATTTACTTTACGAAGATTTTTCAATGCCGAGAATCTCGATCAGAGAGTAAAAAAGGCGTAAGGTCCACAATGGTGTAAAACTAAAATGGGATACACTGGGCTAGGATTCGAGTTACCGGAACAAGGGCCAAACCAACCACCCAAGAACGGAATCGTCAAGCGAAAACACTTGACAACCTCCTGGAAGCAGATTTTCTTGCCACCAGACCTTTCTCCATCAATTAGGAATCTGATGCCGTCACTAAACACATTCCTTAAATTGTAGCCATTTTTTTAGTGTTTATTTTTTGGTGTCTAATCCGCATATATATCACCAATACTCTTAATTTTTTTGACCGTGTATCTCTTAAATGTCAACATATACACCTGTGATTTAGTTTACGAAGATTTTTCAATGCCGAGAACCTCGATCAGAGAGTAAAAAAGGCGTAAGGTTCACAATGGTGTAAAACTAAAATGGGGTATACCGGGCTAGGATTCGAGTTAGAGGAACATGGGCCAAACCAACCACCCAAGAATGGAATCGTCGAGCGAAAACACTTGACAACCTCCTGGAAGCAGCTTTTCTTGCCACCAGACCTTTCTCCATCAATTAGGAATCTGATGCCATTACTAAACACATTTCTTAAATTGTAGCCATTTTTTAGTGTTTATTTTTTGGTGTCTAATCTGCATATATATCACCATTGCTCTTGATTTTCTTAACTGTATATCTCTTAAATGTCAACATATACACATGTGATTTAGTTTAAGAAGATGTTTAAATACCGAGAACCTCGATCAGAGAGTAAAAAAGGCGTAAGGTTCATAATGGTGTAAAATTAAAATGGGATATACCGGGCTAGCATTCGAGTTATAGGAACAAGGGCCAAACCAACCACCCAAGAATGGAATCGTCGAGCGATAACATTTGACAACCTCCTGGAAGCAGCTTTTCTTGCCACCAGACCTTTCTCCATCAATTAGGAATCTGATGCCGTCACTAAACACATTCCTTAAATTGTAGCCATTTTTTGAATGTTTATTTTTTGGTGTCTAATCCGCATATATATCACCATTGCTCTTGATTTTCTTGATTGTATATCTCTTAAATGCCAACATATACACGTGTGATTTAGTTTACGAAGATTATTCAATGTCGAGAACCTCATCAGATAGTTAAAAAGGCCTAAGGTTCACAATGGTGTAAAACTAAAATGGGATATACCGGGCTAGGATTCTAGTTACGGGAACAAGGGCCAAACCAACCACCCAAGAATGGAATCGTCGTGCGAAAACACTTGACAACCTCCTGGAAGCAGCTTTTCTTGCCACCAGACCTTTCTCCATCAATTAGGAATCTGATGCCGTCACTAAACACATTCCTTAAATTGTAGCCATTTTTTTAATGTTTATTTTTTGGTGTCTAATCCGCATATATATCACCATTGCTCTTGATTTTCTTGACTGTATATCTCTTAAATGCGCACATATACACGTGTGATTTAGTTTACGAAGATTATTCAATGTCGAGAACCTCATCAGATAGTTAAAAAGGCCTAAGGTTCACAATGGTGTAAAACTAAAATGGGATATACCGGGCTAGGATTCGAGTTACGGGAACAAGAGCCAAACCAACCACCCAAGAATGGAATCGTCGAGCGAAAACACTTGATAACCTCCTGGAAGCAGCTTTTCTTGCCACTAGACCTTTCTCCATCAATTAGGAATCTGATGCCGTCACTAAACACATTCCGTAAATTGTAGCCATTTTTTGAGTGTTTATTTTTTGGTGTCTAATCCGCATATATATCACCAATGCTCTTGATTTTCTTGACTGTATATCTCTTAAATGTCAACATATACAAGTGTGATTTAGTTTACGAAGATGTTTCAATGCCGAGAACCTCGATCGGAGAGTAAAAAAGGCGTAAGTTTCACGATGGTGTAAAACTAAAATGGGACCGGGCTAGGATTCGAGTTAGAGGAACAAGGGCCAAACCAACCACCCAAGAATGGAGTCGTCGAGCGAAAACACTTGACAACCTCCTAGAAGCAGCTTTTCTTGCCACCAGACCTTTCTCCAATAATTAGGAATCTGATGCCGTCGCTAAACACATTTCCTAAATTGTAGCAATTTTTTGAGAGTTTATTTTTTGGTGTCTAATTTGCATATATATCACTATTGCTCTTGATTTTCTTGACTGTATATCTTCTAAATGTCAACCTATACACGTGTGACTTAGTTTACGAAGATTTTTCAATGCCGAGAACCTTTATCAGAGAGTAAATAAGGCGTAAGGTTCACAATGGTGTAAAACTAAAATGGGATATACCGGGCTAAGATTCGAGTTACAGGAACAAGGGCCAAACCCACCACCCAAGAATGGAATCGTCGAGCGAAAACACTTGGCAACCTCCTGGAAGCAGTTTTTCTTGCCACCAGACCTTTATCCATCAATTAGGAATCTGATGTCGTCGCTAAACACATTCCTTAAATTGTAGCCATTTTTTGAGTGTTTATTTTTTGGTGTCTAATCCGCATATATATCACCATTGCTCTTGATTTTCTTGACTATATATCTCTTAAATGTCAACATATACACGTGTGATTTAGGTTCTCAGATTTTTCAATTCTGAGAACCAAAATTGGGATATATCGGGCTAGGATTCGAGTTACAGGAACATAGGCCAAACCAACCACCCAAGAATGGAATCGTCGAGCGAAAACACTTGACGACCTCCTGGAAGCAGCTTTTCTTGCCACCAGACATTTCTCCATCAATTAGGAATCTGATGCCGTCACTAAACACATTCCTTAAATTGTAGCCATTTTTTGAGTGTTTATTTTTTGGTGTCTAATCCGCATATATATCTCCATTGCTCTTGATTTTCTTGACTGTATATCTCTTAAATGCCAACATATACACGTGTGATTTAGTTTACGAAGATTTTTCAATTCCGAGAACCTCGATCAGAGAGTAAAAAAGGCGTAAGGTTCACAATGGTGTAAAACTAAAATGGGATATACCGGGCAAGGATTCGAGTTACAGGAACAAAGGCCAAACCAACCATCCAAGAATGGAATCGTCGAGCAAAAGCACTTGACAACCTCTTGGAAGCAGCTTTTCTTGCCACCAGACCTTTCTCCATTAATTAGGAATCTGATGCCGTCACTAAGCCCATTCCTTAAATTGTAGCCATTTTTGGAGTGTTTATTTTTGGGTGTCTAATCCGAATATATATCACCATTGTTCTAGATTTTCTTGACTGTATATCTCTTAAATGTCAACATATACACGTGTGATTTAGTTTATGAATATTTTTCAATGCCGAGAACCTTGATCAGAGAGTAAAAAAGTTGTAAGGTTCACAATGGTGTAAAACTAAAATGGGATATTCCATGCTAGGATTCGAGAAACAGGAACAAGGGCCAAACCAACCACCCAAGAGTGGAATCGTCGAGCGAAAACACTTGACAACCTCCTGGAAGCAGCTTTTCTAGCCACCAGACCTTTCTCCATCAATTAGGAATCTGATGTCGTCACTTAACGCATTCCTTAAATTGTAGCCATTTTTTGAGTGTTTATTTTTTGGTGTCTAATCCGCATATATATCACCAATGCGTTGATTTTCTTGACTGTATATCTCTTAAATGCCAACATATACACGTGTGATTTAGTTTACGAAGATTATTCAATGCCGAGAACCTCGATCAGAGAGTAAAAAAGGTGTAAGGTTCACAATTGTGTAAACTAAAATGGGATATACCGGGCTAGCATTCGAGTTACAGGAACAAGGGCAAAACCCACCACCCAAAAATGGAATCGTCGAGCGAAAACACTTGACAACCTCCTGGAAGCAGCTTTTCTAGCCACCAGAACTTTCTCCATCAATTAGGAATCTTATGCATTCACTAAACACATTCCTTAAATTGTAGCCATTTTTTGAGTGTTTATTTTTTGGAGTCTAATCCGCATATATATCACCATTGCTCTTGATTTTCTTGACCGTATATCTCTTAAATGCCAACATATACATGTGTGATTTAGTTTACGAAGAATTTTCAATGCCGAGAACCTCGATCAGAGAGTAAAAAAGGTGTAAGGTTCACAATGGTGTAAAACTAAAATGGATATACCAGGCTAGGATTCGAGTTACGGGAACAAGGGACAAACCAACCACCCAAGAATGGAATCGTCGAGCGAAAACACATGACAACCTCCTGCAAGCAGCTTTTCTTGCCACCAGACCTTTCTCCATCAATTAGGAATTTGATGCCTTCTCTAAACACATTCCTTAAATTGTAGCCATTTTTGTAGTGTTTATTTTTTGGTGTCTAATCCGCATATATATCACCATTGTTCTTGATTTTCTTGACTGTATATCTCTTAAATGTAAACATATACACGTGTGATTTAGTTTATGAATATTTTTCAATGCCGAGAACCTCGATCAGAAAGTAAAAAAGGCGTAAGGTTTACAATAGTGTAAAACTAAAATGGGATATACCGGTCTAGGATTCGAGTTACAGGAACAAGGGCTAAACCAACCACCCAAGAATGGAATCGTCGAGCGAAAACACCTAACAACCTCCTGGAAGCGGCTTTTCTTGCCACCAGACCTTTCTCCATCAATTAGGAATCTGATGCCTTCACTAAACACATTCCTTAAATTGTAACCATTTTTTAGTGTTTTTTTTAGTGTCTAATCCGCATATATATCACCATTGCTCTTGATTTTCTTGACTGAATATCACTTAAATACCAACATATACACGTGTGATTTAGTTTACGAAGATTTTTCAGCACCGAGAACCTTGACTAAAGAGTAAAAAAGGCGTAAGTTTAAGAATGGTGTAAAACTAAAATGGGATATACCGGCCTAGGATTCGAGTTACAGGAACAAGGGCCAAACCAAGCACTCATGAATGGAATCATCAAGCGAAAACACTTGACAACCTCCTAGAAGCAGCTTTTCTTGCCACCAGACCATTCTCCATCAATTAGGAATCTGATGCCATCACTAAGCACATTCCTTAAATTGTATCCATTTTTTGAGTGTTTATTTTTTGGTGTCTAATCCGCATATATATCACCATTCTTCTTGATTTTCTAGACTGTATATCTCTTAGATGTCAACATATACACGTGTGATTTAGTTTACGAAAAATTTTCAATGTCGAGAACCTCGATCAGAGAGTAAAAAAAGGCGTATGGTTCACAATGGTGTAAAACTAAAATGGGATATACCGGGCTAGGATTCGAGTTACAGGAACAACGGCCAAACCAACCACCCAAGAATGGAATCGTCGGGCGAAAACACTTGACAACCTCCTCGAAGCATCCTTTCTTGCCACCAGACCTTTCTCCATCAATTAGGAATCTGATGTCGTCACTAAACACAATCCTTAAATTTTAGCCATTTTTTGAGTGTTTATTTTTTGGTGTCTAATCCGCATATATATCACCATTGCTCTTGATTTTCTTGACTGTATATCTCTTAAATGCCAAAATATACACGTGTGATTTAGTTTACGTAGATTATTCAATGTCGAGAACCTCGATCAGAGAGTAAAAAAGGCGTAAGGTTCACAATGGTGTAAAACTAAAATGGGATATACCGAGCTAGGATTCTAGTTACAGGAACAAGGGCGAAACCAACCTCCCAAGAATGGAATCGTCGAGCGAAAACACTTGATAACCTCCTGGAAGCAGCTTTTCTTGCCACCAGACCTTTCGCCGTCAATTAGGAATCTGATGTCGTCACTAAACACATTTCTTAAATTCTAGCCATTTTTTAGTGTTTATTTTTTGGTGTCTATTCCGTATATATATCACCATTGTGTTGAATCGTTCGGTGACCCTAAACAGTCAGTATGAGTAGTTCATCATCAAGTACAAAGGCGGAATCAATGTAAAAGACGTCAAAACAGCTTGTTCCTTTCTAATTATCCTTTTATTGATCAATCCTGAGCTTTTTACACGTTCAAATGACAAACGGACAGCACCTCGGCTCAGAGACAATGACAAGATTCTGCTCCAAATGAAACCAGCACACACATATATATACTAATCTGATTTCGCTTGAACATGACACATGTCATTTCAAGCGAAATAACATAAGTTGATTTCGCTTGAATTGTTCCATGTCACTTTCAAGCGAAATAACACACTTTAACACATAAAATCCTAAATTCTAACCCTGTTGTGTGCTCGTTCATCCTATAAAGACATAAGACTCGATTAAGACAAAGTTAACAGACAGTAAATGCACCAACAGACTCCCCCTTGGATGTTGACGAAGTCTTCGGCGTCGAGTCTTTAGTCTTAGTCTCTCTATCCAAATTGTCTTGACATTGTAAAAGTTCCTTTCAATCTTTATCTACAAACTTTAATCTTCAATCTCCCCTTTGAATGTTGATCCAGAATTCTGACTCCCCCTTTCGCAGACTCCCCCTCTCGATATGCTGAGGCTCGAATTCTGATTCAAACTTTGACATTTTGATGCCATGGGGAACTTTACTCCTGCACAATCTCTACCTTAATATAAGATATATGACAATAATAATTTCAATCTAAACTTACCATTCATTTTCAATTATTGATTTTGTTAGAATTTAGAAATCCACTTAAGTATTCAGGTCCAAGTTAATAACCCTGATTACTTAATTAATCTACCAAGTCCAACTTAATGACCTTGGTTGATTAGACAAAAATTACACTGACATTTGTTCAACTTTTTCAAACATTTTCTGAAAATTTACAAGTTTCAAATTAATGAACTTGCTTTAACTTTCCAACTATCACAAACTTATCATGTTAAGCTCACGACCCATCTTCCTGTTCAGAAACTTCCTGCATCTGCTTCAATTCGAATCTGAAGATCAGCTTTCCACTATGGTTTGTCAAAAATAAAGCAAAAATGTAAAATCTTTTTGGATTTTTAACAAAGTTTCTAAACAAGAAATGAAATACAAAACTAAAATGCAGTAAACGTAAACTATTTACAAACATATTTTTGGTGAGCGTGTTAGGGAATCATATCAGCTATTCGACAAGTCACAAGTACCGTTAAGCTTTATTACATACTCAGAATTAAACAATTCACTTAGATTGTCAATATACTGATCCACTTAAATTTTCACACAAATTTCAATCTGTCCAGGATACGGATTTAGTGAATTAGAGACTTAAACTCATTCATGTGTCCCACCTCTTGAATATACTCCCGTATCCAAATCCCAATATTCAGTCTTACAGGTGAATATACCACAGATGATATCTGTAAGGGGTTAAATTGCGAAGAACCGTGAGAGCTCAGGTCAGAACTTCCGTTCAGCAGAGAGATGACGGCTTCGACTTTGGTGTGTCCCCTTTAGAGGATCTTTTTTACAACAGCCATGATTTGCATTTTTCAATGTTTTATCATTTTTTAGCTGAGGGCGGCGCTATATTTCAAGCAATGCAGAAAGTATTATTCGGGGACTAGGCCATTGCTTCCGCATTATCAGAAGTCCCGGAATAATACCACAGATATCACTGAGTATAAAGACCTAGTATCTCAGAAAAAGGGATCCTTCAAACAAGATTTCAGGGGTTACCTATATATCCAAGTAGTGTTCCCCACGAAATAAGCAAGTAAGGATTTTAGGTTTATATCCCGAACAAACCTACTAAATGTGTAAAAACCTATCGGCATAACATCAGCGAGACTGTTTAACGCATTTAAACTTTCCATTTCTTTAGGATACTGTAACTGTCAAGCCGATGTACTATCATTTTCCCTTTTTACACAAGCTCTTTTTTAGTTTTCTATTGTTTTTGGATTTTGAAAATATCTCATGTTTTTGGATTTTTGAAATTTTTTACTGTTTTTGTATTTTCTGAAAATATTACCCTATACTCTCCCCCTAAATACCAAAACAAGTAAAAAATCGACAAACCATTGCAGATTGCTTCTCAACATCATCATCTACATTAGTACCTTCATCAACGCCAAGAATCTCCTCCAACACCGATAAAAGCTTCATACCGTTCAATTTTAGCAAATATTGAAAACGAGTTTTGTCAAAAGCTTTGGTATGTAAATCAGCTTTTTGTTCGTCAGTGTGGATTTTCTCAATTCTTATAAATTTTATATGAAAATTAAATCCGTCAAGAATGATGCCGATTCCTGCTCCACACTTACCAACCTGGAAGCTCCGGCAAGTCATACTTATCTAAATTTTCAAACACAATATATTAATGATGCCGATTCATGCTCCACGATTACCAACTTGGGAGCTCCGGCACATATCAGAAATTGATTAGCTGAAATAAGCTGCCCAAGCCTCATCAGACTTGGGTAACTTAACTTCATCCACACACTTTACGACCGACTTTAAGGGTGGAAAATTTTTATCATTCATTTCCAAGCTTTCTGGAGACCCAACCTCAACCTCTTTATATAAGAAAAATTCCTCTTTTTGAGATTGACCAGATGGTTGGTCCTTTTTCGAAACAATCTTTTTCTCAGAAGTAACAAACTCCTGTTTGTCAAGCTTCTCATAGTAATCCAAAGGAACATTCATCTTTACCGGAGCGGTAGAAGACGATTTTTTTTCTTTCTTAGAAACCTCTGGTTTTGGAACACTTGATTTCTTTTCAACCACTTTTGGCTTCCATGTTTGTTGAGGTGATGCAACCCGTTTGTAAAACTTGTCATTTTTAGTTACCACATTTTTAACAGGTTCAGTTTTGATCTTGGTGTTGTCATTTTTCAAAACCTTTTTCTCAACAACCAATGGAGCTTTTCCCTTCACATCAACTTTCTTCTTTTGACTCTTAACAATTTCAGACTTAGGCTTGAAGTTGGTACACTTTCGTGCAATATGTCCAACTTTGTTGCATCTGAAGCATGTACGAGTATCAACAACTCGACTTGTGCCTTCAGTCTGAGGTTGTGAGGCCTTCTTTACAAAAAATTATTCATTTGACTTCGAAAAAATCTTAGATTCTTCATTAGAAAGTGAACTTGAACCGTTCACAAACACCTTTTTCTCAGCAAACTTCTTGTTTTGAACATTCTTTTTCTGATAATTCTTACCACCCTGATAACCACCCGACCATCTGTTTTGATTGTTGTTATAAAAACGTGGTGGAACAATAGGTTTCTTGTAGTAAGCTTTATCTTTTTCAAAATTCATTTACCTCTTTGTCTGATTCAAACCTTTTACTTCAGACAAATCAATTTCAACCAGTTTGAACACATTTTTCAATTTGTTCATATTTACATTCTCCAAAGGAAACTCAGAATCCGAATACAACTTATCATATCCAGCCATCTTGTACATCACAAGACCCGGTTCATCACTTAAATTGTTTTTGGATTTTGGTTTCGGAATGTAATTGTTCAAAAAACACTCTTCATCCTCAACTGAATCACTATCAGACTTCAAAACACTTTTAGCCATGCCTTTCACAATATCAGTTTGCACACTATCATCTGATGATGATGAAGAAAATGTCACATCAATTAACTCTGGAAGTTTTATTTCATTCGTTTCATTTTCATCATTAACCAACCCGGACTTTTTCTTTGAATAATTGTTTAAAACTAGTGGTGGAACCTGATGAAATCCAACCCCAGTTCCATCCGAGTAAACATCTTCGCCTGCTTTGTTTTTCCCGATGGGTTTGGGAACAATGTGTTGTAAAACAAAGCTTGCAGAGTTGTAACTGTTCAATTTCAACTGGATGCGTTCATTTTCAATTTTAGCTTCTTGAAATTGAAGCTTCAGCTTAGCAATTTCATCCAGTTGCTAATTGATTAACTCTTCTTTCACTCTAAGAACACCGGTCAGTTGAAGATTTTCCTTGTCTGTCTTACCATTTCTTTCATCACAATCTTTAACCGTTCGGTTTAGCTTCTCAAAATTTTCTGAGATTTGACGATTTTCAAGAATCAATTTTTCATTTTCTTTCCTAATTCTTTCTACATCATTTTTATCTTTTTTGATTTTCTCAGTTAATTCTTTTAATTTGTCGTTCGAAGCTTTCAATAATTTATCCCGGTTTAAGATTTGATCTTCAACACTTCTGACTCTACCAGTCAGTTCTTCAACCTTCTTACCACTAAGGTAAGCAACTGTACTACAAACTTTGCACTCTTTCATGCAATTTTTGCAGTTGTTCTCAGATTTACCATTCTTACCTGACACATGTGTATCATTTGTACTGACCTTATCTTTGGACTCAGTTCCAGAACCAGAAACTACCTCTAATTCTTCTGCAGCTAGAACTTTGTCAGCCATCTTCTTCAAGTTTTCAACGGTGAGTTCTTGTGATGTATCAATAACTCCATCATCAATCTTCTTTGGCTCTGGTTCTTTTGCTGTCTCTTTTTCTTTTTCTTTCTCAACAACTTCTCCTCCTCCCCACCATTCTCTCTGTCTGGCTTCTTCTTCATCAGCAACTTGCTTGGTGAGAACTTCAAGATCAACAGTATCTGGATCCACAGCTATGTTACCATTAGGATCAAGATAACATTCTCTATCAGGATCCCATCTTTTCGCCTGTTTAGCTTCTTTGTATATACGATAGATTTTGCTTTTCATGAAATGAGTTGTTTCCCTCTTGTTCACATACTTCACTTCTTCAGATCTTTTATCTTTAAACGGAACAATCTTTGCTGCTGTAAAAGCATAACCAACTGTGTCTTCCTCAGGCAAAACATCACTCCAATCGTAACCTTCATCGTCATGAAAAACTGCAAGTGCCCTGGATTTCTCTTTGGGTACCTCCTCTATCTGCTTCATCCTGGGAGGTTCTGATTTATTCTGATGATATATTGCCCTTTTGTAATAATCCTCTCGAAAAGGATTTGCAGTATCATCAGTGTAAGCATTTCTGCACTCACGCTTAAAGTGACCTTTCTGTTTACACTTGAAACACGTCACTTTTGACTTGTCAAAACCAAACTTGGTAGAAGGTCCACCAATAGACTGTCTTCCAGTAATCTCCATGAAACGTTGCGCTCTTATCACTGCACTGGCCATACAGCACCTTATATCGATCAATTCCATCTCCTCAGGATCTATTTGATCGTAGTCTTCCTTTGTTAGGTTGGTGTTGCCTATCTTTCCTGCAACGAGACTTTCGTACGATTCTAACACAGACGCTAAAAACACCATCTGTTGTTTAGCAGACTCTTCACTAAAATTCTGATCATTCTTTAGATCAACAGCAATGTTACATTGAAAGAGATTCTTTGATGCAGATTGGTTTGAAGTTGTTGAAGAAGATCCACCATGGTAGCCACTGCTAGGAGTTTCTTGATTCTTTGTATTTGAGCTCCTTGCAGAAAATGTTGTTCTTGGAGAACTAGTCTTTGATAGATTTCCTCTGTAGTACAACTCCACATTCTGCTGATAAGATGAGTTGTTGACTTTGTTAGATTTCTTGATCTCCAACTCGTGACTCTCCAATCTTTCAATAAGCAGATCCACTTTCAAATCAGCAGGCTTTATCGTATTATTCAGCATCAACGCAAAATATTGCCAGTCTTGTTCATTCGGAAGTGCGTCAAACAACTTGTCTACCAGCTCTTCTTGAGTGTAAATGATATCATGTCTAGCAAGCTCCATCTTCAGATGCCCAAATCTCTCAATCATCTTGGAAACTGACTCGTTCTTTAAACAACCAAACAAATCAAACTCTTTTCGTAACAGTTTTCTTTTGTTCTTAACTATTTCAGCACTACCAATACATTTTATTTTTAATTTTTTCCAGAGATCTCTCGAATCTTCGTATTCGATCAGTGCGATTATATCATCTCGAACAAATTGGTGAAGCAAAGCAATACACTTTTGTTCAGAAACATATCTTTCAATTTGATTATCTTCCAAGTTCTCATAATCATCTCTTCCCAAATCATAGCCATTTTTCAGACTTCTCCAACTCTGATAAGCAAACGCTTTAAGCCATTCCTCAAATCTTGTAGCCCACCTGTTGTAATCTTCAATCGCCATCAGCTTGGGCAGCTTGTTGTATGTTCCATATGCACTGTCTACACTCATAGCATCATTGAGAATTTTCTTTGCACTCGGTGTTGTTGTATTCTCATTCGTATTGTTTAATGTGCCATCTCCCGAACCACCGGTAAAAGCAAACACATCACAGAAAGGATTGAAATCATCCATCTTCACGTACCTGAAATGATCAACAAACACTTAGAAAATTTTTGATTTTGAAAAACAGCAATTTCAAGCGAAATCAGTTGAAACGAAATAGCTTCAAGCGAAATCAGCTTATAAGCTAGATAGCTTTTCAAGCGGAAACAGGTTTTTCAAGCGAAATCTGCTTTCAAGCGAAATTTGTTTTCAAGCGAAATCTCCACTCAAGCGAAATCAGATTTTGAAACAAAATGACTTATTTCGCTTGAACTTTCAAGCGAAATCTGATTTTCAAGCGAAATCAGACAATATCTTCAAGCGAAATCAAGATGACATCAGCAATTTCGAACAGATTTTCGAGCGAAATCACAAGTTTTTATCAGATTTAAGTCGAATTACAGTCCAAAACTTTCAAGGATTAGTTAACAATAAGTTTCGCTTGATATATGTGAGTTTCAGGCCATTTCAACCGTAAAATCTCGTTCAAATCAGAAAAGAATGAGTAGAAGCGTGAGAATCCGGTAAAATCAAGCTAAATTGGTATGAACTCCTCGTCCTGCGCTCTGATACCACTTGTTGGATCGTTCGGTGACCCTAAACAGTCAGTATGAGTAGTTCATCATCAAGTACAAAGGCGGAATGAATGTAAAAGATGTCAAAACAGCTTGTTCCTTTCTAATTATCCTTTTATTGATCAATCCTGAGCTTTTTACACGTTCAAATGACAAACGGACAGCACCTCGGCTCAGAGACAATGACCAGATTCTGCTCCAAATGAAACCAGCACACACATATATATACTAATCTGATTTCGCTTGAACATGACACATGTCATTTCAAGCGAAATAACATAAGTTGATTTCGCTTGAACTGTTCCATGTCACTTTCAAGCGAAATAACACACTTTAACACATAAAATCCTAAATTCTAACCCTGTTGTGTGCTCGTTCATCCTATCTAGACATAAGACTTGATTAAGACAAAGTTAACAGACACTAAATGCACCAACACTTTGCTCTTGATTTTCTTGACTGTGTATCTCTTAAATGTCAACATATACACGTACGGTTTAGTTTACGAAGATTTTTCAATGCAGAGAACCTCGATCAGAGAATAAAAAAGGCGTAACGTTAACAATGGTGTAAAACTAAAATGGGATATACCGGGCTAGGATTCGAGTTACAGGAATAACGGCCAAACCAACCACCCAAGAATGGAATCGTCGAGCGAAAACACTTGACAACCTGCTGGAAGCAGCTTTTTCTTGCCACCAGACCTTTCTCCATCAATTAGGAATCTGATACCGTCACTAAACACATTCCGTAAATTGTAGCCATTTTTTGAGTGTTTATTTTTTGGTGTCTAATCCGCATATATATCACCATTTCTCTTGATTTTCTTGACTCTGTATCTCTTAAATGTCAACATATACAGGTGTGATTTAGTTTACGAAGATTTTTCAATGCCAAGAACCTCGATCAGAGAGTAAAAAGGCGTAAGTTTCACAATGTTGTAAGACTAAAAGGGATATACCGGGCTAGGATTCGAGTTACAGGAACAAGGGCCAAACCAACCACCCAAGAATGGAATCGTAGAGCGAAAACACATGACAACCTCCTGGAAGCAGCTTTTCTTGCCAACAGACCTTTCTCCACCAATTAGGAATCTGATGTAGTCACTAAACACATTCCTTAAATTGTATCCATTTTTTGGGTGTTTATTTTTTGGTGTCTAATCCGCATATATATCACCATTGCTCTTGATTTTCTTGACTGTATATCTCTTAAATGTCAACATATACACGTGTGATTTAATTTACGAAGATTTTTCAATGCCGAGAACCTCGATCAGAGAGAAAAAAGGCGTAAGGTTCACAATGGTGTAAAACTAAAATGGGATATACCGGGCTAGGATTCGAGTTACAGGAACAAGGGCCGAACTAACCATCTAAGAATGGAATCGTCGAGCGAAAACACTTGATAACCTCCTGGAAGCAGATTTTCTTGCCACCAGACCTTTCTCCATCAATTAAGAATCTGATGCCGTCACTAAACACATTCCCTAAATTGTAGTCATTTTTTGAGTGTTTATTTTTTGGTGTCTAATCCGCATATATATCACCATTGCTTTTGATTTTCTTGACAGTGTATCTCTTAAATTTCGATATATACACATGTGATTTAGTTTACGAAGATTTTTCAATGCCGAGAACCTCGATCAGAGAGTAAAAATGACGTAAGGTTCACAATGGTGTAAAGCTAAAATGGGATATACCGGGCTAGGATTCGAGTTACAGGAACAAGTGGCAAACCAACCACCGAATAATGGAATCGTAGAGCGAAAACACATGACAACCTCCTGGAAGCAGCTTTTCTTCCCACCAGACGTTTCTGCATCAATTAGGAATCTGATGCCATCACTAAACACTTTCCTTAAATTGTATCCATTTTTTGGGTGTTTATTTTTTGGTGTCTAATCCGCATATATATATCACCATTGCTCTTGATTTTCTTGACTGTATATCTCTTAAATGTCAACATATACACGTGTGATTTAATTTACGAAGATTTTTCAATGCCGAGAACCTCGATCAGAGAGTAAAAAAGGCGTAAGGTTCACAGTGGTGTAAAACTAAAATGGGATATACCGAGCAAGGATTCGAGTTACAGGTACAAGGGCCAAACTGTAACACCCTTAATTTTATACTTGAATTAATCACTAATTTATACCAAAAGATAATAGTTTAACATAAGTTTAATAAGTGACAAAAACCTTAATCATCTAATGACTAGGTTGGAAATTTCAACATTTGTTTAATTAAATGTTTACAACCCATGAACAAAATCTAAGTATGATAAAAACATTTGCGGAAGCTTCAAAATGTAGTGTTCGGTTCTTCATTAATCACTTGATCGCCACCCGTAAGATCCATCATTTACCTATGATCAAAAACGTTAAAAACATTAGTTTTGACGTTGTTATATAATATAATCACAAGGTTTAACATCACATTGGGAATAACAAAAATATAAAAGCTATTCTGGATCCACCGTAAATTACGGTATCACCGTAATTTACGGTGAGTCCTCGAAATGTTTGGTCACCGTAAACCAGGAGATCCACGCCGTAACATATCAGACCTTTACCGTAAATTACGGTACTACCGTAATTTACGGTAGTACCTGGAAATCCATGTCTTGTTTGTTTTGTACATTTCACTCAAACCCAACTCTTGGAATTTACTTTTCTAACAAACCACTACATCAAATTCTAGTAGTTCAAACATGTTATATATTAACCAATATCAAAGAACAATCAACCATATTCCGAAGCATTAACCATACTTTACTTGGTTATCCGACCCGTTTGGCTCGTCTAAGGAATCCTCCTATATGACAACTACCAACGAATTCAAACCAAGTTTTATCAATCATTCAATGTAGCGACTTCATCGCTTAATTCAAAACAACTCTCATATAAAAATTCAAGTACACATTATATAAACCTCCAATCTACCAAATGTAACGGGTCAAGTTACATACCTTAACGCACGCCCTTCAACCGCGAATCACCACCGGCTTGTCCACTCGACGTTCCGGTATCTTGTCCTATAGAGTTCAATTCAAGACATGTTTAGAACTCTCTTTAGACCTCATTTTGCATAATATACCGAAACATCATACTTATGCGTTAAAGCTCTGAATTTCTATTTTTTAAGCCTTCTTTGAGGCGTTTCTACAAACACTATGAGGGCAGAATTTCTACATCATTAATATTCATGTTTATAGTTTGCTAATTAGTTAACTTAACTTCAATAAAGTCATCATATAGCATTTAAACATCATATTTTTCTGAAATCACCTTCTAAAATCGAATTGCATTAGAATAATCACTCTAACCCTAGTGTTCATCATCATCATGTAAAACCCACAACCCACCTTCAAGGTGTTCATGGAAATTTCCTGAATTTGGTCATGATTTCACATGAAATTGGCTAGGTTTTACTTTTAATCACCATATCCATTCTAGTCTAACCACATAACACACATGCAACATAAATCTTCAGATTTTCCAAAATCATGAGAAATTCAAGTAAGGAGATTTCATCAAATTTTACATACCTTAGAATCCTCTTGCAATGAGGATCACAATTCTAGGTTCTAATTCCGATTTCAACTTGAATTGAGACTTCAATTTGCAGATTTTAGGAAGTTTTAGGGTTTTGAATATGGGGGTGTCGCCCCCTGCTCCTTCTTGGTCGACCAGCACTCCTCAATTGGGGTGTTTGGTTTATTATTTTTTTTTATCTATTTTAGTTACACATTTAACAACTAAGGTCCCTCAACTTTCTTCAACATATTATTTAGTAGTTTTTAACCCTATTATAGGCTATTTCTAGTCTTGTAATTAACTAGGTTAAAAGTTCCTAGTTAATAATTTCTCGTCTATTTATACTTTATAGTTACAATATAAAGTTTTATATTTTCGGGGTGTTACAAGTCCACCCCCCTTAAAAAGGGTTTCGTCCCCGAAACCGAAGCACGTACCAAATAATGTAGGGTGAAGACGTCGCATCTCCTCTTCGGACTCCCATGTAGTGTCCGAACCTTTCCTATGCTCCCATTTGACTTTGACTTTGTCAATTTGTTTATTTCGTAAATGTTTGACCTTTCTGTCTAAAATATCCACCGGTCTTACCGCATAATTCAGACTATTATCCACTTCGATATCATCGTAATGGATATAGGCCGTTTCGTCTGCTAGGCACTTTCTTAATTGCGACACGTGGAACGTGCCATGGATTCCACTTAGCTCCTCCGGTAATTCAAGGCGGTAAGCTACCTTGCCAACTCTCCCGATAATTTTAAATGGTCCAATAAACCTTGGGCTTAGCTTCCCCCTTTTTCTGAATCTAATAACACCTTTCCATGGGGAGACTTTTAGCATGACCATGTCACCAACTTGGAATTCAATCGGCCTTTTCCTTTTATCAGCATACGCCTTTTGCCTGTCTTGAGCCGCTTTCAAGTGTGCCCGAACTTTATCGATCTTTTCATTCGTGGCTCGTACTATATCTTGGTGGGCGAGTTCACGTGGACCCACTTCACCCCAACATACCGGGGTTCGACACTTCCTATCGTAAAACATTTCGTATGGTGCCATCTTAATACTAGATTGGTAACTGTTGTTATACGAAAACTCGACTAACGGTAAGTGAACATCCCAACTGCCTCCAAAGTCGATTATACACGCCCGTAGCATGTCCCCCAATGTTTGTATCGTTCTTTCACTTTGTCCATCCGTTTGAGGATGGTACGCAGTGCTAATGAACAATTTGGTCCCCATTTGCTCTTGGAAATCTCTCCAGAAATTCGAAGTAAACCGGGTATCCCTATTAGACACGATAGACACCGGCACCCCATGACGTGCTATTATTTCATTTGTGTAAACCTCCGACATCTTTTCTGACGTATAAGTCTCACGTATCGGAATGAAGTGAGCACTTTTCGTCAATCTATCTACCACTACCCATATGGCATCGAAACCACGACTCGTTTTAGGCAACTTGGTTAGTAGGTCCATTGTGATATGTTCCTATTTCCAAACCGGAATTTCTAACGGTTGGAGTTTGCCGTATGGTTTCTGATGCTCCGCCTTGACTTGTAAACATGTCAAGCATTTTTCCACGTACTTCGCCACATCTCTCTTCATTCCGGGCCACCAATAATTTTGTTTCAAATCATTGTACATCTTGGTCGCACCCGGATGAATTGAATAACGGGATTTATGAGCTTCATTAAGTAGAAGCGCCTTCACTCCACAGGTATGTGGGACCCATATCCTTCCGGATCGAGTCTTTAACCCGTGATTCCCATCCGACAAATCTTTCAACTGCCCAATTATTCTTTCTTTCTTCCAATTCTCTTCTTTTACTGCTTCTAATTGTGCCTCTCGAATACGTTCAAGTATACCCGAGGTTACCACGAGTTGCATCGATCTTACTCGTATCGGGACATAATCCGTTTTTCTGCTCAAAGCATCCGCCACCGCATTAGCCTTTCCTGGGTGATAACGTATTTCGCAATCGTAGTCTTTCACCGTTTCCAGCCATCGCCTTTGTCGCATATTTAACTCCTTCTGATCGAAGAAGTATTTCAAACTCTTGTGGTCGGTGAATATGGTGCACTTTACCCCATACAAGTAGTGCCTCCATATTTTTAATGCAAACACTACCGCCGCCAACTCGAGATCGTGTGTGGGATATTTCTTCTCGTGTATCTTCAATTGTCTCGAGGCATAGGCTATTACCTTGCCCCGTTGCATCAGCACGCAACCGAGTCCCGATAGTGAAGCATCCGAATAAACCTCCATGTCTTCGACTCCGTCCGGCAATGTCAGTACCGGAGCTTGAGTTAGCTTTTCTTTTAGCGTTTGAAACGCTTTTTCTTGATCGATTCCCCAAATAAACTTTGCTTTCTTTTGGGTTAGCTTTGTTAGCGGTGACGCAATCTTGGAGAAATCTTGGATGAATCTCCTATAGTATCCCGCAAGTCCCAAAAAGCTTCTAATTTCAGAAGGGTTCTTTGGAGGATTCCATTTTGACACAGCCTCTATCTTTGACGGATCCACCAATACTCCGTCGGCACTTATGACATGGCCAAGAAATTGTACCTCTCGTAACCAAAAGGCACATTTAGAGAATTTTGCGTATAGCTTCTCTCGTCTAAGGGTCTCTAACACTTCTTGTAAGTGATGTGCGTGTTCAGCTTCACTTTTCGAATACACCAATATATCATCTATAAACACGATGACCGACTTATCCAGCATTGGCTTGCAAACCCGGTTCATGAGGTCCATGAAAGCCGCGGGTGCGTTTGTTAGCCCAAATGACATCACGAGGAATTCGTAATGTCCGTATCTCGTGCGGAAAGCCGTCTTCGGCACATCTTCTTCTTTGACCTTTAGTTAGTGATACCCCGATCTGAGGTCAATTTTGGAAAACCAGTTCGCACCTTGTAGTTGGTCGAATAAATCATCTATCCTCGGGAGCGGGTATCGGTTCTTTACCGTGAGTTTGTTTAACTCCCGATAATCAATACACATGCGCATTCTCCCGTCTTTCTTTCTCACGAACAATACCGGTGCGCCCCAAGGAGACACACTCGGCCTTATGAATCCCTTATCAAGCAGGTCTTGGATTTGGGACATCAATTCTTGTAATTCCGACGGTGCAAGTCGGTACGGGGCTTTTGCTACGGGTTTCGCGCCCGGAATCAATTCGATCCCGAACTCTACTTCCCGTTCAGGCGGTATCCCCGGTAAATCTTCCGGAAAAACATCATCATAATCTCGTACTACCGGTACATCTCCAATCTTTCGTGATTCTTTCTCGGGCTCATTAGCGTATATTATGAATGCCTTGCATCCTCGCTTCATTAGCTTGTGAGCTTTCAACATTGAGCATACTATAGGGTTGCCTCCTTTTTCGCCATAAATGGTGACGTGTTTCCCGCTCGGAGATGTTAGTTTTATCTCTTTACGGAAGCACACGACCTTTGCATGGTGTCGAGATAGCCAATCCATCCCAACGACTACTTGAAATTCTCCTATCGACATCGGGATTAGATTTATCAAATATTCTTCATCGTCGATGCTCAGTTTACAATTTTCACATACATCACAAACAATAAAGCTTTTGTTATTACCTATCTCTACTTCTAAAGGCACAGGTAATTTTGTTAGAATAAATGAAGGATGTCGAATAAGTCCATATGAAACAAATGATTTATTCGCACCCGTATCAAATAACACGTGTGCAGGAATTGAATTTACAGCAAATATACCTGAGACCACGTCAGGTTCAACCTTTGCTTCTGCGGCGGTTAGTTGAAAAGATCTTGCCTTTGCTTTCGGGGCTTCACCTTTCGGTTCCTGCCCATCCTTCTTTCCAACCAGTTCCGGGCATTCCGACTTCTTGTGACCCGTTCGATAACAATTGTAACAAACCGTCACTTTCTCCGGGCATGATATAGCCATATGTCCCGTTTTCTTGCATATGGGACAAGGCTTATCCTTGTAACGGCATTCGCCTTTATGACCCTTCCCGCAGATTCTGCAACTTGGCGACCCGCCTTTCGTATCAGATTTCTTTGCGCTTTCGTTTGTTCGTGCCTTCTTAGTAGGGCTTGGATTCACATCTTGTGCCCTTCGTTCACCCCGTTCTATGCTCTTTTTCAATTCGATCTCCCTTTCCCGAGCAGCATTGACAATCTCGGTAAGGGTCTCGTATTTTGAAGGGGTTATGAACTCTCTATACTCCGCACTTAGCATGTTATGGTAGTAATAGACCTTTTGTTCTTCGTTTGTCACCAAATCATCACAGAACTTTATCTTTTCCATAAACATCCCCGTGATCTTGTCTATGGATTCACCCTTGTGTCTGAGTTGCATGAACTCTTCCTTGATTCTATTTATGACCGCTTTGGGACTATGGTGTTTAAGAAACGGCGTCTTAAACTCCTCCCATGTCATGGCCTTAGCCGCTTCACCTCCAATCTCTTTCTTTTTGTTATCCCACCAGTCTTTCGCTTGACCTCTTAATTGACCCGTACCATAAGCTACGTAGTCGTTTTCATCACAATGAGTTCTCTCGAATACTCCTTCGATATCACTTAGCCATCGTTGGCACACAATTGGATCAACCTCTCCATTATATATTGGTGGTTTACAGGCCATGAATTCCTTGTATGAACAAGGCTTTCTTCCACCATGCTTTTCCTTTGCTGAATTGGAATCATCTTCCAATTTCTTGATTCTCTCTTCTACTATTGATAAAACTGTGTTTTGAATTTTATCAATAAAGTCCGACAAACTGTTTTCGATCGCCTTTCCAACCTCTTCGGCAATCACTTCCCTCATTTGTTCGGTGACTCTTGGCACCGCATTATCATTACCTCCATCAGCCATCTCTATTTCTGAAATGTTTACATAGATTGTTAAACATTCCATTTATAACACATGCTTTACGTGTTTTGATTTAATAAAGTTCATAACTTGATTTAATCATTCTTGTTTCAATTCAATCAAGTTCGTAACTTGATTTAATCATTCTTGTTTCAATTCAATCAAGTTCGTAACTTGATTTAATCATTCTTGTTTCAATTCAATCAAGTTCGTAACTTGATTTAATCATTCTTGTTTCATGCATTTCTTGTTTTTTTGAGTGAGCTTACACACTCTTTTCATGCATATTGTTCATTTCTCATTCTTTACGTAGTACATAATTTATTAACAAAATAAGTTAATTCTTACCGGACGATCGATCAAGCTTGAACCGAACACTTATTGACAACCTTGAGCTCTGATTACCAACTTGTAACACCCTTAATTTTATACTTGAATTAATCACTAATTTATACCAAAAGATAATAGTTTAACATAAGTTTAATAAGTGACAAAAACCTTAATCATCTAATGACTAGGTTGGAAATTTCAACATTTGTTTAATTAAATGTTTACAACCCATGAACAAAATCTAAGTATGATAAAAACATTTGCGGAAGCTTCAAAATGTAGTGTTCGGTTCTTCATTAATCACTTGATCGCCACCAGTAAGATCCATCATTTACCTATGATCAAAACCGTTAAAAACATTAGTTTTGACGTTGTTATATAATATAATCACAAGGTTTAACATCACATTGGGAATAACAAAAATATAAAAGCTATTCTGGATCCACCGTAAACCAGGAGATCCACGCCGTAACATATCAGACCTTTACCGTAAATTACGGTACTACCGTAATTTACGGTAGTACCTGGAAATCCATGTCTTGTTTGTTTTGTACATTTCACTCAAACCCAACTCTTGGAATTTACTTTTCTAACAAACCACTACATCAAATTCTAGTAGTTCAAACATGTTATATATTAACCAATATCAAAGAACAATCAACCATATTCCGAAGCATTAACCATACTTTACTTGGTTATCCGACCCGTTTGGCTCGTCTAAGGAATCCTCCTATATGACAACTACCAACGAATTCAAACCAAGTTTTATCAATCATTCAATGTAGCGACTTCATCGCTTAATTCAAAACAACTCTCATATAAAAATTCAAGTACACATTATATAAACCTCCAATCTACCAAATGTAACGGGTCAAGTTACATACCTTAACGCACGCCCTTCAACCGCGAATCACCACCGGCTTGTCCACTCGACGTTCCGGTATCTTGTCCTATAGAGTTCAATTCAAGACATGTTTAGAACTCTCTTTAGACCTCATTTTGCATAATATACCGAAACATCATACTTATGCGTTAAAGCTCTGAATTTCTATTTTTTAAGCCTTCTTTGAGGCGTTTCTACAAACACTATGAGGGCAGAATTTCTACATCATTAATATTCATGTTTATAGTTTGCTAATTAGTTAACTTAACTTCAATAAAGTCATCATATAGCATTTAAACATCATATTTTTCTGAAATCACCTTCTAAAATCGAATTGCATTAGAATAATCACTCTAACCCTAGTGTTCATCATCATCATGTAAAACCCACAACCCACCTTCAAGGTGTTCATGGAAATTTCCTGAATTTGGTCATGATTTCACATGAAATTGGCTAGGTTTTACTTTTAATCACCATATCCATTCTAGTCTAACCACATAACACACATGCAACATAAATCTTCAGATTTTCCAAAATCATGAGAAATTCAAGTAAGGAGATTTCATCAAATTTTACATACCTTAGAATCCTCTTGCAATGAGGATCACAATTCTAGGTTCTAATTCCGATTTCAACTTGAATTGAGACTTCAATTTGCAGATTTTAGGAAGTTTTAGGGTTTTGAATATGGGGGTGTCGCCCCCTGCTCCTTCTTGGTCGACCAGCACTCCTCAATTGGGGTGTTTGGTTTATTATTTTTTTTTTATCTATTTTAGTTACACATTTAACAACTAAGGTCCCTCAACTTTCTTCAACATATTATTTAGTAGTTTTTAACCCTATTATAGGCTATTTCTAGTCTTGTAATTAACTAGGTTAAAAGTTCCTAGTTAATAATTTCTCGTCTATTTATACTTTATAGTTACAATATAAAGTTTTATATTTTCGGGGTGTTACACAAACCAACCACCCGAGAATGGAATTGTCGAGCGAAAACACTTGACAACCTCCTGGAAGCAGCTTTTCTTGCCACCAGACCTTTCTTCATCAATTAGGAATATGATGCCGTCACTAAACACATTCCTTAAATTGTAGCCATTTTTTTAGTGTTTATTTGTTGGTGTCTAATCCGCATTTATATCATCATTGCTCTTGATTTTCTTGACTGTATATCTCTTAAATGTCAACATATACACGTGTGATTTAGTTTACAAAGATTTTTCAATGCCGAGAACCTCGATCAGAGAGTAAAAAAGGCGTAAGGTTCACAATGGTGTAAGACTAAAATGGGATATACCTGGCTATGATTCGAGTTACAGGAACAAGGGCTAAACCAACCACCCAATAATGGAATCGTCGAGCGAAAACGCTTGACATCCTTCTGGAAGCAGCTTTTCTTGCCACCATACCTTTCTCCATCAATTAGGAATCAGATGCCGTCACTAAACACATTCCTTAAATTGTAGCCACTTTTTGAGTGTTAATTTTTTGGTGTCTAATCCGCATATATATCACCATTGTTCGTGATTTTCTTAACTGTATATCTCTTAAATGTCAACATATACACGTGTGATTTAGTCTACGAAGATTTTTCAATGCCGAGAACCTCTATCAGAGAGTAAAAATGGCGTAAGGTTCACAATGGTGTAAAACTAAAATGTGATATATCGGGCTAGGATTGGAGTTACAGGAACAAGGGCCAAACCAACCACCCAAGAATGGAATCGTCGAGCGAAAATACTGCGTGTGTTACGGTTGAAACGGGAACGTATAGTTCTTGTCCTTCAGTTTATCGGGTAGTTAAGCTAGCTTTGCTTTTACCGGTTGTAACCGCAACCGTTGAAAGACGTTTTTCGAAATTGAAGCTTGTCAAGAAGGATTTACGCAATCGAATCGGCCCGGAATTTTTGAACAATGCTATGGTTTATGCGGTCGAAAAGGATTTTTTACGCGAAGTAAAAGACGACGATGTGATAGAACGATTTCAAGCTATGAAAAAAAAAAAGAGGAAAAATCTATTAGGTATTTGTTTTACTTTATTTATTTTTGTTTTTTTTTAATATTGTATGATTGCACAGTAAAAAAAATTGGAATACCCCTGAGTTAATGTTCTAGTTCCGCCACTGGCCGCCGCACTCCTCAAGTTGGAGAGTCCCGTTGCCCCACTACGGCCAGACTAAACAATAACATTGATTGTTGTTCTTGCTAGTGATTTGAAATTCACAAGTTAGGGTGTTAAAACCCTCTAACTTTGATTATGGGTCTATTTTTACACATTTGTTAATGTTCTACTCTGATTTTACCGTCACAAATGTCATTTTATTATAACTGAATTTTCTCATGAACAAAGTGAAGGCATAAAAAAACATGTAAGGTTAGGAGGTTTAGAGTACACGTACGCTTGTTCGAGACTAGTATGACACCGACAAACCCGATGCTTCAAGGGGGCGGAGCCCTTTGAGTGACTTCTTTGTGTTCTATAACAATGCTAACTTAGTTTGGTAGATCATGTAATGTATATGGTTGTGTGTCTAACGGGGAAACCAGTGGAAAGCCTAGTAAAACATTTAGATGTATTTTTTTTATGATAAAAACTAATAAAGAAACATGTGATATAAGTTATAATAAGAAAGGATCATTTATTATTAAGCTACACTGAAACAATTAAAATGCTTACAGGATACCAAGAACCAAAATATCATATTCTAAAGAATAACAAAATTTATACTCATAAGGACGAGTAACTCATACACAAACTATTAAAATGCTTACAGGATACCAAGAACCAAAAGATCATTTTCTAAAGAATAACAAAATTTATACCCATAAGGACGACTAACTCGTACTCCAAATGTGAAAGATTGCTTTATTTAAGTCGATCAAAACTTTACAAAGTTAAAAAGGTGAAAAAATGAAACACTGAAAAAGGTCGACATGTTGTCTTAAAAGTTATAAGTTTGACCTTAACATAATCATATCTCAAAAGTCTACCTTATTTTATGCATGGGCTCAACCTTTTGAGGCCTACCTTAACATGATCATATCTCAAAAGTAACCTTATTTTATGCATGGGCTAACCTTTGTGAGGCCTGAAGGGAATTGAAATACTTCGGCCTTTTTTCAAAAAAAAAAAAACAAAAAAAAAAGACTTTTTGAATAGCCAGATTGATACTTTTGTTATGAATTTGACATGGAAATATGAGCGGAACATCAAGCAATAAACTCTAAAAAATTATTGAAACCCAAAAATACATAATCAGTTGAAACAATTAAATAAACATTTAATGTGCTTATTGCCCTTACCATTGTTGATGAGCCTCTAAATTCTAGATCTATATTTGATATGCTAATTAGGCGGTGTGGAAGAGTCTCATCCTCAAAGAAGCTCCTTTACGTCATCTGCCACATCTCATACATTGGAAGATGACCTTCATAGGATGGAGCAAGGGTGTGGAGGATGAGCCTCCTCCCTTTTTATTTTTATTTTTTCTTCTTTTTTTTAATTTTTACAAATAATATGCAATATATATAAAAGTAAAACTAATTTAAACTCTAAAATTATTAATGCTTACATTACACTAAAAAAATAAAACCTAAACTTAATTAAAAAAACTACTAGTCGTCATTTGACACGTCGTTATTTGGGTTCGTTTTGTGTGTTGTTCCAAATGTATTCCACCAAGTCCGCTTAAGGTTTAGATGTGTGTACTCGTTACGTAACTAGAACCCGTTTAAATCTTGTTGTTCTAGACTTACCAGAACGTAATTCCCCGTTCGGCGCATTTTCACCGTACTTCTCAGTCTCTGTTTATGGCTGCTTGCCTAGATCGCGGTTGCTCCAACTTCTCGGTCTCTGTTTATGGTTGCTTGCCTAGTTCGCGGTTGTGACTGTCACACCCCAACCGATGGCGGAAACATCGGAGTGAGACGAAATAGATTGTTCATTACTCATAACACTAAATTGTGACAAGTATTTAATAATAAATTGCATTTCTTTGTTAAAAGAATCAATTACATTGTTTGAAATCGAATACAACAAGTTGAAACAAATGAATTACAATACAACAAGTATTTAAAGTTTAAAATGCGTTTCTAGGCATCCTACTAAGTTTCGTGCATCATCATCATCATCATCAAAATCCTGCAACATGTTTTAAATAATAGTTCAATACAAAAGTATTGGCGAGTATACAAGTTTTGGAATACTAGCATATAAGTAAAAAAAGGTTGTCTCAAATCCAACATGGCAATTTATATGCAAAGTTGAAGCTAGCATGCATAACTATAGGCCAAACCCGAGTGTCCACGAGAATAATGTGCATCCCTTGTCACCGAAGTGAACGAGACCGTAAAGTATAATGACTTAACAATACCCCGACGGGCGGCGTGCTACTGCCTACTTCTATAGCGCTATAATTGTTATAGTGGGCTAGCTAAGTTAATGAGAAATAGAGTGCATGAAAGTATTCTATCATAAACAACCTAAGCATAACAAATAGCATGTTTGGCGGATTGAGTGATTGAATATGATTATGTGTATTGTGAATTTTGATAGTTGAAACATGTTACACCCAAAAGTGCATTAAAGCGTAAAAAGTGTCAAGTATATTCACAATATTGCAAAGCCTTCCGATTATCCGTGTGTGACGAGTTGTTTATGAATAAGGAGTAATTGGTAAGGTTTCAAGATGTTTATGGGGAGGTTTCATGATGTTTATGGGGTTGTTAGATTCGAGATTTAGAATTTAAAGTACAAAAAGTATGTATTCATAAAAATATTAACTAGTCTAAGTTCTCATAGTGACACTAAGCTGTATGTGATTTCATGGGTCCTAGTTTGCCTGATGTGCTAAAAGTGGTCTAAATAAATTAACTAAATTAAACCCTAAACTAGACTCTCTAAGTTTTAAATTTATAACTAAGACTCTCTAAACCTAGACCACGCAATCGGCAAGTGTACCGATCAATGTAGTATAGCCTAAGCAAGTCCGAGTATCGAACCCACGAGACTCTCTAATTACGTTTACTAACTTCTATCTAGACTTAGACTGACACGGACTCTAACTGTTTATTTGAATGGGGGGGGGGGTTTCTAAAAATCCTAAAAAATGCAATTAAATTAAACTAATTAACTAGACTAACTAGACGCGAATTTGACGAAGGTTTTAACTCAGTGGTGATAAACGACTACCTAAGCTAGAATCCTATTTAACTAGGAATGGATTTCTATTCGAAACTAAAGTGGTATGGAACCGGGATCTTTGTGTGCTAAACCCTAAGAAATCCCTACTAAGAAATCCCGACCCTTCTCAGGAAGAAACTTGTGAGACTCTACAGAGCTGTTTTGACTACCGGTTGGTTGGACTTCCTCTCAGTCCTCTAACTTCTTTAAAAGTGCCTTAATCTGACAATCAACCTCTCAACGCGAAAATCTAAGGCAACTATGGATTTTAATTTAGCTTAATAGACACGAATAAGATTAGGGAACTAAGACCGATTTCTCTCAAAACCTAATCCTAGTTATATATCAAACCGAGACCTATTAATAACCTCGAGCCTCTCAACGACAAGATTAGCAGAATATGAAGCTCTAAATATATTTTATTTACCGTTTCTAATGTTATTGGCCAATTTACCCAAAGACTACCCGAACCTACAAAAACTCGAACAATCAACACAAACATATCCTATAAAAGACATTCACCAAGGTTCATGTGAAACGAATAAAAAATCAATAATCAAAACTAGATACACATTATGCACTAAGTTAAAGATTCCAAAGTTCTTTACTTTTTAAGAAAAATCCATACACACAATAAGAAACGAATAAAAATCCAAACTTTATTAAATATTCATCTTAACCTAGGTAGTTTAGAAAATTAGCCAAGAATCATAACCAAGAACAAGAAACAAGTTTCATACGATAAGCAAATCATGTTTAATAGTTTGTAAAACACAAAGTCTAACAAAACCAAAAAAATAATAAATTGCAAACCAAACCCGAATCTTGAATCGCGGCTTTGAGTCTTGAACCGTATAATCTTCTTCTCTACTGATCGCCCTTTTTTTTCTTTTTTTTTTCGTTCCCCCAATTAGTGGTGCACAAATCGGGTTTTCTGAATACCCGGTTCCGGGTATGGAACCGGGTTCGGGTACAATCGGGTTCTACAAAATCGGGTATTGACAATACCCGGGTCGGGTTCGGGTCCGGGTTTTATATAAAAAATGTATACCATATATACCCGGGTTCGGGTAGGGTTCGGGTCGGGTTTTCTAATACCCGGGTATTATAATACCCTATTTTCGGGTTCGGGTAGGGTCGGGATTAGATCAGGTTGGGTTCGGGTATGCCTCGGGTATTCATTTTTTTTAGATAAATCATAGAAATATAAAATGCAAAACCTTTTTATTTCATAAAACATAGAAATACATGACACCTAAATAATCATTGAACCGGATCGAATAAGATGATGAACATAGATAGCTTCGAATAACTTGATCGTCTTCGTTAATTGTTCGCCATCAAAGACCCCTTTTATAGGGTATAGAGATACAATGTAAACCAAACAAATGATTATAATACACTTTCTAACGGTTATATAGCCGTTACCAAGGTACAAAACTAGAAAAAACACAAAAAAATGAAAAAACCTGAATAGGGTATTGGGAAACCCGGATCGGGTATTGAAAAAACCCGCTTCCGGGTTCGGGTTGAAACTGGGTACTCGTAAAACCCAGGTTGAAAACGGGTATAAAAAAACCGGGTTCCGGGTTCGGGTTTTATAACAGAAATGCATACCCAATCCCTACCATATGGGTAGGGTCGGGTATAAAAAACCAGGGTTTTATTTTCGGGTCCGGGTCCAGGTTCGGGTTTTTTGTGCACCACTACCCCCAATTGATATTCACGTAGTATTGTATAAATAACTAGTTAATACCCCGCTCGCGTTGCGGGGCGATGACCGAATAATGAGCGAGTGTTAGGCAGCTCATTGACACGAAAAACAATTAAATCGAGTCAACCAATTAAAACAAAACACTTTTATACTTTTGATAAAAAAAAAACTAAAACAATGACAATATTGTAGTTTTTAACTGATAGAAAGTTGTTTTTTTTTTTACCAGGTAAAATCGTAATTTGCCAAAAGCTAAAGTGATGGTAGTACTGTAAATTTGAATCAGGGGCAAAATTGTAAATTTTCACAGGGGCAAATTCGTAATTTTGAACTTGGGGTAACAGCGTAATATAAATTTGAACTAAGGGCACAATCGTAATTTTAAGCTGAAGGCAAAATCACAATTTTATTTTGAACCGAGGACAAAATTGTAATTTTGAGTTGGGGGCAAAAGCATAATTTTATTTTGAACTAAGGAAAAAACGTAATTTTAAACTGAGGGCGAAATCATAATTTTTTAAACGGGGAAAAATCACATTTTTTAACAGATGGCAAAATCGTAATTTTTAGCTAGGGGCAAAAACAAAATTTTATTTTGAACTGGGGGCGAAAAGGTAATTCTGAGCTGAGGGCAAAACCACAATTTTATTTTGAATCGAGGAAAAACTCGTAATTTTGAGCTTAGGACAAAAGCGTAATTTTATTTTGAGCTGGGGGCATAACCGTAATTTTAAAGAGGGGCAAAAACGTAATTTTAAAATGGATATAAAATAATAAATTGGTTGGTCCAATAGGGGAGTGCCAGGGAAAATCGTAATTTTGAATTAAGGGCAAAATCATAATTTCGAGATGGGGACAAAAGCGTAATTTTATTTTGAGCTGGGGGCAAAACGGTAATTTTAAGCAGGGGCAAAAACGTAATTTAAAATTGATATCTATCTATTATACTAAATGAATTCTCCTTAGCCACAAGGGCTATTCTTAGCTAATCATTTTGATGATTTGGACACCCTCTTTGGCCAGAGAATTCATCTTGGGCGCCATTCTCTTTTCCTCTATTTTCCTTTCACGTGGCTTCTTAGACACGCTTTTCATCCATATCATTCAAAAACCGTAATTTTTCTTTAATCCTCCTGAACATCTCTCCCTAACTCTTTCGTTTTCTTTCATGGAGATATCATCAGTATCATTCAAAAACCCTAATTGTCATATAGGTGAGGTGATTCTCTGGCGATTTCATGCATCTGTGATTGTCTTATACACTGATTAATCTCTAGCAGAGGCGATTCTCATCAAAACGATTAATGGAATCCCTAAAGTGTAACCAGTGGAATTGAATCCAGGTATGTTTATTGTTTTTACATTTATTATTTAAGCTTTTAATCTTACAATCCTATGAAACTTGTGGTGTTGGTTACTCTCCTTCCTTTCAGCCGTCCATCGAGAAACCCTAAAATCTTCAGAAAAGTTTGAAGCTTGAGAGAGAGAGACAATGGAAACAAGTGGTGGTTGGAGCCATCCATCCAGTGGTGATGTTTGGGTTCCGATTAGAGCATTGGCGACGTCAGCGACGGCTAGGTTTCTTTCACTTGAAGGTAATTTCAAGGACTTATGATACTTTTATATGATTTGTACTTGAATTTTGTAAATTAAATTAAGGTTTTAAGGGGATTCTTAAGATTCGTGAATATTAGAGATGGTAAAGGGGCAACACCTTTTCATTTGGCTGCCCGTAAAGAAGTTATTGATTTCCGATTTTTTTGAATGATATTCTTTTGATTTTTCGCATTTAACCAGCCCCAAATTTTTGTCAGCAATAATCCATAATGGAATCAAGTTTGTAATATTTGGATTTTGTTTGTTATTTATTATTTGATATATTTCATTTCATATCATACGTTGTACTTTATGTGATGGGTCTGCTCGCCGATTATTTCTAAGCAATCTGGTTAAACACACCCACCAACTATTTGTTTATATTCTATGAGCTGGTTTGGTACAATGGAACTCCGTTTTCTTAACCGTGTAATAATTGTAGAGCCGAAACTGTTGGAAAGGTAATATTTTATGCGTGCTTTTCAATATATTTTAGTTATCCCTTTGTGTTGACCTCATTGAAGTTATGTTTGATTTCAGTATGAAGCACTTGGTTGGTTATGTGGTAGATTGGGATTTTTGCAATCTTTGGATTGATGGCTACTCTAATGATAAAGCTTCTAAGATACCATTTGTAAGTACACAACTTTTATACCAAATTTAGAATGATGGAGCTTAAAATGGTTCTTTGTTGTTTGTAACCAACCAATGTAATGTGAGTTTCTTAAGGCTCATACAGGTTTATCATATTATGACTTTTATCCAGATTGCATCTGTTCTATTGTGTTATGTTCTGACATTGCATCTGAATCATTCAGGCCTTGAAAGAACTAGAGAAAGCGATTGTCTTATCACCGTTGAGTTTGAATTCTAAGGTGGTTGATTACGGCTATTCGTACTTAACACACTAATCTGATTTTCAAATTTTAACATGTGGGATGAAGCTTTTTTTTTTTTTTTTTTTGTAGTTTGGTTGCTAATGTTTTTGTGTATTGTTTTTTAAAATAAGCAACATAACCACAAAGAGCATATGAAGGTGAGATAGTTTTCAGTAGTGATGCTAATTTCTGAACTAATTTTAGCAATTTGCATATCTTGAAAGTTTAAGGTGTGTACTTAGGGCCACATGCAAAGTGGGTTAAGTAATAAAGGAATGTATAAATCTTTGTGAAGGTACTGGGGAAACTGGGTTGGTCATGCAATTTGGGTAGCAGGTCAGATGGGATAATTATAAACACGGCTTGCCAACACTTTTCTCTTTTGTTTATTGTAATTGAGGGGGATTATGTTGGAATATACAAGTTTGACTAAACATACAAGCTATAGTTAGCAGCCTAAAACGCATAAAGTTGATTTTTAGATTATAAAACAATGTTCGTTTAATATTTTATTTGTTTTATAGGATGCACCTGCAGATTTAGAGTTTGATTTTGACAATGACACCCAAGTCAAAACAAAGACTGAATTGATAAAGGTCATGGAGAAAGCTTTTGCTAGGGGTTTGCCGGTACTTCTAACCCTTATCTATATTAACTTTTATGCAAAACTAATATAATCTATAAGTAGTTTGATTTAGATTCTTCACCAAATTATTAGAAATGACGATCTTGAGTAAGTACGGGAGTTAGGATCTGGTACATATGGTGCTTTTTATCACAGGAAATGGAAGGGTTCAGATGTCGCGATCAAAAGAATTAAAGCCAGTTGTTTTGCCGGCAAACCATCTGAGAGAGAGCGTTTGGTATCACCGCATTAATGCACTTTTTCTGGTAATAATTTGTTGATTTTGGACACAAATTTTAAGTTAACAATGGTTAAGTGTTTAATTTGAATTTGAGAGGATGCTTCAGTTGCCTACAAATTTAGTCTAAATGGATTTTGATCCATTACAGAACTAGCTAGACCATTCGTTTTGTCTTCTTAAACAACCGGCTTAACAAACATTTGGTATTCATGTTTCATTTTAAAACCTTATTATGTAAGTGCGAAGAAAGTTGGCATTGTTCACTATAAACACTTTTTATTTTTATAATTTTGTTGTTTACACCAACCCCAAGTTAAATGACCCTTTTTTTAAATCTTTCTTCATTATATCTTTGTTAAAGTTAATGCAGGCATGGCAGAGGTTACACTAATAGTTCCATATATTTCGAATTACAAAACGGTTTTGAAGGTATGATTACATCTTGGATGAATTTCAGTTGTTTTTTATAAACATAGCCCTATTCGATTCATATATAGGTAAATAGATCAAATTTGTCATATTTAATATGGGTCGGGTTGGAAACGCTTAAGAAATATCTAATTTAGATGTTTAGGAAGAGATAGCTAATTGGGCGCTTCTGTGAGCATCATGTTAGCCGGAGACAATTAATTTTATAGCTGCAGGTAAATCTATTTTTGTTTGATTTTGTTGACTTAGTCAACTCTTTAACTCTTTTTAAATATTTCCTGAACTTGATATTGTAATGTTAGATCTTTAGATCGTGTTTTTCTTAATGATGCTTTTCTTTATTAATGTTTGCACCAAACCTTAACACTTGCTCAGTCGGTGAAGATAGATCTTTGTAGAAGCATGGACTACTAACATTGATCTTTGTAAGTTTATTGTTTTTTTTTTCTTATGCTCAATTCTTAAAAATGTAGGTTGAGTATTTGAATGAATATAGATTATATGGTAGAGTTTAACAAGGATTTGAATGAATATTGATTAGTATATGATGCATTTGTTGTAAAACAGTTTGAGATTGATTGTTATATGTTTTAGACTAGATAACCACAAGAATTACAAAGATTCAGTTCATTTAAAATAAAAAAAATAAAGGCATAATTTGAATGTTTGGCCTGTTTTGCTAGAGTTGTTTAGGTCTAGAGAGAAGGCATGACGCCTCATACAACCAAAAGTTCCATCATCTTCTTCATTAACTCAAGTACTAAACCACACATAATCTTTCAATCTCAAATGTCTGTTTCACGTATCAGCTTGGAATAAAGTATCAGGTTCGCTCTCTCATGTTTTTTACCAATCAATGAATTGATGCGTGATTTAGTGTTCGAATGCTATGCTATTCATATCGAAAACTTTGATTCATCTTCGGTTCGCGCGTTCTACATAACTATGTGTTCATGTAGCAGGCGAGTTGTGGTTTTGTTTCTTAGAATTTTTTTTTCCATTGTTGCCTTAGGTTTAATTCAATATTGATATTCAACTTAAATTGATATGGGTATTAAACTTTTAAAATTAACTTTCTAATTTTCACGGTTCTAATGGAACGTAAATGACAATACGAAGCCACTTGAATTTTTGTTGTTAGTGGATTTGATGATGTCAGCCATATGGTTCCCAGTATCCCCCGAATTGGGAACGCACACGTCATACGGTGGAAGTTAGGATTCAATAACAAAGAGTCCATGATGAAGTATAAGGTATGTATCAGTGTTTTCAGTTTCTTTTTTGCGGCGTTGGTGATGTCTGGAAGACCTAGCCGCCGCCTCTTCAATGGCGGATAAGGTACTGGTGATCGGTTTTGATACGTCTTAGTGGAAAATAATTATTATATAGTTATGCTTTTAAGTGATACTTAAGATCTTTGATTCTTTAGAAACCTTTTGGCTGTATTTTTTAGATTTCACAATTTCATGTTATTATTTGAATAATTTGTTGATTTTGGACACAAATTTTAAATTAACAATGGTTAAGTGCTTAATTTGAATTTGAGAGGATGCTTCAGTTGCCTACAAATTTAGTCTAAATGGGTTTTGATCCATTAACCGGCTTAACAAACATTTGGTATTCATGTTTTATTTTAAAACCTTATTATGTAAATGCGAAGACAGTTGTCATTCCTCACTATAAACACTTTTTATTTTTATAATTTTGTTGTTTACACCAACCCCAAGTTAAATGAGCGTTTTTTTAATCTTTATTCATTATATCTTTGTTAAAGTTAATGCAGGCATGGCAGAGGTTACAATCGTTAAGTTTGAGTGTAAACTTTTGCTTGCTTTTTTGTTTCATTAAGACGTTTGGTGTAATTTGCTGATGCCAAAGGATCCTAATGCTACCATTATAATGGTAAGTAACAATTTTGATAATAGTTCATACTTAATATTTTACCTTTTATTTTGTGGTTGACATGGAGCAAAAGAAGAATAATTTGTGATCCTAAAATGTTGTTTCATTGCAGCTTGCAACAGGAACTCGGATTGCTCGATTCTCCTCATTTATGTGGAAAATGTTCTTTGGGAAGCATGAAGACTATCAGGTACCTGCACTTGAATAGATCATGTTGACTACATGTAATAAGGGTGAGTGTTTTATAAACAATGGGAAAAGGAAAGAAATAAAGTAAAGAGTTTTGTGAGTCAGTAATGTTTATGTGTCTAGCTCAGTTATTAGAAGAATAATATCAGTTAAGGCTTTTAATGTATCACTTAAGTTATATAAGCTCACGTGGAGTTTTAACCGGTTCCTAATGCAGGCATGGAGGAGGTTACACTAATAGTTTCATATATTTCGAATTACAAAACGGTTTTGAAGGTATGATTACACCTTGGGTGAATTTCAGTTGTTTTTGATAAACATAGCCCTATTCGATTCATATATACGTAAATAGATCATATTTGTCATATTAAATATGGTTCGGGTTGGAAACGCTTAAGAAATATCTAATTTAGATGTTTAGGAAGAGATAGTTAATTGGGCGCTTCTGTGAGCATCATGTTAGCCGGAGACGGTTAATTTTATAGCTGCAGGTAAGTCTATTTTTGTTTGATTTTGTTGACTTAGTCAACTCTTTAACTCTTTTTAAATATTTCCCGAACTTGATATTGTAATGTTAGATCTTTAGTTCGTGCTTTTCTTAATGATGTCTTTCTTTATGAATGCACCAGACCTTAACACTTGCTCAGTCGGTGAAGATAGATCTTTGTAGAAGCATGGACTACTAACATTGATCTTTGTAAGTTTATTGTTTTTTTTTTCTTATGCTCAATTCTTAAAAATGTAGGCTGAGTATTTGAATGAATATAGATTAATTTAACTAAGAAAACATAAGCAAATATTTAATGTGCAAGTTTGTTTGCTTCTGGAGCTGATCTCAGTTGTGTTGGGCGTGTTGCAGCCAAACTGGAACTCTGCTCCAGTGTTAAAGACAATTTTGTTTATAGCAAGATCTCAAATGTTGAAGCAAAAGGGCTCATAACATGGATAGGTTCATAATCGTGCTTTTAACTTTATGGTTTGAAGATAAACATATGTGGTTATAAGTATTAAATGGATAGACAGTTTAGTCTAGATTTTATTATGATTCAATTAAATTTTGTACCTGACCAGTTATGAACGCCTGACCTGTTACAACGTGACTCATATTTGTCTCCCAATGATGAAAATCCTAGATCCCCTACTACTGCTATGTGTGCTTTAATGTAACCTCCATGTTTGCAAAGGTGGATAGTATTATATAATGTTGAATTATTTTAGAATGGTTTTTATATTGAAGATTTCAATAAGGATTTTTATATTGAACCGAATGTAATGTAAGTTCCAGTTTGCTCATTTGTGAAACTTCTATCTGAATTGGTTGATAGATCTATTTGATTTTCATGTATGTACTTAAAACAAGTTGATGTGGATTCTGGGCTATACATTATCTTTAATAGGTCAAATAAAATAGTTACTCGAAAGGTAATGGGTCAATTGGGTTGAACATACCAAAGTTGCCAGAAGGTTTTTATTTGCACTACATGCATACATCCATATAAATACATACATGTCTGAATTGTTATGCATAACATGTTATGAGCACATGCATAGGGTAATAAGATATACGGAAGAGATTATTAGGCAATCAATCCACCTAAAAGTTGACTTATCAAGCTATATCAAGATTATTCTTTGACTAAATAAATTTAAGGGCAACAAAAACAAGGTGGATTAGTTGGCATTGTTGTAAATTGTTTAATGTATGAGCCTTTGAATATATCAAAGAGTAAATTTCAAAGTTCGTCCTTTATGTATGTCTAATATATCAAAGTATGTCCTTTATCTTTAATAAGCTCAGAAAACATACTCAATGTTTGTAAACCCTTACAAGTTATGTCCTTTAGTCATAACACAATTAGTTTTCATGGTTAAAGTTGACTAAGTCAACCCCACATAAGGGTATTTTAGTCATTTTATCCTAAATATTATAATAAATAATCATAAAACCAATATATATACAGTCATTTTATCCCACAACCACAACCCACCTGCCACCGCCACCGCCACCGCCGATCTGCCACCATCACCACTTCACTGATAAATAATCAACATGATCGGATGATGAAAACGAACAACTGGGTTTGTTCTATGATGAATTCCGAGCATGAGAGTATATTTTAATTTCATTTTTGTCCACACAAACGACCTAGATTTAAGTTCAAAAACCCTGTTCATCGTCGTTCTAATGGAATCAACAGATCTGGTTCAATCAAAACCCTAAGACAGATCTACAACCTATTCCGACTATGCATATATGATTTTCATTCATATTATGTCAAAATCAAACCCTAGATCTACGTTTTAAACATGTTCAACGCCGACCAGACAAAATCAACTCAGATCTGGGTCAAATCAACCAAAAACTCTCACATTTCGCTTGAAATCGCCCACAATTAAAACACCTAATACGGTGGGCGATCTGCAGTGAAGTGGTGGTGGTGGCAGGTGGGTGGTGGTGGCGGCGGAAGCGGCGGCGGCAGGTGGGTCGTGGTGGTGGCAGGTGGGTCGTGGTGGTGGTTTGGAGCAGAGAAGTTAAGGATTAATGACGTTAATTTCTCCGATCTGGTGCTTGTAATCACCCGATGTGTTTGGATGGTGGTGGTGGGTTTGAGATGCGGGTGACAGGTGGTGTGGGGTGTGTGGAGGTTGTGGCAGGTGGGTGGTGGGAGTCCGGTAAGGAGAGAGAGAGTTTGAGATGGATAGAGAGAGAGTGTGTATATGTGTCTGTATGTATATATATATATAGATACATGTATATTTAAACAAATTAAACAAAGAAATTATTTATTGTTTTTTATGATTTTTATTTTGATATTTAGGATAAAATGACTAAAATACCCTTATGTGGGGTTGACTTAGTCAACTTTAACCATGAAAACTAATTGTGTTATGACTAAAGGACATAACTTGTAAGGGTTTACAAACATTGAGTATGTTTTCTGAGCTTATTAAAGATAAAGGACATACTTTGATATATTAGACATACATAAAGGACGAACTTTGAAATTTACTCTATATCAAACTATTGTGTTTCAGTAATTATGTTGCGTGTCTTGATGAGTTCGCGGTGATACCAAAATGAATATATACCGAAACAAATCTTTCAATAAAAGATTTATGAAAACACCATTAAATAATATATTTTTTTGAGGCCACCCGTGTAACACACGGGGTCTTAAGCTAGTAATATAATAAACTGGTTGGTCCAATGGGGGAGTGCCAGGGAGCTGCCTGACACTATTCTCCCATTTGGTAAATGTATGTATATGCCTGGCACTATTCCTCCATTTGGTAAATGTATGTATAGGAAATTTTGTTTTGAACAGCTATGTGACGATACTACTACAAATCACCACCCCCGCCTTACTACGTCTAGGAGATACACCAAGACTCACATTAACCGATTAAGTTCTTTTGACATCGGAAAATAATCTGCATCCTATAACTACATTCTAAGTTTCAAATCTGGTTGGTGTACCATAAATATATTTGTTGTGACCATTATGTATTTCCTTATATTACATATATTCCTATTAACTTTCAATATTTAAGTACATTGTCTTGATTTGAGTTCATCAAAGAAATTGTTATTAATCCCATCCCCTAGCCCAACCGGCAATCCCATGTGGTTTGGATTGGGCCGGCTTCCTCCTTGGAGGTCGTCGGTTCGATCCCCGGGAGGTGCAAACGGGGGTGGGACGTCCCAATGATGGATCGTATCCTACCGAGGCATTGTGCGGTCTTGAGGGCAACCCGGTTTTACCCAGCTGTTACCCCAGCGAGTCTCTCATGTGGGGGCAGTATGGTTTCCGGGCGGAAGTCAGCTTACGCAACGGCCGGGGCCCGATCGAACATCGCGTTCGTTAGCGCGGGGCTGACGGGGGATTGTCTTCGACATGAACCCGGTGACCACTGGTCCAGTACATAGAAAGTCACCTTCCAAAAAAAAAAAAAAAAAAAAAAAAAGAAATTGTTATTAGGTGTTGTTATTATATGCTTGAGAATTGTCATAACAGACTTAATTTCATGATGCTTATTCAAAGTTGCATGGTCAGCTAACTGACTACGACTTCGTCAACTTATGTTAATTTGAATCAGGGGCAAAATTGTAAATTTTCACAGAGGCAAATTCGTAATTTTGAACTTGGGGTAACATCGTAATATAAATTTGAACTAAGGGCACAATCGTAATTTTAAGCTGGAGACAAAATTACAATTTTATTTTGAACCGAGGACAAAATTGTAATTTTGAGTTGGGGGCAAAAGCATAATTTTATTTTGAACTGAGGAAAAAACGTAAGTTTAAACTGAGGGCGAAATCATAATTTTTTAAACGGGGAAAAATCACATTTTTGAACAGATGGCAAAATCGTAATTTTTAGCTAGGGGCAAAAACAAAATTTTATTTTGAACTGGGGGCGAAAAGGTAATTATGAGCTGAGGGCAAAACCACAATTTTATTTTGAATCGAGGGAAAAATCGTAATTTTGAGCTTAGGGCAAAAGCGTAATTTTATTTTGAGCTGGGGGCATAACCGTAATTTTAAAGAGGGGCAAAAAGGTAATTTTAAAATGGATATAAAATAATAAACTGGTTGGTCCAATAGGGGAGTGCCAGGGAAAATCGTAATTTTGAATTAAGGGCAAAATCGTAATTTTGAGATGGGGACAAAAGCGTAATTTTATTTTGAGCTGGGGGCAAAACGGTAATTTTAAGCAGGGGAAAAAACGTAATTTAAAATGGATATAATATAATAAACTGGTTAGTCCAATAGGAGAGTGTCAGGCAGCCGCGTGGCACTATTCCCTCATTTGGTAAATGTATGTATAGGAAATATATCCCCAGTTGATAACTTACGTCCCCCTCTATTGGCAGCCCAGGCCCAGCCGTAGAACTCCTTAGGGTTTTATAGCTTATCAAGACCATGTTCAAATTAATTGATTAAAGGCCCAACATCAAAAATTTCTTGCAATTCGATGCCTGGAGTGGTTTGGCGGCCCACTCTCACAAACAACAATAATAATTATTATATTATGCTCCTTTTTCTTTTTTTCCTTCTGTCAGTCACACACCCCCAATATATCATTGAAGAGAATAATATGTATTTATATGATGCCATCGATGTCACCATCAAAATCATAATCAACCTTTTCTTTTCTTTTTTTTCAAATCAGAAATCTCTAAAAAAATATAAATATAATACTTCTTTTCTTTTTCCTTCTGCTGCACTCTAACAGTGGAATGGGTTTGACCCAATTCAGGAAAATAGCTGCAATTTTAATTTGGTCACTGACATTCTACTCTGCCCAACTGGCTGGTCATTAAATTATTACTCTTTTTCGCTCCATTTGCACCAGGACCTGACCCAACACAAAATAATATAATATAATATAATACTAAAACTAAATAAAAACAAATAAAACTATACAAAAATTATACACTTTACACGGGACAAATATATATATTTTACCACACATCATTGCCCAATAGAATCGACAACGAGTGACTTAGAACCGTAGATAAGTTAGTTATATTAATAATCTAAGCTAAGTCCATCATAGATTATCATATATTATCTTGTAAGTCAAGCATTGAGGTTTAACCTCTTTATATGATTCACCACTACACAAATCATCACAAGGATGATTTGGAGGGTCATGAATGACAAGAAATAAGATAAACTAACTAATACATGTCAAGTAGCCAAGTAATCTTAACCCGGGTGAACCACTACAACATGGAAAGTGTTAACTAAGTGTTGGAGGCTCGACGAGGTTATGTTACTTTGAAACTAGAAAGCTACTTGGATTAACAAATAAAAACATCAAGTGAGTTGTGGAATCAAGTTAGGAATGCCAAAACATCCAAAGTTCACACTTGCATCAAACATAAGTCTCACCATATGAACTATGGTAAACTTATGTGACTTCACACTTGTGGGTTGTAGTGAACCCTAATAAATCAGAAAGTTTAGAGGTTGTTTGTACCTCTAAACTTGTAAGAATCAACTCTAACAAGTTCCACAACCATTGATGAGTTTAGGAGTTTGCTAGGTACAAGATTCAAGCATAAAAAGTTAAGTTTTGTAAAAGTTAACCAAGTTCCTTCCAAAACAGAAATTTTGGACCTTAAAACTGTGTTGTTCCACCTTGGTTTACCATGATAAACTTGTGGAAACATTCCTAGAGGTGTTCCAAGCTTTGTGGAAGAAGGAATGATGAAGAAAAGTTGAAGAAAATGAAGTTACAATATGTTTATATAAATCAAAAAATAGATCTGACTTTGGAGCCTTATGTAAGTGATGTATCACGTGATTACACCTTGGTGAATCTTAGATAACATCCTTGAAGGTCTTCCAAGTAGACTGGTACAAGAAAACATGAGAAAAGTAGAAGAAAAGTGCTCAAAACTCACTATTTTGAGCAAAGATGAAATCTGCCAACACTTGGAGATTTGGATGATTTGTGGGAGTTTGAGAGTGAATTGGGAGAGTGTAAAGGGTTGGGAGTGTGTGGAAGACTTGTATTTATAGTGGGGTAGTAAGGTTTAGTGTTAGGAGTGTAATAAAGGAGGTTAGTTGGGAGTTGGATGCCAAAACATGACCAATCCGTGAGCTGAATTCGGGCTGTTGCAGATCAAACCACGTCGCGCGTCGCAGACGGTTTCACCACAATTTCCGCGTGTCGCGGCCATGGTCAACCAGACCAAGTTTTAGTTTGTTGCACTTTTGGTCCCTAATGTTCATTATTTGGCATATATGGAGGTATTTAATGCACATATAACATATAATTAAGTATTAATTAAGTGTCAAAGCATAGATTAAGTCTTGTAAATAAATAACCAAGTAATTGCGTGTATAGAAAGTTTATAGTCTCGTATTTACGGTAGTTGTTTGTAAGATAAACGCGTGTTTACGAAAATAACGAATGTGTATCAAGTACGTATATGATTTGAATACGAAACAAGTACGATTAAACGAAGTATAATTTAGATAAAATGATCAAGTTCTTCTACGATAAAAGCATCGGTTTATACTGATTAGCAACAGAATGTGATTTCGAAGGAACGCGTGTTTCCGTAAATGGAATACAAGGCGAGCTTTCAAAATGAAGGAAGTTATAAAAGCGTGGCGTTACAGTGACGTGGTTTCTTCCTCTTCTTCTTTCACAATGATCATATGTGTTACCTGCATTACGGCGTTTGCAAAAAACCGATCACCTTCACCCGAAGATGACGAACACCACGAAGAAGAAGACATTATGTAGAGGTTTAAAAAAAATGTTTTGATTGTATAAATGTAGGAGTGATTGGTTTAAAAGGGTATAAAAGTAGGTGGAGTGCGGTTGAGATTTGGTTAAAAAAATGAAAAAGATGTGGGATTTATATAAAAAAAAACTTATTATTATTTTTTTAATATAGTCGTTAGCCAATGGCTAACTTTCAAAAAATGACATCCTGGGGGGTGTAGCCGAACCCTAACATCCCAAGACGTCCCGGGGACCGTCCCTGTTTTTATCGAAAATCTGCATAAGGATAATGTAACCAAATTTGTAATATGAGGTAGAGTGCTTAGGTGATCAAGATGATTGCAAGGCTTAAAATGTAGATCAACACAGAGATTTATACGAGGAAAAGCCCTTGATCTCTAAAAAAGCGCCGGCATAAAAACCTCTGGTGGTGAAAACTATCTACCCCTGTTTACTATTAAACAATAAGGTGTAGTAGAACTTCGGAAATCGATCAAGCTTGATACAAGGTAAGTGTGTATTAACAGAGCTCGTATGGCAGTAGTGTGTGAGATGTGATGGTGATAAGTTGTTATCTGTGGTTAAAGTTGATCGGACCCTTAATAAAAGAAAGATAACTTAAATAACAAAAATATGCGATAAACGTGCTAAGCCCATGTCCTCGTCCCATGACAGTTGTAGAATGAGCATGTGCAGCTTCTCAACCATTTCCAACGAGATTATAGCTTAGACTCAGTCCACTATCAGTTTACCTGCATATAAACACAATAAAACATCGAGAACAATTATTAGAAACCATAGCAAACATTAAGGATCCTTGATCCTCTGAGGTCCCGTAATACACATCAAGGATACTTGATCCAGAATATGCATTGGGATATCAGATCCATAACAAATAAAAACCAGGCCCTAACAATTGCGCCCAATATGGAGGATGTGATAGTGATCACAGCTATCATATTACACATAATATTCAAACTAGTCGTTATAACATGTCAGGCTACTCTGTAACTACTTATTGCGATATATAGGGATAGAGATAACTCCCTGGTTCATAAAGATCAGCAAACCCGGGTTATCTTCACAATCGGCGCTTAATATTCAGGTATTTCTCTCTTCTATTTTCCTTATTTTCTTCTCTTTCTCGAATCCATGGCCAAGACAAGCACTCGATCCTCACCCGAGGTGTGAGCCTTAGTAAGGATGATGGTATCAAATCACAAAACTTGCTAAAAGATCCTTCATCGGAGATCTGCAAGTTCATCAATCCTGAAATTTTGAACCTTGCACCCTATTTTCCTCTGGGAACAGTCTTTAAACCATTCGGTCCTTCTGCTCGCACCGATGCGGTCTCAAAAACCTGGTTTTGTTTCCCTGCACGACGCGTTAAAGTGGCGTAAGCTACTGTAACAACTCGAATCAAAAGTCATATTTATTTAATTAATTTGTCCAATAGGAAACCCTAATTGAGACACCCAAGTGATTCCGCACAAACCCTAAAATTCTCAGAACAATCGGAATCAGGATCAGGGCCCCTAAAACTCGGGGGGGGGTAAACCCTAAGTTAACGATTATCTAAAAATACTCGCTGTCAAAATTCGAAATTAAGAATCTGTCAAGTCAGCAAAGCTAGTCCCAACCGTGGCTACCCTATAACCTATTTTCAACCCTTACGGACCGTAACATTGTGAGTCTTACGGTCCGTAAGCACCTTTACGGACCGCAACATTTTGATGCTTACGGTGCGCAAGCCTGACCAAATTTCGAGTATAAATAGAGGGCCTTGGGACTCGACTTCTGGAGTTCAAACGACGTAAAACTTCGATACATGCATTGAGATACGTACTGTTTACCACTATTAACACACACGGGTCACTAATCGCCGCCGCAAAACAGGGTAATAACTCGATCGCTGCTACGATTCAATGTCCGATCGATTAAACTATCCAATGGATGTTTAAGTGCTGCCCACATTAGGGTTTATGCTTTGTCATTCGTCGTTAAATCGATGGATGTTTAAGTATCGCACTTTGTCATTCGTTGTGAGGGTTGATCTCGTGAGTTATCGTAAATGCTGTATTAAGTTACTAACCGAATTGTGTGCCTGTTATTAAATTTAGGTTAAAAGGCTAATCAGTAGGCTAGGCTCTACTCAAATTAAATCTGTAATGTGAGTCATTCTCTTTTTATCAAATCTATTTACAAAAGCATGTTTATTTTCAAAGTTATAATTACGGGGATTAAGTCTTTGTAATCACCAAGTTACAGCCGGTATGTGGGGTTTTGTATACATTACTTGATAATCGTCACCATTGGGGCAGCCAATGGGGGATATGACCATAGTCACAGATCCGGTCGAGTGACAAATACCGCGGGTAGTTGGTTTGATATCAGAAACATTGTAATCGCTCTTAATACTGTAAATTATAACAAATGTGTCGTTTTAGCAAAATGAATGATTCACTCAGTATTTCCCGCTGACAAAACCTTTTTCAAACATGTTTCAGGTGATTTGTTGTGATCCAAGAAAAGTGCCGAGAAGCACTACAAGCTTAAGGAAGTGGCTCAGTATAAAATAAAGAAACATGTTTTGTAAAATAAAAGATTTCTTCGTGAAATCTCAAGATTGTAAATTACCGGGTTTTATCCCGAGTTGTGAAATAAATAATCGGGAAATATTTCAGTTTTTAAAAAGATCCTGATGATAAACTTCCGCTGTTAGCCTCAAGTAAATAAATACCACGGGATTTCTGTCCCGTGGCTCCTGAAACGGGTAAAACCGGGTCGGGGGCCGTGACAGAAATAAGGTGGTATCAGAGCCACTGATCTAAGCCTATTAAGTATTTAGAAATACTTAATTTTACTGATTGCCAATTATGTGATTATGTGTTTTATTAACTGATTATTTGTTAGTTACAGTATGGGTAAACAAAAGTTGTCAAACATCTATCTTAAACTAGATAGGTCATCCAACGAGAAGGGAAGTTCATCACAAACAAAACCTTATGTAATTCTTGAAGAAGGAATATTTGTGCGAAAGGCAAATTATGAAGAACCACTTTCTCCGGATAAAAGAAGTCTGATTATTAGGAAAAGTAAAGAGAAAATAAAGAAAATCCGAGAAAAGAAAGTTAAACAGGAAACCCAGGAATTAACCAGTAAGACACCCTGGGAGGACAAATTAGATGAGAAATGGGCAGATTTGTATATGCTAGCCACAGTAGCAGAAAATGCAAATCTCTAAATACTCTAACTCAAGTTTTAGCACCTTTATTTATTTACAATCTAGAAACCTTAATCAGTAAATAAATAAGTTCACAGTAAATTGTAGTATATTTTACTTGTCAGTTGTCTTATGTATGGTATGCAATAATATTTAAGGGTTATCTACAAAATTTTGTTATTCTATTTTAACATTTGATATGTATTTTGCATATATGCTAAACAGCATGAATGAGATGTCTGAAGCTTTAGAAAATCTTAACCTCTATCCCGTTAAGATAGAAGTTTCCGAAGAATTCACTGGTTACTTCGCTGACAAAGAAGAACCCATGGAATTTCAATCCAAACCACTGGCAAAACCTAAACCCAAGAAAAGAAACAGATTTGTGGGCTGGAGGCGTGTACGTAGGAAAAAGCCAGCAACAAGAAAGGTTACCAAAACTGAAGAACCAAAAGACAAAGGAAACGGGGTAGAAATTGAGGAAAATGTTAATCAAGTAGAGAAAGAAGCTGAGAAGAGTTTTAAGCAAACAGAAAGAGAAGTCGGAGAAAGTTCTAGACAGAAACAGAAAATGACTCCCTGGGAAGTTTTAGATCATAAACTAGTAATGAGTGACCTCATCGGACCTGCCGATGGAAACCTTAAAGCGGCTAATCCAAACCTTATATTTACTGAAGAAGATCTTTTCAGCTACCCACTAGAAGCTCCAATTCCAATCAATCTGGAACCTGCTATTCCAGATCCTATTGTCCAACCTCAACCACTACCAGTAGAATTAGATGAATGGTGGACAACTGATTGACCCAGAACCTCCATTATACCCAACTATGAGCCTGGAAAATCTGACTGAACTTCGTCTCTGGGGCGAAGAGTTAATTAGTGCAGGAAATAGGATTAGGGATGTGGGAGAAAGAGTTACTTGGAAGTACGACGAAAGGGAGCGTCGTTTTTAAGAAAGTAGTTGACCAGATAATGGGAGTTTGCAGGAATATTTGTTAATAAATAATTATAAGAACCAGTATGTGTAATAACTTAACAATAAAACGTTGTATGATAATCGTGTGTACGAGGCATAATATAATATATAGAAATGAAAATCGGGAAATCGATAACTTTTGGTTATATATATATATGTTAATGTGATTACGTGCAAACTGTTTTATTTTAATTGTATTTATACTAATTATTTATATAAAATTAATTATCAGATGGCAAACATTGGTAACGAACCAGTAAATGAGGTTAATCAGTCTGAACAACATCCAGGAGATCAATATATGACTAGACAAGATATTGAAAATATCGTTGCTCGAGGGATAGCCAATGCTATTCCAGCATTTGTTGCTGCTGTTAAGAATCTAATCGAACCACAACAAATCGTTCCTAGTAAACGAATTTCTGAAGATAACTTCAGTAATAGTGTAAACGGAGGCAATGATCATGTTAACCATAATGAGGAACCACATCAAGCTCCATTTTCTAAGAAAATGAAAGCCGCAACTCCTGGTTGCACTTTCAAAGAATTCCTTGCTTATAAACCCACTGAATTTGCAGGCAATGAAGGAGCAACTGCATTATTGCGTTGGTTAGAGAAAACCGAAGCAGTAATTGCAATAAGTAAATGTGCTAAAGATGATCAGGTCATGTACGCATCAAATCTCTTCAAGGAAGGAGCACTCGAATGGTGGAACACTGTGCTACAATCAAAAGGAAGAATAATAGCTTACGCCATGAATTGGGAAGAATTTAAGGGACTTGTAGAAAGAAAATTTTGTCCCGAGTATGAAAAGGAACAAATGACAAATAAGTTCCTAAATCATCGGATGATGGGTGTAGATTGTCACGGTTATACTTCGACATTCTTTGAATATGCTAGAGTGGTACCAACGCTGGCTTCGCCAGAACCGGTACTCATTTCTCGCTACATTTGGGGACTGATTAGTGAAATCCGCAATATCGTTAAAGCTGCGAGACCTCGCACTATTGACGATGCAGTAGAATTAGCCAACACCTTAACTGACGAACTGGTACGCACGCAAGATGAAAACAGGAAGAAGGAACTGGCCCAGAAAATTACCCAAGGATTTCGTACGGGTAATAATAACAGCTTCAAGAGAAGAGGAACAGGGCAATCTCCAACTCCGTCATTCTGCAGGAAATGCAAAAAGAAACATTATGGAAGATGTGATATAACCTGCAATTTTTGCAAAACTATAGGACATCGTGAAGAAAACTGCAGGAAGAAATCCACAATTTGTTACAATTGTGGAGAAGCAGGGCATTTTAAAACAGAATGTCCTAAATTGGTTAAAACAGCAGATAACAAAGCCAAGACAGCTGACGGAGTTACTAAGAAGAATATTCAAGCTTTTCAGTTAACTACTCAGGAAGCCGAGATGATTCCAGATGTGATAGCCGGTACGTTTCTAGTTCACAACATTTACTCCAAAGTATTATTTGACTCTGGTGCAAACCAAAGTTTTATCAATACTTCATTCTGCCAAGCTCTTAAATTACCTTTAACCAACATTAGGCAGATTTTTACAGTAGAAACGGCTGATGGGAATTCAGTTAAAATAGATAAGGTTTTGCAAAATATAGAAATAGAACTTTCAGGTCATAAATTCTTTGCAAACCTATTACCTATGAAATTAGCTGAATTTGATGTTGTGTTAGGAATGGATTGGTTAATAGCCAACCATGCTCGAATTCTTTGTGATAAGAATTCTATAGAGATTCAGGCACCCACCGGAGAAGTCATTATGATTACAGGAAATAAACCACGTAAGCCCATGAAGTTCATATCAGTAATGAAAGTTGCTAGTTATGAACGAAAGCAAGGAATAGTGTATATGATTTCAGTAATCATTAGCACTAAGGGAAAAGAACTTAAGGAGATTCCTGTAGTCTCAGAATACTCAGATGTATTCCCAGAAGAGTTACCAGGGTTACCACCAGATAGGGAAGTAGAGTTTAGGATTCATCTAATTCCAGGAATTACACCGATAGCCAAGGCACCTTATCGGTTAGCTCCTACTGAAATGTTAGAACTGAAAAAGCAATTAGATGAATTACTAAGTAAAGGGTTCATACAACCTAGTTCATCCCCTTGGGGAGCACCTGTGTTATTTGTTAAGAAAAAGGATGGTTCGATGAGAATGTGTATTGATTATAGAGAATTGAATAAGGTTACAATTAAGAATCGATACCCATTACCTAAGATTGATGATCTGTTTGATCAACTTCAAGGAGCTAGATATTTTTCTAAGATAGATTTACGCTCCGGATATCATCAATTGAAGGTACAAGAAGAGGACATACCTAAGACTGCTTTCAGAACTAGGTATGGTCATTACGAGTTTACAGTCATGCCCTTCGGGTTAACGAATGCACCTGCAGCATTCATGGACATGATGAATAGGATCTGTAAACCGTATTTGGATAAATTTGTAATTGTCTTCATAGATGATATACTTATTTATTCAAAAAGTCAGGATGAACATTGTCAGCACTTGCATGCACTCTTAACTTTGTTAAGAAAAGAAAAGCTTTACGCCAAATTCTCGAAGTGTGAATTTTGGTTACAAGAAGTACAATTCTTAGGCCACATGGTTAATCACGAAGGTATTCATGCAGACCCTGCTAAGATAGAGGCGATTACCAATTGGAAGGTTCCGCAAACCGCAATAGAAATTAGAAGTTTTATAGGTTTAGCTGGCTACTATAGACGGTTTATTAAGGATTTTTCCAAGATAGCCGTACCATTAACTAAGTTAACCTGTAAAGCTGTTAAGTTTGACTGGGGACCTAAACAAGAAGAAGCTTTTAGGATTTTGAAACAGAAATTAACAAATGCTCCAATCTTAGCCTTACCAGAAGGAACTGAAGATTTTGAAGTATATTGTGATGCTTCAAAACTAGGATTTGGATGTGTGCTTATGCAACGCAAGAAGGTAATTGCGTATGCTTCAAGACAGTTGAAAAAGCACGAAGAGAACTATACGACTCATGATTTAGAATTAGGAGCCGTAATTTTTGCCCTTAAAATTTGAAGACATTATCTTTACGGAAGTAAGTTTACTATCTATACAGATCATAAAAGTCTAAGATATATATTCGGGCAAAAAGAGTTAAACATGAGGCAAAGGAGATGGATGGAAATCTTAAGTGATTACGACTGTGATATTCAGTATCATGAAGGAAAGGCAAATGTAGTTGCAGATGCCTTAAGTCGTAAATATCATGAAAAACAACGACGAGTTCGTGCTCTTAGGTTAAATCTACAATTAGATTTAATGGAACAATTGAAGAATGTTCAAGAAACAGCAATAGAGGATGTTGCTGAAGGAATGAAAGGACGAATAAAAGAATTAGAGCAAGGAGCTGATGGAATTTGGAGATTCCACAAAAGTAGAATTTGGGTACCTAAGCAAGGAGAATTAAGAAATAAGATTTTAGAAGAGGCCCATAAGTCTAGGTATACCATGCACCCAGGAAACAATAAGATGTATCAAGATTTAAGAAAAAATTTCTGGTGGATAGGCATGAAGAAGGATATAGCTAGATATGTATCTAAGTGTCTTACTTGTTCACAAGTTAAAGCAGAACATCAGAAACCTTCAGGTCTACTACAACAACTAGAGATGCCTGTATGGAAATGGGAGCTTATAACAATGGATTTTGTTACTAAGTTACCCAAAACTAGAAAAGGTAATGATGCGATTTGGGTAATTGTGGATCGATTAACCAAATCTGCTCACTTTCTACCAATGAAAGAAACCTTTAGTATGGAAAGATTGGCAAAGTTGTATGTAGATGAAGTAGTATCTTTACATGGAGTTCCATTCTCCATTGTTTCTGATAGAGATAGTCGTTTCACTTCTCATTTCTGGAAAAGTTTCCAACAAGCAATGGGAACTCGACTAAACCTAAGCACGGCATATCATCCACAAACAGACGGGCAAAGTGAAAGGACGATCCAAACTCTAGAAGACATGCTTCGAGCATGTGTAATAGATTTTGGTGGAAATTGGGACGATCACTTACCATTAATTGAATTCTCCTATAAAAATGGTTATCATTCAAGCATTGAAACTGCCCCATTCGAAGCACTGTATGGAAGAAAGTGCCGAACTCCAGTTTGTTGGGCAGAAATAGGAGAAAGTCAATTATCAGGTCCTGAAATAGTGCAAGAAATGACTGACAAGATTACTCAAATCAAGGAAAGACTGAAGACAACTCGAGATCGCCAGAAGAGTTATGCAGACAATAGATGCAAGCCGTTAGAATTCCAAGTTGGAGACAGAGTACTGCTGAAAGTTTCCCCTTGGAAAGGAGTTGTTAGATTCGGTAAGAAAGGAAAGCTAAGTCCAAGGTATGTAGGACCATTTCCAGTGAGCCAACGTATAGGACCAGTTGCTTATCATTTACAACTACCAGCAGAGTTAGCTGGAGTACATGATGTATTTCATGTATCCAATCTCAAGAAATGTCTAGCAGACGAATCTCTGGTAGTACCTCTTCAAGATATAGAGGTAAACGAAAAGCTAAAATTTGTTGAGAAACCTCTTCAGATCGAAGACAGAAAAGTAAAGTTTCTCAAGCACAAACGATTAGTATTGGTCAAAGTCAAGTGGGATTCAAGGAGAGGACCTGAATACACTTAGGAGCTGGAATCTGAAATGAAGAAGAAGTATCCTCAATTATTCCAGTAAATCTCGAGGACGAGATTTTATTAAAGGTGGGTAGAATGTAACAACTCGAATCAAAAGTCATATTTATTTAATTAATTTGTCCAATAGGAAACCCTAATTGAGACACCCAAGTGATTCCGCACAAACCCTAAAATTCTTAGAACAATCGGAATCAGGATCAGGGCCCCTAAAACTCGGGGGGGTAAACCCTAAGTTAACGATTATCTAAAAATACTCGCTGTCAAAATTTGAAATTAAGAATCTGTCAAGTCAGCAAAGCTAGTCCCAACCGTGGCTACCCTATAACCTATTTTCAACCCTTACGGACCGTAACATTGTGAGTCTTACGGTCCGTAAGCACCTTTACGGACCGCAACATTTTGATGCTTACGGTGCGCAAGCCTGACCAAATTTCGAGTATAAATAGAGGGCCTTGGGACTCAACTTCTGGAGTTCAAACGACGTAAAACTTCGATACATGCATTGAGATACGTACTGTTTACCACTATTAACACACACGGGTCACTAATCGCCGCCGCAAAACAGGGTAATAACTCGATCGCTGCTACGATTCAATGTCCGATCGATTAAACTATCCAATGGATGTTTAAGTGCTGCCCACATTAGGGTTTATGCTTTGTCATTCGTCGTTAAATCGATGGATGTTTAAGTATCGCACTTTGTCATTCGTTGTGAGGGTTGATCTCGTGAGTTATCGTAAATGCTGTATTAAGTTACTAACCGAATTGTGTGCCTGTTATTAAATTTAGGTTAAAAGGCTACTCAGTAGGCTAGGCTCTGCTCAAATTAAATCTGCAATGTGAGTCATTCTCTTTTTATTAAATCTATTTACAAAAGCATGTTTATTTTCAAAGTTATAATTACGGGGATTAAGTCTTTGTAATCAGCAAGTTACAGCCGGTATGTGGGGTTTTGTATACATTACTTGATAATCGTCACCATTGGGGCAGCCAATGGGGGATATGACCATTGTCACAGATCCGGTCGAGTGACAAATACCGCGGGTAGTTGGTTTGATATCAGAAACATTGTAATCGCTCTTAATACTGTAAATTATAACAAATGTGTCGTTTTAGCAAAATGAATGATTCACTCAGTATTTCCCGCTGACAAAACCTTTTTCAAACATGTTTCAGGTGATTTGTTGTGATCCAGGAAAAGTGCCGAGAAGCACTACAAGCTTAAGGAAGTGGCTCAGTATAAAATAAAGAAACATGTTTTGTAAAATAAAAGATTTCTTCGTGAAATCTCAAGATTGCAAATTACCGGGTTTTATCCCGAGTTGTGAAATAAATAATCGGGAAATATTTCAGTTTTTAAAAAGATCCTGATGATAAACTTCCGCTGTTAGCCTCCAGTAAATAAATACCATGGGATTTCTGTCCCGCGGCTCCTGAAACGGGTAAAACCGGGTCGGGGGCCGTGACAGCTACCTTAACGAGTCGTAATGGGTCGTAAGCACTTAGTTTAGGTTTCGTTTTAGAATGTAGGCTTTGTTAAACCATATTACATGAGTCCCTACACTCATTTGGTTTACGAAACCTCATTTTATCCGATCCTCCGATTTAGGTCCGTTTATTTACATAGTTACCTATATTAGGTGCCGTTTGATTCCGTGATCCCTCTAGCTTTGCTTGGTTGTTATTCAAGACTTCTAAGCATCCTCAAGTGAGTACATAGACCCCTCTTTTACTGTTTTCCAAATGTTTTAGGGTGAAACACATGTGCCTACTTGTTATTTTCATGCTTTCCATGTTTTCATATCATATACTTGCTATGTTCATTAGTACACTATTAGTACATGATTTCATTATGTCTTGCTATGTATGTTCACTTAACACGCTAGCACAATTGTTTTACATTTTGAACCATTTGAAATCATTGGATGTATGTGAACCATTTGTAACCATTTAATGTATGTGAACCATTTGAAATCGTTGGATTTATGTGAACCGTTTGTAACCATTTGATTTATGTGAACCATTTGTAACTGTTTGAGCCATTGGGTTAGGGAAGTGATTAGGAAACGGGGCGGGTGTAATGTGTTAAAAGCATGGTGGATACGCCACTGGTACTTCCTATATATAAGTGCTTTTAACACATTATATATCGTTGCGTTATCTAGATCACTTGGATAAACGATTTTGAAACAATGTCACACAATTATGTTTTCTGAATAATATAAACCATACGAGTCTTATTAACGAGTTTCTACGAGATGTTTTACGATTTGATTTAATAAAACAAAATGTTTTGGAGTTAAGAATCATGGCTACGAGATTTTATAAATCATATCCAACTTGATTTGAGTTGGTTAATTATGTCGCAATACTATACTTTTCAAAATAAGGTTTTTAAATAAGTATTGCAACATGTAAAACGAGCCATGAATCTGACACTCACATAAAACCTATGTACTCGCCGACATTTTTATGCTGACGTATTTTCACATGTGTTTCAGGTACCATAGTTGATGATATTTGATGATGATATTGATGCATGCTCACATAGGAACGGACGAGGCCTTAGCGACTTAATAACAATAAAAGTCTATTTGTTCATGTTTTGTTTCTAATTCCAATGTAATGTAATACATTTAATTAAATAAAATGAAATTGTTTAATCCATGGTTGTGAAACAATGATTCTGTTACAACATTCCCCGACGTTTCCGCCACGTTTTGTTGTTTTACGTGGTCGGGGTGTGACAGTTTGGGCTTTCTGAACTTGCATATCTGTATTCCCTTGTCACCCATGGTTCCAACCATTTATTGTTCAAATCTAAGCATCACCAACCGATCTCCATTTTTAAAACCACCCTTAACGGTTCTACGTGGAAAAACCAGATTTTTTTTTGTGAGAAGGGACTCCATCCCTGATGGGAATACTCTACTTTCCAAATGGATACTGAAGGGTAGGATATAGGATCCTCAGATGTTATTGCTCATATACTATGCTTATATGACTTGTGTTCTTTTTGTTTGCATAACTAAATTTGCAAAACTTGTTGAACTTCCCGGTGTTGCTGAAAGGGCTAAAGCTTTCCTAGGCCTTGACCCGATTGACCGAACTTTCAAGATAAGATTCTAAAGAAGAAGAAGTGAAAACCTCATCCTCCTACAACATCTCAAGTAAGTTATTATAGAATTTGTAGTTTGAATAAGTAGTAAAATAAGAATCACACTTATCTTTTTTGTTTGTTACACAGGTGCTCAAAAAATCCACAGGAAAGTCTGCTATCAAGTTTTCCCTTGAAGACATCGATAGCCTCATCTCTCCCCGGACCGCTAAGAAGGAATCATTCAAGAGTCTAAGCATGCAGAAGCCTCAAGCAGTAACCACTAGGGCTACGTCTGTGTCCAATAGGAAGAAGCCTGATGGAGACTTCTTTGATGTGGAGAAGCATCTTCATGATACCTTGACTGAGGTAAGGATCCTTAATGCTGCTATTGATTTCTTACCTTTCTTTAAGGATCCTATATCCTGATTATTATTCTATCACGTATAATACATTGCTCGCTTGAAGGCCCATCACGAGAGGATAGTAGCTGAGCTTGAAGAGACCCTGCTGACATGAGATCCATAGCTGCTGCCAAAGACAAGATCATTTCCAAGCTGGAGAAGGAGAAGAAGGGCCTTGAGGAGCAGCTGCTTTTCTCGGAGGTTGGTCTTCATGAGGCGATGATGGAGGCTACAAACCAGGTGAAGGTTTGTGCTGCCAGGACAGTGTTGCAGGCAAGGATCAAGATGGCGAAGGAGGCTAGTGATCCAAGCTTTGATAGGTCCACATGGGATCTGGCTACTTGGGAGCAGACCCTGAAGAAGCTTGGTGGTGAGGAAGAGCTAGAGCCTGCAACTGACAAGGTAGCCGAGGCTGGGACGAGCGGGGTCAAGGAGGGTGAAGGTGCAGCTGGTGGTGATGGTACAACCGATGGTGGTGTGAAAGTGGGCGATGAAGGATATATGATGCCTAGGTCTGGCCCCACTTTTTTGTGGTTTTATGGTGTTTTTAAGGATATTTGGTTTGTAACAATTCTGATCATTAGTCTCTTAGGTTAAGGATCTATGATCCTTTGAACAATATGAAGGGCAATGAAGGTGGAGGGATCCTCTGTTTTTAGGGATGAAGCTTTTGTTACCCTTCCTTTTAATTTCTTGCGAAAACATTAACAACTAGAAGCACCCAATTTAGCCCGGGTGGATGGTCCATGTCTTGTTGATGAAAATCGGCCTGGATATTTTGATAAATATGATGGTGTTTAATAAAATTAAGCTTTTAACTATGCCTAGTGTTATTTATTTTTTCAAAACTTTGTTGGATTTGTATTATATTTGAAAATATGTAAACTGTTTAATAAAACAAAACTTTATGTGAAGATGTAAAGATCCTTGATCCTTATAAATAAAAGTTTAAAATGAAATCAACTGATAACAGAAATAGGTAAACAGAAAACATACCATAGAATCCAAGTTAGGATTAAATATCTTAAGTTGTCGCTGCACGGTAGGGAAATTAAGCGTAAAAGTATAAGTTTCTAGGATCCTTGATTCTTTTAAAGGATCAGTGACCCTTCTGTGTAATGTTCCTGTGAACCTGTTGAAAACTATATTTAGCTTTAAGAGCTAAATATCCCTCAGTCCTAAAAAGGCAAAATTATAAAGACTTAAATATACCCATTAGTTCTCTGGTTGACCCTTCTGAGCTTCCCACTGCAATGAATGTCTCCTTAGCTGTCAAAAGCTACCTCAAAAGGAAAAGGAGATGTCTGCAGAAGATTTGAAGATATATGAAGATGAAATAAGAAAAGAAGGGATCAAAAATGAATTAATGTATAGGCATCCAGATGCCAAACCAGAAGAAATGCTTAGGCAAGTCTTGGGAAAACAATTTCCCTCACCTCATCCATTAAAATCTGCCCCAAGAAATCCATCTAGCTTAAAAATTCAAAAGTGGTCATCCAACAAGACAAGCCATGAATTGACACTTGCCAGGACTAATGGAGAAGTGAAAAAGATTTCAATGAATAGTGATTCTGGCCTGAAAATTGAAGATCTGAAGACCTACCGAGTCTTCCACTTGAAAGGGATCCAGATGACTTTCTCTATATAAAATTTGAGAAGCAATTTTAAAGCCCAAACCAGGGAGAAGTCGATAAGGAATAAGGAATAATGATTGATCCAATAAACATCCGTTTTGGCATCATCTGTTCTAGGGGAGATTGTTGGACCTATAAAAGAACAAATGATATTCAAAAGCCAAAACATGATTATTTGATCAAGAAATAAACATCAAATTAAACTAGACTCCTCCTAAAGATAGTGAATCTTGAACACTACTCAGAACATCTGTTGAAGATATGCTAACATTTGTTCAAGCCTTGGAAACCGTTGTTAAAGAACAGACAAGAACTGATCAAGACCAAAGTGTTGTTGAAGCAAAGATCTGTTGAAGAAAACCAAACATCTATTCAGGCCAAACAGATGTTTGATATGAAGCAACATCAGTTTGAAGATCAGCGGTTTCATCAATGTAACAGTATTTTGCTTTGTAACAGATGTTTACTATAATAGATCAGAGGTTAGATTCCCACAGATGTTTGCAAAAATCTGTGAAATCTTTTCTGTTATGATGTTAGATCACTATCAGGGTAATGTCAGCCAATCACGAACAAACCTTTTTTACTTAGTATAAATAGATCTCACTTGTTAGAGATCTATCTATCACACACATCACATTTTCTTTTGTACGAACATATTTGAATGTGATCAGGCTGAGGGGGAGTATGTAGAGTCAATTACACTGTAACTTTGTAATCGTTTGATTCAATGAAAAACACTTGTTGATGATAACTCCTCACTTGTCATTATTCTATTTGCTTTGCAATATAAAATTGTCTGTTATTATTTGTTTTAATCACAAGTCTTGTAAACTCAGATCTTATACGAGCTAAGGGTAAAATTTATGCCCTTTATATAAATATGTCTTTTGATTACATGTGTCAGTTTTCCCTTGATACTCATTTTATGTTTTTTTACGTTTTGTATGTATGATTCGGGTTACATATGAATACGATATACTTTACATTTTAACCAACCCCAACGCTATTAAGTTAAAATGGATACGTCAAAACGTGCGTTTTCTGTCACACCCCGACCACGTAAAACAACAAATCGTGGCGGAAACGTCGGGGAGTGTTGTAACAGAATTATTGTTTCACAACCATGGATACAAAAAGATTTTCGTTTTATTTATTCATTAAGTAATTTACATTGTTTTAACACAAAACAAACGAGTTACATATCGACTATCACTGTTATTATGTCACTAAGGCCTCGTCCAAATCCTATGTGACTCATGCATCCTAGTAATCAACATCAAGCAACATAACCTGAAACATATGTAAAAACAAAGTCAGCAAAGAAATGCTGGCGAGCACATAGGTTTTATAGGAGTGTCGGATTCATGGCTAGTTTACATGTTGCAATACCTTATTAAAAACCTTGTTTTGAAAAGAGTATAATATTGCAACGAAATTCACCAACTCAAATCAAGCGGGTTATAATTATAAAACCTCGTAGCCATGATTCTTAACCCAAAAACATTTGTTTTAGTAAACCAAATTGTAAAACATCTTGTATTAACTCGTTAATAAAACTCGTATGGTTTATATCCTTTCGAAAACATCATTATGTGACATCGTTTTAAAATCGTTTACCCAAGTGAACTAAATAACGTCACGGTATGTAATATGTTGAAAACACTTATTTATAAGAAGTACCAATGGCGTATCTACCATGTTTTCACCACATTACACCCGTCCCGTTATCTAAACACTTAACCAAAAACCAATCGTTTATCCAACTCGTTTAATCTTGTTCAAATCGTTAACTCGTTTAAATCATCCTCGTTTTAATTGTGAAAACTATTTTTGGTCGTCTCGCTAATAACATTCAAACCTTCGTGACTCGACTATCTCCCTTCTCGCATTAACAAACCCCCAAAGGGTAAGTTAACAATCATAGATTCAGTCGTTACCCACCTAACCCACACATAACCATGGGTGCAGTCTGATAACGGAATTTGTCAGATCCTATGGTACCATAACCTAATACTGGTCGGTTCGGCCAAAATTAATGAATATCATTCGTTATGTAACTACAACCAACAAGTTCGTTCACATTATCGAAATCGTTATTAGTTTAGTATAAACCATCTTAATCGTTTTTGAAATCATCGTTATAATATCGAAAATCATTTTGATACATATGAATCACCCCAAAACAATTGAAAACAGTAAAATAGGGGAACTATGTACTCACATGAAGTGCAAAGTATCCTCAATCAATAGAACTTCAACAAACTCAAGTAAACCAGAGAAATCAAGCAGCACCTAGTAATCGAATCACTAGTCAAACAATAGACGCCTAAATCGGAAGATCGGACAGAATGAGGTCTTGTAAACCAAATGAGTGTTGGAACTCATGTGATATGGTTTAACAAATCCTACATCCTAAATCAGAACCTAACCTAAGTGCTTTCGACACATTGCGACCCATTAAGGTAGCTTACGCTACTTTAACGCGTCGTTCGCGCAAAGCGCGTTCGAGATGTCTAACTAGTCCTATGACAAGTATTATATGCCTAAACATGTTGCATAATCAATTAAGTGACAAAAGTTTATGTTACATATGCTTAATTATCAATTATGCATGAAAAGGGCATTTTGGTCATTTACTTAAGGCATATAAACTACTTATCATACAACTAATTAAACCTAAGTGACCATAAGGTATAACCTCGGAAGGTTATTCCCTATGTAACTATGGTCACTAAACATGTTTGGTCAGATCCTAATGATCGACCAAACGGGTCAAGTTCGAAAGTCTAAGCGGGTGTTTAGTCCGCTTGACTTACGACTCTACACAAGCACTAAACTAAAAGTGACGAGCTAAACATGCTAAAACATGTTTAGTTAAGTTAGAAAACAGGTTTTGATATCAAAATAAACGGTTTTGATACCCAAGAGTAGTTTGGTTACAAAATACGCATAAATACGCATTTTGGCCAAAACTACGACTCGTCACTACGCCTAATCAACGTGGTAATCAGTAGGTATAGTCACAAGTGACTATAACCATCATGATGACGCTCACGTTGCAAAGTTCAAATGAACTTTGTGTTGACCATTGACTGGTCAAAGCTGAAAGTCAAACTTTGTTTTACTTTCATGCTTGAAAAACGAAACAAGAACGAAAGAATACTTACAACGGGTCCAAGCAAGTTTGATTTCCCAAGTATTCTCAGGTATGAAGTGGTTAACACTTCAACTTAGAGAAATCTCAGAAAAATCAAGTGGGTTTTGAGAAAGAATGGTGGGGGTATTTATAGATTTGGGACAACCGTTAGGATCGTTTATCGGGAAATGAGCTTCGATCATGGCCGTACACCTCATGCCCATTGATTTGCAATACTAGGGGTGCCCCAATACCAGCCAATGGTATTGAAAAAGTTACAAAATAGACCCCCAAGTTCAACCCCATTGCTGAAAAATGCAGAAAATCAAGTTTCTGTCCAGATCAGGTGCTCGCGCCGCCCCACGGTAAGAGGCAGTTGGTGCTCGCGCAGCGCCACCAAGTACCAGATACAGCAAAGTTTCAAAAATGGCAGAAATGGTCCCTTCAGCCCGTTTAAGCCATTTTCGATGCGTTTAAACCCCGTTAACCTCATTTCAATGCTTTAAAATGAAGTTAAAGTATAGGGAACATGAAACATGCTCAGAAACATCTCGGATGTCGGTTCGTTTGGTTGTACGGTTGCGTTATTTGGTTAATTACGACGAAACACGAACGAACGCGAAAAACGATCCAAATTACGCGACGAATGGATTTTTATCAAGCCAATCACTAAAATAAAATATTTTAATGATTACATAAATTTTTGGATGTCCGGATATATTCAGAACGTAAGATATGCTCGAAAATGCAAACTTATGCACTTTTTGACGCTTTTAGTCCCTATTGATCAATAAAGTTTATTTTAGCATACCAAACCCCTCAAAGCCTATTTCTAAGCTATGTAAAGGATATTTAGGGTATGTTTAACTTATGATCAAGTTCCGGAATGTTCGTTACTATACAAATCGGTATAGTTTAACAGTTTGACACAATTAGTCCCTGTGATCAAACAAACTTGATTTCAACACACCAAACCTTCCAAAGCTTATTTCTAAGTTATCTGGAGTTTATTTAAGGTATGTTAAGCCTATGTCACTATTCCGGAGTGTTTTTCGCGTTATACTGATTGCGTTTACGCACTAGTTTGTGTATAACCTTCCAGAAAGCGATTTAAAGCTTGAAATCATAATCGAATCAAATTGTAAAATCATCAAACACAATTACACACATAATAACACCAAAACACATTTAATAACACCAAAGCACATTGTTTTATTGATAATTAACATTGTTTTACATTATACGACGATTACAGAACACAGTTGTCACAGTCTCCCCTACTTTAGGAAATTTCATCTCGAAATTTTAACTAGAGGAAGTTTGTGAAAACAATTGCGGATATTTCATCTTCATCTGGTCCTCACATTCCCAAGTAAACTCTGGGCCACGTTTGGATTCCCAGCGAACTTTGACCAATCGAATCCGTTTGTTCTTCAACTGTTTGAATGCACGGTCCGTTATCTCCACAAGTTTCTCGAGAAAGTGCATCATTTCATCGATTTGGATTTCGTCGAGTGGAATGTGAAGATCAACGTCAGCTAAACACTTTCGCAAATTGGACACGTGAAAAGTCAGATGAATATTTCCAAGCTCTGGAGGTAGCTTTATTCGATAGGCAACCTTTCCAATTCTTTCCACAATCTTAAATGGTCCCACATATCGAGGTGCAAGTTTTCCTTTCTTTCCAAATCTCACCACTCCCTTCCAAGGTGACACCTTGAGTAGGACACGGTCTCCGACTTGAAATTCTAAGGGTTTGCGTCGCATATCCGCGTAACTCTTTTGACGGCTTCGAGCTGTCACAAGATTATCGCGAATTTTCTTGATTTTGTCTGTTGTTTCTAGAATGAGCTCAGGTCCAGTAAGCTGAGCTTCACCGATCTCATTCCAACAAACAGGTGAACGAAATTTTCGACCGTAGAGAGCTTCGAATGGTGCCATATTAATACTAGCATGATGACTATTATTGTAAGAGAACTCGATCAATGGAAGATGAGAATCCCAATTACCACCAAAGTCTATCACGCATGCTCTAAGCATATCCTCCAAAGTTTGAATTGTCCTCTCAGATTGTCCATCTATTTGGGGATGATAAGCAGTGCTTAGATTCAGTTGGGTTCCCAAAGCAGATTGCAAGGTCTTCCAAAAATGAGATGAAAACCGAGTATCACGATCGGAAATGATATCCAAAGGAACACCATGTCGTGATACTATCTCATCAACATAAATCTTTGCAAGTTTATCAGCAGATAGATCCTCGCGAATTGGAATAAAATGAGCTGATTTCGTTAATCGATCGATAACAACCCAAATAGCATCGTGACCTTTAGACGTACGCGGTAACTTAGTGATGAGATCCATTGCAATGTTCTCCCACTTCCAAACCGGTATCTCTGGTTGTACAAGAAAACCAGAAGGTCGTTGATGTTCAGCCTTGACTTTAAGACAAGTCAGGCATTTCGATACATACAAGGCAACATCCTTCTTCATACCAGGCCACCAATACTGAGTACGAAGATCCTTGTACATTTTATCAGCACCAGGATGGATAGAATATCGAGACTTATGAGATTCGTCCATTACCAAGGTGCGAAGATCGTCTTGTTTCGGAATCCACAAACGATCCTTGAAATAAAGCAAACCATCGTCTTTCGTTTCGAGTTTAAGTTCAAGTTGAAGCGGTAGCTCATAATTAAATAAGTCTTTGATCACACAAAATCGTTGAGCTTGAAGGATACGAGATTGAATATCAGATAGAGTTCGAACAAAATGAAGCTTGACTCGCTCTTTTCGACTAAGCGCATCGGCCACGACATTCGCCTTACCAGGATGGTAGCGAATTTCGCAATCATAATCGTTTAGGAGCTCAACCCAACGTCGTTGCCTCATGTTCAGCTCCTTCTGATTTAGAATATGCTGGAGACTTTTGTGGTCTATGAAAACCACACACTTCGTGCCATAGAGGTAGTGTCTCCAGATTTTGAGAGCAAAAACCACAGCTCCCAACTCAAGATCATGAGTTGTGTAGTTCTTCTCATGAACTTTCAGCTGTCTTGACGCATAAGCTATCACTTTATCCCGTTGCATAAGAACGCAACCAAGGCCTAAGTTGGACGCATCACAATAGACAACAAAATCATCGTTTCCCTCAGGTAGAGATAAAACAGGAGCATCACAGAGCTTCCGTTTCAGCGTTTGGAACGCTTCTTCTTGCTTAGGTCCCCACTCAAAAGGCTTATTCTTCTGAGTCAAAGCAGTGAGTGGAACCGCGATCTTTGAGAAATTCGAAATGAATCGACGATAATAACCAGCAAGACCAAGAAAAGATCGAATCTCTGTAGGTGTCGTCGGTGTATTCCAATCCTTAATAGCAGCTATCTTGGATGGATCTACATGAATACCCTGCTCGTTGACTATATGACCCAAAAACTGAACTTCTTTAAGCCAAAATTCACACTTGGAGAATTTAGCAAAAAGTTGTTCCTTCTTAAGGAGTTCCAATGTCAAACGAAGGTGTTGCTCGTGATCGGCTCGAGACTTTGAATAAACAAGAATTTCGTCGATGAACACAATGATGAACTTGTCTAAATAAGGTTTACAGACCCTATTCATTAAGTCTATAAAGATAGTTGGGGCATTTGTCAAACCAAAAGGCATGACAGTGAACTCGTAATGCCCATATCTTGTGCGGAAAGCAGTTTTGGGAATATCTTCTTCAAGAACACGAAGTTGATGATACCCAGAACGCAGATCGATCTTGGAAAAGCATGAAGCACCTTGCAGCTGGTCGAAGAGATCATCAATTCGAGGTAGGGGATATCGATTCTTGATGGTAAGCTTATTAAGCTTATGATAATTGATACACATTCGAAAAGATCCATCTTTCTTTTTCACAAAGAGGACAGGAGCGCCCCATGGTGAAAAGCTCAGACGGATGAATCCTTTATCAGATAACTCTTGAAGCTATTCAGATAACTCTTGCATCTCCGATGGTGCAAAACGATAACGTGCTTTCGTAATCGGGTTGGCATTGGGTACAAGGTCAATATGAAACTCGACTTGACGAACTGGAGGCAAACCAGGCAGTTCATCAGGAAATACCTCTGGATAATCCCGAACAATCGGAATATCCCAAATACTCTTGCTCTTGTCTTTCTCCTCGGTGACATGTGCTAGAAAAGCAACATATCCTTTTCGCAAATAACTTTGGGCTTTTGTACACGACATAAGCTTCAATCCACCAGATGGCTTCTCGCCACGAACTTCTAAAACATCGCCAGACGGAAGGGGAATATGAACAATCTTATCGAAACAAACCACCTCAGCATGATGTTTGGTTAACCAATCCATCCCCACGATAATATCGAAACTCCCAAGTTGCATCGGTGTGAGGTCAATAGGAAAAAGATGGTTATCAAGGTTTAACTGACAATCACGAATAACATAATCGAGAATAAGAGGTTTACCAGTAGCAACTTCGATAGATAAGGGTTTCCTCAGTTTAGTTCTAGGTATCGCAAGTAAAGGCTCAAAAGATAACGAAACAAAACTTCTATCGACACCAGAATAAAAAAGAATAGACGCAGGTCGATTGTTAACAAGAAACGTACCATTGACAACGAGCTTGTCAGCTCGAGCCTCGTTAGCGTTCAGATTGAATGCTCGTCCACGAGCGGGATTCACATTCGCGTTTGCATTGGCATTTGCATTTGCATTCGCGTTCACCAACCTCGGGCAGTTGTTGCGGAAATGACACATTTCACCGCAATTATAACACGAACCAGGTGGGAATCTCGCAGCATTCCCCTGAACCTGTGCTGGATTCTGAGCGGCTTGATTCTGGCCCAAGGGACAGATATTGGCCAGATGCCCAAGTGTCGCAACCCCCGATCCCTAATCCCAGGGAACTGGCAGCCACGAGCCAGTTTCGGTGGTATCTCGTATTGTCTAATTTGGCAACGGAAATTTTCATCAGGACCGTAGTTAGGAAACATTGATCAGAGTAAAATACCACATTTTTATAACATTAAACAAATGGGTTAAAACCCAAGTTTGTAGTACACACGTTTTCATAGGAATAAATCCTATTTTATTTAACAAAAACATCTATTTTATCTTAGGTAACTTTATTGCCACTTTTCCAAGCCTTCAGTGCTGTCCAGCTGGCTTCTATTTGGCTTTCACAGTTTGTTACCTGAAACGCGTTTTTAAAAACATTTGTCAGTGGGAAATACTGGTGAGTGAATCTCAGTTTAATCAAGTTTAAATAAAATCCCATTGTACAATATTGAGGGTGATCCCGCAATTATATTTGTTTCCAAGACATCACAATTAACATCCATGGTACTGTCGAACCCGACTTGTGGAAATGTTACTCCTTGACCAGGTGGTAACAAATTTTGTATACAAAACCCCAACATACTCATGATAATTGTATTCTTACAAATACTCAATCACTGTTTAATATATAATTAATTAAATGAGGTTTTGTAAAAACAGTTAACAAAAAGCGGATCAACTCACATTGCTGTCTTAGATTTTTCGTAAGGGTTTCCTGGGAATTATCTATAATTTGCACAAATGTACACGCGTTAGTATAATAACCCATTTTAACATTAGTAATACCCTCCCCGAGACGGCATTCCAACAACTACGTCGGGCAGAACCACGACCGCCGTTACAGAACCCTAGATCAATCGGGCAGCGTATCTAATACGTATCCAGGGGTTATAATACTTACAACGGAGCAGAACTTCGCTAATTAGGGGGTATAATACCCGCTTATAAAGCCTACTATTCAGAATTTTAGATTGAGAAATGAAAATGGGACGAACAGACTGAAGATCCGAGGCCATCTATTTATAGTTGCTGAATCTGGGTCTCTTGCGGCCCGCGTAACATAAGCCCAGGGCTTACGCGGCCCGCGTTGACCTCCGGTCAATGCGTAGCTTAGCTGGGTCACTATGTAGCCTCACCAGATGTTGGGCCACGTGGCGGCCCAGGGCCGTGCCAGGCCTTAAGTTGACGCGGCCCGCGTCACGCTTGGGGTGGGGCTTACGCCGCCCGCCTCAGCCCAAAAATTCAATTTTTAATTATTTTTAATACTATTTAATATGTTTGAGGCCCGTTTTCGCGTATGGGGTGTATTTTGGGACATTTTGGAATATTTTAAAATATATTAGGGTGTCGGAAAAATATTCGGGGGTGTCGGTTTATTTGAGGATTGTTATATCTTCCCCACCTTGTTTTTGAGCTCGTCCTCGACATTTACTGGAACAAGTGTGGATATTTCCTTTGCATTTCAGATTCAAGCTCCCATGTATACTCAGGTCCTCTTTTGGTGTCCCACCTCACTTTGACCAGAACTAATCTCTTATGTTTGAGATTCTTGACTTTCTTGTCTTCAATTTGTAGAGGCCTCTCTACAAACTTGAGTTGTTCATTTACCTTTATATCCTTAAGAGGTACCATTAGCGATTCATCAGCTAAGCATTTCTTGAGATTAGATACATGAAATACATCATGTATTCCTGCCATTTCCTCTGCCAGTTATAGCTGATAGGCTACAGGTCCTATTTTTCTAATAATCTCAAAAGGTCCAATATACCTGGGACTTAGCTTTCCTCTTTTTATGAATCTTACTACTCCTTTCCAAGGAGAGACCTTCAACAATACTTTGTCTCCTACTTGAAATTCCAAGGGTTTGCATCGGTTATCAGCATAGCTCTTCTGTCGATCACGTGCTGCTTTCAGTCGTTCCTTGACTTGAATGATCTTGTCGGTTGTTTCTTGCACTATCTCAGGTCCAGATAGTTGCTTTTCCCCCAATTTCTGCCCAACAGACTGGGGTTCGGCTCTTTCGTCCATAAAGTGCTTCGAATGGTGCAGCATTTATACTTGTGTGATAACTATTATTATAAGAAAATTCTATTAAAGGTAAGTGATCATCCCAATTACCTCCAAAATCAATTACACAAGCTCTAAGCATGTCCTCCATTGTCTGGATTGTCCTTTCACTTTGTCCGTCCGTTTGAGGATGATAAGTTGTGCTCAGATTTAACTTGGTTCCCATTGCCTTTTGGAAACTTGACCAAAAATGAGAGGTAAATTGGCTATCCCTATCATAAACGATTGATAAAGGAATTCCACGTAATAAAACAATTTCATTTACATACAATTTGGCTAACTGTTCCATACTGAAAGTTTCCTTCATTGGTAGAAAGTGAGCTGACTTAGTTAGTCTATCTACAATCACCCAGATTGTATCATTACCTTTCTTTGTTTTGGGTAATTTAGTAACAAAATCCATTGTTATTAATTCTCATTTCCACACTGGCATTTCTAACTGTTGCAATAGGCCTAAGGGTTTCTGGTGTTCAGCTTTAACTTGTGAACAAGTTAAACATTTAGAAACATAGGCTGCTATGTCCTTTTTCATTCCTATCCACCAGAAATTCTTCCTTAAATCCTGGTACATTTTATCATTTCCTGGATGCATCGTATACTTAGACTTATGGGATTCTTCTAATATACGATGACGTAGGTTTCCTAATTTAGGTATCCACATTCTCTTTTTATGGAATCTCCAAATTCCATCTGTTCCTTGTTCTAATTCTTTTAGCATACCTTTTAGTTTTTCAGTATCATCCTTGATTACTGATTCTTGTGCTTTTCTGATTTGTTCATTTAACTCCACTTGTAGATTTAATTTAAGAGAACGTACCCTTTTGGCTTTTCATGATACTTTCAACTTAAAGCATCTGCCACTACATTTGCTTTTCCCTCATGATACTAGATATCACAATCATAGTCACTAAGCATCTCCATCCAGCGTCTTTGTCTCATATTCAATTCCTTTTGCCCGAAAACATACCTTAAACTCTTATGATCGGTGAATATGGTAAATTTACTACCATAAAGGTAATGTCTCCAAATCTTAAGGGCAAAAATTATAGCTCCTAATTCCAAGTCATGGGTTGAATAATTTTCTTCATGATTCTTAAGTTGTCTAGATGCATAAGCTATAACCTTTTAGCGTTGCATCAATACACATCCATAACCTAATTTAGAAGCGTCACAATAGACTACAAAGTCTTCAGTTCCTTCTGGTAACGCTAATATGGGTGTATTAGTTAATCTATGCTTAAGAATTCTAAAAGCTTCTTCTTGTTTTGGTCCCCATTCAAACTTAATGGATTTACAGGTTAACTTAGTTAAAGGAATGGCTATTCTAGAAAAATCTCGAATAAATCTCCTATAATAACCGGCCAATCCTAAGAAACTTCTAACCTCAGTTGGTGACTCAGGGGTTTTCCATTTAATAATCACCTCGATCTTTGTGGGATCCACATGAATTCCTTCATGGTTCACTAAGTGTCCAAGAAATTGTACTTGTTCTAGCCAAAACTCGCACTTTGAAAATTTAGCATAGAGCTTTTCCTTTCTTAATAGACTTAAAAGTGTGTGCAAATGATTTGCATGATCTTCCTTATTTTTAGAATAAATGAGAATATCATCTATGAAGACGATTATGAATTTATCCAAATATGGCTTACATATTCGGTTCATCATGTCCATAAATGCGGCTGGGGCATTGGTTAAACCAAATGGCATGACAGTAAATTCATAATGGCCATACCTTGTTCTGAATGCGGTCTTAGGAATGTCCTTTTCCTGTACCTTTAATTGATGATATCCTGACCTTAAATCGATTTTGGAGAAAAATCGAGCTCCTTGCAATTGATCAAACAGATCATCGATTCTCGGTAGTGGGTACCGGTTCTTAATCGTGACCTTGTTTAATTCACGGTAGTCAATACGCATTGATCCATCTTTCTTCTTAACGAATAATATTGGCGCTCCCCATGGTGATGAGCTTGGTTGTATGAATCATTTTTCCAACAATTCATCTAATTGTTTCTTATATTCCTGCATTTCGGCGGGTGCCAAACAGGAAGGTGCTTTGGCAATTGGGGCTGTTCCTGGTAGCAGATGGATTCTGAATTCAACTTCTCTGTCTGGTGGTAGTCCTGGTAATTCCTCTGGAAATACATCTGAAAACTGAGACACTACTGGAATGTCTTTTAGTTCTTTTCCTTTAGTGTTAGTGATTATGGAAATCAAATACACTATAGAACCTTTTCTTATATAACTTGCAGTTTTCATCACAGAGATGAATTTTGTGCATCTAGATGATTTATCTCCTTTAATTGTGATCGTTTTACCTTTGGTGAATTTACTTGGATTGACTTTTGATCACATAAAATACTGGCTTTATTGGCTATTAACCAATCCATTCCTAAAACGACATCAAATCCTACCAGATTCATGGGATAAAGGTTTGCCATAAACTTTTGATTTAAAATTTATATTCTTGCTCCCTGCAAGATTTCAGAAATCCTAACAGTTTCTCCATTAGCTGTCTCTACAAGACATTCTTGTGGTAGTTTAGTTAATGATTGATTTAGAAGTTTGCAAAACGAAGTATTAATAAAACTTTGGTTTGCACCAGAGTCAAATAATACTTTAGCAAAAACATCATTAACTAAAAATGTACCGGCTATCACGTCTGGAATCATCTTGGCTTTATCTGCAGTCAGAACAAATGCTCTAGCATTTTTAGTGTTCCTGTTGTTCACAGCTGGAGCCAATTTTTGGCAGTTTGTCCTGATATGACCTTTCTCTCCACAGTTGAAGCACAGTCCATTACTGGATTTTCGCATGCAATATTCTTCCTTGTGTCCTGGCATCTTGCAGAAATTGCAAAGAGTGGAGCATTTTCCCGAATGCTTTTTCTTGCAGACCTTGCAGAAGGGTGCAGAGGTAGAACCCATATTCCTATGATTGTAATTCCCAGAACGGAATTCTTGAGTAAGCCTTTGGGTTAGGTTTCTCCTTTGTTCTTCTTCTCTAGTACGGATTAATTCATCTGTCAAGGTATTCGCTAGTTCTACAGCTTCTTCTATAGTTTGAGGTCTAGCCGCCTTGACTACATGTCTAATCTCTCCGATTAATCCCCAGATGTAACGGGAGATTAACACTGGTTCAGGTGATGCAAGGGTTGGTACTATTCTAGCATATTCAAAGAATGTGGTAGTATAACCCTTACTATCTACCCCGGTCATTCTTAAGTTTAGGAACTTATTTGCTATCTGTTCCTTTTCATTGGGAGGGCAGAATTTCCTTTCTACCATATTCTTAAATTCTTCCCATTCCAGGTTGTAAATCCTATCACTTCCTCTTGATTGGAGGATAGTGTTCCACCATTCTAAGGCTGAGTTCTTAAACAGATTAGAAGCAAACATTATTTTGTCTTCTTCAGCACACTTACTTATTTTTAAAACAGCCTCAGTTTTCTCTATCCAGCGTAGGGCTGCAATGGGTCCTTCATTGCCCGAGAATTCTATTGGTTTGCAGGACCAGAATTCCTTGTAAGAACAACCGTAAGACACGGTTCTTCTTCTTTTGGGAATGGGCACTTGAAGTACAGGTCCATTGTTCACACTGTGTTCTGGTTCAATTGGTCGCTTACTGCTATGTTTACTTTTATTATTCGCTTCTTGAACCGTTTGAATAATAAATGGCATTGCATCTATGATTCTTTGTGCCACTATGTGTTGAACGGCACTATTATCCATTTGGTTTCCATTGTTATTGATGCTTGGATTCTCATTAACCACGTTAATGTTACTCTAGTTATCATTATTCAGATTTCCTTGATTTCCTTCGTCGGCTATCCGAATTTTAAACATTTACCCCGTATTAATATCACAAAATAATATTTAATATAGTCAATCACATGACACGCAATTTAGCCAAAAGCGTCGATCATTGCGACTTTACTCTATTCATCTACCATATATCTATTACACACTAGTACTGAAATAAAATTACAATACCAACTGAAATAAATAATAGTAGGCATCCGTACACACATATTTTATTTTATTATTTTATTATTATTATTACTATTACCGTTTCCTACCATCACAATCAAGGATATGGATTCATCCAAAAATCCATATTGCGCTCGTCGTACTTCCAGACGAGTCGCTCTCCCACCTGTCTCATTCTCTCACTGCTTTCTAAAATTTCCTCACCAAATGTCCTAAGTTCTTGTACGTTTTCTGCACTCATTGGGGGTGCAGGTTCTAGGACTGGGTTCGGAATCTGGGGTGCGGTTTCCTGATGTGGGGGTGTAGGTGCCTGAAATCGGTAAGGATCTTCTAGGATCTCCCTAATGTATTCATCGTGGAAATAAGGATCTAAAGGATCCAAACCTAGGTAGGCTCCTACGTTCTGCATGGGTGTGTCTTCATGTATCGGGTAGCGTTGCACATAGTCCCTAATGTCATCCCACCAGGGGTCGTAATTTGGGTCTAGGGGGTTTGGTGCTGGTACCCTAGGGATTTCTTCTGGATTAAAGTCATGCATCTCTACTTGGTTTTCAGGGTTTTCTATCTCCATCGGTTGGTCAGCGATTGGTGGCTGTGGTTGGGGTGCTATGATTTGCTCCAAATTAGGATCAGCTGCAGTGGTTGCTAGGATGTGAATATTTGCTATTCCCCTATTTATCATATCCTGGGCATAGGCATCTGTCTCTCTCTTGGCTGCTGCTAGTACCCTCTGGTCTTGTAACTTTTTCATACGCTTTCTACGCTCGTGTGCCCCTCGACTGAACCATCCCCTCTTTTTCTGAGGAAATGGCTCTTCTGACTGAGCCTTAAACACAAAGATTCCTTCTTCCGTATCAGCAGAGTACCCTGAGAGGGCAGGCTGAGAAGAGGAGGTGCCTTCGCTTCTAGGCGAACCAGACAATTGACGATACGCATCAGATGGTCCTTGGTCGCTCATACTGTAAACTAACAAATAGTCAAATAACACATGGCAATAAAATACAGTTATGCACGTATTTCCGTAATTGATTTCCTAACACTTTACATTTTGATGTCAGCAGAACACCTCTGTGGCTGAATCAGTGGCTTAGCTCTGATACCACCTTCTGTCGCAACCCCCGATCCCTAATCCCAGGGAACGGGCGGCCGCGAGCCAGTTTCAGTGGTATCTCGTATTGTCTAATTTGGCAACGGAAATTTTCATCAGGACCGTAGTTAGGAAACATTGATCAGAGTAAAATACCACATTTTTATAACATTAAACAAACGGGTTAAAACCCAAGTTCGTAGTACACACGTTTTCATAGGAATAAATCCTATTTTATTTAACAAAAACATCTATTTTATCTTAGGTAACTTTATTGCCACTTTTCCAAGCCTTCAGTGCTGTCCAACTGGCTTCTATTTGGCTTTCACAGTTTGTTACCTGAAACGCATTTTTAAAAACATTTGTCAGTGGGAAATACTGGTGAGTGAATCTCAGTTTAATCAAGTTTAAATAAAATCCCATTGTACAGTATTGAGGGCGATCCCGCAATTATATTTGTTTCCAAGACATCACAATTAACATCCATGGTACTGTCGAACCCGACTTGTGGAAATGTTACTCCTTGACCAGGTGGTAACAAATTTTGTATACAAAACCCCAACATACTCATGATAATTGTATTCTTACAAATACTCAATCACTGTTTAATATATAATTAATTAAATGAGGTTTTGTAAAAACAGTTAACAAAAAGCGGATCAACTCACGTTGTTGTCTTAGATTTTCCGTAAGGGTTTCCTGGGAATTATCTATAATTTACACAAATGTACACGCGTTAGTATAATAACCCATTTTAACATTAGTAATACCCTCCCCGAGACGGCATTCCAACGACTACGTCGGGCAGAACCACGACCGCCGCTACAGAACCCTAGATCAATCGGGCAGTGTATCTAATACGTATCCAGGGGTTATAATACTTACAACGGAGCAGAACTTCGCTACTTAGGGGGTATAATACCCGCTTATAAAGCCTACTATTCAGAATTTTAGATTGAGAAATGAAAATGGGACGAACAGACTGAAGATCCGAGGCCATCTATTTATAGTTGCTGAATCTGGGTCTCTCACGGCCCGCGTAACATAAGCCCAGGGCTTACGCGGCCCGCGTTGACCTCCGGTCAATGCGTAGCTTAGCTGGGTCACTATGTAGCCTCGCCAGATGTTGGGCCACGTGGCGGCCCAGGGTCGTGCCAGGCCTTAAGTTGACGCGGCCCGCGTAACCCTTGGGGTGGGGCTTACCTGGCCCGCCTCAGCCCAAAAATTCAATTTTTAATTATTTTTAATACTGTTTAATATGTTTGAGGCCCGTTTTCGCGTATGGGGTGTATTTTGGGACACTTTGGAATATTTTAAAATATATTAGGGTGTCGGAAAAATATTCGGGGGTGTCGGTTTATTTGAGGATTGTTATACCAAGTTTACCACACGTAGTGCATTGCTTGCAAGCTTGATGTGCAACATCATGACCGTTGCAGCGAGCACAGTGAGGTGCGGTACCAGCATATACTTTCTTCGGAGGCGGTTGAGCCGGTGGGTTCTGAGGGTTCTGAGCTGTTACTGCAAAATTCTGAGCACCCTTTCGCTTTCTCGATTTCTTCGACGACTCACCTTTCTTACTCTTACCCTTTTCCTTGACAGAATCGGTCGACTTCTTCTTATCACCCTTACGGGTAAGTTTACCCTTCCTGACTTGAGACTCAGTCAGGGTAGCCGACAACTCGATCGCGTGACAAACAGTAGTAGGATTAATGCCAGTCACAATATCCTGTATGGAATCGGGTAAACCATCGATATACCTCTCTATCGATTTCTCCAACGGAGTAACCATAGTAGGACACAGAAGACTGAGCTCCTCAAAACGATCCGTATACGCACGGTGTTCTCCCCCATCTTTCTTTAGATCGTCAAACTCTCGTTCCAATACTCGAACCTCGTGACGGGGACAAAACTCTTTCATCATGAGAGCTCGAAGCTCTTCCCATGTCTGTGCTAATGCCACTTCAGCACCCCTATCGCGCATTACTCCGTTCCACCACGTAAGAGCACGCTTCTCAAACACACTTGATGCAAATTCAACCTTACGCCTATTCAGACATTGCACATGTCTGAATGTGCTCTCGATACTTTCGAACCATTGAAGGAGCGCCGTTGCTCCTTGCGACCCAGAAAACTTCAATGGCTTAGCAGAATTGAAATTCTTGAAATTACACTGAGCATTGTTATTATTATTGTTGTTGTATAACTCGTGGATTTGGGTCACAACGCCTGGAAGCACAGCAGCCATTTGCTGAGAGACAAGGGCTGTGACTTCTTCAGCAGTAAAAGATTGTGCATCACGTCGAGGAGGCATTATCTAAAAGGAAATATGAGAAACAAGTGAGGTCGACAATTAGGAAAAACAAAAGAGGTATTGAAAACATCGACAAAACACAAGGAAGGCGATCATTTGTTCGTTACCTCGAACAAACAAACAACACGCAGTGACTAATCAAAGTAAATGAATCAAAATAATGTATCGCGAAGATATGCTCGCCTATAAGTGAACACTTACCCCAAGAGTTCCTAGGTAAGAGTGACTGGTCCGATTATGTGGATTTGTACGAACACTCTAGCCTTAGACAGAAAACTCAGGGTACATGCATTCACTCTTCCAGTTTGCACGTGTTCACATTATTTAGACCCAAACTTTGACGAGATTTTGAAAACTCAAAAGGCACTAAGCCAAATATGAGTCAAACTGGAAGGGTTCAAAACCTAGTAATCAATCATCCTAGAACGGATGATTAATTTTCGAAGCAGATTCGAAATTTGTGTTCTCGTTGTGGTTATCACCTAAGGGTAGGTGACGGTTTTGTTTTTAAAAATCTAAACGCAGAAAACTTGCGTTGGGGTCCTAGAAAGTTATAGTCTAGGTCAAAGCATTACTAATAACCTAATTCCGTATAACCATTGGCTCTGATACCAAACTCTTCTGTCACACCCCGACCACGTAAAACAACAAATCGTGGCGGAAACGTCGGGGAGTGTTGTAACAGAATTATTGTTTCACAACCATGGACACAAAAAGAGTTTCGTTTTATTTATTCATTAAGTAATTTACATTGTTTTAACACAAAACAACCGAGTTACATATCGACTATCACTGTTATTATGTCACTAAGGCCTCGTCCAAATCCTATGTGACTCATGCATCCTAGTAATCAACATCAAGCAACATCACCTGAAACATATGTAAAAACAAAGTCAGCAAAGAAATGCTGGTGAGCACATAGGTTTTATAGGAGTGTCTGATTCATGGCTAGTTTACATGTTGCAATACCTTATTAAAAACCTTGTTTTGAAAAGAGTATAATATTGCAACGAAATTAACCAACTCAAATCAAGCGGGTTATAATTATAAAACCTCGTAGCCATGATTCTTAACCCAAAAACATTTGTTTTAGTAAACCAAATTGTAAAACATCTCGTATTAACTCGTTAATAAAACTCGTATGGTTTATATCCTTTCGAAAACATCGTTATGTGACATCGTTTTAAAATCGTTTACCCAAGTAACCTAAATAACGTCACGGTATGTAATATGTTGAAAACACTTACATATAAGAAGTACCAGCGGCGTATCTACCATGTTTTCATCACATTACACCCGTCCCGTTATCTAAACACTTAACCAAAAACCAATCGTTTATCCAACTCGTTTAATCTTGTTCAAATCGTTTCCAAATCGTTAACTCGTTTAAATCGTTTAAATCATCCTCGTTTTAATTGTGAAAACTATTTTTGGTCGTCTCGCTAATAACATTCAAACCTTTGTGACTCGACTATCTCGCTTCTCGCATTAACAAACCCCCAAAGGGTAAGTTAACAATCACAGATTCAGTCGTTACCCACCTAACCCACACATAACCATGGGTGCAGTCTGATAACGGGATTTGTCAGATCCTATGGTACCATAACCTAATACTGGTCGGTTCGGCCAAAATTAATGAATATCATTCGTTATGTAACTACAACCAACAAGTTCGTTCACATTATCGAAATCGTTATTAGTTTAGTATAAACCATCTTAATCGTTTTTGAAATCATCGTTATAATATCGAAAATCGTTTTGATACATATGAATCACCCCAAAACAATTGAAAACAGTAAAATAGGGGAACTATGTACTCACATGAAGTGCAAAGTATCCTCAATCAATAGAACTTCAACAAACTCAAGTAAACCAGAGAAATCAAGCAGCACCTAGTAGTCGAATCACTAGTCAAACAATAGACGCCTAAATCGGAAGATCAGACAGAATGAGGTCTTGTAAACCAAATGAGTGTTGGAACTCATGTGATATGGTTTAACAAAGCCTACATCCTAAATCGGAACCTAACCTAAGTGCTTTCGACCCATTGCGACCCATCAAGGTAGCTTACGCTACTTTAACGCGTCGTTCGCGCAAAGCGCGTTCGAGACGTCTAACTAGTCCTATGACAAGTATTATATGCCTAAACATGTTGCATAATCAATTAAGTGACAAAATTTTATGTTACATATGCTTAATTATCAATTATGCATGAAAAGGGCATTTTGGTCATTTACTTAAGGCATATAAACTACTTATCATACAACTAATTAAACCTAAGTGACCATAAGATATAACCTCGGAAGGTTATTCCCTATGCAACTATGGTCACTAAACATGTTTGGTCGGATCCTAATGATCGACCAAACGGGTCGAGTTCGAAAGTCTAAACGGGTGTTTAGTCCTCTTGACTTACGACTCTACACAAGCACTAAACTAAAAGTGACGAGCTAAACATGCTAAAACATGTTTAGTTAAGTTAGAAAACAGGTTTTGATATCAAAACAAACGGTTTTGATACCCAAGAGTAGTTTGGTTACAAAATACGCATAAATACGCATTTTGGCCGAAACTACGACTCGTCACTACGCCTAATCAACGTGGTAATCAGTAGGTATAGTCACAAGGGACTATAACCATCATGATTACGCTCACGTTGCAAAGTTCAAATGAACTTTGTGTTGACCATTGACTGGTCAAAGCTGAAAGTCAAACTCTGTTTGACTTTCATGCTTGAAAAACGAAACAAGAACGAAAGAATACTTACAACGGGTCCAAGCAAGTTTGATTTCCCAAGTATTCTCAGGTATGAAGTGGTTAACACTTCAACTTAGAGAAATCTCAGAAAAATCAAGTGGGTTTTGAGAAAGAATGGTGGGGGGTATTTATAGATTTGGCACAACCGTTAGGATCGTTTATCGGGAAATGAGCTTCGATCATGGCCGTACACCTCATGCCCATTGATTTGCAATACTAGGGGTGCCCCAATACCAACCAATGGTATTGAAAAAGTTACAAAATAGACCCCCAAGTTCAACCCCATTGCTGAAAAATGCAGAAAATCAAGTTTCTGTCCAGATCAGGTGCTCGCGCTGCGCCACGGGGAGAGGCAGTTGGTGCTCGTGCAGCGCCACCAAGTACCAGATACAGCGAAGTTTCAAAAATGGCAGAAATGGTCCCTTCAGCCCGTTTAAGCCATTTTCGATGCGTTTAAACCCCGTTAACCTCATTTCAAGGCTCTAAAATGAAGTTAAAGTATAGGGAACATGAAACATGCTCAAAAACATCTCGGATGTCGGTTTGTTTGGTCGTACGGTTGCGTTATTTGGTTAATTACGACGAAACACGAATGAACGCGAAAAACGATCCAAATTACGCGACGAATGGATTTTTATCAAGCCAATCACTAAAATAAAATATTTTAATGATTACATAAATTTTTGGATGTCCGGATATATTCAGAACGTAAGATATGCGCGAAAATGCAAACTTATGCACTTTTTGACGCTTTTAGTCCCTATTGATCAATAAAGTTTATTTTAGCATACCGAACCCCTCAAAGCCTATTTCTAAGTTATGTAAAGGATATTTAGGGTATGTTTAACTTATGATCAAGTTTCGGAATGTTCGTTACTATACAAATCGGTATAGTTTCACAGTTTGACACAATTAGTCCCTGTGATCGAACAAACTTGATTTCAACACACCAAACCATCCAAAGCTTATTTCTAAGTTATGTGGAGGTTATTTAAGGTATGTTAAGCCTATGTCACTATTCCGGAGTGTTTTTCGCGTTATACTGATTGCGTTTATGCACCAGTTTGCGTATAACCTTCCAGAAAGCAATTTAAAGCTTGAAATCGGAATCGAATCAAATTATAAAATCATCAAACACAATTACACACATAATAACACCAAAACACATATAATAACACCAAAGCACATTGTTTTATTGATAATTGACATTGTTTTACATTATACGACTATTACAGAACACAGTTGTCACATTTTCATATGTTTAACGCATTACATAACGCTTCGATTAATCCGTTCGATGTTTGCAATGCAGCCGCGACGCAAAGCACGCGAGTCTAATTACTAATTAATTATTAACTAAGATACATTTTTCAACTTTTGTTAATAGTGATTTATAATTTTATTAGCATGGAGTATAACATTGATTCTTATGTGTTAAATGTAGTAAATGACTTTTGTCATTTACTTCATAATTTCATTTACATCCCTTAATTTTTAATAAATTTATTATACGACTCTACAATTTCAATAACAAAATATTTTTTGATTTTTAACAAATTTAGATTACAGCCCCTGAACTTTAATAAGGTTACCTACACTCTTCACATTTTAAGCTGCAATTATTATGAACGACGTCTAGCTTTCATTTATCTTATACAAAGTTACGTATGTTGCGCTAAATCTTTTTTGTGCTATACAGAGTGTCGGTACAATATTGATACTATAATAAAACGAACCAATAAAACCATATTTTTTCTGCAACATGCGAGTTGATATTACTTGTTTAAGCTATATTTAAATTAGATCAGTAATAAATGTTATTATCCGCTAAACCGATGCAACGAACGAGTATTATAAACCTTGTATACGAAAATGTCATTGTAACTTATCTCTTTGAAGTTTTAATAAATTTTGAGCAAAGCGAGTATTTTAGAATAAATTTTTATTATAATTGTGAATAAATATTGATTTGACAAAATCTGATTCTAGTTTAACAATCATTATCACTAACACTTGTGGTCATAGTTATAACTATTTATCAATATTTTTTTCAATATCTAGTGAATATAAACGTATTGCTATTATTTTATTCTCTAAAAAAACTATTTGATTATAAAAGAGATTATAATATTGCACACTTTACATGCCAAATTATACTATGTAATCAAATCTAATCTAATCTAATCTAATCTAATCTAACCTAACTACTATAAATAAAAAAAAAACCAACTTTTAGACACGTGTCATTCATTGAAGGTATCCTCAAATCTATATTTATTTAAATAATAAATTAATATTAAATCTTATTATACTTTAATAAAATATTATCCTTAAATCTAAATTATTAATTTAATATATTTTTAAAACAAAATACATCTCTTATCTACTTATCTTATATTAAATATATAAATAATAAATTAATATTAAATGTTATCCTAATTTATTAAAAATATAACATTTTTTTATTATTTGGTATACAAAATTATGTTTATTCAACTCGTGTAAAACGCAAGGTTTTTAAGGATATAATTTTTTTTTATTTGGTAGATTTTTCAACCCGACTATACACGAGTTTTAAAGATACGATGTTTTTAGTATTTAATATACAAAATTACATTTATTTAGGATATAATTTATTATTATTATTATTTGGTAGATTTTTCAACCCGACTATACACGGGTTTTTAAAGATACGACGTTTTTAGTATTTAATATACACGTGTAATATACGGGGGTTTTAAGGATGTATTTTTTATTATTTGGTAGATTTATTCAACTCGATTATACACGGGTTTTTTAAAGATACGACGTTTTTAGTATTTAGTATACAAAAATTACATTTATTTAATCTGTCTAACACACATGGTTTTTAAAGATATAACTTTTTTATTATTTGATATATAAAATTACATTTATTTAACCCGTACAATATACAGGGTGCATAAAGATATAACTTTTATTATTTAATATATAAAATTACATTTATTCAATCCGTGTAATACACGGGGTTCTAACCTAGTATAATGTTATTTAAAGTTTTAAATTTGGAATAATTAACTACATAACACCATCATCGTCAATTAGTAAACTTATTTTTCTTATATTTTTTTTTTGTTAAAAACTAAAATTTCGTATTTATTATATTTTTTATTAAAAACTAAAATTTCTTATAAACGAACCAAACAAACGTGCTAGCTTGTTTATGTTCATTGCTTTAGTTTAACCTAATGAAGAAAAAAAACTCTTTAACAAATGGATGTACATAATATTTATTTTCCTTTATAATTGTTCACAAGCGATAAGATTCGTGTGCAAATACGGATGATTTTTAGAAAACAATGCATAACACATTTTGATAGAAAGTAAAAAAATAATTAGTGGAGACTTACAAACCAAACTTTTGTACAAAGCCTTTGTATAAACGTTTTATGAAATTTATTTAATACATACATGCATATATAGTATCTGGATCATGTCATGATAAAACTTTTGTACGAAGCCTACCCGACAAGTAGAGGAGTACAAGTGGCATTGGCCTGAAGGATCATGTCGAGCCACACTCGTACTAACGTATAGTCCTCGTCTTTTGTCCAAGCTAGGTAGGTTCCCTTTCGACGAGGAGCGTTTGGTTCCTTCTTTTTATGAGACCGTTTACCACGTTCAGATGCCTCGGCAACGGGCTCGGGTTATGTCTCTGGTACCGTTTCTATCTCGGGTTTGGTTTCTTGGGTGGACGGTTGCGAACCGGTCATGGATGCAAAGGCTTGTGGACCTTGAAAGAACGGTTGCGAACCGCCCATGCCTAGTATTTGTGCGTACGCAAACATATTCTGGTCCATCTCTTGAAAATTGAAGTTTGGTTGCGGTTGGGTGGTGTTCGGGCGGTATGAAGTGGGGTTACCGGGTCTAGACGGAACACCGAAAGGGGGTCGGAAGGGATCCATGATGTAATTTTTTTTAAAACTGTGAAGTAGTATAGAAGAGGGTAGGAAAAGTTTATAAAAAATAGGTGAAAAGTGGAGTGTTATATAGGTAAAAAAGTGGAATAAAAAAATTTATTGTTTGTTACCGTTCTTCAAGGGTCGAATTTTGAAAGGTGTGCGACAATTTAGCGTTTTAGGCCGGAGGGTGTGTGGGCGCCACCCAGGCCCGCTCATCGTCTATAGCACCCCAAGGCGCTATACATCCACACCGAGGAATTCAAGAGGGGGCGCCATTGATGGGGCTCCATCATGGTAACGAGGGAGAAAGGCTTTACCAGGTGGGGCCCACTTGATTTAAACAAATGAAATCTTTTTTTTAATTTTGTTTAATAGGGGGCTCCATCCCACCCCATGCAAGTTAAAGGGAGGCGTGATAAAGCCCCATGGCTGAGGTGGATCATACGTGTCGCTTACGTGACCTGATAAAGCCCCTAGGGGGCTCCAACCACACCCTCCAGCCTTATAAAGCACGCTGTAGAGTTTTTTTTATTTTTTTGAAAAAAAAAAACGCCCAAGTAGGGCTGGCAATTTATACACGAGACACGAATACACGACATGTACCTACACGACTTTAACAGGTAACAGGTAAGACCTTAACAGGTTTCGTGTACTTAAACAGGTAGACACGAAATTACCTGTTAATTTTCGTGTCTAAACAGGTATAATACCTGTTTACCTGTTAAGTACCTGTTAGTACCTGGTTATTTTTAAAATGAAATAAATATATATATATAATATATATAGTCTATTTATCCCTAATACCTTAACAACCCTAATTCTTTCCAGCCGTCACTCATTCTCTTCTCTCAAGTCTCAACTCTCAAGTCTCAAGTCTCTAACTCTCAACACAGCCGATTGCTCCCGACTCTGAGTCCGTCACCGGCCGTCACCTAAGGGGTATGTATACTCCTCCGACAACCGCCGTTTAAGATTCATGTTTATCTTTCTATTCGATTTATGTAACACCCATGTTCTTGTTCTGGTATCGAATCGGTTTCTTGATGCTATTTGTTTTGTAGCTACATTTGGTGAATCGATTCTTGACACTTTTCGTTATCGGATTCTGTTACTTTGTTCGATTATCAGTTCCCTTTGTTCTTGATAATGTGTAGGATTTTGATTTTTTTTCAAGGTTATGTGTCGATTCTGTTACTTTGTTCGATTATCAGTTCCCTTTGTTCTTGATAATGTGTAGGATCGGATTCTGTTACTTTGTTCGATTATCAGTTTCTGGGTGTGTCAAAAAGCTTGTTGATTTCATATGGGATTTATGTTGTATGAATGTTTGTGTCACTTATAGTATGGAAAACCCCCTTTTGGGCAAAGTTTGAATAAGCAAGTTTTGTTAAACTTTCTTGTACAGTATCATCTTTGAAAGTAAAGTGAAAATGAAATTAAAAATTTGGGGCTTTTTGTCCTATTTTGTATTTGGGGATTTTGAACTTTTGATTGCTCACATTAGTTAGTATTTACTATTTAGGTAATTATGAGTGACCCACAAAAGGTGGAAAAGGCGAAGGATAAGAAAGCTAAAACAACGGTATGTTTGTTGATTCAACTATACTTATGTTGGTTCAAGTTTGGTTTTATTTTTGTGTAACTTTATGTATTTTTTTCTTTATTCTTTCTAGACGGGGAGTGATTCTATCCATGTTGATTTAGAAGATGACTTCTCAATGGATATGGATGTGGATGATGAGGTTCACTTGGTGGATGAAGAAGATATAAGCGATAGCAAAGCAGGGTCAAAGAGAAAACAAAAAGAAAGAAAAGAGAGATCTCCTGTGTGGCTTTACTTCATTAAACACACTAACAAAAAAGTAGGAAAAAGGGTCCCAACCGAGTGCAAGAAATGCCATCATATCATAATGTATAATAGTGGCCAAGGTACGGGTAATCATACGAAACACATAAAAAGCTGCTTTGGTTTTACTTATAAAGATGTTGGTCAAATGCTTTTAAATAGTGACATGAAGTTAAAGTCGTCTTCTTTTTCTAACAATACGTTTCGTGAGATGATTTTAGATGCTATTGTGATGCATGAATTACCTTTGTCATTTGTTGAGTATAAGGCTTTTAGAGTTTTGTTTGAGTATTTGCAACCCGATGTGAATATTCCCTCTAGAAATACCATAAAATCTGATTTAATGCAAAAGTTTAAGAGAGAAAAAGAAAAGATGAAAGTTATTCTTATGGAATCAGCTGGGAAGTTATGCTTAACTGGAGATTTATGGACTTCTATTATTACTGATGGGTATTTAGCAATTACAGTTCATTATATTGATAAACATTGGGTTTTGCAAAAGAGAGTTTTATCATTTTCTTTCATGCCACCACCTCATACTGGTGTTGCCATATGTGAAAATGTGTTTTCTATTCTAGTAGAGTGGGGTATAGAAAAAAAAATATTTAGTGTGACATTGGATAATGCATCTTCTAATGATGCTTTCATTAGGCTTCTAAGAGAACAGTTGAATACAAAATCACCACTTGTTTCTAAGGGTGCTTTTTTTCACTTGAGATGTTGTGCACATATTTTGAACTTGATTATGCAAGATGGGTTAAAGGAAATTGATGATTGTGTTTACAAAGTAAGAGAGAGTATCAAGTATGTGAAAGGTTCACAACAAAGGAAGGAAAAGTTTTTGGAATGTGTTTAAAAAACAAAAGGGGTTAAGGCAAGATGTTGTTACTAGGTGGAATTCCACATATTTAATGCTTGATGGTGCTCTTTATTATCGACGTGCATTAACCATTTAGAATTGAGTGATTCTAATTATAAGGAATGTCCAATTGCATCAGAGTGGGATAGGATTGAAAAGATATGTTCATTTCTTGAAGTGTTTTATGATGTGACAAATGTTTTTTCGGGTACCAAATATCCGACTGCAAACTTGTACTATCCACATGTTTTTTTGGCTTATTTGACTCTGTATGATGGAATGAATTCTGAAGATGAGTATATAAAACATATGGAAAACTTGATGATGGGGAAGTTTCAGAAATATTGGTCTGATTTTAGTCTTACATTGGCCGTGGCTGTGGTGTTGGATCCTAGATTCAAGTTGCATTTTATCGATTGGAGTTATTCAAAAATTTATGGAGAGGGAAGTAGTGAATATACACATGTTGATCAGTTATTGCATTCTACTTTTCATGAATATGACACTGCCTTGTTAAATGAGGGTGAGGATACAAGGGATCAGTCAACGCCTACTTCAGATGGTAGCAAAGGTGTTAAGGACACAAGTGGTGTTTCAACATATGGTGCGAGTTCAAGACTTAAGGTAATTTTTATGTTTGTTCATTTATTTGTTTTATGTATATTGTCTTTTAATTATTAACTAACTATTTTTTTTATTAATATGTTTTAGGATTTTGATAAATTTCAAAGTAAAGATTTGACAACTAATCAAAAGTTAGAACTGCAATTGTACTTAGAGGAGTCAAGAGTTGATAGGAACTCACCACTTGATGTGTTGGCTTTTTGGAAAGCCAATGAGTTTAGATATCCCATACTAGCGAGGATGGCAAGAGACTTTTTGACTATTCCGGTATCTACTGTGGCATCGGAGTCGACATTTAGTGCAAGTGGAAGAGTGATTACCGAACATCGAAGTTCACTTAGTAAAGCTACCGTTGAGGCTCTAATATGCACAAAAGATTGGTTACATGGAGATTTTTGTAATGTCCATCTTTGCTTGATTTTATTAAGTTTTATACATGATATTATATTAATTTTATAATGTATATGTTTGTTTGTACTTTGTAGGTTCTAACAAAGTTAGTGTGGAAGAGCTCACTGAAGATATAATGTCACTTGACATTAGTTGTGAATCAAATGCTTCAAACTCGGTGAACAATGAACAATCCTAAGGTACCTCACTCTAAAACTTTCTAATAATATTACTTGATAAAACTATATGAATATGAATATGTCCAATTATCCATGATTAATATGACTAATTGACTATATTTATTTTGTGTGTAGGTTTGATTGTTTGGAATTGAAGATTTGAGAAGAAAGACCAATTGGAACTTGGAAGTTTGGGACTTGATATTGTTTTCAATATATGTTTTGATTAGAATTCTATGTGTTTTTGTCTTAAATTTGTTAAGGAACATGGATTTATGTTTTATTTTAAGACTTTTATGAACTTTCGTCGACTTTTGTTTCGCTGAAAGGTTGTCTAATATGTGTTTCTAAACAGCTATTATCGTGTACTATCGTGTATTATCGTGTATACCAGGTATAAACAGATTCGTGTTCGTGTTTGGGTTTGGGTTACAGGTACACGATAAATTTTCGTGTCGTGTACAGGTATACCCATTTCGTGTTCGTGTCTTATCGTGTTCGTGTCTTATCGTGTACGGGTATACACGATATGCCAGCCCTACGCCCAAGGGGGCGGTTTACAGGCGTTGGGGGCATTTTTTTTTTGAAAAAACGCAAAAAAAAACCTCACTACGGATATTCTTAGAAATGTTATGGGAGAAATGTTAAACTTGATGGGGGGAGTCATCTAGATTAATTAACAAGTTTTTAAGGAAAATATCACATTTCTTGTAGTGGATATCTAAAAATGATATAACATTTCATATTGTTATTTTTATATTAAAAACTAGTAGTAAAACCCGTGTGTAAACACGGGTGGTTTTTAGAAAACCATGCATAATACATTTTAATAGAAAATATAGATAGATATATAGATATTGTACCAAAACTTGTTATCTATTATAGATAATAGACAACTATAAACATAGATCATCGGTTAATATATCAGTTACGTACGACTATTTCCATTCTCCTATCCAAAAAAGGAGTACCCACCCATTGACAATGTAACTGTTTATAGACATAAGTACATATAAAAGATGTCTACGAAGCTAAATTAGTACCACCAAGAAACCAAATGTACAACCACAAACAACCATCACATTGAACATTGTTTATAAACCTCCAATCAACACAACACTCATGAAGAGGACTTAATCTTTGTCACGAAATGCACAATTTTTGTTAGCTTCAACAACTGAGCAGACTTGTGAAATTCAAATGAAAGTTCATCACCAAAAACAATATTTTGGTTCTTCAGATAACCAGGCCATTCAACAATACCGTAGCTGAATCTAGTATTGGTTTTTTGAGATATTGTAAATAGTTCCTGGACTTCACCTTTTAGATTTTGGATCTTAACAGGCTTAAGATTATTCGTATCCAGATCCAATGCAGATGATACATCTGATGGCAGATGCTAAAAAACAGAAAATTGAATAATGAATTTTATAAAATATTGATATATAACTGAAATTGTTGAAATAACGAAACAAAGTAAGAACTGCAAAAACTTACAAGGCTGTGTTCAGCTTGTGTGGTGAAGTGTAAAACTGGCTCTGAAGTGAATGATGCTAAATAAACCTTTTGAACTTTACACGGTCTATCAACAACTTGTTTATCCTCTACAATGGTCTTGCCACGAAGATTGCGCATCTTTTCAACCAAAGTAAATGAATTTAGTCTATAACAACTCTGAATTCTTGAAGTTTTGTAACTTTCTTTATCAACACAAACTATCTTGTCAACTCAGCTTTGAATTTTAAGACTCAATCATATAGAAGAATATCAACTTATCAAAACAATAATAAAATGGGCAGTGTAAAACTAATAAACGCTTACATTAGATACAACACTTGGAGAGGCAGGAGTGTCATCAACAGAAAAATCTTTAGAGTGAAGTTGAGGATCATTAACATCAGCAGTTATTTTTACAGAATGATCTTGAGACTACAAAATTTTTTTAAAAAACCGTGTTATACTTATTGTACAATAAAATATATCTGTATATGTTTATATACAATACATAAGAAAAGAAGGAAAATTTAAACTTACAACACTTTTAACATCTGACTCATCAACCAGAGCCGCTACCTTTGCATCGAATATGCCATCATCAACAGACTATATTTACAAGAATGATCATATATAAGAAACCGTATTTTAAATCATAATAATAAGTAAATATTACATGTGTATATATACATTAAAAATATCTTCAAAACTCGTAAACTGCATAGAATGGTCAACTGTGGCTCCAGTCTCAGCATCATCTAAAGCAACTTCACTAGAATCCAGATCTTGTTTGTGTTTAGTGTACAATATGGCATTTCAATAGTTATTAGCATAATATAATAAAAGTTACTTATTAACATCATGTTATCAAATAGATGTATATTAACATCGAATTTTTATACCGCAGCTAATAAGTCAAGGCCATCATTTCCATAAACCGAATCATCCAAAACAACAACATCAGCTTTCTTGAAAGAAATTTCAGTTCCAGTTTCGGGATGGAAAACAGAAAGCTCAAGCGTTTTAGATGCAATCATGGTGAAAACCAACCAAGATTCAGCTGCTATCGGAACTTCTTCAATCACTTTTAACCATCCATCAGTAAAATCGCATCCATCGGTCCATCCTTTCATCATCACATTCCAAAACCTTTCGCCAACATAGATAGTTGCCATCCCATACTCGTAATTTTTACCATAGAATTGTTTCTAGAATTTCTTAACAATTAGCTATAGAAGAAGTAAAAAAAAAATTAGTGTAGACTTACAAAATTGATATGAACTAATGATCAACAGAGGTTACAACGGGTTAGTCAACAAAAGTTACAAGGAGGGTTAGTCAAAAGGGGTTCCAGTATTTACACGCAACCTAACCACTGTTGTCTATCAACTGTTACATACCTCTGTTGCTTTCCAACAGAGGTTTCCTAACAACTGTCATCCATTATGCCCAACAGAGGTTGCAACGTGCACAGATGTTAACTATCAGATGTTAGTCAACCGATGTTAAAAGAGTTAGTCAACAGACGTTAAGATGATAAGGAAACAGACGTTTAAAGGGCAAACAGATGTTAGCAAGTTGTTGAGCTAGCAAAGTCAACAGAAGTTAAAAAGGTTAGTCAACAGACGTTAAGAGGATAAGGAAACATATGTTAAAAGGGCAAATAAATGTTAGCAAGTTGTTAAGCTAGCATAAAATGTTTACAGTAAGTAGCAAAATAATATATAGTTACTTACAGTCATGCCAAGTTCAGGTCTAATATTTGTTTAAATGTAAGAATTCTCGTAGACATTTTCTTTAAAACATGAGACAACGAATGACAAACTTCCAATAGCTTTTACCAATACAGCATCTTTGATTTTCAAACAACAATCTCTAACCAACTTTGTCCATCCATCCGTAAATATATAATGATCATCTCTCTTCCTTACTCATACTAACCATGTTTTGTCACCATCAAGTAGTTCTACAGTTTGACCGTAGGGGACCTCCTTCCGCCACAACAAATTCTCAAAATCAAGTGGTATATTCTTCGACAGTAGTTAGCAAACATCTTACATCAAAAATTAATGTACAATCCTAATAGTAGCAAGAAAGCAAAAAAAAAAAAAAAACATACCAAAAATATAAAATCATCTTCATTAAGAAATTTTAAAAAGGATAGTGTTTGGTTGGATGGATTCATATCTGCAATAAAGAATTTAAACTTACAAGTTATAAAGACGAACAACATCCAAGAAAACTTATAGACAAGCAACATCATAAAAAAACATCACTAACTTCAGTTAAACTAAATCAGCACTTAAAAAACAAAAGTACCAAATAGTAACGGGACTATTTGTATAATAACACACTTAGGGTTTTATAAAAATAAAGCACAAAATGAAAATCATCTCTCACAACAGTTAAGCAAATCCATAACAACCAAAAATTATATGGTTGATTTATCAATCGTAATGTAGAAGACGACATCAAGAAGATGTATGCACAAATTGTCACAGAGAATGCCATCCGTAACTTCATTTAATTTAATGAAGTACTTAATCAATAAAAATACACCAGATTACAACAACTATTATGAGCGAAACAAAGAATATGAAACACCATTTATGAGAAATACATACTCATAACATCAAACAATGATAATCTAACGTTTATAATACAAACAATAACATCAAAGAAACAACACTTGGTTTTATAGTGTCTAATCTATATATGCAATAGACCCTTTCAGATTTTGATAAGAAGCTTATGTGAGAAAACTTTCAAATGTGTTTTGCGATGCTTATGTTCAATAATGGAGTTGAAATGAATATTAAATGGAGTTGATACAGATGCTTCATTTACATTGGTTTGGTGCATTTAAGTTTTGTAAAATTTATACTTTACCCCTCTTTTCTTTAAAATAATGTAATTTTAGCACATTTTACCACTGATTCAATATAAATTTAATGTTAAATAAGAAAAGCTTATGTATTAATTCATGCATTTACATAATTAAAAATAGGTTTTTAAAATCCCGATATTAAAGACTATTATAAATCAAATAAATAAACAATTACATAATGGATAAGAATCTTACTTTCAACAATCCCAATACAATCTTTTCTCTTCTTCTTCTCTAGCAAAAAAACTATTCAGTTTCTTCTTCTTCTTCAGACTTGGCGATCAGAAGTTTAAAGTTTTGGATCAGGTATTTTTTTTTTTGTTTTCTTGTGTATTTTACAGTTATGTTTTGACATGTTCATTTCGGTTTCTTCATTTCAAATTATATAGATATCAAAATCATAATCTGCTGATATAAAATAGATAAACTTATATGAACTTGTTTTCTTTGTTTTATAATAAGATTGATATGAATTTATTTAGTTACATTTCGATACATTCCATCTAAATAAGAATCTGAGATAATGTTGTTTCATAAATATTTGGTTGTATATTTTCCGAATGGTTTTAGAATTATTGTATGAATTGCAATGTAGTATTGATATATTTCTTCTATCAAACTTAATTTTGGTAAAAATATTCTGCAATCAGTTTATAGTACTCATATGTCTGATTTGTAAGCGAATATAGTGTTGGTTGCTGAAAAAATTGAAGTTTGAAGTTGACACCAACATGGATCTTTGGAAAGTTTAATGTCATATAATATTTTTTTATTATACAACAATATAAATTTGGTCTTACACGGTGTTAGACTCATATTGTTCATTGTAGGGACCAAATTGAATTACACAACATATAACTTTGGTCCTACAGGGTGTTGGATATTTTTTATGCCTCAAATAGAATGCTTTTCAGATACAATTGATTTTATGTTTAAGTATTTAATTGTTATTGTATTTTTTACTTTCAGATGGAGTTTATGATAATTATCAATGTCTCTGAATTGACAGAGCTAAGTGAGGGATTGGTAAACTATATTCTTAAACAACTTAACTCAAATCACGATTGTGTGCTAAAAAGTGTGTTTATAATGAAAATATATAATTAAATGTCAATAATATTTTGTAAACATAGGTACTTCCGAGGATAATGAGTAACCAATTACCAAGAGAGTATCAAGTAATAAAGCTTGTTGATTATATGGGATTTAAGTATAAGGTTGCGGTACAGAGCATCGGTCGTAAAAGTAAAAGGATAAATGGGCCAGAATGGATTCGGTTTGTTGAAACTTACAAAAATAAGAATATTGAGAAGCTGTGTTTAAAAAAATTGAAAGAAGTAAAAATTGAGATAAGTGTTTTGAACAATGAGGGTTTGGAGGTTAGAAAGGATGCCTCGGGCAGAGATTATGTTCATGGTTACTTGATACAGGCTGAAGAAGAAACATACTATAAGCAGGTTAAAAATTGCTACCTTGTTTTTATATATTTTCAGTATTTCTTTTGGGCTGTTAGAAAAACTTCTAATTTATATTTTGTATTTTGAATAAAGTCTAATATGACATTTCTGAAATGTATGAAAATTATAGAATTTATCGCACGATTTGTTGTGGCTGTTGTCAGAGAGGAGGTTAAAAATTGATGACTTGGTTGCAAAAGTACGCAGACCAAAGCAGAGTTGTAAAGTTGATGTGTATTATGTTTTCCCTCCTGAAAATGAAAAGGGATTGGCTGCTGGTTTTATGCGATCAGGATGGACAACTTTTTGCTTTGAAAATGACATTGAGAAAAGCTGCCAACTGTTGTTTCAATAGATGGGAAGTACTCCTGAAGACCACTTTAACTTCACTGTCAAATTTTTTAACAAAGACGGGATTGGACTTCACGTGGGGACTAAACATCACTGCAGCCGTAGCAACCACCGACACCGCAAAAGGCGTCCACATTATAAGAAACAGTTTGAATACCATGTCATAAGTACACACAGTCTGGTATTTACATATCTACTTTTAATATGGTTTATTTTGCTTATAATGTTGGATTTATCTGTTACTTAAAGAATATGTTATGGATAATGAATAACCAAAGAAAGAATTTACCTTTACAGACGATACCGAAGAAGTTTGTTCGAGAACACCAACTAAATTAGTACTCTAATGCTGTGTTGTCATTTGGTTATGTGAAGTTTCTGGTACAGCTGCTTGTAAGGAGAGATCCTAGAAAAGTTGATGATAACACCCATCTAGTAATGTATTCGAACTGGCAGCGTATCATGGATGAAGTGGGAATGTCTATGGGCAAAAAGCTGAGGTTTCAGATGGTCGAAGAAAAAAGTGTGCCATGAGATAAGTACACTTTGAAGTTTGTTGATATGGTCTCTGAACATCTTTCTAGGGTTTAATGATTTTTGTTTTTGTTGGTATGTTTGATGGGCAAATTTCCTCTTTCAAAACTAACTGCATGTAGGATGAAGTTATGTAGTGTTAGTGTATGAAAGTTATATATTTTCCAAACTTTGTGGATTTAGCTTTTTATATTTTGCATCTAAACATTACTATATGGGTATCTTGTAGTTGGTACAATTTGCATCACGTTTTCTGGTCGCTCAAGGGAAAGAGATATAAGATTTAAAATTAACAAAATACTATACAACCTCTAATTACAAATAACAGTCTTTTAAACATCTGCTCCTACCAAAGGGATAGATTCAACATCTGTTTCGCTAAACTCTGCAAACCAAAAGGTCTGTTGAAGACAAAGTCTGTTGAAGCAAAGTCTGTTGAAGCAAACAACCTCTGCTGATGAACACAAAGACTGTTGAAGCAAAGGGTTGCCAAAGAGAACCTCTGCTGATGAAGCCAAATGTATGACGAATCTAAGTTCTGATGTGGATCAACAGAAGATCTTTAATAGATGATGGTCAACAGATGATAAGGTCTGTTGAAGCAAAGTCTGTTCAACAGATGCTAATGTAACTCAGATCCTAACAGTGCTTAGGTCTTAGCAGATGTTAGAAGTCTGTAACAGTGCTTAGCCTCTAACATATGTTAATGTATCTCATACCCTAACAGTTCTCCCACTAACCAATTGATTAAATTTACATTCATTCACTAACAATAATATACAACCCTACTACTTATGCAATACATGGATATCAACAATAATGTATAATGTATAATAACAATAATATATAACAAAGAAAGGTCAAATTTACTTGGTATTCAAATTGTAGACACTACATACCAAATCCATCAGTTTAGATGTTTCAAATTGTAGCCATTACATACCAAACTTTTAACAACAGTATGTTAAAACAACAGTTAACAGACATAAATAAAAACCATAAGGAGTCTTCAAAATAAGTGGTTTCTACTTATCTCTCATAAGAAATGTTTTTTCATAAGCATCTAATTGTTAACCTTAGATAGCTTCTTCCGGGTTCTTCTCATATTAGAGGATAGCTCACCAACATTTACAAGATCAACATCTTGAACTATCCGCTTTCCATTAGGACTTGGTCCTGAATCCTTTTCAACTTCAACGTCTGAAGAGTCGGCCGTAACAGAGACAACATCCTTGCAACAGATCACAAAACAACTATTGATTTCATTTAATAAAATAATGAACTCTAAAAACATATTAAACATACTTTCAAAAATAAATACTCACCCTTGAAGCTCGTCCAGCAGACACCTGGGAACATTCTGAAAAGTTAACATCTTTAACTTCAGCTACTTCTTGAGTAACCTAAAGGATCGTAATATATGATATTATATAAAAAAGTGCATAATCCAGTTTTTGAACCTCAAACAAAAAATAAATAGATTGAAAAAGTAATTTTATATACTACCTCATCAATATTTTCATCACCATTACCATCTCCACCAAACAACTCAGCAATTATTACTGAATCATCACATGTTTTTTGCAAAGTATAAACACGATAGTCATTTTTAAGATTGAATTCTGAAACATCAATCTTAAAAGCGACCTTCTTATCAACCAATCGAAATATCTCATGTGGGAAATGTTTTGGTCAAAAATTACCGAAGCAATTTAGTGATCAAATTAGTTAAGTGAGGTAGTGTGCTAAAGAGTGTGTTGAAAATATGCTGGTTAAGTTGTTTTGAAAAACAGTATTCAGGATACGGCTCAGGATATTGAGCTGTATCTTCGATCAAACAATGAGCAAAAAGTAAAGGGGGTGACACGAGATATACGAGGAAAGCCCTTGATCAATCTAGATCGCCGGCATAAAACCTCGGGAGCTGACAATCGCAGCTGCCTTGTTCTTCTTATTACTTTGGACTTCAGGATACAGTGCAGGATATTGACCAAATCGCTAAGTGTTACAATGCTTTTGTGCGAAAGTGAAAATTGCTAGAGAACAAGTGTAAGAGTGTAGTGAGTGTTGTTGTGATGTCCTATTCGATCTGATATACCCACCTATTTATAGTAATGAATTACAAACGAAAATTCCTATAAATATGGGATGCTCCGAATATTCCATTGTAAACGTTGTAGACCGAGTAATGCGGCTCCAACGTCTTTATTTGAACGACTTGGACCGAGTCTCCCGCGGAATGAGTCCTTGTGAACGTTGCTAGCTTCTAACCCACGTACCTGCACATAATCCGTTAGTGATCCTGAGGATACCATTCAGGATGTTACCAATATCCTGAATCAGCATCCCGGATGTGAATAAATATCATATAACCAAGATATAACCCAAGATATTTCTCAGGATATGATCTCAGAATTTCACCCATAACAATTGTCCCCAAAAATGTTACCGTTTAGTATCCTGGACTAACGGTTACATTTTTCACAGAGATCGAGGCAATTAAGAGATAAGACCCATGATGTGACCGTTTGCAACTACTCAGCCTATATTTACTCATTACACCCTATATCTTCTCATCCCCATCTCTTTTTTAATCACTACCGATAAGGAAAAAGGTAAAAATTCTCTCTCTAATCTTCATCTTCATCCTACTTTTCCGGTCAAAAAATTCAGGCGATCAAATGCCGAGACACACAAGATCCAGTTCTGGTGATTCGGCTCCCACATTCATCCAGCAGAATCTTCTCCAAGAACTGGAGAAAGAAATATGTTCTTTTGATAGTGCCCACTTGTCGGCTTTGAAATCCTCCGGTATCTTTCCGAAAGAAACGGTATTCCGGCCGTTCGACCGGGAAATCCGGTCGGATATGGTTTCCAATGAGTGGTTATGCTTTAGTGCCTTTCCCTTCACCTTAGGGTTACAGTTCCCCTTCCCAGACTTCATCACCGAATTCTTTAAGATTACAAAAATCTCTTTCAGTCAAACAATGCCAATGCTTTGGCGTGTTCTGTCCGTTCTTGACCAGATCAAGAAAAACCACATCCCTGATCTTTCTGTTCATGATCTCCCCCTAGCTTACAAGCTTAGATGCCACGGATCATGTAGATTCTTGTTTTATTCCACCTCCGGCGACCCACTGATACTTCGTGCCACCAGGAACGAGGATAATTGGCAATCCAAGTTCTTCTTTGTAAAAAGAGACTCAATCCCTGGTGGAACGGAATATCCGGTGAAATGGTTGAAAAAGGGTAGGATTTAGGGTTTAAGGATGATCCTGCGCCTTATCCTGTTCCATATCCTGAACTGATTAACTTTCTTTTTTCTGTTGTGCACGCAACTGATTTTAGGAAGATTGCACCTCCCCTTGCTGATTCAAAGAAAAGAATTGACGCCATCAGACTGCTTCCAGAGGCTGAAAGAAGTTTCAACCCATCTCCACCATCTCCAAGTCCCCTTTCTAGTGCAAACATGTCTGGTAAGGATCCTGCAAAATATCCTGTATATACATGTTTTTATTTGATATACTTAGGAGAAATTTTACTCCCTGTATGCAGACTCCAGCAAGGTTCCTGTCTACCTAGATCTTGAAGAACTTGACAGCTACCCTACTCCAGTCACGGTCAAGAAAGAAACCTCTGCTGCTACCAGCTCTAAGCCACTCCCGGCTCCTAAGGCCAATCCGAGGACTCGTGCTTCCACAGCAAAAAAAAGGAAAGCTCCTGAAATCAGTGCTCCAGGTTCAGAAGGGTTCTCCTACGATGAACTCAGCTTTTCTGACTCCTTAGAGCCAATGACATCCTTCCTCAACAAGGTAATATCCTGATGCATATCCTGCATATATATCCTGATAGGATATCCTGGTTAATATATTCTAACTCATACCTGAACTTGATGTGCAGGGCCTCCAGCATTTGCTCCACCTGTACAACGATGCTTGTGGTACTGCTGCGCTTCATGAAGCCAGGATCAAACAGCTTGAAAGCACCGTTGCCGACCAAGGTACTATTGCTGAAGCAAAGACCCGGCACTACGAGGGCATGCTGAAGAAGGTCACCCAAGATGCTGAGCTCAAACTTGCCACCGTCCAAATGGATCACGAACAGGCCATGGTTTCTTTCCGGGAAGGGATCAAAGCCTCTGCTATCGTCTCCCTGCTACAAGCTCGCATCAAGATGGCCTACGAGGCCAAGGAGACAGGCCTTGTATGCCCATCCTGGCCGGTTGAATCCTGGGTGGCCAAGCTGAAGGAGCTTGGAGGCAAAGCTGTGCCACTCCCTGCTGAAGCCGGGGAATCCTCTAAGACAGCAGAGGTGGTAGACAAGGCTGGAGATAAGAAGGATGCTGGAGAGGATGCTGGGACAGATGCTGGTGAGGATGCTGCTCAAGATGCCGAAGCTGGAAAGGCAGAGAAGGTTGGAGAAGATGCCGCTGTGTGAGGGCATTCAGGTGGGCAATGATGGATATATGTGCCAAGGCCGGAGCCCACCTTTTTTAAATTTGAATGTTGGTCTGTAATCCCCAAAACAATTTACTTTTTCCGCACTTTACTTTTCTGCACCTGAACAATTTACATTTCCTGCATGCTTTTTGAACAATACAACAGTTGGAGGTGGATGGGTCTTGGTTTGAGATGAAACCTTCAACTGTTGGGTAAATATGTTTGAAGACTAATTGTGCTTTTGGTGGATGGATCTCGGTTTGAGATGAAACCAAAAGCACAAACTTTTGCTATGTTAATAATATAACTTCTCTTTTGGCCTTACTATTGTTGTTATTAGTGTACAAATTTCACTTATGAAAACTGTTTTGTTTGAACATTCTTGGGAATATTATGGGAACACATTCTGAAAATATCCTGACAAGTATCCTAAAAGATATCCTGGTCGGGATATTGTCATATAACTTAGAAAACTTAAGTCATTTGAAAAAGGAAAGATCATACCAAAGACTCTTAGAGAGTCAATTCCAATCTTCCACCTTAGGAATGTCCCCAATGCATACTTACAAACTTGGATCCATCCTTTGAATAGTATAATGTATGTCCCCTGTGTATGACACAGAAATGCAAATGTATTCACACTTTGGCTTGAACAAATTCCGAACACCCCGAAGCAAAACCCTTGATATCCTGGAATGAATCCTCAGCATACTGGGGATAAACCCTTAATATCCTGGGTATAAACCCTGATATCCTGGGGATAAACCCTTAATTTCATGCGCTACAGGCGAGAGTGTATAAACTCCAAATCTTAGAAAGGTGAAAACCTTTAAACCTTAGAGAGTATGAAAATACCCTTTCGTGAGAGAGGGTGATCAATCCTCATATACCTTCAGGATCCAGGATATAGCCAACAGTAACGAAATTGTCAGCCACTTTTACATGAACTGGTCCCGCTACCTTGAACTATACCTAGATAACTTGCGCTCCAGGCGAGGAGTTTAAACCCAATTCGAAAGAAAGGTGAATACCTTTAAACCTTTGAAGGGATCAGGATCCCTTAAACGTGAGAGAGGGGGCCAATCCTCTAATCTTTCGAGTTATCCTGAGTGCATATCCTGGAGCTATATCCTGAAACATATGCTGCAAAACAACTGTAAACTAAGGTGGGTGTTAGCTTGGCTAACACCCCTCCGATGCTTAAGTCAGTATTGGGTTCAAGAAAAAAAAATATTTGAAAGAGATAGAATACATACCCTTTTGAGATAGAAATTAAATTCTATTCTTACTTGAAATAGAGCTTTAAGTGGATTGCATTCCAGGATCTCGGTAGCATATCCCCTTCCATATTCTTGAGTCGATATGCTCCTTTCCCTGCTTCTGACTCAACTTCATATGGTCCTTCCCATTTTGGAGCTAGCTTGCCATCGGCAGGATTAGTGGTATTTTGAAAAGCCTTTCTTAGCACCCAATCACCAACTCGAAATCTCCTAGTCCTTATATTCTTGTTGTATGCTCTGGATATTCTTTGTTGATATGCTGCCATCCTTAGCCTTGCTGCATCTCTTTTTTCATCTATAGTATCCAAATCTCGACATAAGGCTTCAGGATTCTGTTCAGGATCCTGTAGGATAGATCTTGCAGTAGGTATCACCATTTCCGTTGGAATCACTGCTTCTGCTCCAAATACCAAGGAAAATGGGGTTTGGCCGGTTGCATTCTTTATCGTTGTCCTATCAGCCCACAAAACAAAGGGTAATTCTTCTGCCCATCTCCCTTTTTTGGCTCCAAGTCTCTTCTTTAAGTTATTGACAATTATCTTGTTTGAGGATTCAGCTTGTCCATTCGCTTGAGGATGTACCGGAGTAGACGTGATCATTTTGATTCCCCAACTCTTGCAAAAGTCAGTAGTCCTCTTGCTTATAAACTGGGACCCATTATCACAAATGATTTCAGCTGGTACCCCAAACCTGGTCAGGATATTCCTCTTTATGAAGGATACTACTTCTTGGTCTCTAACTTGAACAAATGCTTCAGCTTCAACCCACTTACAGAAATAATCCGTCATTGCTAGCATAAAGACTTTTCCTCCCGGAGCTTTTGGTAACTTCCCTACTATATCCATCCCCCATTTCATAAATGGCCAAGGGGAAGCTACAGGATATAGTGGTTCAGCTGGTTGATGTAGTATGTTACTATGCCTTTGACATGCATCACACCCTCGAGCATATTCTGCAGCATCTTTCCTCATTGTTGGCCAATAATATCCTGTCCTTAATACTTTCGAGAATAATGACCTGCCCCCAGTGTGGTTACCACAATCCCCTTCATGTATATCCTGAAGTACTTTGGCTTCAGGATCCTCCAAGCACCTCAAATATGGTCCTGCAAGAGATTTCTTGTATAAAACATTATTTATGATAGTGAATCGTGATACCTTCATCCTAAATGCCTTAGGATTTTCATCTCCGGGGATATGTCCTTCCTTGAGATATCTCATGATTGGAGCCGTCCAGGATTTAGGATCCTTTTCAGGATACTCTGCTCCAGGATCCTGAATACTCACTACTTCTTTATCCTGAGGATCCGTTGCAGGATACAAGATATGTAATATTGGTATTTGGGTCCCTTCTGGTATCCTGATCGATGATCCCAGATTTGCTAAAGCATCTGCTTCAGCATTATCCTCCCTTGGTACCTGTTCAAGTGTAAAAACATCGAAATATCCTGCTAATTTTTTGAGAATATCAAGGTATTCGATTAATTTCTCACCCTTAACTGCATAGGATCCATTAAAATGGTTAGTAATTAACAAGGAGTCAACATATACCTGCAAATTCTTGATACTCATATTCTTAGCCAACTATAATCCTACAATTAAAGCCTCATACTCTGCTTCATTATTAGTAGCAGGGAATTCACACCTAATAGCCTGGGGTAATATGTCCCCCTGTGGCGATTTTAGTAGTATTCCCAATCCTACTCCTCTTACATTAGATGCACCATCAGTATATAACGTCCAGGATCCTGAGGATTCTCCTAACTATTGGACTTCTAGGTCTACCTCATCCTGAATGTCACTACTGAAATCAGCCACAAAGTCAGCTAAAGCCTGAGACTTTATGGCATTTCTAGGTTCATATACTAAATCATAAGCACTCAACTTTACTGACCACTTGGCCATCCTTTCTGACATCTCTGGTTTCCTAAGCACATTTTTGACAGGATAATTTGTTTTAACATGAATCCTATGTGTCTCAAAGTAATGTCTAAGCTTCGTTGATGCCTTAACTAATGCTAGTATCAATTTTTCTAAATGAGAATACCTAGTTTCAGCATTTAACAAACTTTTACTAACATAATAAACAGGATATTGCTGACCTTCATGATCCTTTACAAGTACGACACTTACAGCATTCCCTGATACTGCGAGGTATAGGGATAGTGGTTCACCATTCTCAGGCTTCATCAGTAGAGGTGCAGTTGAAAGATATTGCTTCAAATCCTGCAGGGCTGCTTCATGCTTCTCACCCCATTCGAATTTCTTGTTCTTCTTCAGGATATCATAAAACTCTTTGCATTTCTCTGAGGATCTTGAAATAAATCTGTTTAATGCTGCCACTCGCCCTGTTAATCGTTGAACATCCTTCATATTTGAGGGTGATTTAATATCCAAAATGGCTTTAATCTGCTTCGGGCTCGCCTCTATTCCTCTTTTGGTCACCATATATCCTAGAAATTTTCCTGCCCCCACTCCGAAATGACACTTAGCAGGATTTAGCTTCATGTTATATTGATCCAGGATATCAAATGCTCCTTTAATATCCTGGAGGTGATCCTGAGCTTTCCTTGATTTTACCACCATTCAGTATCATTCACCTTCACCCGCCTTTCGCTTATGTCACTCGCCGCTAATCCAAGAAGCTTCTGAACATCTCTATTAAACATAAAAAAAGAAACACTACCACTCTCATCCTGCACCCAGACTTGCACCTTGAACCTGAAATATATACAAATGCCTAAGTAAGCTCCCAAATTATATTGAAATATCAGTCTTAAACTGTTATTTATATAAATAAAATGTTAAATAATCATCATTGCTTACTTTGTGGTGATGGATGTACATTCACTACGACATTTGGGACAAACCAAAGAATTCGTAGGCAATTGAAGAATATCATCCGAAACATTTTCAACATTTTGTAAGTATTCACTTTTAGCTATGACCTTCTTAAAACACTTACGACAGGCAAGATAAAACCAACCATACTCTTCTTGCACAATTTTAATTGTCGCAACCATAATACAAGACATTTCCTGTAAAAACAATATATCCACTTGTAATCTATAGTTTGACAAGCATACAGGTGATAAACCAAACAAATAACCAAACTATATAAAAAGATGTGAAACCTTTTCTATCTCACTAATCTCATCAACATGTTTCTTCACACCATCTGTTACAAATTCTTTATGCAATGGAAAAACAGTCTGAGACGATAGTATTGTTTGAGAAGTAGAACCACTCCTTTGTCCATGTTTCAGTATATGACTTTTCGATACCACAAATGATTAGAATTAGTATACAGATAACATGAAACAAAGTATTTGACTTGAACATCTATATACAGTACAAATTATGTTGACAAATTACCTCCTCCTTAGCTAATTAACTTCATCGATTTCATCATTTAGAAACATTCGTGTTGCAAACTTATCACTTTGAACTGTAAATTCACCTACATGCAAAAGTATACAAATATTTAGTCAACCTGTTATTATATTTCCAGAAATAAAGAGTATAGTTATGATTTGTCGAAAGTAACAAAAATTACCTTTCCATTCCTTACACTTTCAATACTGTATAACAGCCATCACATGCTCATGAGCTGGGGTTTTAGATATGAACTCGTTAAACTGCAGAGCATAATCATTCCACACAGTACATCGCAAAACCGTACCCCTACATGAAAACAATATTCGTATGACCATAAACTAAACACTAATTTATGACCATTTTTTTACAATCTGTAAAATCAAAACTAAATTGAATGAATAACAACACAAAATCAAAGGAAATTTATGACATTTATTAAAGTAGTAAATGAGCCACAAATTAACTACCATATTCACTTGAAGAATAAATTGTTGATCTCATTTATGACCATGATTCCACATTAGATACAAACACTATTAATCTCAATTATTACCATTACCATGATTCCACATTAAATTCCAACATTCTTGATCTCATTTATTAACATCATTAAATACAAACAATGATTTGTATATAACTGAACATGTAAACGACCACTTACTCCAAGTCTATCGAAATTCATCTTCTTAGTTTCTTTTGGGGGTCGACCAAAGAATTCAAGATCTCCACACCACAGATCCAACAACATCTATATGATCACATTATATAACAAAATAAGTAAAAATTTCTAATTTTATACAGAGAAGACATGATTACAAAAATATACACTACCAACACTCAAAGATGTTAGCGCCTTTCCTTGAAGAATATCTTGATAAGCTCTGAAGTTGAAACCATACTCAACACCTTACCAATCTCTCACAGGTGTAACAGTTGTGCATTGATAAAAGCTGATTTTATGATCATGTACTACAACTTTATATAAATCTTTATTTTCACCAACACCAAATTTTGACAGAATAACAACAACATCTTCTTGAAGTTGTCCATCAAAAACAGGTATCAAATGAATTTTAATACCTGCTTAAATCTTAGCACCCTGAAGAACATTTAAACAAAGTATTTTTTAGCGTACAAACCTACAGTGTCTGATAGAACGGAAAAACACAAATACAAATTACCTTTTCATCAATGAAGATGAGATCCATTTTATAACCTTGATTCCATTTTCGAATAATCCTCAATTTCATGTGCCACATATCTTTCCCAGGATTCAAATCGTTAACAAAACTAAGATTGTTACTCTCAACTGATGTTGACATGCTTCTAATTCGGAATTCGGATTGAATTCAAATTTCAAAATCCGAAATCAGAGAAGATGGGAGTGTGATCAAATACGAGGAGGGAAATGAGAAGAAAAACCTTATATAAGAAGATGATTGACAGGAGTGTGTGAGTGATGCATTAATTGCAAATTGCAAATTACGTATTCCCATGCATTCTTTAATTGAAATTCATGGCAATAAATCTCTGCTGAAGAAAGGTTAGTTGTATGAACCTTCAACCTTTGCTTGCTATTATACAGAGATATGGGTAGAGGTTTACTTGGCAGAGGTTTAAATGTATTTTTAAGTGATTTTATATATTAAGACTTATGATGCAATAATGACATAAGAAAGGCATTGTTGGACAGCCTCTTTGGCTGCCACATCAGCTTTTCTTATGTCATCGAGTTTTCTCCTTTTATAGAAACTATAGATAGTACATGGTATGATCTTTGGTTGAAACCACAGGGAAGGACATGCAATGACAAATCTTTGTCCGCAGGCCTCAACTATCATATTCGGTTGTGATACGTCTTGTCAACCATCGTCGATCTAGTTATGATAATTTGAGTTAAGTTATATTGCTTTTTCTATAACCAAGCTAGTATTTCCCAAAAAGAAAACACTAACGGAGTTGATACTTCATAAACCACATGCTGAGCTTTAAGATGCACAAATTGTAGAGACAAGTGACCAAAATTATCTCCCACTAGTTATGACTTAAACAACATATAAATCATTTTGTTTTATGATTCAAGAGCATCCATATCGCAGTGGCTCAAAATTAAACCATCAATTCCGGGCCAACCCCTATTGGAGGTTGGCTAGTCCAGTTTAGTGCACCGGGCTAATTCAAACGTTACATGTGGACCCCATTTATTTTAAAACAATTTAAAATAGAAAAAAAAAAACTTTTCTGCATTTAATTAAAAAAACAAAACCTCAAAATTATTTAAATTAATAACATAAATATATAAATTAAAAAAAACAAATATATTAAATAAAAATAACATAAACTAAAAAACAAATTTATTAAAATTTAAAACATTACACAAACTAGATAATTAAACCTAAACATACTAGATAATTACGAATCAAGACCCGATTTAATGTTAAATTCACGAAAAGGTTTATGAGGAAATTAAGAAAAAACATGGACTTTTATTTGTTGTATGTTTTTAATTTTAGGTTTAAGTTTGTTTGATTTTTATTTTTTATATGTTTTTATTTTAAATAAAATGCAATTTGCGTCGATGTACTTTAGTGGCAATGCCAGGCCCCGTCCCTAAAATCAAAATTTCGACCAATGAGTCCCCAGATTATAAAAAGCGTTACACACTAAGTCCCTTCTAGTAACTGAGTTTGTTTTTCAGCAGAAATAGCCAATTTACCCTTTCGTCCGTGTCCCTTTCGTTTCTATCTTGTTCTTTATTGAGTCCCTCGACGTTACGCTTTTTTACCCTCAAATTCAAATTTTGAGTCCCTATGGTGGTCACTGAATAGTAAAACGTGTCCCTAGGGTTTTTTAATTCGTATAAATTATATCTAAAAATCGTATTTGGTGAATATTAGCGTATGATTAACATACCACATTAAGATTAACGTACCAAAAGTTAAAAGTTAACATACCAAAAGTTATAAGTTAGTTAGAATATTATACATCAAAAGTCATAATATTATCATAAATCCCTACTAATAAATCATAGGCGATGGGATTGGTGATGACGTGTAGACGAAACACCCATGACCAATCCAGATGAAACATCTGTGACAAGTCTAGCGTGACGAACGTGCTAGTAAGAACTTCAACCATCACCGTGACTTCGCCCCTTAACCTGATGATCACTGTTATCTCGGGTTCAAAACCAGGATTTACCAACGTGAGCCCGACTACAAAATAATTAAACTAATCAACATGTATCAACCAAAATTAATACAATTAACAAAATCAATTACCGAAATTAACAAAATTTAGCAAAAATCAACATAATTAACAAAATAATATAAACTAATTAACCCAAAGTAACAAAATCTAAACTAATCACCCCAAAGTAACAAAATTATCTAAACTAATCAACCCAAATTAACATAATTATTCTAAATTACCTCCCACACCACGAGGGTCAAAGATGAAACATGGTTGAATCAGCATGGTGTCTGGATCGGGTTGGAGTGTGGGATCGAATCAATGGTGGCAATGGTGATGATTGATGTACGGTTGGTGGTGGGATGATCGTTTTGGTGCTGGTGATGTACGGTTGCTGGTGGTGGTGATGATCGATTTCGTAGTGGGTCAAGACAATAGTGGGTTTGGTGTGATGACATCAGGTGATGGTGGTGGTTCCCGATGGTGGAGGTTTGCGGCGGTGGTGGTTCGGTTTGGTAGTGGTTCGCATGGGGAACCAATGAAGGAGGAAGAAGTATGGATATGTGTAACATTCCCAAAATTTTTATTTATATAAAATATATAAAAACTTATGTTATTAAAAGGATGCATCATGAGTAAGTTGACCAATGGAAATATGAGGTATTTTGGGCAAGCGTATGAACCATTTAATAATTAAATTATAAAAATACATTATATTTGAACCTACTCCGTTTTTAATGAAACTTGGTTCAGAATGTAGATAAGATTATTCTCGTTCTAATGACATATTCATTGTTTTATAAAACGTCATATTTTAGAAGTTATAAGCGCCAAATGAGTGAAGTAGTTAAATTAATTATAATAATAATATATTAATAAAATCTAAACTTACAATTGAAATTCATTTTTGAATTACATGCCTACGTCTGCATGTGTATAATTTAAAAGAAAGAATCGAAAATTTGTATTAGGAATTAAATGGGGGTACGTGTCTTACTGAAATCAAAAGATAGAATTTAAAGTTTGATAGGTTTATTAGAATTGCATGGATAAGAAGAAATTCAATGATTGATGCGTACGTGGCTTGACAAAAAACGTAACCTCTAAGTTTAAAGTGAGGTATAAATAGAAGCACAACTACTCATCTTTTGTCTATCCATTTTCTTTCTCACGCCAAATATACATACCCCATTTTCTTTAATTATTCACCCCTAAATCCTACAAAGCCCTGCCCCGTTTTAAGTATTTTAACCCTTGATCACTGATACCCTGTCCGATTGACGTAGGGCCCCGTAACGTATGTCAAGGCTCTGCCTAAATTCGTTGGGGTTCTGTCTCGTGACGTAGGGATAAAGTGAAATTGGGTTACTATACTTAATGTGAGTGCACTATATATTTTATTAAATAACCCAGGAGTTATACCCAAAATATAACAACCCTCCTAAAACACCCCTGACACCCTACACTTTCTAAAATATACCCCGTAGGCGATAAACGGGCCCCGAATGCCTTAAATATTATTAAAAATAAATAAAAATCTGATTTTGGGGTTTAGGCGGGCCACGTAAGGTACCCCTTAACCCTTACGCGGGCTGCGACAAGGTAAAAGGTGGCGACACCCTGGGCCGCCACGTGGCCCAACACATGTCGAAGCTAGATAGTGACCCGGATCACCTACGCTGTTGACCAGCGTTGACGCGGGCCGCGTAGACCTTGGTCTACCTTTACGCGGGCCGCGAGAGGACCAGAAATCAGCACTATATATAGAGGGCCTCGGATCTTCAGTTGAATTCGTCCCTTTTCTTTTCTCAATCTCGAATTCTATAAAGTATAGGCATAATCTCGGGTATAATACCCCTAATAGCGAAGTTCTGCTCCGTTGTAAGTATTATAACCCCTGGATACGTATTAGATACGCTGCCCGATTGATCTAGGGTTCCGTAACGGCTGTCGTGGTTCTGCCCGACGTAGTTGTTGGAATGCCGTCTCGGGGAGGGTATTACTAATGTTAAAATGGGTTATTATACTAACACGTGTGCATTTGTGTAAATTATATATTGTCACCAGGAAACCCTAAAGGATAATCTAAGACAGCAATGCGAGTAATCCTCTTTTTGTGTAAACCTTTTTGTGAGTAATCTCCTTTTTGTAAACATTTTTTACAAAACCTTAACTATTTTACAATGCAATTTAGCGGTGATTGAGTCTTTGTAATTCTACGATTACTGCCGGTATGTTGGGGTTTTGTATACAAAATGTGTGTAACGTTACCATTGGACGAAGAGTTAGCCAATGTGTAATATGACCCACCAGTCAGGATTGACAGTCCTGAATGAGTAATTGGGTAGATATAAACATTGTAATCGCCCTCAATATTGTTTAAATTTAATTAATGTTTCTTGATTAAACTGGGATTCACTCACCAGTATTTCCCACTGACAAATGTTTTTAAAACACGTTTCAGGTAACACAATGTGAAAGCCAATTAGGAAAACGCCAGCTGAAGAGCACTGAAGGCTTGGAAAAATGTGGCTATAAAAGTTACCTAAAATACGATGTTTTAAATTCAATAAAGTAGGGATGAGATCGGTATCATACCGGTACCGTACCGGTACCGATACCGCAAATACCGTTACCGAAATTGAAGAAAAGTGGATACCGAATACCGTACCGAATTTCTCAGTTCGGTAATGGTACGATACCGGTATCGGTACCGGTATTTCGGTATTTTACCGCAATGGTACCGCTTTTGTGTTTTCCATTGGTTACCTAAAAAAATATCATGTAAATCCATCCGTTATTAACTGAATTTGCGTAATATATAGTGGAAAAACTAGACAAACGTATGTAGTAAAAACTAAAAAATCAAAAGGAAAACATACATGGGTTCGAATTTTAAAGATAAGTTTAGAATAAAATATAACTTTAATTTATTGGTGGCAAAACTGTAACTTATTATACTGTATTCATAAAGTTCTCTTTTCTAGTTTCAATTTACTACAGCAAAGAGCTTTTAATCATGTTTTTCTTAACAAAAACTGTGATTTTACAGAGAGTATATGACGAATTCCTATGCCACGTAAGCAATATATTGACCCCTTCTGTTGATTAACGAATATACTTGCTCATATGAGTTCAAAGTCATGAAAATATAAAGGACAACAATGATAATTAATAGAAAATATAAAGGAGAACAATGATAATTAATAGCATTGTAGTAGTTCTTTGAAGTTAGAATACTTTGAAGAAGATGACTTTGGATCTTTAATTAATCACAAGACGTAGATTACTTTGGAATGGAAAATAAGATATTTTAGGTTTAGGCTATGTTTATTATTAGTACAAGATTATGATAAATTAATTATATTTGTCAAAAAATACCTTAGTAAAATTCGGTATTAATACCGCTTTTTACCAAAAAATTACCGGTACCGATACCGTTATTTACCGATACCGAATTTTGAAAATTCTAATACCGGTACCGTTTATAATTATTCGGTACGGTACCGGTACGGTACCGGTATTTCGGTAAAAAATCTCATCCCTACAATAAAGTAGGGTTTATCCCTATAAACATGTTGTAATAAGAAACTTGGGTTTTACCCATGTGATTATAAATTTAAAAATATGGTGGTTTTACTCTGATAAAATATTTCCTAACTACGGTCCTGATGAAATTTCCGCTGCCAAATTAGACAAATATGCGATACCACCGAAACTGGCTCGCGGCCGCCCGTTCTCGGGGATTAGGGATCGGGGGTTGCGACAATATGAAGGAGGATCGAGGAGGATATGTAGCTTAGGGAATTGGATGAAGATGGGAAATTCAAGGGAAATTGCGAGGGAATCAATGGAAGAAGAAAATAAACTATTAGGGTGTGAGATTGGAAACACCAATAAGTAAATGTCTATTGACCATTTTGACCCATCGTTCAATGTGTAATTACATATTTACCCCCTTTTATTTTACAATTTAACTAAAAAACAAACTTAGTTGGTAGGAGGCACTCATTGTGTAGCGTTTTTTATAAGTTGGGGACTCATTGGTCAAAATTTTGATTTTAAGGACGAGAGTTAACACCGCTCTTAAAGCATAGGGACGCAAATTGCATTTTACTCTTTTATTTTTAGGTATTAAGTGTGTGTTTTAAATTGTTGTGAGTGCGTTTTTTAAATTTAATGGATTGTCTTGTTGTTAATTTTATTTTTCTGTATTTTTTAATATTTAATAAAAATAAATAATATTATTACTTAAATTAATTATATAAATTAGATATAGTTTAGATAAAAAGAAAAATAGTTGATGAGGTAGATGTCTAAAATGATTTAGTGTTAGAGGAAAAAATAGGGGTGTTAATAATAACACATGGTAAAATCTTATTTTAGTATAGTGTATACGTGCTGTATAAGGTTATATGGTCCGTATAAAATAAGATAAACTGACAAAGTATGTGGCCGTAGCCTTTGTCAGTTTATCTTATTCTATACAAGCCGTATAACCTTATACGGCCTGTATACACTATGTTAAACCAAACATTGGCCGTATACAACGTATACGATAGTTTTATACGGGCCCTATAGTGGTATACGACACGTATACATAGGATATCCCTTTTTTTGAGTTAATATTCACACATTAGGGTTTCGATCTGGCAGTCTATATAGTGTTCAGAACCATCAAATTGAACTTGCTTCTGCTATCAAGGAAAAATGGTTTCAGTTTTCTTTTTTACTTTGAAACAAATCCCATTTCATCAAAGAGAAAGAAAACTCAGACAAATGACCAGTTGATAAACATAAAGCAGGCATGGAAGACTTTTAACTATCAAGGAAAACGGGTTTCAGTTTTCTTTTTACTTTGAAACAAATCCCATTTCATTAAAGAGAAAGAAAACTCAGATAAACGACCAGTTGATAAACATAAAGCAAGCATGGAAGACTTTTAACCATCAAGGAAAACGGGTTTCAGTTTTCTTTTTTACTTTGAAATAAATCTCATTTCATCAATAGCAGCAGTTGAATTATTATTATTGTACGGTTTCAACCTTCCTTTTCCTTCAATTTCAAGAACATTTTCCCCAAACGAACATTCTCGATATCAGAACATCGTTTAAGCAAGAATCTAGACTCAAGGAGACCATACACGGCAAGGTGGTGGTTTTGGAGGGAAGAGATTCACAGTTACGAGCTTAAGGATGCATTCCACGGTAAACGATGGGCATGATATTAGGGGAATTATAACTATACCCTAATGAAATCTAGAGGATAATGGATAGATATAGTTCTCGAAGAATCTCGTTCCGTATTCTCTCCTTTTGTTAGTTCTCGAAGAATCTCACTCCGTATATAGATCTATATTCGGTCATCTTTCCAAGTTTAAGGATGCATTCCACGGTAAACGATCAACAATTAACAATAGTAGCAGTTGAATCATTATTATTGTACAGTTTCAACCGTTCATCATTACAAATTGTCAGAACATGAAATAAGATCAAGCTTAACGTAATGAAATAATGGTAACAACTACCAAGGGGATAATGGATATGGTAACAACTACCAATGCGGCAATTAGTCAGCAGTCATTACTTCTTAATGAACTCGAATTCAGGAAATGATGAGTAATGTAAGGAGAAGCGTTGGGATTCAAGGGTTTAGACGTCATGTCGTGCGAGGATGGGTACAGAAACCACCAAGGGGATAATGGATATTATATAAATACAAAAACACAATGTTTCAAAATAAAACCTACCAAACCATAACAAAGTCCATTTCCTTCAATTGCCAGAACATTCTCCCCAAACGAACTTCATCATCACCCAAATTCTTAACAGACCCAGAAAATTTTTTACAAGGAACGTATAACTCGATATCAGAACATCGATTAAGCAAGAATTTAGGCTCAAGGAGACCATACGCGACAAGGTGATGATTTTGGAGGGAAGAGATTCACAGTTACAAATGCAAAAGCTGTTATCAAGTTTAAGGATGCATTCAACAGTAAACAAAGGGTCTTCTCCGATAGTTTTCGATATTAGAACATCGTTGATAAATACAAGACGAATGTGTTTAGATGCAATGTACAGTGTTCTAATATCACCATATTGGTGTAATATTAACTAACTCAAATAAATTTCGTAGTTCTAAATCCTCAACGTTACTGCGTGTTCGCCAATTCCACATATACTAACTAAAAAAAGGGAAGTTGGTTAATCGTATACGGGTCATATAACGTTATACGACCCGTATACAAGATATAAAAAAATGCTTGTATGTTGAGTATACGATCGAATAAAAAATTATAAAGGTTGTATACGGCCCGTATAACTTTTTATGGGTCGTATACAGTCTTGTAATTAGTCAGCAGTCATTACGGCCCGTATAATCAAGGATTTAGATGCCATGTCACAGGAAGAGGGGTACAGAAACCATGGTAGAGTGTGGGATGGAGTGCAGTCACGGGGAAAAGGTGAAGGTTATTGGTTATGATGATCAAAGGGAGGTGAGTGTGTATGCCTTTTAACCCTTGTAATAAAACCTACCAAACCATAACAAAGTCCTTTTCGTTCAATTTCCAGAACATTCTCCCCAAACGAACCTTCATCATCACCCAAATTGGTGAAATATTAACTAACTCAAACAAAGTTCGTAGTTCTAAATCATCAACGTTACTGCGTTTTCGTCAATTCCACATTTAAATCTGGTCCTCACCGTTCACCGCTTTTTTAGTTGCTTCTCTTCTTAAGTTTTTGTATTGATAACTAGTGCCTATCAAATTTTGTAAGTATTGCATTTGCGTTAATGAGATGTTAAATGTTTTACTTGCAAAAGCTGCTATCAAGTTTTTTATACGGACATGAAAGTACATTTAAATGGTGTTTAGTACTCCACTCTCAGACCTTAAAATTTCAACCTCAGTTTCCAACATAACACGCCTCATTTCATCTTTTTTACTCTTTTCTTCGATTTCAACAAATCTTTTCAACAATTAGTAAGAAAATACACAAATTTAGCCCTAGATAATCGGTAAGCAAATACACAACGGTTCTCCAATTCCAGATCAACGTTGTTTATCTCCCTGTGTGAGCATTGGAAGCCCGACAAACAGTCTTGCAATTAGTCAGCAGTCATTACTACTTAATGAACTCGAATTCACGAAACGATCAGTAATGCAAGGAGAAGCGTTGGGGTTCAAGGGTTTAGACGCCATGTCGCAGGAAGATGGGTACAGAAACCACCAAGGGGATAATGGACATCCATCAAGCTCAAAAAGAAAACTAGTGTTCAAGGTTTCTCGTTCCGTATTCTCTCATTTTCTAGTTCTCGGAGAATTTCGTTCCATATTTTCTCCTTTTCTAGTTCTCCAAGAATCAAATTCCATATATAGATGTCAATGGTAGATGTCAATCAAAGTTACACAAGGAAATTAAACCTTACAAACACCATCTAAAAACTTATATAATATGCTTCATATATTAAACATAAAATAAGTAAAATATATTCCTCCATTCATTGCTTCACTTGACCCAAAAGATGATAACTTTCACCAAGGTGTTTATAATAAAACTTCAATCATTCTGAACCCTAGCTACAAACAACCCAACAAACCCTAGCTAGAAACGGTTCCCATAAACCAACTTATACGCAATGAATCCTCTGTTAATCAACTTATTCCCATCGATTTCCTCTCTATTAGCACGTCTAATTTCGACGTAAAGTTCACTGTTATCTGCTCCATGTAGTGAATAGTTGATATGATTAGGCCACGAAAGTACTCCATATGGTAGTTAACAGATGAACATCGGCAGGGTTCTGGCGACAACCCACACGACATACATAGGTAGCGAGCTGGGAAAACTTTTACAAGGAACGTATAACTCGATATCAAAACATCCTTGATTAATACAAGACGCAAGAATTCATGGATTTAGGTTGGCTATGTGTAAGACCCTAATACGTATTTAACAAAAAGTCGCAGCGGAAATTCATGCCATAAAAATTTCTTTCATTACAACATCTTGACTTACTTGAAAGTTCGTTTTAATATGTATCTTTTACAAAAATAAGGTATAAGTCCTGTTTGCTAAAGCACATACTCAATTATTCCCGTACAATCTATCTTGTGACTCGGTCTTCGATCTCTATTCTTCGTGATAACCGCCCGTGATTCGTACAACCTGCACTCACCACATACATTCATAACATTAGTACACAATACATAAACAAGATTCAATCTCGTACACTTCCCACTTCGTTAACTTTCTAACTTTAAGCATTCCATCTGTGTATCCATATTCTGGTGAGGCTTCAATAATGTACCTGCATTACTTTTCATTCTCAAGGCACACTATTAATAACGTATTACTCGTCGTATCTAAATCATGCATACATACATTCTTACATGCATACATACACATCTACATGCGTACATACCTTCCTATATCTCTACATACATGTATACATTCATACGTACCTTCATATATACCATATACACATCTACATACGCACATGCATCACTACGCCTCTACATACGTACATATACACATACATATCTTCACATATACATAAATACACGTCTACATACTTACATACATTACTACGTCTCTACTTACTTGCATACACTCATACGTGCCTTCATATAAACTTGAATACACGTCTACATATGTACATACACCCTTGCGTACACGTTCAAGATCTTATATACCTCTTATATATCCATACGTTAATTACATGGTACTTAGACTTAGATTTATAGCCCATAAACATCAAAAGAACGATCAAAATCATGTTTGGGAGGCCCGTTGTGGTCCACGGATAACAAACCGAAGCCTACTATACCCAAATCAACTTAGATAAAAAATTTCAGGTTTTTGAACATGGGGAGGCCGTCGGCGACGGCCCTTGCAATTGCCCGTAGCCCAAAACCTCCGTAGACAGTCAAATAACCCGTCAGCCAAAAACTGAGTTTGTAGAGCCCGTCGACGACGCCCCTAAGGCTGTCGGCGACGCCCTCTAGAAAATGCATTTTTCTGCAGCTCCGTTTCGTCGTCCGTACGCACTAAAACGCGCATAACTTTTGAACTGTTTACCCGTTTAACCTCCCGTTTCTTCCTACATGCTTGTAAATTCACATTCTATCATATGAACTTGAAATCCAACATCCGGTTTAAGGGAAATATTCACTTAAAGCTCTCGGCTTTATATACCCGCTTTCACTTATTCGAATCGTTCATGTTTTCGTCAAACTACTCATTTGTTTTAACCCAAAACTTACATAAACGTTATAACTATAATACTTTTACATTATCCGGGGTTCGTACTTGGGATTTATGCACTCGATACCCGGTATGCGTTAAACCTATTCATGTCATTCATTTATACGAAAGCAAACTTTGTTAATACAATTTCAAATGCGAAATTGTTTGTCTATTAACCATGACTCACAACCGAGTCTTTAGACTATTAATCCGCGTCTCAGATTCTTGATTAGCGTACTTATGTACAATTCTACCCACATCCGGTTATAGTACCGTGATCAATTATTTATACAACCCTTCCGGTATAGTAATAAAACCACATTTTTGACCCATTCGGCCTACTTAACATAAATCATCAATTTCATACAACCCTTCTTATTTGACTTCAATTATCATGCCTAATTAACTAGAACATAACCTTACTTAACAAACTAAGAAGTGATTCGGAAATCACTTATCTTGTGCATCCGTGTCCGTATCCACTTCCTTGCCTCCTCTTGACCCGTTAGCCTTTCATGCTTGAGTCCATCTTGACATGATTCCTCTACTTTCATGCCACCAATTCACATTCTCGTTAGCATACACAATTGTACATGTTAAAGATCATATCAATTCATATTTCACATTTGACTTTCATTAGTCAATTATAACAAGCATAAGACATATACCCAATTTCACATCCTTTCAAACTCATACAATTTACCATGTCATTCCATATAACGCGTATTGATGTAACATGTACCATACGACTTTCTAATATCCTACCTTTACAACAACAAGTCAAATTATGCTTCCTATGTGTAGTTGACTTTCAAAAGTCAACGGTTTATCATATGAACTTCCGACTTATCCACCTATATCCGTAACATCATTTATGCTATATCAAAGACACTATATACATTTCTTACTCACGATGCAAATGTGCTTACAATCACATGATCACCTAGTGATATTAAACACAACGTACAAGTCCTTAATGCATAGTCTTGACCAAGACATTCATTCAACCCGAATTCTTGTATGAGTTCCATCTAAAGCACATTTTTCAAGTTAGTATACTACTAATTACATCATTACCTCATCTCATTCATATATATCAAGCCATTTCATATAATCTCACATCTTAACTTCACTTAGACATTTCATCATACACTTGGTGTGCGTACACCATTTAGTGCACATTGTACAACTAATTAAAGCACATTCTTCCTAGTTCATCCATGGATTAACATAATCTTTCACAAATCATTATCATAGCCAAACATCATGCATATCCTATAAAATACTCAATTCATTTAACATTAATCCATCTAATACCTTACACTACATCACGAATTGAGCAAGGCGTGGACATGGTGAAACACCCATGTCATCTTCATCACCCAACTAGTGGGTTTTTATCTTAAAACATCAAATTAATCGAATTTATGCCTAACACATGTTTCCTAGGATGATACTAACACATATTCATGCTTAATTTCATACAAATTCGTGGATTGATCAAAACCCACTTCATATCAAAATCACCAAATCAAAAATTACAACTTACCAAGTGATTTTTAGGGCTAGATGATTAAGAATTCAGGTACATGCATTAGATTTGGGTTGAATTCCCCTTTCAATTTTAGCAAATTGCATCTTTTGAGCATTCTCCTCCTCTTCCCTTTGTTGGTGTCGACACACACACAAACTACTGACTTTGTATTTTACACAAATTTCATCTTAAATCTTTAAGTTCAGCCCCTCATGTTTGTTACTTGTTCATAATTGTCCCAATTTCATTTCTTGTTTGTTTTGACTAACTATTTAACTAGGTTAAATAGCCTAGTCATTTTGTTTTATGTTTTACATTGGAAACATACTAGCGAATATATAAATTCAGATTTTGGGGCGTTACACTATGATCTCTATTCGGTCATCTTTCCAAACTGCAACACACCAATATGTGGTTCCCAATTTGTAAGATATCATCACAAAGCCACTGTGTTTACATGCAGTGTACATTGTTCTAATATCACCATATTCAAGCATTCTGAACCCTAGCTACAAACAACCCAACAAACTCCGGATACTGAAAACCTTCAGCATCCGTACCCTCAGTACTCTCACACACCCACCATCGTCGCCACCCAACAAACTCCGGATACTGAAAACGCTATCTAAAGAATTACTATAATTATTATTAGGTTGTTCGGTTTTACACAAAAAAAAACTTATATACGGGTCATATAGCATTATACGGCCCATATACATATCTTAAAAACCCAAAAATCTGATCAGACCTCACAAAATAATTACATTTGGCCGTATAACATTATATTGCTCGTATACAATTGTATACGGCTCGTATAATGTTATACGACCCGTATACATGTAAAACAAAAAAAAGATTCCACTGCATTTATTTCTGTGCAAAATCATTCTATACGGGCCGTATAACCTTATACGACCCGTATACACTAGACATGTGAAAATAAGATTATAGGGATGTGTGTATAGAATCAGCCAAAAATAGTGTCGGAGAAAACAATGTGTATGAAATGATTATGGTTTAGAATGATATGACATGCTGATGTGACATATCTGGATTTTGTATTAAGTCCAGTGTTGCAAATGCTCTAATATATTTTAGCCATCTAACTACTTGTGGTTAACTTTTTGGGTTAGTTGCCCGGATGGTTCCTGTGGTTTGCCATTTTTTCACCTTTAGTCCTCACCTTTTCAAAATAACATATTTGTTCCCTGTGGTTTGATCGTTTGTTACTCGAATGGTCCCCGAGTTGGATGAAGATTAGTTAGTCTAGTTAAATACGTGCAAAATGACTAAATTACACTTACCTTAAAAAATAATAAAACATTAAAAGAAATACTAAATTAGTTAGTATTAAATAACAATTAAACAAATAAATGGGCCCACAAATAGATTAAAATAACCCAACCCATCTTTAACGGTGTGTTCCCGAGTTAAAAATCCCTCCCCTTCATGTCTTTCCAAATTGGAAAGACTATTTTCAGGCAAAAAAAACCCCATTTTCCCTCCCCTCCCCCTGTTAAGTGGATCTCTGGAACACAGCCTAAATTCTAAAACACCCATTTTGCTTGCAGACACGATGTCACCATCGGCAATAATAACAATTCCGGCCACTCCAACGCCGGAAACGATATCGACTAATTAGATGATGAGAACAATTCCGGCCACTCGATTTTAGTGGGGCCCATCTCCACCACTACCCAATCCCTTCTTCCACATAAACCCAAACATGTTAACCCACCACCGTAAGTACCGTTCACCATCCTTCACCCTCCATCCAACACCGTCGTTCACCATTCTTCATCCACCACCGTAACCATTATCAATCGACCATCATCATCAAACCACCGTCACCAAGTCACCATCTGATTCCCTCTCTCTGCTCAAAAACCATCATCAAACCACCATCGAAAACCATCACTAAATCACCATCCGACAGGGGCGGATTTAGCATGGTTCAATGGGTTCCCAGGAACCCATTCGATTAGAAGAAAATGAAAAAAATTAGTGTAAACCTTGTATGATTTGGGAAAAATAATGAAAATTAGTGAAAAACTACCAAAAGGAACCCAGTGGAATCCGACCCTGGATCCGCCACTGCCATCTGATTCCCCGTCATCATCAAACCATCATCGAAAACCACCATCTGCTAGAAAACCATAATCGAACGTGCCAGTAGGAGTCACCGGAACCCTAGCCGACCCCCCTTCTCTCCTATGCATGGGTGTGTATGAAAATGGTGGGTGATGGGTGGTAGGGATGAGCTCGGTACCGGAACCGAAAGTACCGGTACCGAAAATCTCCAAAGGTAGGTACTGGTATCGGTACCGAATATACCCGGTACGGTTCGATACCGGTACGGTACTGCTATTTGAGGGTAAAAACCGGTACTGAAAATGTCAAAAGTCGGTACCGAATCGGTACCGAAAATGTACCCGGTTCGGTAATTCGGTACCGGTACCGGGTACCATTTGCTCATCCCTAATGGATGGTTTGGTGGTTTTTGTATGATGGGTGGTCCCATATTATTTTTTAATTATTTTTAACTGATGATGAATAGTAAAACTAATGTTTTAATATTATATTTATTGTAATTTAATTTTTTCTAATTTGTTTTTTATTGAAAATGGATACTGTGTTGCTATCGTATCAAATCGAATCAAAACCGATAATGATATTAAGATAGGTACCATGACACTAATGTACCAAATCAAACCGAAACCGACAATGATATTTAAAATGGATACCATGACGCTATCGTACCAAAGCGAACAGGAACTGACAATGATATTTAATTTTGTTTTTTTTTTCTATCATAAACTATACAAGTGCCGATAAAAATAAAAGCAACACATTTTTTGTATCATAAACTGTACGAGTATTGATATGAGACTTGCCGAACCAATTTCAACTGAATAACATCGGTACCAATATCGGCAGTATGGGAACCAATGTTCCTTTTTATAGTTTTCGTCTTTTCGATTGATATTTTTCTATCGAAAACTGCAAACAATACGAGTAACAATAAAAATATAGAAAACAATTTTTTTTATTGTACACTATACAAGTGTTTGTTTGGGACTAGCTGAATCGATTTCAACCGAACAACATCGGTAAAAAGATATCGGTAATATCGGAACCGGTATTCCTTTCTATGGTTTTCGATTGATATAAAGTACGTATTCTTTTGGGCATTGTCACGGCCCCCGACCCAGTTTCCCGGTCCGGAAGCCGCGGGACAGAAACCCGTGGTATTAGTGCTTAAGTTGGCAGCGAAAATTTTAACAGGATCGTTAAAACTGAAAACACCCATTTATTTTATTTAGAAATTCGGGACAAACCCCGTAATTTACAATAAAGGAATTTCACTGAGAAATTCCCTGATTTACAAAACATGTTTATTTATTTACTGAGCCACTTCATTCAAGCGGGAGTGCTACGCAGCACTTTTCCTTGTTATTAATTAATTATATGTTTCTTTTTTAATATATGTATATAAAGGGTAGTTAAGTCTTTTCACACACACTTAACTACACTAACTAACATCTATCCAACCAGAGGACTATTCGAGTAAAAAACGATCAAATCACAACCCGAAAACAAATATGTTACTTTAAAAAGGTGAGGACTAAATGTGAAAAAAATGAAAAACCATAAAGACCTTCCAGGAATTAACTCTTTTAACTTTTTTTTTATAGAATAATATGAAAGTAGAATTGAAGCTTAAAACTAATAATATGAAAGTCCTACTTTTATTCGGTCACCGTCAAATAAAAAAACCATAATGAAATCTTGGGTGGAGATATGATAGGAAGTTTATTTGGCTAAGAAGGCTAAGAAGTGATCTTGACCATCCATTTAGTTAATCAAGGGCTAAGATTAAATCAGGGAAATTGAAGAGAAGAAAAGAGGCGCGTGAGTTTTTTTAGGGGTATTCTAGTCAATCCAAGCCAATAGTTTCTCTCTCCTCCAATTCCCCCCATTTTTTAAACGTTAATAACTCTTTCATACGACATTATTTTTTTTATAAAAATTTCACCAAAAAAATGAGCGTTTTTTTATCTTTAAAACGAGTATACTATTGTTATATTTTCGATTTTTTTTTCTAAAACCCAGTTGCGTAAAACGCAATGGAAAAAAAAAACCTAAAAAATGACATTTTTCTAAAACGCAATGCACAAAAAACACAAAGAAAGGTCTTATTCGTAAAACGCAATGGCCAGAAAACACAAAGAAATGTCTTATTTCTAAAACGCAATAGCCTAAAAACTCAAAAGAAAATGTACTTTCTAAAACGCAATGGACTAAAAACACATAAAAATGTGTTTTACCTAAAACACAATGCACCAAAAACACAAACAAATGTCTTATTTCTAAAACGCAATGGCCAGAAAACACTTAAAATGTCTGTTTTCTAAAACGCAATGGACTGAAAACACATAAAAAATGTTTTACCTAAAACGCAATGCACAAAAAACACAAAGAAATGTCTTATTTGTAAAACGCAATGGCCAGAAAACACTTAAAAATGTCTCATTCTAAAACGCAATTGCCTAAAAAAACAAAAGAAAGTGTTCTCTGTAAAACGCAATGGACTGAAAACACCTAAAAATGTGTTTTACCTAAAACGCAATGACTAAAAACACTTCAAGAATGTGTTTTTCTAAAACGCAATGGCCAGAAAACACATAAAAATGTTTTAGTTCTAAAACGCAATTGACTAAAAACACCAAAGAAAGTGTTCTCTCTAAAACGCATTGAACCATGACAATAGTTTTGTCTGTGCTGTGAATTGTCTGTGCTGTGAATTGTCTGAGCTGTGAATTGTCTGAACCCCAGGCAGGGGCTCTGCCCCTTGGACCCCGCCAGGTGCTGCCGCCCCTTGGACCCCGCTACCAGGGGCGCTGCCCCCGGACCCCCCCCCCCCCCCCGCCAAGATCGTAAAACGCAATGACTAAATAAAAAACCCAGATCGTAAAAATGAATTAAAGAATTTCTTACATGAATCGAAGTGATTATTTCTTCAACAATTGACGAATTTTGAATGATTGAAACACTTATCAGCGCTCGAATCGAACGGATCGAGTGATTATCTTCAAAATCACCCGAAAAAACGAGATTTTGTATGAAATTAAACTGAGTTTTCTTCAAAAAAAGCTGAAGAACACGTTGATCGGGTGTTTGAATCATTGATTGATGACGAAAATCGCACTATAATGTAGTGATTATTGAGATAGAAAGTGAAAAAATGGTTGAAGATGGTGGGTTTTGAAAATGGTGGGTTTTGAAGTTACTGGGTTTTGAAAAGAAAGAAGAAAGGATAAGATTGACTAAAATACCCTTCCTCTTTATTTTAAATTTTGCCACATGTCCTAATCCTATTGCTTTCTATCCTTCATAGCCAAAATAAACTTTCTATTTGATCCCCACCCATGAAATCTTTACCTTATTATGGAAACACAAACCAAACCCTAGAGATTGGAATAAAAAATATATGGCCACCACAAAAACGAAGCATCATTATCATCCTCCACCAAACGAAGCATCATCATCAGCTTCCACCAAACTCTCCCTCTCAAAACTCAAAACAAATGAAAGGTGCATCCTTTTCACTTTCCCATGAGGTACCTTTAATCCCAAAATGTTCGTCCATTTCTCTTAATGCTTTCAATGGTAAGGACCACTAACACACCATTGATTCATGGCTGGCATTGTAGCAATAGCAAACCAAGAAAACTGTATACATATCTAGCACCCAATTAAATAGTCAGTAGAATAGTACTAGCAAGGTGATTATATACTATCTGGATTCATCATTCATGTCATAACATTGTTGCTAGAAAATAACATAAACACTATGTTAAGTCACACTAGGGATGACCCACATAGTACATCACCGTGTAATACATTTTACGTGTTATATAGTATACGATACACTTTTTTATGTGTTATTTACATATTTGATAGTCGTGTGACACCTTTTTATCAAACATTTTCAAGAAAATCACACAAATAAAAAAAGATAGTTACGCAACTATACCGGGATGTGATGTACCTCTATAGTCATTTCAGTAATTAAGAGGGGTTTGGGGTTAAGTTTTGAAAATAGATTATGCGCTTTGAATAATTAGAATCAGATAATTAACTGTAACAAAACGTGATGTTGAAATATAGTGTTTGGATTTGATTATGTTGCTTGATATCACTATAATCAGATAATCAAGTATTTGAGTGTTTGGCAAATATATATCTAAAAAATTAAACAGGTGAAAATCCTTTTCTAAACGCAAATAATCATTTTTTGGAAAACTGCGTTTTGTTGCATTAAGGGGGGGGGGGTGCTTTTTGAAAACTGCGTTTTGTAACTTTCTAAACGCAAATAATCAATTTTTTAATTTTTTTTTTCAAAACACTCAAAACTGATTATTTACGATTTCAAAACTCAATAATCTAAAAAGCTCCTTCAAAACTCAACCCCAAACACCCTCTAATTATGTATATAGTGAATACTTGTGCTACACCATGGTTAGATATCCACTTTGACTCATGTATCTATGCCATCTTTATTCCATCAAACGCTCATAAATCATTTTGTACAAGGAAACCCTCTTAAATCATTTTGTACAAGGAAACCCTCTTGTATATCACCTTTGAATCACATATTGTCAGCAAAACACAAATTATGATGACAAATTCAATACATATGAAAACTAGACTCGTGTAGGGACCGTTATATTCACATAGTTGGCTATTAGTATGTCAACTTTATACATGAAGTTTAAAAACAATATCTAAAAACAAATATTATAACTCATGAGAAAAGATCAAATACAAATAAAGTTAACGTACAAAATGTACGAACTGAAGGAGAAGACAAAAAAATACGGTGGCATTTTCGTAATTATCAGTAACTATCAAAATTACTCTACAAATGGTCATGTAGAGTAATTTTGATCTTTTGTAGAGTAATTTTGTAAAATGTTCTTGTAGAGTAATTTTGTTCTTGAAGGGTAATTATCAAAATTACTATACAAGTGTATCGAAATTACTTTGCATCAAAATTACTTTACAAGTGAATCAAAATTACCCTGCAAGTTTATCAAACAACATACAATTCAAAATTACTCTACAAATGATTCTGTAGAGTAATTTTGATCTTGTAAAGTAATTTTGTAAAATGATCATGTAGAGTAATTTTGATCTTCTAGAGTAATTTTGTTAGCATTTAGTTATGGGGTTTAGCTTTATGGTTTAGTTTTTAGCTTTTAGTTTGGGTGGAGGGGGTAGGTTTTTTGGGGTTTTTTTATTGTTAGGTATGGTTTTTTTATCAAAATTATTCTACAAGAACATTTTACAAAATTACTCTACAAGATCAAAATTACTCTACACTATCATTTGTAGACTAATTTTGATAATTACCCTACAAGCAGATAATTACAAAAATGCCACTGTGTGCTTTTTGCTTTTTCATGCTATTCGTACGTTTAGTATGTTAACTTTATTTATACAGGAACTTTCCCCTATAACTCATATACGCATATATACACAGTGGCGAAGCTTGAAAAAAAAATTCGGGGGGTCGGAAGGTAACGTACCTAAAAAAAATTTTTTATCGCGTAGTTTCGAGGTGTATGTTCAGGTCGGACGTCCGTGATTCGATTCGGGTCGGGTCGGGTCAAACATTAATATCAAATAAAAAACGTTCTCAAACATTAAAACATAAACATTGTTTAACAAACAAACGAACAAAGACATCAAAACATTAAAAAGGAGAGAGGAAGGTGGGTACTCGGTTCTCCTGGATGAGAATTATAGTTCTGCCCATCTTCCCCATAGCATAATCTAATAGCAAAACAAGTTAACAAATCACCCTAAATTTCAAACTCTAATTTCTATCTAAATCATATCACAATTAGATTAAACAAATAAAATTAGATATAGTTACAAAAAGATTCAAAAAGTTTAGGGCAAAAATTCAGAACAATTTCACCCCTAGTTTCAACTTAAATCACATAAATTGCAGCCCTAAATTAAACCTAAAGATAAAAAACACATACCTTTAACCTTATGAAGATTGAAGAAGTCAAACAAGAGTACAAGACCACAACAACGAGCAGCGTTTTGGCTTCTGTTCTCGAACAAGAAGCTGAAGTCGAACAGTTCTGGAACCAGCGTTTTCCCCCCTTCTGCAGTTCTGGCTTGTGGCTTCTGTTCTTCTGATCGATGTCCCAAAGTAAACGAATTTGGTTTTTTTTTTTTTTTTTTTTTTGATAGGGTGGCTTTTAAGTTGGGCTAGATAATGACTAGTGGGGTGCCCGCGCGTTGCGACGGGGACCACAACACTTCGAAGCTAGTGATGATCTCAACCCAAGTCATCACTTACCAATAACCAAAATCCAAGCATGTATATCTTTTACGTAAACTTTTATAAATTTTAAATTAAATATTTTTTTTATAAAATAAAATAGTAAGAAGGTACTTGTAAGTCGGAGTAGAACTTCTATCTCAATTCTTTAGAACTAATTATTAATTATGATCATCATTCTTAATATCAAACTTCAAACCCATCACAAACAAGTCATCTCTTACCAATAACTAAAATCCGAGCATGTATACCTATTATATAACCTTTTATAAAATAAAATAGTAAGAAGGTACGTGTAAGTCGGAATAGAACTTCTATCTCAATTCTTTAGAACTAAATATTAATTATGATCATCAATCTTAACATGAAACTTCAAACCCATCATAAACCACACTTTCATTCACAGAAGCTAAAAAAACTCATTTTTTTCATTTATTCAACACTTTTATGCAATAATATCACATGGGGACAGTCCGGTCATAATCCAAATTCCTAAAAGCGTAAAACAGTAACTTGACAAAAATTACCAGCTAATGACCACCCTACACTTTATATAAACTACACTGTAAAGACACCTTTCTCTTTCTCCTCCACAACTTCTTCTGTAACTCTGTCTGTTCATCAATGGCGGATTTCAAATCTACACACACATCATCTAGTGTGGTTATTAAACAATAATTGCCATTAAATATGAATTATTGTGTGATGGTTCAAAAGCATGGAGCGATGGAAACCATAAAATAAACTAATGAATTGTCGGTTAAATTGCATGATGAACTAAATTAATAAATATTAATTTTCCTACATGAACCTTCCATGGTTTTTTTCTTTTAGTTACAAGTTATTCCAATTAAGCATATTTCTTCAAAACCGACAAGTCGTATTTAAGTAACCCACAAGTTGTATTTACAACCTTCATCTTCATCGTTTGAAAGGGCAGTCACTGGGAAATGTATTCGAGTTTTCAAACAAATCAAAGTTCGTGTTTTTATTTAATAAGTGAAATGAAATTACAAAGTCGATTGGTTACCTTAATTTATAATGCGAGTAGCGGATCGATGAAATTAGAAATGCTTACAAACGGGAGTTCCAACGAGACTGGTACATTGGTTTCTAAAGTTTTGAACGTGTGTAGTGCATCTTCAGGTAAGGAGATTCACCCGAGCAAGTTTTGTTTGGTAGGAATTATGTTTAAGCAGAATGACTTGAATTATGATCGAAGATGTCTAGATTGAGGTAGGATTTTATAATGCTGAACCAAAGATTTTGTTTTATACTCATTCATGGCGGATACCAGTTACAACATATGAAAAGGCCTACGGTTATAGTTCTTTTGGATGCCCATTTAAAACAAATTATCACAATCACTTTATTTTCTACTCACTTAATTTGTTAGTCACATAAGGCCAATGACTTTAAAAGTGAGTTACACCTATATCAAATATCATTATTTAGATTCATAAATGTCTTGCCCATTAAATCATTATTTAATCTAAATAAATCATTAATATTGAATGGTGCTAAAAAGACAATTTTACCCTTAAACTAATCTAATTTTGTATTGTACCATAAGCATAAATACTTGTATTTACTTAAGTTTTACCGTCATCCTTATGAAATGTTTTATAATATAGTATAGATTTGATTTGGGTTATATAATATGCATTCTAGTATTCTACCAAATATAATGATTTGGGCTAATTAAATATTTTGTTTGGGCTATATAAATTAAAAGAAATTAAAACCGGGGGTTCGAAAACGTATATGCATATTTTTTTTTATAAAACCGGGGGGTCGAAAACGTATATACCTACAAAATCTTATACGAAACGTACATATATAACACTACTGACCGAAAAATTCGCGCCCCTTAAATCCTGCGCCCCTGTATATACATATATACATAGAGATCAATATCCATCAATGGTATTTTATCGATAATAGTGTTTCAAACATATCGGAGGTCTTTGTACTAAATAAGCAATCGTTGTTTCTTATTGGTTCGTATGGTCTATCATATATGCGTTGTTGTGTAACACTATCAACTTCTCAAAATGTTAGAGCACTACTAATCACTTCGTAATCACATGTTTTCTTGACATCCAACTAGCATACATCTACTTTCTTTTTTATTTAAACAGAGGTTTGTCTTCTTTCCCTTTTCAATGAATTTAAAAGTTACATCTCTAAGGTTTACATGTCTCTTGATACCATAATACAAAGATAGCACAAATACTGCAAAATGATGGTCACAAGTTTTCTTAAATTGCCTAACAATTCATTCCAGCATTCACCATGGGTCGTACATTTTAATAGTACGTTGTCAATTTACATACATTCTCTCCTTTTACTAGGTTGTAGACATTTAGATTTTTTCTCACGTTATTAATTTAGCACCAAGTGTTAACAAGCCAATGCAACATTGTTAGTTTAACATATTTGTTTGTATCCATGTTTTTTCGACATATAGTGGTTTTCGGGGCAAGAGACACGAAATAATTACTTTATCAGGGGTTTGTGCATTGTTTAATAAGCTATTATAAACACCTAGTAAAGTGATTACTTCTAGTCCTATACACCAATGCTATATATATTTCGATAAAACTTGCAACATACTTGAACCTTGTTGTGCTACCAGGCCAGGGTCATATTGTTTTATTAAAATGCTACGCTAAAATAATAAGTCAATAACTTTGAAACATTCTCAACCTAATGTAAGGCAATGATGCTTGATCCTCACATAGTCACATTAATTAGTGCATACTTAGAATGACAATTAAAGTGTTATGTTACAACCAACTTTCTTGTGATGAAAATAATATATTATGCAATGCTTGATAAATTCCATATCCCTCAACATTATAGAACCGTTATGTATTGTAATTCTTGTAATTTAATAATGTATTATACAGTATCAACGAATATATCTAATTCTCATACTTTGAGCAATGTATCATAATTTAATTTCAGTATTTACAAGGGCGTAGCTTTGTGGGGGCGGGAGGGTGCGGCCGATCCCCCGAACTTTTTACTCAGTAGTGGAGAGTATGTAGTTTTCCAGTGGCGGATCTAGGGGGTTTTTGGGGGTTCCCGGGAACCCCCTTGGTTTGGAAAAAAATGAAAAAAATTAGTGGAAACCTTATACGATTTAGGAAAAAATAGTGAAAATCTACCAAAAAGAACCCGGTAGAAAAAAATCCTGAATTCGTCACTGTAGTTTTCGTATATAATTTTTTAGGTATATACGTTTTTGACCCCCCGATCGAAACTCTCAAGTTTCGCCAATGAGTATTTAACCATTATATTGAATAGAAAACAATTGTTGTCTTTGTTTTGTTTTTTTTTTTGTTTTTTTTTTTTTTTTCATTATTAACTTTTTCTAGCATGAACTTACATAAAACCGTCATCATTTTATTGTAATAAAATTTATACTATACAAGCTAAAGGTGATTCCCGAATGTGCTTTCGCATCAACTCTATGAGTGTAACTCTAGTAGAGAAAACCATATAACCATATAGAATATTAGATTTTAATAATCTTAATTAATCGGTGTTGGCCGTCAATAGTTTTAACTTCAAAAATAACCACTGGGGGTCCAAACTATTAACATATTGGCCTCCAATAGACCCTAAGTTTTTGCTCCAGCCTACTAGAGTTACACTCACTTAACATTTTCCAGTCATCGTTAGTCTCCGGTCATCGGAAAAACATTTTTGGTCGGAAAAAAGTTCCTAAAGGTCCGATCTAAAGTTACAAAGAGGTTTGAAACGAAAATGTTAAGTTTTCTGGCCAAAAAGAAAATTTCCAACGAAAAAAGAAGTTTTTCGGCGACCTCAATAATTGGAGCTTTTACTAGAAAAAAGTTACTAAAGGTCCGTATTAAGGTTACAAAGAAGTTTGGGACGAAAATGTTGAGTGTTCCGGCCAAAAAGGAGTTTTCAAGCCAAAAACGTTTTTCCGGCGACTAGAGACTAACGGCGTTAGGTTTCTGTTAATCAGGGTCTATTGGAGACCAATATGTTAATAGTTAGGATTACCAATGGTTATTTTTTAAACTGAAACTATCAACGACCGACGACGAATAGTTTTGATTATTAAAATCTAATATTCCTAACGATATCAATACATACACAACCATAATACCATAATATCGTATAACAATTTAATGCCATATACACAACCATAATACCAGAATATCATATAATAATTTAATGCCATAAAATATATAACTCTTTCTGTTTTTATGAAACCCATGGTAAGGCCAGGGGTGGGGTATAACGTCTCCTTGGGCGCCAAAGAGGTGGGGGGGGGGGGGCGCCATTAAGTCTCGTTACACTCACTTAACATTTTCCAGTCATCGTTAGTCTCCGGTCATCGGAAAAACATTTTTGGTCGGAAAAAAGTTCCTAAAGGTCCGATCTAAAGTTACAAAGAGGTTTGAAACGAAAATGTTAAGTTTTCTGGCCAAAAAGAAAATTTCCAACGAAAAAAGAAGTTTTTCGGCGACCTCAATAATTGGAGCTTTTACTAGAAAAAAGTTACTAAAGGTCCGTATTAAGGTTACAAAGAAGTTTGGGACGAAAATGTTGAGTGTTCCGGCCAAAAAGGAGTTTTCAAGCCAAAAACGTTTTTCCGGCGACTAGAGACTAACGGCGTTAGGTTTCTGTTAATCAGGGTCTATTGGAGACCAATATGTTAATAGTTAGGATTACCAATGGTTATTTTTTAAACTGAAACTATCAACGACCGACGACGAATAGTTTTGATTATTAAAATCTAATATTCCTAACGATATCAATACATACACAACCATAATACCATAATATCGTATAACAATTTAATGCCATATACACAACCATAATACCAGAATATCATATAATAATTTAATGCCATAAAATATATAACTCTTTCTGTTTTTATGAAACCCATGGTAAGGCCAGGGGTGGGGTATAACGTCTCCTTGGGCGCCAAAGAGGTGGGGGGGGGGGGGGGCGCCATTAAGTCTCGGCCAGCACAGTTTCGAGTGCTAATGGCATCTGTAGGTGGGGTCCATTGTTTTCAACCAATTTGCATTTTGTGGGGGGGGGGGGGGGCGTCATTAAGTCTCGGCCAGCACAGTAACGAGTGCTAATGGCATGTGTAGGTGGGGTCCATTGTTTTCAACCAATTTGCATTTTTTTGTGTTTTGTTTAATAGGGGGCTTGAAAACACACCAGTGGCGAAGCTTGAGATTTCCGATTAAGGGGTCGAAAACGTATATACCAAAAATTCTATAAAACCGGGGGGTCAAAAACGTGTATACCCAAAAATTTCTATACGAAAACTATATACTCTCCACTAACAAGTGAAAAATTCCGGGGGTCGACCGCCCCTACAAAGCTACGCCATTGAAACACACCGTATAAGTTAACAATAAAGCCTTCACTTACGTGGTGCATTAGGCCGGAGGGTGTGGAGGCGCCACCCATGCCACCTCACCGTCTATAGCGCCTGATGGCGCCACCACCCCACACCGTCGCATTTACGGAGGGGCGCCATTGATGGGGCTTCACCATGGTAACGAGGAAGAAGGTGAGTTGTAGGTGGGGCCCACATCATTTCATCTAATAATTTTTTTTTTATTTTGTTTAATAGGGGACATTATCTCACACCCTATAAATTAAGCGAAAACATGATAAAACCCCTGTCTGACGTGACACACCTCATAGCCTTATGCCCCTGTAAAAACAAGGAGAAGGCGAGTAAACGCCAAACACAAAGCCACCTGTTTCTCTCGTAGAAACCCACCACGTTCTTGTGATCAAATTGCTCAAAAAACCCTTCTCTTTTTCACCATTTCAATCTTCAATTCTATCCATTTTCTGTTTTTACAATTGGGTCTGTCTGTCTGTCTATAAAGTGAGAATCTATTCTTCTTAGCTATTTTTGCAACCTCACAGATTACACAAATCTGAACAAAACCCACCGTTTCTTTCTTCATCTTTTCCAAATCAAGAAAAGATGAACACTACAAACCTTGCTTTCTTCATCCGCAATTTGGTTCTTTAATCAACATTTATCTTTCTTTTTTCTGGGTTTTGATAAAAATTTGATCTTTTTTCTGGGTTTTATCAAAATTTGATTTTGTTTTCTGGGTTTTGTTAAAAATTTGATTTTTTTTTTTAATCTATGGCTGCTGGTCCTGAAATTGGTGTTGAATCACCCGATCAATCTCCACCGAAAATTGAGGTTTCTGTGGTCAAGAGTGTGGATAGTGAGAGTGTTGATTTAGTGAATTCCGATGATAATAATAATAATAATGTTAATGGGTCTGTTGTTGAGACCAAAAAAGGGTCTGATTTGGGTCCAAAATCAGAAATGAAAATGCAAGAGTTTGTTGATATGTTGTCATCTTTGAAATTGAATCCCATGGCTAAGGAATTCTTTCCTTCATACTCGATTATTGATCGAAATCGTGATCAATCCGAGTTTGCAATCAATTACTTTGTTCAGCAGCCTGGTTATTTCAAGAATTATCATGAAAATGGGGTTGAAGGATACCATAATAATAGAAGGGTATCATCTCTTTATTCCTAGAATTTGTTCTTATATTTATGCTTAATTGTTGTGGTTTTGATATATTGAAATCTGAATTAGAGTTGGTGTTTTTGATTGATGAGTTTCTTTAATTTCTTGAATTTGTGTTATAGTTTTATTAAAAGAATACTGTGCTGAGTGTTAGCTATGAGTTTGTGCCTTTTATGCAATGGGTTATGTTGGTTTAATGATAAAAAAATGGAATTTTTTAGATTAATGTTGTTTATGTGTATATCATTCTTGTTTTGTTTGTTTCTTGATTTTTAATTGTCAAAAAGGAAAAACTTCTTTGCATCATGTGAAAATTGAGTTCTCAAAGAAAAAAGACGAATGGAAGTTCTTGATTTGTGATTCTTTATATAATCTTGGATGGTATATTTTAAGCGCAGAAAGCATGTGTTGTGCTATAACGTTTATCCGATATGACAGGAGTATTAAGCTTTAAATCATTTGGATTGTGTTTTGTCGTGTACATGTTCGAATAATGTTCATCCGATATGACAGGAGTATTAAGCTTTAGATCATTTAGATTATGTTTTGTCGTGTACATGTTCGAATAACGTTCATCCGATATGACAGGAGTATCAAGCTTTAAATCATTTAGATTATATTTTGTCGTGTACATGTTCGATAATTTGATTATTTTGTCGCATTTGTAGTTTGTCGATAGATTAAAGATCACATTTATGTTTACTTAATTGCTTCATTTATCAGTTTGGACTTACCTGATATAGCATGATTCATATATCTTTTAGTTAATTACTTTGTGGATTATCTGTTTGACTCGTTTAGATAAATGGTTAAACGGGTTGGGTTCGGGTTTATACAGTTCTAAGTGTGTCCGCCAACCTGACATGATTATTTCCTAATTCAATCGCTTACACTCTCAACATCAAAACCCCAAAAGAATTCAGTTTTCATTTTTTAAATTTAGAGGAGAAATAGCTATAGCAACACTCGGCGACTGTCCAATGGGAGGACCTTCAGGGCTCAACGAGAAGATAGCATTAAGAGAACTGTTTACGTCTCAGATATCGATCACAATGTTAGTCAATTACAAATTTTAATAATTTACCATTTTTGTCAGAGGTCATGTTATTTACGTAAAAGGGTTTTTTTAACAGGTCACCGAAGAGCAACTTGCTGCTTTGTTTAGTGGCTATGGGCATGTAAGTCAGAATCTTTATGTTTAATAAACCGATATCTAATTTTTTTTTAATTATATGGTAAATATAAATTAAAAATGGTTTACTATGAAGGTTTTGGATTGTCGAGTTTGTGGCGATCCACATTCACGTCTCCGCTTTGCATTCGTTGAGTTTGGTGACGAGAGTACGGCATTTCGTCTTAATGTCTTTTACTTTTTTCAATTTTATTTAACAGTGAAATGAACAACTTTTAAAAACTTACGAATTTACGTATATATGTTCCAGACTCTGCACGGGCCGCGCTTAATCTTGGCGGTACAATGCTTGGTTTCTCTCAAATTACTGTTTTACCCTCAAAAACCGCCATCCTTCCTGTGAATCCAACCTTCCTCCCCAGGGTATGTAGGTCTTATTCACAATGGTTTTAACATGTACTTTTTTTTACTTAATTTTTTTTTTTTTTTGCTGTTCCGTACTTTGGGATACAGTCAGAGGATGAGAGAGAGATGTGTGCGAGGACAGTGTACTGTACAAATATTGACAAGAAGGTTCGGAGCCGCTTTCTTGTTTACATCTAGTTTCAAATCAGTTTTCTACTCCATCCCAGAATAAACGAACCTTTTTTTTGTATTTGCAGGTTTCTCAAACTGAAGTCAAGAATTTCTTTGAAACAAGATGTGGCGAGGTTAAAACAACCCTCAACGTTTGAATTTTCTCACAAGTTTTTCATTGCTCGTGGTGCTAACCGTTATTTAACTTTTTCACATGAAGGTGTCTCGCCTCAGGCTTTTGGGGGATAATGTTCATTCAACCCGCATTGCCTTCGTTGAGTTTGTTATAGTAAGTTAAACTTTTATTGCATATGATGGGTGTTGTACACTTGTACACTTGCTAATTATCGTCTTATAAATATTTTTTATAGGCAGAAAGTGCAATTGTGGCACTTGATTGCTGTGGTCAATCGCTAGGAGCACAACCGATCAGGTATGGTTTAATAACTGTGCGTTTTTATTTAATTGTGTTTTGTTAATATAAATATATTTTACATTATCAGGGTGAGTCCTTCAAAGACTCCAGTGAGGCCTAAGGCTGCTCGCCCGCTTTCGACTTAACTAAATTTCAACGGTGTGAATCAGACATCCTATGCATCCATGAGGGAGCCTTTGTTCTCGTTATTTTCGTGATGTTTTTTCTTTTTTTTTTTCTTTTTTAAAGCCGGGCCATAACTTAAGTAGTGTAATGAAGTCATGCAGCTTGAAGTTGAGAACTTGCTCTGTGTTTAGTGTTTACTTGCCTGTGTCATGTTTCATGAGGCCATGCTTAATGATGGTCATGGTTGTTAGATGTTGACTTCTGGGTTTGACTTGGATGGTTATATGGTTCGGTTTTTTGTGATGTTTTTTCGATCCATGATATTGTTTTGGGCCTGCTATGTTATATATATGTGGGTTGGGTCGGGTCGGGTCGGGTGAATAGAGGTGCACAAAATAACCGGTTAATTAACCGTAACCGGTTATTAACCGAAACCGTAACCGGTTAATAACCGATTTAGGAATAACCGGTCCAGCCGGTTATTTAACCGTAGGTTAGTAACCGGTTACAAGTTTTTAGTATAATAACCGGTTATTAACCGTTTTTTTTAACCGGTTTTTTAACCGATAGACTGGTTAACCGAAAAAATAACCGAAAAATTCAAAAAAAGGCAAAAAAACCGGTTTTTAACCGAAAATAACCGGTTAAATAACCGAACCGGTTAAAGTAATTAACCGGACCAGTTAAAAAAATAACCGGTTAAAGTAATAACCGGTTAAAGCATTAACCGGTTAAAGTCAAAAAGTCAAATTAACCGGTATAACCGGTTAACCGATCCGGTTATTAAAATTAACCGGTTTGTGCACCTCTATGGGTGAACAAGTTTCATACTAATCCTATTTGTTTAAACAAGTACTAAATACTTAAATTCCAAAATAAACTTAACTTAATCATGATGGAGGTTAGATTTTAAGGCAATTGCTTCCGGATTGTGAAACTGAGTTTAACACTCACCATCTTCATTCCCTTAAGGATTCATTTACTAAGCGCTTCTTGTGCGGTAATTGGGAGGTGAGAGAGTTTAAAAGGCAAGGCTACAAACTCTTATACCCAAACTCGAGATGTTGGAAGATGAAAGAAAGTGAATTGGTTGATGAGTTCTCGGGCAGGGGCGGATCCAGTATACAAACACCGGGTTCCCAGGAACCCAGTGTTTTCGGAAAAAAACGTTTTTTTGTAGTGTAAATCTTGTATGATTTGGAAAAAAACGTTTTTTTTGTAGTGTAAACCTTGTATGATTTGGAAAAAGGAACCCAGTGATTTCTCCGGCTGGATCCGCCACTGTTCTCGGGCAAACTTAGCGGGATCGCTACAAGGTTTAAGAGTCTTTGAAGATGAGGTGGTTGTGAGAGAGTTGTTACCAAAGATGTTTTTGCAAATTCTTGCTTCTATTGAGCAACATTTGGAGATAGAGAATATGCCACTTGAGGAAGTTGTGGGAAGATTGAAGGCCTGTGAGGAGAGGATCAAAGATCATGATGAGAAAGATGATGATCCAGGTAAGTTGTTACTTTCGAAGGAGGAGTGGCAAGAAAGAACCAGAGGATGAAGTGACTCGGTTGATGAGCCGGGACCGTTGATGTAGAAAAACAAAGTAGGATTGTGGGGGTGAATGTGGGGTTTTTTTGGCGTTTATTCCCCAAAAGAAATGCCCAAACGTCCCTTACCCGCCCCTTTGGGCGTTTTTTTCAAATTTTTGGTCACACGCGTTCTTAAATCCACGTCTTCCTTCAATTTTTTGGGCCAATGAACACACACCTTCCCAATCTTTGGCCAATAGCACTTTTTATGGTTTTTATTTTTATTTAATTCTATTAGAATATAATGCCTCATAAGATTTCAAGCCCCACTACACCCCTTTTAACATAATGTCACACAATGCCCCTTTGCTGATTGGGATGACACGTGTCGCACAATGCGCATGGGTGGGAAGTGGCGGACCCAGGAATTTTTTTCTGGGGGTGCGGAATATTTTCAAAGATTTTAGGCCCCTAACTGTATAAAAATATCGGTTCATAGCGGGTCGGGTCGGATCATGTAAGACAAAAGAACATCAAACTAAAATTTATAAATCATCAAAAACACGTCAAACGTTATTACAAATTACAAACGTATTTAAAATTGTGCCCTACAGTTTTTTTTTTGAAATATATTCAAAATATCATCTAAAGATACTAAACACGCCATAAGTTCATTACATTCTTACTCATTGTTCCTAACACATATAATTTGCTTCATAAGTTCATAAAACAACACTAAATACTTAAACAAAATAAACAATCATGTTCAACCATAGCACGTAACTTTCAATTATATTTTTAAACATTCAAGCCCTAATATTAAATGTTGATTACTTGTAGCTAATCATTTAAACAAAAAAATGTATAAATAAAACAACAAAATCATTTAACTACAAGTCTAGAACAACAAAAAAATATAAAAAGATTAAACATTTACACATCTATATTTTCTCCTAATCATCACATAAAACAAAATAAATTAATAAACCATACTAGTTCTATATTGGAATTCTGACGTAATATGGATTGGTCCAACCGAAATTTTGGTTTTTCCGGTTAAAAAAGCCACCAGGTCATGAGCAGTGGCGTCAAGTCGTTGGGAGTTTTTTTTGGGGGCGGGATTTGGAAATGGAATGGGTGGATGGGTTTGGGTTATTTTATTTAGTTCAAATTTCTTTAGGTTGGGTTTGGGCTTGTGTTAATAAAAATTGATTGCAGATTGGGCTTTGATTGGATTAAATAATTAAGTGAATAAGTGGTTAATAAATATTTTTTTTTCTAAGTGGGGCAGTTGAAAATTTTCAAGGGGTGCGGGTGAAAAATTCTAAGGGGTGCGGTCAAGATTTCCGGCAAAAAATAACACTAAAAAATATTTTTTCATGGGGTGCGCCCACCCACCCTTGACTTAGGGTGGGTACGCCCCTGTGGGTGGGGACATTATTCATGCTCTCCACTACACATGGTCTTAGGTTAATTCTTGGTGAACTAAATTAGAGATAAATGTTAGCTTAATTAAATTCTTTAATTAATATTACTTTGAGTTGGTATTGGTTAAGGACAGCTTGTTTTCGAAGTTATTACTTTAGCATAACTAGATTTGTAGGGTTGATGTAATATTTGTGGTTTTGATTTCTTAGTGAAAAGACTTTGTGTCTAATATTCTCAACGGTGTTCTTCGCGTTTTGTTGTTGCTCGGTCTTGATTGTTCCAACAATAAGGAGATCCAATTCTCCAAAGAACAGATATAAAAAAGTGTGTAATTACCACATTATAAATAAGCAACATGTTGTTGCTTTATATGGTTGTACATTATACATTGGGTGCTTTTCAAAAAAATTTTGAATTTTATTACTTTAAATCTAAAAGTCTTTTACCTTTTACATTTTAACCCTATTGATTTTTTTTACTTTTACCCAAAGCTTTTTAATCTTTTGCAATTTAACACAAACAATTTTTTTATGTTCAACTTTAGTCCCTCATACTTTTATCTTTCGCAAGTTTTTCGTTTTATGTTTCATTCTAAATTTGCGAGTTAACACGTCGCAATGTGCGTGTGGGGTTCAATTTTTTTTGTCTATTTTTACCGTTTGAGAAGTTCATCGCAACGTGCGGGTCCTAGATCGACTTAGTTATTCTTTTCTACGTTTTTACGTTACGGTCTAATTTCTCGCATTAACATGACGCAATGGGCGTCCGTGGTTCAACAATTTTACGTCTGTTTTTTCATTCGGTGTTATTTATTCCTTTTTTATTTATTTTATTTTTACGAGCTTTCCTGATATTGGTGGTCGTTAGCAGTGGTGTGGCATTGGTGCTACTTGGCACAATTTTACGAACGTATTTAACCTATTAAGTTTTTTACTAACAATTTGTTTCGAATTTACCCCTATACCTCATTTACTTTAAAAGAAACTATTTTTACGTGTATATTTTTATGTATTTGTCGACATGAAATCGATTTGCTATACGTTTTGAAGTAACCTTTTTCTAAAAATGAGATAGGTCAAATATAATACGTTTTCGTATAAAAAACCATTTTTATATACGTTTCGGTATACATTCAAGTTGGTGTATGTTTCGACGTAATTTTTTTGGGAAACGAGTCAGGTCAATATAATATGTTTTCGTGCTTATTTTATGAATGTTTGGTAAAATTTGTTTCGAATCGAGTGGAGTCAAATCGGGGTTTCTTTTTTCCCTTTTCACAAAGTTCTAATTAATCTCTTTTAATTATACATGTCAACTTTCCCGTTACATATGTTACGTTTTCTATGTATGAGTCGGGTCACATATAATACATTATGATTGTATGATATAAATTTGATTTACTTTATGTTTTGATCCAATCGCAATTCTTATATAGGTTACATTAAGTTCAATCGGGAAACGTCTAAACACGCGTTTTCATATGATTAACGCATCACATAACATTTGGATTAATCCATTCGATGATTGTGACGTACCCGCGCTGCAAAGCGCGCGGGTGTTATTGCTAGTTAATAATACTAAGTAAAAATAATTCTTAACAAATGGCAAAATCATAAAACATAATATAGACCAAAAGGTTATTTAATTGTATATTTGTATGTTTATTTAGGATTAAAGGGTGGACCATCCTCTATTACCACCCTATAAGGTGTGGTGATGTCCATCACTCTCATCCTCTACCATGAATCAAATTTATCAATTTCTTCAAAGAGGTTTGAGGTGAGCTTGGATATATCCATGCTTACTACGCATGGAAGAGGGCGATGTACTATGGGGTCCAAGTCCCTCGTGGCATTTCATGAGCCTCACCTTAAGTCTCATACCACATGGCCTTTGTTAATTGAGAGCGTTTAGGGAAGAAAAAAGTTGGGTCTGCTATAGAATGGACGGTGGGCGTGTGCCCACCACAAGTCCTTAGTATATCCGCCAATGTATATGTTCTATCTTATATCTCATTCCTTACCTTTTTTATATCTTTTAATAATTTTAATTTTCAAACATTTAAATAGTAAAATAAATTTAAAATATTAATTTATATAACTTTTGCATAATAATAAAATACAATGAAGTACAAAATATTAGAAAATAAAACTACACAATTAAAAATTATAACTACAATATTAACTAAAACTACCACATTATAAATAAGCAACATGTTGTTGCTTCATATGGTTGTACACTATGCATTGGGTGCTTTTCAAAAAAAATTTGAATTTTATTACTTTAAATCTAAAAGTCTTTTACCTTTTACATTTTAACCCTATTGATTTTTTTTACTTTTACCCAAAGCTTTTTAATCTTTTGCAATTTAACACAAACAATTTTTTTATGTTCAACTTTAGTCCCTCATACTTTTATCTTTCGCAAATTTTTCGTTTTATGTTTCATTCTAAATTTGCGAGTCAACACGCCGCAATGTGCGTGTGGGGTTCAATGTTTTTTGTCTATTTTTCCCATTTTACAGGCCCATCGCAACGCGTCTATTTTTCACCGTTTGAGATGTTCATCGCAACGTGCGAGTCCTAGATCGACTTAGTTATTCTTTTCTACGTTTTTACGTTATGGTCTAATTTCTCGCATTAACATGACGCAATGGGCGTCCGTGGTTCAACAATTTTACGTCTGTTTTTTCATTTGGTGTTATTTATTCCTTTTTTATTTATTTTATTTTTACGAGCTTTCCTGATATTGGTAGTCGTTGGCAGTGGTGTGGCATTGGTGCTACTTGGCACAATTTTACGAACGTATTTAACCTGTTAAGTTTTTTACTAATAATTTGTTTCGAATTTACCCCTATACCTCATTTACTTTAAAAGAAACTATTTTTACGTGTATATTTTTATGTATTTGTCGGCATGAAATCGATTTGTTATACGTTTCGAAGTAACCTTTTTCGAAAAATGAGATAGGTCAAATATAATACGTTTTCGTATAAAAAAACCATTTTTATGTACGTTTCGGTATACATTCAAGTTGGTGTATGTTTCGACGTAAATTTTTTGGGAAACGAGTCAGGTCAATATAATATGTTTTCGTGCTTATTTTATGAATGTTTGGTAAAATTTGTTTCGAATCGAGTGGAGTCAAATCGGGGTTTCTTTTTTCCCTTTTCACAAAGTTCTAATTAATCTCTTTTAATTATACATGTCAACTTTCCCGTTACATATGTTACGTTTTCTATCTATGAGTCGGGTCACATATAATACATTATGATTGTATGATATAAATTTGATTTACTTTATGTTTTGATCCAATCGCAATTCTTATATATGTTACATTAAGTTCAATCGGGAAACGTCTAAACACACGTTTTCATATGATTAACGCATCACATAACATTTGGATTAATCCATTTGATGATTGTGACGTACCCGCGCTGCAAAGCGCGCGGGTGTTATTGCTAGTTAATAATACTAAGTAAAAATAATTCTTAACAAATGGCAAAATCATAAAACATAATATAGACCAAAAAGTTATTTAATTGTATATTTGTATGTTTATTTAGGATTAAAGGGTGGACCGTCCTCTATTACCACCCTATAAGGTGTGGTGATGTCCATCACTCTCATCCTCTACCATGAATCAAATTTATCAATTTCTTCAAAGAGGTTTGAGGTGAGCTTGGATATACCCATGCTTACTACGCATGGAAGAGGGCGATGTACTATGGGGTCCAAGTCCCTCGTGGCATTTCATGAGCCTCACTTTAAGTCTCATACCACATAGCCTTTATTAATTGAGAGCGTTTAGGAAAGAAAAAAGTTGGGTCTGCTATAGAATGGACGGTGGGCGTGTGCCCACCACAAGTCCTTAGTATATCCGCCAATGTATATGTTCTATCATATATCTCATTCCTTACCTTTTTTATATCTTTTAATAATTTTAATTTTCAAACATTTAAATAGTAAAATAAATTTACAATATTAATTTATATAACTTTTGCATAATAATAAAATACAATGAAGTACAAAATATTAGAAAATAAAACTACACAATTAAAAATTATAACTACAATATTAACTAAAACTACATAATTGAAAAAAGAAATATACAAGATACCTAGTCTTCTTCGACACGACCAAATCGCCATACATGTTCCACCAAATCCGCACGAAAGTTGTTATGTGTGTCTTGGTTGTATAGCACCCACATATTTAACTCTCATTGAGCTTAATCAATTTCTTCAACATCCTCATCAATGTCGTTTTCATCGTATTGACAAAACGCAAGACCATCATCTTTGAGAATCATGTTATCCAATATAATACAAGCATACATTACGTACCTTAATATTTTGTTGCCGATGCGCATGCGATGTTTTGCAGTATGTGTCATTGTTGCTTTAGAACACCAAATATTTGTTCCACATCATTTCTTGCAGATTCTTGGCATGCTTTGAACTTCTTTTATTTTTCATTTTCTGAAAAATGTGAAAGATTTGACAATTACTCTGTATTTAGGGTATATTCGTCAACAAGATAATACCCGTGCTTGTATTCCACTCCTAAAACCATAAACAATCCCACTGCGTTTATGATGTCGTTGGAAACCGTCAAATCCATAGATCATGTGACACCATAGCTTCTAGCATTATCTTTTCATGATAAACTCGCATAAACCGACCTCACCAAGCTTAGGACAATTATGCTATTGTTAGTGCATACAATCGATGCTGCCTAGCATTTCGGGGAATCCATGTTTTGCTTCATGTGCTTCATACAATTTTTTGATGTCACTTCGTGTTGGTTTTCACAAATACTTCTTGCTATATAGCTTGATGACAACTTTACAAAATATGTAAATACTTTCTTGTGACATACGTTTGTTTGGGCATCTTCAAATACTGATCCTATGAATTGCTAGATGTGTCGTCTACGATTTGACGAATTGCCGATGTGCACTTCTATGGAGTAAGACCCCTTCTAACTATCTCATCCCATGATAATCTGAACAACGACATTGTCCCGTTCAAATCGTCGACTATACGTTGGAATAGGCAACGACTATGTTTGTCAGTGTACGTGACGTTTTCACCAAACATTTGTTTGACCTTCTGATCTATATTAAAACGAAGTCTCCTTGTTTTTTGTTTTGAAATATATTTTTATCCAAAATAATTTTTATTGTCTCCATTACCGTGTTGATAAAAAAATCATTGATTTCGTGAGATGATGATGAAGAATCAATGATGTAGTAAAAAAATAAGAAAAGAGATACGTGTAAAATAGAAGAAAACATATATATTAGAGAGAATCTATATATGATAATAAACAACTTGAATGTATATGATAATAAACAACTTGAATGAATAGTGATTTGTTTTTTTGGCTTCATGTCATTTTACTTTTATTTAAAAAAACTTATATATTCTTAAAAACATATATAAATATAAATATTATATAACATAAAAATAGTGTTTACATTAAATTAACAAAAAGTCTTATACGTAAAATTGTTATTGTTATTTTTTAGAAAATTGTTATTTTTTTAAAATTGTTCTTAAAAATTAAATATAAATATTGTAAAATTCATATACACCACACCACGTATTGTAGATGGTATTGTATACTATTAATAGAACAACTAAATGAACAGTAAAACTAAATGCAATGCACAGTAACTATTGTATGCTATTAATAGAACAACTAAATGAACGGTAAAACTAAATGCAATGCACAAAGGCTTTTTTTTATGTGTTGTTTAGTGGTTTTTTATATGTATTATTTGGTTTTTTATATATCTTATATAACTTACGTTTGTTTTTTATCCATGTAATCACGTGTCGGTATTTTTTGGTCATATCAAGATTTTTTCTTTATGGGTTGTTGTAACGAGTGTAGGTGACGTAACAAAACAAACCAAAATCGAGCAAATTCGCGCTGTGTTGGTATATTTTTTGTCATATCATGATTTTTTTTAGCTTTTTTCTCTATTAGTTGCTATAATAAGTGTCAGTACCGAAATTAAACGAACTAATACCCACCCACGGCACAACGCGCGGATTTAATAGCACTAGTTTGTGTAAAAAAATAAATGTTTGTTTTGTTTAAATAAGTTTTTTTTACCTCGAAATCATGCAGACAATACACCAATGGTCGACACGGCCAAGGTCTGAAAAATTTATGCCATTGGCACGGGACCTGGTCCTTTCCATGCTGAAATTACGTGGGATTCGGGGGGATGCATGGTATTTTTGCAAACTCGCAAAATCATTTAGAGTAATTATGATACTCTACAAAATTGCCTTACAAGATCAAAACTAGCATACAAGATCATTTGTATAGTAACTATGATACTCTACAAAATTAATCTTCAAGATCAAAATTATCAAAATTACAATACAAGAATATTTTACAAAATTATTCTACAAAATTAAAATTACCCTATAAGATCATTTGTATAGTAATCTGATAATTACTCTACGAGTAAATAATTACTAAAATGCCACCGAGTTTTTTTTTTCTTTCATGCCTTTCGTACGTTTTGTACGATAAGCCACTTTGTATGTGAACTTAAATCTAGTTATTACCGTATATTTTCAAACAAACTCTTTAACTCTCCTCTTAAATTAGACATTTTATTGACAACCATAAGACTTTAACCTTCGCCATTTAGAAATGCAAAACCTTATCTTCTAAACACTGCTAAACCAAAAGTCGTTGATATTAGTTATTACTACGTAATCTAACTTCTAACTTATAATAAAAGACTCCAAATAATGTCACATGACATTCTCTCATTCAACCTCATAAATTTTATTTATATTTGTTTAATAAAATTCTTTTAATATTAATATTAACTAGGTTTTAATGCTGCGCGCCGCGTTGCGACGCGACAAAACTAAGTCATTGTAAAACAATTTATTGTGACTAAATACTTGGTTGTTATTAAAGTTGTGCTATTTAGTGTCTTATTTTTAAGTTGACAAGTGGAGTTTTCATACAACAGAGCCGTTGGTAGCAAGCGAGTTAGTAACTCCTGGCGATGGCGACTATTGCGATGTCTAAGCATCCACTAACCCAACAAATAAGGAATAAGAATTGTATAAATACAATCAGAAAAACGTGTGAAAGAGGAGAAAAATGAAGATGACGTGAAGTTGAGTCTCTCTAAAACACATAGAACCACAAAACCACTCCACCATGATGAATAATCTAACTAATTTTGAAAAAAATGGATATATACACACACTTAAAAAGAGTATATGAGAAAGAAGTCAACAAAGACAACCAATAAGGAAAGTTTACTATTGATTATGATGTGACAACTACTATTCATTAGCTTTGTTTTTTAATATATAGGATAATTAATTACTAGATATCACTTATTTTATCCTTATCTTTATCTAAAATTAATAAATAACTTCAATTTTGCAATCTAGATCCTTTGTTTTTTTTACTTTTAACACAAAATTTTTCATCTTTTACAATTAATCCCAACTCTTTTTTATTTTCAATTTTGGTCCACCATATTTTTCATTTTTCCCAAGTTTTTCGTTTCGTTCTAAATTTTGTGAGTTAACGCACCGCAACGTGCGTGCGTGTGAGATTCAACATTTTTTCGTATATTTTTTCCCGTTTAACTGGCCCGTCGCGTCACATCTATTTTTCTGCGTTTGACAAGTTCGTCCAACACGCGGGTTCTGGATAGACTTAGTTATTTTTTCTATGTTTTACGTTTCGGATTAATTTCTCAGCAACGAGTGTGCGTGATTCAAAGATTTTACGTCTGCTTTTCGCTCGATGTTATATTTTTTTCCCGTTTTTATTTATTTTGTTTTTACGAGCTTTCCCGGTATTGGTGGTCGCTGACAATGGTATAGCATTGCTACTACTTAACACATTTTTAGGACAATCGCTGCAACGCAACGGCTTAATGCTAGTAAAATATGTTAATTGAAGATAAGTTTTAAAATTCTTTAAATTAATTAACAAATTATTATTACACCATCGAAATATGAAACGTCATACATTACATATACTAGTATAAAACATTGCAAGAAAATGACGATAAGAAAACGATGAACATTTCACCAAAACTGAGGTCATTGTTTCCAAGTAAAAGACAGCGGAGAAACCAAACATGGCAAGTAACGAATTCAATTACATTTTTAAAATTTAATCACTAAACCATGTGCAACATTTTAGAACGAGTCTTAATCTTAATTTACTCATATTAACCATTCATACTTGCATATGCCCAAAATTAAGTTAGCAGTTATTTATATCGTACTATAATGGATAACTTTGGAGAATAGTATAACACTCTTGGATAGATCATGAACTTCTGGATTTAAATTCTACAACCAAATATTACTTAAAGTCTTAAACTATTTGAAATTAGATATTTCTAAATAAAAAAACAGAACTATATGATTTAGATTTTTTTAAATCAAATACAGTAAATACTTTCACTTTGAAAATTTAAATTTAGATTCTTTAAAGTAATAAATAAATAAATACTTTCACTTGAAACGGAGCTTAATTTTCCTTTTTTAGAGAAATCACAAAACATTTTTAAGATGAGTAGTGGGTTAAGTATTCTTTTCTTTTATATATTATGGTTAGGTATTTCTTAGGCAAGGAAGATATGGTCAAATATTTGGTGGTTAATCAAATACAATGCGACATATATAATAATAAGAACTAGAATTACGACCCGCCGCGGCGAGTATTCTTTAATTATAGCTAAGTCGATTTAGGACCTGCACGTTATGTTGAACCTGTCGAATGGGAAAAAAATAGACGATGTAAAAGCGTTCACCCACAACGCACTTTGCGTCGTGTTAACTCGCAAAATTTAGAACGAAACGTAAAAACGTTAAACCAAAGACGCACGTTGCGATGTGTTAAGTCACAAAATTTAGAACGAAGCATAAAGCGAAAAATTTGCGGAAAATGAAAACTATAAAGGACCAAAGTTGAAAGTAAAAAAAGTTGTGAGAATAGATTGTAAAAGATAAAAAGTTTTGGGTTAAAAGTAAAAAAAAAAACAAATAGTTTCGGGTTAAAAGTAATTTATGAAATACTTTTGGTTGAAAAGTAAAAAAAATCAATTTTTTTAAAAAACCCCCAAAGCCAAGGTTACAACAACTATATGCATAACCATTTTTTCTTTGGAAAACGGCGGGGGGCATAAACCGTGTCATAGCATCAACGTCATACCATCGCCAGCGACCACCAACACTGAATTTGCGGCGAAAAAATTAGACTGAAACGTAAAACATAGAAAATAATAACTAAGTCGATTTAGAACCCGCACGTTATGACGAACTTGTCGAACAGGAAAAAATAGACGATGTGAAAACGTTGAACTACACACGTACATTGCATCTTAGAACGAAGCGTAAAATGGAACGTAAAAATGTCGAACCACACACGCACATTGCTCCGTGTTAACTTGCAAAATTTAGAATGAAGAGTAAAACGAAAAATTTGCGGAATATGAAAAGTACAGGAGACCAAAATTGAAAATAAAAAAGTTATTAGATTAAACTGAAAAGATAAAAAGTTTTGGGTTAAAAGTTATAACCCAAATAGTTTTGGGTTAAAAATAATACATCAAATACTTTTGGACTAAAAGTATAAAATCAACATTTTTAAAAAAAAAAACTCCCCGAAACACATGATGTACAACTCATAATGCATAAAAAAGTTGATAATTTATAGTGTGTATAATATTAATAATCACATTCAATAAAATATTTTTTAATACCGTTAGATTAAATGTGTAATAATGTGGTAAACGATTTTTATTAAGTGAGAACAATGAAAAAGTTATATGAAAATTGAATTTTAACTAGTTAAATTATGTGCTAGAATATTTGTGTTTAGTGTCCTATTAGACCATGTGTAGTGGTTTAGCTCAATAATGCCCTCATCATGGGGCGTTTTGCGACACGTGTCAGTCCAGTCAGCATGTGACGTTATTGCAAAAGTGGCGTAGTGGGAATAATGCCCAATAACGCCCCTTCCAATCATTAAAAAAAAAACAAACTAGTTTCTCATTGGCCAGTCAAACCCACTTGCAGCGTTATTAAAAAAACGTTGGGCCAATTTTTTTTGTCAAAAAACGCCACATCACGCCGGGTGTAATGGGTGGGGGGGGGGTTTCCGGCGGTATTAGGGGGCAAACACGCCCCAGTACGGTAGGTCTTAATGCGAAACTATTAGATGATGTGATTTTGTATATCTTGATTATTATTGTAAATATTGTATTTCCTTTTCCTCTCCTTAATTATAGGAGATTATGTTGTATCCTCTCACTATTTAATAGAGATAATACCTCTCAAATATTTTGAGGTTGATTTTACAATATTGTTAAATGGTATCAGCCTAACTTTCCTCTCTCTTCATCGCCCCTTTCCCTTCATCGTTCTTCCTCTTCCTTTTTTCCTGGGAACCCTAATGGCTTCATCACAAGACATTATCCACACGCCTTCTGCTTCTCACCTTCCCACCATCAAACTATCATCCGCAAATTACCTTGTTTGGCGCACTCATATGCGGCTTCTCCTTTCCATCCACAAGCTGTCCTCTCACATCGACGGCTCTTCTTCCCCGCCATCTGAAACCATCAATGTTGACGGCAAATCGGCATCAAATCCGGAGTTTGTTACTTGGACAGAATCTGATCAGAAAGCCGCTCTTCTTATTCTTTCGTCTCTTACTGAGGAGGCGGCTGCCGAGGTTCTCAGTCTCAATCGGGCGAAGGAAATCTGGAATGCCCTCGAGAATCTCTACAGTAATGCGTCCGCTGAACGTGTCCAAACCCTCCGTGATTCTCTCAGCCAACTTCAAAAAGGTACATCTTCTGTTACCGAGTTTTCTAGCCAGTTCAAACTTCTTTGTGAAAAATTGGCAGCCATCGGGCATCCGGTAACTGAAAGTGATAAGCTGCACTGGTTTCTTCGTGGACTTGGCCCGTCTTACGAGATTTTTCTACTGCTATTCGAGCCGTCAAACCGGCTCCTCTTTTTCGTGATTTAGTTGCTAAAGCCGAGAGTCATGAACTATTTTCTCAATCTATCCACGGTACTTCCACTCCTCCGGCGGCGTTCCACGTCCAAAATAATTGTGGATCTTCAACGCCCAGCTGCGGTTGCGGCTCTTCCAGTCGTGGTAATTTCTCTCGTGGTTCGAATGGCAGTGGTCGTGGTCAGGGACGCAAACCACCGCACTGTCAATTATGCCGTACGAATCGACACTACGCATCCGCATGTCCAAGTCTTCGTACCTATGCTGCTCAAGCCTCCCAATCTGATGAGTCTCTCGCCAAGGCTTTCCATGCACAATGCCATGTTACTAATGATGGCCCAGATTGTAACGCTGACACCGGTGCAACGGATCACATGACTCCGACTCGCGAGTCTCTTCACCATTCGGTCCCCTATAAAGGTAATCATAAGGTGATTTTTGGCAATGGTATGAAACTTCCCATTACTCATACAGGTTCATCTACTATTACTGATCATATTTCTCTACGCGATGTGCTTGTTATTCCATGTCTCACAAAGAAATTATTATCCATTAGCAAGCTAACCGCTGATCATTCTGTTGATGTGTTATTCTCAAAAAAATTTTTCCATATTCAGGATCGGACAACCAAGCAGGTTCTCACTAGAGGCGTTTGTGAGGGTGGACTTTATGTGCTCAAGAATGAACCCAGAGTTTTTGTTGCTGAAGTACTTAATAAGGCCTCTTATGAATTGTGGCATGCACGTCTAGGCCATGTTTCGTTTGATGTTATTTCATCTTTAAACAAATGTGGTGTTTTATCTATTAGTTCTTTATTGCCAAAACCTACACTTTATGCTTCTTGTCAACTTGCCAAGGGGCAAAGATTACCTTTTATTTCCAATATCAAACGTGCTTCTAATCCGTTAGATTTAATACATTGTGATTTGTGGGGACCCGCACCCGTTACATCTACAAATGGATATCATTATTACATTATTTTTATAGATGATTATTCACGCTTTACGTGGTTTTATCCACTTAAAACAAAAACGGGTTTTTATTCGGTTTTACCCGCCTTCATTAAGCTTGTTCAAACACAGTGTTCTCGAAAAATAAAGGTTTTTCAAAGTGATGGTGGCGGTGAGTTTTTAAACCACACGGTTCGTAAGATTTTTGAAGACAATGGGACTTTTCATCGTTATTCGTGTCCATACACGCCTCAACAAAATGGCCGTGCGGAACGGAAGCATCGACATATTGTTGAAACGGTCCTGGCAATGTTATTTAATGCCCATATTCAAGCCTGTTACTGGGAGGATGCCTTCTCTTTTGCTACATTTATTATCAATCGGGTACCGACTCCTCTCTTAGACAACAAGTCTCCGTTCGAACTTCTCTTCAAGCAAGCTCCTCTATACTCCAACTTTCGGGTTTTTGGTTGTCAAGTGTTTCCTTATTTACGTGACTACGCTAAACATAAACTTGAACCTCGAAGTCTTCCATGTGTCTTCATCGGGTATAGTTCGCAATATAAGGGATACCGGTGCTTGGATCCGAGCACATCTTGGATTTTCATTACGCGTCATGCCAGATTCAATGAATCTCTTCTTCCTTTCAAGGGGTCCTCTACTTCTACTGATGTTCAACAATTAGAACTCACCACTTTTCTTGAAGACATTTCACCTCCAATTATCTCTTCTGACCAACAACCCAAGCCTAGGAATGGCAATGGGCCGGGCTTGGGCCGGGTATTGGTAATCCCAAGCCCGTACCCGTTTGTAATTCTTTGTCCCATACCCGGCACGTTACCCATCGGGTATTTGTCGGGTAACTACCTGTCGGGTATTGGGTATACCCACGGGTATCGGGTATACCCGTTAATTTCATAAAAATACCCATTGGGGCAAATGTGCAATTTTTACTTTCATTTTTATATAATTTACTATTTTAATGACTATAACAAATGAAAATATGATTAATAACTTATATATCATATTTAGATCACATATACCAAACTAAATCAAAACCATTACTTAATTAATTAATTGTATGAGTACCACCTAATTGCATAAACATCCACATAATAAAGGGTGATAGCTTCCATATCCAATATACATGCTCAAAAATAAGTTATTTGTTCACTAAGCACCACCCAAATACATATCCACATATGACTATAGAGAATGTAATAAGTACATGTACTAAGTTTATACATGGAAATCTATAATATGATACTTTCGGGTATTATTCGGGTAAATGGGTCGGGTATCGGGCGGGTATCACTAAATCCCATACCCGTACCCATACCCGATTTTTTTCTTTTTTTAAGCCCGTACTCGGCCCATACCCATTGGGCTTCGGGTATACTGATGTGTGTAAAATGCAACATATAAATTACATCAAATGAGGCATAAAACTAACCCTTTTTAAGTACTAATATTGGAAAAAGAGTGTTTTTGTCTTCCTTTTGTATTTTCAGGATTAAATGAGCTCAAAAACACAAAAGAAGCAAAAAGACAGCTAAATCCAACATAAATACAAGAAAAGGAACATAAGTGGATTGCCCGACCCCTCAACGGCATCTTCCCAAGCAAAATAGAGAAGGCAGAAGACTGAACACGCCCCGTGCTCAGCCAGCACGGGGCCGTGCCCAAGAAGCAGCAGAAAAGACAAACCTATAGAAGCTTCTATTCCCACCACGGGGTCGTGCCCAGTGAACACGGGGGCGTGTCGAAAGTACAGCAGGCGCATTAATTATAATTGCGAATTACAATTAATGAGGAGAGAGAGTGTCAGACAGGCACGGGGCCGTGCCCAGCGGACACGGGGCCATGCCCAGCCCTCTGTTCAGCCTATAAATAGGAGTGCTTGGTTTCATTTCAACTCATCCCTTGGCACACCACCTCTCTCACACTTCATCCACCACTCACCACCATCACAACACCATCATCCACCACCATCATCCATTGTCCATCGTAGAGTGTGTGAGTCGTCTCGGGATCCAAGATTGATCGTAAGAGTTCTTGACAATCAAGGCCATGTTTGCCTAAGTCTCTTACATCACTTGGTGAAGACAAAGTGTCTAGTATAATACTTTTTATTTCTAATCTTTTGCACTTTTTATTTGGTTTTGTATTAATGACTTTAATAACTAGTTACTTATGTTGAAGGTGATCTTTCCTTATCGTTTGTCCGTGGTGTCTTGGCATTATTTTACTGTCTATATAAAATAAAGGATTTTCACCATTCATATCTCCACGGTCTATATGGAGGTATGTTGGCTACCTGGTCGGGGGTTAAGGGAACGGTTTGGTAAAGGTCTTGCCATTGTTCAGCGTTTAGAGGTCCTGCAATGGACCTGGGTCAAATTTAGTAGGACCTCCTTCAATACTTCACGGTATTGGATGGCGGGGGTCCAAACTCTTTGACCCCCTCATAAGTTAACTACTATTAATACTATAACCCGGCTATTTAGGATTGTATCCCTGCTGACTCAGACTACTTAGCCGAGGGTAACGTCACCGCCAAAAGCGGGGCCTACCACAATACTGCATTAATAACTTAATTCATTATCTTCCAATAATCCACCCTTTTAGGATTGTATCCTTGCTGACTCAAACTACTGGGGTGAGGGTAACGTCACCTTCAAAAGAGGGGCCTACTACAATAACTAAGATAATCTCTTAATTATGTGCAAAAGTGCGGAAATAATAAAAGGTTATACTAGATACGAGTCGGAACCAAGTGATTCATCTTGTCTATCTGTTTTTATTTTTATTTTATTTTCAGCATTTTAGTTAGTTTTTATTTTTCTTAGTTTTAAAATCTTTTTCTAAACTTTTTATTTTGATTAGACGTTGAGGATAAACCGGTACTAAAAGCTCTTGTGTCCTTGGACGACCTCGGTATCTTACCAACGCTATACTACGCTCACGATGGGTGCACTTGCCCATATGTGTGTTTAGTGTTAGTAAAATATCGTGTTTTATAAATTTAAAACTTGGCTAAAATAAGTGTTAAAGGGGCTTAAAATATACACCTAATATATATAATACTTCAACGCACATCAAGTTTTTGGCGCCGTTGCCGGGGACACAAGGATTTTAAGAAAGTTAGGAATCAACAGCCTAATCATTTTTTTAGGATTTTCGTAGTTTTTCAGCTTCTGCAGAGCTCAGCACGGGCCGTGCCCGCTGAACACGCCCCCGTGCTAAATCATTGGAACTGGCAATCCTGTTTTATGTCAGACAGTAAGCTGAACACGGGGCCGTGCTCACCCAACACACCCCCGTGCCCAAGATTCACTTACTGAAAACAGAACCGTTAGATCCCGGCGGTTGGTAATTTCTGACATAAACATGAGTGATAGTAATTGTTTTTACTTTCGGCACTCTTATGGTACGTGGTGTCAATTATGTGGTGGCAAACATAAAGAAGTAGAATGCTACTTTCTAAATTATAGGCCCCACTACATGGACCCACCGACTTCTTATAACCTTAAGAGGGGCGAAAGTAAAAATAAGCACTATTTCTCCCTCGAATGCGCCCAACCAGATATTCTAGGGGAAATGCTCCTTGACGAGTTATTTCAACTAGAAGAGCTAATTCTGAATTGGTTAAAAAAGCTTAGGAAGGATTTTATTAATCCACCCCAAGACGATGACCATGACGAAATGCTGGAACCGCATTCCGACAACCTCGTTGCTCCCGAAAATACCTTCGTACCTAGTAAAGACTTGGACGATAGTCGTCCCTGTGTCGATTGTGCCGTGAAGGACTCTCCATCGACTTCGTTCGATGCATACATAGACCTGAGCGATTCAGCATACACCTTCTTTAACGAGAGCCCGGGAAAGGGTTGGACTTGTCCACCTAGAATGAAAATAGGAATTACCCTCACCGACAACCTCTTGCGTTCTCACCTTAGTCTAGGACAATTAAGGTATCTTAGGCACTTTGGGGTTGTTCCAACCAGTAAGGAACCACCCGATATTGACGAGATCCTTAGAAGTAACGAAACTCCATGAGACAGCCTCCAGACACGGGGCCGTGCCCAGGTCAACATGCCCCCGTGCTCACCAAAAAGATTCTCTGCTGATTTTGTCAGAATACGGACAAAATGTGTCAGGATTTCCTCTGCACACGGGGCCGTGTCCAGTCAACACTGGGCCGTGTCCAGTGCGCTGTCGTTTTCTTTAAATGCAGCCTGATCCCTGCTCATTTTTGACCACTTCAATAGACAGAGATTCCTGAGATCTTCACTCATACCATCCTAGGTAAGTGCTAAAAGAAGGTTCTCAAGGACCATTTTGTCCCTTCCACTTTTATTCATTTCCTCTTCTTTCAAAAAATTTTTCAACATTTCCTCCATGGAAGCTTGGAAATCCCATGATTCCAACCCTCTATGTGAAGTTTGTAAGATTATTTGCTAAGGATTCTTGTTCAAAGTTAGTTGTATAACTTTATTTTAAATTATCTAAGCTTAAAACCCAGATAAAAATCATGAAAATAATTTAAAACTCCAAGATTCCTTAGCCTAAAATCCTGCAGACAAATGGACACGGGGCCGTGCTCAGCGAACACGGGCCGTGTCCGAGGCACTGTTTTGTAAAAATTTAGCTTTCTTCGGTTTCTTTCACAGAAAATGGCAAGCAGAACAAGCGGATCATCTTCAAGAAGTAACCGACAAGGGAGGAGATCTTCAACAGCAGAAGACTCTCTTGTAAACTATGTTTACGCCCTAAGGGAGGCTATTGACGAAATGACAGGAGTGGAAGAAGCATTGGTCGACCGTATCAACCATCTTACGGTGGGGCTAGAGGGCTGTCTCCGAGAAGTAGACCTCTTGCACCAGAGGTTAAACCTTCTCGCCTCCCCGCCTTTAGTGCCTATAATAACCCAAAGGGCGTGGAACGTGGTGCCCGAAGTTGTCATTCCGGCCGAATGGTATGCCATGCACCAAGAACCTCCGCGGAGAGTGGTGCAAGGAGTCCCGGTGAATGTTCCCCCTCAGCCACCAGCTGCGGAGGAAAATGAAGCCGCATTCTTCCTTCCTAGGGAGATCGAAGAATGGCTTTAAACAACATTTAGGGAAGAAATCCTTCGGCTAAAAGTCCTACTGTATCGGGAAACTATTCTCGAAATTTTCTTAGAATAGTAGAACTCTCTATGATAACCTCGTGTACCTCCTGACCTATTTAGTTAAGTTTTTGTTTTATCTAGTTTAATCTTAATTTAGGACTATGTAAGGTCTCTCTATGATTGCAATGAAATGATGGTTTTTAAAGTTTGGATGGTTTTTAATGAATAAAACACACTCATGGTGGTAAGGGATGAAAAGGGGAACGAGAAAAATGACCCCATGCACAAGAACAAGGCAACCCGACAGTTCTCTCCATTACAGAAGGTTCAACACGGGCCGTGTCCAACCAACACGGCCCCGTGCTGAACCACCTGCAGAAAAACGCCCAGTTCAGGTAACTGGACACGGGCCGTGTTCACCCGACACGCCCCCGTGTCCAGACTTCTGCTTCTCTTGTTTTAATTTTGTTACTGGCACTTGAACACGGGGCCGTGCCCGGACAACACGGGGCCGTGTTCAGCGCCCAGTAACACAAATTTTTTGCTTTTTAACACCATTTTACACATCTAATCAACCTAAAAATTTATTTTTGGGACACATTGAGGACAATGTGTAATTTAAGTGTGGGGGGGATGCTAAAACCTTGAAATTTTGCAAGTCCTAAATACAAGCCTTACACAAAACTCTATTGGAACCGCTAATCACCCCAAATTTTTTCAAAAATTTCATTTTTTTTACTTGTCTAGGTTTAACTCGGGAAATTCAAGTTCTCAAAAAGGTTATATTTTTACAAATTTGCAACCAATAGCGTAGTGATAAAAAGAACCAACATAAGAAAATTATGAAAAGGCATGGCAAACTTAGTTAAAATTTGATTATATATACTTGATCACATAAAAACCCATTCCCACAAAAGTGAGTTTTGAGCCTTTATTGAGCATACAATTACATATCATTAAACTAAATGCTCATTTTTCGTTTCTTGTGTGAATAGCCGCTTGGTTCTTACAACTCTAGAACTTGCCATGACGATACATTCCCGGTCCTTATCAACTTAAACCCGAGTAAGTAAATGATGGAGGCATTAGGACTAACCCTTTTTATTTCTACACCATTATTTTTTTTTCTTCTTTTACCACCTACCCAAAAATCCCCCTAGTTAGCCCCTTTGAGCCCAAACCTTTTCATTTCATCACCCAAACCAAAAACCCTTTTACCCACCAAAACCTTTTTCATTTTTAACCCTTTGTTTTAGTAACAAGTTCGGTTTTTCGTATGATCAAAAAAAAAAAAAAATGTGTTGATGATGAAGCAAAAAGAAAATAAACAAACAAGTTCATCAAAAATAACTTTGTTTGAATAAAAGCTTCATCAAAATAAAAAGATACAAAAATAGAAAGTCTTACGAAAACCGACACTTGTTACGCTTTTCGTTTTTTTTTACTAACCACTAACCACTAACCCAACCACCTACCTTTAACCCAAGCCTAACCCTTAACCCACAAAGTCCTCTTGATATTTACAAAGGTATAAAAGTTAAAAAGGAGGAGGATTGATTGTTTGGCAAGCCTATGGTAGGAATAAGTTCCACGCTGCTCTCGAGTGATTCACTAAAAATACACCTTCGGCCGAGTGTGAGTGAGTTCTCCCGTGAGGTATGTGAACTTGTATATAAATGGAATTTTAAAAAGGCATGTTATGCCCAAATAAGTAATTTCTCCTATGAAACGTTCTAAATAAATCATTACGAATAGGATTGTAAATAGATAAAAATAAAACCCAAAAAGATCTTGGATTCCCAACACTCTACGACAAGCCAAAAACCTTCTCTTCTACCTATTCCATTTGGGAGTGTAAGCCACATATTAAAGAGTTTTGCTTGAGGACAAGCAAAAGTTCAAGTGTGGGGGTATTTGATGTGTGTAAAATGCAACATATAAATTACATCAAATGAGGCATAAAACTAACCCTTTTTAAGTACTAATATTGGAAAAAGAGTGTTTTTGTCTTCCTTTTGTATTTTCAGGATTAAATGAGCTCAAAAACACAAAAGAAGCAAAAAGACAGCTAAATCCAACATAAATACAAGAAAAGGAACATAAGTGGATTGCCCGACCCCTCAACGGCATCTTCCCAAGCAAAATAGAGAAGGCAGAAGACTGAACACGCCCCGTGCTCAGCCAGCACGGGGCCGTGCCCAAGAAGCAGCAGAAAAGACAAACCTATAGAAGCTTCTATTGCCCACCACGGGGCCGTGCCCAGTGAACACGGGGGCGTTTCGAAAGTACAGCAGGCACATTAATTGTAATTGCGAATTACAATTAATGAGGAGAGAGAGTGTCAGACAGGCACGGGGCCGTGCCCAGCGGACACGGGGCCGTGCCCAGCCCTCTATTCAGCCTATAAATAGGAGTGCTTGGTTTCATTTCAACTCATCCCTTGGCACACCACCTCTCTCACACTTCATCCACCACCCACCACCATCACAACACCATCATCCACCACCATCATCCATTGTCCATCGTAGAGTGTGTGAGTCGTCTCTGGATCCAAGATTGATCGTAAGAGTTCTTGACAATCAAGGCCATGTTTGCCTAAGTCTCTTACATCACTTGGTGAAGACAAAGTGTCTAGTATAATACTTTTTATTTCTAATCTTTTGCACTTTTTATTTGGTTTTGTATTAATGACTTTAATAACTAGTTACTTATGTTGAAGGTGATCTTTCCTTATCGTTTGTCCGTGGTGTCTTGGCATTATTTTACTGTCTATATAAAATAAAGGATTTTCACCATTCATATCTCCACGGTCTATATGGAGGTATGTTGGCTACCTGGTCGGGGGTTAAGGGAACGGTTTGGTAAAGGTCTTGCCATTGTTCAGCGTTTAGAGGTCCTGCAATGGACCTGGGTCAAATTTAGTAGGACCTCCTTCAATACTTCACGGTATTGGATGGCGGGGGTCCAAACTCTTTGACCCCCTCATAAGTTAACTACTATTAATACTATAACCCGGCTATTTAGGATTGTATCCCTGCTGACTCAGACTACTTAGCCGAGGGTAACGTCACCGCCAAAAGCGGGGCCTACCACAATACTGCATTAATAACTTAATTCATTATCTTCCAATAATCCACCCTTTTAGGATTGTATCCTTGCTGACTCAAACTACTGGGGTGAGGGTAACGTCACCTTCAAAAGAGGGGCCTACTACAATAACTAAGATAATCTCTTAATTATGTGCAAAAGTGCGGAAATAATAAAAGGTTATACTAGATACGAGTCGGAACCAAGTGATTCATCTTGTCTATCTGTTTTTATTTTTATTTTATTTTCAGCATTTTAGTTAGTTTTTATTTTTCTTAGTTTTAAAATCTTTTTCTAAACTTTTTATTTTGATTAGACGTTGAGGATAAACCGGTACTAAACGCTCTTGTGTCCTTGGACGACCTCGGTATCTTACCAACGCTATACTACGCTCACGATGGGTGCACTTGCCCATATGTGTGTTTAGTGTTAGTAAAATATCATGTTTTATAAATTTAAAACTTGGCTAAAATAAGTGTTAAAGGGGCTTAAAATATACACCTAATATATATAACACTTCAACGCACATCATATACCCGTCGGGCTTGGGCTTTTTTGCCATCCCTACCCAAGCCCGCCCCATCCAACCCAACTACACCTCTCGGCCCGCCTGCTTGCCCCATCTGCCCGCCAATTATTCCTGGCCCAATTTCCAGCCCATCTCCTACGGTTGTTTCCCCTTCAGCCGAGTCTCCACTGCAGGAGTCTAACACCTCACACACCACTCCCTCGCCCTCCACTACGGTTGCTCAGACTCCACCCGAAGTTGCCTCACCCGTAGCGGACACCACTCCACCGAACGTTTCCACTTCTACGGTGTCAAATGCCCCGGTTTCAAATTTGAATCCGATGGTGACGCGTGCCAAAGCTGGCATTTTCAAACCAAAGCACCAAGCCAATTTTGCCTCCCTAGCCACGAACAAACTTCACATCGCACTATCGTCTGAAACTGAACCGCGTGGTTTTAAATCTGCCTCTAAGGATCCTCGGTGGATGGCCGCTATGCCTTAAAGCAAAATCAAACTTGGTCTCTTGTACCGCGCCCGTCTTCCACCAATATCGTTGGTTCTAAGTGGGTCTACCGCATTAAATATCACTCAGATGGGACTGTTGAGCGTTATAAAGCACGCTTGGTGGCTCAAGGTTTCACCCAGGTTCTAGTATTGGATTATTCCCATACCTTTAGCCCTGTGGTTAAAGCTTCAACCGTTCGGATTGTCTTATCTCTTGCGGTTTTGGACAACTGGCGTTTGCACCAACTCGATGTAAAGAATGCATTTTTAAATGGAACCTTGGATGAGACAGTATTTATGGAGCAACCTCCCTGGTTTATTAATCCCCAATTTCCCAATCATGTTTGCAAATTATCCAAAGCCCTTTATGGTCTAAAGCAGGCTCCTCGTGCTTGGTTCCAACGTCTCGGCACGTTTCTAATCTCTTATGGGTTTGTGTGCAGTCGTGCTGACACATCTTTATTTGTGCTTCGCAAAGAATCTTGCATCATGTATCTCTTAGTCTATGTCGATGACTTAATCCTTACGGGCAATGATTCTTCGGCTATCGCTACTTTTATTGCTTGTCTTCATGATGAGTTTGCCATCAAAGATCTTGGCGATTTAAGTTATTTTTTGGGTCTTGAAGTTATATACACTGATTCGGGTCTCTTTCTTACCCAGGCAAAGTACGCTAAAGATATTCTAGTTCGAGCTGATCTCTATGATTCCAAGCCGGCCAGTACTCCTCTGGCTCCTCATGAATCCTTTACCGCTGACGGTTTATCATACTCGGATCCTACTCTCTATCGCTCGTTAGTTGGTGCTTTGCAATATTTGACAATTACTCGACCGGATTTATCCTATGCTGTCAATCAACTTTCTCAATTTCTTCATGCTCCAACTGTTGAGCATTTTCGAGCCGTTAAACGACTTCTTCGGTACGTCAAGGGTACCATTTCCTTTGGTCTTACTTATAGTCGGCCGACTACATCTTCTATTGTGGGCTATTCAGATATGGATTGGGCTCGTTGCCTTGACACCCGACGATCTACGTATGGATATTCCATTTTCCTTGGCGAGAATCTTGTGTCTTGGAGTGCTAAAAAGCAACCAACGGTTTCTCGGTCCAGCTGCGAGTCCGAATATCGGGCCATGGCCAACACTGCTGCTGAACTTGTATGGATAACCCATCTCTTACGTGAATTGCATGCATTACCACCTGATCGGCCCACTCTTCTTTGTGATAACAAAAGTGCACTCTTTATGACTCAAAATCCTGTCTCTCATAAGCGGGCTAAACACATTGATTTGGATTACCATTTTATCCGAGAACTAGTTAACTCTGGCAAACTATACACCAAATTTGTACTAACCAATCTTCAGGTGGCTGACATCTTCACCAAAAGTCTTCCGCGTGCTCAGTTTGAAACTTTTCGGGCTATGCTTCGTCTTGGTCCGCCACCATTTCGATTGAAGGGGGTATTAGATGATGTGATTTTGTGTATCTTGATTATTATTGTAAATATTGTATTTCCTTTTCATCTCCTTAATTATAGGAGATTATGTTGTATCCTCTCACTATTTAATAGAGATAATACCTCTCAAATATTTTGAGGTTGATTTTACAATATTGTTACAGAAACCCGCCAAGTGTTCGATGAAATGCTTAAGAGAATATATATGTGAAATTCGGAAAATTATGATAATGTTGTTTCATGATAAACTATGTAAATAATGAAATGATGTTCGGATGGACTAAATGATAAAACGAATATGTTAATGTAGGCGTGAAGGAAGAAAGTTCAAGTGCTAGTAAAACGGAAAACGCACAAGATCGAGGTATGTTGTATTCCAAACAAAAATTTATTTGGTTGTTTAATGTTTTGTATAAAAGTTTAGGATTTACTATGTTAGTGTAAATATGAAGTAGCCTAACCCGTGCGAACGGGTTATTGGGAATGAATGTTTATTAATGGACAATAGTATAGTCGGCTTGTTTTAAACAAACCGGAGGAATGTATGTTGATGCAAAAAGGAAAGTAATGAATCAAATCCGTTATAAACGGATTGATATGGATGAATGTAATGGCGATGAAAAGGATGTATTCGATTCGTTATAAACGAACCGAATGGATGTTTATGTATGCTTGCAAATGTCCGTTACAACGGATTAAGTAATGGCATGTTTTATCTCAATTATGAGATAGTATGTTTTGACCCGTTTCATCGGGTAAGAAAGTGTATATATGAAATGAAAGCATGAAATGGATTAGTTGATTTATTAGTCATGAATTAACATAAATGACGAAATTAATTTATATGTTTGATGTAGGTAAATCCTCAAGTTAGATGACTTGGCGACTTGGAAAGAGCACACGCATGAATCACGACCATTATGCGCTTCCGCTATTTTTGTAATGAAGTTTATGGGTCGAAAATACCGTGTTGTGAATAACTTTTGGTAGTAGCTAGATTTTTAAAACGAAATGTTACGATCTTTGTTGTGTCTTTTGAACGGGTCGTAGAATTAGTTGTAATGATGATTGTTAAAGCAGGGATCCGCTCGTTGTACAGACGAGTCATGCCCAAATTTTATTAAAATTTGTATATTAATGTTATTATTATCATTAGAGAAAAATGCCCGGATAGTCCCTGTGGTTTCACCTTTTTTCACCTATAGTCCCTGTCTTTCTAAAACTACTTAAATAGTCCCCAAGTTTTCCATTTTTGTTCTCGGATAGTCCCTGGGTCTAACTTCAGTTACCTTTCTATGTTAAAATGATGTGAAATGACAAAAATACCCTTTCCTTAAAAGGCCAAACCACAGGGACTATTCGGGCATCTTCTTCATTTTTATTTATAAAACCCCACCACCACACTTCATCTTCAACCTCCACCCACCATCACCCTCCTCCACCCTCCACCATCGCCGGCTGCCGGTCATCCAGTGCCTCCGGCCGCTGCCGGTCATCCTTTTACAGAGCCGACAGCCGTGCAAACCACCAACACCCAACACCACTTCATCTTCAACCTCCACCCACCATCACCCTCCTCCACCCTCCACCATCACCGCCACAATTACCTGGACAATTACCTGGGTTTTTCCTCACGACGTCGTATCACAATCACCATACATACTCATTCGCGTCAACATTCCGTTAACAGTCCCCCCCCAATTCCACCGTGCACACCACACCGGCAATCGTTAAAACCGGTTCTACAATAACAATTCTCCTAAAAAACCCGGTTCACAGATCATTCAACTATGGGCTGTACAAAATCAAAGATCGAAAACGAAGAAATCGTAAACCGGGTTCACAGATCAATCAACTATGGGCTGTACACCGGCAATCGTTAAAACCGGTTCTACACAATCAAAGATCGAAAACGAAGAAATCGTAAACCCGGTTCACAGATCAATCAACTATGGGCTATACACCGGCAATCGTTAAAACCGGTTCTACAATAACAATCGCCACGACAACCACCGCCGCCGCTGTACGAAACTTCGCCACCTCCTCCGCTCCAACTCCGCCACACTCTCACACACAGCGTTCATCCTTTGGAGTAGGGATGAGCATATCGGTATCCGATACCGAACCGATACCGATACCGCCTAATACCGATCCCGAATTTCACCCAAACTAGGTACCGATACCGATACCGAAACATGTCGGTTAGGTATCGGTACGGTACGGTTTCGGTATTATACCGTATTTTGAGGGTCGGTATCGGTATAATACCGATACCGTACCGTACCGATACCGAAAATGCCAAAAAGTGGATACCGATCGGGATCGGGATCGGTACGGGATCGGTATGGGATCGGTATTCGGTGGCATATGCTCATCCCTACTTTGGAGCTCCCAACCCTACCACCGTAGCTGGCAGAGATGATTCTGTGGCTGGCACGTTGCTGTTGCTATCACGTCACCTGAGCAAAACCACAAGAGAATTCCATGCATCGGAGCCGTCACAGCGCTGCTACTGTTCGACGAAGATTTGGGATTTGGGGGTTTTGTATTGATTTGGGGTTAAAGGATTTGGTTTGGCGGTGATGGTGGAGGGTTTGGGGGTTTTGTATTTGATTTGGGGGTTTTGTTCGACGAAGAGTGACTGTGGCGGTGATGGTGGAGGGTGGAGGAGGGTGATGGTGGGTGGAGGTTGAAGATGAAGTGTGGTGGTGGGGTTTTATAAATAAAAATGAAGAAGATGCCCGGATAGTCCATGTGGTTTGGCCTTTTAAGGAAAGGGTATTTTTGTCATTTCACATCATTTTAACAGAGAAAAGTAACTGAAGTTAGACCCAGGGACTATCCGAGAACAAAAATGGAAAACTTGGGGACTATTCAAGTAGTTTTAGAAAGATAGGGACTATAGGTGAAAAAAGGTGAAACCACAGGGACTATCCGGGCATTTTTCTCTTATCATTACTTTTGAATGTAAAAAGTATGGGTGTTTTAAAAGTCTAAATTTTTAATGTCTTAAGATCGTCATTTTGTCCTTATGTAAAAGTGGGCGTTATAATTCTTACTTCTAATTTTATACAAATGATACCCTAAATAAAATACGAGAATACCCCTAACTAAAAAAAAGGATACTTGATATTATTAAAATCCCATTTTTTTACAAGCCCAAACATTTTACAACTCGAAAACTTGTAGAATAATTAAACCTGATTGATAAAATAAGCCCAAATTTTAACAATAATATAATTGAAAGGAAACCCTAAATATAATTGATAAAGGTAGCCAAAGACCCAAAAAATAATCTTTTAAGTATTTGTTTTAATTTATTTATTATCGTTTTTTATTGTATGATTGCACTGTAAAAAAAAATCGGGATACCCTTAAATTAATGGGCTAGCTCCCCACTGCCTCAGAAGCCACGTGTACCCAACCCAACACAACACAACATAACTCAAAACTTTACAAAACCCTTAACATAAAGTACAAGACAAAGAAACAAATAACACTAATGAACATGAAGTACAAACACCATAAGCTTACATATGTTTTAAATTATAGTATATAAATAAAGCCATTTGTATCAGCAATAAGACAGAAAGTATATAACATTTTTAATGCATTTAATACTAATAAAGCCTAGAATACAACACTCACTTGCATAGACGTTTTACAAAATTATAGTATATAATAATCTAAATTATAACCAACTCGTTTACTCATAGTTGTGGTATGTTTTAAAGACTTGTACCTGGTTTTGGATATATTGGTAACTTTTGTTTTGAAAGTTTCCGTTGTACATAATGAAGTTCTAGTATAAAAACTATATGCCAAAGAGTAAATCTAACGAACGAGACCCTCGGGTTTGAGGTGTTACACCATATATCAAAAAAACGATTAGTACCCCTATCCTAGGTTGAACATGAAATCCGTTCGTTAATCTTCAAGTATCTACAAAAGCATATATGAAAATATTGCAACAAATTTCGCTATCCTGTTAGGCATTGGCGAAGCTTGCCCCCCCCCCCCCCCCCCCCAAATTTTCCGAAACCAGGGGCGGAAACGTATATACCTAAAAAATTTCTATACGAAAGTACTATTCATAACACTACGCATCGTAAATTTCGGGGGGGGGGGGGGGGGGGGGGGGCGGCCCCTCGGGCTATGCCTAAGCTGCGCCCCTGCTGTTAGGGACCATCTATGTTACTTTTATGCATAAGTTTGGATTATTTGTGTAATTTCCCATACTTATGGACACCAACTGACGATTCCTATTCTATATATGATATTGAATGAGACAGTGTTGTTCTGTTTTTATTATATGATCAGTCAAGAAACATTGGCAACAGACATTCGTACAAAGACTTCCGGTCTCTATGTATCAAGTAAATCATCACAGAAAGTTCTGATCGTGTTCCTTATTGTCTTGCTATCCCTACTTATTACTCTTTCATGTTCTGCACATGTTAAGGTTTCTTACTCTATCTCTATGCAGTATGTTAATGGCATTGGATTACCCTTTTTCAATAAGTTTTTCTCGTTTGTGTACGAGGTTATAGTAACAATTTTTGATTGGTTCTGAATGGGGAATAAGTTGGGACGAAAGGGACATCTTGTGGACGAGAAGTACACCCGGCCTCAAGGGTTGTATGAACACAAAGATGTTGATCACAAGAAACTTCGTAAACTAATACTTGAATCTAAGCTAGCTCCTTGTTATCCTGGTGCCGACGATGACTGTAGTTTTGATCTTGATGAGTGCCCGATTTGCTTCTTGGTTTGTGCTTCTGTTCGACTTCATCCAAAATCTGTTGCTTGAGCATGTATTTCTGATGCATGTATATTTATTTCTGTTTGTTTTAACTTCAGTATTATCCAAGTCTGAATCGTTCAAGATGCTGCATGAAAGGCATTTGTACAGGTAAAGATAATCATCTACTTGTGTTATTAAGTTATAAAATAAATATTTCTTTATTAAATAATTATAGTTCTTTTATTATTGTTTTGGTTTTTATGAACGTATTAGGTAATAATTAGAACCTACTAATTATTTGTTGTTTTTTAACCGGCGTTTTAGCTTAACTTATGTTCACCCAATGTATCAAAAGTTTCTTGATCCGTCACTAGATGATGATGATGATAATTTTCAAATGTTTTTTTTTTCTTTTGGTTCAGAATGTTTTCTGCAGATGAAGCCTGATTCAACAGTTCTGTCAAAGTATCCTACCCGGTTTTTAACCGAAATCATATACAATGATATATGTTTCTGTTTTTATGCTCGGCGATTTATATCCTTAACAATTTGAAGATGTCCCTTTTGTAAGACCTTTAATTATGCTGTGGAGTATAGAGGGGTGAAGACTAAGGAGGAAAAGGGGTTGGAGCAAATTGTAAGCATAATTTATCATTAATATTCTGTTTGAATATAGATGAATTCGAATGTTTGATTGTATCCAGGAAGAACAACGGGTGAACGATGCGAAAATAAGAATGAGGCTGCAAGAAATTCAAGATGAAGAAGAAAGGATGCAAAGGAGACAAGATATGAGTTCTTCAAGTGGAATTATTGTTGGTATGTCATGATAAAGTAAATAACTTTTTAAATTTTTTTTTTTTGGATTTTATGCATCTTGCTTGCTGTATTTTTCGGTTTTTACAACTGTTTTTATCTGTGATGTTGTCTTCTTCTGAAGGTGAGGAAATTGTTTCTAGTCAACCGCTAGGTGGTTCTGTAGTTACAAATCCTTCAGGCACTTGGCAGAACAGGTACATGACTGATTCGACATGATATTAAACGAGTAATTTTTGGGTAAACGGGTTGCGTCATAGACGTGTGATCAATACATTAATCATCCGGTTAAAATCGTGGCTAAATAGGTTCAACCCGTTTATGACACATATAACACGTTTAAGTTTTCATGTTAAGTAGATTAATATTCGACATGACATGTTTGTGACCTGCTTATTAAAACGACACACTTTTATAGTTTTATAAATAATCAAATATATTATAATTAGATACGGATTGCAAATGTTGGTAGCTTTTATCTTATCCTGTTAATTACGTCCTATAATTTCCTAACCACGAGTCATGCCAATAATCACGTTAAAAGTGCCATGTCACATCATTTGTTTTATTCATATTTACTCGTGTTAAACGGGTTGTGGTGTGTCATTTATGTTATTAAACTAGTTGCATTTAACCAAGTTAAACGTTTTGTGTCGTGTTGTGTAACCCTCTTATTAAACACACGTCTGTGCTAGTGTTTACGAAAATGACATGTTTGCTTAAGTGTGTCGTGTTCAGGCTCAATAATCGTGTTAAACTTGTTGAGTCTACAAAAGGCATAAAATCAAATTTCCAAAAGCTATAAACCAGTCCATGAATATAACAATTGGGCCTTGATGTTCATAATCACTAGACCTTAGTTTAGTGAAAGTGTTTGACTATTAGTCAAGTGACAAAAAAGATCATGTTGACCCGAATCATGATTGTAAATGCAGAAATGATGAATTTGATCTTGAGAACATAATGCTTATGGAAGCCATCTGGCTATCTTTTCAGGTACTTTAAGTTAACAATGATCAATATCGTTAACCGATGAATATCTTAATCATCTTTATTCTGTTATATTGGTGATCATTAGGAGGACATCAAACACCACTATAACTATAGTGATGCAGCACAACTAGCAAGATATGCATCAGAAGTTCATGTTTCAGCAGCTGTAGCCCCACAGACTGAATCAACGTCATCCCCATCGCCTTTTGGTGGCCTAGCATGTATAATGGCAACCCCTGATCAACACCAAGCAGGGGTAGAATCGTCAACTTACCAAAGGAGTATGTCAATGTGCAACACACGGTATGAAGATTCGGTCACAATAGATGAAACGGGCATGATTGATGAGAGTTTTGAAGAGCAGATGATGGTAGCCATGGCTGTTTCACTGTCTGAAGCTTTGCAATAATGCATCTTTTTCTCCATGTGAATTAGAAAAGATGATTTCAGTGAATGTAAAAAATTGTTTGCTATTAATAGTAATTGCAGGATCCAGCCCTTGGTGGGTCTGATCAATATGCATAAATAATTATCAGAGCTCTTCATAATGTTTTTTGTAAAAGAAACATAATCGATCATTCTATTAGATTTTAAACATAAGGGTTAATGGATTTAAACACCCCCAACTATGGCCATTTGGCCGATGGCACTCTCAACTTTCACTTTGGCTCAGACCACTCCCAACTTAACACTTCGATTGTCATGGCACCCCTTCGTTAAATATGCACTAACCAGGTTACTAAAATAAGCCTATGTGGCAATTTAATCTGATGTGGCATGTCCTACGTGTCAAGTATAGTCATTCACCTTCTTTAAAACCCCCAATCCCTCACAACCTCATTCTGTAAACCCTAATCCTCACTCATAGAGCAAATCAGACGCACCTTGGAGCAAATCCATCATCAACATATGATCCGGTCGATTTCCGTGAAGAACAAGCCCTAATCTTGAATCAAAATGAGCTCATCTTCTACGTCTTCATCCACAGTATCCAGAAACCCTAAATTGTTTAAGGTTGATTTGGAGGGTAATGTGTACTGCCATCATGATGTTGTAGCAGTTGTTCGAGTTGTTGGACGTAAAAGTGTGCGGCAAGGTCAACAATTCTATGGATGCTCACATTGGCCGGTATGTTCCACCTTAACTCCAAGTATTTTTCTTGAATTGAATTGATTGATTAACTGAGGTGTTGTTGGCTTTTGCAGAGATCAGACTGCAAGTTCTTCTTATGGAAAGAAGATGTCGACAAAATGTTCAACCAACATGCATCCCAGTGCAGGTTCAGTTCAGAAGACCTGAAATATGAAAACATGGTCTTAGTAGAAGAGAATAGGTGGTTGAAAGCAAAGATATCTGGAACAGAGTCGAAATGGAACAAGCAATATGTGTTAACCTTGTTTATTGGCATTAGCATAGTGTTGTATATGTTTAGGTAGTATGAACTGTCTTGTTGTTGTAATTGTACACTTTTGATGAAATTTAATGCAAAATCCTACTCCTTGATTGTATATATCTGCACATGTATTGATATTACCAGATTAGTCAACATATCCAAACTGTATTTTGACCAACAAATGTCAAAGGTCATGATATAACAAGAACCATACCTCTAATGGGTCTGCACATGTGTCCAAATCTGTGTATGTTGTCCAAGCTGCATAATGCATATGGGTCAAAACTGCACAATGCATATGGGTCAAAACTGCACATGCATATGGGTCAAAACTGCACAATGCATATGGGTCAAAACTGCAAGTGTCCAAATCTGTGTATGTTGTCCAAGCTGTAATGACCAAATCTGTACTATATAATGACCAAATCTGCACTATATAATGACCAAAACTGCATATTATAATGACCAATCAACCAAAATGCATAAAGACCATAAGCAAGACTTATACCATTACATAACCAACAGTTATAACATTACCAAAAGTTACCCTAAAGAGTTATAACATCACCACAAGTTATCCTAGAGAGTTATTACATAAGTTAAAGTTGTCCAAACAGCCAACAACACAAAAAGGTCATAAAGACCACAAAAAAGTCAAACATGTCCATTTATCACAAAAAAGTCAAACTATGACTTTTTAACTGCTGCCTTGTATGTTCCCTTTCCATTTGACATTTGACTTGACAGTTGACTTTTTAGCTGACTTCTGGCTGGAAATTTTGCTTCCCTCCTGTGACAGTTGACTTGTTCCTTGTGAAGGTAGTGGAGCAGATTGCTGAGTTGACTTCTGGCTTGACTTTTTTGTTCCCTTCTGTCTCTTTTTAGCAGACCCTACAACATACAAAACAAAAGTAGTTAAAGCCTACAATATACACAGACAACTGTCAGTAAAACAAGTAATTCACCTGCAGTAGATTGCTGATTTCCCTGTTCAGTACATTTTCTCTTGTTGTGACCTCTACCCCCACAATTACCACAAGTCATTATCACCCCATGCTTGGTAAGTTTCCCTGGTCTCTTTGGATCCTCATGAGGATCCCTCTTTCTATTCTTCTTAGGCCTCCCAGGTTGAGATCTTATTGGTGGTGGATCCATAGGGTGGTGAATCTTGGGCCAATACCTTTCACTCAACTTACCTTCTTTTTCATAAGGTTTAGTACACTGTTCAACTAACTTCTTTTTAGCTTCAAGTTCATCCTTATTAGCTCGTTTAATGGCATCTTTTGACTGTCTCCATTCAGCATCTTCTCTGTCTGAATCTGAGAAAGCTATTTCATCATGAACCTCATCTTCATTACTATCATCAAGGAAACCTTCATCTTCATCTGAACTTGACTCTTCTGTCCCATTTAAGTCAGCTTTATAGTCACTATCTTCACTGTCATCTTCATCTGAACACTGCTTATCAAAACCACTCCTTTCTTCCACTAAAACCTCTTCTCCAATAGGCTTCTTTTGCAAACCATCTGTTTCTTTCGATACACCCTCTTGAACAATAGACTCCTCATCCAAATCAAATGCCCATGTAGCCTCTTGTACGCTAGGTTGATTATTCAAACCAACTGGTTTATCAGCAACAGCCTCCTTTCTAGAGGCTGTGGATTCAGATCTAGGGACTTCAAGTACAGGAGGGTTACCACTTTTGTCAGATGCCCTACTCACTCTACTGACATGGACTACTTTCTTTTTGGACTGGATTACAAGTTTTTTGGGCCGGCCTCTTCGTTTAATGGGTTGGGAACTGGATTGGGCTTGTGGTTTACTGGGTGGTGAATAAGATTGGGCTTTGGGTTTACTGGGCTGGGACATGAATTGGACTTCTTGTTCATGGGTAATTGGAGCGACTTGAATAAAGACCTCCATGAATGGTTCAGACCATGTTAGAGCCTTTAACGCAATCTCCATAACATCATTATCATCCCCAAAAAACTTGAATTCACCATTATCAGCATTTAATCCATACATGTAAAAATCCCTACTTTCATAACACCCACAATCCATTGCATACTCTAACAACTCAAAGTATGCAATGTGATCAACATCCATACGTATCAACTTTGATTCACCTCCAATATATTGAGGTTGATCAAAACTAAAATCCAATGTTCCACCATACCATAGCATCACATCGATAACCTCCATCAGTGCAATCAGTGAACAATACCAGAGAATTTTGACAGAAAACGTACCTCGATCAGATTAGGGTTTGATCGCCATTGATGAACTTGAGAGCTTCTGATATGTAATTATCTTGGTTTGAGTGAAGTGTTATGTAATTTGGGGATTATAAACTTCATCGAATCATTGGTGTTCCACATAAGCTCATGTATGACACGTAGGACATGCCACATCAGATTAAATTGCCACATAGGCTTATTTTAGTAACCTGGTTAGTGCATATTTAACGAAGGGGTGCCATGACAATCGAAGTGTTAAGTTGGGAGTGGTCTGAGCCAAAGTGAAAGTTGAGAGTGCCATCGGCCAAATGGCTATAGTTGGGGGTGTTTAAATCCATTAACCCTAAACATAATGCTTGTATAAATATTAAGAGCATAACAAATTTACTATTATTATAAAATGTTTATTTAGCACACTAACAAGTCTAAAAAAGGTGAAGTGCATGCAAATTTATCTAATTATAATAAAACAAAATTAGCTTCTAACTCTATATGTAATAACAATTGTGTGTAATCAAAAAAAGCTTCTAACTCTATATGTAATAACAATTGTGTGTAAAAGCGTGGGTGCGTGTGCGTGTCGATTTTAGGTTAGCAAACCAGTCCTTTTGTATATTAGGTTTGTTTAACCACCCACACAAAATAATAAGGCTTATTATATTGATTAGATTACGGTTCATGATATTAAAAGAAGCCCAAAACTATTTTTAAGCCCATAACTTATGATCGTAATATTTAAAAGAAGCCCAACAATACTATTAAGTCCGCCCATATTCCTTGAATCCTTGTATTATTTACTTTCATGGCACACCACGTTAAATAGGCCCATGTTGTGTAGCATGGATGATGGAATGCAAGCATCTTTAAGACTAACAATATGGAAGAGAAAAAAAGTAGTGAAGAGGAACCGGTGAAAGGTGGTGTGACTAGCATTACTATCCGAGTATTCATTTCTTGTGCAAGCGATGTTAAAACAATCCAGGATACGTCGTTGGTGAGCACAAACACGTCTACTTCTTCGGTCCATGATCTTATGACGCCTTGTTGCTCAAGTCAACAACAAGCCTTGTCGTGTGACGATGATTGCTTGAGAAACGAATAGATCCAGATGAAGACACGTAACCTTCGAGCACAAGAAAAGTAGGTGTGGAAGAAGCAAAGCATTTGACACCCGCGGATAACCATTTAGGACCTAATAGCAACCCTAGTTTTTGCAAAAGAACAAAGCCTTAATTTTGGTAATTACCTTCATTGAGTGAGCTGAATGAATACGAACTTCTTTTCGGATCAGGACGTTATCATGGGTCGTTGGGCTCTAGCATTCGAGCAACTATCTCTATTGTGAACTGTGTATTTTAAGATCACTCGGTGTGGTTGCATGGAGAGGGGTGAAGCCCTTCCATGTTACCAACAGTGCCCCCTGGTGTAGCGTGAACATGGAGGAGGGGGGGGGGGGGGGGGGGCTTGGAGAAATGGTCAGCCATGGGGAAAAGGTGATGATGACGTGGCTGCCGTTGAACAGCTAGTTGTTTTAAAAAAAAAATCCTAAAAATTCTAATATATAAACGCATTAAACCACAACCTATATCTCCACACAAACACCTTCTTTCACTATCTAAGTCATAATTACATAAAAAAATGCAATCATCAAGTTCATCATCATCTTCATCTAACGACGAAGCAAAACTAATAATATTATTGGTTCAGAAAGTTATTCAATGTATATTTGAAGATGAGTGTAGTTCACAACCCAAACAGAGGAAATATATGATACACGATTGGCTCGTCGTACATGAATTATTGGTAAGTGCTTATTTTTCACCTAACCTAACATATGATGATAGGAGTTTTAGGCGGCGTTTTTGTGTGTGCCGAGGTTTATTTCTAAGAATAACAAATGATTTAGAAAGTAAATACAAATTCTTCCAACAAAAACCCGATGCGCGTGTTACTATGGGATTTAGCACGTTGTAAAAAGTCACTGTTGCGATTAGAGAATTGGCTTATGGCACTAGTTCCGACATAATGGATGACTATTTAAAAAATGTCAGAACGAGTGGCGAGGGAAAGTCTTCCATATTTTTGTGAGTATGTCATTGAACTATACATGAAAAAATATTTGAGAAAACCTACGTTTAGTGTCATACAACAAATTTTGAAGTTTCACGAAGAGAGACAGGGTTTCCCCGGGATGATGGGTAGTATAGATTCTATAAAATGGGAGTGGAAACTTTGTCCAATTAAGTGGCGCAACCAACACACAAGTGGGCATCATAAAAAATAGCTATGATGCTTGAAACGGTTGCATAACAAGATTTTTGGTTTTGGTATGCATTCATTGGCATGGCCTCTTCAAATAATGATATAGATATTCTTAATCAACCACCTATTTTCAACGACTATATAGACGATGTTGGACCGAAGGCCTCTTTTTTGTAAACGAGGTGGAGTACAAATACGGATCTTATCTAGTGGGTGGAATTTACCTTGAATATGTTGTGTTTGTAAAAGCATTTACACGGGCTACAACGTTAGATGAAAAGAGAACAAACTTTAATGTAGCTCAAATGGCAACACGAAAAGATGTCGAATGAGTTTTTGGTGTTTTCCAGAAAAGATGGCGCATTTTGAGCATGTCGTGTAGGATTATGGAAAAAATATAAAGTTAGAAGTGCGTTGTACGCGTGCATTATTTTACAAAACATGATTTTGGAGGATGAAGGACGCACAATTTGCAAATCTTATGAAGAGGATACACAACCAAATAATGTAGAAATCGGTGATGAAGCGAGACAATTAAACGAACGTGAAGTTTTGAACAAATAGACGCATCACAACCTTCAAACGGATTTGGTTGAACACATTTGGAATCTTCCATGTATGATAATTAAAATATATAATTCTGTTTTTTTATTATTATTTTGTGTATCTTTTTAGTAGAATTTTATGTCTTTTACGCTCGCTTCACCTTCAAAACCAAACCGTGTAGTCTAAGGAGGGAGGGGTGGTGATCACTCATCACTCACAACATACAATCAAGTTCCGCCATGTCATCAACCATTATTTCATCACTCACAACTTTTATTAGTGGAAATGGTCATCACTCACAACACCCAACAATACCCATCACTCACAACACTCAACAACACCCAACAATACCATCACTCACAATACCTCACGCGTGATAATTTCCACGTGTTATAACTTTCACGAGTTGAAAAGGATGGTGGCGGTGGTGTTTCGCTTTGTTCCACGAGTGATGTATTTTCATCACGGGGAAAACATACTCCACCCGCCTGCCCTAACAATCATTTATCATGGATCACTCTTGGCTATAACAAAATATTTGTATTTTTAGAGATAATTTTGATATTTGTTTTACATTATTTTGTTTCAAGCCAAATGTTATATTCACGTTTAAGTTGAGGGAGAATGTTTATCGTATTTCATCATAAATAATTAGAGCTATTTGCATTCATTGAATTAGTTAGGTAGGTAGCTAATAATGGTACTTGGTAAATATAAGTGTTTTGTATTCAAGCCAAACGCCTATATCCACCTCATAATACTTATCTTCATTGTGAATCCCATGTGACGTTAACAATGAACACAGAATTGAATTAAAAGTGTTCATTTATTCTTCACAATCATCTTTTATTTTTTTATACGTGTGTAATTTTAGCACATTTTTATCTTAACCCTGTAAATGAGCCGACAAGCTGAAATGTTAAGTTTGAGGTCGACTCATAAAAAAAACTCCAGCCATCTCGTTTATTTATAAAGTTTGCAAATTACAACTTATATATACACACAAATATATTAAATGAGTCGAACGAGTACGCAACAAGCAAGATTACTGTGACTTGGATTTGGTTTGGTTTGTTTACAGACCGAGCTTAACAAGCCTACGTTAGCCTGCGAAGTAACAAAAATAGTATCAACTATCAATGTAGCACAGTCTAAGATAATGACGAGGATTAAACTGTAGTTATATGAATTCAAAAGATACAAATAAAGCATTAAGACTTAAGAGTGTCATCTGAGCCTAGCGTACGAGTCAGTGAGTCACCCTACATGCTACACATGTAGCATTGGAAACAAAGATTGGCATACATATCACAATTCACATGTCAACACTATCTATTAAATTGTCATATCTTCTATTATTTTCAGTCACATGTCATTATCAAGTACAATTTCTATCCTTAGTAATTTTTTGTTTTTTTACGCCAGCTTAGTTAATTTGTGGCGTCAACGTCAAACATCATTTAAACAAGTGTACAATTCATATGAATTTATTGTGAGGGTACATCATTTAAACGTGGAGGCATTTCGGCCCTGGCATGAGATTGCATTGTTTGGGAGGGTTAAGAATTTTAAAACTTTGACAGGGCTTCACTCTTTGTTGATGAAGGCGAAGTATGGGGATTGTGAGATTAAATACTTGGGTGGTTTTAGTGTTCTGTTGGTGTTTCGAGATGAGGTCGACTGCGATCAGTTTCTGGGGAGCAAGGAGGTATGGGGTTATTTGTTTGATTCTCTGGATAAATGGGAGGGAATATGGCCGTCGGACGAGAGGATTGCGTGGCTTCAGATACATGGGGTCCCTTTGCAGTTGGCATTGGATGAAATTTTTGAATTGGTTGGTAATAGATATGGCACTGTGATTCAATCGTCGTGTGTGTCGGAAAAGGACGTGGATTTTTCTTATTCGCATGTGGGGGTTCTTTGCAATAAGGATAGTAGGATTTCTGACAAATTGGATTTGAGTTGGAAGGGTAGAACTTATAGGGTTTGGGTGGATGAAGATGTCGGGGAGTGGGTTCCGGACTGTGTGGTGGATACGGAAGACATGGAGTTCATCGAAAGAGACAGCTTCAGTGCACGGATTTCTTCTTCCGAACGGCAGGTGGAAAAGGAGGGGGTGGATTTGGAGATGGGTGAAATTGGAGGGGTGGATATGGATGTTAATTCGAAAGTTAATGAGTCTGAAGATACGCCTAACTTGTCGGGTAATCAGGTGGAGAGTTTTGAGAATATTATTGGTCTTAATGGTGCAGTAAATGGAAGGAAAAAATTCAGGAAAAAGACTTTTTTTAAAAACAGGGCTTCTTCTCCTGGAGTCCAAGAAAGGCCCAAAAAGAGACCCAGGGAGAATGACAATTCTTCTGACCCATTTGAACTTGATAGATTAATTGGTATCATTAAGGAAGGTTCAAAATATAGGGAGGGGAATGTGGAGGATTCAAGTGGGTCACATGAGTATTGTACTCCTGATTTAAATGCGAGGGCCAGCTCGTCAGATGGGTTTGGAGGTTCCGGAAAGTTTGTTGTTCAAAGTTCTGATGGGAGGGCTACTGAACCGGTGGATGAGTATGTTAATAGGCAAGCGGAGATTGATAAGGAAGCAGGTAATACGATTGAACTTGGAAATCGATTGGGGGCAGAAACCTTGGCCGATTTTATGCCTCAAGTTCGTGAATCTATAAGGAAGGAAGGGTTTCAAGGGGTGGTCTCATGAATTTTTTGTCACTGAATATTCGTGGATTGGGGGTTCAAAGGAAAGCTCAGTGGGTTAGGGATATGAGGTTACAGCAAGAGGTATGTTTTTTGATGCTTCAAGAGACTCAATATTCTGACTATAGTTCGATTGATTGGGGGCTTTTTTGGGGGAGAGGAAATTTTCGGGTAGAGACTGTTGAAGCTTCTGGTAGATCGGGTGGTTTAGCATCTTTGTGGGATGCCTCTGTTTTTTCGGTCTTGGATGTCAAGAAGTCTAGAAACTGTCTTTTGGTGGTGGGTTCAGTCAAAGGTAGCGGGGTATTAACGTATCTACTTAATGTTTACGCACCTCAAACTAGTGTTGGGAAACGATTATTATGGGCGGAGATTAAGGGTTTGGTGGGTTCGGGTACGGGTATGTGGATTTTGGCAGGTGATTTTAATTCAGTGAGGAATAGAGATGAACGGAGGAACTCGAAGTTTAGTCAGTCGGCGGCTGATGAGTTTAATGAGTTTTTGGAAGATACGAATCTTCATGAATATACTTTGAAAGGAAGGCGTTTCACTTTCGTTTCGGGTAATAAGATGAGTCGTATAGATAGAGTGTTTGTTAATTGGAGTTTCATGATGGAGTGGCCTAACGCGGAGTATAGAGCTCTTGGTAGAGACAAATCAGATCATAGCCCGTTGATTTTGAAGGTAAATTCATTGAATTATGGGCCGAAACCTTTCTGTTTCTTTAATTCTTGGCTGGAAAGAGTCGACTTTGATGGGGTGGTTCGTAAAGCCTTGGAGGAAGGAGTATTTACGGGGGCTCCGGATGTTCGTTTGATGAGTAAATTTAGAAGGTTGAGACAAGTTATAGGGGAGTGGAAGGTCACGATTTTTGAGAGTGAAGCTGCAGAAAAGATGGTTATTGAATCGGAGTTACAGCGGTTAGATGAGGTTTTAGAAGAAAGGGACCTTGATGAGGCCGAGTTATGGGTGTTAGAGGAGTCCAAACGGCGGCTGCGTGAATTGGAATTAGTTCATCTTTCGGATCTTCGCCAAAAGGCGAGGTCCAGGTGGGCTTCAGAAGGAGACGATAACACGAGGTTTTTTCATGGCTTAATTAATAAAAGGCGTAGTGCAAACTTTATCCCAGGTTTGATGATTGAGGGTGGGTGGGAAACGAAGCCAAGTTTGGTTAAGAGAGAGGTGTTACGCTTTTTTCGAGACAAGTATGTGGAACAAATGAAGGTGCGTCCGAAGCTGTGTTGTAACGGGTTAAAAACGCTTCAGCAACAAGAGGCGGATGGTTTGATTGGGGAGTTCACGGCGAAAGAAATTAAAGAGGCGGTTTGGGATTGCGGGGATGATAAAGCGCCAGGGCCGGACGGGTTCAACTTTAAGTTTATAAAGAGGTTTTGGGATTGCTTTGAAGATGATTTTGTGGGTATTTTGAGTAATTTCTATGAAAAAGGGGCTTTTAGCCGGGGGGTTGGTTCGTCTTTTATAACTTTGATTCCCAAGAAGATAGAGCCGTCAGAGTTGGGTGATTATAGACCGATAAACTTGATAGGGGTGATAACGAAGGTGGTCTCCAAAGTTTTGGCGAATAGATTAAAAGTTGTTATGGATAGTGTGATATCAGATTCTCAGTCGGCGTTTTTGTCAGGGAGGTATATTCTTGATGGGCCGCTGATTACCAATGAGGTTTATTCGTGGGCGCGGAAAATGGGGAAGGAAATTTTTTTGTTTAAGATTGATTTCAATAAAGCATATGATAATGTAAGCTGGGATTTTTTATTGTCGGTGCTAGAACAGATGGGGTTCCCACAGCGATGGTGTTCTTGGATTAGCGGTGTGTTGTCTGCTGCGAGATCGTCGATCCTGGTAAACGGGTCGCCAACTTTTGAGTTTGATTGTCAGAAGGGTATTCGCCAAGGTGACCCATTATCGCCATTCCTCTTTATAATTCTGATGGAGGCGTTTGCTGGGATGGTTAAAAAGGCGTGCTCTATTGGATCATTCGATGGTGTGCGCTTGCCTAGAGAGGGTCCGGTTCTGTCACATTTACTATACGCGGATGATGCTATGTTGATAGGGGATTGGTCGGAATTTAACTTTGATAATATGAGACGAATCCTTCGTATTTTTCACTTGGTTTCGGGTTTACAGATTAATATTCATAAGTCAGTGCTATATGGTGTGGGTGTTAATAGCGAGGAGGTGAAATTGAAAGCCGAATCGTTGGGATGTAAATCTGGGGAGTTTCCGTTTTTATACTTGGGTATTAAAGTGGGGGCGAATATGAATAGGATTTCTAATTGGGACCCGGTGGTAGACACTATGCGGAAACGTTTATCAAAGTGGAAGGCTAGCGCTATTTCTATTGGGGGTCGGGTCACCTTGATTAAGTCGGTTCTTGATAGTCTTCCTACATATTATTTTTCGCTGTTTAAAGCTCCCGTGAAGGTAATTTATAAATTGGAGCAGTTAATGAGAAGATTTTTATGGGGCGGGTCAGACGAGGTTAAAAAATTAAGTTGGGTGGCATGGGAGAAGGTTACGAGGAGTAAAGAAGACGGGGGTTTGGGGTTATCCAAGCTGGATGTTAATAATAAAGCGCTATTAATAAAATGGTTTTGGAGGTATCACACGGAATCAGGGGCATTGTGGAGGAAAGTAGTGGATTCGGTTCATGGCGTTGATAGGAAATGGGGTCCTCTTCCGGTTAACAATGCGGTTTCGGGAGTTTGGAAGAATCTTGTAATGATGTGTAACAGAATGAAGATTGATGGGGTGGGAGTGAATAATATGATAAGGGGTAAAGTTGGAAACGGTATGGATATACGTTTTGGATTGACCCGTGGATTAATCAACAAGCGCTTAAAGATCGATACCCTAACTTGTTTGCATTGGAGAAATATAAATGTTGCAAGGTGGGCGAGAGGTTGGTTGAGATTGGAGACAGGAGGGCGATTACTTGGAATTGGAAAAGACCCCCAGCTACTGTTGCTGATATAGCGGCCAAAAACGAACTAGAAACTGATTTGATGCAGTGCATATTATCATCGGGTCGTGACAGATGGGTTTGGAATGATCGCAAGTGCATTTCATTCTCAGTTGCAGGTGCTAAAAGATGGATGCAGGGACCGGATAATAACGCGGAACTAAGTGAATTCAAGTGGAGTAAGTGGCTTCCGAGTAAAGTTAATATATTTATGTGGAGAGCGTGTTTAAATCGGCTTCCAACAAAGGTAGCATTGAGAGCAAGAAACGTGCAGCTCCAAGATTCGTTGTGTTCGTTATGTGGGGACAATGAAGAAACGACGGACCATATTCTTACTGGATGCGGTTTCGCGACTGGAGTATGGGCTGCCATCTCGGCTTGGTGTAGGGTGCCATACATATTTGCTTTTTCGACAAAGGACCTTGTCTCTGCACAAGCTCAGCAAGGTTGGCCGGAGAATAAGAAGACCATTGTTCAAGGTATTATTACGATCGCCGCGTGGAGAGTGTGGAAAGCGAGGAACGAGATGACGTTTTCGAATAAAGGTCCTAAAGTGACGGATATTATCGCGGACATTAAGGCGTTGGGTTTTTTATGGTTTAAGTATAGGGCGAAATGGGGTTCGGCGGATTGGGATAAATGGTGTAAATTTGACATTATGTAACTTGTATGTTGGTTTTTCGGGTTGATATTCCGTCTTGGAATTTTTTCCCGTTTGTTGTTTTATGAAAGTCGTCTTTTCAAAAAAAAAAAAAAAAAAAAAAAATTTAAACATGTGTTGTACAGTTCACATGAATTTATTGTTTAAACAAAAAGCACGGGGAAGTTTTAGGAATATTAAATTTGCCAGTTACAACAGTAGAATCTTCACTCACTATGGAGGTGTAGAGGCATGCTTAAAATGACTTTAGATGCGCGAATTAAGTAGGATTTGCTAGAGTTGTACATTTGTACATCTCTGAAGACATTGTTGTTAGGATCTGAGTTTGGTATTGATTGTGTTTTTACGTTTGAATTAAGATGAAGATGGATGAGTTGTGCAGCGGAATTAAGATGGAAACAAACTTTGCACACAATCAAACGAGAGAGTTGCTTTAATCAAACATTTTCCACAAAGAACTGAAAGATTGAATTTATTTCAATAACGATTACAATGCAATGTCTGAATACAAACTCCCCCTCAGCCTGAGCTCACAGTGTTTGTTCGTGCAGGAAGAAGATTTTGCAAAGAGCTAATAGAACAGTACAGAGCAATGTTCTATTTATAGGCACGAGCAAACCACTGAGGCATCTAAGCTGACGTCACCATGAAAGTGACATCTAACATCCTAACAAACTCTAACCTCTGATCTATACAACCTCTGCTATGCTAACTACTGCTATTACATTTCATTACATAAAGACATTTAAACTACTGTTGCATCCTTCCACTGATGTGAACCCAGCAGTACTTGTCCGGATCAGCAGAGCTTGACTCAAGGCAGTAGATTGAACAGCAGAGCTTTAGTCTTCCATCAGGCTTTTACTAGATCAGCAGTTTGTACGATCAGTAGATAGGAGGTCAGCAGATGTTGAAACCACTTTCAAGGGAAGAGACTTGTATACAAAACATCTGCTTATTCTGGATCCACTGCTCTGATCCAGTTTTGGATTTAATTATCTGTTCCTCTGGTAGGGTTCAATCCCAACAATCTCACCCTGGAACAGATAATGCCAAAACCCTTCATTATTGTGAAACTTTATTGCCTCATCAACAGCTCCCTTATCTGACCTTTAAGTTGTAACTCAAAGTCTAGGGCATCTGTGTCATCTTCATCCCTACCAAGTGGAAGATCAAGGAGATCCTGCATATCTTCAAGACTTAGGCCAAGTGCTTGTTCACTTGATATTTTCTTCACTTCTCCACTAGACCTGATCATAGTCAGTACATGGGTCTGTTTGTCAGTTTCCCACTTTAGTACTTTTGAGCCTGGTGGGTTTCTTGAGAGATTTTTATTTGAGGAGGTGTTTGGTGAAGCTGGCCTATTGATGACTGTCTGAGCAGTACTTGCAGGTTGATCCAATCCAAGAGTTTCTACAATCATTTTCTTGATACCTTCTTTTACAAGGGCATCTCCTTCTATTAGCTCTTGAATGGTTTCAGCACCCAACTGTTTTTGTTGCCTTCTTTTAAAGATGGCTGCACCAGCTGGAGCAGTGGCTCTCCTGATTTGCAGCTTTGAGGGTCTTTTTGAAACCTCTGCCTCAGGATAGTCAGGCTTTTGTGGAGCAGTAGGATCTATCTTTCTTAATTTCTCCAAGCTTTTGTATGTAGCCCTGACTTTATCTTCTTTCCATCTCAATACTTGATTCAAAGACCCATAATCAGCAGCAGCTAATTCCTCTTTCATTCTCCTCAGCTCTACCTTTTTATCAGGTACATTCTTTTTGAACTTTGCCCATTCTGGAGGAGTATGTTTGACCTTATTCTTTATCATTTCTTGAATCCTGGCTGCTTCTTGTTCAAGCTCAGGAATGGTCCACTCCTTGTACATATGTTTTTCTCCCTTGTACTTCTTGGTTGCCATGATGCTTTCAATGTAGTCTTTTCTCAAAGTTTCATCTGCTCTTTCTGAGATTTGTTGACATACATTTTTTGCAAATTGCTCTAAGGATCTGACTTGTGTAAGCAAGAATTGGTAATTCTGCTGAATTTCTCTATCAGATTTTCCTTGTGCATTTCTCTTAGAGATATCATCTGCCTGTTTAGCTTTGACTTTCAAATATTCTTCAATATTGTTTGGCCTTGGATATCCTTTAACTGATGGCAACTTCCTTTTAGCAGGGTCATCCTCATAGTAGAAGGATTTGATCTCTTCTGTAACTGCTTCAAGTTCTAGAGGAAATTGGACACCTGTAGGAGTAATGACAGGGATTGATTGTTGTACTGGAGCTGATGAGAGAGGAACCGACTTTGGTATTGTAACAAGTGATAGAGATTTTGAAGATGTTGGTGGTGGTGATGGTGAATCATCATCTGGTATGAAAATCATTCTCCTTTTTATTTTAGGAGAGGCAGATGATGTTTTGGGTGAAACAGTGGTGGTGGTTTGAGTGGCAGTGGTTTGTGATTGACTAACAGCTGTTGAAACAACTGGTGTTTCAACCACTGTTGTCATTACAACAGATGTTGTAACATCTGCTGTCTTCTGCTTTTTGGCAGGAGGCGATGGTGGTGATGTTGTTTTTGGTGGTGATGATGGTGGTGGTAAGACAGTGGTTGTGGTGTGTGTTGAAGTGGTGTGTGTTGAAGTGATAACAGATGTTGAAACCTCTGAAGTACCAGCAGTAGTTGATACAGCAGGAGTTACAACAGCTGTTTGGATGGAGGTTTGATGTTGGGGGCTTTTGGATGGTGGTTTTGGAGTACGCTTTGTGAATCTGGATGGTGTGGGCTTGGGTTCCCTCACTTTTCTAGTGGGATTTCTTTTTAGCTCAGGATTTTGAACATCCTTTAGCCCAGAACAACCCTACGCATTCAGCTCCATGAAAGCTCTCTTCTCCTTATTCCACCTTGACATATCCTTTGCCGCTCTGTCCCTTTTTACACTTGCTATAGCTTCATCAAGTGCATTTTGGGTAACATCAACCTTTTTGCTACCATCTGGCAAAGGTATCTGCTTGGTCATATTCTCCATTTCTGGTTCTATGTAGAGACCATCATCTACTCCCTTTTTCTTCCATTCTTTAATTTTCTCCACCTTTTTGGCATTATCTGGGGGTAATTGATCAATGAAGAGAACAGTTGGAGGAGCAGTGCTAGTGGTTTGCAATATGTGGGCCTTGAGTGCCTTGATGTCTGCTTGTGTGTTCTTGAACCTTGACTCCATTGTGTTTCTCAGCTCTTGTACATGTATTTCATGTTGCTGATCAGCCATTTGTTTTTGTTGTTGGAGAAAAGGTTGAAATAGATTCCAGAGCTCATTTGCAGCAGGTGCTTGTGGTGGAGCAGGTGCTTGAGGTGGAACAGCAGTGGATTGCATCTTTTGTACTGTCAACAACTGTTGTAGCATGTCTCTGATATCTGCAACAGCTGTATCTAGTTTGTCAACTCGTTCCATCAAATCCAGATATTTTAAACCATCACCCAAATTAATGGGATCATCTGATTTCCCACTAGCAGTGGTTTTATCAGTGGTTGAGGTAGGGAGTGTACTCCAAACATTAACCACTGATGCCCCTTTTTCTTGGTACTGGGGTCTTCTTCCTTCAACACTTGACAATCTTTTGATGTTGCCAGTGGTCAAGAGAAATCCACTGGTAGATGTCAGAGGTGCTATGGAAGGAATTGCCTTCAAGGAAGTCTTATTAATGTAACCACTGTCCAAATGCAAACCAGCGGGTTCAGCACTTGTAGTGGCTGCTTCACTTGGATTACCACCAAGAGTTACTTGTAACTCAAGGGGTGTAACCTCCTCAGGTTGTGTTGGTGGGTTAGCAAAGGTTGATACATCAGACCCAGTCATTTGTTGAGGCATGTTCTCATTGATAGGTGATTGAGAAGGACTGGTTTGTGCCTGGTTCAAATCAATTGCATCCAACAAAAGTTTCGTCGGTGGGGGAATTGTGGATGTGATGGTTGGTGTAAGAAGAGAATTTGCCCCGGGCATTGGGCTTTGGATGATGGAAGCGAGTGATTCCAGAGCATCATATTGTGGAGTCCCTATGTGTACAACCTGTTCTTTTTGAGAAGAAACAGGAGGGGTTTCAGTTATGGGTTGAGATATTTGTACCAACTGCTGTGAGGAAGTAGCAGCAGTGGTTTCTTATGACTTTTGTGTTGTCACTGGTAGTTGCTCTGGTATCTCATCCTCCAGAGTTGCCTTTTTGATGGGTTTGGGGGGTTTTTGAGTTTTTCTTTTTGTTGGCTTTTTGGTGATTGTAGGTGTGGGTTTCAAAGCAGTTGTTTTGCTACTTTGATCACCTTGAGCAGTGGGCTCAGCAGCCGATACCTGAGGAGCAGTGGTAGCTGCTAAATTCTGCTCAGGCACCTCTGCCTGTGTTTTGCAAGGTGTTGACATTCTGGTTAAAGTTTCAGCAGTTAAGTTGTGCATTTGAAGAGATTCACCTTGTTTTATTGCAGAAGGATCATTCTTACCAAGTTTCTTTTCAAAATAATAACTTAGAAATCTTGGAAATAGTAAGAATGCCTTTGTTTCAACATTTTTAACCAAATCATTAAAAATTTCCCGAGAATAATTAAAATTTTCTCCTTGAAGAATGGCAAATCCCAGGTTTTGAATTTTTAATGGTATTTCATTGAAAGCAGTGGTTTTGTTTGAAACACACATTAGGAGGGTATGGAAAAAAAATCTTGTTGCAGACGGGAAGAAACCTTTTTGTAAGGTATCTTTCTTCATCATTGTATCTGCATACCCTCGTTCTATGAAGTCAATTTTTAACTCGTTTTTAGGGAAAGAAATTATACCTTTCTGATCGTCGAGTTGAAAGACCTCCGAGATGGATTGCGGTGTGATTTTGACATTTTTACCCTTTAGAGAAGAGTTAATGGCTGTTACAGTTTCTCCTTGTTTTTCAAGGGTTGCATTCTTCCAAAACTCTCTTTGGGTTGTCAAGTAAATTGGTGCATCTGCTGTTAACAAAGTTTTGTACTTTGATGCAGATATGATTTCAAGGATGGAGTCGAAAATATCAGTGGTGTCGGGTTTGGTGAGAAGACCCAGAAGGTTGTGAGACGGTTTGTGTGGAATTTCAGTGGGTTTTGCCTTTTGAGAGGCATCTTTTGATGATGATTTGGAAGTGGGTTTTGCAGATGATTTCGATTTTGTCATTTTGGAGATGATGATCGAAGAAGGTTGTGAAGGAATTTGAAGAAAAACTGCTTTGAGAAGAGAATTTTTAAGAATTCAATTCGACAGTAAAACCCTGTTTTGGATGTTGAATGGGGGTTTTATAGAGAAAAAGTGAATGCTGACGTGGCAGCGGTTACAAAAGATCTGAAGGCTAAAAACTGACCACGTGCCAACCTCTGATAACAAGATGAATAATGGAGGACAGTTGTTTTGGAGAACCACTGATAAAACAAATATCAGTGGTGACAACGGTAATAATTTTGTGAGCAGTGGATGATTTTTACTATCAGTGGATAGCATATCAGTGTATAAGACACTGATTTTGAGCATCAGTGCTTGCCAAGAAAATGAAAGGTCAGTGGTTGACTTTCAGCAGTGGACAATATTTAGGAAACAGATGTTTGAACAAAACAATGGTTAGGGTAAGATAATGGTAATGATTTGCAGGCTCATTATGTCAGCCACTTTTACAGGAATTTTCATTCAAGGTTTTACCACATGTCATTTACACATTTTGAAGCTTTTACAACTCCCTGACAGTGGTTTAGTACCCCAGATGATGTACACTTTTTACTAAGGCTACTCATTCTTGTTATAATATTTGAATTAAAACATGAGTACCCAAGTATTTTAACGATCTGTTTACGATCAATCTTTTGCTCAGTGTAAAAACAAACTTTGAGTATGACATGACCTTGACATGTGCACCATTTCCTTTTGATCCATTTTGAGGATAATATTACCAACAAAAATAAGGTAATATATCCTGACAGGAGATTGAAACTTTTACTATTAAAAACCAGTAAAAAGTTCAAAATATATTATTCTTAAAGAAAGAAAAAAAATAAAGAATAATATATCCTGCTTTATTTGAGAAAATCCCTTTTTCAGAAAAGAGATTAAAGGATTCTCTGAAAACAGCACCAAAAGGATCTGGTATAATTTTTTACTAAAGCTCCTGATCATATCTTTCTCAAGTTTATGAAAATGGTCAGTGGTTTGACAACAATGGTATGAAATTTTAAATACATTTTGACCACTGTTTGGTACCATTCTCTTGTTGATTGATTGATAACAGAAAAATGAGGACACATGTTCACATGAGTTTTTGAAAACCCTGTTATAGACTTTGTTACCATGTGATGATTCTGAAAATTTGTCTAGTCCTCTTGTGAGTTTATTCACTGGAAATACTATGGTTACCTGAACCTTTTTCCTGAACCAATGAATGCACACAATTTCCTTGATGACCATTTTTACCCCAATTTTTGACTCTTAAGTGTTTTATATTTATACACTTTTCTTTTGACTTCAAAAGTTTTGAGATAAATACACTCTCGAGTTTTTGTGAATTTTCTACTTCCCTTATTACCCTTCCCATTCATAAGTAATGAAATACTTACTGGGAGGTCTTCATTGAAGACATACTTAATCCAGAATCATTTTGCAGTAATGCTTTGAGAGAATTGGTCATATTTGCACAAGTTTTCAACCAATCTCACATTACATATGATATGGACTACATTGAACTCAGAATTTCTTAATGTATTTTTAACAAAGTTGATTTGTTCCTTTTGAGGATCTCAACCTGTTTTTCAACACATAAGATCAAATGACTAAAGTTTTAATTTTCCTCTTTTTACGTTAGCAAAACACTGATGTTTTTATGAACATAGGTTCTTGTTAATCTAAGGTTCATACTTTAGCATCAAATATAATGAAAACATTACAAATTTCATAACAACAGTTGAAATCAATTTTGAAAAGCAAAAATAATACCATAGTTTAACAGACATGTTTTCAGATCTGAAAACTATGAATGACTTGTGCATGACCTCACTTGTTGTGTGAAATTTGTGTGTCTTATGACATCTTGGTTGTTTTACAGAGTGTTTGAATAACAGCTTTAAACTTAATCACTCGTTACTCTGTTTTTCAACTAAATACTACCAACCTTAGTATCAATGAATTTTGAGCTGAACTGTTATGTCAAATTGATTGTTAGATCGAATTTGACTGTCCAAGCTCTGATACCAATTGTTAGGATCTGAGTTTGGTATTGATTGTGTTTTTACGTTTGAATTAAGATGAAGATGGATGAGTTGTGCAGCGGAATTAAGATGGAAACAAACTTTGCACACAATCAAACGAGAGAATTGCTTTAATCAAACATTTTCCACAAAGAACCGAAAGATTGAATTTATTTCAATAACGATTACAATGCAATGTCTGAATACAAACTCCCCCTCAGCCTGAGCTCACAGTGTTTGTTCGTGCAGGAAGAAGATTTTGCAAAGAGCTAATAGAGCACTGTTCTATTTATAGGCACGAGCAAACCACTGAGGCATCTAAGCTGACGTCACCATGAAAGTGACATCTAACCTCCTAACAAACTCTAACCTCTGATCTATACAACCTCTGCTATGCTAACTACTGCTATTACATTTCATTACATAAAGACATTTAAACTACTGCTGCATCCTTCCACTGATGTGAACCCAGCAGTACTTGTCCAGATCAGCAGAGCTTGACTCAAGGCAGTAGATTGAACAGCAGAGCTTTAGTCTTCCATCAGGCTTTTACTAGATCAGCAGTTTGTACGATCAGTAGATAGGAGGTCAGCAGATGTTGAAACCACTTTCAAGGGAAGAGACTTGTATACAAAACATCTGCTTATTCTGGATCCACTGCTCTGATCCAGTTTTGACTTTAATTATCTGTTCCTCTGGTATGGTTCAATCCCAACAATTGTCCAATGTCAGAGTCCGTGTAGACGTAAGATTATGGTTAAAGATTTCTAGGAGAGGTCCAAATATGTTTTAGCTTTGTCTTAGGGCTTGGTATTTGCACACTTTATGTAGACTTTGCGTTTGATTACCTTATGTCTACTTATGAGGCTATATGTAATTCATAATTTCTTTCTTTTTGTCTTTAATTTGTTAGAAAATCCCCCTGTGATGCCGCCGCGGTTCAAGTTACATGATAATTTGTACATAACGTAACTAAAATCCTTGTAAAATAGGGGTGAGAATGTTCTGAAATCAAACTTATAAGTAATGTTTCGATTTTTAGAGTTTTATAACCAATCAGCATCGGTTATACACGTTTAATTAGTTAACTCGTTTATTTTAAACGATTGTTAGTTTAATTCTATTACTCTTTAACATTAGAAGTGGATGGATTCATGCTCATTTTAATTAGTTAATCCAATTATATATTGGGTTAAGTAAAGTATTTTTTGAACGGCAAATTTTGATCACGAACCACTGGAGTATCATTGTGTCACCAGCGGAACCATCCGATTATATTCATCTCCACTAGGCTATAATGCATATGCATCAATTCCGTAGGAAACCCAATAAATCGAAAAAAACCCCCTTGTGGGAACCGAACCTAGGACCTAATGATCCCTAAGGCTTATCTCACTCCCAAAATACCACTAGTCTATAATGTTATGCAATACTTTTAATGTAAGGAGAATAAAAGTTAACTATTATGTTATATAAAAACCAAATTTCTTAATACACAACATTATTCATAAAAAAAATTAATGTTGATTTTAACATTGGTAACCATAATATAGAACTATAAGAATCTATTATAAAAGACTGTTTCAACTCTTTTGATTATCCCTTTCAAAAAAAAAAAAAACCTCTTATGATTATGTTGGTTATCATTGGATTATTTGCTTTAAAGTACACTAATGATTCATAAGAATTGAGATGCGACACGAAGTTGTACGAAACTAGAATACAAAGGACCTCAGTGAGTTAGCCCATAATAAGGTAAGGGAATCCGATACTCTACGGACCAAGTGGACCTGTATGCTTAAGTTTCATTGAAATGGTTGTGTCCAACTATCACACATGTGACCTCTTCTCTGGCTAGCTATCTGAATTAACAATTACATTACTATTTCTTTCTAAGGCCATTGGTTGGTATTCAATAATTTAACTTTAGAATATTAAAGTTATATAAATCAAGTTATCATAAGGGGTTTAATCTTTTATTATGGTCTAAAACACACACTCTAATAGTGATTCACGATTTCAAGGGTGTTCAACGGTGAGTTGATCTAACCCGGTCACTCTGTTTGAGTCAAATCGTTATTTCTGATTTCAAGAGTTGTTATTTACTATTTACAGTTTCTTTACTTTGTAAAAACATAAAATTTGAATGAATTCATGGTGATTATTTAAAAACTTTTTAAAAATACTGATAAAAGTGAAGTTTTTAAAATAGTTTTTCTTTTTATAAAACGGATAATTACAGACTCATTAACTAATTAGTCCTAAATCTATATTTTTTTCACTAAAAGACTTAACCCTCTCTCACCTCATAGTACCATAAGAATAAAACCCTTAGGTTATATAAATAGTTAAATACAACTTTTTTTTTCTTTTATAACGGCAAATTTCTTTTTATTCTCTACTTTCTTTGGGATTTAACCCAAAACCTTTCCCTCTCCTAAAGTGTTAAAATGTTTTGCCTTTGTCAATGGACCACTACCCCATTGTTTTTTTTTTCTTTTTTTTACTGGGTGCGCTACGGCTTTTTAATAAATCACCTTTTTTTGTCACAACTGAACGTAATACAGCTTCTTTTCATATCTGATCATTACAATGATGTTTTCCATACCACGCCTGTTCCCAAACACTCAGCCTAGTGGTTCCTTTGATGGAGAGGAGAAGAATAATTATATTTATGTGAAAAATAAAAGAAATCTAAGTTAGTGCGAGAACAAGAAATTAAAAGTCTAAACCATTTCATTTTCTAATCACTTTCTTTATATTTTTAAAACTTTGGTTCCTTAGGGGAGGCTGGGTGGGGAAAATTGTTTCGTGATAAAACATGTTCCACGCGTGATGAACTGCACAAGACCACCGCCACTCAAGTTTTCAACGAGTGATGGTTTATGTCCGTGATGTTTTCCACGCGTTATGGAATTGTGAGTGATGGAACATGTGAGGGGGTATGAGAGTTTATTGTGGGTGTTGTGAGTGATGACCATTGCCACTAAAAAAAGTTATGAGTGATGGAAAATGGTTGATGACATGACGGAACTTGATTGGGTGTTGTGAGTGATGAGTGATGACCACCCCACCCCCTTATATATATACATACGTATAACACAAAACTATCAAACTAATTTGTTGGTATTTAATATATGGTTTAATTTTGCATCTTTTAGTGATACATGTGTATATCTTATATTACCTGCACATATATATTTATATGCATAAATGGACAACTGAATTAATTTATTCTCTCACTGAAGGGTATGGTCCCAAAAAGGCCGCACAGACCTCATTCAGGTCGCGCGCAGGACCATACTCCTTATTCATCAAGTTGTTTACTGCCAACCTCGCGCGCGTTACATCATCATGTATTGATCTAGCGCGAGGTCTCAACAAGAGAAAACACCACATTCAACACTTAGCATTCTGAATAGGAGCTTTCAACCACCCATACCCTGCGCGGGCTAGTTACGTGCTCAGCAAGAGTCGCGTAGGGCTATGGCGCAAGGCCACTTCAGAAGGCACACAAGGTACAAGTGGCAGAAGAAAAGTGCCAATCCGCGTCCTCCAGGTTCTGCTCAATCGTGCTCCACGATCGTCTGACGTGCAGGAGACAGAGTACTTAAAGACGCCTACGTGGCACCAATCACAGGGCAGAGACACCTGCCCCACGACCTCCACTTACCTGCTAATGGCAGAAGGACGGCCAGGCCGACAACGGTGAAATTAATGCACCAATAACGGTGCGCTAGCACCGGAGAACTTCTAGAAACCACTAACAGTCGACACCAGTGAGACAAGGAGCATATCCCCTATGTTGTCGCCTTCCGGCCCAAGGCCCATCAGCCCACATCCTCTTACACCTCTCCGGCTATAAATAGAGACCTCAGTTCACAGGTTAAACATTCTACTCCCTCTACTCTCACTCTTATCACACAATTATCTCCTCAAAGCAGTTACCTATTCTCACGCCGGAGTCTGGTTAAGAGGGAAACCCCCGTATTCCCCTCTTAACGAGCTAACGGTGTTCAGTTTTGCAGGATTAACGGATCATTAAGGAGCTCAGAAAGTCTTAAGAAGATTAACCCTTATGGCAGAAACATAAACCAAACTAATCCACCCCTAAAATTAGTTCCGTGTTTCTTCATTGGCGCCCACCGATTTTCACAATCGCTTTCATCTTCGTTTTCTGAGTTTTTTCCGAGTTTTTTGTGGTTTTCTTGATCATGGTTGGTCAAGGAATCATTCCCGATTTCGGTTTTGGCACGAACTCTAACGCAGGGCCGGTGGAGGACATTCATAATGTCCAAATCCAACCTGCCGAAGAAGTAGGGGAAATCGAGATAACAAACACCGGGGGACCCCGCGCGAGCTTCACTCGCATCACTCAGACGGTAACCCCAGGAAACAATGTTGCTGGACCCTCAAACCCAGCTCCTCAGAACATTTCGGCGCTATTAGGGCTACCTGAAGGTGAAACTCCAGCCTCTTGGTACGCCAAGCAAATTGCTACCATCAATGCTGCGTATCAGTCTTTGAGCGCACAACAAGCGGTCTTACAAGCAGAACCATCTTTGGTTACACCTCAGGGTCCGAGTCAGGGGGTGCGCTAGATACCCCCACAGCAAAACCAAGGAAGAGTCAACAGGCCTCCCCCGAGAAGACCACGCGTGCATGACACGCGCGACACACGGGGAGAGACAGAAAGCTATTATGACTATCCGTCAAACGTTCAAAGGGGTCCAGTTCAAAGCCGGCTCGTGCCGCGCAACTTGAACAATGAATGGGATGACACAGACCCAAACGACCCAACGTGGCAAGATGACGAAGGATCTTCAGTCTTCAACCGCTTACAGGGGAACCATGAATATTACAAACCGAGGCAGCACGTCGGATACAGCGAAGAAGCAGAGCGAGACTTCCGCCTCGCCTATCGACCAGCTGAAGCTGCAGAACATTCAAAGTTCATCCCAAAGATTGCCTTAGCGCCACTATCAAGAGAAAAATTACCTCCAACAGTCGGGAAGTTTAATGGCTTAACCGACCCTGATGATCATGTCAGGGTATTCACAAGCGTTGGTTGCATGGGAGGATGGAATATGCCTATGTGGTGCCATTTGTTTATCCAAACTTTCACAGGGGCTGTTCGCGCCTGGTTCGACAGCCTCCCACCGGGAAAGATCAAGTCGTGAGTTGATTTCCGAACACAGTTTGTGAACCACTTCAGTCAGCAAAGACGTTACCAGCGCGACACAGCTGAGGTAACAGACATTTGGCGTAGAGAGAACGAAGGATTAGAAGATTTCATCACGCGCTTTAACAGGGAGTGTTTGGAAATCGGTGGTGTAAGCGAACAGCTCATGCGCGCTCACATCAAGAAAGTTATTCGCTGCGATAGCCTCATCAGGACTATCACGGGAAAAGATGGAATGCCCAAGGAGTGGGATAAGCTCATGGAAGCTGCGAAAATTAGGGGTGTTCAAAAAAATCCGAATCCGAAACCGAATCCGAAATATCCGAATTTTCGGAGATATCCGAATTTTCGGATATCCGAAAATCGGATAATCCGAAAATTCGGATTCGGATTCGGATAGTGATTTTGAGAATTTTCGGATAATTGGATTATCCGAAAATATCCCAAAATTTAATTTTTATTTTTTTCGGATATCCGAAAATATCCAAAGTATCCGAAAAATATCCGAAATATCCAAAAAAAATATCCGAAAAATCCGAAAAATATCCGAAGTATCCGAAAAATATCCGAAATATCCGAAATATCCGAAAAATATCCGAAATTTATATTCGGATATCCGAAAAATCTAGTTCCAAATATTAAAAAATAATAAAAAATAAAAATTAAATAAAAAATTGGATATTCGGATATCCGATTAGATATCCGAACCCGAATCCGAAATTTCGGATATCCGAAAATCGGATATCCGAAATTTCGGATTCGGGTTCGGATGTCAATATTTCACTATCCGAAATTTCGGATATCCGATTTTCGGATATCCGAAAACCGGATTATCCGATCTTCGGATATCCGAAAACCGGATTATCCGATCTTGAACACCCCTAGCGAAAATAGTTGCGCAAACTAAAGAATCATTGGCCGGTCACAAGAACTCTTACACTGAAGATAGATTTTCCAAAGGAAGCTCGCGCGATAACAACAAGCGCAACAAAGGCAAAAACCCTGGATGGAAAGCCAGTCATTCCGGCGGTTATGACGAACGACCTTGATACAGAGAGGACGCGCGAGACACTATTGATCGCATTGGTTATCGAAAGACAGTAAGGAACGAGAATCGAGAAAAGCACTGGACTCCGCTCACCAAGACACCAAAATAGGTGCTCATGACGGAGAACCATGATTTTAAGGCTCCTAGGCCTATGACGAACAAGAAGGGACAGGACCCCAACCTGTATTGTGACTTTCACAAGGATACAGGTCATCTGACAGATGACTGTATCAGCTTAAGACAAGAAATTGAGAAAGCATTGAAAAGCGGGAAGCTGAGTCACCTGGTAAAGAACGTGCGCAAAGAAACACGCCAGATTCAGCACAACGATGATGGAAGAGAGAAAAGGTTAGACGCTTGGAAACGCATATGGTCAACGGACCAAGATATAGCGCAAGAGATAAAGGCAAGAGACCATTCGAACCTGCATGGCAAGAGCAACAGGTCATCTTCTCGGTAGTACGCGGGGGTCCACGCGCCACGCGCCCCGTCGTCATTACCGGTATTATCAATCATTACGAGACGGAATACGTATTCATTGACCCGGGAAGTACAGTAGATATCATCTATGAGCAATGCTTTAATCAGTTTGACGACGAAGATAAAGCGAGACTCGAGCCAGTCGACTACCCTCTGTCAGGATTCTGCAACGAAATGGTCTTCCCACTAGGCCAAATCAGCTTCCCCGTCACGCTGTCTGACGGGAAGCATTCAAGAACCACAACTGTCAACTTCATGGTGATGCCTGTCAAATCAAGGCATGATGTTTTGATTGGGAGAGAAACCCAAGGAGAGCTAAACATGGTAACTTCCACACCCCACTCAGCGATCGGGTTCCCAACTGAGACGGGGGTGGCAATTGTATATGCAAAGAAGGAAGTAATGTCCGTAGAGGATGTGCGCCCGACCAAAGCGGCGAAGGTTTCAACGACCGAGCCAGAAAAGTGGGTCTTAAACCGCAAATACCCAGAGCAAACGGTGACGATAGGCCACGCAATCTCACCAAACATCAGAACGCACCTTAAACAACTCCTGCTCAGAAACATGGACATTTTTCCCTGGACCCCGGCAGATATGACCGGCATCCCGCGCGATGTTACTGAGCATTGTCTGAACACTTATCCCTCTGTTGAACCAAAAGTGCAAAGAAGGCGCGGCTTAGGGGCGGATAAGACGAAAGCAATGAATGAGCAAGTGTGTGAGCTGTTGAAAGCAGGAATCTTAAAAGAGGTGCGCTATCAGAGTTGGGTCGTGAACCCTGTCATGGTCGAGAATTCAAATGGAGGATGGCGAATGTGTGTCGATTACACTGATCTCAACAAGGCATGCCCCAAAGATTGCTACTCCTTGCCTGAGATCGACAAAAAGATAGACTCTCTCGCGCCATACATATGGAAATTTTTCTAGATTGTTACAAGGGGTATCATCAGGTTCAAATGAAGCTCGAGGACGAAGATAAGACAACTTTTCGAACCGATCTCGAAATCTTCTGTTACACAAAGATGCCGTTCGGTCTCAAGAACGTCGGCGCAACATACCAGCGTCTAATGGATAAAATCTTTGCCGAGGATATTGGGAAACACATCGAGGTTTACATTGATGATCTCGTAATCAAAAGTCCTGAGGAAGACCAGATGTTAAAGGATATAGAGAAGACTTTTCACTCCTTGCGAAGCGTGAATATGAAATTAAACCCAGCCAAATGTTCCTTTGGTATGGAAGAGGGAAAATTCTTGGGCTTCTTAGTCACAAATGGCGGCTTTAAAGTTAATCCAGAGAAAGTTCAAGCCATAGAGCGGATGCCGTCACCCAGAACAATCAAAGAAATGCAACGATTGGCCGGCCGCCTATCCGCGCTTAATCGATTTCTATCAAACCATGCTGCAAAATCATATCCTTTTATCAGCACCCTGCGCAACTGCGTAAAAAAGAAAGAATTCAAATGGACACCGGAAGCAGAAACCGCATTCCAGCAAATGAAAGAATGTTTGATAAAGCTCCCTACTCTGACCGCGCCATTTGAAAAGGAACCACTTATCCTGTATTTGTCCTCTTCGGACAAGGCAGTGGGGTCGGTATTATTGGTGGAGAGAGATGGAGTTCAGACTCCAATTTACTACGTCAGTAGGGTGCTTACTGATCCAGAAACGAGGTATTCCACAATGGAAAAGTTGGTACTTGCGCTATTACACGCCTCCAGAAGGCTGCGCAGATATTTTACAGGGCATGTGGTCACGGTACTCACCAACTTTCACATCGGCACCATACTACAAAAGCCGGAGACGTCAGGTCGCCTAGCGAAGTGGGCAATCGAACTGGGGGGCCACAACATACTCTACAGGCCGCGCCCAGCGATCAAGGGTCAAGTTCTAGCGGACTTCATCACAGAAGTCCCAGAAGATAAAATCAAATATTGTGAAGTTGTGGATACCCATATCAAAGATACATCAGACGGACTATGGTTGCTATACACCGACGGGGCTTCAAACAAAGATGGCGCAGGGGCTGGATTGCACCTTGTTAGCCCTGAGAAACATGAATTTACATACGCCATCAAGTTGGACTTCAAGAAAACCAACAACGAGGCAGAATACGAGGCATTCTTGGCAGGCTTGCGCCTCGCCATAAAAATGGGAGCTCAAAATCTGCGAGCGCATGTTGATTCACTCTTGATCGCCAGCCAAATCAATGGACTATACGATGCAAAGGGCGAAGTTATGGCCCTGTATTTAGATCAAGCAAAAGAGTTGCTTCAACGATTCAAGTCCTACAAGGTAGTGCATATTAATCGCTTAGAGAACAAACCAGCAGACGCCTTGAGCAAACTCGCTTCAACTTCTTTTCAACATCTCGCCAAAGATGTAAGAATCGAAGTACTAAAAAACCCGTCGGTCTTGCTGCGTTAAGTGAATGTGATAGAGATAGAGAAAGGGCAACCATCCTGGATGAGCCCTATAATCAAGTATTTGCAAGAATGAATACTCCCTGACAACAAAGCAGAGGCAAGGAAGATACAGAACAAGGCCTTGCATTATGAGATGAATGGCGGTATCTTGTACCGAAAATCCTTCTTGGGGCCACTTTTACGTTGCGTGGACCCCCAAGATGCCAATTACTTGATCAGGGAGATTCATGAAGGAATCTGCGGCATCCATGCCGGACCGCGCATGGTCGTCGCGAAAATTATGAACGCTGGATACTATTGGCCAGGAATGCACGTTGACGCTCTAAAGGAATTGCGCAAATGCGACTCCTGTCAAAGACACGCCCCTAAGACCCTGCGCCCGAAAAATTATCTCATTCCTTTGTCCATTGCATGGCCTTTCCAGCAGTGGGGAATCGATATGGTGGGACCCTTCCCGGAAGCTCCTGGAGCTGTGAAGTTCATAATTTTTGCCGTCGATTATTTCACCAAGTGGGTGGAGGCCAAAGCACTCGCTTCAACAACTGCAATGATGGTGCACAAGTTCATATGGGAACACATCATTTGCAGGTTCGGCCTCCCACTCAAAATTGTAACTGATAACGACACCAACTTTGCTTCTGAAGACCTTCAAAAGTGGATGAAAGAGATGAACATCGAACACACTTTCTCATCTGTTGCGCATCCTCAGGGCAACGGACAAGTCGAAAGTGTCAACAAGAGTATCGTTGAAGGGATAAAAGCCCGCCTGGGCACTAAGAGAAGAGGCTGGGTAGATGAGCTCCCAAGCATTCTGTGGGCTCATCGAACCATGCCTAAAACGAGCACTGGCGAAACCCCTTTCAGCCTAGTCTATGGCTCAGAGGCGGTTATCCCAGCCGAAATTGGCCTGCCCTCGCCGCGCTTGACAGCAGTCAACGCAATCGATAACGAGGCAGAGCGTCGTCTTAACTTGGATTTACTTGAAGAAAGCGTGAAATTGCGCGAATAAAATAGGCCAAGTACAAGACACAGCTGGAAAGGTATTACAATGCAAGAGTGCGCATTTGTACCTTCACTCCAGGAGAGTATGTCTTCAGAGACAATGAAGCTTCAAACGCTGAATGCCCAGGAAAGCTAGCACCCAAATGGGAAGGCCCATACTTAATACACGAGGTGCTAGGGAAAGGGGCATACAAGTTGCGCACTCTGGATGGATACATCATCCCACACACGTGGAACGCGCAACAACTGCGCAAGTGCTATATGTAACTACTCTTGGACTTGCGCCCCTACTCACTCATGTTGGCCACGCGCCTTTTTTAATTTCTATGTTGGCTAAACGCCTTTTGTGTTACTTACATGCGATGTATGTTGGCCTAAGCGCCTGTTCTCTTAATCAATGAAAGCATATGCCTTATGTTTTCTTTTATCATGATGACTTCTACGTTACAAATGCATGTTAAACTTTTGATTAGCACGAAAACACTTCAGTAAATTACGAGCTCTTGAGTTATGCCTCCAAGGTCCTCCGCGAACATAGCGCGAGACCGGGCAGTTACACTCGCACAAGAGCCACACTTACATTTATTCGCGCTAACTTAACCAAAGTTTCTAACAACAGTGCAATAATTGTAACTGGATAAAGAGAAAGCAAACATAAACATCATATTCAACAGGCGCAACCGCGCAATAGTTACATAGAAACAAACTATCATCGATTCAATTCAAAATGAGCACGACCGCGCAACGGGTTACAGTTAACATCTAAAGATAAAAATTACAAGGCACAAAGCCTGTCAATGCTGCCTACTCATAACCGTCACCACCATCATCATCATCATCGTCATGCTTATCACCATCACCATCATCTCCACCATCGTCATCACCAGCTGGCTCTTCTTCATCAGATAACTCGACAGTCTCTGTTGGATCGAGAATGGCCTTTAGCCGTTGACACCAATCATCATGCTCCAACGCCTCTGCAACCAAATCCATCACAGGTAATGATAGATGGTCATAAGCCTTTTCAGCGCGGGCTAACTCAGCATCAGCCTGAGCAGTCACTGAGCAATGACTAGTATCAAACGCTTGTCCAAACACCTCTTCCACATGCTCCGCACACTCTAGATAACCTCCACGGTGACCAACCGCACATGAGGCATCTATGAGAGCAGCAACAGCTCCATCCAGTTCTCCAGCATTCAGGATAGAGTTGGCCATCTACAACAAAGGCAATGGAATTAGTAGGTTTTAGCAAATAAAGCCTAAGTAAAAAAAAAAGAACATACCAGAACTACTCCCCTGCCGCGCATCCACTCAGCCTCAGCAGCAAGAGTATCAACGATGCTCTGAACCTTGGAGTAGTTATTCTGCGCTACGTTGAGGGCCGCCGTACTAACGTCCCGCGCTTCCTCGGCTTTCGCCTTAGCCTCCTCAGCACTAGCAGCTTTCGCCTTTTCAGCTTCAAGGTCGATCTCCAAGGACTCACTTTTGTCAACCTGCTCTTGCAGGCGATGCTTTAACTCTGCAATCTCAACCTCCTTGGCCGCCAGGTCCTTATCCTTACTGGATACCTGCGCCTTAAGCTCAGCCTACAAAGGATAAGACTTAATTAATCTGACAAACAAAAAGGATAAGAACAAAAAAGGTCAACTCGTTTTGAACCTCAGCATGCTCCTTAGCAGTTTGCCCATCTTCAACCTTCCCTTTCAGGTCAGCAACCTGGGCCTCAAGGTCCGTTATCTTCGAGCGCGCGGCATACATACGTTGATTATCTTTTTCACAAATCTTCTTCCACACCGCGCGCTCCTTTGCCAACAGATCCTCAGCAGCACGAAGCTTGCCCTTAAGGCCTTCACGGCCCCATTCCTCTGATTTCCTATCAGACTCAAACTTAGCCTTCTCCTCATCAAAGGCAGCTTTTGACTTTTCAAAGTCCTTGACATGCCTTAACAGCCGCTCACGGTACCTCTCCCATTCCTCTCGCTCCCTAACCATTGTGCGCCACTCGGGCATAATTTGATGGTTAGCAGCATGGGTATTGGCCTCGCCAACAACATAAGCGTGATACAACCCATTATGGGTTCGCGCCCTTTGCCGGTTAACCTCACCGGGAGGAAGAGAGTTCAAAAACCAGTCACCACAAGGGGCAAACTCCAGGAATGTGCCTTTCTGCTTCAAACCCCATGGTGGTTGGTGCGGAGCATCACCACGAGTCTCCTCATTATAAGAATTGTAATAAATATCTCCCACGGTATCCCTGGGACCTATAGTAGACCGCGACATTGAACTTTGCCCCCCCGTGCCAACCTGTCCAGCAGCGAAACCAGCACTCGCATCTCCTGCAGCAGCAGATTTTTCCTCATGAATATCAGAGCCCGATCCCCCAGTAGTAGAGGTTATTTTAACAGTTTGAAGGGGGACATCAGGTTGCGCAGGCTTGGTCAGCTTCTCAACCTCCGGTTTCTTCCTTTTCTCATGAGAGGGCTGGTCAAGCCCCATGACATGGACGACCTCCAGACGCTGCGCCTTTTCATGTGCAGTTGTAGCAGAGGCCCCGGTCTCCTTGCGTTCACCACCAACAGGCTTTTCCGAAGCCTTCTCCTTCTAAGCAGCTTTCTCAACAGCCTTCTTCTTCTCCTTCTCAGACTCTACGCCAGCAGCCTTCATAGGCTTAATTGTAACTTTGGTCTTCTTCAATGCTGGCTCGGGAGGATCTTTAAAAACAACACCCTTCTTCTCAGGGGTCTTCTTTTTGGCCTTTGTAGAAACTAAGTGTCAAAAAAGGTAGCAACAAAGAAAGCAAGGCAGCTAAAGAAACTAACCGGGAGAATATTTATAAAGAGAACGCAGGTTACTCTGTTTTCCGAGTAAAAGGACTCCACCAGTTTTCGGCGCAACAGACACACCAGCTGTGGTCTCCTCCCTACTTCTTTTCCTGCTTATCAACTTGGCAGCAGGCTCCTCCTCTTCCCCCTCTTCATCAAGTGCGATAGAAGACGGAGTGGCTCCAGCATCTGGGTTTCGAGAGCCCGCGCTCCTTGAACTCCTTGAGCCAGCAGCTCCAGTCTTCTTCTCGCCTATACGTGACAAACCTTCAAGTGAATCACTGATAATAACGTAATCTTCCAAGTTACTTTGACGAAAGCGTAGTGTACCTTTGTCAGCAGCACCAGCAGCTGCGCGGCTACTCCCGCCTTTCTTGCTAGTCACCTCAGCTTCAAGGGTGATCACTTTCTTCCTCTTGGTGGGTTTCTTCTTCTTCTTCTCTTCTGGGTCAATCCCCAGGTTACGCAACACACTTGCAAAGATGTTAGACCATGAACTTAGCTCCCCATTCGAAGACCCTACAGACTCCTCGCTGGAAAGATAAAGAATCTCCTTCCCAGCGGAAGTTATAGCTCGCAAGGGCCTGGGATTGGGTAGATGCGCACCTTCGGTTGCAGTAAGAGGATCGGAAAAAATTCCAGCAGGAGGATAAAGAAAGTTGCTCCTGATGTGCTCATACCAATAAGTTTCCCCAGGTTCTAGCGGGCGAACACCCATAGACCCACCAAAAGTGGGGAAAGCAGCCTGGTAAAGGTGCGCCTCTGCAAAGAACCCGTACATTTAAGGGCAAAATTAAGAGAGGAAAACAAAAATCAAAGAAATGACTAACCTCTATCTTCAAACCTCAAAACTGGCACCTCAGTACTATCTTCAGGCCACTGATCGCTCATCTGCGCGGCAACCAGAACGTTCTCACCAAATATACGGTTTGGCGTCGCAGTCAGCTTTAAGTACCAATCGGCATTCTTCGGAATCGCCAGCTCCTCCTTCTCGATCACATCCGGCGCACGGAAGATCATTGCAATAGGGATAACCTCCTCTCTAATGAAAAAGAACTTTTGTTTCCAATCGTGGAAACTCTTGGGAGGGTTCAGCAGAATCTTCTTGGCAGAGCCGCGATTGCCGAAAGAATAAAACCCTATGTTCCTGATCAGTTGATAGAAGGCTCTATGCCATGGGATCGGCACAAAAACTCGAAATGTCGCACCCTCACCATTCCGGGTGGACTCAGTTGTGAGATATGGAAACCATAGTAATGAAGAATGTTGGACATGAACCTCGTAGCCGGCAACCGGAAGTTGCCATGTAAGAAGAAGTCTTCAAAAAAGGGTAATATATCCCGGTGGCGCGTCGGCGGCCGTCTGGTTTTGGCCGGGGTACCGTGCATCCCACTCCGGTGGGAAGCGGAATCCTCTCGTGATTTGCTCAAATAACCCTGATCCCACTTGAGGACGGGGAGGGGACCTTCTTCATGTTGTGGTTCTTCTTCAGCCATAAGTATGCAGCAAGCAAGAACTTAAATCTTCGAGCTCTGGAAAAAAATTGAATTATACTCAAGTAGCTTGAAGATCTGCTGATGTCTTCTTTGAAGATTTGAAGATTCAAAGAGGATACAAAGGAGATAAGAGAGAAAAGAGAGGAACATAATCAAAGGTGTGATCTCCTCTCTCCTATAGTCGGATATTTATACCCATCGCATTTAATACGATGGGTAAACGTGCCGAAGGCACCGCGCGCGTAACCAACCAGAGGACGCCACGTAAGGCGGGTTTCCTGGGGTGGCGGTTATCACGCGCGCGTGGTTCTTAATCGCCTGACAAAAAGCGAACCGTCAGTGACAACATGATGACGGCCGTGTCATCAGTCAACTCAAACGTCGCCATCAACGACGTTTCTTACCAACCTGTCAGAATTCAAAATTCGAGGTTTTTCCCGCTCAAAAGTACTACAAACTTCATGCAGAAGTTACTCAGGCCGCGCAGTATTCATGGTTACCCAATGAACCTGCGCGCTTACAACGAGAAGCAAAGAATCACCAACAGCCAGGCATAGTAGTCGCGCCGTAGCAATTGTTAACCATTTACACACGCACGTCTACCCAACACAAAGCAAGCATTTTTAGAACTTTTCTTTTTCTAAGTCCAGAGCTCCAACCACTTGCCTCGCGCATGGTGCAGCACTGGACTGGGGGGACTTGAAGGGGTATGGTCCCAAAAAGGCCGCGCAGACCTCATTCAGGTCGCGCGCAGGACCATACTCTTTATTCATCAAGTTGTTTACTGCCAACCTCGCGCGCCTTACATCATCATGTATTGATCTAGCGCGAGGTCTCAACAAGAGAAAACACCACATTCAACACTTAGCATTCTGAATAGGAGCCTTCAACCACCCATACCCTGCGCGGGCTAGTTACGTGCTCAGCAAGAGTCGCGCAGGGCTGTGGCGCAGGGCCACTTCAGAAGGCACACAAGGTACAAGTAGCAGAAGAAAAGGGCCAATCCGCGTCGTCCAGGTTCTGGTCAATCGTGCTCCACGATCGTCTGACGTGCAGGAGACAGAGTACTTAAGGACGCCTACGTGGCACCAATCACAGGGCAGAGACACTTGCCCCACGACCTCCACTTACCTGCTGATGGCAGAAGGACGGCCAGGCCGACAACGGTGAAACGTGGCACCAATCACGGTGCGCCAGCACCGGAGAACTTCTAGAAACCACTAACGGTCGACACCAGTGAGACAAGGAGCATATCCCCTATGTTGTCACCTTCCGGCCCAAGGCCCATCAGCCCACATCCTCTTACACCTCTCCGGCTATAAATAGAGACCTTAGTTCACAGGTTAAACATTCTACTCCCTCTACTCTCACTCTTATCACACAATTATCTCCTCATAGCAGTTACTTATTCTCACGCCAGAGTCTGGTTAAGAAGGAAACCCCCGTATTCCCCTCTTAACGAGCTAACGGTGTTCTGTTTTGCAGGATTAACGGATCATTAAGGAGCTCAGAAAGTCTTAAGAAGATTAACCCTTATGGCATAAACATAAACCAAACTAATCCACCCCTAAAATTAGTTCCGTGTTTCTTCACTCACTTATATATATATATATATATATATATATATATAAAGGAAGTGTAGAACACAAATACCCTAATCATACATTACGTACGCGATGATAATAGCCCTACACGTGTCCCTGATTCATTTTTCCTACATAAGGGTATATCAGACAATCCATTCAATCAACACAGGGCAAATTAGACAATTCCTTCAACAAGCAGATCACGAGTTCGTTACAACAACTATCTCTGTAATTATGAATCGTATCAGTTCGATATTAGGGTTTGATTGATTGTTGTTTTCAATGGATCCAGTACCGGACGAAACGCAGATGTCGATTTCGAAGATGTTGAATTCGTCATTGAGCATGTTCAATTGGGTGGTGAGCAGAGAGTTACGGTTGAGGAAGAAAGGAACCCTAATTCTGCAAATGCAAATGTTGTAATTGAGTGTTCCAATAGTAAGTTTGTAATTCAGATGTTTAAATGTTCTTATTTTCTATACTCGGTTTAATGATTTGGTGTTTGATAGTAATTGATTGGAAGGTTTTTAATGTAATTAAAGGGTAACCGATATTGAATCAAAATGTTTAACTTCGCATGTGATGAGTCTAACAAATCGCATGTGTTGAAAGGCATAACATGCTGGTTTCGCATGGTATTACATCATAATTAATCGCATGTATAAAACATGGAATCAAAATGTGATGAGTCTAACAAATCGCATGTGTTGAAAGGCATAACATGCTGGTTTCGCATATTATTACATCATAAATCACATGTATAAAACATGGAATCAAAATGTTAATTTCGCATGTTTTGAGTTTGATAGTTTACATGTGATAAAAGTTACAACATGCTGGTTTCGCATACCATAAGTCGCATGTAGTTTTCAATATATATAAAACATGCTGAAGTTACATAAATCGCATGTAGCTTTATGTAAAACATGTGTAGATGAAAGGGGTTTACATCAATAATTCATATCAATAATTTAGTTCACAATGTTTTTTTATTTCATATAGAGTTTTCTCTTTATATCCCAATCTCAAACCACTTATTTCACATCTTCTAAAAAATGGCAGACTTCCCAACATACTTTTTTGCCTCGTGTTCGGATTCAAGTATCAAACAGGCTTTGAAAAAAAGGATTCACGAAAAAATTCAAGAGGATCGCTCATGTCAAGAGATGTTGGAAACTAATAGTTTTCGTGTAACAGAAAACATGAAGAGAAGAGAAGAAATCGTGAACTTGCTTTCTTAGATACAAGTGAGTAGTCTTAGGGGGTGTTTGTTTTTTGTGAAAAGTACTTCAGAACCTCTTATGTCTGCCCCACGCAGACCACGCGCAGACGTTTGAGTCTGCATCTTGTTTGTTTTTTAGAAGTGATTTCAATAAAAAGCATCTTCCCCACCTCTTCCCCAAACAGACATGTCCTCACATCTTCACACCTCTTCTAAACTCTTTTATATCAAAACCCTAGATACTCCACTCCACAGTCGACCTGTTTCACTTCTTCCCCACAACGACCTCCAGCAGCAGCGACCTCCAGCGACATCTCCACAGCAGCGACCTCCAGCGACACCTCCATCGAGATCTCCACAGCAGCCGTCACATCCACAGCAGGTTAGTTTGTTTTGTTTGTGGATTTTATTTCGTGAGTTTGGCTTAATTTTTTCGATTTTGAAGACTGCATCATTGATTCCTATTAATTTTTCGTGATTCCTATCTAGCGACATTGTTTCTTGATTTTGCCCTAAGTTCTTAGCGACACCTCCCCCTAGCAGGGTGTTTTTGTTTGATAAATAAAACATTATGTGAATTAAATAAAATAAAAAAATGTTACTGGTAATTGATATTGTGGCATGTAGACATCTATTGTTCTTCAAAAAGAACATCCTGGATTTTGTAAAGCCTCTGTTGAAAAAGGAATACTTTTGATTTTCAAATCACATGGATTACTTTGCAATACAAAACACGGCGTTCTTTAAGCTTTTTTTTTTTTTTTTTTTTTTGTAGATTCGATTGATACATTAACTTTATATAATGTTCAACAAGTTCAATTTTTTTAGTGATGAAAATATGAAACTGATGTATTGCAGAAGTTAAAAAACAAACAGTCTTCTTCTTGCAGACTGCAGAGGTTTGGTCCACCTCTTTAGCTGCAAATGTCTGCAGATGTGGTCCGCAGACTGCAGACGTTTTACCTCTGAAAAAACAAACAGCACCTTAGAGAAATCTTTGTGATGTTCATTGTTGATCTGGGTGAGAGGGATGAGAAGCAGCTGAAAGAGCTGACAGATGCAATAACTATTTTAAGATGCTCGATGAACATGAAAATGAAGTTTCTTTCATCTTTCGAATGACTTTGTTGATTTATTAAACATCTAATAAAATGATGTCACTACTAGAAAATCTGAAACTTCTTACATCAGTTTTCGTAGGAAATGCGTTCCAAAAAAGGCTTTCCCACGCATTTGTGACAAATACATGATGTAGGAAAACGCCTCGTAGGAAACCTGTTTCCAACGCATTTCCTACGTAACTTCCTACCCATTTGCTACAAAACCGCCGCGCCACAAACTGCTACAGATCTCCTACAACAATTCCTAGTTATTTTTAATGTATTATTATGATAAAATATTAATGGCAAATTGGATTTAAATAATCCCAACTCACTGTTATTGGCCAATAATAATCCCAACTCATTTAATCACCAATAATAATCCGAACTATTCACTTTTGTTTGTAAAATACTCCTAGTTAAAAAAACACTAACTAGGTTAAAAATTTGCTGATGTGGCATCTGATGTGGCCCTTTTAGCTGATGTATCATATGACGTGGCAGTTGATGTGACATTTTTTGATGACGTGGCAGCTGATGTGGCAGTCTACGTGGCATTTTTCGATTACGTGGCAACTGATGTGGCAGGTGACGTGGCAAGCCACATCAGCAAATTTTTAACCTAGTTAGTGTTTTTTTAACTGGGAGTATTTTACAAACAAAAGTGAATAGTTCGGATTATTATTGGTGATTAAATGAGTTGTGATTATTATTGGCCAATAACAGTGAGTTGGGATTATTTAAATCCAATTTGCCAATATTAATTATTATATTTTTGGAATTTTTTTAGCTACACATTTCCGACAAAAAAAAAATTAAAAAATTTCATTCAGCATTATTTGTGACAAATTTCCGACAGAAAAATAAAAATAGATGTTACAAATTTCCGACGAAACTCAGTATTTTGGTGACAAATTTCCGACAGAAAAATAAAAACAGTTGTTACAAATTTCTGACGAAACTCAGTTTTTTTGTGACAAATTTCCGACAAATAAAGGGAAATTAAAAATAAAAATCTACTACTTTTTTTACTGTTTTCCGACAAAAGTTTGTTTTATGTTGTGACACATTTCCGACAGAAAAAAGCAAAGTCATTATTTTTGTTATGACGCTATTCCAACGACCTAAACTTTTAATAGAAAAAAATTGCAAAATAAAATTAAAATTTACATTTTTTTCTAGCAAAAAAATTGCAGGAATAATCTTTGATACCAAGAACCTGTTTTACAAAATTCATCAAAGTTACAATAACACAAATGCAAAAATCATGCGTTGCAACGCAAGTTCAAATATGTTTAAACCGTAAACCAATACAATTTAACATATTTCCCAAAAGATATCAGAAACTATAACTAATTAGAAGGAGGACGCCAATTATTCATAAATTCTTGAAGTTGTTGTTGAAGTTCTTCCCTTGCTTTCCTTTCTTCGTCAAGCCGAGTTGCAAGTAGATTCCTTTCTTCTTCAAGTCGGGCTTCAAGATCTACCATTTGAGTTCGCATAACTTAAACCTAAAACGTTGTTAAAATATAAATAGCTATAATTAGTAAATACATTTTATAAAGAAATAGTTGACGCAAAGAAAAGTTCTTTATTAGTTTAATTTCAAAAGATAATAATACATGTATACATTCTAATACAATAAATTCTAATGGTCGGATTCTGCTTTATACGGTTGGTTTTTAATATGAAATGACAAGAACCAACATTTTTAACTGGTAATAAAGATACCTCTTCTTGAGACCGTTGGTACTCTGCCTGCGATGGTGCAGACCCAACAGAAGAAGAAGGTCTCCCGGTCACCAAATACTCTAGATCCGAAGAACCTATCCCGTATACCCGGCGCGTGTGACCTTGTCCGATCACACGTGCCCACACCTCAGGGTCACCTGGACACTCGCTATAGTTCGGCCCGTAAACCTCACACATCGCACTCAAATAATCCCCATACAATTTATCAAAACACCGTGATTGTAACTGAAATAGATATGAACATTATATAAAACAATACGAGTTGACTGCAATTAACAAGACATAAGGAAGATAAATATGTGGAGAGTAAATTAAAGGACAATGGACGAAAATAAGAATTTACTGAAACAATAAAAATAACTTACATATACTTTTTTGGCTCGTTCCGTACAAAACGTCAATTCCTCCAAGTTATATATGTCAATGTCCCCGTCCCACAATTTGTGCTTGCATTCTTTAGTGAGGTGGGTGTCCGGAAAGATTCGTTTAAAATTGGGTTCCTCATTCATTTTCCTTTTCTACAAAAAAATAGAGTGGAATAAATGTAAGGATTAATTTCATATATACCCTTACAAACATTGCAAATATCATATATACCCAATTTTATTAAATTTTAACTTAAAGACGATTCTACCCTTTCAAAAATACCTCTTAATATAACCAAATAAAAAAAAGTTAAAAGTAATTACAAAAAAACAAAGAGAAACTATATCTCTTCAATTCACACTTCTAAATCAAAATTGCAGATTGTTTGTTGTGATAGTTGTTGAAGGAATTGAAAAAAATTAATTAAAAGCTGGTAGTTTGCTTGTTAAAGAAAGAAAAAAACTCGTTTATGTGACATCTCTAAAGGACCAGGCATATAATCTGTCAAAAGACCATAAGCTTGATCTCGAAACTGAAAAAGAAAGGATGTTAAAAGCTGGTGGTTTTTATTCACATGTGTATTTTTGTATCTTTGTATCTTTCCCCTATTTCGCATGTTATGTTTTGGTTTAGAAATTAATCTCGCATGTTATGTTTCCCATATTTCGCATATTATATATTTTCTCATGTCATGTTTCTAATACTTCAAACATGCGATTTCAAAATAAAAAAGTAATGTAATACGTACAATAATCCAACATCAAACATAGACAAGTTTATACTGGCCTTCGAACTATTCATTCAACCTCTCTGAGATTTTTTTATCCAAATCTTTCATAAATGTGTCTCTGTACGGCCTTTTATCGAATGCATTTGTCTCTTTAATTATTCTTTGACGCTCCAGATTGTACTCGGATAAAATAATCTTACTAAGATATTGTGTCTCAGGAGATGGAGTTGTGAATTTTGTCTATTGTTTACCTCATCTTCTTTCACAAACCCAGATATCCATGGTGTTTTGCCCTTATATGTTTCCATATGTCACATTGTAAAGACTCCACAATCTACACCGTTAGTAACAGTTCTCCACTCCATCTCTTTTCTTTCTAAAGGTGATTCTTCAAGTTGTTTGATAGCTGTTGTAAATTTTAATGCCTTTTTAGGTATAAAACTAGTACCCTTCTCTGTAACAAAGCAACAATGTGTCAGTTATCCAGAGGTCCTAGTTCCGCAAGTCTTCGAAATATATCGACATGTGGGTTTGTAGAAAGAACGCGTGTCAAAATCTGAGTAATACGTCGATCAAGATTTACCCATTGGAGTCTGTGATCTAACTCAGTATCAGAATCATAAAAATACAACTGCAAGTACCTAGGGGTTCCATCCCTCGGAACTAATTTGTCGATTTTGTGATATATTCCTTTATGTGCACGAAAAGTATATACACCGTCTCTCATATTGTTCAATGTATCATCCAACGTCACACCCATTGACGCAAAAGAAAAATTGGTGTTATAAGCACGAATGTTTTGCCTAAACATATTTCTAATTTCATCTTGAGACATGAAAAGTCGGTACAATTCCTCTAGAATTTTTCAGTTTGCTAACATAGTTTTCCCACTCATACCACAAAAGGTATCAAATTCAAATTGAAATCGTTTTGCTCCACAATCAGGACATGTACCCCGTTCTTTTAAAACACGATGCTTTCCAGGTACACCACCGTAAACAAAATTATATGGATCATCTTCTACGCTCTCATCTTGGAAGGAAGGTTGATCAATTACTTCACCAAATTAGGGTAATAGTGTACGCAGTTAAATTCGAATACCTAAAAAAACTGTTGTATTAAGTAATGAAGGTTGTAAAAGATGTCAAGTTCGATAAAGAAAGCATTGTTGAATAAATAGAAACCTCGTGATGTTCTTTGCCTGACTACGTCAATTACAGAGGGGAATGTGCTTGTCGGCGTAGCATCATCTGTTGGGGTTTGATTAACTTGACTACCATTTGAAATACGCATTCCATTGTACTCCTTACGTTTCAAAGTAGAAATACTTGACACGTTCTCATTTGTCATTTGGATAAATTAAGTAATATTAGTTTGTAAACTTCTTAACGGTGTCCTTTCTGTTGATCTATTACTCATTAAAGATATTGATGAAGGACTCTGGGAGACATAATCACTCCCAAGTTTCGATACCTTTTTATTTTCTTTGCGTGCAACATAGTATCTTTTGTTATACTCTTTTCGTTTGTCAGCTATAGTAGATGCACTAGAGCTGGAAGCATGATTACCATGGCTTGGTTGTCCATTAGTCATTGTAAATTGATAAAGTGACAAATACCTTGCAAATTAAATAAAAGAGAGTTATCATAGATGATGAAATTCTAAAATCATTACAACATTGAAATACATGACTTAGAGAAAAAAATAGAATGATAACGCTTGAAAGCAGTAATGTTAACATTGAAATACCTGACTTAAACCAAATATCGTGACTTAGAGAAAAAAAAAAACCCAAATCCTTAAAACATTGAAATACATATTGATAACATTAAGTGAAAGCCAAACTAAATACTTGGTGGAACAACGGTCTCCAAAAACACCGCACCCTTAAAACCATGGAACCAAGTAACGGGATAAAAACATTCGAAGGGCTTCATGTCCATCTCAATTGTAAACAATTTCCCTAATTTAGTCATCACAAACCAATTACCATTTGTCGCGTAATGTGTTATATCGCACCACAATGACAATGATATTGGGGGGATCGGAGGACTTGATAAGATCTTAATCCAGTAATCCCCTTGTAGCGTCCATAGGTCAATTGTCATCTCAAACATGCCAGTGCTAGCAAATATGTGAAGCTCATTTTTTACATTCACTAAAACTCCTTGAACCATTCCTGTAGAAGGAACGGGTGGAAAGCCTATCTCTTTGAATTGCTCCGAGTTAACATCAAAACAAATCACCACATTTTTACCTTCAAGCCAACATTCGCAAACACTGAAATATAGAGTACCGCCACAAAATGTGCCAGCTGATGACGGGTGGTCCGTTGGACAACCCTTAAATGGTTTAAAAAGATTAAAATTCCATGCTTTACTTGGTTATTTGCTTGAACTTAGTAACTACGAGTGTTTGTGTGTTTTACAGGTAAATCGCTTAATTTGGTTAAATTGGAACCGTAGGCTACGGTTGAATATGCATGGCAGCGGCAGGTGTACACGTTACAAGGACAAAAGAAATCATATACACACCTCATGTGGACTTTTGGAGGGCAACATTACTGTCATATATACACGCACACAAGGAGGTCATGATGACACTATTAATCCCATCCATGAATCTGTGGGAATATGCAAACATCATGAGGTTTTAGTCAACATCATATCACTATCAATGTGATATACATACACGTGGTTTTGGTAGATCTTTTCATGAAGGCAATATGGATTATTATTAATCTATTAATCAACATCATATATTCAAAAGAAAAACATCATTCTTTGGCGGTTGACTAAGAAAATCACAAGTGGGCTTGGGCCGAAATCATCACACGTAGCGCAGATGTTGGAACATTAAAAAGGGAAGGCACATGTGGGGGTATTGACGGCAGGCAAGAGGAATCGAGAATATCATCATCATCTCTTCACATTGAAAACATCACAACATCATCATTATTATTTGACAGTGGGCGGCACATATATACACAACACATGTGGGTTTGAGTTGGGCGGCACATGTTTTGACAACATTGGGTTTTGTTTTGTTTACAAAACATGGAAGTCACATGGACAAGATAGGTGGGCGGCTGAATCAATGTTGGAATTCTTTGATTGGGCCACTACATGAGGAGACTTTGGAAGTCTCTTGTCATTGGGCCGCACATATGGTGGGCCGACTTTTTATTGGACGCAGGCTTGAGGAGACACAAAAGAATAACATCACGTGGATTAGAGGGTTGGTGATAATATCATCATATGCACCGGTTGGAGAGTTTTGGTAACTTATCACATTTAATTTTTTTTTATGGAGTTTTAAGAGGGACTTATCATTACCATATCGGTTACACACTACTCTACACACATCACTTAGCGAGGAATCACTAGGGAGAGGAGTGTGGGGGAACGAGATGGGGGAAGTTCTCGGAAGATTGGAGACTTTAACGAGTGCCATGATCGGTTAACCCTCCAGTGAACACTCCGGGTGATGATTCTTGTATTTCACTTTTAATTTAGTTATGTTTGTTTGAGAATTAGATTGTAATTAGGTGTTAACCGAATTGCATTTACATATTTACAATTTGTGTGACAGACAAATCCTGGTGATAACCAGAGACGTATTTATGTTGAATCTAATTGTGCCTTTGCTGATTGAATAATTATTTATGCTTGCGGTTAATATCTCTCTGATCAATTGGTATTATGCTAGGATCTTGTATAAGTAATTGGTTTATGTGACAGATTTACCATTTAATCAGTGGCATCCAAATAAACAATAATTAGATTATTAGGTGTTTACAGAATCTGAATCCCGGAGTGGTCACGTTCCTATCATTGTTTTCTCATTTTCACAATACTTATTCATAAAAATTACAAAAATATATAAACTAGCAAATTTCATAAAGTAAGTTTAGATTAATTAAACGGTATTACACTGACCACATGCTCCTCTGGATTCGATACCTGACTTACCCTGTCTATAGGTAATTTTAGGTTTTTGCATAGACCCGACGACAGTCTATCAAAATGGCGCCGTTGCCGGGGAGCTAGTGCGCTTAGTGTTATATCGTTTATTTGATTTAAAAAAAAAAAAAAAAGAGAGAAAATTTAAAATTTACAAAACCACAAAAATATATATATATTTTTTATTTTATTTATTTTCAATACTACTTTTAGTGTTTTCTATGTTTCAGGGCTATGGCAACATTCGAGTGTGGGGAAGATGTGCGGATATTTGTGTGAAGGTGGTGATAGGAAATTGGATCACTTACAATATATGTTGTGTCAAATTTCACCAGGTCAATGTACTCTTTCCTTAGTCTTGATATGCTCATTAGCTTTGAAATATTGGTAGTTAGTTTGTTTGCTTTTGTTTAAAAAAAATACAAAAAGAAACTTGGGGTTTGAGAGTATAAGCAAGTGTTGATGTTCTTGGTTAAAGCGATCTTTTCCTCAAAACCATACATTGGGACAATGTATCCCAAGTGTGGGGATGAGGGGAAAATTTTGAGGTTTTGGAAAAAAAAAAAAAAAAAATTTAAATCAAGCAAAACGATGTGAGAATTTGAACACTTTGAATTAACCTCAAATGATGCACCGGCAACCCTTAATACCCTTTGTTCTTGGTGAGAGTTGAAGCCACACATGTCAATAAATAATACTTGTTTTGATGAGAGTGGCGACGGGTGGGGGTGCATTAGAACTTGTGCCTTGATACGGTTTGAGTCCTTAGTTGATGTGAATGTAAAAAGGATAAGGGCAATTAGGTAGCCTCGTCTTGGTGAGTGCGAGTGTGGGATTTGGGGGGTTGGACCTCATTAATTATATATATGAGCATGGTTGCAAGAGGGGCGGGGGTTTGGACATTTAGTTGCCCAATTTTGTGCCTAAAAGCCTATCGTTTGTTACCCCTTAGCTAGTTTCCTAAAAATTTACCTGACTTGACCCGGTCTTATAGTGCTAGTAGTTATTTTAGTAGTGTGTAAATACGTTCGATGTTATGTTGAATGTTTAGAGAAAAAAAAAAGTGATGAAAAAGAAAAAAAAAAAAGGAGAAAAAAAAAATGGAAAAAGCAATGAAAAAAAAAAAAAAGTAATGTTGAGTTGTCTTGTATATAAGTTTACGTTTGTTTGTTTGTTTATTTCATTATGTAATAAAAGACCGGGCAAGTCCATCGCTACTTCATATATATTCCATGTCCTACCCATTTACCTAGCCTTGTTACAACCTTAAAAGCCCCTTTGATTTGCATTCATATTTGACACTCGTAGGAGGAGGACCGATTTAGGTACAAGCCTATAGTTGTGCAGCCGCCCGTTTGCCTTTTGTGTGTCTAGCTTATCTATGCTAGTGCTTACTTGTAGCCGAGAGGAGAGATTTAGAGAGGGGTGTGTTGTTTGGGTGTTAAGAAAAGGGCTAGTAAAAGGATAACATGTTTTTGCTTGGTTTTCGTTGATCGCTTGTGTTGTTGAAATAATTTTCGAACGGGTTGCTTGGGACAAGCAACGAGTAAGTGTGGGGATGTGACGGGTGGTCCGTTGGACAACCCTTAAATGGTTTAAAAAGATTAAAATTCCATGCTTTACTTGGTTATTTGCTTGAACTTAGTAACTACGAGTGTTTGTGTGTTTTACAGGTAAATCGCTTAATTTGGTTAAATTGGAACCGTAGGCTACGGTTGAATATGCATGGCAGCGGCAGGTGTACACGTTACAAGGACAAAAGAAATCATATACACACCTCATGTGGACTTTTGGAGGGCAACATTACTGTCATATATACACGCACACAAGGAGGTCATGATGACACTATTAATCCCATCCATGAATCTGTGGGAATATGCAAACATCATGAGGTTTTAGTCAACATCATATCACTATCAATGTGATATACATACACGTGGTTTTGGTAGATCTTTTCATGAAGGCAATATGGATTATTATTAATCTATTAATCAACATCATATATTCAAAAGAAAAACATCATTCTTTGGCGGTTGACTAAGAAAATCACAAGTGGGCTTGGGCCGAAATCATCACACGTAGCGCAGATGTTGGAACATTAAAAAGGGAAGGCACATGTGGGGGTATTGACGGCAGGCAAGAGGAATCGAGAATATCATCATCATCTCTTCACATTGAAAACATCACAACATCATCATTATTATTTGACAGTGGGCGGCACATATATACACAACACATGTGGGTTTGAGTTGGGCGACACATGTTTTGACAACATTGGGTTTTGTTTTGTTTACAAAACATGGAAGTCACATGGACAAGATAGGTGGGCGGCTGAATCAATGTTGGAATTCTTTGATTGGGCCACTACATGAGGAGACTTTGGAAGTCTCTTGTCATTGGGCCGCACATATGGTGGGCCGACTTTTTATTGGACGCAGGCTTGAGGAGACACAAAAGAATAACATCACGTGGATTAGAGGGTTGGTGATAATATCATCATATGCACCGGTTGGAGAGTTTTGGTAACTTATCACATTTAATTTTTTTTTATGGAGTTTTAAGAGGGACTTATCATTACCATATCGGTTACACACTACTCTACACACATCACTTAGCGAGGAATCACTAGGGAGAGGAGTGTGGGGGAACGAGATGGGGGAAGTTCTCGGAAGATTGGAGACTTTAACGAGTGCCATGATCGGTTAACCCTCCAGTGAACACTCCGGGTGATGATTCTTGTATTTCACTTTTAATTTAGTTATGTTTGTTTGAGAATTAGATTGTAATTAGGTGTTAACCGAATTGCATTTACATATTTACAATTTGTGTGACAGACAAATCCTGGTGATAACCAGAGACGTATTTATGTTGAATCTAATTGTGCCTTTGCTGATTGAATAATTATTTATGCTTGCGGTTAATATCTCTCTGATCAATTGGTATTATGCTAGGATCTTGTATAAGTAATTGGTTTATGTGACAGATTTACCATTTAATCAGTGGCATCCAAATAAACAATAATTAGATTATTAGGTGTTTACAGAATCTGAATCCCGGAGTGGTCACGTTCCTATCATTGTTTTCTCATTTTCACAATACTTATTCATAAAAATTACAAAAATATATAAACTAGCAAATTTCATAAAGTAAGTTTAGATTAATTAAACGGTATTACACTGACCACATGCTCCTCTGGATTCGATACCTGACTTACCCTGTCTATAGGTAATTTTAGGTTTTTGCATAGACCTGACGACAGTCTATCAGCTGACCATTCGAAATGGGGGCTTAGGTACTCTTTTCTTGTTATGAAAGGAATATTTCTCCAAGCATCTACTTCCCTAGAATAAACATAGACACCGAGTACACCACACCTACGCTTTGTATGCAAGACCTTGTAATCATCGTCAGCGTCAATGTACAAACCAACGGCATCAAGATTATTTATATAGAATCCATGAGAATCAGGTGTTGACAAACGCTTGAAAGCAGTAGTTGTTGGATTCCAAAGAAGCAACTCGTATGTATGATTCAAGCAAACCAACAACAATCCATTCAAATGTGAAAGTATCGAGACATCATTATTTTGGTGATCGAATGGAAATGTAACTATGGAGCTTGGCCCATAATCATTGGATTGAAAGATGATAGGATGAACAGAGCATGCTAGGTTGTCAATTAAGAGAACTCTCTGGTTAGATGAAATTAATGAGCGAGAACAAGGTACCCTTATGAAATCTTGTCTTGATAGTAACGCATACCATTCCTTACAAACACTCTTAGAACGACCTACATCCTTCGCTGCGACCCTCGTTAATATCTCAAACACGATTGTATCAACAAGAAGGCCAACCATGGTTATACCTTCGTTTAACACAAATAATGATTATTTTGTTGTCCAATCTAACAAGATTATAGTTTGGTGGAAAATAGCTGTAACCATTATATGTAAATCAAGTAATATAACATACTTGTAACAACATAATATAAGATTATACAAAGTAAAGTATATTTCTACAATAGGAAGGAAATAAAAAGGCAATTAACACATTACTTCAATATGAGGGAAACAAAAATGAAAGCACAAAACATCAACATGGACTTTAGTATTCCACAACTAAACATATAACAACAACAAAAGTTTCTAACATAAACACAGACTTGGATAACGATCCATAATTTAAATATCTCGTGCCTCAACCATATCTGGTTCGTACGTAATCGTACTCAACTCCGTAGACTTCAAAATATTAACTGAAATAACAAATAAAATATAACTTTTATTAAATTAGATGAGCCATTAAATGTAAGTAATTTTTAGAAAGTTCATGTGTAAAGCATAACATACTATCTGGTAGATGAACCAACTTCACACGCGATACATATATGATAGACTTTTGTTGTATGACTCGAATGGTACGTATAACATCGGAAGGCTTCAAGGCGGATAAAAACATTTGTATTGTATGACCACTGTATATAACGATTTTGGGTTAAAGTTATTTTAATAATAGTATTTTCTTACATAAATAATAACTTACGTCTTATCCTGAAGAGAAAGTTCAAAGAACATCGATCGCGTTTACCTTCTATTATTCTCCCAACCACATCTACAACCAAATCGTATACAAAGTCCATTTTTCATACAAAGTGTACAAAGGCATAAAACATCACAACTTTAGCCATAACACACACTCAAAACACACAAATAACAGAGTGAATATCACTAAAAACAATATCCAAACCCTAACAGTCCATAAAAACTTCAAACACATCATCGTAGAACTATGAATATAAAACACAACATGATAATCAACATAAAACACACTAACGTTAGTCATTCGATAATCAAAGCCTTATCGTCCAAAACACAACACAAAACCCGAAAATATGAAGTTTTAGTAATCTTCACTTTGTTATTTGAGGGTTTTGAGTGTGTTTTATGGTTGACATTATAGTGTTTTATGACTTTTTACACTTTGTAGAAAAAAATGAACTTTGTAGCCATCTCCCACCTTATATAAGGGTTAGGTTCATTTGTGAACAACCCCTTAATTGTGAACACTAGTGAACTAATCCTAGCCCTTGATCATCAATACACAAGTCTAAATCAATGGACATGATTCGATAATGAAAAACGTATAACTTACATTCCCCTCGGCGCTTTTTGCTTTTTTTGTTACAAAATGTTTGATAAAATGTAACTTACATTCTCTAATTTTGTTAGAAAAAAAATTGTTACATTAAGTTTTCTTAACTCAAGTGGGTTTTCTTTCTCTGTCCGCCTCTACATATATATATATATATATATATATATATATAGAGGAAGGTTAACGTACATTACGGCTTAACGTACATCACGTACGACAGGTAATTACGCACGTTCATTTTAAAATCACGCACGTTATAACTCAAAAATCCAAAATTACGCATGTTGAAACACAATAATCACGCATATTGAAAACATTAATCACGCATGTTATAGAACAAATCATGCAATTTGTTGTACGTGAAGTACGTTAAGCCGTAATGTACAATATACTTTTTCTATATATATATATATATATATATATTATAAAATCAAGGAGTTGCTATTATAAAGAACTATATGCGTCTGTGATCATCATTTTTTTTAGAAATAAAGCAAATTTGTGCAAATATGAAATAAAAGGATTTTTTTTCAAATAGAATGTGCAATGTATATAATTTTACCATTCTGTACTTACAAAAAAAGGGCATTAGATTTAGTACGTGTTCTCGTATGTTCACACACACGACTTATAAATGTATTAGAATTTTAGAACCCAGATGTGCTACACATTGGGTGCACAGTAATGTTTTGTCGGGGTGTTAAATGAGTCGTATTCTCATGTTGACGGGTTAAAATCAAACACAAAACGAACTCAAAAACCGTATGAGGTACATAAAACAAAGCACAACACACATTTTAAAAAAAAAAAAAAAAAAAAAGGGTAGATGCACGGTACCCCTGACCGCGGGAGGGATCCCCCTCCCCAGTTTGCTACCCGACAAAGCGCCCTGGCAGTAAATATCCTCAAATCATACTCGCTCGGGATCGAACCCAAGACCTCCACGCAATGGGAGGCCACGAGAGACTTAGCAAGGATGTCGGTGGCCACTTGAGCTAGCCCAAGTGGTTAAGGAGTTGAAAAAACATAACATGTTCAACTAGAAAAATTATTTTTTTTAGTTTCTTACATGTTTATAGGCCAATTGGATTTTAACACCTTTAACTTTGAAGAATTGGCCGATAACACCCGCAACTAACACTTTGATATGTGACACCCCAAACTTTTAATTTTGTTTGTCATTTCACCACTCAGTTAAAAAATCAGTAACTTAGTTAGTTTTCAATCCTAGGTGGCATCCTACGTGGACCATTTTTGCATATGTGGCACAGACTTGCTGAGATAGATCGGATTACGTGGCGAATGACGTGTCACTGTTTCCCTTTATAAAAACCCTCCATCTTCTTTCTCTCTCAAACACTAAACTTGCAAACAAATGATCTCTAATGGCGGTGAAGCAGAACTCCAACAATGGCAGCCCCTAGCATAACAGCCACCAAACACCACACTTAATCTAACCCTAACATCACCACCACACCACTACTATTCTCCACTAACCACCGCCATTTTCTCCGCCAACCACCGCCCCCACATGCACCACTGCCTGAACACCACGGTTCTCTATCAATTTCTTAGAACTTGAGCCCTAAACTTCATCGTCTCCTCTTTTCACCCCCTCTTGAGGCCGATTGTGGAGGTGATAGTCTGTCAAGTTTCAGATCTAGGCTTGCAGATCTAAACAATCGCCTGAAAGTTTAGGATCTTAGGCGTGGTGTAGGAGTCAATCGCCTGAAAGTTTAGGTTTTTAGGCGTGTTGTAGGAGTCAATCGGCGGATTTTAGGTGTGGTGTAGGGTTCAATCGTCGGGCTAGTTTCAACAGAATGCTTGTTGATTTTCAAGAGAAGGCTTGTTGATTTTCAACTAGAAATTTGTTTATAATGTCTTTGTTTGGGCATAGCACACATGGGTTCCATGTTTTCGCATGATTTGTTGGGCATAAGAATGATCGGCTGACGGGAGTAGGCAAGTTACCTTGGAGATGGCTAAATGATCGAACAGTGTAGTATATTAGTGGTGATTTTTGTAAAGATTTTCATGGTTAAACGTTGGGGATTTCCGAAGTGATGAACGGAATAGATGGATCTAGTATGGGTTTTCTGTTGTTAGATCTTCACGACAATGAAGGCAACCTCATTTCGGGAGTATGTTTGATGTGAAAGCGCAGAGTGAGTTTAATTCGGTTATGTTAACGAGGACTCACGAGAGGAATTGTTGTTTGACTTATGATTATGTTACGGATGATGATAATGCGGTTATGTTAGGAGAAAGTGATTTGGATTTGATTTCGGTTATGAGTTCCCAATTGTTTGTGCAGGTGTTAATCGAAGAAGAAGATGACTTTTATATCCATGAATGTGCCACATATGCAAAAATGGTCCACGTAGGATGCCACCTAGGATTGAAAACTAACTAAGTTACTGATTTTTTAACTGAGTGGTGAAATGACAAACAAAATTAAAAGTTTGGGGTGTCACAGATCAAAGTGTTAGTTGCGGGTGTTATCGGCCAATTCTTCAAAGTTAAAGGTGTTAAAATCCAATTGGCCCATGTTTATATCATAAAAGTAAAGTTTACGTACAAAGTGTCTTATCGTACGAAAGGCATGAAAAAACTAAAAAACGCGGTGACATTTTCGTAATTATTTACTCATACTGTAATTATCAAAATTACTCTACAAATGATCTTGTAGAGTAATTTTGATCTTGTAGAGTAATTTTGTAAAGTAACATAATTACTCTACAAATGATCTTGTATGGTAATTTTGATCTTGTGAGATAATTTTGAATTGCATGTTATTTGATAAACTTGAAGAGTAATTTTCATACACTTGTAGAGTAATTCTGATCTAGAGTAATTTTGATACACTTGTAAAGTAATTTTGATAATTACGCTACAAGATCAAAATTACTCTATAAGAACATTTTACAAAATTACTCTATAAGATCAAAATTATCTTACAAGATCATTTGTAGAGTAATTTTGATAATTACTCTACGAGTAAATAATTACGAAAATGTCACCGCATTTTTTCAGCAAAATCTTTTAGTTCGTACGTTTTATACGTTAAAGTTATTTGTATTTGATCTTTTTTCTGCTTCTTAAAACTGCATTTAAACTATATATGCAACCTAATGGTAATTATTCTTTTTTATTTTTGAAATTTCAAATAAGATACCCAGTCAATTTAAGTGGCCGTATAGTTAAACATGTACACAAAGATTAACCCGGCTGTGACCGAGAACCCGTTTACACAGAATTTAATCATATTAATTCTGTGTCCATGTCATTCTTTCGTGTCATCAGTTAAGTTAGATTGTTTTGTTCTATATCTTAGAGATAAGAGAAGTATGTAATAACTTCTTTTCTTTGAAAAAGACGGTTGTTAACTCTTAAAACATTCTACATGTCAATCCAAGTAAATTTCTATGAAAAAAAAAGACACCAAGATAGGGATAAAAGAAATTATTTAAATCATAACTACCATTACTTGGGGAATAAACTGAAAACCCCATATTACATACATAACCAGTTAACCACAACTGATCAAACAGAGATTTATTTAGGATCCGAGATCACATGCATAACACAACCTCGGACTTTAACCCAAACACACAAACCCTGATCACTAATCAAGGCTCAAACTACCTTACAATAACCTAAAACATAATTATTGAACCCCTGGAACGTCGTCAAATCCTCAACTTAAGCATAGATAATCTTGATTGCATCAATCGTGATATCCTCAGACCCGGATCTCGGAACCACCGTGATCAAAACATTCTCATCATCATCAGCCTCAAGCTCCTCTAGCAGCTCCGTAAGTCCAGCCCGGAAGTTTGTCTTACTCGAAGTTTTCCCCTTATGTTTATGCGGCAACTGCGCAAAACTTCCCGCAAACTCAGTCTGATCCGGAGCAGCGTCATCGTCGTCATCCTCGTCGTTCACATACACATCAAACTTCACATACTTTTCACTGTCGTAAGTTATCCCCTGAATGATCAATATCTCCTCCTTCTCCTCCTTCTCCTTCTTGCTTCGCGACTTCTTCGCTCGCGGGACCAAAACCTTCACGGTTTTGTCGAGTTTGACAGGGAAAACGACGTCGTCTGACTTTTTAACCTTTCCAATGAGTTTTTTAGCGACTCCGGATCTTGGTGCACGTGGGACCGGCTTGCTTTTGAGCCATGGTACGTCAACTCTTTGGTAATCATACCCGAGTTGGTTGGTTAACAAACAATCTTTAACATAGACCCGAACAAGATTCTTGTTTTCATCATAGAACACGAATGATGTGTTCAACCAATCAGTGTCGGTTATGTCTTTATGTTTGCCACCCAACATTTTCCACAACGACCACATTCGGTCAACGTTGGAATGGTGACAATAAAAGAGAGTGTCACGACCTGCGGAATAGAAGTTTCCGAGGTTTTCACCGTTTGCTTCTCTCGGGTCACCGACCCATCTGTGAACCGGGGTGTGGGGGCTTTGTTCAACTGACCCGCCTCCCGAAATGGGCTCTTTTCCAGCCCGGTACTCGCCGCCAAAGAATGCGGTTGGGTCAGTGGCGTTTGTGACCATTTGGCGGTACATGATTGCGAGATTGTTTTTCACTTTTTCGATGTCGGTGGCGTTGGTGTCTTCGCCGTTGTAGCCCAAGTCGACTACGCCTTTTAAGTGTGCTTGGTTTCGTTTGGTGTCGAAGAGTGCGGATTTTGGATCGTTGAAGTATTTCGGAATCGTCATCCCGGCAGGAGTGTCCCAGTTCCAGAATGGTAGAGCGAATGTGGGATCGTTGATCAAACTGCCCAAGATTCTTTCGTAGAAGTAAAGGTACCTAAAAATTCCAAAGTTTAGGATTATTTTGATGTAAATTAGTAGTGAGTAGGCATTGTAAATAAAAAAAAGTAAAGGTAGGTACTTGAAAATCAGATCGAAACAATATTGATGAATGAAGAATGATATTTTATAGTGTGTTGAATAACTAAAAACCAAATCTCTTTACTATAATAATAAATGACTGATGAAATATTCAATTTAATTTGTATCCTACATAAGGCTGAACGGTATGGTGACGGAGGAAAGAAAGAAGACGGGGGTGGCGGGATGGGGTGACGGAGCGGCGCCGAGAAGAAAGAGGGGGGCCCACATGTTTTGCTCCGTCCTGGACGTCGAAATTCCGACGGAGATGACGATGACTGGATCAAGACGGGGGGGGGGGGGGAGCATGGAGAGGGGGACGGCGACGAGATAAGGACGGAGCTGGACGGTCCCCATACCGTCCACTAGATCTCTTAATAATAATAATAAAACATTAATATTTATCCAATAATATTCAAAGTAACTGTCGGTGTTTAATATCCGAAATGGATAAAACATTCATACCTATCCTAATATATGGTGTTTAAATCTTTACACATGTAAATTTAGCTAGTATTTATGGGTAAAAAAAATACCTATCCTAAGATTCAACAAAAATAGAACAGTAACTAACAAATAAAACTAAAAATAAATGATATATTATATATTAATATTAGATAATAAACTCGGTTAATAGTACGTACCATCGGTGGAACGGGAAGAACAGCCATGAGTTATGAATCTGGATTTCGATATCCGGAAAGCCGCTGGACGACTGAGTATACGCCCCATTACAATAAGCACAATGAATATGAGCTTGTTGCAAAAAGTTCCGAGGATCATCCTCAGGCAATGCTTTCATACGTTTGATCGCTTCATTAAACTTAGCAATGTACTTAGCACTAAGCAAATGAGCCGCCGGTCTGACCTTAAACGCCTGGTTAGTGGGAAACTCAAAGTCCTTAATCAGACTAGAGTTCGGGGGACAACAATCTCCGCCTGTAGGAGTGTTCTCCCCCGGCTTAAACCCCGAAAGTGGGTTCGTCCCACATTTTGATATATCAGGGGCGGCTAGAGGTGCCGCCCCAACTGAGGGCACCGATGCAAGGTTCACCGCTCCAGCAAGACCACCTAGACCGAGAAGAACGTTCCGACGATCGAGGTTGTTTAGTAGGTTTTCAGAAGAACCGGCATTGCATGAGACTTTGTGTTTTAGTGATTGAATGGCACATTTTTTGGAGGTTTTTGAGAATAGTGGCCAAGAAGAGACGGTGGGGGAGGTGGTGGTAAAGGAAGAAGAGTAGGTTTTGTTGGTGGTTACGGTAGATGTGGCTGTGGCTGGTGATGTTGTGAGAGAAGACATGGTGTTGAGGTGGTGTGCATGATAATGTGGTTCATAGCATGGTATATATAGAGTAAATGTTGTAGTACCACTAGGCTTTGCCAAGTTGTCACGTTACATACTAGTTAGTGGTTACAAATTTTAAATTTAATTGGTTAAAAATCTAACTGTACGATCAACTTTTTTAAGCTTTATTTTCTTTATATTATATATTTTGAGATGATTAATCGTAGACTTTGGGTTATCTAAGGATATACATTACATTTTATTTCAACTTTTTAATTAAAAAGTTGAAATAAAATGTAATGTATATCCTTAGATAACCCAAAGTTTACGATTAATCATCTCAAAATATATAATATAAATTTTATTACAAACCCATAATTATTTGTTTTCTGTTCATTAATTATCACTACTACAAAAACCGGTATTTGATACGGCTAAATTCGTAGCTAATTCATAGCAAACACCCCTTTTGCTACGGATTTGCTACTGATTTGGTCCGTAGCTACAAGTCTAGTCGCGAATTTATTTGCTATGAATTTTAGCTACGAAATCATATTTGCAACCACATTTGCTACAAAAAGGGACATTGCAGTTTTAATTACAGATTGCTACAATAAATGTTTGCTACGAAATTTTGCCACGGATTTTTAGCTACGAAATTTTAGCTACCCAACTTTAACTATGAGGTTTGCTACGAATTTTCAACTACAAAGTTTGCTATGGAGTATTTGCTATAGATTTGGATTCTGGTTTCAATTATAGATTTAGCTACAAATATTTTATTGGCTTTTTGCCACATATTTAGCTATGAAAATTTGCTAATTTTTTGCTGGAGGTTTTTGCTATAGAATGTTGAAGAAAAATCTAAATTTGTATCTTTAATGTAAAGAATACATACTCAAATTCGCATGGAACAAGTGAAATTTTGCTTGTACAAATTTAACACTATGTATCAACTGTTACACAAATTCACTACATTCCCCAACAAGATTTACTATATACATAATGCTTGCGTCCAATTGTAATAGAAGATTTTGTCTTGGAATGATATGTCTTGGAATGATATGTCTGCAAACACCAAGAAATAATGCTTGCCTCCAATTATTTTGTCTTGGAATGATATGTCGGCAAACACCAAATAAAAAAGTCACATTTATAATGCACACATACATAGAATATTAATTTGACCAAACTTGTGCCTTGAGAATTTTACCTCTTATAAGATTAATGTTGGAATTCCATGTTCCTACACCAACAGATGCAAATGGTTAAAAGTGATTATGTTTGGGTTTCAGTTGACTACTTACACCATGAAGAACATAATTGTGAATTGATAATGAATAACCTACAAGGAGGGAGTAAACATGAGATAATAAATTATAAATATGCTATTAATACTTCCGAAGTTATGTAAACGAAAGCGAAGCAACGTTTCTGAATTTTGAACTACCATGCTTCAATCTCGAATTCCAAGTCCTGAAAATTAAAGACCCAACACTATAAATAACAAAACTATAAGTCATAATTAACAAGCAAAGATATAACTATCAACCTTTTTTGTTTTATTAATTTCCATCATGCTTTCGTCTGATATAACAGGCTTCACACTCAAAATTTCCCACTTCATACCTTTTATATACATGTGGCAAAAAGAACACATAAAATCTTTGCACTCTGCTTTATTGTGAGGCACAGACGGATGGATATTCATTAGAAGAATACGATTTGTGGATTGGGAAGAGAGAGTATGAAAGGTGGGAAGAAAATAAAGAAATCGGTATTTAAAATAGACGAAAAGTCGATTGGCGGGAGGGGTTGGATTAGTGAATTGGGAGGGAAATAAAAAAAATTGGGGAAAAAGTGGTTTTGGGGAATGGCGGGAACAATTTTACTTTCAACTTTTTTCACAAGTCATATTAATAAAGAATTAGTTTCAATATAATGTTTAAAATAGAAAATAACAACTTAAATATAATAAAATATTATATTTTTTATAAAACTAGTATTGAGGACCCGTGTGTTTGTGCAATGCTAAATGAACCAATAGAAAGAAAGTAAAAAAAGAATAGTAAATATGTGAGAGAAACAAATTTTGATAATTAATATATGAAAAATTAAAATTTCTGTATTGAAAAAATATATATACATGTACAAAGTATATAAATAAATATGTGTAAACTAATTATAAACGAGTTATTAGAAACCCCTGCGTTGTGACGGAACCATTAAAATAAAACCAACCAAAATAGACTTAAAAAACTAAATCACACATGCTTATTACAATGTTAACTCATCAAATTTAGAACGAAACATATTCTTTTCTTATTAATTTAGTAAACATAACTTAAACACTTAATGTTAATTTTTTCATATTAGTTTAGTAAAACTAATTTAATGTTAGTGAGATAACCCTTTCATACTAATTTAGTAAAGATAATTTAATATTACTGAGATAACTCTTGTTGGGCTTTTTTAGTCAATATATATATATATAAAGAGAGAGAGAGAGTGTGATAAGAGTAGTGGAGTGTGGTGGTGTGTATGAGTTAATGTGCGGGGTTGTAACTTTGTATATATGGTCCCCAAGTGTGCATAATGGACCAATTACAATACATAAAATTGAATAGTATTTTAGTGAGTAGAAGAAAATGTGCAAAATTATATAGGGAAAATGTTGTATAAAAAGATATATGTATACATATATTATATAAATTGTAAGTTTCACAACGATCTACTAAATCTAATTGTAATTGGTTGCGAGTTTGGGGCTAGGCCACTTAGTAAGGCATATACCTCTTAGAAAAGAGGTCTCAGGTTTAAACTTGGGTAAAAACGTAGTTTAGAATTTTAGTTTTAAAGTAGAGTAGGAGTTACACTGCCGTTAAAAAATTGCATTTGACTAAACTAGAGTACTTGGCTAACTTCATCAATGTCTAAGTATGATTATCATGTTTGACGATAAACAATTAACTTTAACGGTAGTTGGCGTATTCGCCTAGTGACATTATATGTTTATCCCCATCAAAGTAGTCTTAATGGGTCATATGCATCCGTCTTTTGGTCATGAATCACTACCATTGATCACAATTCACCACCATTAACAATTAGTTTAGCCTACATTGACTATGTTGGACATAGGGTGTCATATTACGTCACAATGGGTCGTAAGGAGTCATTATATCTCATAACGATAAATAATGAGGCGTAGAAACTCATGTTTGACTATAAATCATTGTACATGATCATGATTCACTAAGGTTGATATCACTAACTTACATTGACTATGTTTCACCATAAATAACTTTGATTGGCCAAGTTTAACCGACACCAACTATCCTTGACATAATGTGGCGTATTACATCTTAAGTATCAAGATAAGTTGTAGAAAGTCATAATGGATCGTTAGATGTCAAAGAGTTCCAAAATAAGTCATAATGGGTTATATACATCCATGTTAGGTTATGAGTCACTATGTTTGATCATCATGCATCATTATTGACCATGACTTGACCGACGATCATGAATCGATCAATCACTTTGTCATACAATGATCATGTTTGACCTAATCTGTCATATTGGATCACAAGTATTACAATGGAGTGCAATAAGACGTAATGGGTAATATACACTGATCTTTAACTATGAATCACTTACTTGATAATTATTCACTATGATCAACTATTACTTGGCCAACATTGAATATGTTTGAGTAAAGCATTGTTTGACCAACTTTGACTTTGATTAACCCATTTGACTTTTGTTTACCTACTAGCTCGAAATGAGTTATAGTGGATTAGTGGGTCATATGGTAAGGTTGTCTTTAATTGATGGATTAGTGTTTTTGATTATCCAACTATTGATTTTAATCGATATTGTTAACTTGTTTTTTAAATATTTCTTTTGCTCGTTTTTGCTACGGATGTTGCTACAAGTTTTTCTATGTTCGGTTTTAGATATATTTTTCTAGATTTTGCTACAAATTTTGCTTGGCATTATATTTAATTAGTTTTTAAATACCTGTATTCTCAACTTTGCTATAGATCTTGCTACGGATTATATTAAATTTTTTTAGTCAATTTTAAATATTTATTTTCAGGGTTTTGCTATGTTATTCTTTTTATTTATTTCATCAAACTTGCTATGGATATTGCTACATGTTTTTCTATGTTTGGTTTTAGATATATTTTTTTTCTAAATTTGCTACGACTTTTGCCACGCATTTTATTTAATTATTTTTTAAATACTTATATTCTCAACTTTGCTACAGATTTTATTTAACTTTTTTTGTTAGTTTATAAATATTTATTTTCATGGTTTTGCTACGGATTTTGCTACGTTTTTTTTTATTTCCTCAGTTTTGCTACGGATTTCACTTGAGACGGAATATGCGTAGCAAAATGGTAGCAAAATGTGCCTGTAGCTAATCCGTAGCTAATTCGTAGCAAAATTTGCAACCGATTTTAGTCCTTAGCAAAACTTCAAAGCAAATGCCTCTTTTTGTAGTAGTGTATCAACTCTATTTGTGTGGTTTTATTGCTATAGTTTCAATGAAAAACAACTAAGATCATCAAAGTTTTGACAACTAATTTCAGTCAATTAACATTCATTTTCAATCAAGAATCAAGTTTAAACGATCTGAAAGCTTGCCCCGAACTTCTATGTAGGGTTGGAGCTGAAGAACATCTTTGAAGAGCTTGGAAAAATATTTTTTTGAGGTGGCTGATTTGGTGTGTATGTGATGAAGATGAGGTAAGCAGATCAAGGATGAGACTAAATTAAACGAACCAACAATTTTAAATAATTAAATAACTAAAAAGGTTAATAAAAAGATGTCACATAGGAGGTTTAAACCAGCGACCTACGATTCTAGAAAACACGGTATCACATGTATAAACGAGTGAGATAATATATGATTTATTAACATTTCGAGCAAGTCATTTTTAAAGGATTACGGTAAAAAATCTACGGGACTAGTCGAGTTTGGGTTGTGTATATTCTATGAAAAAAAAGCTATATTGTCACTTGACTCTATTGGTACCTCTGTTGCGTATCGGGTTTCATCGATCTTCTACCAGCGTTAATATACTAGATAACGTATATTACATATAATTAGATTAAATAAATGATGAAAACGCTAAAATAATATACTGTGAAATAAAAAACGATCTTTTAATACGTTTTAAGAGATGAATCTGTTGGGTTTCGAAGGCCTTATGGCCTGCTTTTAATCAAGATTGAAAGAGACGCATGGGCTTTGGCAACTGACCCTAGCCCTATTGGAATAAGACCTGTATGGGTCTAACTTAGGGATCAAGTTTTTAAACACTAATAAGTCTCTATAAATGTATTTGATGTACTTTTAATATGATTATCACCTCAAATAATCAATAACCTAGTTACCACCCGTGACGTAGGTCAGTTTAGACCGAACAACGTAAATCCTCATGTTCTTTACATTTATGCAATTTATTTGTGTGTGTGTTTGCATCCTGATCCTAATAAGTGGTATAAGAGCTAAGGCTTGTTATAGCTGTTTGTTTCAACTGAAAGTTTTATAACTGTTGAAAGGTTTGAAAATTTTGAAGTGTTTTTTGAATATCAGTAAAGTTCGATAGATCGGTTTTATTTTATACACGCTTTCACAATCAGAAGAAGTAAGAGTTAATTTTTTTAGGCATCTGTTATGTTATCGTTAGTCTTGAGCAGATTAGCCCAGCCATCCGATTGTTTGGAGAGTCAGCCTCCTCATCGATTTAGAGACCAGTCGGTAGTTTGCCGCCACCCTCTTTTTTGTTAGATATCACTAAGATTAGAGCATGTGATCGAGATTAGGTTTCCAGGATCACAATAGTTGCCCACAGTTCAGTCGTTGTCTAGTTCTTTGGTTTTACAGTTTGTATCAGAGGCTAATTTAACCGACATGTCTCGAGAACCATTAGTTTGTGAAAAACGACCGTGAAAAAAGGTCGGTTGATTAACAATGTTCATTAGAACAACCATTAAGTTCCTACTCGAGCCATGGTCGTGTTTATTCGCTTTCTCGATTTTGTTGTTTGTTTAAGTCATTTGAGATGCTAGAAGACGAGAAGTTGCAGATCGAGACGTTCAACGATACGAATTTCATGTCACGCCCCAACTGATGGCGGAAACATCGGAGTGAGACGAAAACAAGATTGCTCGAGACTTCATAACGTGCTAATGTGACAATATTTAAATAAACCAAGTTTCATTACATACTAAAAGGATTACATTGTCTTAAAGTGGAAAAGAATACAATAATTGCAACTTACACAAATATAACATTGGAATTAAAAGTAAAGAATTCAAGTGCATTAAATAAGTGTGATTGTGTGTATTGTAAATTTTTGATAGGTTATACATGTTACACCTCAAAAGTGATTAAAGCGTAAAAGGGGCAAGTCTACTCACAGTTTGCGTAGAAATTCCACGAAAGTGAGTTGATGAGTTGAAGGCGTTAAGAACTGCCTAGTTATCCTACAAGGACAAACGAGGAGTATGAGTTTGATGGATTTTGAATTAAGAATGAGTATGCGGATGCTTAGTTTAGTATGAAAATACACAAAAAGTTATCTTGACAAACACCTAAATTTGGACACCAAATTCATGTGTTCTTCATTGGCACAAGTTTACATATTGGAAATCCAATATGAGATGTTTCAATCTAAGATATCATAACCGTAGCTCTTAACAACAATCCATGAATTTGTTAGTGTTTAGGGTTCGGTTATTAGTGTTATAGTATATATATATATATATATATATATATATATATATATTAAATCCTATAGATATGTATCAATAAGTATGTCAAGCAAGGAGGTACAATGATTTTAATCCATTAAACCTCATTATATGATTCACCAAAGAATAAAATCATCAACTTAGTTGATGATTTCGGTTAGTCCTGAATGGAATTGAAATAAAGTACACATCTAGTTCACCAAGTAACCAAATGTGCTCAAACTAGACTAGTGCATTCCAGTCATGGCAAAAGTTTAGAGACTTGGTGTAGTTTAGTCACTTTGTTACTAGTAAGTTTACTTGGTAATTTGGATGGAAGATTAACTAACAAATCAAGCAAGTGAAGTAGTGGAACATAGTTGGAAAGCCAAGACTTCCATGGTTCACACATTACCAAAACACAAGTCTCACCACATTGAAGATGGTGAGCTTGGATGATCTCAACACTTGTAGGTTGCTTGGAACTTGTTAAAACAGAAAGTCTAGGAGGTGTTCGGGCCTCTACACTTATGAGAATCAACCATACTTAAGCCCCATAATCATAGGTTTGGTTAGAAGCAAGGTAGGTGCAAGATTACCATGTAAATAACAACTTCATGGAAAATTTGTAAAAGTAAACCAAAACAGAAAGTTTGGACCTCAAAATGGTGATATTCCACCTTAGTTTACCATTAAACTTGTGGAAACACTCCTAAAGGTGTTCCAAACGAGTTTGAAGCAAGAATTCAAGAAGAAAATAAAGAAAGTGAGTTTGAAACTCACCTTTGAACTTGCAAGAATCTGTCCTAAAGCGTGTGTTTCAAGTAGTTTGAGAGTGTTTTGTGTGAGTTTAGAGTGTGGGAAAAGTGAAATGAAGTTATAGAAGGCTTGGTTATATAGTAGTTTAGTAGGGTTTGAGTTTTAATGAGGTTTGAAGGTGATTGGGGAAGAAAAGAGGTGAGAAAGGTGACCAACCCGGATTCAAGAAACAATATTTTTCAGATTAAGGGTCCTCGCGTCGCGCGGCGTGCAAGGCTTAAGAGCCCGAGAGACGCGGCGTATTTGTCACACCACGATGTTTCCACGTATTACCGGTGGGCCTGGTGGGGAGTATCGTGACGTAGTTGATATCGTCATAGTCAATTAACACAATTATAGCACAGCGGAAGTCTTGGAATATAAAATATTATTACAAACCCAAATGTCTGAAAATATCAAAGTATTTATCATAGACGAGCCTGTAATATCAAATCCACAGGTGGATCTTTATAGAAGGTATAAAATGAAGTTTAGCAGACTTTAAGGCATCTTTAAGGATTTGCAAGATCCTTTATTTCGACGCCGAGCAACTCCTAGCCTATTACGAGTAGTACCTGTCACTTAGTCTTTGGAAAATACGTCAGTTTTTACTGGTAAATACAATTAACTAACTCTTTTGAAAAGAGTTTATGAAAATTGATTTAAGCGCACAAGGCACAAACCATTTGTGTCACGGCCCCCGGCCCGGTTTGACCCGTTTCAGGGGCCGCGGGCAGAAAATCCCGTGGTATTTATTTATTTAATTGAGTTGACAGCGGAATATTTTAGCAGGACCTTTTTAAAACTGAAAATGCCCGATTATTTTATTTCATAATTCGGAATAACCCCGTAATTTACAATCAAGGCGATTTCACTGGGAAATTCCTATTTTACAAAACATGTTTTTTTATTTATTTTGAGCCACTTCCTTAAGCTTGTAGTGCTTCACGGCACTTTTCCTAGATCACAACAGATCACCTGAAACATGTTTGAAAAATGTTTTATCAGTCGGGAAATACTGGTGAATCATTCTTTTTACTAAAAACGACTTGTTGTTATAATTTACAGTATTAAGAGCGATTACAATGTTTATACATATCAACCATTTACCCACGGTATTTATCACTCGACCACCTATTGGCTATCTCGTTGTCCAATGGTGTCTGTGATTATGGTCATATCACCCCTTGGCTAACCCGTTGTCCAATGGTGACGGTTATCAAGTATTGTATACAAAACCCCACATACCGGCTGTAATTTAGAGATTACAAAGACTTAATCCCTGTAATTATAACTTTGAAAACAAACATGATTTTTAAATCAAATTTGATAAAAAGAGAATAACTCACATTGAAGATTTAATACGGGCAGAGTCTAGCCTACTGATTAGCCTTGTTAACCTAGTTTAAATAACAATGCACACAAAACTAGGTTAGTAACTAATACAGCATTTACGATAACTCACGAGATTAAACCCTCACAACGAATGACAAAGTGCGATACTTAAACATCCATCGTATTCGCGACGAATGACAAAGCATAACCCTAATATGGGCAACACTTAAACATCCATTCGATAGTTTCAATCGATCGGACATTGAATCGTAGCAGCGATCGAGTTATTACCCTGTTATTGCGGTAGCGTTTCGTGATTTGTGTGTTTCTGTAGTATTTGGACGATATCTCAGTGCATGAATCGAAATTTAACGTCGAACGAATGCCAGAAACCAAGTCCCACACCCCTATATTTATACCTGAAAAACAGCCCCCTCGCGTGGCGCGAGGGGCTGTCGCGTGGCGCGAGGGGTGCCCTACTACCATAGGGTAGCCCCGTGTCCAGGTAGCTTGGGTGAGTTGGTCATGCGTTCAATTTCGGTTTACACGTAAAACTGTGTGGATATTACTAACGAGAAGTTACCCCCCCTGAGTTTTAGGGGCCCTGATCCTGATTCCGATTGTTCTGAAAATTTTAGGGTTTATGCAGGATCACTTGGGGGTCTTTATTAGGGTTTCCTATTGAACAAAATAAAATAATAAATAGGACTTTTGATAAGAGTTGTTACATCCTCCCCACCTTAATAAAAATCTCGTCCTCGAGATTTACTGGAATAATTGAGGATATTTTCGTTTCATTTATGATTCCAGCTCCCAAGTGTATTCAGATCCTCTCTTCGAATCCCACTTGACTTTGACCAGCACTAGCCGCTTGTGCTTGAGAAACTTGATCTTTCTTTCTTCTATTTGTAATGGCTTCTCTGCAAACTTTAACTTTTCATTTACCTCTATATCTTGAAGAGGTACTACCAGGGACTCGTCAGATAGACATTTCTTGAGATTGGATACATGAAATACGTCATGTACTCCATTTAACTCTTCTGGTAGTTGTAACCGATAGGCAACTGGTCCTATACGTTGGATTACTGGAAATGGTCCTACGTATCGTGGACTTAGCTTTCCTTTCTTAGTGAATCGAACTACTCCATTCCAAGGAGAAACTTTTAACAGTACTCTGTCTCCAATTTGGAATTCTAACGGCTTGCGTCGATTGTCGGCATAACTTTTCTGACGATCACGAGCAGTCTTTAGTCTTTCCTTGATTTGAGTGATCTTGTCAGTAGTTTCTTGTACTATTTCAGGACCTGATAATTGACTTTCTCCTATTTCTGCCCAGCAAACTGGAGTTCTGCACTTTCTTCCATACAGTGCTTCGAATGGAGCAGCTTCAATGCTTGCATGATAACTATTATTATAGGAGAATTCAATTAAAGGTAAGTGGTCGTCCCAATTTCCACCAAAATCTATCACACGTGCTCGGAGCATGTCTTCCAGGGTTTGTATTGTCCTTTCACTTTGTCCGTCTGTTTGTGGATGATAAGCAGTACTCAAATTTAGTCGGGTTCCCATTGCTTCCTGGAAACTAGTCCAGAAATGGGAAGTGAAACGACTATCCCTATCCGATACAATGGAGAGTGGAACTCCATGTAAGGATACTACTTCGTCTACATACAACTTGGCTAACCTTTCCATGCTAAAGGTTTCTTTCATTGGTAGAAAATGAGCTGACTTGGTTAATCGATCCACAATTACCCAAATCGCATCATTACCTTTTCTGGTTTTGGGTAACTTAGTAACAAAATCCATTGTTATGAGTTCCCATTTCCATACAGGCATTTCTAATTGTTGTAGTAGACCTGAAGGTTTCTGGTGTTCTGCTTTAACTTGTGAACAAGTAAGACATTAGAAACATATCTAGCTATGTCCTTTTTCATTCCTATCCACCAGAAATTATTTCTTAAATCTTGGTACATTTTATTGTTTCCTGGATGCATGGTATACCTAGATTTATGAGCTTCTTCTAAAATCTTATCTCTTAATTCTCCTTGTTTAGGTACCCAAATCCTTTTCTTATGGAATCTCCAAATTCCATCATTTCCTTGCTCTAATTCTTTTATTCGTCCTTTCATTCCTTCAGCATCGTCCTTGATTGCTGTTTCTTGAACCTTCTTTAGTTGTTCCATTAAATCTAGCTGTAGATTTAATCTAAGAGCACGAACCCGTCGTTGTTTCTCATGATACTTACGACTTAAGGCATCTGCAACTACATTTGCCTTTCCTTCGTGATACTGAATATCACAGTCATAGTCGCTTAGTATTTCCATCCATCTCCTTTGCCTCATGTTCAATTCTTTTTACCCAAATATGTACCTTAAACTTTTGTGATCCGTATAGACAGTAAACTTACTTCCATACAGATAATGTCTCCAAATTTTAAGGGCAAAAATTATGGCTCCTAACTCTAAATCATGAGTCGTATAGTTTTCTTCGTGCTTTTTCAATTGCCTTGATGCATACGCAATTACCTTTTTGCGTTGCATTAGCACACATCCTAATCCTAGTTTAGAAGCATCACAATATATTTCAAAGTCTCCATTTCCTTCTGGTAAGGCTAGAATTGGGGCATTGGTTAACTTTTGCTTTAAAATTCTAAAAGCCTCTTCTTGCCTAGGTCCCCATTCAAACTTAACCGCTTTACAGGTTAGCTTAGTTAATGGCACCGCTATTTTATAAAAATCCTTAATAAAGCGCCTATAGTATCCAGCTAATCCTAAAAAGCTTCTAATTATCATAGCTGACTGTGGAACCTTCCATTTGGTAATTGCTTCTATCTTAGCAGGATCTACATGAATACCTTCGTGATTCACCATATGTCCTAAAAATTGCACTTCCTGTAGCCAAAATTCACATTTCAAGAATTTGGCGTAAAGCTTTTCTTTTCTTAACAAAGTTAAGAGTGCATGCAAGTGCTGACAATGCTCGTCCTGACTTTTGGAATAAATAAGTATATCGTCGATGAAGACAATTACAAATTTATCCAAGTACGGTTTACAGATTCTATTCATCATGTCCATAAATGCTGTAGGTGCATTTGTTAATCCGAAGGGCATGACTGTAAACTCCTAATGACCATACCTAGTTCTGAAAGCAGTTTTAGGTATGTCTTCTTCTTGTACCTTTAATTGATGATATCCGGAGCGCAAGTCGATTTTAGAAAAATATCTAGCTCCTTGAATTTGATCAAAGAGGTCATCAATCCTAGGTAATGGGTATCGATTCTTAATTGTAACCTTATTTAATTCTCTATAATCAATACACATTCTCATTGACCCATCTTTCTTTTTCACAAACAACACTGGTGCTCCCCATGGGGATGAAATAGGTTGTATAAAACCTTTACTTAGTAATTCATCTAATTGCTTTTTCAGTTCTAACATTTCTGTGGGTGCTAACCGATAAGGTGCCTTGGTTATCGGTGTAGTTCCAGGAATTAGATGAATTCTAAATTCTACTTCCCTGTCTGGTGGTAATCCTGGTAATTCTTCTGGGAATACATCTGGGTATTCTGAGACTACAGGAATCTCCTTAATTTCTTTATCCTTAGTACTAATGATTACTGAAATCATATATACTATTCCTTGCTTTCGTTCATAACTAGCAACTTTCATTACTGAAATGAACTTTATGGGTTTACGTGGCTTGTCTCCTGTAATCATGATTACTTCCCCGGTGGGTGCACGAATTTCTATAGAGTTCTTATCACAAAGGATTCGAGCATGCTTGGCTACTAACCAATCCATTCCTAACACAACATCAAACCCAGCTAAATTCATTGGTAATAGGTTTGCATGAAATTTATGACCTGAAAGTTCTATATTTTCTTTTTGCAAAACCTTATCTATGTTAACTGAATTCCCATCTGCCGTTTCGACTGTAAAAATTTGCCTAAGGTTGGTCAAAGGTAAATTAAGAGCTTGACAGAATGAAGTATTGATAAAACTTTGGTTTGCACCAGAGTCAAATAATACTTTTGCATACACGTTGTGAACTAGGAACGTACCAGCTATCACATCTGGAATGAGTTCTGCTTCTTGAGTGGTCAGTTGGAATGCTCTGGCATTCTTCTTAGTAGCTCCGTCGGCCGTCTTGGCTTTGTTGTCTGCTGGTTTGACCAATTTAGGACATTTTGTTTTGAAATGCTCAGCTTCCCCACAGTTATAGCAGATCCTGGTTTTCTTTCTGCAGTCTTCTTCACGATGTCCTACAACTTTGCAAAAGTTGCAGATTACATTGCATTTTCCAAAATGTTTCTTTCTGCAATTCCTGCAGAACGGCGGAGTTGAGGATTGCCCCGTTCCTCTTTTCTTGAAGTTGTTATTATTACCCACACGAAATCCTTGGGTAATTTTCTGAGCCAGTTCCTTTTTCCTATTTTCATCTCTTGTGCGTACCAGTTCGCCAGTCAGGGTGTTAGCTAATTCTACCACATCGTCAATAGTGCGAGGTCTCGCAGCTTTAACGATATTACGGATTTCGCTAATCAATCCCAAATATAGCGAGAAATAAGTACCGGTTCTGGCGAAGCCAGTGTTGGTACCACTCTAGCATATTCGAAGAATGTCGAAGTATATCCTCGACAGTCTACACCCATCATTCGATCGTTCAGGAACTTATTTGCCATTTGTTCTTTTTCGTGTTCGGGACATAATTTTCTTTCTATGAGCTGCTTAAATTCCTCCCAACTCATGGCATAGGCCATATTTCTTCCTAAGGCTTGAAGTACCGTATTCCACCATTCTAGCGCCCCTTCTTTAAAAAGATGTGACGCATACATAACCTTGTCTTCTTCAGCACATTTACTTATCATAATTACTGCTTCGGTCTTCTCCAACCAACGCAGTGCTGCAGTTGCCCCTTCATTGCCTGCAAATTCAGCTAGTTTACAAGCAAGGAATTCTTTGTAAGTGCAACTAGGTGTTGCAGCTTTCATTTTTTTAAGGAGTGGGGCCTTCCGTGGATCATTATCGTGATTAGTATGGTTGCCGCCTTCGTTTACACTATTACTGAAGTTATCTTCTTGGGTACGTTTACTAGGAATGATTTGTTGAGGTTCAACAGGTTTCTGGGCAGCAGCAAGGATTGCTGGGATAGCATTGGCTATTCCTTGAGCAACAATATTTTCTATATCTTGCTTAGTCATAAATTGATCCTCCTGGTGTTGCTCAGATTGATTAACCTCGTTAACTGGTTCGTTATTAGCGTTTTCCATCTGATAATTAATATATATAATTTATTAGTATAGAGTAAATAATAATTATACACAAAACAATCATCCAAATTTCACAACACACATATATATATCCAAAATTATCGATTCCTCGATTTCCCTTTTAATATATCATATTATGCATCCGTACACACTGTTATGTTACAAAGTTTTATTTTTATTTTACATGATTATATTTTTATTACTATTATTATTATTATATAATGTAACACCCCGAAAACGGGTTTGGTAATTAAACCCCGTTAATACTAAAGACGGGGAAAGTACCGTTAGTGGTAAAAGTAAACTGGTAAATATTAGGAATAAATTTAATAATCCTAATATTTATTTAAAAGTGAATAAGAGCTTTCAAGAAAATAGAATGGATAAAAGTCCCGATTTAACGGGACTTAAAGTAAAACGGGTTATGACTTCCCGAACCTACTAAACTGACTAGGAATAGTTCAAACCTAGTTAGAAAGTGACTTATGAGTGGGTTAAAACCCTTAAATTATGAACTAAGGGAAAATGGAGGGGCCAAACTTGTTAAACTTAAAACTTGATTTATTAAACACAAGAATTAAAAACAACCAAACACCCACTTGGGGTTGTCTGGTCGTAGAAGAAGCAGGGGGCGACATAGGTTCTCCTTCAAGCCCTAAAATCCTCACAAAACTCCCAAATTGGAGCCTCTAATCAAGTCCAAATCGAATTTCAAGCACAAATTCATGAACACCTAGTTGAAAGGATCACAAGGTATGTAAAATTGTGATGTTTTGATCCATCTTAAATTCTAGGTTATTTGTAAGAAACTGAAATTGAGCTTGATTATGTCATGCATGGATGAATCTTGAATTAATATGATGTCTAGGAGTAAACCCTAGTCAATAACATGTTAGATTATTGGATAATCTATGAAATTCATAATGATCCATTGATAAGTTAAATGGGTTTATTGACAATATGAAGAACACTCGGATTAGGGTGTTAATTTGATGAATATTGATTGTTATGAAATAAGTTCTTGATGTAGTTCATGAACACTAGACATAGAGGTTTGAATTTATGTAAATCTTGGTGAAAATAATTAGTTATGAACTAGTTAGTAAATATGTGAAAATATGCACATTAGGTGTTTGTTAAAATGCCTAAATGAGAACTAAAGTATTGAATTTTAGAGTGAAAACGCATATTCGAATGATATGGCAATTACGCGTGATATGAAGTGATAAGAGCTCTAAATACTATGTTGATTTAGACTTAAGGTAGTAAACATGTGATTGAAAGTAGTTAACTTTAGATAAGTTAAGTTAACTAATCATGAAGCCGAATAGTAGCATCGGCATAGAAAATAAGTGAGGTGGAATAGTCGTGATTGTTAATGACTAATTTAACCGCCTTGTAAATGTTTGACAATAGTTTGGCGCTTAACAAGCTAGGTGAAGCTTGGGGAGAAAGCGGGTCGAACGAGTCAAGTATAAAGGAAAAGCGTATTCGGGATGCAAGGTAAGTATATCTTACACTAGTCATATATTTATAATATTCTTTCGTCGTATTAGTTACGAAAAAGAAAAATACCTAATTGAGATATGATGTTCCGACGTGTGGTCGTATGGAACAAGATAATCAAATATGACAAGAAAACATAGTGATGGCTAAAAATGAGTTAAAGCGGTAATTCGATCATATTATGACGAATGAAGCATGTACTTTTAATGGTTATCATATAAGTTAAATCATAATAACCATTAAGGGCAAAATGGTAATTTTGACAATGGTAATTGGTCATATAGACCAAACGGGTCAAAAGGTGAAATTATCACCCTTTGACAATATCGACTAATGGGTTGTCAAGTTGCATGAATTTAGGAAATAAATAGCACATGGATGCTTACATCGCTATCACTTGTAGCCACTAAGGAAAGGTATTGAAACGGGTCAATATATTGATCCGAGCCAGGTATGTATAGTAATACGACTCATCATGTAGAATTTGGAGTTTTATAACAGTTAGACAAGGTTAAAATAAGATATTCGGTTATCTTTTAGGTAAAGCGAATAAATTGAGTTATGATTATGGTGTTTAGAAACATATTGGTTTCTAAACAAGAATATGGTTAAAAGGTTGGACTTTGGGGTTCAAACAAGCACTAATAGTCCTTCATCGTAAAAGAATGACTAAAATTGACTAAAACGCCCTTGTTGGCTAAATTCGAATAAACAACCTTTAAAGGTAGTTTTGAAACGAGTTTTATGATCGAATAAATAATTGGAATAAGTGTAAGAAGCGAAAGATGTAAATTTTCGGTCAAACGACTCTATATGAGTCTTTGTCGTAAATTAGCATTCAGATGAGAAAAACTCGGATTATATAGATCACCTCATTAAGTCCACCACAATTATAGTTGTGGTGGAAGATTTCTTGATTAGAATGTTGTAAATAATGCTAGAAATGAATGAAAGCGATTTTAAGCTTAAAGTGCTTAAATACCTTAATGGGTCAAAATAAGCACTTGAACATAAACGGGTTCTAACTAAGTAAGAAACCCATGATTTATCATTTATTTGATAGGAAATATTGAAATTATGATTCTCATGAGTTTATAGATCAAGTAAACGTGTTTGTTTGATAAAATAGCGAACGGGTCAAAATTTGGTAAAAATGTAATAAGCCGAAGACTTAAAAGTCTTAAAATTTGTTAATCCGGATGTTGGATTTTGACTCCATATGATGAAGGGTCAAATTACAATCACGTAGGAAGAAACGGTAGGTCAAACGGACAAGCGGTTTGAAAGACACGAAAGTTTTCGTGTCGTTAAACGGCAAAATAGAGAGGTGGAATGCAGGGACCACCGTAACTTACGGTACCACCGTAAGTTACGGTGGAGCTGTTATGTTTACGGTGGTTTTATACTGAGTTACGGTGGAAGGATAGACCTTCAGGGGCTACCGTAATTTACGGTCCCACCGTAAATTACGGTGGACCCAGAAACAAAATACATTTTATTTAGTTTTAGTTCCCGAATTCTTTTAGATGCGTTTTAAATCCTGTATGACTAAAGCATTTCATATTTTTATGAAATGTAGGTACTTAGTAGATGCCGGATGAAGATCAAGCTCAACGAAGAACCGAACACGATATAGATTCACGCTTCCGCACTTTGCCACGTTGTAGATTTTAAACAACGAATTCGATCACGTTATGTAGAATAACTTATGATTTGTAAAAGTTTTAATAAACCCGTATTTTTATAGCATGTGTAGTCTTAACTACACATCTAATTGTAGGTAATTACATACAAAATCGTTAATTAGTAACTAGGGTGTTACATATAATCACCGCTACGTTCTCCCACCATCTCTTCTACTGATATTTCAAAAACGATGCTCCCTCTCGTCATACTTCCAGGAGATTTGCTCTCCTACCTCCCGAATCCTATTCCCTGCACCAATCAGCTCCTCGCCAAAATGGCGGAGTTTAGCTAAATTTTCATTACTTATTGGTGGGTTTGGTATAGGTTCTGGGTCGAACTGAGGGAAAAAGGTATAAGAATTATTGAGGAGGTTTTGAAACTGCCAATCATTAGTCCACCATTCGTCCATTTCTCCTAAAGGTTGGGTATGGATTAAAGGTTCTGGGATGGCTGGTTCTAAGTTTATTGGAAGTTGAGTTTCGGCAGGATAAGGGTAAAGGTTGGTATTGATAGGTCTAATGATATCACAGCTTGCCAATATGCGATCCAACTCTTCTTGTAATGGCAACTCCTCGATTTGTTTAGAACTTTCCCCAATTTTCATTTCTACTTGCCTAGAACCTTCCCCGATCGCAATTCCTTTTCCTTTATCTATGGGATTCTATATTTTGGGAACCTTTCTAGTTGCTGGTTTCCTTCTGCGTACTCGCCTCCAACCTACGAATCTTCTCCTTTTCTTAGGCTTTGGTTTCTCCAGAGGTGGAGCGTGGAATTCCATAGGTTCTTCCACATCGGGTATGTAACCAGTAAAGTCTTTGGAAACTTCTACTTTCACCGGATAGAGATTGAGATTCTGAAGGGCTTCAGATAACTCATTCATGCTATTTAGCATATATGCAAAAATACTAAGTTAAAATTTTATAACAAAATTTCACAGATAACCTTCAAGTATTATTGCATACCGTGTGACTAATTTTAATACAAAAGACAACTGAAAATTAAACATACTAGGGTTTATTGTAAACTTATTTATTTACTGGGTAAAGTTTCTGGCTTGTAGGTGATATGGGTGCTAGAACTGAGTCAGGGTATTTAAAGATTTGCATTTACTGCTACAGTGGCTAGCATATAGAGATCTGTGCATTTTTCATCTAACTTGTCTTCCCATGGTGGTTTACTGCCTAGTTTCTGGGTTTCCTGATTAACTCTCATTTCTTTTGATTGTGATTTCTTTATTTTCTCCTGACTTTTCCTAATAATCAAACTTCTTTTATTAGGAGAAAGTGGTTCTTCATATTGTGCCTTTCGAACAAATATCCCTTCCTCAGTATCTGTTGGGTATTTTGAGGATGAAGTTCCTTTTTCTTTCGGTGAAGTATTTAATTTATGGTAGATATCTGAAAGTCTTTGCTTACCCATACTGTAAACAAATATTCAAATAATAAAACACGTAATCACAAAAAATGGCAATCAGTAAAATTAAGTATTTTTTTAAATACTTAATTGGCTTAAATCAGTGGCTCTGATACCACCTTTTTCTGTCACGGCCCCCGGCCCGGTTTGACCCGTTTCAGGGGCCGCGGGACAGAAAATCCCGTGGTATTTATTTATTTAATTGAGTTGACAGCGGAAGATTTTAGCAGGACCTTTTTAAAACTGAAAATGCCCGATTATTTTATTTCATAATTCGGAATAACCCCGTAATTTACAATCAAGGCGATTTCACTGGGAAATTCCTATTTTACAAAACATGTTTCTTTATTTATTTTGAGCCACTTCCTTAAGCTTGTAGTGCTTCACGGCACTTTTCCTGGATCACAACAGATCACCTGAAACATGTTTGAAAAAGGTTTTGTCAGCGGGGAAATACTGGTGAATCATTCGTTTTACTAAAAACGACGTGTTGTTATAATTTACAGTATTAAGAGCGATTACAATGTTTATACATATCAACCATTTACCCACGGTATTTATCACTCGACCACCTATTGGCTATCTCGTTGTCCAATGGTGTCTGTGATTATGGTCATATCACCCCTTGGCTAACCCGTTGTCCAATGGTGACGGTTATCAAGTATTGTATACAAAACCCCACATACCGGCTGTAATTTGGAGATTACAAAGACTTAATCCCTGTAATTATAACTTTGAAAACAAACATGATTTTTAAATCAAATTTGATAAAAAGAGAATGACTCACATTGTAGATTTAATATGGGCAGAGTCTAGCCTACTGATTAGCCTTGCTAACCTAGTTTAAATAACAATGCACACAAAACTAGGTTAGTAACTAATACAACATTTATGATAACTCACGAGATTAAAGCCTCACAACGAATGACAAAGTGCGATACTTAAACATCCATCAAATTCACGACGAATGACAAAGCATAACCCTAATGTGGGCAGCACTTAAACATCCATTGGATAGTTTCAATCGATCGGACATTGAATCATAGCAGCGATCGAGTTATTACCCTGTTATTGCGGCAGCGTTTCGTGATTTGTGTGTTTCTGTAGTATTTGGACGATATCTCAGTGAATGAATCGAAATTTAACGTCGAACGAATGCCAGAAACCAAGTCCCACACCCCTATATTTATACCTGAAAAACAGCCCCCTCGCGTGGCACGAGGGGCTGTCGCGTGGCGCGAGGGGTGCCCTACTACCATAGGGTAGCCCCGTGTCAAGGTAGCTTGGGTGAGTTGGTCATGCGTTCAATTTCGGTTTACACGTAAAACTGTGTGGATATTACTAACGGGAAGTTACTCCCCCTGAGTTTTAGGGGCCCTGATCCTGATTCCGATTGTTCTGAAAATTTTAGGGTTTATGCAGGATCACTTGGGGGTCTTTATTAGGGTTTCCTATTGAACAAAATAAAATAATAAATAGGACTTTTGATGAGAGTTGTTACAATTTGTGACTTGGGACAATTATTTAAGATAAACTTGTATATCGTTTTACATGTTTGTCATACATATGGGGCCGGTTTAGAAGCCGGTCATGATTAACCGAATCACCACTATAAAACCCACACATGAGTTATCCCCAACATGTGGGTTATTTAGCATTTTGCATCTGTCAGGTGTATGCCTATACCCCGTGCATAGGTCGTGGCCATTTACAAATGAAATGAGCCAAGGATATCCAGGACACGGTCGTATTAACCTCCAATGTTTATGTTATCAAACAAAACAAATTAAAACGGGTTATGTAAATTTATTAACACAATCCGATTAAATGATTTCATACCCGACCAAGCGGTATTATTATAATACTGTATCCCAAGCCCGTATAACGGAAAATAAGTTAAAAGTATTTACCTGAGCTAATACTTGATTTACAGCAAAATAACTCAGTCGTATCCAATCTATCTAAATGCAGGTAGATTTTACTGGGTGGCTCTAGTCTGGAGTGATGGTAATATATAACCAATTCAGAATGCTAACGGTCTTATTTAAGTCGTAGACTTAAACCGGCTAGCTTAATGTATCTAAAGCGCTACGATACGCTAGATTAAGTGACGACCGGAATAGAATGTTATTTAGACCCAACAAGTACGAAGACTTGTATAATATGGGTAAACTAAGTACATTCTGGATTTTGAAGTATAAATGATAAGGTTAAACCCGTTTCGGCAAACTTACGTAAACTAGTTACATAAACCGATCCGAACGCGTAAATGCGTAACGGGCAACCAATTGAACCATATATGTAACGTTCGCGTTTATGTCTAATAAAAATGGCGACTAAAGACACTAGAGATTTGAACTTTTAGAAACGCCTAATCTTTTCACAATTTAAGGTAATGATACTAATAACATTAATGCGCAAATTTAACAAAATTTGGGTATGACCCTTCCATATGACGAGTGTATCCCTGTTTTAACTATCATCAATACAATAAAGTCTACAACTCGTTTGACTAGACACGACTAAAAACCGTAACATCAAGTTTTAAAAAGTATAGCTACTAACAAGGTTATTCAAAACAAGTATTTTGACCCAAAACATTAATACGAAATAGCGGAAGCGCTTGATGGTCATAATACGTGCGTGTGTTCACTCCAAATTGCCAAGTCGCCTAAGTTGAGGATTTACCTACATTCAACATAAACAAATAAGTTAGTATTTCGTCACTAACACCATTAATTAATAAACCAATTCGTCTCTATCACGGTTTTACATCATTCAATTACATTACTAACCGTTAAACGGTTCATTACATGCTCGCCTCAAAGTAGAGACTAAACATACTTTTCTTAACATACCCGCTAACGACGGATACTAGTATCTTTAACATAACTTCCATTCGATTCGTTCATGACAAACAAACATATTCTTTACATTCTTACACTTACACTCCAATCCGAGAAAGACGGATCGAGTGGACTTTCATTCGTTACATACTTAACTTCCCATACCCGGTTCGACTAGGAAGAACCGGATATGATGCATTCTCTTTTGTAACTTATTCATTTCTCACAATCCGTTTATGACGGATCTTACTTTTACTTCCAAACAACCATAGATTTCAAATATCACAATTTTAACATAACAACACAATACAATTGAGATTATTATACATATGACAACATAATAGAAATTTGGTGTCACTAACGTACCTCGATCTTGTGAGCTTTCTGATTTCCTAGTGTTGGAACCATCTTCTTTCACACCTATAACAACTGTTCATTCACTTATTTAGTTCAACTAAATTTCATTCATTCTTCTTCCAAATTACGCATATTATTCTTTTAAGCATTTCATCAAACACTTGGCGGGTTTCGCATTTTCGGGACATTTACCCAACTAACTAAAACATGTTTTTAAGCTAGTTCTTTTAATTATTCAACAATAATCAAGCAAACCTCATTCTATATCAATTTATCTAGTGTTTATACATCATCAACAGAATTATTCATCAATAATTCACATGCATGACACTACATGATCATCCTACCCATGCTAACTCTTCATCAAATGAGTTTTTGTTAAAATTTAATCAAACATGCTAAAATCAACCATTGTTCCATCCTATTTCGTAATCATAACTCAGCTTTACAAATTTTCATATCATAATTCATGATTGGGTTAGGACCCCTTTTTCTAAAATTTACTAAATCATGAAATTGAACTTACCACTTCGAAGAACAGGTTTAGGAGCTTGTAATTTGCTGATTATGCTTTCGATTTCCTTAAAATTTCTATTGAATCTTGTGAAATTTGTAAAGCTAGGGTTTTCACCCTTGCTCCTCTCCTGTTCGATCGACCAGAACCCCACACACACTCTGTGTGTGGGTTTTGAAAAAATCTTGTTTTTATTTACTATTGTTTTGACATATTACATCTTTAGTCCCTCAAGTTCATTTATCTTTCTAATTTAAACATCTTCCATTTATTATTTATAACTTGTATCTAATAAACGCTTTGGGGTGTTACAATATACAAGTCCCTTATGTTATTATGCTTAAAATATGTTAATACATCAGTAGGATGTTAACATATATGCCCAAAAAGTATTTAAAACCAAATTAAGTCCCGTAGGGGCATTTTGGTCATTTTAATATTTATAAAAGAGGTTTTAAAGTAAACTGATATTCTTGTCTTAAGTAATCAGTAAAAATATTTATTTTATGTTGTTATAACAGTAAGATATCATACATATGTGTGATTTACCATTCATGGCCAAACTATGCCCTGAAAGGGTATTTTGGTCATTTCACACATGCTTTTAAGGACATAATTGGAAGTTCTGAGTTCATGACTTATACCTACTGCAAAAATATTTAAAATTTATTTATGAAATCAGTAGGTATCAAGTCTTAGGTGTTAAATATGGTTTTAAACCATACTATGCACCTAATTAGCGTAAAAGTCGATAATTGACGATATTTAAGATGTTTATGTGATTCTGAGATTTTGATCAGCCTTAAATGTTTAAAATATTTTATTTTTCATAACAAATCAGTAGAAAAAAAAGGTTGGCATGCTAATCACATGTAAATCGCATTTTATTAGTCAAAAGGGTATTATCGTCAATTAAAGAGTTTATACAAGAACTCTATGTTATGGTCAGTATCAAGTCTGACCCAACATTCCAAAAATTCCTAAAAATGATATCATAACAGTAGATAATGAGTTTTGGGTCAAAATCCATGTTTAAACATGTATTATGCATAATAGCGTGATTTAATTAATAAAAAGTTCTAATTTACGATCTCATGCATAACATTGTTTTGCTACCAGAGAATCATGTCAAATTAATTTAGACATGCTTATATAGGAGGTTCCCTTTTAAGGGATTAACACCTACCTAATTACGGTCACATAGCCATATTTGTCTCGAACAATGGCTAGACCGTTTGAGTTTAAACCGAGAGTCAAAGCCATTTTACGTAACTTTGACTTTTCGGTTTTTAATTAACAAAACTGAACTTAAGAGGGGGCTAAGACACTTACAAAGGGTCCTAGTAATCTTTTCTACTAAAGAATAAGATTCCTTATGACCAGGAATCCCAGAATGCTCAAGAAAACACTTGAACTAGAGAGAGGAGAGATAGAAATGAAATGGTGCAAGTGAATGAATGAGATTTCAAGGCTATTTATACTTGTTGGAGATGCTCAAGATCAAGACAAGTGTATTGTGTAGGCTCCAAGGAATAATCTTGACCTTACAAATGGTTGGTGGTGGTTTAAAGCCTTGAAGAATACTTAAACTTGGTGCCTACACAAAGGAATTTGCATGAAAGCCCCTAAGAAACAAGCTGCAGGCTGAAAATCAACCTGCTGTCGAAATGAAGTGGTCGCGTGCCGTGACAGAAGAACCCCTCAGGCGTCGCGCGACGCGAGGGCTGGGCTGCAAGTTTCAGACTTTGCAGTTTGAGTCCCTGCACACTTCTAAGTGCATTTTCGACGTATTCAACCCCCGTTAAGCCATTTTCAAGGCTCTACAAGGGCGTTAAAGTTTAGGGGACTTGAAACATGCTTGGAAATATCACGGATGTCGGTTTTTTTGGTCAGAACGTAAGATATGCACGTAAATGCAAACTTACGCATTTATTGACGCTTTTAACCCCTTTAACTCGCAAACTTGCGCGTAACTTCACGTATTGGCATAAAAGCCTTGAATGGCCAATATTAGGCATTCCCGAGAATATGATCAAACATTATGAAGCTCTCGGCTTGTTAAAAGGTCACTCAAAGGTAAGAATTAACATGTTGACACTTTTAACCCTTCGACGCGCAAACTTTCACATAATTACGTAAACGGCTCCTCTCGTCCAACAAATGGCTCATTTGAGAATACAGACACCGTATAAGGACACTCAGAGGCTTAGTTAAAGCATGTTGACACTTTCAGTCCTTCTATATTCAAGGTTTTCGATTTTTGACAAAATTAGTCCCTCATAGTCAATGTTTGACTTTATTAGGGCTCATTACACATGTCAATACATAATTGGACACTATTTACGAGGTGTTACATCCTAACCCCCTTAAAAGAAATCTCGACCCCAAGATTTACCGAAACAAGTGAGGGTACTTTTGTCGCATAGTGGACTCAACCTCCCACGTATATTCAGGGCCTCCACGGGCATCCCATTTAACTTTTACAATTGGTACTTGCTTCCTTCGGAGCTTTTTAACCTGCCAATCCTTGATCGATATAGGTCTTTCAATAAACTTCAGGCTTTTATCAACCTGTACGTCTTTATGAGACATTGCTAGTGATTTATCAGCTAGACATTTCTTTAAGTTAAAGATATGGAACACATTGTGAATTCCACTAAGCTCCTCAGGCAAGTTTAGCTTATAAGCTATACTGCCGACACATTAGATGATCTCAAATGGTCCTAAATATCCAGGGCTCGACTTGCCCTTTACACTGAAACGGGCGTTTGACACTTTCTCCCATACAAGGTCTCTAATGGAGCAGCCTTGATGCTTATATTGATATTGATTATCTCTGTAGGGGATTGGAAAATCTCTGTAACCTCCTTGTATATTGATTATCTTCTCCTAAGACTACCCTGTTTACCTCCCGAGAGGCAAGTAGAGTTAAGATTAACATCCCGCTTTGGGTTGGAGTGTTGTAAGAACTACATGTTGATTATGGAATAATCGAAACCCTGATTAAGTAAATTTTAAGATATGAGATTCATATAACCTAACTCAATATTCCGAGAGTTTGATATTGTTAGATAAGAAAGACGGTTCATTTTGCTTATGCATTCATTACCGCAACCCTATTTAGACAACGATTAAGAATCGCCATCAACTACCCAGGATCGTCGAGTTATTTAACTAGCTATAAGGATTAGCTATCCCTTAAGAATAGTTTTAAGCAATGGTTGGGATGACCATCCCACCTTAAGATAAGCTTTTCTATAATAGTTGATATAAGCATCAAGGCTGCTCCTTTGGAGACCTTGTATAGATGGAATGTTAAACATCTATTGTTAAGACAATAGATTGGTAAGTCCAATTATCAGGATCTGAAAGTTGCATTGGAAACAACAAATAAGATCACGCAAATTCATAATCATCTGTAAGATGCCAGTATTTGGCCGAAAATCAAGGATTAATGAAAATAGCAAACCTCCTAAATTCTTGTTAAGAAATAAGGTTCAACAAAAGATATCACCCAGGAAGGGTGTGCCAAATTTGTTAAATTATCAAGCTAGTTAAGCTCTGAATATATAGAATCATTCGAAGGAAATCGAATGTATCAAGATCAAGTAGCTTATAAGCTGAAACCTATTTAAGGAGCTTGGCGGAGCTCGCAATACATTGCACACTAGTGACTGAAGGATGTGTTTCGCCAATAAGTCAAGAAGCACTATCACATAATGATATGCAGATTTATGATGTGATGAGCACCCTGTATCGATTGAGGATCGACAGATTAAGAAACTCCAAAAGGATACATGTACCTATTATAAGGGTCACTTTGGGAGTTTGGAAAGACTCCAGATATGTTATAGAAGTTAAGTCCATTATGCGACAAAAAGTACTTCCAGCATTTTAGCAAATCTCGAGGTCGAGATTTCTTTTAAGGGGGTGAGGATGTAACACCTCGAAAATTCATGTCCAATAAAGAATTGACACGTGTCATAAACTTTAAACGAGTAAGAGAATACTCTAGAGGGACTAAAAGTTGACAAACAAGGAAAGTATGTGAATATAAGGGTTCAAAATGTCAACAAGGGATAAATATACTTTACAGTAACCCTACATGATGCTCATACCTTCAAACGAATAAATCATGGATCATACGAAGCTAAATATGAAAGAAAGTGAGAGATTACAAACTACAGGGGTTAAATGTGTCAACATGTTTAAAGTATACCTCTGAGTGACCTTTTAGCAAACCCGAAGCTTTGTAACGATTGAATATGCTCACTAGAATACATGATAAAAATTTCATCAAGTTTCGTTATTGTATGAGAAAGTTATGACCAAATTCGTATACGAGGGGTTAGAGCGTCAACGTTGAAAATTATGACTTTTCGGGTAATAACAAAGTGGCCAAGGACTTAACAAAGTGGGTATAAGTCTTGAAGCCCTTATAAGTCAATTGGAGGGGCTCATAATTCAAAAATAAAGGTTGGATGACCTTTCGAAGGACCAAGAGCCAAGGGTGCAAAACGCTAAAAAGTTTTTGTCCCCTGGAAAAGGCTTACGGACCGTAAGACCCAAGCCTTACGGTCCGTAAGAGATGCCCAGATGCAGAAATTCGATCAGTTGGCTGTTTTGAGCATGTAACCGACTTATGGAGATATTTTTCACTTCCATTCGCGTCCCCTACTAATTTTGGGGCTTAGGGACATGTGTTAATGATCAGGGATCACTCCTAGAGTTGGTTGTCATCATCATATTGGATCAAGAACACTATAAACAGCCCCATTGTTGCAAGACTTGATCACTCATTCATTCCTTCATCTTCTGATCATTTCTGGAGCTCAAGACCTCCTTCTAAGCTTCCCTAATCGTGCATAGGACCTTGGTAAGTCCACTTAACCTTCCCTAATCATGTTTTGCTTAGTTATTAGCTTAAAAGTCAAACCGTCGTAATTGACGGTTGACTTATCGATTAATCAATAATGGTCCACTGATTAGCCAAATTGAAGGTAATTAAAAGTTGGTAATTATGTGGGCATTAAACCCTTAAAAGGGCACCCTCTGATTCCTACTCTAACTAGGTCAAATGTCGGGCCAAACGTAATCCGAAAAAGTCAACAGAAACATAATCTTTGAATTAATGCATAATTTGCAATGTAAGAGGCGTGTAATCTGTTTTGTCATTAATATAACTTAGTAATCAATGTAAGAACATGTCTAAGCATCTCCGACCCGACAATTTTCAGTTTAGGATCGATTCGGAACCGAAAGGCGCATAGTTTGACTTTTGCTTTGACTTCAGTTCTGACCCGATTTAGATAAGTTTGGATATGCCTTAGAGCTTCCTTAGGACCAGGTTACATGTTGGTATAACCCTCTGTGCTTGGTTCGTTGATTGCCCCATTCGTTTACGCGTTTCCGTTAATTGCTTAATGTTGACCATAATGCCCTTTTGACCATAAAATGACAATTTTAGAAATGTGTAAGGACAATAATATTTACTACTGATTTATAAACATGTCCCTAAAATTTCACATCAGTTGGAGGTCTAGATTAGGAGTTATGCTCATTAGCGTAATTATAACGCCTTTTAGTAATTAAACGGCGCAATTAGCATAAAGCCTATCTAAACCCAATTTTTGACACCAAACCTTTTACCCACTGATGTAATATAATATTTTGAGATTTTTAAAGATTTTTAATTATTTTTAACCTGCCCATAACCGAAGGTTATGGCCTTGATTCGGTAAATACCGATTATACCCTTTTTGTGTATAAAATGAGTTTTATATAATATTTTGACACCAATCCAATTGCTACTGATTTTATAAAATAAATAAAGTATTTTGAACTTATTAACCTGATCAGAAAACTCAGATTTCCCGTATAACCCGGAAATCGCTTAAAATGGCTTTTTAAGCGTATTAAACGCATAGTTTGGGTTTAAAACCATTTTATCACATAAGACTTATTACCAACTGATATGACCTATTAAAATAAGTTATTTTACTGATGTATTCAGACCCGAATCTCAGAAACTTAAATAATCTCTTTTATAATCTTTAAAATGACCAAAATACCCCAACGGGGCTTAAATTGTGATTAAACTCGTTTTGGGCATAATGGAAGATATCCTACTGATATTACAACATATTTAAGGCATATTAACTTAGGAAACCTGTATATGATTCTTTTGGCTACTCGTTACGCACTTGTCGCGTTCGGATCGGCTTTTGTAGCTAGTTTACATATATTAGCCGAAACGGGTCAAACCATATCGTTTTTATCTCAAAATCCAGAGTGTGTTTGAGTTACCCATATTAAACAAGCATACAAGCTCGTCGGGTCAAAACCACATTCTATTCCGGTCTTCGCTTAATCATGCGTTTTGAACCGTAAACCTTTCCTTAAAACTAACCGGTCTAAGTTACGACTTAAATAAGACCCGTTAGGAATCTAATAGGTTAATAAAACCTTCGTTCCAGATTGAGAGCCTCAGTAGAAGTACTTGTGCTTGCTGATTAGAATATACGGCTGAGTATAAATTGCATTTGCTAGCTCAGGTAAATACTCTTAACTTATTTTCCCTATACGGGCTTGGGATACGGTATTATAATAATACCGCTTGGTCAGGTATTGAATGTTTAGTCGTATTGTGATTAAATTATTGAGGTAACCCGCTTTAATCTGTATTGTTTGAAATAAAAGCCTTTAGGGGTTAATGACCATGTCCCGGATATCCTTGACATCATTGTATTATAAAATGGCCACGTCTTAAGCACGGGGTGTAGGCATACACCTGATCGTCGCTTAAGGGAAACGGTATCTCACTCTCTTGTGGGCTTATACTTGTGGTGTGTCTGTTAATTTTGACTCGGTTTCTACATCGGGCCCTGGACGTATAACGAACATGTAAATCTGTATACAAGATTGTTTTTATATAATTGTCCCAAGTTATAAAAGATATGTTGTGCCTTGTGCATTCAAATCAATTTTATTAAACCTTTTCAATTGAGTCGGTTAATTGTATTTACCAGTGTAAACTGACATATTTTCCAAAAAGGTTAAGTGACAGGTACTGAACGAAATTGGCTGGAAGCTCAGGGCGTAAATAAGGAATCTTGCAAGTTCTAGGCGTCTAAAGTCTGTTGAACAATGTTCATGTTTTAAGATCCGCCTGTGGATCCTTTACTTTCCGTTGTAATACTGGATATTACTTTATATTCGGATTGTAATATATTTATCTTTAGCTTCCGCTGTGCATTTATATATTGTGTTGTTTGACTATGATGTTACCAACTACGTCACGATACTCCCCACCGGGCCCACCGGTAATACGTGAAAATATCGGGGTGTGACAGGTTGGTATCAGAGACAACATTGAGTGAATTAAACACTAGCCTTTTGTGTTTAATCTCAATGACACATTAGCACATTCCTTGACCTTCTGAGTCTAGACTTAACATAGGAATATTCTCAATCCTAATCTGTAAATTTTGCTTCCAAAATTTTTTTGGATATGTCGCCAAGCGAAGAGGCTGTATTAGAAATTCTCCACATCCGGAGGCTTGAAATGCTGAGCTTCGTACCGCGGCTAGAATGAAACGAGCATCCAGGGAGAGAACATTCAGAAATAAAATGAAGAAGAAACTCCTTTTGCTGAAGATCGTTTCTTTAATAGTCCTTATAGGGACATATTTATCTTTCCGTCCCTTCGAGGACAACATTAATTCCTTCAAGTCCCGTTTAGGGCAATTCTGTACTTCTTTTAAAATATTTTATCCAAATTTCATTTTATATATGAAATAAATCAAATTATTATTCCTTTTCATAATTGATCTACCAGTATATATTGAAAGAATCTTAAAGGGTAAAACCTAGCTTGAATGTCATTAAAGACCTAGCTGTGATGGTAAAACCTGTTTAGAAGAGATTCAGATTCTTGTTAACATCCGAAAACATGTTAACACTCCTGACAACAGTGATGCGATAAAATCACACTTGTCATCTTTATAATGGGAAATTCCAAACCCTTATCTAGCCTAGTGATTTAGAAATCATGGCTTAAATCATCAAATGAAGATGATCATATTATAAACATCCATTAGTGATGAAGTGCCTATGGGCCAAACTTGTTGTCCGGTAAGACAACGTCAGTGGTGGTCTTTGACCCCCGTCTAAAGATGTTGGACTACGTCCAAGCATAATAGTTTGTATGATCAATGCGATCTTGACTAATATCATCAAATGAAGATGATCATATTATAAACATCCATAAGTGATGAAATGCCTACGGGCAATACTTATTGTCCTAAGGGACAAAAGACAGTTGAAGTCTTTGGCTCTCTGTCAAGAAAAGGTAATGAAATATGTTCAAACCATAATGCCTCGATTCTCTGAAATCATGGCTTATAAATTTTAAAACTGTCCTTGTGTCTAGGCCTTTTGCGCCACTTTAATATCCTTAATGTTTTATAACTAGGATAAATTATAATGAAAATACTAATTAAATATAACTAACAAATTAACCAATATGGTTTATATTACCATGGTTGATGAATCGTCAAAAATGATGATTCCATAATAACCTCTGAATAAATCATTGTTAATATTATGTAGCAATCAAGCTACATGGCTGGATCAGATGAGGTCAACAGCCACCTGAGGGAAAATAATGATGCTACCAGGGTTAATATAACTGGTGCGGAGCTGCAGGCATTAATAGATGATGCCGTTACACGAGCTCTCGACAGACAGTATGATGAATCTAGTGGTACACACTCTAAGACTCTATCTGTGGCTCGTAGTAAGCCCCCTTCTAAATCACATGAGTCAAAAGAAGACGATGTTCATAACTCGTCAAACCAGAGGAGTATTCCGTCTAGACAGGTTGTGCTTCATCAAGAGGCACCAGTTAAGACCTGCTCATATAAATATTTTGTCTCCTGCAAGCCCAGAGACTTTACAGGAGAAGAAGGAGCCATCGATTGCATGACATGGCTCGAGGAGATGGACACTGTTGTTGACATCAGCGGTTGTGCGGAACAAGATGTTGTGAAATTTGTTTCTCAATCTTTTAAAGGAGAAGCTCTAGCTTGGTGGAGGTCACTGATCCAAGCTACGGGGAAGATCCCTTTGTACAACATGACTTGGGATCAGTTCGCTGCTCTTATCAAAGAAAATTACTGTCCTCAACATGAAGTTGAGAAAATTGAGACAGAATTCTTGACATTAGTCATGGATAACTTAGATTGTCAAGCATACCTTACAAGTTTCAATACCATGTCTCGATTGGTTCCCTACTTGATCACACCGGAACCAAAGCGAATAGCTCGCTTTATTGGGGGTCTAGCCCCAAAAATAAAGGCAAGTGTGAAAGCATCGAGACCTACTACATTCAGGTCAGCGGCAGATTTGTCGCTATCTCTCACACTCGATGTGGTTAGAAACAAGGCTGCCAAGGCCTCTGAAGAGGGAAAGCGTAAAAGGGAGGATGAGAATTCTCATCGCTCCGATAGGAAGACAAAGAGGAACTCTGAAGATAAGAAGAGTTCCGGGTTTAAGGAAGACAGCCAGCTGTCGGGTGAGAAGACCAGGTGCGAAACCTGTCGGAAATACCACCTCGGGAAATGCAGATTCGAATCTCAGCCTCTACCTTGTGGGATTTGCAAGTCTAAGGAACATAAAACCTTGGATTGCAAGAAGTTGAAAGAAGCAACCTGTTATGGTTGCAACGAGAAGGGGCATATCAGGACCAACTGCCCTAGGAATCAAAAGAAGCCCGAAGAGGCCAAGAAACAAACGCATGAGTCTTCCAGACGAACGCCCAGGAGATGCTGCAGAATGATAACTACATAGCAGGTACCTTTCCTTGTCAAGCAGTTTATACAGAAATTTATTTGATACTGGCACATATGATACTATAAGGAACGATAAATGTTGAGAACTGTTGTCTCCGCTGATTTGGACTCCGGTCATTTAATGCGAGGTAGAAATTGACCGATGATACTTTAGAGAATGCTCCAACAAATCTTAGATTGATATTTTATATCTATTGGAATCACTCTTTTCTGATACCCTTATGGCAAGCTTTCAAGCTAACCAAATTCATCAATATAATAAAGACAAATGTGACATTTTGATCCCCTGTCAAAAAAGGTGATGGACTAGGTCCAACCCTTAAATGCCATTGATGGTCTTTTGTGACCTAGGCTAAGTGATATTGATATATTTTTAAAATAACGTTCATTAAGAATGTTAGTGCCATATTGGCCTGTATAGTTTAATGAAACCATGGTTAGTACATGCTAAGGCCATCAGATGAATAGCAGTTGTTGAATTGCAACTAAGTAAATGATTCATTTGGTAATAGGAACCAAATCTTGAGTATGAAAAACTCGGATAAGACAACAGTCAATCGCGCCATTGATGATGCGACGCATGCTAATGATACTACAATAGTAAACCTTAGAAAGTCCAAGCATGTTCTTCAAACTATGATAAGACGCAGCTGTTGGAAAAGCTGTGAAGGAGATCGTGAAAAAAAAATCAAAGAGCCGAATGCTACTTACTCCAAATCCTTCATAAACTATAAGTATAGCAAACTTTTAAAATCTTTCCTAAGAACCATAGTTATTAAGTGAAGGCGAAAATCATAGGAACCATTTCTTCTGTTCCTGTCAGAAATCTTCAGTCATAAAATTCTAATGTACCCTCTCTACAGATAAAGTACATTCGCTTGTAATTGATATCTCTTTAATCCCTATTGATTACGAATACCAAATGGTATGACAAAACCGCCGTATGAGAATTGATGTATCTTAATAAGTTCCATAGATTGCTTCCATGCCTGATCAGTATGGAGGTTTAATGCATGGAACCACAAAGATATCCCAATGATCATATGGTACTAAAGTCAACTAATGGTATTCAAAGAAGATATCTAGAAAAATAAAATTGTCCAAATAAATGTTTCCTGGTAAAGGAATCTGTGGACTCATAGCATAAATGTGTCACTCTTTTGACACCAGCAAGGATGGATGAACTGGAGCCTGAGATTGGAAAATCTCTGTAACCTCCTTGTATATTGATTATCTTCTCCTAAGACTACCCTGTTTACCTCCCGAGAGGCAAGTAGAGTTAAGATTAACATCCCGCTTTGGGTTGGAGTGTTGTAAGAACTCCATGTTGATTATGGAATAATCGAAACCCTGATTAAGTAAATTTTAAGATAGGAGATTCATATAACCTAACTCAATATTCTGAGAGTTTGATATTGTTAGATAAGAAAGACGGTTCATTTTGCTTATGCATTCATTACCGCAACCCTATTTAGACAACGATTAAGAATCGCCATCAACTACCCAGGATCGTCGAGTTATTCAACTAGCTATACGGATTAGCTATCCCTTAAGAATAGTTTTAAGCAATGGTTGGGATGACCATCCCACCTTAAGATAAGCTTTTCTATAATAGTTGATATAAGCATCAAGGCTGCTCCTTTGGAGACCTTGTATAGATGGAATGTTAAACATCTATTGTTAAGACAATAGATTGGTAAGTCCAATTATCAGGATCTGAAAGTTGCATTGGAAACAACAAATAAGATCACGCAAATTCATAATCATCTGTAAGATGCCAGTATTTGGCCGAAAATCAAGGATTAATGAAAATAGCAAACCTCCTAAATTCTTGTTAAGAAATAAGGTTCAACAAAAGATATCACCCAGGAAGGGTGTGCCAAATTTGTTAAATTATCAAGCCAGTTAAGCTCTGAATATATAGAATCATTCGAAGGAAATCGAATGTATCAAGATCAAGTAGCTTATAAGCTAAAACCTATTTAAGGAGCTTGGCGGAGCTCGCAATACATTGCACACTAGTGACTGAAGGATGTGTTTCGCCAATAAGTCAAGAAGCACTATCACATAATGATATGCAGATTTATGATGTGATGAGCACCCTGTATTGATTGAGGATCGACAGATTAAGAAACTCCAAAAGGATACATGTACCTATTATAAGGGTCACTTTGGGAGTTTGGAAAGACTCCAGATATGTTATAGAAGTTAAGTCCATTATGCGACAAAAAGTACTTCCAGCATTTTAACAAATCTCAAGGTCGAGATTTCTTTTAAGGGGGTGAGGATGTAACACCTCGAAAATTCATGTCCAATAAAGAATTGACACGTGTCATAAACTTTAAACGAGTAAGAGAATACTCTAGAGGGACTAAAAGTTGACAAACAAGGAAAGTATGTGAATATAAGGGTTCAAAATGTCAACAAGGGATAAATATACTTTACAGTAACCCCACATGATGCTCATACCTTCAAACGAATAAATCATGGATCATACGAAGCTAAATATGAAAGAAAGTGAGAGATTACAAACTACAGGGGTTAAATGTGTCAACATGTTTAAAGTATACCTCTGAGTGACCTTTTAGCAAACCCGAAGCTTTGTAACGATTGAATATGCTCACTAGAATACATGATAAAAATTTCATCAAGTTTCGTTATTGTATGGGAAAGTTATGACCAAATTCGTATACGAGGGGTTAGAGCGTCAACGTTGAAAATTATGACTTTTCGGGTAATAACAAAGTGGTCAAGGACTTAACAAAGTGGGTATAAGTCTTGAAGCCCTTATAAGTCAATTGGAGGGGCTCATAATTCAAAAATAAAGGTTGGATGACCTTTCGAAGGACCAAGAGCCAAGGGTGCAAAACGCTAAAAAGTTTTTGTCCCCTGGAAAAGGCTTACGGACCGTAAGACCCAAGCCTTACGGTCCGTAAGAGATGCCCAGATGCGGAAATTCGATCAGTTGGCTATTTTAAGCATGTAACCGACTTATGGAGATATTTTTCACTTCCATGCGCGTCCCCTACTAATTTTGGGGCTTAGGGATATGTGTTAATGATCAGGGATCACTCCTAGAGTTGGTTGTCATCATCATATTGGATCAAGAACACTATAAACAGCCCCATTGTTGCAAGACTTGATCACTCATTCATTCCTTCATCTTCTGATCATTTCTGGAGCTCAAGACCTCCTTCTAAGCTTCCCTAATCGTGCATAGGACCTTGGTAAGTCCACTTAACCTTCCCTAATCATGTTTTGCTTAGTTATTAGCTTAAAAGTCAAACCGTCGTAATTGACGGTTGACTTATCGATTAATCAATAATGGTCCAGTGATTAGCCGAATTGAAGGTAGTTATAAGTTGGTAATTATGTGGGCATTAAACCCTTAAAAGGGCACCCTCTGATTCCCACTCTAACTAGGTCAAATGTCGGGTCAAACATAATCCGAAAAAGTCAACAGAAACATAATCTTTGAATTAACGCATAATTTGCAATGTAAGAGGCGTGTAATCTGTTTTGTCATTAATATAACTTAGTAATCAATGTAAGAACATGTCTAAGCATGTCCGACCCGACAATTTTCAGTTTAGGATCGATTCGGAACCGAAAGGCGCATAGTTTGACTTTTGCTTTGACTTCAGTTCTGACCCGATTTAGATAAGTTTGGATATGCCTTAGAGCTTCCTTTGGACCAGGTTACATGTTGGTATAACCCTCTGTGCTTGGTTCGTTGATTGCCCCATTCGTTTACGCGTTTCCGTTAATTGCTTAATGTTGACCATAATGCCCTTTTGACCATAAAATGAGAATTTTAGAAATGTGAAAGGACAATAATCTTTACTACTGATTTATAAACATGTCCCTAAAATTTCACATCAGTTGGAGGTCTAGATTAGGAGTTATGCTCATTAGCGTAATTATAACGCCTTTTAGTAATTAAACGGCGCAATTAGCATAAAGCCTATCTAAACCCACTTTTTGACACCAAACCTTTTACCCACTGATGTAATATAATATTTTGAGATTTTTAAAGATTTTTAATTATTTTTAACCTGCCCATAACCGAAGGTTATGGCCTTGATTCGGTAAATACCGATTATACCCTTTTTGTGTATAAAATGAGTTTTATATAATATTTTGACACCAATCCAATTGCTACTGATTTTATAAAATAAATAAAGTATTTTGAACTTATTAACCTGATCAGAAAACTCAGATTTCCCGTATAACCCGGAAATCGCTTAAAATGGCTTTTTAAGCGTATTAAACGCATAGTTTGGGTTTAAAACCATTTTATCACATAAGACTTATTACCAACTGATATGACCTATTAAAATAAGTTATTTTACTGATGTATTCAGACCCGAATCTCAGAAACTTAAATAATCTCTTTTATAATCTTTAAAATGACCAAAATACCCCTACGGGGCTTAAATTGTGATTAAACTCGTTTTGGGCATAATGGAAGATATCCTACTGATATCACAACATATTTAAGGCATATTAACTTAGGAAACCTGTATATGATTCTTTTGGCTAATCGTTACGCACTTGTCGCGTTCGGATCGTCTTATGTAGCTAGTTTACATATATTAGCCGAAACGGGTCAAACCATATCGTTTTTATCTCAAAATCCAGAGTGTGTTTGAGTTACCCATATTAAACAAGCATACAAGCTTGTCGGGTCAAAACCACATTCTATTCTGGTCTTCGCTTAATCATGCGTTTTGAGCCGTAAACCTTTCCTTAAAACTAACCGGTCTAAGTTACGACTTAAATAAGACCCGTTAGGAATCTAATAGGTTAATAAAACCTTCGTTCCAGATTGAGAGCCCCAGTAGAAGTACTTGGGCTTGCTGATTATAATATACGGCTGAGTATAAATTGCATTTGCTAGCTCAGGTAAATACTCTTAACTTATTTTCCCTATACGGGCTTGGGATACGGTATTATAATAATACCGCTTGGTCGGGTATTGAATGTTTAGTCGTATTGTGATTAAATTATTGAGGTAAACCGCTTTAATCTGTATTGTTTGAAATAAAAGCCTTTAGGGGTTAATGACCATGTCCCGGATATCCTTGACATCATTGTATTATAAAATGGCCACGTCTTAAGCACGGGGTGTAGGCATACACCTGATCGTCGCTTAAGGGAAACGGTATCTCACTCTCTTGTGGGCTTATACTTGTGGTGTGTCTGTTAATTTTGACTCGGTTTCTACATCGGGCCCTGAACGTATAACGAACATGTAAATCTGTATACAAGATTGTTTTTATATAATTGTCCCAAGTTATAAAAGATATGTTGTGCCTTGTGCATTCAAATCAATTTTATTAAACCTTTTCAAATGAGTCGGTTAATTGTATTTACCAGTGTAAACTGACGTATTTTCCAAAAAGGCTAAGTGACAGGTACTGAACGAAATTGGCTGGAAGCTCAGGGCGTAAATAAGGAATCTTGCAAGTTCTAGGCGTCTAAAGTCTGTTGAACAATGTTCATGTTTTAAGATCCGCCTGTGGATCCTTTACTTTCCGTTGTAATACTGGATATTACTTTATATTCGGATTGTAATATATTTATCTTTTGCTTCCGCTGTGCATTTATATATTGTGTTGTTTGACTATGATGTTACCAACTACGTCACGATACTCCCCACCGGGGCCACCGGTAATACGTGGAAATATCGGGGTGTGACAACTACTTAGCCGAGGGTAACGTCACCTTCAAAAGAGGGGCCTACCATAATATGCATTAATAACTTAATTAATTATCTTTCAATAATCCGACCCTTTAGGATTGTATCCTTGCTGACTCAAACTACTGGGTTGGGGGTAACGTCGCCTTCAAAAGAGGGGCCTACTACACTAACTAAGATAATCTCTTAAAAAGTGCAAAAGTGCGGAAATAATCAAAGGTTACACTATACACGAGTCGGAGCCAAGTGATTCATCTTGTCTATCTGTTTTTATTTATTTTATTTTCAGCATTTTAGTTAGTTTTTATTTTTCTAGTCTAAAACCTTTTTCTAATTTTTTGATTTGATTAGACGTTGAGGATAAACCGGTACTAAAAGCTCTTGTGTCCTTGGACGAGCTCGGTATCTTACCAACACTATACTACGCTCACGATGGGTGCACTTGCCCATATGTGTGTTTAGTGTTAGTAAATATCGTGTTTTATAAATTTAAAACTTGACTAAAGAAAGTGTAAAAGGGCTTAAAATATACTTAAACCTATATATACACCTAACGCACATCAAGTTTTTGGCGCCGTTGCCGGGGACACAAGGATTTTTAGAAAGTTAGGAATCAGCGGCCTAATCAGTTTTTCAAAACTTTCTCAAAACGCGCGCACATTTTTCTGCATTTTAGTTTAGTTTTGCATTTACAGTAGGTTAAACACGGGCCGTGCTCGCTGTACACGTGGCCGTGCTGCATAATTTTCACAAAACACCCAGATACAGTAGCTTGAACACGGGCCGTGCTCACTGAACACGCCCCGTGCTCAACGAAATCAGTAACTTTAATTAAAACGCCCAGATACAGATTCTGTACACGGGGCCGTGTCCACTGAACACGGGGCCGTGTCCAGCCTCTGTTTCCGTTATTATTTTTTTTTTCTGATCTCGAGACTTGGTTGTGGTCTGCTGAGTGATTCTTATGGATCAATACTCAGGAGGTTACAACTACACCTATGAGGAGGATGATTATAGGAATAACTATTGCACTAATTATGGTGACCCGCACTCGGTTCAATGTTGTAACTTATATCAACCATCCACTTCATACACCTACTATGAGGAGCCCAGGTACGAGCCATCAACTTCATACACATCCTATGAAGACCAAACGTATGAACCTCCTCCCTCATACTCATATTTTGATGAACCAAGGTATGTGCCTTCTTACTCATACTTTGAGGAACCAAGATATGAGCCACCACCTTCATATGCTTATTATGAGGAACCATGGCGTGAACAACCCACCTCATATGAGTACTATGAAGAACAAAATTACGACCCTTATCCATCATATGCTTACAATGAAGAACAATGGTGTGAACCATCTACTTCATATGGGTATTATGAGGAACAAAGGATCGAACAACCGGATTCAAGCTCTGAAAATCCCGATCCTTTTTCTATAACCGAAGTGACCGATAGGATATTAGAACACCTTAGAGTTATCGATCGCTATATAAAAGAATCTCGCGCAAGGGAAGAGGAGTCCCGCGCAAGAGAACAATTAAATAAAGAAGAGATAACTGAAAGTGTGAAAATGGAAGAACAAATAAGTGAAAAACCGACAAATGAGTTAAACAACGAAAAAGGTGAGTCCGACAACGTTAAAATTCAAGAAGAGTCTAATTTTGAAAAAATTAATCTCTTGTCACCTTCTTTTGAAAATCATTGTTTAGTTCCAACTCATGCTAAGTTTTTAAAAGAATTAAACACTAACACTAAAATTCATGAAACGGTAAGTGTTAAGTTAACTAATGATCAAACCTCGCTAATAAAAGAAGACCCATTTGAAATTAACATTACACCGGTTCCATGTTTCTTTCAAAATTCATTTATTAGTAATGTCACAATCGATAAAGATCTTTGTGTTAACATAATGCCTAACTACATTTTCGAAAAATTAAGTATTAGTGATTTTTCTCCACTTCAAATACCCATTTTCTTATCCAATTGGAAGGTAATAAAATCAATCGGTGTAGTTGAGGATGTCTTGGTTCAAACAAATCAAATGGTAGTCCCCACCGACTTTGTCATCCTCGATGACGCTCCTCTAGTGTTGGGACGACCATTTGTAAAAACTCACGAAGCTTTGAAAAACCGGAAGTACAACAATCTACCTCTTCAATTAGGGGCATTTAAAAAGAGTGCCGATCTTGAGCGGTCAATGAAATATCCATTCGGCAATAATGACCCCCTAATTGAAGATGAGGATGAACCACCCGATACAAGTGAAAAGTTTGACCACTTTGTTGAAGAAGAGGTCGCCATAGAACAAACTTTTAAAGTTCTTGATCAAAATGAGCAACCAAATAAGGAGTCTCCTAAAGACCCACCTCTTGAGCTCAAAGAACTTCCAAAAGGTTTGGTATATGCTTTTCTAGACAAAGATGGTAAATTACCTGTAATTATTTCATCTAAATTAGATAGTTTAGAAAAAGAAAAATTAATTAACCTTTTGAAAAGACACAAAAATGCGATCGCTTGGAAACTTGTAGACATTAAAGGAATAAGTCCTTCCATGTGCACGCACAAAATTTTAATGAATGATGATTACAAATCAGTAATACTACCACAATGTCGAGTAAATCCAAATGTTCAAGAAGTGGTTAAAAATGAAGTCATCAAATTGCTTGACGCTGGACATATTTACCCTATCTCCGATAGTCCTTGGGTAAGTCCCGTCCAAGTAGTTCCAAAGAAAGGAGGTATGACAGTAATAACTAACGAAATGAATGAATTAATACCAACGAGAACCGTCACAGGATGGAGAGTATGTATAGATTATAGACGATTAAATGAAGCAACAAGGAAAGATCACTTTCCTTTGCCCTTCATTGATCAAATGTTAGAAAGATTATCCAGTCATAAATTTTATTGTTTCTTGGATGGTTTTTCAGGTTACTTTCAAATCCTGATAGCACCCGAAGACCAAGAAAAGACAACCTTCACATGTCCATATGGAACTTTTGCTTATCGACGCATGCCATTTGGTCTATGTAATGCCCCCGCAACATTCCAACGTTGCATGGTAGCCATCTTTCACGACATGATAGAAAAGACAATGGAAGTCTTCATGGACGACTTTTCTATCTTTGGGGATTCATACGACCAATGCCTCGATAACCTTGAACGAATGCTATCCCGATGTGAGGAAATTAACCTCGCCCTTAACTGGGAAAAATGCCATTTCATGGTAACGGAGAGAATAGTACTCGGTCACAAAATCTCAAGCGAAGGAATGGAGGTGGATCGAGCCAAAATAGACACCATTTCTCAACTACCACCACCATCCTCCATTAGAGCTATCAGGAGTTTCCTAGGACATGCCGGATTTTATAGGCGGTTTATCAAAGACTTTTCTAAAATATCAAGGACTCTAACAAAATTACTTGAAAAAGATGCCCCTTTCATCTTTGACAAGGATTGCAATCAAGCATTCCTAACCCTAAAGGAAATGCTAGTCAATGCACCTATCATGATAGCACCTGATTGGAAATTTCCTTTCGAAATCATGTGTGATGCAAGTGACTTTGCAGTTGGAGCTGTCTTGGGACAAAGAAAAGCATTTCCACCCAATTTATTATGCTAGTAAAACACTAAACGATGCACAAGAAAATTACACAACAACTGAAAAAGAATTACTAGCTGTGGTATTTGCTTTTGATAAATTTCGTTCTTATCTTGTTCTTTCTAAAACTATAGTCTATACAGATCATGCAGCCATTCGATATCTCTTCAAAAAGCAGGACGCAAAACCACGTTTGATTCGGTGGATTCTACTACTCCAAGAATTTGATATTGAAATCAAAGACAAAAGAGGAGTAGAAAATACCGCGGCAGATCATCTTTCGCGCTTAGAAGACCCAGCTTTGGAGGCAACCAGGGACGAGCAAATCAACGAAAAATTTCCAACGGAGTCCCTAGAAATGGTGGAATACAAGGAAGAACCATGGTACGCTGACTATGCTAACTACCTAGCTAGCGGTATAGTCGCAAAAGGTTGGCCACATCATCAAAGAAAAAAATTCTTTACTAATGTGAAACATTATTTTTGGGAAGATCCATATCTTTTCAAAATGTGTGCCGACCAACTCATCCGACGATGCGTACATGGTAGCGAAGCACGAAGAATTCTCCGCCATTGTCACGAAGGTCCATACGGAGGACATCATGGTGCCGCGAGTACCGCACGAAAGGTATTTGATTCAGGATTTTATTGGCCAACCATTTAAAAAGACGCCCAAAGTCTTGTCAAGACTTGCGATGCTTGCCAAAGAACAGGTAATATTTCTTCCAAAAACGAAATGCCACAAAATGGCATTCTTGTTTGTGAAATTTTTGATGTGTGGGGACTCGACTTTATGGGACCTTTCCCACCGTCAAAAGGAAACAAATATATACTTGTGGCAGTAAATTACTTGTCTAAATGGGCCGAGGCCGAGGCACTTCCAACAAATGATGGAAGAGTAGTGGTAAGATTTCTGAAAAAACTATTCTCTCGTTTTGGCACACCTAAAGCATTAATAAGTGATGGAGGTACCCATTTTTGCAACCATCAACTTGAATTTTTTTTAACAAGATATGGGGTCTATCACCGGGTCTCAACAGCATATCACCCTCAAACTAATGGACAAGCCGAAGTGACTAATAGAGGTTTAAAACGAATACTTGAAAAAACCGTAGGGTTAAATAAAAAGGAATGGACAGATAAATTAGATGATGCTTTATGGGCTTTTCGAACTGCTTATAAAACAACAATAGGTACAACCCCATACAAGCTAGTCTATGGAAAAAGTTGTCACTTGCCAGTAGAAATTGCACACAAAGCCTACTGGGCAATTAAAAATGTAAACTTAGATTTAGAATTTGCTGGTAAAAATCGATTTTGTCAATTAAATGAATTAGACGAGCTTAGGAATTATGCATACTCAAACTCTGAAATTTATAAGGAAAGAATGAAAAACTTGCATGACAAACATATTAAACCTAATGAATTTCGAGTGCGAGATCAAGTTCTTTTGTTTAATTCACGACTTTGATTGTTTCCCGGTAAATTAAAGTCTAGGTGGTCAGGACCTTTTTCCATCACCCATATTTTCCCACACGGTGCAGTAGAAATTAAATCTCGGAATGGAATTCCATTCAAAGTCAATGGCCAACGGCTGAAACTCTATCAAGGATTCATTGAGGATGAAGAGGAGGAGATCTCGCTTCAGACGGTCGACGAATGAAAGCATCAATATCATACCTGGTAAGTTACGAACAATTGGGACGACATCTAAATCGGTAAGTCTTCTAACCAAAATTTTTTGGGAAACAGGGCATTCACACGAGCACTAAAAAAAAAACTTTAAAACTTTGCTCGGCACGAGGCCGTGTCCGCGCTACTGTCGGGATATATCCCCTTTTTCATAACAGTTACACCATTCCACACGCCCCGTTTCCCCAAAAACGCTCTGGTTCAAGGCGATTTTTCGCAGATTTTCAACGTCTCCTATAGTTCTAACAACATCAAGGAATGATTCTATCATCATTAGTTGTTAGATTTAGCACTTGCATGTAGTTAGAACTTCAAAAATTTGGGGAAAAATCTAGGGTTCATGAACTCCATCCGGATTGAACTTAAAATTTTTGCCTAAATCTGTTAGCATTTAGTTAGATTAATCTTTTAGGAAGTAAATCCACTTGTATTGTTCATAGATTCGCCCGATTTCTCACAAAAACCCCAAACCCTTGTTTTTAAACCGAAAAAAGATAAAATTGAATGGGTAAACGGGTTGTTTTGTGAAAAACGGCACTTGGGGTTTCATTTTCAGGGGAAACCGCACCTAATGGACCAAAAAATTTCAAGTTTTCGAAACCGGGACGAAAAATGGAATTTTGGTGTAACAGACGCCTGGACACGGGGCCGTGTCCGCTGAACACGGGGTCGTGTCCAGCTCGCTGTTTGCAGTTTTTTCGAAAATTCTACTGTTTCGTGCTAACTTTTGTTGTATTCTTTCAAATGGCAAGGAAGTTCACGAGGTTTAACGCAAATGAGCTCGATACTAGGGCTATATACGAAGTACTTCAAACAAGACCGGAAGAATACCCAAGACAAGTATGCATGGATTTGTTAGCATTGGTGAACCAACTTGACCGCTTCAACAACCTTGTCACCGGCCACTAAGAGTCTCCTTAACAACTCGACTTCGTTCCGTCCACGAGTGCACTTTGGAATTCTATAGCACCTTCACGTTCAATTCAAGGTGCGACCCATTTGACAATGATGGGGTAGCATTCCGATGTGGTGGAACTAGGTACTCGATTTCAATGGCACAATTTGGGTCGATTGTCGGGCTGTATGCGGAGGAAGATGCGGGCAAAGAGGAGAATACCGGAGGGATGCGAGAGATCGATGAGAACTATCGCCAAGCCACGTGGGCTCAGATTGGTGAAGGGCACTACAATCCGAGTAGTACTAAGAGCACTAAGTTGAGGGACCCGCTCTACCGATACATCCATAGGCTCCTCGGCTACTCTCTTAGCCAAAGGCATGATAGCGGTGGCGTTGTTGGGTTGAGAGATTTGGTTGTCCTCCACTGCATCCATAACCGCAGACACCTTGATGTTCCATTCCTCCTGCTCCGAAACATGCATTTGAACCGACTTGCTACTTCACCAACCCCTTTCTTCTTTGGAGGATGGGTATACCGTCTCTTCAAGCACTTCACAAACATACCTAGGTCATTGGAAAGGAGCCCATGGTCGGGGAGGGTAGACATACACATTTGCCGCTCAATGAACCTAATTTATGAGGCTGAAGACGGGACGGTTAGCTTCCAAAGGATGCAGGGGCATGCATGGAACCCGCAAGAGGCACTTGTCCTTCACGCTCCACAACATCATCAGTACCAGTACCAGCCCCACGGTGATCCGGGCCAATCCTCCTCAGGAGGCGGTTTTCCTAACTTCCAAAGTTTACATGATTTATTGCAGGAAAACCTCATGTGCACCAGGAACACCTATAATATAGCAAGCAACACGTACAATTGGGTTGGAGCAATCGAGAGAAACATATCCGATATCCAAGATGATATTGGAAATATCCGGGAGTACAATGCGGGGCACGGTGGAGATGATGATGATGAGGACGAGGACATGGACTAGGCGGGAGGAGCAGAGGCAGAAATGGTTGGTTGGTGATCCCACAGGTTAACCTTTTTTTTTATCTTGAACAATTTCCAGCCTGCGTGCCGTGTGTCGAACAATTTACTTTCCTTTAACTCTTTTTATTTTCTGCATTTGTTTTTCTTTCTAACTTTGTGATGGATGGGATGTTGAACGTTGGTAATTTAGGATGTTTGCTATGTTTTGGTGTAGTGCTTATTGCTAAAACAGGTACATACGAGGCTTAGAGCACTAAACCTTAGTGCTACTAAAGCTGGGACAGGAAAACCAGAGCCAGAAACCTGTTTTTCAACCTTGCAGATTGTCTACACGGGGTCGTGTCCAGCCGACACGCCCCCGTGCCCACTATCCCAGACCTGCTGTTTGTCTAAATCTGCAGATTTATGACAGACACGGGGTCGTGCCCATTGGACACGCCCCCGTGTCCACCTTCTGTAAGTTTTCGTTACTGGCACATGAACACGGGGTCGTGTCCATCAGACACGGGGCCGTGTCCAGCGCCGAGTAACACAATTTTTTGCTTTTTCACACCTTTTTACACATTCAATCAACCTAAAAACTTATTTTTGGGACACATTGAGGACAATGTGTAATTTAAGTGTGGGGGGGGGGGGATGCTAAAACCTTGAATCTTACAAGTCCTAACTACAAGCCTTACACAAAACTCTATTGGAACCGCTAATCACCCCAATTTTTTTCAAAAAAATTTCATTTTTTTGTACTTGTCTAGGTTTAACTTGGGAGTTTCAAATTCCAAAAAGGTTATATTTGTACAAATTTACAACCGATAGCGTCGTGATAAAAAAGAACCAACATAAGAAAATTATGAAACGGCATGACAAGCTTAGTTAAAATTTGATTATATATACTTGATCACATAAAAAAAAAAACCCATTCCCACAAAAGTGAGTTTTGAGCCTTTATTGAGCACACAAATACATATCATTAAACTAAATGCTCATTTTTCGTTTCTTGTGTGAATAGCCGCTTGGTTCTTACGACTCTAGAACTTGCCACGACGATGCATTCCCAGTCCTTACCAACTTAAACCCGAGTAAGTAAATGATGGAGGCATTAGGACTAACCCTTTTCATTTCTACACCATTATTTTCTTTTTTTTACCACCTACCCAAAATCCCCCTAGTTAGCCCCTTTGAGCCTAAACCTTTTCATTTCATAACCCAAACCAAACACCCTTTCACCCACCAAAACCCTTTTTATTTTTAACCTTTTATTTTAGTAACAAGCACGGTTTTTCTTATGACTCTAAAAAAAATAAATAAATAAATAAATTTTTTTGATGATGAAGCAAAAGAGAAATAAACAAACAATTTTATCAAAAATAACTTTGTTTGAATAAAAGCTTCATCAAAATAAAAAGTTGCAAAAAAAAAAATAATAATAGAAAGTCTTACGAAAACAGACGCTTGTTACACTTTTCGCCCTTTCACTAACCACTAACCCAACCACCTACCTTTAACCCAAGCCTAACCCTTCACCCAAAAGTCCTCTTGATATTTACAAAGCTATATAGTTAAAAAGGAGGAGGATTGATTGCTTGTCCTTCACGCTCCACAACATCATCAGTACCAGTACCAGCCCCACGGTGATCCGGGCCAATCCTCCTCAGGAGGCGGTTTTCCTAACTTCCAAAGTTTACATGATTTATTGCAGGAAAACCTCATGTGCACCAGGAACACCTATAATATAGCAAGCAACACGTACAACCGGGTTGGAGCAATCGAGAGAAACATATCCGATATCCAAGATGATATTGGAAATATCCGGGAGTACATTGCGGGGCACGGTGGAGATGATGATGATGAGGACGAGGACATGGACTAGGCGGGAGGAGCAGAGGCAGAAATGGTTGGTTGGTGATCCCACAGGTTAACCTTTTTTTTTATCTTGAACAATTTCCGGCCTGCGTGCCGTGTGTCGAACAATTTACTTTCCTTTAACTCTTTTTATTTTCTGCATTTGTTTTTCTTTATAACTTTGTGATGGATGGGATGTTGAACGTTGGTAATTTAGGATGTTTGCTATGTTTTGGTGTAGTGCTTATTGCTAAAACAGGTACATACGAGGCTTAGAGCACTAAACCTTAGTGCTACTAAAGCTGGGACAGGAAAACCAGAGCCAGAAACCTGTTTTTCAACCTTGCAGATTGTCTACACGGGGTCGTGTCCAGCCGCCACGCCCCCGTGCCCACTATCCCAGACCTGCTGTTTGTCTAAATCTGCAGATGTATTGACACGTGTCATAAGCTTTGAACGTGCGAAAGAATACTTTAGAGGGACTAAAGTTGACAAACAAAGAAACTATGTGAATATAAGGGTTCAAAATGTCAACAATGGATAAATATACTTTACTATAACCCTACATGATGTTTATAACCTTAAACGAACAAATCAGGGATCGTACGAAGCTAATTGTGAAAGAAAGTGAGGAATTACAAACGACAAGGGTTAAATATGTCAACATGTTTAAAGTATACCTCTGAGTGACCTTTTAGCAAACCCGAAGCTTTGTAACGATTAATTATGCTCACTAGAATGCGTGCTAAAAATTTCACCAAGTTTCGTTATCGTATGAGAAAGTTATGATCAAATTCGTATGCGAGGGGTTAAAGCGTAAACGTTGAAAGTTATGACTTTTCGAGTAAACATAAAGGGACCAAGGACTTCAAAAAATTTGTATAAGTCTTGGAGCCCTTATAAATCAATTTAGAGGGCTTATAATGCAAGAAACAATGTGAAAACGACGTTTAGGAGGACCGGGGACTAAAAATAAAATTAAATGAAACATGGTAACCTGATCGCCACCTTCACGCGGCCCGCGTAAAGGTAAGGGTATCCTTTACGCGGCCCGCCTACGACCCCCAGATGCAGAATTAACAGGCAGCTGCCTGTTGAAGCCTTTAACCGACTCCAATTGCTTTGATTCAATACCATGGGCTTCCTAAACTGGTATTTAGGCCTTAGGGACACTTGTGGATGATCCATGATCAATTGTAGCATTGGTTGTCAACAATCTAGTGAGTTTTAAATCACTATATAAGAACCCACAATGTGCAAACTTTTTATCATTCATCTTCTGGTCATTTCTGGAGCATAAGGACCATCCTCAAGCATTCCAAATCGTTCATAGGACTTGTGTAAGTATCCTCAACCTTCCTTATTTAAGTTTTGATTAGTTTATAGCCTTAAAGTCAAACCGTCGTAATTAACGGTTGACTTATTGCTTAGTCATTAATGATCCAGCGTTTAGTCAAACTTAAGGTTGTTATAAGTTGGTAATTATGTGGGTAATAAACCCTTAAAAGGGCACCCTCTGTTTCCCTTTCTAACTAGGTCAAATGTCGGGTCAAACGTAATCCGAAAAAGTCAACAGAAATGCATTTTTCGAATTAATACATAATTAACATTGTAGAAGGCGTGTAACCTGTTTTAACACTCATATAACTTAATAATCAATGTAAGAACATGTCTAAACATGTTTGATCCGACAATTTTCAGCTTAGGATCGATTCGGAACCGAAAGGCGCATAGTTTGACTTTTGCTTTGACTTCAGTTCTGACTCGATTTAGTATGGTTTGGAAATGCCTTAGAGCTTCCTTAGGACCAGGCTACATGTTAGCATAACCCTCTGTGGTTGGTTCATTGATTATCCGATTCGTTTACACGTTTCCGTTAATTGCCTAAACGTTGACCATAATGCCCTTTTGACCATAAAACGAGAATTTTGGATATGTGAAATGACAATAATCCTTGTTACTGAATAATAAACATGTCCGTAAATTTTCACGTCAGCTGGAGGTCTAGATTAGGAGTTATGATCAATGACGTAATCAGAACGCTTCTTAGTAATTAAACGGCGTCATTAGCGTAAAGCCTATCTAAACCCAATTTTTGACACCAAACCTTTTACCCACTGATTTAATATAATATTTTGGGATTTTTGAAGATTTTTAATTATTTTTAAACTGATCATAAGCTAGGATTACCGCCTTGATTCGGTAAATACCGAATATACCCTTTTAGGCCATAAAATGAGTTTTACAAATCCTTTTGACACCAATCCAATTGCTACTGATTTTAAATAATAAATGAAGTGTTTTGAACCTTATGAACTGACCTGGAAACTCAGATTCCTATTTTAACCCGTAAATCGCTTAAAACGACGTTATACGCGTATTAAACGCATAGTAAGGGTTTAAAACCATTTTTTCATATAAGACATATTACCAACTGATATGACCTAATAAAATAAGTTATTTTACTGATATATTCGGACCCGAATCTTAGAATTTTAATTAATCTCTTTTATAATCTTTAAAATGACCAAAATACCCCTACGGGGCTTATTTTGAGATTAAACTCGTTTTGGGCATAATGGAAGATATCCTAGTGATATCACAACATATTTAAGGCATATTAACTTAGGAAACCTGTATATGACTCTTATGGTTACCAGTTACGCTTCTTGCGCGTTCGGTTCGGTTTATGTAACTAGTTTGCAAAAATTAGCCGAAACGGGTCAAACCTTATCCTTTTTATCTCAAAATCTAGAATGTGTTTAGTTTACCCATATTATACAAGTCTTCAAACTTGTCGGGTCTAAATCACATTCTATTCCGGTCTTCGCTTAATCATGCGTTTGAACCGTAAACCTTCCTTAAAACTAACCGGTCTAAGTTACGACTTAAATAAGACCCGTTAGGAATCTAATAGGTTAATAAAACCTTCGTTCCAGATTGAGAGCCCCAGTAGAAGTACTTGTGCTTGCTGATTAGAATATACGGCTGAGTATAAATTGCATTTGCTAGCTCAGGTAAATACTTTTAACTTATTTTCCCTTATACGGGCTTGGGGTACGGTATTATAAAAATACCGCTTGGTCGGGTGTAGAAACCTTTTAATCAGAGATGATTAAATTGCATAATCCCGTTTTAATCTGTATTGATTGATAATAAATAACATTAGGGGTTAATGACCGTGTCCTGGATATCCTTGGCTCATTTTAAAAAGTGAATGGCCATAACTTAAGCACAAGGTGTAGGCATAACACCTCCTGTTGCGTATGTAAAAGATATACTCACTCGTAAGGATGTCTTCTTGTGAGTTATACTTATGGTGTGTCGATTAATCTTGACCGGCTTGTATTGTATAATCACCGGCCCTAAATGTTGGACAACCATGTAAATCGGATACAAGATTTTTATTAATAAAATTGTCCCAAGTTATAAAAGATATTTTGTGCCTCGTGCATTCAAATCAATTTTTAAACTCTTTTCCAAAATGAGTCAGTTGATTGTATTTACCAGTGTAAACTGACGTATTTTCCAAAAAGGTTAAGTGACAGGTACTGAGCGTAATTGGCTGGAAGCTCAGGGCGTTAATAAGGAATCTTGCAAGTTCTAGATGCCTGAAGTCAGTGGAACAGTTTCTTTTATTTGATCTTCCTGTGGATCCTTTACTTTCCGTTGTAATACTTTGATATTACTTTATATTCGAATTGTAATATATTTATCTTTTGCTTCCGCTGTGCATTTATATATTGTGTTGTTTGACTATGATGATATCAACTACGTCACGATACTCCCCTACCGGGCCCACCGGTAAAACGTGGAAATATTGGGGTGTGACAGGTTGGTATCAGAGCCAACATTGAGTGAATTAAACACTAGCCTTTTGTGTTTAATCTCAATGACAAATTATCACATTCCTTGATCTTCTGAGTCTAGACTTAACATAGGAATAATCTTAATCCTAATCTGGAAATTTTGCTTCAAATTTTTTTGGATACGTCGCCAAACGAAGAAGCCGTAATAGGAGTTCTCCACACCCGGAGCCTTAAAATGCTGAGCTTCGTACGGCGGCCAGGGTGAAACGTTCAACCAAGGAGAAAGCATTCAGAAATAAAATGAAGAATAAACTCTTTTTTTGCTGAAGATCGTTTCCTTAATAGTCCTTCTAATGACATATTTATTTATTTTTCAGTCCCTACTAGGACAACATTATTCCTTTCAAGTCCCGCTTAGGGCAACTCTGTACTTTTATTTTCATATAGTGGATTGATTAAATTTAAGTTTTCATTCTAAACATGAAATATGAAATAAATGAAAAACAACATTTTTTAAGACCTACCATTATAATAAAATAGCAAAAATCTAAAAAAAGGATAAGACCTAGCCACGTGTCATTTTTAGACATGGCCAAGATGGTAATACCTATTCAAGATATTCAGATCCTTGTTAACACCTAAGAACGTGTTAGCACTTTTGACAAATGTGATTCGAGGAAATCACAACAGTCATCCTTATATTGGATTCTTCCAATTTTCTTATCTAGCCTAGTGATTTAGAAATCATGGCTTAAATCATCGAATAAAGATGATCATATTATTAAACAACTAAGAACGTGTTAGCACTCTTGACAAAAGTGATTCGAGAAAATCACAATAGTCATCCCTATATTGGAAATTCTCAAATTTCCTGATTGAGTCTAATGATCTAGAAATCATGGCTTATATCATCCTATAAGATGATCATATTATAAACATCCGTTAGTGATGAAGTGCCTACGGGCTAAACTTGTTGTCCGATAAGACAACGACAGTGGTGGTCTTTGACCTCCTGTCTAAAAATGTTGGACCATGTCCAAGCATAATAGACGGTATGATCCAGACAATCTCGACTAATAGCATCTGAGAAGATGATCATATTGTAACCATCCCTCAGAAGGGAAATGCCCACGGGCTATATCTATTGTCCTAAAAGACGAAAGACAGTTGAAGTCTTTGGCTCTCTGTCAAGGAAAGGTAATGAAATATGTTCAAACCTTAATGCCTCGATTCTCTGAAATCATGGCTTATAAAATTTAAAACTGTCCTTGTGACTAGTCCTTTTTGCGCCACTTTAATATCCTTAATGTTTTATAACTAGGATAAATTATAATGAAAATACTAATTAAATATAACTAACAAATTAACCAATATGGTTTATATTACCATGGTTGATGAATCGTCAAAAATGATGATTCCATAATAACCTCTGAATAAATCATTGTCAATGTTTATGTAGCCATCAAGCTACATGGCTGGATTAGATGAAGTTAACAGCCACATGGAGGAGAACAATGATGCTACCAGAATTAATGTAACTAGAGCAGAACTGCAGGCAATAATAGATTATGCTGTTACTCGAGCTCTTGACAGACAGTATGATGAATCAAATGATACCCACTCTAAGACTCTATCTGTAGCTCGTAGTAAGCCCCCTTCTAAAACACATGAGTTGAGGGAGGACGATGTTCATGACTTGTCAAATCAACGGAGTATTCCGTCTAGACAGGTTGTGTTTCATCAAGAGGCACCAGTTAAAACCTGCTCATATAAATATTTTGTCTCCTGCAAGCCCAGAGACTTTACAGGAGAAAAAGGGGCCATCGATTGCATGACATGGCTCGATGAGATAGACGCTGTTGTTGACATCAGCGGTTGTGCGGAGCAAGATGTTGTGAAATTTGTTTCACAATCATTCAAAGGAGAAGCGTTGGCATGGTGGAGATCGTTGCTCCAAGCCACGGGAAAGGTTCTACTCTACAACTTATCTTGGGATCAATTTGTTGCATTAGTCAAGGAAAACTATTGCCCTCAGCATGAGGTAGAAAAGATAGAATCAGACTTCTTGACTCTGGTCATGGAGAATTTGGATTGTCAGGCATACGTGACAAGTTTCAACACTATGTCCCGCCTAGTTCCTTATTTAGTCACCCCTGAACCTAAACGCATAGCGCGTTTCATTGGAGGCCTAGCACCAGAGATAAAAGGAAATGTTAAAGCATCTAGGCCAACCACATATAGGTCCGCGGTGGACTTATCCTTATCTCTCACCTTAGATGCAATCAGAATTAAGTCTGTTAAGGCTTCTGGCGAGGGAAGAAGAGAAAGAGAGGAGGAAAACTCTCATCAATATAACAAGAAGAAGAAGGGAAGCTCCGAGCGTGGGAAAGATTCCGAGATTTGGAAAAGCTCGAGTCAGTTCAATAATAAGCCCAAATGCAGTAACTGCAGAAAACAACATTCTGGAAAATGTACGATTGACCCAAGTGCTAAATTGTGTGGAATATGCAAGACCAAGGGTCACAAAACTTTAGATTGCAAGGAATTGAAGAACGCGACATGTTATAATTGTAACGAGGAAGGGCACATCAAAACCAACTGCCCAAAACTTATAAGGAAGCCTGGTGAGGCCAAGAGAACAAATGCATGAGACTTCCAGAGGAACACCCAGGAGATAATGCAGAATGATAACTATATATCAGGTACCTTTCCTTATCAAAAGATTTATGCAGAAATTTACTTGATGCTGGCACACATGATTCTATGATTATCGATAAATGTTGAGATCTGTTGTCTCCGCCTGACTAAGACTCCGGTCAATTAACGCGAGATAGAAATTGGCCGATGATACTTTAAAGAATGCTCCAACAAATCTTAGATTGATATCTTATATCTATTAGGAATCACTCTTTTCTGATATCCCTATGGCAAGCCTTCAAGCTACCTAAATTCTTCAATATAATAAAGACAGATGTGACGTTTTGATCCTCTGTTAGAAAAGTGATGGACTAGGTCCAAACCTTAAATGCCATTGATGGTCTTTTGCGACCTAGGCTAAGTAATATTAATATATATTTTAAATAACGTTCATTAAGAATGTTAGTGCTATATTAGCCTGTATGGGTTATTGATACCATGGTTAGTATATATATTAAGGCCGTCAGGATGAGAAATAGCAGTTGATGGATTGCAACTAAGAAATTGTTTTATTGGTGTTAGGAACCAATATCGAGTATGGCAAACTCGGATAAGACAACAGTCAATCGCGCCATAGATGACGCGACGCATGCTAATGATGCTGAAATTGTGAACCTAAGAATTTCCAAAGATGTTCTTCAAACTATGATAGACGCAGCTGTTGGAAAAGCTGTGAAGAAGGCTGTGAAAAAGTTCAAGGAGCCCCATGCTGCTCGGTCCAAATTTTATCTAGGACCACATTTCCCTACTCTTAAGGAGGATCTCGTTCATGCCTCTGATGCAAAGGATGAACTAAAAAGGAAAAGGGAGGTAGATAACTCCCAGAGTTCTAAGAAAAAGAACAAACAAAAGTCCGACCAGAAACCAGTATGTGAGACCTGCAAGAAGCGCCATTATGGGAAATGCAGGTTCGAACCAAAATCCAAATCGCAGCCCAGGGCTTGTGGGATCTGCAAGTCTAAGGGACATAAAACGTTGGACTGTAAGGACATGAAGAATGCAGTCTGCTTCGGCTGTAATGAGAAAGGCCACATCAAGACTACGTGCCCTAAATCTGTCAAAGGAAATGCGGTTAAGGAAGGAAAGCCTAAAAATGGAAGCGCCTAAAATGCCTGAGCTAGTCCATAAGTAATGGCATCAGGTACATTCCTTAACATTTTATCAGTGATTTAAATACTAAAAGTTCTTATTTTTTTTGTTCGGATACCAATAAATCCTTCATAAACAATAAGTATAACAAGCTTTTAAAACCTTTCATAAGAACCCTAAATATATTAAGTGTAAGGTAAAACTTACAGGTAGAAAATTCACAGGGACTATTTCTTCTATTCCTGTCAGAAATCTTCAATCATAAAGTCCTAATGTACCCTCTCTCCAGATAAAGTACATCATCATATGAAATTGATATCTCTTGATCTCTATTGATTTCGAATACCAAATGGTATGACAAAAGCGCCATATGAGGATTGGTGTATCTTAATATGTTCCATAGATTGCTTCCATGCCTGATCAGTATGGAGGTTTAATGCATGGAACCACAAAGATATCCCAATGATCATATGGTACTAAAGTCAACTAATGGCATTCAAAGAAGATATCTAGAAAATAGAATTTTTCCAAATAAATGTTTCCTGGTAAAGGAATTTGTGGACTCATAACATAAATGTGTCACTCATTTGGCACAAGCGTGGATGAATGAACTGGAGCCTGAGATTTGGAAAAATCTCTGTAACCTCCTTGTATCTTGGTTATCTTCTCCTAAGTTTACCCTGTTTACCTCCCTAGAGGCAAGTAGAGTTAAGATTAACATCCCGCTTTGGGTTGGAGTGTTGTAAGAACTCCGTGTTGATTATGGAATAATCGAAACCCTGATTAAGTAAATTTTTAAGATAGGAGATTCATATAGCCTAACTCGATATTCCGAGAGTTTGATATTGTTACATAAGATAGACGGTTCATTCTGCTTATGCATTCATTACCGCAACCCTATTTAGACAACGATTAAGAATCACCATCAACTACCCAGGATCATTGAGTTATTCAACTAGCTATAAGGATTAACCGTTCCTTACGATTAGTTTTGAGCAATGGTTGGAATAACCATCTCACCTTAAGATAAACTTTTCTATAATAGTTGATATATAAGCATCAAGGCTGCTCCTTTGGAGACCTTGTATAGATGGAATGTTAAACATCTATTGTTAGGACAATAGACTGGCAAGTCCAATTATCAGAATCTGAAAGTGTATTGGAAACAACAAATAAGATCACACAAATTAATAATCATTAGTAAGATGCCAGTATTCGGCAGAAAATCAAGGATTAATGAAAATAGCAAACCTCCTAAATTCTTGTTAAGGAATAAGGTTCAACAGAAGATGTCACCCAGGAAGGGTGTGCCAAATTTGTTAAATTATTAGGCTAGTTAAGCTCTGAATATATAGAATCATTCGAAGGAAATCGAATGTATCAAGATCAAGTAGCTTATAAGCTAAAACCTATTTAAGGAGCTTGGCGGAGCTCGCAATACATTGCACACTAGTGACTGAGGGATGTGTTTCGCCAATAAGTTAAGAAGCACTATCACATAATGATATGCAGATTATGATATGATGAGCAACCTGTATCAATTAAGGATCGACAGGTTAGGAAACTCCAACAGGATACATGTACCTAATATAAAAGTCGCTTTGGGAGCTTGGAAAGACTCCAGATATGTTAAAGAAGTTAAGACCATTATGCGACAAAAAGTATTTCCAGCATCTTAGCAAATCTCGAGGTCGAGATTTCTTTTAAGGGGGTGAGGATGTAACACCTCGAAAATTTACGTCCAATAATGTATTGACACATGTCATAAGCTTTGAACGTGCGAAAGAATACTTTAGAGGGACTAAAGTTGACAAACAAAGAAACTATGTGAATATAAGGGTTCAAAATGTCAACAATGGATAAATATAATTTACTATAACCCTACATGATGTTTATAACCTTAAACGAATAAATCAGGGATCGTACGAAGCTAATTGTGAAAGAAAGTGAGGAATTACAAACGACAAGGGTTAAATATGTCAACATGTTTAAAGTATACCTCTGAGTGACCTTTTAGCAAACCCGAAGCTTTGTAACGATTAATTATGCTCACTAGAATGCGTGCTAAAAATTTCACCAAGTTTCGTTATCGTATGAGAAAGTTATGATCAAATTCGTATGCGAGGGGTTAAAGCGTAAACGTTGAAAGTTATGACTTTTCGGGTAAACATAAAGGGACCAAGGACTTCACAAAATTTGTATAAGTCTTGGAGCCCTTATAAATCAATTTAGAGGGCTTATAATGCAAGAAACAATGTAAAAACGACGTTTAGGAGGACCGGGGACTAAAAATGCAATTAAATGAAACATGGTAACCTGATCGCCACCTTCACGCGGCCCGCGTAAAGGTAAGGGTATCCTTTACGCGGCCCGCCTACGACCCCCAGATGCAGAATTAACAGGCAGCTGCCTGTTGAAGCCTTTAACCGACTCCAATTGCTTTGATTCAATACCATGGGCTTCCTAAACTGGTATTTAGGCCTTAGGGACACTTGTGGATGATCCATGATCAATTGTAGCATTGGTTGTCAACAATCTAGTGAGTTTTAAATCACTATATAAGAACCCACAATGTGCAAACTTTTGATCATTCATCTTCTGGTCATTTCTGGAGCATAAGGACCATCCTTAAGCATTCCAAATCGTTCATAGGACTTGTGTAAGTATCCTCAGCCTTCCTTGTTTAAGTTTTGATTAGTTTATAGCCTTAAAGTCAAACCGTTGTAATTAACGGTTGACTTATTGCTTAGTCATTAATGATCCAGCGTTTAGTCAAACTTAAGGTTGTTATAAGTTGGTAATTATGTGGGTAATAAACCCTTAAAAGGGCACCCTCTGTTTCCCTTTCTAACTAGGTCAAATGTCGGGTCAAACGTAATCCGAAAAAGTCAACAGAAATGCATTTTTTGTTTTAATACATAATTAACATTGTAGAAGGCGTGTAACCTGTTTTAACACTCATATAACTTAATAATCAATGTAAGAACATGTCTAAACATGTTTGATCTGACAATTTTCAGCTTAGGATCGATTCAGAACCGAAAGGCGCATAGTTTGACTTTTGCTTTGACTTCAGTTCTGACCCGATTTAGTATGGTTTGGAAATGCCTTAGAGCTTCCTTAGGACCAGGCTACATGTTACCATAACCCTCTGTGGTTGGTTCATTGATTATCCGATTCGTTTACACGTTTCCGTTAATTGCCTAAACGTTGACCATAATGCCCTTTTGACCATAAAACGAGAATTTTGGATATGTGAAAAGACAATAATCCTTGTTACTGAATAATAAACATGTCCGAAAATTTTCACGTCAGCTGGATGTCTAGATTAGGAGTTATGCTCAATGACGTAATCAGAACGCTTCTTAGTAATTAAACGGCGTCATTAGCGTAAAGCCTATCTAAACCCAATTTTTGACACCAAACCTTTTACCCACTGATGTAATATAATATTTTGGGATTTTTGAAGATTTTTAATTATTTTTAAACTGATCATAAGCTAGGATTACCGCCTTGATTCGGTAAATACCGAATATACCCTTTTAGGCCATAAAATGAGTTTTACAAATCCTTTTGACACCAATCCAATTGATACTGATTTTAAATAATAAATGAAGTGTTTTGAACATTATGAACTGACCTGGAAACTCAGATTCCTATTGTAACCCGTAAATCGCTTATAACGACGTTATACGCGTATTAAACGCATAGTAAGGGTTTAAAACCATTTTGTCATATAAGACATATTACCAACTGATATGACCTAATAAAATAAGTTATTTTACTGATATATTCGGACCCGAATCTTAGAATTTTAATTAATCTCTTTTATAATCTTTAAAATGACCAAAATACCCCTACGGGGCTTATTTTGAGATTAAACTCGTTTTGGGCATAATGGAAGATATCCTACTGATATCACAACATATTTAAGGCATATTAACTTAGGAAACCTGTATATGACTCTTATGGTTACCAGTTACGCTTCTTGCGCGTTCGGTTCGGTTTATGTAACTAGTTTGCATAAATTAGCCAAAACGGGTCAAACCTTATCCTTTTTATCTCAAAATCTAGAATGTGTTTAGTTTACCCATATTATACAAGTCTTCAAACTTGTCGGTTCTAAATCACATTCTATTCCGGTCTTCGCTTAATCATGCGTTTGAACCGTAAACCTTCCTTAAAACTAACCGGTCTAAGTTACGACTTAAATAAGACCCGTTAGGAATCTAATAGGTTAATAAAACCTTCGTTCCAGATTGAGAGCCCCAGTAGAAGTACTTGTGCTTGCTGATTAGAATATACGGCTGAGTATAAATTGCATTTGCTAGCTCAGGTAAATACTTTTAACGTATTTTCCCTTATACGGGCTTGGGGTACGGTATTATAAAAATACCGCTTGGTCGGGTGTAGAAACCTTTTAATCGGAGATGATTAAATTGCATAATCCCGTTTTAATCTGTATTGATTGATAACAAATAACATTAGGGGTTAATGACCGTGTCCTGGATATCCTTGGCTCATTTTAAAAAGTGAATGGCCATAACTTAAGCACAAGGTGTAGGCATAACACCTCCTGTTGCGTATGTAAAAGATATACTCACTCGTAAGGATGTCTTCTTGTGAGTTATATTTATGGTGTGTCGATTAATCTTGACCGGCTTGTATTGTATAATCACCGGCCCTAAATGTTGGACAACCATGTAAATCGGATACAAGATTTTTATTAATAAAATTGTCCCAAGTTATAAAAGATATTTTGTGCCTCGTGCATTCAAATCAATTTTTAAACTCTTTTCCAAAATGAGTCAGTTGATTGTATTTACCAGTGTAAACTGACGTATTTTCCAAAAAGGTTAAGTGACAGGTACTGAGCATAATTGGCTGGAAGCTCAGGGCGTTAATAAGGAATCTTGCAAGTTCTAGATGCCTGAAGTCTGTGGAACAGTTTCTTTTATTTGATCCGCCTGTGGATCCTTTACTTTCCGTTGTAATACTTTGATATTACTTTATATTCGAATTGTAATATATTTATCTTTTGCTTCCGCTGTGCATTTATATATTGTGTTGTTTGACTATGATGATATCAACTACGTCACGATACTCCCGTACCGGGCCCACCGGTAAAACGTGGAAATATTGGGGTGTGACATTCACACCTTTTTACACATTCAATCAACCTAAAAACTTATTTTTGGGACACGTTGAGGACAATGTGTAATTTAAGTGTGGGGGGGATGCTAAAACCTTGAATCTTGCAAGTCCTAACTACAAGCCTTACACAAAACTCTATTGGAACCGCTAATCACCCCAAATTTTTTCAAAAAATTTTCATTTTTTTGTACTTGTCTAGGTTTAACTTGGGAGTTTCAAATTCCAAAAAGGTTATATTTTTACAAATTTACAACCGATAGCGTCGTGATAAAAAAGAACCAACATAAGAAAATTATGAAACGGCATGACAAGCTTAGTTAAAATTTGATTATATATACTTGATCACATAAAAAAAACCCATTCCCACAAAAGTGAGTTTTGAGCCTTTATTGAGCACACAAATACATATCATTAAACTAAATGCTCATTTTTCGTTTCTTGTGTGAATAGCCGCTTGGTTCTTACGACTCTAGAACTTGCCACGACGATGCATTCCCGGTCCTTACCAACTTAAACCCGAGTAAGTAAATGATGGAGGCATTAGGACTAACCCTTTTCATTTCTACACCATTATTTTCTTTTTTTTACCACCTACCCAAAATCCCCCTAGTTAGCCCCTTTGAGCCTAAACCTTTTCATTTCATAACCCAAACCAAACACCCTTTCACCCACCAAAACCCTTTTTATTTTTAACCTTTTATTTTAGTAACAAGCCCGGTTTTTCTTATGACTCTAAAAAAAAATAAAAAAAAATTTGATGATGAAGCAAAAGAGAAATAAACAAACAAGTTTATCAAAAATAACTTTGTTTGAATAAAAGCTTCATCAAAAAAAAAAGTTGCAAAAAAAAATAATAATAGAAAGTCTTACGAAAACAGACGCTTGTTACACTTTTCGCCCTTTCACTAACCCAACCACTAACCCAACCACCTACCTTTAACCCAAGCCTAACCCTTCACCCAAAAGTCCTCTTGATATTTACAAAGGTATATAGTTAAAAAGGAGGAGGATTGATTGCTTGTCCTTCACGCTCCACAACATCATCAGTACCAGTACCAGCCCCACGGTGATCCGGGCCAATCCTCCTCAGGAGGCGGTTTTCCTAACTTCCAAAGTTTACATGATTTATTGCAGGAAAACCTCATGTGCACCAGGAACACCTATAATATAGCAAGCAACACGTACAACCGGGTTGGAGCAATCGAGATAAACATATCCGATATCTAAGATGATATTGGAAATATCCGGGAGTACATTGCGGGGCACGGTGGAGATGATGATGATGAGGACGAGGACATGGACTAGGCGGGAGGAGCAGAGGCAGAAATGGTTGGTTGGTGATCCCACAGGTTAACCTTTTTTTTATCTTGAACAATTTCCGGCCTGCGTGCCGTGTGTCGAACAATTTACTTTCCTTTAACTCTTTTTATTTTCTGCATTTGTTTTTCTTTCTAACTTTGTGATGGATGGGATGTTGAACGTTGGTAATTTAGGATGTTTGCTATGTTTTGGTGTAGTGCTTATTGCTAAAACAGGTACATACGAGGCTTAGAGCACTAAACCTTAGTGCTACTAAAGCTGGGACAGGAAAACCAGAGCCAGAAACCTGTTTTTCAACCTTGCAGATTGTCTACACGGGGTCGTGTCCAGCCGACACGCCCCCGTGCCCACTATCCCAGACCTGCTGTTTGTCTAAATCTGCAGATTTATGACAGACACGGGGTCGTGCCATTGGACACGCCCCCGTGTCCACCTTCTGTAAGTTTTCGTTACTGGCACATGAACACGGGGTCGTGTCCATCAGACACGGGGCCGTGTCCAGCGCCGAGTAACACAAATTTTTGTTTTTTCACACCTTTTTACACATTCAATCAACTTAAAAACTTATTTTTGGGACACATTGAGGACAATGTGTAATTTAAGTGTGGGGGGGATGCTAAAACCTTGAATCTTGCAAGTCCTAACTACAAGCCTTACACAAAACTCTATTGGAACCGCTAATCACCCTAAATTTTTTCAAAAAAATTTCATTTTTTTGTACTTGTCTAGGTTTAACTTGGGAGTTTCAAATTCCAAAAAGGTTATATTTTTACAAATTTACAACCGATATTGTCGTGATAAAAAAGAACCAACATAAGAAAATTATGAAACGGCTTGACAAGCTTAGTTAAAATTTGATTATATATACTTGATCACATAAAAAAAACCCATTCCCACAAAAGTGAGTTTTGAGCCTTTATTGAGCACACAAATACATATCATTAAACTAAATGCTCATTTTTCGTTTCTTGTGTGAATAGCCGCTTGGTTCTTACGACTCTAGAACTTGCCACGACGATGCATTCCCGGTCCTTACCAACTTAAACCCGAGTAAGTAAATGATGGAGGCATTAGGACTAACCCTTTTCATTTCTACACCATTATTTTCTTTTTTTTTTACCACCTACCCAAAATCACCCCTAGTTAGCCCCTTTGAGCATAAACCTTTTCATTTCATAACCCAAACCAAACACCCTTTCACCCACCAAAACCCTTTTTATTTTTAACCTTTTATTTTAGTAACAAGTCCGGTTTTTCTTATGACTCTAAAAAAAAAAAAAAAAATTTTTTGATGATGAAGCAAAAGAGAAATAAACAAACAAGTTTATCAAAAATAACTTTGTTTGAATAAAAGTTTCATCAAAATAAAAAGTTGCAAAAAAAAAATAATAGAAAGTCTTACGAAAACAGACGCTTGTTACACTTTTCGCCCTTTCACTAACCACTAACCCAACCACCTACCTTTAACCCAAGCCTAACCCTTCACCCAAAAGTCCTCTTGATATTTACAAAGGTATATAGTTAAAAAGGAGGAGGATTGATTGCTTGGCAAGCCTATGGTAGGAGTAAGTTCCATGCCGCTCTCGAGTGATTCACTAAAATACATCTTCGGCCGAGTGTTGAGTGATCCCCCGTGAGGTATGTGAACTTGTATATAAATGGAATTTTAAAGAGGCATGTTATGCCCTAATAAGTAATTTATCTTATGAAAAGTTTTAAATAAATCATGACGAATAAGATTGTAAATAAATAAAAATAAAACTAAATAAAGAATCTTGGAAATCCTGACACTCTATGACAAGCCCAAAAACCTTCTCTTCTACCCATTCCATTTGGGAGTGTAAAGCCACATTATAAAGAGTTTTGCTTGAGGACAAGCAAAGATTCAAGTGTGGGGGTATTTGATATGTGCAAAATGCAACATATAAATTACATCAATTGTGGCATAAAACTAACCCTTTTTAGTACTAATGTTGGGAAAAGTGTGCTTTTGTCTTCCTTTTGTATTTTCAGGATTAAATGAGCTCAAATTCAAAAAAGAAGCAAAAAGGCAGCTAAATCTAACATAAATACAAGAAAAGGAACAAACGTGACATGCCCGACCCCACGACAGCATCTTCCCAAGCAAAACAAGAGAACAGAAGGCTGAACACGCCCCGTGCTCAATGAGCACGGGGGCGTGCCCAAGTGTCAGCATAAAAGACAAAGTTGTAGAAGCTTCTATCGCCCACCACGGGGCCGTGCTCAGCGGACACGGGGCCGTGGTCAACTATAAGATTCGCAGAATCCAGGCAAATCTTGATAGTACAGATATGCTTCTGCACACGGGGTCGTGCCCAGCGGACACGGGGCCGTGGTCAACTAATACAGACAAGAGCAATTAATGAAGACAGAGAAGGATGTGGACACGGGGCCATGCCCACTGGACACGGGGCCGTGCCCGAGCTTCTGTTCAGCCTATAAATAGGAGTGCTTGGCTCAAGCTCAAACCATCCCTTGGCACACCACCTCTCTCACACTTCACCCACCACCCACCACCACCATAACACCATCATCCACCACCATCATCCATTGTCCATCATAGAGTGTGTGAGTCGTCTCGGGATCCAAGATTGATCGTAAGAGTTCTTGACAATCAAGGCCATGTTTGCCTAAGTCTCTTACATCACTTGGTGAAGACAAAGTGTCTAGTGTAATACTTTTTATTTTTAATCTTTTCGCACTTTTTACTTGGTTATGTATTAATGACTTTAATAACTAGTTTCTTATGTTGAAGGTGATTTTTCCTTATCGTTTGTCCGTGGTGTCTTGGCATTATTTTACTGTCTATATAAAATAAAAGATTTTCACCATTCATATCTCCACGGTCTATATGGAGGTATGTTAGCTACCTGGTCGGGGGTTAAGGGAACGGTTTGGTAAAAGTCTTGCCTTGTTCAGTGTATAGATCCTGCAAGGACCTGGGTCAAATTTAGTAGGACCTCCTTCAATACTTAACGGTATTGGATGGCGGGGGTCCAAAATCTTTGATCCCCTCATATGTAAGCTACTATTAATACTTTAATCCGGCTACTTAGGACTGTATCCCTGCTGACTCAGACTACTTAGCCGAGGGTAACGTCACCTTCAAAAGAGGGGCCTACCATAATATGCATTAATAACTTAATTAATTATCTTTCAATAATCCGACCCTTTAAGATTGTATCCTTGCTAACTCAAACTACTGGGTTGAGGGTAACGTCGCCTTCAAAAGGGGGGCCTACTACAATAACTAAGATAATCTCTTAAAAAGTGCAAAAGTGCGGAAATAATCAAATGTTACACTATACACAAGTCGGAGCCAAGTGATTCATCTTGTCTATCTGTTTTTATTTTATTTTATTTTCAGCATTTTAGTTAGTTTTTATTTTTCTAGTCTAAAACCTTTTTCTAACTTTTTGATTTGATTAGACGTTGAGGATAAACCGGTACTAAAAGCTCTTGTGTCCTTGGACGACCTCGGTATCTTACCAACACTATACTACGCTCACGATGGGTGCACTTGCCCATATGTGTATTTAGTGTTAGTAAATATCGTGTTTTATAAATTTAAAACTTGACTAAAGAAAGTGTAAAAGGGCTTAAAATATACTTAAACCTATATATACACCTAACGCACATCAGGTAGTCATCAAGTTATCCAAATATGATAGAGATAGCTTCAATTTCCGACTTCGGTTCACTTACCGTCATATTGTGCCATTCAAATGACACATCCGTTTTACGAGGGCATAGATGCCTTAAGTAGAGACACCTACTTAGGCATTCTATAATGGATATCTTCCTTGAATACCACTGGCTGACTTTAGTACTATATGACCATTGGAATATCTTAGTGGTTCCATGCATTAAACCTCCATACTGATCAGGCATGGAAGCAATCTATGGGACACACTAGGTTACGCCAATCCTCATATGGCGCTTTTATCAATCGTAGTTGGCACTCGCAGTTGATAGAAATCAATGAAAAAAATAATTAAAATAACATATATTGTCGTACTCTATTCGAAGAAAGAGTACTCTTAGATTCTATAGAAGTATCATTGACGAACATAGAAGAAATGGTTTCTTTAGTTTTCATTGGTAGGTTCTACCTTACTTAGTATCTGGAGTTCTTATGAGTATACTCAAAAGTTTTCCAAGCTTAGTTGTTCCTTCCTCGACAGCTTTAGGCAATTGGCACTGATGTGGTCTTTCTCACCACAGCCTAAACAGATCGATTCTTTATGTCCCTACATTCGTGGGACTGATGACCAGTTCCTTTGCTGATGCGACACTACTTTGGTCTTTGTTCTATACGACACTGTTCCCAGTGTCTTTTATAGCAGTTCTAACATACAGGCTTCTTACTGAACTTTTGTTGGTTCTTATTAAGCCCGTACATGCTCTTTTTCTTAGATTTCTGGGAGTTATCCTCCTCCTTTGGTTCATCCTTCACATTCAAAGTGTGAAAAAAGCTCTTTTCATGAGCAATTGAATGTGGTTTTGAATAGGATTTGGAGCGAGTAGCACTCGGCTCTTTGAACTGTTTCATGGCCTTTTCCATGGCCTTTCCTACAGCTGCGTCAATCACAGCTTGGAGATTAACTCCATTAATATTGAGGTTTATGTTTGTAGCATCATTAGCTTTTGTCGCATCATTAGTATCGCGACTGTTGTCAACTTCATCCGAGCTTTCCATACTCGGAGCTTGGTACTAACCACCAAATTAAAAAATTGTTAGTCATCATCCTGACAACCTGACATAGATTAGCCATGGCATCAATAAACCGTATAGGCTATTATGTTCTGAACATTCCTAATGAATGTTATTTGAAGGAATATTAGTTTCATTTAGCCTAGGTCACAAGAGAACCATCAATGGCATTTAAGGTTTGGACCGAGTCCATTACCTTTTTGACAGGGGATCACAATGTCACAACTGTCTTTGTCACATAGACGATTATGAATAGCTCGAAGGCTAGCCTTACAGGACTTTTACTATATATATATATGGCGCAGAGGCCCGTCACGAGGGACATAGAAGGATGTGGCATAAAGCCTAGTCACGAAGGACATAAATAATCATATGGCACGAAGGCCTTGTCGTAAAGGACATTTAGATATGGCACAAAATGGCCTCGTCACAAAGGACATTATAAGATATGGCACAAAGGCCTGTCACGGAGGATATTTATCAAATCTGGCACAGAAGGCCTGTCACAAAGGATGTTAACATTTAGTATGTTAACTTGTCATGAATGACAATTTATAGCACATTGGCTTATCATGAATGACTTTAAAAATTTAACTAGTTGGTTTGTCATGAAGGACATTTATCTATAAGCCGCAATCTTATTGGATTAGGGTCTTCAAGGTTTGAACATAGTTCTTCACCTTTGGACAGGGAGTCATAATCATCGTCTTGAAAGACGATTCATTTGGCACAAAGGTCAACCAATTGACATCACTAATGGATGTTTATATATAATCATCGTATTTGATGATATTAGTCATGATCACACTGATCATATAGACTGCGAAACTTGGGCATAGCTTTCTACTTTAGACAGGGAACCATAATGGTCACAACTGTCATTGTCTCACATGGACGATAGAATGTAGCCCGTAGACGAGACATTTCTAGGAATGTTTAGTATGATTAAGATGTTGATGAGATTAGTCATGATCGCATGGATCATATAGACTATTAGGTTTGGGTATAACCTATCACTTTGAACAGGGAATCACAAAGACCACCACTATCTTTGTCTTATCGATAATAGAGTAAAGTATAGCCCGTAGGCATTTCATCACTAGGGATGTTAATATCATGATCATCATACTGATGATACTAGTGTAGCACCTCGTAAAATCACGTCCAATGATGTATTGACACGTGTAATAAACCCTAATGAAGTCAAATATTAAATTTAAGTGACTAATTTTTTGAAAAATCGAAAACCTTGATTATGAAAGGATTGGAAGTGTTTGTATACCAAAAATAAGTTTTTGAATAACCTCGTACGGTATTTATATTGACAAATGAGCCACTTGTTGATCGAGTGTAGCCGTTCGCGTAATTAATTGAAAGTTTGCGCAATGAAGGGTTAAAAGCGTCAACATGTAAATTCTTACCTCTGAGTGACCTTTTAACAAACCAGGAGCTTCATGATATTTGATTATGCTCTCGGGAATGCCAAACATTGGCCGTCTAAAGTTTTTATGCCTATAAGTAAAGATACGCGCAACTTTGCAAGTTAGAAGGACTAAAAGTGTCAATATGTTTAATTACACCTCTAAATGACCTTTTAGCGAACCCGGAGCATCGTGATGTTTTATAATACTCCCAAGAATGCCCAATGTTGATTAGATGAGGCTTCGATGCTATTAACGATGATCTACGCAAGTTTGCGCATTAGAGGGACCTAAAGCGTCAACTTTTGAATCTACGCCTTTTGGTGACCATTTAAGCGATCGAAAGCATAGCAATAATTAAACCTATGCTGGGGAATGCCCATTATGGGCCATGGAAGGCTTGGGTGTCAGTAAACGACATTTCGCGCTACTTTGTGCGATTAAAGGACTAATTGCGTCAAACTGCAAAAGTATGTCGATTCATAGGGTATCGGACCTTCCAGAATATGATCGTAAGTTAAACATACCCTAAATATACCTTACCTAGCTTAGAAATAGGCTTGGAGGTGTTTTGTGCGCAAAAATAAACTTTTAAGTCATGCAGGGACTAAAAGTGTCAAAAAATGCACAAGTTTGCATTTTCGCGCATATCTCACATTCTGTTTATACCCGGTCACCCAAAAATTTATGTAAGCATTAAAATATTTTATTTTAGTGTTTGGCTTGATAAAATTCCATTCGTCGCGTAATTTGGATCGTTTTTCGCGTCCGTTCGTGTTTCGTCGTAATTAGACGAACAACGTGACCGTACGGCCAAAGGAACTGACATCCGACATGTTTTTGAGCATGTTTCATGTCCCTCATATTTATGCTTCATTGTAGAGCCTTGTAAATAGCTTAACAGGCCTTAAACGTGCCAAACGTGACCTTAAAAGCTATCAGGGACCATTTCTGTAATTATTTCAAACTTGATTGCTGAACCAGGGACCTCAGGCGGCCCGCGTAAGCATTCCTTGAACCTTATGCGGCCCGTGTGAGCATGTCAGAGCTGCAAAACTGATTTCCCAGCTGTTACCAGCTGTTCCAGCTGTTTGAATCACTTGCAAATGGTATTTCTTCAATCTTTGGGCACCCATAGTATTGAAAAACAGTGGGTAATAGGTGTATGGTCCAGATTTAATCACGTTTATCGAGGAACGATCCTAACGGTCCTCTAAATCCTATAAATACCCCATTGATTTTGGGTTTCATTTGCACCTTAATTCATTTCTGATTGCTCTCTAAATTCTTGGAGGATCTTGAGCTTCTTGAGAACCTCCTTCTGTCATTTGGACCTCTTATAAGTATCCTTTCGTGCTTAGTTTAATTGTTTAGCGATTAAAAACTGAAAAGTCAAGCGTTTGCGACAAACGCTTTGACTTTCAAACGGTTGAGCCATTGTTCGCAACGAACATGGCTACGTGTTCATAATTAGGTAGGTATTAAACCCTCAAAAGGGCACCTCCTAATTACCACGTTTGCTTAGTTAATTGTCGGGTCAAAGTAAATAAAATAAAAGTCCAACGAGTCAGTTTTTACTAATAAATTCATAACTGATAATTCAGAAGTTATGGAACATGTTTTAACACTTAAATAACTTGGTAATTAACATAAGAACATGTTTACGCATGTTCAACCAGAAAATTCTAAGTATAGGCTCGGTTCGGAACCGAAAGTCGCAAAAGTAGGCTTTTGCTTTGACTTTTAGTTCTGACCCGATTTAACTTAGTTTAGACATGCCTTAGAACTCTATTAGGACCAAGTTATAGATTAGTGTAACCCGCTGAGGTTATACAACTTGATTCCTTAAGTTATCCGATTCATATGCATGTTTCCGTTATATGCCTAAATGTTGACTATTATGCCCTTATGACCTTAAAACGTGATTTTTGAAAATGTAAAAGAATAGAAACCTTAGTTACTGATTTATAAAGTTGTCCCTAAAATCTAACATCAGTTTGAGGTCTAGATTAGGAGTTATGCTCATTAGCGTAATTAGAAAGCTTTTTATTAAATAAACAGCGTAATTAGCATAAAGCCTATCTAAACCCAATTTTTAATACCAAACTTTTACCTACTGATATAAAATAATATTTTGGGATTTTTGAAGATTTTTATTTATTTTTAGGCTGAGCATAACATAGGGTTCTAGCTTTAATTCGGTAATTGTCGGTTTTGCCCTTTTGGCCTATAAAATGAGTTTTACAAATCTTTTTGATACCAAACCTTTTTCTACTGATCTAATATGATAAATAAAATATTTTTAGCCTTCTGGAATAATAAAAATATCAGCTTTTCATATAAAACCCGGAAATCGCTTAAAACCGTCTTTTTACGCGTTTTAAGCGCATAGTATGTATTAAAACTATTTTAAATATATAAGACTTGATACCTACTGATATTTTAAGTAAATTATTATACTTTAGCAGTAAGCAAAAGTTTTAAACTCAGATTTCCAGATTTGACCTTTAATACCAAAATGCCCCTTCGGTGCATAGTTTGGTTATAAATGGTAAATTTCACATATATGTAATACCCTACTGATATAACCTATTAAATTAAGTATATTTTACTGATTATATAAGACCTGAAACTCAGAGTTATATTAAACCTCTTTTATAACCTTTTATAACCTTAAATCCATTTTGGGCATAATAGAAGATATCTTACTGATGTCACAACATATTTAAGGCATATTAACTTAGGAAACCTGTTCATGACTCTTTTGGTTACCCGTTACGCACTTTTCGCGTTTGGACCAGCTTATGTAACTAGTTTGCATAAATTAGCCGAAACGGGTCAAACCTTATCATTTTTTTATCTCAAAATCCAGAATGTGTTTAGTTTACCCTTATTACACAAGTATACAAGCTTGTCGGGTCTAAACCACATTCTAATCCGGTCTTCGCTTAATCATGTGTTTTGAACCGCATCCTCCTTTAAAACTAACCGGCCTAAGCATAGGCTAAATTAAGACCCGTTAGGAATCTAATAGGTTATTAAAAACCTTCGTTCCAGATTAAGAGCCCTAGTAAAGGTACTTCCACTTGCTGATTAGGATATACGGCTGAGTATAAATTGCATTTTTAAACTCAGGTAAATACTTTTAACTTATTTTCCCTATACGGGCTTGGGGTACGGTATATAAAATACCGCTTGGTCGGGCATTGAATTTTTAATCGTATTAAGGTTAATTTATTGAGATGACTCGTTTAAATTGTTTTGTTTGCTTAAAGCCTTTGGGGGGTTAATGACCATGTCCCGGATATCCTTGGCATCATTGTAAGAAATGGCCACGACCTAAGCACGGGGTGTAGGCGTACACCCGACAGTGCATATATAAATAATAAGGTATAACCGCCGGTTTTGGGAATAACTCGCCGCGGGACTATATCATGTGGTGTGTCTATTAATCTTTAACCCGGTGTCAATCTGGGCTACTGAACGTATAAGAAACATGTAATTCTTTTACAAGTTTATATATAAATAATTATCCCAAGTTATCAAAGATATTTTGTGCCTTGTGCATTCAAATCAATTTTTCTTAAATGTTTTCAAAATGAGTCAGTTAATTGTATTTACCAGTGTAAACTGACGTATTTTTCCAAAAAGATTAAGTGACAGGTACCGTACGTAATTGGCTGGGAGCTCAGGGCGTTAATAGGGAATCTCGCAAGTTCTAGATGCCTAAAGTCTGTTGAACAATGTTATCTTTCTGTTTTAAGATCCGCCTGTGGATCCATCTTACATTCCGTTGTAATATTTAATATTACTTTTGAATCGGATTGTAATATATTTATCCTTTGCTTCCGCTGTGCATTTAAATTGTGTTGTTTGACTATGATGATATCAACTACGTCACGATACTCCCCACCGGGCCCACCGGTAATACGTGGAAATATCGGGGTGTGACAGGTTGGTATCAGAGCCAACATTGAGTGAATTAAACACTAGTCTTTTGTGTTTAATCTCAGTGACACAGTAGCACATTCCTTGACCTTCTGAGTCTAGACTTAACGTAGGAATACTCTCATCTCTATTCGGAGAATTATTGCTTTCAATTCTATATATTTTTAATATGTCGCCAAGCAAAGAAGCCGTAATGGAAATTCTCCCCAATTGAAGCCTAGGAAAGGCCGAGCTTCGTACTGTAACTAGGAATAACGTGCAACCAAGGAGAAAACATTCAGAAATAAAATAAAGAAGACACTCCTTTTACTGAAGTTCGTTTCCTTAGTAAGTCCTTATAAGGGCATACTTATCTTTCAGTCCCTTCATGGACAACATATTTTCTTTCAAGTCCCGTTTAGGGCAATTCTGTACCTCTTTTGAAATCATTGGGATGTTTTATCTAAATTTCATTTATATCATTATATATGAATATAATATATGAAATAAATTGGAATATCATTCCTTTTTGTAAACGATCTGCCAGTAATTATATATTAACAAGTATCTTAAAGGGTATAACCTAGTTTGAATGTCATTAAAGACCTGGCTATGATGGTAAAACCTGTTTAAAAGAGATTCAGATCCTTATTAACATCTCACTTTAGGATTGTTCAGCGGTAAATATTAAAAAGAATCTTAAAAGTAAAACCTAGCCTAGATGTCATTTCAGACATGGCCAAAATGGTAAAACCTATTTAAAAAGATTCCAATCCTTGTTAACATCTGAAAACATGTTAACACTCCTGACAACAGGTGATGCGATAGAATCAAAGCGTGCGATGCAATTAATGGTTTCGAAGGACATCGTCATTGCCCCTCGGCTTGTCTTACCAACCAATTTCCATTGAGTAGGAGGACGCCAAAATTTGATCGGAGTGTCGCGCTCCGGTCAAAGATAATATTTATAAGCCCAAATTACCCTTAACAAATAGTTAGTGGTAGCAAGGGGTCAAACCACGAAGAGTATGTGGTTTGTGTGTGAATTCGATTGAATTATAGAAAAGTGTCACGATTATGAAGCTTGCTATAATATTTATTTTCTTTTTGTTTTGTTGGAAGATGTGAATTTAACTAATGAAATTGGTTTAATTAATTAACAACTAATGATTAACGATTGCAAGAAAATTGATTACTAAACAATAATAAGAGAAAGGGTTCACACCCGGTTTCGGTAATTGCCAACCTAGGGTTTCTACAAGTTTTTAGATTCAACTCAATTGTGTATGATTAGCGGATTTAGTGTACCGTGACTTAGGTGCCAATAACTATCAACGCTTTGGAAAACGGACAAGAATGCACTTTGTAATCAACACAAGTAAAACCTAACCAAGACAATGCATGCTACACATAACCATTTCGTAAAGTCATAACTTTTAACATCGTTCGACAATTTACGAATACGAAACAAATGCAAACTATTGTCAAAGGTTTCAAAAATCAAACACAATTTCTCACAAAGTTAAACCAAGAAACAATTCGAAACCCTAAAGTTAACAACTACCTACACCGGGGTGAAACCGAGGTGTTTAGCCGCTCATGGTTGAAGAAGCTTGAGCACCGGATGCTTGGAACTTGAATGGTGTCATCTCGAAGCTTGAATGATGAAGAATTGGTGGATGATTAGGGTTTTGGTGAATGATGATGATGATGGTGGAAGGATTAGGGTTTGTGGATGATTGATTGGTGAGATGGTGATGATCTTGGATGATGATTCGGTTGATGTTGTAAGTAGTGATGGAATAGAGATGAATGGTGTGTGATAAGTGGCTCCAAGATACAAGATTCAAACTCCCCAAGAGTGTAACTCCTGAAATCAATGACCCCCCATCCAATTAGAACCGCTCCCTAGAGACAAATACCAAAAATCCCGTTTCGGTGAATCCCTACCCGTCGCCGACGGCCATGACCCCGTCGGCGACGGGCTCTGAATTATACAAAGCCGTTCGACGGCCTATGTTACTGGATACGGCTATTTCTGGCTTACGGGCATTTCCCGAACCCGTCGGGACGGCCTATACCCGTCGCCGACGGCTTGTCCAACTCCGTTTCTCCAATCTTCGCTTCTTGCACTCCCGGTTGATCCGTAACGTGTCCCGGTGCTCCGGTTTTTGACCCGGTGACTCGTAAAGCTCCCGAAAAGCTCCCGAAAAGCTCCTTAAACTCCATCAAACCTGCAAAACACAATTTTGATTAAAAGTAGGCTATCCGAAATTAAAACTTATGTAAAAACATCAAGTTATGCAATAACAAACACCGGTTTTCAACCACGTATCACATCCCCACACTTGTCTTTTGCTTGCCCTCAAGGAAATCTGTTTTTCACTTTCACGTGGGTCGAACAACGAATTCACTCCCCATTCCCAAGACAAAGGTTAAGGTCTATTGTGACAACTCGAGTTTCCAAGATTTCCAGTGTCGCACTATTGCACGTTAATTGTTTAGTTTGTTGACACGACTTGTCATGTTTCACAATCGTACACGTTGTAATATGTTAAATCGTACTTAATCGTAAGTGTATTTTATATATAATTGAGGTGCTATATGAGTGTTATTGTTATGTGTATATTATACATATCTTGCATAAATAATAAAACATTGGCCAATAACCTAACCAACCTGAAAACACCCTTCTGTGATGAAAATACATTGGTGTTTTCGTCCACCAACTGGCGAAAACAAAGATGGGCCTTAGGCCCAGTAGTGAATTATATATATTTATTTTATCACAACCTTCACGGAGAAGTTTCTCATTTGGCAAACCCTAAGCACATTGTTTCTCTCTCCTTTTGAAACCCGACGGCGACTGCAAGCCTACGGAGCCTTTGTTTTCGGTCAGTCCATCAGTTTTACATCTCGGTTAGTTTGCACCGTGGTCTATTGTGTATAACTTTCGATTGATTGTTTCATGTCTGCGTATGTGTATATATCTGGTTATTATATATATATGCGATTGGTATAATAGTGATGATGTTGACTTTTCTGATTGAACGATTGCTGGTTGAAATCATGTAACTGTAATGGGATTATAATTGCTGGGTTTTATGTTACTGTAAGTGTTGTTGAAGATGATGAAGTACCAACGAAAACACCCCCACAATTATAAACTGGACGAAATCACTAAAGGTGATTTCGGCCCATATAGTGAATTCGGCCCAGATATGTTTTCGGCCCACTTAAGTGATTTCGCCACTTGAAGGATATTCGGCCCATGTGTGTGTTTTCGGCCCAATGAGGGATTTCGGCCACATAGGGATTTCGACATATAGTGTTTTCGGCTCTTGTGTTTTATTAACCTGTTAGTTTATTAACTTAGTTTATTTTATTAATTCAGTTAGTTGTTAATTAAGTTAATTAAGTTAACTCTATGGAAATATGTAACTTAATTAAGTGAGTAACCTTAATAATTGATAACACTGTTAGTTGACAAATTCTGTTAAGTTGTTAACTGGGTTAACTGACTTACTCTGTTTATTTATTTATTATTCCAATTAAGTGGATTAATTCTGTTATTTCATGAACTCTGTTAACGTTATGTAACTCTATTGGTTATTAACTCTGTTAGTTAATTAACCTTGTTAGTTCTATAAACCCAATCAGTTTGTTAGTTCTGATTTGGATGCAAATTCTGTTAAGTGAATTACTGGACGGTCATATTAGAATAAACTACAAAAAGACCTTTATGTATAACATGGATTGTTTGAACATGATTAACTGATGTGTGTTATATGATATCAACTGTCAAAAACACTATGTGATATTGATTGCATGCGAAATATTACGAACGTGAACTGATTGAGTATACGTGCACTATAGGGCTTGACTGATTTATTTTGAGCACTTAACTTAGCATACCGAGCAAACCAAGGTGAGTTCACACTCTTACCAAGGCATGGGATTCCCGGGGTTGGGAATGGGTTGATTGATTAATTACGCTTAAGAATTATCGGAATTACATACCATAGGCCTCGGGAGAGGAAGGTTAATGGTAGATACTGCTAGACTAGTGATACATATACTCCTCTTCGCACACACGCCGGGATTGGCCGCGATACTAGAACAATCTTCGCAAACATGCCTGGAATGGCCGCGAACTATACTTTAATCTTCGCAAACATGCCTGGAGGGCCGCGATACAAATATACCTAGTCTAGAGAACATATGGGAAACCCCCACTAAACTTCGCAAACATGCCTAGAGGGCCGCGATACCATTACATACGATACATGATTACTAAACGAACTTACGGTTTACGATACGAACACTATAACTGAATAACCAACTGTGAACTCGCTCAACTAGTTGTTGACTCTCTGTTACATGCCTTGCAGGACCATAGGTACTCTTGGAGCTTGCACGGGAGGCGCGGTCGTTGTGGGCACGGATTGTGGATGTTTTGATGAAAACTTTATGACCCTTTAAACTAAACACTTGTGTTGGATGTTCATAGCTATGCTTCCGCTACCTATGCTATGCTTTTGATTTAGCACCAATTGTATTGTGATGGATTACATTTACTTTTACTTACTACTTATATGTTCAATATGATTGGTGGCTTGATCCTGGTCATGTCACGCCTCCAAGCGGTGGTACTCCGCATGTGGATTTTGGGGGTGTGACAGATTGGTATCAGAGCCATTGGTTATAGAGAACTCGGTTTTAATAAGGGAAAATTTTTGTTAAAACCAGACTATAACCAGAACAGTGCTCAACGATCCACAACGACGCCTCGCTCCACGTGCAAGACTCAACATCCTAGGTAATATGGTACATGTCTTATTGCCTACTTGCTAGAATTGCATAGAACTTTGCTCAGGGTATGCTTAGATTAACGTAACACTATTGCTTGAGAATACTTGTGTACTCACTCTCTTTTGTCATCGCACTATTCACGAACCTCTCTTACTTATGTTACCTTTGCTATGAAGATTATGGCTGGACGCATTAACATGACACAAGCTCAGTTGACGGCTCTTGTTAACGAGCGAGTTGCTGCGGCACTTGCAGCCGCACAAGCAGGAGGTATACCCTGCAGTCGTAACTCACACTAGGATCTTTAGATCCTACACTCCTAAACCAACTCTTGTGCTTAATATTGTCCTGGTTCTTATACACAACAGGTCAGCATGCTCAGCCACCTGTTTGCACCTTCAAAACTTTCATGGACTGTCGTCCTACTACTTTTAGTGGCACGGAAGGAGCGGTTGGACTCCTCCATTGGTTTGAAAAACTCGAGTCCGTATTTGAAATGTGTGAATGCCCTGAGGCTCGCAGGGTGAAGTACGCCACTGGTACTCTAGAAGGCATTGCGCTGACTTGGTGGAATGCGCAAGTTCAGATGTTAGGGTTGGCTGTTGCTAACGCCACACCCTGGAATGATTTTAAGGAATTGATCAAAGAGGAATACTGTAGCCGTGATGACATTCATAAGCTGGAGGTAGAGTTTTACCACTTGAAAATGACGGGGTCAGAAATTGAAGCGTACACCAGGAGATCGAATGAGTTGGCTATTCTGTGTCCTTTTATGGTAGACCCTCCCATTAAGCGTATCGAACTGTATCTCAATGGTCTGGTGCCGGAGATTCAAAGTCACGTAACCTCAGCAAATCTTGGGACCATTCAGCAGATCGTCAAGTTAGCTCATCGCCTCACCGATCAGGCAGTGGAACAGAACAGGCTGCCTAAACGTATCAGCGCTACTACCACCGCTACCACTCCAGTTACTCCTGCTACTCCCAGTGACAACAAGCGGAAATGGGAAGGGGATTCCAGCAAGGGTTCAGCTACCGTACAGTCTCAAGCACAGCAGCAGCACAAGACTAGTGATTACCAGAGTCCGAGTCAGCAATCGTCTGGTGGTCAGGGGCAGAGTGGATATCGGGGAATTCATCCACTGTGTAACAGGTGCAACGGACACCACAGTGGTCAGTGTCGTAAAGGCCGCTGTCAGAGATGTCTAAGGGTAGGTCATGAAGCTAAAGATTGCAGGAGCTCAAGGCCTGCGAATCAAAACCAGCAACAACAGCCACCAGCTCCACGAAACCAGCCACAACAGCAACAACAACAACAACAAGGAAATAGGGCATGCTTTCAGTGTGGGGCTGAAGGTCACTTCAAGCGGAACTGTCCCCAGTTAAACCAGAACCAGAATAACAACAATCAGGGCAACGGGGACAACAATGGGGGAAACAACAACGGCAATGGTGCTAAGGGTCGTGCATTTGTGATTGGTCAGGGTGATGCAAGGAACGATCCTCATGTGGTTATGGGTAAGTTTCTTCTCGACGACTTTTATGTTACTGTATTATTTGATTCGGGTGCGGATACCAGTTATATGTCTCTGAAAGTTAGTCAAATGCTTAAACGCGCACCAACACTTTTGAACACCAAACATGTCGTAGAGTTAGCTAATGGAAAAAGTCTAGAGGCCACACACATAGTTCAGGGTTGTAATCTTGTCCTCGCTGGTCAGACTTTCTCTATCGATCTCATTCCTATAACTCTGAGTAGTTTTGATGTCGTCATTGGTATGGATTGGTTATCCCAACAACAAGCAGAGATCCTATGCAAGGAGAAGATCATTCGCATTCCCCGTACTGGCAAAGAACCTCTCGAAGTTCAAGGCGACAAGAGTGGTGTCGTGAGTGGCATCATCTCCTTCTTGAAGGCTCAGAAGTGTTTGCGAAAGGGCCACACTGCTATACTAGCACTTGTTACAGATACATCGACGAAAGAGAAGAAGTTAGAGGATATTCCTATTGTACGCGACTTTCCTCAAGTGTTTCCTGAAGAGTTACCTGGGCTACCGCCCCATCGCCAGGTCGAATTTCAGATCGAGCTAGCTCCGGGAGCAGCACCTATAGCTCGAGCACCTTATCGTTTAGCTCCAACTGAACTGGAAGAACTGTCTAAGCAATTGCAAGAACTCTTGGAAAAGGGTTTCATACGTCCTAGCTCTTCGCCCTGGGGAGCTCCAGTACTATTTGTAAAGAAGAAAGACGGTACCTTTGGTATGTGCATAGATTACCGCGAACTGAACAAGGTGACCGTGAAAAATCGCTATCCACTTCCACGCATCGACGACTTATTCGACCAGTTGCAAGGGTCGAGCTATTACTCAAAGATTGACCTGAGGTCAGGCTATCATCAATTGAGAGTCCGGGACGAGGACGTCTCCAAAACAGCATTCAGAACTCGCTACGGCCATTACGAGTTTTTGGTCATGCCATTCGGGCTAACGAACGCGCCTGCGGTTTTCATGGATCTTATGAACAGGGTGTGCAAACCTTATCTTGACAAGTTCGTCATTGTTTTCATCGACGACATCCTGATCTATTCGAAGAGTCAGGAGGATCACGAGCAGCATTTACGATTTATTTTGGAACTCCTTCGAACGGAACAACTGTACTCCAAGTTTTCAAAATGCGACTTCTGGCTTCGTGAAGTCCACTTTCTAGGCCACGTGGTGAACAAGGATGGGATTCATGTCGATCCATCCAAGGTAGATTCGATCAAGAACTGGCCTGCACCTCGCACACCAACCGAAATACGCCAATTCTTGGGTTTGGCGGGTTATTACAGACGGTTCATCAAAGACTTCTCAAAGATTGCACAGCCGCTTACATTACTGACACAGAAAGGTGTTGCTTACCGTTGGAGTGATACACAGGAAACAGCGTTTCAGCACTTAAAGGATAGACTTTGTAGCGCACCTATCCTCTCATTGCCTGAAGGCACGGACGATTTTGTAGTCTACTGCGACGCATCTATCCAAGGTCTTGGATGTGTGTTGATGCAGCGGGATAAAGTCATTGCTTATGCTTCACGCCAACTTAAGATTCACGAACGGAATTACACTACACATGATTTAGAGCTGGGAGCTGTTGTTTTTGCGCTCAAGATATGGCGACATTACCTGTACGGCACCAAGTGCACCATCTACACCGATCACAGGAGTCTTGAGCATATCTTCAAGCAGAAAGAGTTGAACATGCGACAACGTCGATGGGTCGAGTTACTGAACGATTACGAATGTGCTATAAAGTACCATCCGGGCAAAGCCAATGTGGTAGCCGACGCCCTCAGTCGAAAGGATACTACACCTAGGCGTGTACGAGCGTTGCAACTCACTATTCAGTCTAGTCTTCCTTCTCAGATACGAGATGCTCAAGTAGAAGCATTGAAACCAGAAAACGTCAGGGCTGAAGCCCTACGCGGTTCAAGGCAACGGTTAGAACAAAAGGCAGACGGCGCCTACTATGTAACAGGACGCATTTGGGTCCCACACTATGGCAACCTACGCGAGCTTGTAATGGAAGAAGCTCATAAGTCTCGCTACTCAGTACATCCTGGTTCAGATAAGATGTACCACGACCTCAGAACTACATATTGGTGGCCTAGCATGAAGGCCCACATAGCCACTTACGTTAGCAAGTGCTTGACTTGTGCGAGAGTTAAAGCGGAATATCAGAAACCATCAGGCCCACTCCAACAACCTGAGATACCACAATGGAAATGGGAGCAAATTTCCATGGATTTTGTTACTGGCCTGCCTAGATCTCAACGTGGGAATGATACTATTTGGGTGATCGTGGATCGACTCACAAAGTCTGCTCACTTCTTGGCTATCAAGGAAACGGATAAGTTCTCCACTCTAGCAGACGTATACCTTAAAGAAGTTGTCTCGAGGCACGGGGTGCCCACCTCTATTATCTCCGATCGTGATGCACGTTTTACTTCAGAACTGTGGCAAGCAATGCACAAATCTTTTGGCTCTCGTTTAGACATGAGCACAGCTTATCACCCTCAGACGGATGGGCAGTCTGAGCGCACTATTCAAACTCTAGAAGACATGCTTCGGGCGTGCGTAATTGACTTTGGCAATGGTTGGGAAAAACATCTGCCACTTGTGGAATTTTCGTACAATAACAGTTACCACACCAGCATTAAAGCTGCTCCATTTGAGGCATTGTACGGGCGTAAATGCCGATCACCTCTTTGTTGGGCAGAGGTGGGTGACAGTCAGATCACAGGTCCAGAAATGGTAGTTGATACTACTGAAAAGATTGCTCAAATACGACAACGCATGGCGGCAGCTCGTGACCGTCAGAAAGCATACGCCGATAAAGACAGGAAACTACTCGAGTTCCAGGTTGGGGATCGAGCGCTACTCAAAGTGTCACCCTGGAAGGGTGTTGTTCGTTTTGGCAAAAGGGGCAAACTCAATCCACGATACGTTGGACCATTTGAAGTCATTGAGAAAATAGGCAAAGTGGCCTACAGACTGAACTTACCAGCTGAACTCAGTGCAGTTCACAACGTCTTTCACGTGTCGAATCTGAAGAAGTGTCTGTCAGATGAGACCCTCATAGTTCCTTTGAAGGAGCTCACTATCGACGAACGGTTGCATTTCGTCGAAGAACCAGTTGAAATTACGGACCGGGATGTTAAGGTCCTCAAGAACACTAGAATACCTCTTGTTCGAGTTCGTTGGAACTCCCGTCGTGGCCCAGAGTATACCTGGGAACGAGAAGACCAAATGAAACTCAAATATCCCCAGTTGTTCGGAAACAATGCAACTACTACTGAGGCTGAAGCTACTACAGAATTTCGGAACGAAATTCTAAATCAACGGGGGGATGATGTGACACCCCAGGAAAACCAGTAAACTACGATACAACTTACCTAGCTCCCTCAGTAACCGCATGCTAAATTTCGGGACGAAATTTCTTTCAAGTTGGGGATAATGTGACAACTCGAGTTTCCAAGATTTCCAGTGTCGCACTATTGCACGTTAATTGTTTAGTTTGTTGACACGACTTGTCATGTTTCACAATCGTACACGTTGTAATATGTTAAATCGTACTTAATCGTAAGTGTATTTTATATATAATTGAGGTGCTATATGAGTGTTATTGTTATGTGTATATTATACATATCTTGCATAAATAATAAAACATTGGCCAATAACCTAACCAACCTGAAAACACCCTTCTGTGATGAAAACACATTGGTGTTTTCGTCCACCAACTGGCGAAAACAAAGATGGGCCTTAGGCCCAGTAGTGAATTATATATATTTATTTTATCACAACCTTCACGGAGAAGTTTCTCATTTGGCAAACCCTAAGCACATTGTTTCTCTCTCCTTTTGAAACCCGACGGCGACTGCAAGCCTACGGAGCCTTTGTTTTCGGTCAGTCCATCAGTTTTACATCTCGGTTAGTTTGCACCGTGGTCTATTGTGTATAACTTTCGATTGATTGTTTCATGTCTGCGTATGTGTATATATCTGGTTATTATATATATATGTGATTGGTATAATAGTGATGATGTTGACTTTTCTGATTGAACGATTGCTGGTTGAAATCATGTAACTGTAATGGGATTATAATTGCTGGGTTTTATGTTACTGTAAGTGTTGTTGAAGATGATGAAGTACCAACGAAAACACCCCCACAATTATAAACTGGACGAAATCACTAAAGGTGATTTCGGCCCATATAGTGAATTCGGCCCATATATGTTTTCGGCCCACTTAAGTGATTTCGCCACTTGAAGGATATTCGGCCCATGTGTGTGTTTTCGGCCCAATGAGGGATTTCGGCCACATAGGGATTTCGACATATAGTGTTTTCGGCTCTTGTGTTTTATTAACCTGTTAGTTTATTAACTTAGTTTATTTTATTAATTCAGTTAGTTGTTAATTAAGTTAATTAAGTTAACTCTATGGAAATATGTAACTTAATTAAGTGAGTAACCTTAATAATTGATAACACTGTTAGTTGACAAATTCTGTTAAGTTGTTAACTGGGTTAACTGACTTACTCTGTTTATTTATTTATTATTCCAATTAAGTGGATTAATTCTGTTATTTCATGAACTCTGTTAACGTTATGTAACTCTATTGGTTATTAACTCTGTTAGTTAATTAACCTTGTTAGTTCTGTAAACCCAATCAGTTTGTTAGTTCTGATTTGGATGCAAATTCTGTTAAGTGAATTACTGGACGGTCATATTAGAATAAACTACAAAAAGACCTTTATGTATAACATGGATTGTTTGAACATGATTAACAGATGTGTGTTATATGATATCAACTGTCAAAAACACTCTGTGATATTGATTGCATGCGAAATATTACGAACGTGAACTGATTGAGTATACGTGCACTATAGGGCTTGACTGATTTATTTTGAGCACTTAACTTAGCATACCGAGCAAACCAAGGTGAGTTCACACTCTTACCAAGGCATGGGATTCCCGGGGTTGGGAATGGGTTGATTGATTAATTACGCTTAAGAATTATCGGAATTACATACCATAGGCCTCGGGAGAGGAAGGTTAATGGTAGATACTGCTAGACTAGTGATACATATACTCCTCTTCGCACACACGCCGGGATTGGCCGCGATACTAGAACAAATAATCGCTCAACACCGATTAGAACACGTACCCGCATAGGCTTGCAACTCAATCATTCTCCACCACCGATCACGAATACTAAGCCCAAGTCATAAGGTCTTTGTAAGGGTTGTAACGGGGCTAGGCTAAGGGTAGGAAATGGGATATTTTAAAGTAGCTAAGGTGATGAAAATTCGATTTTTATTACAACGCAACTATTCTAAACTCAAGTAAACTATAAACATCAACTATAAGGCAATGATTTTCGCCTTTTATTCAATAACTAGAAACACATATTTTTGTTCTTTTCTCAATGATTTTCTATTCTTTTTCATGCATTTTCTGATTTTTCTATTTTTTTTTCGAAACAAACAAATACAACTATACAAACTTTGCTACTATAATCGAATTTCCATCACACGGGTTTAAAAGAAAAAGGTTTTAACGTTATTGGCTAAAGGGTGATCAAACGAAGGGATTAGGCTCAAAGTTGGCTACTAGGGAATAATTTTTGGGTAAGGATATAAAAAATGGTGTAAAAGGAAAAGGTTTACCTAATGCCTTAATCATTCTCGTGCTTATATTCGGTCTATGGTCTCGAACGTATCCAAAGTTGCAAGTTCTGCAATACGCGACTAATGGTCCACTCAAACAAAGAAACATGTAAATGTAAATCCATGATATAAAAGTGGCTCAAAACCTCACGTATAAGGGTATGATATGTGATATGCATCAAATGCTAGTTCCTTAGGCGAATTATTCCCAAATAAACACCCGCTAAATAGCCGTTATGTTTATTAATTTGAACTTGACCATGACAAAAGACCACATGGGTTGTGCCATCCCTCGTTGACTTAGTTATTTGTGATTTTAAGATCGCTTTTGAAACAAGAATTTTTGAAAAAATTTTGAAATTTTCCCCCATCCCCACACTTGAGGTAAACATTGTCCTCAATGTGTAGTATTTAAATGAACGGGTCAAAATCGAAAACTTTTACTACTCCCCCATCCCCACACTTGAGGTAAACACTGTCCTCAATGTGTAAGAACTAGAGTTTTTAAAACGCACAAGGGATGTGACACGGCTAACCTTCCCAAAATTTCACCCCGGAAAAATAAAATACAAAATACAATCCACTTATTACTAAACTAATAATCAAGGTAAAAAGGAAATGTATGCACCTGATTTTTGTCGCTTGATGCTCATATCTTCTTCTTTTCTTCATAAAAACGGTTGTCCCGCGAACATGTTGTACCTACAAATTCTAACCCTTGTGTAGAAGCATGCTTCTCACAACCATCAAAATTTGTTAGTTACCTAGTTCTACCACTTTTATGAAAATATTACCAAGCCATGCGTTATTTCACTTTGATTTATGTGGAAAATAATTTACAACAGAACCTAACTCACTTTCATAGGAATCACGGTTGCATTTAGCTTATGCAACAAGCCCTTTTAAACCCCCCAATAGCTTGGAAGGACGAGAGGTCTCATGAGGGTTATATAGGGAACACACCCACAACGTTCATTTAACTAGGCAAAAAGTAAATAATAACGAAAAAGAAATAAATAACAAAAGTATACAACAACAACACAAAACATACCTTGCCTTCACCGCTGATATCTCTCGTTGGGATCAACTAGCGGGTTTGGCTGGTATGGATAACCAGTGAGGGCTTCAAACATCTCCCTGTAGTTATCAAGTGGGCTCGGCTCTCCTTGAGGTGGTGGCTGATAGGGTATCGGAATGAAGGTGGAGCCTACGGCTTCGGGCCAGTGAGGAGATGGGTCAGATGGGCCTCGTGGGACGGGAAGGTTGGGGTAGTCGGTCCACCCCGAGTGCTCGACATAAGGAAGGCCGGCCTCATAGTCTCTTCGATGTCTCTCCTGATCGTGGAGGATTTTGGCATTATTAATATCCATTTCATGTGAGACATATAAGGCACTCCAGCGGCGGTCTTCCATTGTGTTTCGGTCATGCCGCGCTTTTTCCTCCCTTTCTTCCCATGCCCGTCTTTGGGCCATATCTTCTTCCTGCAACTGTATCAAACGTTCCATGTGCGATCTTTGGAGTGCTTGTTGCAGTTGTTGCTCTTCCATATATTTCTCCATCCTTTCGCGATAGGCCGCTTGGGAGGCCCACTGTTCTTGCGAGAAGGTCTCGTGCATCCCTTCCCAGTTCTCTCTCCTCCTGTTATATTCCCGGCCCTCGCCTATACATGCCGAGACATTATCATAAGTTACTTGTTGCCCGCGGGTAAAATTTCTGTACGACGGCACCTGTCTTTGTTTCACAAAACCTGCCACTTCTGCATTAATCTCCTTGTGTGGCCTCATGTACCTTTGTTGTGGTCCCCGTGGACTAGAAGGCTCATCCTCGTCTTCTTCATCAATCATCTCTTCATCTCCCCCAGCGCCTTGTTGTGCCTCTGGATCAACAAAGTCATATCGGTGACCCAATTTTTCGGTCACCACATACTTGTTTCCCGACAGATTCACATCTATTTTCCAATTTTTCTTCATTGAGGCGATGTTGAACTCTTCCAGAGGTTTGGATACCCAAAGTGATTCCGGAGGCAAACAATTCTGTTGGACAATCATAGCACTGATGAGGCGTGCATATGGAATAAAACGCCTTTGAGACGCCTCTCGGGTGATCCATGTATTCATCATAACAATATGTCTCCAAGACAAAGTAGGGGTCCCGTACAACAAAGAATGGACAACCCTGCAGTCGCTCGCTCTCACTCCACCTCGATCACCGAATCTCACCATCACATTCTCTAGGGAAATTCCTTGAAGAATTTTCCCTTCGATCGTCAATTGAGTTCTTTTAGCCTCGCCCCCATCACTGTATGGTAAAATCACCGCCATCATCTGCTCCGGATCACCATCGTTCATATGATTATCCAAAAATTGTTGCATGGTTGGATAGTCATATGCTTGCACCCCCAAAGAATCAAAGCGTGCGATGCAATTAATGGTTTCGAAGGACATCGTCATTGCCCCTCGGCTTGTCTTACCAACCAATTTCCATTGAGCAGGAGGACGCCAAAATTTGATCGGAGTGTCGCGCTCCGGTCAAAGATAATATTTATAAGCCCAAATTACCCTTAACAAATAGTTAGTGGTAGCAAGGGGTCAAACCACGAAGAGTATGTGGTTTGTGTGTGAATTCGATTGAATTATAGAAAAGTGTCACGATTATGAAGCTTGCTATAATATTTATTTTCTTTTTGTTTTGTTGGAAGATGTGAATTTAACTAATGAAATTGGTTTAATTAATTAACAACTAATGATTAACGATTGCAAGAAAATTGATTACTAAACAATAATAAGAGAAAGGGTTCACACCCGGTTTCGGTAATTGCCAACCTAGGGTTTCTACAAGTTTTTAGATTCAACTCAATTGTGTATGATTAGCGAATTTAGTGTACCGTGACTTAGGTGCCAATAACTATCAACGCTTCGGAAAACGGACAAGAATGCACTTTGTAATCAACACAAGTAAAACCTAACCAAGACAATGCATGCTACACATAACCATTTCGTAAAGTCATAACTTTTAACATCGTTCGACAATTTACGAATACAAAACAAATGCAAACTATTGTCAAAGGTTTCAAAAATCAAACACAATTTCTCACAAAGTTAAACCAAGAAACAATTCGAAACCCTAAAGTTAACAACTACCTACACCGGGGTGAAACCGAGGTGTTTAGCCGCTCATGGTTGACGAAGCTTGAGCACCGGATGCTTGGAACTTGAATGGTGTCATCTCGAAGCTTGAATGATGAAGAATTGATGGATAATTAGGGTTTTGGTGAATGATGATGATGGTGGAAGGATTAGGGTTTGTGGATGATTGATTGGTGAGATGGTGATGATCTTGGATGATGATTCGGTTGATGTTGTAAGTAGTGATGGAATAGAGATGAATGGTGTGTGATAAGTGGCTCCAAGATACAAGATTCAAACTCCCCAAGAGTGTAACTCCTGAAATCAATGACCCCCCATCCAATTAGAACCGCTCCCTAGAGCCAAATACCAAAAATCCCGTTTCGGTGAATCCCTACCCGTCGCCGACGGCCATGACCCCGTCGGCGACGGGCTCTGAATTATACAAAGCCGTCCGACGGCCTATGTTGCTGGATACGGCTATTTCTGGCTTACGGGCATTTCCCGAACCCGTCGGGGACGGCCTATACCCGTCGCTGACGGCTTATCCAACTCCGTTTCTCCAATCTTCGCTTCTTGCACTCCCGGTTGATCCGTAACGTGTCCCGGTGCTCCGGTTTTTGACCCGGTGACTCGTAAAGCTCCCGAAAAGCTCCTTAAACTCCATCAAACCTGCAAAACACAATTTTGATTAAAAGTAGGCTATCCGAAATTAAAACTTATGTAAAAACATCAAGTTATGCAATAAAAAACACCGGTTTTCAACCACGTATCACATCCCCACACTTGTCTTTTGCTTGCCCTCAAGGAAATCTGTTTTTCACTTTCACGTGGGTCGAACAACGAATTCACTCCCCATTCCCAAGACAAAGGTTAAGGTCTATTGTCATACAAAAGTTCAAATCTTTTACAATTTACAACATATTTAACGATAAAGTGAGCATTCACATATACAATGGTTATCCAAGATTAACCCGCCCGTAAAACTAACAAGTCATGCATATCCCTCACAATGTTCTCTCCACTCGGCTTAAAATTTTTGCTAATGTGTATAATGTATTAGCACTTCAACAAATAATCGCTCAACACCGATTAGAACACGTACCCGCATAGGCTTGCAACTCAATCATTCTCCACCACCGATCACGAATACTAAGCACAAGTCATAAGGTCTTTGTAAGGGTTGTAACGGGGCTAGGCTAAGGGTAGGAAATGGGATATTTTAAAGTAGCTAAGGTGATGAAAATTCGATTTTTATTACAACGCAACTATTCTAAACTCAAGTAAACTATAAACATCAACTATAAGGCAATGATTTTCGCCTTTTATTCAATAACTAGAAACACATATTTTTGTTCTTTTCTCAATGATTTTCTATTCTTTTTCGTGCATTTTCTGATTTTTCTCTTTTTTTTTCGAAACAAACAAATACAACTATACAAACTTTGCTACTATAATCGAATTTCCATCACACGGGTTTAAAAGAAAAAGGTTTTAACGTTATTGGCTAAAGGGTGATCAAACGAAGGGATTAGGCTCAAAGTTGGCTACTAGGGAATAATTTTTGGGTAAGGATATAAAAAATGGTGTAAAAGGAAAAGGTTTACCTAATGCCTTAATCATTCTCGTGCTTATATTCGGTCTATGGTCTCGAACGTATCCAAAGTTGCAAGTTCTACAATACGCGACTAATGGTCCACTCAAACAAAGAAACATGTAAATGTAAATCCATGATATAAAAGTGGCTCAAAACCTCACTTATAAGGGTATGATATGTGATATGCATCAAATGCTAGTTCCTTAGGCGAATTATTCCCAAATAAACACCCGCTAAATAGCCGTTATGTTTATTAATTTGAACTTGACCATGACAAAAGACCACATGGGTTGTGCCATCCCTCGTTGACTTAGTTATTTGTGCTTTTAAGATCGCTTTTGAAACAAGAATTTTTGAAAAATTTTTGAAATTTTCCCCCATCCCCACACTTGAGGTAAACATTGTCCTCAATGTGTAGTATTTAAATGAATGGGTCAAAATCGAAAACTTTTACTACTACCCCATCCCCACACTTGAGGTAAACACTGTCCTCAATGTGTAAGAACTAGAGTTTTTAAAACGCACAAGGGATGTGACACGGCTAACCTTCCCAAAATTTCACCCCGGAAAAATAAAATACAAAATACAATCCACTTATTACTAAACTAATAATCAAGGTAAAAAGGAAATGCATGCACCTGATTTTTGTCGCTTGATGCTCATATCTTCTTCTTTTCTTCATAAAAATGGTTGTCCCGCGAACATGTTGTACCTACAAATTCTAACCCTTGTGTAGAAGCATGCTTCTCACAACCATCAAAATTTGTTAGTTACCTAGTTCTACCACTTTTATGAAAATATTACCAAGCCATGCGTTATTTCACTTTGATTTATGTGGAAAATAATCAAAAAGACGGTTCATTATGCGAATGCATTATTTAAGAATCGAAACCATAATTAAGTGAGTTTTAAGATAGAGGTTGTTAAAGCCTAATTCGTAACTCTAAGAGTTCAGTTGTTATTGATTAGAAAGACGGTTCATTATGCGAATGCATTATTTACCGCAACCCTATTTAGGCAACAATTAAGAATCGCCATCAGCTGCCCAGGATCGTCGATTTGTTCGACTAACTGTAAGGATTAGCTATTCCTTAAGATTAGTTTCAAGCAGTGGTTGGAATAACCATCTCACCTTAAAATAAGCTTTTCTATAATAGTTGTTATGTAAGTATCAAGGCTGCTCCTTTGGGGACCTTGTATAGATGGAATGCTAAACATCTATTGTTAGACAGAAGATTAGTAAGTCCAATTATCAGGATCTGAAAGTTGCCTTGGAAACAACGAATAAGATCATGCAAATCCATAATCATCTGTAAGTTGCCAATATTCGGCAGAAAATCAAGGATTAATGAAAGTAGCAACCCTCTTAAGTTCTTATTAAGGAATAAGGTTCAACAAAAGATATCACCATGGAAGGGTGTGCCAATTTGTTAATTATCAGGCTAGTTAAGCTCTGAATATATAGAATCATTCGAGGGAATCAAATATATCAAGATCAAATAGCTTATAAGCTAAAACCTATTTAAGGAACTTGGCGGAGCTCGCAATGCATTACACACTAATGATTTAAGGATGTGCTTCACCAATAAGTCGAGGAGCATTATCACATAATGATATGCAGATTTATGATATGATGAGAAACCTGTATCGATTGAGGATCGACAGGTTAAGAAGCTCCAAAAAGGATACATGTACCTCTTATAGAGGTCAACTTGGGAGCTTGGAGAGGCTCCAGATATGCAATAGAAGTTAAGTCCATTATGCGATGAAAAGTACTTCTAGCATTTTAGCAAATCTCGAGGTCGAGATTTCTTTTAAGGGGGTGAGGATGTAACACCTCGTAAAATCACGTCCAATGATGTATTGACACGTGTAATAAACCCTAATGAAGTCAAATATTGAATTTAAGGGACTAATTTTTCGAAAAATCGAAAACCTTGATTATGAAAGGACTGGAAGTGTTTGTATACCAAAAATAAGTTTCTGAATAACCTCGTACGGTATTTATATTCACAAATGAGCCACTTGTTGATCGAGTGTAGCCGTTCGCGTAATTAATTGAAAGTTTGCGCAATGAAGGGTTAAAAGCGTCAATATGTTTAAAGTTTTTATGCTTATAAGTAAAGATACGCGTAACTTTGCAAGTTAGAAGGACTAAAAGTGTCAATATGTTTAATTACACCTCTAAATGACCTTTTTGCGAACCCGAAGCATCGTGATATTTTATAATACTCCCAAGAATGCCCAACGTTGATTAGATGAGGCTTCGATGCTATTAAACGATGATCTACGCAACTTTGCGCATTAGAGGGACCTAAAGCGTCAACTTTTGAATCTACGCCTTTTGGTGACCATTTAAGCGATCAAAAGCATAGCAATAATTAAACCTATGCTGGGGAATGCCCATTATGGGCCATGGAAGGCTTGGGTGTCAGTAAACGACATTTCGTGCTACTTTGTGTGATTAAAGGACCAATTGCGTCAAACTGCAAAAGTATGTCGATTCGTAGGGTATCGGACCTTCCGGAATATGATCGTAAGTTAAACATACCCTAAATATCCCTTACCTAGCTTAGAAATAGGCTTGGAGGTGTTTCGTGCGCAAAAATAAACTTTTAAGTCATGCAGGGACTAAAAGTGTCAAAAAAGTGCACAAGTTTGCATTTTCGCGCATATCTCACATTCTGTTTATACCCGGTCACCCAAAAATTTATGCAAGCATTAAAATATTTTATTTTAGTGTTTGGCTTGATAAAATTCCATTCGTCGCGTAATTTGGATCATTTTTCGATTCCGTCCGTGTTTTGTCGTAATTAGACGAACAACATGACCGTACGGCCAAACGGACCGACATCCGACTTGTTTTTGAGCATGTTTCATGTCCCTCATGTTTAGGCTTCATTGTAGAGCCTTGTAAATAGCTTAACGGGCCTTAAACGTGCCAAACGTGACCTTAAAAGCTATCAGGGACCATTTCTGTAATTATTTCAAACTTGATTGCTGAACCAGGGACCTCAGGCGGCCCGTGTAAGCATCCCTTGAACCTTACGCGGCCCGTGTGAGCATGTCAGAGCTGCAAAACTGATTTCCCAGCTGTTACCAGCTGTTCCAGCTGTTTGAATCACTTGCAAATGGTATTTCTTCAATCTTTGGGCACCCATAGTATTGAAAAACAGTGGGTAATAGGTGTATGGTCCAGATTTAATCACCTTTATCGAGGAATGATCCTAACGGTCCTCTAAATCCTATAAATACCCCATTGATTTTGGGTTTCATTTGCACCTCATTTCATTTCTGATTGCTCTCTAAATTCTTGGAGGATCTTGAGCTTCTTGAGAACCTCCTTCTATCCTTTGGACCTCTTGTAAGTATCCTTTCGTGCTTAGTTTAGTTGTTTAGCGATTAAAAACCGAAAAGTCAAGCGTTTGCGACAAACGCTTTGACTTTCAAATGGTTGAGCCATTGTTCGCAACGAACATGGCTACGTGATCGTAATTAGGTAGGTATTAAACCCTCAAAAGGGCACCTCCTAATTACCACGTTTGCTTAGTTAATTGTCGGGTCAAAGTAATTAAAATAAAAGTCAAACGAGTCAGTTTTTACTAATAAATTCATAACTGATAATTCTGAAGTTATGGAACATGTTTTAACACTTAAATAACTTGGTTATTAACATAAGAACATGTTTAAGCATGTTCAACCCGACAATTCTAAGTATAGGCTCGGTTCGGAACCGAAAGTCGCAAAAGTAGGCTTTTGCTTTGACTTTTAGTTCTGACCCGATTTAACTTAGTTTTGACATGCCTTAGAACTCTATTAGGACCAGGTTATAGATTAGTGTAACCCGCTGAGGTTATACAACTTGATTCCTTAAGTTATCCGATTCATATTCATGTTTCCGTTATATGCCTAAATGTTGACTATTATGCCCTTATGACCTTAAAACATGATTTTTGAAAATGTAAAAGAATAGAAACCTTAGTTACTGATTTATAAAGTTGTCCCTAAAATCTGACATCAGTTTGAGGTCTAGATTAGGAGTTATGCTCATTAGCGTAATTAGAAAGCTTTTTATTAAATAAACAGCGTAATTAGCATAAGGCCTATCTAAACCCAATTTTTGATACCAAACTTTTACCTACTGATATAAAATAATATTTTGGGATTTTTGAAGATTTTTATTTATTTTTAGGCTGAGCATAACATAGGGTTCTAGCTTTAATTCGGTAATTGTCGGTTTTGCCCTTTTGGCTTATAAAATGAGTTTTACAAATCTTTTTGATACCAAACCTTTTTCTACTGATCTAATATGAAAAATAAAATATTTTTAGCCTTCTAGAATAATAAAAATATCAGCTTTTCATATAAAACCCGGAAATCGCTTAAAACCGTCTTTTTACGCGTTTTAAGCGCATAGTATGTATTAAAACTATTTTAAATATATAATACTTGATACCTACTGATATTTTAAGTAAATTATTATAATTTAGCAGTAAGCAAAATTTTTAAACTCGGATTTCCAGATTTGACCTTTAAACCTTAGGTGAAATTACCAAAATGCCCCTTCGGTGCATAGTTTGGTTATAAATGGTAAATTTCACATATATGTAATACCCTACTGATATAACCTATTAAATTAAGTATATTTTACTGATTATATCAGACCTGAAACTCAGAGTTATATTAAACCTCTTTTATAACCTTTTATAACCTTAAATCCATTTTGGGCATAATAGAAGATATCTTACTGATGTCACAACATATTTAAGGCATATTAACTTAGGAAACCTGTTCATGACTCTTTTGGTTACCCGTTACGCACTTTTCGCGTTTGGACCAGCTTATGTAACTAGTTTGCATAAGTTAGCCGAAACGGGTCAAACCTTATCATATTTTTTATCTCAAAATCCAGAATGTGTTTAGTTTACCCTTATTACACAAGTATACAAGCTTGTCGGGTCTAAACCACATTCTAATCCGGTCTTCGCTTAATCATGCGTTTTGAACCGTATCCTCCTTTAAAACTAACCGGTCTAAGGATAGGCTTAATTAAGACCCGTTAGGAATGTAATAGGTTATTAAGAACCTTCGTTCCAGATTAAGAGCCCCAGTAAAGGTACTTGCACTTGCTGATTAGGATATACGGCTGAGTATAAATTGCATTTTTAAGCTCAGGTAAATACTTTTAACTTATTTTCCCTATACGGGCTTGGGGTACGGTATATAAAATATCGCTTGGTCGGGCATTGAATTTTTAATCGTATTAAGGTTAATTTATTGAGATGACTCGTTTAAATTGTTTTGTTTGCTTAAAGCCTTTGGGGGGGTTAACGGCCATGTCCCGGATATCCTTGTTATCATTTTAAGAAATGGCCACGACCTAAGCACGGGGTGTAGGCGTACACCCGACAGTGCATATATAAATAATAAGGTATAACCGCCGGTTTCGGGAATAACTCGCCGCGGGACTATATCATGTGGTGTGTCTATTAATCTTTAACCCGGTGTCAATCCGGGCTACTGAACGTATAAGAAACATGTAATTCTTTTACAAGTTTATATGTAAATAATTATCCCAAGTTATAAAAGATATTTTGTGCCTTGTGCATTCAAATCAATTTTTCTTAAATGTTTTCAAAATGAGTCAGTTAATTGTATTTACTGGTGCAAACTGATGTATTTTTCCAAAAAGATTAAGTGACAGGTACTGTACGTAATTGGCTGGGAGCTCAGGGCGTTAATAGGGAATCTCGCAAGTTCTAGATGCCTAAAGTCTGTTGAACAATGTTATCTTTATGTTTTAAGATCCGCCTGTGGATCCATCTTACATTCCGTTGTAATATTTAATATTACTTTTGAATCGGATTGTAATATATTTATCCTTTGCTTCCGCTGTGCATTTAAATTGTGTTGTTTGACTATGATGATATCAACTACGTCACGATACTCCCCACCGGGCCCACCGGTAATACGTGGAAATATCGGGGTGTGACAACTAGTCAGGATCGCAATGATTATATAGACTATGAGATTTAAGCATAGCTCACCCCCCCCCCCTTGGGCAATGAATCATAAAGGATTACAATTGTCTCGTCACAATTGGACAATATACTATAGCCTGTAGGCAAAACATCATTAAGGATGTTAAATTTAATCATCATATTGATGATTTTAGTCATGATCGCATTGACCATATAGACTATTAGGCTTCAGCATAGCTCACTACCTTGGACAGGGGATCATAAAGATCACAATGTCAATGTCACAAATGGACAATATGTTATAGCCCGTAGGCAAAACATCATTAAGGATGTTAAATAATATAATCATCTTATCAGATGATATTAGTCATGATCGCATTGATCATATAGACTATTAGGCTTGAGCATAGCTCACTACCTTGGACAGGGGATCATAAAGATCACAATGTCAATGTCTCAAATGGACAATATGTTATAGCCCGTAGGCTAAACATCACTTAAGGATGTTAAATAATATGATCATCTTATCAGATGATATTAGTCATGATCGCATTGATCATATAGACTATTATGCTTGGACATAGTCCAATATCTTTAGACAGGGAGTCGTAGACCACAACTGTCGTTGTCTTATTGGACAACAAGTATAGCCCGTAGGCATTTCACCACTAATGGATGTTTATGGTGTGATCATCACATTGATGATACTTGCCATGATCTACTTTGATCATATAGGCTTTAAGGCTTCCACGTAATCCAATACCTTGACGGCTGGTGTGGTTTCTCAAGCCACACTGCCAGAAGTGTTAACATGTTCTTGGATGTTAACAAAGATTAATTGTCTTAAGAGGGTTTTACCATCATAGCCATGTTTATAGACATATAGGCTAGGTTATACCATTAAGAGGATCTTTTGAAATTTTCAGCCGATCGATAAAGTTCGAGTAAAATCGGAACTATCGTTTGATAAAGGACGAAATGAATACCTATATAAAATTTTCAAAATTTTCCATGAATCATTAGGAATTTACAATAGTGCCTTAATCAGGACTTTTAGTAATGCATTCGTCTACACAGGGACTTTAAAGCAACTTTAGCCCATGCAGGGACTAAAAGGAAAATATAAGTCCGTATAGGGACTATAAGATATGTCCTCATTGGGATCATTATGATATACCATGTCCACGAAGGGACGTTATTAAACAATTGTCCTCACAGGGACTTTAAGTCGAAAGATACGTCCTCATAGGGACTTATTAATGAAACAATATGTCCTTGAAGAGACTATAATGAAATATCATGTCCACAAGGGATTTTAATGGATTAATATATCCATAGAGGGACTTTGATGAATTAGCATGTCCACGAAGGGACTTCGACGAAATAATATGTCCTTGAAAGGACTATAATGAATTATTATGTCAGCCAGGGGACTTTGATAAAATAATATATCTACAAAAAGATTTTAATGAAATAATATGCCCATGAAAGGACTACGATGGAGTATAATGTCCATGAAATGACTTATTTTGAAATAGCATGCCCACCGAGGGACTTTATTGAAATGTAATGTCCATGAAGGGACTAAATAGCAAATGCCCATACAGGGTCTTAAGTTGAAAGGTATGTCCATACAGGGACTATATAGAAGAGATAGGTCCTCACAGGGACTTAAAAGACAATGAATATTATGGAAGAAGGATTCTCTAACGCCTTCCTTGCTTCATTTCGATTGTTTCTCTTCTTTGCTTATCGTATACGGTAAAGATACTGAGTACCTCAGTGAGTAAAGTAAGTATTTCAATCAGGATCTGTTATAGAAGTAGAATTCAAGAATTCCATGGTTAAAGAATGATATGGATCACGGATTGGGTTTTGACTGATATAATCCAAGTCTGGGATTCCAAAAACTTGGAGGTAAGAAATAGGGATCAATAGTATTCACTGGTATTATTTTCAGTACGGGAGTCTCAGAGACCCCCTGGTATGGACTCCACTAGCACAGACTTCAAAATTTTCGAGCCTCAGGGACCTCCAGTGTTGGTGCATCATATGTTTGTTTACTACGTCTTAATCGAGTCTTATGTCTAGATAGGTTAAACGAGTGAACAACAGTGTTTGAATTAGGGTTAGAACATGTTTTAGGTATCTAGTCCGTTTGAACATGTCCAGTCCGTTTGAAGCAGGTTCGTTTGAACATGGATGTGTCACTTTCAAACGGAATGGCTTAGTCTATATATAGGTGTTGTGCATGTTCATTTGAAACGGATCAGTTGTGTGTGTGAGCGAATGTGCTGCCGGATTTTTGTCAGAATTCATTGTATAAGCTCAGAATTCAGTGATAGAGAAAGATTAAAAGGAAACAAGCTGTGTGAAGTTGTTTACTTTGATTCCGCCTCTGTAAACAATGATGAACTACCTTTACTGATTGTTTAGGGTCACGGAAACGATCCAACAAGTGGTATCAGAGCTCAGGACGAGGAGTTCATACCAAATTCAGCTTGATTACTTCGGATGTAGCTACTACAACCACGGGTCAGGCTCATTGTTTTGTGTCTAGAGCAACAGAGAAGGAATCGAAGTTGTGGCACCGGAAGATGGGTCATATACATCTTAGAAAAATGAATCACTTGGTGCACAATGATTTAGTTCTTGGAGTTAATATCAAAGGTTTTCATCTGGAAGGGGAGTGCATTAGTTGCATCAAAGGCAAGCAGAAGAAAAAGTCACACCCTAAAAAGCAAGTCAATTCAGTTTCCAGACCGTTAGAGAGACTACATATGGATTTGTTTGGTCCAGTAAACGTCAAAAGTATTACAGGGGATCTCTACTGTCTTGCGGTTACTGATGATTATTCCAGATTTTCGTGGGTATCATTCTTGAAGTCGAAAGATGAAACATTTGATAGTTTGATGGCGTTGTTCAGAAAGATTGAAAATCTGTACCAAAGGCGTATCAAAAGAATTAGAAGTGATAATGGTACTGAATTCAAGAACAACAAGATGGAAGAATATTGTGATGAAAGAGGTATATTGCATGAGTTTAGTGCTTCGTACACTCCGCAGCAGAATGGAGTCGCAGAACGCAAAAACAGGACGCTAATCGAAACGGCCAGAACAATGCTTGCTGATTCAAAGCTACCGATTAATTTTTGGGCAGAAGCAGTTTCCGCCGCATGCTATACGCTCAACAGAGTTCTCACTGTCAAGAAATTCAACAAAACATGCTTTGAGTTGATCAATAACCGCAAACCAAATCTGAAGTATCTTGAACCGTTTGGGTCACCCTGTACTATTCTAGAGCCTTTTGGAAAGTTTGGTCCGAAGAGTATTGAAGGGATATTCATAGGTTATGCAAGTCCATTACGACGAGTCTTCGTGCCAAGTCTGAAGCGGATTATTAAAGCTCCTCATGTTGAATGTCAAGGTTATACAATGCCGCCGCAGAATCCTGGAGATTCATGGCGTTATCAATACGACAAGTTGTGGGATTCGTTTAACATGATGGAAGAACAAGAAGAAGAAGAAGAAGATTCCTTTGATGAGTTGGATATTCTGAGAGAGTATGAAGAATCGTAGGAAAGGTTCCCAGCTGAGTATTCAAGGCGAACACGACAAACTTCAAACGACGATGAAGCAGGTCCAAGCAATGCTGGTGAACATGATGATGTCCAACAAAATGAAGTTGCTCAAGATAATCAGACGGCACAGAATGATAATCAAGAATCTGAGAACATGCCAGTATTTGATCGTGGTGATTCAGATTCTGAGAGGGAGCAAATTCAGATTTCAAGTCAAACAAACCCAGTCAGTGAACAAGATGCAAATCAGAATGTTACTAATCTGGAAGGCGATGTAGATGTTCAAGGCGAAGTGATGCCACGAACTCTTTCATATCATCCAGAGGAATTGATCATTGGAGAATTGCAAACAGGCGTCCGCACTAGAAGACAGCTTGATCAAGGGCTTACATGTTTTTATACAAAAGTTGCTCCTTTACAAACTGAATTCTCATTGAGTTGTTTTATCTCACAGGTTGAACCAAGGACTTACAAAGAGGCGCTTACTGAAGATTCTTGGGTCAATGCGATGCAGGAGGAACTGAGCCAATTCGAAAAGTTAGGCGTGTGGAAGTTAGTGGATTTGCCTGATGGTCAGAGGAAGATAAACACCAAGTGGGTGTTCAAGTGCAAGAGAGACGATAGAGGAGTTGTGGTTCGCAACAAAGCTCGACTCGTAGTCCAGGGTTTCAGTCAGCAGGAGGGTATAGATTTCACTGAAGTATATGCTCCAGTTGCTCGACTTGAAGCGATCAGAATCTTCCTAGCATTTGCGTCTTGGAAAAACTTCAAAGTATATCAGTTAGATGTTAAATCGGCGTTTCTCTACGGGAAGGTAAAAGAGGAGGTATATGTCGGTCAGCCACCGGGCTTCACCGATCCAATCCACAAAGACAAGGTCTACTTGCTAGACAAAGCGCTGTATGGTTTACACCAGGCCCCGAGAGCTTGGTATGAAACATTGTCTCAACACTTACTAGCCAACAGCTTTATCCGAGGAAAAGTGGATGCCACTCTCTTCACCAAAGAGGTCAACGGACATCTTCTGATAGTTCAAATATATGTGGACGACATCATATTTGGGTTAACGAATGAGAATCTATGCAAAGATTTTGAACGAGTTATGAAGCAGAAATTCGAAATATCATCGATGGGTGAGATGAAATTCTTTTTAGGATTGCAGGTTGATCAACTACCCAAAGGAATTTTCATACATCAAACGAAGTACGTTCATGATATCTTGGAGAAATTCGGGATGTCAGGTTCTACTCCAGCCTCCACCCCGTTAGCAATGAATCATGGAATAAACCCTGATCTCACCGGAGAGAAGGTAGATGAAACGATGTATCGTTCCATGATCGGATCGCTGATGTATTTGACAGCTTCAAGACCCGATATTATGTACCCAACCTGCCTCGCAGCAAGATTTCAATCTAACCCGAGAGCTTCGCATATGGTGATTGTGAAAAGGATATTACGCTACCTGAAAGGAACTCTATCATTGGGGTTGTGGTATCCAAGAGAAGGCGATTTCACGCTCGAAGGGTATTCCGATTCTGATTTTGGATGCTGCAAAGTTAATGCTAAATCAACAACAGCAGGGTGCCAGTTCTTTGGATCACGATTGGTCACCTGGCAATGCAAAAAGCAGACCTCTGTGGCTTTATCCACATGTGAAGCGGAGTATGTATCTGCTAGCAGTTGCTGCTCACAGATCTTGTGGATCCAGCAACAGATGCACGACTACGGTTTGCAATTTCTAAATACCCCTATCTTTGTTGATAATGAGGCAGCGATTAACATTACTAAAATCCAGTACATCACGCTAAAACGAAACACATTGAAATTCGTCATCACTTCATTCGAGATTGTTTCGAGAAGAAGTTGATACGAATTGAAAAAATCCACACTGATGAACAAAAAGCTGATTTACATACCAAAGCATTTGATAAAACACGTTTTCAATATTTGCTAAAACTAAACGGTATGAAGCTTTTATCGGTGTTGGAAGAGATTATTGGCGTTCATGAAGGAGACATTGTAGATGATGTTGAGAAGCAATCTGCAATGGTTTGTCGATTTTTTACCTGTTTTGGTATTTAGGGGGAGGTATAGGGTAATATTTTCAGAAAATACAAAAATAATAAAAAATGACAAAAATAAAAAAACATGAGATATTTTCAAAATTCAAAAACAATAGAAAACCAGAAAAGAGCTTATGTAAAAAGGGAAAATGATAGTACATCGGTTTGACAGTTACGGTATGCTAAAGAAATGGAAAGTTTAAATGCATTAAACAGTCTCGCTGATGATATGCTGATAGGTTTTTACACATTTAGTAGGTTTGTTCGGGATATAAACTTAAATCTTTACTTACTTATTTCGTGGGGAACACTACTTGGATATATAGGTAACCCCTGAAATCTTGTTTGAAGGATTCCTTTTTCTGATATACTAGGTCTTTATACTCAGTGATATCTGGGGTATTATTCCGGGACTTCTGCTGAATGGAAGTTCTGACCTAGTCCTCGAATAATACTTTCTGCAATGCTTGAAACATAGCATCACCCTCAGCATATATGATAAGACAATAAAATTGCTTAGCAATGCTATTGTATCAAAAGATCCTCTAAAGGGGACACACCCAAAAGTTGAGTCATGATCTCTCTGCTGAACGGTAGTTCTGACCTGAGCTCTCATGATTCTACATGATTTATTAACCCCTTACAGATATCATTTGTGGTATACTCACCTGTAAGACTGAATATTGGGATCTGGATACGAGAGTATATTCAAGAGGTGGGACACACGTATAAGTCTAAGTCTCTAAAACACTTAATCCGTATCCTGGACAGATTGAAATGTGTGTGAAAATTTAAGTGGATCAGTATATCGACAGTCTAAGCGAATTGTTTAATTCTGAGTATGTAATTGAAGCTTAACGGTACTTGTGACTTGTCGAATAGCTGATATGATTTCCTAACACGCTCAACCAAAAATATGTTTGTAAATAGTTTACTTTTACTGCATTTTAGTTCTGTATTTCATTTCTAGTTTAGAAGTTTTATTAAAAATCCAAAAAGATTTTACATTTCTGTTTTATTTTTGACAAACCAAAGTGGAGAGTTGATCTTCGGATTCGAAAGTTGAAAGCAGATGCAGGAGGTTTCTGAACTGGAGGATGAGTTTGGAGCTAAAACATGATAAGTTTGTGAAAGATGGAAAGTTAAAACAAGTTCATTAATTTGAAACTTGTAATTTTCAGAAAATGTTTGAATATGTTGAACAAAGTCAGTGTGATTTATCTCTGATCAACCAAGGTCATTAAGTTGGACTTGGTAGATTAATTGAGTAATCAGGGTCATTAACTTGAACCTGAATACTTAAGTGGATTTCTAACACTGAAGGTTAAAAGGTAAGTTTTGGATTAAAACTGTTATTTTCATATATCTTATATTTAGGTAGAGGTTGTGCAGGTAACAGGAATCCCCATGGCAACAAAATGTCAAAGTTTGAACCAGAATTTGAGTCTTAGCTGATCGAGAGGGGGAGTCTGCGAAAGGGGGAGTCAGATTTCTGGATCAACATTCAAAGGGGAGATTGAAGATGGAGCTAGGTTGAGTTCCTGAACCTGTGAAGAGAGAGTTTTTACAATGATAAGACAAATTGGAAAGAGACAAAGACTAATGACTCGACGCCGAAGACTTCGTCAACATCCAAGGGGGAGTCTGTTGGTGCATCATATGTCTGTTTACTACGTCTTAATCGAGTCTTATGTCTAGATAGGTTAAACGAGTGAACAACAGTGTTTGAATTAGGGTTAGAACATGTTTTAGGTATCTAGTCCGTTTGAACATGTCCAGTTCGTTTGAACATGTCCAGTTCGTTTGAACATGTCCAGTTCGTTTGAACATGTCCAGTCCGTTTGAAGCAGGTTCGTTTGAACATGGATGTGTCACTTTCAAACGGAATGGCTTAGTCTATATATAGGTGTTGTGCATGTTCATTTGAAACGGATCAGTTGTGTGTGTGAGCGAAGGTGCTGCCGGATTTTTGTCAGAATTCATTGTAAAAGCTCAGAATTCAGTAATAGAGAAAGATTAAAAGGAAACAAGCTGTGTGAAGTTGTTTACTTTGATTCCGCCTCCGTAAACAATGATGAACTACCTTTACTGACTGTTTAGGGTCACGGAACCGATCCAACATCCGGTATGGACTTCGAAGTCTGATTACAAGTTTCAATAGGTTTGACTTTGGAAATAGGTCCATAAAGGTCTTTCCTCCAAACCGGTCGCACGCTTATCCTAGTCGTGATACGAAGCTTGGCATTCCTTGGCTTCGAAATAAGGAGAATCTCCATCAACGGCTTCCTTGCTTGGCGACTTATTCAAAATACATAAAATCAAAAATAATGTTTACTTAATAGGGATGAGAGCATTCCTATGTTAAGTCTAGACTCAGAAGGTCTAAGGAATATGCTACTGTGTCATTTGAGATTAAACACAAAAGGTTAGTGTTTAATTCACTCAAACGTTGGCTCTGATACCAACCTGTCACACCCCGATGTTTCCACGTATTACCGGTGGGCCCGGTGGGGAGTATCGTGACGTAGTTGATATCATCATAGTCAATTAACACAATTATAGCACAACGGAAGTCTTGGAATATAAAATATTATTACAATCCCAAATGTCTGAAAATATCAAAGTATTTATCATAGACGAGCCTGTAATATCAAATCCACAGGTGGATCTTTACAGAAGGTATAAAATGAAGTTTAGCAGACTTTAAGGCATCTTTAAGGATTTGCAAGATCCTCTATTTCGACGCCGAGCAACTCCCAGCCTATTACGAGTAGTACCTGTCACTTAGTCTTTGGAAAATACGTCAGTTTTCACTAGTAAATACAATTAACTGACTCTTTTGAAAAGAGTTTATGAAAATTGATTTAAGCGCACAAGGCACAAACCATTTGTAACTTGGGACAATTATTTAAGATAAACTTGTATACCGTTTTACATGTTTGTCATACATATGGGGCCGGTTTGGAAGCCGGTCATGATTAACTGACTCACCACTATAAAACCCACAAACGAGTTATCCCCAATATGTGGGTTATTTCGCATTTTGCATCTGTCAGGTGTATGCCTACGCCCCGTGCATAGGTCGTGGTCATTTACAAATGAAATGAGCCAAGGATATCCAGGACACTGTCACACCCTGACTTTTTGCGGAAGCGTGATTATGGTGTGACTTGCTTAATACCATTGCATTCAATCATAAATATGATAAAACTGAAGATGTTCGTCCATTAGATAAGTTTAAAACTTAACAACATTGTTTAAAACACAGACATCAAACTTGAATACAAACCATGCAACTTGTTTTTAGAGTTCACAAGGACTCGACAAAAGACATTAGATAAAACCAGGCTTTGAAAGTGATGACTTATCTAGGATAAGACACACAATCTAAATCCTCAGACATAGGACGACACCTTTTATTCTCAACTTTACTTGAAGCATCCAAACGCCTGCCAGATCCATACTTAATTTCTTGAAATACATGTAGTTTAAAAACATCAACAAAAGTTGAGCGAGTTCATGTGTGTGTTTGTGTGCACGAATAAATCTTTATAATCATTGAAAGTATGAATGGGTGTTTGTAAAACTCCTGGTATGAAAGCAACAAGGAAAATAGATCACCAATGGTTTGTAAGGCCATTGATATATGTGAAGTGATGCAGGAAAGCTCAAACCTAGCAGACTTTGCACCGGGCCTCCGGCTGTAAGACATAGTCAACCCATGGGCCACCCTGGTCCAACATGGGCGAGGCTCACTACACCCAAATAGATCTATCACTCATGTCCCTCGGTCCTACAACGAGGATTGATGGCCTTAAGCGTCGTACCCACCACTTACATGATCTAAAAGTACCCTTCCATAGCTAACCATACCAAATAATAACGTTTGAAAACAGTTGTAACATGTACTTCACCTCCGAAGTTATAAAACCAAAAACAGTTAAAGAAAAAGGGGGTCATGAACTCACAATCTTGCGTCTTCAGCAATCGTAACTCAAGCTCCTTCGGTGAACACGACTACCTACAACGTACTAATCTATTAGACGAACGGGCCGTGCCTTAGTATTAGTGTCTTTGAGTTACGTTTCTTTTGTGTCTTCGATATTATCCCAAGTTATTTAATTATTTGTTAAAATAATTAATATTTTAACTTAAATTATATTTATAAATTTTGGAATATTTATATATTTTTGGCTTGATACACTTAAGGTATTTACACATGTTTATCCTTCCCAAGGATGGGGGTATCTTTCACTTGTATATTTTTTTGCCTTGTATCGGGGTCGTATTTTGGTGTGTATTTACGTACGAGAATACGTATTTTTATTGAATTCATTAAGTATTCTTTATTCTTATTTTCATTTTAATTTTCCGGAACATTATTTTTAATAAAAGTCCACCAATATATACTTCCAAAATAAATATTTTCTAGAAAAATTATTTATAATTTTTCTTTTGGCAAAAATATTTGTATTTCTTCATAGGTTTCAAAAATAATATATTTTCATGTCCAACATAGAAAATATATATATAAACTCATTTTTCTCCAAAAATGATATTCTTCATATTTATTTAAGAAAATACATCTTTCATCTCAAAATATTGCATTTCATGTTTGTGTAAGAAGGCATATATTTCTTAAAAATAATATATCTTCTAAAAATTTCAAGAAATATATATATATTTCATACTTGCCCAAAAATAATATATTTTTCCTTGTCAAAAATATGATATATTTTAGTAGTAATTGGAAAAATCATATTTTTGTTTCCATGATGTCCAAAATATTACTTACCAAAATATATTTGTAAATAAATTTTCCGGAATATTTTGTAGGTCTTATTCCATAGTTCGGTTTCTCCAATATTTTGTGTATAACTTGTATATTTATTTTCTTGGAATTTTGGTAAAATTTTGGATGGTAATTCTTGGTATTTTAATGAGTTATATTATTTCAAGCCCTAAAATAATATAACTAATACACAAAATATACAAATAATCACACACATGGTGTCTTCTAAATATATATTTTCCTAATACATATTTAGTCGCTTTTATTTATGAAAACCAACCTCCAATAATTATATTGTTGTAACAAAAATTATGGCAAAGTTTTTGTAGAAAACTCATGTTTAAAATACACTTGTAAATATTTGTTTAAAAATATTTTTCTAAGTGTTTATATTTTTAGAAAATTTTGCCATTGTTTCCCCTAAAAATGGAGATTTCCATGCTTTCAAGCATATCATTTTCTTTTGTAAAAACCAACACAATCAATTCACAATCATCAACAAATAATCTTTACTTACCAATTTGCCAAAAATCATGCATTTCCTACTACTTCATGAACTTGATTATTTGTAAAAATTTGTAGTAACTTACTAGTGTTATTAGTAAGCCGAGTTACCCTTTAAAATATGATTAGTTCTTTAAAAACTTCATTTTTAAAGAAGTTAGATGTTTACAACTTCAAATCATATTTTCTAAAAATGTTTCTTTATGAAATCTTCTTGTTACACAAGTGTTTCTACACTTGTTTAACCATTAAAAATAAGATTTGTTTATGTAAGAACCAAGATTTAATAAAACTCATATTTTTAACTTGGTTTCTTTGAAGAACCATTCATAAATCTTTAGATCTACATGATTAATAACTTACTTTGATCATTATTTTTCAAGAAAATCACTTAGTCATTCAAGTTCACGATTCATATGTGGATGATCTATCATCCTACCATATTTCTACTTTCACATCTTGCTAGATTATGTTTTTAATCATGATCTAGCAAGATCTTATGATGATCAACATCATTTCTACAAACAATCAATGATCAACAAGCATAACAACTCATTTTCATCAAGATTACTTCATTAAACAAGCTTATGTTCATGTTTACTTCTTGTGTTCTTTAGTGTTCTTCATGTTTTTTATTATGATTCTTCTTTAACCACTAAAAATGAAAGTAAAATGGATAGATCAAGGCTCTTACCACTAGCACAAGGCTAGGGATGATTCAAGAGTAGAAAACAAGAGGATAAAAGCAAACAAGAGAGGTTCTTCAACTTCCGAAAGCTACTAGCTTCATCATACGTCTTCTAGCACCTTTGAGTAGTAATAGAATGAGTGGAAGAAGGGTGGATGATGGTGGTGTTGGGGTTGTTGTTCACGGCCGAAGCCAAGGGAGAGAGAGGAGGAGAGTTGTGTGTGTTTAGTGTGTGTGAGAAATGAAACTAGAACCCTTCATGTTCTTTTATAATCCATTTCATCATTCTAACCCTTGGTTTTTATGTCACAAAAAGTATAAACAAGATCTAATATATTATTAAAACAAATCAAGATGGTGGGGCAACTTGGGCCGTGAACTAGGTGGGGGGGGGGGGTCTTAGATTAGGGTGTAACTAAATTGGTTACAATCGAGTTTAAATCTAAGCGTTAGTTACATGCTTTAGTTATTAGATATTTTTAGGAGGTGTTATGATGTTTGGGGACCATAACTAGCTTGGTAATGTTAAAACAGTACTTCTAGTGTAAATTTGGTGTTTCGAGTAGTGTCCGGTTGTTCGGTTGGTTACTGGTTTGTTAAAGTGCTAAACTTTGCAGTTTAGTGTGCTTTAGGTATCTTTTGTGACACTTTTGATTCCCGACACTTAGGAAAGCTCTCAGGATCATTTTACCATTTTTTTTCTCCATAATATTAGATTGTTAATTTGCTGATTTTTGCTGAATTTTGCTGATTTCAGCACCTTTGGTGAGTTTTAGGCACTTTCCGGCACTTAAGCTATCACTATTACGGCAGTTTTATGATCCTTACTTTCCTACACACTATACTAGTGTAATACTTAGTTTCTGGCTCATTCTGTGTCTAAATACACTGTCTGTCTATGTGCTGAGTTCTTTCAGCACTCTCCTGATCTATCAGATAATTGTGCTAACTATACTTAATGCATCATTTAAGGCAATACAGCTTTCAGGCAGTAATGATATGACATTAAACAATGTATGATACACATGCATGCATATGGAAATAATCAGAAAGCAGTTAATTGAAATTCAGCATAGTCATTACGTACTAATCATGATTAATTAATTGTACGGATACCTGAATTTTTGACAGTTGTCACATTCTCCCCCTGTTAAGAAAATTTCGTCCTCAAAATTTATAATACCTTAACTCCTTAGGGTTACGTCATGCATGTAAGGATATGAATACACCACAGTAACTAACCACAATACCGAATCAAGACTGTTGGTGCATTACGTCTGTCGACTTCGTCTTGTATCGAGTCTTGTACTAGAATTGTTAGATCAGGGCATGTTGTACGAGAATCTAGGGTTTGTATGATAGAAGTTAATTTCGCATGAAACAGCATTAGCTATTTCGCACGAAATAGCAAACTGCTATTTCGTACAAAATAGCACAATGTAATTCCATGCGAAATTACATCTCCTATAAATACCCTTGATGCTAGTTCATTTGTAACGAAATTAGATTCCGGTACCGAAGTGCTGCCGACGTGTCGATTGATCTGTAAACCTGTTAAATCAATAAACAAGGCAATTAGAAGTTAATCAAGCTGTTTTCAAGTCAATTCATCTGTTTCCGCCTTTTGAATTGATTAGAATTCTTCTGAACGACTCGTTTAGTCATGAAAACGATCCTACAAGTGGTATCAGAGCTCAGGAGGAAGAGTTCTTACCAATTCAGCTTAAAAATCTGATTTCTACACCTTCTTTTCAAAATTAAATAGAATTTTACGGTCAAAATGACTTGAATTTCACATATAATAAGCGAAACAGTGTTTTAACGAATCCTTGAAAGAATTGGACCTTAATTCGATCTAAAACTGGTAAAATTTGTAATTTCGCTTGAAAAACAGATCGGTCATGATGATGTCAGCAATATTTCGCACGAAATAGGCAATTGATTTCGCTTGAAATTGCTTTTTCGCTTGAAAGATATACTTAATTTCGCACGAAATTATCTCAGATTTGTTATTTCGCACGAAATTAGGGTATTTCGTTTGAGTTGGTGATATTTCGTTTGAAACCGGTATTTCGTGTGAAAACTGATTTCGTTTGAAAAAGATATTTCGCATCAAGTTTGATTTCGTTTGAATCTGATTTCGCACCAATAGTGTATTTCGTTTGAACGGCTATTTCGCACCAAACTGATTTCGTATCAGTGTGTTATTTTGTTTGAACTCATATTTCGTGTGAACTTTCATTGTTGTTTGAACTTTGTTGATTTTGTGATACAGATTACTGAAGCATGGAAGAGGAATTCTACAATGCATTTGCTACACCAGTTGCTCCTGTTACAGCTGCTGAAACTCTTTACAGTGAGAATGAGACGGGAACTTATCAAAAACCGCCAAAGCTTATGTACATTGAAGATTTTAGAGGATGGCAAAATCGATTTGAGAACTGGGTGCAAGCTTATAAGTTTGATGCATGGTGTTCATTAGAAAAAGATTACGAGAAACCGAAAAATGAACGTGGGATTGAAAAAACTTTCAGTGACTATTCAGAGCTTGAAAAATTGAAACATACTAGTGAAAAAATGATGATCAGTATTCTTCAACAAGCAGTTAAAGAAGATATCTTTGTTTTGCTCCAACATGAGGGTACTGCTAGATCAATTTGGACGGCATTGATTCAAAAGTTTAAAGGAAGTGCAGATATGATCAAGAACAAAAAGGCTTTACTAAAAAAGTCATTTGATATGTTTGTAGCCTTGGAGGGTGAAACAACAAAAAAGACCATTGATAGATATTGTCATTTGGTTTTGGAAATGGGAAGATTGGATATAAAGAAAGATGACGAAGAATGGGTTGATAAGCTAGCCGATGTGTTACCACAGCAGAAATGGGGAACTTATTTGTTGATATTAAAGCACATGAGAAAGTCTGAAAATATGAATCTGGCAAAGTTTATTCAGAAGATTGAAGAGCATGAGTTGGATATCTAGAAAACGGCAATCATGAATAATCCAAATGCTCAACAAGATGTCAGTTTATACTATAGAGAAAATAAATTTGAAACTACTCCAAGTCCAAAGATTGAGACTGGTTTCAGTGCTGATAGTTCTTCTGGAACAAAGGGTAGTACTGTGACTCAAAGTGGTGGACCTCCGTCTTCGTATTCAAGCTTTGATCCAAATTATACAACACCAAGTCCTCATCAACGACAGAATTCAACGAACCTGCAATGCAATGTCACTTTGAACATTCAAAATGGTCAAAATTTTTCTCTAGAAATAGCTAAGCAACACATGGCATCACTCGTTGCTATGTTGGAATCATATGAAAGTTTGATTGCTGGCAGAATTGGAAATCCAATGCTTACCAAAGAGGATTATGACCAAATTGATGCGGAGGAACTTGAGTTGATGGATGTTAAATGGTGTTTAGCCAGTGCTGTTAGAAGGGCTGAAAAATTTCAACAAATCACTGGTAGAGATGATTTTGGTGAATTGTCTAAATCTCCAATAGGGTTTGATAAATCAAAGGTTACGTGTTTTCGTTGTCGAGAAAAAGGTCATTTTAAGCGTGAATGCAAAAACAAAGAAGCAAACAAAAGACAAGATCAGTCTGGAAAGAACAATTATTATCAAAAATCAATTTTTCATCAGATTGCTCAACAACCACAAACTGCACATGCACGTGCCATTGAAGAAAAAGAGAAAAGAGCTTGTTATGGTATAATTGACCAAGACGATGAAAAGGTTGCAGAGGGTTTCAGCTGGGACAAATACATTCCACTTGGTTCAGGTCTTGTTGCTAGAATCTTGGAAGAACAAGAAGTCAAAAGAACGAAGTTCTTGAGATCATCAGAAAGTGATGATGATACTGATGACGAGGAAGAGTACATTAATAATGCAAGAAAAAGTTTAGACTCATTTAGTTTTAATTTGTTTTTTTGCAGATAAAATTGAAAAACTGAATGAGAAGAAAGCGGCAAGATTGAAGAGAGACCTGGAAGCAAGAAGAATTGATGAAGAAAAGGCAAAATTGGAAGCTGAAAAAGCAGAAGTTGAAGAAATTTCAAAAGAAAAGGTCGAAGCTGAGAAAAGGGAAAAAGAGTTAGAATTCAATAAAGAAACAGATAATGTTGAAAAGATAGTGGAAAAAGTAGTGGAGAAAATTGTTGAAGTCGAAAAAATTGTTGAAATCGAAAAAATAGTCGAAGTTGAGAAACTCGTTGAAGTTGAGAAGGTTGTCGAGATTGAAAAAATTGTTGAGGTCATCAAACCTTGTCAGAAATGTTTGGAGTCTTGCAAACATTGTGAGGAAAAAGACAAGAAAATTCTTGAATTAGAAGAGTTGAAAGAAAATTTGTTGTCTGATGTGAAGTATGTGAAAGAGTCATACGATGTACTGAACAGAACAGTTGATGGTCTGAAAAAGACAAATTCAGAAGTTGATGCTGCTATGACAATGATGAGTTCTACTTTAATGACAAAGCAGAAAGTCATCAATGAGTATATTGAAGACTGTGCAAAGCTAAAGCAGGATTTGGAACTTGAAAAGATTGAGAGTGAAAGAATCAAACATTTATTGTTGAGTTATACAACATGTGATTATTTGATTGATCGAGTTTATCCTACTGTTGCAGGTCTTGAAGCCTTCCAAGATAAGGAGAATGAAGAGGATACTGGTAAGAAACAAAGTGTCAAGTATAACAAGTGTCCGCCCCCGATTTGGAATAGTTATTCTCCCAGAAAACCAAATGAGGAACGTTTAAATAAGGCTCTCAACATCAAGTTAAAGTCTGAAACCATTGATGAGTTACCATATAACATTGATGTCACATTCACAGCGTCTGACACTGATCATGAGTCTGAGTTGTTGAAGAAAGTGGTCGATCAGGTGTTGGATATGGATGAAGAGTCAAAGTCGGAGTCAAAATCTGAAAGTTCGAGTTCGTCATAAAAGAGTCCTAGTTCACCGGTTAAACGAGTTTACAATAAAGAATTCCTGTTATCAAAATCTAATTTGAATGACGGACTAATCAAAGTGGCATATACTTTGAATGATTCAGACAAATTATATTCTGATGAGGAATTTCCAATAAGAAGTGTCAAATCTGAAATGATCAAACAGGTTTTTAAATTGACGGAAATTAATGTTTCTGAAATAAAAGATGTTAATCTTTCTGAAAAACCTAAAAAGTACACTTCAAGAGTTCAACAGCGTTTAAACAAGAAAAAGGGGTATAGTTCTGGTTCAGGTTATCGAAAGAAACCAAACCATAACGGTAATTTCAAAAAGAAATGTCTTGGTTTTAGTTCTTCAGAAAATTATAAAATTGAGAAAAATTTTAAACCAAAAACAAAATTTGTTGCAGGAGGAAGTTCTGAAGAAGAGCAGAAGAAACCATTCTGGAGACAATCAAATCAAGAGTTTCTTGCTGAAAGGAAAAAGAATCTGGTGAAAGAATCTGAGAAGAGAGTTAAAAGAAGAACGTGTTTTAAATGTCACAAGATTGGACACATTGCTTGGAATTGCCGACAGTCCAATAACACAAAACAGGGAGTTTCTTTTAACTCAAGATTAGAAGAAATTCATTTTAATGAAAAGAAACAACCAACTGAGAAACCTAAGGTGTTTGAAAATTCGATTTTTGAAACTGGTGATGTTTCAAAACATTTTTACAAAAGAAAAGTCGATTTGAAAATTCGATTTTTGAAACTGGGTAGTAAAATCTGAAGGTAGTTTTGACAATGAATTTGATTCCATAAAATCAGAGGAGTCATCTGTTGAGAAAAAGAATGAAAATTATGTTCTAGAGTTGAATGATGAAAACTTTCCGCCATTGTCAAAAGATAATTTGAAATCCAAAGTTGGTAAGATTGAGATTTCAGATCAATTCTTCTCTGGTAAAGGAGAATTTGATACTGAAAAGGCTTTCAATGGGAAAGTCAAACATATTTTTGGGAAGATGGTAGATGGGAAAGTGAAAAGTGCAAAAGATTTTTACAGATCAAAAGGAGGTTGGGATAGAGTTGAATCAAAATCACCCAAGGCTGGTCAGGCTTGGGTGACTGCATTTTCTACTTAAAATTCTGACTTGCCGGAGTTCCCAAGATGGTAATCGTGGAGCAGGAATCGGCATCTTTCTTGAGAAATTCATTTATGTGATATTTCGACCTACAGGTTTGACCTACAAGTGGTAATCTTTGAAATTGTTATATTCTTGCAAGAGGTATTGGTTATTAAGTGAACCTACAAGTGGTTGAAGAAGGTTTTCACTTACAAGTAGTTGATCAAGGTCATTAAGTTGAACTTGATTTAACTTTCATACATAATGTTTGGAAAACAAAGTGATGATAACCCCGATCTTTCAAGTGGTAAAATCAACAAAACTTATTTTCCGGAAAAACCATTTTTGATTAAAACAAACTTAAGTGTTTTGAAATCATAATGGGAAAATAGTTTGTTGTCAGGGGGAGTTCTGATTGTTTATACCAAGTGAATGGCGATTTGAAGCGATTCGATATCAGTTGTTATTTTACTTGTACAGTTTGTTTTCAAATTTCCTTTAAATGATTTTGAATTTTAGAGGGAGTAAGAAATTTCAGAAAATCCATAAACATTAGAAAATTTGAAAAAGCACAAAAACATGATAAAATTCAAAATGAGTTTTGTTGTTAAAAAGAGGAAATGATAGTACATCATTGGACTATCACAACATGCTAAAGAATTGGAAAGTCAAATGTGATAAACGGTCTCACTGATGATATGCCAGTAGGTTTTTACACATTTAGTAGATTGTGACGAGATATAAACCTAAATTTCAAACTTGCTTATCTCGTGGGGAACATCTCTCGGATATATGGGTAACCCCCGAAATCTTGTTTGAAAGGTCCCTTTTTCTGAGATACTAGGTCTTTATGCTTAGTGATATCTGGGGTATTATCCCGGGACTTCTGATTTTGCGGAAGCAATGGCCTAGTCCCCGTATAATACTTTCTGCTTGCTTGAAATATAGCCTCCCCTCAGCATAAAAATGATGAAACATTGCAAAATGCTAATCATGTGCTGTTGAAGAAAATATTCTCTAAAGGAAACACACCAAAAGTCGAAGCCGTCATCTCTCTGATTTTGCGGAAGCAATAGCCTGAGCTCTCACGGCCCTCGCATTTAACCCTTTACAGATATCATCTAGGTATACTCACATGTAAGACTGAATATTGGGATCTGGATACGGGAGTATATTCTGAGGTGGGACACGCGTATAAGTTTAAGTCTCTAAAACATTAATCTCGTATCTCGAAACAGTTGACCTTTGTGTGAAAATTTAAGTGGATCTATATACTGACAATCTAAGTGAATCGTTTAGAACTTAAAATATTTAAATGCTTAACGGGGTTGGTGATTTGTCTCATAAACTGATATGATCCTCTTACACAAACTCACAAAAATATTGTCTGTAAATATTTCTTTACTGCATATCATTATTTCAAAAATTCAAAAAGAGTTTCGGAGTGTTTTAGCATAAATTTTGAAAAATTCAAAAAATTTTATACAACTGATGTTGAAAAGCTGATTTTCAAAATTCCGAGTGCTAATCATGATGAACAGGTTTGGGAGAGTGTGTTTAAAAATGTTTTGCCTACATGTGGTCATCAGAAATTAAAATTGTTATATTAATAATTGACGTTTTGAGCTGGATTTATCAAGTGGTAAACAGAGTATAAATATGTCAAATTTTAAATTTGTGAAATTTATTGTGTGATTAGAAATTTGTGCAGGATAGTCGTGTTTATACCTGAGCAGAGTGTGAGCCAGATTGCGATTTTGGAACATAAAAGCTTTATTGCAATCCCAGCACAACTTAAGGGGGAGTCAGTTAGCAAAAAGAAGTTGTAAGAGCCAGAGGTTGATCCTGAATCTGATCAAGAGAATTAGAGTGAAGAAAAAGCCAGGGAGAGATTCTGGAGTCGAAAAGAAGATAGGATGAAAGATGCTTACTCTGTCAGATACTTTGAAAAGAGCCGAAAGACTAATCAAGGCTGAAGATCTGTGAAGACTCGACACCGAAGACTTCGTCAACATCCGAGGGGGAGTCTGTTGGTGCATTACGTCTGTCGACTTCGTCTTGTATCGAGTCTTGTACTAGAATTGTTAGATCAGGGCACGTTGTACGAGAATCTAGGGTTTGTATGATAGAAGTTAATTTCGCATGAAACAGCATTAGCTATTTCGCACGAAATAGCAAACTGCTAATTCGTACAAAATAGCACAATGTAATTCCATGCGAAATTACATCTCCTATAAATACCCTTGATGCTAGTTCATTTGTAACGAAATTAGATTCCGGTACCGAAGTGCTGTCGACGTGTCGATTGATCTGTAAACCTGTTAAATCAATAAACAAGGCAATTAGAAGTTAATCAAGTTGTTTTCAAGTCAATTCATCTGTTTCCGCCTTTTGAATTGATTAGAATTCTTCTGAACGACTCGTTTAGTCATGAAAACGATCCTACAAAGACCTATTGAATCAGGTGAATCCAAGGACATCTTTCTATACTAAGAATCCAATGGTTAAAAGGTATGTCTCTCAGAATTTGACATCAAGGGATGCAAGTTGTATAGACGTAACATCTGGTGTTACTTACATCACAGGGGTCCAATAAAAGAGGAGTTCTGACCGATAGAATTTTAACAGATTGTTTACAAAATGCAAACGAATTTTAGAATCAATAACTTCCGCTAGATGAACTCAAAATCAACAACTTGAAAATGATAGTAACATGAAAATGATCCGTCAACTTTCGAGCAAATGGATGAATAAAATTGGTGTGTCGACAGATTTGGAATCGCAAGAATACACCGAAATAAAATACAATCGAAGTTGGCGTACCACTGTCTTAATTCACAGTTGCACTAACAATGTTTAAAAGACAAATTGAGTAAAAAAAATATGGGTAGATGCGTGTGAAACGGTTGACCATGACTAGCACAAGATACAAGTTTGTAACGATACCACAAGGTGTCGTAATTGACATAACTCAATATTAGCGGTGACCGAACAAGTTCACCGTATTTGAAATCAAATGAAAGTGTAATGAAGCGAACCTGAAAATGTGATTCAAACGACATCGCAGAATTTTTCAATTGAATATGGAACAGCAAAGAACTACTGTTTTAGATTGAAGATGAACAAGTAACAAATTCCGCAAGACATTCGATTGATAATGAAAGAATCGTTAGGAGGTACACTGGAATATAAAATGAATTTATGTACCATTGTCTTAACATGCGATTGTGTTAAAACTGCTGTAATCTTGATGAAAGATAACGGATTTAGAGCAAATCAATAAATAATCAATTAAATCCGATTATGAGATGTGTAAACGAGATTAGCGCAAGCTTCAATCTAGCGAAAACATCACCGCAAGGTGTCGAAGGCAACAAACGATTTAATGGAGCCGTAGACCAAACAAGTCTACTACGACTCGAAACAAAAGAAGCACTTGCAAAAAATGAATTTGAATATGATGCCCTCAAGACATCATATGATGTATTGAATTGAAGACACGAAATGGACAAGTTCAAGCAACTGAACTTGGTTTTAGCGAGATTTGACAATAAATGCATGTATTGACAAGGGAATTTCGGCATGGTTACAAGGATAAACCATGTATGCAACTTGGAAGGTAAGAAGTTTAAAGAAAGTGTGTTGACTTGAAAGCAAAGAAGTCAACAATTACGATAATGTAGGTCATTCGAATCATAAATCAACAATTAGCTTTTAGCAAAATAACATTTGAGCTTGGATGAGACGCTTATTCGAAACGAAACCACATGCATAACATATGAGTTTCCAAGGAATGAAACAATGAGCACTTGTTAAAATGAAGAGATGATCAAGTGCCGAGACAAAGGAGTGTTTACTTTAATGAAGAAAATTGTCAGGATGCAACTACCATTAAGAGGAGTAGAGACGCAAGAATCTACTCGCTAGAAGCAAAAGTGGGAATTTTAATGAAAGAAATTCGAGTACTTTACCCGTTTGGTTAACTAGAATAGCTTACATGACGAAGTGATAGGGTTTTTCCCGAGTTAATAGACGTGGTTTCCTAAGCGATATCCTTTAATGAGTTCCGACCTACGCTCCTGGTAGTCGATGCACATACGAAAGCTATCGTCCTTCTTCTTAACAAGCAAAACTGGAGTTTCCCAAAATGAGAAACTTGGTCTGTTAACTTCCTTCTCTAACAACTCCTGAAGCTACACTGTCAATCCTGGCATCTCCGAAGGTGTAAGTTGCTAAGGTGCCTTTGCTGTAGGCGCGGCGCTTGGAACCAAGTCGATGTGGAATTCGACTTGTCGCTGAGGGAATAGTCCCGGCAAGTCTTTGGGGAAGACTTCAGGATATTCCTTTCCACAAGGATCTCTTCGAGCTTCAGTTCTTTGGCTTCATTATCCACGACATGATTTAAGGAGACAATACACCCTTTACGTAAAACTTTCGTGCCTTCATATAATTGGCAATCTGTAGGGGCGTATTCTGCTTATCTTCACGAATCACGATCGTTTCTTCATTTTCCATCGGGGTGCGGATAATCTTCTCCTGGCACACAATCTCTGCACGAGCACTTGGCAATCAATCCATCCCAACTACGACGTCGAAGCTTCCCAACTTACTGGCAGAAGATCTATCGAAACTCACATTTCCCAAGCTTTACAACGCAGTCCCTAATCTCTCCTTAGGCTTCCACTAGTCTCCTATTAGTTAGTTCTATCAAGTATAGGATATCTAACTCATCTGCTACTATCTCAAGTATATTCTTAAGCCCTAGATGTACAAGGTTATAGTTGGTACTAGTATCAGTTAGCACGGGTGCAAGGTGTTGGTTAATAGGGAACGTACCAGTGACTTCGTTCGGACCCTGGCATGCTTCACGAGCTCCAATGTTGATTGCTCCTTCATGGTCTTGGTTAACCTCCCTTGGGCAATCTTTCCTCAGGTCCCCCATGTGACCGTAGTTAGAACACCCTTGACCACGTTCTTGATGCCGCCATTTCCGCTTTGATGGTTGTTGTTGTTTCTTTTGCGATTTCCGCTACCATCTTGGCCCTCTTTTCCATATCCAGCACCATTCCAACACGTCTCCTTAAGATGACCAATTTTCCCACAAGTTTCACATTTCCTATACTTACATCGCCCAATATGATGGCGTAGACAGTTGTCGCACTTAGGGAGAGTACCCAAGTATCCTTTTCCCTTTTTGGCCTTGTTGTTGTTGTTCGCCTGATCACCTTCTTGGAAATCAGTGGACTTCCTTTTGTTCTTTCCAGACGACTCCACCTGAGCCTCCTTCTTCTTGTCAGGGGTTGAAAGCTTTTCCAGTCTAGCCGCTTCTTTAATGAGTGCCATACTTAAGTCAACCGCATCGATAGTTGTTGGCGGAGCTGATGCCGTCATCAAGCGCAGGATCTGAGGCGCCAGTCCCCAGATGAATGGCTCCATCCTTTTCAACTCTGGTTCCACCAGGTATGGAACGACTCGCGACAAATCATGAAGTCTCTGCACGTACTCCACCACCTTTGGACCTTCCATCTTTAGTTTCCAGAATTTAAATTCCAGCTTCTGGATCTCCATCTGAGAACAATACTCCCTACGCATCATTTCCTTCAGCTCATCCCATGTTAAAGCATTCGTAGCAGCTTCGCCCATTATTCGAACCCGAAGGTTCCACCATAACAGGGCCTCATCTTGAAACGATCCTGATACATATGGGACTTGTTGCTCTGGCGTACATCCGCTCACTCGTAAAACAGAATCCATATTTTTGGCCCATTTCACAAAAGCTATGGCACCTCCAGTACCGTCAAAGTTCTAAGGCTTGCAGTCCAAAAATTGCTAGTAGGTACAACCTGTACCCAAGCAATTTTCATCACAGAAAGCATTAGCAAAGTACACTTGGAATTGTCCAAACGTATTGTAATGTGTCTTAGGTGACTTAAACATTACCGTTAGGCGGGTTATTCCCTGAGGTACTTTCACTGTGTTTGTAGCGAAGAACCTCATGCCGAGCTATAGCCTGTGAGACGTGCGCTTGCCATTCTGCCTTGGTCAGCCGAATGATTTCCTGATGAGACATCTTCTAAGAAGAATTCGGGTTGGTCAGGTCTCATTTGTTCAGGGAGTGTATATAGTTGTTTAGGGGTCATATGTACATACACATAATAAATTATCATATCAACCAATCAAGAAACAACATAATCATATCATAAACGAGTAAATGGGAATATGTTTCATGTGAGTATAACAGTCAAACACGCAACATTACAATCATAGCACAAACCTGTATATCAACTACATGTTTAACGAGAACATTACAATTGGGCTTTCATTAACCATTGACCACAAGGTATCGTTACATGTCTTACAAAGTGCATCATACCAAAGGGAAACACAGGGTCACACTACCCTAGTCCAACAAGTCTACCAATCTACAAAGGTCTTATAATAGAAAGTGATCTCTAAAAGGCTTCCCAAGCTCAGCTCAATAGTGGTGCTTTCATCTTAGGTAATGCATCTGCATAAAACCAAAAACCTACTGTACTTATGGCGGAGGAGGAGGAGGGAGGAAAATCAAACTGAGAACATGTGCAAGATCCTCCTCGAGCTTGTGCACATGACGAAGCAGGTAACGGACTTGCTGCTCGACTATGAGGAATCAAACATCAAACTCTGGAAAAGGAGTGAGAGGAGTAGGTGGACGTGCAAATGGAGGCGGTGAGGAACGAGGGGGAACGGAAGCATGCTGACAAGGACAGGGTAAGGGACGCGGTATCGACTAAAGTACCAAGACTCTGCGGCTCATAACCTCAAATCTAAGCTGAAGCGAATAAAGTAACTCATCCTGTGTATAGCCAACAAAATGCGAGGGATGGTAGGGGTCTGAGGTCGGCATTGAATACGGTGGGGACCCTCTAAATGACTCGTTAGTTGGTGAAGAAGTAAAAGGAGCAAAAGGTGCAGACAAGGGAATGTGTGGATAAGCTGCTGAAACATGAAGGTCATGACTAGGCTGCTGGCCTGAAGTGTCTCTTCTTGGACGAGGTGCGGGTATGCCCTGCAAGAGATCGATGGGTAAATCTACACGATGAAGGTCAGACTCCACAGAGTGAAGAGGAGCAACACCAGCGGGTGCGGGTGCAAGTGGAGGAATGAATGGCTCAATAACAGGAGGATCAATGGGTGCAGGAACTGGATTTGGTATAAGGGGTGCAATGTCAGGTATGCCAAATGAAATAGGATCATGGTCAGGAAAAGGTTCAGGAACTGGCATCGGTTCAGGATCAGCGGGTGTATCAACTGACTGATCGACAGGAATAAAATCAGGCTCAAATTCATGTGGAGGAATCGGTGCAGCTGACATGGTCGTCTCCTCATTAGAATCAGTAGCATAACGTCGCAAACCAACTGCCCGTAAGGCGGAAGAAGTCACAGACTCAAAGGAATCTGAGACAGGGTGTAAACTAGTGTTAGAGGAAATCTAAATAACGGGGATCTCAAAGAGTGGAATAACAACAACGTCCTCGTCTAGCTTTTCATCACCATGGGCTCCATCAAAAGGACTATCAACAAGCCAACCAACATCAATATCAATCAAATCGTCAAAAGGCAAATCCTCGAGAGGAATAGCCACTAAAGGAATGGGAGTGAGGATTGGTGCCACGACATGCTCACCATCGGGAGGATCGATGATAAGATGATCATGGACATGAGTGGGATCAACAAAAGGATCCTCGTCTGGAATGCCATCAGTAGTCGGTAAATCATCTCCTAAGTCGGGCGGCGCAATTGGCTGAAAATCATCATCGTCGTCGGACATCATCTCCGGGTCATTCTTTTCATCGAAAGTAAAGATCTCTGGCTCACTCACCCCTAAGACAATAGCCATGGGGTCGTCAGCATCGGGCAATCCACTCTCGGATGATGACATAGTGTCTGTAACATATCAATCACAATATATGCACATATATCAACTACTATCATTAAACAGGCAATCAATGATAATGCAAACAGGTATTCTTCCTAGTCTCCCAGACTAAACCACCCAGTCTCCCAGACTGAAACACCTAGTCTCCCAGACTAAACCACCCAGTCTCTCAGACTGAGACACCTAGTCTCCCAGACTAAACCACCCAGTCTCTCAGACTGAAACACCTAGTCTCCCAGACTAAACCACCCAGTCTCTCAGACTGAGACACCTAGTCTCCCAGACTAAACCACCCAGTCTCTCAGACTGAGACACCTAGTCTCCCAGACTAAACCACCCAGTGTCTTAGACTGAAACACCCAGTCTCTCAGACTGAAACACCCAGTCTCCCAGACTGAAACACCCAGTCTCCCAGACTGAAACACCCAGTCTCCCAGACTGAAACACCCAGTCTCTCAGACTGAACCATAAACATAGACCTTGAAATGTGTTTCGTGTATTTTCTAAAAAAAATGTTTGTTTCTTGGATCTGGACGTTTCGTGTATGCAATGAAAACATGTTGGAAAAATATTTCCGTGGGAACCCTAATGATTGTAGTCTAGACTCGAGAAAGAATCCTAGTTCACTACAATCGAAGCTCTGATACCAAACTGTCACACCCTGACTTTTTGCGGAAGCATGATTATGGTGTGACTTGCTTAATACCATTGCATTCAATCATAACAAATACTATATGATAAAACTGAAGATGTTCATCCATTAGATAAGTTTAAAACTTAACAACATTGTTTAAAACACATACATCAAATTTGAGTACAAACTATGCAACTTGTTTTTAGAGTTCACAAGGACTCGACAAAAGACATTAGATAAAACCAGGCTTTGAAAGTGATGACTTATCTAGGATAAGACACACAATCCAAATCCTCATACATAGGACGACACCTTTTATTCTCAACTTTACTTGAAGCATCCAAACGCCTGCCAGATCCATACTTAATTTCCTGAAATACATGTAGTTTAAAAACATCAACAAAAGTTGAGCGAGTTCATGTGTGTGTTTGTGTACACGAATAAATCTTTATAATCATTGAAAGTATGAATGGGTGTTTGTAAAACTCCTGGTATGAAAGCAACAAGGAAAACAGATCACCAATGGTTTGCAAGGCCATTGATATATGTGAAGTGATGCAGGAAAGCTCAAACCTAGCAGACTTTACACCGGGCCTTCGGCTGTAAGACATAGTCAACCCATGGGCCACCCTGGTCCAACATGGGCGGGGCTCGCTACACCCAAATAGATCTATCACTCATGTCCCTCGGTCCTACAACGAGGATTGATGGCCTTAAGCGTCGTACCCACCACTCACCTGATCTAAAAGTACCCTTCCTTAGCTAACCATACCAAATAATAACGTTTGAAAACAGTTGTAACATGTACTTCACCCCCGAAGTTATAAAACCAAAAACAGTTAAAGAAAAAGGGGGTCATGAACTCACAGTCTTGCGTCTTCAGCAATCGTAACTCAAGCTCCTTCGGTGAACACGACTACCTACAACGTACTAATCTATTAGACAAACGGACCGTGCCTTAGTATTAATGTCTTTGAGTTACGTTTCTTTTGTGTCCTCGATATTATCCCAAGTTATATAATTATTTGTTAAAATAATTAATATTTTAACTTAAATTATATTTATAAATTTTGGAATAGTTATATATTTTTGGCTTGATACAGTTCGGGTATTTACACATGTTTATCCTTCCCAATGATGGGGGTATCTTTCACTTGTATATTTTTTTGCCTTGTATCGGGGTCGTATTTCGGTGTGTATTTATACGTACGAGAATACGTATTTTTATTGAATTCATTAAGTATTCTTTATGCTTAATTTCATTTTAATTTTCCGGAACATTATTTTTAATAAAAGTCCACCAATATATACTTCCAAAATAAATATTTTCTAGAAAAATTATTTATAATTTTTCTTTTAGCAAAAATATTTGTATTTCTTCATAGGTTTCAAAAATAATATATTTTCATGTCCAACATAGAAAATATATATATGAACTCATTTTTCTCCAAAAATGATATTCTTCATATTTATTTGAGAAAATACATCTTTCATCTCAAAATATTGCATTTCATGTTTGTGTAAGAAGGCATATATTTCTTGAAAATAATATATCTTCTAAAAATTTCAAGATATATATATATTTCATACTTGCCCAAAAATAATATATTTTTCCTTGTCAAAAATATGATATATTTTTGTAGTAATTGTAAAAATCATATTTTTGTTTCCTTGACGTCCAAAATATTACTTACCAAAATATTTTTGTAAATAAATTTTCCGGAATATTTTGTAGGTCTTATTCCATAGTTCGGTTTCTCCAATATTTTGTGTATAACTTGTATATTTATTTTCTTGGAATTTTTGTAATATTTTGGATGGTAATTCTTGGTATTTTAATGAGTTATATTATTTCAAGTCCTAAAATAATATAACTAAAACACAAAATATACAAATAATCACACACATGGTGTCTTCTAAATATATATTTTCCTAATACATATTTAGTCGCTTTTATTTATGAAAATCAACCTCCAATAATTATATTTTTGTAACAAAAATTATGACAAAGTTTTTGTAGAAAACTCATGGTTAAAATACACTTGTAAATATTTGTTTAAAAATATTTTTCTAAGTGTTTATATTTTTAGAAAATTTTGCCATAGTTTTCCCTAAGAATGGAGATTTCCATGCTTTCAAGCATATCATTTTCTTTTGTAAAAACCAACACAATCAATTCACAATCATCAACAAATAATCTTTACTTACCAATTTGCCAAAAATCATGCATTTTCTACTACTTCATGAACTTGATTATTTGTAAAAATTTGTAGTAACTTACTAGTGTTATTAGTAAGCCGAGTTACCCTTTAAAATGTGATTAGTTCTTTAAAAACTTCATTTTTAAAGAAGTTAGATGTTTACAACTTCAAATCATATTTTCTAAAAATGTTTCTTTATGAAATCTTCTTGTTACACAAGTGTTTCTACACTTGTTTAACTATTAAAAATAAGATTTGTTTATGTAAGAACCAAGATTTAATAAAACTCATATTTTTAACTTGGTTTCTTTGAAGAACCATTCATAAATATTTAGATCTACATGATTAATAACTTACTTTGATCATTATTTTTCAAGAAAGTCACTTAGTCATTCAAGTTCATGATTCATATGTGGATGATCTATCATCCTACCATATTTCTACTTTGACATCTTGCTAGATTATGTTTTTAATCACGATCTAGCAAGATCTTATGATGATCAACATCATTTCTACAAACAATCAATGATCAACAAGCATAACAACTCATTTTCATCCAGATTGCTTCATTAAACAAGCTTATGTTCATGTTTACTTCTTGTGTTCTTTAGTGTTCTTCATGTTTTTTTTATTATGATTCTTCTTTAACCACTAAAAATGAAAGTAAAATGGATAGATCAAGACTCTTACCACTAGCACAAGGCTAGGGATGATTCAAGAGTAGAAAACAAGAGGATAAAAGCAAACAAGAGAGGTTCTTCAACTTTCGAAAGCTACTAGCCTCATCATACGTCTTCTAGCGCCTTTGAGTAGTAATGGAATGAGTGGAAGAAGGGTGGATGATGGTGGTGTTGGGGTTGTTGTTCACGGCCGAAGCCAAGGGAGAGAGAGGAGGAGAGTTGTGTGTGTTTAGTGTGTGTGAGAAATGAAACTAGAACCCTTCATGTTCTTTTATAATCCATTTCATCATTCTAACCCTTGGTTTTTATGTCACAAAAAGTATAAACAAGATCTAATATATTATTAAAACAAATCAAGATGGTGGGGGCTACTTGGGCCGTGAACTAGGTGGGGGGGTCTTAGATTAGGGTGTAACTAAATTGGTTGCAATCTAGTTTAAATCTAAGCGTTAGTTACATGCTTTAGTTATTAGATATTTTTAGGAGGTGTTATGATGTTCGGGGACCATAACTAGCTTGGTAATGTTAAAACAGTGCTTCTAGTGTAAATTTGGTGTTTCGGGTAGTGCCCGGTTGTTCGGTTGGTTATTGGTTTGTTAAAGTGCTAAATTTTGCAGTTTAGTGTGCTTTAGGTATCTTTTGTGACACTTTTGATTCCCAACACTTAGGAAAGCTCTCAGGACCATTTTACCATTTTTTTCTGCATAATATTAGATTGTTAATTTGCTGATTTTTGCTGATTTCGGCACCTTTGGTGAGTTTTAGGCACTTTCCGGCACTTAAGCTATCACTATTACAGTAGTTTTATGATCCTTACTTTTCTACACACTATACTAGTGTAATACTTAGTTTCTGGCTCATTCTGTGTCTAAATGCACTGTCTGTCTATGTGTTGAGTTCTGTCAGCATTCTCCTGATCTATCAGATAACTGTGCTAACTATACTTAATGCATCATTTAAGGTAATACAGCTTTCAGGCAGTAATGATATGACATTAAACAATGTATGATACACATGCATGCATATGGCAATAACCAGAAAGCAGTTAATTGAAATTCAGCACAGTCATTACGCACTAATCATGATTAATTAATTGTACGGATACCTGAACTTTTTACAGTTGTCACAGACACGGTCGTATTAACCCCCAATGTTTATGTTATCAAACAAAACAGATTAAAACGAGTTATGTAAATTTATTAATCACAATCCGATCAAATAATTTCATACCCGACCAAGCAGTATTATTATAATACCGTATCCCAAGCCCGTATAACGGAAAATAAGTTAAAAGTATTTACCTGAGCTAATACTTGATTCACAGCAAAATAACTCAGTCGTATCCAATCTATCTAAATGCAGGTAGCTTTTACTGGGTGGCTCTAGTCTGGAGTGATGGTAATATATAACCAATTCAGAATGCTAACGGTCTTATTTAAGTCGTTGACTTAGACCGGCTAGCTTAATGTATCTAAGGCGATAGGATACACTAGATTAAGCGATGACCGGAATAGAATGTTATTTAGACCCAACAAGTACGAAGACTTGTATAATATGGGTAAACAAAGTGCATTCTGGATTTTAAAGTATAAATGATAAGGTTAACCCCGTTTCGGCAAACTTACGTAAACTAGTTACATAAGCCGATCCGAACGCGTAAATGCGTAACGGGCAACCAATTGAACCATATACAAGTCCCTTATGTTATTATGCTTAAAATATGTTAATACATCAGTAGGATGTTAACATATATGCCCAAAAAGTATTTAAAACCAAATTAAGTCCCGTAGGGGCATTTTGGTCATTTTAATTTTTATAAAAGAGGTTCTAAAATAAACTGATATTCTGGTCTTAAGTAATCAGTAAAAGTATTTATTTTATGTTGTTATAACAGTAAGATATCATACATATGTGTGATTTACCATTCATGGCCAAACTATGCCCCGAAAGGGTATTTTGGTCATTTCACATATGCTTTTAAGGACATAATTGGAAGTTCTAAGTTCATGACTTATACCTACTGCAAAAATATTTAAAATTTATTTATAAAATCAGTAGGTATCAAGTCTTAGGTGTTAAATATGGTTTTAAACCATACTATGCACCTAATTAGCGTAAAAGTCGATAATTGACGATATTTAAGATGTTTATGTGATTCTGAGATTTTGATCAGCCTTAAATATTTAAAATATTTTATTTTTCATAACAAATCAGTAAAAAAAAAAGGTTGGCATGCTAATCACATGTAAATCGCATTTTATTAGTCAAAAGGGTATTATCATCAATTAAAGAGTTTATACAAGAACTCTATGTTATGGTCAGTATCAAGTCTGACCCAATATTCCAAAAATTCCTAAAAATGATTTCATAACAGTAGGTAATGAGTTTTGGGTCAAAATCCATGTTTAAACAAGTATTATGCATAATAGTGTGATTTAATTAATAAAAAGCTCTAATTTACGATATCATACATAACATTGTTTTGCGACCAAGAATCATGTCAAATTAATTTAGACATGCTTATATATCAGTACTTAACCTATTTGAATGTTCACATATTCAGAAATCTCAAATTTTGACTAAAAGGGCATAATGGTCAAATATAAGCATAATAACGGAAACTAGCATATAATTCAAAATATAAATGACCCAGTAATATAACCTTAGAGGATTATACCACAACATAATATGGTCCTAATGGAAGCTTAAAACATAGAAGAATTAAGCTTAATCGGGTCAGAACTGAAAGTCAAAGCAAAAGTCAAGCTTTTGCGACTTTCGGTTACGAACCGACCCTAAACTCAGAATTGTCGGGTTGAACATGCTTAGACATGTTCTAATAATAATTACCAAGTTATTAAAGTGATAAAATATGGTTTATACCTTCTGTTTTATCAGAATATATTTTTATTTACAAACTTGACTAGTTTGACTTTTTAATTAAATAGTTTGACCCGACAATTAACTAAGCAAATGAGAAAATTAGGAGGTGCCCTTTTAAGGGATTAACATCTACCTAATTACGGTCACATAGCCATATTTGTCTCGAACAATGGCTGGACCGTTTGAGATTAAACCGAGAGTCAAAGCCATTTAACGTAACTTTAACTTTTCGGTTTTTAATTAACAAAACTGAACTAAAGAGGGGGCTAAGACACTTACAAAGGGTCCTAGCAATCTTTTCTACTAAAGAATAAGCTTCCTTATGACCAGGAATCCCAGAATGCTCAAGAAAACACTTGAACTAGAGAGAGAAGAGATAGAAATGAAATGGTGCAAGTGAATGAATGAGATTTCCAGGCTATTTATACTTGTTGGAGATGCACAAGATCAAGACAAGTGTATTATGTAGGCTCCAAGGAATAATCTTGACCTTACAAATGGTTGGTGGTGGTTTAAAGCCTTGAAGAATACTTAAACTTGGTGCCTACACACAGGAATTTGCATGAAAGCCCCTAAGAAACAAGCTGCAGGCTGAAAATCAACCTGCTGTCGAAATGAAGTGGTTGCGTGCCACGACAGAAGAACCCCTCAGGGGTCGCGCAACGCGAGGGCTGGGCTGCAAGTTTTAGAATTTGCAGTTTCAGTCCCTGCACACTTCTAAGTGCATTTTCGGCGTATTCAACCCCCGTTAAGCCATTTTCAAGGCTCTACAAGGGCGTTAAAGTTTGGGGGACTTGAAACATGCTTGGAAATATCACGGATGTCAGTTTGTTTGGTCAGAACGTAAGATATGCGCGTAAATGCAAACTTACGCAGTTATTGACGCTTTTAACCCCTTTAACTCGCAAACTTGCGCGTAACTTCACTTATTGGCATAAAAGCCTTGAATGGCCAATATTAGGCATTCCCGAGAATATGATCAAACATTATGAAGCTCTCGGCTTGTTAAAAGGTCACTCAGAGGTAAGAATTAACATGTTGACACTTTTAACCCTTCGACGCGCAAACTTTCACATAATTACGCAAACGGCTCCTCTCGTCCAACAAATGGCTCATTTGAGAATACAGACACCGTATAAGGTCACTCAGAGGCTTAGCTTAAGCATGTTGACACTTTCAGTCCTTCTATATTCAAGGTTTTCGATTTTTGACGAAATTAGTCTCTCATAGTCAATGTTTGACTTTATTAGGGTTCATTACACGTGTCAATACATCATTGGACACTATTTTACGAGGTGTTACAGTATTGATATATCAGCCGAAGTTTGATTTTTCTCACTTTGGCCCTTGAACTTGTATATTGATGCAATTTTGTGCTAAAAGTTTATATTTTGAAGGTTTTCAAGCATAGAAAATGTATGTAAGCATGCGTTACGTATCATGTGTGTATGATTACTGACTCGAATGTATAATAAGCCTCAGATTGCATCTAACTATAACACCCCGAAAATATAATTCTTTATATTAGAATTATAAAGAATAAAATAAATGATAAAAAAACTAACTAGGAATAAATAACCCAGTTAGTAGAGAGCCTTGTAAATAACTTGGTAGAGGGTTAAAATACCCTAAATAAGAACTTATTGATAATGGAGGGACCAAAGGTGTTAAAAGCTGAAACTAAAATTGTTGAAAACAAAATTGAATCACCAAACACACACTAATGTGTGTGTCTGCTCGATCAACAGAGAGGGGGGCGACCTAAGCTCATCTTCAAAACCCTAAGTCACATAAAACTCAAAAAATGAAGGCTAAGATCAGTTCCAAAACGAAATTAAAGCTTAGATTGGTGATCACCACCGCAAGGGGGTCATAAGGTATGTGAATTTTGAAAGAAATCTCTACTTTGATTTCTGGATGAACTTATAGAATTCAAAAATTGTTGATGCATGATTGTTATATGGATGAAATAGGAACATTGTAGTGTCTAGGAGTAAACCCTAGACAAGTATATGTTGAAATCATGCTTAATTCTAGTAAAATCCATGAACACCATTGAAGGTGATTAGTGGGTTTTTGTGAAACTTGATAAACACTAGGATTTTGGTGGTTGTTCTAGTGTAATTTGATATTTGTGAAGTGATTTCAGAATTATAGAGGTTAACATTTATGTAAGATAGTTTGATTTATGTGAATTTGGGCTATATGACAAGTTATGAACTTGATAATGAACCATGTAAAATTATGCCCTTAAAGTGTTTGTAAAAATGCCTCAAAGAAGGCTTAAAACTGAAATTTCAAGTTAAATCGCATATTTGTTATGTTTCGGCAAACTATGCGATATATGATTAGAAAAGAGTTCTAAACATGCTATGGATGAACTCTATAGGGAAGGAAGTCGGAGCGGCTAGTGGACAAGCCGGTGGTGACGTGCGTTTGAAGGGTTTGCTTTGAAGGTATGTAACTTGTTTCGTTACATTAAGTAAATTTGATGTCGAAATCGTTCATAGTCATGTTCTAGAGTAAGAAATTGTATTGGTTGAGATGATAATGATCATCATCAAATTGAATGAATCGATGAGCATATAGAAACGTTTGGTAGTCATTACAAATGGTGGAATTCCATAAATGAGCCAAACGGGTCGAATAATGGTATATTTTGCAGTAAAAGTATGTTAAATTTGCTTTTGGCAAGGATGGACCATATGAGCGCGAAACCATAGGGTTGGTATTGAAACGCCGGTGATCACAAGCCCCGGATGTTAGGGTAAACACGCCTTGTTGTCGTAAAGTTGTTAATGGTTAAAATTAATGCAAATCTATACGGGTCAAATAACTACATTGTGCACTTATAAACTTTCAGTCCGTACATTTCATTTTTCACTCAATGATTATGATAGACGCGTTGGTAATTTTATTACGGACGCATAGGAAAAAGAATCGGCTAAAACGGACGTTCGAGTAGTAAGTTATGAATGTTTGAAGTTGTAATGTGCAAATGTTAAGAGCTGGGAAAATTCTGCAGCTCAACAAGCAACAGCCTGTGAAAAATAAGGTGTCGCGTCACGCGACACCAAACTGGATTCACCGCCGCGCGACGCGACGGCTGTGGCGGGCCGCGATGGCTTTTCCCATCTTTGTCGCGGGGCGCGACAGCCCCAGGTTGCAGAATTATGTTTATTTTTCATTGTTTAAGCCGTAGAACTTGTATGTACTAGATTTTAAGATGTCAAAACTAATAATTGTCGTGGTTTTGACCATAGGTGCTGATGGACTTAATCCGGATGGCGATCAAGCAAGTTTACAAGAACCGAACACGAACTTTTGAAGCTTCCGCGATTAGTTAACTTTGTTTAAGACAATGTTTATATTATTGACACTTAAATACTTATTTTGTGGTTGTTAATCTAGTAGTAGTTATCTAAAATGTTAACTCTATGAAAATTTCCTCATGAATGATATGTTAATCAAAGTTTTTGGTATAAAAATGTCTAGTTTATATTAAATCCTTATAAAAATGAGATGAGTGTTACACTAACATAATTATGAAAGGAACATGATTGGTATAAAGGTGATTTTCCATTACGATCAAGGTAATTACCGGATTGGAACGAAATACGATTGTAAAAATAGAAATGTGAATACAACTTTCTAAATATGGAAAGTACGAAAAGCGGAGCGTTACATTTCAGCTGATGGAAAAAGAATACGATGAACAACCATCACATATCATTTTTCCTTTGTTAGATCTTCACCAGACCGAAAACAACCTTAGTTTTTCGTTGGCCAACAATTTCGTTGACGAAGACAACCTCTGTTCAGATCCAGATGGTGGCATGAAATACTAACATATTAGAGGCATGTTGTAACACCCTAAAAATTTTAAATAATTATATGTGTTTAAAAATAACTAGAAATATAAAACTAGTTAAAATATATGTAAAATTTTAGCCTAAGAAAGAACAATAACCATTTTGAAATAAATACTCAAAATTAAGGGACTAATCTTGGACAAGTGAGAAAATGAAATTATTAAAACAAAAATTAAAACATAAACACACAAATTAGTATGTGTGTATGTATCGACCCCAGGCAGAAGAAAAAAGAGGGAAAACCCTCACAAATTAAAATCAGTGAAATTAGAAGGAAGATCAAGGCTAATCTTGTGCATGAACCCTAACTTGTGACCATCTAAGCTTGCTTAACAAGTGGTAAGTTATAATTTTTGATTTGGTTGATTTTGAAATGATGAAGATGTATGAAATTGGCAAATTTCTTAGGTATGTTAGTAACCTAGTGTTAATTGCTGAAGAATTCATGATTAGAAGCAATTGTGAATGTTAATTTGAATGAAATTAGTATGTTTATGTGTTTTGATAAAAACCCTTCATAAGTCATGAAGTGGGTTTTTGAGCATTGATCATAAAATGGAAATTCTAGCGATAACTATGATGTTAACTAGTCAGCTAAGAGGTAGGTCATTAATTTTGATAATGATTATTCGTTGTGACGATTTGAATAATTAGGAAATTGTGTACGTATAGAAAGATGCGGTATGTAAGTATATGATACACAATAGAAAGATGCGGTATGTAAGTATATGAAAAACAATAATTCTAAACAACAATGATTGTGGCACACCAAGTGCTCGATGAAATGCTTTAGATGATAATTGTGCGAATAAATGACAATTGTTAGTGAAGTTCATGTTTAGAATGTAAGTATGTGTTGTATGTGGTAAAATAAATTCATGATAACTAAAAGGAAGTGAACATGGTAATTGTAGGTGTGAAGGAAGAAGGCTCAAGCAATAAGAAGCCTCAAAACTCACAAGATCGAGGTACGCTATTTGTACGATTAAAGTTTATTTGTAGCATTGCTTAATGTTATATATTGTAGTAATTGTAGTCCGATAAAGAATGATCATGTAATAGATTCATTACAAATGAGTTGATCGAATTAGGATGAATATGTAAAAGAATGGTCATATGTTGACCCGTTATGAACAAGTCAAATGAACTAGAATGAGGATGTTAAAGAAATGGGCATATGATTGATCTGTTATGAACGGGTCAAACAAACTAGAATGTGATGTTAAAGAATTATGAAATTGATCCGTTGCGAACGGGTCAAACAAGTTAGATTGTGAAGCTAAAGATTGGTCATGTAATTAACCCGTTATGAACGGGTCGACGAACTAGAATGTTATGCTTAAGAATGGTATGTAATTGACTCATTGTGAACGGGTCAAATAAATGGAAGTTGGATAATGAGTGTGAATCATGTTTGTTGGAAGTTAGAATGATGAAATTACTTGTAATTAACTTTGATTCTAGTTGTTTTGATATGGGTAAAGCTGTCTTTTAAATGGCACGTTACGCTTGGAACGAACACACTCCATATTGCGAACAATGCGCTTTCGGACTTTAATGTTGTAAACGGGTCAAAATACTTTTGTTGTTTTTTAGTCATGGTGTTGATAAACTTTACCCAATAACATGTGTTTATAACTTTTGTAAATGTTGGTGGGTTTGTAGTTGTTTAAAATGGTTGATTTTGTATGTATAACCAAATTTGCTTTAATGATGCGTAAAAGTTTAAATTGGGTCGTAAATTTTTATTATTTAAGTTTTGGTATTTGACTTCAAATGGGCGTTTGCGTTTCACATGTTAAGCTCTCGTAAGCGAAGAAGTTGGGATTGGGATGGGTTTTATCTTCTCCGGCGAAGATGAAGCTCGACGGTGGTGGGGGCCCGTCTTTCCGACAAGAAGGGGATTAGACGAGAATGGTGGTGATGATGTACGGTACACTTAATACTTTTTCTATTAGTTAAAAAAGACAGGGTCCACGTGAATTCTTGAACGAGTAATTTTACATGTTTGAATTACTTTTTTAATAGTAATGGTAATTTAATCATTTCACACCAAATACCAAATGAAGTGAAAAACTAGCGACAGTTCAGTCAATGAGTCATCTGAGTAACTAGCGATCAAACCACATGGAACACACATATAATTTTAATATTTTATAAAAGTATGGACTAAAGGTGAAATTTGGGACAACCAGAAGAAGCAACTTGGCAGTTTATTCTAACTCATATTAGTGGAGGAGATAATTCACATTAATGAAGGTTGTTCCACCTCCCAATTACAAACTTGTAACCATGAAGTCTCCATCAGACAGCCGGGTTTATATTTCTCGTTTTCTATACGAAACAAAAAACGAATTGACTTAATAACCACGTCTCAGGCTCTCAAAAATAACCAAACAAAGAATATCGGTGCATCATCTTCTCCACCAAAACTCCTGAAAATAGAGTTTAAATGTTGAGTTAAAAAAACACACACACACTATTTAGTGAGATTATCGGAGCCAAATTGTGTTCACCAGTTAGTTGCTTTTGATTAATTAAAAAAAATTGGAAATGCATATTTTGATATATTTTATCTCCATCGAGCTTTGTATATATTATTGCATTCATGACGGTAAAACGTCGTAATAATATATGGTTTAGTAATTAATTTGTGAATGCAAGTAGATGTCTTTGAAATAATCAGTTGTTAAAAACCAACTTTTCAATTAGAGCAACCAAGTAGGAGCATCATTATTCCATTTGAAACGCCATAACCTTTTTTGCATGTAGTTTTAGTAGAAGATGTTTGCGCGATGCGGCGGGAAACACAGACACTGCAAAAACGTGTATGGTTCGATTGAGAAACCAAAATCGAAACCGAAGTAATCGGTTAGTCGATTTTAATAACCAATCTATTTTCAGTTAATCAGTTTGGTTTATTTTGTTTTATTGACGGTTTTTTATTCTGTTCGTTTAAGTTCTGTTAATAGCTAAAACCAAACTTGAGCTAAAACCTTTATTTAAAATAAATGAAATTGACGTATAATACATAAAATTGAGTTATAAATACATGAAATTAATGTATAAATAAATGAAGTGGAAATATAAATATATGAAATGGATATATAAAATAAAAATTGCATGAACTAGAGGTATAAAGCTAGAAATATATAGAAATATGAATTCTTCGGTTCGATTCAAATAATTTTGGTTAAACCAGGATACACAAAAACCGATAGCTGGTTTTTGATTAATTTGATTTTCGGTTAATCGTTTTCAATTTATTCAGTTTTTTTGTTGATTTCGGTCCGGTTTCTTCTGTTTTCGGTTCGGTTTTGATTAACGATTATTGCTAACCCATGGACATTGTTAATCACGTAATATATCATTTTTTTTAATTAAAAACAATTATAGCAATATATACTCAAATTAAAGAAAATAAAATGCTCATTTTTATAGTGTAACTTTAAAAAATATTAACATCCATAAAAGTATGGTCATTTAAAAAACGTGAAAATATATATATATATATATATATATATATATATATATATATATATATATATATATAATAATTTATACTCTCTCCTCTCTTCTCCTTGCCGCCCGGAATTCGTAAAGCCTGCTCGACGATGGTCGCTTGAATCTGTATAGCGGGTGGGGTTTAATTGATCGGTCCAAGGTGGCCATCTAGATCTAACCGTGCTCCCTATCTGGGCTCCTGTGTCATCCAATAGCTGCTTTAGTTTCTTGTGGTATCTTCAATGGCTTCCCGGGATGAGTGGGGGGGGGAGAGTATGACAATGGTGGTCCATGGTCAGATGTGCAATACAGGAAAAATCGGAAAAGCAAAGGAAATGGTGTAGAATGGACGTTCTTAGTACAGAATATTTCAGACCGGGTTACAAGGAATGTTTTACGGAGGTCTTTTCAACCATTTGGTTTCATTTCGGATGCGTATGTGGCTCGAAAAAAAGATGCTAGAGGTCGTTGTTTTGGATTTGTAAGGTTTGTGGGGGTGGAGGATATGAAGGGAACATTAGCTAAACTAAATTCGATTAGAATGTTTGACATGAAAGTTACTGTATCACTGGCTAAGTATGATAAGGACCATAAAAAGATTAGTTATGCTCCGGAGCTCTTGGGCCGAAACGTGTGGAAACCTAAGGTGCATTTTTAGGATAACAACAATCACTCAACTGGTGCTAACAAGAATGCACAGCATTATTCGGAGAACCAACCTCCTGAAACTGGTTCGTCTGATCCGTCGTTTGTCCAGGAAGGAAGAACGTATGCTGACCTATTAAGAGGGAACAAAGAGGTGAATGGGCATGGTGCTAAAGTTGTTACCGTGGAAGGGAAAGGTTCACTATATCCTATTCATTGTATTGGGAGGTCTATTATTGGAAGCACCAAAGAGGTTTTGTCCGTTAGTAAGGTTAAACTGGCAATGGAAGAAAATGGGCTTTCAGATGTAGGTCTGTCATACGTCGGTGGAATGACCTTCATGCTTACCTTCAAAGATAAGACGGTGGCTATGGGTTGTTTGGAATCGCATGCTACGTTCTTTAATAGCATATTTTCGGAGTTTTATCTTTGGAAGGGTGAGGATATCCCGTATAGCAGGGTTGTCCAGATTAACATAACGGGTGTGCCTTTTATTATCCGGGAGAATTCCTTGTTTGACAGAATCGGGGGTCTATTTGGTAAGGTGGTACAATCGTCTTCGTTTTCCTGGCAAAATGAAAACAATTCGGATAGCTCTGTTATGGTGTTAACTAACCAGAAATCCAAAATAGAGGAAGCTGTGGTAATTAAGTGGAATAATAAGAGCCAGATCGCTTGGGCATCGGAGTCTATCGGAATAAATGTGCAGAGCTTGGACTATGATGAGTCTTTGGTAAACAGTGATAATGAGTTTGACACGAGTTCGATATCCGGGTCAGATGATGAGTTGGCTGATGTTGAGGAACTGGAAGATGGCGAGATCCGGAACAATGTGTCCCTGGTGGTAGTGGAACCGGTTATTAGTAAAAATCCGGCAACAGAGAAGACCGGAGATCAATCAGACGGAGCTAAGGAAATTCCGGCAGTCAATGAAAAGTCTCAGGGAGGTGAAGGGACTTCGGTACACCAAGGGACTTCTGGATTCAATGCTGACATGGGAAATCAATTTTTGCATGGGGACACGAATAGGGCGGCTCACGTGAATTGCAATTTCGAGGATGTCACGGGTACAGTGCCTGTGCCTGGACCAAATGCAAATAATAAGAATGATGGGCCCAATGAGGTGGGCCTGATGGGAAGACTTGTAACGAGTCTGGTTATGGAGAGGATAGACAACATGGGTCGGAGGAGGTGTATAACCAATATAATTTAATGGACGATAAAGGCGGCCCAACTCCAATTAATTATTTGGGTAAAAGGAACAGAGCAGAGCGGAGTCCACCCTCATTAGGTTCGGTGCAAGGGCCCACACAAAAGAAGTTTGGTGAATCTATCAGATCAGATTCGGTCTCTCTAGATCTGAATAATCCTATGGGGGATTGCTCTGGTAACAGTGAGAATTTAGGTGAATCAACAAGGGATGTCACTGGTAATATGGATAATCGAGTGCCGGCTTACAATGCTGATACCGTGAATCCGAATCCAGAGGATTCTGGTACCCAGAATGCGGCGGCACCTCAATGTCTCCTTAGGGAGGAAGTAGAAGCTACGATACACGTTGGCTCTTTAATCGGCATAAACCTGAATGGTTTCGTTGCGGAGGCGGAAAAGCTTATTATGGATGAAGGTGCTGCAAACTGTTTCCAATGAATTGCCTTTCTGTGAATTTGAGGGGGGTTCGGAGTAACCGGAAGTCGGATTGGATTAGGGGCTTGAAAACTAGTTACGGGATCCATTTTCTTGCTATACAGGAAACGAAATTGCAGCAGTCTGAGTCCTTATTTAGTCAGTATTGGGGTAGAGCCGAATTCAAGTTTGTTGTGGTTGATTCGCAAGGAAGATCAGGTGGCCTTGCCTGTTTATGGTGCCCTGCGGTTTTCAGGTGTGTCGATATTTTTCATAACAGAAATTTTATTATTGTTTCGGGTTTCTTGATTCAATCAGGGTGTAGGATGAACTTGGTTAATGTGTATGCACCTAATGATGAAATCAGTAGGCGGGGTGTTTGGTCTGAGATACTAGGTTTTAGAAACTCATTACAGGGGTTATGGGTCTTGATGGGTGACTTTAATGATGTGCGAGATGCCAGTGAGAGGATGAACTCTGAATTTATAGCTTCTAATGCCGAGGCCTTCAACCAATTTATATTATCAGCCGACTTGGTGGAATATAATATGGGAGGTGGGAATTTTACTTATATATCAGACAATGGTAGAAAATTGAGTAAACTTTATAGATTTCTTGTGTGCTTGGGTTTTAGAGAAAGATGGCCAAATGCTACAGTCGTTGCATTGGCTAGGGAAGCTTCTGATCATCGGCCTATTGTGTTATCAACGATTCAGTCGGATTTTGGTCATATCCCGTTTAGATTTTTTAATTCATAGTTTGAATATACGGGCTTTCTTGATTATGTTTTATTGAAATGTGGGGAATTTAGCTTCTCGGGACCGGAGGATCTCGCTCTTGCCATCAAATTGAGGTGGTTAAAAAACAATATTAAAACATGGCTGAAATCTGAGAAAAATAGGAGGGAGGGAATATATGTTGAAAAAAAGGCAAGGTTGGCGTTAATCGAAAATCTGGCAGAGGAGAGGGTTTTAGTGGAAGAGGAATTGGCAGAAAGAGTGGAATGTAGAAACTATGTGGCTGAATTTGACAGGATAAAACAGTTGGATTTACGCCAAAAATCCAGATCTAAGTGGGCCGTTGATGGTGATGAGAATTCAAGTTTTTTTCATCTAGTGATTAATTCAAATATTAGTACAAACATAATGAATGGTCTGTTGATTGATGGCGAGTGGATAACCAATCCATTAGCTATTAAAGAATCCCTGTATGAGTTTTTTAAACTTCAGTTTTCTGAGTCAATGTCTGATAGGCCTGATATGGTTTGTCCTGGTATTGCCTCTATCTCGGATTCTGAGGCAACGATGTTGGAACGACCGTTTACAGTGGGGGAAATTAAAGCAGCCGTATGGGAGTGTGAGGGTGATCGGGCTCCTAGGCCTGATGGTTTCAATTTTAAGTTTATTAAAAGGTGTTGGGAGGGTCTCCGGGTTGATCTTGTCCGGTTGTTTAATAAGTTTTATACGGAGGGTTCGATTAATAAGGGATGTACGTCCTCATTCATTGCCTTAATCCCTAAGGTCAAAGATCCTGTTGGCCCAGCTAATTTCAGGCCGATTAGCCTAATTGGTGTGATTAATAAGGTTATATCCAAAGTGCTTGCTAACCGTCTAAAGTTGGTGTTAGGGAATCTAATTTCGGAACAACAGTCGGCATTCCTAGCTGGTAGGAATATAATGGATGGCCCATTAATTTTGAATGAGGTATTGAGTTGGTTAAAGAAAAATAGGCGGGTTGGGTTGTTCTTTAAAGTAGACATCAATAAAGCTTACGATTCAGTCAATTGGGCTTTTCTGGAATCGATTATGGCCCAAATGAAGTTTCCAAGCAAATGGAGATCATGGATCATGGCTACACTACACTCTGCTAGAGCGTCTGTGCTGGTTAATGGCTCGCCAACCAGGGAATTTGATTGTTCCCGTGGCCTCCGTCAAGGTGATCCACTATCGCCCTTTCTATTTGTTATAGTTATGGAAGCCCTAACTTGCATTATGAAGAAAGCTGTATCCAGTGGTTTATTTAGAGGCGTTGAGATTAATGCTGGTGGCCCGACACTGTCTCACTTGATTTATGCGGATGACGTAATGTTTTTGGGTGAGTGGTCCATGTCAAACATAAATAACCTGAGACGGTTATTGAGATGCTTCTATCTCGCGTCTGGTCTAAAGGTGAATCTGGTAAAGTGTAGCATTTATGGGATTGGAGTGGGAGAACAAGACGTGATACACATGGCTAATCATTTAAGGTGCAAACAAGGTACGTTCCCTTTTATGCATTTGGGTTTGCTTGTTGGGGCCAATATGAACTTAGCTCGGAATTGGAAATCGGTGATAGATGTTTTCAAGAATCGCCTTTCCATATGGAAAGCTAAAACACTTTCGTATGGGGGTAGAATCACATTAATCAAATCGGTTTTAAATGCCTTGCCGACATACTTCTTATCGCTCTTTAAAGCACCAATTAAAGTCCTGGATGCTCTAGATAAGATTAGGAGGGTGTTCTTTTGGGGAGGATCGGAAGAAAAAGCAAAAATGAATTGGGTTGCGTGGGATAAACCTATTGCCCCGGTTGACTATGGGGGGTTGGGGTTCGGCTCAATTAGAGATGCTAACTTAGCTATGTTGGCTAAGTGGTGGTGGAGGTTTAAAACGGAAAAGAATAGTTTGTGGCGGAGGGTTGTCTGGGCAATACACCATAATAATAGAGCTTGGAATGATATACCGGCAAAAGTCTCGATCTCTGGATCGTGGAAAAACATTATCAGCATTCGGCAATGCTTGTTAGCAGCTGGAATTGATTTAAGGGTGGCGTCTTGTGCGAAACTGGCAAGTGGAGAAAGCATACAGTTCTGCTTAGATATTTGGGCCGATCCACTACCATTATACCTCAAATTTCCTGATCTATTTAAGATTGAAAGCCTCAAAGACTGTTTGGTAAGGGACAGGTTATCGTTTGATGCATCTGGGCCGATATTTGAGTGGGCCTGGAATCGGCCAAACCTTAGCAGCAGCGAAGTAAATCAGGTGCAGCAATTGATGGTCATTATTAGTGGGCAAAACATAAGTCTGGGTGCGGATTATTGGAAATGGATATATGATCCGAATGGTAGTTTCAATGTTGCATCGATTAAAAATATGTTGTGCGTGGCTGGTCGAGAGGTTCCCACAATAATTTTTGATGGAATAATTGGGTCCCGAAGAAGGTCGCTATCATAGCTTGGAGGGCGGATATGGAAAGACTTCCAACCAAATGCGCGCTGAGGCACCGGAATATTATGGTACAAAATAATCATTGTGTTCACTGTGGAAACTTTGCGGAAACGTGCGAGCATATTTTTGTTACGTGCCAGTTTGCTCAAGTGGTATGGCAAAACATTGCGGAGTGGTGTAGAATCCCACCTATTATTGCTTTTGCTATCAAAGATCTACTCGGTTTACACGGCGGTGCGTCGAATGGGAGGAAGAAAAAGAAGGCACTACATGCAGTTGTTCTTGTAACATTTTGGAGCCTTTGGAAAATGCGAAACGAAGCAGTTTTTAGGCAGGCGAACCCGTGTACCACAAAAATCCTGGATGAAATAAAAGCTTTGGCGTACTTATGGGTCAAAAATCGATCGAAGATGGCGGAACTAACTTGGGAGAAATGGTGCCGGTTTGAAATCATTGGTTAGTTTATGTAATTTGTTGTAATTTTGATGTTTTGGTGGAGACATGTCATTTGTAAACTTTGGCGGGTAGCTTCTTGCTACAATTAATAAAATTTTGTCGGCCGTTCAAAAAAAAAACGTGAGATAGATAGTTTTTTTATAAGAGAGATAAAGTGTACCTACTAATTAATTATCTATAATTTGGTTAAAGATATGGGAATTTAAGTGTAATTAAGATGAAGAGATTATAGTGTAATTAGTGTTTGAAAGACTAACTTACCCTCATTTTAGGATTGTCTCTTACGTATTAAACTATACTTTTTTACTGTTTTTAGTATATTAAAATGTCTTTATCTCATTTACTATATTATATTATATTATAATATAGTATAAAATGCATGGAATAGGTTTATAAACCCTCTTTCAATGCATCCATTTTTGTGATGACTAATATAATGTTGTAAAAATTAAAAAAGAAAAAAAAACTAATGCTGCATAATGTATAGTATTTTTTTACGTCATGCGTTGCAGCGAAACCTGACAAATGATATAAAACAAACGTGATTTGAAAATAAAGGATGTTGTTTAGAAAGCCAAACCATTCGAACGGTTTAGTTTATTATAATACCGTTTTATGATACCAAATAAATACTTTATTTACAGTACAACTTCGTTTTTAACAAAACTTATAACGGGATGTCGGGTGAAAAAATTAAGGACAACTACGTACTTAAGTTTTTAGAAAAAAGTTATAAACATAAATTATTAAAGAAGTATTAAATTAACTGATAAATTAATATATGTTCTAAAAAAAGAATAAAAGAATTATTAAAAAATGGTAAAAGAAATATATGGTTTAAAAAAAGGAAAAAAAATTAAATATATGTTATTAAAAGTAAATATAATAATAAACCATATAAAAATAATAAAAAACTATATACTTCTATAATATATATATATATATATATATATATATATATATAATATTAAATTAAAAATTAAAAAAAACTATATATTATTATAAAAATAAAATCACTATTCATACTTTTTCGTTAAAAAAATATATAATATAATATAACAGTAGTAGCTCACGACGGTGAAGGGCCCTGGCTGGCAAGTGACAACATTAGTTTGAAGCAAAAATTACAATGTTCTTCAAATTTAATATGACAAGGATCCATAACAAAACAGTGTCGATTAGCAACTCATTGTAGCACCCTCAAATTACTTTCCTTATAAACGAATGCAACATGATATGACTAGGCAAAGTCGGACCTCAAGGTTGTAACTCTTGGGTGTCTTTAGGCCGGAGGGTGTGGGGGCGCCACCTCCACCAAGTCATCATCTATAGCGCCCCGGGGCGCTATACCTCCATCCCCTGGATTTAAAGGGGGGCGCTATAGAAGGGGTTCCATCATGGTAACGAGGGAGAATGGCTTTATCAGGTGGGCCCACTTGATTTAAATCAATGAAATCTTTTTTTTTATAATTTTGTTTAATAGGGGGCTACATCCACACTATGCAAATTAAAGAGGGGGTGGGGGGGTGATAAAGCCCCATGGCAGAGATGGATCTTAGATGATGCTGACGTGGCCTGATAAAGCCCCTAGGAGGCTCCAACCACACCCTCCAGCCGTAGAGGTTTGTAACTCTAGGAAATCCAAAACAAGGGTGACTCAACCTTTTTGAGGTGTCTAAAGCGTGCTTTTCAATTGCTACCCGTTTTTGGATTTTATGGCTATCAACCCTCCTACTTCATTCAGTAATTGTCACCAATAATTATTATAAACTAAAAAAATTATAGTTGAGGGAGTTAAAATGTTATAATTGTAAATCGTTAAATATAGTCATAAGCTGATTACATGTTCCAGCGTAGATATCCAAAACTATAATTTGTTAAAACTTATATTAATTTGCAGTATACACTTTCGTCTACTAAAATTCATATTAGTTATGTAATTCTTTCTTGGCTATAGATATAGGATTCTTCCCAAGTCAAAATATTAGTTATGTATTCTTCCTAAGCCTTTCTTTTGTTTTACAGAATATGACTCGTATTCAAAGTTTAAAAAAAAAAAAAGCCTCTCTTGGGCCAAGCATTAAGACATCAAAGTTGAGTGTAGTTGAGTTTTATCTTTTAGTTTTAATATAAGATATAATACTTTTGTAATTCAAAAATATATTTAGATCAGTTGGTACTTGTTCCTTTGACCATTTCCTCTAGAAAGTCGATCGTAACCTGTGGTATTCCTTTTTAGTTTTTTTTTTCTTTGAATTACAATTTATACCAAAACCTAAAGGTACCCCCGTGGTCCCGTATATAAAATGAACTTTATTCTTTCACTTGGAATTCATCTATAACCTATAAACACGTAGTTCCGTCTCCAACCCTGTCCAAGTGAACTCGAACTGATTCCGTTTGAACACGGTTTTGCTAAATCGGGCCAATTTGTTTAAGTATGATTTAGCTAGGTGACTATGATCCTGTGTCGTTTGGTTTGAAAATCTGGTTGGTTTGTTGTAAGGTGGTAGAGACACAATCTATTTTTTTGTTGAACCGGTCTGATCTTGTTTTAAAAACAATGGTTATTTGGTTAAACAAGAAATTATATGTAAATACTTAGGATTAATAGAATTAAAAAATATCATACTTTCTTATTATACATAAAATGTCTATTATCTATAATTTTTTGTATTATTCTTTATACTTGTTCAAAAAAACATTTACTTGTCAAAAATAATTACAAAAATGAAATTAATAATGAATTGTGTGCAAAAGTAGTAGTATGTATATAGTTTTTTTATTATATAACATTGTAGAATTTTATGTATTTTGCACATTTAGAGTCCATATCAATAAAAGCATTCTAACTTCGTCGGTCTTGATTAGGTTAAATGATTTTTTCAGTAGATACATTTTTTTGTATGCAATTCTCTTTTTATTAAAAAAATTGTATAGTCGAATTTCTTTAAATTATACAACTTAAATTTCATTTCAATAGTTTAATAATATCGATATATTATTGTTTTTTTATAATTTCATTGTAAAAAAATTCTACTTTGAAACTTATCTATTTTCATAAATATGTTTTTATTTATAAGTTTAATATATAGTCACTATGCTAACTTTTTATATGTTATTAACGTACAACTCATTATTTTTATTAATTACTTCCTTAGTAATTATGTTAGGCAGCACGTAATTATCCTAGTTATATAATTCTGTTTTGTCCTTTAATATCATCTTTCTTCTCTGCCTGGAAATTGACCGACCAGACAGTGTGATTGACGATGGTTAAAGGGGATAATTTAATTCCGATTTATTGTTGCACCTACCATGAACATGCCCTAAACTTATCGTCACAGTTTCCAAAATTCCCAGTGGGTTCTTTCCATATTTCATTGACTGTCAAAAATATTACTAAAACTGAAAGTTGATATATTTTAAAGGGTTGGGTGGGTCAAAATGGCAAAGTAATTAGAGTTAAGGGTTGGATTGGGATCCGGATAAAATTGGTTGATTTTGATTCCGTAGGGCTGATGTAGTTGTCTTTATGTTTCTGTCGTTTTTTTATTTTTTTCTGTTTTGTTTCTCAGTTTCTAGCTGGCTCTTTATATATATATATATATATATATATATATAGGGTAGGGCTATATAGAAAACCCTATCTATATAAAAAACCCTAGAAAACCCAACCTCCCGACATTTTTTTTTTTTTGAAAAAAATAACACATGTAATATACATGTTTTTAAGAGTTTTGGGCCAAAAAAATCAAAAAAGCGCCGAAGGGATAATTTAAAAAAAAAAAATTTCAGCAATTTCTGTCTTTTGTGCCTAACACATGTTAGGCAACCGGACATTGCTGAAATTTGTTTATTTTTTTTTTAAAATCTCTTCGGCGCTTTTTTGTTTTTTTTGCCCAAAACACTCTAAAACATGTATATTACATGTGTTATTTTTTTTTTAAAAAAAATGTCGGGAGGTTGGGTAAAAATGGGCGTAGATTTGGGTTTCCAGAGTTTTCTAAGAAAATGAGGGTTTTCTGTCTAGCATTGCCCTATATATATAAATATATATATATAACTATGTATATCAAACTAAAGGGATATACTTTATGTGACTTTTGGAACTCATGAATGGGCACTTATCTATATCTAACTTGACACCTGTATTAATCAACATATGGATAAACTTGGGCATTCAAAATCAAAATAAAAATCTTATATTTGTAAGAAAAAGACAAAAGGATATCCACCAGATATTTCCCTCGGATAATTTAAAAAACAAGTAGTTACAAAACAAATTATATTTAGTTTAGTTGTCCCTATTAATACTTGCTAATTTCTTTTCCATTATAAACTTACTTTGCTTATTGGGAAAAGATCAAATAGGAAGTTTATTTTGGCTAGGAAGTGTAGGAAGCAATAGGATTAGAACATGTGACAACATTTAAAATAAAGAAAAATGGTATTTTAGTCAATCCAACCCTTTCTTCTTCCTTTTCAAAACCCAGTAGCTTCAAAACCCACCATTTTCAAAACCCACCATCTTCAATCATTTCTTCACTTTCCATCTCAATAATTGTGACACCCCAGGAAAACCGGGAAAACCATACAACTTAACTAGCTTCCTCAGTGAGTGCTTACCAAATTTCGGGACGAAATTTCTTTCAACTTGGGGATGATGTGACAACTCGAAATTTAGAACCTTTCGTTGTATCTTAATATAACATGCTTGAAACGTTATGTGACTAGTTAACTTGTTGGTTTAATGATATAAGTGAACATCCTATGTGATTACGTGTTATGTTTATATGTATGCTTGTATGTATGCGACCCGAGACACAAGAACTCGACTCGAGACCATGCGGTCTCGAGTGAACAGTAACAGTTGGGCCGGATTGGGCCATGCACCTCTTTAGTCCACTAGTATATAACCCTTGTTGTTAGCCACACTTGCCATTTTTGGGCAAACTACACACACCCTCCTACACACACACTCCCACACTCTCTTTCACTAAAACCCTAGCAACACCACTCTCCTCCCTTGTGTCGGATCAAGGATAGCAAGCCAAGCTCTCGGATTCGCTTGTGTTCTTCACTCGGAAACTTTCGGACAACAAACCTACTCTTCTTCACACACACCTCATCAACCGGTTAGTGTTTTATGATGTTTGTTGTTAGATGTTATGAATGACATGGTTTAACTAGAATAGTTGTACGAATGATGATGTTCTTGTGAATCGGATGTGTATGATGATGTTATTCGGCTAACATGTCTTGATTTCGGATATATTGCATAATGAGCTAATGATATCTTGTGTCTAAATGTGATTTAAACCACTAATTGTTGATGTTCATGAAATCGGCTTGCATATGTGTATTAGATAATGTCATGTTAATCGGATATTACACTCTTGTGCTAAGAACCGAATGCTTGTTAAACCGGCTACATGTGTGTGGAAATCGGATTAGTGTAGAGTCGAGTTGAGGTGTTATGTGATGATTTGAAACCATTAGATGAGTATGTTCAAGTGTTTTGATTGTTGTTCATGTTATGATTGTGATTAATGCTAAAAACCCTAAAATATGATGAACAAGTTGAATGATCATGATGAATGACTTGAATACATGAAGAACAACATGAATATGATATGAAGGTGTCTTGAATATTTGAAAACTAGTTGTTTGATCCATTTTAATTGATTGTTAGACAAGAAAACATGTTTAAGGATTTTGGTTGGATAGTACATTGTATCATGAAATCGAAATTCTATTGGCTTAGTACAATGGCCGGCGATCAGCAGGGGTGTCAGTCGAGACCCTCTGTCTCGACTCGAGATCACCACATGACAACTCGAGACCACAGATTGCGACATGAGTTGCGAGTCGAGAACCCCTAGTCTCGACTCGAGACCACACAACATCAACACAAAACAGCATGACTCGAGACCACGGTTGCGGGTCCGGTTGCGACTCGAGACCACCTAGTCTCGACTAGTTTATGCATGACTCGAGAACTCATGGGCCTTAACCGAGATCGCACAGTCTCGACTCGAGATCTCTAGTCTCGACTCGAGACCACGTACACACATGGCTGGATTGGACTCGCATCGTTACGGGCTTAGATGTTTGGGCCGAACTTATGGGCTTCATGTATTGTTATTGAATGCGTATGTTGTGCACACTGATTTGGATTTGCATACCACCATGAGCCCAACTGTTTGGACCGCACACTTGGACCTTGGTTGTTACGTGAACGTTACTGTGGAACTTGTTACGAACTATTGTTGAACTGCCATGCTGAACGTGTATGCCATGATTGTTACTTGTGTACAATACGTGTAGAACATACGTGCACTACTTGGATATGAACCTGACATGAATGGTATCTATGTTAGGACGTAGTTGACCACTTACAACTTGATTGACTTTTCTGTGTATCTGCCGAGCAAACCAAGGTGAGTTCACACCCTCTACAAAGCATGGGATTCCCAGGGGTTGGGAATGGGGTTAAGGAACATGGGTTCCTCGTCCTTTCTTGGGTAGGACAGTATTGGTTCAGGAATGTAATTCCTCGTCCTCATGGACAGATAACTCGTACTAGACCAAAACTCTATCACGAAGTCCCTCATTTTTATATCGACTTAATCGCCGGGCCAATGGCGAGCGGGTCATTAGTTAGATAGCGCTATTTAGGTTTGACAAACCTCACACCGTGCCGCAGAGGACGGGCGTGAACTAATGGACTATGGCACGGCGGTGATGATAGACACCGACACTAAGGGCACATAAACATGACTAACGTCAGTAGTCGATATGTAACGAGTCTAGTGTATACATGGGGTAGCCCCCACGGCCGAAACGCCAGATAACTAACACGGGGTAGCCCCCACGGCTGGATTGCCAGAGTAATTGGGTTAAACAAATCACGTTTTCAACTATGGGGTAACCCCCACGGCAGGATGCCGGATAAAGGAAACTGTTTTCAGAACAACTTAAAACAAACACCCAACTGTGAACTCACTCAACTTGTTGTTGACTCGTTACTACATGCTTTGCAGGCCTATAGGTACTTAGCTGGAGCTTGCATGGAAGAGAGTCGTTGTGGGACATGGACAGCTGTGTGCCATGTTAAACTTTGGAACAATGAAACTTACGTTTTGGTTTAGACGTTATGCTTCCGCTTGCAACTTAAACTATGTTTTGTTTGGACGCCAATCGTACTGGTTGAACTTTTATAATTACTTACTTGCTTGTTCTATATGATTGGTGGCTGGATCCTGGTCAGTCACGCCTCCAAGCGGTGATACTCCGCAGGTGGATTTTGGGGGTGTGACAGATTGGTATCAGAGCCATTGGTTATAGAGAACTTGGTTTTAATAAAGGAAAAGGTTTTATTAAAATCAGACTATAACCTGTACAGTGCTCTACGATCCACAACGACGCTACACTCCACAAGCAAGGCTCGACATTCTAGGTGATATGGTTTATGTTCTGTTACCTACTTGCTAGATTTCATAGAACTATGCTCATGATATGCTTGGATAAACGTAGCAACTATAGTATGAGAACACATGTGTGCTTACTCTCTTCTACCATCGCACTTTCACGAACCTCTCTCACTCATGTTTCCCTTGATATGAAGATCATGGCTAGACACATTAACTTGACTCAAGCCCAGTTGACGGCTCTGATTAACCAACAAGTTGCTGCGGCACTTGCAGCCGCACAGGCAGGATGTATATCCTGCAGTTGAAACTCAATCTAGGATCTTTAGGTCCTACTCTCGTAAACCGACCCTTGTGCTTAACCTTGTCCCTTCTTACACCCACGACAGGCCAACATGTTCAACCACCTGTGAGCACTTTCAAGACCTTTATGGACTGTCGACCTAGTACCTTCAGTGGCACCGAAGGAGTGATAGGTCTCCTACACTGGATTCGAAGGATCGAATCTGCATTCGAAGAAAGTGAAAGCCCTACCAGCAAACGAGTGGAGTACGCTGCTGGTACCTTGCAAGGGAAAGCGTATTCTTGGTGGAACACACAAGTTCAGATGCTCGGATTGGCAGATGCGAATGCCACCCCCTGGAGCGATTTCAAGGATTTGGTCAAGGAGGAATTCTGTCACCCGGACGACATTCTAAAACTTGAAATAGAGTATTATGGTTTGAAGATGGAAGGATCAGAGATCGAAGCGTACACAAAAAGATCCAACGACTTGGCTGCCCTATGTCCTAACTTGTCACAACCCATCTCTAGACGAATCGAGCTATACCTCAGAGGCTTAGCCCCAGAAATCCAAGGGTCTGTAATTGCGGCTAACTTTTCTACAATCCAACAAGTCGTTCGTTTGGCACACCAGCTCACTGACCAGGCAGTGGAAGAGGGCAAGTTACCCAAGCGTAACCCTTCCAATGCAAATACTCTTATTAACACCAAGCATATTTGGGGTGATCACCAGGGTGAGGGCTGTGGCTCTATACAACAGGACCCGCACGGGAAACTCGTACAGCGGGGGCTGAACTACCAAAATCAAGGGGGATACCTTGGGAATAAGCCGAAATGCCGCAAATGCCAACAACACCACACCGGGTCATGTGTGGGATCGTGTTGCCATCGGTGCAAGAAGACGGGACATATGGCTAGAGATTGCAGGAGACCATATCCTGCAAACCGAAATCAGCAGCAGCAGGGTAGCAAAAAGGGGTGTTTCCGTTGTGGGGCTGAAGACCATCTCAAAAGGAACTGTCCGCGGATGAGGCAGAAGCGTGACAACAATAGCAACAAGGGCAACGGGAACAGTAACGGAGACCATAATGACAATCACATGGCTGGTAAGCGTGAGTTCCTGAATGGGCAAGGAGAAGAAAGAAACAACCTAACGTTGTGACGGGTAAGTTCCTTCTCGACGACTTTTATGTTACAGTTTTACTTGATTCGAGTGCCGATACTAACTACGTGTCACTAGAAGTTAGTCAAGTGCTTAAGCGTATCCCAACACCTTTGAACGGCAAGCACACTGTAGAGCTAGCAAATGGTAAGAGTTTAGAGGCCACACACGTAGTCAAGGATTGTAAACTTGTTCTTGCTAACCAGACCTTCTCTATCGACCTTATTCCTATCGTCTTGGGTAGTTTCGACGTAGTTATTGGGATGGATCGGTTATCCCAACACCGAGCATAAATTCTTTGCAACGAGAAGATTGTTCGTATTCCTGGTTCCAGTGGCGAACCTCTCATGATTCGTGGCGACAAGAGGAGTGCTGTTGAGAACATCATCTCTCTCCTTAAGGCCCAGAAGTGCTTGCGAGAGGGCCACACCGCTATCTTGGCTCTCGTTACAGACACCTCGAAGAAAGAAAAGAAGATAGAAGATTTTCCAATTGTACGCGACTATCCTGAGGTATTTCCGGAGGAATTACCTGGTCTTCCGCCTCATCGCCAAGTCGAACTTCAGATTGAACTAGCTCCTGGAGCTGCGCCTATAGCTCGTGCACCTTAACGTTTAGCTCCATCAGAGCTGGAGGAACTCTCTACGCAACTATAAGAACTCTTGGATAAGGGTTTTATTAGTCCTAGCTCATCGCCCTGGGGAGCTCCAGTATTATTCGTGAAGAAGAAAGACGGTACCTTTAGAATGTGTATTGACTATCGTGAACTCAACAAGGTGACCGTGAAGAATCGCTATCCTCTACCACGTATTGACGACTTGTTCGACCAGCTGCAAGGGTCGAGCTACTATTCAAAGATTGATTTGAGATCGGGATATCACCAGCTGAGAGTCCGAGAAGAGGACGTCTCCAAAACAGCTTTTAGAACTCGTTATGGGCACTATGAGTTTTTGGTTATGCCTTTTGGGCTGACAAACGCACCTGCGATTTTCATGGACTTGATGAATCGAGTGTGCAAACCTTACCTGGACAAGTTCGTTATAGTCTTCATCGATGACATCCTGATCTATTCTAAGAGTCAGGATGAACACGAGCAGCATCTATGACTTATTTTGGAACTCCTTCGAACAGAACAGCTTTACGCAAAGTTCTCGAAATGCGACTTCCGGCTCCGTGAGGTCCATTTCCTAGACCATGTGGTGAACAAGGATGGAATTCATGTTGATCCATCCAAGGTGGACTCGAGTAAGAACTGGCCTGCACCTCGTACACCAAAGGAAATTCGCCAATTCTTGGGTTTGGCAGGTTACTACAGGAGGTTCATTAGGGATTTTTCCAAGATTGCACAGCCTCTCACCTCACTAACGCAGAAAGGCGTTGTTTATCATTGGGGAAATGCACAAGAGTTAGCGTTTCAGCACTTAAAGGATAGACTTTGTAGCGCACCTATCCTTTCCTTGCCGGAAGGCACAGACGACTTTGTGGTTTACTGCGACGCATCAATTCAGGGTCTTGGATGTGTATTGATGCAACGAGATAAAGTTATTGCGTACGCCTCCCGCCAACTTAAAGTTCATGAAAGGAACTACACTACGCACGACTTAGAGCTGGGAGCTGTTGTTTTTGCACTTAAGTTATGGCGACATTACTTGTACGGTACCAAGTGCGCAATCTACACCGACCACAGGAGCCTCGAGCATATCTTCAAGCAGAAGGAACTGAATATGCGACAACGACGATGGGTCGAACTACTGAACGACTACGAGTGCTCAATCAGGTATCACCCGGGCAAGGCCAATGTTGTGGCTGACGCCCTCAGTCGAAAGGACACTGCGCCTAAGCGCGTACGAGCTTTACAACTCACGATCCATTCTAGTCTTCCTTCCCAGATACGAGCTGCTCAGATAGAAGCATTGAGACCAGAAAACGTCAGGGCCGAAGCCCTACGCGGTTCGAGACAACTCTTAGAACAAAAGAAAGACGGTGCTTATTACGTAACGGGACGCGTTTGGGTCCCACTCTATGGCAACTTACGAGAACTTGTGATGGATGAGGCACACAAGTCTCGCTACTCGGTACACCCTGGTTCGGATAAGATGTACCACGATATCAAAACTACGTATTGGTGGCCTAGCATGAAGGCCCACATAGCAACTTACGTCAGCAAGTGTTTGACTTGTGCGAGAGTCAAGTCTGAATACCAGAAACCCTTAGGCCTACTCCAACAGCCAGAGATACCGCAATGGAAATGGGAGCAAATTTCCATGGATTTTGTTACCGGCCTGCCTAGATCCCAACGCGGAAACGATACTATTTGGGTGATCGTGGATCGACTCACAAAGCCTGCACACTTCTTGGCTATCAAAGAAACGGACAAGTTTTCCACTCTAGCAGACGTATACCTTAAGGAAGTTGTCTCGAGGCACGGGGTGCCCACCTCTATTATCTCGGATCGAGATGCGCGTTTCACCTCAGAGCTGTGGCAAGCAATGCACAAATCCTTTGGCTCACGTTTAGACATGGGCACAGCGCATCACCCTCAGACGGACGGGCAGTCTGAGCGCACTATTCAAACCTTAGAAGACATGCTTCGTGCATGTGTAATCGACTTTGGCAACAGCTGGGAAAAGCATCTGCCACTCGTGAAATTCTCGTACAATAACAGCTACCACACCAGCATTAAAGCTGCTCCGTTTGAGGCATTGTACGGGCGTAAATGCCGGTCACCTCTTTGTTGGGCAGAGGTGGGGATAGTCAGATCACAGGTCCAGAACATGTGGTAGACACAACTGAACGAATTGCTCAAATACGACAACGCATGGCGGCAGCTCGTGACCGTCAGAAAGTCTACGCCGATAAGGTCAGGAAACCACTTGAGCTCCAGGTTGGGGAGCGGGTACTACTCAAAGTTTCACCCTGTAAGGGTGTGGTTCGTGTTGGTAAACGAGGCAAACTTAACCCTCGATACGTCGGACCTTTTGAAATCATCGAGAAGATAGGCAAGGTGGCCTACAAACTGAACTTACCAGCGGAACTCAGTGCAGTTCACAACGTTTTCCACGTGTCGAATCTGAAGAAGTGTCTGTCAGACGAGACCCACATAGTTCCTTGAAGGAGCTCACTATCGACGAGCAGTTACGATTCGTCGAGGAACGAGTTGAAATCACGGACTGGGATGTTAAGGTCCTCAAGAACACTAGAATACCTCTCATTCGAGTTCGTTGGAACTCACGTCGCGGCCCAGAGTTCACCTGGGAACGCGAAGATCGGATGAAACGAAAGTATCCCCAACTGTTCGCAAACAGTACAACCACTACTGAGGCTGAAGCTACGGAATTTCGGGACGAAATTCCAGATCAACGGGGGGAGGATGTGACACCCCAGGAAAACCGGGAAAACCATACAACTTAACTAGCTTCCTCAGTGAGTGCTTACCAAATTTCGGGACGAAATTTCTTTCAACTTGGGGATGATGTGACAACTTGAAATTTAGAACCTTTCGTTGTATCTTAATATAACATGCTTGAAAGGTTATGTGACTAATTAACTTGTTGGTTTAATGATATAAGTGAACATCCTATGTGATTACGTGTTATGTTTATATGTATGCTTGTATGTATGCGACCCGAGACACAAGAACTCGACTCGAGACCATGCGGTCTCGAGTGAACAGTAACAGTTGGGCCGGATTGGGCCATGCACCTCTTTAGTCCACTAGTATATAACCCTTGTTGTTAGCCACACTTGCCATTTTTGGGCAAACTACACACACCCTCCTACACACACACTCCCACACTCTCTTTCACTAAAACCCTAGCAACACCACTCTCCTCCCTTGTGTCGGATCAAGGATAGCAAGCCAAGCTCTCGGATTCGCTTGTGTTCTTCACTCGGAAACTTTCGGACAACAAACCTACTCTTCTTCACACACACCTCATCAACCGGTTAGTGTTTTATGATGTTTGTTGTTAGATGTTATGAATGACATGGTTTAACTAGAATAGTTGTACGAATGATGATGTTCTTGTGAATCGGATGTGTATGATGATGTTATTCGGCTAACATGTCTTGATTTCGGATATATTGCATAATGAGCTAATGATATCTTGTGTCTAAATGTGATTTAAACCACTAATTGTTGATGTTCATGAAATCGGCTTGCATATGTGTATTAGATAATGTCATGTTAATCGGATTGTACACTCATGTGCTAAGAACCGAATGCTTGTTAAACCGGCTACATGTGTGTGGAAATCGGATTAGTGTAGAGTCGAGTTGAGGTGTTATGTGATGATTTGAAACCATTAGATGAGTATGTTCAAGTGTTTTGATTGTTGTTCATGTTATGATTGTGATTAATGCTAAAAACCCTAAAATATGATGAACAAGTTGAATGATCATGATGAATGACTTGAATACATGAAGAACAACATGAATATGATATGAAGGTGTCTTGAATATTTGAAAACTAGTTGTTTGATCCATTTTAATTGATTGTTAGACAAGAAAACATGTTTAAGGATTTTGGTTGGATAGTACATTGTATCATGAAATCGAAATTCTATTGGCTTAGTACAATGGCCGGCGATCATCAGGGGTGTCAGTCGAGACCCTCTGTCTCGACTCGAGATCACCACATGACAACTTGAGACCACAGATTGCGACATGAGTTGCGAGTCGAGAACCCCTAGTCTCGACTCGAGACCACACAACATCAACACAAAACAGCATGACTCGAGACCACGGTTGCGGGTCCGGTTGCGACTCGAGACCACCTAGTCTCGACTAGTTTATGCATGACTCGAGAACTCATGGGCCTTAACCGAGATCGCACAGTCTCGACTCAAGATCTCTAGTCTCGACTCGAGACCACGTACACACACGGCTGGATTTGACTCGCATCGTTACGGGTTTAGATGTTTGGGCCGAACTTATGGGCTTCATGTATTGTTATTGAATGCGTATGTTGTGCACACTGATTTGGATTTGCATACCCCCATGAGCCCAACTGTTTGGACCGCACACTTGGACCTTGGTTGTTACGTGAACGTTACTGTGGAACTTGTTACGAACTATTGTTGAACTGCCATGCTGAACGTGTATGCCATGATTGTTACTTGTGTACAATACGTGTAGAACATACGTGCACTACCTGGATATGAACCTGACATGAATGGTATCTATGTTAGGACGTAGTTGACCACTTACAACTTGATTGACTTTTCTGTGTATCTGCCGAGCAAACCAAGGTGAGTTCACACCCTCTACAAAGCATGGGATTCCCAGGGGTTGGGAATGGGGTTAAGGAACATGGGTTCCTCGTCCTTTCTTGGGTAGGACAGTATTGGTTCAGGAATGTAATTCCTCGTCCTCATGGACAGATAACTCGTACTAGACCAAAACTCTATCACGAAGTCCCTCATTTTTATATCGACTTAATCGCCGGGCCAATGGCGAGCGGGTCATTAGTTAGATAGCGCTATTTAGGTTTGACAAACCTCACACCGTGCCGTAGAGGACGGGCGTGAACTAATGGACTATGGCACGTCGGTGATGATAGACACCGACGCTAAGGGCACATAAACATGACTAACGTCAGTAGTCAATATGTAACGAGTCTAGTGTATACATGGGGTAGCCCCCACGGCCGAAACGCCAGATAACTAACACGGGGTAGCCCCCACGGCTGGATTGCCAGAGTAATTGGGTTAAACAAATCACGTTTTCAACTATGGGGTAACCCCCACGGCAGGATGCCAGATAAAGGAAACTGTTTTCAGAACAACTTAAAACAAACACCCAACTGTGAACTCACTCAACTTGTTGTTGACTCGTTACTACATGCTTTGCAGGCCTATAGGTACTTAGCTGGAGCTTGCATGGAAGAGAGTCGTTGTGGGACATGGACAGCTGTGTGCCATGTTAAACTTTGCATCACGAAAATTAATTTTCTGTAAATTGCCTCTGGAAAACTGCATTCGTAGACAGTGTTTCTGGTTCTGTAAACAACAGGTTCTGGTCATTGCGTTTTAGTTAGATTCTGGTTCTGTGAACAACAGTTTCTGGTTCTGTGAACAACAGTTTCTGGTCATTGCGATTTAGACAGTTTCTGGTCATTGCGTTTTAGAAATAAAACATTTTTGAAGTGTTTTTACTCATTGCGTTTTAGGTAAACACATTTTTATGTGTATTCAATTCATTGCGTTTTAGAGAGAACAATTTCTTTTGTGTTTTTAGGCCATTGCGTTTTAGAAATAAGACATTTTTATGTGTTTTCTAGGCATTGTGTTTTAGAAATAAGACATTTTTAAGTGTTTTCTGGCCATTGCGTTTTAGAAATAAGACATTTTTAAGTGTTTTCTGGCCATTGCGTTTTAGAAATAAGACATTTTTAAGTGTTTTCTGGCCATAGCGTTTTAGGTAAAACACATTCAGTCAATTGCGTTTTATAAAGTACACTTTCTTTTGTGTTTTTAGGCTATTGCGTTTTAGAAATAAGACATTTATTTGTGTTTTCTGGTCATTGCGTTTTAGAAATAAGACATTTCTTTGTGTTTTTGGTGCATTGCGTTTTAGAAAAAGTCGTTTTTTTACATTTTTTTTTCATTGCGTTTTACGCAACTGGGTTTTCTCCATTGCGTTTTACGCAACTGGGGTTTCACATTTTTTTTTCGAAAATATAGCAATAGTATACTCGTTTTAAAGATAAAAAAACGCTCGTTTTTTTGGTGCAATTTTTATAAAAAAATAATGTCGCATGAAAAAGTTATTAACGTTTAAAAAATGGGGGGGAATTGGAGGAGAGAGAAACTATTGTGTTGGATTGACTAGAATGCCCCTAACAAACCCACGCGCCTCTTTTTTTTTGTTTCAATTTCATTCATTTAATCTTAGGTAGTGTTTGGTATCCAGGAATGAGAGGTTGAATGGAATGGATGATTACGAGGGAATGAAGAAAAGGGTGTTTGGTTGGTCAATGGAATGGAATCACCCATTTCAAAAGGCATTCCATTCCCTCAAAATCATTCCTTCCACCCCCCATTTTTTTTCCATTCCATCCCCTCTTGCACCATTCATCAACAACACCACAACCCACCACCACCACCACCCACCACCGACACCATCGCCGCCACCCGCCATCGCCGTCACCCGCCACCACCTCACCCCGACAGCCACCGCCGCCACCACCCACTCGCCACTGCTATCACCCACAGTTGCGACCAACCGCCAACGCCACTCGCCGCCGCCTACCACCATCGTCGACGCCACCACCAACCGCTGTCGCCGCCACCAACCGCCACCTCTGCTGCCAGCCACCACCAATAACCACCTTGCCGCCAACACCACTCGTCGTCACCGCCACTCGCCGCCACCACCACCACCCATCACCGCCACCGACACCCACCACCGCCACTTATAACCACCCACAATCACTACCACCGACCACCACCACCACCACCACAACTCACCACTAATTTTATTACTCCGTTTTTTTGCCTACCGAACAATACACAATAATAATTCATTCCATTCACGCATGGTAACCAAACAAGACATGGAATGGTAATGATCCATTGCATTCCCTCGTCCATTCCATTACCTCGTCCATTCCATTCATTCGTCCATTCCATTCATTCGTCCATTCCATTACCCCGTACCAAACATACCCTTAGTCATTGATTAACTAAATGGATGGTCAAGATCACTTCCTAGCCTTCCTATGCAAATAAACTTCCTATTGTATCTCCACCCAATAAAATTATTATATGAGATTTTTTTGTTATACAACTTTTTTTTTTTGCTTTATATAAAGCAGAAAATTATTTAAATATCAAAATTAAAAGTTCATTGGAAAGAACAAAAAATATTTACATAGGAACATGTAGGATATATCATATATATATATATATATGTTGATTGTCTGGATGGGCTGCAAAGTCTTCGAAGGGTGTCTTGGTCAAGTTTTTTTTTTTTTTTGCTGCAGATCTTATGGGTTGCTAGATCATATGATCTGTTTTGATCTGCAATGCTTTAACCGTTTGTAGACTTTGAATGTTTAAAGATTATTCTTACCTTCTGATTCTCAGTTTGGTCAAAATCCGTTCTACCCTAAACCAACATGACCATTTTCCAAAACAGTCTGTTTCAAAATGTACCAATTTTATCAAAACCCGTTCTAACCCGAACAAAAATGACCATTTCTTTAGTTTATCTATGACCTCAAAAAGGCCACTAGAGCTTGTCGTTTCAAAATGTTGACGTGTTGGTTAATGTTGATGACATCATTGTTACTAGCAGTGTTGTAAAAATCGGTATTAATCGGCGCCTAGGCGCTAGTCGGGCGTTGGCTGATTAATTTTGAGCTAGTCGGACCATTAGTCGGTAGTCGGTCCAAGTCGGTGCAAGGCGGCCCAAATCGGCCCAAGTCGGCCAAATCGTTTCTAGTCGGCCCACTTTTTTAGTTTAAATATGGCCCAAACAAATGTTTTTAACCATTAAATACATGGGCCAAGTAGTTTAGTTCCAATCTGGCCCCAAAAAAACATGTTTCTAACCCATTAAAACATATTCCATGAGGCCATGACTCATATGTTAATGTTTGAATGTTTAAATACTTAAATTGCTATGTTTTAAACGTCGTTGTTTGATTTGAACTATTTTTAAGTATTATATTGATATTAATGTGTGTATTGAATATTTAAATACTTGATTTGCTATGTTTTAAACTTAGTTGTTTGAATTTTGAACTATTTTTAAGTATTATATTGATATTAATGTACGTGTATATATATAAATTTAAAAATTATATATAAAAATTTCGATCCGATTAATCCCTATTCAGTACTCTACCGCCCGACTAGCGCCTAGCGATCTCTACAACACTGGTTACTAGTAACAATCTAGCAACTATTCATCTGGTTTGGGTGTTGCTCTTGACCCTTTGTTTATGTCAAGCTCTCTTTCTATGTCTATTATTTAAGCTAGCCGAAATAGACGTATTACAAGGATAATATTACAACCTATAAATTAGCAACAATGTTGAGCTTTGGTGGGTTGTACCCTTAGCTTTGGGTGTTTTTCAAAAAAATATGGAATATGTGGATGTGCTTTATACACATGTCCACACAATCTATGCAACACAGTCTGGGAGAGAGAGAGATAGAGTGTGAGAAACGGAGAGACAGAGTAGCCAGCCACCGGAGCCACGGCGGATCTGTCTGCGTTTTCTCAGTATCGGCGAGTGTTGTACCCCTACCTACACAGCAGAAGACAAGGAATTCGGTGAGGCAGTGCGAGCTAGGGTTCTGACGAGACTCCGGTTAACTCCTGCACGAATTCCGGTAAGCCTCGATTCAGTTGTATGTTTTTTTTTTCAGTTAGATGGGTCTATCTTGTGTACGTTGAAGCTATTTTCGATGTTACAGGCCTCCGGTTAAGCTCCGGCGACTTCTCCGGTTACCGATCTGGGTCTGCATGTTGTTAGATCTTAATGATCAGTGGATGACCCGTATCCGGAAGTCAGCATGGGTACAAAGGACGGATGGTGTAAAACCTGAATGCCATCGCCGCTCTGATGTTGGCCGGGTTTTCGCAGATCTGATCGGTTTTTGGACATGAAGTCAAGGTAATTTTTTGTCCAATATCGAAATTGCTGAAAAACTATGAGTTGGTGCTTTCGAGGGTGTTTGATTGTAATGAGTTGGGTTTGAATTGTTGTAAAAAGGATATTTATACGAGATTGTGTGCACCCAATTCGATTGATGGCGACACGAAGGTTTGATTGCATAATTTTCATATATGACTCTGTTTTTTTGTTAGGGTTTTTGATGAAGAACAATGTTTGGTTTACAGAGCATGTGGTTTGATTTACGAACTAATTTTGGTGCATAAAGACTTTGATTTTGTATGTGTTATGTGGGTATTCTTTGTTGAATTTGGTTTTTGAGTATCTTAGAAACAGAGGTTTTGAAACAGAGTTTTTAAAGTGGATTGTAATTTGTTTGAAATCTGTACTCTAAACTGATAATTAATGCTGGAAATTGAAATATGAGTGTGCCTGTGGTTTGATTCAAAAACAAATTTTGGTACATAAAGGTTTTAATTTTATATGTGTTTTGTGTGTATTGGTTGAATTTGTTTGTTGATTGGTGATTAGGATATGTTAGAAACAGAGGTTTTGAAACAGATTTGTAAATTGGATTATTATTATTTGTTTGGATCTTTGTGTTTTTAGTGAAGTTTATTGATTTGATTTTGGTATTCTTTTTGGTTTTATTTAGAAACAATTTTTGTTGCATAAAGACTTCACTTTTGTATGTGTTTATGTGTGAATTAATTGAATATGTATTTTGGTTGGTGATTAGGGTATGTTAGAAACAGAGTTGTAAAGCGGATTATAATTTGTTTGAAATTGCAATAATTAATTTAAATGCATGATGCATGCTCACATCCAAAACATCCCACAATGATGACATGATAATTTGGTTTGATACTGAATTGAGTTAGGTAGTAATTAACTAAAGCAGATAGTGTGATCTTGATGTTTCTTGAAATGGGTTCTTTTGCTTTTTTTAATAAAGTTTATTGATATGATTTTGGATTTTTTTTTTCCAGAAAGTTTGGTTGGATAAAGGCAAAGAAAAGCTTGTGTTTTGATATCTTCCAATGGATTAGCGATAACTGGGATTGACGATCGTAGATACTGGTAACATTTTGCAGCTCATTTGGGCATTTTGTAATAATTACTATTCATATATTATTTTGCAGCTTGTCGATATTTACTTTATTTGTGCTTTTTCAGCCTTCGGCGACTCAGTATGGTCCCCACGATTACACTCGGGGTGGCAATCCTACACGAGACGTGCTTGAAACGTATGACTTATGAGACCCTTTTATTAAAAAACAGTCTCATGGCAAAGCTTGATAAAGCGGATCTCGCTTTATGCTTTTCAAGCGGAATGGCTGCGTTATCAACTGTTAATCATCTTGTCAACCCTGGTAAAGTTATTTGATTTCTCTTTTTTACACAAAAATGTTATTTTTTGGTCATTGTATTTATTAATTATATTATACAATAACCATAATTGCAGGTGAAGAGATTGTTGCCGGAGAAGACATATATGGCGGTTCAGACCGATTACTGTCACAAGTCATTCCAAAGAGAAGAATTGTGGTTAAGTTAGTACAAAATCTTAACTTCTTAACATAATTAACCACATGAATATTTAATATCTTTTGTCATTTAACCACAATTTTGAATTTTAATTTTCGGTTTTCAATCTATAGGCGAGTGGATACAACCAACTTAGACATCGCTCAACTAACGTAGAACGGGAAGGATGAATCACTTGGTAACCAGTTTTAATCCATGAAAGAAGAAGCTACAACTCAAGAAACATAACATGAAGTTAGGAAACTACCACATGACGAGTTAGTCCCTTAACTTCTTGATATGTCAATACACTTAGCTACATGAACACACAAACATACTAAACTTCTTCATGTAAATATATACTGGCTTCTGGTATGAAATCATTTAGTCATAAATATAAATATGTGTTTGTTTTTTGCTATGGTTCTTTAGCATCATATTATGTGTTCAACTCAAAAAGCCCCGCGGCGCAACGCGCGCGGGTCTTTATCCTAGTTATTCATATTTGTTATCTTTATCATTAGATAATATTTATCTAAAATAATTTGATATCATGTTGCTTTTTATCCAAGATAACCCAAGGTTTTTGCAGCCTATTAAATTATACATATTAATAGAAGGTGCTCATGAACAGTAACTTAATTTAATAATATTTTTTTTATTCAGTTCAAACGCTAACTTAAGTTATTATATTTTCTAAGTTTTATTATTTTATTATTTCTTTAATTGATTGCAAACCTATATTTTTTTTCTCCTGAATACATACCGGTATCATGATGTTCGATTCAGTTCGATACGGTTTCTAGAGATATGTTATGAGTTTATCAAAAGCATAAAATTTTATTGTTTTCTTATTACTTTAATTGATTGTAAACGTATATTTGTTTCTCATAAAAATGATACATACGGGTATGAGGTTGTTCGGTTCAGTTCGATATGGTATGGTAGCGATATGTTATCAGTTTATGGAAAGCAGAAACAATAAAGATAAATACGGGTACAAATACAAATGTTGTTCACTCAGTTTGGTACGATAGCGGCACGATATCTGTTTTCGAAAAAATTATATAACATAATGTTGAAATAAAATAAACATAAAATGCAAACGAACTGAACCGATATCAACTGAACAAACTCGATACCTGTATCGATATTTGTTTCTGATCGATGTAATGTTTTTTTCTTAATGTTTTCTCTTTCGATTACTATAACGAGCGTTGGTATCATAACGAACCGAGCTGATGCCGACTGAATTCCCGCCGCGAAGCGCGAGGGAAAATCACTAGTTATATATTATACATATTATTTTAAAGTTACGATGAATAGTGAATTCACCTAAATTCATTTTTTATATTGTTTGATTATTTTAAAATAATATTAATTATTGTTGTTGTTTCTATTAATGCCATCAAATTGGTTAATGCCTGATGTATTTAATTAAAATATACATATTTGTCGCAATGAGATTTATTTAAACGAACTAATAGCACAAAAGTAAATAAGTGTAGAGTGTTTTTTAGTCGTAACTTATAATGAGTGCTGATATCGTACTGGTATCGTGACTAATTGATCTGATTCAAACAAAACATTGGCACCGTTATTGGTATTATTCAAACTGATATATGTATCGGTTATATACGCTTTATCCGATTTAATTTTTATTTAATTTGATTTTTCTCTAATAACATGCATTTGTTAACTTTTTTTTTTTTGACCTAAATACGCAATTTTGTTAACTTTTTTTTTCTTGACATTTCAATACAGTTTTGTATTCAAAATAGAGTGTTTTTGTTGCATCATAAACTATACACGTCCAGGTATCGTATGGTACCGTGATGAACCGAGCCGATTCCAATCGAACAACATCGGAACCAGTATCGGTACTGAAATGATCGAAACTGGTACCCCTAATTGTTTTTGTGGTTTTCAATCAAACTGCTAAAAATTTGATCTTAAAATTGTTTTTGTGGTTTTCAATCAAACTGCTAAAAATTTGATCTTAAAAGTAATTTATTCCAGCAAGTAACTTCCGATTAATCACAGTCAGCCCCTCAACTTCATCTCTTTACTTCATTGAACCCTAAACTTGAGTTTAGAGAAAAAAGGAACTGATAAATTAATAACATAAAATATTATTGTGTATCTTACTATTAAAATTTTAATAGTAACATTTAAGAATAAAATGGTAAAATGAATTAGCAATGTTACTACAAATTATATTTGCTTGTTTTCTTAGAAGATACTTTCTTGGTTTTTCAAACCTCTATAAGTTGTTAGTCGATAACTGGACGATTTAAGTTTTTGGGCTTCGTAACCACCATAACTCCATAAGACTACATGGAGTGGGGCTTGAAGGTGGCGTGGGGCTTGAAGGATTCCATCATCGTGGGGGCAAAGGTGGGGGTGAGATGGCGCGAGTTGGTTGATGGGTTGTGGTTGGAGGTTGTTGATTGGTTGGGGGCAAAGATTTAAAAAAAAAACAGTAAAAAAAAGGTGGGGCCCTTCCACGGCCACAACCACCCCGTGGTTTTTGGGGGTTTGAAGGTGGCGTGGGGCTTGAAGGATTCCATCGTTATGGGGGCAAAGGTGGGGGTGAGATGGCGCGAGTTGGTTGATGGGTTGTGGTTGGAGGTTGTTGATTGGTTGGGGGCAAAGATTTAAAAAAAAAAACAGTAAAAAAAAGGTGGGGCCCTTCCACGGCCACAACCACCCCGTGGTTTTTGAGGCTATACGAAGCCAAATGCAAGGGTAGTTGTGTCATTTTTGTCTCATACGCTGCGTAGGGATCTATAAGCAGCGCATATAAAGCTCAATTTTTGTATTTTTTTGTGTATTCCTTTGTTTATTTATAAAAAAAAAGAAAATTAACACCCGATACTATACGATACGATATAACACCCGTATAGGCCTATATGTGTGATTTAGGTCCCGTATTGACCTCGTATAAGCCTATAAGTGTGATATCGTATCGTATAGATGTAGTATAGGTCACGTATTGACCTCGTATAAGCCTATAAGTGTGATATCGTATCGTATAACGTAGTATAGGTCCCGTATTGACCTATATGACGCTATACGATACGATATCACACTTATAGGCTTATACGAGGTCAATACGTGACCTATACGACGCTATACGATACGATATCTCACTTATAGGCTTATACGAGGTCAATACGTGACCTATACGACGCTATACGATACGATATCACACTTATAGGCTTATACGAGGTCAATACGGGACCTAAACCACACCTATACGATACGATATCACACTTATAGGCTTATACGAGTTCAATACGGGCCGTATACTACGTTATACGATACGATATCAAACTTATAGGCTTATACGAGGTCAATACGTGACCTATACTACATCTATACGATACGATATCACACTTATAGGCTTATACGAGGTCAATACGGGACCTAAACCACACCTATACGATACGATATCATACTTATAGGCTTATACGAGGTCAATACGTGACCTATACGACTCTATACGATACGATATCACACTTATAGGCTTATACGAAGTCAATACGTGACCTATACTACACCTATACGATATGATATCACACTTATAGGCTTATACGAGGTCAATACGTGACTTATACGACGCTATACGATAAGATATCACACTTATAGGCTTATACGAGGTCAATACGGGACCTAAACCACACCTATACGATACGATATCACACTTATAGGGTTATACGAGGTCAATACGGGATCTAAATCACACCTATACGATACGATATCAAACTTATAGGCTTATACGAGGTCAATACGTGACCTATACTACGTTATACGATACGATATCACACTTAAAGGCTTATACGAGGTCAATACGTGACCTATACTACACCTACACGATACGATACGATATGACACTTATAGGCTTATACGAGGTCAATACGGGATCTAAATCACACCTATACGATACGATATCACACTTATAGGCTTATACGAGGTCAATACGGGACCTAAATCACACATATAGGCCTATACGAGTGTTATATCGTATCGTATCGGTTGTTAATTTTTTTTGTTAATTTTTTTTTATTTTATAAATAAACAATGGAATACACACAAAAAAAATACAAAAAATGGAGCTTTATATACGCTGCGTATAGATCAGTACGCAGCGTATGAGACAAAAATGACACAACTACCCTTGTATTTGGCTTCGTATAGCCTCAATACAAGGGTATAAATGACATTTTCAGACCTTTACATACGCTGCGTATAGGTCTATACGCAGCGTATATAAACTATAAGGTCTAAAAAGATAAAATTACCACAGGTTTGGGGTTAAAAATAATTTTACCACCATTTATATACGCTGAGTATAGACCTATACGCAGCTTATATAAACCTTGTAAAAATCTGATGCTTCAAACCCACCAAAATGACCCCAAATTTTCAGATGGTTTATATACACTGCGTATTGATCTATACGCAGCGTATATAAACCTTGTTTTCTGTGCAATGATTGGTTATTAGGCACTGAGATCCATGGTTTATCTACGCTGCGTAGATAAACCCTAATTTTGCTAGGGTTTGGTGTGCCAATAGGCACACCCTTTAAAAAACAAGTAGTTACAAAACAAATTATATTTAGTTTAATTGTCTCTGTTAATACTTGCTAATTTCTTTTCCATTATGAAGGGGTAAGGTCCCAAAAACCTCGCTTTGAGTATTTGGGACCATACCGCAACCTCATCTTTTAGCCCTCTTTAGACTTTGCGCGGCCGCGCACTGGTCCTACAAAGAGAACTTAGAAGAAAAATAGCAAGCAACACTTGCGCGCCAAAAGGGAATTAATGTACCCTTGCGCCTCTCTCCAGAACAAACAGGGGATAAAAATCCCAATGAGCACTCCCGCTTAAATAATACTCAGACTTGGATATTATTTATTTCACTGATACCACACGATAAGGAGTCACACTGGATTACGGCTGTAATCTTCTGGAAGACTCGATCGTGACGTGTCATCATCCCGGGCTCCCCCTGAAGTCACGATGATGGCATGAAATTGAAGAGAAATCTCCACTTGCCCACTTTCCACGTGGCAACACCCCAGCCGTTGATCTAGACCGCGATCCGTGTACTCTCACACTCGATTAAGAGATTAACGGAGGGAAAAATAACCGCTTACGGAGTTAGCATTTTTCCGTCAACATTTCAATAACAGGTTTTCCCGCCAAAACTCCGGCTATAAATAGAAGGATAATTCAGGTATAATTTCCAAGTTACATTCACTTCACTTATACTTCTTCTTCTTCAAATACCGATACTTATTCTCACACCGGAGGGTGGTCACGGAGAGAACCCCCATTCTCCCCGTGGCGAGTCTAACGGTGTCTGTTTTGCAGCTATCGAGAAGAGAAGAAGATCCGCCATCCCTGAACCGAGCGAGAAGAAACCAACCCTTTTATGCAGAACCTAACCCCCTGGTTTATCTGATCCCAGTCATTTAACCAGTGTTTCTTCATTGGCGCCCACCGATTTCTCAGTTTCATCCGTTTTTTCTCGTTTCTATTCATTTTTTCTTCATCCTCTGTTTTCGTATGGCAGAGAATTCATCGTTTCACCCATCAAGTCCTCGATCTGAAATCAAGGATTCTGCAACCCAAGATATTCAGATCGACGGAATCATGGGCAACAAAGGAAATAACACCAGTCATATGGAAGAAGACGGTCCCTTGCCACAGATCAGAGATCGTAACCGTTTAGATCTACTCCGGGAAGAAACCCCAGAGTACTGGTTCGCCAGATTCCAGCTCGCCATGAAACAATTTTTTCCTTAAAATGTCAGATCCGAGTTGTCAAACAACAGATCTAATATTAAAGAAGAAAATCTGGAACAATTTGACACTACAGTATTGGACCCACAGTCAGTTCATCAGTGGGACATCCAATCTAGTAGTCATAAGCAAGTAGCCGAACCAAAGCAGATAAACATGGTAAAAGGAGGTCCCTCACGAAGGACAAACAAACGAAGCCATAATCAACACTGGAGGGAGCAGCAAGTTGTATTTCCTTTCGTCCCCGGAGGACCACAGGAAGAACGTCCAGTAATTATCACTGGCATCTTCGGCCACTACAGAACTGACTACATGTTCATAGATCCAGGAAGCGCAATGGATATAATCTATGAACAATGTTTCAAACAACTTGATCCAGAAGATAAGGCTCGTCTAGAGCCAGTTGATTTCCCTCTCACTGGTTTTTGCAATGAAGCCGTTTTTCCATTGGGGCAAATTGCTTTTCCTGTGACTCTTTCAGATGGCGAACATTCGCGCACAGTCACAGTAAATTTTATGGTTATGCCAGCAACATCACGTCACGATGTGTTGCTGGGAAGAAGATCGCAAAGAGAATTCAGCATGATTACTTCCATTTCGCACGCTGCTTGCGGCTTTCCAACGGAAACCGGAGTAGCGATTCTGTATTCCAGCAAGGAAGTCATGTACGTGGACGACGAGCCACCAGCAAAGGTTGCCAAACCTTCAACATCAAATGAACCAGAAAAGTGGGTTCTCAACGAAGAGTATCCAGAGCAAACAATCTTATTAGGGCACGCCGTTTCACCGACAATATGGATACAATTGAAAGAATTACTTTCGAACAAAAAAGACATATTCGCCTGGTGCCCAACAGACATGACTGGGGTTCCACGAGATATAGCGCAACACTGTTTGAACGTCCGACCCTCAGCAGAACCTGTCGCGCAAGGGAGACGCAGTCTCAGCACAGAAAAGACGGAAGCGATGAACGAGCAAGTAACAGAGTTACTCAATGCCGGGATTCTGCACGAAGTACAATACCACACCTGGGTCGCTAACCCAGTAATGGTTCAAAAACACAACGACGGGTGGCGCATGTGTGTCGACTTCAAAGACCTCAATAAAGCTTGCCCGAAAGATTGCTATGCGCTTCCTGAAATAGACAAAAAAGTCGACTCTTTAGCATCTTTCCGTTGGAAGTGCTTTCTCGACTGTTACAAAGGCTACCATCAGGTACAGATGAAAGAGGAAGACGAAGACAAAATGGCTTTTTGCACAGACAAAGGCATCTTTTGCTATACAAAAAATGCCCTTCGGTCTGCGCAATGCCGGAGCTACTTACCAGCGCTTGATGGACACAGTCTTCGGGGAAGACATTGGTAAAACAGTGGAGGTTTACATGGATGACCTCGTCATCATGAGCCAAGAAGAAGAGACCATGCTCGCAAACATTCAACGTACATTCGATTCATTGCGCAGCGTCAATTTAAAACTTAACCCAACAAAGTGCTCCTTTGGAATGGAAGAAGGAAAATTTTTGGGTTTCATAGTAACCAGAGATGGTTTTAAGGTTAACCCGGAAAAGGTGCAAGCCATCTAGCTAATGTCGTCGCCAACAACGGTGAAAGAGATGCAACGACTCGCGGGACGGTTAGCAGCCTTGAACAGATTCTTGGCAAATCACGCTGCGAAATCCTATCCGTTCATTAGCACACTGCGCAATTGCGCCAAGAAAACACATTTTCAGTGGACACCAGAAGCGGAGAAAGCCTTCAAGCAAATGAAGGAGTGTCTAATCCAGCTACCAACATTGACAGCACCGCAAGAGAAAGAGCCGCTAATCTTGTATTTGTCCACAGCAGAGGTAGCGGTTGGCGCAGTGTTAATGGTGGATAGAGAGGGCGTTCAGACCCCAATATACTACATTAGTAAGATGTTAACAGGCCCAGAAACGCGCTACTCGATGATAGAAAAACTGGTCCTCGCGCTAGTACATGCGTCACGACGACTTCGTCGGTATTTCTCAGGCCATGTTATTACAGTTCTCACTAATTATCACCTAGGCCAAATCCTGTCTAAACCCGATGTCGCGGGGAGATTGGCTAAATGGGCAATCGAGCTGGGAGGATACAATATCCTATATAGACCTCGGCCAGCAATCAAAGGGGAAGTTTTAGCAGACTTCGCCACAGAAGTCCCCATAGACAAAGTGCAAGAATGTGAGGCGATCCAAAACCCTATTCCAGTCTTCGACGATGTGACAACTGTCACTTTTCCATACATTCCGTACAATAATTGAACTGTAATCTGTGCTTTGATAACTGTGCATGGTATAGTTTATAAGACGAATGAATTTCTGACTACTGTTATATACATACAATGGAATTTCATGTTGCAAGACTTTTATCATTACTACATGCAACACGATATAGTTCTATTAACGCACATAACAGAATTGGCACCATTATCAGACAAACTAAAAGCACTGACGGGAGTTCAGTACTTAGACAGACATGATGTTAAGACACAGAATGAGCCCCAGAACCAAGTGATACACTAGGATAGTGTGTAGGAAAGTAGGGATTACAAAACTGCCTTCCTAGTGATGACATAGGTGCCGGAAAGTGCCAGAAACACACTAAAACTGCAAAATTCTGCAGAAAATAGATAAATTCAGCAATAAATCAGCTTTTAACATCTAAGTATAATGCAGAAAAGTGGCTTAATGGTCCAGAATACTTTCCTAAGTGTCGGGAATCGAAACTGTCATAAAAGACAACATAAAGCACACTAAACTGCGTAATTTAGCACTTTAACGAACAGTAACGAACCGAACAACCGGACACTACCCGAAACCCCAAATTTTCACTAGAAGCATTGTTTTAGTGTATTGAAGCTAGTTATGATCATCCAACACCATAATACCCCCTAAAACACCATAACACGTTAAACACTAAACTTTACACTTAATATCTAACTAACATCCTTAACTAGAAGTTAGAAACTAACCAATACCCCCCCCCCATAGTTAGGACGGTTACAAGGAGGGTCCCACTTGTGATTTTCTTGCAATATTTTATTTGATATGTATGTGTATTAGGAGACATAGAAACCAAGGGGTAAATGGATGTTGGGAGAACTTTCTTATAAACCACAAGTCTAGGCATATGATCATTCTCCATCACTTTCACTACACCACAACCTCCTCTCCTTTCCCCCATGATCTCGGCTCAACACCACCACCATAACCTCCAACTTTCTAGCTCCTTTCAATGAATTCTAAGTATTCTCTAAGGTGTCTTAAGCCTATCTAAGAAGGTTTCGAGCATCGGAATTGGAATGACCTCATCAAGAAGCTTTTATCCACCTTGTTTATCATCTTCATCCACTTGATTTCTTCCCTAGCCTTGTGCTAGTAGTAAGGCACTCATGACTCCATTTTACTTCTTATAATGTTGGTTAAAAGGGTATGTTAATGGTTAAACATGATGATCAAGAAAGAACAAGAAGATAACTCTTAACATAAAGCTCTAAATCATCATGATCTATGTTATTTAAGTGTTCATATGCTTCTTGGTTGTTGATTATTTATGTTGATGATGTTAAACATCATATGAAACTTGCTAGATTGTGATTAAACACATGGTCTAGCAAGTGAAAGGATGATTATGTGATAAATCAAGAAGATAATCCTTATGTAAAGCATGAACTTGAAAGATTTAATGTTTTCTTGAATGATGATGATCAAAATGTAGTATAAGTCATGTAAGAATGTGGTTTAAAAAAATAATTTCCTCAAGAAACCAAGTTAAAATACAAGAGTTACACAAACTTGGTTCTTAAAGAAACTAACCACATTTTTAGTGGTTAAACAAGTGTAGAATCATGTGTGTAACAAGAGAAACTCAAGAAGAAACATTTTTAGAAAATCTTCATACAAGTTGTGAAGAACTAAATTGTTCAAGAATGATATTTTTAAATAAATAACCACACTTTAAAGGGTAACTAAGCTTACTAAGGTGCTGTTTGTTTTTTGTTAAAAGAGCTTCAGAACCTCTTTTGTCTTCACCAAGCAGACCACGCGCAGACATAGGGCTCTGAAGCTTGTTTGTTTTTCAGAAGACAATTCATTAAAAAAGCACTTCATAAACTCTTCCTCGGGCAGATGTTGATTTACCTCTTCACAATTCCTCTTCTCCTCTTCCAAAGACACAACTCAAGAAACCCTGTCCCTTCTCCATTCACGCGACCTCCCCTGCTCCTCCACCTCACGCCGCCGACCTCCCCTCCTCCTCTACCTCACGCCGACCTCCCCTCCTCCACCCCTCCTACAGTCGTTCTCCACCGCCGAGACAAGCACCACCGCCGAGCACAACGCCGATCTGAAACCTTCAACTTCCACAGCCGCAGCCCCCTTGTATCTCCACTCATCCTCCAATCTAAAGGTAATTTTTCTTGCTAATAATTGGCTGAATTTAATATAATAAATGTGTAATTTGCGTCTGAAAGTTTTCACCCAATCTGAAACATTCTACTTCCAGATCTGTTAATTTTGTTACTTATCAATTGTTAAACTGAATTTTAAATCACTAGAGGTTAAATGCTGTATGTATCAACTCAACTGATATATAATTGAGGTAAACATCAACTCAACTGATATACTAGAGGTTAAATGCTGTATGCTTATAATTGAGGTAAATATCAACTCAACTGATATTGTTTATTAATATTATAATTGGTTTTTCATGTGTATATATATACTTTTCTAGTCAAACATATATATACTTTTCATGTTAAATGCTGTATGTTTATTACTTGATTTCAGTCATGTGTATAGATGTTGGGTGTTTATTAATATTAAATACTTTTCTAGTCAAACTCTAGTTAGTTCTTGGCTGAATTTCGGTTATGCTTATGTTTTAGAATATAGATGTTGGGTGTTTTGGAATATTTCGCTTCGCTTCGCTTATGTTTTAGAATATAGATGTTGGGTGTTTTGGAATATTTCGCTTCGCTTATGCTTATTGATGAATCGTTTAATTAAGGATTTTTGTTTGTTTGAATATAATTTTCGCTTTCGCTTCGCTTAGCTTATGTTTTGATTGACATGATTAGTAGAAATGGGAGAGAAACAACAATGGTCAAACGACCATCTAAAATGCTTATTAGAGACTTGCATTGAAGAGATACACACTCAAAGCAAACAATTCATAAATATTTTTATGAAGTGTTGGATAAAATGATGCTTTTTGCCAAAGAAATGATAGTACCAACTTCTTTCAATCCTAATCCAAACATACCGGGACATAACAAGCGACTACGACGGGTTTTTAAAGGAGCGGTTGGTGCACTAGATGGAACTTTAATACATGCTGTTGTCCCTATTAGTAAACAAGATTTATATAGAGGAAGAGGAAAAGGAGATTGTTATCAAAACGTATTAGCAATTTGTGACTTCAACATGATTTTTACGTTCGTCGTGGCCGGCTGGGAAGGTGTAGCACATGATGCAAGAATATTATCAGAGGCATTATCAGATCCAGATGCACCATTCCCGTTTCCACCACAAGGTATGTTCATGTTCTTTTAGATATTTATCACTTGGTTTACTTTTCTAAAATAATTGTATATCTTTACAGACAAGTATTATCTTTGTGATGCCGCGTATGCACACATACGGGGATTTATGGCTCCATATCGTAATGTGAGGTATTGGCTAGGAGATTTTCGCCGAAGACGTGCATTGACTAATAAAGAGAAATTTAACCATGCTCATGCAAAACTTCGGAACGTAATTGAGCGTGCTTTTGGTGTCTTGAAAGCAAGATTCCCTATTTTGAAGAGGATGGCACCATTTCCATTGGTTACACAAAGGAACATTACCATTGCATGTTTCGCGCTACATAATTTTATAAGGAAAGAGGGTTTGAGCGATGAATTGTTTACAGAATACGATCAACCCAATGATTCGGTGCATAATAGGCAAGTGCACGTTAATGCTGGTGAAGACGAGGTTGAAGCACATGGTACTGCATCGGATCGAGAATATATGAATCAGTTACGAGATGAGATTGCTGAGCAGTAAATGCAAAGCACGGATACAATGCTTTAAAAAAAATGTTATTGTCTTTTTTATGAATATTATTTAAGTATTGTATAACTATTATTTAAGTTTGAATGATGAAAAACTCTTTTAAGTTTAATAAATCAGTTTATTTATATTTCAGTTTATTTCAGCAGTTTGCAGAAGTAAAAAAACAAACAGTCTTCTTCTTGCAGACTGCAGACATTTGGTCCAGCACTTCTGCTACAGATGTCTGCAGATGTGGTCCGCAGACTGCAGACGTTTTACCTCAGAAAAAACAAACAGCACCTAAATACACTAGTAAGTTACTACAAATTTTTACAAAGTTTCAAGTTCATGACATAGTGTAAATTTCATATTTTTGGCACATGATAAGTGTTAAATGATTTGTTGATGATTGATGATGATTTTAAAAGAAAATTATATGCTTTGAAAGCATGGAAACCTCCATTTTTAAGGGGAAACTATGGCAAAATTTTGGTAGAAATTAAACACTTAGAAAGGTATTTTTAAAACAAGTGTTTATAAGTAAATCTTGAGAATGGTCTTCACATAAAAGTTGCCATAATTTTTATTACAAAAGTTACAAATATTGGAGGTTGGTTTTTATAAATAAAAGTGACTAAATATGTGTTTAGGAAATATATATTTAGAAGTCACCATGTGTGTGATTGTTTGTATACTTGTGTGTTAGTTATATTATTTTAGGACATGAAATAATATAACTCATCAAAATACCCAAAAATTACAATCCAAAATATTACCCAAAAATTCCAAGGAATAAATATACAAGTTACACACAAAATATTGGTGAAACCGAACGAAAGAATGTAACTTACAAAATATTCCAGAAAACTTACTCATAAGTATACTTTTGGTAAATAATATTTTGGTCATCAAAGGAACAAAAATATGATTTTTACAATTATTGCAAATTTATATCATATTTTTTACAAGGAGAAAATATATTATTTTTGGAAGTAAAAATATATTTTCTTGGAATTTTTAGAAGATATATTATTTTTGGGAAAATATATATTTTCTTGAGAAAACTTGAAATACATTATTTTTGGGGAAAGATAAGTTGATATATATTTCTAAGTTGGACTTGAAAAATGTATTACTTTTGGAACTTATGTGAAAGTACAAATATTTTGCCAAAGGAAAAATTATAAATAATTTTTCTAAGAAGTATTTCTTAAAGTATATGTATTTTGGAAATATATATTGGTGAACTTTATTAAAGATAATATTCCGGAAAATTTATTACGAATTAAGTATAAGAATACTTAATGAATACAAGAAAATACGTATTCTCATACATATAAATGCACTCCGGAATACAACACCGATACATGGCAAAAATATACAAGTATAAGAATACAAATACACCCATCATTGGAAAGGAAATACATATATGAATACTTGGGAAGTATTAAGTTAATATATATTGTTTTAACAATTACTTCAAAATTTGATAAATGTAATTTAAGTTAAAATATTTATTATTTTAACAAATAATTATATGACTTGGAATAATACCGATGGCACAATAAAACGTAACTCAAAAACACTAACTAATACAAAGTCAATGCATGACCCGCTCGCCTAATAGACAGTAGTACATTGTAGGTTGTCATGCACACAAATAGTGGCTTGAGTTTCGTCGGATAGAAGAACGCAAAACAGTGAGTTCATGTCCCCCTTTTCTCTTAACTGTTTTTGGTTTTATAACTCTCGGGGGTGGAATACATGTTACGAATGTTTAAACAGTATGAATTGACTATGAACTAAACTATTAGATCATGTGAGCATATACTAAATTTGAAATGCCATTAACTCATAATTAGGGACGAAGGTTAGATCTAACGGGTACGGCCGAACCCCACTCATGGTACTTGTGACCACTTGAGTGCTTCGGTGTCCCAGTTGAGGTGAATCGACATCAGTCGAGGTAAATCGACATTAGTCGAGGTGAATCGACATAAGTCGAGGTGAATCGACATAAGTCGAGGTGAATCGACATAATCGAAGGGGAATTCGACATAGTCGAAGGGAAATCGACGAGGGTATAAGCCTACTCATTTTGAGTGCTCCCTATATCCTCACATGCCTTAATGTCCTTGTAAAACATTTATTTAATATGTTCATGAATGCTTTTCATACCTGTTTTCAAAGGAATCTCTCAAAGGTTTACAAGATTGTCAGTACTCACACAAACGCATGAACTCGCTCAACTTTTGTTGATGTTTTCCAAAATTACATGTATTTCAGGTAACAAGTTGGATCTTGGGCGCGGGTGTTGTTAATAGAAGTAAATTCCAAGTTTAGTTGTCATCCACTTTTGTTGAATTGTATCTTAGTCGAAGGTTGTGTTGTTTGAAACTTAAATAACTGGTATTTGTAATACTTTTACTTAATGAATGGATGAACATCGTTTTGATCATGTAGTTGTTTATTATGATTGAATGCAATGATATTAAACCAGTCACACATCATACGCTTCCGCAAAAGTCAGGGTGTGACAGTTTGGTATCAGAGCCTCGATTGTAGTGAACTAGGATTCCTTCATGAGTCTAGACTACAATCACTAGGACTCTCTCACAAAAACATTTTTACAAAAAGGTTTTTCATTGCATTCACGTAAGCGTCAAGATCCATGAATCAAACATTTTTCAAAGAAAAGACAAGGCAAGGACATTAGTAGGGAGGAGAATACCCCAAACTAAGGTGCCAATTAAGGCATAGTCTTTGTGGGATAGACTTGCCAAAGACAAAATGACCCCCCCCCCCCCAAAGGATAAACGAGAGTTATATGTGATATGGTGCATTTATTTTCCTGTTTATGCTAAGTAACATACTTGTTTATTGATATATACATACGAATAAGTGTACGGAATAATTATTGACGTGAATAAGATACCTTTGACTCCGAATCCTATTAGTATTCTAAACTCGCACGATGAAGCTATCAGCCTCGCGCTCATTGCAAAGCTCATGGCTGGAGTGATTACCAAACGAGATTCTGAGCTTGTTTCTGTAGGAGATGGCTGCTCTTCCCTCTCGATTGTGAAGGTGCCTGACTACGTTAGTAACGGCGAGGCAGAGGCGACAACCTTGGACAACTTCTTAATCAGCAGGACGAGGTCCCTGTGGCTTTTGTGAAGCGAGATTGACGACACACTTGACCAGACAAGGAAGATGAAGTATTCATCTCAAAGGTGCCCCTCAAACTACTAGGGATTCTCCTTATTCCTATTTCGTTTAATCATCGTGCCTATTCGCGCGTAACGATAACGAATGATAGCGCGTGGACCACCGCAATGGTCCTTTCCATGTCAGAGGTATAGGGACAGTAGTGTCCCCTCCTTGGTTGATCATCTGCTTGGACGAGGGAAAATTTGGGTAACTGTGCAAGACAATTTATTATTACAGGGGCCCACGTAATAACGACTTGTAGTGCATGGAAATCCTGGTGGACTCTGCAGGTCAGGCTAATGATCACCATCCCTCCAAAAATAATCTATAGGTGTTCACACCTTCATCTGGTAGAACAACACCTAGACCATTGCCTTAGCACTTTACAAAGTAGGAAACCTGTCTTTGCCTACTTCGTGTCTGACACTTCTACCCGTCTACAAGCCATTGGGAATAAGTTTTTAAGCAAGTGAAGATGGCTAACACACGGGAAAGATTCGGTGACGTTACACTCTCTATCACCTTTATATGCACAAACTTGAAATTAAACTATCACTGATTGGAAAGCATATCCGTCGTGGTGAAGCTAAAGACCTAAGAAAACCAATACAGAAGGAAAATAACTACCACTTCATATTATGAAACTTGTATGACCGAGGTATTGTAGCCTCGAATTCATTTGACTTTTTCCATTGCGAACGATAAGTCAAGTTGCCAAGCCTATATGAGAGCCCAGTGGTTGCTTCCTTACTCCTACATTGTTATATATATGCATGTGATATTGGGTGATTACAGGTTTGCTTGTGGTAATATGTACCTCATAGGCAATTATAGAATGTTGTCTAACCAACCCCATACCTTTTGACAGAAGAGAATGCCGCCCAGACGTGACACAGACACCAGTACGTTACCAAGGACAGAAGCAGAGCTTCAAGAATGCATCTCACAGGCAATTGCACGACATGAAGCCCTCCGATCTGAACGCAGCGGTGGCACTTCTGGAAGTAACCCTCCAACTGGCTGCACTTATAAACAGTTCCTGGACTGCAAGCCATTGAATTTTGACGGCACAGGAGGTGCCGTTGCATTTGTTCGTTGGGCAGAAAAGACTGACTCCGTTCTGAGAATGAGTAACTGTTCGCCCCAGCGGAGTGTTACCTTTATCTCAGGGTTGTTTTTGGATGGCGCACTCTCCTGGTGGAACCTTCAGGTTCAGACCCTTGGTGAAGAAGCTGCTTATGCACTGTGCTGGGACGAACTCAAGGAAATGATGGAGAAGAAATACTGTTCTAGGGCCAAAATCCAGAAGCTTGAGGTGGAGTTCTGGAATTTGAAAATGGACGGGCCAAAGATCACTGAGTACGTCCAACGCTTTCATGACTTGTCTAGGGTCGTTCCCTACTTAGTCAAACCGGAATTCAAGAGGATTGAGCGATTCATTTATGGACTTGCACCGCAAATCATGAGCATGGTTACTACCTCAAAGCCTCCAACCATCACAGAGGCTATCGATTTAAGTGTCACACTTACTGAAGAAGCCCTTCGTATGGGAAAATTTTCGGAATCTGAGACAAACAAGAAAGAGACTCATGTGGAGTCTTCCGGCAATAAGAAAAGGAAGTCTTCGAACCTAAAGATAGGCACCCAAGTCAGCTATGGAAGCTTTAAAGCAAACAAAAGAAGGGAAGTGAACCCACCCCGTGGTAGGAAGGCTTATGGAGCCACTAATAAGACCGGTGGTAAGGTATGCTTGGGGAATAAGCCGAGATGCGAGGAATGCAATTTTTACCATGAAGGTCAATGTCTGAGGCCTAAGTGCGAGAAGTGTGGAAAAGAAGGGCACAGCAAGGATGCCTGTTGGGCGAAGGATCCAGATGGAAGAGATAATGGTAGAGTACCAGGTTGCTACAGATGTGGTGAAGTAGGGCACTTTAGGAAAGATTGCCCTAGGAAGAACCAAGCGAGGAAGGGTCTTCATGATCGGAGCTCGTGAAGCACGCCAGGATCCAGATGCGGTTACGGGTACGTTCCCTATTAACCAACCTTATGCATCTATTTTTGATTAATACTAGCACCAACTTTAACCTTGTATGCTTAGAACTTAAGAAACTGCTTGGTCTAGTTTCAAGTAGAATAGACATCCCGTATTCCTTAGAATTGGCATATAGAAGATTAGTTTAAGCAGACGAGGCGATTAAGGATATTATTTTGGGAACTCAGAAGGCTGGAACCTCTATTACCATTGACTTGGGAAGTCATGATATGGTAGTCAGCATGGATTGGATATCCAAGTATAGAGCTGAAGTCGTTCGATATAAGGAAAATCAGTCGCACCCCTCTTGCGAATGATGAAACACTTAAAGTACACAACCTTCTTGCAATAGGTGTAAGGGTACTAGGCCCCATAAGACCGTGGGTCTGCGACATCTCACATTGGTCGAAGAGGCACAGAAGCACCTCCGAGTAGACTGCATAGCCTTCCCTGCTCATGTTGTCAATAAGGAGACCAAGGAGCCAGAGTCTGAAAACATCCCCGTGATGGAAGAAGTTCCAGAGGCATTTTCTGAAGACTTGCCAGGAATACCTCCACAGCGCCAAGAGGAGTTTAGGATAAACCTCGTGCCAGAAGCGGCACCAGTGACAAGAAGACGCCTTACCGACTAGTTTCGTCTGAGATACAGGAGCCTCCGATGCATCTGCAGGATCTGCTTGACAGAGGAAATCTACCAGGCCGAGTTTCTCACCCTGGGAAGCCCCAGTGTTATTCGTTAGGAAACAGGACAACATTTTTTATACCCATACATAGCCTAATCTGAGAGGAACTCAGAGGGAATAATGAGGGAGAACAATTTTACGCATAGGTTACATGGAGATAGACTAACCAACAAGAGTCGGTACCCCTTACTGAGAACCGATGACTTGTCAACCAACTACCAGGTCCCAGCTACTACTCCAAGATGGAAATAAGGACGTGACATCCTTAGTTAAGGACACGAGAAGAAAGTCGATAGTTTCCACTTTGTATCAACTTTAGAGAATTGGATATCAAGGACCGGAATCCATTACCAAGGATCGATGACCTGTTCAACCAATTGAAAGGTTCTAATTACTACTGGAAGACCGACTTGAGGTCAGGATGTCCTCAACTGCAAATACAGGAAGAAAATATCCCTAAAACAACCTTTAGGACTCGCTTCGAGCATTACGAGTTCCTTGTCATGTCGTCTGGCTTAACACATGCACCGACAGTATTCATGGACCTCATGAACCAGGTGTGTAAGCCATACCTGGATAAAGTCATGATTATATTTATTGATTACGTTCTTACATGCTCAACGACCAAGGAAGGACACGAGCAACATCTACAATTTATCTTGGGACTCTTGGAGAAAGAACAGTCATGTGCTAGGATGCCGAAGTGCGAACTTTGGATTCGCAAGGCATGATTCTTAGGATACGTGGGAGATAAGAATGAGATTCATGTCGACCCTGCAATCAAGAACTAAGAAGTCCCACAAGATGCAACTAAGAAATTTTTGGGGATTGTAGGCTGTATCAGACGACCCCTAGAAAACCTGTCAAGGACTGCTCAACCGCTAACAACCAACCTAGCCGACACCTATCTTGTCGTCACCTAAAAGTATCAATAGAGTTGCGGTACTTGTGACGCTTCTCGACAAAGTCTCGATTGCGCGTTGATGCAACGAGACCACGTCATCGCATTTGCGTCACGTTGATTAAAGGAATCATGCGAAGAGACCCTGAACTAGGTACAGTAATTGCAAAGTTTTAACACCAGTACTTGTATGGAAAACGCTGCACGATCTTTACTGATCACAAGGATTGCGGCACACCGTCGACCAAAAGAACTTAAACATGAGATGACAAGATAGAGTGGGCTACTGAATGAATGTGACTGTGAGATTAAGTATCCCCTGAACAAGGCAAGCATTGTAGCAGACGCCTTGAGCCGCAAGGAGCACGCAAAGCCTCTAAGGGTGCGAGCCTTAGAAATGACCATGCATACAAATCTCGTCACTCGGATTCGTGAAATTGAGCATGAGATGCTCAAACCTGAGAACTTTCGAGCTGGAGCACTATATGGAATGTAAGGGCAGTATTGCCTAAGGAAGACAGAACCGTACACTTCCTGGAACGACTTTAGGTTCGGTTTCACGAAAATTTTTGAACGTTTACTTTGGGGCAAGACTCATAGGTCCAGGTACTTGATCCATCCTGGATCCGGCAAGAGGTACCAAGACTTGAAGGATTAGTATGAGTGGCCCAAGATGGAAGCTGATATAGCTACCTATGTGGGTAAATGCCTTACTTATGCCGAAGTTAAGACAGAATACCAGAAACCGTCAGGGCTGTGGCAACAGCCTGAGGTCCTCATGTGGAATAGGGAACGAACCTTAAAGAATTTTGATTACAAGCTACCGGGAATCCAAAGAGGTCACGAGATAATTTGGGTGAGTATTGACCGACACACCAAGACTGCACATTCCCTACCAAACAGTGAAGAAGACAACGCAAGGGAATTAGTAGAGACTTAGCCTAGAAAGGTTGTGGCACGTCATGGAGTGCCTGGGTCTATCATATCCGACCGAGATGGTCGTTTTGTGCCAAAGATATGGCAGACATTCACAGACGTTTAGGTCATGATTGGGCCTTAGTACTACGTTTCACCCTCAGACGGACGGCCAGAGCAAACGAACGATACAGACTGTATGGACATGTTACGTGCTTGTGTGATAAACTCTGATGAAAAGATAGGTTACTCACTTGCCCTTAGTGGAGTTTTCCTACAATAACATTTACCACAACCATCGTTTAGACCGCCTTGTGTGAAGTTTCAGATGCAACATAAGTATCGATCCCCGTTATGTTGGACGGAAACCAGAGATAAATGATTTACTGGCCCCAAATTGGTTCAGGGAAAACTATAGGCAAGATCGTTCAGATACGTGATCATATCAAGACAACACGTGATATACTGAGAGGCAACGCCGACGAGCGGCGGAAACCGTTGGAATTTGAGTTGGAGAGATGACATTTTTGAAAGTCTCGCCTTGGGAAGGCGCGGTATGATTTGGAAAGTAGGGGAGGTTGAACCCACAGTATATTAGACCATTCAAGATCCTGGAAAGGAGCGGGACCATTGCTCACAAGCTGAAACTTCCAGAGAAGACCAGTAGTGATCATGACACATTCCACGTATCCGGTCTTTAGAGAAGCCTGACTCTAGGAATAGTCGTTATTCCTGCAAACAAGATTCACGTCAATGACAAACTCCAAATTATTAAGGAACCCGTTAAGGTTGCGGACTGGGAGTCCACAAAACACGGAGAAGACCTAATTGATTTGTTTGAGTTTGCTGGAATTCATATCATGGCCCAGAGTTTACTTGGGAACATGAAGACCAATTCAAACCTAAGTAACCACATTTGATTCACAACTCCCCTGCGACCGATGGCTTCGCTTGAATTTCGGGACGAAATTCTTTTAACGGGGGGAGAATGTGACAACTGTCACTTTTCCGTACATTCTGTACAATAATTGAACAGTAATCTGTGCTTTGATAACTGTGTATGGTATAGTTTACAAGACGAATGAATTTCTGACTACTGTTATATACATACAATGGCATTTCATGTTGCAAGACTTTTATCATTACTACATGTAACACGATATAGTTCTATTAATGCACAGAACATAATTGGCACCGTTATCAGACAAACTAAAAGCACTGACGGGAGTTCAGTAGTTAGACAGACATGATGTTAAGACACAGAATGAGCCCCAGAACCAAGTGATACACTAGGATAGTGTGTAGGAAAGTAGGGATTACAAAACTGCCTTCCTAGTGATGACATAGGTGCCGGAAAGTGCCAGAAACACACTAAAACTGCAAAATTCTGCAGAAAATAGATAAATTCAGCAATAAATCAGCTTTTAACATCTAAGTATAATGCAGAAAAGTGGCTTAATGGTCCAGAATACTTTCCTCAGTGTCGGGAATCGAAACTGTCATAAAAGACAACATAAAGCACACTAAACTGCGTAATTTAGCACTTTAACGAACAGTAACGAACCGAACAACCGGACACTACCCGAAACACTAAATTTTCACTAGAAGCATTGTTTTAGTGTATTGAAGATAATTATGATCACCCAACACCATAATACACCCTAAAACACAATAACACATTAAACACTTAACTTTACACTTAATATCTAACTAACATCCTTAACTAGAAGTTAGAAACTAACCAATACCCCCCCCCCCCCATAGTTAGGATGGTTACAAGGAGCGTCCCACCTGGGATTTTCTTGCAATATTTTATTTGATATGTATGTGTATTAGGAGACATAGAAACCAAGGGGTAAAGGGATGTTGGGAGAACTTTCTTATAAACCACAAGTCTAGGCATATGATCATTCTCCATCACTTTCACTACACCACAACCTCCTCCCCTTTCCCCCATGATCTCGGCTCAACACCACCACCATAACCTCCAACTTTCTAGCTCCTTTCAATGCATTCTAAGTATTCCCTAAGGTGTCTTAAGCCTATCTAAGAAGGTTTCGAGCATCGGAATTGGAAGGACCTCATCAAGAAGCTTTTATCCACCTTGTTTATCATCTTCATCCACTTGATTTCTTCCCTAGCCTTGTGCTAGTAGTAAGACCTTCATGACTCCATTTTACTTCTTATAATGTTGGTTAAAAGGGTATGTTAATGGTTAAACATGATGATCAAGAAAGAACAAGAAGATAACTCTTAACATAAAGCTCTAAATAATCATGATCTATGTTATTTAAGTGTTCATATGCTTCTTGGTTGTTGATTATTTATGTTGATGATGTTAAACATCATATGAAACTTGCTAGATTGTGATTAAACACATGATCTAGCAAGTGAAAGGATGATTATGTGATAAATCAAGAAGATCATCCTTATGTAAAGCATGAACTTGAAAGATTTAATGTTTTCTTGAATGATGATGATCAAAATGTAGTATAAGTCTTGTAAGAATGTGGTTTCAAAAAATAATTTCCTCAAGAAACCAAGTTAAAATACAAGAGTTACACAAACTTGGTTCTTAAAGAAACTAACCACATTTTTAGTGGTTAAACAAGTGTAGAATCATGTGTGTAACAAGAGAAACTCAAGAAGAAACATTTTTAGAAAATCTTCATACAAGTTGTGAAGAACTAAATTGTTCAAGAATGATATTTTTAAATAAATAACCACACTTTAAAGGGTAACTAAGCTTACTAAATACACTAGTAAGTTACTACAAATTTTTACAAAGTTTCAAGTTCATGACATAGTGTAAATTTCATATTTTTGGCACATGATAAGTGTTAAATGATTTGTTGATGATTGATGATGATTTTAAAAGAAAATGATATGCTTTGAAAGCATGGAAACCTCCATTTTTAAGGGGAAACTATGGAAAATTTTTTGTAGAAATTAAACACTTAGAAAGGTATTTTTAAAACAAGTGTTTATAAGTAAATCTTGAGAATGGTCTTCACATAAAAGTTGCCATAATTTTTATTACAAAAGTTACAAATATTGGAGGTTGGTTTTTATAAATAAAAGTGACTAAATATGTGTTTAGGAAATATATATTTAGAAGTCACCATGTGTGTGATTGTTTGTATACTTGTGTGTTAGTTATATTATTTTAGGACATGAAATAATATAACTCATCAAAATACCCAAATATTACAATCCAAAATATTACTCAAAAATTCCAAGGAATAAATATACAAGTTACACACAAAATATTGGTGAAACCGAACGAAAGAATGTAACTTACAAAATATTCCGGAAAACTTACTCATAAGTATACTTTTGGTAAATAATATTTTGGTCATCAAAGGAACAAAAATATGATTTTTACAATTATTGCAAATTTATATCATATTTTTGACAAGGAGAAAATATATTATTTTTGGAAGTAAAAATATATTTTCTTGAGAAAACTTGAAATACATTATTTTTGGGGAAAGATAAGTTGATATATATTTCTAAGTTGGACTTGAAAAATGTATTACTTTTGGAACTTTTGTGAAAATACAAATATTTTGCCAAAGGAAAAATTATAAATAATTTTTCTAAGAAGTATTTCTTAAAGTATATGTATTTTGGAAATATATATTGGTGAACTTTATTAAAGATAATATTCTGGAAAAATTATTTCGAATTAAGTATAAGAATACTTAATGAATACAAGAAAGTACGTATTCTCATACATATAAATGCACTCCGGAATACAACACCGATACATGGCAAAAATATACAAGTATAAGAATACAAATACACCCATCCTTGGGAAGGAAATACATATATGAATACTTGGGAAGTATCAAGTTAATATATATTGTTTTAACTTGGGAAGGAAATACATATATGAATACTTGGGAAGTATCAAGTTAATATATATTGTTTTAACAATTACTTCAAAATTTGATAAATGTAATTTAAGTTAAAATATTTATTATTTTAACAAATAATTATATGACTTGGAATAATACCGATGGCACAATAAAACGTAACTCAAAAACACTAACTAATACAAAGTCAAGGCACGGCCCGCTCGCCTAATAGACAGTAGTATATTGTAGGTTGTCCTGCACACAAATAGTGGCTTGAGTTTCGTCGGATTGATGAACGCAAAACAGTGAGTTCATGTCCCCCTTTTCTCTTAACTGTTTTTGGTTTTATAACTTTCGGGGGTGGAATACATGTTACGAATGTTTAAACAGTATGAATTGACTATGAACTAAACTATTAGATCATGTGAGCATAGACTAAATTTGAAATGCCATTAACTCATTGTAACATATCAAAAAAAAAAAATTATATAAGAATTATAGGTTGTTTAAATTTATTAACCACTAGTAACTAGTTTTATTTTTAATATAATTATTCGACCCAAATAGGTTTAAAAACTATTTTATATATAGTTGGTTGGAATATTATACTAATTAATTGGCTTGTATATAGGTGACCTTTCTATTAAAATAAAAGTATACAAAAACTTATATTATTAGACAAGTAGATTACGTGTAAGTTGACCGTTAAAAATATGAAGTACCTAGACGGGCCTAGGAACTATCTAATAATTAAATTATAAAAATACATTGTATTTGCATCTACTCCGTTTTTAATGAAACTTGGTTCAAAATGTAGATAAGATTATTCTCGTTCTAATGACATATTCACTGTTTTATAAGACGACATATTTTAGAAGTTATAAGCGCCAATTGAGTGAAGCAGCTGAATTAATTATAATATATAAATTAATAATAATAATCAAAAAATTTCATTTGAAGTAAAGTGAACGTAACTTCTAATAAAATAATATTAAAAATGTATGACTAATCATATGAATTAATCTACGTATGGCACGTGTACAAGATCAGAATAAAATATCTTGAGCTCTAAGCTTGAAAGAGATGTATAAATAGAATACTGACGTTCACTTTTTCCTTTGCCCACTTCTTTCTTACTCGCTACACATATATATGTATATTCTTTTTCTTATTATTATTTACCCTCTAATAATAATAATAAAGTCTTGCCCCGTTTTAAGTGTTTTAACTCCTGATCACCGCTACCTTTTCCGATTGATCTGGAGCCCCATAACGCATGTCAAGGCTCTGCCCGACTAAGTTCGTTGGGGTTCTGTCTCGTGACATAGGGATAAGGTTGAATTAGGGGTACTATACTTAACACGAGTGCATTATATATTTATTAAAATAGCTCAGAAGTTATACCCAAGATTCTACCAGGAGGCTTTCTAGTTGAATCTTAAAGTTACAATGTGAGTTCATTTCTCTTTTCTCACAGTTTGTGAGTCCATTCTCTTTTCTCACAGTTTTAGTCACCTTTTTGTGATACAATTATATTTAAAAATGCCTTCCAAAATCCTAAATGTTTACCAATTATATTTACAGTGATTAGATTTTTATATTCTGTAATAACTGCCGGTGTGGGAGGTTTTATACATTACTTGACCCTTGTTACTATTGGCCAAAAGGTTAGCCAATAGTAGCATGACCACAAGCACGGGGGAAATCGTACCCCAGCGGCCAATAGCCTATAACTAATATTATTTTTACATTAAATAATTAATAAATTTAATGAATGATTGAAATACATTTAAATGGTGTATATATAAAATAGAGTTTTATTAATCATTATTAAAATATATTAGTTATATTAAAGAAAATATAATCTACTATTGTATACTTTACACAGATACCATCTATTCCACCGTTTTGATATGATACCATTTTTTTTATCTATATATGTATTTAGTGGTATCATTATTCACGATATTTATACACATATAAATTGTAAGAAAAAAATCAATGGTGTAACTTTAATAATATGGTAGATATTAAACACTAGTAGGTTTAACTAATATTATTGTAAACACGTATATGACACACATGGTATTACTTCTGTAATATTTAATATAAATATTTAATATATCCTAAGTAATAAAAGATTTAACGTGTATTATAAACTATAAACCTTAATGTATATCTTAAACGATATATGTCAATTATATATTTAACTTTTAATATACTAAGATTATATTTTAAATCTTAGTCACATTAATATATTAAATAATAATATTACAATTATTTAATTAATATATTATAATTGATAAGTTATAGCTATTAGTTTGACAGATGATGATATATTTCATTTCCTGGGCTAAGTGGTTTTGTGCCATAGAAAATATATTTGATAAAGTAATGTCACGGGACACTACTAAGTTCAGAGTCACTAGTTGAGAGAATGATCAACAGTGATATGACCATAATTACTAGTTGAGAGAATGATCAACAGTAATATGACCCGAGTCACTAGTTGAAAGAATGATCAGCAGTGATATGACCACAATTACTAGTTGAGAGAATGATCAACAGTAATATGACCCGAGTCACTAGTTGAAAGAATAATCAACAGTGATATGACCACAATTACTAGTTGAGAGAATGATCAACAGTAATATGACCCGAGTCACTAGTTGAAAGAATGATCAACAGTGATATGACCACAATTACTAGTTGAGAGAATGATCAACAGTAATATGACCCGAGTCACTAGTTGAAAGAACGATCAATAGTGATATGACCACAATTACTAGTAGAGAGAATGATCAACAGTAATATGACCCGAGTCACTAGTTGAAAGAATGATCAACAGTGATTTGACCACCGTCACATGAATCGCTTAGTGACCAATATAATAGTAAGATATACTATATATCTATTACTTGATAAATTCACTATTGAACGAAAGTGAGCCAATGAGTGATATGACCACTGTCACATCGGAACTGCCACCATGTGACAAATACTGATTGAGTTGGGTAAATATAAATAAATATAAAAACCTTGATGCTGTAAAGTATAACAATATATTTTATAAAAATAGAATAAACTCGCCAGTATTTATTACTGATAAAATATTTCCAAAACGTGTTTCAGGTAATTTGCTGTAAAGATAATAGAAGCCACCTATGGAGCACTGAATGCTTAAATAAAGTGGCTATAATTACCTGAATAAAAGAAGAAATTTATGTTTTATTTATTTGGGTTTATCACTATAAAAACAATTGAATTAAATACGGTTTTAAGCCATTTGTTTAATATTAAAAGTTTGGTGTTTCACAAACTCTGAAATTATTTCCTAACTACGATCCTGATGAAAAAAAAAATTTCCGCTGCGTATCTAATAAACACCGATACCATCTGACTGGTTCACGGCTTCCGCTCCCAGGGTGGGGTCGGGGGCTGTGACAGAAGCTGGTATCAGAGCCACTTGTTTAAGCTATTTATGTGTTCTTTTAATACCTAAACTTAAACAATAAAGTTAGGAAATTAATACAAAGTAACATATGTGCTATTCTTGTAGATTTATATATATGTATATATGTAGATTTATATTTGCACATATGATTCTTGAAAGTATTGTCTTGTTTTATTCTGTGATATTAATAATTGAAAATGTTTGCAATTCAGATGTCGAACGAAGTATCACATAATCAAGAAATTCATGCTAATAATGAAAATCCTTTGGATAAAAATGCTATAGAAAATATAATAGCCCAAGGAATAACTAATGCTATACCTTTAATAATTAAAGCTGTTAAAAACTCCGTAGAACCCACCAAAGTTGTGAGTAGCAAGCATACTCGCGACGACAGTTTTAGCCATAGTGTCAATGGAGGCAATGATGATATTATCAAAACCCCATTCCCCAAGAAAAAAAAGGCGATGACTCTCGGGTGTACCTACAAAGAATTTCTAGCTTGTAAACCAACGGAGTTCGCAGGTAGTGAAGGAGCCACGGCTGCTCTGCGATGGTTGGAAAAGAAGGAAGCTGTTCTTAAAATCAGCAAATGTGCCGAAGAAGATAAGGTGATGTATGCATCCAACCTCTTCAAGGAAGAAGCCTTAGAATGGTGGAATACAATCCTTCAAGCAAAAGGAAGTGACATGGCTTATGCCATGAGCTGGGAAAAATTCAAGGAAATGGCAGATTGAAAATTTTGTCCCCCTTATGAAAAGGAACGAATGGCTAACGAGTTCCTAAATCATAAAATGATAGATATGAATTGTCGTGAATATACGACAACGATCTTCGAATACGCAAGAATGGTACCAACTCTGGCTTCGCCAGAGCCCGTACTAATTTCTCGTTATATTTGGGGATTAGTTAGCGAAATCCGAGACATGGTCAAGGCCGCCAGACCACAGACTATTGAAGAAATAGTTGAACTAGCTAACATCTTGACAGATGGACTAATCCGCACAAGAGAAGAAAACAAGAAGAAAGAGTTAGCCCAGAAAATTTCCCAAGAATTCTACAAGAAGAAAGAAACTGAACCGTCATTGGAGCAACCTACCTGCAGAAACTGTAACAAAAAGCATCCAGGAAGATGCCGTTTTAGGAGAACACTCTACTGTAACTTCTGCAAGATGACCGGGCATATAGAGGAAGAATGTAAAAGGAAAACTAATATCTGTTACAATTGCGGAGAAACGGGACACATAAAACCATATTGCCCGAAACTGACCAAAGCACTCGACAACAAGGCGAAAACAACAGACGGAGCTAAGAAGAACGCGCGAGCATTCGTACTTACTACGCAAGAAGCCGAAATGATTCCAGACGTAATCGCTGATATGTAATATCTAAGTTAAGTTATTATTTAACCCTAATATAAATAAAAGTTTATAAATAAATGCATCTTGTCAAGTACTTCATCTATTCAGAACCATAATATACTTGTTTGGTCTTCATCTTCATTGAATCATTTATTTGGTTACGACACCTTGTGGTGGCGTTCTTATTAACTTGAAACTTGAGCTAATCTCATTCTCACACCTGATGTACAGATTTATTTATTTAATTTCCGTTGATTCATTATCTTATACAGTCTTAATACAATTATGTGTTAAGATAAGAGTACACAAATTCATATTATATTCCTGTGTACCTCTAAAGATTCTTTCATTGAAAATTCTATGATATTCATTTGGTCTTTTCATCATCAATTGAAAATCCTATTCGAAATGAATATCCAAATTTACTTCATTAAAGCTTTCAGTTGATTACACGGTGAATTTGTTCGGTCACCGTAATTATTGAACTATTTCAATCATTACGACATCTTGCGGTGTCGGTATAAACTTGTAGCTTGGGCTAATCACAATCATACGAATCATTCAAAACCTCATCTGTCTTTCGTTTGACTCATCATTGAAAATAGTCTTAACACAATTATGTATTAAGACAATGATACACTAAACTCTATTGTATTTCGGTGTATCCTTGCAATTCAATAAATGTCAACACACTGATTTTTCTCTTGTTATGGTTCGATAGTTGACAAATCATTTTCGTGCTTCTATTTCACTTGAGCTTGTTGATTCTGAGTCTTCCTCAGTTGACAATCAAAGTAAGCTTTCTTTCGACAGTGAACTCTATTGTTTCTAAAAGTCATTTACAACCTATAAACAGTCAATTTAGACATCTATTGATCATATATCTGTTTTGGCTTGAACCTAGTCACCTTGGAAATTATATCATTTCATCTCATTCATTTGACATTGATTTTTTTCAAATAATTCAGTTGAACCATTGAGTCCTATTTATTGTACAACTCATATTCACAAAATTTGATGTTTTGATTCTATATCATTTACCTTAATATTGTTTTTATTGATTAAGACGTGACATAACCCTAAAGGAGACATCGTAGCCCAAATCTCGAGGACAAGATTTAAAACAAGGTGGGGAGGATGTAAAATATCAAAAAAAAAAAAATTATATAAGAATTATAGGTTGTTTAAATTTATTAACCACTAGTAACTAGTTTTATTTTTAATATAATTATTCGACCCAAATAGTTTTAAAAACTATTTTATATATAGTTGGTTGGAATATTATACTAATTAATTGGCTTGTATATGGGTGACATTTCTATTAAAATAAAAGTATACAAAAACTTATATTATTAGACAGGTAGATTACGGGAAAGTTGACCATTAAAAATATGAAGTACCTAGACGGGCTTAGGAACTATCTAATAATTAAATTATAAAAATACATTGTATTTGCACCTACTCCGTTTTTAATGAAACTTGGTTCAAAATGTAGATAAGATTATTCTCGTTCTAATGACATATTCACTGTTTTATAAGACGTCATATTTTAGAAGTTATAAGCGCCAATTGAGTGAAGCAGCTGAATTAATTATAATATATAAATTAATAATAATAATCAAAAAATTTCATTTGAAGTAAAGTGAACGTAACTTCTAATAAAATAATATTAAAAATGTATGACTAATCATATGAATTAATCTATGTATGGCTCGTGTACAAGATCAGAATAAAATATCTTGAGCTCTAAGCTTGAAAGGCATGTATAAATAGAATACTGATGTTCACTTTTTCATTTGCCCACTTCTTTCTTACTCGCTACATATATATATATATATGTATATTCTTTTTCTTATTATTATTTACCCTCTAATAATAATAATAATAAAGTCTTGCCCCGTTTTAAGTGTTTTAACTCCCGATCACCGCTACCCTTTCCGATTGATCTGGAGCCCCATAACGCATGTCAAGGCTCTGCCCGACTAAGTTCGTTGGGGTTCTGTCTCGTGACATAGGGATAAGGTTGAATTAGGGGTACTATACTTAACACGAGTGCATTATATATTTATTAAAATAGCTCAGAAGTTATACCCAAGATTCTACCAGGAGGCTTTCTAGTTGAATCTTAAAGTTACAATGTGAGTTCATTTCTCTTTTCTCACCGTTTGTGAGTCCATTCTCTTTTCTCACAGTTTTTATCACATTTTTGTGATACAATTATATTTAAAAATGCCTTCCAAAATCCTAAATGTTTACCAGTTATATTTACAGTGATTAAATTTTTATATTCTGTAATAACTGCCGGTATGGGAGGTTTTATACATTACTTGACCCTTGTTACTATTGGCCAAAAAGTTAGCCAATAGTAGCATGACCACAAGCACGGGGGAAATCGTACCCCAGTGGCCAATAACCTATAACTAATATTATTTTTACATTAAATAATTAATAAATTTAATGTATGATTGAAATACATTTAAATGGTGTATATATAAAATAGAGTTTTATTAATCATTATTAAAATATATTAGTTATATTAAAGAAAATATAATCTACTATTGTATACTTTACACAGATACCATCTATTCCACAGTTTTGATATGATACCATTTTTTTATCTATATATGTATTTAGTGGTATCATTATTCACGATATTTATACACATATAAATTGTAAGAAAAAAAATAAATGGTGTAACTTTAATAATATGGTAGATATTAAACACTAGTAGGTTTAATTAATATTGTTGTAAATACGTATATGACACACATGGTATTACTTCTGTAATATTTAATATAAATATTTAATATATCCTAAGTAATAAAAGATTTAACGTGTATTATAAACTATAAACCATAATGTATATCTTAAACGATATATGTCAATTATATATTTAACTTTTAATATACTAAGATTATATTTTAAATCTTAGTCACATTAATATATTAAATAATAATATTACAATTATTTAATTAATATATTATAATTGATAAGTTATAGCTATTAGTTTGAAAGAAGATGATATATTTCATTTCCTGGGCTAAGTGGTTTTGTGCCATAGAAAATATATTTGATAAAGTAATGTCACGGGACACTACTAAGTTCAGAGTCACTAGTTGAGAGAATGATCAACAGTGATATGACCACAATTACTAGTTGAGAGAATGATCAACAGTAATATGACCCGAGTCACTAGTTGAAAGAATGATCAACAGTGATATGACCACAATTACTAGTTGAGAGAATGATCAACAGTAATATGACCTGAGTCACTAGTTGAAAGAATGATCAACAGTGATATGACCACAATTACTAGTTGAGAGAATGATCAACAGTAATATGACCCGAGTCACTAGTTGAAAGAATGATCAACAGTGATATGACCACAATTACTAGTAGAGAGAATGATCAACAGTAATATGACCCGAGTCACTAGTTGAAAGAATGATCAACAGTGATTTGACCACCGTCACAGGAATCGCCTAGTGACCAATATAATAGTAAGATATACTATATATCTATTACTTGATAAATTCACTATTGGACGAAAGTGAGCCAATGAGTGATATGACCACTGTCACATCGGAACTGCCACCATGTGACAAATACTGATTGAGTTGGGTAAATATAAATAAATATAAAAACCTTGATGCTGTAAAGTATAACAATATATTTTATAAAAATATAATGAACTCGCCAGTATTTATTACTGATAAAATATTTTCAAAACGTGTTTCAGGTAATTTGCTGTAAAGATAATAGAAGCCAGCTATGGAGCACTGATGGCTTAAATAAAGTGGCTATAATTACCTGAATAAAAGAAGAAATTTATGTTTTATTTATTTGGGTTTATTCCTATAAAAACAATTGAATTAAATACGGTTTTAAGCCATTTGTTTAATATTAAAAGTTTGGTGTTTCACAAACTCTGAAATTATTTCCTAACTACGATCCTGATGAAAAAAAAAAATTTCCGCAGCGTATCTAATAAACACCGATACCATCTGACTGGTTCACGGCTTCCGCTCCCAGGGTGGGGTCGGGGGCTGTGACACTCATATTTAGGGACGAATGTTAGATCTAACGGGTATGGCCGAACCCCACTCATGGTACTTGTGACCACTTGAGTGCTTTGGTGTCCCAGTCGAGGTGAATCGACATCAGTCGAGGTGAATCGACTTAAGTCGAGGTGAATCGACATTAGTCGAGGTGAATTGACATAGTCGAAGGGGAATTCGACATAGTCGAGGGAAATCGACGAGGGTATAAGCCTACTCATTTTGAGTGCTCCCTATGTCCTCACATGCCTTAATGTCCTTGTAAAACATTTATTTAATATGTTCAAGAATGCTTTTCATACCTGTTTTCAAAGGAATATCTCAAAGGTTTACAAGATTGTCAGTACTCACACAAACGCATGAACTCGCTCAACTTTTGTTGATGTTTTCCAAAATTACATGTATTTCAGGTAACAAGTTGGATCTTGGGCGCGGGTGTTGTTTCTAGAAGTAAATTCCAAGTTTAGTTGTCATCCACTTTTGTTGAATTGTATCTTAGTCAAAGGTTGTGTTGTTTGAAACTTAAATAACTGGTATTTGTAATACTTTTACTTAATGAATGGATGAACATCGTTTTGATCATGTAGTTGTTTATTATTATTGAATGCAATGATATTAAACCAGTCACACATCATATGCTCCCGCAAAAGTCAGGGTGTGACAGACGATAGAGTGTGGACGCTGCTCACAGACGGGGCTTCTAATGACGATGGAGCAGGCGCAGGCCTTCGACTGGTTAGCCCGGACGATCATGAGCTTACATACGTGATACGTTTGGATTTCAAAAGCACAAATAACGAGGCAGAATATGAAGCGTTTCTAGCTGGCCTCCGTTTAGCGCTTAAAATGGGTGCAAAAAATCTCGAAGCTCACGTCGATTCAAAGCTAGTGGCCGAGCAAGTGAATGGCCATTATGATGCAAAGGGTGAAGCCATGGCGTTATACCTGGAACAAGCGCGAATACTTATCAGCCAATTTCAAACGTTCAAGATAATTCACATAAACAGAAGTGAAAATAAGCATGCGGATGCACTGAGCAAACTGGCCACCACCAGTTTTAAACATTTAGCAAAGGAAGTGCACATCGAGCTGTTATCCAACCCATCCGTTCCCCTCAAACAAGTAAACTTTATTGAGTTCGGCAACCCATCCTGGATGTCTCCGATCATCATGTACTTGCAGCATGACAAACTACCAGAAGGAAAAGCGGAAGCCAGGAAGATCCAGCACAAAGCGCTAAATTACGAAATGGCAGACGGTATTTTATACCAAAAGTCATTCATGGGTCCACTCCTGCGATGTGTCGACAAAACAGATGCGTAGTACTTAGTCAGGGAAATCCATGAAGGATTATGCGGGATACACGCTGGACCGCGCATGGTAGTAGCAAAGATAATGAGCGCATGCTACTATTGGCCGGGGATGCATGTGGATGCGGTGGAATTATTACGCAAATGTGCAGCTTGCCAGCGCCACGTGCCAAAAACTCTCCGTCCCAAAACTCGTACCAGTCACTACCGCCTGGCCTTTTCAACAGTGGGGTATCGATCTCGTCGGTCCTTTTCCTGATGCGCCAGGCGCGGTAAAATTCATTATTGTAGCAGTTGACTACTTCACTAAGTGGGTAGAAGCTAAGGCATTAGCTTCAACCACAACAATGGTAATTCGCAAATTTATATGGGAACATATTATTTGCCGCTTCGGATTACCATTGCGCATCATTTCCGACAACGGCACAAACTTTGCCTCAGAAGACCTCCAGAAGTGGTTCAAGGAAATGAAGATCGAGCACAACTTTGCCTCTGTGGCACACCCACAAGCAAATGGGTAGGTCGAAAGTGTCAATAAACAAATAGTTGATGGCATCAAGGCAAGATTAGGGACGGCGCGCAGAGGATGGTTCGATGAGCTCCCTAGCATCTTATGGGCTCATCGCACCATGCCAAAGACCAGCACGGGAGAGACCCCATTTAGCCTTGTATACGGGTCAGAGGCAGTAATCCCAGCTGAAATTGGTCTCCCATCACCGCGCATGCTTGCCATGGAAAAACAAGACAATGGCAAAGAACGCCGAATGGATTTAGACCTCCCCGAGGAAAGACGCGAAAATGCGGCCATCGCGGAAGCAATGTATAAATCCAAACTTGAAAAATATTACAACGCGCACATCCGGATATGCACCTTTGTCACAGGAGACTTCGTCCTGCGCGACAACGAAGCGTCCAACGCGGAGAAGGCGGGCAAATTAGCGCCTAAATGGGAAGGGCCATACATTATCAACGAGGTCCTGGGCAAAAGGGCATACACCCTGAAAAGAATCGACGGAACAACTGTTCCTCGCACCTGGAATGCGAAGCAGCTGCGCAGGTGTTACATATAGCCAAGCTATTAAAAAAAAGCCAGACTTATACAGGCAATGTATTTTTCTATTTTACTTTGTATTATTGGCCCTACGCCCTATTAATGCAACAATTATCTTTACACATGTTACTGTTTGTTACAAATTGCATATAATTCTTTTGGTACACGCGAAAACAATTGGTGAACATTGTATGCCTCATGAACGGTCTAAGTAAGCACAACTCTGCGCACATTCTAGACCTATGTTAACACATGAGCACAATACCACTCTCATTCGCTCTACCTAAACAAAGTAATTATGCACATGCAACATATTGTAATCCAAACACAACTTATAGATATCAAAGCAAATATGCACAGCAGTGCATCAGCAAGTTACTAGTGCAACCAAGCACTTTAACAAAAAATTACAACACACGGAAGTGTATCAAAAAATAGTTACAAAATTAAACAAATTACACACCAGGAAACATATCTAAAACTCCATACGGAGTATGAAGAACTTCACTATACTCAGAAAGAGGGCAGGGATCAACAATAGCATTCTCCCCATCATCTTCATCAGCAACAGCTTCCACACCGGTCAGAGCTTCGGCCGGAAGAACAGCATGAACACCATGGCGGCGACGGTAGTATACAATCGGACAACTCCCCCCTCCGATCAGCCGGAAATGATCGAGTTACAATGTGTGCTGACAACCTAGTAACTCCACCATTGTTATCATTTGCAAGATCAGGGATGACCCGATTCCTTGAAGAACCCGGAGGAATGGCACCATGAACACCTACATCACTGGTGGAAGGGTCAACCACGAGGCCAGAGAGAAGAAGCAGAGCGTCAGCAGCTTCGAAAGTCCTCAAGACTTCGGAAAATCTTTGCCATCGAATCTGTCGCTTAACCTTCATTTTCCCCAAATAGAAAAATATCTCCACACTTCAAAAGGAATATATAGGCCAAAGAAGGAGGGCGTCAACATTGAAAGAAGGGTCGTGATGATTAAGTGTCTAATCAGTTGACTCAGAAACGGCGCTGCCATTGCAAATGTCACATCACATTAAAAACCGTCTGACACAAACGACTGCACATTCCCAGAGCTACAGTTCAGTTCGAAGACGAAGAGGCAATACAACTTATATTTTCACAATGACGTCAGCAATCGTTAGCCCATAATTACAAAAACTCTTCGCCCAAGGTAACAACAGTTAGGAATAAAGAAAGATACAAATATCTTTCCTCAAAAGATTTCCATCTTTTTCGAATCATGATTTTTTCAAAAAATTAAAAATAATGAGCAAGAGTATCTTCTCCTAGAAGATTCTCCATTTTCGCGCCAAAAATTTAACAGCAAAAAGCAACTCTCTCTCTCTCATAGTCCAGTGCTCCACTCATTTGCATGAGAGCAACACTAGACTGGGGGGACTTGAAGGGGTAAGGTCCCAAAAACCTCGCTTTGAGTACTTGGGACCATACCGCAACCTCATCTTTTAGCCCTCTTTAGACTTTGCGCGGCCGCGCACTGGTCCTACAAAGAGAACTTAGAAGAAAAATAGCAAGCAACACTTGCGCGCCAAAAGGGAACTAATGTACCCTTGCGCCTCTTTCCATAACAAACAGGGGATAAAAATCCCAATGAGCACTCCCGCTTAAATAATACCCAGACTTGGATATTATTTACTTCACTGATACCACACGATAAGGAGTCACACTGGATTACGGCTGTAATCTTCTGGAAGACTCGATCGTGCACCACCAGACGGTTATAACCGTCTGGCCACGTGTCATCATCCCGGGCTCCCCCTGAAGTCACGATGATGGCATGAAATTGAAGAGAAATCTCCACTTGCCCACTTTCCATGTGGCAACACCCCAGCCATTGATCTAGACCGCGATCCGTGTGCTCTTACACTCGATTAAGAGATTAACGGAGGGAAAAATAACCGCTTACAGAGTTAGCATTTTTCCGTCAACATTTCAATAACAGGTTTTCCCGCCAAAACCCCGGCTATAAATAGAAGGATAATTCAGGTATAATTTTCAAGTTACATTCACTTCACTTATACTTCTTCTTCAAATACCGATACTTATTCTCACGCCGGAAGGTGGTCACGGAGAGAACCCCCATTCTCCCCGTGGCGAATCTAACGGTGTCTGTTTTGCAGCTATCGAGAAGAGAAGAAGATCCGACATCCCTGAACCTAGCGAGAAGAAACCAACCCTTTTATGTAGAACCTAACCCCCTGGTTTATCTGATCCCGGTCATTTAACCAGTGTTTCTTCACATTATAAACTTACTTTGCTTATATATGAGATTTTTTTGTTATATAAGTTTTGTTTTTTTGCTTATATATTTGTTAAACAGAAAATTATTTAAATGTCAAAATTAAAGTTCATTGGAAAGAATAAAAAATATTACATAGGACCATGTAGGTTACTGTTATGTGCCCACTAACTCATTCCATGTTCCAGTAGTTGTCAAGTTTATTTTAGTACGTAGCTTATTTATTAATTAAGCATGTTTTAAGTTATAGATAGTGGGTCAAGATGGTGGGATAGTGGTTAGTTATTTAGCTTAGTATTTATAATGTAAGTCATTGGATGTTCTAGAGATATGAATGAAAAGAAATGAATTAGTCACTTCCAAAAATCTCTAAATTCTCTCAAGTTCTTATCTATTTTCTTTGGATCAATTGGTTAACGATTTGGTTCGTATCAGTTATATGCTGATTGTCTAGATGGGCTGCAAAGTCTTCAAAGGGTGTTTTCATCAAGAACGATTTTTATACAGCTGCAGATCTTATGGGTTGTTGATCATATGATCTGGAATGCTAAATCCATTTTGTAGTCTTTGAATGTTTAAAGATGTATTCTCACCTTCTGACTGTCTTTTGGTCAAAAGTCGTTCTTAACTGAACAAAAATGCTCATTTTCCAAGACTGTATGTTTCAAAATGTGCCAATTTTTATCAAAAATTTAGTATCAAGGTGATTCTTTTTCTGTTTCTATATATGTGGGCCCGTGCAGCATTTCCACGATATCATATGCTGAAACTATGGCGAATGCATCTATCGTCGTTGATGCATAAATAAAGATACCAATTAGTAATGATTGAATTCCTTTGTCTCGAACTTCGTGAAGAACTCCATTCTATCTCTCCCCAGTTACGAACAAAAAATGGGGCTACGACCCAGTTGTACACTTAGAATTGATGTCGCGGCATTGCAGTGGCTGAACCAAAACCAGGAAAAAGTGTAAAATCATAACACAGAATTTATAACACCAAGTGACTCTCGCAATGTAAAATGTAGACGAAGTTGAACTTATATACCAATACATATTACAAAGTTTGGTGGTAAAAGTCAACATTCAAAGAAGCGTGTGTAATGCATTTACATGTTCAGTCTGGCAACCTACGAAACAACTAATACCCGTATAAGATATGTTTTTAACCCTTTATGCGACAAGTCGTTTGCCTCAGACATGTCTATTAAACCTCATGGCTAACAATCAACAAACTAATAGAATACATCATAGCACAAATTTATATAAATGAACCTCAATTATAACTTTTTAGAAATTTTGTAATAATTAATATCAACATCGATTTATCATTACATACGCCCCGTTTGCGGTATGCTCATATAATGTATATGTGTGTGTGCGCTCGGGGGGCAAAAGTGAAAGTGCACTAATTTTAACGTTATTTTACTAATTTCATGAAAATAACGTTAAAAGAGGGGGATGGTTAATCATGCATCATGTGGTGGCGTTGATAGCCGAAAGACAAGGGGGTACATGCACTAATCGGCGTTTGTCTCAATTGTTGAGTGTTATGTGCCTTATGTCCAAGGTTTGATGCAAAACTACAATCGAGCTGGGGGTCTCATTGGAAGCAGCATCTCTATTCCTACGGGGTAGAGGTAAGGTTGTCTACATCTCACCCTCCAAGAACCCTACCTTAGCTTTGCTATTGGTGGGATATACTGAGTATGATGATGATGATAGATTTATCATTACACATATATACCTATCAGTCGGATTCGTATATTTATTTATGAGTTAAATGCCATTTTAGTCCCTGTGGTTTGAATCATTTTGGCAGTTTAGTCCAAAGGTTTTATTTTTCACCCGTGGGTCCAAAAAGGTTTCACTGTTGCCATTTTAGTCCACTGGATTAACTTCATCCATTTTTTCTGTTAACGAGAAGGCCAATTCGGTCATTTTATGGCCATATAAAATGACCGAATTGCCATTCTTGTTAACAGAAAAAATGGATGAAGTTAACCCAGTGGACTAAAATGACAACAGTAAAACCTTTTTGGACACACGGGTGAAAAATAAAACCTTTGGACTAAACTGCCAAAATGGCCCAAACCACAGGGACTAAAATGGCATTTAACTCTTTATTTATTTTAGATCAAAAATTAAGAAGCTTTAGAATTAAATATTTTAATTGCCATAAACAAGTTCTTAAAAATTATATCATATGTTAGTTAATTTAATATGTTAGTTAATTTAATAGATCATAATGATATTAAGTTCATCGGTTCACTTTAATAATTTAATGAAAATTTTGTTTTTTAACCTTGATTGAGGATCTTTGCCACGTATATCAGTAGAGGCCCAGTTCACTATTGTCACAACCCCCGTCCCCTAACAACCCAGGAACGGGCGGTCGTGAGCCAATCTCAGTGGTATCGGTGTTTATCAATTTGGCAGCGAAAATTTCATCAGGACCGTAGTTAGGAAATATTTTATCAGAGTTAAACACCAAAATATTTCAATAAAGAAATGGGATAAAACCCGATTTTTCATTTTGATACATCGATAGGGAATAATCCCAATTATTGAAAACAATTCTCCTTTTTAATTAGGTAACTTTTATTGCCACTTTTCTAAGCCTTCAGTCCTCTCCAACTGGCTTTTATTGGCTTCACACTAAGTTACCTGAAACACATGTTTAAAACATTTTATCAGCAGAAAATACTGGTGAGTGAATCCCAGTTTAATCAAGTTTAATAAAAACCATTGTACAGTATTGAGGGCAGTCTCGCAATTATATTTGTTTCCAAGTTATATCAATTAACATCCATGGTACTGTCAGACCCGACTTGTGGAAATGTTACTCCTTTACCAGGTGGTAACAAATTTTGTATAGAAAACCCCAACATACTCATGATAATTGTATTCTTACAAATACTCAATAACTGCTTAACATATAATTAATTAAGTGAGGTTTTGTAAAAACAATTTGCAAAAAGGAGATTACTCACATTGTTATTATAGGGCTTTCCTTTGTGACTTCCTGGTTATAATCTAATTAAATAAATAATGCACACGTGTTAGTATAATAACTCATTTTAACATTAGTAATACCCTTCCCGAGACGGCATTCCAGCGACTACGTCGGGCAGAACCACGACAGCCGTTACGGAACCCTAGATCAATCGGGAAGCGTATCTAATACGTATCCAGGGGTTATAATACTTACAACGAGGCAAAACTTCGCTATTTAGGGGGGTATTATACCAGTGTATAATGCCTACACTTTAGAATTGAGAGAAAGAAATGAATTCTGAACGAATTGAATGAACTGTCGATGGTTGCTATTTATAGGGCCTGATCTTCAGTTTCTCGCGGCCCGCGAAGGATGTAGCAAGGTTTTGCGCGGCCAACGATGGCCCTAAGGCGGCATCACAGTTGCTGAGTCATCGACACGTGGCGACACCAGGTTTTCGTTTATCGTTGAGCTGTCGCGGCCCGCGACGAGGCTGGCTAAGGGCTTTGCGCCCCGCGAGCGGTTGATAAAACTTATTTTATTTGTTTTTTTTAATGAAATAAAGGTTATTCGGGGCCGGTTTTCGTATACGGGGTGTATTTTAGGACATGTAGGGGTATTCTAAATATATTAGGGTGTCAGAAATATTTTTGGAGGGTTGATATATCTTGGTACCACTCCTGGTTTATTTAATAAAATATATATAATGCATTCACATTAAGTATAGTAACCCGATTCCACTTTATCCCTACGTCACGAGACAGAACCCCAACGAATTTAGGCAGAGCCTTAACATACGTTACAGTGCCCTACGTCAGTCGGACAGGGTATCAGTGATCAAGGGTTAAAACACTTAAAACGGGACAGGGCTTTGTAGTAATATGGGTTTAATATTTAAAGAAATATGATGTCTAAAGAACTGAGAGAGGGGTCGAGATGAAGGAAGGGACGAATTGAAGATCTGAACTAGATGTTTATATTTATACTATACTAATATCTTAGAGAGCACGCAATGTCTGATTCTATCTGCATATTATCTTTCCACGTATACATGTATGTAAGCCTTCCACTTTCATGTAGACATGCATTTGTAGATTTTTCAATTCTAGTCCATGTCATACGTAAGTCTTACATGATTCAAAATTTCATTCATCTTTCTAATATGTTAGATTTTAATATTATTATTATATATATATATTATAATTAATTTAGCTGCATCACTTATTTGACGCGTATAACTTCTAAAATATGATGTTTTATAAAACAATGAATATGCCTTTAGAATGAGAATAATCTTACCTACATTTTGAACCAAGTTTCATTAAAAATGGAGTAGGTTCAAATATAATATAATATATTTTTATTAAACGGTTCCTACGTTCGCCAAAATAACTCATATTTCTACCGGTCAACTTACCCGTGACCTATTCGTGTAATAATTTTATTTTATATTTAAAAATTTTGGGAGTGTTACATCCTCCCCACCTTGTTTTAAATCTCGTCCTCGAGATTTGGGCTACAATATTTTCTTGGGGTTTCGTCACATCTTTTAGTTGGTTATCAAGGTTTCTGGGATAGAATCAAAAGATGAATATAAAGATATCATAGGATAGTTGGAATTCAATGGTCTCAAAACTTAGTTTCAGGATTTGATGTTAACCAAATGAGATAAAATGATACCGTTACCAGGGTGACTAAGTTTCACAAATCAAAAGAGAGATTTGATAAGCATAGAATTTGAAATGCAATAACTTGTAGAAACAATAGGATTCAATGTCAAAAGGGAACTTACTTTGATTGCCAATTGAGGTAGATTAACAATATCAAATGAGAATATAAGTATGAAAAATGATTTGTCAATAATCAAACTAGAAATCAATAACGTTTATTTAAATGGCAAAGATACACTGGACAATACAATAGAATTTTGTGTATCATGGTCTGAATATATAACTACTTGAATGATGAGTCAAACGAGTGATGCATGATTAGGGTTTATTATTAGCACAGGCTACAAATTTATACAGACACCGCAAGGTGTTTGTAGTGATTGAAAGAATTCAATGATTACGGGGACTGAACGAATTCATCATTTTCCAAATTAACTGAAATTTCAATGAAGTGAACGTTGATATTCAAAAGATAGGATGTTCAAATGAATAGCTGAATATTGTAGGATTGATCAAAGAAATGTTGGAGGTACATTGGAATAGAAATCTGGGTACCTTTATCTTAACACAAGATTGTATTAAGACTGGTTTAGGATAACAAATTAACAGAAGATAGATACATTCGTACCTCAGGTGTGAAAATGAAACGTGTCCAAGTTTCAAAGAAATCGCCACCGCAAGGTGTCGTGTTTTAACAAATGATATATCGAAATTGAAGACTTTAAACAAGTTCAATTAACGAAATTACTTTGAATATGATGATCTCAATCCATCATATGGGATTTTGAATGTGGATTGTAAACAAGTTCAAACAATTGAGCTTAGTTTGGACATATTCCAACAATGGGTATATGTATTGATAAGAAATGGTTTCAGTGAAATTTTGGTAAGTAACTTTGAAAGGCGACTTGAAAAGGAAAGGAGTTCTCCAATAAATTCGCCGACTCGATTATTATGAAATCATCAGAATGAGTATAACGAAATATTTATTAAAACTCAAGAATAACTGATCTTTTGAAGTGAATTCACATGCATAACAAGTAATGCATGTATGACATAGGAATTTTGTCAAGAAATGAGACAAATGAGTGTTGATTTTGTGACAGAGAAATAAGGACTTCTTATTATAAAACTTTAATCGAGATTTAAAAGTCAACTTAATACTTTAGTACATACAAAACGTAAGGTGCTTATTTTAAAAGTTACTATGATTTCTGGTGTTTATGCGTTCTTCTTAGCTTCATCTGGGTTTCTGTTCTCGTTGTCGGGGGCCTTAGATAGTTTTGGGCAGTAGCGACGGAAGTGTCTTGGATCTCCACATTTGTAACATACGTTAGTTTCCCTTTTCCTTCTACATTCTTCTTCTACATGTCCAGCTTTCTTGCAGAAGTTACAACGAAGTGTCTTCTTAAAATAACGTTCTCTTGCGTGCTTTTTGTTGTTGCTGGTAGGTTGTGCGATTTCTGGTTTCATTCCTTTGTCCTTGGAGGATTTGTTAGAGTAGAATTCCTTATAGGAGTAGCCATAGGTTGCGGTTTTCTTTCGTTTGGAAGATGGAGTTTTGATACGAATATCATGACTTCCGTTGATACTAGGGCTAGGTATGAAGTGATGGGTATGCTTACAATGTATAGTAGGATTCTTGTTTATAGGCATAGAAATTTTAATAGCTTCAATGATCGAAGGTATGGCATTCGATATTCCTTGAGCTATTATATTTTCTATAGTTGTTTCTATCAAAAGAGTTTCCATTACTATTCTCAATTTCTTGATCACATGCCATTTCCTTTGACATCTGAATTACAAACATGTTTAGATATAATTATCACAGAACTAAGCAATTATACAGGCATATTTTGTTTAGCATCATCCAAATCATAACTATTAGTATTATACGATGATATTTAAGGTAACGTATACATGTTATATCTTAACTTTTCTTTTATTATATATCTTATCAAATTATAAGGAAAATGGAATCTTATATGTTTTCTTCCTTTGATGTATTAGCTTTTATATTGCCTTAATTTACTTATATTTCCAGGGCTTATGACCGGATAGGTATATAAAGATAAAAGCTTTATATGAAATTCTGAGATTTTCCGTCTTCGACCCATTTATTGTTTTTCAAAAGGTGGTGCTAATACAGATATCCTTAAGGTATCATTTGAATTAAAGCTGGGTATCAAAATAGATCTTAAGTAAACATGTTGGTTTGTTTCTTCTGTTATATAAAAGCTTGTCTTTCTACAGAGGACATTTGATTCTTATATATTATCAAGAAAATTGTGTCTTGTATAAATATAAAGTTTTAAATTTTTCCCTTATAATACCAACTTATAAAAATCTAGTTACATAATTAATTGTATTAGCTATCCTGTTTATTTTATAACCTTGATATTAATCAAATAAATTTCTATCAAATTTATTGAAAATAATATTTTAGAATAAAAATAAAAGAATTCATCAAAATTTAATAGAGATAGAATTTTCTGGATTCTTTTTAGAGAAGTTCTAATCTTGACAGGTTAACTAAATTCTGGTTATAACATATTTATAATTTAATTCAAATTCTACTTATTTAATATTCGTAATAACCAATACAAAGTCTGGTGTTTCTAAATTCGATCCTTAATATATTAAGAAATATTAAAAATGAAGTATTATCATAATATATATACATATGACTTAAATAGAACTTATCAAATGGTAAAAAGTGTTTCCTTTAGAAATATATGTATATATATTTTAAACCATATTGTTATATTGTACTAAATATTTTTGTACATATTTTATTTCATGGATGAAATACTATTTATAATATTGATACAAGTCGTATATATAAAATACACATACATTTGACTTACAAATAAGTTTTAAGTTATTTCCTGTTGACACATAGGTATTATGTATTAAAATCACGGTATCAAGTTGTCGTATGTATTCTGGTTCGATAATTATTGTTTTACAAAATATTTTGCATTTTCTGTGGTATACGTATATGTGTTTAAATTTTTAAAATCGTCGAGCTGTGTTCATTATTAAATTTAAGGATTACGTTTTATAAAATCTTTTCTAATATAACTTTATTCAAGAGCCAAATATTTTATTCTTCCAAAATATTATTACTATTATTAGTTTACTTTAAAACAGAATTGAATAATATTTTGGTTTAGTGTATTACATTAATAATAATGATGATATAGATAATAACAATAGTTCTTAAAAACTTTTCTATGGAGAGCGTATACAAAAATATTTTTCTAGCATGTTAATTATTATTAATATTGACCATACATGTAATTTCTGAATATTACTTAATTTATCAAATTTTTAATATTTAATAATACGATAAAGAATTATAAAGTGATTTACAAAATATTTAATTATCGTATCTAAACAATGCTGAAATATTAATATAATTATATGTGTTATCAAAATTTTGATAAATACATATCTTTAAATCGAATAAAACTTTTTGGATTATATCATAAAATATCTTACTTTTATTGAATAATATTTTATATTATGATATTTCAATGATACCGTACCTAAAAGTGTTATTTTAAATCTTTGGTTAAAATATTAATATCAATATATAATTTATTATACTCACATAAATATATGGATACAGAAATGAATATTATATTAGGAATATATTCTCCTAACATATTGTAAGATACAAGAGGAGTTACATATTTGGAGAATTTATAAAATCATTTAAGTATAATATAAATATTTATATCATGATATTTACAAAGTATCATATCTGAATTGCATTTATCTTCTATTAATATTAAAATACTAATATTAATATTATAAAAATTATATTGTATTATATTCTCATATATACATATGGATATAATAGATATATAAGATATCACGAAGTTTACTAGGACATTATATTATTAATATATATATATATATATCATTTATATATATATATATTATAGCATAAGTGTAAAATACAGATATGGGTAACACATATTGGGAATTTAAAATTCGTTAAATGGCATAGAAATCATAATAAACACTTTAAGATTTTTATGTTCACAAGGTAACACATAAGATATTAATTTCCTAACACGAATGGTTAAGGGTTTAGGCATTAGAAGAACACCTAAAGGGCTTAAACCAGTGGCATAGCTCTGATACCACCGTCTGTCACAACCCCCGTCCCCTAACAACCCAGGAACGGGCGGTCGTGAGCCAATCTCAGAGGTATCGGTGTGTATCAATTTGGCAGCGGAAAATTTCATCAGGACCGTAGTTAGGAAATATTTTATCAGAGTTAAACACCAAAATATTTCAATAAAGAAATGGGATAAAACCCGATTTTTCATTTTGATACATCGATAGGGAATAATCCCAATTATTGAAAACAATTCTCCTTTTTAATTAGGTAACTTTTATTGCCACTTTTCTAAGCCTTCAGTGCTCTCCAGCTGGCTTTTATTGGCTTCACACTAAGTTACCTGAAACACGTGTTTAAAACATTTTATCAGCAAGAAATACTGGTGAGTGAATCCCAGTTTAATCAAGTTTAATAAAAACCATTGTACAGTATTGAGGGCAGTCTCGCAATTATATTTGTTTCCAAGTTATATCAATTAACATCCATGGTACTGTCAGACCCGACTTGTGGAAATGTTACTCCTTGACCATGTGGTAACAAATTTTGTATACAAAACCCCAACATACTCATGATAATTGTATTCTTACAAATACTCAATAACTGCTTAATATATAATTAATTAAGTGAGGTTTTGTAAAAACAATTTGCAAAAAGGAGATTACTTACATTGCTATTATAGGGCTTTCCATTGTGACTTCCTGGTTATAATCTAATTAAATAAACAATGCACACGTGTTAGTATAATAACCCATTTTAACATTAGTAATACCCTTCCCGAGACGGCATTCCAACGACTACGTCGGGCAGAACCACGACAGCCGTTACGGAACCCTAGATCAATCGGGCAGCGTATCTAATACGTATCCAGGGGTTATAATACTTACAACGAGGCAGAACTTCGCTATTTAGGGGGGTATTATACCCGTGTATAATGCCTACACTTTAGAATTGAGAGAAAGAAATGAATTCTGAACGAATTGAATGAACTGCCGATGGTTGCTATTTATAGGGCCTGATCTTCAGTTTCTCGCGGCCCGCGAAGGATGTAGCAAGGTTTTACGCGGCCCGCGAGGGCCCTAAGGCGGCATCACAGTTGTTGAGTCATTGACACGTGGCGGCACCAGGTTTTCACTTATCGTTGAGCTGTCGCGGCCCGCGACGAGGCTGGCTAAGGGCTTCGCGCCCCGCGAGCGGTTGATAAAACTTATTTTATTTGTTTTTTAATGAAATAAAGGTTATTTGGGGCCGGTTTTCGTATACGGGGTGTATTTTAGGACATGTAGGGGTATTCTAAATATATTAGGGTGTCAGAAATATTTTTGGAGGGTTGATATATCTTGGTACCACTCCTGGTTTATTTAATAAAATATATATAATGCATTCACATTAAGTATAGTAACCCGATCCCACTTTATTCCTACGTCACGAGACAGAACCCCAACGAATTTAGGCAGAGCCTTGACATACGTTACGGTGCCCTACGTCAGTCGGACAGGGTATCCGTGATCAAGGGTTAAAACACTTAAAACGGGACAGGGCTTTGTAGTAATATGGGTTTAATATTTAAAGAAATATGATGTCTAAAGAACTGAGAGAGGGGTCGAGATGAAGGAAGGGACGAATTGAAGATCTGAACTAGATGTTTATATTTATACTATACTAATATCTTAGAGAACACGCAATGTCTGATTCTATCTGCATATTATCTTTCCACGTATACATGTATGTAAGCCTTCCACTTTCATGTAGACATGCAGTTGTAGATTTTTCAATTCTAGTCCATGTCATACGTAAGTCTTACATGATTCAAAATTTCATTCATGCATTCTAATATGTTAGATTTTAATATTATATATATATATATATATATATATATATATTATAATTAATTTAGTTGCTTCACTTATTTGGCGCGTATAACTTCTAAAATATGATGTTTTATAAAACAATGAATATGCATTTAGAATGAGAATAATCTTATCTACATTTTGAACCAAGTTTCATTAAAAATGGAGTAGGTTCAAATATAATATAATATATTTTTATTAAACGGTTCCTACGTTCGCCAAAATAACTCATATTTCTACCGGTCAACTTACCCGTGACCTATTCGTGTAATAATTTTATTTTAAATTTAAAAATTTTGGGAGTGTTACAACTATCCTTCATGTACAACAAGTAGGTACATGACCATAAGCAATGCAATGTATATATTGGTGAATTTGATGGTCTAATTGTATCCTTCATTGCACCTCTATTATGAACATTTATGTTTTAAATATGTAAACAGTATGTTCTCATATAGACTTCATTTAAAAAAATCCTTGATTATATTTCTTATATTTGAGAAACTTTGAACTCAATTTTATACTTTGTGGTGCTTCATGAACTATTTATGCTAACAACATTGCCATTCTCAAAAGTTATATTGATCGGTATGCTTTTGAGACGGTCTTTGAACTTGAGTTTATTTGTTTTTATTTTATTTTTAAATTTTAAATTCTTATACCAACTTGCATTTACAAGTATAGCTAATGCAATTGACTTGGCAGACCGATTTCTCCCAAAACAGGCGGGATGATCTAGAATATCTAGGATATGTACTAATGTATTTCTTTAAGAGGAAGGTAATGGTAGAACAAAGCAGGTGTCTGTTTTGAGCGTGCCTCGAGATGTCAGAAAAGCGAGTTTAGTGTAAATATGATATGTATTGTTTTAGTTAGTTATTTTAAACGGTTTTTGATGACATGTTATGTCATGGTGTCAAGTTTAGTGTAACTGATATATTAACCGATGCTCTATGTTTATAGTTGTCTATTATCTATAATAGATAACAAGTTTTAGTACAATATCTATACACGTATCTATATGTTCTATTAATATGTGTTATGCATAGTTTTCTAAGAAACCATCCGTGTTTACACACGGGTCTTACAGCTAGTTAAATTAAAAGAAAACAACAATAAAATAAACCTAAAATCAAAAACGCTTTTCTTTTTTACCATACAAATACACATGTCCCAATGAAAAATCCAAAAGCAATGTGGTAGTCTATAGTTGGATTTTGATTCAACAACATGTGACTTTAGTGTTTACAGTAGCTAGTTGTTCTTTTATATATATATGATAACTAGAAGTTAGTACCCGTCGCAATGCGACAGGGTTCTTACATATGTATCATATTAATTGAAAGCCAAAGGCTTGTTACATGAATTCCTTTCGGTCATATTGCCTATTCTATCAGCTTCCAGACATCATAGTTTTGATGCCAATCAACGTGGATTGTGTAAAGAGTCACCTGTAAGGAATGATATCCCCTCAACTCAGTAATAGTTGTATACCTGGAATCCTAAACTATTATGAAAGCTTAAGTTATAAGAAGTTCAAAAGTCCTATATGCTGATTAAAGGTGGAAAATGAGTGGGTTGGATAACGAATAAAACAAGTCTGGTTGATACCTCATATTGGAAGCTTGTATCGGCTACACAAAACGAAACCAGCTTGTACAACGGGCTTCTCTTAAATTTATCTCATAAATTTTACCCAACATGTTTGTCGTTTGGATGAATGAGTCGGTTTAGTCTAAACGGTTCGGGTTAGTTTCGGTTTAAAGCGCAACCACCTTTAGTTAAACGGGTGTGTTCAGTCCACGGTTGCTCAGTTTACTTTTATAAATAAGAAAAATACTATAGGTCATGAGTTAAACCAATTAAGGATTTTACATCGACATCTAAAAGATTAAAAAAATAGCATCAAATTATATAGATTAAACATAATGATTTTACATACATTAACATGACGTGTGTTTGGGTTCGACACGTCAACCCATGAAAACACCCCATTTAACACCTCTTGTTCTAGGCTTGAAACGGACGTAGATTATACAGAAAGGGCTGAACATCATGAAGTGTTTCTGAACCTCCAAGATTGAAAAAAAGCACTCCAACTTTATCCTCTTGCAAGTGTATGAACCTTTTAGCATATGCAGTTGGATAAAGAAAATAAACACTTTGCTATATATATAGTTATAACTAACAATTTCAAATCTTTAAAGACCTTAAAGAAAACAACAATATAAAAAACTTCTCCGTATCAAAAAATGGATGGAACATGTATATATTCAGCTAGTGATCATATCACAAAACTGTTTTATGCTTTAACATAGAACACTTGCTACAAATAAGTGAATAACAAACATACATAGTATAATCCCATTCATAGCAATACATCTATTGCTACTCCCAACAGAAGAGATCATATACCAAATGTCTAAATCAACAAAGCTTAGAGACCAAAGCCTTGTTAAACTAACAAACCAATTCTGATTCATCTTAAATTCTTTAGAATGCATAGTGTTCTGATACAATTAAAAAATAGAAAAAAAAAACAACAGAAAGGTGAAAAATATCATATTGAACATTTTAAGTGACACAAGTAGTTCCTATGATCCAAAATGTATAGAAATTTATTTGGATGTAGATAAAACAAAGATTGTCCTGTTAAACTGAAACATGATTAAACCCTAACGACAAACAATCGAATCCGAAAGTAATACCTTGAAGGAATCGGGTTGAGAGATAGATTGCTCCCAAAACCAAGCACAGATTGATCGATCAACACGGTGTCCAGTCTAACTGCTTCTATAATATGACCTCTCTACAATTGTGATTCAAAATTTCAACTCTCAATCAACAAACACATATAGAAATGTGTCATACCCGGAATCGGAGAGAAGAAATATGCACTGCAACATGTTTGTCGTTTGGATGAATGAATTGAAGTTTCTAGGATTGATCTCCCCCAATTGACTGCAGGCATAGGACAGAGTTATGCTATGGGTATAATGGCTGTTATGGTAAATAATACCTGTAAAACTTTTTGGGTTGGGACTCAATTCTTACCATCAGATTTGTTGGTGCATTCATCTGTCGTCTTCGTCTTATGTCGAGTCTCAGTCTCGTTGCGGATCTAAAAGAGGATGATGTCAACATCTTGGATGATGACATCATAATAGTGATGTCATAATTACATCACTACATATAAGACAAAAGTGTATAGTTAGAGATTTCGTTCATGTGTCAAGCTAGTGATTTCGCTCATGTGTCATTGTGAGATTTCGCTTATATGGTTATCAGAGGTTTCGCTTTTGTGTCATGTATGTATAAGCGAAATCATGTCTCCTATAAATAGGTTGTATGAGCGAAATCATAGACATAGTTCGAGGTGTGTTCTTCCGGTGAGCCACGAAGTGCTGCCGAAGTGTAGATTCGATTGTAAACGTCATTCAGATTAATAGAATCAACATATTAAAGTGAATTCTCGCTGAATTGAATCTGATTTGTCTGTTTCCGCCGTTCAAATCAGTAATAGCTCTTCTAATCGACTCGTTTAGGTCCGAATTCGATCCTACAATTGGTATCAGAGCCAGTAAAGAAGAGTTCTATACAATTCAGCCGATAATTCTGTTTCTACACCATTTTTTTTCAAAAATCAAAACTTTTTACGGTCAGAATCGCTTTAAATTCACACAGCTTGCTCGGAATCTTGTATTGACAAATCCCTGAAAGTTTGACACTGAAATTTGGATTAAAAATGGATCAAATCACCTTCGGATTAGGTTTCGCTTATACGGAATTTCTGTGATTTCGCTTATTTGGACACTCTGATTTCGCTCATAGATGCACAAATCAGAGGTTTCGCTTTTGTGAACATAAGGTTTCGCTCTTGTGTCACCAAAACCATAATTTCGCTGTTGTGAACCTAAGGTTTCGCCTTTGTGAACAATACCAGTGGGTTTGTCATCAGCCTATGTGAACAACATGTTTTGGCTAAACTGTATTACTTGTGTCAGCCCACGTGATTGAGATAAAGCGTACCAATCATTAATCAAATAAAAGTAATCAATAGTGGATTGTGCGGCCCAATTAGATTTTGAGGAATATCAAATTAATCAGCCCAAGATTCATATTGTCGGCTCATTATTTGAAATCAGTGCATGTGATCATAAACTGAATTGTCAGGCCAAGGTTTGCATGTGAATTAAAGTCATTGACTTTAATTGGTTTTATCGGTTCATTATTTTCAAAGTTGCATGTGACTTGGGATTGAATTTACATTGCGGCCCAATCAAAGAATAGTTATTGGTGTTGTCAGTCCATGTGATATTGTCATCGGCCCAAGTCTCTATATACATCGACAAAAGACAAAGTGGTACAATCAGATTTAATGCAAATGTAAAGTTGTCGGTTTGCAAGTGAATTCATGTGATTGTGTGTCAGTCGAATGTGAATTGGGGTCACAAATTTGATAAATTGTCTCGGTTCAATTAAAGGTATTGTTTACAAATTTGATAAAGTGATCGTTTGGAGCAAGAAAGTTTGTGTTTTTGTGAACTCTCGAAATCGAAACATGGATTTTGAAGAAGTGTTGGCATATGTGCATCATGAATCTCATCAGTATGTTCCGATAAAGAAAGAAGAAGAAACAGTCTCAGCAAAAGAAGTTGTTGAAAAAGTTCCGGTTTTTTATCATTCGTCTGATGAAGAGAGTGACAATTATGAAGAGGAAATCCGGGAACTTGAAAATCTTAAACAACAACTTCCATCTGATCAACGTAGTGGAAAGTTATTTTATGCCGATAAAATTGAAAAATTGAAAGAAAAACAAGATGCAAAAAGAAAGAATCAAAAGGCAGTTATTGTTAAAGAGGAGATCAGAGCTGAGAAAGAAGTAAAAGCAGCAACAACAGAAAAGCAAATCAAACCTAGTGTGAAAAGGCAGGTTGAACAAGTTCCATCGGTCAAGGTTGAGAAAGTAGAATCTGAAAAACTTGTATCTGTGAATCCTGAACCAGAGTTAAAGAAAGAGGTTGCAGAAGACGCACCTATCTTTGATCATTCATCAGAAAAAGAGAGTAAGGATGAAAGTGTTCATGAGGAAAAGAAACAGGTTGAAAATATTTCAGCTTTAAAGGTTGAGACAAAAGCTGATGATAAACAGATTCTTGTTTTGCTGAAAAATTGTGAGAAGTTGACATCTGAAAATGACAAACTCTTGAAGGAGGTTGAGAGTTTGTCATTAGAAAACAAAAATCTTAAAAAATCAGAAAATGTTTTGAAAAATCAAATACACAATTTGGAAAATGAAAAAGTAAAAATTGAGAAAGATTTTCAAAGTCAAATAAAAATTTTAGAAGATGAGAGAGATTTGTTTGGTAAAAACAATCTTGAAAAACAAATTGCAATCAATTCTCATCTTGAAAAGATTATTCGACTTGAAAAGGAAGCAGAATGTGCTCAAAAGAAAATCAAAGAGTTAGAAGGTAAAATCAGGGGATGGGAAGAAAAGTTGAAGGTTTTTGTGAATACTTCAGCTATTCCCTGCCCAAAACCTGTTAATTCAGTTCCAATAAGTGACGATGTCACAAATTTTGACAAAGTCAAAATTGAAGATTGTGATGAGAAATCTGATGATGAAAATAAAAAAATTGAAAAACAAAAATTGTTTTTAAAATTAAAAGAAAAATTTCAGAAAATTGTTCTACAATTGACTGAAAAGGGTGAATGCTCTAAGCAAAAACCTTTGAAAAAGAAAGTGGAACAGAAACAAAAAGATAAAAATTTGAAAAATGTACAAAAAGAAAATAACAGCTCATCAGATCGATCATCCAATCAAAATCAAAAATTACAAAAAGTAAAAAATGATAATTCAAAAATTGTTGGTAATAAGTGGTGCAGGTTTGACCACAGTGCTCAAAAGCCAAATCCAGCAAACAAGAGGAGAAATGACTATCACCAAGCCAAACAGTGCTTTGATCTGAATGTTTGGACTGAAAATGGTGATTGGTATGATAACAGAGTGTGTTACAGATGCGGCCATCAAGGACACATTGCTGTTAACTGCCAGAGTTGGAGTTTTGAGACGAGGAGATGCTATAACTGCCAAATCAGAGGACACATTGCCAGAGATTGCCCAATGAGATCAAAGGGAAGATCGAGGAATGAATCTCACAAAATGGTAAAGAAAACAGTCAATGTCAAAGCAAAGCCCAAGGAACATAAAGTTCAAGAACCTAAAGTTCAAGAACAGAAAGTTCTAAAACTGAAAGTGAAGCTTTCGCAAGGGCAAAAAGACAGACTGAGGAAGAAGAGGAAGAAGGCGAGAGAGTATCTCGAAAGGATTTTGTCCTCGGGTTCACCGGAAAGAACGAATAAGAGTTCTGATGAATCAACTCCCTCGACTGCAAAGTCAAGCAAGACAAATTCATCAGATACAAATCTGAGGACGAAAGAGGAAAAGAAGAAGAAGAAAGTTTGTGACAATGAATTTGTTTCTTTGGAAACAAAGGAGCCACATGTCGGCGATGAATCTGGCTCATCAAAGTCAGACAAGCCACTATCAGGCAATGATTCTGGTATGGTGAAACCAGAAGAGCCATGTGTTGAGGTAAAAGTTGAGAATTCTGGTCTAACAATGGATGATGAAAATTTTCCACCATTGTTGAACAAGAATTCAAAATCACCCAAGGTCAGTTAGGCTTGGGTAAATCTGTTTAAATAGAAAAACCTGACTTGCCGGAGTTCTCAGGTTGGTAAGCGTGGAACAGGAATCGGCATATTTCTTGAGAAATTCACTTCGGTGATATTTCGTCTTACAAGTGGTAAATCAGGGACATTAAGTTGTACTTGATTTTCTACAAGTGATGTTTGTGTTTTGATCTTAAAAATGTTAGTTCATACAAGTGGTTAAAGATAACAAGATGATGAAAGATCCCCATGTTTGAGAAATGACTCACAAAACTTATTTTCCAGAAAAACCATTTTGATTAAAACAAACTTAAGTGTTTTGAAATCACTATGGGAAAATGTTTTGTTGTCAGGGGGAGTTCTGATTGTTCATGTCAAGTGAATGGAGAGTTGAAGTAATTCTCATCATGGTGTCAGTTTATTTTGTACAGTTGGTTTTCAAATTTTCCCAGAAAATCAAAATTGAGACATATTTTGATTTTAGGGGGAGTAAAAATTTTAAAAAAATTAGAAAATTTGAAAATGTCAAAAACATTAAAAAATGCAAAAATGAGTTTTGTTGTAAAAAGAGGAAATGATAGTAGATCAGTTAGACTGTCACAACATGCTAAAGAAATGGAGAGATAAAATGTGATAAGTGGTCTCACTAAAGATGTGACGATAGGCTCAGCTAGACTAGTAGATTTGCGATAACGATACAAACATAAAATGAAAAGCCTAGTTCTAGTGGGAAACATGGTCGAAAGCATAGTACTTAGTTTTGTCCTTCTTGATTGTGTGCCTACTCAGTAATCGCTGATTGTTGAAAGACATAAAACTGGTTAAGTTTGTGAACTTTCACAACTTTGCTGAAAAGTCGCTGTGTTTGTGCATTTCTTTTTGCAAAGATTTAAACTTGTTTTATTTCTTTATTTTGTTTAAGCATCGGACATCCTCTGCGTATACGTGAGTATCGAACTGGATGTTGTTGCCTAAACATTCTGCTTTATTTTCTTTGGTGTTTCGTTTAAGCTTTGGATCACCTCTGCGTATACGGAAGTATCGACCTGGTGGTTATAGCCTAAACAACTTCAACTTGTTTTATTTTTCTTATTTTGTTTAAACATTGGACTTTCTCTGCGTATACGGAAGTATCGACCTGATTGTTAATGTTTAAACATTCTGCTTTGTTTTCGCACAAATCACAGTTGATAAAAGTTTAAAGGCATTACTTGAGTCAGTGTATTGCATGATGAGGGGATATGCTGAGATCGTGGGGTCCATAAGAACTTAGTGCTATCTTAATATACCTTAAAGTATCGGTAAGCAGATTGAAAGTTTTTAGATTGAGTTTATGTGGACAACAATATCGTCAATCAACGTGAATCGTTTAGAACTGAAAATGTTTAAAGCTTAACGGTGCTAGTGATTGGTCACATAAACTGATATGATCTTCTTACGCAAACTCACAAAAATAGTGTCTGTAAATATTATTTTACTGCATTTCTTTTCAGTAAAAAATTCAAAAAGATTTTCGACAACTGATGTTGATGAGCTGATTTTCAAAATTCCAAGTGCTAAACAAGATGAACTGGTTTGGGAGTGTGTGTACTGAATTGGAAATTTTGATTTAAGAAGAAATTGAGTTTAGTTAATCAGGGTCATTAATTTGAACTTGATGTAACTATTTCCAGTAAGTTTTTCTTATTGTTTTAAGTAAAAACTTATGTTTTTTATGAGAAAATGTGTGCAGGATATAAACTGAACTGAATTAAAGCCAGAATGTGATCTCTAGTTGATAGCTAATTCCAGATGGTGATCCCATCATGATGAGAGGGGGAGTCTGACGAGGTTAGAGCCAAAGAGAAGATTCTGGTATATGCTAAGAAAGAAAAGAGACTGATAAAGACTGAAGATTGAGAATACTCGACATTTAAGACTCGTCAACATCTGAGGGGGAGTCTGTTGGTGCATTCATCTGTCGTCTTCGTCTTATGTCGAGTCTCAGTCTCGTTGCGGATCTAAAAGAGGATGATGTCAACATCTTGGATGATGACATCATAATAGTGATGTCATAATTACATCACTACATATAAGACAAAAGTGTATAGTTAGAGATTTCGTTCATGTGTCAAGCTAGTGATTTCGCTCATGTGTCATTGTGAGATTTCGCTTATATGGTTATCAGAGGTTTCGCTTTTGTGTCATGTATGTATAAGCGAAATCATGTCTCCTATAAATAGGTTGTATGAGCGAAATCATAGACATAGTTCGAGGTGTGTTCTTCCGGTGAGCCACGAAGTGCTGCCGAAGTGTAGATTCGATTGTAAACGTCATTCAGATTAATAGAATCAACATATTAAAGTGAATTCTCGCTGAATTGAATCTGATTTGTCTATTTCCGCCGTTCAAATCAGTAATAGCTCTTCTAATCGACTCGTTTAGGTCCGAATTCGATCCTACAAGATTTATGAAGTGAATTGCATAGATGTGTGGACATGTGTATAAAGCACAACCACATATTCCATTTTTTTTAGAAAACACCCAAGGCTAAGGGTACAAGTAACCCAAGCTCAAAATTGTTGCTAATTTATAGGTTTTAATTAGTGTTTACAGTAGCTAAGAAGTTGTTCTTTTATATATATAATAATAATAATAATGTTAACAATCTATTGTACATGTTGGCTAATGTTGATGACATCATTTTTACGGGTAATAATATAGCAACTATTCATCCGGTTTTCTCTTGTTTGGGTGTTGCTTTTGCGCTCAATCTTCTCGACCCTTTAACTATTATCCTGGCATAGAAATTTTGTTGTCGTCTTTGATATTATTTTACCTCCTTAAGGCAAATAATCTTACAAGATTTGTCGAAAGCAGGTATTTGCACTTCTAAACCAGTTCCATCCCCGATCACGACAACTGTTTCTCTTGCATAACATGACAGTGTCCCTTACTCGGGTCAATAAAATAGCTTCAGGTTGTGGATGCATTTCATAAAGTCACATTTTATTTCCATGATATCACTTTTGTAGTTAAAAAACTTATCAATTTATATAATCATCTATCTACTGTTAAACAACATCATGAGTTTTTAGATACATCTATCTACTTATATATAAAAGGAAAAGTAATGCTAAAGTAACTTTGCTTACTTGTCAATCATACAGACATGCCACGTAGGATCTGATGATGTCATAAATACCAATTAAAATCTTAATATTATTGTATTAAATTTAGTTTCTAATTTTCTAAATTAATAATAAGTAGATTGGGGGGGGGGGATTTGAATTGCATGGGGAAAGGTAATTTGCATTAATTGATTCTGAGAACCATCATCACACTTTCTCTTCAAATGTCATATACCTCACTTCACCCTAAGTCTCTCATACAAGGCCACTTCTGGAACTTCTTCTTCTTCTTTACTCTCTTCTTTTTTCTCAACAGATCTTCATCATCAATAATACACGGAGATGTCAAAATCGGATATGTTTGAAGGCAGAGGATCGTCTCTTTCACTAAGTTTCATCGATGATCTCAATCCGTCGAAAGATATGTGGAATCTAAAGGCTCGAATCATTAGAAAATGGATCCAAATGTTTCGAATGGATCTGATCTTGCTGGATGAGAAGGTATATACTTATTAACTTTCTTTTTCATGAGTATTGTTCCGTGATGCATTCTGTGTTGAAAGATCCAGGCTTCAAATCATAATGTATTCTGGGTTTGAAGGGGTAAGGTCCCAAAAACCTCATAATAGGCCCTTGGGACCATACCACAACCTTACCTTTTCAGCCTTATACCTTGCGCGACCGCGCACTGGTTTCTTAAATAAAGGCTTAAAGAATAGTCAGCAGACAACACTTGCGCGCCCAAAGGGAACCATAAAACCTTGCGCCTTTCCTAAATAAAACAAAGGATAAAAATCCTGAGTTAGACACTTCCGCTTGGTATCCAGACTTGGATATTATCTTACCCAGACTTGGGATTTATTTATTTAGTGGTCTCCACACGATAAAGTACCACACTAGATTACAGCAGTAATCTTCTAGAAGAAATATAATCGTGCACCACCCAGACGGTTATAACCGTCTGGACACGTGTCATTACCACAGGCACCCCTAAAATCACAACGAAGGCATGCAATTGAAGAGTAATCCCCACTTGATCACATTACACGTGGAAAATCCCCAGCCTTTGATCTAAACCACGATCCGTGTGCTCTCACGTCGGATCAAAGAACTTAAACGGAAGGAAATGTAACCGCTTACGGGGTTAGCATCTTCCGTCGACTTTTCACCAACGGGTTTTCCCGCCTAAAACGACTCCCGGCTATAAATATGAGATACAACCCAGGTATGAATTCAAGTTACTCACACTTCTCAACTACATCTTCTTCTTCATAACCAATACTTATTCTCACACCGGAGTCGGGTCAAGGAGAGAACCCTCTTCTCCCCTTGGCGAGGCTAACGGTGCTCTTTTTTGCAGAGTTATCGGAGAAGTAGATCAGCTAGACCTGAATCAATCGAGTGGAAACTAACCTTTTTATGCGGATTCAAACCCCCTAGATATCTCGGTTCCGACCATTTATCTAGTGTTTCTTCATTGGCGCCCACCGATTCCTCTGTTTTTCTAGTTTTCATCTCGTTTCGATTCAGTTATTTTCATTCTCTGTTCTGCATATGGCAGAGAATTCATTATCCCATTTATCAGATCTTCGATCTGAATTCAAAGGTTCTACAACCCAAAACACTCAGATCAATGAAATTATGGGAAAAAAACAGAAACAACGGTCTGTCAGATAGGGAGAATTTCTCAGATCTAATCATAGAAAGATCCCCAGAACATTGGTTCAACAGATGCCAAGCTGCTTTAAACACAATCGTTATGCAAATCGCCAGATCTGAGTTCCCAAACATCAGATCTGGAGAAGAAATCAACACTACAGTATTGGACCCACCAACACCATGTCGGGGGGACATCCAATCTAGTCGTACCATTGAAGTACAATCCAGAAATAGCAGCTATCAGAAAACTAAACAAATAAACACGGTTCAAGGAGGTCCGTCACGAAGGCCAAATAAGCGAAATTATGATCAACATTGGAGGGAACAGCAAGTTGTGTTTCCTGTTGTCCCCGGGGGTCCTCAGGAAGAACGACCAGTAATTATTACTGGCATATTCGGACATTACCGGACGGACTATATGTTTATAGATCCAGGAAGCTCGATGGACATCATATACGAGCAATGTTTTAAACAGCTGGACCCAGAAGACAAAACACGTCTAGAACCGGTCGATTTTCCCCTCACCGGATTTTGTAATGAAGCCGTATTTCCGTTGGGGCAAATAGCTTTTCCTGTGACTTTATCGGATGGCGAGCATTCACGAACAGTTACAGTCAATTTCATGGTCATGCCGGCAACGTCACGCCATGATGTCCTGCTCGGAAGAAGGTCGCAAAGAGAATTCAGCATGATCACTTCTATTCCACATGCTGCATGCGGATTTCCAACGGAAACCGGAGTTGCAATTCTATACTCGAGCAAAGAAGTCATGTACGTAGATGACGAGCCACCAGCAAAAGTAGTCAAACCTTCGGCATCAAATGAACCAGAGAAATGGGTCTTGAACAATGATTATCCAGAGCAAACCATCCTACTAGGACATGCCATTTCATCAGCAACTCGAATACAACTAAAAGAATTGTTGACCAACAACAAAGATATATTTGCATGGTGCCCAGCAGACATGACTGGGGTTCCACGCGACATAGCGCAACATTGCTTGAATATCAAGCCAACAGCTGAACCTGTTGCTCAAGGAAGGCGCAACTTTAGCGAAGAAAAAGCAAAAGCTATGGACGAGCAAGTAACAGAGCTACTCAATGCGGGAATCTTGCGCGAAGTAAAATACCATACATGGGTTGCCAATCCAGTAATGGTACAAAAACATAGTGGCGGATGGAGAATGTGCGTCGACTTCAAAGACCTGAACAAAGCATGCCCGAAAGATTGCTACGCGCTTCCGGAGATAGACAAGAAAGTCGACTCCCTAGCATCATTCAGATGGAAGTGCTTTCTCGACTGTTATAACGGATATCATCAGGTCCAGATGAAAGAAGAAGACGAAGACAAAACCACATTCCGCACAGATAAAGGCATCTTCTGCTACACCAAAATGCCTTTCGGCCTGCGCAACGCAGGCGCAACTTATCAACGCTTAATGGACACGGTCTTTAGCGGGGATATTGGCAAGACTGTCGAAGTATACATGGATGACCTCGTCATTATGAGTCATGAGGAAGACACAATGCTCAACAATATCCAGCGCACGTTCGACTCCTTGCGCAACGTGAACTTAAAACTTAACCCGTCAAAATGCTCCTTCGGCATGGAAGAAGGAAAATTTTTGGGTTTTATAGTCACAAGAGACGGTTTTAAAGTTAATCCAGAAAAGGTGCAGGCCATCCAGCTAATGCCGTCACCTGCAACAGTTAAAGAAATGCAAAGGCTCGCCGGGCGTTTAGCAGCCTTGAAAAGATTCTTGGCTAATCACGCAGCAAAGTCTTATCCATTCATCAGCACGCTGCGAAACTGCGCAAAGAAAACTGACTTTCAATGGACATCTGAAGCAGAAGCAGCATTCAAACAAATGAAAGAATGTTTAATCCAGCTACCAACGCTGACCGCGCCAAAAGAAAAAGAACCACTGATTTTATATCTATCTGCTGCGGAAGTAGCGGTTGGTGCTGTATTGATGGTAGAACGCGAAAACATTCAGACTCCAATCTACTATATAAGCAAAATGCTCACCGGCCCAGAGACTCGCTATTCGATGATAGAAAAGTTAGTCCTCGCACTAGTACATGCATCACGACGCCTGCGCAGATATTTTTCGGGCCACGTAATAACAGTTCTCACCAATTATCATTTGGGCCAAATATTATCCAAACCCGACGTAGCAGGAAGGTTGGCTAAATGGGCCATTGAGCTGGGAGGATACAATATCTTCTACAGGCCAAGACCAGCAATCAAAGGGCAAGTTCTAGCAGATTTGGCCACCGAAGTTCCCATTGACAAAGTTCAAGAGTGCGAAGCAATCCAGAACCCTATACCCGTTTTCAACGATAGAGTCTGGACCTTACACACAGATGGCGCTTCCAATGACGACGTAGCAGGGGCAGGTCTCCGACTAGTTAGCCCAGACAATCACGAACTCACATATTCCATACGCTTAGATTTCCAAAGCACAAACAACGAAGCTGAATATGAAGCATTTTTGGCAGGTCTCCGTTTAGCACTAAAAATGGGGGCAAGAAATCTTGAAGCTAACGTCGATTCAAAACTGGTGGCCGAGCAAGTCAATGGTCACTACGATGCGAGAGGAGAAGCTATGGCATTATACCTTGAACAAGCGCGGATACTGATCAGCCAATTCCAAACGTTCAAAGTTAACCACATAAATAGAAGCGAGAACAAGCATGCAGACGCGCTTAGCAAATTGGCCGCTACCAGCTTCAAGCACTTGGCAAAAGAAGTGCGCATAGAGGTATTGTCTAACCCTTCGATTCATCTCAAGCAAGTGAACGTTATAGAAATCGGTAATCCATCCTGGATGTCTCCGATCATCTTATACCTACAACACGGAAAACTCCCGGAGGGAAAAGCAGAGGCCCGAAAACTCCAACACAAAGCGATAAATTACGAAATGGCGGATGGCGTCCTTTACCGGAAGTCATTTATGGGACCATTATTACGCTGTGTTGATAAAACAGACGCCCAATACCTGGTCAGAGAAATCCACGAGGGTTTATGCGGAATACACGCGGGACCGCGCATGGTCGTGGCAAAGATAATGAACGCCGGATACTACTGGCCGGGGATGCATATGGACGCAGTTGATTTATTAAGAAGGTGTGCAGCCTGTCAACGCCACGCACCAAAGACGCTCCGACCAAAAAATCCGCTAATACCTGTCACATCCGCCTGGCCATTCCAACAATGGGGCATCGATCTTGTCGGCCCATTTCCTGACGCGCCAGGTGCAGTAAAATTCATCATTGTGGCGGTCGATTACTTCACCAAATGGGTGGAAGCTAAAGCCTTGGCCTCAACCACAGCGATGGTAATCCGCAAATTTATATGGGAACATATCATTTGCAGGTTTGGATTACCATTGCGCATCATCTCTGACAATGGCACAAACTTCGCCTCAGAAGATCTTCAAAAATGGTTCAAAGAAATGAAGATCGAACATAACTTTGCCTCCATCGCGCATCCACAAGCGAACGGTCACATAGAAAGTGTAAACAAACAGATCGTCGACGGCATAAAAGCGCGACTTGGGACAGCACGCAGAGGGTGGGTCGACGAACTCCCCAGCATCCTGTGGGCGCATCGAAAAATGCCAAAGACTAGCACAGGCGAGACTCCGTTCAGTCTAGTCTATGGTTCTGAAGCCGTCATCCCAGCCGAGATCGGCCTACCATCACCGCGCATGATAGCCATGGAAAAACAGAACAATGAGCAAGAACGAAGATTGGATCTAGACCTCCTCGAAGAACGGCGCGAGAATGCCGCCATCAAAGAGGCCAGGTACAAGTCCAAACTCGAAAAATACTACAATGCGCGCGTCCGCATATGCACATTTGTTCCGGGTGATTTCGTCTTGCGCGACAATGAAGCATCAAACGCTGAAAAACCAGGCAAATTAGCGCCAAGATGGGAAGGACCATACGTCATTAACGAGGTCCTAGGCAAGGGGGCGTATACCCTAAAAAGAATTGACGAAACTCTAGTTCCACGCACCTGGAACGCGCAGCAGCTGCGCAGGTGTTACATGTAGGTCAAATCATTCACAGGCAATGTATTTCCTATTTACACTTGTATTACAAGCCTCGCGCTTTATCAATACAAACGTTATTTCTATACTTGTTACTGTTTGTTACAAATTGCATGAAATTCTTTTGGTTTACGCGAAAACGGAATGGCAAATATTGTACAACTCATGAACAGTCTGAGAAAAGCGCAACAAAAGCGCAGATTTTGACAAACGTTCACACATGAGCACAATGCCATCTCTAATTCGCTCTACCTGATCAAAACAATTAAAGCACATGCAACATATTGTAATCCAAACATGCAAGCAGTAAAATCATACAGCACATAATAAGTGTACATATCATTAAGTGTAACAAAACACTTCATAACAAGATCATGGCAATGATCTTCAAAATTTTAGTTCCAAAGACTGGAATATTCACAAAAACAAAAGGAAATCTTGTTTCAACTAGTAGCAGGACGTTCAACCGATAACCATTCACATCACGACAGTGAAACCTACCCTATTCAACAAAAACATCTTCCTCGACAACCGGAGCAAGACCGATCCGACGCTTCCGACGACGACGGTACACCAACTCACACTTACCAGGACGGAGAGTTGGGAATCGAGCCATCAAAGTTTCAACCGACAGCACAACGGTTTCTTCACCAGCCTCCGGTAAACAAAGCTCAGCATTAAAGGGCCCAACAGCAGACGTCACCTTACTGGTTCCGGTGAGAGTCGGTGACGGTGAGTTAGCAAGCAGCAAGAGGCTTTCGGCGGTATCATAGAACCTCAAGATATCATGAAGGCGACGGGTACGAGACGAACCCTTCATCTTCATAATCTCCAAATAAGGGAATGAAATAAACATCCTACAAATATATAAAAGGAATAAGACCCCGGAGAAAGGGAAACTGGATCGTCATGATTAAACTGTCAGGTAAAACGTTCCATCTGAACGGCGCTACAGGGACAAGGTCATGTCTCCATTAATAAAGTCTGACAAGCGCCACTACAAATCCCAAGACAAAGGAGAAAAAATACTCACTCTTACTACCAACTGACGTCATTACACGTCAAAGCATGATTACAAAGTCACATTTTTTCCCTTTTTTTTTCAACAAAATTAAATCTTCTCAAAGAAGATTCCTTATTTTTCGCGCCCAAAAGCAATTCCCTCTTATAAGTCCAGTGCTCCACTTATTTGCATAAGTACAACACTAGACTGGGGGGACTTGAAGGGGTAAGGTCCCAAAAACCTCATAATAGGCCCTTGGGACCATACCACAACCTTACCTTTTCAGCCTTATACCTTGCGCGACCGCGCACTGGTTTCTTAAATAAAGGCTTAAAGAATAGTCAGCAGACAACACTTGCGCGCCCAAAGGGAACCATAAAACCTTGCGCCTTTCCTACATAAAACAAAGGATAAAAATCCTGAGTTAGACACTTCCGCTTGGTATCCAGACTTGGATATTATCTTACCCAGACTTGGGATTTATTTATTTAGTGGTCTCCACACGATAAAGTACCACACTAGATTACAGCAGTAATCTTCTAGAAGAAATATAATCGTGCACCACCCAGACGGTTATAACCGTCTGGACACGTGTCATTACCACAGGCACCCCTAAAATCACAACGAAGGCATGCAATTGAAGAGTAATCCCCACTTGATCGCATTACACGTGGCAAATCCCCAGCCTTTGATCTAAACCACGATCCGTGTGCTCTCACGTCGGATCAAAGAACTTAAACGGAAGGAAATGTAACCGCTTACGGGGTTAGCATCTTCCGTCGACTTTTCACCAACGGGTTTTCCCGCCTAAAACGACTCCCGGCTATAAATATGAGATACAACCCAGGTATGAATTCAAGTTACTCACACTTCTCAACTACATCTTCTTCTTCATAACCAATACTTATTCTCACACTGGAGTCGGGTCAAGGAGAGAACCCTCTTCTCCCCTTGGCGAGGCTAACGGTGCTCTTTTTTGCAGAGTTATCGGAGAAGTAGATCAGCTAGACCTGAATCAATCGAGTGGAAACTAACCTTTTTATGCGGATTTAAACCCCCTAGATATCTCGGTTCCGACCATTTATCTAGTGTTTCTTCAGGGTTGTAAGATTCGGTTGAAAGATTCAGGCTACAAATCATCTTTGTAAGATTCATTTGTTCGAGTTAGGGTTTGGGTACATTATGATATTAGGTTTTTTAACTTTGTAATGTATTTTGATGTTAGGGTTTTTTTCGTACATTTTAGGGTTGTAATGGATTGAAATGATTTGCATTTATTAAAAATGATTTGTATGAGAAGATATTTGTATTTATTTCTCTTTGGTGTTCTAAGGATGTAAACAAATGAGTATTGTTCCGTGATGTATTCTGGGTTGAAAGATCCAGGCTTCAAATCATAATGTATTCTGGGTTGTAAGATTCGGTTGAAAGATTCAGGCTACAAATCATCTTTGTAAGATTCATTTGTTCGAGTTAGGGTTTGGGTACATTATGATATTAGGTTTTTTAACTTTGTATTGTATTTTGATGTTAGGGTTTTTTTCGTACATTTCAGGGTTGTAAGATTCAGGCTGGTATCAAGGGCCCTTTGATATCTTTTTTTGACTCCCAACTTCAGGAAGATTCGGTTGTTGTTTTGTCCAGGTTTGGTGTTGGTGAAAACCTGGACCCATACAAAGTTGTGAATCATGCTTATAAGATTAACTTTTATAGTTGTACAACTGTTAGAGCTGTTGTTGGTTGGGAAGGTGTTGAATACGGTTTTAAGCTGATCTCACATTCACTTATTGACTAAGGAGAATGCCAAGACCTTTTGACTGTTGGTATGTATTTTGTTTACTTGCAGTTTTTATAATGTTTCCTTATTATTGCTAAATTTGGTATGTATTTTGGTTGGGAAGTGATCGTCCTTATTTTATTGCAGATGTTGCAGGTACTGTCCTTTCCTGTAGTGATATGGACATATATGGAAAAGCTCCTAAAGAAAGAAAAAAGATGAACTTTGAACTCCAAGATGTGGAGTAAGTATTTTTATGTGATATAAACATATGTGAACATATTTGTGTGATAATGTATATGTTTTTCAAGAAATTCAGTTCGTTTCTTAAGTTTGTTCACCATGAATATTGTTTAGATTTTTGTTCTTTGTATGCCTTATTAGATATATGTTCTGTAAAATCATTTGCATTTTTAATTTCATTGGTATTATTTAGATCATGTAGGTTCATTCATCCAAAATTAATGCAAATGTTTTGGATTTAAATGATTTGTATTTATTTGTCTTCCTTGCAATAACTTTCCAACAATCAGAAAATCAATGATTGTTGTCTATTTGTCATATATCACTTAAAGTAGATAAGCAATTATCTAGTTGTGTTTGTATTTTTGAGATTTGTAAAAGAATTGGTATTTATTTGTAACAAGATTGGTATTTATTATCAATGATTGTTGTCTATTTGTCATATATCACTTAAAGTATGAAGATGTATTAATTGTTGTTATGGTTCTCTTATTTATTACAACTATCATGGTATATTAAAAAGAGATAATATTTTGGAGATTACTTGCTGTTGTAATTCAGGTTTAGTTAATTTTGAAGTTATGTGAATTTTTTTTGTAATAACAGCCATGTTTACATCTGTTATTTTTTCTTATTCAGTGGTAATATAGTGCGTTGTACATTGTGGAATGACTACGCCCAACAGTTCAAAGATTTCTTGGATAAAAAAAACCCGAATGAGAATGTGATGGTTGTCATTCAGCACAGAAAGATTAATGAATGGCAGGGTAATTTCGTCAATATAATTGATTGTTTTATTATTGTAGTCTAATTAATTGATGGTTTTCTATATCCAAAATGTTTAGGAAAATACACTGTTCAGAATGATAAGTTTGGAACACGTATCTTTTTTAATCCAGAAATCGATGAAGTTAGACAACTCAGGAAGAGGTATTTATTCAATATTCATGTGTTTAAATATTTTCAGAATATTATTATTATTATTATACTATTTATTGTCATGTGTTGTTCTTATTGATTGTACAATTAATTTTATAGCCTTTTGGTACAACAAGTCCAAGCTGGTGGTTCTTCTTCTCAATCGATACTTTCATCTCAAACTGTTTTTCCTGTCCGGCAAGAATTTCTGACAGATTTCCCGAAGAAGAATGTTGATGACATTATTGAGATCGAATCGGTTAGAATAATTCACATACATTTATACACTTTCTGAAATTCCAGATTTTTTATAATATATATATATATATATTAATCTATATATATACACTTTTGCAGTGTGTGTGTCTCTCTCTCTCTATATATATATATATATATACACACACACACATACACACACATACACAGGTTGAATAATACAGTTGAATTTATTTGCTATCATAGGCAATGTCATGTGTGGTAGTTGCAACCATCAAGATTGTTCAAGAAAACTATGGTTGGTTTTATCCTGCTTATCGAAAGTGTTTTAAGAAGGTGCTGACTAAAACTGAGTATTTGCAATATGCTCAAACTATTTCGGAGTCGGTGATGAACCTGGCGCCCACTTCTTTGGTCTATCCCAAGTGTGAAGAAGAATGTACATCCGTAACCATCAAGTAAGATTACGTGGATGTTCCAATTATTTATGGTTTTTCAGTTGTTATTACAGAATTTAGAATGTAGATTTTTTAACTTTTTAAAACATCTTATATATATTTCAGGTTCAAGGTTCATGTGAGGGTTCAAGATGAAACTGGTAGTGTGACGTTTGTAATGTTTGATAAAGATGTTACGAAGATTGTTGGTTCAAGTGCAAGTGACATAAGAGAACGCCAAGTGAAGTCTAATGATACTCAAAGTTTTCCATACGAGCTCACTCGGTTGCTTGAAAAGAAACTGGCGTTTAAGGTTGACATTTCGGAATACAATCTTAATCATGACTATCATGTTTACACAGTCCAAAAAATATGTGACGATCCGGATATATTAGATGAACTGGTTGCGGATAATGTTATTCCTGGTGATGTTGCTGATGAGGTATAATGATACTAACCGTTCAAACATTAATGCTTTCAAACATGAAATCTGTTACTAAGTGTTCCATAGTAAAATTCAATTCCTTAATGTTTTTTATACTCTGTTATTAGGTAAGTCAAGAAGTTTGGAACTCGAAAGCCGTGCAACTATCTGAAGATTCACAGAAGGGCGGTGACTCGATTTCCAAGGTGAGTTAGGACATTATAAGATATTTTACTTCACTTTGTATTATATGAATCCGAATTTAATACTTTAATAGTTGTTTTGTGATTTAATTCAAGGATGTATTGTCTGTTACGGCCGACTCTTCCACCGTTGAAGTCGAGAAGGATTCTGGATCCAGTCCGAATGGCAAAAGAAGCGTTCAGCATGTGGAAGGGTTAAATGTTGGTGAGCTATCTTCAAACAAGCAATGAAACCGCAAGAAGCCATCTAAGTTTAACAGTTAGAAGCTTAGAAGTTATTGTTATATTTTGGTGTTTGTTTAAATGTCTTTTGGTGAATGGATTCCTAAGTAACGGTTTGTTGAACTGGTTTTTATGTTTTTGCTTTGGTAAGCTTTTGAAACTGAATTATGTATGGATGTGCATGTACTTTGGAAAACATGTACTATCTATTAAGCCTGAATGTGGTTGATTTTTTTTGCATTATAAGCTTTTTTTAGGTTTGTGCAATTCAAAATAGGTTACTCAATAGACTTTTAAATGTCAACTTTGCGGACAAGATAAATTTATGTATTTAATTATTGTTGATAATAAATATTTTTATTAATAAAACTCAATTATTAATGTCCAAGGTTTGTATTAATCATGTTTGAGGGAGAATTTACTTATTGATGTCCAACAACACACATAAGATATGCCAGATAATCTGGTTTTAAACATCTTTTGTCGAGATCAAGTTTTGTAAAACATTTTAACTTGCCGAGCAATGCTGACGTCTTTCAACTGAGATCAAGTTTCAGTGTCTTAATGAAAATACAATGTCATTTCTTTGGTTATGTTTGAATTGATATTTTCTACTTGGTATTCAACAATCTATAATAAAATATCCTAATTGTAGTTTCATTTTGAGTCATATACCGCCAAAAAAATTTATTGTAGAAAATATATTTTTATAGATACTTCAGTTTTTTTCTGAGTAAAATCATATAGTTGGTTATAAAACTGGTTTAAACTTATCCTCTGTTTGTACAAGCATGATTTGAAGTTAATCAATTTGGTGGTTAAAATATTTATGTATAAGTTTGTGTGTATTTCATGTTACCTATAGATATACATTGTACATAGGCCCAATAGTTTAAATCTCTATATCTGAATCCATGGGTACCTAATTTATTAGCACATTTAATTAACATGGTTTACAAGCCCAATAGATAAATTAGTGTAAATTAGGTAAGTTTGAAGACTTCTAATTTCAAACGCGTTCTTTTGGTGAACACTCAAATTCACCCGTCTGAATTACACGAAAAGATACGGTAGCACCTCCAAGATTTCACCAATAAGATTTCATAATCTCTTGGCAAGGAATCGAACTAAATCTCCACGGTATGAGTTTTGTAAACAAATAAAGTTATTGTTAACACCTTCCCTGCGATTGATAGCCAGTTTGTTTTTGAACAATTAATGCTGTTGTAAGATTCGAATGTTGTTTAGTGAGCGTTGTTGTTATGTTCTTAATCAGGATATGTGTTGATATTTTATCTCTTTGGTTGTTGTGTTTATTAGTGTAATACTTTAATCTAACAATGATAACCCTAAATTCGTTTGTTAAACAGTTATGGATTCAAATAATTATTTTTTGCAACAAAATAGAGAGTATCTTCCACGGTGCACAACAGAACAGTCTAAAGATTCTCGCCAGAGAAGAAAATCTATGTTAAAAAATCGTAGAAACAATAGTGTGGGTCGTCTTATAGGTTCATCTGTAAGTGTTGATACGATTCCATTATCTGATGTTTCAAATACTATGAACAATATTGGAGGTATGTTTTTGTACAATGTATTTTGTATATTTTAATTGGTTTGTTTCATTATATTATGTCAAACTTATGTGATATGGTTTCATCCTTCATTAAAAGGTGTCCATGAAGTTTGTACAAGTGGTAATAGCACATCTAAGTTAACACCCAATCGCACTGACGTGTTGAGTGAATCATCTTCTAAAAGGATAGGTAGTGTAATGTGCACTCCCGCCAATTTTGATCGAGGATCTCTTCGGCGGGGCCTGTCACCATCAACGACTCTTGGTAATGCATCAATCCATGAAGTTTGTACAAGTGGTAATAGCGCATCTAAGTTAACACCCAATCGCACTGATGTGTTGAGTGAATCATCTTCTAAAAGGATAGGTAGTGTAATGTGCACTCCCCCCAACTTTGATCGAGGATCTCTCCGGCGGGGCCTGTCACCATCAACGACTCTTGGTAATTCATCAATCCTTTTTTTAACGACTCATTATGATTTTCATTGCTGCTCATTATGTTTAATTTACAGTCAAATCGGCATACCAGGATGAAAATGCAGGTCAAAATTCCGTACATGGTCAGCGAAGGTTCATTAGTAGTCCTCTACCTAAATTTGATTTATCTACGGCTGCCGATGAAACCAATATATCTTCATTGCGTGTAAAGCAGTGGGCACCAAATACAATGGACAGAAGTCCATTGTCAAATATTACAAATGGTATGGTTTACACGTTTATTTAAATTTATACAAATATGTATATATAATCATATATTATTGACTGATTGTAACATAATGTGCATCCAGTAATGTAAACTGATCCAGTTTCTCCGATATATTTTAGTATTTCATTCTACCTTAAATAATTTGTATCAACACAAGAAATGGAATGGTTAAACAATCTCTAATGTTTTTTTCTTACCAGTGGCATGTGGTAGGAAAAGGTCCACAGGGATTGAAACTCTCTCTGCTATGAAATCTGATATTATGAAGTCTCGAAAGCTGCCAAAATCTTCGTTATTAGACAATAATGGCATGTTCCTTATCATTTCTTATAAATTATAAAATATATATAAATGAGGTTTAAGTGGCGTTTAGTTTATCTACGGTTCATGGTAATCCTTTTTATCTATGGATATTGTACTGCATAATGCGACAGATGTTGATGGTAGTTCTCTTAATCAAGGAGAACGGAATCAAAGCTCAAACATCTGTGATGCGTCTTCTAACTGTGATGATTCCATTGCTGATGATATGGCACCCGGTTCTTTGGTTAAAAAGATTTTTGGTGTTGCACGAGGTAAATAACCGTTTAGAAATGTATATATTCTTTATGACCTTCACAGCATTGTTTTAACTTCCTGTTCTTTAATTATAAATGATTATATAATTCTATTATTTTTGGTTGATTTAAATGTGTAGAATATGTTGATCATGGAGATGCAATATTTGTATGTTCTAAGTGTCATGCAATGTTATGGAAAGATGAAATGCTTAAGGGGAATAAAGATTCTAAGAAACCCGCTTTTTCTCTTTGTTGTTCTAATGGAGAGATTGAATTGCCTCCATCACCTGATCCTCCTCAATTACTTCGAAGGATGTATAAAATGGACAATTCCGAGAGTCGCAATTTCATGAGTAACTTTCGAGCATACAATATGATGTTTTCTTTCACATCGCTTGGTGGTAAGGTTGCCATAAGTTTTAAAAATAGCAAAGGTCCTTATGTATTTGGATTACAAGGCCAAAACTATCATCGTATGGGTAGTCTACTTCCGGATGATGGCGAAGAACCAAAGTTCTCACAGCTTTACATATACGACTCAGAAAACGAGGAATTGAATCGTCAAAAGGTTGTAAGGTAGATAAACAATAGTATACATACTGTAATTGTTTAACTATGACAAGTGTTATTTTTAATAACACCGTGTTTTTTTCTTATAGTGTCGAAACTGGCTTCAAAAGATCAGCAAATTCTTGTCTTGATATTGCAATCATATCCAGTCTTAAGAAAATGTTGGATTCTTGTAATCCACTTGTGAAGTCATTTAGAATGGTAAGATATTGTTTTAAAGAAAATGATTGGTGAAATGTAAGACTTAAGCTTATTGGTACAAGAGATAAAGACGGTAGAATTTTCAACTTGCCAACCGCATCGGAAGTTACCGCTTTAGTAATTGGTGATTTTGATGGAGCATTTGATAAAAGGGATATTATTGTTCAGACAAAGTCTGGTGTTCTTCATCAAAGAATTAGTGAGCTTCATCCTTCTTATCTAGCATTGCAATATCCACTTATCTTTCCATTTGCTGAAGATGGTTTTAGACTTGCCATTAAGCATAGAGGTGTTTCTGTTGACTGTGATATACTTAGAACCAGCACGACAAATGAGAGAATTCTTTTGTTACAAAATACAAGATAGAGCTAATGAGTTTTCATTGTTACTTAATGCCCAAAAGCTATTCCAACAATTTTTGGTAGATGCGTATACAATGATAGAATCGGCAAGGTTAGACTATATAAAGACGCAACAACCAAAACTTCAAAGTCAAACTTTTAAGAATCTAAATTAAAGTGTTCAAAGTGGAGAGACTGATGCTTCAAATTGTGGTAAACGAATATTGTTACCGTCATCATTTACTGGTGGTTCTCGATATATGATGCAAAAGTATCTTGATGCTATGGCAATTTGCAAATCTGTTGGACATCCAGATTTGTTCATAACAATTACATGTAATCCAAACTGGCCTGAGATTTATCGTTGTTTAAATGAAAAAGGCCTAAAACCTCAAGATAGACCGGACATTATCTCAAGGTTATTCAAGATTAAAATCAATCATCTAATACAAGATTTCAAGAGAAATAAGTTTTTTGGTGACATACAAGCAGGTAATTGATTGAAAATGTTTAAAATTGTTATTCATATAATTATCTTACTGACAAGGTTTCCTTTTCAATGTTACAGTTATCTACACAATCGAATTTCAGAAACGTGGTTTACCTCATGCTCATATTTGTCTATTCTTATGTGCGGAGAGCAAGTTTCCGACAGCCAAAGAGATCGACCGTGTAATTAGTACCGAAATTCGGGACAAAGAAACTGAACCGGAATTGTATGAACTTGTAAAACAGTTTATGATACATGGTCCTTGATGTACAGATAACCCTAAATGTCCATGCATGGTTAATTTAAAATGTTCTAAAAAATTTCCTAAGAAATATGTACACGAGACTTCCATTGATACCGAAGGATATCCTGTCTACCGTCGTCGTCCTACAGGAAATACAGTCGAAAAAAATCAAGTCACTCTTGATAACAGGTTTGTAGTCCCTTACAATGCACTTCTACTCAAGAGGTACCAATGCCATATAAATGTTGAGTGGTGTAACCAAACGGGCTCTATCAAATATCTGTTCAAATATGTTAATAAAGGTCTGGATAGAGTAACTGCTTCTGTTTTCCAAGTCAATAAAACAAATGAAGTTGAACCGATTACTGACATTCAGTCAAAGAAAACAACAGTAGATGAAGTAAAAGAATATCTCGATTGTAGGTATATTTCTGCCTGTGAAGCTGCTTGGAGAATATTCAAGTTTGATATACATTATCGATATCCAGCAGTTGAAGTATTATCTTTTCATTGTGAAGATGGTCAAAGTATTGTTTATGATGATGATTCAAATCTCTGTGATGTGGTTAGTAACCCCACTGTCAAAATTTCAATGTTCATGGAATGGATGAAGTGTAACGAAGTTGATGAATTTGCTAGAACATTGAAGTACATAGATTTTCCAAGATATTATGTATGGATACGTAAACTACGAAAGTGGCACCGAAGAAAAAATCCTTTTGGAGCAGTTGGTAGGATACATTATGTTCCTCCGTCACTTGGTGACTGTTATTTCTTGAGAATTTTATTGAATCATGTAAAAGGAGCAACAAGTTTTGATGATATTAAAACCGTTGATGGCCAACTTTATGATACATTTAAAGATGCATGTTTCGCACGTGGTTTGTTGGATGACGATAAGGAGTATATAATTGCAATGAGAGAAGCAAGCACATGGTCGACTTCTGATTTTTTGCGGACACTTTTTGTAACGTTACTGTTGTCCAACTCCATTTCTAGGTCTGGATATTTTTGGACAGAAACAAAAAGTCTATTATGTGAAGACATTATATACTAGCAACGAAAGATTACTGGTATTCCAGGTAATGATAGAAGTTTATATAATTTGTCAAATTCTTTTCAACTATCATTGAATATTTGAATAATACTATCTAACACTTGATCTTTTTTGTAATCAATTTTATAGATTTGGATATTCAAGAGAAAGAAGTCGAAAATATTTGCTTATCACATATCCAAAAGTTGCTACTTTCTTATGGTAGTACATTAAGTAACTTTGATGATTTGCCAAAACTTCCTGACAATTACATTTCTGCATTGAAGAATCGACTGATAATGAAAGAACTTTGCTATGATCGGGCAACTTTAGAAAAGGAACTTGCTTCTTATTTAAAGTGTTTAACTGTTGAACAGAAAAATGTTTATGAGACCGTTATGAATGCAATTGCAAAAGGTGTTTGAGGTTTATACTTCGTATATGGTTACGGCGGTACTGGTAAGACATTCCTTTGGAAAACCTTTGCAGCGGCGTTACGATCGAAAGGAGAAGTAGTTTTAAATGTTGCATCCAGTGGGATTGCATCGCTTCTTTTAGACGGTGGTAGAACGGCCCATTCAAGGTTTGTAATCCCAATAAATATTAATGAAGATTCTATATGTTCCATAGAACCAAATAGTGAGTTAGGCGGCTTAATAAAAGAAACGAATATGATAATCTGGGATGAAGCTCCAATGACACACAAGCATTGTTTTGAAGCCCTTGATCGGACAATGAGAGATATCGCCCGTTCAAGTAATCCGAGGATGCAAAAACAGCCATTTGGAGGAAAGGTTGTTCTGTTGGGCAGTGATTTTAGGCAAATACTTCCAGTCATTCCAAAGGGTACTAGAAGCATGATTGTAAATTCTTCATTGGATTCGTCTTATCTATGGCAATATTGTAAGGTACTAAAACTAACTGAAAACATGAGGCTAAAAGTGGGTACCAAACCAAGCAATTTACAAGAAACCAAGGATTATGCAGAATGGATATTAAAACTCGGTGATGGTTTGCTTGGTGATCAAAATGATGGAGAGGCAGAAATTGAAATTCCGGACGATTTACTTATCAAAGATGAAGTTAATCCTATTGCTTCATTGATTTCATTCACATATTCGGAAATGGATAAATTTTTGGGTGATTTAAACTATTTCCAGCAAAGAGCTATTCTTGCACCCACCAATGAAGTCGTGGATTCAATTAATACACAATTGTTAGACAGTATGCCTGGTGAGGAGAAGATATATCTCAGTTCAGACACTTTATGTGAATCTGAGCAACAGTCCGAACTTAACATGGCATTGTTCCTTCGGACGTATTAAATAATCTGCGTTTGTCAGGGTTACCTAACCATAAACTGGTTCTCAAAGTTGGAGCTCCAGTAATGTTACTTAGAAACATTGATCAAGCGAATGGTTTGTGTAACGGCACACGACTACAAGTAACAAAGCTTGGAAAATTTGTAATAGAAGCAAAGATCATCACAGGAATGAACATAGGTCATCACACTTTGATTACACGATTGAAAATGACTCCTTCCGATAAAAGAATTCCAGTGAAAATTGCTCGTCAACAATTCCCACTATCAGTCTGTTTTGCGATGACAATCAATAAAAGTCAAGGACAATCACTTGAACGTGTCGGATTGTACCTTCCACGTCCGGTTTTCAGTCATGGACAACTATATGTTGCGGTATCTCGAGTAAAAAGCCGGAAGGGTTTGAAGATTTTAATCTGTGACACGGATCAAAAAGTTTGTAAAACTACTACTAATGTGGTCTACAAGGAAGTACTACAAAATCTATAATTACGAATGTTGAACAGTGAAAGGTCGCAACCATTAGATCTTTTGATGTATTAAGTAATGTGGTATGATCTTTTGATATAAAACTAAATAGCATTTTGGACAAAAGTCTTTTCATGTATTAAGTAATGTGGTATGATCTTTTGAACATCCTGTTAACATGTTCCTTTTATCTAATAATAATGGATGTTATTTTAGTGTATTGTTCTAAAAAATAGTATACATGTTTAAAAATTGATAGTTTTAACTATTATTAAACAATGAAAGGCAAATAAGAATAACATATATATATATATATATATATATATATAAGACAAGGAATAACTAATGCAAGTAATAGTTTCAACCAGTAGTCATTAGGAACAACTACATGTTCAAAACATAGTTTGCAGTGTTTCAGTAACATACTAACCCTTCGTACCACCAGGGTCAAAACTACACTGTCAACTATTACAAAAGACTTTTAAGCAAACAAAAAACTACAAACAAAAAACATTGTTTCCATACATCATAACATTATCCGAGGCCCCACAACCATTCAATCGAACAAGAAAATACCTTTACCCATGACGAACTTAAGGATAAACTCTTCACGAGGAACCATCTTTTTATCCTTCACAAACTGTTTCATATCTTTTATGTAAATCCGATTATCAGGAGACTCAATACCAACTCGAACATCCCAAACATTACCAGCAGCATCTACAATCTTTAAACTCCTCTTCCTATCCAAGCCAAGTTTTTTAGCGAGAGGTTTACGAATGCGCTGTAACAAATAACAAATAATGTTAAGAAATATAGTATTATAATATGGTTAATACATCCTAAGGTCCTGTTAGTACTTTTTGGTTACAGAAACTTACAAAATGATTGTCCATACGGAAAACTACTGGTATAGTTTCGTCGTTCGGTGTTACAGGGAGCATATCAGTTTCATTGCCCTTAGTCGCGTCATCCACATCTTCACCATCAGAAATATTGATAACCTCTTCTACAACTTCTTCCTTGATAGCAGCATATAATTCCAGTGGCAACACTAAATCAGCATTCTTGGAACAACTGAAAATGGACATATCAAAAGTGTGAAGATCAATCATTTCAAACACAAGCAGATGATCAGCACTTATTGACAACTTCCTCTTAATCCGATCCCATCTAGTGGTTATGTAAAGCTGATTGTCAATCACAACCATTCGAACAAACATTTTATGCTTCCCAGGACCTCTAATAAGAACCGGATAGTTTGGAATGGTATTGTCCATCTTGTGATGTACAAATAAACGATTGATATGCTACAATGAGAAAAAAAAATATTAGTAATTTCATATACTAAGAACCAATAAATAACAAACCATAACAAATATAAGGAATCCAGATTGTGAATAACATACCATAGCATCAGGTTTATCAAAAGCGCCATTGGGTCTGTAGTAAAAATAATCTGATGGAGCAAATGCAATATTGTCATAGAAATAAAACATACGAAAACTTTCTAAAGCTTCTTCATACTGAAATACTAACCACGATCCAGATTGTAGTTTCAAAGTTTCAACAACGGAATACCATCCATTGTAGAAATAAAAGATGCTTCCTAATTCATATACCTTGACTTCAAACACCTGGCCATTAGTTGTCTGCACTTTGACAAAGCTAACTGGATAGTTAAACTCTTTAATCCACTGTTTATATTTTTTTGGTAGAACCTATGTATAAATAAATTAAAATCAGGAACTGTCTAATATGATATTATAAAGAAAACTAACTTCACCATAACTGAGATTAAAATACTAACCAAATATTTCCTTCGGTTGTCGTCCATGTAACAAGCAAATCCATACATCCTTCTAACTTTGAACTATCATAGAAAATACTATGTCAAAAGGTTATTCTATATATTGTAATTAAGAAGAGTATAACTAATAGACTAAAACATTAAAAAATGTACAAAAGTTTTCTATATAATGATAACAATACAAACAAAGACTTGAAAATGCAACTGTATCATCTAAACTACCATAGTGCAAACGACAACGAATAATTTCAAACCAGAATTTATAATAATTCGTTAAGACAATTCGACTAACATTTAATATGATCAACAAGATTGTGAAAGACCAAAAATGATATGAACATACATAACATGTGAAACACCCAAAATATTATAACTCAATCTGTGGAAGACTTAAATTATTTATCTAATCTTTTTCAATATCAGGAACACCAACTGAAACTATACTAAACATTGAACAGTGATTTTTAATATCAAGAACACCAACTGAAACTTACAAGAACACCAACTGAAACTTACAAAATCTTTATACCAACTGAAACTTACAAAATCTTTATATAATATCAAGAACACCAACTGAAACTTACAAAATCTTTATACAAAAAGTGATAAACAGTGATTTTTAACATAGCCCTAATTTATCAAATATTACATACATATACTACAATTTAAATTTGTTAAACACAAAAAATCTAAATTTCATCATCAAAACATGTTTAAAACCTATACCTAAACAACGTCAATGTCAAGAACTGTTATAATCTTCTGATTAAGTATCACAAATAGTCAAAATCTTTAGAATTTACATGTAAATAATCAACAACATTGACTCATACAACGTCAAAAGAAAGCCAAATGATAAGAAATTTTCGATCAAAGAAACCAAATATACTAAATTAGTAAAAGATGAAATCGAAGGTGAAGAGAATAATGTCGTGGATTCGGCGATGATTATGCGGTATCGATTGATCTCTGTTCGTTATCTTGAATCAAGCCTTCTTCCCTCTGAATGGATAGAACTGGTGTAAGGCTTGTGCTGATCTTCAATCGTCGTCCATGATGTTTACAAAACCCAATGCATCTTGAACTTTTGTAATAATCAATTAAAATATTCTTTGTTTCAACATATGGGCCTTGGACCAGATTTAATAAACAGGTGTTGGGCTTGGACCACATTTAATAAACAAGGTTTGGGCCTGGACCAGATTTATAAACAAAGAATATTTGTGTTAGTAAACATGTTTTGTGGTTCGTTATGCTTCTCTTGTGTCTAAATTAATCAGCCGACAAGTTGGGAATGACAGAATCCGTAGGGGGTTTTTTGTACTTCCGTTAGATTTACAAATAAACGTTATTAATGTATTCTTAAGTATAATGCGAACGTGAATTCATTAAATAATTTCACATCATATTTTACATATAAACGTAGGCTTACATTCAATGTTTACGATGTACCCGCGTCCATCGGACGGGTGTCCACCTAGTACTATATAATAAAAGAAACCATTTTGAGGACACTTGTCATCATATTAGGCCATGTCTTATGGATAATTATTATTTTTGTTTAATTTCTTTTAATTAATTATAGATAATCCTCCTACTAAATATTATTTAGTTTAATTATTACTTTTATATTTATCTATTTACTTCAAATTCAAACTTAGTTATCTAATTTGATATTAGAGTAAATTATGATTTTGGCCCCTATGGTTATGTCATTTTTACCCTTTTAGCCCAAAAAGGAATTTTTTAACATCTGAGCTCTCAACGTCTTTTTTTCTAACCCTTTTGGACCCCAACGTCTTTTTTTCTAACCATTTTTTCCCCTAAAAGTAAATGGATGGGGTTAGTGTTAGGGGCCAAAAGAGTTAGAAAGAAAAGATGTTGGGGCTCAGATGTTAAAAGATTCATTTTTGGGCTAAGGGGGTAAGAGTGATATAACCACATGGGCCAAAATCGTAATATACTCCTGATATTAACTATATATTTGAATGTTTAGTTTAATTTGGTATCAAATAGATTTTACAAAACTTAAAATAAAATTAACTAATATTATTTATGATTTCTACATTTACAAGTTTTAAATAAAGGGTTAAATTTATTGAGACTTCGTTAACAAATTTTACTAATAGAATAGTCTATTTATATCAATCTAAATATATATCTATACTATACTATATAATAAAACATTAATGTGTGACACCTATCATTCATTGTAAGCAATTATTTTATTATTTTCTCGCCTCACTTTCAAACCTATCTTATATTAATTAAATAAATAAATGAATAATGAGCTAATATTAAATTTCATCCTACTTTAAATTTCGAATACCATTCTTCTATTTTTCTAATAAAATATTATTGGTATATAAAATTAGATTTATTAAACCCGTGTAATACACGTGGTTTTTTAAAGATATACATTATTATTTACTATACAAAATTACATTTATTAGACTCGTGTAATACATGAGGTTTTTTAAGATCTAACTTCTTATTATTTGATATATAAAATTAGATTTATTCAATTCGTACAATACACGGGGTTTTTTTAAGGATATATATTTTTTTATTATTTAGCATAGAAAATTACATTTATTCAACCCGTGTAATACACATATTTTTAAAGATGTAACCTTTTTATTGTTTGATATATAAAAGTACACTTATTCAACCCGTGTAATAAATGAGATTTTTTAAAGATGTATTATTTTATTATTTGGTAAACAATATTACATTTATTCAACCCGTGTAATACACGTGGTTTTAAAGATATAACTTTTTTATTTGGTATATAAAATTACTAGGTTATAACCCCGTGTATTACACGGGTTGAATAAATGAATTTTATATATCAAATAATAAAACATTATCTTTTTAAAAGCCTCCTTTATTGCACGGGTTGAAGAAATGTAATTTTATATATTAAATAATAAAATAAGTTATATCTATAAGAACCATATGTATTGTACGGGTTGAATAAATGTAATATTATATACCAAATAATAAAAAAATTATATCTTTAAAACCATTGTATTACACGGGTTGAATAAATGTAACATTGTTTACCAAATAAAAAAAAAAGTTATATTTTTAAAAACCCCCCGTGTATTACATGGGTTGAATAAATATGTTTTTATATACCAAATAATAAAAAAAATATTTAAAGAAACTAACGGACTTTTTTATATTTAAAGTAGGATAAGACTGAATATTAATCTGAACTAACGGATTTTTTTATATTTAAAGTACGATAAGATTGAATATTAATCTTTATTTATTTAGTTAATATAAGATTGAAAAATCATATGATTGAATAGGTGGGAGGTTGTATTATGATAAATCGGTTAACCGTACTGAATGATAAAGATAATAGTGATTGTTGAACAAATTAATTAATCGAATTTAACAGAAACATTTGTGATGTTAGGTGGATTTTTTTAATTATTTGAAAGTTAATATCAACTTTGGAATTCGTATGAATTCTTATTAGATTTGATTAAATATTATTGATAATAAAAATTTATCTTAGATTAGATTTTAGATTTGATTAAATATTATACGATTTAATCTATACTATATAATAAAAGAAACCAATTGAGGGACACTTGTCATTATTCTAGACCATCCTTAATTGTAGATAATTATTATTTAATTTAAATTATTAAATATTAATTAAATTAAGATAAATCTTATCAACTCTAAGTTATTGGCATAAATATATAATGAATAAAAACTAACGAAAAACAATGAATAAACTAAATCTAATATTCGTTTACACACTCAAAGGATATAATTTAATCAAACAAAAAAATAAATTTAAATTCTAAATTTAAGTGATGTTCACTTATTAATTATTAAAAAAATAAAACGTAATATAAGTCAATGAAAATTTGAAGGTGAAAGCATTATATGATATCCTTTATTATAAATTATATTAAATTAGATTTATCATATTGTTCTAAACATTAAACCCACGTATAGTATATTAGTTTTAGACTATATTAATTTTAGATTATATCGAGTGGGAGGGCATGAAGAGGGGTAATAAGCGTCATGTGGCTGTCACATAGTAAGGGAGTGTGGTAAAAAAAACACAGGGTGGTGTTGGCGTGAAAGTGACGTTTTTAGTTAAAAAAACATCAATTAATTAAAACTAACTCAAACAACACTCACCAATCAAAATCCGCCACCTAACACTGCACAATCCCTCCACCCCGGTGAAAATCTTCTGCCCCCTTCCCCCCGCCGCTCCTTACGCCACCCATGGGCCGGTGTGCTTAGCGTGGAGAGGCTTCCACACCACTTTTCCACGCCTACTCCGTATGATCTTACAAGGTTAAGTATGGTTAATTTAAGAATCCTAAGTTTATACAAATAATTATAGTATAACAAAAATAAGGCTAATGTTATCATACAAAGTATCCTAAAAATGAGAAAGAAACAAAAACACAATGAATCACAAAATATAACACAATGTCGAGGTAAAAAGATACAATAAGTTGTAAAAAAGACACAATGATATAAATATAGAAAACACACCATGTTAAATAAAAAGACACGTAGATCTAAACAAAAATTCTAATATCTACAAGTTAAAAAATCAAAAAGCGAAAATTCACAATCTCATATCGTAGAATTACGGTTCCAATGTCGCTCGAATGAGGTAAGTCAGAGTCCGTTTGATATATATTCTTCCCACGAATTCTTATTTTTAGGAGACTATGTATTTGATTCTAACCCAACAAAATAAATTTTTACTAATATAAACTTTATTTTGAAAAGTATATTAGTTTTAAAGTTTTTTTTAACGTTAATTAATATTGTTTCACTTAATAGTAGATAAACATACATATTATTTATTGTTAATGTTATTATATTTAACTATGAGAAATTATATTAAAAACCTTATTAATCAAACCAAAAATTTAAAATAGTATTAACCTAATTTAAAAAATAATAAAGAAATCCATTTTGATTTAGAAAGATTTTTTTAACAATAGATAAATCCGTATAATACACATGGTTTTAAAGATATAATATTTTTTTATTATTTGCTATATAAAATTAAATTTATTCAACCCCTACAATACACAGAGTTTTTTTAAAATATAACTTTTTTTATTATTCAGTATATAAAATTACATTTCTTCCACCTGTGAATACACAGGGTTTTTTTTTAAATATAACTTTTTTATTTGTTTGGTATACAAAATTACATTTATTTAAACCGCACAATAAACGAGGTTCTTAAAGATATAATTTTTTATTATTTAATATACATAATTATATTTACTTAACAAATGTAATAAATGAGGTTTTTAAAAGTATATCGTTTTTTATTTAGTATATAAAATTACATTTATTCAACCCGTGTAATACACGGGGTTCTAACCTAGTATTGAATAAACCAATTCCACGACACTTATAGATTTGTATTTAATCTAATACACTTATAGACTCAATACATGGGGTTATATTATTTAAAGTAACTATTTTATTATTAGAATAAAATCTAATCTAATACAAATTTTTATTATTAATAATATTTAATCAAATCTAATAAGAATTATTATTATTTTTACTATTAGGGTAAATTACTTTTTGAGTCCCTGTGTTTTATGGATTTTAACCAGTTGAGTCCAAAATCAAAAAGTTTAACGACCTGAGTCCCTATAAGCATTTTCTTTAACCATTTGAGTCTAAATTTCTAATTCCATCCATCAAGTCTGTTAACTACAAGGGCAATTTAGTCATTTACACACAAAGTACAACTCTAATATGCATAATAGTATAATGAACAAGTCTCTAATGCACAGGAATAAAATATTATATATTATATTGCACCTTCTCTCTCTGGAGATCCTACCACCACCACCCTCCATCACTGCACCACCACCATCCCCGCCACCATCCCCACCACTGCACCTCGATCATCCCCACCACTATGTAATATAATTCTTCCATCCCAAATGATGATAATGCATATATACATGTAGAGAACCCATTTAGTATAAAACTGCAAATTAGACATTATTACAACCCAAAACTCTGAAATCATGCCAATCAAGTAGCATAATCAGACATTATTACAACCGAAATTCCTCAACAATAACAAAAGATATTATTCCAACCTAAATTCCTCAACAATAACAGAAAAGATTTTATTACAACCTAGAGATAAAGCTAACAATTTATAGAAATTTACCTCAAAAATAACAGAAAAAACAACTAAATTTCTGGCAGTTCTTCTCCACCTCAAAGATCTCCTTTTCAACCTAGAATGCAGAGTAGCTTCTTCTTTAGATATATCCTGCAACCTCTTCTCAAAATCATCACCACGTAATCCAAACACTGCATTCCAAATCCTAGACAAAATCCCCTTCTTCTTCGTTTTCTTCTTATCCACGTCATCATTCTTCTCCTCCACTACTTCCTTCACCTCTTTCTCATCAGCCATCATTAGGGTTTATTATCAACTAACAAAACCAAAACTCAACCAATAACAGATCCAGATCGGTGATGGTAAACCCATCTGATGAAGTTTAGAACCAATCTGATGAAGATAAGAACCCTAGATCGAGTTTTAGTAAGAACCCATCTTTTTTTTTCTGATTGCTCTGCTTCAACTTCACGGCTAACCCTCATAAAAGAAACACTCATTAACAATTTCAGTGATGGCGGAGTTAGGGTTTCATGCGGTGGTGGAGGTGCGGTGGTGATGGTGGTGGTGGTGCGGTGGTGGTGGTGCCGGAGACGAATGCGGCAGCGGTGATGGTGGTGTTAGGGTTGGTGGTGTGGCAGTAATGGTGATTATGGTGTTACGGTTGAGAGAGAGAAGGAAGAGAGAGATGAGGAAGAAAGAGGAGTGAAGATCTGGTGTTTATGTTTAGAGAGAGAGAATGAAAACAGATGATAGAGAGAGATCTGGTGTTTATGTTTAAGGAGAAAGAATTATAAATTAGTTTTTTTTATTTATTTTTTAATTATAGGGGTAATTTGGTCATTTAACAAAAAAAATCTAACAGTGTTAGAAATTTGGACTCAAATGGTTAAAGAAAATGCTTATAGGGACTCAGGTCGTTAAACTTTTTGATTTTGGACTCAACTGGTTAAAACCCATAAAACACAGGGACTCAAAAAGTAATTTACCCTTAGTATTATTAATAATTTTAATCAATTAAATGAGGGAATGACAAGTGTCCCAAAACAGGTTTCTTTTATTATATAGTATAGATATAGATATTTATTCAACCTGTACAATATGGTTCTTATAGATATAACTTTTTATTATTTAATATATAAAATTATATTTATTCCCCCGTGCAATAAAGAAGGTTTTTAAAGATATATTGTTTTATTATTCAGTATATAAAATTCATTTATTCGACCCGTATAATACACGTGGTTATAACCTAGTATGTTTACTATTTAAATCGCTGTCAACTTCTCTTTCTATTTCTATTATCTAAGCTAGCCGAAAGAGACGTATTATTGATAATCGTTATCTTTATCGTTAGATAATACTTATCTAAAATACTTTGATATCATGTTGCTTTTCATCTAAGGATAACCTAAGGTTTTTGCAGCCTATTTTCATTAAATGCACTCCCTTTTTTTTCTATATCTACTGGTTGCACTTCCTACTTAAAGTTTTAAATAAATATAATTAAACCTTACATTTTCTAATTTTTTAAAAACTACATTATAGGAAACAATCCTAATTTCTCTTAGGATTTATTGACTTCCCACAACTTGAATTTTGAATACATACCACCGGTTTTTTCATAACTAATTCTTTTCATAAATTATATTTTTTTTTCAATTTCTCATTCACCTTTTGATCTTATTATTTCTTTGAATAATTTATTTTAATATCCTTACTCAGGTAATTCTTATTTTTGGTTGTGTTTGTTAAATATGGTTTATGATGAGGCTATATTTTTATGGAGGGTAGGCAAGATGTTTTTTTTTTCTTTAGGTAGTTGCTTGTGCATTATGCAAAAATACAATTGTCCAATAAAAGAATCGTGTTGTATGGTATGGTTTGTATTCGAGGACCAAGCATAATTGAAATGTCAATGGATGATTACGACTACAACGAAAGCCAACAAGCAATAGCAACATGCTGAAAGATATATAACACAATGTACAATTTAAACAAATTAATTTATTATAAGTATTTATTATTAATATTTTCACAACTAAAAAGCTTCTTACAAAAACATTTAATGCAATATAGTATTCATAACGAGAATGCATTATGTGCAAAAAAAACCAAATTGTTTCAAAATGAAAAATATAATATGAGTATTACGATAAATAAATATATATAAATAATGGTTATTTAATATGGGATTTATCTTCCAATCAAAACAAATTTAGGATCAACTATAGAAAAGGAATTGTTAAAAAGGTTAAATCTGAAAAGTTTTAAACTGGTTTTTATGAAAAAAGAGGTATAAAAAGTAAAAAAGGGATGCATTTAGCCTACCCCTTTCATTACATTTCATTATTATTTCTCTCAAGACTTTTACTTTCTTGTCTCACAAGGCAGCCCCATGTCCCAAATACAAGTCTAATTCTATGCCTCCAAGGTATCTCTTAAAATCAAGCTTCAAAACTTAAAAATGTAATGAAGCGTAGAACCTTAAACAGGTCTACGCGAGTAGTGTGGGTAATAGTTGAGAACCGAGTGAAACTGGTCTGGTCCTTGGCCGAAAAGGGCTCAAGCTGGTTAGCAAGGAAGGTGCAAGCTCAGTGAGATAAGTGTTGATAGCTGGCATAGTAAGAGGGGTAGCCTCCGCTACCCCTTAACTTTCTTGGCGAAATACATTGTTAGTGCAAATTATTTTTTCTTCTTGTTTTTATGTATCGACTGCTACTAAACAAGATGCGCTACCCACACTTTTTCTTCTAGATCCGCAATTGTTAATGATAGTTGTTGCACATCTTTTAAATAACATTCACAAGTTAGTTAAGGTATATATTATGGTGAAGCTCTTGGATGAAGGTTGGATCAACTTCTTTCATGGCTGAGTTTGATGAATTGAGATCGGGATGAATTTAAAGTGAAGGATAAAATTAAAGGCATTAAGATATAATTAAATGAATACTAATAATTTAGATTTTTGATCTTATGATATGTATTGAAAACCGGATTGAATGTTGAACCGGGTTGGCGGGTTCATTAGCTCAACTGGCTGATCATTGACTAAAAAAAACTTTGAAAGAAGATCATAAGAAGACGATGATAAAATTCTCTTTTAGATCCGTTACTGTTAATACCTACTTTACAACATGGTTTGGATATCTCAGATAAGTATGTTGCAATCCTTATTTTTTAACTACAAAATACAAACCAAATCTTTTTAAGAGGGTTTTTCTTCGTTATTGTTAATAAAAAAAATTAAAAAAAAAACACACTATTGCGTGGCTGAAGATAAATATTCCAACTTGATAGTGGGTAGACGGTGCTTGGTTAGTCCCTTTTATTTAAGTGATTATCTCATCTACTCTAATCACACACAAAAGCTTTACACTTCTGGGTCATTTTTAAAGTGATGTCTTTACTTTTAAACACTTTCCATAACGAAGAGATGATATAGATTAACAAGTGTTGAGTGGCGATTATATTATTTTTCCAACACACTTGTATTAGTGAGACATGATCCCTACTTACTGTTTTGCAACATACATACACCTTTTTCTCACCATGGATCCTACAACAAAAAAATAATAATAATATGGGAGATCATCATAAACCAAAAATAACCAATTTACCCATGGGTATTACACGTATTATTATTGTTGGGAGTTTAAGGAGTAGGATCAAATACAAACCACATTTCGCATACAAACTGTAAGAACCATTTAAAAAGTGTGATGTGGCATCCAAACAATTATAGAGAAATGGTAAAATAATAACGTCAATAATATCAATTATATTAAATTCCCTATAGTTATGCTAACAAGCAATTAATTCTTTATTTGGATATTCTTTTTGTTTTCAATATGCTTATATATTTTTTTATAAAGAAAAGTGTTATATCATTCACATGTGCTAGAATTAATTTTCTTGATTAATTTTCATGTGCTAATATAATTCAAAAGTGCTACTTTTATGTATGTATTGTTTTAGTAGGTACTAATTTAACTTTTTTTAAGTGCTAGGATTTGTTCTCACAGTTTGTGGAATAAATATGGTTTGTACCGGAACCAACCTCGGGAGTTTAGTTATATGGATAGTCGAACATGCTACAGTTTTAGTCACAAGTTTTTCAGTTATTACATTAGTTGTTATCCTAACTAGAAAATTTAATTTGTGGATTTGAGGGCATATCAAGCTTCCTTTTTGCAAAGGAGACGATGATCAAGAGCCAAGACCAGACAGTTTGTCGACATGGCAACTTCTTGAAGCCCTAAATTGTCACCGCTTGAACAAGTCGAAAGAGGAGCCGTTGATGTCATTGACCATTCCCTTGACAACAAATACAATGGGTCCAGTCGACACTAAATAAATGAAGAACTGGGATTTCAGGCAGGTGGTTTCATGTCAAGGGGGAAGGGGCAGCAGAATTCGATGTAAAGCGGGTGGGATACCGCGTCGTGACGAAGAAGAGATGAAAGTTTTGGGATTTTTATTATTAAATATCAAGAGTAAGTAAAATAGACAGCTTAACTTTTAGCACAAGTGTAATTTTCAAAAAGCTAGACCAAAACTGTAACCCAACTCATTACGAATCTTAACTCCCTATTTTACCACCCAGCTTTACTATGGAGAAGGCAAAACTGCAAAAGGATGCTTATTTCCCACTGACCACATAAACAACAAAGTAAAGTAACATAAACAAAAAACTGCGAGCAACTAGCAACTATCGGTTCAACGATTTGAAATTGTATACAACTTACAAATCAAATGAGAAGTACGATTTAAAAAGGTATCGTCTTTTAAAGGACAACTGGCAGGAGTACATACAGATTCATGTGTAGATCATAAAATCAGGCTTGCAATCCCACGCTAAAAGCAACAACTATATACAGCACAAGAATTTTTTATTACCTAAACAGCAGGCATTGAAGTAGTTAGAATGACATACGCCAAGAAATGTAAGCCATCCTGAATTTTACCCACAGCAGTGGTCCGATTAACATGAAGATCCTCCGAAAATGAGTTGACTTTATCTTGAATTGACTTCTCAGGTACAACTTCAGGAGAATCGGCGGTAGCAGATTTGATTGCTGCTGCATAAGCTTCTGCTACATCTGATATGCCTGTTTAGTCGATTAAGATTAGGATAATCGATATTATGCAATAATGATAAAAAAAAAAAAAAAAAGTCTCGTTTCAAATTGTGATATTGTCTAATACATACAACATACATACAACCATACCCAGTAAATCCCACAAATAGCAAAGCTACTTATAGGGTCTGGGGAGGGTGGGATGTAGACAGACCTTGCCTCTATCCCTAGGGATAGAGAGGCTGCTTCCAGAAGAGACCCTCGGCTCCAAGACGAACAACATACCAACACATCAAGTCAAAGAATATAGACAAATAGAATATAGAAAAAAAGCAGTCACCTATACCAAGAAAGTGATCAGAGTGACACAGTATAACGTAAATCATGTATAATAGCATACAACCTCATTCCGACATAAACACAAGAAGTCCATCGCTGGTAAAGTCACTTAAAGAATAAGAAAAACCTACGTCCCTAAAATACCCCTAAGACCTTACTGCAATATCCTCTAGAAGTCCTTAACTCTAATCCTACGCCTCCACGAAGCCCTATCTTGGACCATGTCCTCGGAAAGATGCAACTCTAGTAAATCATGCCTAATCTGCTCTTCCCATGTCAGTTTGGGTCTGCCTCTTCCTCTCCTCCCCTCCACAGTAAGAGTTTCCACCACTCTAACTGGTGCCGTCATTTGCCTCCGCTTCACATGCCGAAACCATCTCAATCTCCCCTCCTTAATCTTATCCGATATACTAGCCACTCCTAATCTTTCCCTAAAAACCTCATTTCTTATTCGATCCAACCTCATGTGTCCACACATCCACCTCAGCATCCTCATCTCTGCTACCTCCATCTTGCGCGCTTGTGTCTTCTTGATAGCCCAACAGTCTGTTCCATATAGCATAGCTGGCCTAACTGCTACCCTATAAAACTTCCCCTTTAGTTTAGTTGGGAATCTCCTATCGCACAATACTCCACTTGCTGCCCTCCATCTACACCAGCCAGCCTGTATGCGGTGGGTTACATCACTATCTATGTCACCATTCCTTTGTACAAACGACCCCAAATACTTGAATTTAGTTGCCTGTGGGACCAATTGATCCTCAATGGTGATTTGGGTGTCATCGTCATCGGCTACCCAAATACTTAAATTTAGTTGCCTGTGGGACCAATTGATCCTCAATGGTGATATTGTCTAATAATAAACATAATTAACACAAAAATTAAGAAGTTTGTCAAGCTTTAGCACAAGCTGAAATTGAAATGGTTAAATAAGAGATGTTGGCAAAGGCGTATAGTGCAACTATGGTTTCAAATTTTTAAAAAACTAAAAACTATAATTATATATAGGTATATATGTGTGTGTGTATCTATATACTCCGAGTCATATACATATACATACACATACCAAACTGTAACTGAAATTTAAAGACTATTACTAAATAACAATTGTTGAACTTAATAGCAGTATTATTAGTTTACTACTATAAATAGTGTCAGGTTTCTTTTATTTATTTATATGTGAAACATACATATATTTAATCTCATTTGAATGGTCATTTGCTTCCTTTATTGTTTAATGGAAAAATTACAAGTTTTGTCCTTTATCATTATACCATTTTTCAGGCGGTGTCCTTTTAACGAATGTTGACAGGCGGTGTCCTTTACTAGGTATTTTGTTGCAAGTTTAGTCCTTTACACCCAACCCAGTTAAAAAACCCTGTTAATTGTTGACATGCGGTGTCCTTTACTAGGTATTTTGTTGCAAGTTTAGTCCTTTACACCCAACCCAGTTAAAAAACCCTGTTAATTGTTGACATGCGGTGTCCTTTACTAGGTATTTTGTTGCAAGTTTAGTCCTTTACCTAGGTATTTAAATGAAAGTGCATTTTTCTACTACCGGTAATATATTACGGAATTTGAGTCTTCTTGACTTCGTGTTTCGTATGAATAAATTGTATATGTATACTTCTTGACTTCGTACACATGGCGCAAAACGCCCTAAGGTAGAGTATTATTTGGTGTAACCACTACACATGGTCTTATTATGAACATTTTCTAATTAGATTATAATGTTAAACGCTATCAACTTTAGTAAAGCAAAAAATAAATGATTTTGGCCAACTTTAATTCTCCAATGAACTTTAGTAACATAAAAATCCTTTAAATGAGCGAACACAAATTAACATTAACGAGCAAACATAAAGGAACACATTACCGAACGTTCACGAACATAAACGAATGAACGCAGCCTCTATTCATGTTCATTTGTTTAACTCATCCAACAAAAAATTTTGTTTGTGTTTGTTCATGTATTAAACTAACGAACATCCCGTCGAACGGTTCACAAACTGTTCCCTGAACGTTCGGTTCGTTTACAGCCCTACTAATAACCAAAGAGTCATATTGGCAAATCTTGAAATGCTAACTACACATACCAGTCACAAAACTGATGGAAACTGCCTCGAGATATCCAGTCATTGATTGTGTTTTCATTCTCATTGTTTTAGCTTTTTCAATAGAATCCTCGGGCCAATCGATATTTAAAATATCCTCATCATCAGCAGCAGCAGCATCTTGGGCTTTGTTTGCATTGTGTATAACTGATTTCCCAAGATTCAGAAGTTGGGAGACTGCGATGCAGCACATTTCCGAAAGTCTCTGCATACAGATAATACGATACTATTCACTTTTCGTGATTTTGCAATTTGCAATGCGAAATATTTTTTTAAAGTAGATTCATACATGAATGCCCTCGGAGTGAAGAGAATCTAGTCTGCCTCCAGTTCTTTGAACAATGTCATTTGGGGACAGTCCTGCTAAGGCATTTGCAAAGCTGCAAAATATCATTGAAAGTTTTAAACCCTTGATGTATGATTACTTTAGCATGATAAAAGATGGATTTCAGCCAGATTAAAAAAAGATATTACCCTGCGGCCAATTCTGCAGCCTTGCTCACGCTTGAACTGTGAAAACTCTTGATCTCATCATGAGTGCTATCTGGTACATTCTTTCCCTTTTCTGCTTCTACTTTGTTGTCTAAAATCAGCATTTGCTGAACCTCTTTAAGTTTTACATCGTATGTAGCTTTATCTTCCGTTGACAGCTTGGCTTTTCTTCGATTAAATAGCAGTGCATGATGGTTTGATAATGCTTCAAGTTCCTAGAAGTCAATATAATGACATACAATTAATTTTGGAATAATAATAATTGAGTAAAATGTCATTTTCGTCCCTGAGGTTTGGCCAATTTTGCGACTTTCGTCCAAAGGTTTGTTTTTTCGCATTTGGTTCCAAAAGGTTTGAAATCTTGCCATTTCATCCGGCTCGTTAACTCCATCCACTTTTCTCCGTTAAGTCAGGGGTATTTTCGGTTTTTTTGTTAACTTAAAAAGCAATTCGGTCTTTTGAATACTTGTACATTATGCTAAATGCTTGTACATAAAGTAAAAAAAGACCGAATTAGCCTTTAACTCTTTAAGTTAACAAAAAGACAGAAATACCCCTGACTTACCGGAGAAAAATGGATAGAGTTAACGATCCGGATGAAAATAGCAAGAAAACCTTTTGGATGCATATGCGTAAAAACAAACCTTTGGACGAAAGTCGCAAAACTAGCCAAACCTCAGGGACGAAAATGCCATTTTACTCCTAATAATAATAATAATAATAATAATAATACAAAATATGAAAAAGTAATCAAATTTATAAAATAAATATATAAATATATATATATATACACACACACCTCCAGCTGCTCTGGACCTCCATAGATGTAAAAGCATCTGTCAAAAGTGACCTCCTCCATCAACTGATCCACTTCAGTTCCGTTTCCACCTTCTCCAGCATTTTTGTCAACTTCCATGCCTGATTCTGTGATTAATAGATCCACAGTTTCTTTTCCAACATACTCAAGCACTTCGATGCCCTTAGCAGTAATAGCTCTTCCGGTCTATTGAATCGATCCATAAAATAAATAAATAAATAGATAAAAAAAAAATTAAAGAGATACAAACAAGAAAGGGTCTGTGCTAACCTCTAGAACAGAACCTGCTGCAGGTAAACCACCTTGCTGTATAGAATCTTCTAGCCTGGAGAAACGAATATAAGTATGTAGATTGAAATCACCACAATGTAAAATAGTTTATAAAACGATGCGAATATATTGACTTACTTCTGAACAAAACTGGAACCCCCTTTCCATGCATTACCCAATGCTTGCCAAGCTCCAGTAGCAAAACTCTCCACAGAAGTGTCGATAGCCTTTATACCCTGTACCAAAAACATTATTATTTTTATAAATAATATTACATAAAAGATTGATATAACAAACCACTATTTAAAACTTGCCTGGCCAAGAAATGTGTCCTCGCTAGCTTTCTCGAGTCTTTCGAGAGCAGCCTTCCGCTTCTTATCATCTTCATCTTCACTTTCTTGATCTTTATCAGAAGCTTCTGGATGACTCTCCTTAGAAGATTCAGAATCTTCAAAATCCTTTTGCAAGTCAGAGATGCTATTTGCAGCCGTCTTAGCAACCTCAGCGGCCTGTAAACACAAATAACTTTTATTCAGTTCACATCCGATGCACAATTCCATCAATGACGGTCTCATGAATCATTAACAACAAAAAAAATAATATTCCCTGATGCAGGGATATCTATGAATATTATTTCATCACTTATTTGAATTTGAATTTCCTAATATATTGCTATTTACTTTCCTTTTGAATAATGATTCCTATCATATAAATAGGATCTCTAGGTTTTCATTGTTGTTTAGTTTTCGATTGAATTGTATTAAAAAGAACATTGTTCTTGGAACCTTTGGTTCACATTAGAGTGTTTGATTAGCTGATCGTTCTTGAGCCATTTGATTGCTTCCTAAACTACATCACTCCCCTTCTACCAAAAGGAATCCTACTTTCAGATTGTATGGCAACATGTTTATCGTTCAACTTCAACATTTAATTTGGATGTCAAATAGGAAGCTATCTGATATAAAACTTTTGTTACGATATTCGGCATAGTTGTCAATAGCGGCCATAGCGGTGCAACGTAGTGTATAGGTCATATATCGCTATACAGTATATAGCGATAAATAGTGATATTTCTTTCATTATTTTTTTCCTTTTTTTCATTTTTTTCTCATCTCTACTGCTCGATACCTCAGGTTTGGTCTTATAACATGTATCTTTCTGTATTTTCCTCATCTCCACTGCTCGATAACATGTATTTTTCTGTTTCTCAACTTTATCGCTAAACATAAAATAACAGGCGCTGTTTCGTCGCTAACGCTGCGTAGAATATAGGTCGTTCGTCGCTATTGACCCCTATTTGCTATTGACAACTATGGAACTATTCAATATCTTCACTTACATTAGATATACAAGATGAACTATGAATAAGATAAGTAAATATGGAGCAAAATTCATGTTCAAACTTGATTATTATTTATTAATATTAACTACTATGCTTCAGATTATAGTTCATCAATTTGCGCTAATTGACCAATACGAAACCCTAGATCGTGAGTGAGTGACACTAAACCCTAATTTCACTCTCCTGTCATCAACACGATTTGCATCAAATAATAATATGAAAATGCAATTCAACAGGAAGTTAACCTAATACAGTTTTAACATAAAAAAATCATTACATTGCGAGAGATCTCTTCAGCAGCTTTCTGAAGATCTGAAAGAACAGATAACGGAGAGAAACCCCAGCCCCATCCGCCACCGGCAGCGGTGGCGTTGGTGTCTTGTTTTGGCTGCTCTGCCGAAGGTTTATCTTTGAGTGGCTGTATCTCGTCGTTGTTTATGGTGGAGTTTGGTTCCATTTTTAGAAGGGAGGGTTGAGATTTGGGGATCTGCAAAAGTGATGGTATTCAATCGCGTGTTTGTTGGGTTGGGTCTCACTCAACTTAAACGAAAGCCACTTCGGATCTTAAGCATGACTTCAACTTTACGCCGTCGTTTCGGTCCACTTCATAACCACACGTCTATGAAAAGTGGTTTTGTTATTTTTCTGCGATTCGTGGTGGGAGTTTGGTTGTTATCGCTTTGGTTTTTTACCGTACTGGTATGATACCGGTACTCAGCAACCGAAAAAATATACTCAAAAGGATTCGACACATATTTTACTTCAACTGAAAATCATAATAATGAATGTCGGTGTCGGTACCAATGTTGTTTGACCGGTATCAGTTTGATTTGTTACGGTACCGTTACTATACTGACATAAACTGTAGCTAATGACTCGCCTTAATAAACCTTTTATCGAAACGTAGATAAAAATAGGGAGATTATATTGGCACACCGGCTGGCCTATCCACACACTTTGAAAGTCCAATACGGATCGTATAGGCTTATACGATCCGTATTGGATAAAGTTAAGACATGGCAGACTAATATGTGCAGGGGTTGTCTGGCGGCTGGCCTATACGCATCGTATAGGCCTATACGAACGTTTACCGAACGAGATTTTTTATTCGTGTACGTTCATTAAGGAAATGAACGTGTTCATGAACTGTCCACGAACACTTACCAAACATAAATGAACTCAAACAAATGCTCTTGAACATCAATGAACACAAACATCGGTTACGAACACAAATAAATACCCACAAAGATTACGAAAATAAGCATTTAACATAATTATCCGAACACAATAAGTTAATTTTAAAAACATGATTAACACAAAATTAAGAAGTTTGTCAACTTGTAACATAAACTAAAATTGAAATGGTCAAATGAGTGATGTTGGAGGAGGCATATCATAACTAGGGTTTCAAATTTTTAAAAACTAAAAACAATAAAACGAAAATACAACATGTAAAACCTTTAATTGAACGAACATAAATAAAGACATTACCGAACGTTCACGAACGAACGCAACCTTTGTTTACGTTCGTTCTTTTAACTTAACGAATGAAATTTCTTGTTCATGTTCGTTCATTTATTAAACGAACTTCCCGTCAAACGGTTCACTGAAAGTTCGGTTCGTTTACAACCCTAAGTATCAACGTGTGTCTCGCTTAAAAAAATGAAGAAAAAACCTTAAACCCCCCCCCCCCCCCTCCCCCTTCTTATATAATCGATGGCCAACGTATTTATATTCCTGTTTATATAAACAATGAATATATATATTAATATTTGAAGACATTAAAATTTTCGTATAGATTGAATTAGCAGGCATAGTAGAGGACTAAGATGATTCCAAAGATTCAATTGGAAACACCTATGACTCCAACATTATTAACCAATAAATTTCCATCCATCAAGATTTCAGTCACAAACAATGAACATCCTTGGTCAGTTTTGGCCATACTTCTTACTCCTCATAATGCTCATCCTATTTGCTTTATACAAAGCCATAACATACATTTCAATCAAAGTTGTTAAATCCAACACCACCCGAATCACCAACCAAACCCCGCTATCGTTAGAGGTCAAGATCACACTACCCACACGAATCATCTTCGGTGATCCTGAAACCGTTGCAAGGTTTGATTCGTCTGAACTCGTTCAGCTGCCCAAGAACAGGCTCGGGGAAGGCTCGTTAGGGACGCTCTATAAGGTGGTTCTTGACTGTGGCTCCATGATCACTATAAGAAAGATATATAAGAGGGTTGGTTGTGTGAGTGATTTTGAGTATTGGGTCAGGTTTTTTGGTGGCATTCGTGATGATCGTTGGCTGGTGCCGATGTTGTTTGCTTTTTGGTATGGCGGCGAGGCTTTCGTTATTCATGAGTACATGTGTTTAGGCAGTTTAGAGGAGCTCTTACATGGTAAGTCGTTTTTTAAGTTTTGTTTCTTTTTTTTAACCGTGAGAACTCGTTACTGGAAAACCCATGGGGCCCGCCAGTACCATGCGGGTTCCATAACTATTGATCGGTGTCAAGAATGCAGGTAGCGAAGGTGTGCAATTTGCACCATTAAACTGGAAAATCAGACAACAAATAGCACTAGGAGCAGCAAAAGCAGTAGCATGGATTCACAGTCGAGTAACTGAAGCAGGCGAGCCTCTCGTTTGCGGTGTGATCAAGTCTTCAAACTTCCTTATACAAACCGACTTCACCCCTCGTCTTTCTAGCTATGAAACACCATACCTCATCTCCCCTTCCAAAATCATCAGAAGAAACTGTGGCCGAATGGCCCCAGAACTAACACAAACAAGAAGTGTCTACAAAACTTTCACACAGTCATCAGACGTATACAGTTTCGGGATCTTGATGTTGGAACTTATTACCGGGAAGAAACCTTCAGTCACTAATCTGGGCCAATATGAAGCCGAGAAACGAAAGAGAGAAGGGCCGAAGGGGGTTCCTGACAAACGAATGGCTGGTGTCACGGATAACATTTCAGATATAATCATGCTTGCGCGAATGTGCCTTTCATCTGATCCTAAACAACGCCCTTCGATGGCAGCTGTGGTTGAGATGATTCATGATTCAATCAGCTCTTGATTACTTGGTATTCTAGCAAATATGCATAAATCTAGTAAAGTTGTCAAGATCATTTGTGTTTAAGCCCATAACCAACTGTAAAGAGTTATAGCCCATCATGAATTATCCACGAAATGCTCGTGTTAGGCTGGACGTTCGGGTAAACTCTCCATGGCGGTTTGGAGATCCTTCATTGTAGGCTCTGAATTCAACATTTTCTGTTTTTTCTATAAGTTACAGTTTAGTGTTATTTTCATCTTATAAGTTATATCGAAATTAATCATGTGAAATAAATACATTCTTATCTCACAAGTTCATTTAGGCAATAATCCACAATAACAAGAGATGAACTAATTGTGAATATTTTTTAATTAACATTTCAATACAATCTAGTCTACAAGAGGGTTGTTTTCTACCAAAAAATCTTTACTAACATAAGAAAAGTGTTCTAAATGGTTTAACATCTAATGTCCTCGCGGTGGTGACGAATGTTGTGAACCAATCTTGGGTGGAAAATTTTTGATGGCTCGCGCGGGTGGTGGAGATACAACGGGTGTTGAAGGAGGTGTTGGAGATGCGAGTTGCTGTGTTTTGTGTGTAGGAGTAACCTTTGGTGTTTGTGGATCAGGTGGTGAGGGTGAATGAACCAGTGGTGGTTTCCTTTTGTTAAGTTCAAGGATAAGAGGATCTCGCGGTTGACAACCTATGGTTTTGCAATCAACTGGTCGGGTCAATACCGATGAACAATCTTGTTGGGTTCTTTGGTTTGGTTTCCCAGAGAAGCAATTGTCTCTATCCTGCATAATAAGCTTATCCCTACTACGCTTTTCACATTCGCCGCCAATCTCATTGAAATAATTGTCGAAGATGGTTAAATTCCACAGTGCAGATAAACCGCACACGCTATCATGCACCTTCCCAGTTAAATGATTGCTCGAAACGTCAAGCCTCTCGATCGTCTCCATTCTCTCCAAACTTTTCGGAAGCGGACCCAAAAAGTAGTTCTTACTCACATCTAAAACATTCAAGAACTTTGGCATGCCTAGTTCCTCCGGGAGGCAACCAGTGAGACGATTATTCGAAAAAGAAACTTGTTCTAAATTTGGCATTCGTCCAATACTTCGCGGTATGCACCCACTAAACTTGTTATTAGATAAAACTACTGTGGAAGCTGGTGAATTCCCCATGTTTTTTGGAATGTGGGAAGAGAATCGGTTATTGTTGACTACAATGGCGTCGACATCCTTATCGAAGAGTGCGGGTGGCAATGGGCCTTCGAATTCGTTAAATCTGATATCAAGAAACCTCAAAGATGGCAATGTCAACACAGGGGTCGGAAACAGGCCCGAAAAGCGGTTATTACTAAGATCAAGTTCAAACAAAAGTTCAAGGTTGGAAAACGTTTTCGGGACGATTCCACAAAATCTATTGGAATGAAGATGTAAAATGCCGAGATCGGCTAGCAAGCCCAGATGAGGAACAAGTTGTCCAGAAATGTCTCCGAAATTAAGATCAACAGCCGCAACGGTTCTTATTTGTTCATCATCAAGAGCTGGGACACAACCCACCCCATAGTAAGAACAAACATTCGGTCCAACCCAATTTCCAGTCATGTTTAACGGGTCCGAAATCATAGCCTTTTTCCATTCTTGTAAAGCACAATAAGCCTTCTTGATCCTAGGATTCTCAAACTTCAAACTTGGATCAACTAACTTATCCGGGTCCAAGTCCTGGTCTTGGTCCGTGTCTGATTGTCTCAATGCGATTAGCCCACGACGGCTAACGGGATACTGGATCTTCGTTACGGCAATCGAAAATGAGGAAACAGAAAATATGAAAAGCAAGCCAATGTAAAGAAAGAAAGCTAAGGTTTGCATCTTGAGAGGGTTCAGAAAAAAACCACCTTTGGCTGGACCAAAGGTTTGCTATAGGAATTGCATAAGAAGGATGTTATAATTGGGAGGATGGTGTTAGATGTTGTTGGATGGTGGTTGTAATCTTCTTCCAAAAATGTCTCTTCACCTCACAAATTGTTGTTATGGCCATTTTACCTATAATCTAGTTAGTTAATTTATCCAAATAATCTCTCCTAATGTATTTTTTTAGATGGCTATCTGAACTTAAAACCACATATAAAAATCCACAGTATATCAAATTACAAATATAATTCTAGATTTAAAACGATAATAGTCGGTATCATTTGTACTCTTACAAACTACGCGCTTTCTGTACATTTAGAACAAGATCCGAGAAACCAATTGAACGTTTAAAAACCACGACAAAAACCAATGCCACGTAAACACCAAAGTTTCGAGATCTAAGCAAAAGATCCCTAACTTACAAAGACCAAAATCGTGGAATCTACAGTTGAGAGGTTTGCTTCTTTGCGTTAACATCTGTAATGATATCATGCAGCTCAGGGAATACTGTTATGATTACTTGTTCAAGTAACCCATATGCAAGTTGTTTCAAACATACATCAGACTGCAAACAAATATTAAAGTAAGATTATAAGCAAGGGTATTTTAGACATTTGTCATATGTCGATCAACATTGCATTGCATAGTTACCTGGAGAAAATAATATACGTCTTTTGCACAACGCTTGTATTGGTTATGACCGATCAAGCTGACCAATGTGGTGGGGGCTCCGTCTATAAACACAAGAGGGGTATTTTAGACATTTCACAATTAAAACGTTAAAAACTATAAAAGGGAAAAAGTGAATGCATACTAAAGATCATCTTTTTGACGTCACTAGCCCTTCGAGCAGCCTCGAGCTGCTCCTCAAACAACCCTTGTTTGTTGACCTTACTGCCAGACGATTGACTCGTAGCTGGTGGTGAATCTTGATCGGATTGTGAACCGTTTCGGGTTTGAGTATTCACTCTTGTAAAAAATATGCCGTCGGGCCACAATACCTAGCACAAGAAAAAGTTTGAATGTATAATTGGATATATAGACTTTGGAAATATAACGCGTTTATTAGCAACTTACATCTTGTATCCAACGTATCCCGTGAGCCACAATGTCATCTCTCCTGAGCCAATGTATTTGCCGTAAGAGCCAGTCATCAATAGCATCTTCCATCATTAACTGCAATATTTGCTTTGATATCCAAAACACCTGTCGTCTGCATAACAACCGTTATTATCAATCATCAAATCAGAATAATGACAGAAGATAATACACGTGACCGAAACAAAAAAAAAAACAACCTTAACCACCCTCTTCGGTTGAGCTGAAATATCTTGTCTACCAAATTTAGCAAGGGAACACTGACATTAGGTGGTGTCCACTGCAACGAAACACAAAAACAAACATATTTAGATAGAAAAACAAAACAAGAGATGCAAAGCATCAATATAACTAGGGCTGCAAACGAACCAAACGCTCATCGAACAGTTCGTGAATCATTCAGTGGCAAGTTCGTTTGTGTTCATTCGTTTATTAAGCAAACGAACACGAACAAGAAATTTCATTTATTTAGTTAATTGAATGCACATGAACAGATGCCGCGTTCGTTCATTTATGTTCGTGAAGGTTCGGTAACGTGTTCGTTAATGTTCAATCGTTCATTAGTGTTTTTAGATTTTATATTTTATTTAACTACTTCAAAACTCTAACAAAAAAAATATATATATATATTTAATAAGTGTCGATGTATTATATATTTTGTTCATGAACGCTTATTTGTGTTCGTTTGTTTCCATTTGTGTTCGTTTGTGTTAATCAACATTTGTTTTCGTTCGTTGCCTAAAATTAATAAACGAACATGGACACGTTCATTTCCTTAACAAACAAACATGAACATAAAATCTCGTTCAAGCATTCATGAACAGTTCGTGAACTGTGAACACATATATTTCTTAAGAAATGAACACGAACAAGGTCTTGTTCGTGTTCGTTCGGTTCGTTTGCAGCCCTAAATATAATAAAGTCCAGACATAACCTTGTAATATATATACACACACATATGCATATGTTGTATGTATACACACACACACGCGTGTAATGATGGATGCAAACTAGAACTGCTAAATAATTAGAAATCATTTTATTCAGTCGTGCATTAACTAACATGTTAAAAAACGACTTAATTGACCTCACGTAATCAATCATACATGGTGCAAATAAACTTAACGAAGAGCGATTAAATGGGAAAAAGAAGAAAAAAATAACCTCAGCTGGCATGCCAAGCGGGTCTTCCATGCAATCTGACGTAGAAGGAAAATTAGCTGCCAGATTAAGTATCTCCGATCGCACTTCCGAACTAGCTCGTTTTTCAGAATCTAAACTTCTTAAAAGTTCATCATGTTTGACAACCCGAGGTGGGAATCCTTTTGAATTTAACTCGTTATCCGAATGCCAACCGTTAGCTTTTGAACTAGAACCCATCTCACTATCGGAAAGACTGTTAGCGGATTCGGAAGTAGTCGGCCTCGGGAAGGAGTTACTGAGTTCATCGGGTTTCCATGTTAAAGTTCGGGTTGCAGCTGAAGACACAGATTCGTAAGTGAAGGTCGGGCCCACAACTTTCCTCATTAGACCATCTGAAACGCCTTTGAATTGACGCACGATATCATCCACCGCATCATCCACATTAACTGTTGTATCAAAGTATATTTGGCCTCTAAATAATCCGATAACCACAAGCAAAAAAATTTATCCAAAAGTTAAAAAACGATTAGAGAACACACCTGCTAATGTTCTCATCACGGAAGAGGATTTCCCAAAAGAGTAATTCTACGATAATGAAAAAAAATTAGACTATGGAAAAAAAAAATAGAGTAAAGTACACAGATGGTCCCTGTTGTTTACAAAAAAATTTGAATTTGGCCCCTAGCTTTTCAATAGTACACAGACGGTCCCTATGGTTTGCACTTTGTAACACATTTAGTACCCAACTTTTTCCAAAAGTACATAGATGGTCCCTGTTGTTTGCACTTTGGAACTCATTTAGTCCCTAACTTGGACATGCTAAAACTTTTAGATTTGTTGGCTGGGGAATAAATGCGTTACAAAGTGCAAACCACAAGGATCATCCGTGTACTTTTGAAAAGTTAAGGACCAAATCCAAAGTTTTGGCAAACCACAGGGACCATCCGTGTACTTTACTCAAAAATATACCTTGAATGGTAGCAAAATATAAAGAAAGAGGTACCTTTGAAGAAAGACTTAAAAAGTCCCAAACTTCATGTTGTTCTGCGACATTGGCTATCGACAACAGATCCTATAGAGTATAGAGAATAAAATCCATTTAATATTTAACACTCATATTTTTCTATAAACTTTAAAAAGAGTGATGGAACCGTACTTGCAAATATTTATCAAGCTGAATGCAACGTTGATGAACAAATGCATCTTCGGTATTTGAAGAAAATATCCTTTTGGGAGGCAAATGTAACGTATAGTTCGGAATGTCCTTAAGTTGACGATGCAATCTCTCAAAGTTCCGGTATCTGCTTACAAAAAAGTAAAAATATAATTAAAAGTTTAAAACCATGTTTATAAATAAATAACATTTGTCACTTGAGAACGAGTTAAAGAACAAAACCTTCTTTTCACAAACCACGTGTTGTTTTCGGCATCTGTGACCGCAATTGAATAGACCGCAAAAGATTTTGACCCAAGTTTCTCGAAATACGCTCCCATAACCTGTATAAAAAGTTAATAATATCATATCACTAATTCACTATAAACAATTGCATAAAGAGATAAAAATATACACGATTGAGAGAATGCGCTTACCCGACACTTAAGCTTGGGACTATACCCTTCGATACGTAATACTTTATCTGAAACCGCATTTATATTATGTGTATCATGTCTGCCAGCATTTGCGCTATAAAACTCCGAAATTATCGACCCGCTAACTTGCTCTGCATATGCAGTTTCAATCACAGGGTCGTTGTTCAAATCAGAAGTGCTGTTTGATTTTCTTAAGGTAGTTTTACTTCCACCGTTACCAACTAAACTCTCTTCGACTCCTGCATCAAAAGTCAACATGCTACTTTGACCACCATCAAAATACCGGTCGCTTCGTTGACCATCTAGACGAGGTTTCGGTGGGATCTGTCCTAAAGTCCTACCGATACTGGTTGATGTCTCGAGCTTTTTAGGTAACGTTTCGTTTAATGTATCTTTATTATTACCAGTTTTCGATTCTCGTGCAGCGTTTTTCTCAGCGTTTTTCTGAGCTTTCTTTTTATAATTTCGTCCTTTAGTCCACATGTTTTCAAGATTTTCCGGCTGAAGAACCTCTGTTCGTCTTTGTGTCGCTGCTTCGAGACCCCGAGCCCAGTCAGCAGCCGGCAAATGCTTTGTTTCGTCTTGATAAATCGTACGCGGCTTATATAACGCAAGCTCTTGTCCCACGTCACTTTTCGGACTAACGGAATGATCGGTTTTGCTCGTCGTAGCAGCGGATTGATCCTGTTTCTGGCCGCTAAAACTGCCGGATTGACCTTCACCGGCCTCTTTGCATCCATCGTTAGCAGACGCAAGAAAAATAACCTCGAGCAACTCGTTAATGTAGGCAGGGCTCGCGAATCTCATAACGGGTTCCATAACCAAACATGTTAAAAGCTCACGCGCAATGCATCTAACCAACGCAGATTGGGCTTCTCGTTGTTTTAGTACTACAGCCAAGACCGCCCCCATAATACGTTTAAGAAACTATAAAATAATAACAAGCTTTAGATAGTATTCATGTGATGAAGATTGTGAAACAAGTTATTGTTATTTTATTGATTAAAACGCTCCACTCACACCTTGTACTCACTCTCGGGAGATAATAGAGCGGGATGAAGCTCGTTAGAAACCACGAGATGGTGTTTTAATCTTTCGTCTCTTTCTTCTGAAGATAATGTTACCATAACTTCGACACCGATTGCTGCTTGGTTTTTTCTAAAAAGCTCTAGGTGGACTCCGACGAGATCGACGACGTCTCTGAGACAAGGAAAGTTATTATTTTGGAACAAAAAGAATCACGATTCTAAATTCTTGTAAGTTTTCTAACGGTGTTTATTTGAATGTGCTTTCTTAACGTTGCAACAATCATATACACATGTTATTTTATTATATTTCTAAATAAAAATGACGAAAAAAGATACTTTTGTGAAAGATAACAAAAAGGGATCCGTCTTAAGAAATGAGAGTTAAAGTATTCTAAACGGCGAATGTGTAACGTCATATAATCCCTAAATAATCAGATAACCAAAAGTAGAATCTATTTATCCTAACATCCAATATCACGACTTGAAATCTTAATACGCGGTTATAACACATCCAAACACCCTAAATACCTAAAAAGAATGAGTTGTAGAGACATACTGACCTCGTTAACAAGTCAACAAGATTTATATTCTTAACCCTTGCAGATATTTCCGCAAGAACATCCATAATAATCCCGCGTATAAGCTCAGGAAACTCCTTATCCGGCGTAATATCCGAATACCATAAATCAACAACAAAATCCTGCAAAAGCTTGTTAATAAAATCCTCCATTGCAGCCTCGACTATCGGAGATTCAATTTTCCTCTTCCATTTAGGCGGAGGCGGCAAAGTGGAAAGCCGAGAATCGTTCACAGATAACTGCTTCTTTTCTAAGTGCGATAAATACGTTAGCGGCTCGGTTTTCTTAACCTTCCATCGAAATTCAACTTCGTTTAACAAAATTCTCGATGCGCCTACCAAAAGTATCGCTATAGGGACATTCATCCACATTGATTTGCTGGTGTCTGTAACAACACAACACAACACAACAATTAACACAATTATATTTTTCTTGAAAACATTTGATTTTTTCAAGATTTGTACTAACCCACTAAATCACTAATTCAGAAACCAGTCTAACAAAGTCAAACTATCTTAAATCAAAAGGAGGCAAAAGGAACTTATCAATATTATCAAAATTACAAATAAAGGGTAATATAATCAAGCAATATGTGTAGACAAAATCATCATAAAGTTGGGAACTTACGAGCCAACAAGTAAGAAACAGCAAAGATACAAAGAGCCCACCAAACAGTTCGAAGTTTTGCTTCTTCGATCAGATCCTGCAAAGTCTCCATGGCCTTCATGACTGTAAACCCTAATTCTTAATCAACAAAATTGAGCATTTAACAATCGAAATTCGAAGTGGGTATGATGAAATCGGAATCTTTTTTGAGATTGAACAAGGGTTGATTCGATTGTGGGTGTGATTGAAGAGTTAATTTCTAATAAAGATGTGAAATTTGGGATGAAAATAGGAACTTTGGTGAGTTGGTTTTGGGTGAAGAGTTAGAGAACGTGAAGAGGGGTGATGAGAAGAACGTGATACGGGGAGAAAAGCTGTGCGAATAATAATTAGAAAAGATCGGCCTGGTTGTCTTGTTTGATCGGCTGCGTTATCTTGTGAGTAAGCTGAAATGGGGTTTTTAAGTTCTTCATTTTCTTCATCTTCAACATAAAACTCAAGAATGTAAACCTCTTTTTAGGGCAAGAAACGACGTGTCAATCACCGTGACACTGGACGTTGTGGTCAGCGTCGACTACTCGACCGCTGCCAGCCCCTTAACTCTCCCCAGATGCGCGGAAACGGGACCTCCACACGCCCGAAGGCACGACAGTGGATTAATCGGTAAAACATTGCCTCTCATCCAAGTCGAACCGGCGCCACCCGTATTCGCTTTTCACCTGGATGCCACAGAAAATAACGAGGAGAGTGGGAATTGAACCTGGGTCACAAGAAACACCTATTCGCTTTTCACCTGTAAATTCTAGTTCTAGGAGTTCAATTTAATGGGCATTTTTCGCCACGTCAACATTATAATGCCTCTTAAAAAGTTGTGTTATAGTTAATGCCCCTTAATGCCTTAACTACATCATTACTTTCCAATTTTGTTTTTCTCATTGTGGATTATACTAGAAATGTCCATTCATCTTCATGTCCGTATAAAGTCTACGGGGTGATGTTGGGAGCATTATCAAGCTACTTCACGTCCTTATAATGCTCATTACTCATGGTCTTAAAGAAAAAATTGTATATTTTGCTTAGGCATTATTTTACTCTTCTAAGTTAATGTTTATTTATGACTAAGTATTTGAAGGATGTTAAGCACGGCCGGAAATAAAGTGAACAAACATGAACGTGGTTTACCCAGGTTCGTTTGTTCAACTTTAACTGAACCAACAAAGAAATGAACATGAACATTAAACGAACATAAATTTGTGTTTATATTCATTTGTTAAAAAAATGTGTCTGTATCCGTTAATATTCTAAATGAACAAACAAAACTAAACGTAAATAAGACTATTATTGTTTCACATTTTCACTCTACGTCTCTCTGTCTTGTAGACATGAGTTATCATTCGTTTATTTTCACATTTATGTGTAATACTATATTGGTTTCACAATGTTTCCCTACATACTATGTATTAAAACAACATTTAAATAAAAAACAGAAAAAAGTTAAAAAAAATATATAGGCCAAGTGGGACACATCTTTTTCATCATTGGGTACCAGAAATTTTTTTTTTTTTTTTTTGGAAGGAGACTTTCGGCTACCAGAATTAATTCCAAGACCTTGCATCATCTTTTGCACCGCTGGTGTGTGAAGGGGCTCACGCCCAAAGCCCTCATAACCCCTTTTAATAACGCCTTTTATGGGGTGTTTAACGCTCTTTTAATGATCACGTGGGTAGAGGCGTTAATATTTAGTGTTTGTTTGGTATGAGGTAATAGAATGAACGTGAGAATGTAATAGACAAGGTAATGGAATGGATGAGGTAACGGAATTGATCATTACCATTTCATGTTTTATTTTGGTTACCATGTGAACATAGCATGAACCATTACTTTTGTTGTTTGTTATGCGAGAAAAGACGAAGGAATACAATTAGATGGCAGTGGTCAGTGATGGGCGGTAATGGTGCGTGGTGATTGGTGGCAGTTGTAGCGGCGGTGGTGGTGGGTGGTGGGTGAATGCGGAGGTGGGTGGCGGCGGCAGTGGTAGGAGGTGGTAGCGGTGGCGACGGTGGTCGCAGGTGGTAGCGGTGGTGGCGGTTGATAGCAGTGGCGGAGGTGGGTGGCGACGACGGCGGTGATCGGAGGTGGCAGAGGCAATGGTTGCTGCGATGATCGAAGGTGGGTGGTGGCGGTGATCGGAGGTGGCAGCAACGACGGTGGGTGGCGGGGACGGAGGTGGGTGGCGACGGTAGGTGGTCGCAGCGGCGGTGGTGGGTGGCGGCGGAGGTAGGTGACAACGGCGGATAACGGTGGTGGTGGGCAGGGGCGGACCCACATAGAGTGGGTCGGGGTCCCGGACCCCAATGTTTTTAAAAAAAATTAGCAGGTTCGGTATATTAAATTGTATAAGGACAACATAAGTACAATTAGGTGAACACTATAGAAAGAAAAGAAAACTTGGTGTAGTGGTAAATCCTCATCTTTACCAACAAGAGGTCATGAGTTCAATCCTTGTATAGCTTGTTTTTTTTTTTTTAATCTAGTTCAAACCTCGCTATGGCCCGACCCGAAAATTTTAACGTTTTGTTATGAGAATTTTGAACACTGAAAAAAATGAACCTCAATGAAAAAAAAATCTTGGATCCGCCACTGGTGGTGGGTGGTAGCAACGATGGTGGGTTGTGGTGTTGATAATAAAGGGTGAAGAGGGAATAGAATGGAAAAAATTGAGAGGACTGATGGAATAATTTTGAATGAATGGAATGCAATTTAAAATGAGTGATTCCATTCCATCAACGAACCAAATACATTTTTCTTCACTCCCTTGATCTATTCCATTTTACCTCTTATTCTTGCATATGAAATGCTATCTTACACTGAATGAAAATAAATGGACAAAGAAAATTAGTCACTTAACCATTGTTTGGTTCTGAAATAGAATGGGCTAATGGGTATGTTGGGCCAGTTAATATTACCAATAACTAATAAATATATTTGAATGATTATGTAAATGAAGATAAAGAAACGAAGATGAACATCTATTCACGAACAATTTACTACACATTCGATTCACGTAAAAGCCTAAAATTAAGCCAAGGATTGTTTACCGTATGATTCAAGGAAGAGTTTGAACCCCTCCATCCTCATTTTTTCGTTGTACCAACGTTTTTAATCTTTACAACTTACAATTTTGTTTTTATTTTTATAGTATAATACATATAAGAAAAGTTAGATGATGTTAGATGATTTTAAATGTAACATGCGTGGGTGAGATGGCAAACACATGACATGGACATGGCATAATGACTTACTTGATTGGATTTGGTGTTGATCATGCATTTAACAAAACATTTTATTATTCAACTTTACTTTTATGTAAAAGTTATTTAGATCGTTTTCGTTGTTAACACTACTTATAACTATACATCACAATAGTATAAAATTATACAAAAACACTTTAGTATTAACACTAACTCTTTATACCATTTCATTGTGATTAATAGTAACGGGTTGGTTAGCCCATGTTAACCAAAATCTAACCATACCTACCTTAAGGCTTAAGCATTAACTACGTACATATTTAGCAACTATATACTTTAGTATTTAAATAAGATAATATGTGCAATGCAACGAGTGTTCCGAGACTCTTTGGGAAAGCGCAATCTAATCTGATCTGCCTTAAACACTGCTTAAAATTGGGTTATTGTTATTGTTATTATTATTATTATAAATATTTAGTAATCTATACTATATCTATACTAAACAGATTTAAAATAATCTTTTAGTTTATTAATGTCGTTCAAAACAAAAAACTTGGGTAAAAAACAAATGTTAATGCACGGCAGTTAGGTAATGGTCAAAGCTGGCTTGGGTAAAAAACAAATGTTGGCTTTAATCAATTGTACATTTACACATCGACTATTTGTACTTTATGAACGCACGGCGAAACTAAAAAAAGACAACTATCGAAACGTTTAAAAAAATGTGCCGATCGTCATAGTACCTTCGGATTTTTTTAAAACATTACGGGTTGTAAGATATCGCAGGAATACATTAAAGATTTAAAGGGGGGGGGGGAGAAGTGTAACTAATTACCCATAATTATATTAAATGTCAAGGATTTAAATGTAATAGATTGAGGGACTAAAAAATAATCATGGTTTAAAAGACCACTTTACCCTCATTCTAGAGGTTTATTTATAAATAATGGGGGAAGAAGTTCTTAACTTTTGGGAATCCTTCCCTCATGTATTTTTTATTAACAAACAAATCTTTACATGTTTAAAACAGTTTTTCTATACTTTCTTTATTTATTAATTTTTATAACAAAACAAAACTTTGATATTTAGTAGATAGAAGATAAACTATGTTCCAAAATTTTAAGAATTATTTAATACTAATTTACGATATTAGTAGATAGATAGTAAACTATATCCCAAAATTTTAGGAAATATTTAATACTAATTTACGATATTTAGTAGATAAATAGTAAACTATGTCCTAGAATGAGGGTAAAGTGGTCTTTTAAACCATAATTATTTTTTAGTCCCTCAATCTATATTACATTTAAATCCTTGACATTTAACATAATATTGGGTAATTAGTCACACTTCCCCCCTCTTTAATTCTTTAGTGTATTCCTGCAATATCTTACAACCCGTAATGTTTTAAAAAAATCCGAAGGTACCATGACGATCGGCACATTTTTTTAAACGTTTCGATAGTTGTCTTTTTTAGTTTCGCCGTGCGTTCATAAAGTACAAATAGCTGATGCATAAATGTACAATTGATTAAAGCCAACATTTGTTTTTTACCCAAGCCAGCTTTGACCATTACCTAGCTACCGTGCATTAACATTTGTTTTTTAACCAACTTTTTTGTTTTGAACGACATTAATAAACTAAAATATTCCCTAATTTTACATGTACAGAGTCAGTTTGTTGAGGCATGTTTAATATAGTATAGATAAAACTCACAACAAACTTCCTATTAAACATGCCACAACAAACTAAACAGGATATGTGCATCTTATTTTAAAAACTTAAAACTCACAACAAACTTCCTAAATAAATGGATGACCAATCTAAAACTAAACCCTAATGGACTACTATAAATACATAGCAAACACTCACAATTCTACATTTCTATTGCTAAACAGATTTAAAATATGGAGTCAGTTCTGAATTCACTTGATGCAAAAAACAAACATGCGATATTGAAAAATCTAAGGTCGGTTCTATGATAAGTTTTGTTATATAGCAATAATGAATAATTGTTTTCTTTTATTTACTTTTATGTGAATACTAACTTATTTGATTTTTCAGATTCAACACACCAATTTAAACACCCCAGTTGTCGAACAAGCTTTTGTTAGTTTTTAAGTAATATTTTCGCTTATAATCTTTCATATTAACAAGTTCGTTATGTTATTATTTGGTGTTTTATTGTAGGATGATGGTGATAATAGTGTTGAAATTATTTCTTATGGTGCAATGTTCAGTCCATACAAGTCTAATCTTCAACGTCAATTTAGTAAAGAGGTAATTTTAAAATTTATTTAATCTTTTTTAAATTTTTTTATTCAATATTTGTTTTTTATAAAATTTATTTAATCATTTTTTAACTTTTTATTAAATTTTTGTTTTTAAAGGATCGGAAGTATGAGAATCAAAAGAAAAGATCTAAGAGACTCTCTGAATGGAAATGGGTCGAGGTTATAAATTTAGATGATTCTGAGGACGATGAGAAAGAAGATGAATTAGATGATACTGCTGATTCGAGCACAAACAAGAAAAACGGATCAAAAAAGAAGAAAAATTAGATGAAATATATCAAGTGTTTTTATGTTTTTTTTTTCATTTTCAGTTGTTTTTGTTTGATCTAGACTATCCCATGAATAATAAAGTTTATTTTATATTTGAAGTTTATGTTTTGTGTTATTTTATTGCACTTATAATTTACATCTCGATTGAACTAATATACTTTTGTCATTTGTTTAGTATTTTTTATTAACAAACGAATCTTTACATGTTTAAAACAGTTTTTCTATACTTTATTTATTATTAATTTTTATAACAAAACAAAACTTTGATATTTAGTAGATAGAAGATAAACTATGTTCTAAAATTTTAGGAATTATTTAATACTAATTTACGATATTAGTAGATAGATAGTAAACTATATCCCAAAATTTTAGGAATTATTTAATACTAATTTACGATATTTATTTAATACTAATTTACGATATTAGTAGATAGATAGTAAACTATATCCAAAAAATTTAGGAATTATTTAATACTAATTTACGATATTTAGTAGATAAATAGTAAACTATGTCCCAAAATTTTAGGAATTATAAGTCAACTAATTAGGTCCTCCAAGTTAATTATATGGGATGAGGCATCGATGGCGAAACGTCAGGCGATAGAGGCAGATGATCGAACATTGCAAGACATTATAGGTGTTAGGCTCCCATGTGTAACACTTATGACATATATCTACCACAATAATGTTATCATATACAAATAAGAAAACTACCAGCAACGAGTGCCGCAATCCAAAGTGTCGCCCCCGCCGCATCGCGCGGGCACCCTACTAGTTATATACTTAAGCATTTAAATTAGATAATACTTAATTTAAATAGTATTTAGTTATAAAATATAAATAATTAAGGTAAAACTGAATCTTAATTTTATATAAAGTATTATAAATAAGATAATAATAATAATAATAATAATAATAATAATTAGTAATCATGTAAATATTTAGTAAGTATATACTTGATCCTTAATTTAAATAGTCTTTAGTTATAAAATATAAATAATAAATGTGAATTTAAATATTAAATTAAAGTATTATAAATAGGATAACTGTTTTTGAAAGGCAAATAAGTATTATAAATAGTTTATTAAATAATTTCATGTGTATTAAATAATGTATTAACTTAAGAGAAGTTTATTAATTATATATATATACAAAAAGTAACTTAAGTTGCCTTTGCATCATCGCACCGCTTCATTGAAAGGCACCGTTTCATTTTAACACCGGCTAACCAAAACATCTTTACAAAATATTCTCAGATTTTGTATAATATACAAAGGCACCGTTTCATTTTGATTGTTTCTCTCTGAGTTTCACATGAATGAAAAACCGAACAACAACTGGACTTTACATTTACAGCACCACCAACGAACCACCGCAACCACCGTCGATTCGATCATCTCTCTTCTAATTCCCCGTCACCATCTCTACCGCTGACCCACCACTACGCCACCGCCGTATCAAATGAAAATATATATCTACACAACTGGTAACCAAATGACGCGCCCGACAAAAACAGTGAAAAAAACCCGACATCCATTCAAATGAAATATGCATACATATACATTAAACCATCGCCGACAAAAACAGTAAAAAAAACCGGTCGTCACTTTACGACTAACAACCAAATCGCCGTTCGAAAAGAAGAGTAACCCAAACGGCGCATCTCCTCCGACCACCGTTTCTCACATCGTTTGCCACCGTTTCACACCGTATATAACTGCCACCACCACCACCAAAAATCTCCTGCAATGTTATCACTCGGCTTCCAAAATAAGAGTTTAGACGGGGAGCCAAAATAAACCCAACAATTTCGGTACAGCGGTGGCGGTTGTTCTTTTGTAGCGGTGCTCTTGAATTTTTAAGATTATGTGTGTAGAAAAGGAGAGATATGTTTTATTTGCTCTTTTTTTTAGATGGATGGATGAATAATATTTAAGGAAATTGAAAATGTTGGGAATTGTAAAATTACCAGAGAAGTTGAAAAGTTTGAAACCGTGGGTAAAGTTTTTGAAGTATTTTTCTCGATTTTTCAAGATTAATGTATTTGTTTATGCATTAATTTCTATACTTTCCTTTTGCTTTCTGCTTTCGTTTTGCGTCAATTTTTTATACAGTTATTTTGCATCAGTTTTAAATATGGCTTTATGCTTTCATGGGTTATTTTTATATATGTTTGCAACGGGTAAGGATACCGTAAAAAGGGCCTAAAGTGTGAGAAGTGTATTATAACACTATATATTATACTATATAACACCATATAAACACTGTATAACAATATGTAACACCATATAATACCATATAACACTATGTAACACTATATAACGTTATATAACAAATATAACACTATACATCTATCATAGACATGCTATCAGACAACCTATAGTGTTATATTTGTTATATAATGATATATAGTGTTACATAGTGTTATATGATATTATATGGTGTTACATATTGTTATACGGTGTTTATATGGTGTTATATAGTATTATATATAGTGTTATAATACACTTCTCACACTTTGAGCACTTTTTACAGGATCCTCTACCTGTTTGCAACAATTTAGTATATGAGTATTCGTTGAAACTTTAAATGTCTTTTAATTTTTTAATTAATGATGTTACGTTTTGATACTTTGATTATATTTTGAAAAAATTACCAATGAAACTTACATCCTCTGAATAAGTTTCGTTTATAAAAAGAATGAGTTTCAATTGACGTCAAACTTCATACTGTATAATTATAAAATACGTAAAATTATATCACATATTAACATAATATTCAACTTAAGGGTGAAAGTTGACTACAGAGTTCATTTTTCCTACAAAGTGTAAAAAGTTATAAAACACCATAATGTCAACCAAAAAATACATCCAAAATCCACAAATAACAATGTGAAGGTTACTATACGCCATATTTTTGCATCCATTCATTTTAAGTGTGTTTTATGGCTGAAATTGTAGTGTTTTATGACTTTGTACACTTTGTATAAGAAATGAACTTTGTAGCCGAACCCCACCCTTCACCTTAAATATAAAAGTATGACTCATAATATTGTAGGTTCGAAAACATTAAACAACTAGACAATAGACATACAAGATTTTGAATATTATCAACGAACTAGCAACAACATGATAAAGTTACGTATTTTATCAATGCTCTCTTGGTTTAACTCTAGAAGATACATGAGAGTTTATTGTGCGTGTGTTTAATTCACATAAACTTTAAATATTTTTCTTATATACGGATTAAAAGAACCGATATGATATTCATCTTTTTTTGTGTTAGTATGCTTATAGGAATTAGATTGAGTCTTTACTATGATTATATCAATTATGTTTTCCTTACTTTTTTTCACAAGAGTGTCTCTTTATTTTGTTAAGTCAAATGAGGCATTCGTTCATCAAAGATTCACTTTAAACAAGAAAGGCATGAAGGGGTATTTTCACATCCATTCATTTTAATTATAAACACATAATTAAATTGCATACGTCGGTTCAATAAATGATAAATGGTTTTTCGTCAGCAAATGAGATCATTGTAGTCAACATCCCGCAGCAATGCGCGGGTAACTCCAACTTGTATGATATACAAAATTTAAATAGAAAATGTGATGATGATCCTCTTAACCATGTTTCTTGTATGGATAAATTAGAAACTATTGTATAGAACACTTGTACCATATGCTTTGAATACTGCAACATGCATCTTTAAAAACTTGTAAAATTACATCTTTATTCCAAAAAGATGATTTATGTAGTAATATAGATAGACATTTTTTACGTATTACACTTAAATTGAAAAAAAAATGGTTATTAATCCTTGATTTATTATACTTATTATTTTATACATAACTAGCAATAACACCCGTGCGTGTTGCGGCGCGGGTACATCACAAACATCGAATGTATTTGTTCAAACGTTATGTGATACGTTAACCATATGAAAACACGCGTTCCGACGTATCTAATTGAACTCAATGTAACCCAATGCATATATTACAACAACCTGAAGCAAGAAAGTGTTGCTTATATATAGTTTGGAAATGATGTTTATAAAATCCTACCAAATGCACAACAAAAGAAGCATATAGTACATCTAAAGAGCCATAAAATGCTCTCAAAGCACAAAGTACAAACATCAATGCACTACTAAGTTACAAATTAATAGTATATAAATACTCAAATCTACATAGTTTAACAATGATGATGATCATGTGTGTGTATATATAAGAGCCACTACGAGTTCTGAAAACTATGAAAACTTCTACTTTACGCGCAAGTTTGCTCATCATTTTTTGCACAAACGTAGAAAAAAATGTTACAAACATAGCTATAAAAAAAGAAAAAAAATCGAGTCGATAGTTATTATTGATGTAATTTTTTTACGCAACGATGACATCACCAATAATTTTTTTACATCGATGTAAATTTTTGCAGACAAATTTTTTTTTTTTGCTAGAATAATTTATTTTTTAAGATTTTTGAGAAAAACTTTTTTGAATAAATCTTTTATAAGGCCTAGTTTTTATAGTTCTTACAACTTAAAATGGTTCTCATTTTATCTTTTCTCACACACATACACACAAATACATACATATATATATAATAGGATATATTAATCTAAAAACTATGTAACTTTATGATTACAAAACTTTAGTGGTAACATTGGAGTGTTTTCTTTAGTGAGAATATTTCAAAAATATCTATTTTACGCATTATTGTTGTGTAAAAACATTAAATAACTTTCGAGACGTCTTAACTACAAGACTATACGGAGTGTGGGGGCTTGAAAAGGAGGCGTTATGCGACATACAAACATCACGTCAGCACATGTGAGAAAAGTGGCGTGGTGCAAAAAAGGTGTGACACCCCTCACAATTACAGGTATCCGTACAATTAATTAATATTAAATTTGTGCTTAATGACTGTGCTTGATTACAACTGATGATTAAACTGCTTTCTGATTTCTGTTACATACATGCATATGCATCACATTTCATACTGTCACTCCATTTATTACACACAAACTTTAGTGACATACTTGATGCACAAAGCACAGTTAGCACAGTGAGCGGATAATTTGGGAATATACTGACAGTGCCAGTACATAGACAGACACTATTTTGAGGCCCAGAATGAGCCAGAGATAAGGTACCATAAGACTACGTCACTAGGTGATAGTTTAGGTGCCGAAAAGTGCCTAAAACCCACTTAAAATACAAAATTCTGCATCTATTAACAAAATTCAGCATTTAAACATGCTAGTCTCTGGCAAAAATATGGCAAAATGGTCCTGTATGCTTTCCTAAGTGTCGGGAATTACAAGGGTCACTAAAAGTTACATAAATGACACTTTACGATATCACTTAGCACTTTAACGAAACGGTATTTAACCAAACAACCGGACACTACCCGGAACACTAAAATATTATTAGAAACATTGTTTCACTCTTTCTGAGCTAGTATTGGTTCCCGAGCACTATAACATACTACATAAGACATGGTACACACTTAAACACAAGACACTTAACACCCCATTAATCACCTACTTGTCATCAAATATTACACTTAACCCCCCCCCCCCCCTGGCTGAATTTTTGGACCATAGCATGGCCCTACCCAAGATTTACTTAATCTTCTAAAAATCTCCATAATATTTCTTTGGATTTAGAAGTGATTGTGTTGTGTACTTGGTAGGACATATAAACCATTGGTTAATAGGATTAGAGTTTATAAATAACCTACCTTCTACACTTAATCAAAACACCACAACTTCATCTCTCTCTCCCTCTAAACAAGCTTCGGCCGAACACCCTATCCCCACCATCTCCATTTTCGATTTTTGTTCAACCAATCCAAGCTTCATTCAAGGTGCTACTAGGTGTATAACGAGGCTCGGTGCTCACGGAATTTGAAGGACCACCTTCGTTTGCTTTTATCCTCTACATTTCCAAGCTTGATCTTCCCTAGCTTAAAAGCTAGTAGTAAGCTTCTTTGATCCTCATTTACTTCATGTTTATGGTGGTTAATAGTTATGTTATGATGAAATCTCAAGAACACTAAAAGATCATAAACATAAGTCTTGTAACATAAGCTTAAAGATGTAGAAACAAGATGAAATAATAGTAGTATGATGTTGTTTGAATGTATTGATGATTTCTTGATGGTTACTAGTAATATGATGGTTAGTCATCATATGAGACTTGTTAAGTTATGATTAAAAACATGGTTTAACAAGTTAGGATGATTATGTGTGTACATGAAATAATCATCCACTAGAGAAGACATGAACTTGAAAGTAGGATGATTTTTCTTGAAAAATAATCAACCAAGTAGACTAGTAATCTTTTAAATTCAAGCCTTAAGGATGGTTTTCCTAAATAAACCAAGATTAAAAGATGATTTTGAATGGTTATTACTTTTGTTAAACCTACACTATTTTAGTAACAAAATAAATGTAGTAAGTCTTGTAAAACATGAAAATATTGTGAGCAAGTATTTTTGTGAAATAAGTTCACAAGTTGTGAACCTCTAAAATTCCCGAGAATGAGATTTTAACAAAAGTAAACACACTTTAGAGGGTAACTAAACTCACTAAACACCCCACCAAGTTACTACGCGTTTTTTGAAAAACCAAGTTCATGTTGTTATGTAAGTGCATTGTTTTTAAACTTGACTAGTGTAATGTTGTTTAGTAACTTGTTGTTGATTGATTGAATGATTTCCGAAAAGAAAATGATATGCTAATAAGCATGGACACCTCCGTTTACAAAGGAAACTCTGGTAAAAATTTCTAAAAATGTAAACACTTAGAAAATATTTTATAGACAAGTGTTTACTAGTATATTTTAAACTATGTCTTTCAAATATAAACCTCGCCATAATTTTTGTTACAAAAATACAAAGTATCGGAGGTTGGTTTTTGTAAATAAAAATGGGTAAATATATATTTAGAATATATATTTTATACTAAGACACTTGTGTGAATATTTGTATATTTTGTGAACTAGTTATATTATTTTAGGGTAAAATAATATAACTTACAAATACCATGGAAAATCACAACTCCAAAATAATACCAAAAATCGCACGGAATGAATATTTAAGTTATACGCTTGATATTGTGAAACCAAACGCAAAGACATAACTTATAAAATATTCCAGAAAATACTCTTACACATATATTTTGGGTAAAATATTATTTTGGAAACTAAAGAAGTAAAAATATATTATTTTTGGGAAAAATACATATATTTTGGAAATATGTTATTTTTGGACAAATAAGTTAAATATATTTTCCTAAGTGGGACTTAAAAATATAATATTTCGGAGCTACAAAATACATGTATAAATACCCCCATTCTTGGGAAGGAAATACGGAGTTAAAATACTTCAGAAGTATGAATACGAAATAGTTGTCTAACTATTATTCCAAAACCTTAAAAATAATTTAAGTTAAAATAATTTATTTTAACAAATGATTATACCTTGGAATAATGTCAAGGAATCGTAACTCAAATGTAAATACAAAGGCAAGGCACGTCCCGATCGTCTAATAGACAGTAGTACATTGTAGGGAGTCGTGTTTGCTGACGAGACCGGAGGTTTGAGTACGATACAGGAGACGCACTACAGTGAGTTCATGTCCCCCTTTTCTCTTAACTGTTTTCAGTTTTATACTTCGGGGGTGAAATACATGTTACAATTATTACAGACACTTTTATACATGGTATGGTTAGCTTAAGGGGGGTTTACTACTTAGATCATGTGAAAGGTGGGTATAACACTTAAGGCCATTAATCCTCATTGTAGGACCGAGGGACATGAGTGATAGATCTATTTGGGTGTAGCGAGCCCACACCCATGCGGACCAGGGTGGCCCATGTGGTGACTGTGTCTTATTCCTGGAGACAAGTTTGCTAGGTTTGAGTACTTCCTGCACCGTTTCACACATACCAGTGGCTTTGCAACCCATTGGTGATCTCTTTTTCCTTAATTGCTACATACCAGGGATTTTCATACATACAGACATATTACAAAGGTTTATACATACTCACTTACACATGAACTCGCTCAACTTTTTGTTGATTTTTCAAAATTCAAACTACATGTATTTCAGGAAACTAGCGGATCTGGCGGGGTATGCATATGTCTAGCTGCGTTGAATAAAAGATGTCATCCATGGTAGTAGGTTTAGGAGGTGTAACCCTTACCTGGACGGGTTACATGTCTTTAAACCATGTTTTATTTAAAGTCTTTTGCTATGTCTCATGAACACGTCGTAAACAAGTATGGTTTGTAACTTATTTTAAGTGTCGACATTTTCAAACAATGATGTTGTGGTATTTTTAGACTTAATGAATGGATGAACATCTTGTGTTTTTATCATATAGCATTGTTATGATTGTTGCTATGGTATTAAAAAGTCACACCAAATAAACCCACGCTTCAGCAAAAGCGAGGGTGTGACAACTTGGTATCAGAGCCTCGATCATAGCGAACTAGGATTCTTTCTCGAGTCTAGACTATGATCATCAGGGCTCTCACGAAAATGTTTTCAAACACTTTTACATTGCATACACTATACGTCCAGATCCAGGGTACAAACATTTTTACAAACAAAAGGCACAAATACACATTTCAAAAGGGTATATTTATAATTCAGTCTTAGAGACTGAGGGAGGATCAGTCTTAGAGACTGAGGGAGGATCAGTCTTAGAGACTGAGGGAGGATTTAGTCTTAGAGACTAGGGAAATTTGGTCTTAGAGACCAGGGATCTAGTCTTAGAGACTGGGAGGTTGGTCTTAGAGACCAGGGAGTTTAGTCTGAGAGACAGGGGAGGATAGTCTAGAGAAGACTAGGATGATTACTTGCTTACATTGTTGTGACTTACATGCTTATTTGATTACATGTTGATATATGTGCATATGTGTGGTTGTGTTACAGACACCATGCCATGATCTTCTGATACCGGAGTGTCAGACACATTGGATCCTATGGCGATTGTGTCGGACGACGAGATTGTCTCTGAGGATGATGTCTATACATCGGATACCACTAGTACGGACGATGACGATTTCGAGCCTTTTGCTTTGCCAGATGTCGGAGACGATGTTCAGCTCGCTGATGGTATTCTAGTCGGGGATCTACCTCTTGCTGAGATCCCTGCTCCCATTCCCCTTGCTGCAGTTCCTGTTGAGGATCTGCCACTTGCTGATGATGTCGTTGTTCCTGTCATTGAGGTTCCGGTTATGGAGGTTCCTTCTGATTCTTCTGGTCCAGACTCTTTTGAGTCAGTATCATCTTCTACTCTCCATGCGCTGGGGTTACAGCGATACCCCACCGACTCAGATTTCGATATGACCATGTCAGCTGCATCTGATCAGGACCCTGATTTTGACCTTGCTGATGACCCCGATCATGAGTTCGACCTAGCTGATGACGCCAAGCATGAGATAGACTTTGCTCCTGATGAGCAGCCATTCGAGGCCCCTGTTTCACCTCACGATTTCGACCCAGATCACGAGATTGGGCTTATGCACGATGATCAGCCCCTAGAGGCTCCTGTTGCTCCTATCGATCAGCCCCCTGTTGTACCCGCTGATCTAGATCTAGCCCAAGCTGACCCTGTTCCATCGCCAGGTCATGACCCTGTCTTTGCTGAGATACCTGATATTGCACTGATATTACCTGATCCAGTACTTGTGTTTGATGATCATGCTCCGTTTGCCGCCAACATCGATCTGAGATATGCTGACACCCACAATGGGTGGGTCGATGATGACGATTATCCCCCACATGTTAGACCAGTCACTCCCCCTCATGCACCCATCTCTGCACCGATTGATGTTACTATCGCCACCCCTGATCCCTGAGTCCCGGGAACGGGCGGCCGCGAGCCAGTTTCGGTGGTATCTCGTAGTTTCTAATTTGGCAGCGGAATTTTTCATCAGAACCGTAGTTAGGAAATGTTTATCAGAGTAAAACCACCATATTTGATATTAATAATAACATGGGCAAAACCCAAGTTTCTTATTACAATACATTTATAGAGATAAACCCTATTTTATTGAATTTAAAACATCGTTTATTAGGTAACTTTCATAGCCACATTTTTCCCAAGCCTTCAATGCTCTCCAGCTGGCTTGTTACTAATTGGCTATCACATTGGGTTACCTGAAACGCGTTTTAAAAACATTTGTCAGTCGGAAATACTGGTGAGTGAATCCCAGTTTAATCAAGAAACATTTTATTAATTAAAACAGTATTGAGAGCGATCACATTGTTTATGTCTACACAATTACTCCATTTGGTACTATCAATCCACTGACTTGTGGGTCATATTACACATTGGTTAACTCATTGTCCAATGGTAACGTACTGTCAACCTTGACTTACTACTCACAGTGTAGTAAATTTTGTATACAAAACCCCAACATACCGACAGTAATTGAAGAACTACAAAGACTCAATCACTGCTTAATCGCATTGTAAAATAATTAAGGTTTTGTAAAACATTACAAAAAGGTTAACAAAAAGAGGATAAACTCACATTGCTATATTAGGTTTCTTGTAAGGGTTTCCTGGATATAATCTATAATTTATGCAAATGTACATTGGTTAGTATCATAACCCTTTGAAAATATTAATGATATCCTCCCCGAGACGGCATTCCAACAACTACGTCGGGTAGAACCACGACAGTTGTTACGGAACCCTAAATCAATCGGGCAGAGTATCTATTATGAAACTGGGGTTATAATACTTACAACGGAGCAGAACTTTGCTAATTAGGGGGATATAATACACGACTATAATGTTTCTTCTACAGAATTTCGAGATTGAGAATGAATTGTGAGCGACGGAAAACGAAAACTGATGCGTTCTATTTATAGTTACTGAAATCGACTCTTAGGCGGCCTGCGTAAGAGTAGCCATAAGGCTACGCGGCCCGCGTCAACATGTGGTCAACGTGTAGCTTGTCCCGGTCACCAAGTAGGCCCGCCACGATGTCGACACGTGTCGGCCTAGGATGTCTCCGCGTTTAATGATCTCTAGCGGCCCTCGTAAGAGTCAGCTAAAGCTTACGCGGCCCGTATCAACTTAAGAAATCAGTGAAGTCCGGTCTCAACCTTGATACCGCCCGCGTGAAATGTTGGGGTGGGTCTACGCTGCCCGCCTTAACTTAACATTTTCAGATTTTTATTTATTTTATATGCTATAATATATTTCGGGCTCGGTTTTCACATACGGGGTGTATTATAAGACATAATGGGACATTTTACAGTATACTAAGGTGTCGGAAATATTATGAGGGTGTTGGTTTTACCGAGGGTTGTTACATTCTCCCCATGTTGTTTTAGAGCTCGTCCTCGAGATCTATTGAAACAAATGCGGGTATTTCTTTTGCATTTCTGATTCAAGCTCCCATGTGTACTCTGGTCCTCTTTTGGAGTCCCACTTCACTTTGACTAGAACTAGTCTCTTGCGTTTGAGATTCTTGACTTTCCTGTCTTCAATTTGTAGAGGTCTTTCTACAAACTTGAGTTGTTCATTTACCTCTATATCCTTAAGAGGTACTATCAATGATTTATCAGCTAAACACTTTTTGAGATTAGATACATGAAACACATCATGTATTCCTGCCATTTCCTCTGGCAGTTGTAGCTGATAGGCTACATGTCCTATTCTTCTAATAATCTCAAAAGGTCCAATATACCTGGGACTTAGCTTCCCTCTTTTGATGAATCTTACCACTCCTTTCCAAGGAGAGACCTTCAACAATATTTTATCTCCTACTTGAAACTCCAATGGCTTGCGTCGGTTATCGGCATAACTCTTTTGTCGATCACGTGCTGCTTCCAGTCGTTCCTTGACTTGAATAATCTTGTCAGTTGTTTCTTGCACTATCTCAGGTCCATATAGTTGCTTTTCCCCAATTTCTGCCCAACAGACTGGGGTTCGACACTTTCTTCCATAAAGTGCTTCGAATGGTGCAGCATTGATACTTGTGTGATAACTATTATTATAATAAAATTCTATTAAAGGTAAGTGATCGTCCCAATTACCTCCAAAATCAATTACACAAGATCTAAGCATATCTTCCATTGTCTGAATTATCCTTTCGCTTTGTCCGTCCGTTTGAGGATGATAAGCGGTGCTTAGTTTTAGCTTGGTTCCCATTGCCTTTTGGAAACTTGACCAAAAATGAGAGGTAAATCGACTATCCCTATCAGAAATAATTGATAAAGGAATGCCATGTAAAGAAACAATTTCATTTACATACAATTTAGCTAATTGTTCCATACTAAAAGTTTCTTTCATTGGTAGGAAATGAGATGACTTAGTTAGCCTATCTATAATCACCCAAATTGTATCATTTCCTTTCTTTGTTTTGGGTAATTTAGTAACAAAATCCATTGTTATCAATTCCCATTTCCACACCGGCATTTCTAATTGCTGTAACAAACCTGAGGGTTTCTGGTGTTCATCTTTGACTTGTGAACATGTTAAACATTTAGAAACATAGGCTGCTATGTCTTTCTTCATTCCTATCCACCAGAAATTTTTCCTTAAATCCTGGTACATTTTATCACTCCCTGGATGCATCGTATATTTAGATTTATGGGCTTCTTCTAGTATACGATGACGTAGGTTTCCTAATTTAGGTATCCATATTTTCTTTTCATGGAATCTCCAAATTCCATCTGTTCCTTGTTTTAATTCCTTTAACATACCTTTTAATTTTTCAGAATCATCCTTGATTACTGATTCTTGTGCTTCTCTTATTTGATCATTTAAATCTACTTGTAGATTTAATTTAAGAAAACGTACCCTTCTTGGCTTTTCATGATACTTTCGGCTTAAAGCATCTGCCATTACATTTGCTTTTCCTTCATGATACTGGATATCACAATCATAGTCACTAAGCATCTCCATCCAGTGTCTTTGTCTCATATTCAACTCCTTTTGCTTGAAGATATACCTTAAACTCTTATGATCGGTGAATATGGTAAACTTACTACCATAAAGGTAATGTCTCCAAATCTTAAGAGCAAAAATTATAGCTCCTAATTCTAAATCATGAGTTTAATAATTCTCTTCATGATTCTTAAGTTGTCTAGATGCGTAAGCTATAACCTTTTGGCGTTGCATCAACACACATCCATAACCTAATTTAAAAGCATCGCAATAGACTACAAAGTCTTCAGCTCCTTCTGGTAATGCTAATATGGGTGTATGAGTTAATCTTTGCTTAAGAATTCTAAATGCTTCTTCTTGTTTTAATCCGCATTCAAACTTAACAGATTTACAGGTTAACTTAGTTAAGGGAATGGCTATTCTAGAGAAATCTCGAATAAATCTTCTATAATAACCGGCCAATCCTAAGAAACTTCTAACCTCGGTTGGTGACTCAGGGGTTTTCCATTTAGTAATTGCCTCAATCTTTGTTGGATCTACATGAATTCCTTCATGATTGACTAGGTGTCCAAGGAATTGTACTTGTTCTAACCAAAATTCGCACTTAGAAAATTTAGCATAAAGCTTTTCCTTTCTTAATAGACTTAAAAGTGCGTGCAAATGTTTTGCATGATCCTCCTTATTCTTAGAGTAAATTAGAATATCATCTATGAAGACAATTATGAATTTATCCAAATATGGCTTACATATTCGGTTCATCATGTCCATAAATGCAGCTGGTGCATTAGTTAAACCAAATGGCATGACAGTAAATTCATAATGGTCATACCTTGTTCTGAAAGCGGTTTTAGGAATATCCTCTTCCTGTACCTTTAACTGATGATATCCTGACCTTAAATCGATTTTAGAGAAAAATCGAGCTCCTTGTAGTTGATCAAACAGATCATCGATTCTCAGTAATGGGTACCGATTCTTAATCGTGACCTTGTTTAATTCACGGTAGTCAATGCACATACGCATTGATCCGTCTTTCTTTTTAACGAACAGTATCGGCGCTCCCCATGGCGACGAACTTGGCTGTATAAATCATTTCTCTAAAAATTCATCTAATTGTTTCTTCAATTCTTGCATTTCTGCAGGTGCCAAATGATAAGGTGCTTTGGCAATTGGTGTGTTCCTGGTAGCAGGTGAATTCTGAATTCAACTTCTCTGTCTGGAGGTAGTCCTGGTAATTCTTCTGGAAAGATATCTGAAAACTGTGACACTACTGGAATGTCTTTTAGTTCTTTTCCTTTAGTGTTAGTGATTATAGAAATCAAATACACTATAGAGCCTTTTCCTATATAGCTTGCAGTTTTCATCAGAGAGATGAATTTTGTGGATCTAAAGGGCTTATCTCCTTTAATTGTGATCGTTTTACCTTTTGGTGAATTTACTTGTATTAACTTTTGATCACATAAAATACTGGCTTTATTGGCTATTAACCAATCCATTCCTAAAACAACATCAAATCCTACCAGATTCACGGGATAAAGATTTGCAATAAATTTCTGATTTAAAATTTCTATTCTTACTCCCTGCAAGATTTCAGAAATCCTAACGGTTTCTCCATTAGCGGTCTCTACTAGGCATTCTAGTGGTAGTTTAGTTAATGACTGATTTAGAATTTTGCAAAATGATGTATTAATAAAACTTTGGTTTGCACCAGAGTCAAATAATACTTTAGCAAATATATCATTAACTAAAAACGTACCAGCTATGACATCTGGAATTATCTTGGCTTCATCTGCAGTCAGAACAAATGCTCTAGCATTTTTAGTACTCTTGTTGTTTGTAGCTGGAGCTAATTTCGGACAGTTTGGCCTGATATGACATTTTTCTCCACAGTTGTAGCATAATCCATTACTGGATTTCCTCTTGCAATTTTCTTCCTTGTGTCCTGGCATCTTGCAATAATTGCAGAGAGTGGATCATTTTCCCGAATGCTTTTTCTTGCAGACCTTGCAGTATGGTGCAGAGGTAGAACCCATATTCCTACGATTAAAATTTCCAGAACGAAATTCTTGAGTAAGCCTTTGGGTTAGGTTTCTCCTCTAGTCTTCTTCTCTAGTACAGATTAACTCATATGTCAAGGTATTTGTTAGTTCTACAGCTTCTTCTATAGTTTGAGGTCTAGCTGCCTTGACTACATGTCTAATCTCTCCAATTAATCCCCAGATATAACGGGAGATTAACACCGGTTCTGGTGAAGCAAGGGTTGGCACTATTCTAGCATATTCAAAGAATAACTTCGTGTACCCCTTACTATCCACTCCATTCATCCTAAGATTTAGGAATTTGTTTGCTATTTGTTCCTTTTCATTAGGAGGGCAGAATTTTCTTTCTACCATATTCCTAAATTTTTCCCAATCCATACTATAAACCCTATCACTTCCTCTAGACTGAAGGATAGTGTTCCACAATTCTAAGGCTGCATTCTTAAATAGATTGGAAGCAAACATTATCTTGTCCTCTTCCGCACATTTACTTATTTTCAGAACAGCCTCAGTCTTTTCTATCCAGCGTAGAGCTGCAATAGATTCTTCATTGCCCGAGAATTCTATTGGTTTACAGGACCAGAATTCTTTGTATGAACAACCGTAAGGCACGGTTCTTCTTCTTTTGGGAATGGTCAATTGAAGTATTGGTCCATTGTTCACGCTGTGTTCTGGTTCAATTGGTCGCTTACTGCTATGTTTGCTTTTATTATTTGCTTCTTGAACCGTTTGAAGAATAAATGACATTGCATCTATAATTCCTTGTGCCACTATATGTTGGATAGCACTATTATCCATCTGGTTTCCATTGTTATTGATGCTTGGATTTTCATTAACCACGTTAATGTTACTCTGGTTATCGTTATTCAGATTTCCTTGATTTTCTTCGTCGGCCATCTGAATTTTAAACATTTACCCCATATTAATATCACAAGATAATAAGTAATATCATAATTCACATGACACGCAATCTAGCCAAAAACGGCGATCATTGCGACTTGTACTCTATTTTCATATACTATGCGTCTATTACACACTAGTACTGAAATAAAGATTACAATACTAACAGAAAGAAAATTACACTAATAGTACTATGCATCCGTACACACATATTTTATTTTATTTTTATTTTATTATATTATTATTATTATTACTACTATTTCCTCCATTCTCACATTCAAGGATATGGATTTATCCAAAAATCCATATTGCGTTCATCGTATTTCTATACGAGACGCTCTCCCACCTCACGCATTCTCTCACTGCTTTCTAAAATTTCCTCCCCGAAAGTCCTAAGTTCTTGCACGTTTTCTGCACTCATTGAGGGTGCAGGTTCTCGGACTGGGTTTGGAATCTGGGGTGCGGGTTCCTGATATGGGGGTGAAAGTTCCTGAAATTGGTAAGGATCCTCTAAGATCTCCCTAATGTAGTTATTATGGTAATAGGGATCTAAAGGGTCCATACCTGGGTAGGCTTCTATGTTCTGTATGGGTGGGTATTCCTGGATAGGGTAACATTGCATAAAGTCCCTATTATCGTCCCACCAGGGGTCGTAATTTGGGTCTAGGGGGTTTGGTGCAGGTACCCTAGGGATTTCTTCTGGGTTAAAGTCATGCATCTCCACTTGGTTATCAGGAATTTCTATCTCCATGGGTTGTTCTGGGTTTTGTGGTTGTGGGGCCACTAGTTGTTCCAAACTCGGGGCAGCAGCAGTTGTAGCTTGGATATGGAAATTAGCTAGACTTCTATTAAGCATATCCTGTGTATGGGCATCTGTCTTACGCTTAGCAGCCGCTAAAACTCTTTGCTGTTGCAACTTTCGCATTCTTTTCCTACGAGCAAAGGCTTCCTTACTGAACCATCCTCGTTTCTTATGAGGGAATGGCTCTTCTGACTGAGCTCTAAAAGCAAACACTCCTTCTTCCTGATCAGCAGTATACCCAGAGAGGGCATGCTGTGAAGAGGTACCTTCACTCCTAGGTGAATCAGACAACTGACGATTTATGTCTGAGGGTCCTTGATCACTCATACTGTAAACTAACAGATAGTCAAATAACACATAACAATTAAATACAGTTATGCACGTATTTTCATTATTTCCTAACACAAAATTTAAAATTTAAGTGTCAGCAGAACACTTCTTTGGCTCAGACCAGTGGCTAGGCTCTGATACCACCTTCTATCGCCACCCTCCCGGGAATGGGCGGCCGCGAGCCAGTTTCGGTGGTATCTCGTAGTGTCTAATTTGGCAGCAGAATTTTTCATCAGAACCGTAGTTAGGAAATGTTTTTCAGAGTAAAACCACCATATTTGATATTAATAATAACATGGGCAAAACCCAAGTTTCTTATTACAATACATTTATGGAGATAAACCCTATTTTATTGAATTTAAAACATCGTTTATTAGGTAACTTTTATAGCCACATTTTTCCCAAGCCTTCAATGCTCTCTAGCTGGCTTGTTACTAATTGGCTATCACATTGGGTTACCTGAAACGCGTTTTAAAAACATTTGTCAGTCGGAAATACTGGTGAGTGAATCCCTGTTTAATCAAGAAACATTTTATTAATTAAAACAATATTGAGAGCGATCACATTGTTTATGTCTACACAATTACTCCATTTGGTACTATCAATCCACTGACTTGTGGGTCATATTACACATTGGCTAACTCATTGTCCAATGGTAACGTACTGTCAACCTTGACTTACTACTCACAGTGTAGTAAATTTTGTATACAAAACCCCAACATACCGGCAGTAATTGAAGAACTACAAAGACTCAATCACCGCTTAATCGCATTGTAAAATAATTAAGGTTTTGTAAAACATTCCAAAAAGGTTAACAAAAAGAGGATAAACTCACATTGCTATATTAGGTTTCTCGTAAGGGTTTCCTGGATATAATCTATAATATATACAAATGTACATTGGTTAGTATCATAACCCTTTGAAAATATTAATGATATCTTCCCCGAGACGGCATTCCAACAACTACGTCGGGCAGAACCACGACAGTTGTTACGGAACCCTAAATCAATCGGGCAGAGTATCTATTATGAAACTGGGGTTATAATACTTACAACGGAGCAGAACTTCGCTAATTAGGGGGATATAATACCCGACTATAATGTTTCTTCTACAGAATTTCGAGATTGAGAATGAATTGTGAGCGACGGAAAACGAAAACTGATGCGTTCTATTTATAGTTACTGAAATCGACTCTTAGGCGGCCCGCGTAAGAGTAGCCATAAGACTACGCGGCCCACGTCAACATGTGGTCAACGTGTAGCTTGTCCCGGTCACCAAGTAGGCCCGCCACGATGTCGACACGTGTCGGCCTAGGATGTCTCCGCGTTTAATGATCTCTAGCGGCCCGCGTAAGAGTAAGCTAAAGATTACGCGACCCGTATCAACTTAAGAAATCAGTGAAGTCCGGTCTCAACCTTGATACCACCCGCGTGAAATGTTGGGGTGGGTCTACGCTACCCGCCTTAACTTAACATTTTCAGATTTTTATTTATTTTATATGCTATAATATATTTCGGGCTCGGTTTTCACATACGGGGTGTATTATAAGACATAATGGGACATTTTACAGTATACTAAGGTGTCGGAAATATTATGAGGGTGTTGGTTTTACCGAGGGTTGTTACAGTTACCCCTCATTTTCCCCATGTGTCAGATATCCATCGCACCGACCTTCCTATCACTTTTCTCCAGGACATTCCTCCACCTCGTCCTGGGGAGGGATCTTCGAGACAGCAGCCTGCTTTTGTCCCGCCTATGTCGTCAGCTGTTCCATTCATGTCTCAGCTTCCTCGCACTACATCACCTTTTGCACCCTTGGGCGGGCCATTCCTGTGGTCTTCGCCCAATATCATGCCTTTGTCAGACCCATACCACCCTTTTTATGTTGGATGCACCACAGATGACATACTTATATCCCTGCAGTTACAGCAGGATGCTTTGAGCCGACGAGTCCAAGAGCTGGAGAGGACTCCGCGTCCTCCCCCTTGTTATTGTCAGTCTCCATTTGCTACACCACTAGCTCCTCTCGGACTGCACCCGGATTCTGATGTCCGCTTCCTCACTCCGGAGTAGCAGATTGCTTACCTGCTGCGCGTTATCCACGCCCTCGAGGAGGATTGGGTGCATTTGCACCGTTTGCTTTTCTTCCCTCCTCCACCTCCTCCTCCGCCATCAGCGTAGCTATATTTTTGGTTTGGTGCAGGTAGATTGTTTTGGTGAGAGAGTCGCAATTGGGCCAACATATGAAGACTTTTGGAAGACCACGTTTTTGTATATGATTTGTGTAGACTCACTTGTATTTTGGGGTGATGTAACCCTATGATCTTATTTTGATGTATGATGTACTGTGAAACATGTAAAACTATATTGTGGTCATGATTAAATGAAAGCTCAATGGCAACGTTCTCACTACATGCATTGTTGAATTATTTGTTTTATATTATAACATGGGATGTTATGTGTTATGAGGTTGATGGATGTCATTACATACGCATATTACTTACTATACTTACTATGACCTGACCAATATGATCTTCTTTTAGAAGATGCCTCCACGACGAGACACACGTTTGCCTACCACTGAGGCAGAATTGCAAGCAAGAATTTCGCAGGCCATTGCTGATTACGAGGCCTCCCACGCTGAGACCAGCGGGAATACCTCAAGAAACAACAACCCACCAAATGGTTGCACCTACAAACAATTTCTTGACTGTAAGACCTTAAACTACGACGGCACTGGACGCGCTGTTGCATTCGTCAGATGGGCAGAAAAGACGGATTCTATTTTAAGGATGAGCAAGTGTGCCCCTGAACAGCAAGTTACATACATCTCAGGGCTCTTTCTTGATAGTGCTTTATCATGGTGGAATCTGCAAGTACAGACCCTGGGAGAGGCGGCGGCATATGCATTGACATGGACTGAGCTGAAGGAGCTCATGAGGAAGAAATATTGTTCACGGGCCGAAATACAAAAGCTGGAAACGGAATTCTGGAATCTTAAAATGGATGGCCCGAAGATCGCCGAGTATGTTCAGAGGTTTCATGATTTGTCCCATGTGGTACCATACATGGTTACGTCTGAATTCAAACGTGTGGAGCGTTTCATCTGGGGGTTGGCACCTCAGATTATGAGCATGGTTACATCGTCAAAACCGGCAACAATTACTGAAGCCATCGATCTGAGTGTGTCACTAACTGAGGAAGCCATCAGGCTAAATAAGTTCTCAAATGCTGATCAGAAAAAGAAGGAGACTCATGTGGAGTCGTCTGGCGAGAACAAACGGAAGTTCTCCAACATTAAAAAGGGTACCAGCAGTGCCAGCAGGAAGAAGGAGGTGAACCCACCAGTTGAAGCTAAAACTGGTGCTGAAGTCAAGGGAAAGGGATACATGGGCGCTTTGCCCAAATGTGATATATGCCTGTACCATCATTCTGGTCAGTGCAGGTTAAGGAAATGCGAGTCTTGCGGGAAGGAGGGCCATTCGAAGAATACATGCTGGGTTGGTACTGGTGCTGGTCGTGGTAACAATGGTCAAAGGGGTTTTGGTAACAACAATCGCGGTGGTAACGGAAATGGGAACCGCGACGGTGGAAATGGTAATCGTGGGAATGTTGGGAACCAAGCTGGGAACCGGGGAGCAAACAATGCTCAAGGTGGTAATGGTAACAGTCAAGGACCGGGATGTTTTAACTGTGGAGACATCGGGCACTTCAAGCGCGAATGCCCAAAACTCAATCAAGCTCGTGGAAGGGTATTCAACATTGGAGCAAGGGAAGCACGCCAGGACCCGAATGTTGTCACTGGTACGTTCCCTATTAATCAAAGCTTTGCATCTGTACTATTTGACACTAGTGCCGACTATAGTTTTGTATCACTAGAATTTAAGAAAATGCTTGGGTTAACTGCTAGTAAATTAGACATTCCGTACTCATTTGAACTGGCTAATGGAAAGCTAGTTGAAACGAATGAAGTTATCAGAGATTCCGTAATAGAGCTGGGAGAACACGAGTTTACACTGGATCTACTGCCAGTCGAGTTGGGAAGCTTCGACGTGGTAGTAGGGATGGATTGGTTGTCAAGCAACAAAGCCGAAATTGTATGTCTCGAGAAGACCATTCGCATTCCATTGGCGGATGAAGAAACGATTGTGGTACACGGAGAAAAGCGCGATATGCCCTTAAGGATCATTAGCTGTTTGAAAGCTAGAAAATGTTTGAAGAAGGGATGTGTTGCTTTCTTGGCACACATCGTTGATAAAGAAGCCGCTGAGCCGAAGATAGAAGAAATTCCAGTCGTGAAGGAGTATCCTGAAGTCTTTCCAGAAGACTTGCCAGGATTGCCACCCCAGAGACAAGTCGAGTTTCATATTGACTTAGTTCCAGGTGCCGCGCCTGTAGCTAAGGCACCTTATCGACTTGCACCTTCTGAGATGCAAGAGCTGTCAACGCAACTTCAGGAACGATTGGATAAAGGATTTATCAGACCAAGCTTCTCGCCTTGGGGAGCTCCAGTTTTGTTCGTTAAAAAGAAGGATGGTAGTTTTTGCATGTGTATCGACTACCGGGAGCTGAACAAGTTGACAATCAAGAATAGATATCCTTTGCCACGAATTGATGACCTGTTCTATCAATTACAAGGTTCAAGTTTTTACTCAAAGATCGATCTACGATCAGGTTATCACCAATTGAGAATACAAGAGGAAAGTATTCCAAAGACTGCTTTTAGGACTCGCTATGGACATTACGAGTTCCTGGTCATGCCGTTTGGTTTGACAAACGCGCCAGTCGTGTTTATGGATCTAATGAACAGAGTCTGTAAGCTGTACCTCGATAAGTTTGTAATCGTGTTTATTGATGACGTTTTGATTTATTCATAGACGAAAGAAGAGCACGAACAACACTTAAGAGCCATTCTAGAGCTACTTAAAAAGGAGAAGTTGTACGCTAAGTTCTCGAAGTGTGAGTTTTGGTTACGCGAAGTCCAGTTTCTTGGTCATGTGGTTAATGGAAATGGAATTCATGTGGATCCCACAAAGATCGAGGCGATCAAGAACTGGGAAACTCCTAAGACACCAACCGAGATTCGACAGTTTCTAGGTTTGGCTGGTTATTATCGCAGGTTCATTGAGGATTTCTCGAAAATCGCTCAACCTTTAACCACTCTCACACAGAAAGACAAGAAGTTTGATTGGGGAGACAAACAAGAAGAAGCATTTCAACTGTTGAAAAACAAGCTCTGTGACGCGCCAATCTTATCACTACCCGAAGGCACGGACGACTTCGTGGTATATTGTGACACCTCGCGTCAGGGTTTAGGCTGCGTGCTAATGCAACGTCAGAAGGTTATAGCATATGCATCTCGCCAGTTGAAAGTCCACGAGAAAAATTACACCACGCATGATTTGGAATTGGGCGCAGTGGTGTTTGCATTGAAAATCTGGCGACATTACTTATACGGCACGCGATGTACAATCTTCACTGATCACAAGAGCCTGCAGCACATATTTGATCAGAAAGAGCTTAACATGAGGCAAAGACGCTGGGTAGAACTATTGAATGATTATAATTACGAGATCAAGTATCACCCGGGAAGGCGAATGTGGTCGCCGATGCCCTAAGTCGAAAGGAAAGGATCAAGCCCATAAGGGTTAGGGCTTTGGAAATGATTATACAGACATACCTCTCATTGCGTATTCGTGCCACGCAGAGAGAAGCTCTCAAAGGGGAAAACCTTGCGAATGAATATCTCCGTGGGATGGAGAAGCAATTGGTACCAAAGGAGGATGGAACATTGTGTTTCTTGGGAAGAATTTGGGTTCCCCTCTTTGGTAGTTTGAGAAATGTTATTTTTGATGAAGCTCACAAGTCACGGTACTCGATCCATCCAGGATTGGACAAAATGTACCAAGATCTAAAGGATTTCTACTGGTGGCCAAGAATGAAAGGCGATGTTGCAATATATGTTGGCAAATGTTTAACTTGCGCCAAGGTAAAAGCCGAATACCAGAAACCTTCAGGTCTCTTGCAGCAACCTGAAATACCCCAATGGAAATGGGAACAAATTTCTATGGACTTCATAACGAAATTGCCAAGGACGCCCAAGGGTCATGATACAATTTGGGTAATAGTAGACCGTCTAACGAAGTCTGCGCACTTTTTGCCAATCAAGGAAAAAAACAACACGAGTAAACTTGCTGAAATATACATGAGGGAGATTGTTGCAGACATGGAGTGCCTCTCTCAATCATCTCTGATAGAGATGGGAGATTCGTGTCAAGGATTTGGCAATCCTTTCAAGAAGCATTTGGTTCTTAGTTAAATCTGAGTACTGCGTTTCACCCGCAAACTGACGGACAGAGTGAACGGACGATTCAAACATTAGAAGACATGTTGCGAGCTTGCGTAATGGATTTAGGTGGAAGTTGGGACACTCACCTACCATTGGTTGAATTTTCATACAATAACAGTTATCATGCAAGCATCCAAGCCGCACCGTTCGAAGCTCTCTATGGGCGTAAGTGTCGATCACCCTTATGCTGGCTGATGCGGGTGATAGACAGCTTGTTGGCCCGGAATTGGTCCAGGAAACGACAAATAAGATTGCACAGATCTGAGAGCGCATCAAAGCGGCTCGTGATCGACAAAAGAGTTATGCGGACCTGAGAAGGAAATCTCTGGAATTTGAGGTGGGAGATATGGTTTTGTTGAAGGTTTCACCCCGAAAGGGTGTGGCACGTTTTGGAAAGCGTGGGAAGTTAAATCCACGATACATTGGTCCATTTAGAATCCTGCAAAGGATTGGGCTTGTAGCATACAAATTGGACTTACCTGCTGAACTAAATGGCATTCATGATACATTCCATGTATAAAATTTGAAAAAGAGTCCAACTCAAGAAACAGTGGTCATTCCTGCCGACGAAGTTCATATAGACGACACGCTCCACTTTACTGAAGAACCCGTTGAGGTTACGGATTAGAAGGTTAACAAGACACGCCGGAGTAGTGTCAAACTCGTCAAAGTTCGATGGAATGCACGACACGGACCAGAATTCACGTGGGAGCGTGAGGATCGTATGAAAGCCAAGTACCCACATTTATTCCCCAAGACCCCTGCATCTAGTAGCAGAACTAAAATTTCGGGACGAAATTTCTCTAACAGGGGGAGAATGTGACACCCCTCACAATTACAGGTATCCGTACAATTAATTAATATTAAATTTGTGCTTAATGACTGTGGTTGATTACAACTGATGATTAAACTGCTTTCTGATTTCTGTTACATACATGCATATGCATCACATTTCATAATGTCACTCCATTTATTACACACAAACTTTAGTGACATACTTGATGCACAAAGCACAGTTAGCACAGTGAGCGGATAATTCGGGAATATACTGACAGTGCCAGTACACAGACAGACACTATTTTGAGGCCCAGAATGAGCCAGAGACAAGGTACTACACTAGTATGGAGTGTAGGGGAGTAAGGACCATAAGACTGCGTCACTAGGTGATAGTTTAGGTGCCGGAAAGTGCCTAAAACCCACTTAAAATACAAAATTCTGCATCTATTAACAAAATTCAGCATTTAAACATGCTAGTCTCTGGCAAAAATATGGCAAAATGGTCCTGTATGCTTTCCTAAGTGTCGGGAATTACAAGGGTCACTAAAAGTTACATAAAGGACACTTTACGATATCACTTAGCACTTTAACGAAACGGTATTTAACCAAACAACCGGACACTACCCGGAACACTAAAATATTATCAGAAACATTGTTTCACTCTTTCTGAGCTAGTATTGGTTCCCGAGCACTATAACATACTACATAAGACATGGTACACACTTAAACACAAGACACTTATTACAGACACTTTTATACATGGTATGGTTAGCTTAAGGAGGGTTTACTACTTAGATCATGTGAAAGGTGGGTATAACACTTAAGGCCATTAATCCTCATTGTAGGACCGAGGGACATGAGTGATAAATCTATTTGGGTGTAGCGAGCCCACACCCATGCGGACCAGGGTGGCCCATGTGGTGACTGTGTCTTATTCCTGGAGACAAGTTTGCTAGGTTTGAGTACTTCCTGCACCGTTTCACACATACCAGTGGCTTTGTAACCCATTGGTGATCTCTTTTTCCTTAATTGCTACATACCAGGGATTTTCATACATACAGACATATTACAAAGGTTTATACATACTCACTTACACATGAACTCGCTCAACTTTTTGTTGATTTTTAAAATTCAAACTACATGTATTTCAGGAAACTAGCGGATCTGGCGGGGTATGCATATGTCTAGCTGCGTTGAATAAAAGATGTCATCCATGGTAGTAGGTTTAGGAGGTGTAACCCTTACCTGGACGGGTTTCATGTCTTTAAACCACGTTTTATTTAAAGTCTTTTGCTATGTCTCAAGAACACATCATAAACAAGTATGGTTTGTAACTTATTTTAAGTGTCGACATTTTCAAACAATGATGTTGTGGTATTTTTAGACTTAATGAATGGATGAACATCTTGTGTTTTTATCATATAGCATTTTTATGATTCTTGCTATGGTATTAAGAAGTCACACCAAATAAACCCACGCTTCCGCAAAAGCGAGGGTGTGACAAAAGGTAGGAGTGGGACGGGGCGTAAAAGGGTGCCTTTATTCGATACGTGACACACACTTTTTATTATTATCTTATATTTAAAAATTATATAAAATCTATTGAATATAATTAAACAAAAACATTAATACTAATTAAAAAACAACATCTAAATCTAATCTAATCTAATCTAAATATGATAATACAGAAAGTGAATGAATAGTGTTTTGAGATGGTGTTGTATTGTGATTGGCTATTTAGGCGGTTCTCACGTGTGTCAAGTGGTGGCATCTGATGGTTGAGACACATACGCATTAAGAGGCAAGGCTTTCCATATTCCCCAACTCCTGATTCATGAAATTAATCACCCACCACCACACAGATCCAAAACCCTAAGTTATATTCTTTGACAATCGCCAAAACCGAACAACATACATCGCTAACCTAGAAGGTTAACCGACTTAGGGTTAGAAGGGGTGCTAATGGTTGATTAGGGATGGAAGGGGGAGTGGTTCAAAGCTGGGGTTAAGGGTGGTTTGTGGCGAGACATGGTGGTTGATAGCGGCGGCTAGGGTTCCGACGCGTCTGGGAAGCGCCGGCAACCCATCACTTATAATATATGTTTATAGTTGATGATTATTTTGAAATTGAAATTTGTTGATTGTTACAGTTACTGTTGTTGATAGCAGAAGCAAACCACTACAATATCTATGTTTACAGGAAAAGTCGAATTCTACTTGATTGGTTGTAAGTTCAAATATGATTTATCATCAAAACTGATTGTGTTATATATTTATATCATTTAGCAGATGTATGTTCCCTTTTTAATTATTAGTTTTATTTTTAAAGATTCCAGGATTTGAACAGAAATGATGAGCAATGGCAAAGTTTTGTGTTCTATTTTTGTTGGTACTATTGCAAGTTTTGATGAGGATAGTGATTTTGTAGGATTAAAGGCATAATTATGTTAATTTATGGTGTTTATGATCTCTGGTTTGTTCTTATTTTGGTTTCTTTAGTCTGCATGTATCCAACTTTATACCACTAGGAGCTATATAGAATGTGTATCTACTAATCATGTGGGGTTTCATGCATCATTTAACCATGACTGGACCTGATCCATGTATGTATTGTTCATACTGTCTGGCTACAAAATCTTTTAAGAACACACACAAAGATTATGAATCTATAAGTTTACTATGAACCATTTTAATTATTTATGGGCAGTTGGGACATCACCCTCACCCTATTTTCTTCTATATTAACTGTGATGGTAGCTTGTGAATGAATGTGGGTGTCACACCCCGATATTTCCACGTATCACCGGTGGGCCCGGTGGGGAGTACCGTGACGTAGTTGATATCATCATAGTCAAACAACACAATATTTAAATGCACAGCGGAAGCAAAAGATAAATATATTACAATCCAAATATAAAGTAATATCAAGTATTACAACGGAAAGTAAAGTATCCACAGACGGGTCTTAAAACATAAACATTGTTCAACAGACTTTAGACGCCTAGAACTTGCAAGATTCCTTATTAACGCCCTGAGCTTCCAGCCAATTACGTACTTGTACCTGTCACTTAGACTTTGGAAAATACGTCAGTTTTCACTGGTAAATACACTCAACCGACTCATTTGAAAAGAGTTTAAGAAAATTGATTTAGATGCACCAGGCACAAAATATTTTGACACTTTGATTAAAATGCACAAGGCAAAATTAATCTTTTATAACTTGGGACAATTATATTTATAATCTTGTATACAGATTTACATGTTCGTTGTACGTTCAGGGCCCGATGTAGAAACCGAGTCAAAGTTAACAGACACACCACAGTATAGGCCCACAAAAGAGTGGGATACCGTTTCCCTTATGCACTGTCAGGTGTATGCCTACATCCCGTGCATAAGTCGTGGCCATTTTATAATACAATGATGTCAAGGATATCCGGGACATGGTCATTAACCCCTAAAGGCTTTTATTTCAAACAATACAGATTAAAGAGGGTTACCTCAATAATTTAATCACAATCCAACTAAACATTCAATACCCGACCAAGCGGTATCATTATACCGTATCCCAAGCCCGTATAGGGAAAATAAGTTAAGAGTATTTACCTGAGCTAGCTCCTGTCTTAAATAGCAATAATTTAATAACTCAGTCGTATTCACTTAAGTAAGCGTAGGTACAATTTACCGGAAGGCTCTAGTCTGGAATGATGGTATAAATAACCAATTAGAATGCTAACGGGTCTTTAATTAAGCCTAAGCTTAGACTGATTAGTTTTAAGAAAGATACGGTTCAAACGCATGATAAGGCGAAGACCGGTTTAGAATGTGGTTTTGACCCAGCAAGCTTGTATTCTTGTTTAATATGGGTAACTTAAACACATTCTGGATTTTGAGACAAAACTGATATGGTTTGACCCGTTTCGGCTAATATATGCGAACTAGTCACATAAGCCGATCCGAATGCGACAAGTGCGTAACGAGTAACCAAAAGAGTCATATACAGGTTTCCTAAGTTAATATGCCTTAAATATGTTGTGATATCAGTAGGATACCTTCCATTATTCCCAAAACGCATTTAAACTCAAATTATGCCCCGTAGGGGCATTTTGGTCATTTTAAAGGTTATAAAAGAGATTATCTAAGTTTCTGAGATTCGGGTATGAATACATCAGTAAAATAACTTATTTTAATAGGTCATAATAGTTGGTAATAAGTCTTATGTGACAAAATGGTTTTAAACCTAAACTATGCGTTTAATACGCTTTAAAAGCTATTTTAAGCTATTTCCGGGTTATACAGGAAATCTGAGTTTTCTGATCAGGTTATAAAGTTCAAAATACTTTATTTATTATATAAAATCAGTAGCAATTGGATTGGTGTCAAAATATTATGTAAAACTCATTTTATGACCAAAAAGGGTATAATCGGTATTTACCGAATCAATGCCATAACCTTAGGTTATGAGCAGGTTAAAAATAATTAAAAATCTTTAAAAATATCAAAATATTATATTACATCAGAGGGTAAAAGGTTTGGTGTCAAAAATTGGGTTTAGATAGGCTTTATGCGAATTGCGCCGTTTAATTACTAAAAGGCGTTATAATTACGCTAATGAGCATAACTCCTAATCTAGACCTCCAACTGATGTGAAATTTTAGGGACATGTTTATAAATTAGTAGCAAAGATTATTGTCCTTTCACATTTCCAAAATTCTCGTTTTATGGTCAAAAGGGCATATTGGTTAACATTAGGCATTTAACGGAAACTTATAAACGAATCGGACAATCAACGATCCAACCACAGAGGGTCATGCTAACATGTAGCCTGGTCCTAAGGAAGCTCTAAGGCATTTCCAAATCATACTAAATCGGGTCAGAACTGAAGTCAAAGCAAAAGTCAAAGTTTTGCGACTTTCGGTTCTGAACCGGGTCTAAACAGAAAATTGTCGGGTTGAACATGTTTAGACATGTTCTTACATTAATTACCAAGTTATATTAATGATCAAATAGGTTGTATGGGTTCTACATTGCTAATTATGCATATATTGGAAAATAAGCATTCTGTTGACTTTTTAATAACAAGTTTGACCCGACATTTGACCTAGTTAGAGTGGGAATCAGAGGGTGCCCTTTTAAGGGTTTATTGGACACATAATTACCAACTTATAACTACTTTCAATTCGACTAATCACTGGACCATTAATGATTAATCGCTAAGTCAACCGTTAATTACGACGGTTTAACTTTTAAGCTTAAACTAAGTAAAAACTCAACTAAGAAAGGTTAAGCATACTTACTGAAGTCCTATGCTTGATTAGTGATCACTTGAGTCTGCTTTGGAGCGCCAGAAATGATCAGAAATGCTGAAGTGAGGTGTGATCAAATTGGTTGTAACAAGGGCCTTTATATAGTGTTCTAAACCTCATAGATTGTTGACAACAAGTGCTACCACTGATGTTTGATCACTAACAAGTGTCCCTAAGTGACTAGGGGTTGTTTAGGGGTCGTCCAAGATGAGGAAAATCGATTATAAGTCGGTTATAAGCTCACAACAGTCAACAGCCACAAATTTTGTCGCTGGGCAACCCTTGCGCACCGTAAGGGTATGGCTTACGGTGCGCAAGCCTTCTGCAGCAGCCAACAATTCTTGCAACTTTTGTATCTTGGCTCTTGGTCTTTCCAATGGTCAACCAAACTTATTCTCTTGCATTTTGAGCCCCTCAATTTTACTTATAAGGGCTTCAAGACTTGTTTAAACATTGGCAAGTCCTTGGTTAACTTTGTGCTTACCCGAAAAGTCATAATTTCCAACGTTGACGCTTTAACCCCTCGTATACGAATTTGATCATAACTTTCTCATACGATAACGAAACTTTATGAAATTTTTATCACACATTCTGGTGAGCATAATTAATCATTACAAAGCTTCGGGTTTGCTAAAAGGTCACTCAGAGGTATACTTTAAACATGTTGACACATTTAACCCCTGTGGTTTGTAATCTCTCACTTTCTTTCATATTTAGCCTCGTATGATCCATGATTTATTCGTTTGAAGGTTTAAACATTATGTAGGGTTATTGTAAAGTATATTTATCCATTTTTGATGATTTGAACCCTTATATTCACATACTTTCCATGTTTGTCAACTTTAGTCCTTCTAGAGTATTCTTTCACACGTTCAAGCTTATGACACGTGTCAATACATTATAGGACGTGAATTTTCGAGGTGTTACATCCTCACCCCCTTAAAAGAAATCTCAACCTTGAGATTTGCTAAAATGCTTGAAGTACTTTTGTCGCATAATGGACTTAACTTCTATAACATATTTGGAGTCTTTCCAAGCTCCCAAAGTGACCCCTATATTAGGTACATGTATCCTTTTGGAGCTTCTTAACCTGTCGATCCTTAATCGATACAGGATGCTCATCACATCATAAATCTGCATATCATTATGTGATAGTGTTTCTTGACTTATTGGCGAAACACCTCCTTCAGTCACTAGTGTGCAATGTATTGCGAGCTCTGCCAAGCTCCTTAAATAGGTTTTAGCTTATAAGCTACTTGATCTTGATACATTCGATTTCCTTCGAATGGTTCTATATATTCAGAGCTTAACTAGCCTGAAAATTTAACAATTTGGCACACCCTTCCTGGGTGATATCCCTTGTTGAACCCTATTCCTAAACAAGAATTTAGGAAGGTTGCTATTTTCCATTAATCCTTGATTTTCTGCCGAATACTGGCAACTTACAGATAATTAGGGATTTGTGTGATCTTATTTGTTGTTTCCAATGCAACTTTCAGATCCTGATAATTGAACTTACCAATCTATTGTCCTAACAATAGATGTTTAACATTCCATTTATACAAGGTCTCCAAAGGAGCAACCTTAATACTTACATATCAATTATTTTATAAAAGCTTATCTTAAGGCGGGATGGTTATCCCAACCATTGCTTAAAACAAATCTTAAGGAGTAGCTAATCCTTATAGCTAGTTGAATAACTCAACGATCCTGGGTAGTTGATGGTGATTCTTAATCGTTGTTAAAATAGGGTTGCGGTAATGAATGCATACGCAAAATAAACCGTCTTTCTTATCAAACTCTTGGAATATCGAGTTAGGTTATATGAATCTCTTATCTTAAAGTTTACTTAATTAGGGTTTCGATTATTCCATGATCAACACGGAGTTCTTACAACACTCCAACCCTAAGCGGGATGTTAATCTTAACTCTACATGTCTCTCGGGAGGTAAACAGGGTAGTCTTAGGAGAAGATAATCAAGGTACAAGGAGGTTACAGAGATTTTCCAAATCTCAGGCTCCAGTTCATCCATCCTTGCTGGTGTCAAATGAGTGACACATTTATGTTACGAGTCCACGGATTTCTTTACCAGGGAACATTTATTTGGACAATTCTATTCTGGATATCATCTTTGAATACCATTAGTTGACTTTAATACCGTATGACTATTGGAATATCTTTGTGGTTCCATGCATTAAACCTCCATACTGATCAGGCATGGAAGCAATCTATGGGACACACTAGGATACGCCAATCCTCATATGGCACTTTTATCAACATAGTTTGGCATTCGCAGGCGATAGAAAACATTGAGAAAAATAATAAAATAAAGTAATATATATTGTCGTACTCTTTTTGGGGAAGAGTACTCCAGATTCTTATGAAAGGATTATCTCCGGGGATGGGAGAGAGGGTCATTAAAGATTCCATTGGTAAATTATACCTTATTTTTAATATCTGAAGTTCTTATGAATGTAATCAAAAGTTTGCTAAGCTTATGGTTTACTAAAGGTTTATTATCCCTTGCATTAACGTAAAATACTTAGCAGATACAATCGATGCTAAAAGGTAAGGACGTACCTAATGCTATTATTGATATGCACTGTCTCTGGCATTCAACCGGTAGTTTAGGCGTTTCCTTTCTTATCCATCCTAGACTTAGCTGCTCCTTCCATGGCAGCCTTAGGGCAATTTGTACTGAAGTGGCCCCTTTCGCCACAACCGAAACAGTTTGCATTCTTTATGTCCCTACATCCGTGGGACTGGTGGCCAGTTCTTTTGCAGATGCCACTAGAAAGTACGTCAATTATATTTAGCCTAGGTCAAATAGGACCATCAATTGTGTTTAAGGTTTGGACCAAATCCATTACCTTTTTGGACAGGGAAACTCAATGTCACAACTGTCCTTGTCATAATGACAATCTTTAGATAGTTGGGAGGCTTGTCACGAAGGACATTAATAGTCATAGGCACGAGGGCCTTATCACCAGGGCATATTAGATATGGCACTTAAGGCATTGAGATATAAGCCGCAATCTTATTGGATCCGAGATCTTAAGGTTCGAACTTAGTTCTTCACCTTTGGACAGAGAGTCAAAGACTACAGCCGTCATCTCTTTGGAAGATAATTTATTTTGCCACAAAGGCTAGTCGATGGACATCATTCTGACTAACTGGATGATTGTGAGCTTCAGAGGAGTCAGCCGTGGTGAAGCTTTGAAGGCTACTAACCAAGTAGTAACAATTTGTTTAATTATATAGTGAATTGTCGACTTGACGACTAAATAGCCTTGGTGTAAATCAACCATACAGACCAATAGATAGTATTAAATTTATTTGATTATGCTTGGCCTAGGTTTTTAGATAAACCATCTCTGGCGTTTAAACGGAATATAATCCTTCATATTTATTAGACAGGGGACATAAGTCACGACTGCCAATGTCATACTAACATCTTTTATATATAGCACAAGGGCTTGTTCCAAAGGACTTTTGATGGCACAGAGGCCTTGTCACTAAGGAAATTTTAAAACATAATCAATGATTCCTTTGGATCGGAAAATTTCATAATTCATTGTCTTGACGAGAAGTTATGAAATAAAACTATCTTTTCATGTATACATCTTTGTCAGTAGGTATACATCCCCTTGGATGTTTTGATGTGTTCATCAAGTTCAATGTTTATTAGTCATGATTCCTTTTGATCATTTATGCTAAAATAAGGGGTTTGGAAAAATTTCCTAATATAAAGATGACAAGTGCGATTTTATCGCATCACTGTTGCCAGGAGTGTCATCATATTTATAATGTTACAAGGATTTGAATCCTTTGAATATGTTCTACCATCTTGGCCTCGTCTGGAATGACATATAGGCTATGTCGTACCTTTAAGATTCTTTTTTTAATATGTTACTTGCAGGGAAGGAAGGATATTTATTTTATTCAGGATTTTTATCATAAATCCTAATTTACAAGTTAACAATAGCACAAAAGGCCTAGTCGCGTAGACAAGTTTAATTTATAAGCCATGATTTCAGGGAATCGAGGCATTAAGGTTTGAATCAAAGTTCATTACCTTTTCTTGACAGGGAGTTGTAGGCTACCACTGTCTTTAGTCTCAGAGGACATTAACTATAGCCCGTAGGCATTTCCCTTCTAAGGGATGTTTATAATATGATCATCTTATAGGATGATGTAAGCCATGATTTTCAGAGAATCGAGGCATTAAGGTTTGAATCAAAGTTCATTACCTTTTCTGGACAGAGAGTCAAAGACTACTACTGTCTTTAGTCTCAGAGGACGTTTAGCATTTTCATTATAATTTATCCTAGTTATAAAACATTAAGGATATTAAGGTGGCGCAAAGGCCTAGTCACAAGGACAGTTTTTTTTTTAAATTTACAAGCCATGATTTCAGAGAATCGAGGCATTAAGGTTTGAACATATTTCATTACCTTTTCTGGACAGAGAGTCAAAGACATCAACTGTCTTTTGTCCCTTAGGACAATAAGTATGGCCCGTAGGCATTTCATCACTTATGGATGTTTATAATATGATCATCTTTATTTGATGATATTAGTCAGGATCGCATTGATCATACAGACTATTATGCTTGGACGTAGTCCAACATTTTTAGACGGGAGTCAGAGACCACCACAGTCGTTGTCTTATCGGACAGCAAGTTTGGCCCGTAGGCACTTCATCACTAAGGGATGATTATTTCAAATAAGGGAATTTAGATTAACCCCCTTTTTAAAGATTGTATGTGTGACTTTAACGATTCACAGTTTACCAAAAATGTTAACATACTTACAGATGTTAACAGGGATTGGAATCTTTTAGATAAGTTTTACCGTCTTGGCCATGTCTACAATGACATTTAGGCTAGGTTTTACTTTTAAGATTCTTTTAATATTTAACGCAGAACAATCCTAACTTGAATTGTTAACAAGGACCTGAATCTAATTGTGGAACTACCGTCTTGGCCCTGTCTCAAAATAACACGTGGCTAGGTCTTGTCCTTTTTAGATTTTTCCATTTTATTATAATGGTAGATCTTATAATATAGGAATGATATTTTAAATATAATCGTTCCATTAAAATTTAAACAAGTATATGGTTGCCCTAAACGGGACTTCTACAGAAAATGACTTACCCATGCAAGGGCTAATCAGGAAAATAACAAAGGAACAAAATAAGGGCAAAATAAAACGAATTTGGATTAGTCCTATGTTCTTGTCTAGACTCAAGAATGTGCAACTGTGTAACTGAGATTAAACACAAAAAGGCTAGCGTTTAATTCACTCAGTGTTGGCTCTGATACCAACCTGTCACTCCCCGATATTTCCACGTATCACCGGTGGGCCCGGTGGGGAGTACCGTGACATAGTTGATATCATCATAGTCAAACAACACAATATTTAAATGCACAGCGGAAGCAAAAGATAAATATATTACAATCCGAATATAAAGTAATATCAAGTATTAGAACGGAAAGTAAAGGATCCACAGGCGGATCTTAAAACATAAACATTGTTCAACAGACTTTAGACGCCTAGAACTTGCAAGATTCCTTATTAACGCCCTGAGCTTCCAGCCAATTACGTACTTGTACCTGTCACTTAGACTTTGGAAAATACGTCAGTTTTCACTGGTAAATACACTCAACCGACTCATTTGAAAAGAGTTTAAGAAAATTGATTTAGATGCACCAGGCACAAAATATTTTGACACTTTGATTAAAATGCACAAGGCAAAATTAATCTTTTATAACTTGGGACAATTATATTTATAATCTTGTATACATATTTACATGTTCGTTGTACGTTCAGGGCCCGATGTAGAAACCGAGTCAAAGTTAACAGACACACCACAATATAGGCCCACAAAAGAGTGGGATACCGTTTCCCTTATGCACTGTCAGGTGTATGCCTACATCCCGTGCATAAGTCGTGGCCATTTTATAATACAATGATATCAAGGATATCCGGGACATGGTCATTAACCCCTAAAGGCTTTTATTTCAAACAATACAGATTAAAGCGGGTTACCTCAATAATTTAATCACAATCCGACTAAACATTCAATACCCAACCAAGCGGTATCATTATACCGTATCCCAAGCCCGTATAGGGAAAATAAGTTAAGAGTATTTACCTGAGCTAGCTCCTGTCTTAAATAGCAAGAATTTAATAACTCAGCCGTATTCACTTAAGTAAGGGTAGGTACAATTTACCGGAAGGCTCTAGTCTGGAATGATGGTATAAATAACCAATTAGAATGCTAACGGGTCTTTAATTAAGCCTAAGCTTAGACCGGTTAGTTTTAAGAAAGATACGGTTCAAACGCATGATAAGGCGAAGACCGGTTTAGAATGTTGTTTTGACCCAGCAAGCTTGTATGCTTTTTTAATATGGGTAACTTAAACACATTCTGGATTTTGAGACAAAACTGATATGGTTTGACCCGTTTCGGCTAATATATGCGAACTAGTCACATAAGCCAATTCGAACGCGACAAGTGCGTAACGAGTAACCAAAAGAGTCATATACAGTTTTCCTAAGTTAATATGCCTTAAATATGTTGTGATATTAGTAGGATACCTTCCATTATGCCCAAAACGCATTTAAACTCAAATTATGCCCCGTAGGGGCATTTTTGTCATTTTAAAGGTTATAAAAGAGATTATCTAAGTTTCTGAGATTCGGGTCTGAATACATCAGTAAAATAACTTATTTTAATAGGTCATAATAGTTGGTAATAAGTCTTATGTGACAAAATGGTTTTAAACCTAAACTATGCGTTTAATACGCTTTAAAAGCTATTTTAAGCGATTTCCGGGTTATACAGGAAATCTGAGTTTTCTGATCAGGTTATAAAGTTCAAAATACTTTATTTATTATATAAAATCAGTAGCAATTGGATTGGTGTCAAAATATTATGTAAAACTCATTTTATGACCAAAAAGGGTATAATCGGTATTTACCGAATCAATGCCATAACCTTAGGTTATGAGCAGGTTAAAAATAATTAAAAATCTTTAAAAATCTCAAAATATTATATTACAGCAGAGGGTAAAAGGTTTGGTGTCAAAAATTGGGTTTAGATAAGCTTTATGCGAATTGCGCCGTTTAATTACTAAAAGGCGTTATAATTACGCTAATGAGCATAACTCCTAATCTAGACCTCCAACTGATGTGAAATTTTAGGGACATGTTTATAAATCAGTAGCAAAGATTATTGTTCTTTCACATTTCCAAAATTCTCGTTTTATGGTCAAAAGGGCATATTGGTCAACATTAGGCATTTAACGGAAACTTGTAAACGAATCGGACAATCAACGATCCAACCACAGAGGGTCATGCTAACATGTAGCCTAGTCCTAAGGAAGCTCCAAGGCATTTACAAATCATATTAAATCAGGTCAGAACTGAAGTCAAAGCAAAAGTCAAAGTTTTGCGACTTTCGGTTCCGAACCGGGTCTAAAAAGAAAATTGTCGGGTTGAACATGTTTAGACATGTTCTTACACTAATTACCAAGTTATATTAATGATCAAACAGGTTGTATGGGTTCTACATTGCTAATTATGCATATATTGGAAAATAAGCATTATGTTGACTTTTTAATAACAAGTTTGACCCGACATTTGACCTAGTTAGAGTGGGAATCAGAGGGTGCCCTTTTAAGGGTTTATTGCCCACATAATTACCAACTTATAACTACTTTCAATTCGACTAATCACTGGACCATTAATGATTAATCGCTAAGTCAACCGTTAATTACGACGGTTTAACTTTTAAGCTTAAACTAAGTAAAAACTCAACTAAGAAAGGTTAAGCATACTTACTGAAGTCCTATGCTTGATTAGTGATCACTTGAGTCTGATTTGGAGCTCCAGAAATGATCAGAAATGCTGAAGTGAGGTGTGATCAAATTGGTTGTAACAAGGGCCTTTATATAGTGTTCTAAACCTCATAGATTGTTGACAACAAGTGCTACCACTGATGTTTGATCACTAACAAGTGTCCCTAAGTGACTAGGGGTTGTTTAGGGGTCGTCCAAGATGAGGAAAATCGATTATAAGTCGGTTATAAGCTCACAACAGTCAACAGCCACAAATTCTGTCGCTGGGCAACCCTTGCGCACCGTAAGGGTATGGCTTACGGTGCGCAAGCCTTCTGCAGCAGCCAACAATTCTTGCAACTTTTGTATCTTGGCTCTTGGTCTTTCCAATGGTCAACCAAACTTATTCTCTTGCATTTTGAGCCCCTCAATTTTACTTATAAGGGCTTCAAGACTTGTTTAAACATTGGCAAGTCCTTGGTTAACTTTGTGCTTACCTGAAAAGTCATAATTTCCAACGTTGACGCTTTAACCCCTCGTATACGAATTTGATCATAACTTTCTCATACGATAATGAAACTTTATGAAATTTTTATCACACATTCTAGTGAGCATAATTAATCATTACAAAGCTTCGGGTTTGCTAAAAGGTCACTCAGAGGTATACTTTAAACATGTTGACACATTTAACCCCTGTGGTTTGTAATCTCTCACTTTCTTTCATATTTAGCCTCGTATGATCCATGCTTTATTCGTTTGAAGGTTTAAACATTATGTAGGGTTATTGTAAAGTATATTTATCCATTTTTGACAATTTGAACCCTTATATTCACATACTTTCCATGTTTGTCAACTTTAGTCCTTCTAGAGTATTCTTTCACACGTTCAAGCTTATGACACGTGTCAATACATTATAGGACGTGAATTTTCGAGGTGTTACAGTGGGTATGCGTGAATGGTGATGGATTGGGTGTTGACAACTTTTGTGTTGGTGGCTCCCGCCGCCATTGATGGTGCTCATGGAGATACGACGGTCACCGACACTGTTTTCTGTGACCAATGCATAGATGTCCAGTTTGGCGCTCTCAGGTATCCTCTTGTTGGTGAGTTTTAGTTTGTTTCATGAATGTCGATTTCTTTGTTTTGAACATTATAGCTTTTAAGTATTGTGTAGGGGTGAGAATATTGCCGACTTGTCCGCAGGGGGGGGGCAGTGCACGAGGATGTGATACCTGATCTCAAATCTATAACTGTATGCCAAACTTTATGAATTCTATTTTGAAAACTCCTTGAAAGTATATATTATAATTACAAAGCTGTTACATTCATATATAATATATAAAACTAAAAAAAGATTCGAAATCTTAAACTGTCCAACCAACCCGTTTCAACATACATTAAAGTTGACCCTTTACCCTACCGAACAGTCTAGCCGTTGAGTCACCTTTAAAATTTGTTTGCATATATGTAATGACGTACGTACTGATTATCTCTATAATTTAACTGTTTTTAAGGGGCTACATCCGGAATCGGGGCAGAGACCCATGTGTGTTAGCAAAGAGTGGGGGTGAGGATTGTGATTCCTGCAAGGGATCTACGGAAGGTGGGTCAAGTGAAGGAAAATATACAAAGGGAGACCGAACACTGATATTGTAATTTTGGAAATCGATCACAGTTCGTTTGCTTCAATCAGAGGAAATTTTGCTCTTGGGTTTTTGTCATTAGACATGCCACTTAATATGTCACACCCATAACACTAAAATTAACAGATTGTCCAAGAGAAATCCATCGGGGCACGGCACTGAGTGAAACAGATTGTCCAAGAGAAATCCATAACACTAAAATTAACAGATATTTAACATTATGTCCCATACCATAATATATCAAATAAAAGCAGTTATTACAGACATTGTTTTCTCAAAGACAGATCAAATGTTCCGACAACTCATATTTTATTTAAGTTTGTTTCTAGACTCCATCCTAGCTTGATTCCACATAGCAGATTAGCAGCTAAACACAAGCAAAGCATCCTAAGCATTCAAACACCTGTCACATACGTTAAAATAGAGGTCAATACACATAGTGTAAAGGTGAGCATACAAGTTTGATAGTATAGTAGATAGTGAAAATCGTTTATGCATAACCAGCATGTAACATGTAGCAAAGTGAAGCTAGTAGGTTATCGACAATGAAATATGCACAGAGGTGACTGCGAGTTATAGAATGCGCAACACATATCCCCACTGGGACACATGAAGAAAAGCCCTTAACAACACCTGTCCATGACAGGTGCTGAGTCCAAACTATAGTACTATCGTTGCTAAGGTGTCAGGAAACAATCACTGTGTAAACATAACATACAAGCATTCATCGAATAACACGTAGCATGCATTAACGATTAGCGTATAAATAGTGTTTGCGTTATGTGTCAATTGTGATTTGAATAAGTAACGTATGTAACACCCAAAAGTGCGTAAAGCAGAAAGGGTTCGAGTATACTCACAGATTGTGTTTAGTAAATAAACACTCTCTTGGATTGAAGGGAGCGCTGGAGAGTTAGCCTGATTATAGAACGATAGTATAAGCGAAGAACGGCGCGTTAAACGATGCAAGTGAACCAAGTGACGAATGGTCATCCGATCGGATGGTCATCCGGTCGGATTGACATTTGTTTGGGATGGTTGTGTTTGTGTATGATGGCTTTGAAGTTTTCGTTGTAGCATTTTAAAATTTGAGAAGTATCTCTACCTTTCAGGTCGTTCGATCGAACGGTCGTTCGATCGGAGAGCGATCCGATCAGCGAGACATTCTAGTGAGAACAAGTTCACAACAGGATGGTCATTCGATCGGATGATATTCCAATCGGATGGCAATCCGTTAGAAATTGGTATGTTTTGAAAATGTTGAAAAGTCTAAGTGTTGGAGACCCAAATGTCAACCGATCGGATTGTCGTTCGATAGGATGGCAATCCGATCAGACGGCAATCCGTTCGACATTCTAATCATTTGAAAATTTTGATGTTTAAGTGTTGAAGTTCATGTGCAATCCGATCGGATTGCCGTCCGATCGGATTATTCGATCGGACGGCAATCCGTTCGATGTCTTGATCGTTTTGGAACTTGAAAAATTTGTTAAGTTTTGAAATTTTTGCGGTTTGATCGAGACAATATGACAACGTGCTAAACAACCCAACCTCGTCAAGTTCAAATTCTCCGACCGTAGTGGAAATCACCCCAGTCCGATCAGCTTACTGTTCGTGACGGTTATTCATGTTCAACCCGAAATCGGTTGTCTCTTTGATAGGAATCAGATCTCAGACCGACACTTCACTAGGAAATGAGTAGAAGGCCTGAACGAGTTCCGCTTCTATCGGTTATGAGTGCATTGAGTGTAAAAGAGTTGAAAGAAAGTTGTGAAACCATATTTCAATCCTTTTAATCATGAAAATATGTAGATCTATGTGAAAATAGTGTCAAATCATGTTGGAATCCTTCAGATCTGAGTTATTCTTGGTGGAATGAAGCCAAACCTTAAAGTTCATAAGAACTCCATGATGACATCACCCTAGAACACCTCAAACCCGCTGATTTCAGGGTTAAAAGTGAAGATTTAAAGGAGAAAATGATTAAGAAGTGCGTATAGAATATAGATGTACAAGATTTGGGTTGAAAACTTACAAGAATCGCGAGAAATCGAGAGAAAAGAGGGCTGGAGGCGCTGGTCGAATGAGAGAGCTGTCACATCACTGTTTATGATGTGACAGGGGGTATTTATAGGTTGCCAAAAGAGGAAAGTGGCACAGGTGACGGATCGGATGTCACTTCGATTGGATGGTTCGGATGACTATTCGATCGAATGGTCATTCGATCGAAGTGATCCGACGAGTTGGGTTTCGGCGTTTCATTTTGCGTGTTGAGCGTTGCGATGCGTTTGTCGATTAAGCGATACGATAGGTTTACTTAATAGTCATACAAATACTATATCTAACATACAATCAACATAAATAACTTGCGTTTAGCGTCTGCAATTAGTTTGAGTTGCGATAGTGTTGTGATTGCGTTTCGATTAACCACCACAAACATAAAGTAAACATGCACAAGTATCACATAATCAGCACACACACGTAAAACAATATACATAACTTATTGATAACTTTTAGACACGTGTCATTCATTGAAGGTATACTCAAATCTATACTTATCCTATATTAACTAAATAAATAATAAATTAATATTAAATTTTATCATACTGTAACAAAATATTATCCTCAAATCTAAATTATTAATTTAATATATTTTTAAAACAAATGCCTCTCTTTCTTACTTATCTTATATTAAATATATAAATAATAAATTAATATTAAATGTTATCCTAATTTATTAAAAACATAACTTTTCTTATTATTTGATATATAAAATTATATTTATTCAACTCGTGTAAAACGCGGGGTTTTTAAAAATTTAACTTTTTTTTTTATTATTTGCCATACAAAGTTACATTTATATAACTCGTGTAATACACGAAGTTTTTAAAGATATAACTTTTTTATCATCTGCTATGTAAAAATAGATTTATTCAACACGTGTAATACACGAGGTTTTTAAGGATATACTTTTTTTATTATTTGGTAGATTTTTCAACCCGGCTATAATGGGTTTTTTAAAGATACGACGTTTTTAGTATTTAATATACAAAATTACATTTATTTAATATGTATAATACACATGGTTTTTAAAGATATAACTCTTTATAGATCTATTCCACACGTGTAATATATACAGGGTTTTTAAGGATGTAATTTTTTTTATCATTTGTTAGATCTATTCAACCCGATTATACACGGTTTTTAAAAGATACGACGTTTTAAGTATTTAGTATACAAAATTACATTTATTTAATTTGTGTAATACACATGGTTTTTAAAGATATAACTTTTTTTATTATTTGATATATAAAATTACATTTATTTAACCCGTACAATATACGAGTTTCATAAATATATATAACTTTTTATTATTTAATATATAAAATTACATTTATTCAACTCGTGTAATACACGAGGTTCTAACCTAGTTAAAATTAAAAGTCAAATCTAAACATAATTAAACAATAAATCGAATTATCTTCCAACCCGAACCGTGTTTAAAGTCACGATCGAACACGTGCCTATAGTTGATGAGGGCGACTTGTATGACATCGTCATCCGAAAGGTCACCGCCCTCATTTTGCACAGAGTTGTGCACCGTCTCAAATCTTTCACTAATCAAACGGATAGTTCTAAAGCGCAAAGAAAGTGCATCTACGGTTCAAGTAGTGTCACCCCTGTGAATACATACAAAAATGATGGAAATACGTCCCCAAAATGGATCCGAGCGATTACGAGGTGTATAGTGGATAAGCGCTTCGACCCAAGATTCACACAATGCAATGTCCTCTTCTTCGGTCTATGGAATCACTAACATTTTTTCTAAATTTTTGAAGTGAATATGTGAAGAAAGTTGAGAGAAAATGAGATAAAAATGGTAGAATTAGTGTGAATATACAGAAGAAGTTATTTTGAAAAAATATATATATATTTTTTAAATTTAACCGTTGAGGGGCAACGACTATAACCCACATCCAACCACAACGTGCCACGTCGTATTCCCAAATGCCTCCACGCCGGTGGAAATTACCCCGCCTCCAACCCTATGCCGCCCCTCCACGCCGTTGGCGGGCTGATGTACACGACGTGAAAAGGCCTCCATGCCATAATTTCACGCCCATTTAGTGTGCTCTAAAATCGCTATAAAAGTAATTCTTATGGCTAAAAAAAGTGCATAAATATATGTCTAACAATATAAGCGTGATAAAATTAAAAGAATATCCAACCCGTCCTTTACTCGGACTTGACAGTTGACACCGATGATAATGAGCAAAGGTATATTAAAACTTAAATATACACCCAAGTACAAATTATATATCTTACAAATTATATATCTGTAGACTCAAATACAAATTATATATCTGTAGTAATGGGTAATGAAATGAAGAGGGAAATGGTGGATTCGTACCCTTTTCATCACACTTTTTTTTTCATGCTATTATATCCAATTCCTTGATAAGAGATTGTACAGGAATTGTGATTTTCTGATAATTATTTGACTCCTGAAAAAATTAATTTGAGATCACATATGAACTAAAAATAGCAAGGTGCTTCACATGTCAAGAACCTACATAAACATGAATCAGCCTTTTGATATCAAGAACACATCCACCATTTCATATTTCATTTAGAGATTATGAAAACTCTGATATATAAGAGAATGACAAGAATTAGAGCTAGGCTGAGGTGCATGCATATGGCATACCCATCATATTTTTAAGAGCAAGTATATGTGTTCAGTGGCGGATCTAGAAAATCCGCCAAGCCGTAACGTTTTATAAATAAGCCGTAACGAAATCGAAAAAACCTCAAATTTTTCTAAAATTTACACTAATTTTTCCGCGCCAAGCCGTAGCGGGCGTTGCCCCCTGGCATAAGGTAGCTCCGCCCCTGTATGTGTTCAGTGGCGGATTCAGAATTTTTTTCAGGGGGTTCCTTTTGGTATATTCTCACAATTTTTTCGAAATCATTCAAGGTTTCCACTAACTTTTTCTATGTTTTTCCAAACCGTGGAGGTTCTTGGGAACCCACTGGATCCGCCATAGTACGTGTTAAGTGTTTCTCAATGACGTATTGAAGTAACATTATTGAAAAACTTAGAACTAGTAGCAGCACCATGTTGAAATTTTAAAGTAAAGTTCAGAACTGTAAAGACAATTGGGACTCGTCAGTTACATAGAGTACTATTTGCCCATTTATTTACTTCCAAAGTTCATTAATGAGTGACTTTATAGGCTCCCCTTGTTCCCACACCCCCTATATCTTATTTTTACATCCCTAGTGTATACAGCCTGTATACAAAATATACGGCCCGTATAGAATGTTTTTTAATAGGAAAATGCGCAGAGAATGTTTTTTTTTTATTTTACTATATACGGCCCGTATATAGTAATACGAGCCGTATATATGTTTATACGATTTGTAAAATGTATACGGGCCGATGGAATTATTTTGGTAGGTTTTTGATGTTACCAAATGTATACGGGCCGTATAACTGTATACGGCCCGTATATAAGGATGTTTTTTCAAGTATCACGTTTTTCCAGTAAAAACACCATCATTCTAGGGTTTCTAAACTCTTCATCATCTTTAACAACATTGATCGGAACACGCCGCTTAAATTTATTCAGATCGGAACATTGATCGGAACACACCGTTGGAAGGATTGTAGTAGTAGGACATTGGCACCACTGTGAAAATAATGAACGTATTATTGGCCATTATTCGACCGAGTAATCAGTTGTATTTTTTTTTTAGTTGCTTCTCTTGTTAAGTTTCTGAACCAACCGAAATTCACAAATTCCAATAGTTTCTTCGTAGATTCCGTCGGGTTTTCAAAGCCGGTTGATGAAACCGAAGCTGTATTTCTGTTGTTCAGTACTTCCGAGATCTGAACCAACCGAAATCCACAAATTCCAACAAATTGCATCAGGAAGCTCAACTTGAACGGACGATATGTATCTTCTATCGTGCAAGCTAACCAACATTTCCTTCAAACATTCTAAATCCTACTTGGAAACCGGTGTATGTGCTTGTGTTGTAGAAACCGATGGTGAATTTGCGTACACAACTGAAGGTTCAGTGCACGACACAAACAAGTTCTCCACAGTTTGTTATTCAGATCTCTATTCGGTCATCTTTCCAAACTACAACACACGATAACTTTAAACTTTATATTGTGTGATTTGACCAGGAAATGATTGGAGGTGATTGCTACTTTTAATAAATTGTCATAGTTGTCAAATTCGATTTCAACAAATCTTTTCCTTTTCCTTCAATTTCTAGAACATTCTCCGTAACATGAAGTCGTGTCGGGTTCTTCTACTAGTGGTATTTTAATGAAGTATTGAAGATTGAATGTGCAAACCGCAACCGTTTTTACTACGGAAACGGTGGCTATGCGAAATACAAACCCGCAACCGTTTTTACTACGGAAACGATGGCTATGCGAAATACAAACAACAATCTTTTGTGACTATGGGAAACACAAGTTTTTTTTTGAGCTTGATGGATGTCCGTTATCTCAATTGAGCTTGATGGTTCTTCGTTGAGGAAACCAAACGTATACGGAGATGATAGGCCTGGTAACCAGAAGACCTTGAAAGATTTGTTGAAATCGAAGAAAAGAGTAACTAGCAGAAGACGTGTTGGTTCTTCCGCTAGTTATTCGGAATGTTTCGAATCATCACAGAAGACGTGTCGGGTTTGTATTTCCCATAGCCACTGTTTCTGTATACAAAACGGATGCGATTTGCATATTCAATCTTCATTGCTTCATTAAAATTACAACACACGATAAGTTTACTTCTTGTTCCAAATGCAGCAGTAGGATCCGTACTTAAAGGTCTCTCTAAAATGCTTGGAAAATTGCATCAACTCTCCTATGAATGACAACATGAGGGGTCTAGTTAACTTTTAGTTGAGTCTCTTGTTAAGTGAGACATTTCATAGAGAACAAGTTCACAGCAAAATGAAATATTCTAACCCCTACCTGGAAACCGGTGTATGTGCTTGTGCTGTAGTTAAACAGACTCTTTCACTCAAAGTTAAAGAATGCATACACAAATAGTTCTAGTGGACGAAGCAAAGAGACCGTTGTGTATCTGAATCAAGTTATTCGAATGTAAGTGGATCGAGTGATACGCTTATCTATTATGGTCAAGGTGGGCATGGTTTGTTCGGGGAGTAAATCACCACCCAAAGACCAACAACTTGTGAGTGGTAATATGGCTATGAAGAATAGTATGGATAAGAAATTATCCACTGGTCAAATCACACACTATAAAGTGTAAACTTATCGTGTGTTGTAGTTTGGAAAGATGACCGAACGAGGGTTTATTCTTTTAATCTATTAGAGCGATCTTTGTTTTGAGAAGCTGATTCTGATTTAAACAATGCACGACATGTCTGTTAGTGGTTTCTGTAACCAATTGACGTCTGATGTCCAAGTTTGATCACATTTGACTTTTTTCTTCGTTTTTTGGATCCTTCTAATAGATTAAATAGAATAATCCATTTTTACCCTAAGAATACGGGCCGTATAACAGTATACGGCCCGTATACACCATGTGAAAAAAATTAACGGTTCATTTTTTACCATGTTAATACGGGTCGTATACTATTATACGGCCATATACAACAGGTGAAAAAATTTAACCGATCGTATACAATGTATACGATAGCTTGTATACGAGCCGTATACAATCTATACGGCCCGTATACTATGGTTAAAATTTGGTAAAAAAAATGGTATATTCTCGTTAATCTATTAGAACGATCCGTATATACGATCCGTATAAGAGTATGGACCAGACACATGTCACATAGTTTGTCAGTGAACAAAAGATATAGATGTAGGCGAGTTATTTCAGTTAAATCCACAATCAATGTATACAGGTGCAAGAGAATGGCGAGTTATTTCAACGTATACAGAATCAGGTTCTCAAGACAAGGATCGTTCTAATAGATTAAAGAGAATAAACCCTCATTTCTTCATCTTCAAGAACAATGATGAACAGATGAGTCGACAGTTGAGTCTCCCCCTTCGTGGTGGATTAATATGAATAAGATACCTTCGAGATACTTCGTGTTAGTTTTGATTTGAATTTTGAAAGTGACAAATTGATGTATCTGGTGGGGGTGATATAGTAATTTTCAATAATGTAGGAAGGATTGTAGTAGTAGGACATTGGAATCAGGTTCTCAAACAAACCAACAAAATCCTGCTAGTGAAAAACATCAGCAACCATTTTTTCTTTTCCTTCAATTTCGAGAACATTCTCCCTGTGTATGTGCTTGTGCTGTAGAAACCGGTGATGAATTTGTGTACACAACTGAACGTTAATTGATATTGTTTTAGACAACAACATATAATGAACGGATTGTTGGTGGATAACGCAAACAAGTTCTCCACAGTTTGTTATTCAGATCTCTATTCGGTCATCTTTCCAAACTGCAACACACGATAAGTTTAAACTTTATAGTGTGTGATTTGACCAGGAAATGATTGGAGGTTCAGTGCATGAAAAGTTTCTTACGAAATGTACGTGACAAAACAAGTTTGTTGGGAATTAAACGCATGTACGTGACAAAACAAGGATCGTTCTAATAGATTAAAGAGAATAAATCAAGTACAAATCATCTGCTTTCTGAATCTGAATGTTAACTTTGACTCATAAACCCTTAAATCCCAACGCTTTTCTAAAAAAAATTGTTCCTTTCCTTTTCATGAGGTAAAACCGGTTTCAACATCAAGGGTTGTTTTTCACCCTGTGTGAGCGTTGGAAGCCCGACAAACAGTCTTGCAATTGCGTCTTCAATCAAGACCGCATTGTTAATTTTAATAATGATTCGAAACATTCCGAATAGCTACCAGAATAACCCGACACGTCTTCTATGATGATTCGAAACATTCACGAACCACAATGGACTCAAACTCATACTACTCACCCTCCCCTGAGGAAAGGTTTTCCCGACGACTCAAGATAAAGCAGTTGGTTTGTGTTCATATCAGCGTTGTTTATCACCCTGTGTGAGCATTGTAAGCCCGACCACTAGCAGAAGAACCCGACACGTCTTCTATGATGATTCGAAACATTCACGAACAACAATGGACTCACACTCATTGTTGCGAATTTGGTTTCTTCGGTACAGGCTGATAAAACCGAAGATTCAGACTCCTTACAACCCTCATCAAATGCCTCACCCTTCCTTTTATTCTAGAGTAAATTACAAAGTTCGTCCTTTATGTATGTCATTTATTACAAAGTATGTCCTTTATCTTTAATAAGCTCAGAAAACATACTTAATGTTTGAAAAACCATTCAGGTTATGTCCTTTACCCTAAACCTAGTTTATTTTCCCAGTTAAGTCAGGTCACGTGAGAAGCACATGAGGGCATTAATGTCATTCTATAATTAAACATGTATAAAAAATAAAATAAATTAAATCCACTAAACTGAATTTCTTTCTTTCACTTAACTCTCTCTCTCTCCCTCTCTCTAACCTTAAAACCAGAAAACCCTAAAAATCCAAAATTTTCATTCCTTTGAATAAGAAGAAGAATGGGGAAACCTTCAAATTCGTCAGAAGATATTCACGCAACAACTCGAGCAGGTGACCTCATTGTCGTACAGACCATTATCGCCTCTAATCCGCTGTCTATTAAATCCAGGGGATAAACACTCCAGGTGGTGGAGGTAGCCATATGGAAGATCGAAAACTGGTTGAGAAGATGAAATAGAAGGTGGGGATGCGTAACAGTTCTGCTGGAAACAGAAACAGATCTGCTGCAAACCATCAACAGATCTGCTGCAAACAATAGAAGGTGCGGTGGTGGAGGTGTTGACGGTGCTAGAGGTGCGGTGGTTAGGTTTGTGCAGCGGTGGTGGGGGTTTTGCAAAAGAGTGCAGGTGCGGTGGTGGAGGTGTTAACGGTGATGGCGGTTCAGTGGTGATGATGGAGGTAAGGTGGTGGAGGTGCGGTGGTGATAGTGGAGATGGGGTGTGGTGGCAGGTGGGTGTTGGTGGTTGCAGGTGGGGTGTGGTATCGGCAACGAACCAGAAAGCTGATTATTCTCAGCCGAAAACATGTCCGGAGCAGAGTAAGTCCCTCAATTTCAACCGGAATCTTGTCGGAAAACTGGTTTGGAACAGAGGTTTTGAGTGAGATGAGTAAGCTCCTCAATAAGCTTGGTGATTTGATTGCCGGAAAACTGGTATGAAACTTGCCAGAAAATTGGTTTGGAGCAGAGTAAGCTCCTCAATAAGCTTGGTAATTTGATTGTTGTGGCAAGAAATACCTACCCATTGACAATGGTAGGTGTTTGGGTTCCATGAGTGGAGAATTTGTAGGTTTCGAAGGGAGTTTTTAAAGGAGATTAAGGTTTGTTGGTTTGTCTGTGAGTGTGGTGCTCTGTGGGTGAAGAGAGAGGAGACAGATCGGTGGCAGGTGAAGTGGTGGTGATGGCAAATCGGTGGTGGTGGCAGGTGGGTTTTGGTGGTGGACGAATTGGGGATTAGGGTTAGCTATGTGCAGGTGATTGAAAGATGGAGAAGATGATGGTGGGGTTTAGGGTTTTTATAACAGGGCACAGTAATTGGTAGGTAGAATGACATTAATGCCCTCATGTGCTTCTCACGTGACTTGACTTAACTGGGAAAATAAACTAGGTTTAGGGTAAAGGGCATAACCTGAATGGTTTTTCAAACATTAAATATGTTTTCTGAGCTTATTAAAGATAAATGACATACTTTGTAATAAATGACATACATAAAGGACGAACTTTGTAATTTACTCTTTATTCTATAAATATTAAATAAAGAATAACACCATGCCCGTAATCCCGCGTTGATAGCTTCCGTTTCATTACAGTCATACGACACGTTTTCTTGTTCTTCAATCTTTGTTACTTGTTAATGTTTTATTTTTTTTCTACTTTTAGAAAGGTTTGAGCACCTCACGACTGTAAAATATTTAGTGTGATTTACACCTTAAATCCCTTATATACTTTGAGAAAAATCAAATTTTCGTTCCATACGGGCCGTATAAAAGTATACGGCCCGTATACATTGTATACGACCAGGCAAACGTATTTACACATGGTGTATACGGGCCGTATACTCTTATACGGCCAGTATGGAATAAAAAAAACTGACAAAGTCTGCTGGCACAGATTTTGTTGTTTTTTTTATTCTATACGGGCCGTATAACAGTATACGGCCCGTATACACCATGTGTAAATAAGTTTTTCCCATATGTTAATATTACCACCCACTTTATATCATATCTGTCACACGGCATATAATAATGACTCAATTATTACCTATTTTTACACATGTTAAATAAGTAACTTGTCACGGTGTCACCATTCAAATCAAATTATTGCTGTCAAATCACACATGCATTAGCTATGTTTACAAACAACCAACCAACCAATCAATACATCATATATACATCACTTGTATAATTCAAACCCAAATCCATATCCACATGCAAATCCAATTCCAATTCATACCCACCATTAATTTTTAAAAAGTTGGACTCTCTCTAAATGGTCCTACATGCTTTACAATTCTCTGGTGTATGCCAATCCTTAGCCACAATTTCAAAATACAATATATGCCCCACAAACACCATCTCCACTCTCTCACGGTGGCGCGTTAATTCACGGCTTCTCCGACAACCCACAACTTCACTGACTTATCCAAACTACCACTATACACCACCCATTCTTTATCACCACCACCATCATCATCATCACCATCTTGCTTCTCATGTACCGCCAAACACTTGATCGGCCCGTCGTGGCCGGTTAAAACCGACAAACACGAATGAAAACCGCCGGCCTCCCGCCGCCACACGCAAACACTCTTATCCGCCGAGCCACTAAACAACAACCTCCCCGCGGCCGCAAGACAAAGCACCGCTTGCTTATGCCCTCTAATAACCCCGCCGTGACCCAACGTGTGCTTTCGCCTTTCCCAAAAATTCACCAGCCCATCAGAAGACCCCGCGTATACAACAGCATCCGTGGCATTAACTGCCACGGATGTTACAGCGGGGTCTTGGTTTAACAATATGTAAACCATCATATGCTTTGTTTCCTTCCCCACCAACTCTCTCCTCCACACTTTCATCGACCCGTCGGCCGACCCGGTGAATACAAAACCGTCGAAACCCGCCATCACCGAGTTAACCGCGTCATCATGCGCGTTAACCGATTCCATACATTTCGAATCCGAAAGTCTCCACACTTTAAATGTTTTATCCCATGAACCCGAATATAACAACCCGTGTTCCTCATCCAAACTCATGCATGAAACGACGTCGTAATGCTTAATCCATGGAACTTTCCGGTGACGTCGGACTTCGACGTAGTTACCCGGGTTCATGGAGCTGGCGACGACATCGCGGGTCGTGGGTAAGCTCCCGACCCGTTTATACGCCTTTTTCGGGCCCGAATACTTCCACACCCGGATCTTACCATCTTGGTGACCCGTGAATATCTTCTCACCGGACACAACAATGGCTTTAACCAACCCGCTACTCGATTTAAACCCCGAAAACTCGGATAAATTCTTCCAAACCCGAATGTTTCTCGAATCCGAACCGGTATACAACAAGTCACCAGATGAAGCTAATGAATAAACATGTCCCTCTTCACGTGTTAAAGACCCGATCAACCCGGTTTTCGGAACCGGCCCGTCTCCCGCAAGAGAAAAGTTCCATGGGGATTTTGAAAACGGCGACGTATTGTGGACCGGGGACATGAAGTAATTAACCGGAGATGAGTTTGGAGAGATGGTTGGTGAGACGTTGCTGTGGCGGTGATGCGAACCGGTGTCAGTTTCGTGTTGTTGATCCGCGGTGAGTAAAATGTTGGGTTCGGATTTGTGGAAAAGGTCTCCGAGCTTGGTTCGCCCGCGGGGCGAGTTTTCGGGTGGAAACAATGGCATGTTGGTTTTGTTCTTCTTCATGTTGAATAAAGATAGTTTGTTAATTGTTTGTTTTGTATTGAAAATATGGAAATTGATTGGGAAGTGAAGAAGAAGAAGATGGGATTTATAGAAAGTTTTGGTAATGGTGGCTTGAACCGGAGTGTTTACACATGGGTTGAAAATTGAAATATGTGTTATTGGCGTGTGTTAGTCAAGATATGTTGAAAATTATGTTATATTTTGGTTGATGTAACTATTTATTTGGTGGTCAATGTAACACTTTTTTGTTCAAATGATGCATTAAATAAAAAGTTGATAATTTTTATTTAGTTTTAATGCATTGTAAGGATTTCAAATCAATCCCACAATTTTGGGAATATTTAGATTTAGAGTAAATTACAAGTTTTGTCCTTTATGTTTGTCCTAAATTGCAGGCGCTGTCCTTTGTCTTTAAAATTGATGAGTTTTGTCCTTAATGTTTGCAAATCTTGCACGTTATGTCCTTTAGGCCAAACCCAGTTAGATTTTTCAGTTAAATTATGTCATGTGCACTGCACATGAGGGTAGAATGGTCATTTCACCTCCTCACTTCTCTTTCCCCCTTTTAATACCCTAATTTATTCATCTTCAACCTTCATTCTCTGAACCATCATCCCCTTCACATTCTTTCTTTGTATTTGTTCCCGTTCAGTATAAAATCCATTTTTAAACCGATAATAACATCTGTTAAGCCCAATTGTTAAATCGAAAACAAGAAACCCTAACATTTGATTGAGAATTGAAGGTTTTACAGTATGATTCCTTGAAGAAATTACGAAGCTGAGGAATAATAAGATGGATATGAACCCTAAAAATCATACCCATATGGATCAAAATCATCTCAAAAACAACACGGCTGCAATCAAATTTCAATATCTATATATACGAACTGTTGCTGACATTCTGAAAACCCTCTTAACAGATTCACGAATCAATGCCAAAAACAAACAGAATCATCAATTAGCGAAGATACATACCTGTTAATCGGGTAAGAACTTGATGAAGCAGACGTTATCGCTGTGGAAAACATTGGGAGAACTGATTTTGTGCGTACAAATGAATTATTGGGGAAGAGATGAAGAGATGTAGCGAGTGTTGACATTTTTGTTGATCAATGTGTGGAGCTCCAGTGTTCGAACAAACTTTTTGGAGCTCTGTTTTGGGTGAAGGAACCATAGGTCCTTAACAGGAGTGATAATAGCCAATTGAAGAACAACTTGTGCAAATCTGTGAAGAGGTTGGCCTTGTTGTGTCTTTCAGGTCTAGTGACGGCGGAGAGATTGGCCTGGTGAAATTGTCTGGCCGGTGTTCATGTCCACTGTTCCGGCAACTCCGACGGGTGTCGCCACCGTTCCAAACTGAAGATGAAAGGGATGATGGTTCAGAGAATGAAGGTTGAAGATGAATAAATTAGGGTATTAAAAGGGGGGAAAGACAAGTGAGGAGGTGAAATGACCATTCTACCCTCATGTGCAGTGCACATGACATAACTTAACTGAAAAATCTAACTGGGTTTGGCCTAAAGGACATAACGTGCAAGATTTGCAAACATTAAGGACAAAACTCATCAATTTTAAAGACAAAGGACAACGCCTGCAATTTGGGACAAACATAAAGGACAAAACTTGTAATTTACTCTTAGATTTATATAATTAATATTTGTGTTTTGGCAAATATTTTTAGTAACTGGATTGAAAGGTGGGAGTTGGCTACAAAGTCCATTTTTCCTACAAAGTGTAAAAAGTCATAAAACACCATAATATCAACCATAAAACACACTCAAAACCCACAAATAACATAGTGAAGATTACTAAAACACCATATTTGGGGGTTTTGTGTTGTGTTTTGGATGATAAGGCTTTGATTACCGAATGACTAACATTAGTGTGTTTTATATTGATTATCATATTGTGTTTTATATTCATAGTTGTACGATAATGTGTTTGAAGTTTTTAAGGATTGTTAGGGTTTGGATATTGTGTTTTAGTGATATTCACTATGTTATTTGTGAGTTTTGAGTGTGTTTTATGGCTAAAATTGTGATGTTTTATGACTTTGTACACTTTGTAGGAAAAATGGACTTTGTAGCCGAACCCCACTGGATTGAATATAAAAAGGTAAGGTTAGGATAAAGGTACCCTATCTTACTACTTTTCACCCCATTTGAAAAAAATCACTTTGAAAGTTCTCAAATTCTCCCCATATGAAATTCATTTTTTTTAATGGCTAACTTCGCACACTATGGGGATTGAACCCCTTCCTCTCCTATCCTAAGTTCTATTTAAACTCACCAACACCACTGGATTATTCCCAAGTGGATAAATTCATTTTTTTCTTAGAAAAGATTTTTTTTTTCAGTTTCATCCAAAATAACTTTTTTGTACTATATTTTCTTTCACTTTTAGATTAATTTGTCCCTTTTATTCAAATATTTGCTGGAAAAAATAACCCAAATTAAAAGTTTGGATGAAAATGAAAAAAAAAAACTAAAAGTGAAGGGCAATATGGTACAAAGAAATTATTTTGAATGAAACTAACAAACATGCCCAAACCTTAGGGACGATTTTGGCAATTTACTCTAAAAATTATTTTATACAACTTTATTTTTTTATAAAAATTTCACCATCGAGTTTTTTTATCTTTAATTTGAGTACCCTATTGCAATATAAAATATGACAACTAAAAAAACCCCCAAAAAATGTATTGTATTCTATGTTGTATAACATTTTTTGTGCTTGATTTTTGCACTACAATTTTGTGCTATTTTTTTTTTTTTTTTTGCTGATTTTTTTTGTCTTAATTTTTTTGCTGAATTTTTTGTACTAAATTTTTTTGTGCTGGATTTTTTTTGTGCTATATTTTTTGTACTTGATTTTTTTGCCATATTTTTTTGTATTGGATTTTTTATTGTGTTTTTTGGAAAATAGAAGAGGTGTCACATGTTATCTTCACATTTCTACTTATATGAACCAAAACATTTCAGTACCAAAATGCCCTTCCTTTCTATTTATTAGGAATAACACATGTAATCACCACAATTCTTCATAAACTATTTAGGCAAAACTCACTTTTTAGTGGATCATTCCTCGTATATAGTCAAAGTCTGTGTGATTAAAGTTTTATATACATACCTAAATGTTTAACAGAATTTTAATCGGTGCACACTTCTGATGATGAATTCAAACTCTACGAAAAGAATCGTATGCCTAAAATATTAGTTCGAATTCACTCTATACACAGTTTTGGATAAGGTTGCTTATACAATTTAATAAATTCATTTTGAATCGTTTATAAAGATGTAGTAAATGCAAATGCAAATGCAAATGTAAAATGAGAAAATTAAAAGTTTAATTGTATTTATTTAAAAACTTGAGAAATGGAGTATAAAAGTAAAAATAAAGAAAACGGGCGTATACTTAGCAGTCTCCTATTAAAAAGATGTTGTCTTACTGGTTTATTGGTTGAATCTGATTTCTGAAACAAACAATGTAATAAATAATTTGTTTTACCGGTTTATTACTTGAATCGAATTTATGAAACAAACAACGTAGTAAATAATTTAATAAAGTGTTCACAATTTTGGTGTAGATTTGCTATTTTACTTTATGTTTTAGTGTAGATTTACAATTTTAATAAAAATACGAACACTTACATATACGGAGCTTAAAAACAAATGACTAAAACAAGATTTTGAAAAAAAAAAAAATAAGTAAAAACCGGTTCACGTTAGCTCCATATCCGGTTCTTGGTCCAACTAATTTGATCCGCAAGATTGTTTGGGTTGTGAACACTCTGTTTTTACCTTACCTTGTTACTTAACATAAATCATTTGATTTTAAACTATTAGTACCTTACCTTGATACTAATAGTTTAAAATGAAAAGTTAAAACCTCAAAATGTGATTAAAATATTAGTACCTTACCTTGTTACTTTACATAAATCACAAGGACTAACTGTGTAATTAACTCTAAAGATATTCGTGTGTTATTTTATTAAGAGTTAATTACATAGTTAGTCCATATGGTTTGCACAAAATAACATACTTAGGTACTAATAGTTTAAAATTACCTTCTAGGGTATTAACTTTTCATTTTGTAACGTTTGGATGTATTAACTTATTGGGTATTAACATAGTTAGTCTCTGTGGTTTGCACAAAATAACATACTTAGGTACTAATAGAATGTGATTTTAAACCTACAAATAACGTTAATACATTCAAACGTTACAAAATGAAAAGTTAATACCCTAGAATGTGATTTTAAACTATTAGTATCTAAGTATGTTACTTTGTGCAAATCATAGGGACTAACTATGTAATTAACTCATTTATTAATACAATAAAATATCATGAAAACTTTGTTTATTACCCACCACGTGAACTCGTGAAGCACTAATGTGACCCATATTCAAACATTAATATAAAAATTAATATAACAAACGGGAACTTGGAATATAAATTAGCATCATGTGAAAAACGAATACGATACCCTAGAATCAAAGAACAAACCTACCGATACGGAAGAGAAGTCAAATAAAATCTAACATATTGAATGCGTATACGCGGAAATACTAATATAAATCGAACTCAAACACTAACACTAACACAAACACAAGTCAACACAGACATAAACAAACTTACAAATCTACAAAAATTCGAAAAACACCCATTATTATATCTCTATAATTTAAGAAGTTGTTAGCTACAGTGAAAATTATATTAACATGCAATATAAATCGAACTCAAACACTAACACAAACACGAGTCAGCACAAACATAAACAAACTTACAAATCTACAAAAATTCGAAAAACACCCATTATTATTAAAATCACATTCTAGGGTATTAACTTTTCATTTTGTAACGTTTGGAGGTATTAACGTTATTTGTAGGTTTAAAATCACATTCTATTAGTACCTAAGTATGTTATTTTGTTCAAACCACAAGGACTAACTATGTTAATACCTTAGATGTTAATACCTTAGAAGTTAATACCTCCAAATGTTACAAAATGAAAAGTTAATACCCTAGAAAGTGATTTTAAACTATTAGTACCTAAGTATGTTATTTTATGCAAACCACAAGGACTAACTATGTAATTAACTCCATCTATAATTTGAGAAGTTGTTAGCTACAGTGAAAATTATATTAACATGCAGGTGAATCATAAAGACAATCATTTCCATCCAATATCATCTCATAAATTCATACATACTTGACATGAATAATCTAAATTAATGGGGGGGGGGGGGGGTAGTTGCACGGACCTCCCATCCGCCGGAGTATTGCAACTCCGCAAGCTAACAACGTCCCAATGTTGCCTGGCGGTGAGTACCCACGGTGAAGAGCCCCAACACCCCAATAGGGCATTGCCGGGAGTCGAACTGGTGACCTCAAGAAGAGGCTGGGTGAGACTGGCCAACTGGGCTACCCCAGAAGGTTTAATCTAAATTAATAGTGTTGTCAATTCCATGACTTTTGTATTTATTTAATTAATTTCATTTTTTTGAGGTAACATGTTTATTTTATAACTAAAACTAAATGAAAATGAAAATGAATAATAAATAGAATCAATTTTTGTGAAGTCATATGGGATTAGTATTTATGTTGTGTGTATATTTACAAAAAAGTCTATAATTAATTGGAAAGTTCGACTTGAAACAGTCCATGAGATCCAACTACAATTAAGAAATACAAAATTGTGGTAAGATATGGGTTCAACCGCATTAACACACACCATGAGATTCAACTACAATTGAATTCTCAAACAACTTTGGAAGTATCTAAAGGGTTGGAAATGTAATCGTTCATTATTTGTCCATGGCATTATAGCCTAGTGGCATCTTGGGGGTGAGATAAGGCTTATGACCACTAGGTCATGGGTTCGATTCCCACAAGAGGGTTTTTCCCATATTTATTAGGTTTACTCCTGAATTTGTATATAGTCATTATTTGCCTAGTGGGGATGGATATGATCGGATGATTCCGTTGATGGCACGATAATACTCTAGTGATCCGTCAGTGATCCAAATTTGCCGTTTAAAAAACAATCGTTCATTGTTTTCTCTTTAAAGACAATTGCAAAAAAAAAAAACAAAAAATAGTATGCTCAAATCACCTTAAAAAAATAATCCCGCAACACGAGAAATAAATTCTAGTTAAGCCTGAATCTAGACACGATAACAAAAAGGCAAATCAAATCTAATTATCTCAATCTATACGAAAGAAGGAATATGATAGAAGAAAATGTTGGGAGGAAAGAATTTGTTGAGTGATCTGAAAGAGACGATAAATCACAACTTATGATGAAATGGCGTGGTGACCGCCTATGAGGAAGAAAAATTCTATGACTTTATAATTTGTAACAAAGATCCTTTTTATTGCGTCATATATGATATAAACAAATGAGAAGAAAATTAAAGAGTTAATTACTGTTTTCGTCCCTGTGATTTTACTTTAGTAACCATTTCAGTCCCTGTGGTTCCACTTTCGTAACCATTTCAATCCATTAATCTGTTAAGTACAGAGACTGAAATGGTTACGAGATAGACTGAAATGATTATGAAAGTGAAACCACAGAGACTGAAATCGCAGTTTTTAAACTAATGGACTGAAATAGTGATTTTTGACAAACCACAGAAACGAAAATAGTAATTAACTCAAAATTAAATATCGAAATACACCAAACCAAACCATTGAATTGATTGCAGGTGTGGTGGTGACTGAGGGTTTTGATTTTGACTTCAAAATATCAACCATCTTTACGTCAAGGCCTAGTGGCTAAAGCCCAGCTCATACCCGCTTTAATGGGTTATCCGTCTTCATGGGCCATGATTGCAACACTTGCTCCTTAAATTTCAAAATGTCAAAATTCTCATATAGTAATAGAAGGATAATACATGGGATATTCCTAAATGTCATATAGAAGGATAATAGATGGGATATTCCTAAATGTATTTTGCTAAATCGTTCCCAAAAACCTTTTTTTTCTTTAACGTCCGACAAAGCCGTGTGTGACCCGGGTACACCCTTATGCAAAAGGCCACATGCGCTCACGATCACAGAAAACGCTGGTTATCCGGCCAGTAACTAATTCTAGAGGAAACCCACCGCCCGAATACGCACCGTGGTAAAACCCTTGACCTCGCACATATACCAATACCTTTCCCACTTTAAAGTCGAAATCAATTAATTTGTATACACTTAAAAGAGTCAGAAAAGTAATCTTTACAGTGGTGGTTAAAATGAATGCACACATTAAACAACATGGTTACAATGTGACATGAATAGTTGTTGTTTATCGAAATGATGAAAATTATTGTTTCCAATAACGGTAATCAATTTACAAACTTTCAAGTACTTTACGTGAAGACTTTAGTTTATTAATTCCAAAATGTCAAAACACAATGGAATGGAACATTCCCAAACGTATTTTTGGTGACCATTCTTTTTTTTTTTTTTTTTTTTGGAACGGCGAAATTTCATTAAACACGACTAGCAAGAAGCTAGCGAAGACAACGCTTCAATATCAAAATTACACCAGTTTTTCCATAATAATGATCTAAACGGAGACCTATTTTTTATCCAAAGAAAGCTGAGGGACTTGATTTGATCGATGATTTTGCTAACGTTTACCGTTGCACCGGAGAACACGCTTTCGTTTCTCGCCTTCCAAATACACCAACACGCCGAAATCATAATCCCGTAAAAGACTTTTTTTGATCGCCGTTCCAATCTCTGGTGCTTGTGCATCATCAGAAGATCCTTTATGGAGAATGCAAAGATGGGTGGCACCCTACACCATCTTGCCACTGCTTGCCAGACAAGAGAAGCAACAATGCAAGAGGTGAAAAGGTGCTCAGTCGTCTCGTCGTCGTGCCCGCACATCTTACAAATGCACGACCCAACCTGAACGTTCCTATTTCTTAACGCCGTGAGAGTTGGAAGTCTATTCATTTCCGCCTTCCAAACCATGATATTGGCTTTAAGCGGGATCCAGCTATTCCAATCCATAACGAACGGGGCAGCCGTGTTATTAGCTTCATATAATGCCTTTTTCATCGACTGAACAGAGAACACCCCTTCTTTGTTCGCAGTCCAATTCCATCGATCCTTGCTGCCGCTGAATCGGAGCTGTTGTAGCATGCCCAGCAAATCATTCAGCTCGATTTGTTCCACCGAATTAAGGCTTTGTCTCTTCCAGCGCCATTTCCACTGCAGTAACTCCCCGTGCATCTCGTATCTATCCTGAATAACACAAGACTTGTCTTTGTCCAGTCTGAATAAGTTGGGGAAGGAGTTTTTTAACGGGTCAGAAGTGACCCAAGGATCCAGCCAGAATCGAATCAGATCCCCTTTTCCCACTTTACCCATTATAAGATGATTTAAACACAGATGCGTATGCGCAAGGTGGTTTCCCAGCTTAGCTATCGATGTCCACGTACCCGTTAGACTTTTACAATACGGAAGTACCGGCCAAGATCTATTGTTAGCGTGCAACGACTCAACAATCATCTTCCAAAGCGACTTAGGCTGGGTCTTGAAACGCCACCACCACTTCGTAAGAAGAGCGATGTTGGCGTCCCGTAACGGCGTGAGACCCAAACCCCCGGCTTCCTTAGGCGTGCAGACTCTCTCCCATTTAATCCAGTTGATCTTGTGACTTTCTTCATTGCCCCCCCAAAAGAAAGTTCTCCTTTTTGCCTCTAATTTTTTTATGATTGCAACGGGAGCCCGAAAAATAGAGAAGTAATACGTTGGGAGCGTTTCCATGACCGCTTTCAATAGGGTAAGACGACCTCCTTCCGATAGAACCGAAGCTTTCCAAAGAGACAACTTTCTATCAACCGCTTGTAACACCGGCTCCCAACTCGCTACACGGTTCATATTCGCACCAATAGTCAATCCCAAATACGTGCAAGGCAAACATGCCGATTTACATCCGATTCTCTTTGCCATTTGCTCAACCTCTACACTAGCAACTCCCACTCCGATAAGATTGGACTTGGTATAATTAATCTTCAACCCAGAGACCACATAAAAACATCTTAAGTATGAATTTGTCCAAAATACAAATTCAGGGAACCTACCCAATAAAGAAAAAAACTACGTGGGGAGAGAAGTAGACGGAAGTTCAATACAGGAGGAGGAAACATAGAGGAAACAACCGGAAGATGCCAATAACTACGTTCTTCGTCTCGAGTCTATCGGGATTGATGTGGAAAGCCTTCCCCAACCACATGCTAAGATAAAACATGCTTATGTAGCAAAGAAGCCGGATTCTAGATGGAACTTCTTTGGATTTATTCGGTATGAGGAAGTCACCAAACGTGATGGATGTACTGATGGGGATGAATACGGTCAGGGCCGCCTTGGGGGTGGGCGAGCCGCACCCGGGGTTAAACTTGTAAAAAAATGTATGTGCATATATTTAACAACTAGTATTAAGCCCTTGCGTTGCAGCGGTTGCCATAAAATTGTGTTAAGTAGCAGCAATACTATACCATTGTCAGCGACCACCAACACCGGAAAAGCTCGTAAAAACAAAATAAATAAAAACGGGAAAAAAATAACGTCGAGCGAAAAGTAGACGTAAAATCTTTGAATCACGCACGCTCGTTGCTGAGAAATTAAATCGAAACGTAAAACATAGAAAAAAATGACTAAGTTCATCCAGGACCCGCGTGTTAGACGAACTTGTCAAACGCAGAAATATAGATGTGACGCGACGGGCCAGTTAAACAGAAAAAAAATACGCAAAAAATGTTGAACTTGCGGTGTGTTAACTCACAAAATTTAGAACGAAACGAAAAACTTGGGAAAGATGAAAAGTATGGTGGACCAAAATTGAAAATAAAAAAGAGTTGGTATTAAATTTCAAAAGATAAAAAACTTTGGGTTAAAAGTAAAAAAAAAACAAAGGGTCTAAATTGCAAAATTGAAGTTATTTATTAATTTATAAAGATAATGATACAAATAAGTGATATCTATATATTGGTTATTAATTAATCTATCTATACTTTCTATAAAAGGAGAAATCCCAATGACATAAGAAAAACTGATGTGGCAGACAGAGAGGCTGTCCAACAAAGCTTTTCTTATATTATTATTACATCATAAAGCCTAATACATAAAATCATTTAAAGTTCACTCAAACCTCTGCCAAAGTAAACATCCGCTCATTTATATCTGACTTTACTTTAATACCTAGCAGTAGTTGTTGTTATGCTCTGTAATGCTTTTAGATCCACATATGTTTAAGGCTAATTACCGGCAAATTCAAATTCAAAAATGCATGGGAATAAGTAATTTGCAATTAATGCATGTCACTAAGAAACTCCTGTTAATCATCTTCTTATATAAGGTATTTCTTCTCATTTCCCTCTTCATATTTGATCACGCTTTCGTCTTCTCTGATTTTGAAATTTGAAATTTGATCACAATCCGAATTAGAAGCATGTCAATAAATGAGCCGCACCCGAGGTTAAACTTGTAAAAAAATAACGTCGAGCCGCACCCGGGGTTAAACTTGTAAAAAAATGTATGTGCATATATTTAACAACTAGTATTAAGCCCTTGCGTTGCAGCGGTTGCCATAAAATTGTGTTAAGTAGCAGCAATACTATACCATTGTCAGCGACCACCAACACCGGAAAAGCTCGTAAAAACAAAATAAATAAAAACGGGAAAAAAATAACGTCGAGCGAAAAGTAGACGTAAAATCTTTGAATCACGCACGCTCGTTGCTGAGAAATTAAATCGAAACGTAAAACATAGAAAAAAATGACTAAGTTCATCCAGGACCCGCGTGTTAGACGAACTTGTCAAACGCAGAAATATAGATGTGACGCGACGGGCCAGTTAAACAGAAAAAAAATACGCAAAAAATGTTGAACTTGCGGTGTGTTAACTCACAAAATTTAGAACGAAACGAAAAACTTGGGAAAGATGAAAAGTATGGTGGACCAAAATTGAAAATAAAAAAGTGTTGGTATTAAATTTCAAAAGATAAAAAACTTTGGGTTAAAAGTAAAAAAAAACAAAGGGTCTAAATTGCAAAATTGAAGTTATTTATTAATTTATAAAGATAAGGATACAAATAAGTGATATCTATATATTGGTTATTAATTAATTTATCTATACTTTCTATAAAAGGAGAAATCCCAATGACATAAGAAAAACTGATGTGGCAGACAGAGAGGCTGTCCAACAAAGCTTTTCTTATGTTATTATTGCATCATAAAGCCTAATACATAAAATCATTTAAAGTTCACTCAAACCTCTGCCAAAGTAAACATCCGCTCATTTATATCTGACTTTACTTTAATACCTAGCAGTAGTTGTTGTTATGCTCTGTAATGCTTTTAGATCCACATATGTTTAAGGCTAATTACCGGCAAATTCAAATTCAAAAATGCATGGGAATAAGTAATTTGCAATTAATGCATGTCACTAAGAAACTCCTGTTAATCATCTTCTTATATAAGGTATTTCTTCTCATTTCCCTCTTCATATTTGATCACGCTTTCGTCTTCTCTGATTTTGAAATTTGAAATTTGATCACAATCCGAATTAGAAGCATGTCAATAAATGAGCCGCACCCGGGGTTAAACTTGTAAAAAAATAACGTCGAGCCGCACCCGGGGTTAAACTTGTAAAAAAATGTATGTGCATATATTTAACAACTAGTATTAAGCCCTTGCGTTGCAGCGGTTGCCATAAAATTGTGTTAAGTAGCAGCAATACTATACCATTGTCAGCGACCACCAACACCGGAAAAGCTCGTAAAAACAAAATAAATAAAAACGGGAAAAAAATAACGTCGAGCGAAAAGTAGACGTAAAATCTTTGAATCACGCACGCTCGTTGCTGAGAAATTAAATCGAAACGTAAAACATAGAAAAAAATGACTAAGTTCATCCAGGACCCGCGTGTTAGACGAACTTGTCAAACGCAGAAATATAGATGTGACGCGACGGGCCAGTTAAACAGAAAAAAAATACGCAAAAAATGTTGAACTTGCGGTGTGTTAACTCACAAAATTTAGAACGAAACGAAAAACTTGGGAAAGATGAAAAGTATGGTGGACCAAAATTGAAAATAAAAAAGAGTTGGTATTAAATTTCAAAAGATAAAAAACTTTGGGTTAAAAGTAAAAAAAAAACAAAGGGTCTAAATTGCAAAATTGAAGTTATTTATTAATTTATAAAGATAATGATACAAATAAGTGATATCTATATATTGGTTATTAATTAATCTATCTATACTTTCTATAAAAGGAGAAATCCCAATGACATAAGAAAAACTGATGTGGCAGACAGAGAGGCTGTCCAACAAAGCTTTTCTTATGTTATTATTGCATCATAAAGCCTAATACATAAAATCATTTAAAGTTCACTCAAACCTCTGCCAAAGTAAACATCCGCTCATTTATATCTGACTTTACTTTAATACCTAGCAGTAGTTGTTGTTATGCTCTGTAATGCTTTTAGATCCACATATGTTTAAGGCTAATTACCGGCAAATTCAAATTCAAAAATGCATGGGAATAAGTAATTTGCAATTAATGCATGTCACTAAGAAACTCCTGTTAATCATCTTCTTATATAAGGTATTTCTTCTCATTTCCCTCTTCATATTTGATCACGCTTTCGTCTTCTCTGATTTTGAAATTTGAAATTTGATCACAATCCGAATTAGAAGCATGTCAATATCAGTTGACATTAACAATCTAAGTTTTGTTAACGATTTGAATCCTGGGAAAGATATGTGGAACATGAAAGCGAGAATTATTCGAAAATGGAATCAAGGTTACAAAATGGATCTCATCTTCATTGATGAAAAGGTAATTTGTATTTCTGCTTTTCCGTTTTATCAGAGAATGTAGTGGTGTATGCTAAGAAGATACTTTCTTTAATAGTTTTTCAGGGTACTAAGATTTAAGCAGGTATTAAGAGTCATCTGATACCAGTTTTTGATAGACAACTTCAAGAAGATGCTGTTGTGATTCTGTCGAAATTTGGTGTTGGTGAGAATAAAGATTTATATAAAGTAGTAGTACAACCTTATAAAATCAACTTTTATAGATGCACAACTGTTACACCTGTGAGAGATTGACAAGGTGTTGAGTATGATTTCAACTTCAGAGCTTATCAAGATATTCTTCAAGGAGAGGCGTTAAACTCTTTGAGTGTTGGAATTGTATATTTTTGTAATCATGTATTCTCTGTATAAAATTAGAGAGTTTTACTTACACTGTTGTATAATGTGATCATATAGATGTTGCTGGATCTGTGGTTTGTTGTGGAGATCTTGAAATCTTTGGCCGACCTCCAAAAGAGACTAAGAAGATCAATTTCGATATTCAAGGCTTGGAGTAAGTTGTTGTTTACATGTGCAGTCATGTACAGATCATTGTTTGTATTTAATGATGTTAATAAATAAGATGAAGAATGTTGGTATTTAATGTGGAATCATGGAAATGGTAATAAATGAGATCTACGGTGTTTGTATCTAATGTTGAATCATGGTAATAAATGAGATCAACAGTTTATTCTTAATGAATATGTTAGTTAATTTATGGCTCATTTACTACTTTAATAAATGTCATAAATTTACGTTGATTTTGTGTTATTATTCATTCAGTTTAGTTTTGATATTAGAGATTGTAAAAAAATGGTCATAAATTAGTCTTTAGTATATCTTCATACGAATATTGTTTTCATGTAGGGGTAAGGTTTTGCGGTGTACTGTGTGGAATGATTATGCTTTGCAGTTTAAGGAGTTCATCTCTAAAATTCCAGCTCATGAGCATGTCATGGTTGTTATACAGCATGAAAAGTGTAAGGAATGGAAAAGTAATTTTTGTTAGTTTCTGCAAATCATAACTATACTCTTTATTTCTGGCAATAAAAAGACAGGTTGACTAAATATCTATATAATTTTGCATGTAGGTGAATATACAGTTCAAAGTGATAAGTTTGCAACACGAATGTTTCTGAATGAAGAAATTGATGAAGTTAATCAGATAAGGAGGAGGTAATTTGTCAATGTAATTTATTTTGTATATAGATGTTCAAGTCAAATACTTGGTTTCATGTTATTTGTATACTAATTCTAATCATTTGTGGTATTCAAAAGTCTTATACTGAAGTTTGGACAAGGGAGTGGTTCTACTCCTCAAATAATACTATCGTCTCAGAGCGTTTTTCCATTGCATAAAGAATTTGTAACTGATTGCTTGAGGAAACATGTTGATGAGATTAGTGAGATAGAAAAGGTTTCACATCTTTTATATAGTTTGGTGATTTGTTTGGTTTATCATCTACATGTTTGTCAAACTAGAGATTACAAGTTCATATATTGTTTTTACATGAAATGTCTTGTGTTGTGGTTGCGACAATTAAGATTGTGCAAGAAGAGTATGGTTGGTTTTATCCTGCTTGTCGTAAGTGTTTTAAGAGGTGATGGCTAAAAGTGAATACTTGCAGAATGTTGAAAATGTTTCGGATGATATTGTTCGATTGCCTGCGACTTCTTTGGTTTGTCCCAAATGTCGTAGTGAATGTACATCCATCACCACAAAGTAAGCAATGATGATTATTTAACGTTTTATTTATATAAATAACAGTTTAAGACTGATATTTGAATATAGTTTTGCAGTTTACTTAGTCATTTGTATATATTTCAAGTTCAAGGTGCAAGTCCGGGTGCAGGATGAGAGTGGTAGTGTTTCTTTTGTTATGTTTGATAGAGATGTTCAGAAGCTTCTTGGATTAGCGGCGAGTGACATAAGAGAGAGGCAGGTGAAGGCAAATGATACTGGATGTTTCCCTCATGAGATATTTCGATTGGCTGATAAGAAGGTCGCTTTTAAGATTGATGTTTAAGAGTTCAATCTTAAAAATGACTATCGTGTTTATACCGTGCAAAAAACATGTGATGATCCAGTAATAATTGCTGAGTTGGTTGGTGGAGATGGTAATGGTGATGAAAATATTGATGAGGTAGCATATAAAATTACTTTTTCAATCTATTTATTTTTCTTTTGAGGTTCAAAGACTGGATTCTGCTCTTTTTTATATAATATCATATATTATGATCCTTTAGGTCACTCAAGAGGTAGCTGAAGTTAAAGATGTTAACCTTTCAGAATCTTCCCAGGTGTCTGCTGAACGATCTTCAAGGGTGAGTATTTATTTTTGAAAGTATGTTTAATATGTTTAAAAAGAGTTCATTATTTTATTAAATGAGATCAATAGTTGTTTTGTGATCTGTTGCAAGGATGTTGTCTCTGTTACTGCCGACTCTTCAGCCGTTGAAGTTGAAAAGGATTCTGGATCAAGTCCCAATGGAAAGTGGATAGCTCAAGATGTTGACGTTGTCAACGTTGGTGAGCTATCCACTAATGTGAGAAAAACACGGAAGAAGTTGTCTAAGGTTAACAATTAGATGCTTAAGAAAAAACATTTCTTATGAGAGATAAGTAGAAACCACTTATTTTTGAAGACTCCTTGTGGTTTTTATTTATGTCTGTTAACTGTTGTTTTAACAAACTGTGGTTAAAAGTTTGGTGTGTAAGGGTTACAATGAAGCATCTAAACTGATGTATTTGGTATGTAATGTCTACGCTTTAAAAATCAAGTAAATTTAACCTTTTGTTTGTTATATAATATTGTTATTATACATTATATACATTTTTGGTGATATTCATGCACTGGACAAGTAGTAGGGTTGTATATTATTGTTAGTGAATGAATGAAAATTTAATCAATTGGTTAGTGGGAAAACTGTTAGGGTCTGAGATACATTAACATCTGTTAGAGGCTAAGCACTGTTATAGCGTGCTAACATCTGCTAACGCCTAAGAACTGTTAGGATCTGAGTTACATTAGCATCTGTTGATAGACTTCCCTTCAATAGACCTTATGAGCTGTTGATCATCATCTATTAAAGATCTTATATTAAAGATCTTCTGTTGAATTGTGCAATATCTATTGGTCCATAGCAGAACTTAGATTCATCATACATTTGGCTTCATCAGCAGAGGTTCTCTTTGGGAGACCTTTGCTTCAGCAGTCTTTGTCTTAACAGACCTTTTGGTTCATCAGCAGAGGTTGTTTGGTTCATCAGCTGAGGTTGTTTGGTTTAACAGACTTTGCTTCAACAGTGGTTGTCTTCAACAGACCTTTTTGGTTTGCAAAGTTTAGCGAAACAGATGTTGAGTTTGTCCCTTTGGTAGGAGTGGATGTTTAAAACATTGTTATTTGTAATTACAGGTTGTATAATATTTTGTTAATTTTGAGTCTTATATTTCTTTTCCTTGAGCGACCAGGAAATGTAGTGCAAAATAGTAATGTTTAGATGCAAAATATAGTAATGTTTACTTGTAAAATATAAAAAGGTAAAACCACAAAGTTTTGAAAGTATATAACTTTATATACTAACACTACATAACTTCATTCTTAAGTTAGTTTTCGAAGAAGAAATTTGTCCATCAAACATATCAAATAAAACATATCAAAGACTATGTCAACAAACTTCAAAGTGTATTTTATCTCCTATTACACTTTTTTCTTCGACTATCTCAAACCTCAGCTTTTCCCCCACAGATATTCTCGTTTCATCCATGATACGCTGCCAGTTTGTATACATCACTAGATGGGTGTTGTCCTCAGGTCTTCTAGGATCTCTCCTTACAAGCAGCTGTACCAAAAACTTCACATGATCAAATGACAGCACAGCTCTATGGTAGTCATTTAGTTGGTGTTTTCGAACAAACTTCCTCGGTATTGCCTGTAAAAGAAAACAATTTTTTAGTTATTCATTCGAAACAGCATATACTTTAAGTAATAATAGATAGATCCAACATTATAGGTAAAATCAACCATATTAAAAGTAGATATGTAAATACCAAGCTGTGTGTCTCCATAACATGGTATTCAAAGTGTTTCTTATAATGTGAACGCTTTTTGCGGTGTCGATGATTGCTACGGCTGCAGTGATGTTTAGTCTCCCCGTGAAGTCCAATCTCGTCTTTGTTAAAAATCTTGACAGTGAAGTTAAAGTGGTCTTCAGGAGTACTTCCCATCCATTGAAACAACAATTGGCAGCTTTCCTCAGTGTCATTTTCAAAGCAAAAAGTTATCCATCATGGTCCCATAAAACCAGCAGCCAATCCCTTTTTATTTTCAGGAGAGAAAACATAATACACATAAACTTTACTACTCTTCTTTGGTCCATGTACTTTTGCAACCAAGTTATCAATTTTTAATCTCCTCTCTGACAACAGCTTCAGTAAATCGTGTGGTAAATGCTATAATTTTCATACATTTCAGAAATGTCATATTAGACTTTATATAGGACACAAAATGTAAATTAGAAGTTTTTCTAACAGCCCAAAAGATACACTGGCAATATATAAAAATAAGGTAGCAATTTTTAACCTGCTTGCAGTATGTTTCTTCTTCAGCCTGTATCAAGCAACCATGAACATAATCTCTGTTCGAGCCATCGTTTCTAATCTCCAATCCCTTATTGTTCAAAACATTTATCTCAAATTTTCTTTCTTTCAGTTTTTTTAAACACAGCTTGTCTATATTCCTATTTCTATAAGTTTCAACAAACCGAGTCCATTCTGGCCCGTTTATCTTCTTACTTTTATGACCGATACTCTGTACTGCAATCTTATACTTAAACTCCGTATAATCAACCAACTTTTTTTACTTCACACTTTCTTGTTAATTGGTTACTCAGTATCCTTGGAAGTACCTATGTATATAAAATACACAACATTTAATATATCTTTAATTTTATAAATACAGTTTTTAGCATACAATTGTGATTTGAGTTAATTTGTTCTAAGAATATATCTTACCAATAGTCTGTCTGTCACACCCCCAAAAATACCCCAAGTGGAAACCCCCGCGAGGCGTGTGACGTACCAGGATCTAGCCACTAATCACATTGAACCATAGACATATAAAATATAATAAAGTCTTTCATTAAATGAAATTGCATAATTCAAACACCATTTAATAAAATCAACATGTTCAGCGGAAGCATAATAGTTTGTTTAAATAAAAGTGTTCAACAATGCAATATGGAGAAGCGTCCAAAAGCCACGACCCATGACCACTCCAGCTTACCAGACAGCAAGTTCCCTGACAGTGTACCTAAGGTCCTGCAAGCATGCAGAAAAAGTGTATCAGACAGGCTGGTGAGTTCACAGTTTGTTTTAACCGTTTAATACCAAGTAGTGATTTATGATTTGTTAAGTTGATAATAACTCGATACCGCAGACGGCCCTTTTTGCCCTTCTCCAATGCTCTATCAAACATTGGTCATGATTTAAAGTTATTAGTTCACGCCAGTCCTATCCAGGTACGTCGTGAGGGTGCCATACCTAATAGCACTATCAACTAATAACCCTGTTACCTTACAAGCAACAACCCGGTAGTATGATGGGACTTAAGTGATAGAAAGTGAGTGTATTATCCAACATCAACGTTTGCTGAAAACCGATGCATATCCCCTCAACGTTTGCTGAAAACCGATGCATATCCCTTGCAAGGATATGCGTTTGTGAAATCTGCCTCACATCCCCTACAAGGATGTGGGTATTTGAAAACCGCCTCATATCCCCTACAAGGATATGGGTTTACGAAAATCCGTTTACCAGTTTTGTCAGTTTGATTGTCCCCGCCAGACGCATGCTTGTTTTGAGAGAAGTGAACTCACCTTGGTTTGCTCGGTATGACTAGCTACTTGTTCACACTTAAACAGTCACAACCTATGGTATTCATGTATACGTAATCAGTTTACATTCGCATGGTTCTCGTATAAATTATGATCATAGTGTGCATACAAGCAACATAGCAGTTATTCCACTCATAAAATTTCTACAACACACAAGTATGTTTCACAACAGTATTTAACAGTTAAGTGCACTACTTATAACAATCAAACCATGTTTTTCCTCGGTCAATAGTTACATCCTTAACAGATGACAACATAGCTTCATCACCTAGTTATTCATAACCAAACCCAACCTTAACATACGTTCTGACTGTTAATCCTGTCGACGAAGGATCAACTTTCGTCGTGACAGACTATAAAACACTGATGTTGTCACACCCCAAAATTATCAGAGCTGGCGTGACTGGACTGGTATCTTCATTGCACAGCGGAAGCAAATAAGCTAAGACTTTTAGAATGCGAACGCCCACTAAGTACTCGACTTCACATGGTTCTCCTATTCCAACCGTGCCATGATTTCTGAAAAGTAACCTGAGAAAGAAACATGCGAAAAATCAACATAAAGTTGAGCGAGTTCATAGTTTGTTTGTAAAAGATTTGAAATAAATCTTTTTGAATAACCGGTTTTTGAAATAATGTTGAGAAAACGAATTTAAAATCATTTTCTTTGGCATGTTATATGGAAACTTTGTATTTGTAATGCATTATATTTGCAAAAACCTTGCATTTGTAAACTCTTGAGTTTGTAAAATTTGTGTACTGTCCATGTTCTCCCTGACATTGACATCAAACCTGCATAATCCTATGCTTTGAATGTGTATAAAACATGATATGTAATTTGTAAAGACGTATCTAAAACTGAGTTCTGTGAATGTAAGGAATACGAGATCGCTAATGGTTCGTAAGGCCACTAACATATGTAACGACATAGGAAGCCACCAAACCTAGGCATTTTTGTCGAGTGCGACTGAGACACAAAAGCACTCATTGGTAGAAGTAGGCCAAGAGTGGGGTTGCATGAAACCCATTAGATCTAACCCTTCTGTTCCGCGGTCTGAATGTATACGTTGACTAATGGTGCTTATGGTACCCTATTCATCACGTGATCTATGTGTCATTCCTTAGTTTAACGTACCTCTTTGTACTTGTATTTTTCCCTAGTTTAGAAAACTAGAGTTCGTGTGTATGTACATTTTGAAAAATACTCTTGCTTGAAAAAACGGTATAGAACATAAGCTTTTCGTAAACCATTTATGACAGTTAAAACTTGTTTGTAAAATGGTTCAGAAATATGTACTTCATGTTTATTGAAAACCTTGTATGCTTTGCAAAATGTGCATGTCTTTCCACCCCGAAAACATTTAGAAAAATTGTAAAACTGTAAAAAGGTGGGGTTATGAACTCACCTGAATATTCCTGTGCAAAGCTAGCTATATACGACTTCGTGATGTCGTTCCCAAGACGAGGCTCGCTAGCGTGCATTCTACAATATTCCTAACACGTAATATCTTATAAGTTTCTAAATAAAAGCAGTAACTAAACTACGTGTCATCGAGCTCTACCGAATCGTTAACCGAACGATTCAACGGTAAGTTAATAACTTAATAGTAACGATTAAGTTATACTCGTTAAGTTTCGTCTAATGTCGGTAATAGTTTACTAAGTCTTTGAAAACACTTAGTTCTCGTGAGATTTAGGGCATATATAAATATTTATATAAAAATATATAAATATATTGTTATCATCGCGTTAGGCATCCCGAGAAGTCGTATGTGTATAAAAGAATATTTACACGAAAATAATATATAACAAACTCGTATTATATATCGCGTTTCGTATGATCTTTGTCAAAATATTCGTATATGCCGTTCCGGCGTATAAAATAAATATGAAAAGTTATATTTATTTTATAAAAGAATCGTCGAGTTGTCGTGTTTGAAAACTAATATGACTATATTTATTTTATAAAAGAATTCGACTTGTTTGTGTCTGAAATAAATATATAACTATATTTATTTATAAAAAGGATCGTCTTGTTTGATTGTTGAAATAAATATACACTATATTTATTTTTATGAAAAGGAGTCGTATTATTCGACACTTAAAACAATACAATTTGTTATACTTGTTTTATAACTAGCAAGTTTGGTTAACTTGAAATACAGCTTTGGTCGAAAAGTTATGAATATGTTTTGTAAGTTATATTGCGTTGCCGAAAATAATATGCATTTACATCTTGTTTTTCAAAAGTCGCTTAAAGCCGATTGTTTTGTTTTTACAATAAAACGAGTTTTGTTTACGAAATTTCTCGAAAAACGGGCAGAGTTTCCTCTGTTTTTGGACGGCCCCGACAACACAAGTTGTCGTTATATTTGCAAAATTCAACAAGATTCAACAATATTTTTGTATAATCAATTTATATAAACGAAATACTAAATAAATCCAAGTAAATATTAACTAAGAATTCGTTAATTTGTTCGGTTCGAGTTCGTTTTCTCGTAATGCAATAAGAACTATATAAAAGAAAACAAAGATATAAAATCGCCCGAAAAATCTTTACCAATCTTCGCCTGTCGTTTAGCCGAAAAGGGTTGATTGGGTTGACTGAGTTGACTCGGTTTGACCGAGTCATCCGAGCCGTCTGACCGAACCGCGTAACCCGACATGTTGACTCGAACCTACTTCTGACGTTGACCAGTTGACCCGAGTTGACTCGGTGTTGACCGAACCACTGACCGAGTTGACCCGGACTCTCTCGAACCGTGGCTGACCCGAGACCCGTGACTGAACCGAAGCTTGAGTCTTACTCGTAACTGAACCAAATTCACAACTTGAACCGAAAATGACCCACAATCGAACCAAAAGTTTCTCAGTCTTACCTTAGCTGAAACCCGAGCTTGAACCATGACTCGTTACTGAATCTGAATACTCAAACCCCAGATCTGAACCTGATCGAACTGGATTGCCAACCGAACACCTGAACCGGCTCGGACCGTCATCACCACCTCCGCCTGCGTCCCGTCGCTCCGGTGGTCGACCGGAGAGCGCCGCCGCCGCCGTGTATGGCCGTGCTGCCACCTAACTCCACCACTCTCACTCTCTCTCTCTCTCATCAGCCTCTCTCTCTCTATCTACTCTTCCTGTTTTGTAGCCGCCGCACCACCACCGGACGGTGGTGGTGGTGATCCGTCTTGTTAATCGAAAAAGGGGGGTGTGATGTTGTCGGTGAGATCAGCCAGACCTGGAGCCGGAGTCCGGCTCGGGTCTTATGTGTGTGCCGGATTAAAACCGAGAGGGAGAGGAAATCGAGAGGTGTGTGACTGATGTTGTGCCTGTGATTTGAAGGAGATAAGATGGAGAAGGAGAACAGGCTCCATGTTTTCTTTTGTGTGAGTATATAATATGCAGGCAAAGAGAGAGATATGGGTCTTTTATAGATGTTGTTGATATCTTGAAAAGATCTTATGTTTCTAAATTTTGAGACATAATCTTATGTAGAGATTTATCATAGATTTTATAGAGATTTTCAGCAGATTTGGAAAGATTTTGATGAGATCTTATAAGATCTTGGTAATATTTTTTTTTTCTAATATATTATGTGCAGGTTTAGGCTTGGGCCCAGGGCCCACAAACCCATCTCGTGTGAAAGTGACCCGTAATTTCTACGAGACCCGATATCGCGACCCAAACTCCATAAGCATAAAATATTCGTGTAACATCCATATTTGTCGGCGTCGTCAGTATTTCGTATGGTTTCAGTTTATTACCGTTTTAATTTCCAACAGTATCTTCGCAGATCGTCACATACGCACTGTAGAACTGCATAAGCGTTCCTAAGCTTACTGAGGCCCTAACTAAGTTAATTTGCGTCGTAAACACTATTTAATGTCGCGTAAATCGCCTGTTAATCACGAAATTAAGGGCGTAAACTACCGGTTGTCACAGATGTGATAAATACTGTTACATATAAAACACTGTTAACATAAACACTGATGCAATATCTGCTGTTGATGTTGAACCACTGTTGTTAGGGCTGCAAATGAACCAAACGAACACCAACAAGACCTTATTCGTGTCCGTTTGTTAAGAAATACATGTGTTCGCGAACCGTTCACGAACACCTATCGAACGAGATTTTATGTTCGTGTTCGTTTGTTAAGGAAATGAACATGTTCGTGTTCGTTTGTGTTTGTTTGTTAATTTTAGGCAACGAACGTTGACGAACACAAATGAGTATAAACTAATGTTCATGAACACAAATGGAAACAAACGAACACAAACAATCATTCATGAACAGAATATATAATACACCGACACTTATTAGATATTTAATTTGTCGGAATTTTAAAGTATTTAAATAAATATAAAAAACTAAAAACACTAATAAAGTATCGAACACAAACGAACACGTTACCGAACGTTCACGAACATAAACGAACGAACTTGACCTATGTTCATGTTTGTTCTTTTAACTAAACGAACGAAATTTCTTGTTCGTGTTCGTTTGTTTAGTAAACGAACGAACACAAAAGAACTTCCTGCCAAACGGTTCATGAAATGTTCACCGAACGTTTGGTTCGTTTGCAGCCCTAACTGTTGTTGTTGGGTAGTGGTTCACCTTTGGTTGATCAGGCCTTTGGTTCATCAGTGCTTGTCTTCAACAGGGCTTTGGTCTTCATCAGTGCTTTGGTCTTCAACAGTGGATGATCTTCATCAATCTTTGTGTTCAACAGTCTTTATATCCAACAGTTGTTAGGCAAATCAGTGCTTTGCCTTATTAACTTGTTATAACCACTGTCATTGGAGGAAACTTAGATGGGCAGTGCTTATTGTGGATCAACTGTTGTGATCCAGTTTTGGCTTTCCATATCATCTGTTCTTCAGGGTCTGATCACCTGGTCCAACACGTTATAAATTACAAATAATTAGCTAATAGACGGCACACATTTCGCATCTTAAATCATCAAGACCCTTAACAATTTGACCATATGATTTAATCATGTGTTTTATCTTAGATGGGACAACTCGAAAAGAAAATTAACTAAAAGGATAATATATTAAACGGTTCAAAACCGCTCAAAGTGTATTTTAGTGCATAAACCTCTGTAATCGTTTATTAAAAAAAGAACACTATTTAAATAAATTATTTTTTATAAACATATTTGTTACACCAACTTTCATAAAAAAAGTGTGTTGGGTCCTAATCTGACATGTACTAAAAGTTAGCCGTGTTGACTTGTTACTTGACCCGCCCTTTGTCCACCTATTACATTTAGTCAGCTTATCATATATATTCACATCTATTTATGAAGAGGTAACTTTGACTTTTGTGGCCAAATCAAGTACATAATAAATCGTGGAAACAAATCAAGTACACAACTAAATTCAAAACTACATATTTGGGATAGATTATTTATGAAATTGTAAAAGCATGCTTTAACCAAATTACATAAAAGGTTGTTAAAATTGAATCATACCTTTGCTATGATGATATTCAAAAGCTCAAGGTCTGATTTGGTGGCAAGTTCTCGAGAGATTGTGTATACATAACATACCATTAAGCGAATCAACGTGGGGATGATTGTGGTGTTAAGGATGATGATGCAGCAGTGGAAGAACCTAGGGTTTGACATCAAGTACGAAAACAAACAACCAACAATAAGAGAATTAAATGATTAGGGATAACTGACCTTGTAGCTTGCGACGGTAGACAAAGAGTTTTACGGTTTGGTTGAAACACTGTTAACATAAACACTTCATATCAGAATCTATCTAATACCACTATCTTACTAAATTATACCCTACATTTGCAAAAAGACAAAATATATAAGTTCAGTTTCATAAGTCTCAGTACGAAACACATCGGATTTATGCCTCGATCATGGTCGCCAGATTCGAGCATATTCTATTCATTCAATTTTATACACAAAATCATTCATGTGCATATAACCTTTCAATAACAAAAAAAAAGTAAATGTAAGACGTACAGAACCAGACATGCGAGGCCAGGGGCGATGATAAAAAACAACACGTGCAGCTTCAACAGCCAAATCAACATCATCTTTATCTCCTTCAGCAATATCCGCTATCTTTTCTTCCGTTCTTGGATCAATCGTCTCGAACGTTTTCCCTTTTCATCAAAACAAAACCAATATATATATAGCAACAATTAATCTGAAAAAAAACACATGGAACTAACAACAAAAAGTGTACCTGAAACAGAATCGACGATTAAGAATCAAAAAAACACGTGGAATTAACAATGGATAGATTAGTTAAGGAAACTTACGGTGCTGATTAAGAAAACTCTGTTTAATTGCTCAAATTGAGATGACGGGTGATCTGCAAGGGATTAAAAATGAATCAAATGCATCAGTAAACGGTAAAGCAATTATTATTTGTTAATCAAAAAATAGATCAGAACAAATGAGGTTACCTTGGTGTTGTGCGACGAAGAAGGAAAAGATGATGCGACAATTATATGGAAAAAGAACAGATTTAAACATCAGTATTGTTGAATCATTGGGGATGCGTCGATGATATGCAAAAACAAAAAACGAAACTTCGTTAACAAAAATCCTAAAAAGCGAAAGAACAAAAAACCAAGTGTGTGGTTCCTGTAGTACCCTAAATAATTTTTTTTCTTAGTTAAAAAATCCGAATCACATCAATAAACAGTAAAAATGTACCAAAATTACTAATGAGGTTACCTTGGTGTTGTGCAATGAAGAAGGAAGAAGATGATGTGACAATTATATAGCAAAAGAAGAGATTTAGACTATATTATGACTCAAAAAAGTCGCATATTTTACTTTATGCAATTGCTCTACACCAAACATAAAACATGGAGGCATGTGAAATCACCTCTATGTCCACGACAACAGCACCTTCTTAAAAAACAAAGTAAAACTGATTGTAAGATTAAAACATTCAATGACTTACAGTACATGGGTCCGACTGATCTCAATCATGCACTAAATGAGATTGTCTTCCGCTCCACCATCTTAATTCGTCTCCCCCTAACTTCAATTGTAAAGAAAAGGGCAAAAAACAAATATATGACTAAACAACCTCATTGAAAGTGGGACTGTAAATGAGTACCATACCGAGTAACAAAAAGCGATGAAGCCTAAACTTTTGGGCTGGTATCACCTATCAACAGACCTGAAAACAAAATCAGTTTCTAAACAATGACTTCATGAAACTGAAAATCCTTTAAAGTAAACACAAATTAAGTAACAACCAACCTTCATTCACAAGCCTGCAAATATAAAGTTGCCACATGAATAATGAAGTGGAACTTGCTGCAAGAATAATACAGTGTGAAAACTATCTCAAAAACTCCTCTGTAATTGAGTAGTAAAGCAACTCAATTTAGTTAATTACTTAAACAATCCAACAATGAATTTACCTAATCAACAAAGTCTGGGTTACCGTGCAAATTAACCACTTGGGCTAGCTCAAGTGGCCACCGACATCCTTGCTAAAGTCTCTCGTGGACCCTCATTTGGAGAGGTCTAGGGTTCGATCCCACTCGAGTACGACCAGAGGATATTTTCTGCCAGGGATCTTTGTCGGGTAGTGAATTGGGAGGGGAGATCCCCTCCGCGGTCGGGGTTACCGTGCAAATTAACCTTTTTTTTAATCAACAAAGTCTATAAAATAATAATAATAATAATAAATAAGCATAAAATCTATATATTCTTCTTGGATTGCTATAATAATAGTGTGAAAGTTGGAATGAAAACAGAGGATCAAGAAACATAGGAGCATCCAACATTACTAACATGGGTGAATAAACCAACAAAACAGATTGTGAAAAACAAAAACTACAAACATATCAAAATCAATCTACTCGTAATCACATGGTACAACAATGCAAGCATCTGAATAAACAATAACAAATCAAAGACAAAATCAAAAGCTACAAACATATCAAACAAATTTCATAGAATCATGAAAGAAATTAGATCACGGATTGTTACCAGATTTAGCGAGAGAAGAATCGATGGAAGCATTGGAGAAGATGACAATTTCAAGAAACTTCAATCTGGAGAAGATGACGGTGAAGCAGAAGACGATTTCAAGAAATATAAGATCTGTATACAGATTTGAAACCCTAAATATAGATTATAGAGATCTATGAATGAAACATGGGTGAATAAACCAACAAAACAGATTGTGAAAAACAAAAACTATAAACATATCAAAATCAATCTACTCGTAATCACATGGTACAACAATGCAAGCATCTGAATAAACAATAACAAATCAAAGACAAAATCAAAAGCTACAAACATATTAAACAAATTTCATAGAATCATGAAAGAAATTAGGTCACGGATTGTTACCAGATTTAGCGAGAGAAGAATTGATGGAAGCATTGGAGAAGATGACGATTTCAAGAAACTTCAATCTGGAGAAGATGACGGCAAAGCAGAAGACGATTTCAAGAAATATAAGATCTGTATACAGATTTGGAACCCTAAATCTGGATTATAGAGATCTATGAATGAAACATGAATCATAAAATAAAAAATTACCTTCGTGATATTAAGCAGATCGGCTTTCATATCGGAAGAATTGTAGAGGGGGAACCTGATTAGATGAACAATCGATTTGAGAAGAGGAAAGATGTGAGCCTGAATGTTTATGATGAAGAAATAGGGTTTTTAGAAAGAGACGGAACCTTGGGCGGGAAAAGGGAAAAAATGATGCCCTAATTTAATGACACGTGGCCCAAATAACTTTCATTTATTATATATAATAGATTTTTTAAATCATATTTCCTTTATCAATTAATTTGATATTTCTTTAGTAACTTACGTTCGTTAATCTTTTTTTCTAAAATAGTTTTGCTTATTTTTTTTCTCTCGACATTCCGGTATTAGTTTTGTTAAAAAGAAAGTTATATTCAAAGTTGAGTATTTATTTGGTATCTTAAAACAGTACGATGATAAACTAAACCAATTCTAACGGTTTGGCTTTCTAAACAACATGTTTTATTTATAAATAACATTTTTGTTTCGTTTCACCGCAACACGCGACTGTTAACAAACCTGGTTATAATTATAATAGAATATTAATATTATTATAATAGATTTTCCATACTTTTATCATTTCAATATTTTAATAGATTACTATTTTATTTACTTTTAAGCTTAAATATATTTGTTAATGCTAACTTTAAAATTTTTTTATATCATTGATACTATCTAACCAACATCAATATCGTTGTAGTTTTTTATTATTCAGTTATCAAGTGTTTATTATTTCGTACGATTCGATAAAAGTTCTATTCGAGCGGGTCATATATAGTTGATTTTTTTATCATCCCAAACCAAACATATACCGACCAAACAGCATTGGTAATGGTACCATATTCGTTTTTATAGAATTCTCGACGTGACGATATAAAATTCATTGAACACAAAGTAATATTCGCAATCAAGTATTTTTTGGTGTCGCAAGTTATGTCAAGTGTCTGTACAATATCGGTATCATAACAGATTGATACCGACCAAACAATACTGGTACCGGTACGGGTATTCGTTTTTATGGGTTTTCAATCGATGTAAAAAACGTGTCGATTGACAACGATTGCTATGCCGAGTGTTGGTATCATACTGGTATCTTAATGAACCGACCGCTAATGACAAAGCCCCGCAGCGAAGCGAGCGAAAATCCTTCTAGTTTCCTACATATACAAAAAGCAAATGGGGGAATAGTGCCAGGCAGCTGCCTGACACTCCCTCATTTGACCAACACGTTTATTGTTTTATATTCATTTTAAATTACGTTTTTGCCCCCAGCTCAAAATAAAATTACGCCTTTTGTCCCCATCTCAAAATTACGATCTTGCTCTCAATTCAAAATTAAGACTTCGCCTGGCACTCTCCCATTGGACCAACCAGTTTATTATTTTATATCCATTCTAAAATCATGTTTTTGTCCCTCTTTAAAATTACGGTTTTGCCCCCAGCTCAAAATAAAATTACGCTTTTGTCTATAGCTCAAAATTGCGATTTTTCCCTCCATTCAAAATAAAATTGTGGTTTTGCCCTTAGCTCAAAATTACCTTTTCACCCCCAGTTATAAAATTTTGTTTTGCCTCCACTTAAAAATTACGATTTTGCACTCTGTTCAAAAATTTGATTTTTCCCCGTTTAAAAATTGTGATTTCACCCTCAATTCAAAATTACGTTTTTCCCCAGTTCAAAATAAAATTATGTTTTTGCCCGCAACTCAAAATTACGATTTTGTCCTCGGTTCAAAATAAAATTGTGCTTTTGCCTCAAGCTTAAAATTATGATTATGCCCGTAGTTCAAATTTATATTACGTTGTTACCCCCAGGTTAAAAATTATGAATTTGCCCCTGTAAAAATTTACAATTTTGCCCCAGGTTCAAATTTACAGTACTGCCATTATTTTAGCTTTTGCCAAATTACGATTTTACCCCAGTAAAAAAATACAACTTTCCCTCGGTTAAATATTACAACATTGCCATTGTTTTAGTTTTTTTTATCAAAACAATAAAAGTGTTTTGTTTTGATTGGTTGACTCGATTTAATTGTTTTTCGTGTCAATGAGCTGACTAACACTCGCTCATTATTCGGCCATCGCCTCGCAACGCGGGCGGGGCATAAAGCAAATTAGGGGAATAGTGCCACGCAGCTGCGTGGCACTTTCCTATTCGACCAACCATTTTATTGTTTTATATTCGTTTTAAAATTACGGTAAAATTACGTTTTTGCCCCCACTTCAAAATAAAATTATGTTTTTGTCCCTTGCTCAAAATTACGATTTTGCCAAGGGTTCAAAACTATGATTTTATACCCAGATCACATTTACAAGCCCCAACTCAAAATAAATTTTTGCTTTTGCCCCAAACTAAAAATGACGATTTTGCATTTTCGCTCCGTTTCAAAAATTATGATTTCGCCTTCAGTTTAAAATTATGTTTTTGCCCGGTTCAAAATAAAAGTATGCTTTTGCCCCCCCAATTCAAAATTACGATTTTGCCCTCAGTTTAAAATTTTGATTTTGCCCCAGTTCAAATTAAAAATATAGTTTTGTCACCAGCTTAAAATTACGATTTTGTCCTTAGTGCAAAGTTATATTACGATTTTGTCTCTGGTTCAAATTTACAGTATTGCCATCACTTTAACTTTTGGCAAATTACGATTTTACCAAAGTCAACAAATACAACTTTGCCCTCAGTTCAAATTACAGTATTGCTATCGTTTTAGTTTTTTTAGCAAAACTATAAAAGTGTTTTTTTAATTGGTTGCCAGGGTTTATTTTTTTTTTCATGTCAAGGAGCTGCCTAACACTCGCTCATTAATCCTGACAAACTACAGTTTTGCCATGAGCTCAGAACTACGGTCTTGTCATCGTTTTACTTTTTTTCCTAACAAAACTATAATAGTGTTTTTTTAATTGATTGAGAATTATTCGGCTATCGCCCCGCAACGCGGGCGAGGCATCAACTAGTATATTAAAAAGTTTGGATCTATGAATAGTAACCATACCTTTTAATTTTTGTATTATATTATTATTATTATATTTTGTTTTTTATTAACTTTCAAAGTACATGTTTATAAAATTTTACTCAATACCAAGTTGTGAATAATAACATACAAGTGATCGAAGCACAAACATACATATCGTCAAAGTTGCTTCACATATTAGTTTTCTTTTAAATAAAGTGTTAATGTTTACCCTTACGTTATTGTAATAATATAATGCGATGTGGTTATTTTTGTCCAAGTGTCAATAAAAGTTTGGTTAAAAGCGACTGCTTGTTCTTTAACGTGATGAACTGAATCAATACCGTCCGAACAACATCAAGACCGGTACTAGGTTTCTTTATTATGGTTTTCTCGATGTTCCTACCAGTCCCATGACAAACCAATCGATTCTGACCAAATAACATCGGCATTGGTATTGATTACTATATCAAGTGTTGGTATCATACAGGTGTTGTAACGAATAACACCGATATCAACCGAGTAACCGCCGCAACGCATGGGTAATCCTATTAGTTATTTATTAGAAATGCATGTTGTTTGATTGGAATCATATATATGTTGTATTTTGCTACGTTGAGAACTTTGAGACAAAATGTAGTTTTAGGTCAAGCATATTTTATATATATTAGTGATGAGGCTTCATGAATAGTGTTAATTCTTTTTTTTTTTACTGTAATATATAATCAATTCAGAAATTTGATACAAAAGTGTTGTAGTGGTTTTGATTCATTCCACTAAAACCTTTTTTTTCTTTTATTTTTTTCTTTCTATCTCATCATATCATGAGGTATACTATTTTATTTTATTTTATTTTATATATATAGTCTTCGAAAAAACATAAATAGTAATTTCAAATTTAAAATAATATATAGTTTTTAATATTTTATTATATTAATATATTTTTTTAATATTTACATTTAACTTTTAACATATTTTAATTTTTTTCTATTTAGTTTTTGCTTTTAACGTATTTTTATTTTTTCCTTTTCTAAAATCATGTTTCCTTTATTATTTATTTTGTTTTTAATAATATTTTTTTCTTTTTTTACATTTATCTTTAGTTTATCAATTGATTTGATATTTCATTAATACCTTACGTGCGTTAATTTTTTTTCTAAAAACTTAAGTACGTAGTTGAGCTTAATTTTTACTCTCGACTAATATAAGTTTTATCAAAAACGAATTTATATTAAAAAATAAAGTATTTATTTACTATCGTAAAATGATACGATGATAAACTGAACAGATTCCAACGGTTTGGCTTTCTAAACAACATGCTACATTTTCAAATAACGTTTGTTTTACATTATCATTTTCTCTGTTTCGCCGCAACGTGCGACTGAAAAAAACCTAGTTATCATGAACATCATGCGGCTAGAAATAGTGACACTGACAATAACAATATTCATCCTCAACAAATATGGAAACAATATTACGACATTTGATATGGAAGGAATATGAACGTCTTCCACAACTATAGTATGACCTTTAGAATAATGAACTTAACTGCTAAAAACTAACCAGTAACAAGTACAAACTAGTTGAGAACCCGTCCGTAGGCCGGGTACCTTAATGGCATAATAACATGAATACCCATAGAACATAATAAAGAAAACGATAAAACGTATTTATAATGCCACTAAACAAATAACGAAACATTATAATGAACAAAACAAAAGAGCATACTTAATAGAACTAAATATTTGGTGAAGCAAGAGTCTCGGTGTATATTGCTCCTTATAACCCATGAAACCAAAATACAGGATAGTAACAATCATCCCGTCTGTAGGCTTTTTTATACTAATATATTTACACATTTGTAAATGGCCAATAATACACTAAGTTGTTACTTATTTTAATATAATGTGTGTCGATATTATCTATTAAATAACTATACATTTGTAACATAGAAAGGCATTTGAAGGTTGTATGTATATAACTATAAATTTGTAACATAGTTAGGCATTTGCGAGTTGTACGTTGGGCTAATGTGGTGTTTCTCGCAAGGTTGCTTGTACATTTTGTTTTAGGGTTTAGACATTCTTCTGCTTTTGACACGTTCCTTCCTTTTTTGCTTACTCATTATCCACCAATGTTTTTAAAACTAGACCGGTAATCGAACCGGTCGCTCTACCGGTTCACTGGTCAGACCGGTTCGACCGGTCGAACCGTTTCAAGAACCGGGTTAATCTATATAATTATTATTATATTAATAAATACAAAAGGTATAAAATTGTAGATATGGTTATAATTCATTTATGAAAAATAAGTTAAACATACTGGATGTTTATTAAACTATATGATATTAAATCTTAAATAATATACTAATTATGAAACAAAGATATTGAATAAAGAAATTTGCATCGAGCTCACAAAAACAATTTGCCTGGAATGAAACCATACAACCCATTAAATAAAAACTACTTTTAATGAAGCTACACATCTACCCAAGCAACATAAGGTCTTCAACATTTAAGTCAAATAAATAAATCTGAAATCTTACAACCCATTAAATAAAAACTACTTTAATTGAGGCTACGTCTTCTTCTATACGCTTCTTTTTCCACCAAACAAAATAAACACACAAATCTTCTTCTTGGCTACAACCTACAACCAAATCGTCACTCTAATCGCCTCTGGACGGAGCCATTCCTGGAAGCTCTCACCACTTGCGTCTCCATCGACGCCACTTGTAACAACTCTCATCAAATGTCATATTTATTAAATTAATTTGACCAATAGGAAACCCTAATTAAGACACCCAAGTGATTCTGCACAAACCTTGAAATTTTCAGAACAATCAGAATCAGGATCAGGGCCCCTAAAACTCAGGGGGGTAAAACCCTAGTGATGATTATCTAAATAAAACGTTGTCAAAATTTCAATTTCGAATTCTGTCAATTCAGCAGGCCTAGTCCCAAACGTGGCAACCCTATGACCCTTAGGTGTCCCTTGCGCACCGTAAGGGTTAGAGTGTTACGGTGCGCAAGGGGTGACAAATTTTGAGTATAAATAGAGGGTCGTGGGACTTGATTTCTGGAATTTGAGCGACGAACCAATTCGTAATATGCTCCGAGATATCTTCTGTTTATCACAATTAACACACACGGATCACTAATCGACGCCACAATCAGGGTAATAACTCGATCGCTATTACGATTCAACGTCCGATCGATTATAACTATCCAACGATTGTTTAAGTGCCGCTCAAATTGAGTTTATACTTTGTTATTCATCGTGATTTCGACTTGAATGTTTGAGTGTTATTCGAACTCGGACGATACTCTGTCATTCGTTGTGAATCCGCTGAATTGTTAAGTATTGCACTTGTAAATCGTTGTGAGGGTTTGATCTCGTGAGTTATCGTACATGCTGTATTGATTACTAAACCGGAATTGTGTGCCTGTTATTAAATTTAGGTTAAAAGGCTAATCAGTAGGCTAAACTCTGCTTAAATTAAATCTGCAATGTGAGTCATTCTCTTTTTATCAACTATTTTACAATACCTCAAATTATTTTCAAAGGTTATAATTACAGGGACTAAGTCGTGGATATCTTGAATCACTGGCTAGTGGGGTATTGTGCACATTACTAATTTTCTCCCAGTTAGGTTCATTGACCTACTAGGGATAATCATCACTATTTAGGTTCATTGATCTAATAGTGGTATGACCATCGTCATCATTATGACTTGTCACCATTGTGACAGAGCGCCAGATAAAAATAAGATAGAAGCCATTGTAATCGTTCTTATGCTGTAATTAATAACTATGCATCATTATGCAAAATAGAATGATTCACTCAGTATTTCCCGCTGACAAAACCTTTTTCAAACATGTTTCAGGTGATCTGTTATGATCTAGGAAAAGTGCCATAAAGCACTACAAGCTCAAGGAAGTGGCTCAGTATAAAATAAAGAAACATATTTTGTAAAATAAAAGGTTTCTTCGTGAAGTCAAACGATTGTAAATTACCGGGTTTTACCCCGAGTTGTGAATTAAAATAATCGGGAAATATTTTTGCATTTAAAAAGATCCTGATGAAAACTTCCGCTGTCAAACTCAATTAATTAAATACCACGGGATTTTCTGTCCCGCGGCTCCTGAAACGGGTCAAACCGGGTCGGGGGCCGTGACAGAAAAAGGTGGTATCAGAGCCACTGATCGAGCCACTGATTTAAGCCAATTAAGTATTTAGAAAATACTTAATTTTTATTAATTGCTATTTTGCGATTATGTGTATTATTATCTGATTAATTGTGTACAGTATGAGAAGATTTTTTATATGCTAAACACTGTAGCAGTAAGTATAAATCTTTAAAATAATATGACTCAAAGTTTTAGCATCTTTATTATCTACAGTCTAGAAACTTTATTCAGTAAATAAATCTACAATAAAACCTAGTATGTTTTCATATTTGGTTGTCTTATAGTTAGCCAATATAAAATAATATTTAAAAGTTTTCTATAAAATTTTTAACTTAATAATTGTGTGTATTTTGCTAAACAGCATGAGTGACTTGACTGACGCCCTTCAGAATTTAAATCTCTATCCAGTAAGAATAGAGGTTTCCAGAGATTTCTATAGGTATATTCCAGACATAGAAGAACCTATAGAATTCAACGTTTTATCTCTCGAGAAACCCAAGTCTAAGAAAATAGAAATTGGGGAAAGTTCTAGGCAAATTGAGGGGTTACCATCTCAGGAAGAGCTAGATTTTATAATGGCAAGCTATAATACTATTAAGCCTGTTAATAAAAATGTTTTTATTCACTCTCTTGAAACACAACTACCACTGAATTTAGAACCAGCTATTCCAAACCCTTCAATCCACTCGCAAATAGACGAATGGTTGACTAATGAAATACAGTTACAAAACAATCCCTATAAGCTTTTTCCTCAGTACAATCCAGAACCTTTACCAAATTCACCAATAAGTAACGAGAATATGGCTGAACTCCGCCACTTTGGCGAAGAACTAATGGATACTGAGAATAGGATCCAAGAGATTGGAAGACAGATCTCTTGGAAATACGATGAGAGGGAACACCGTTACTAGAATATCATTTGACAAAGGATAGGGATTTATGGAACTGTGGTTGTGTAATAGTAATAATAAAATCAGTATGTGTAAAATAAATAATAAAACGGTTGTATATAGAAGCATGATATAATCAATAAAACAAATGAAATTTTAGAAAGTTACAATTTTGTTTGTATATTCGATTACGTGATTATGTGCAATTAATTGTGACATTGGATTATTTCTTTTATACTAATTATTTAGATATCAGATGGAAAACGCTAATAATGAACCAGTTAATGAGGTTAATCAATCTGAGCAACAACCGGGGGATCAATATATGACCAGGCAGGATATAAAAAATATCGTTGCTCAAGGGATAGCTAATGCTATTCCAGCAATAGTTACTCAAGGGATAGCCAATGCTATTCCAGCAATTGTTGCTGCTATTAAAAATCCAATCGAACCGCAACAAATCATTCCTAGCAAACGCATTTCTGAAGATAACTTCAGTAATAGCGTAAATGGAGGCGGTAATCATGTTAATCATGATAATGAACCACGGCAAGCTCCTCCTCCTAAGAAAATGAAAGCTGCAACGCCTGGTTGCACTTACAAAGAATTTCTTGCTTGTAAACCCACTGAGTTTGCAGGCAATGAAGGAGCGACTGCGGCACTGCGTTGGTTAGAGAAAACCGAGGCAGTATTGCCATAAGTAAATGTGCTCAGGATGATCAGGTCATGTATGCGTCAAACCTTTTCAAAGAAATGGCGCTAGAATGGTGGAATACGGTGTTACAAGCAAACGCAAGAAGGATGGCGTATGCTATGAACTGGGAAGAATTTAAGAGCTTTGTAGAAAGAAAATTTTGTCCCGAGTATGAAAAGGAACAAATGACAAATAAGTTTCTAACCCACCGGATGGTGGATGTAGATTGTCGAGGGTATACTTCTACATTCTTTGAATATGCTAGAGTAGTACCAACGCTGGCTTCGCCAGAGCCGGTACTTATTTCTCGTTATATTTGGGGATTGATTTCCGAAATCCGTAATATCGTCAAGGCTGCGAAACCTCGCACGATTGATGATGCGGTGGATTTAGCCAATACTCTGACTGATGAACTAGTACGGACAAGAGAAGAAAATAGAAGGAAGGAAGTAGCCCAAAAGATTACCCAAGGATTCCGTCCGGATAACCATAACAATTTCAAGAGAGGAGGGAATGGACAATCTTCCACTAGCCCATTTTGTAATTCTTGCAAAAGAAAGCATTTTGGAAGATGCAAAGGATATTGCAATTTTTGCAAAATTCCGGGGCATCAAGAAGAAGACTGAAGGAGGAAGAAATTTCCAGTCTGCTACAACTGTGGAGAAGCTGGACATCTTAGGCCAGATTGTCCAAAACTGAACAAACCATCTGACAATAAAGCCAAACCTGCAGAAGGAGCAAAAAGGAATGTAAGAGCTTTCCAGCTGACTACTCAAGAAGCCGAGATGATTCCAGATGTGATAGCCGGTACGTTCTTAAGTTTACAACGTTTACACAAAAGTATTATTTGACTCTGGTGCAAACCAAAGTTTTATAAATACTTTATTCTGACAAACTCTTAACTTACCGGTAACCAGCATTAAGCAAAATTTTTACATTAGAAACAACATATGGGAATTTAGTTAAAATAAATAAGGTTCTGCAAAACATGGAAATAGAACTTTTAAGTCATAAATTTTCTGCAACCCTATTATCTATGAAATTAGTTGAATTCGATGTTGTGTTAGGAATGGATTGGTTAGTAAACAACCATGCTCGAATTATCTGCGATAGAAATTCCATATAAATTTGTGTAACCACTGGAGAAGTAATAATGATTACAGGAGATAAGCCATGTAAACCCATAAAGTTCATATCAGTAATGAAAGTTGCTAATTATGAACAAAAGCAAGGAATAGTATATATGATTTCAGTAATCATTTATACTAAAGATAAAGAACTTAAGGAAATTTCTGTAGTTTCAGAATACCCAGATGTATTCCCAGAAGAATTACCAGGGTTACCACCAGATAGGGAGGTGGAATTTAGGATTCATATAATTCCAGGAACTATACCGATAGCTAAGGCACCTTATCGGTTAGCACCCACAGAAATATTAAAACTGAAAAAGCAATTAGATGAATTACTAAGTAAAGGTTTCATGCAATCTAATTTATCCTCGTGGGAGGCACCATTATTGTTTGTTAAGAAAAAGGATGATTCGATGAGAAAGTGTATTGATTATAGGGAATTGAATAAGATTACAATTAAGAATCGATACCCATTACCTAGAATTGATGATCTATTCGATCTATTCCAGGGAGATAGATATTTTTCTAAGATCGACTTACGTTCCGGATATCATCAATTGAAAGTACAAGAGGAAGACATACCTAAAACTGTTTTCAGAACTAGGTATGGTCATTATGAGTTTACAGTTATACCCTTAGGATTAACGAATGCATCTACAGCATTCATGGACATGATGAATAGGATCTGTAAACCATATTTGGATAAATTTGTAACTGTCTTCATCGACAATATACTTATTTACTCCAAAAGTCAGGACAAACATTGTCAGCACTTGCATTTACTCTTAACTTTTTTTTGGGTAAAGGGTTACCCCGGTGATTCTATATATTCACAACCAAACAAAACAAGTAGTGTAGAGAGTCTACACTAATTCAATCATGGGACAGGCCCCATGAAAGTGAAACAAAAAAAACCAACCTTAAACATCCACACAAGACAAAAAGACAACTAGACTACAATCTAGACAAAAAACGCCATGGAACCAAATTAATCAGCCTCCATCATCCTCGACTTGATCCCCTCGAATCTCCCACTGTACTCGAAGTCTCCTCACACTTGAAGTGTTCTTTAGTTTAGCTCCCATCAACTTGTATCTGACCGTGTTTACGATAATCTCACTAAGTTTCTCCGGCGGTCTCAGCTGATTTTTAAAAAGTCTAGCATTTCTTTCTTGCCATAAGAAGTACACAGCAGCCGCAACCAGAAGTTTAGCCACATAATTCATTGCCGATGTGTTTACTCTTAACTTTGTTAAGAAAAGAGAAGCTTTACGCCAAATTCTCGAAATATGAATTTTGGTTGCAAGAAGTGCAATTTCTAGGTCATATGGTGAATCATGAAGGTATTCACGTAAATCCTGATAAGATATTACCAAATGAAAGGTTCCGCAATCCGCAAAGGAAATTAGGAGTTTTGTAGGTTTAACTGGATACTACAGACAATTTATTAAGGATTTTTCTAAACAATTAAGTTTGATTAGAGATCTAAACAAGAAGAAGCCTTTAGGATCTAAACAATTAAATTAACAAAATCTTAACCTTACCAGAAGGAACAGAAGATTTTAAAGTATATGGTAATGCTTCAAAGCTAGGATTTGGATATGTGCGTATGCAACGCAAGAAGGTAAGTGCGTATGCTTCAAGACAGTTGAAAAAGCACGAAGAAAATTATACAACTCATGATTTAAAGATTAGGCTCCATAATTTTTGCCCTTAAGATTTGGAGACATTATCTTTACGGAAGTAAAGTTACTATCTATACAGACCACAAAGGTTTAAGATATATATTTGGGCAAAAAGAATTAAACATAAGGCAAAGAAGATGGATGAAAATCTTAAGTAACTACGACTGTGATATTCAGTATCACGAAGAAAAGGCTAAAGACGACTAGAGATCGCCAGAAGAGTTATACAGATATTAAACGAAAGCCGTTGGAGTTCGAGTTGGAGACAAAATACTATTTAAAGTATCTCCTTGGAAAGGAGTTGTTAGATTCAGTAAGAAAGAAAAGCAAAGTCCAAGGTACGTAGGACCATTTCCAGTGATCCAACGTATAGGACCAGTTGCTTATCGTTTACAAATTACCAGAAGAGTTAGCTGGAGTACATGATGTATTTCATGTATTCAATATCAAGAAGTGTATATCAGACGAATCTTTGGTAGTATCTTTCCAAGATATAAAAGGTAAACGAAAAAAATTAAAATTTGTAGAGAAACCTCTTCAGATAGAAGATAGAAAGATCAAATTTCTCAAAACACAAACGATTAGTGTTAGTTCAAGTAAAGTGGGATTCAAAGATAGGACCCTAATATACTTAAGAACTGGAATCAGAAAAGAAGCGAAAGTATCTTCAATTATTTCAGTAAATCTCGAGGACGAGATTTTTATTAAGGTGGGGAGAATGTAACAACTCTCATCAAATGTCATATTTATTAAATTAATTTGACCAATAGGAAACCCTAATTAAGACACCCAAGTGATTCTGCACAAACCTTGAAATTTTCAGAACAATCAGAATCAGGATCAGGGCCCCTAAAACTCAGGGGGGGTAAAACCCTAGTGATGATTATCTAAATAAAACGTTGTCAAAATTTCAATTTCGAATTCTGTCAATTCAGCAGGCCTAGTCCCAAACGTGGCAACCCTATGACCCTTAGGTGTCCCTTGCGCACCGTAAGGGTTAGAGTGTTACGGTGCGCAAGGGGTGACAAATTTTGGGTATAAATAGAGGGTCGTGGGACTTGATTTCTGGAATTTGAGCGACGAACCAATTCGTAATATGCTCCGAGATATCTTCTGTTTATCACAATTAACACACACGGATCACTAATCGACGCCACAATCAGGGTAATAACTCGATCGCTATTACGATTCAACGTCCAATCGATTATAACTATCCAACGATTGTTTAAGTGCCGCTCAAATTGAGTTTATACTTTGTTATTCATCGTGATTTCGACTTGAATGTTTGAGTGCTGTTCGAACTCGGACGATACTCTGTCATTCGTTGTGAATCCGCTGAATTGTTAAGTATTGCACTTGTAAATCGTTGTGAGGGTTTGATCTCGTGAGTTATCGTACATGCTGTATTGATTACTAAACCGGAATTGTGTGCCTGTTATTAAATTTAGGTTAAAAGGCTAATCAGTAGGCTAAACTCTGCTCAAATTAAATCTGCAATGTGAGTCATTCTCTTTTTATCAACTATTTTACAATACCTCAAATTATTTTCAAAGGTTATAATTACAGGGACTAAGTCGTGGATATCTTGAATCACTGGCTAGTGGGGTATTGTGCACATTACTAATTTTCTCCCAGTTAGGTTCATTGATCTAATAGTGGTATGACCATCGTTATCATTATGACTTGTCACCATTGTGACAAAGCGCCAGATAAAAATAAGATAGAAGCCATTGTAATCGCTCTTATGCTGTAATTAATAACTATGCATCATTTTGCAAAATAGAATGATTCACTCAGTATTTCCCACTGACAAAACCTTTTTCAAACATGTTTCATGTGATCTGTTATGATCTAGGAAAAGTGCCATAAAGCACTACAAGCTCAAGGAAGTGGCTCAGTATAAAATAAAGAAACATATTTTGTAAAATAAAAGGTTTCTTCGTGAAATCAAACGATTGTAAATTACCGGGTTTTACCCCGAGTTGTGAATTAAAATAATCGGAAAATATTTTTGCATTTAAAAAGATCCTGATGAAAACTTCCGCTGTCAAACTCAATTAATTAAATACCACGGGATTTTCTGTCCCGCGGCTCCTGAAACGGGTCAAACCGGGTCGGGGGCCGTGACACCACTCTCTCCTTCGGCTTCCGGCGATCTCAAATCTCTTACAGGTATAATCGCATCTTTTATTCAGTTTGTTATGGTTTAGAGTTGTGATTTACTCTGCAAATAGTTGAATCGTATTGTGGTTTTCTGAAAACACCGTTACATTATGTGCAATAAACCGGTAACATGGACATGCAGACGGTTCAGGTGCGTTCTAGCCAAGTTAGGGTTCCGGCGAGTTTTCCGGTAAGTTGTATTTCACCTGCATGTTCTATTCTTGGGTACATTGGGGTTCTTATGATGAAGTGATGAAGAAGAAACCCTTTTTGGTTTGTGATGATAATCTCTTGGTTCTTTTTGGCCAATGATATAACCAATTGTCCTGGCTATGATGATGTATTTGTATATGTCTGAGCCTATGCATCCCCTTTTTTTTGATGAATTTGGATGATTGAAGGGTCCAAAGAGCACCCCTTTACCCCTGGGTTTGCTAAATTGTAACTGAGGTGTGTGGTGAACTGAATTCGTATAATAGAATGGAGCAATTTTGGATCTTAATGTAGTTTGATTTCTGGTAATTAGCGATGAGTTGATAAAGGTTGCTATAAAGCTTCGTTTGGATGTCAGTTTGGTACTTTTAATGATATCAACGGATGAGTCTAATGGGCGTGACGCTGAGTTTCAGCGACATATATAACTGAACTCGCTTTCACCCGGTAGTCTCTTATTTAGCCATGATGGATATGTAATATCCCATAGCTTGGCTTGGCATTCAAGTTGGTTTGGTCTCTGACAGAGCTCCCCTTGGTGTAAGCCAGTTTCAATGGTCAATATTTTGATGGGCTAGCTTATGATGTAAAAAAGGTCCATCTATGGCCCCTCTCAAACACTGTCAATGATTAATGATAAAAAAACAAACATACTTCCATAGCTAGGGGTGTACGTTTCAAATGCCCTCAAATCTGTTGACCTTTATTTGATGAAATATAATCTCCAGATGGGTGTTAAGGTAACTTGCCTCTTAAATCATCTTCAGAAATCATCTCTGAGATCTCAATGAATTTTGTCTAATATTATTTCTATATGTGTAGGTGGAGGGATGGATGTTTGAAATTCGAATAAACATGATGAAGTTTATTATTTAATTTTCTGTATTTCTAATATGTGCAATGCACTTATTATTTGAAAAACTTGAAGAGGGTTCTAGATAACTGAAATTCGAATAAACATGATGAACACAGATGATAACTCGAATTTTCTGGTGCGTGTGTTTGTTCAATGATTTTGTTTGAAATCTGAATTATAAATACATGTACAGGATTGGTTGTTTCATCTAATCTAACCTCTGTGCCTTACTTGACTTAGTAACTAACTGTTTATTCTTTTTTCATTCATGTGGACGGTGGACCCATGAGGTTATATTATACAAACAACATTTTCATTTCTTTTATGAGCACCTATAAACAAATACACCGACTCCATTTTTTCCGTTATGCGCCTTTATAGTTTTGAGAGATCTAATGGAATTTTGCAGATATTCTTTTAGATCTTTTTTTATTTTTTAGTTTTTTTTTATTTTTTTGAATTCTTTTAGATTTTTTATTTTTTAGAATTTTTTTATTTTTAGAAATTTTCAGATTTATTTTATTTTTTAGAATTTTTTAGGTATTTTTGAATTTTTACATTTTTTTGTGATTTTTTTTAATTTTTAGAGGTTTTTTATTATATTTTTTTATATGGGTTGATCCGGATAGTGATCCATCCATTAAAGTTATTTGGATATGGATCGGATCACGATCCATTATGTTGGATCATGGATCGGATCATGTTCCATTTAAGTTGGATCATTAATGGATTGGATCATGATCCAATCCATATCCATCCATTGACAGATCTAGTAAGTAATCAAACTGCTCTGATCACCTTCAATGGCAGTTGCCTTCATGAAAAGGTCAGCTTCGGTTTCTGGAAATATTCCTGCAAGAATGGCGTTACAGTGGTATTCATCCTCTTGCAACTGTTTCTAAATCTGATTTTTTGATACAGGCAGTGGGGATAAGCCAGTACACGCAACGCTTGGTCAATGCATGTAAGTAAGATATCTTTTACTTGAGGTAATGATTCATGATATAATAATAATGAAAGTTTTTTTGTGTTTGTTAGGATAATAGTCTGTCATGTACTATGAATGCTTTCTTTGATATCATCTTTATATTACCTCAAAAAGGACTTGCCCTGGCTGTAAGTGTTTTATCTCATACCTTAACAAAATTAGAAAATTTGTATAAATATGTTGAACTAATAATCTGGGCATAATACTTTTAGGTGGGGATTTCGATATTTAAGATGGTATTACAGATGACACGACCAAAAACAGCGTTGTTGGGGAACATACCTGGTATTGGCACATTTAGCCCCAAGTTTCTTGATTCTAACCATTCAAGTTCCAATTTTTTTTTGCCTGATTCTAACCATTCAAGTTCTAATTTGTTTTACCATCTCAAATTATCTTAATGAAAGGTAACTTAATTTATCATATGATTTAGTTCATCTTTAATTTAAACTTTAAGATTCTGGCTGTTGTAGAGAAGGATTTGTTGCTGGAGTATAATGCGTCGTGTTTGAAGACATTCAAGGCGAATAAATCCGCTAAGGTGTGACTTATATAAATTATAATTATAATTGATAATTGATTAATTAAGTGTTAGTTGTAGTTATGTGGATTTATATGAATTGGATTGATTACTGTATTATTGTATAGGTGAAAGGTGTAAGGGAGATGATGAATCCGATGATCGAAGCTTAGAATGCGTTTTTGGATGTGCCGACGGTGGTGTCATCGCCACAGGAATCACACTGTTCTAAAGGTATGAAGGTTTCTCATAAATGTGATTCTAAAGTAGAATTTATTGTTGTAGAGAATTGAATGCACGATTTTATGCTTAGATTTGATACATGAGATTCATATTGTTGTTGATTTAAAGTTGAAATGCATATATGTCAATGACTTCATCCTATTTCCAATTTAAAAGACATGTTTTCTTTTTATTGCTTTTCAAGCTTCTGAAACTGAAAATAGAAAAAATACATTTTATAATGTAATTACATATATATATATATATATATATATATATGTGTGACAATGACTTAAAAATTAGACCATATGATATTATTGTGCAATTGCCAGTTATTATAAAACTCTTACCTTCCTATGCATATCAGATTTGCAGGGACTGAAAAATTGACCATATGAAATAATCTCCATGTTTCCATTGTCAGATTAAATAATAAAAATTCAGGGAAAATTAGAAAAAATACCTTCTGAGAATCTTTGATTGGGCTACGAAATTCCTCTTTGTTGGTTGTCATTACATTTTAACCCAACTGTAATTATTTGATAGAAATTTAGAAAACGGATTAAATAATCAGATCATGTTTAAATTGATAATATGTGTGTTATGGAATGAGCCATAAAATTGCTTCTTCTTGCATGTTGTTTTGTTGGTACCCTTCATTGCATAGTTAGCTATTTTGAATAGGTAGTAGTCATCCATAGCTATATGTGAAGGTACAAATAGACTAAACACTGAAACCATGTTTAAACTGCTAACTTGTGTGTGGAAGTAAAAAAAAAATACCTTCTGATAATTTTTGAATTGGCTAGGGAATTGCTCCTTGTTGGTTGTCAACTTGTCATTGCATTCTTACTCAGCTGTAATAATTTGATAGAAATTTAGAAAACATATTAAAAGATTACACCATGTTTAAATTGCTAACCTCTGTGTGTGTGTCAAAGAAAAAACAATACCTTCCTGTTATCTTTGAATAGGCTGTAGAATTGTTCCTTCTTGGGTATGGCTGTGTTGGTACTCGACTGCAATAAATACGTGCGTTAACATATATAACAATATTAATTTTTTGGGTTAGTTGTACCTTCATTGCATAGTCAGCTGCTTAGAATAGGTGGTAGAAGGCATCAGTGTCATCCATGGCTGCAAATTTGGTATTGTTCGAATGGGTTAAATGTGAAAAGAAGACATATTTTTGTGGTACCTCATTCTTCTTATATAGCCATCATATTGGGCAGTTACATTGTCCACTACCCCACTAACTTGCTAAAAATAAGGAAGACTTTTTTAACCGTCAAATTATAACTTGCACTTTTGTTGGACCCACGTTCTGATAATGCATTTTTATTGGTGCATCTTAATAAACTGCAGGAAACCGCAAGATCATGGGTGAGAGAGTGTGGAACTGCCATGAACTGCTGCTTCTAGAAGGAATTTAGTGACTTTATACGGCTGAGATTAAAAGTTGATGACTTTGAACGATTGTAATTAACCCAAATGGCGGTTACAAACAACGGGAACAATATAATATAGAATTGCCTAACAAGAGGCGGTATTTCATAAATTAAACCTATGACTAATCGCATGATTAGTTGATCTAGACATTACAAACCAACCAAGATCAGATTTGATCTTGTGATCAAAAGCACATTTGAACTTACTTCGGCGGATTCAATGCATGTTATTGATTTGTGGGTCTCTTCAGCAAACCTCAAAATGGACATGTTGTCTTTTGATTCATGACATGTATAGCATATATAGGAAAAATTTTGTGATACACAACTTATGCTTGTGTATCTTTTAAATATGATTGATATCCCAATGCATCAGATTGTCATTATCGATATGATTACACGATCAAAAACAGAATGGACGATGCACGAATCCATGTCATGTGGATGTTGAATATTTATTTATTAACTACCAACGATGGATAAACAATACTAAAATCATGATCATTAACAAAATCTTACAAATAGAACAAATCTATTAGGCTATAGAGTGTGGTCATGACCCTCATGATTACTATGACCCTCCACATTAGCGTCATGTCACTCATTTCTAATCCATAATTCAAAACCACTACCCTAAGGGTGTGGTCATAACCCAAACCACTATTCTCTTATTTTAATTTATTTTTGTGAAAAAGAAAATGAAATATTAAAAAAAAAAAAGAAAAAAGAAAGGAGGCACATGATTACTATGGTTTAATCTATGCCAACTATGGTAAATGAAGAAGGTGGTGTCGCATTCCACTAATGATTCTACGTGACAATTGATGACCCAACCATCTCCCCCACACCCTTAAGCCTTACTTTTTTTTTTGAAAGGTGAATTTCATTAGAACACAGGCCACCTCAAGCCGAGGCAGCCACAAAACAAAACTTACAAGATTACATATTTACACCAATCACTCCAACCAATAGACTTATTCTTGGATCTAGTAGAATACCAAAGAAAACCCATGTTTTTAATCTCTCTTAAGATTCTATCTAATTTAACTGGAATGTTTTCGAATTTAGCATCGTTTCTAGCCCTCCAAATGCTCCAGCATCCGATTCTAATAATCCCTTTGAGAACCTCTTTTTTTTGGTCTTTCAGGCCAGCATGGTTATGGGCCTCCAGGAGGTCTTTGAAGGAGAAGAGGATAAAATTCTGAGACTTGCTCCAACTGCAGACATAAGACCAGACCATAGACGCGAAGCTACAGGCCGTGAATAGGTGGTCCACCGTCTCGTCATCTTCACCACACAAGCTGCAACTTAGATTATCCACTCCTATGTTCCGTTTGTTTAACGCCGATAACGTAGCAATTTTACCCATTTCCGCTCTCCAAATGAACACGTTGCATTTAAGCGGGATCCACTTACAATCTTCAATGACATAATTCCTTGATTGAGACCTATGTTTATTGAGAAGCCGCTTAACCGCACTAACGCTGAACTCGTCTTCATCTGCACCGATCCAAGACCAAACATCGCTGGTCTGATTCAGCCGAATAGGGAACAGAAGACTGCATAAAGCAAGTAGCTCATTGACATCCAATTCGGATGAGAGAGGCTTCTTCCAGGACCAAAGATAACGCTGACTGCCAACCGGAGAGGGGATCCGATCCATCACACGACAGCCCTTTACGGATTCAATCTTGAAAAGATCAGGCCCAATTATTTACTTCCAAAGTTCATTAATGAGTGACTTTATATCATATCTTTCACAACATAACCCAACGGCATATAATGACTCAATTATTACCTATTTTTACACATGTCAAATAAGTAATTTGTCACCATTCAAATCAAACTAGTAGTCAAATCACACATTCGTTAGCTTTTTTTTTTGAACGGCGACGACTTTATAAGAAAAAAGAACAACCAGCAAGAAGCTGGGAAAACAAAACAGTCACATTACAGAAACGAAACAATATTGAAGTCTAGCCAGTCGGGCCAGCTGATCGCCTTTAACTGCCCCCTATTCTTAACCCATACGTAGGCGGTCTCTTTGATTAATTCCACAAGCCTTGGAACCGAAGTCGTCTTGCCGTTGAATTCTTTGTCATTGCGTGCCAACCAAATCCTCCAAAAGGTAGCAAAAGCGACGAGCTGCAGAGTTTTCTTCCATGTCTTTGCCCCTATTTGGCCTGAGATGTGATCAATAATCTGAGCAACTGAGTTGCATTCCGTCAGGACCGGAATTCGAACCCACCTGAAGACATGCCACCACACTGCTCTAGCAAGAAGACAAGAAGCAAAAATATGGTCTGATGTCTCGTCTTGAAACCCGCATCTGCTGCACACAACGCTATCCACTCGAACTCCTCTTTTTTGCAAACCAACTTTTGTCGCGATCTTTCCCATTTCTGCCCTCCACACCAAGTAATTGACCTTCATCGGGGCCCAAGCATTCCAGTTAAAAGGGGCTGCATCGCTTTGAACCGACATTCTAGCACTTAGCTCAAAACGCAACCCACGCGTTGAAAAATCTTCACCCGCATCGCATTGCCAAACCCACTGGTCCAATCCGTTCTTCATCTGCACCTGTTGGATCAAGCCCATAAGGGTGCCTAGCTGAGCCCATTCTGCGGCCGTAGATGGGTCCTTGACCCAACCCCAACTCCAAGTCACAACGGAACCCACCAAGCCCATGTAAGAAGAGACCGCAGCCTCTTTATCAGTCGCCAAACGAAACAGTAATGGGAACCTGTTTTTCAACGGAACACATTCGTTAGCTATGTTTACAAACAACCAACCAATCATTACATCATATATACATCACATGTATAATTCAAACCCAAATCCATATCCACATGACCAATCATTACATCATATATACATCACATGTATAATTCAAACCCAAATCCATATCCACATGCAAATCCAATTCAAACTCAGCTACCCACCATTAGTTTTGAAAGTTGGATTCTCTCTGTAAATGGTCCTACATGCTTTACAATTTTCTGGTGTATGCCAAATTGCCAATCCTTAGCCACAATTTCTATATAGCAATATAGGCCTCACAAGCCAATGATATCTGGATCAAATGGTGGAGGGGCTTGCATTTCTCTTGAGAGATGCAGGTTCGACTCCCACTTGGTGCAGAGTGAGGCAATGATAGGAGACCCAGGGAAACCTGAGTTGGATCCTTGAGCCAAACCGGTTTCACCGGTAATTTCACTGTCGTGCCTACGGGCGGGTGGGTTACCGGGTTTTCCCCGGAATTGGTGGTGGACTCGGGTTACTCTCGGAGTACTCCGTTTGTCCAGTGGGTGCCCCGAGAGTGCTCGGGATTGAGTTTGTTGGCCGTTCAAAAAAAAAAATATAGGCCTCACAAACACCATCTCCACTCTCTCACGGTGGCGCGTCTACTTCACAGCTTCTCCGACAACCGCCACAACTTCACTGACTTATCCAAACTACCACTATACACCACCCATTCTTTATCACCACCACCATCATCATCATCACCATCTTGCTTCTCATGTACCGCTAAACACTTGATCGGCCCGTCGTGGCCGGTTAAAACCGACAAACACGAATGAAAACCGCCAGCCTCCCGCCGCCACACGCAGACACTCTTATCCGCCGAGCCACTAAACAACAACCTCCCCGCGGCCGCAAGACAAAGCACCGCTTGCTTATGTCCTCTAATAACCCCGCCGTGACCCAACGTGTGCTTTCGCCTTTCCCAAAAATTCACCAGCCCATCAGAAGACCCCGCGTATACAACAGCATCCGTGGCATTAACTGCCACGGATGTTACAGCGGGGTCTTGGTTTAACAACATGTAAACCATCATATGCTTTGTTTCCTTCCCCACCAACTCTCTCCTCCACACTTTCATCGACCCGTCGGCCGACCCGGTGAATACAAAACCGTCGAAACCCGCCAGCACCGAGTTAACCGCGTCATCATGCGCGTTAACCGATTCCATACATTTCGAATCCGAAAGCCTCCACACTTTAAATGTTTTATCCCATGAACCCGAATATAACAACCCGTGTTCCTCATCCAAACTCATGCATGAAACGACGTCGTAATGCTTAATCCATGGAACGTTCCGGCGTCGTCGGACTTCCACGTAGTTACCCGGGTTCATGGAGCTGACGACGAAATCCCGGGTCGTGGGTAAACTCCCGACCCGTTTATACGCCTTTTTCGGGCCCGCATACTTCCACACCCGGATCTTACCATCTTGGTGACCCGTGAATATTTTCTCACCGGACACAACAATGGCTTTAACCAACCCGCTACTCGATTTAAACCCCGAAAACTCGGATAAATTCTTCCAAACCCGAATGTTTCTCGAATCCGAACCGGTATACAACAAGTCACCAGATGAAGCTAATGAATAAACATGTCCCTCTTCACGTGTTAAAGACCCAATCAACCCGGTTTTCGGAACGGCCCCCCCGTCTCCCGCAAGAGAAAAGTTCCATGGGGATTTTGAAAACGGCGACGTATTGTGGACCGGGGACATGAAGTAATTAACCGGGGATGAGTTTGGAGAGATGGTTGGTGAGACGTTGCTGTGGCGGGGATGCGAACCGGTGTAGGTCTCGTGTTGTTGATCCGCGGTGAGTAAAATGTTGGGTTCGGATTTGTGGAAAAGGTCTCCGAGCTTGGTTCGCCCGCGGGGCGAGTTTTCGATTGGAAACAATGGCATGTTGGTTTTGTTCTTCTTCATGTTGAATAAAGATAGTTTGTGAATTGTTTATTTTGTATTGAAAATATGGAAATTGATTGGGAAGTGAAGAAGAAGATGGGATTTATAGAAAGTTTTGGTAATGGTGGCTTGAACCGGAGTGTTTATACATCGGTTGAAAATTGAAATATGTGTTAATGGCATGTAATAGTCAAGATATGTTGAAAACTATGTTATATTTTGGTTGAAGTAAATATTTATTTGGTGGTCAATGTAACACTTTTTGGTTCAAATGATGCATTAAATAAAAAGTTGGTAATTTTTATTTAGTTTTAATGCATTGTAAGACCACCCGTAGTGGTTTAGAAAAATAATGCCCTCACCATGGGGTATTATTCGACACGTGTCATCCCAGTCAGTATGGGGCATTATTCCAAAAGTGGCGTAGTGGGGTATTATTCCAATAACGCCCCTTCCAATTAGAAAAAAAAATGGTCATGTGATATTTCGGTCCCTGTGCATGTTTAAAAAGAAAAGGAAACTACAGTATGTCAGAGAAAAGGATTTAGTCAAACTTACTTGGAACAATCTCATTGGCCACATGCAAACCCCATGTAAACTATGCAGCGTTTTTTTTAAAACGCCGGGATGCCTTTTTTTCATTTATAACGCCGGAAAACGCCCGGTGTAATGGGTGAGGGGTGTTTTTAGGCGTTTTTTTTTCAATATTTTTTAAAAATAACGCCCCACTACGGATGGTCTAAGGATTTCAAATCAGTCCCACAATTTTGGGAATATTTAGTTTTATATAATTAATGTTTGTGTTTTGGCAAATATTTTAGTAAGACCAATGGGTATGGGCTTCGTTAGAGGCCCCCCCCCCCCCCCCCCCCCTTTAGCCACGTCTCACACTGCCCCCTTGGGGCACGACACGGCACTTGCGTCGGAATTGTAACGCTGGAGACGAGCCTGCTTTGTGTGGGGTCCAATGAATATTGCCGTTGAAACGGCTAGTTTTAAAAAAAAAAATCATTTTATTTAAAACCTTTATAAATATCCACATATGTATCCAGTTTTATACCAAAATTCACCCACTTTCTCCAAACAATTACAACATTTTTATACAAAATACCCACATAATCTTCTTTAAAAAATACACCATGTCATCTTCTTCTTCATCGGGTTCGACGGACACCGTGGAAGCCGTAATTTTTTTTATAAACAAGGTGGTAGAGGCAACACAAATAATTTTGGAAGAAGAAGAGGATGAGGAGGTTTCGTCACAACCACGAAACAGGAACCCACACATCGAGCGAGACCGAGAAAGTTAGTGATATTTTTATTCTTATATTTATATTCTTATATATTTATTCTTAATTTTTTAAGTTTATGTTTTTAGTCTTATTTTTTTAATTATAAGTTGTATATATATTTTGTTATCTTGTAGGTGCTAACCAAAGATTAATCGTTGATTACTTTGCCGACGAGCCGCTGTACTCGGAGGCTATTTTTAGACGCCGTTTCAGAATGAGTCGTCGACTTTTCTTACGTATCGCCGACGATTTAGCCGCATATCACCCGTTTTTTACCATGCGACCCGATGCTAGAGGCAAAATGGGCTTCACCACCTTACAGAAATGTACTGCGGCGATTCGTCAACTTGCTTATGGGACGACAGCCGATTCTTGGGACGAATACTTAAAGATGTCCGAAAGAACTACTAGAGAATGTTTATACAAGTTTTGCAAATTTGGGTTGAAGCTCTACAGCCAAAAATATTTGCGAAAACCGAATCACAATGACGTTCAAAATTTGTATCAACACCACCAAGCAAGGCACGGTTTTCCAGGCATGCTCGGGAGCATTGATTGCATGCATTGGCCATGGCGGAATTGTCCTACCGCTTGGCGAGGAATGTATACGCGAGGCGATCAGGGACATCCAACAATAATTCTAGAAGTTGTTGCGTCTCAAGACCTATGGATTTGGCATGCTTTCTTTGGGATTCCTGGTTCGAATAACGACATCAACGTTCTACAAAATTCGGAGGTTTTTGACGATGTTATAAAAGGGGTTGGTCCTGATACGAGTTTTACAGTTTCGGGCGTGGAGTACAGACGCGGGTATTATCTTGCCGATGGAATATACCCAAAATACTCTACAATAGTTAAAACGGTTAGGCATCCTGCGGATGAAAAAATAAAGAAATTTGCCAAGTTTCAAGAAGCGGCTAGAAAAGATATTGAACGGTGTTTTGGGGTTCTCCAACAAAGATGGCATATTATTGAAAACCCAGCATGCGCTTTTACACCGAAAACGTTGCGATACTGTATGTATGCTTGTATTCTGCTGCATAACATGATCCTCGAAGACGAAGGACATGCAATTTTGTGAGTATGACGAGAACGCGGTGGAGGAGAATAATGTTCCGGTTAGCGGATAACAACAAGATTTGAACAGGTTCTCGTTACATAACGATTTCACACATGTCAATCTTCAATCGGACTTGATCGATCACATTTGGAGTCTCGGAGAAAACAACGCGTGGTTTTTTTATTTATTTGTAACTTTAGGCTTTTTTTTTAATTTAAGTTTAGGTTTTTTTAATGTTACTTTAGTTTTTTTTTTTTAATGTTACTTTAGGTTTTTTTTTTTTTTTAAATGTAACTTTTTTTTATTTAAATGTAACTTTTTTTATTTTTATTTAGTTTGTTTTAATTAATATGACAAAAAATAAATAATAAAAAATAGGGGAGGAGCATCCACCACACCCTTGGATAGTCTCCAAGGGGATGGTCCTCCCCCCATGCTTATGTGGCGCTTATGTGAAGGATAGTCCCTTTGGAGACTATCCTCCCATACCCAATGGTGTAACTGAATTGAATATAAAAAGGTAAGCGTAGGATAAAGGTACCCTATCTTATTACTTGTCACCCCATTTGAAAACATCACTTTGAAAGTTTTCAAATTCCCCCCTATGAAATTCCTTTTTCTTAGAAAATATTTTATTTTATTTTATTTTACAAAAGAGATTCTTATGCATAAACTATTAATGTAAATGGTCTCTTGCAGTTTTTATATACACTGATTTATCATCTGGGTTGCTGATTATGTCACATAACTTTTAAGTTTTTGTAAATTTGCACTAACCATCTTTAATCTTATTAGTATCTAAATGAAACCCACAATCCATTTTTAATTCCAATTAAATCATCTAGATTGACTGAATAACCAGGGTCGTTCCTAAGTTTTAAGAGACCCTAAGCGAACTATGAAGTAGGGACCCTAATTTGGCCGATAAACTCTCCTCCAATCCTGACGCAGTGGGTGATTGCCCTTACTTTTTTCGTCTAGTGATAGTCGCTAGCCTAAAAATTGATAGCAGGTTGCGATGGGAAGTAGGAACGATGATTGCCGCTATATTTAGCCGCTAAATATTGATTATTAGGTCGATGTTTGATGTGTTGTAATAGTTGGAAATCAAGGCGAAATCAGTTTTGAAAGTTGACCTTTGTTTGCTAAACAATATTTATTTTGGACTCCTTGAATGAAAAATCAGTTTAGTTTTGAAATAAACGTATTTATTTGGGCCTAATACATACATATAGTATATATATAAAAAAAATTAAAACTTGAAGGCTCTTATTTTTTGGTGACCCTAGGCCCATGCCTAGATTGCCAAGCCTATAGAGCCGGCCCTGTGAATAACCTGACATGCAACAGTGATAATTTCACCTTATGCCCTACATTTCCTTGGTTAAATATTTCATAAAAGCTTTAACTCAAGGTTGATTGAAAAGGATGGTAAAGAAAAAAAAAAAAGCATATATAAGATTGTTGTGGCCTTAAAGGTGGTGATTTTTGTCTGTTTATGTCGGCAAGCTAAAATTGCATTATGTAATGAACTAGTGGTTGCCCCGCCCGCGTTGCGGGGTGGCCGAATAATTCTTAATCAATTAAAAAAATACTACTATAAATTTGCTAGGAAAAAAACTAAAACGATGATAAGACCGTAATTTTGGGCTCAGAGCAAAACTATATTTTTTCAGGACTAATGAGCGAGTGTTAGGCAGCTCTTTGACACAGGAAAAAATTAAATGGAGTTAACCAATGAAAACAAAAAAAACAAATTATAGTTTTGCTAAAAAAAACTAAAACCATGGGAAAACGTAATTTTTAACTGAGGGCTAAATCATAATTTTATTTCAGGGATAAAATCGTAAATTAAATGGACCAATGGGGGAGCGCCAGAAAGTTGCCGGCATGCCTGTAATTTTACACTGGGGGCATAATTGTAATTTAACCAGGAAAACAAACAAACGATGGAGAAAATGTAAATTTAAGTTGAGGGCAAATTCGTAACATAGCTGTGAGAAAAAAATCTAATGACAAATCTATAAATTTAAACGGGGCAAAATCGTAATTTTTATCTGATGGCAATATTGAAATTTTTAACTGGGAGCAAAAGCGTTAATTTACTTTTAAGTGGGGGTAAAAACATAACTTTGAACTGATGGCAAAATCGTAAGTTTAAGGGAAAAAAACTAATTGCAAAAGTGTAAATTTAAACGGGGCAAAATCGTAATTTTTAACCGAGGGAAAATTTTAAATATTTAGCTGAGAGTAAAAACGTAAATTTATTTTTATGTGGGGGCAAAAACATATTGTTAAACTGATGGCAAAATCGTAATTTTAAAGCGGGATAAAATCGTAAATTTATTGGGCCAATAGAGGAGTGCCAGGCAGCTGCCTGTCACTATTACGTTAGCCGCCCATTTCAACCAATAATGGGCCAACACTATTACGTAAATATAAGCTGGAGGCAAAACATAAATTTAATTTCTAACTTGGGGCAAAATCGTAATTTTAAACAGGGGATAAAATCGTAATTTGATAAGACGTATAAATAACTATTTTATGAAAAAGAAAAAAAAAAGGAAAAGGTGGCCGCCTATTTTGGCCAACCACCTATAAAAACTATTCCCGCCGACTTATAAGTTTGTATGTATGGTAAACTAGTTAGATGCCCGCACGCGTTGCGGGGCGATGGCCGAATAATTCCCAATCAATTAAAAAAAGACTACTATAATTTTGCTAGGAAAAACAAAAACGATGATAAGACCGTAATTTTTGGCTCAGGGGAAAACTGTAATTTTTCAGGACTAATGAGCGAGTGTTAGGCAGCTCCTTGACACGAAAAAAAATTAAATCCAGTAAACCAATTAAAAAAAACTTTATAGTTTTGCTAAAAAAAACTAAAACGATTGGAAAAACGTAATTTTTAACAAAGGGCGAAATCATAATTTTAATTTGGGGATAAATCGTAAATTAAATGGACCAACGGGGGAGTGCTAGGAAGCTGCCGGCACGACTGTAATTGTACGCTGGGGGCAAAATTGTAATTTCACCATGAAAACAAAAAAAAAACGATGGGCAAAATGTAAATTTAAGTTGAGGGTAAAATCGTAACTTGGGTGTGAGAAAAAAAACTGATGGCAAAATTATAAATTTATACGGGCCAAAATCGTAATTTTCTACCGAGGGCAAAAGTGGAATTTTTAGTTGGGAGCAAAAGCGTAAATTTATTTTTAAGTGGGGGTAAAAACATAACTTTGACCTGATGGGGAAATCGTAATTTTAAGGGAAAAAAACTAATGGCAAAACTGTAAATTGAAACGGGGCAAAATCGTAATTTTGAACCGGGGGCAAAATTGAAATATTTAGCTAGGAGTAAAAACGTAAATTTATTTTTAAGCGGGGGCAAAACCATAATTTTGAACTAATGACAAAATCGTAATTTTAAAGTGGGATAAAATCGTAAATTTGTTGGGCAGCTGCCTGGCACTATTAGTCTGCTGCCCATTTTGCCCAATGAAGGGCCATACCTATTGCCCTGTCGGTGGCCACACTTCTTTTGTAGTAGTTGATAATTAGGTATGTATATTATGTGCGTAATATACCTCGGGTTGTTTAGCAAATCTATAAATTCCACAAATATCGCTTAGTGCATAATTTTAAGGGTTTGAGACTTTAGGTTATTAGAATACGTAGGTAACACATCATATTACTATAAAAACTTATTCAATAATACACAACTTTTTTTGAAGTTTATATGATTCAACATGGTTTAAAAACTTAGGGTAAAGATCAAATAGGAAGATTAATTTCGCTAGGAAGGATAGGAAGCAATAAGAGGATGACATGTGGCAACATTTAAAATAAAGAAAAAGGGCATTTTAGTCAATCCAACAATTTCTTCTTCCTTTTTCAAAACCCAGTAACTTCAAAACCCACCATCTTCAACCATTTCTTCACTTTCTATCTCAATAATCACTACATTATAGTGCGATTTTCATCACCAATCAATGATTCAAAACCCCGATCAACGTGTTCTTCAGTTTTTTTTGAAGAAAACTCAGTTTAATTTCATACAAAATCTCGTTTTTTCCGGTGATTTTGAAGATAATCACTTGATTTGTTCGATTCAATCGCTGATAAGTGTTTCTATCATTTCAAATTTCGTTAATTGATGAAGAAACCGGCTTCGATCCATGTAAGAAATTCTTTAATTTCATTTTCACGATCTGGGTTTTTATTTAGTCATTGCGTTTTACGATCTTGGCGGGGATCCGGGGGCGGCAGCCCCCGGTAGCGGGGTCCCAGGGGCGGCAGCCCCTGGCGGGGTCCAAGGGGCAGAGCCCCTGGCTGGGGTGAAAAAATTTTTTTCGATTAAATTGCTGTACTAAAAACGCATCAGAAAAATTAATTTTCCAGAAATTGGCTCATTTCGAAGACAGTAATTCGTAGACAATTCAGACACTTCACAGACAATTCACAAACAGTTCAGAAACAGTTTTACGTGTCCATTGCGTTTTAGAAATAAGAGAGTTTTATGTGTTTTCTGGCTATTGCGTTTTAGAAAAAAAACACATTTTTAAGTATCTTTAGTCATTGCGTTTTAGGTAAAACACATTTTTGAAGTGTTTTTATTCATTGCGTTTTAGGTAAAACACATTTTTAGGTGTTTTCAGTCAATTGCGTTTTACAGAGAACACTTTCTTTTGTTTTTTTAGGTCATTGCGTTTTAGAAATGAGACATTTTTAAGTGTTTTCTGGCCATTGCGTTTTACAAATAAAACATTTCTTTGTGTTTTCTGGCCATTGCGTTTTACAAATAAGACATTTCTTTGTGTTTTTTGTTCATTGCGTTTTAGGTAAAACACTTTTTTATGTGTTTTCAATCTATTGCGTTTTATAAATAAGACATTTCTTTGTGTTTTCTGGCCATTGCATTTTACAAATAAGTCATTTCTTTGTGTTTTTTGTGCATTGCGTTTTAGAAAAATGCCATTTTTTAGGTTTTTTTTTTCATTGCGTTTTACGTAACTGGTGGTTTTTCTATTGCGTTTTACACAACTGGGTTAAATTTTTTTTTTTAAATATAGCAATAGTATACTCGTTTTAAAGATAAAAAAAACGCTCGTTTTTTTGGTGCAATTTTTATAAAAAAATAATGTCGTATGAAAGAGTTATTAACGTTTAAAAAATGGGGGGGAATTGGAGGAGAGAGGAACTATTGGCTTGGATTGACTAGAATGCCCTTGAACAAACTCACGCGCCTCTTTTCTTCTTTTCAATTTCCCTGATTTAATCTTAGCCCTTGATAAACTAAATGGATGGTCAAGATCACTTCCTAGCCTTCCTAGCCAAATTAACTTCCTATTGTATCTCCACCCTAAAAACTTATTCAATAATACACAATGCCTTAGCGTTCTTGACCTTTTATTTTTTCTTTACTTACACATCTCCCTGCTTTTGTCACCGGATCTTGATTGGTTGTGGCTCCTCTTCTCCCACCGCCGCCTTGTATGACAAAATACCTTCTCTTATTATCCCTCTTATCTTGCTCCAAGGACGCATATTACACACATATAGATTATGCGTCATTTATATTTCTCATGTCACCATTATGCCGAGGCAGTGATAGCCCCGGTCATTTCCCTAATGTCATGCCTCTTGTCGCCACCATTATGGCCTTTACATTAACTTGTCACTGTATGTTTCGCAATAAAGTTTTCTATTATTTTTTTTTATGTTAATGAGATTCTATGTTACGGCTTTCATACATCTTTATTGTTTTGCGCTCTAGTTTGGGGCTCGATTTCCTCTCACTTCAACTGCAAGGGAGTACTAGATGGAAATTTATGAGCAGGATAAAATGTGCTCATAAATATATTAAAAGTAAAAAAAATCTTTATCATAAATATGAGTTATTGTTAAATTAGTGTTCTTTTCTAATTATTTCGTTTTGCACCTATAAATGGTTTTCTTTTCTAATTATTTTCATTGTATACATATAAATCATAAATGACTGATAAATATTACACAATTGACTAAAAGTTAACTGTTGTTTGACCTTTTATGTTTTAATATATATATATATATATATATATATATATATATAGAATTACACAACTTTGATAACAAAATTAAAATTCGAGTAAATTGATAAAATCGTCCATGAGGTTTGAGTATATTTTTCAGTTTCATCCAAAATAACTTTTTTGTACTATATTGTCATTCACTTTTAGATTAATTTGTCATTTTCATCTAAATATTTGCTAGAAAAAATAACCTAAATTAAACGTTTGGATGAAAATGACAAAAAAAAATCGCAAAAGTGAAGGTCAATATGGTACAAAGAAATTATTTTGAATGAAACTAACAAAAATGCCCAAACCTTAGGGACGATTTTGGCAATTTACTCTAAAAATTATTTTTATACAACATTATTTTTTTATAAAAATTTCACCATAAAATCGAGTTTTTTTATCTTTAATTTGAGTACCCTATTGCAATATAAAATATGACAACTAAAAAAACCCCAAAAAATGTGTTGTATTTCTATGTTGTATAACATTTATTGTGCTTGATTTTTGCACAATAATTTTGTGCTAATTTTTTTGTGCTGATTTTTTTGTCTTAATTTTTTTGCTGGATTTTTTATACCAAATTTTTTGTGCTGGATTTTTTTTGTGCTATATTTTTTGTACTGGATTTTTTTGCCATATTTTTTTGTACTGTATTTTTTTATTGTGTTTTTTGGAAAATAGAAGAGGTGTCACATGTCATCTTCACATTTCTACTTATATGAACCAAAACATTTTAGTACCAAAATACCCTTCCTTTCTATTTATAAGGAGTGACACATGTCATTACCACAATTCTTCATAAGCTATTTAGAGCATTCACATCCAAAGAACTAAATTGTGAGTGTGGGGTTTTTAAAATATAAATAGTATAAAAAATGGTTGTGAGCGGAGGAGAGAGAAAATGTTACTGTTCATCTGTATATTTGGGGGGGACACTGTTCACCAACTATAATTTTTTAATATATATTAAAAGTGGTTGTGAGTGAATGAGAGAAAAAAATGTAATGATAAAGGTATAAAATTATTATTTAATTGAAAAGGAGAGAGAAAAAGTATTTGTTTTTAGTGAAAATATATTGATATAGGAGTTGTTTTTTAGTTGAATGTATGTATAATTTTAAGGGGCTGGATGTGAATGCTCTTAGGCAAAACTCATTTTTTAGTGGATCATTCCCGGTATATAGTCAAAGTTTGTGTGATTAAAGTTTTATATACACACCTAAATGTTTAACAAAATTTTAATCGGTGCACACTTCTGATGATGAATTCAAACTCTACGAAAAGAATCGTATGCCTAGAAAATTAGTTCGAATTCACTCTGTACACAGTTTTGGATAAGGTTGCTTATATAATTTAATAAATTCATTTTGAATCGTTTATAAAGATGTAGTAAATGCAAATGCAAATCTAAAATGAGAAAATTAAAGGTTTAATTGTATTTATTTAAAAACTTGAGAAATGGAGTATAAAAGTAAAAGTAAAGAAAAAGGGCAAATATTTAGCAGTCTCCTATTAAAAAGATGTTGTTTTACTGGTTTATTAGTTGAATCTGATTTCTGAATTTTTTTTTTGACCAGCGATTAAACCCTTGAAATCCGAAATAGAAATAAATGTGAAACAATTATACGTGAACTGGCCGAATTACATCAATATCGCAGGTAAGCGAGCAAAAAGCTGCGCCGCTACCCCTTTCTGAATAGCAAACCCTAGCCTATTAAAGACAAACCACTGCCCCCTGTTGATGAGCAACTGCTGTGGAAAACCTTTTGGACCCTAGTCAACAAACGGATAGCTTCTGGAGCTAGGGAGCCAAAGGTGTCGAAGGCGAAGGCGAAGGGGATAAATGCATGTTGGTTATCAGCACAGGCTTTAGCGTGTTTATCCACCTTTTTTGATTCCGCTTTCCTTATAGTTTGTCCTGCTACAAACCCGCTTTCCCTTAAACCAGGTAAGGGGGTGTCACACCCCAACCGATGGCGGAAACATCGGGGCATGGCACTGAGCGAAACAGATTGTCCAGAAGTTTCCATAACAATTATCATTACCAATTAATTTAAAGTAACATGTCCCATACCATGTCTTAAAGGGCAAACAAATTATTACAGAAAAATCTAGTCAAGTAGTTCTGTTCCGACAATTCAGATTTATACATAGATAGTTTATTTATTGGTTTATATGACCTCTTTTCCTAGCTTCGATTTCATCACAGCACAGAGAGCATCCTAGACCTTTCCTTGCCTCAAGTTCACAGCAAGCTAAGCATATAAACAACTTAAGCACCTGTCACAAACGTTAAAGTAAAAGTCAATACACATAGTGTAAAGGTGAGCATACAAGTTTGATAATAGCATATAGAGTTCGAAAGCGTTACGCATAACCAACACGTACACAGAGTGAAATGAGGCATGTTAGTTATCGACATGAACCTATCGATACCAATGACTGCGGGTTGACTGCCCAAGGCAGTACGCGATACATTCTCACCACTGTGAGCCATGTAGGTAATTGTCCTTAACAACCCCCGAGTGAACGGGTGCTGAGTCCAAACTAATAGTACTATCGCTGCTAAGGCAGGTAGACAGCATTCCATGTGTAAACATAACAAACAAGCATTCATTTAGTCACGTATAACATGCGGTAACGGTTAGCGTTTAAAGTATTGTGTAGTGTGTTCGATGTGATTTAGTATAAGTAACATATGTAACACCCAAAAGTGCATAAAGCAAAAAGGGATCGAGTATACTCACAGCGATTGATGGATTGAAGGGAGCGCTAGGGAGTAGGGTTAGCCTGATCAGAACGATAGCATAACGATAAGTGACGCGTAAAACGATGCCGGATACAAATGAGTCGGACAGCAGTTCGGTCGGATGGTAATCCGATCGGACGGCCAGTCGTGCGAGTGGTAATCCGTTCGGACAGTAGTCCGGTCGGGCAGCAGTCCGGTAGGATGACTGTTCGAGTGGATTGTTTCTTCCCTTGAGAAGGATGTGTTTGTGTATGATGGCTTGACTTTTGAAGTTTTCGTTGTAGCATTTTGAAAACATTGTTGGATTGTTTCTTCCCTTGAGAAGGGTGTGTTTGTGTATGATGGCTTGACTTTTGAAGTTTTCGTTGTAGCATTTTGAAAACATTGAAGTATCTCTACCTTTCAGGTCGGTCGATCGGACGGTCGTACGATCGGACGGCAACCCGTTCGGTTGGACACTTCAGTGAGAACAAATTCACAGCAGGGTGGTCACCCGTTCGGATGTCCATCCGACCGGGTGGCAACCCTGATACTGAACATGTTGAAAATTGTTTAAGTATTAAAGTCCAAATGTCTCATAATTCGAATGGCAGTTCGGTCGGATGGTAGTCCGATCGGACAACAATTCGTTCAACACTCAGACTTCAGATCTTGGCAAAATTGGTTAGGTGTGGGACCCAAGGTGCAAGTCGTTCGGACAACTGGTCGCTCGGATGGCTGTCCGTTCGGACAGTAGTCCGATCGGACGGCACTTCGTCCTGGTCGTTCCGTTCGTCTTACACTTGGCCGTTTTGATTTTTTGTCATGTTATCGAGATGTGTTGACATCGTGCTAACCAACAGAGTCCCATCCTAAGCTCTAGAGACCCGACTGAACAGGAATCACCCAAATCCGGTCAGTCCTCCGGTTCAGGACGATAGTTCTTGGTTAACCCGGAATCGATAATCTCGTGGATAGGATACGGATCTTAAGCCAACACAACCACAAGATTGAGTAGTGAGTCGGCACAAGCTCCGATTCTACCGGTTTTGAATGCATTGAGTGTAAAAGTGTTGAAAGAAAGTTGAAAACCTTCTCTCAATCCTTTTCACCGTGAATATGTTTAGATCTATGAAAGATCTTCGTTTGTTTTTATGGAAATCGGTTAGATCTAAGTTGTTCTTGGTGGATTGAGGCCAAAACATGAAGTTCTTCAAGAACACATGATGACGTCATCCTAGAACACCTTGAATCTTGATGATTTCACGGTTAAAAGTTAAGATTCAAAAGATAGAAAGGTGTAGGAGTGCGTGTAGGTTAAGGAAGTACAAGGTTTAGGATGAGATCTTACCGGAATTGCGAGAAATCGAAGAAAAAGCGAGTAGGAGCACTGGTCGGACGTCATTTGCCAAAAGTGGAAAGAATAAAAGTGACAAGGGGTATTTATAGGATTCCCAAAATGGAAAGGGCTGGTCGGTCGGATGGCATCTCGCCTGGGTGGCAGCCCGGTCGGACGGCACCTCGATCGGATGGCAATCCGTCCGGCCGACACCTGGTTCGAGTGCTCGGCGCAACGAGTGTTGCCGTTTCGATTCGCGTGTAGCGCGTTGCGATGCGGTTCGAGCGAGCGATGCGATAGAGTTGCTTATCAAATTACTTTTAATCCCAACTACTCATATCTCACACTATCTCTTTTCCACCAATTATCATACCATTTTGATTGTGATTGAGTTCGATTGCGTTTCGATTGATTCCCCACACATAACATAAATAAACATGCACAAGTAACCCATAAGGCACACACACACGTATAACAATAACCAAAATGCGTAATTCGAGCTGCGAGTGCGATTGTGATAGCGATAAAGCGATTAAACAAGCGATAAATAACGATTACTATGCGATTATTAATAGATACTCCACATAATACAACTAAAGCAAAAATAAAATAGACTAATTACAAGTCAAAGAAGTCAAAACAGGAATTGAGCAAGGAGAGGCAGATCGCAATTAGCAATCTTTTCTTCCTTTGACTTCAATATTGACTTTGACCCTGACTTTCGAAAACACGGGGTGGTACAGGGGGAGACTCCTATGAGATCCACACAAGCATGTTTCCCTCCCTCCCAGCCAAAGACGAGCAGATCCGCTGGTCTCAATGTAGATCTTCCTTCCATGGGATCTGTAAGGAAATTCACAGGGCCCCCCTTCTTCGCAGAAATCCCCGCTCTCCTCAAGATATCCCCCAAAACATCCCTCACCCAGTCATGCCGATATTTGAAACCAGGGAGCTCCTTACAATGAACAACATGCTCCCCGTATTTATCCATGCTGGCTTTATGGCAGATTGGGCAGGTTTCGTCTTCTGGATACATAGGGATCATCAGCCGGTATTTGAGGATAGACCTATACTCAACAGCCGACATGCATTGCCCCAACCCCTCGATCGGGATAACAGTAAAAAAGTCTTGCGCATGGGGGATTTTCAAGCACTCAATCACCGCCTTCTGGCGGGGAGACAAATCAAATGCTTCTCCCAGACTCCAAGCGATTTTGTCAAATAGGGCATTCGCCAAGGTTTTTTGTGGCTTTGAGGGGGCGGTGTCCATATTAAAGAAACCGCCAATATCAAAGTCTGGAAGAGAGACACTTAAGTACTCAAGGACTTGTTGGTAGTCTACGTCAAGCTTACCAACCCCATTGTTCTGAAACAAACAATGTAATAAATAATTTGTTTTACCGGTTTATTAGTTGAATCGGATTTATGAAACAAACAACGTAATAAATAATTTAATAAAGTGTTCACAATTTTGGTGTAGATTTGCTATTTTACTTTATGTTTTAGTGTAGATTTACAATTTTAATAAAATACAACCACTTACATATACGGAGCTTAAAAACAAATGACTAAAACAAGATTTTGAAAAAAAAAATTTAAGTAAAAACCGGTTCACGTTAGCTCCATATCTGGTTCTTGGTCCAAGTAATTTGACCCGCAAGATTGTTTGGGTTGTGAACACACTGTTTTTACCTTACCTTGTTACTTTACATAAATCATTCAGAATGTGATTTTAAACTATTAGTACCTTACCTTAATCTAATAGTTTAAATTATTAGTATCTTACCTTGATACTAATAATTTAAAATGAAAAGTTAAAACCTCAGAATGTGATTAAAATATTAGTACCTTACCTTGTTACTTTACATAAATCACAAGGACTAATTGTGTAATTAACTCTATAGATATTCGTGTGTTATTTTATTAAGAGTTAATTACATAGTTAGTCCATGTGGTTTGCACAAAATAACATACTTAGGTACTAATGGTTTAAAATCATCTTCTAAGGTATTAACTTTTTATTTTGTAACGTTTGGAGGTATTAACTGACTAAAACAAGATTTTGAAAAAAAAAATTTAAGTAAAAACCGGTTCACGTTAGCTCCATATCTGGTTCTTGGTCCAAGTAATTTGACCCGCAAGATTGTTTGGGTTGTGAACACACTGTTTTTACCTTACCTTGTTACTTTACATAAATCATTCAGAATGTGATTTTAAACTATTAGTACCTTACCTTAATCTAATAGTTTAAATTATTAGTATCTTACCTTGATACTAATAATTTAAAATGAAAAGTTAAAACCTCAGAATGTGATTAAAATATTAGTACCTTACCTTGTTACTTTACATAAATCACAAGGACTAATTGTGTAATTAACTCTATAGATATTCGTGTGTTATTTTATTAAGAGTTAATTACATAGTTAGTCCATGTGGTTTGCACAAAATAACATACTTAGGTACTAATGGTTTAAAATCATCTTCTAAGGTATTAACTTTTTATTTTGTAACGTTTGGAGGTATTAACTTATTGGGTATTAACATAGTTAGTCCATATGGTTTGCACAAAATAACATACTTAGGTACTAATAGAATGTGATTTTAAACCTACAAATAACGTTAATACCTCCAGACGTTACAAAATGAAAAGTTAATACCCTAGAATGTTATTTTAAACTATTAGTATCTAAGTATGTTACTTTGTGCAAATCACAAGGACTAACTATGTAATTAAATCATTTATTAATACAATAAAATATCATGAAAACTTTGTTTATTACCCACCACCGTGAACTCATGAAGCACTAAGAGCATTCTCATCCAATCCATCAAATTATACATACATTCCACTAAAAAACAACTCCTATATCAATATATTTTCACTAAAAACAAATATTTTTTTATCTCTCCTTTTCAATTAAATAATATTATCATTACATTTTTCTCTCTCCTTCACTCACAAACACTTTCAATATATATTAAAGGAAAAATTACAAGTTTTGTCCTTTATCTATATACCCTTTTTCAGGCGGTGTCCTTTTCAACGAATTTTGACAAGTTTTGTCCTTTATAGGAAAAATCATTGCACGTCTAGTCCTTTGACCCTAACCCAGTTATATTTTCTTGTTAAGCATGGTCATGTGCCTTGCACATGAGGTCATTATTGTCATTTCACCACCCTATGGATTATTGTGTAAAACAAATTATATTAAAGGGGTATTATGTAAAAATGAAAAAAAATTAAATAAACACAAGTCTGCACTCTTTCTCTCTAAATTCTCTCTCTTTCTCTCTTCTCTTTCTATCACAAGCTCTCTCTATCAAAAGCTCAATGGTGGGGAAGGGGTGGATGATAATGGTAGAGACGATGGCGGTGGTGGATGATAATGGCGAGGCGGTGGCGGGTTATGGTTATTGGAGGCGGTGGTTGATCAACAAAATCAGAGTTGCAGGTTGTTGGTTATTAAGTTGCATATCTAAACAAATTATTGGTTATTACTTGTTCGGATGGTACAGATCTGAATAGATGGTTGTGTTGAAATTAAGTTGCAGGTTATGGTTATTGGGGTTAGGGTTCCGATGGTGGTTGCATGGGGAAGCGGCGGTAGAGTTGGTGTTTGCAGTGGTGTAGGTGGTGGTTGGATGGTGAAGACGGCGGTGAGATTCTAGATGAGCTTCCAGCCAACCTTGAACTTGATGGGCTTTCCTTGTTCGATTGACTTCTACTAGCCTCCAATACTGCATTTGAAGTTACAAAAGGGTTTCTAAAGGTCTTCTTTTTCAGTTGAATCTTGCAACCATGGCACAGTGGCTTCAATTCCAGTAGGTTTAATTAATCAAAAAGGGTTTGCAACTTCAAATGAACATCGTCAAAAACAAAATCATTTAAATCAAAATAGTTACTTGATTTTGGGTTAAAGCTTTTAGAAACATTTGGGTTTGAATGTTGACCATGTCAAAGTACCCTGGTCATCTTTAGCAAGAATATATATGAATATTTACAAAAATTGTCCTTTACATGTATAAAGACTAAACTACCCTCATGTGACTTACACATGACCATATTTAACAAGAAAATATAACTAGGTTAGGGCCAAAGGACAAGACGTGCAATGATTTTTCCTATAAAGGACAAAACTTGTCAAAATTCGTTGAAAAGGACACCGCCTGAAAAAGGGTATATAGATAAAGGACAAAACTTGTAATTTTTCTAAAAATTAACTCTATAACATTTAGCAACATGGATGAACAGTGTTTTAATATTATTTCTTTTGGGGTTTTTTTTTTGACTATTTTGCCCTTTTGTCTTTTTCTTTAGTATTTTTATTTTTTTTCCTTTTTTCCTTTTTTGTCTTTAGTTTTTTTCTTTTTGATTTTTATTTCATGAACAGTAGTTGTCTCCTGCATGGCATGTGGCTATTGATTGCTTTTAGTTTTTTCTCTACTTCAACTTCTTTTATTTGCCTTCCCTTTTATGTATTTGAGTTTTTTTTTTTAGTTTTGTATTTTTTTTGAAGGGTGACTTTCTATGTATAGGACCTATTGGTCACCGGGTTCATGTCGAAGACAATCCCCCGTCAGCCCCGCTCTTCCGGACGCGATGTTCGATCGGGCCCCGGCCGTTGCGCAAGCTGACCTTCGCCCGGAAACCATACTGCCCCCACACGAGAAACTCGCTGGGGTAACAGCTGGGTAAAACCGGGTTGTCCTCAAGACCGCACCATGCCTCGGTAGGAACGATCCATCATTGGGACGTCCTGCCCCCATAACGCCTCAGCCGTGGATCGAACCGGTGACCTCCAATGAGGAACCGGCCCAACCCCACCACATGGGACCAACTGAGCTAGGGGTTCGAATTTTTTAGTTTTGTATTTGATTTAGCAACATGGATGAACAGTGTTTTAATATTTTTTTTTTTGGGTAGTTTTTTTTATTTTTTTCCTTTTTAACTTTTTTGTCTTTCGTTTTTTCTTTTTGATTTTTATTTCATGAACAATGGTTATCGCCTGCATGGCATGTGGCTATTGATTGCTTTTAGTTTTTTCCCAACTTCAACTTCTTTTATTTGCCTTCCCTTTTATGTATTTGAGTTTTTTTTTTAGTTTTGTATTTGATTTAGCAACATGGATGAATAGTGTTTTAATAAATTTTTTTGGGGTTTTGACTATTTTGCCCTTTTGTCATTTTCTTTAGTTTTTTTTATTTTTTTCCTTTTTAACTTTTTTGTCTTTCGTTTTTTCTTTTTGATTTTTATTTCATGAACAGTGGTTGTCGCCTGCATGGCATGTGGCTATTGATTGCTTTTAGTTTTTTCCCTACTTCAACTTCTTTTATTTGCCCCCCCTTCTATGTATTGGAGTTTTTTTTAGTTTTGTATTTTATTTTACTTTTGTGATTTCTTTTATCTTTTACTTTTTACTTATAGTTTTGTATTCTTTTACATTTTAACTTTCAGCGTTGACACTTACACCCCTTTAACTTTATAAAAACTTTGTAATAAAGTTTTACGTGTTTCTCTTTTATTTACGTGTTGGCATAAATAAAAATTGATTTGCGTTATTTTGCGTTTAGACGTAAATTTTTCGCGGAAATGAGTTGGGTCAAGTATAATATGTTCTCATCCGTATAATTATCTACGTTTTCAGTTAGTCTATATTTTAACGTAATTTTTTGGAAAATGAGTCGGGTCAAATATAATACACTTTCGCGCTTATTTTTATTTACGTTTTCAATTACTCTACGTTTTGACGTAAATTTTGTTCGGAAACGAGTAGAGTAAAATATAATACGTTTTCATTAGACGGTATAAACTGGAGTCACTTTGTCACGTCACCGCAACGCGCCGTAACTATTTTCTTGCGTGCTTATTTTAGTGCACGTCTCAAGTCAACTATAACACGTTTCCATGCTTATTTTTACGTACTCTTTTTCTTGATTTTTTTTAGACTTTGTTATTTCTATTTCTATATTTTTCTTTATGTTTAGTGTTTTAGTTTTATGTTCATTTTTTATTGAAGTTATATTTAAGATAACGTTTAGCTTTTCATTTACGATTAATTTAAAATCAGCCCATCTCGCTATCCAATTTAAATTTATTTTTATGGTTTTCAATCGATGTAAAAGACGTGTCAAAATTCTTTTGACTTTATTTCTTTCGGTTGGTTGTTATATTGAACCAGAATAGATATCGAACGAAATCCCGCAGCGTAGTGCGGGTAATCCACTAGTTAATATAACAAACGGGAACTGGAATATAAATCAGCATCATGTGAAAAACGAATACGATACCCTAGAATCAAAGAACAAACCTACCGATACGGAGAGAAGTCAAATAAAATCTAACATATTGAATGCGTGTACGTGGAAATACTAATATAAATCGAACTCAAACACTAACACACACGATTCAACACAAACATAAACAAACTTACAAATCTACAAAAATTCGAAAAACACCCATTATTATATCTATAATTTGAGAAGTTGTTAGCTACAGTGAAAATTATAACATGCAATATAAATCGAACTCAAACACTAACACAAACACGAGTCAACACAAACATAAACAAACTTACAAATCTACAAAAATTCGAAAAACACCCATTATTATTATATCTATAATTTAAGAAGTTGTTAGCTACAGTGAAAATTATATTAACATGCAGGTGAATCAAAAAGACAATCATTTCCATCCAGTATCATCTCATAAATTCATACATACTTGACATGAATAATCTAAATTAATAGTGTTGTCAATTCCATGACTTTTGTATTTATTTAATTAATTTCATTTTGGGTAAATTACACTTTTCGTCCTTTATGTTTATAGCTAGTTGCAATGGATAATCTTTAACTTGAATAATTACAGTCACAGTCCTTTATTCGGAAAACTCATTACACCTTTCGTCGTTTGGCCCTAACCAGGTTATAATTTTCAGTTATGTCTATTCACTTAAGGATATTCTAGTCATTTCATCTTTTTTATTTAAAATACTTATTAATAAATAAAACATTATCTTCCCAAATAAATAAACACCAGTATCTCTCCCTCAGCTCTCTCTCTCTCTCTCTCTTCTCCATCTATGTCTGCCTTTCTCTTCTCCATCTCTCTCTCTCTCTCTTAAAGCCGGTCACCACCACGATTTCCGGCTGCCTGAAACATATCTAAAAGCACATGTAGCTATCATCGAATTTCAAAATGATCCCTAACCACCGTCACCAAAAATCTGGGTCGCTTACATCATTATTAAACCCTAGATCTGAACAAACTTAAGCCGATCTGAACTGGGTGTCGCCGGTGTTTGTAGAGGTCCGAACTGTTTTTGATAGGGTGTCTTAGGGTGTCGACAACAGGTCAATAGCAGTGGGTGCATCGATGGTGGGGGTGTCGACAAAATCAATCAGTGGAGGCTCGATGGTTGAGAGGGGAGTCTGAATTTTTTTGGGGTAAATAAACACTTGTTATCCTTGTTCAGTTTTGGTATTCCACAATGAAATTTGAGCTATGATTTAAGGCTTTTGTTGTGAATCTTTGTTCAGTGTTGCGAAAAATCTTCTCAACTTAGCAAATTTAAGACTGAAGGTGTGTATATTATTTGCTCAGTTAACATCATTAAGGAAGTCAGATACATACAAGTTTTCAAAATCTTCTCAACTTCAATTTTGCCTACACAGATGATTATATTAGTCTTTGCTCATCAACATGTTTGGAAGGGTATGTTCTTACTCTGTCTACTGAATCTTAATTCTTAAACAATTGATAATACATGCTTATTTTCATTTTCTTTTCAACTGTTCAGGAACCTTGAAGTTCCTAGGAGTTGGCCGGCATCGAAGGAAATTTTGACAATGAAACTGTTCTAGAATGAACAAGATTTTCGTGTTGTTGTCTGAATTTTTTTGGGGTAATAAATCTTTCGCCGGAGCAAGCAACTCGCGAGAGAGATGGCTATGGTGGTGGTAGGTGTTACAAATGAAGGATGATTTTTATTATAATATATTTGTTTAATGCGTAAAATGACTAAAGTACCCTCATGTGCCTTGCACATGGCTGGATTTAATTGAAAAGTATAACCTGGTTAGGGCCAAAGGACGTAGAGTGTAATGAGTTTTCCAAATAAAGGACTGTGACTGTAATTATTGAAGTTAAAGGTTATCAATTGCAACACGCTACAAACATAAAGGACGGAAAGTGTAATTTACCCTTTCATTTTTTTGAGGTAACATGTTTATTTTATAACTAAAACTAAATGAAAATGAATAATAAATAGAATCAATTTTTGTGAAGTCATATGGGTTTAGTATTTATGTTGTGTGTATATTTACAAAAGGTCTATAATTAATTGAAAAGTTCGACTTGAAACAGTCCATGAGATCCAACTACAATTAAGAAATACAAAATTGTGGTAAGATATGGGTTCAACCGCATTAACGCACACCATGAGATTCAACTACAATTGATTTCTCAAACAAGTTTGGAAGTATCTAAAGGGCTGGAAATGTAATTGTTCATTATTTGTCCATGGCATTATAGCCTAGTGGCATCTTGGGGGTGAGATAAGGCTTATGACCACTAGGTCATGGGTTTGATTCCCACAAGAGGGTTTTTCCCATATTTATTAGGTGTACTCCTGAATTTGTGTATAGTCATTATTGCCTAGTGGAGATGGATATGATCGGGTGATTCCGTTGATGACACGATAATACTTTAGTGATCCGTCAGTGATCCAAATTTGCCGTTTAAAAAAAAATCGTTCATTGTTTTCTCTTTAAAGGCAATTGCAAAAAAAAAAAAAAAAAAACAAAAAAACAAAAACAAAAAATAGTATGCTCAAATCACCTTAAAAAAATAATCCCGCAACACGAGAAATAAATTCTAGTTAAGCCTAAATCTAGACACGATAACAAAAAGGCAAATCAAATCTAATTTTCTCAATCTATACGAAAGAAGGAATATGATAGAAGAAAATGTTGGGAGGAAAGAATTTGTTGAGTGATATGAAAGAGACGATAAATCACAACATATGATGAAATAGCGTGGTGACCGCCTATGAGGAAGAAAAATTCTATGACTTTATAATTTGTAACAAAGATCTTTTTATTGCGTCATATAATGAGAAGAAAATTAAAGAGTTAATTACTGTTTACGTCCCTGTGGTTTCAGTTTCGTAACCATTTCAGTCTCTGTGGTTCCACTTTCGTAACCATTTCAATCCATTATTCTGTTAAGTACAGAGACTAAAATGGTTACGTGGTGGACTGAAATGGTTATGAAAGTGAAACCTCAAGGATTGAAATCGCAATTTTTAAACAAATGGACTGAAATAGTGATTTTTGACAAACCACATGGACGAAAATAGTAATTAACTCAAAATTAAATATCGAAATACACCAAACCAAACCATTGAATTGATTGCAGGTGTGGTGGTGACTGTGGGTTTTGATTTTGACTTCAAAACATCAACCATCTTTACGTCATGGCCTAGTGGCTAAAGCCCAGCTCACACCCGCTTTAATGGGTTATCCGTCTTCATGGGCCATGATTGCAACACTTGCTCCTTAAATTTCAAAATGTCAAAATTCTCATATAGAAGGATAATACATGGGATATTCCTAAATGTCATATAGGAGGATAATAGATGGGATATTCCTAAATGTATTTTGCTAAATCGTTCCCAAAAACCTTTTTTTTTCTTTAACGTCCGACAAAGCCGTGTGTGACCCGGGTACACCCTTATGCAAAAGGCCACCTGCGCTCACGATCACAGAAAACACTGTTAATCCGGCCAGTAACCAATTCTAGAGGAAACCCACCGCCCAAATACGCATCGTGGTAAAACCCTTGACCTCGCGCATATACCAATACCTTTCCCACTTTAAACTCGAAATCAATTAATTTGTATACACTTAAAAGAGTCAGAAAAGTAATCTTTACAGTGGTGGTTAAAATGAATGCACACATTTACTACATATACATTTATAAGTTGAGGGAATAGTGGCAGACAGCTTGCCTTCCACTTCCCTATTAGACAAACCTATTTTTAATTTAATTTTATTCCCGGTTAAAAATTACGCTTTCATTCTTCGTTTAAATTACGTTTTCGCCCCCACCTCAAATTAATATTATAATTTTGCCTCTACCTCAAAATTACACTTTTGCCCTCGGGTCAAAAACTCAATTTTAATTTTATTCCCAGTTTAAAATTACGGTTTCGCCCTCCGTTTAAAATTACGTTTTTGCCACCAGTTCAAAATAAAATGTTGTTTTTCCCTCTAGCTCAAAATTACGATTTTGCCCTCATCTCAAAATTACGTTTTTGCTCACAGTTCAAATATTTTCAAGTTGAGGGAATAGTGCCAGGCAGCTTGCCTGACACTTTCCTATTGGACCAACCCATTTTTTACTTAATTTTATTCCCAGTTTAAAATTACGCTTTCGTCCTTCGTTTAAAATTTCGTTTTTGCCCCCAGCTCAAAATAAAATTATAATTTTTTCCCTAGCTCAAAATTACACTTTTGCCCTCGGTTCAAAAACTCATTTTTAATTTGTTCCCAGTTTAAAATTATGGTTTCGTCTTCCGTTTAAAATTACGTTTTTGCCCCCAATTCAAAATAAAATGTTGTTTTTTCCTCTAGCTCAAAATTACGATCTGCCCTCAGCTCAAAATTACGTTTTCGCCCACAGTTCAAAATAAATTATGTTTTCCCCCTAGCTCAAAGTTAAGATTTTGCTCTCAGTTTAAAATTATAATTTCGCCTCCAGTTCAAAATATAATTACGATTTTGCCCTCTGTACAGACATACATGTTATGAGAGAGAAATATTCGGCTTATTGCCCCGCAAAGCGGGCGGGGCAAAAACTAGTTAAACAACATGGTTACAATGTGACATGAATAGTTGTTGTTTATCGAAATGATGAAAATTATTGTTTTCAATAACCGTAATCAATTTACAAACTTCCAAGTACTTTACGTGAAGACTTTAGTTTAGACTATGGGGTATGGGGCGGGGGTTGGGGCGTGGGTTGAGTATAAACGCCTACGTCACCATCCCGGGTGGGCTTGGGTTTCGGCGTGGCCCCTTGGGCGGGGATTTCAGCCCGGGCGTTGGGCGGGGCTACGAACATGACATGACGGAACCTTATTGGCCAAGAGCACTAGCCCTTTGAAATTGGCTTTTTTTCCACGCCACCCCAGGTCCCCAGCCACGCCCCACCATACCCCTTTAAAATTGGTTTTTGGTCTTTGGTGCCTCATCCTCCACGTGTCGCACCATGCCCCCAACCCAACCCACGCCTCACCATACCCCACGTTCTTATTAATTCCAAAATGTCAAAACACAATGGAATGGAACATTCCCAAACGTATTTTTGGTGACCATTCTTTCTTGAGTATGAATTTGTCCAAAATACAAATTCAGGGAACCTACCCAATAAAGAAAAAAACTACGTGGGGAGAGAAGTAGACGGAAGTTCAATACAGGAGGAGGAAACATAGAGGAAACAACCGGAAGATGCCAATAACTACGTTCTTCGTCTCGAGTCTATCGGGATTGATGTGGAAAGCCTTCCCCAACCACATGCTAAGATAAAACATGCTCATGTAGCAAAGAAGCCGGATTCTAGATGGAACTTCTTTGGATTTATTCGGTATGAGGAGGTCACCAAACGTGATGGATGTACTGATGGGGATGAATACGGTCAGGGCCGCCTTGGGGGTGGGCGAGCCGCACCTAGAGATGGGCATAATCGGGTATTTTTAAAACCCGGAACCGGTTCCTACCTGTACCCGGTTCCTCTTAAAGTTGACAGTACCCGGTTCTTCTCAAACCCGGTTCCGGTTCATACCCGGGTATTTGCCCAAAAAACCATAACCTTTTATACCCGGTTCCGGGTAGTATGGACCCGGGTTCGGGTCGGAACCGATTCTTTCCTACATGTGAAGAAAAAGCCGACATTAATGCATGGAAATATGTAATCGATGCTCTGCATGTTTCAGCTTTGTTGGAATATGTTGGAACTTGGAATTCGGATATAATGGAATATGTTGGAATTCAAATATGTATTAAATGTTGATTATTACCGTTATAAATTATGTCCTATATGTGAAGAAAGAAAAAGCCGACAGCAATGCATTGGGCCTGGCTAAATTAAACTTCAAAAATTAAAATATGGCACCGGGTACACATGCAAACCGGGTATGGATAGGAACCGGGTACGGGTAGGAACCGGGTGCGGGTTGGAACCGGGTATGGAACTTATTTTTTTTAAAAATATGGAACCGGGTAGGAACCGTCGGGTTTTTTAAACCCGGAACCGGGTATGCTTTATACCGGGTTGGGACCGGAACCGGTTCCGGGTCGGTTCTACGGGTTCGGGTTTGGAACCGGGTATTATGCCCATCTCTAGCCGCACCCGGGGTTAAACTTGTAAAAAAATGTATGTGCATATATTTAACAACTAGTATTAAGCCCCTGCGTTGCAGCGGTTGCCATAAAATTGTGTTAAGTAGCAGCAATACTATACCATTGTCAGCGAAAAGCAGACGTAAAATCTTTGAATCACGCACGCTCGTTGTTGAGAAATTAAATCGAAACGTAAAACATAGAAAAAAATAACTAAGTCCATCCAGGACCCGCGTGTTAGACGAACTTGTCAAACGCAAAAATATAGATGTGACGCGACTGGCCAGTTAAACAGAAAAAAAAATTACAAAAAAAATGTTGAACCCCACACGCACGTTGCGGTGTGTTAACTCCTAAAATTTAGAACGAAATGAAAAGTATGTGGACCAAAATTGAAAATAAAAAAGAGTTGGTATTAAATTCCAAAAGATGAAAAACTTTGGGTTAAAAGTAAAAAGTGGTCGTTCACTTGAAATGGACAATTTGGCGCCGTTCCGTTTCGTTGAGTAAGAAATAACGGAGATTGTTGGAGCACGTTGATGTCGTTTTGTGAACCCGCCGGGCCACAAAAAGCATGCCAAACCCACAAATCTTGAGACGCCACCGCCTCTAACATAACTGTCGGGTATTGATGATCGCCTCTCATATATTGTCCACGCAATTCTGTGGGGCACATTCTCCAGACGAAGTGTGTACAATCCAGACTACCCAACATACCAGGTAGGTGATGTCTCTCCTCATGAGCCTGATACAATAGCGCAACGTCGTGGCTCGTTGGTCTACGTAAGAATTCACCGGCATACATTCTACAGACCGTCTCGCAGAAATAATCAAGGCACTCACGAGAGGTCCTTTCAGCCATATTTAAATACTCGTCGTTTTCGTCTGGTGGGTTACCGGTTGCAAGTTGTTTAATCGCAGAAGTAACCTTTTGCAACGCTGTGAAACTTTTCTTCATTCTCCCGTCCAAGCCCTCTTGAAACCACTCGTTATTCGCTTCCACGTCACTAACAATTTTTAGGAACAAAGACTTGGACATACGAAACCTCTGACGAATAATATCGGCATTAAATTTTGGATTATCGACAAAATAATCGGCCATGAGTGTTTCGTGGCCTCCCACACGATCTCGACGGACAATTTTTTTTACTAGACGATGCTATGTCTAGTAGCTCCGCTTGTTGGATGAGATTTTGGAAGAAAATTAAACTACCATCGCTTGACGATGAATCTTCATCGTCGGGAAAGTCGGGCATGGGAGAAAAAAACGGGAACTTGAAATCCATTTTTTTTAAAGATTGGTTAAAAAAATTAGATGAGTTGAATGGGTGAGAGTTGTTTTGGGTTTGAAAAATAAAAAGATTGAAGTGGTAGTATTTATAGGGGTTAGGAATTTTTTTTTAAACATATAACAGATATATAGCCGTTTAAAATCAAGTCCCCTCATCGGTGAATACCCACCGATCCCATTCCCCGATTAGCTTCCCAGAATTGATGGCGGCGGTGTTCCCGCTCGGGGACTTGGCTCACCGCTGGGCTCCCCGCTAAGTGCCCCGGACACCCTAACACTAATACATGATTATACATACTTAAAACACACAATCAACACATTGTGGATATAAATTAAAAAATGCTAGATAAATGGATGTTGTAATTAATATATATAGTCTTTTAAAAAGCTTTGTGTAAAAGTTTACACATTTTTACATTAAAAAAAAGTCAACCTACAAAGTGGTAGAAAAACTAAAAACTAAAACCTAAATCTATAAATTCTATGGTATGGTATGTGACATTTTTTTGGAGATTTATATATTTCTACTTCTTCATCGTAAATAACTAAGATATGTAACATGGGGCCCTTGTAACATATTTGTTAATTTATGTTTTTTATTTATTTATGGTTTTGATTGTTACTGTATATAATTTAGTAAAAACTAAATTTCACTCATTAGTTTTATATAAACAAATATTATATAAGTTGTGTGTACTTGAACAAAGGTAAAAAGTACAACACTTTTTAATCTAAAAAGTCAAGCTACCTATAGAACTAAAAAGTAAAACATGCACCTCACTTGGAAACATGTAACCTACAACAAATCCATCAAATCCATTCTCTTTGTTCATTTTCTCTCTCATCTTTCATCATTTTGGATATTAAAGATACTTTTATTTAATCGTGTAACATTGACTAACATTGACTGTATCTTAGATTTTTTTAGGTATTAAATAAACTGTAACAGTCTCTTTCTTGTAACTCCATCAAAAAACGTAAACATAAAAACTTATAAATGTTACATAAATATGAAAATGTAACATAGAAATATTATACACAAAAATGTAACATGGAAAACGTTACATAAGTATGAAAACATACCATGTGTAATAATAACAAAAACCACTTTATGTAACACATTGTTTCTGTAAACATATGTAACAAATAACACTTTGTTTCTGTAACATGATAGGTAGATGTGTAACAACAAAGTGGTGTAACATGTATTCGTTTGAGAAAAAAAAACATTGTAACAACTGTCATTTTTTAGCACAAGACTTGTTACAAAAAAAATGAAGATATATTATGTTACAAATACACATTTTCTTTGACATTTTATCTAACTCCCATTTAATGAATGCACCGTTTCCCAATGTTCCGTGGCTTAATAAGGAATTTTTTTATATTTTTAATGACTGTATAAAAAATCGTTTTACATATTCTGTGTAAAAACAAAAAGAAATGAATTAATTCTTGTTGTTATAATTTAAATAGTTGCAGAAATTTTGTTACTTATTATTGATAATAAATATAAAAATCTAATAGTTTTAATGTAACTGCAAAAAATGTTACATTTTATTAGTAAAAAAAGGTTACATTTTACTGATAAAAAATGTAACTACCAAAATATGATACGTCTAACTGATAAAAAAGTATACATGTAATTGCAAAAAGATATGGGTCATCCGAATCACAACTACAAATCTCTACAAGTTGAGCTAGCACTATAAAAAAAATGCATATAACATAAGAGTAAAAAATGTACGATTTCTAATACATCCTTCGACGTTTCGTATACACAACCAACAACAGGCCTTAAAACAGTAGGAACATTAGGACACCACATTCTAGTGCCATTGGGTGTATGGTGAACATAAAATTCCTCGTCTGCCTGAATACCTACATAAAAAAATAGTTATAACGAGGCTAGGCTTGCATATGTATATCATAAAAGTGAAACTTTTAAAAGGTCACAAGTCTTTTACAAAACATTGCATTGTTACTAAATTTTGACAGGTATGAGTTAAAAAAAATATTTATAACATGAAACCAAACATACTGCTGCATTTTTTAAATGTGGCCAAAAGTGAAACCTCAAATATTTTAACCTTCCAAAAAATATAAAAACTTATCTCATAATTTTTTTTTGGGATAGAATAAAAAAATTGTATTGTCAATACAAGTTTAACACGTTTTGCTCTGATGAAAACAAGCATGGTGGTGCATTTTTTTAATGTGACCAAAAAGTGTATATGGTGGTGCATTTTTTTTAATGTGACCCAAAAGTGTAACCTCGAATATTTTTACCTTCCAAACAATATAAAAACTTATTTCATAAAAAAAACTTTTCGGGACAGAATAAAATAAATGACATTGTTAACAACACATGTTTTTTCCTTCTAAAAAAATATAAAAACTTATTTCACAAAAAATGGGAGCGAATAAAATAATGACATTGTTAATACAAGTTTACCACATTTACTACCAAACAAACCACCACATCATCTGTTGGTTTTTTTTTTCCTCTTCTACCACAAAAAAAAAAAAAAAAAAAAAAAAAACACACCTTCTAATAACAAACTACAAGCATTATAACTGGGGTGTTACAATATCTAAAAAAATACATACTTTCAGATAAAAACTGATCTTTTATCTAGAGAGAAAAGATCCAAACCCATTTCAAAACAAGAAACAAACAACCCAAAACACAAATTAAAAATGCCCATATGCCAGATTCAACTAATCAAACACACATACACAGTACAATCAAGAAAACAGCAAACAGATCATCCAAAGTTAACAAGAAATGAAAAGGATTGAACCTTATGGATCTGGAGGATCTTTTAGATTTGGAACATCATGTTCAACATCGAACATCTTTTAGATCATCTTCAACATCGAACCGTCATCTGAAACATCAGCTTCAACATTGAACATATTCAACCGGATCTGGAGCATCTTTTGGATCTGGCAGCATCTTTCCAGAGCATCTTCAACCAGAGCATATGGAGCATCTTCAATCGTCCACGTTGTCGTTTTCAGACTGCAAAACTTCAACTGCTAGATAACACACAAATGTCAGAAAAAAGTAAATATCAAACACAAATGTCATAAATCTATATGATCTATAAATTTATGTTTTCTAAATGATAATGTTCTCGCTGCAACTGAAAAGGTGTACATTTAATAAAACTGAAAAAAATGTATGACTCACCTGGAAACTCTGTAGAAATAGGTTCAGGATCTTCAACAACTCTACTCTCAACCAATGCATCTTCATCTTCATTAAATGCAAAATCAGGTAAAAGATTATGTGGGACAACACTTAAGGGTGAACCCGGATGTTCATTGAATGTCGTCGTACCACCGGTAACACTCTGTGGTGGTTCACTGTTCAACTCAGCCACGTTTAATGCAAAACCTTCTCAATGGTGTGTCTAGGTTTCACTCCTCTCCTCTTCTGTTTTAAAGAAATGAGATGTGAGAGATTTGAAAGTATATTTATCTTACATAAATAAAAAAGAACTAAAAGATGTCATAGTACAAGGGGCAAGTACAATTCATAATTAATACTCCAGAGGAGAAAAGAAGCAAACACCAAACATTGTGCATTCTCTCATACACATTCAGTCAACATTAAGGGAAAATGACGAAATTGCCCTTGTCTCATTTTTATACATAAAGTGATGTGGCTCAATCCTAGCCACATATGAGGGTTTACTGGGTTTTCTTAACTGGGGTGAGTTTTCTCATTATAATTAGCCTATATATATATATATAGGGCAAGGTTCATGCGAGAACCACCTTTATTGCGAGAACCACGAGAACCAATGTGAACGGGTGGCAAATTTGTAAATAACCAAAAAAATTCTAAAACTCCCGCTTATACGATACGGACTTGAAAATTGAAATTAGTTATGTTACATTATGCAACAACGTGTCCGATAACCGTCGTATCCAAACACAAAATATCCCCAACCAGTTAATTCTCCCAAAAAACCTCACAACATCTCAAAACATCTAGTCCGATTGAAGTCCGATGCTCACCGACGATCACAAATTCAGCCGTTCATCATCAACGTTCGACCTACATCATCGTCGCTAGTGCAATCGTCGGCCGCACATTGATCGTCGACTCGAAATTGGGGCAAAACGGCCATATTCGAATCGAAATTAGGGAAGATCGACGATGCATGTGAAGTGTATATATAAGTTTAAGTATATTTTAAGCCTTTTTACACTTTTTTAGCCAAGTTTTAAATTTATAAAACACGATATTTACTAACACTAAACACACATATGGGCAAGTGCACCCATCGTGAGCGTAGTATAGTGTTGGTAAGATACCGAGGTCGTCCAAGGACACAAGAGCTTTTAGTACCGGTTTATCCTCAACGTCTAATCAAGTCAAAAGTTTAGAAAAATGTTTTAAACTAAGAAAATAAAAACTAACTAAAATGCTGAAAAATAAAAATAAAAGAAAAACAGATAGACAAGATGAATCACTTGGCTCCGACTCGTGTTTAGTGTAACCTTTGATTATTTCCGGTGCACTTTGTTAAGAGATTATCTTAGTTATTGTAGTAGGCCCCTCTTTTGGAGGTGACGTTACCCTCAACCTAGTAGTTTGAGTCAGCAGGGATACAATCCTAAAGGGTTGGATTATTGAAAGATAATTAATTAAGTTATTAATGCATAATGTGGTAGGCCCCTCTTTTGAAGGCGACGTTACCCTCGGCTAAGTAGTCTGAGTCAGCAGGGATACAGTCCTAAATAGCCGGGTTAAAGTTTTAATAGTAGCTTAACTTATGAGGGGATCAAAGAGTTTGGACCCCCGCCATCCAATACCGTTAAGTATTGAAGGAGGTCCTACTAAATTTGACCCAGGTCCTTTGCAGGATCTATACACTGAACAATGGCAAGACTCTTACCAAACCGTTCCCTTAACCCCCGACCAGGTAGCCAACATACCTCCATATAGACCGTGGAGATATGAATGGTGAAAATCTTTTATTTTATATAGACAGTAAAATAATGCCAAGACACCACGGACAAACGATAAGGAAGAATCACCTTCAACATAAGAAACTAGTTATTAAAGTCATTAATACATAACCAATTAAAAAGTGCGAAAAGATTAAAAATAAAAAGTATTACACTAGACACTTTGTCTTCACCAAGTGATGTAAGAGACTTAGGCAAACATGGCCTTGATTGTCAAGAACTCTTACGATCAATCTTGGATCCCGAGATGACTCACACACTCTATGATGGAAAATGGATGATGGTGGTGGATGATGGTGTTATGGTGGTGGTGGGTGGTGGGTGAAGTGTGAGAGAAGTGGTGTGCCAAGGGATGGTTTGAGCTTGAGCCAAGCACTCCTATTTATAGGCTGAACAGAAGCTCGGGCACGGCCCCGTATCCGCTGGGCACGGCCCCGTGTCCATCCTTTTCTCTGTCTTCGTTAATTGCTTTTGTCTGCATTAGTTGACCACGGCCCCGTGTCCGCTGGGCACGACCACGTGTGCAGAAGCATATCTGTACTATCAAGATTTGCCTGGATTCTGCGAATCTTATAGTTGACCACGGCCCCGTGTCCGCTGAGCACGGCCCCGTGGTGGGCGATGGAAGCTTCTACAACTTTGTCTTTTATGCTGACCCTTGGGCACGCCCCCGTGTTCACTGAGCACGGGGCGTGTTCAGCCTTCTGTTATCTTGTTTTGATTGGGAAGATGCTTTCGGGGAGGTCGGGCATGCCACGTTTGTTCATTTTCTTGTATTTATGTTAGATTTAGCTGCCTTTTTGCTTCTTTTGTTAATTTGAGCTCATTTAATCCTGAAAATACAAAAGGAAGACAAAAACACACTTTTTCCAACATTAGTACTAAAAAAGGGTTAGTTTTATGTCAAAATTGATGTAATTTATATGTTGCATTTTGCACACATCAAATACCCCCACACTTGAATCTTTGCTTGTCCTCAAGCAAAACTCTTTATAATGTGGCTTTACACTCCCAAATGGAATGGGTAGAAGAGAAGGTTTTTGGGCTTGTCATAGAGTGTCGGGATTTCCAAGATTCTTTACTAAGTTTTATTTTTATTTATTTACAATCCTATTCGTCATGATTTATTTAAAACTTTTCATAAGATAAATTACTTATTAGGGCATAACATGCTTCCTTAAAATTATATTTATATACAAGTTCACATACCTCACGGGGGATTACTCAACACTCGGCCGAAGATGTATTTTAGTGAATCACTCGAGAGCGGCATGGAACTTACTCCTACCATAAGCTTGCCAAGCAATCAATCCTCCCCCTTTTTAACTATATACCTTTGTAAATATCAAGAGGACTTTTGGGTGAAGGGTTAGGCTTGGGTTAAAGGTAGGTGGTTGGGTTAGTGGTTAGTAGAAAAGGGCGAAAAGCGTAAAAAGCATCGGTTTTCGTAAGACTTTTTATTTTTGCAGTTTTTTATTTTGATGAAGCCATAATTCAAAAAAAGTTATTTTTTTTGATGAACTTGCTTGTTTATTTCTTTTGCTTCATCATCAAAAGATATCGAATGGCTGCATGATCTGTATAGACTATAGTTTTAGAAAGAACAAGATAAGAACGAAATTTATCAAAAGCAAATACCACAGCTAGTAATTCTTTTTCAGTTGTTGTGTAATTTTCTTGTGCATCGTTAAGTGTTTTACTAGCATAATAAATTGGGTGGAAATGCTTTTCTTTTCTTTGTCCCAAGACAGCTCCAACTGCAAAGTCGCTTGCATCACACATGATTTCGAAAGGAAATTTCCAATCAGGCGCTATCATGATAGGTGCATTGACTAGCATTTCCTTTAAGGTTAGAAATGCTTGATTGCAATCCTTGTCAAAGATGAAAGGAGCATCTTTTTCAAGTAATTTTGTTAGAGGCCTTGAAATTTTAGAAAAGTCTTTGATAAACCGCCTATAAAATCCGGCATGCCCTAGGAAACTTCTGATACCTCTAACGGAGGATGGGGTGGTAGTCGAGAAATGGTGTCTATTTTGGCTCGATCCACCTCCATTCCTTCGCTTGAGATTTTGTGACCGAGTACTATTCCCTCCGTTACCATGAAATGACATTTTTCCCAGTTAAGGGCGAGGTTAGTTTCCTCACATCGGGATAACATTCGTTCAAGGTTATCGAGGCATTGGTCGTATGAATCCCCAAAGATAGAAAAGTCGTCCATGAAGACTTCCATTGTTTTTTCTATCATGTCATGGAAGATGGCTACCATGCAACGTTGGAATGTTGCGGGGGCATTACATAGACCAAACGACATGCGTCGATAAGCAAAAGTTCCATAGGGACATGTGAAGGTTGTCTTTTCTTGGTCTTCGGGTGCTATCGGGATTTGAAAGTAACCTGAAAAACCATCCAAGAAACAATAAAATTTATGACCGGATAATCTTTCTAACATTTGATCAATGAAGGGTAAAGGAAAGTGATATTTTCTTGTCGCTTCATTTAATCGTCTATAATCTATACATACTCTCCATCATGTGACGGTTCTCGTTGGTATTAGTTCATTCTTTTCATTAGTTATTACCGTCATACCTCCTTTCTTTGGAACAACTTGGACGGGACTTACCCAAGGACTATCGGAGATAGGATAAATAAGTCCGGCGTCAAGTAATTTGATGACTTCGTTTTTAACCACTTCTTGAACATTTGGATTTACTCGACGTTGTGGTTGTATTACTGATTTGTAGTCATCATTCATTAAAATTTTGTGCGTGCACATGGAAGGACTTATTCCTTTAATATCTACAAGCTTCCAAGCGATCGCATTTTTGTGTTTTTTCAAAAGACTAATTAATTTTTCTTTTTCTAAACTATATAATTACAGGCAATTTACCATCTTTGTCTAGAAAAGCATATTCGAAACCCTTTGGAAGTTCTTTGAGCTCAAGAGGTGGGTCTTTAGGAGACTCCTTATTTGGTTGCTCATTTTGATCAAGAACTTTAAAAGTTTGTTCTATGGCGACCTCTTCTTCAACAAAGTGGTCAATCTTTTCACTTGTATCGGGTGGTTCATCTTCATCTTCAATTAGGGGGTCATTATTGCCGAATGGATATTTCATTGACCGCTCAAGATCGACACTCTTTTTAAATGCCCCTAATTGAAGAGGTAGATTGTTGAACTTCCGGTTTTTCAAAGCTTCGTAACTTTTTACAAAGGGTCGTCCCAATACTAGAGGAGCGTCATCGAGGATGACAAAGTCGGTGGGGACTACCATTTGATTTGTTTGAACCAAGACATCCTCAACTACACCGATTGATTTTATTACCTTCCGATTGGATAGGAAAATGGATATTTGAAGTGGAGAAAAATCACTAATACTTAATTTTTCGAAAATGTAGTTAGGCATTATGTTAACACAAAGATCTTTATCGATTGTGACATTACTAATAAATGAATTTTGAAAGAAACATGGAACCGGTGTAATGTTAATTTCAATTGGGTCTTCTTTTATTAGTGAGGTTTGATCAATAGTTAACTTAACACTTACCATTTCGTCAATTTTAGTGTTAGTGTTTAATTCTTTTAAAAACTTAGCATGAGTTGGAACTAAACAATGATTTTCAAAAGAAGGTGACAAGAGATTAATTTCTTCAAAATTAGACTCTTCTTGAATTTTAACGTTGTCGGACTCACCTTTTTCGTTGTTTAACTCATGTGTCGGTTCTTCACTTATTTGTTCTTCCATTTTTACACTTTCAGTTATCTCTTCTTTATTTAATTGTTCTCTTGCGCGGGACTCCTCTTCCCTTGCGCGAGATTCTTTTATATAGCGCTCGATAACTTTAAGGTGTTCTAATATCCTATCGGTCACTTCGGTGATAGAGTAAGGATCGGGATTTTCAAAGCTTGAATCCGGTTGTTCGATCCTTTGTTCCTCATAATACCCATATGAAGTAGATGGTTCACACCATTGTTCCTCATTGTAAGCATATGATGGATAAGGGTCATAATTTTGTACTTCATAATACTCATATGAGGTGGGTTGTTCACGCCATGGTTCCTCATAATAAGCATACGAAGGTGGTGGCTCATATCTTGGTTCCTCAAAGTATGAGTAAGAAGGCTCATACCTTGGTTCATCAAAATATGAGTATGAGGGAGGAGGTTCATACCTTTGGTCTTCATAGGATGTGTGATGCGTGTGAAGTGTTATATATATTAGGTGTATATTTGAAGCCCCTTTAACACCTTTTTAGTCAAGTTTTAAATTTATAAAACACGATATTTACTAACACTAAACACACATATGGGCAAGTGCACCCATCGTGAGCGTAGTATAGTGTTGGTAAGATACCGAGGTCGTCCAAGGACACAAGAGCTTTTAGTACCGGTTTATCCTCAACGTCTAATCAAATCAAAAGGTTAGAAAAATGTTTTAAACAAAGAAAAATAAAAACTAACTAAAAATGCTGAAAATAAAAATAAAAGAAAAACAGATAGACAAGATGAATCACTTGGTTCCGACTCGTGTATAGTGTAACCTTTGATTATTTCCGCACTTTTGCACTTATTTAAGAGATTATCTTAGTTATTGTAGTAGGCCCCTCTTTTGAAGGTGACGTTACCCTCAACCCAGTAGTTTGAGTCAGCAAGGATACAATCCTAAAGGCTCGGAATATTGAAAGATAATTAATTAAGTTATTAATGCAACTTATGGTAGGCCCCTCTTTTGGAGGTGACGTTACCCTCGACTAAGTAGTCTGAGTCAGCAGGGATACAGTCCTAAATAGCCGGGTTATAGTATTAATAGTAGTTTAACTTATGAGGGGATCAAAGAGTTTGGACCCCCGCCATCCAATACCGTTAAGCATTGAAGGAGGTCCTACTAAATTTGACCCAGGTCCATTGTAGGACCTCTAAACGCTGAACAATGGCAAGACTCTTACCAAACCGTTCCCTTAACCCCCGACCAGGTAGCCAACATACCTCCATATAGACCGTGGAGATATGAATGGTGAAAATCTTTTATTTTATATAGACAGTAAAATAATGTCAAGACACCACGGACAAACGATAAGGAAGAATCACCTTCAACATAAGAAACTAGTTATTAAAGTCATTAATACAAAACCAAGTAAACAGTGCGAAAAGATTAGAAATAAAAAGTATTACACTAGACACTTGTCCTCACCAAGTGATGTAAGAGACTTAGGCAAACATGGCCTTGATTGTCAAGAACTCTTACGACCAATCTTGGATCCCGAGACGACTCACACACTCTATGATGGACAATGGATGATGGTGGTGGATGATGGTGTTATGGTGATGGTGGGTGGTGGGTGAAGTGTGAGAGAGGTGGTGTGCCAAGGGATGGTTTGAGCTTGAGCTAAGCACTCCTATTTATAGGCTGAACAGAAGCTCGGGCACGGCCCCGTGTCCAGTGGGCACGGCCCCGTGACCACATCTTTCTCTTTCTTCATTTAATGCAGCTTGTCTTATTAGTTGACCACGCCCCCGTGTCCGCTGAGCACGACCCCGTGTGCAGAAGAATCTTTGTACTATGAAGATTTGCCTGGATTGTGCGAATCTTATAGTTGACCACGGCCCCGTGTCCGCTGAGCACGGCCCCGTGGTGGGCAATAGAAGCTTCTACCACTTTGTCTTTTCTGCTGACACTTAGGCACGCCCCCGTGCTGGCTGAGCACGGGGCGTGTTCAGTCTTCTGTTATCTTGTTTTGCTTGGCTTGGGAAGATGCTGTCGAGGGGTCGGGCATGTCACGTCTTGTTCCTTTTCTTGTATTCATGTTAGATTTTGATGTCTTTTTGCTTCTTTTGTTAATTTGAGCTCATTTAATCCTGAAAATACAAAAGGAAGACAAAAGCACACTTTTTCCAACATTAGTACTAAAAAAGGGTTAGTTTTATGCCACAATTGATGTAATTTATATGTTGCATTTTGCACACATCAAATACCCCCACACTTGAATCTTTGCTTGTCCTCAAGCAAAACTCTTTAATATGTGGCTATTACACTCCCAAATGGGATGGGTAGAAAAGAAGGTTTTTGGGCTTGTCATAGAGTGTCGGGATTTCCAAGATTCTTTATTTAGTTTTATTTTTATTTATTTACAATCCTATTCGTCATGATTTATTTAAAACTTTTCATAAGATAAATTACTTATTAGGGCATAACATGCCTCTTTAAACTTTTATTTATATACAAGTTCACATACCTCACGGGGATCACTCAACACTCGGCCGAAGATGTATTTTTGTGGATCACTCGAGAGCGGCATGGAACTTACTCCTACCATAGGCTTGCCAAGCAATCAATCCTCCTCCTTTTTAACTTATATACCTTTGTAAATATCAAGAGGACTTTGTGGGTGAAGGGTTAGGCTTGGTTTAAAGGTAGGTGGTTGGGTTAGTGGTTAGTAGAAAAAGGGCGAAAAGCGTAACAAGCGTCGATTTTCGTAAGACTTTTTATTTTTTTTGTAACTTTTATTTTGATGAAGCTATTATTCAAACAAAGTTATTTTTGATGAACTTGTTTGTTTATTTTCTTTTGCTTCATCATCAACACACATTTTTTTTTTGAAAAGTCATACGAAAAATCGAACTTGTTACTAAAACAAAGGATTAAAAATGAAAAAGGTTTTGGTGGGTAAAAGGGTGTTTGGTTTGGGTTATGAAATGAAAAGGTTTAGGCTCAAAGGGGCTAACTAGTGGGATTTTGGGTAGGTGGTAAAAAAAAAATAATGGTGTAGAAATAAAAAGGGTTAGTCCTAATGCCTCCATCATTTACTTACTCGGGTTTAAGTTGGTAAGGACCGAGAATGTATCGTCATGGCAAGTTCTAGAGTCGTAAGAACCAAGCGGCTATTCACACAAGAAACGAAAAATGAGCATTTAATTTAAAGATATATATTTGTATGCTCAATAAAGTCTCAAAACTCACTTTTGTGGGAATGGGTTTTTATGTGATCAAGTATATATAATCAAATTTTAACTAAGTTTGCCATGCCTTTTCATAATTTTCTTATGTTGGTTCTTTTTATCACGACGCTATCGGTTGTAAATTCGTAAAAATATAACATTTTTAGAATTTTGAAATTCCCAAGTTAAACCTAGGCAAGTAAAAAAAAATGAAAATTTTTGAAAAAATTTGGGGTGATTAGCGGTTCCAATAGAGTTTTGTGTAAGGCTTGTATTTAGGACTTGCAAGATTCAAGGTTTTAGCATCCCCCCACACTTAAATTACACATTGTCCTCAATGTGTCCCAAAAATAAGTTTTTAGGTTGATTGAATGTGTAAAAGGTGTGAAAAAGCAAAAATTTTGTGTTACTGGGCGCTGAACACGGCCCCGTGTTGTCCGGGCACGGCCCCGTGTTCAAGTGCCAGCAACAAAATTAAATCAAGAGAAACAGAAACCTGGACACGGGGGCGTGTTGAGTGAACACGACCCGTGTCCAGTTATCTGAACTGGGTCTTTTTCTGCAGACTGTGCAGCACGGGGCCGTGTTGGGCGGACACGGCCCGTGCCGAGCTTACTGTAAATGAAGAATTTCGTCGGATGGTCCTGTTTTCCTGCATGGGGTGCTGGTTCAAGTTCCCCTTGTATCCTTTGCCATCTTAAGTGTGTTTTATTCCTGAAAATATAAAACTAACTAGAAAACATGAAAATTAATCTAAACTAAACTAAGGATAGTTCCGCGGAATGCCTCCGTGGTGCGCCACGTTTATAAGGGTCCTTGGCTAGACCCACCTTATCAGGTGGTTCTGGCTCATCTTCAATTAGGGGGTCTTCATTGCCGAATGGATATTTCATTGATCGCTCAAGGTCGACACTTTTTTTGAATGCCCCTAATTGAATAGGTAGATTGTTGTGCTTCCGGTTTTTCAAAGCTTCGTGAGTTTTTACAAATGGTCGTCCCAACACTAGAGGAGCGTCATCGAGGATGACAAAGTTGGTGGGGACTACCATTTGATTTGATTGAACCAAGACATCCTCAACTACACCGATTGATTTTATTATCTTCCGATTGGATAGAAAAATGGGTATTTGAAGTGGAGAAAAATCACTAATACTTAATTTTTCGAAAATGTAGTTAGGCATTATGTGTCACAAAGATCTTTATCGATTGTAACGTTACTAATAAATGAATTTTGAAAGAAACATGGAACCGGTGTAATGTTAATTTCAAATGGGTCTTCTTTTATTAGCGAGGTTTGATCATTAGTTAACTTAACGCTTACCGTTTCGTCAATTTTAGTGTTAGTGTTTACCTCTTTTAAAAACTTAGCATGAGTGGGTACTAAACAATGATTTTCGAAAGAAGGTGACAAGAGATTAATTTCTTCAAAATTAGACTCTTCTTGAATTTTAACGTTGTCGGACTCACCTTTTTCGTTGTTTAACTCATGCCTCGGTTTTTCACTTACTTGTTCTTCCATTTTTACACTTTCAGTTATCTCTTCCATTTTTAATTCTTCTCTTGCGCGGGACTCCTCTTCCCTTGCGCGAGATTCTTTTATATAGCGATCTGTAGGATCGAATTCGGACCTAAACGAGTCGTGTAGAAGAGTTTTTCACCAAAACAAGAGGCGGAAACAAGTGTTTCGGTGTAATTCAGCAAGTATACACATTAAACTGTCGATATTATTGATGTAGATAACGTTTACAACCTGTCGACACTTCGGCAGCACTTCGTGGCTCACCGGAAGACAACACCTAGAACTATATTTGTGAGGATCGCTTATGACCTATATATAGATGATCAGGTCCGCTTATAAGGACATGACACAAAAGCGAACCTAACTTTTGACAAATAAGCGAACCTGACATTGTGACATAAAAAGCGGACCTATTTAATACAATGATAAACGAAATCAGCCACTTCTTATCATAAATGCATTTGTCTCTTATGAGATGATGTGATAATGACATCACTAATATGATGTCATCATCCAAAATGTTGACATCATCTTCTATCAGATCCGCAACGAGACTGAGACTCGATATAAGACGTAGACGACAGACGGATGCACCAACAGACTCCCCCTCGGATGTTGACGGAGTCTTCAGTGTTGAGTCTTCGCATCTTCAGTCTTTATCAGTCCTCTCGAACTCTTTGAAGTGTCTGACATTGTAAGTATCCTCAATCTCTTTCTTCTCTCTCAATCTCTATATCTCAAATGTAGTTCCAGAATCATCACTGGCTCTAACTGCTTCTTCAGTTTTGACTTCAGACTCCCCCTCTCAATCTGCTGGGATCTTAGCCTAGCTTGAGAGACTCACAGAAACCTCAGGTATCGGAACCTGACTCTCTGTCATTCAAATAACCTGCACATTCTCTACCCAAAAATAAATTTTCTGATGATAACTTGAACACAATTAGACATCACTCGAAAATATCACAAAAATGATCTAACATTTATAGTCTCTGATGAACCGCTTGCAGAAATATCATATTCATTTTCAAAACAACACACTCTCCCAAACCATCTGTTCATCATGTCTAGCACTCGGAATTTTGAAAATCAGCTTCTCAACACCAGTTGTCAAAAATCTTTTTGTATTATTCAAAATTTATGCTAAAACACACTGAAAATCTTTTTCGATTTTGAATATAAAGAAATGCAGTAAAGAAATATTTACAGACAATATTTTTGTGAGTTTGTGCAAGAGGATCATATCAGTTTCTGAGACAAATCACCAACACCGTTAAGCTTCATTTCATTTTAAGTTCTAAACGATTCACTTAGATTGTCAGTATGTTTGTCCACTTAAATTTTCACACAAAGTTCAACTGCTTCGAGATACGATATTAATGTTTTAAGAACTTAAACTTATCCGTGTGTCCCACTACTTGAATATACTCCCGTATCCAGATCCCAATATTCATTCTTACAGGTGAGTATACCACAGATGATATCTGTCAGGGGAATAAATTATAGTACGAGGGCCGTGAGAGCTCAGGTCGATCTTTCGATACGCAGAGAGATGACGGCTTCGACTTTTGGTGTGTCCCCTTTAGAGGATCTTTTGCATTACAACAGCAGCGACTATCAATTTTATTGTTTCATCAGCTTGCTGAGGGCGATGCTATGTTTCAAGCATTTGCAGAAAGCATTATCCGGGGACTAGGTCAGAAATTTCTTTCAGCAGAAGTCCCGGGTTAATACCCCAGATATCACTGAGCATAAAGACCTAGTATCTCAGAATAAGGGACCTTTCAAACAAGATTTCAGGGGTTACCTATATATCCAAGTTTGTGTTAACCCACAGAACAAGCAAGTTTGAATTTTAGGTTTATATCTCGTCACAATCTACTAAATGTGTAAAAACCTACTGACACATCATCAGTGAGACCGTTTATCACTTTTTTATCTTACCAAATCTTTAGCATGTTGTGATCGTCCACTGATGTACTATCATTTCCTCTTTTATGCAACAAAACTCATTTTTCATTTTATCATGTTTTTGTCTTTTTCAAATTTTCAAATGTTAGGAGATGGAACTAATGGATATCAGATGGTGCATGGCCAGTGCGGTTCGTCGGGCACAGCGGTTCATGGAGATAACGGGGAGAAAGTCAATTGGTGGACCGTCTACCAAATTGGGATTTGATAAATCCAAGGTGACATGTTTCAAATGTAAACAAAGAGGTCACTTTAAGCGCGAGTGTAGAAATGCGTATGCTGCTGATGATTCTGAAAATCCATTCAATGAAGATTACTACAGAAAGGCGATTTACCATCAGAACAAGTCTGAGCCACCAAGATTAAAGCAACCAGAAGAAAAATCAAGGGCTCTTGCAGTTATATATGACGATGAAGGATATGACTGGAGTCAAGAGGTTCTACCTGAAGAAGATGCAGTTGGATATGCATTTGTTGCAAATGATGAGCATGATAATTGGTGGAGAAGAGACAGTGCGAGATGGGAGATTGGCAAATTGTATGAACCATTCAAAGAAGCCCAGAGAGCTAAAAGATGGAATGAAGAGTTAGAGTGTTACATGGATCCACAGGGTAATCCAGTAGTTGATCCATCAAAAGTGGATTTTGATGCTGTAACCAATGTGTTTCCAAGTGAGGGCACTTTCAACACAAGAAGGCTTTCTGATAAAAGTTATTTGCCAAATTTGATGAACAAGTTAAAAGAAGTTTTTGAAGCAAGTTTACCGAAGGTGGTAGAACTGAAGAAAAGAAAAGAAGAAGAATTGAAGAAGACGATTGAAGAAGTGAAAACTATTGCGAAGATTGATGCTGAAGAGGAACAGAAAGCTGAAGAAGAACAGAAGAATGCAGAAGCTCAGAAAGAAGAAAAGGAGAACGATCAGAAAGTTGAGTCAGAAGAATCGGTGCTGAATGCTACTAAGGTTAGAAAATCTTCTGATTTACCGAATGTTGAATTGATTGATGAAAATGAAAACAAGTGCAGGAATTGCATAGAAATGTGCAAAGCCTGTACTCAAAAAGATGACATCATAAAAGTTAAAGAAATTGAAGCAACCAAATTTGAAAATGTTTTCAAAATAAAATGTAAAGAAATGGTTGAAACAGAAGAAATGTTGAAATTAAAAGTCGAAAAGCTAACACAGAAGTGTCAAGATCTTGAAAAAGATAATGATGTGTATAGACAACTGTGTTCAGAAAAATGTGTCGATTGTGTTGAAAAAGAATCTAAATTTCAAGATTTACAAAAACAGTATGATTCTTTAAAAAGGTCGAGTCAGAGAGTACAAGAAGCTTATGATACTTTGAAGAGCCAAGTCAAAAGTTTTGATCAAAGATTGTCTGAAACTTTAACAACCAAAGAAATGTATGAGAGACAGTTTAAAGAAAAGCAAATTGAATTAAACAAATGTGTTGATGAAATTGCAAATCTTAAACAAGTCTTGGCTGAAAAAGAAAAGATTGTTACAAAACTTCAAAGTTATCATAACTCTTCGTACATTCTCGAACGCATTTTCAACATCACACCAGACGACAAAGATACTGAAAATTGCAAAAAGGGTATTGGTTCAGAATTTCATCAGGTACCACCACCATTGAGAAACAATTATACTTTTTATGATGAGGAAAAGGTGGCAAAGGGTTTGAACATAGCTAACCAGTTACCTGAAAGTATCGATGTGACTTACTCCAATCTGATGATGCTAATGATTCAGAGGTGGTAAGTAAGGTTGTTGAAAGCGTTTTGAAAGATGAGTCTACAAAAGGTAAGTCTGAATCACAGGATGAAGATGAAGGAAATCTTTATGATGGTTATCTGAAAAACACAAAATCCGAGAAAAATTTGAATGATGATTCAAAAGGATTGGTTTATACCATGATTGGATCGGACAAATTATTCTTAGATATTGTATTCCCGATTCAGAATGTGATTTCAGAGAAGGTCGATCAAGTTTTTAAAATGGTTGAGATTGAGAAGTCTGAGATTTCAAAGTTTGCTGGTAAAGGTCATAAATCGTTTTATAACAAACCAGGTTTTAAGAAGAAAAACATGAAGGCTGGTTTGGGTTATAAAAAGAAACGGACTTGGAATCAAAGTAAAAAACCAAATTTGCAACAAAAGATGAGTTTTGTTCAAGGGAAAAACTTGAAAGAAGAGGAAAAACTCAAATTTGGACAACAGTCTAATGAAGAGTTTGATGCTATGAAAAAGAAACAACAACAGGCCAAGGATGTTTCAAAGAAATTGTGTTTTAAATGTGATCAAATTGGACATGTTGCTCGAAAGTGTCCAAATCCAAAGTCTGTTGATGTTGAAAAACAGCAATCTGAGAATGTGAAACAGAGGTCAACCAGATTTGATTCGAAACAAACTTGGAGGTACAATACAAACAAGTTTGCTTCAAATCAAAATTGGAAATCAAACCCGAACAGGTTTGATTCAAGACAGACCTGGAATTCTCACACACCCAGATTAAGAACAACACAGAGTTGGAGAACATCTGTTGATATGACAAAGCCTCAAGAGTTTTGGAAACTTAAAAATGTTATTCAAAATCAAAAGGTTCAAAAAGAGAATTTTTTTTACAAAAGAGGTATTCCGGAAGGTCAAATGTGGAGTGCTAAGAAACAAGTGACGTCGAAAAAAGATGAGAAAGTTGAAGTCAACGCTGAAAAAGTTTTAAATGACAAAGAGTTTCCGAAATTAAATGAACATTATTGTGTTGAAATGCCTAAGGTCCAACAGACCTGGGCTAAATTGTTCAAATAATTAACAAAGTTTGAATGTGCAGGTGCTCAATGAAGCTGAAGATTGTAAGAATGGTAGTTGGAGCAGCCTGGCACAGGAAGAGGTTGCAGGACCCTGGTTTGGTTGAACAGGGAGTTTAGTTTGAGTGATTGTTTGTACATAAATAAACAATATTTTCAAAATCCTAAAAATTGGAAAAATTAAAAACCAAAAATATGTTTTTAGCTTGTTAAAATTTGAAAAACCAAAAATATGTTGTTTTTAATTTTGTTTGAATGTATGTTGATTGAATACGCCGAAACCCTCACGGCTGAACAAACATGATTACTTTCATCAGATTGAAAAACGGTTTTCAAACTGTAAAATATCAATGTGTTGTAAATCATGGGGGTATGTTATATTTTCTGCAAATCAGTGCATGTGAAGCAGAAAATGGATGGCGAGACAAAGCTATCAGTATTGGTTGTCAAATTTTCTTTAAATGGTTTTGCATTTTAGGGGGAGATATATTGTCATTAGAAAATACAAAAACATTTGAAAATTTGAAAAAGCCAAAAACATGATAAAATTGAAAATTGAGTTTTTGCGTAAAAAGAGGAAATGATAGTACATCAGTAGACAGTTACAGTACGCTAAAGAAATGGAAAGTTTAAATGTGTTAAATGATCTCACCGTGGATGTGTCGGTAGGTTTTTATACACTTAGTAAACTTTTTCGGGATATAAACTTAAATTCAAACTTGCTTATTTTGTGGGGAACACTACTTGGATATATAGGTAACCCCTGAAATCTCGTTTGAAAGGTCTCATAATCTGATATACTAGGTCTTTATACTTAATGATGTCTGGGGTATTATTCCGGGATTTCTGCTGAACGGTAGTTCTGACCTAGTCCTTGGCTAATACTTGCTGCAATGCTTGAAACACAGCATTAAACCCTCAGCATGCTGAAACAATAAAATTGATAAATGCTGCTGTTGTAAGCAAAAAGATCCTCTAAAGGGGACATACCGAAAAGTCGAAGCTGATATCTCTCTGCGTATACGGAAGTATCGACCTGAGATCCCTCGGCCCTCGCATACCTAATTTATATACAGATATCATTGTAGTATACTCACCTGTAAGACTGATTATTGGGATTCTGGATACGGGAGTATATTCAAGAGGTGGGACACATGAATGAGTTTAAGTTCCTAATACACCTAATTCGTATCCTGAATAAGTTGAAATTTGTATGAAAATTTAAGTGGATAAGTATATCGACAATCTAAGTGAATTGTTTAATACTTAAAGTGTTAAAAAGCTCAACGGTACTTGTGACTTGTCAAAAACTGATATGATCCTCTAAAGCATACTCAAACAAAAATATTGTCTGTAAATATGTTTGTACATATTTCTTTATTGCTTTACGTTTTCAGAAAATACAAAAAGATTTTGATTTCTGCTTTATTTTTGACAACTGATGTCTGAGTGCTGAGTTTCAAAATCTAAGTAAGCTGATCGTGTTTCTGAAAATAAAACAAGTTCATTAATTTGAAACTTGAAGTTTTTTTTTAATCAAAAATTCAAAAACAGTTTGTGATATCTCCAAGGTCATTAATTTGGACTTGGATGATTAACTGTGGGGGATTTGGATGCTTATATTGTTATAAGAGCTAGTTTCCGATACGATTCGATGAAACTGCCAAATTCATGAATAGTGATTTCTAGAAAGATTGAATTGTCAGATTACGATATCTGGAAGATTAAAATGTTGTTACTTATAGTTGTATGAGTGATTGCAGGAAAAGTCCAGACTACGATCCCGGAAGCCGAGTCTAAGGGGGAGTCTAAAGACAAGCTGAAAGTTAGTAGGAGCTTGTAGATGGAAAGCTAGGTGTCGATCCCTAAAAGCACGGAAGCTTGACGAAAGGGGGAGCCTGAAGGAAGAGTCTATCGATAGAGAGAGCAACGGAAACCTGAAGACAGATCCACGGGGATTCTGTTCGAGTAAGAGGGAGTCTGTGGTTGCAGATAATATCACATTTTCAAGAAGACTCGGAGAAAGAAAAGATAAAACGCTACGAGATTGACTGCGGCAATATCCAAGGGGGAGTTTGTTAGTGCAATATGTGTCTATCGCCTCCGTCAATCAGAACCGTAGCAGAAAATGAAAAAATACTAGACTTTATGATGTAATAGTTAGTAAAAAGGGCAAGGTGGCGTTATTGTAAATAAGGAAAACCTCCTTATAACCTTGTGCCTATAAATAGAGCATTAGACTTAAGAATTAGGACTTTTGCCATTTAGAGCATTTGGAGAGCTAGAGATCTAGAGAGAGATTCTAGAGAGAGAAAGCTTGTCCACGTGATTCAGGTTCTTGTACGCTATCAAATCTATCAAAGAATCACAGTTTATTTTACTGTTCGTGTGTTCGGTCTCACTTGTGCACGGATTCCGCACGTCGTACGAGTCGGTTAGCAATCGAAACGGAGTCAAACCGGTCCTAACAAGTGTCAAAGTAGGTCCGCTTATTTGTCATCATACTAGGTTCGCTTATATGAACATGTATGTAAGAGCGGACCTGATCTCTTATATATAGTCTCATAAGCGAACCTCTTAGATAGAGTTCTAGTCGTTGTCTTCCGGTGAGCCACGAAGTGCTGCCGAAGTGTTGTCAGGTCTGTAATCAATTGTATATCAATATAAACAACAGTTAAAGGTGAATACGCGCTGAATTACACCGAAACACTTGTTTCCGCCTCTTGTTTTGGTGAAAAACTCTTCTAACCGACTCGTTCGGATCCAAAAACGATCCTACAATGACGGCTTCGACTTTTGGTGTGTCCCCTTTAGAGGATCTTTTGCATTACAACAGCAGCGACTATCAATTTTATTGTTTCATCAGCTTGCTGAGGGCGATGCTATGTTTCAAGCATTTGCAGAAAGCATTATCCGGGGACTAGGTCAGAAATTTCTTTCAGCAGAAGTCCCGGGTTAATACCCCAGATATCACTGAGCATAAAGACCTAGTATCTCAGAATAAGGGACCTTTCAAACAAGATTTCAGGGGTTACCTATATATCCAAGTTTGTGTTAACCCACAGAACAAGCAAGTTTGAATTTTAGGTTTATATCTCGTCACAATCTACTAAATGTGTAAAAACCTACTGACACATCATCAGTGAGACCGTTTATCACTTTTTTATCTTACCAAATCTTTAGCATGTTGTGATCGTCCACTGATGTACTATCATTTCCTCTTTTATGCAACAAAACTCATTTTTCATTTTATCATGTTTTTGTCTTTTTCAAATTTTCAAATGTTTTTGGATTTTCTAAAATTTCTTACTCCCCCTAAAATGCAAACACATTTTAGGAAATTTGAAAACAAACTGTACAAGAACATGACAACCAATATCGAATATCCTCAATTCGCCATTCACTTGGCATAAACAATCAGAACTCCCCCTCACAACAAACCATTTTCTCATTAAGATTTCAAAACACTTAAGTTTGTTTTAATCAAAATGATTTTTCCGGAAAATAAGTTTGTTTTTACCACTTGTAAAATTGGAGATGTGGTTCATCATTATGTCTTCAACCACTTGTAGAAAATCAAGTACAAATTAATGTCCCTGATTTACCACTTGTACGAAAAACACAAACAAATACACAGAATGATGCCGATTCCTGATCCACGATTACCAACTTGGGATCTCCGGCAAGTCCACAGACTTACTGTTCATAGTATGAGCCATCCCAGTCACAAACCAGGGATGGTTCAACTTTTTCTTTCTTCGTCTTCTTCTCATAGAACTCTTTAACCCCTTTGACTTTTCGATCAATCATTTTACCAAAAATATGTTTCACAGTGGGGTTAAAGGCCTTTTCGACATCAAATTCCTTCTTGTCATCATAAAATTGGTTTGAAATTTCAACCTTACCAATTTTCTTTTTAAAATTTTCAGCCTTCAATGGTGGAAAATGAACATCATCCACTGGAGGAACTGAAGTTTTCAATTTTAACTCAACCTGTGACTCATCTAATTTTGTGGAATCAGATTCATCGCCAGAAGATAGCTCCTCTGATTTTGACCTATCAGAATCATCGCTAGAACTACCTCCAGACTTCTTAACCACCCATTTTTGTTTGTCATTTTTAGCTCTTTTCTTGTAAAACTTGTTTGAACATTCACCAATTTCAAATATAGAATTTTTGAATAACTTTGTTCTGTCAATTGATGGTTCAAACTCAACCACTTTCTCTTTGAGTTTACGAGAAACTCCCTGTTTTGATGGTATTGCCTTAGAACAATCTCTGGCAATATGTCCAACAGTGTTGCATTGGAAACAGGTTCTCGTATCTTTCATCTCTTCTTGCTTCTTTGCAAGGAATTCTTTGTTCGATTGTCTCCAGAATTCTTTCTTTTCTTCTTCTTCTGCTGATGTACCTGAAACAAATGTCATCTTTGATTTAAAATCACGAACATATTTTTCATTTTTCTGTTTTTCTGTTGGAATAAATCCAAGACCTTTCTTTTTGAAATTACGGTTAGGGTTTTGTTTCTTGTGAAAACCAGAACTGTAACTTTTTTTCTTGTTTAATCTTTGTTGTACTCTTGAGGTGTAAAGTTTATTTTTACCATTAAGATTTAAATCTTTTATTTCAGAAATGTTAATTTCTGTAAGTTTGAAAACTTTTTTTATTAATTCAGTTTTGACACCTCTTATTGGAAATTCCTCATCAGAATATAATTTGTCGGAATCATTCAATGTATATGCAACTTTGAATGTTTCGTCACTCAAATTAGATTTTGATAACAGGAATTCTTTGTTGTATACTCTTTTAACCGAAGAATTTGGACTATCGACTGTCGAACTCGAACTTTCAGAACCAGACTTTAACTCTGACTCTGACTTTGACTCTGAGTTTGACTCCAACTTTGACTCCTCAGTTTCATCTTTATCCAACACCTGATCGACGACTTTCTTTATTAACTCGGACTCATGATCAGTGTCAGATGATGTAAACACGACATCAATATTTTCTGGCAAATTTACTGAGGACTCCGACTCCCACTTTAAATTTGTTGCTTTTTCAACTCTTTCCTGATTTGGATTCCTGGGCAAATATCCATTTTCTAGTGGGGGTGGACATTTGTTATAACCAACATCTTGTTTCTTACCAGAATCCTTCTTGTCAGTCTTTTTCTTTGTATCACACTTCTTCTTGTTTTTCTTTTCTGGAGTCTTTTCTTCAGCCACTTTTTCATTATTCTTTTCTTCAGTTACTTCATCCTTTTCAAATGCCTTCATGCCTTCAACAGTTGGATAAATCCTGTCAATGACATAAGAAGTACATGAGTAACTTTTCAACAAACGATTAACTCTTTCAGTCTCAATTCTTTGCAATTCCAACTTTTGTTCTAGCACAGCACACTTCTCAATGTAGTTGTTCACCACTTTTTGCTTAGTCATAAAAGCACCCTGAAGTGTTTTCATCGCTGTTGCTTGTTCTTCACTTGTTTGATTGTATTGATTCATCGCTTTGTTCAGTACATCGTATGATTCCTTCAAACTATTCAAATTATAGATCAGTGTACTGTTTTGCTTCTTCACAACTTCACAGTTTTCACACTTCACTGGAATCTTCTTTGCATCAACTTCTTGATCAACTTTGAACTTTGCAACTTCAACCTTTATTTTCCTTTTGATCACTGGAATTTCTTCGTCATCACTACTCACTGGAGTCTTGATTTTTTTCTTCTTCTTTTTAACCTTTTCATCTTCACTGTCACTTTCAGCAATCAGTTTCATATCAGCTTTGAATTTTCTCGCCCAATACTCACGATCATCATCACTATCTTCTTCAACTCGAGCTACAAAAGCTGTATGAGCCTGAGTTTGATCTGGAATATAATTATCCCATGTGAAATTTTCCCAACTAAATCCTTCAGGTAACTTTTCGTCATCTTGATCTATTATCAAGGCACTACCATTAACTCTCTTTAAAGAATCTTGATTCACCGCACACGCTCTCTTTCCAGAATTTTCAATAATGTGCATTCCATGTGCAGTTTGTGCTTGATGTTGATGTTGTTGAGATGGTTGTTGAGCAACTTGATGGTAGATGGCTTTTCGGTAATAATCATTGTTGTTGTTGAATGGATTTTGAGCTCCACTTGCTTCGCGGTTTTTGCACTCCCTCTTGAAGTGACCTTTCTCCCTGCAACGAAAACAAGTGACGTTAGATTTGTCAAAACCTAAAGTAGAAGTACCAGCCTCACGAAGATCATCTCTTCCAGTGATTTGCTTGAATTTCTCAGCTCTCCTCAACACACTGGCCAAGCACCATTTTATGTCCATCAGTTCCATCTCTTCAGCATCTATCTGGTCGTAATCTTCCTTTGTCAGCATTGGATTCCCGATTCGACCTGCAACAAAACTACCATAAGATTCAAGAACAGTTCCCAATAAAGACATATGGCTTTTTGCTAACTCTTCAGAATATTCCTGATCATTTTCAATGTTCAACACAATGTTGCATTGAAGCTTTTTGCCATTTCTTGTTGTTGAAACATTCGGATCAAAAGATGAAAATGATGAAAAACTCGTTTTGCTGTTTGATCCTGATGATGAACTTCCAGAATAATTCTTGGCATTGTAAGCAGTTTTTATTTTTGGAGATAAATTTGTAGACTTCTCATTCACCCCTGCTCTGTAATACAACCCAATATCCTGTTCACCATCGAAGTCTTTCATTCGAATAATCTTTCGTTGCTCCATTTCTTGAGCTTCCAGCTTCTCAATGAACTTGCTGAGTGTCAAACTGCTAAAACCTTTCTTGTTTCTAAGCATCATGAGATATGTTCCCCAAGTCTCGTGTGGCAATGAATCAGCAAGCTTTTCGATCAACTCTTCATTGTCTTTCTCGATGCTCAATCTCTTCATGTTTGCTAGCAGATTGCAATATCTTTCAATAATCTGCTTTGTGCTTTCATTCTTCAAACCACGAAACAAATCGAACTCTTTCTTCAGAAGTGACTTCTTGTTCTTTATCATTTCTTGACTACCAACAAACTTTGATCTTAACGCTTTCCAAATCGAGTAGGAAGTTCCATTATGTTGTAATAACACCAAGATGTCTTCTTTCACAGCTTGTTGTAGAAGACTCAGCATCATTTTCTCATCTTTGTATTTCTTTCTAGCATCGGCGCTTAGATCTTTAATCGGAACCACTTCTTCATCATCATTCATCGGTCGAATGTATTTTGTCTCGACACATTCCCACGCATCCAAGTAGTTAGCTTGCACCCAATTCTCGAAACGGCCTTCCCAACCCTTATATTCTTCAATGTTCATTAGTTTGGGAGGTTTTTGCATTGTTCCCGTTTCGTTTTCCAACATCGTATTTTGTGCAAGAGAAATTGGAGTAACAGGAGTAGCGAACGCGTTGTAGAATTCCTCGTCCATGATTCGATTTTTCAACTGAACTGTATCACCTTGTAAGAATACCTGACAATACAAACAACAAACAATCAGTTTAAACGCTTATCAATTGACTAAATAAGACTGGTACTTGAACTGATGATAATTTTGTACAGACTGAAGATAGACAGACTGTGCTGACTGAAGATTGACACACTATAAGGAATGCTTTGACTCGAATCGAATTCAAATGACTTGACCCTTTGAAACCTTTGAACTCCAAACCTTACAAACTTTCAAGCGAATTGATGACTATCAAAAACACCCTGTGCAATAAACTGCCAAATATCGATTCATTTAACAACACTTTTTAATTCTTTTCCATGGGCCGGTATATTAGCAATTGGGCTATGATTTGTCCGAATTATGTTGTTCACATGGGCTGATGACAAACCCACTTAGCCGACCAAACTTTAATCAGATCACATGCTATTTTTTATGAATCGACAATTTTGATCACCACACAAATCTCATTGGGACTCAAATATAGTAGGCTGATATCTTTAAAAACTTTGACCGTTGACTATTGTTCACATGAGCTGACACAAATCCGGCTGACAACTCTTAATATCAAAACAATCCTTATTCTTGAACCAAGCATTCATGTGACACTAACATATGAGATCTAATTTTTTCAATTTTCAAGACCTGACAACTGTTCAAAAGAGATTAATATCACATGTAAACTCTTGAACTATGCACTCACATGTGACCGACTGACACACTAAATTGATTATTATCACATGCAAACTGTCCAACACACTTGCAAACCGACAACTGATACATGTTACTATCTTTTTTACACAAACTGACAGCCTTGATAGATGTGTCACACAAATTGATACCACTGAAGTGTCACAAGAGCGAGACCCTAGTTGTCACTAACAGCGGAACCTCAACTGTCATAAAAGCGGACCTCAAATATCACTAAAAGCGGACCTCAAATGTCACTAAGAGCGGACCTCAAATTGTTCAAATGAGCGGATCCCAAAGTTGTTCAAATGAGCGGACCAGATGATGATGTCACCTTTTCACGAGTCCGTAACAGCGATACCTCAAAAATTCGATGTTTTAGGTCGATTCAAGCTTTGAAACTTTCAAGGATTTACTTATATATGATTACGAACACACTGTGTGAATTTAAAGCAATTCCGACCGTAAAAATTTTTGTTTTTCGAAAAAGAAAGGTGTAGAAACAGATTTTTCGGCTGAACTGTAGAAAACTCTTCTTCTCTGGCTCTGATACCAATTGTAGGATCGAATTCGGACCTAAACGAGTCGTATAGAAGAGTTTTTCACCAAAACAAGAGGCGGAAACAAGTGTTTCGGTGTAATTCAGCAAGTATACACATTAAACTGTCGATATTATTGATGTAGATAACGTTTACAACATGTCGACACTTCGGCAGCACTTCGTGGCTCACCGGAAGACAACACCTAGAACTATATTTGTGAGGATCGCTTATGACCTATATATAGATGATCAGGTCCGCTTATAAGGACATGACACAAAAGCGAACCTAACTTTTGACAAATAAGCGAACCTGACATTGTGACATAAAAAGCGGACCTATTTAATACAATGATAAACGAAATCAGGCACTTCTTATCATAAATGCATTTGTCTCTTATGAGATGATGTGATAATGACATCACTAATATGATGTCATCATCCAAAATGTTGACATCATCTTCTATCAGATCCGCAACGAGACTGAGACTCGATATAAGACGTAGACGACAGACGGATGCACCAACACGATCGATAACTCTAAGGTGTTCTAATATCCTATCGGTCACTTCGGTTATAGAAAAAGAATTGGTATTTTCAAAGCTTGAATCCGGTTGTTCGATCCTTTGTTCCTCATAATACCCATATGAAGTAGATGGCTCACACCATTGTTCTTCATTGTAAGCATATGATGGGTAAGGGTCGTAATTTTGTTCTTCATAATACTCATATGAGGTGGGTTGTTCACGCCATGGTTCCTCATAATAAGCATACGAAGGTGGTGGCTCATATCTTGGTTCCTCAAAGTGTGAGTATGAAGGCTCATACCTTGGTTCATCAAAATATGAGTATGAGGGAGGAGGTTCATACCTTTGGTCTTCATAGGATGTGTATGAAGTTGATGGTTCGTACCTGGGCTCCTCATAGTAGGTGTATGAAGTGGATGGTTGATATGAGTTATTACATTGAACCGAGTGCGGATTACTATAATTAGTGCAATAGTTACTCCTATAATCATCCTCCCCATATGTGTAGTTGTAACCTCCTGAGTATTGATCCATAAGAGTCACTCAGCAGACCACAACCAAGTCTCGAGATCAGAAAACAAAAATAAAAACGGAAACAGAGGCTGGACACGGCCCCGTGTACAGAATCTGTATCTGGGCGTTTTAATTAAATTTACTGATTTCATTGAGCACGGGGCGTGTTCAGTGAGCACGGCCCATGTTCAAGCTACTGTTACTGGGTGTTTTTATGAAAATGTGCAGCACGGCCCAGTGTTCAGTGAACACGGCCCCATGTACAGGTTACTGTAAATGCAAAGCTAAACTAAAATGCAGAAAAAAATGTGCGCGCGTTTTAAAAAGGTTTTGAAAAACTGATTAGGCCGTCGATTTTAAGCTTTCTTAAAATCCTTGTGTCCCCGGCAACGGCGCCAAAAACTTGATGCGTGTGAAGTGTTATATATATTAGGTGTATATTTTAAGCCCCTTTAACACTTTTTTAGTCAAGTTTTAAATTTATAAAACACGATATTTACTAACACTAAACACACATAAGGGCAAGTGCACCCATCGTGAGCGTAGTATAGTGTTGGTAAGATACCGAGGTCGTCCAAGGACACATGAGCTTTTAGTACCGGTTTATCCTCAACGATCAATCAAATCAAAAGGTTAGAAAAATGTTTTAAACTAAGAAAAATAAAAACTAACTAAAAATGCTGAAAATAAAAATAAAAGAAAAACATATAGACAAGATGAATCACTTGGTTCCGACTCGTGTATAGTGTAACCTTTGATTATTTCCGCACTTTTGCACTTATTTAAGAGATTATCTTAGTTATTGTAGTAGGCCCCTCTTTTGAAGGTGACGTTACCCTCAACCCAGTAGTTTGAGACAGCAAGGATACAATCCTAAAGGGTCGGATTATTGAAAGATAATTAATTAAGTTATTAATGCAAATTATGGTAGGCCCCTCTTTTGGAGGTGACGTTACCCTCGACTAAGTAGTCTGAGTCAGCAGGGATACAGTCCTAAATAGCCGAGTTATAGTATTAATAGTAGTTTAACTTATGAGGGGATCAAAGAGTTTGGACCCCCGCCATCCAATACCGTTAAGCATTGAATGAGGTCCTACTAAATTTGACCCAGGTCCATTGCAGGACCTCTAAACGCTGAACAATGGCAAGACTCTTACCAAACCGTTCCCTTAACCCCCGACCAGGTAGCCAACATACCTCCATATAGACCGTGGATAATGAATGGTGAAAATCTTTTATTTTATATAGACAGTAAAATAATGTCAAGACACCACGGACAAACGATAAGGAAGAATCACCTTCAACATAAGAAACTAGTTATTAAAGTCATTAATACAAAACCAAGTAAAAAGTGCGAAAAGATTAGAAATAAAAAAGTATTACACTAGACACTTGTCTTCACCAAGTGATGTAAGAGACTTAGGCAAACATGGCCTTGATTGTCAAGAACTCTTACGATCAATCTTTAATCCCGAGACGACTCACACACTCTATGATGGACAATGGATGATGGTGGTGGATGATGGTGTTATGGTGATGGTGGGTGGTGGGTGAAGTGTGAGAGAGGTGGTGTGCCAAGGGATGGTTTGAGCTTGAGCCAAGCACTCCTATTTATAGGCTGAACAGAAGCTCGGGCACGGCCCCGTGTCCACATCCTTCTCTTTCTTCATTTAATGCAGCTTGTCTTATTAGTTGACCACGCCCCCGTGTCCGCTGAGCACGACCCCGTGTGCAGAAGAATCTTTGTACTATGAAGATTTGCCTGGATTATGCGAATCTTAAAGTTGACCACGGCCCCGTGGTGGGTAATTGAAGCTTCTACCACTTTGTCTTTTCTGCTGACACTTGGGCACGCCCCCGTGCTGGCTGAGCACGGGGCATGTTCAGTCTTCTGTTATCTTGTTTTGCTTGGGAAGATGCTGTCGAGGGGTCGGGCATGTCACGTGTTGTTCCTTTTCTTGTATTTATGTTAGATTTTGATGTATCTTTGCTTCTTTTGTTAATTTGAGCTCATTTAATCCTGAAAATACAAAAGGAAGACAAAAGCACACTTTTTCCAACATTAGTACTAAAAAAGGGTTAGTTTTATGCCACAATTGATGTAATTTATATGTTGCATTTTGCACACATCAATGTGTATGAAGTTGATGGCTCGTACCTGGGCTCGTCATAGTAGGTGTATGAATTGGATGGTTGATATAAGTGACAATATTAAACCGAGTGCAGGTCACCACAATTAGTGCAATAGTTATTCCTATAATCATCCTCCTCATAGGTGTAGTTGTAACCTCCTGAGTATTGATCCATAAGAATCACTCAGCAGACCACAACCAAGTCTCGAGATCAGAAAACAAAAATAAAACCGGAAACAGAGGCTGGACACGGCCCCGTGTTTAGTGGACACGGCCCCGTGTACAGAATCTGTATTTGGGCGTTTTTATTAAGGCTACTGATTTTGTTGAGCACGGGGCGTGTTCAGTGAGCACGGCCCGTGGTCAAGCTACTGTTACTGGGTGTTTTATGAAAAATGTGCAGCACGGCCCCGTGTTCAGTGAGCACGGACCGTGTTCAGGTTACTGTAAATGCAAAACTAAACTAAAATGCAGAAGAATGTGCGCGTGTTTTAAAAAGGTTTTGAAAAACTGATTAGGCCGTCGATTTTAAGCTTTCTTAAAATCCTTGTGTCCCCGGCAACGGCGCCAAAAATTTGATGCGTGTGAAGTGTATATATAAGTTTAAGTATATTTTAAGCCCTTTTACACTTTTTTAGCCAAGTTTTAAATTTATAAAACACGATATTTAATAACACTAAACACACATATGGGCAAGTGCACCCATCGTGAGCGTAGTATAGTGTTGGTAAGATACCGAGGTCGTCCAAGGACACAAGAGCTTTTAGTACCGGTTTATCCTCAACGTCTAATCAAGTCAAAAGTTTAGAAAAATGTTTTAAACTAAGAAAATAAAAACTAACTAAAATGCTGAAAAATAAAAATAAAAGAAAAACAGATAGACAAGATGAATCACTTGGCTCCGACTCGTGTTTAGTGTAACCTTTGATTATTTCCGCACTTTTGCACTTTGTTAAGAGATTATCTTAGTTATTGTAGTAGGCCCCTCTTTTGGAGGTGACGTTACCCTCAACCCAGTAGTTTGAGTCAGCAGGGATACAATCCTAACGGGTTGGATTATTGAAAGATAATTAATTAAGTTATTAATGCATAATGTGGTAGGCCCCTCTTTTGAAGGCGACGTTACCCTCGGCTAAGTAGTCTGAGTCAGCAGGGATACAGTCCTAAGTAGCCGGGTTAAAGTTTTAATAGTAGCTTAACTTATGAGGGGATCAAAGAGTTTAGACCCCCGCCATCCAATACCATTAAGTATTGAAGGAGGTCCTACTAAATTTGACCCAGGTCCTTTGCAGGATCTATACACTGAACAATGGCAAGACTCTTACCAAACCGTTCCCTTAACCCCCGACCAGGTAGCCAACATACCTCCATATAGACCGTGGAGATATGAATGGTGAAAATCTTTTATTTTATATAGACAGTAAAATAATGCCAATACACCACGGACAAACGATAAGGAAGAATCACCTTCAACATAAGAAACTAGTTATTAAAGTCATTAATACATAACCAATTAAAAAGTGCGAAAAGATTAAAAATAAAAAGTATTACACTAGACACTCTGTCTTCACCAAGTGATGTAAGGGACTTAGGCAAACATGGCCTTGATTGTCAAGAACTCTTACAATCAATCTTGGATCCCGAGACGACTCACACACTCTATGATGGACAATGGATGATGGTGGTGGATGATGGTGTTATGGTGGTGGTGGGTGGTGGGTGAAGTGTGAGAGAAGTGGTGTGCCAAGGGATGGTTTGAGCTTGAGCCAAGCACTCCTATTTATAGGCTGAACAGAAGCTCGGGCACGGCCCCGTGTCCATCCTCTTCTCTGTCTTCATTAATTGCTTTTGTCTGCATTAGTTGACCACGGCCCCGTGTCCACTGGGCACGACCCCGTGTGCAGAAGCATATCTGTACTATCAAGATTAGCCTGGATTCTGCGAATCTTATAGTTGACCACGGCCCCGTGTCCGCTGAGCACGGCCCCGTGGTGGGCGATAGAAGCTTCTACAACTTTGTCTTTTATGCTGACCCTTGGGCACGCCCCGTGTTCACTGAGCACGGGGCGTGTTCAGCCTTCTGTTCTCTTGTTTTGCTTGGGAAGATGCTTTCGGGGAGGTCGGTGTCACGGCCCCCGACCCGGTTTGACCCGTTTCAGGAGCCGCGGGACAGAAATTCTGCGGTATTTATTTAATTGAGTTTAACAGCGGAAGTTTATTTAACAGGATCGTTTAAAGCTAAAATTTTCCCCGATTATTTTATTTCACAATTCGGGATAAAACCCCGATAATTTACAATATTATATTTTTACTATGAAATCGTGATATTACAACTTATTTCTTTATTTTATAATGAGCCACTATCTTAAGCTTGAAATGCTCCCCAGCACTTTTTCCTGAATTACAACAGATCACCTGAAACATGTTTGAAAAAGGTTTTGTCAGCGGGAAATACTGAGTGAATCATTCTATTTACTAAAATGACACATTTGTTATAATTTACAGTATTAAGAGTGATTACAATGTTTCTGATATCAACCCAACTACCCACGGTATTTGTCACTCGACCGAATCTGTGACTATGGTCATATCCCCCAATTGGCTGCCCCAATGGTGACGATTATCAAGTAATGTATACAAAACCCCACATACCGGCTGTAATTTGGTGATTACAAAGACTTAATCCCCGTAATTATAACTTTGAAAATAAACATGATTTTGTAAATAGATTTGATAAAAAGAGAGAATGACTCACATTGCTGATTTAATATGGACAGAGTCTAGTCTATGAGTTAGCCTTGTTAACCTAATTTTAAATAACAATACACAAAATTGGGTTAGTAATCAATCCAGCAATTACGATAACTCACGAGATCAAATTCTCACAATGAACGACAAAGTGCAATACTTCATCCATCGAATTAACGATGATCCATCAAATTAATGACGAACGACGAAGTATAATACTTTATCCATCGAATTAACGATGATCCGTCAAATTAATGACGAACGACAAAGTATAATACTTTATCCATCGAATTAACGATGATCCGTCAAATTAATGACGAACGATAAAGTATAACCCTAATGTGGGCGGCACTTAAACATCCATTGGATATATTGATCGTCGGATAAATGAATCGTAGTAGCGATTGTGCTAATACCCTGTTTTGCGGCGTCGATTTGTGAACTGTGATTGTTTGTATAGTAATTCGAACGTAACTCAGTGTAGAATTGGAGTTTGAACGTCGTTTCAGTACCAGAATTCAAGTCCCAAACCAACCTATTTATACTGAAAATTTTACCCCGTCGCGTAGCGCGACTGCCTACCCCCTTAGTCGTCGCGCTACGCGACTGCCAACCTATATTCATAGGGTAGCTACGTGCATGGGTAGGCTTGCTGAGTTGGTGGATTTCGAAAATTTGCTCTCTACAGCTCATAATTTGGATAATCGTCCACTAGGGTTTATCCCCCCTTGAATTTTAGGGGCCCTAATCCCGATTCTGAAAATTATGAAAATTTTAGGGTTTGTTCAGAATCACTTGGGTGTCTCAATTAGGGTTTCCTTTTGGACTAATTAATTTAATAATTATGACTTTTGATGAGAGTTGTTACATTCTCCCCACCTTATGAAAAATCTCGTCCTCGAGATTTACTGGAATAATTGAGGATACTTTCTCTTCATTTCTGATTCTAATTCCCAAGTGTATTCAGCTCCCCTCTTTGAGTCCCACTTTACTTTAACTAGCACTAGTCGTTTGTGCTTGAGAAACTTCACTTTTCTATCTTCTATCTGAAGAGGTTTCTCCACAAATTTTAACTTTTCGTTTACCTCTATGTCTTGAAAAGGTACTACCAGAGATTCGTCTGCTAGACATTTCTTGAGATTGGATACATGAAATACATCATGTACTCCAGTTAATTCTTCTGGTAGCTGTAAACGATAAGCTACTGGTCCTATACGTTGGATCACTGGAAATGGTCCTACGTATCTTGGACTTAGCTTTCCTTTCTTTCCGAATCTGACTACTCCTTTCCAAGGAGAAACTTTCAATAGTACCTTGTCTCCCACTTGGAATTCTAGCGGCTTGCTTCTATTGTCTGCATAACTCTTCTGGCGATCTCGAGCCGTCTTCAACCTTTCCTTGATTTGAGTAATCTTATCAGTTGTTTCTTGCACAATTTCAGGACCTGATAATTGACTTTCTCCTATTTCTGCCCAACAAACGGGAGTTCTGCACTTTCTTCCATACAGTGCCTCAAATGGAGCAGTATCAATGCTTGAATGATAACTATTATTATAGGAGAATTCAATTAATGGTAAATGATCATCCCAACTTCCACCAAAGTCTATTACACATGCTCGGAGCATGTCTTCTAGAGTTTGGATCGTTCTTTCACTTTGTCCATCTGTTTGGGGATGATATGCAGTGCTCAAATTTAGTCGAGTTCCCATAGCTTGTTGGAAACTTTTCCAGAAATGGGAAGTAAAACGACTATCCCTATCCGAAACAATAGAGAGTGGAACTCCATGTAATGATACAACTTCATCTACATACAATTTAGCCAGTCTTTCCATGCTAAAAGTTTCTTTCATAGGTAGAAAGTGAGCAGATTTGGTTAATCGATCCACTATTACCCAAATTGCATCATTACCTTTTCTGGTTTTGGGTAACTTAGTAACAAAATCCATTGTTATAAGTTCCCATTTCCACACTGGCATCTCTAACTGTTGTAGTAGTCCTGAAGGTTTCTGATGTTCTGCCTTAACTTGTGAACAAGTAAGACATTTAGAAACATATCGTGCTATATCCTTTTTCATTCCTATCCACCAAAAGTTCTTTCTTAAATCTTGGTACATCTTATTGTTTCCTGGGTACATGGTATACCTAGATTTATGAGCTTCTTCTAAAATCTTAGGTCTTAAGTCTCCCTGCTTAGGTACCCAAATTCTACTTTTGTGGAATCTCCAAATCCCATCTACTCCTTGTTCTAATTCCTTGATTCGTCCTTTCATTCCTTCAGCATCATCCTTGATTGCTGTAGTTTGAACATTCTTCAATTGTTCCATTAAATCTATTTGTAGATTTAATCTGAGGGCACGAACCCGTCGTTGTTTCTCGTAATACTTACGACTTAAGGCATCTGCAACTACATTTGCCTTTCCCTCATGATATTGAATATCACAGTCGTAGTCGCTTAAGATTTCCATCCATCTCCTTTGTCTCATGTTTAACTCTTTTTGCCCAAATATGTATCTTAGACTTTTGTGGTCTGTGTAGACAGTAAATTTACTTCCGTAAAGATAATGTCTCCAAATCTTAAGGGCAAAAATTACGGCTCCTAATTCTAAATCACGAGTCGTATAGTTTTCTTCGTGCTTTTTCAATTGCCTTGATGCGTACGCAATTACCTTCTTGCGTTGCATAAGCACACATCCAAATCCTAATTTTGAAGCATCACAGTATACTTCAAAATCTTCAGTTCCTTCTGGTAATGCTAAGATTGGTGCATTAGTTAATTTCTGTTTCAAAATTCTAAAAGCTTCTTCTTGTTTGGGTCCCCATTCAAACTTAGTGGCTTTACAGGTTAGCTTAGTTAATGGTACAACTATTTTGGAAAAATCCTTAATAAACCGTCTATAATACCCAGCTAATCCTATAAAACTTCTTATTTCCATTGCTGTTTGTGGAACCTTCCATTTGGTAATTGCCTCTATCTTAGCAGGATCTACGTGAATACCTTCGTGATTCACCATGTGTCCTAAAAATTGCACTTCCTTTAGCCAAAATTCGCATTTCGAGAATTTGGCGTACAACTTTTCTTTTCTTAACAAAGTTAAGAGTGCATGAAGATGTTCACAATGCTCTGTCTGACTTTTGGAATAAATAAGTATATCGTCTATGAAGACAATTACAAATTTATCCAAATACGGTTTACAGACCCTATTCATCATGTCCATAAATGCTGCAGGTGCATTTGTTAATCCGAAGGGCATGCCTGTAAACTCGTAATGACCATACCTAGTTCTGAAAGCAGTTTTAGGTATGTCTTCTTCTTGTACCTTCAATTGATGATATCCGGAGCGTAAATCTATCTTAGAAAAATATCTAGCCCCCTGAAGTTGATCAAAAAGATCATCAATCCTAGGTAATGGATATCGATTCTTAATTGTAACCTTATTCAATTCTCTATAATCGATACACATTCTCATTGAACCGTCCTTTTTCTTTACAAACAACACTGGCGCTCCCCAAGGGGATGAGCTAGGTTGTATGAATCCTTTACTTAGTAATTCATCTAATTGCTTTTTCAGTTCTAACATTTCTGTGGGTGCTAACCGATAAGGTGCCTTGGCTATCGGTGTAGTTCCTGGAATTAAATGAATCCTAAATTCTACTTCCCTGTCTGGAGGTAATCCTGGTAAATCTTCTGGAAATACATCAGGATATGCTGAGACTACTGGTATTTCCTTAAGATCTTTACCCTTAGTGCTAATGATTACCGAAATCATATACACTATTCCTTGTTTCCGTTCATAATTAGCAACTTTCATTACTGATATGAACTTCATGGGCTTACGTGGTTTATCTCCTGTAATCCTAATCATTTCTCCGGTGGGTGATTGAATTTCTATGGAATTCTGATCACAAAGGATTCTAGCATGGTTGGCTACTAACCAATCCATTCCTAATACAACATCAAATTCAGCTAAATTCATTGGCAATAGTTTTGCAGAGAATTTATGTTCTAAAAGTTCTATGTTTCCTTCTTGAAAAACTTTATCTATTTTAACTGAATTTCCGTCTGCTGTTCTAAAAACGCAGTTCCCTCTCATCGTACTTCCAGGCAATTTGTCCCCCTATTTCCCTGATTCTAGTTCCAGCATCAAACAACTCTTCACCAAAGTGGCGAAGTTCAGCCATGTTTTCATTACTCATGGGTGGATTAGGTAGGGGTTCTGGATCGAATTGTGGAAGAAAGGAATAAGAATCGTTGACAATATTTTGAAATTGCCAATCGTTCGTCCACCATTCGTCCATTCCTATGGGTTGGGAGTGGACTATTGGGTCTGGAATTGCTGGTTCCCAATTCATAGGGAGTTGGTTTTCAAGAGGATTATTAAAAATATTAGTATTGACAGGTTGAATGGTTTCACAGCTTGCCAATAGGAAATCTATCTCATCTTGAAAGGTTCTTCCCTGGTTTGGATTGGAGCTCTCTCCGATTTCTATCTGAGTTGGTCTAGAGCCTTGCCCAACTTCCATTTCTATGTCCTTAGAGTATTCCTCAAACTGTCTTTCCATTTGCCTAGAATCTTCTTTGGCTTCAATCTGTATTCCTATCTCCTTAACCTCTTCCTTGTCTTTAGTTTTCAACTCCTGTAGTCTAGGACTTTTCCTGGTTACAATTTCCTGTTGTTTAGAACTCTCTCCGGTTATAATTTCTTTTCCCTTTTTCAAAGGATTGTTTATTTTGGGCAGTTTTGTAGCTGGCTTTTTCCTATACATTTTCCTCCATTCTACATAATTTCTTTTCTTTCGTTTTGGCTTGTTCACAGGTGGAACCTTGAATTCTACCGGTTGTTCTACATCAGGAAAGTAGCTAGTATATTCTTTGGAAGCTTCGATATTCACTGGGTAAAGATTAAGGTTCTGAAAAGCTTCAGATATCCCATTCATGCTGATATAGCATATATGCAAAATGCATAAAATACTAAGTTAAAATTTATAAATAACCTTTTAATTTATTACATACTGTGTACTAGTTGATTACAAAGATAACTGAAAAACATACTTAGGGTTTCAAATTTTATTTATTGCACAGAGTTTCTAGATTGTAAGGGTAAGGTGCTAAAATTTTAAAACATTTAAAGATTTATATTTTCTGCTACTGTGGCTAGCATATATAAGTTTGCCCATTTCTCATCTAGCTTATCTTCCCAAGGTGATTTATCAATTAATTCCTGGGTTTCTCTTTTAATCTTCTTTTCTCAGATTTTCTCTTTACTTTTCTTAATAATCATCTCCCTCCTTCTAGGAGAAAGTGATTCCTCGTATTGTGCCTTTCGCACAAATATTCCTTCTTCAGGAATTTCAGCCTGATTCGAGGATTTGGTTCGGGATGAACTTCCCTTCTCATTGGATGATCTATCTAATTTAAGATAGATGCTTGACAGCTTTTTCTTACCCATACTGTAACTAACAAATAATCAGTTAATAATACAAATAATCACATAATAGTAATCAGGAAAAATTAAGTATTTCTAAATACTTAATTAGCTTAACCCAGTGGCTCTGATACCACCTTATTTCTGTCACGGCCCCCGACCCGGTTTGACCCGTTTCAGGAGCCGCGGGACAGAAATTCTGCGGTATTTATTTAATTGAGTTTAACAGCGGAAGTTTATTTAACATGATCGTTTAAAGCTAAAATTTTCCCCGATTATTTTATTTCACAATTCGGGATAAAACCCCGATAATTTACAATATTATATTTTTACTATGAAATCGTGATATTACAACTTATTTCTTTATTTTATAATGAGCCACTATCTTAAGCTTGAAATGCTCCCCAGCACTTTTTCCTGAATTACAACAGATCACCTGAAACATGTTTGAAAAAGGTTTTGTCAGCGGGAAATACTGAGTGAATCATTCTATTTACTAAAATGACACATTTGTTATAATTTACAGTATTAAGAGTGATTACAATGTTTCTGATATCAACCCAACTACCCACGGTATTTGTCACTCGACCGAATCTGTGACTATGGTCATATCCCCCAATTGGCTGCCCCAATGGTGACGATTATCAAGTAATGTATACAAAACCCCACATACCGGCTGTAATTTGGTGATTACAAAGACTTAATCCCCGTAATTACAACTTTGAAAATAAACATGATTTTGTAAATAGATTTGATAAAAAGAGAGAATGACTCACATTGCTGATTTAATATGGACAGAGTCTAGTCTATGAGTTAGCCTTGTTAACCTAATTTTAAATAACAATACACAAAACTGGGTTAGTAATCAATCCAGCAATTACGATAACTCACGAGATCAAATTCTCACAATGAACGACAAAGTGCAATACTTCATCCATCGAATTAACGATGATCCGTCAAATTAATGACGAACGACGAAGTATAATACTTTATCCATCGAATTAACGATGATCCGTCAAATTAATGACGAACGACAAAGTATAATACTTTATCCATCGAATTAACGATGATCCGTCAAATTAATGACGAACGATAAAGTATAACCCTAATGTGGGCGGCACTTAAACATCCATTGGATATATTGATCGTCGGATAAATGAATCGTAGTAGCGATTGTGCTAATACCCTGTTTTGCGGCGTCGATTTGTGAACTGTGATTGTTTGTATAGTAATTCGAACGTAACTCAGTGTAGAATTGGAGTTTGAACGTCGTTTCAGTACCAGAATTCAAGTCCCAAACCAACCTATTTATACTGAAAATTTTACCCCGTCGCGTAGCGCGACTGCCTACCCCCTTAGTCGTCGCGCTACGCGACTGCCAACCTATATTCATAGGGTAGCTACGTGCATGGGTAGGCTTGCTGAGTTGGTGGATTTCGAAAATTTGCTCTCTACAGCTCATAATTTGGATAATCGTCCACTAGGGTTTATCCCCCCTTGAATTTTAGGGGCCCTAATCCTGATTCTGAAAATTATGAAAATTTTAGGGTTTGTTCAGAATCACTTGGGTGTCTCAATTAGGGTTTCCTTTTGGACTAATTAATTTAATAATTATGACTTTTGATGAGAGTTGTTATAGTCGGGCATGCCACGTTTGTTCCTTTTCTTGTATTTATGTTAGATTTAGCTGTCTTTTTGCTTCTTTTGTTAATTTGAGCTCATTTAATCCTGAAAATACAAAAGGAAGACAAAAACACACTTTTTCCAACATTAGTACTAAAAAAGGGTTAGTTTTATGTCACAATTGATGTAATTTATATGTTGCATTTTGCACACATCAATCGATCATAATCGGGGAGGTTTATTACACGAAGAGGAATTATCCGAAGAACACAAGTCGTATAAAATTGTAAGTTAATACCCTCGTATAAAATTGTAAGTTAATACCGATTCCCAGTTGCATCAATTTGAAAATTTGCAAGTTCATACAAATTTTTTGATTCCGTATATGATAATAGTTGATTCATAAATATACGATAGTGTGGTAGTTATGTGATTGTTCAAGTAGATTTTTGTAGCTGACTGTAGTTTTGGTTGATTCATATTTGATTTGGTATGTGTTATGTAATATTTATATGTATGCACATGTGCATATTTATAATTGCATAGATATATTTATGCACATGTGCATATTGTAATACAGTATGTTTATATTTTTTTGTAGCATAACATAGTTTTGATTCATTTATAGGTATGCACTTGTGCATAATATGCATTTTAACATAGATATATAATACGTCGTTTGCATATTGTTGATTTGTATGTTGTTGTAATACATAGTATGCACATGTGCATTTTATGTTGAAATATGTTAATAAGTTGTTGTTCGTTTGCATATTGTTGATTTGTATGTTGTTTTAATACATAGTATGCACATGTGCATTTTTATGTTAAAATATGTTAATAAGTTGTTGTTGGCATATTGTTGATTTGTTTGCACATTGTTGATTCGTTTGCATATTGCTGACTATATCGTTGGTTTGCACATTGTTGATTCGTTTGCATATTGTTGATTATATCGTTGATTCTGAATTCGTGTTTTATTGTGTGATATAGCGGTTTGCATATGTGCATAGGTTGGCGTCGTAAGTTTATCATAATATGTTAGTAAGGTGATGTTTGGTATTATATATGCACACATGTGCATAAATTGACAGAATATGATTACACAACACGTTAGTAACATAAATTTATGATATGTATAGTTATGCACATGTGCATACATTTTCACAATAGGTTGATATGTAATTTGAAATAGCATACTAACAAAGTAATATAAATTAAAGTTGATATACATTTTCATTGTACAGTCAATGGGAAAAAAAAAGAAAGTTACGTTTGTCCTAAAGTCAAGAGATGAGGGGTCGAAAAGAATGCCAGATGCGACCGAAGACGAGCACGTGAATGATAAGAAAAAAGGTTATAAAGTGTTGATTATTTAGTTTTTTTAATGATGAAATATGCGGTTATGCACATGTGCATTATCAAAATATTTTTTTTACAAATATTATAACTCACGCAAACGCATTAATTTTATGAATTCGGGTATATTAAAGGTGGAACAGAACACACAAAAGGACAAAAGTAGCCGAAACGAAATGAGGCAACTAAAAGCGTTGATGTAGAAAGAAGGACAAGCAAACGGATACACGAGGAAACAACCAAAGGTTTGGATGTAACATGTAAGACGAAGAACAAAAGGATTGTGAAATCGCGAAGATCAGTGAAAGACATCAAAGTTGATAACAATGATGGTGATGGTACGTGTTATTGAAAATAATTAATAAAACTATGAAATGCACATGTGCATTTTTTTGTACATACATTATATAACATGTGCATGTTATTATGTTAATAAACAGGTTTAAATAAAGAAGTTGTGTTATCGATAGTTAACAAGACAGGAAGTAAAAAGGTTACGAGGGTATCAAACTGGCGATCGATATGAACACGCATATTACCACATCAACTTTTGGTGGGGTTAAACACATTGTCTAAACAACAGTTGGTTGCAATAAAAAATATGGGGTTTGGCAGTATTCTGAAGCTTAAAACAGACAGCTTGCCAGGGAAAATGTCACATTTTGTGGTAGACAAATTTAGCGGTAAAGATATGGCAATCAAGTTGAATGTTGGTAACATTGAAGTTAACGAGACTGTTATTAGCGAGTTGCTGGGATTGAGAAACAGTGGGGCTGTTATAGAGTATAAAAAGAAGGAGAAAAAGAAGGATAAAGAGAATGAAGAGCAGAAAAACATAAGGATGAACAAAAGGGGAAAAAGAATGATAAAAACAGTGGGCCTGTTATAGAATCCGATGTGAAAGAAGACGAGGACGAAGAAGAAGAAGACGAGGAAGATGGGATATTGGCTGAGTGGAACAGTTTATACAAAGGGCGTACATTAACACCGAGTAGAATTGTCGAGCTATTAAGAGACAACCCAACGGATGATGGCATAATGTTTAAATATGAGTTTTTGACATTGTTCATGAATACGATGGTGGAAATAAATAAAGATGGTAGATACAAAACCGATTTTCTGGAATGCTTAGGCGAAGATGTGGCGGTTGAAGATGTGAACTGGTGCAAGTATATTTGTGATAGCATTAAGAGAGCAAAGATGGATGGCAACGGGATAGCACATCAAAATATTTTAATGGTGCTCTTACAATATTGGTGGTAAGTTAATTGTTATGTTTGAAATAAGATATATAATTTAATTTGTATTTTTGTATAAATTATTTTGTTTTTAGTTTTTGTATATATATATATATATATATATATTCACATATGGTAATAATGCACTTGTGCAGATGTTATATGTTGATAGAACATTGTGTGGGGACATCAATATGGTCCGAACATCGAGTCCACTATCATTCTGGACTAAAGAAATGTTGAGCAGAAGGCATATATGGGAAATAAAGAATGGCGGTTTTGGAAAAGGGGTGTTACGTGAAGGTACATCGACACTCAAGTTGACGTGGAACATGTAATGAAAGAGGACAGAATGAAGAACCTGGAGCAAGTGGTAGATAAGTATGAAGGTGAAAAGAAAAATGTGACGTATGAGGTACGTATAATGTGTTTTTTTCTTTGTTTTTTATTGAATTAGGAATGTGATACAGTTTACATTGATTATATTGTTTAAAATAATAATTTGTATTTTGAAGTTTGTATGTGGTTGATATAGATATGTGTTAGGTTGAATGACATGCGGTGGTGTTAGTCATTAGGATATGATGTATATCATACATGTTGTGGAAGATGATGCACATGTGCATAATGTTGTGTTGATATGAACATATAACTAATGCACATGTGCATAATAATAATGTTAAGGTGATACAGTTCGATATGTAATTTATGTTGTACAAGATGATGCACATGTGCATAATGTTGTTTTGATATGAACATATAACTCATGCACATGTGCATAATGGTGTCTTATAATGTGATAAAGCTGATGCATATATGCATAATGTTGTGTTGATATTATTAACTTTGATTTATTAATGTGTTATTAATTAGGAGCATGTTCGTATGGTTGAAAGTTTAATGGCTGAGTCGTTAAGGAAAAAAGAGTTGTTAAATAAAGAGTTGGATGATATTTGGGTAAAATATCCAAATAATGAGAAGGTTGAAGAGTTGGTGAGGGAGTATGATAGAACATTTAGAGGCGAGAACAAAATGTCGGGTTTGTTAAGTAGAAAGGAGAAGGCTGACATCAAAGAAAACGAAGCGATGGAATATGAGAAGGATAAAAAGGTTAATGTTAAAATCAAAGGTGGGATGAAGATGTTTACAAGGTCAAGAAAAAGAAGTTTAAGAGATGGAAGTGATGCGTTGGACGGTGTATCAAAAAATGACGAATGTGATGCAACTAAGGTGGATGGAGTGACAAAAAACGATGTGGATATAAAGTTAGACAAAGTGGTCGGTGAGACCATTAAGTGGGCAGAAACGGAAAAGGGTGTTATGAAGAGGCAAACACGTAGGAGGAAAGAAGTAGATAACATCGTACAGACTTTTGTGTTGTTGTCGCAAAGCTAACAAAGTTCACCAGAAGCAGACATTGGAACAAACGTGCATGCGAGTGTTAAAGATACAAGCGTAAATGTGAGCGGTAGAGATACAAATGTGGTTGACATGAATGAACCATTAAATGACGATGAAAAAATGATATGGCAATATTTGCTGACAACCATCGACGACAAACATAGGTATGGACGTGTATTATAATGTTATGTTATTATTTGTTGTGACATAATAATTTAGAATTACAATCTGATATACAAACTAATATTGTAGGGCGGAGGGCAAAAAATGTAATGTGAGCGATCAAGAAATAGATGTTGAAAAAGAGAAGAAAGAGGTCAGCCTGACATTCAAGTAAGATTAAATATGCATTAATTTTTATTTATAAATATGTTACATATTGTAATATAGGAAGCAATTTGTTTAGAAATGACCTAAACTTTTGACATAAAAAGCATTTAATCAGTAAATTCGGAATAAATAAGTGGGTTGTTTATACTGTTCGCATGTTATAAGGGTCTGGTTGGTTGCGACTGATTAGGTTAGAGGCTGTTGTGGTTTGAAGGGTAGTTAAAAATTTAGTGTAGGTATATGGGCTGATGACTTTTGGCATAAAATATGGTATATATTATATGTAATGTATTTGATGCACATGTGCATACAGAACATAACTGATGTAATTTATTGTGACGATTACAACACAAATATTTTTGAAACCTCACATGGAATGACAACACGAGCATATTTGATAAACACCTTGGAGGATGGGCAATGGATTTCACAAAACGTGATAGACTGTTGGGCGGCTATTTTGAATTATGAAGAGAAAAAAAAAACAATACATTAGGGAAAAGGCGATTATGGTGTTATACGACAACTATCGTAAGTGTGTTATAATTCATGTTTAACAATCATATTTAGTATATTTATAATTGTGTGTGACATGTATTAATGTAATGTGCAGCCGGAGTTTATGTTGAAAACGAAACAGACAGAAAAACAGGCGTTTACAGCATTAACTTCACACTTGAAGGAGGTTGTTGAGTGTAACAATAAAATGTTGGAGTTAAAAGAATTTAACATCATAATAATACCAATGATCGAAAGAAAGCATTTCTATATAATATGCTTTGATTTAGAGAACGCAAAGGTCGAAGTTATCGATAATATGGCGAGTAACCGCGGGTTTTATAGAATGTCAGCAGGAACGAAATTTAAAGAAAATGGAACGCTATCTAAAGTGGTAAGTCTAGATTTTTTATATTAAATGTTATATTTGAAAATAAGGATATATGAGTATGACATGTAGTAACATTCAGTATTATTATTTTTTGTAGAAAAATTACGTGGTTGGGTATTTGAAGGATGTTAAACATCCAAGCGCGGCACGCATGGTAGCCGCAACGTTGACGAAGAAAAAACTGGAATGGGCGACGAGCGATAATTTCAACGATTGTGGCGTGTTTACTATGAGGCACATGGAGATGTACAAAGGAAGTGATGTCGAGTTTGAATGCGGTTTTAGTACGCGGAAAAATATTCAAGACATGCAATTGCAAAACCTGAGGATGAAGATTGTAACAAAACTGATACTATCAGAGGCGAACGTGTACAAGAGAACGGTTATGTACCTCGCAAGAAAAGCAACACAAAATTTGAGAGATGAAAGAATGCGGAAAATGTTGGAAAACGAGGGAGTAAAACAAGAAAAATGCTGGAACGCTCTTAGCGAGTGGAAGAATGGGGATAAAGTTTGAGGGTATTAGTTCATGACACGTAGGTAGTATTTCTAGTTAATTAGTGATATTTGAACATTAAACTGGTACTTTGGATTGTTTTGTTTGGTTAGGCATGTTAGATGGTTGTGTTGGGAAGGTAACAAGTTGGTACAATTATGATGCATGTTACAGTTTTGGTTAGTTGTGGTTGGAACTATATAATTGGGTTACTAATATTTGTTGGTTGATATATTGAGAAGTTGGAATTTTAGCAAATTGGTAATGTGTATTGTAGAAATTGTTATGTTGGATGGGTGATATGGTGATTAATGTTTGGATTTACAATTCATATAGTTTGTTGTTTATGCACACGTGAATTAATATGGTTAAAGTCACAAGTTCGTATTGTTTGTTGTTTATGCACATGTGCAATAATATGGTTAAATGACCCATATGCACATATGCATAAAGTGATATAAATGCATGTTATTAGTTATAAATTTATATATTTGTTAAAATATGTCATGTTACGTTGATTAATAAATTAAATGACCCATATGCACATGTGCATACAGTATGTGCATAAAGTGATAAAACGCACAGATTAAAGGTTAAGTTTATTACAATTGGGTATAGTTAACAAATGGTTTTAAAGTCATATTAGTAACATGTATAATGTTAAACAATATTATATAGATAAACAAGTGGGTTAAAAAACGGTATATATAACTTGTAAATACATATGCACATGTGCATATGGCAAGTTAAGCATCAATATCAATACTGTAAGTTAAATGGGTATTAATAAAAATAAACAAAACGAACATTGGTAGTCATAATTAGATAAGTTCGGTAATCATAAGTTGTAATATATAATACATAAGTTGTAATATATAATACATCAATCAAGAATCACGAGCTATGTTGGATGGTTTGAGACGTCTGGTTGAACGCCTAAGGGTTTGATCAGGCTCAAAAGACTGTTCAAATTCACGCCTAACATTTGTTCGCTCGGGTACGGGAGGTTTTTGCATGGAGACGGGTTATTCAGATGCATCGTAATCAGAAGAATTATACTCATCGATGTCATCATTGGTGTCATCGTCGGTGTCATCGAGATCAACATCAGTATCATCAGAATCGGAATCAGACGGGGCGGGTAGTCCAGCGGCGATGGCAGCAGCATGTTTAGCCGCTCGTGCAACAAGTTTGGCAGCTTTGATTTTCTCGCAATTGCGGGAATCCTGGTCAAATACATACTTGTTGCATTTGTTGCATAAGCGGGCGGCTTTTTGTCGTTTACCGGCTTTCTTTCGTTTATCTTTAATGTTTTGACCACCGGGGCCGATCCGTTGTTTTTTGGTCCCACAACCTTTGTTTCTAATACCTTGCGGAGGATGGACACTTGTGCTTAGATTTGAAGGTATGTTTAATATGTCACTGATGTTTGCAGTTTTTTGAAAGGAGCGAGGCTGAGGCTCACACGGGAACGATTCGAATACGCGGTTTCTGATGCGTTTGATCTCAGAAGATAATGAACGTAGCTGATCAGGATTGCGGTTTGTGCATTGAGTGACTAAATCCATTATTTCATTGTGGATGATAGCAAACTCGCTGTTGTTAGATGAGTACATGTTAGATATGCTATGAACAACTGACGGGAGCGCATCTCGTTTCCAACGTGGAATGATGTAGTGGGACGGTATCCGTTCAATTTGGTGGTAACGGAATATACAGAATACATGTCGGCATAGGTATCCAATACGAGTGAACCCAAGACATGTACAGCTTACTGTTTGTTCATGTACATTGAGCGACACCTGCACATGTGCATAACATATATTATAAATAGAATGAATACATGAAGGGTAATATGAACAAGTGAATAAGTTATAATGTATAATAAAATAAACATTTGAATAAGTTTTCATGTATATTAAAATAATCGATTCAAATACACTATTTGATATATGAACATGTGAATAACATAAGACAAAATTTGATACATGCACATGTGCATAACAAAAAATTAATCAAACAGACGGTTATCTATATAACTATATAATACATTTCCAATGGACACAAAAGTAATTTAACCTCTAATTTTTAAGATGGCAGACTAAAAGGCTTAAATAAAACCTATATTTTTACATTTTTCTTCCCATTTTATCCTCCTCTCCTTGCAATCTACAGCCATCATCATCAGTTTTTTCATTTCTTCACCTGAATCGACAGCTACCATCATACCAGCAATTGAATTCCCTGAATCGTTTCTACCTTTATGATTGAATCTCTACAGCCACGAATTCAGTTCTTTCCTATTTCCTCCGTCAATTGTATTCATACCTGATTCAATACACCAATTGAATTCCCAGATACGTTTCATACCAACAACTATTTAACATCGAACCCATCATGGAACTGGGTACTCATTTGCAGTTTGATTTGGCTACATACCTGCAGAGTTGAACCAGTACGATGAAGTAGAACCAGTACGTTCAGCCGGGCGATTATACAAAATCAGGGGATGTATAGAGACGATGAGGTGCAAAGAATCCATCAGAGGTACACTTGAAATCCATGAAGGGGGTATAAATCCATCAAACGGTACCTGCATTGCACTCGGTTTGGGTTAAATTTAACTCCTAGGGTTCCGATCGAGACTTCCAGAGGTATGCTTTTGGGTTCGAATATGAATTATCTTCTTCTACTCTGACACCCCGAAGATTTTTTATTGCTATTTTTAGTTCTAATTTACTGATTTTTATTTCAGGTCATGTGGTTTATGGATGCCTGTATTGCCCGATTTCATACATGTAAAGCTTGCTGGTTTGTGTCCTTCTCTTTATCTCCTTTAAATTGTGAACCCTAAATTTGGATGTGAAAATCCATTGAATAGAGGGTTATATTTCTTATTTGGGTTTTGTATTTACCTATAGAGCCATCCAAGTTCAAAGCCAGATTAATATGATTTAACTGTTCATGTGTGTGTGCTTGGTTGGCTAGAATTAAGCCTAATAATCATAGCATAACTAATATGATTAATTTTGAATCTGTTATGTATAACCTGAAATCAAATCTAGGATTTAACATAACAATAATCTTTATTTAAAGTGAGCCACCACACAATCCTTTAAAAAACTTTCACTTGTTTTCAGGGTTATTTTGGATATCAGTGATTGGAATGTGAAAAGAGATTTCGCCAGAGGAAGCACATACGAACGGGCACTGCCATCTGAGCCGGCATCTTGATGTGGGCAATCAGGCAGAGTTATGTTAATCCGAGCCCTAAGTTTTGTCCACCAAATCATTTGACTGTTAATCTTATATGCAAGGTTATGCTTTTTCCCTTGGAGATTTATTATATTCCTTTGTTATAATAGATATAACATAAGACAAATTTTGATACATGCACATGTGCATAACAAAAAAATAATCAAATAGACGGTTATAATAGATATACACATAAGACAAAATTTTGATACATGCACATGTGCATAACAAAAAAATAATCAAACAGACGGTTATAATAGATATAACATAAGACAAAATTTAATACATGCACATGTGCATAACAAAAAATTAATCAAACATTAATCAAACAGACAGTAGACAGTTATAATAGATATACTAAGGTTAAATGTAGTAATGGTATATTGGGGGTATCATGCACAAATAAGTTTGTTAATACACGCACATGTGCATAATTAGGTATTTAAGACATATTAAAACATATTGGGTAGTTATGTTGTGTATATTGAACATTAAAACATATTGGATAGTAAGGACATACCTCGAATTCATTGACATAAGACATGTTTGATTTGCAGTGACGAACAATGTAATTTTTTATGTCGATCGTTCCAGGACGTTCAATTGGCATGCAATGGAACATGCCCATGTATATTTCTTTTCGAACTTCAAGAAACATGGACCATGTGTATGTTTCGGACCCGTGTGCCTCTATGCGAAGACCGGTAGATAAGCGAGGGGTCGACATATCGCTTTTAAATTTGAGATCTCGTTGTGTGTGCCGTTGAGCATCAATACTGGTTTCAAAACACATTAGAAATTGAACTAATGTGTTAGTTTTTGACGAGTTGACTTTAAAACGCGTATCTGAGCTCTCGCATCTTGATGTAGTCTTCATCAAACAACACATCGGTATCTCTCTGAAATAACACGGGACCCATTCATGCCATATAGCAAACATCTCACAAAGCCACGGATGATTATCTAGGTGATATTCATCCATTAATACATGCCATCTTTCTTCGAATGCTTGTGGTGTGATGAATAAATTCCACACCAGCTTATGTATTGACGAACGAAGAGTGGTATTATCAAGGATGTCATTTGAAATCTGAAAATGAGGAAACATGAATAATAATAATTTGAATTATTTAATCATATTATATGGTTTAATTGTAACCGTGTTAATATTAAAATAGAGTGTTTACCTTGGACGAAAGTTTTCTCATTATGTGCCACATGCACAAACGATGGATAGAGTTTGTGAAAACGATTGATACAACTTGTTTCATTGATGCGTCCTGGTCAGTGAGAACAAATATTGGTTGTTTCTTATGTGCAGCCAGAAAGGTGTTTAGTAACCATGTATACGACTCTATAGTCTCATCGTATAACATGCTAGCGCCAAAGATAACACATTTCTTGTGATGATCAACTCCGGTGAATGGCACAAAAATCATTTTATATCTGTAAATAAAACATATGATATTAAAAAAATATTAATAATTTCACATGCTGAAAAGTATAGTATCTTACTTGTTGGTGTCATATGTAGCGTCAAATGCACACACATCACCAAAAGCCTCGTAATTTCGCAATGATACGAAATCAGCCCAAAAGAACGATCGCAACTCATTGTCAACTATGACACAATCAAAATAGAAATCTTTAAGATTGGTAACTCGAGATCTCATGGTATGTAAGAGGATATCTGCATCGCGTTCACCGATGAATGCACGTATATCTCTAGAGCAAGTTTTGAAATCTTCTGTTGTGCCACGAACATTATGAGGTCCGCCTTTAAGTGATACTTGAATGTTATGTGCAACAGTTGGGCCGATTTTGTTAAGACTAACTTTGTGGATGAACTGTTGCTATTCAAATCCAAGTTTCCTGTTTTGTTTTAACATGTTGGCGTTATCGCTACCAATCATGCAATGGTTGTGCGCGGCGATGAAATCATATATTTTGTATTGTTCGGTAGCACGATCATAACTCACTTTGATACGCGCACGACACCAGGAAACTGTGAATCGGCTTCGTCTGTGTTGTTTCTTGGATTTATCATATATGGTTGGAGCATTTTTGGATGGAGCATTGGGGTCAGGTTCTGTGACCCATGGTTGTCCTTCTCTTGAACATAATATATATCTATGAGTGCATATTTTCATACTAGGATTGTCATGATATTTTTTGTTCTTCGATGTGCCGATACGAGTAGAAAACCCAGATTGTGTAGCATACGTATTGTACATCATGACAATATCTTCCCAATGGGTAAATGTACTGTTTATAACAGGAAGGTATCTAACATCAATTTGAGGTATCCAATACGGGGTGCCGTTAGGTGTAGCATGTATGGCAGCCGCAATTGTTCCTGTGAGACATAATTAATAAATTAAAAAATTGTGAGAAGTAATTAATAAATTAAAAAATTGTCAACATGATATACGGACGAATAGTATAATTGTAATTACTGTAATATGCACATGTGCATTGTCAGTTAATGTACGAGGTCATAAGTTTTTTTTTCAATCATAATGCACATGTGCATAAATTTGCAATGTAACATAATTTGAAATATGATGCATCATTTGTAATATGAGGCAGTTAACACAATGCACATGTGCATATAACATTAAGTAATCATAATTTACAACATAAAACAATTGTAAACATGCAGTTAACACAATGCACATGTGCATATAATATTGAGTAATCATAATTTACAACATAAAACAGTTGTGAACATGATGCAAAGGAGTATATCATTGAACAAGTCACATTTTACATAAAATGGATATAAAATACCTTTAGTTTCAAACCGAATGAATTGTAAGTGTTGATGTTCTGTGCTTGTAGATGCTGTACCAGTAGATGTGGTGTCAACTGATAACGATTGATCAGGTATATTAGCAGTCTCAAAGCCTACGTTGCCTGATGTAAACATGGAATCAAGCGTCTGTATTTCAAACCCATGAAGGGTGTGTCGATTTGCAACTATTGTAAACACAGGATTGCAACTTTCATTTGGATTAACAGCAGGTAAGGTATTGACATCAACATCAGACGGACCCACAGCAGAAATAGGATTAACATTGACATCAGATGGGCCGTAAAAACCAGCATCGGGATGTGGATGATATGAAGAAGATGTTGTATGATGATCATCAGATGCCGTAGGTTCAACTCCAACACGAGATGAATCAGACGAAGCCATGAGTAGCCGAAATCAGTATCCCAACGACGTAATCAGTATCACAATTGAATCCCCCGTAAAATGTGTATGTCAACGCCGCCGTGAAACTGTAGAAATCAGTCGCCGCCGTAGATCGTGTCGTCGATTAAGCAAAATCTCCAACGAAACCCTAGTTTGTAAAAGACGACAGTGAAGATAAACCCTAGTTTGAAAAAGACGGCAGTGAACAAGAGGAGCACATGTTTTTTATTAAATGTCATTAATTACAAATTTGCCATGTGTTCACGTTGGTTCTCGCGGTTCTCGCAATAAAGGGTTGTTCCTAACGGATCTTTATCCTATATATATATATATATATATATATATATATATATATGCTAAAGCTAGATAGAAAACCCTCCATTTTGAGAAAACCCTAGAAAACCCAACCTCCCGACATTTTTTTTTTGAAAAAAATAACACATGTAATATACATGTTTTTAAGAGTTTTGGGCCAAAAAAACAAAAAAAGCGCCAAAGGAATATTTAAAAAAAAAAATTCAACAAGTTTCTGCCTTTTGTGCCTAACACATGTTAGTCACCCGAAGCATGCTGAAATTTGTTTATTTTTTTTAAAAACATCCCTTCGGCGCTTTTTTGTTTTTTTTGGCCCAAAACACTTTAAAACATGTATATTACATGTGTAATTTAAAAAAAAAATGTCAGGAGGTTTGGTAAAAATAGGGGGAGATTTGAGTTTCCAGAGTTTTCTAAAACCTTAAGGGTTTTCTATATAGCCCAACCCTATATATATATATATATATATATTAAAAAAAATGTTGTGGCTTGGCCACGCCAGCCCAGCTACGCCCACCATACCCCCTACAACTTGGGTTTGTGTATTGAGTGCCCCCTAATTTACGTGTCAACCCATGCCTCAAACCCCCGCCTCACCATACCTCACGGTCTAAGGCCATTAACAAGTATACAACACAAACCTAATGGATAATGTGTGATAGATGATGGGTAAATGGGTGGGTATGCACATAATTGTATATATGGGATTGTTGATTCATGGATGACCGGTGGTCCAAGATGAAGTGGGTTCTTTTGGGAGGAAAAGTTTATACCACCGAGAGTTATCCACTAAAAAGGAATTGTATAGGGATCTCATAATTGCAAACTTCTGGTTCTACTATTTATTTTTAATAAAGCTAAAATGTGAATATATTATATGCTACTTTATGAGATGGTTGCATCAAATACTTAAAACCAACAATGGTAATAATTTACCCAGATCGTTTAAGCATTCAGTTTTTAAGTGACTTCTATACCTTCATTAAAATTACTCATACGTTTTTAAAAAAAATACATAAACTCCAATATCCTTCATCTCTTTTTTTTCACTAACGAAGTCCTTACTCATGTGCGTTATTGAGAAGAGTCAAATGGCATTGATTCAGTGGTGAAATCAAAACAATCATAGTTTGGTTCTTATATTTTTGTTAAAAAACCTCGAATTTTATATCTAAAAATCCAAAAGTGGGGTCATCGAGCTCTCTTAACCCCCCTTCTGGTTCGTTCTTGACATTGATAAAAAAATATTTAAGAAAAAAGATATTTACCATGAAACTATTACATATCAAAAAAGAGAATTCAACCCAAAAAACTAGTTTGGTGGGTGAGAGAACCCATTTGGTAACATTACTTTACCCATATAGCCGATGTGAGACAAATCCCATACCTTGCAATGGTTTCAGTCTATAACAATCAACCCTCCTTAGCCGGGTGGGTGAAAGAACCTATTTGGTATATAAACCCAACATCAGTTGCCTATACAACCATACCTTACAATGGTTTCAGTCCATAACAGAAACCATCTGTGTGAGGTGTCATCCTTTTTCTTTTTTGACCCTGGTGATTATTTACTACAATTTTTATGGGCCTATGCTAAAAATATATGGGCCTACCGCCCAAAGTTTGACCATCTTAATCTTAAAATCTATTAACAATGTTGGGCCAACAATCTGACCCAGTTTCCTGGTTCAGCAGAGCTACTTGTTCTTCAAGTTTTCATATTTTTTTTTTTTTTTGAACGGCCTTCAAGTTTTCATATAACGACCGCACTTCAATCATACAAACGAACCACTGATTACTAACTAATCTACACAAAACCGTTATGGAATTCAACCTCGAAGAAGACAAGCACCTCAACGACGAATGCTCCACTTTAATCCTGGTATATCATTCTCTTCATTTCTCCCCTAGGGTTTTGTTGAATTAGAGGCTGTTATATGTTGTTGAATTGATCATGCTAGTTATTACAATGGTGAATTGGTTGATGCAGCCAGCATTATCGATCGGAAACGTAGGGCAACTGGCTGTGGATCTTTTGATTGCTTCCACGAAAGCTGAGCGAGTTGGTTACCTCGATGATCCGAATGTTCTTCCGTGTGTAGGAAATGACGCTTATGCCCCTGCTCCTCAAGGAGACCTTGCTCTCCCCCTTGAAGGTTGTTGTTTAGATTACTGTTTTTACACAAATTTTACATGTTTGAATAAAGAATAATAGCTTTGTTAGTTTTATGTTTGATGAAGCATTTTGTGAGAGTGTACGTTTTTTCGGCAATTTTGTCCAGGAAAGAGTGATTGGGTACAATTAAAGTGTTTTGATTGTTATCGAAATATCTGTCAATTGAGTGGAAAAGTATCGTATGTTTATCTTTGGGAACAAGAGGCGTTTACGTTGGGGTTTGACTTTGACGGAGTGAATTTAATTTGGTGTGATGATTAGGCTCACAACTGTTTATGTCACAGATAGATTGTGCTCTAAAATTGTTCCAAATTAAGGGTCTATTCTGCATAAAATGTCTGTTTTTATCTTTGTGCGTTTTGCAAATTTGAAAGTGGACTGTGATTCAGAAGTAAGGATGGATTAGCATAGCATAGGAAGCTACATATATCATAATGGGTAGAAGGGTTCTAAGTATTTATATCATATGCATAAATGTGCTTTGCATCATTTTGGTCATTGGAGTTGTCTATGATTACATTTTTGTTTGTGGTGTAAGTTTTACTTGTTCCCTGCACTTGCAGCTTACGAGTCACCTTCTAGTGCATTGACCCTTATCCAACAAAGATCACCGGTTGTTAAGGTAAGCGTATCATTCTATGTCCTTGGATTATAATTTGGTTTGCATTACTTCTATTAAAATTGACATATCTTATTAATTTTTTGTTTTTTGAACATGCTTAAGCTTATGCCATTTTTTCCCCTCCATTTAGCATGCTAACAATCTGGTAACTGCATCTAGTATTATTTTGAGAAGATAATAGATGTCTTCTAATATGTAAATAATAATTGTCATTAAGTTGAAGTTGTATGCATATACAATTAAAAAGGGGAATTTGGTGATCAAATGTAAAAAAAAAAAAAAATAACACTTGATCGTAATAGAATCGGGGCAACATTGGATCTAGTAATAACCAACTTGCAATTGGTGTTCTTGGTGTAGTAAATGAACAATGATAAGAAATTCTATCAAATATAAATTCTTCTATTGGACCAGCCTAACATCTATAACAGATATTGAACAACTATTGTTGGTTTAGTTCCACATCTTAAATAAATTTCTCATCATTTAAGAATGACTTTCCTTTGGGCCGTTTACTATCCACATAATCCAAGTTGAATAATTGTACACTAGAAGCCACTTTGGTAACCCTTTGATTCAATTAACAACGAAAACCTAATGTGCTCAAATCCAAGCCACATTGATATCTTGAACTAATAATCACTAAGCAAGCAAATACACAATATTATGAGAAATGATTTCACCAATTAAGCATATGTCCAAGATACAATTTGTCTTTGATGATATGCACCTTATACAAAAAACACACCAATTATTATTCTGGCAATGACATGGATTGCATAGACAATGATGAGTAATAAAAAACTTGTCAAACACTCAAACGAAACAAAATTAATAATCAAAGTATATGATACGAACCCAGCTAGCAGCCCAGGCCCAAATCAGGTGGGTTCTTGTACCGGGTCAGCAAGATTTACAGTATTATTTGGGTCAAAGAAATTAGTGGGTAATTGGATAGCTGAAGTTTAGGGGCAGTTATTGTAATTTATGTTTATTTATATCTTTTATTCTTGTTTGAGGTTATGTCGATGTTTTATGTTTATCAATATAGGGTTTTATACCTTGTATCTTGGAGAATTCGCCCATCTCGAAATAGGGCCGACTATCTTGTAATCCATCATCATCATCATCATACTCAGTAAATCCCACCAATAGCAAAGCTAAGGTAGGGTCTGATGAGGGTAAGATGTAGACAACCTTACCTCTACTTCGTAGGAATAGAGAGGCTGCTTCCAGTGAGACCCCCGGCTCGATAGTAGTTTTGCATCAAGCCTTGGACATAAGGCACATAACACTCAGCAATTGAGACAGCTACCGATTAGTGCATGTACCCCCTTGTCTTTCGGCTATCAACGCCACCACATGATGCATGATTACCCATCCCCATCTTTTAACGTTATTTTCACGAAATTAGTAAAATAACGTTAAAATTAATGCACTTTCACTTTTGCCCCCCGAGCGCCCACACATATATACATCATATGCGCATACCGCAAGCGGGGCGTATATCAGTATATGAACCTTAAATGGTTTCAATTAATGATTCAATCAAAGGGATTTGCATGATTTTGGAACCATGAACTGAAGAACTCATGAAGTGGGTTTTATTACATTTAAACTCCCTGATGATTGATTCACACACGACCATATCCATATTCTTATATATCTCAAAATACTCACAAAATAAGTTTCATGCACCATCATAATGTAATAATGCATATAGTTCTTTTCTACACTCCCATAATAAAAATAGTCCAATTTAACCCTTGCTATATCTCTAATTCGTTTTAATCAAATGAAGCCATAGAAGCGAAAGAAAAACAAAACATAGTTCTCACAGATGTGAATGGCTTATCACAGATGGATGAAACAACTTGATCTTCAAACTCTAAAATCTAATAACTTGTACGTATGATTGTTTAAAAGGAGGCTATCATAGAAAGCATACCAGATTCTTTTATATCGAAATGAGAAAGAAAGGGGACATGGTTCTTCTGACTTGTCTCAAAAGGAATATGAGAATCTAAATCATAAAAGAAACCACTTAAGTGGTTTTCATCAATTTACACATGTAGATTTCTGTGAAGCGTGATGGCTCATCTTCGTGTTTAGCTACACAACTTCAGTTTATAATGTTGTTTAAATGAACTGAATCCCGATTGACTATATAAACAGGGAATGATGGTCGAGTTTGCCAAAAATCTTGCTGAATTTGCTGTTGCTTCTGGAAAGAAGCACATCGTAATCCTCTCTAGCTTAGACTTTGGCCGATGGCAGACAGTTGATATGTCAAGGTTTATTTTACCATATTATCCTTTTACCCTGTAACAGTTTACTTATTTATTCACATTTACTTACTCTTGATGTAAATATGGCAGTGGTTTGCCGATTCATTACCTCTCTAATACAAATGTGGACGGAGCCGATGATAAATGTGAAAATCTAGGATGGAAAAAGATGAAGGAATACGATCCTAATAAAAAACTATGGAAATATCTCAATACGTTAGCTGAAGGTAATGCGAATGAAGATGATATTTCCGCTCTTGAAGATGATCTAGGAGAAGAAGATTATTACCCAAGTCTACCTTTTGCTGCGATGTTTTCATGTTTCAAGGTAATCCTCAAATAATATTGTTAATCGATATTATCGCTGCAAAAGGTGACGCATGCTTGACGAATATGCTTTTTAACAAATTGTTTAGGCCAAAGGCTTGAAGGTCACATGCTTGTTATGTTATTGCTCTGAAGGGGACAACATTCCTGATGCGTTTCATTTAGCAGAGGCAGCATGCAATCTTGTGGGGTTGACCCCTGATACCTTTAAAGGTGAGTTTATTGTTGGGTTGATATGATTAAAAAAACCAATATGCGTTCTATTTTTTTCACGAGAAATTGCTTAACCTAATTTTGGTATATTAGTCTTCAAACTTGTAGATAAGATAATACACGAACGATTCACTAAACTAGTTTTTGTTAAAATGCACGTATCGTTGATCTTTTTTTTTACAATAACGACTTGTTAACTTTTAAATTCGTCATAAGAAGACCATGCAAATTTTTTTTTTGCTTGCAAAAAGGTTAGAATGTCACTTTATCAAGAGTTAAAATGTCTCTATTTTTTCAACAACTCACAACTACGTGTATTTTTGACGAGTTTAGGTACTTTAGTATACAAAAATTAGGCAGGTGACTTTTTGTGTATTTTTACTAGTTAGAGCATTCACATTGGATTCTCCATCTCTATCCCTATAATTTAACTAAAAACCACTTTTATCTCTAAATTTTATTTATCTTTTAGAAAACCCCTATATCCCATTCCCCATCTCTTCTTCCATATAGAAACACTCACAAATTTGCCGTTCAAAAAAAAAAAAAAGGATAAACTCACAAAAATATAGGGAATTAATGGTAATGGTAAGTATCTTAGTAAATATCTAAATATGGGGAATGGGATGGAGCGCCAGGTTATATAAAAAAACTTAAAATTTTCTTTAAGTTGTAGGGATGAAGCCATTTTAGGGAGTGCATACTAAAGTTAATTAGGTTGAGGGACTTTTTCGTGAAACTAGAAAGATGTTTTTTTTTTTCGTATTAACCCTTAAAAAGTTTCACCCTTATTTGTTTTACGTCGAACTTTACCCTTTTTTTCTTTTATTTAATCTTTATATTTTATTTGGATGCATTTTTTTGTTCAGGAAGCGAAGGTGGCAAATGGGTGATCCCGTTTTCATGGCAGAGTGTTTACGGGCCACCTCCAGATATGTCTCTCTTCTAGTCGAAAGTTGTATTCGTTTGAATTGATGTAACATTTTAATCAGATCAACCCCACAATTTAGTCTTGATTAGTGTCTTGTTTTCGATAAGAATGAAATGGGACCTACAAAATAGAGTACACGAATGGCTGGCTGGCAGGCGCCAGATAAGAAAAGAACATGTCAAAGCACAAGCTTTAAGATTCCAATTGTGTATGCGCATGATAGGATGCCTGCTTGTTTTATAATATTCAAATACAGCAGCCATTACTTCTACCAGAAAACTCGATACAAGTTTAATACAAACTCGAGCTACAAATTTAGAACTGATCCACCATTTTCCCTTAAGGTTTATTTTAGGTGTAAATTTAGCAAGTGATTTACTGGAAAGTAAATAAATCCACTAATACATTAATAAGACTTATGGATAGCCAACCTGGAAACATTTCTATAGTGTACCGCTTGTGTTTTTGGCATGATTTTCTTCAAATTTATCAATCCACTTTTTGTTTTCATCAAGTTACAAATGATAAGTAGTTAGGGAATATAAGGGTTAGGTTCATTAAGGAACAACCCCCTTGATAATAAACACTAATGAACTAATCTTTGCCCTTGATTATCAATACATAAGTGTAAGTTAATGGCTAGGATTTGATGGTGAAAATAACTAGTGTATTTTACGATTTGATGATGTAAATCAATGGTCATGATTTGTTCATTCAGTTCACAAATACACTAGTGTTCACTCTAGAATTCAATCCATATATACAAAGTGTACGGATGATAGGAAAGATTTTGGAGCATTGGGATATTACAATTAATGGTTTAGATTAATTGTTTGTGAAAAATGAATAGTCACAATGGTAGACTTTTAAATTAACTTCATGAGTTTTAGACGGCTATAACTTTTTTATCCGTTAATATTTTCTTATAATAATTTCCTTCATCAAAGCAAACAATCTATTATCTTTGGTTTGGGTATGCTATTGCTATATATATATTTCCAAATTTTATTTTTTACATGCTACTTGATTACATACTTTAAGTGATTGAGCAACGTTATGTAATTCAATAATGTCTTATATTTAGAACAATTATAATGTTACGTAATTTTGTATATACGACATGATTATATACAATTACGTAGCACTACATGTGATACATTCTTTGGTCACCTAACTAGTTCACATCTACCCTAAAACACACTAAGCAATCCATCTAAGATTAGGAAGATATATATCTGCATACGTGTAAATGTAATCTACCCACTAAGATTGAGATTAGGAAGATATACATCTGCATACGACTCATGCATTCCACATTTAGTATATTTAATCGATTCAAACAACCCACATTAAATCTCATCTTTCTAAGTCAACTCTCAAGTTGGTGAACAACGATTTGAATCCTTCATATCGCAATTCATGTAGATTAATTTCTCAAGTTGACGAGGATAAATTTTTTAACATCAACTTTCATTAGAAACAACTACCTAGATGTTAGACCAACAAGACAAGGCATTACAAACGGAAATTACACCAATCTATCCAATAAACGTTTTTAAAGAAAGATCTATGTTAGTCCATAAGTACCCGAACGTTTAATCTCCTCCAAGGTTCCTTGATTTCTCCTCTTCCACCTTGAATTTGTTTGCTACGTTTGTGTGTTGTTTATAACAATGGCGGACTTAGAAATTATTTTCTAGGGGTGCGAACGGATGGTTTAACCAAACTTTCAAGGGGTGCGATAGGGATTTTTGCCTATAAAATACACTAAAATTTCTTTTCCAAGGGGTGCTCATTTACCTAGGTCCACCCCTGGTTTATAATCGGCAATGAACTTGCAGAGACTGAAACTCATTCCACCACAAATTCATCCAAAGAACAAACGAAACAGTAACGGTTGTGCGAGGTGCCTCGTATGTGTGCCAAACCAACCTAGATCACGCCCTTGCTGTAAAGCAAAATAAAACATATGCTTGCTATCTTCTTGATAGATTTAAACATCCTCCAAGAAACTAGTGTGTTCATCGAATACCAACGCGTCTCTCCTAGAAAACGAAGTAGAAATGAGACTTATTCTCTCTTTGTGGATGTCTTGTGCAATTATAACATTAGTCTACATTATTCTCACTTCATGCCATGTCTTAGATATCAGGGGCGGACCTATTATTAGACAAGGGGCAACACCCGCTACCGCTTGGCGCTCCGGCGGTAGTGTAAAATTAGTGTAAATTTTGGAAAAATTTGACGTTTTTTCGATTTCGTTACCGCTTGTTTATAAAACGTTACCGCTAAGAACGAATCCTAGATCCGCCACTGTTAGATATTCCACTCTTACTTGAATCACTAGTCAATCTCATTGATACTATTTACTTATTTCATTCTGACTAATGATTTTGTTTACGAATTCAGTTGCTCTGGTAATTTTTAATCGCTTACTCATATTATTCGTGTGTCTGCATTTGATAACTCATATTATTCGCGTATACGCTACCTCAAGCACACACATGGAGCACTAAATTCACGACGACAAATATCCAATTACAATCGTCAACGTAGTATACATGAGTGTCCTTACTACCACATTTATACATTCATATACATATGCTTATGACCCTAGCCCTAGTTGTACTTATGCTCTCATATCAACTCGTCACAGCTAGATTTTATGTCAGTCACACCCCCCCCCCCCCCCCCCCCCCCCGCAATATCATTCGATTAATGATCAACTACAAACATAACACCATACTGTGTCTGAATTTACATATCAGAGTGTACTATTAACACCATTTAGTTTCTATAATCATAACTACTTCTACGCAAACAAAACTACCAATCTTCTAGCAAGTATTCAACACCTAAAAACTGAATATATTTATAGGGTTAGTAATCTTGTTCTGACTCTCCATGTGTCCTTGATGTACATTTGCCTAAAGACATCATACACTTTCCTATAAGTCCACATGATTTACTACCGAAGCCTTCTAGGGTAGTATAAAAAATACATATACATCAAGAAATCCACTCATTTTGTGTAAGTAGATATCTTTACTTTTTAACTTTGTAAACATTCAGTTGTCTTGTGGTTTGAAAACCATATATGATTATGATTGTCCAATGAGCTAGAAAGCTCACATACACATAACCCACATATGTTGTAACTTGTAAGTTCCGTAAACCATGCGACAATATAAACATCCAACAACTAAACTATATTAAGGATCCACAAACGACACAAAACTCACATAGACAAATAACCAAATTAATGTAATCGCCAACTTGCCCCACTTGTGGTATGCGCGTATAATGTATATATGTGTGGGCCATTGGGGGCAAAAGTGAAAGTGCACTAATTTTAACGTTATTTTACTAATTTCGTGAAAATAACGTTAAAAACTGAGGACGGTCAATCATGCATCATGTGGTGGCGTTGATGGCTGAAAGACAAAAGGGTACATGCACTAATCGGTCTTTGTCCCGATTGCTGAGTATTATATGCCTTATGTCCAAGGCTTGATGTAAAACTACTATCGAGCCGGGGGTCTCACTGGAAGCAGCCTCTCTATTCCTACGGGGTAGAGGTAAGGTTGTCTACATATTACCCTTCTCAGACCCAACCTTTGCTTTGCTATTGGTGGGATTTACTGAGTATGATGATGATGGCAACTTGCCATGCTTGGTATATGTCACAATATCCAAAAAGAAGAAGAACCACACCAACAGCACTCAAGTGTTGATAAGTTAACAACGACAATTAACAAAATGCAATTATTAAGAAACTCTATTTAAATGTCAATGGTGCTATAATCTTATATAACCACTGTTATAATATGCGTACGAATCATTTTTGATTTAGACTGATGGGTGTGGACTCGGGGAGGAGGTCGGGGAGCCGACGTGGAGGCTTTCCCCGTCAGGGAACAACCCTATTCGGGGTCTCAACCCCGTCCACCCCGAGTATGTTTTGAAAAGATGGCCATTGAACAACGGCTCTTTTTATAAAAAAAATTCAATTAATTTTTATATTTTACACTATATAAACCTCTTATATATACCAAAAAACTTACCACACTCTCCATCTTTTATATATTCGCTATGAGTTCTTCATCGGACGAGAAAAATGCTAGAAACTTTTTGCTTAGTGTGATGCTTGAGACGGCGAAAATTAGTGCCGAGATGGAAGAAGACGGCGAAGACTTCACAACCAAGAACGAGGGCCGTTGCGTTAAATAGACATCGTGAAGGTATATTATTTTTATACAATTTATATTTTTAAAGTTATTTGGTGTTATAAGTTTTGTTATTTATTTTTAGGATTGTTTTGTATCATTTATTAAACTTAGTTTTCAAACTTATTTAAGGTGCTTATTTCGGTTGATGACTATTTTGCTAAAAACTGTGTATACACTGAAGGACAATTTAGGTGTCGGTTTCGAATGAGTCGACCATTGTTCGTACGTATTGTCAATGAGTTGGCTAATTATGATGAGTTTTTCACATTGCGCTACGATGCTAGAGGGAGAAGGGGTCTCACCACGTTTCAAAAATGCACTTCGGCACTTCGTCAATTAGCCTATGGCACTGCTAGTGATTCATGAGATGAATATTTAAGGATGTCCGCTAGAATGAGTCATGAGTGTTTGTACGAATTTCCCAAAGGTATCATGAACCTGTATAGCAAGGTATATTTGAGTAGACCAACGAAGAAGGATATCGAAAAGCTTTATGCATTCCATATAGAGATACATGGATTTCCTGGGATGCTAGGAAGCATTGATTGTACTCATTGGCAATGACGTAATTACCCTACTGCATGGCACGGTCAATTTATGCGTGGTGATATAGGTAATCTCTCAATAATCTTAGAAGCCGTTTGCTCACAAGATTTATGGATTTGTCATGCCTTTTTTAGGGTTGTAGGTTCAAACAATGATTTAAACGTTCTTGCAAGATCTAAGATCTTCAGCGAGATCATTAGAGGTACGGGCCCTGATTCTTCTTTCATGCTCAATTGGGTGTCATACAAGCACGTGTATTACCTAGCTGACGGTATCTACCGATCCTATACATCTATTGTTAAAACTGTTCCAGAACCCAGTGACGAAAAAAGAAAAAAAATTGCGAAGTGCCAAGAATCGGCAAGAAAAGATGTCTAACGGTTGTTTAGTGTGATAAAGTCAAAATGGGGGATAATACAACAACCGGCTCGTGCATATGAAACAAAACAATTGAGATACATTATGTATGCTTGTCTAATACTTCATAACATGATTATTGAAGACGAGGGTGGAGCAATATGCGAATACGATCCGAATGACATTCATGAGAATGTTGAGCCGGTGGACGAGGAGCAACAACACTCAAATTTGCGGGCGCTACGCAGTGAGCATGTGCATAGAAACCTATGTGCGGATTTAATCGACTATATCTGGAATAACTTCCGTGTCGATCCCATTGATGACGAGTAGCGGTGTTCGTAGATTATTTGGTGTTATTTATTTTATGATTATAGTATGTAATTTTAGATGGTAGTTTGTGTTATTTTTTTATTTGTAATTTTTTTAGAATTTTTATGTAATTTTGAATTTTCTTAAAATATTTGTATTTATTTTACAGAATAACATTAAACGAATAAAAAAATGTGTTTAAAAATAAAATACATTAAATGAAAAAAATGTGATATGAGACCTATGTAGATACTACACCCTATAATGTTAGCATGAATTTCAGTCTAGTCCTATCATCATCATGTTATTCACGTTTTTCTTTTTAAATTTTGTTGATGAAAACATTATTTATTTATTTACAATTTTACATCACATGTATCACGGCCCAAGCTCTACTTTTTTTTTTTTAGAAGGGGACTTTCTCTGTACAGGACCGATCAGGTCTCCGGGTCATGTCAAAGACATTCCCCCGTCAGCCCCGCTCTTCCGGACGCGATGTTCGATCGGGCCCCGGCTGGCTCGCAAGCTGACTTCCGCCCGGAAACCATACTGCCCCCACACGAGAGACTAGCTGGGGTAACAGCTGGGTAAAACCGGGTTGCCCTCAAGACCGCACCATGCCTCGGTAGGATACGATCCATCATAGGGACGACCCACCCCCGAAATGCCGCAGCCGGGGATCGAACCGGAGACCTCAAGAGGAAACCGGCCCAATCCAGCCACTTCGGAACCAACTGGGCTGGAGGTGGGTTAATATATTTATTGGCACATCTATATACTCTATATATTATTTCACATCTATATACTTTATTTTTTTTTATGACTCCTACTATTTTTACACCCATATATCTTATTTTCACACTTTTTTTTTCATTCTAATATAGATCTATGTATGTATAGAGAGAGATAGAGAGGAGGGTTGTGCCAATATTAACACCCTTTTTTTATGTATCAAGTTAACTAATTAATCTTATAGTTATATCAATCACTAGTTAAATCCTTTACTAAAATTTTAATAATTTGCTCAAGGTTAAACATTCATCGCACCTAGAGGCGTTGTAATGTAGATATTAAACTAGTTAAAACAAATTTGTACGTGTAAGATTTGCACCCTCCTGGGTTGTCATCTCACTAAGCATGTACACTGTCAAACCGGCTTAACCAACTGGGGTAGCCCTGCCCAGTTGGCCACCGACACCCACCTCTTCCCAGAGGTACCGGGTTCGAGTCTTGGGAGTGGCATATGTCGCCCAGGGTGAGAACTCGGCATGGGGAAGTCACCGCGGAGCTAGCTTGGTCGGGTAGCGACTCCCGGAGTGAGATCACTCCGGCGGTTGAGAGGACCATGCACTATCCCCCCCCCCTGGCTCCACTGCGAATTCCCCTGTTGTCATAAAGGATGGTAATGAGGCGGGTTTGGGACGGGTTTAGGTAATCTCAACCCAACTTGATTAGATAAGTTTGTTCCAAACTAGTCAGGTTTTTATCGAGTAATTATCCGTCGGGTATCGGGTATACTCTCAGGTTTTAGGTAAACCTATTAATTAAAAAAAAACCCGTTAGGTATACTTGACCCAAAACACGTCGGGTATCTATCAAGTAACTATTAATCAATTACATTTCGAATATATCAAATAACTGCAAATTATATAAATAAAATAACACGTATATATAAAAAAGTACTCAATTGCATAATGACAAATATAGCGTATATCAATAATTGATATATTTAAAAAAGGAAAAGAAATTATATCGGATGTACAGTCGGGTTAACAGGCAGACTTTATAGGGTAATCGGGTTGGGTAGACCGGTATATCAACAAATCGCAAAACCTGTACTAAACCCGCGAGAAAAAAACTAATCCCAAGACCAATCCATACTCGATTACCATCCCTAGTCGCCAATGGTCATGAATCCGAAGGTTGTCGTTCCAATTCTTCTAGGTTTTCACCATGCGACCTCGCCGAAGGGGCACACTCTTCCTCGTCATATCATAGGGGTTATAACGCCAAGAGAACCATATTGCGGTACACTATAGATAAATTTCCTTTTATTACTATAGATACACTATAGATAATAATACATATATTATTACTAATAAAACTATCGTCAGTCATCATTTAATAAAAGTTTGTGAAGGAACTTTGACGTTGGTAAGAGTTTCAGCGGATTTTACTAATGAATCACTGACGGATTAGTGATGATGTTTAACGACATATCTTTGCCGGGTTTCAGATTTCTTTTTATTTTAAGGTGTGATGGATTGTTTATCATAAATGGATATGTTGAATCACATACACACATAAGTCAAACCAATATTTTTTTTTTTGTAAATTCATACACACATACATGGACCACAATTTACTGAAAAGTCATGATACAATGTATGGGAAAAATAATAATTGTACTATCAGAGACCTCATCCCTGACGGGAAACACCGCCCCTCCCGTCTTCCCGTTGGTGCCATCGGGGAATTCTTCCCGTTCACCCTGAATGCCTCTCTCTCTCTCTCTCTCTCATCTCTCTCTCTCTCTCTATGGGGATGGATAGGAAACCATTTCATGTTGACAGCAGAAGAAGAAGGTGATGAGGTGGAGATGGAGGAAAGGGGACCATACCCCATAGTCGTATGCATCATTTTAGTCCTTGTGGTTTGACATGATTTATCACTTCGGTCTAAAAAGTTTGTTTTAATCCTTTATGTTACTGACGTTTGTGATTTTTTGTCATATTCTTCCAATCCACTAACTCCATCTACAAAAGTCGGTTAAGTAAGGAGTATTTTGGCCACTTTACATATATTTTTTTGTTTTGCCATTTTCATCCGTCCCTTTTTACGTTTTTTCCGTTCAATCTCATATATATATATATAACTTATAAATATAATTATTGGGATTACATCCAAAGTTTTGAAAAATGTTTATTTTATGAAAATCCCAGCAAAAAACACTCATGGTTCATAAAAGTGAGTAATAAGATTTATAAAGATGGAATTCCAAGTTGGTTCCAAAAATGGTTCATTTTATATGGTCCATCGGTTCAAATCCTTCCTGAACCATTCAAAGGTCTCTACCAAGAATGGGTAGCAGTTTCTCCAGACCTTATAGAAGCCGAGTATAATAAAACTTGGTTTGAGGGAATAGCCTCGATGTACTTTTTTATAGAATTCTCCATACCATGGATTTTGAGATGGAAACCCACAACAGTTTATACCCTGCGGGATAATATTCCCTGTCTTAAAAGAACTTCTTATACAAAGTTCTGGTAAAAAATGACAAGAGTTAATAACTCTACAAAAGAATTAGAAGGTCAAGACACAATAAATTTGATCACCAATAAAACTGAGTATTATAAATCTCAGATTGATAAAAGACAACAAAGATAGCTTCCGAGTCCTTTTGAACAAATGTCAAGATGAATTCAAGATAAGCAATCAGTCTTCGTAGCCTCAAAGGCTGAAATTCTTTCATTATACAAGGAGGAAATGAAGAAGGAATTAAAGAAGTTTTTTGAATCAAGTAATGAAAGCTCCTCCAAAGCAATGTCAATCTCATCCACCAGCCAAGAAGATGAGAACCGTTTCTCGTGTTTAGCAGGAGAATCTCAACCAATAGAAGATATTCCAGGAATAAGTCTGGATGATGATCTAGAAGCATATCTTCAAACGGTGGTAGAAGAATTTACCCCAAAGAAAGAATCCAAAGATGAGGTAAAAAAAGACTAATAATTGAGCCAACACAAAGACCCCACTCATAATGGGCATCTTTGAAAAATGGGAAAAGCTTTAGCCATCATACGGCATCAAGGACAATTATAGAGTCCTCTTTTTCTTTTGCTTTTTTGTCCGTTCTTCTTTTTATATTTGTTTGTTTCTCTTTTGTATTTCTATATATAGGGCTAGTTTGTAAGGAAGGAGGCACGCTAATCTTTAGCCCCTCTCTTCTCTCTCTAAATTCTGCACTTGTAAAATATTTGAAGCATATTAAATAAAATCTTCCGACTTTGAAGATCCCTCCGGTGTTCCAAAGTAAGAATTTTAATTTTGATTTCTTTATTATAATCATGATGGGCTAAAGCCCTTAAAGTATTGAAACATGGCTCAATAAAGTCTTTTGATAACATGGTCCTAATATTATAAAAGAGTTTTTGGTTAAAACATAAACTGGCAGGGTTAAAATTTTAAACTGGCAATTAATGAACTAAGGGAACCTTCGTCCACGTTGTATCCCGTTTTTATGAAATTGTTAGGGAATTTTAGTGTGACTGGTTTTAATTTGCCTTATAAGTTAATTTGACGGGTTTTAATTCTGTAAAATTAATAAACCTTCTTTTGACGGTTTATGTTTTGTAAAAATTCATACCATATACCCCTTATATATATATATATATATATATATATATAGGGGACCGCTAAAATGAAAACCACCTCCAGTTGTAAAAACCGCGAGAACCAGTTTCTAACCATTAGATATTCAAGATCAATGGATGAGATTAAAAGTAGTTAATATTAAGGGTGGAGATACAATAGGAAGTTTATTTGGCTAGGAAGGCTAGGAAGTGATCTTGACCATCCATTTAATTAATCAAGGGCTAAGATTAAATGAATGAAATTGAAGCAAAAAAAAAGAGGCGCGTGAGTTTGTTAGGGGCATTCTAGTCAATCCAGCACAATAGTTTATCTCTCATCCAATTCCCCCCCCCCCCATTATTTAAACGTTAATAACTTTTTCATACGACATTATTTTTTATAAAAATTGCACAAAAAAAAAACAGCGTTTTTTTATCTTTAAAACGAGTATACTATTCCTATATTTTCGAATTTTTTTTTTGAAAACCCAGTTGCGTAAAACGCAATGAAAAAAAAACGTAAAAAATGACTTTTTCTAAAACGCAACGCACAAAAAACACAAAGAAATGTCTTATTTCTAAAACGCAATGACCAGAAAACACAAATAAATGTCTTATTTCTAAAACGCAATAGCCTAAAAACACAAAAGAAAGTGTACTTTATAAAACGCAATGCACCCAAAACACTTAAAAATGTCTTATTTCTAAAACGCAATGGCCAGAAAACACTTAAAAATGTCTTATTTCTAAAACGCAATGCCTAGAAAACACATAAAAATGTCTTATTTCTAAAACGCAATGGCCTAAAAACACAAAAGAAACTGTTCTCTCTAAAACGCAATGAACTGAATACACATAAAAATGTGTTTACCTAAAACGCAATGAGTAAAAACACTTCAAAAATGTTTTATTTCTAAAACGCAATGACCAGAAACTGTTGTTCACAGAACCAGAAACTGTCTAAAACGCAATGACCAGAAACTGTTGTTCATAGAATCAGAAACTGTCTAAAACGCAATGACCAGAAACTGTTGTTCACAGAACCAGAATCTAACTAAAACGCAATGACCAGAACCTGTTCTTTATAGAACCAGAAACACTGTCTACGAATGCAGTTTTCCAGAGGCAATTTACAGAAAATTAATTTTTCTGATGCATTTTTATTACAGCAATTTAATAGGAAAAAAAATTTTCCGAGCTGACCTGGGGCTGCCGCCCCTGGGACACCGTTACCAGGGGCGCTGCCCCCGGACCCCCGCCAAGATCGTAAAACGCAATGACTAAATCAAAAACCCAGATCGTAAAAATGAAATTAAAGAATTTCTTACATGAATCTAAATGATTTCTTCAACAATTGACGAAGTTTGAATGATTGAAACACTTATCAGCGCTCGAATCGAACGAATCGAGTGATTATCTCCAAAATCACCGGAAAAAAACGAGTTTTTTTATGAAATTAAACTGGGTTTTCTTCAAAAAAGCTGAAGAACACGTTGATCGGGTGTTTGAATCATTGATTTGTGATGAAAATCGCACTATAATGTAGTGATTATTGAGATAGAAAGTGAAGAAATGGTTGAAGATGATGGGTTTTGAAAATGGTGGGTTTTGAAGTTACTAGGTTTTGAAAAGGAAGAAGAAAGGTTGGATTGACTAAAATACCCTTTTTCTTTATTTTAAATGTTGCCACATGTCCTAATCCTATTGCTTCCTACACTTCCTAGCCAAAATAAACTTCCTATTTGATCTTTTCCCTTAATATTAATATTAAATAGTTTTTGTCTTATTATGTCTTTAATATTTAAATCCAAAAGGGTAATATAGTAAAATTACTTTTTTTGTCTTTTAGTCTTTATTATTTTTTATTACTTTTTTTGTTTTATTATATTACTTTTTATTTTTTAAACAGAATTTTTTTATTAAAAATCATTTTTAAATTCAGATTTTTTACAAAACAAATTTATTTTGCGCGCCGGTTTTTGCAAGCCGTTTTTACGCTCGGCTTTTTCAAGCGCCGTTTTTAACGCGTATTTTTTTCACGCCCGGCTTTTTTACGCGCCGGTTTTTGCACGCCGTTTTTAACGCGTCGTTTTTTACGCGCCGTTTTTAACGCGCCGTTTTTTACGTTTTACGATTTACGTTAAAACTTTTTACGTTTTACGTAAAACTTTTTACGTTTTACGTTTTTTCGTTTTACGTTTTACGTTAAAAAAGTTTACGTTTTTACGTTTTACGTTAAAAAGTTTACGGTTTAACATTTTTTTTACAAAAACATTTTTACGCAACACGAACGCACCCAGAAAAAGCAAACCTTTTACGTTTTTACGTAAAACCTTTTACGTTTTACGTAAAACCTTTTACGTTTTACGTAAAACCTTTTACGTTAAAAAGTTTACGGTTTAACATTTTTTTTACAAAAACATTTTTACGCAACACGAACGCACCCAGAAAACGCAAACTTTTTACGTTGTACGTAAAACTTTTTACGTTTCACGTTTTACGTAAAACTTTTTACGTTTCACGTTTTACGTAAAACTTTTTACGTTTTACGTAAAACTTTTTACGTTTTACGTTTTACGTTTTTACGTTAAACAGTTTACGTTTTACGTTAAAAAGTTTACGGTTTAACTTTTTTTTTTTACAAAACTTTTTTTACGCAAAAACGAACGCACCCAGAAATCGCATACTCGGGAGGTGTCTCAGATATATCGTTATCATCATCGACTAGAGGGGGAAAAATACAAAAACATCAAAACAAAGTGTATCTCGAAAATAAAACGGGGTTTGGCTCAGATTATCCGATAATAAAAAGGCTGCAAAAGTGGGGTTGCAGGTTAAAAAAACCTACCCTCCGCCGTCCTTGCCGCGCCATCGTCATCAAAATCTACGTTTTTTTTTTGCATCATCGCCACCCAAATCCAAAACGGATCAAACCCCACATAGTTCACTATTCGAAAATCTACCAAAAAGCCCCAGGAAAACCCACAGATTCAAACATTCAAAAATCACCCAGCAAAAACCCAGCAAAAATCACTGTTGGAATCTACCAAAATGACTCTTCAAAACATTCAAACATTCAAACTCACCATCAAAACCCAGCAAAAATCAATGTTCCCAGCAAAAATCAATGTTTGAAAATCTACCAAAATTATTGTTCAAACATTGAAACATTCAAACCCACATATTCTAACATTCAAACATTCAAAAAATCACCAGGAAAAAAACATTAATAAAGCATACCCAAAAATCTAAGAGAAACAGTGCTAACCAAACACCACCACCGTCGCCGTGAAAAACACACCACCGCCACCACTGTCTCCGTCATTCCTCACCACCACCACCGTCTCCGTTGCCATCAAAACCCACCGCCACAGTCGCCGCCAAAACCCACCGCCACAGCTGACACATCGACTTCCAAACACCCCACCCCCATCGACTTCCGAACACCCCATCCCCAACACATCGACTTTCGAAGGGGGCGGCGAATGGCGGCGGTGTTGATGTCGCCGGAATCTGATGAAGATGATGAAGAGTTGCTTTGAGAGAGGATGAAGCTTCATTAAAATCTTCATCAGGAGAGTGAGTTTCAAAAATGAAGAGAGAGAGAGACAAAGAAGCCTTTTAAAGAGATGAGTTTCAAAATGAAGAGAGAGATAGACAAAGAAAGCTTTTAAATGATCTGACAAATTGAAAAGGGTATGGTTTTAATTGAGGAGAGAGGTATAGATTTGACATTTGGGGTAAATGACCAAACTACCTTTTTTGTTGGAAGAATATGATTGGTGGAGAGTGGTTCTCATGGTTCTTACAACTGGAGGTGGTTCCTATTTTAGCGGCTCCCAATATATATATATATATAGGATAAAGATCATTACAGAACACTTATTATTACGAGAACAAAAAGAACAACTCTAAATGGCTAAATTTTGGGATTTAAGATTCATATTTCTTAAATTTTATGCTTCTTACATTCATATGTGTATTATATATACATAAAAAAATCATATATTTTTCCATACACATAGTCTACATACATGTAGGTAATTTAGCCTACACATAACCTACATGTGTGTAGGTTATTTAAAAACTGAAGGTTTTTCATTTTTTGTTTTAAATTCTAGTGTGAGAAACTATAAATCTTACATTTATAACATTTTCATTTACTTTTTAGGTTTTTAGGATTGAAAAAATGAGTGATTTATTTTGTTCTGCGTGTTCTCGCAATATTTAGTGTTCTGCATAGAACCTTCCTCTATATATATATATATATATCAGGATTCGGTTCAGTTAGGAACCACCATGAGTTGGGCCACCAATTTTGCACAAAACGTAGATGAAAATGTTACAAACACATCTGTAAATACAAAAAAAAAAACAAATAAAAATTGTCGAGTTAATAGTTACGCCCGTTGTAAATTTTATTTACGCATTATGTAAATTTTGTTTACGGCGATGTAAATATTTGCATGAGCATTTTTTTCTGTAACAGGTGATTTTTTTAAAATTTTTTTTTTTGAAAAAACCTTTGGGTAAGTCTAGTTCTCATGGTTTTCACAACTCAATGTGGTTCTCATTTTACCATTTTCCTATATATATATATATATAGGGGAAGATCAAATGAGAAGAAAATCAATTTAAGAAGAAAAAAAGAAAAACGTATAATGGTAAAACATTAAATAGTTTATAACTTATCAAATTAATCCTTCTCTATCTAATAATTAGTTAATTTCATTTTATCCTACATATATCCTACACATTATCGAATTTTATACTACACATGTCGTAATTTATCCGATACTTTATCCTACACAACTCGTAATTTATTTTACACTACTGTAAATTGATTTTTTTTTGAAAAAAAAAATATATCTTGAAAATAAGTTAGAAATTAAATATAGTTAGCTATTAAAAAGGAAGACTATAAATTAATAATCTATGTAAGTTTACTAATATACGACTACAATAATATTAAATACAAATATTAAATGAAACAAAATAAAGCATTCTTATTGATTGAAATATCTTTTTTTTTCTTAGAAATATTTTCTTCTCATTTGAATTCTCTATTAGGGTAAAGATCCACTAAAAAGTGAGTTTCGCCTAAGTGGCTAAGAAAGATTGTGGATATGACACGTGACACTCCTTATAAGTAGGATAAAAGGGCATTTTGGTCGTAAAACACAAACTTTCACCCTTTTATTTTCTCAAAAAAATACAACACAAAAAATCTAGTACAAAAAAATCTAACATAAAAAATCCAGTACAAAAAATGTAACAAGCCTCAAATAGGTCCCACAACAATCCATAATCGTAAACCCAAGCACGTACGATGAGATTCTGCATGAAAAATCAAAAATAAAAGGTTTAGTGGACTGTCGCGGGCCGCGACAACCTTACACAAACGTCTCGCGGGTCATGAGACTCTCTTAAACCGCCTTGGACACGCGCCGAACACGTGTCATCCACGTGTAAAGTCTACTTGGGGACTAAGTCCAGCTATGCCCTAGATAGAAGGGTCTCGCGGGGTGCGACAGCCTACCCCTAGGGTATCGTGGGGCGTGAGAAGCTCCAACTTCACCTATACATTGAGCACGAAACAAGCTTTCCAAACTGCGCAGAATTCTTTTCTTTCTCTCTCGAATCTGCTCAGTATTTTACCCACAAAATACTCGGAGTACCAAACCTCTGCCCGTTATCAGGGTAATAACTCTAATCACTGGTACGGTACTTTGTCCGATCGATTGAAACCGATCCAATGGATGTTAAAGTGCTACATGCATACGACTATACTTTATCATTCGTTGTGGGTTTTGATCTCGTGATTATCGTTAAAGTTGAATTAAGTTAATACACTAATACGTGTGCATTGTATGTTTAATTAGGAAACCAGACTTTAACCAGCAGGCTAGTACAAATACCCTAAATCTGCAATGTGAGTCATTCTCTTTTTATCAAAATGCTTTGCAAAACCCTAAATATTTTTCAGTTATACTTACAGTGATTAAGTCTTATTATTCTGAAATTACTGCCGGTATGTGGGGTTTTGTATACATTACTTGTCTAGCGTTACTATTGGACGACGAGTTAGCCAATAGTAATATGACCATGAGCACAGGGATTTGCCCCAGTCACAATACTGATTTGAGTACTTGTTAGATATAAACAAATGTAAAAACCCTTAATGCTGTAAATTATAAAAAAATATGTTTTATACAACTGAATGAACTCACCGGTATTTTTCGCTGATCAAATGTTTTTAAAACGCGTTTCAGGGGATTTACTATGAAGCGAAAAAAAAGTACTGTGAAGCACTCCAGCTTAAATAAGTGGCTATGTAAACTTGAATGAAACGTGTTTTTGTAATCAAGGATGTATCCAAGTGAAAATCCTTTATGTAAATACGGGTTTTACCCCACAGTTTTTTAAATGATAATTTCGGTGTTTTGAAACTCTGGTATTTTTCCTGACACCCGGTCCTAATAAGTTTTCCGCTGCGAATTTAATAAACACCGGTACCACTCGTGTCTGCATCACGGCTCCCGTCCGGGGTAGGGTCAGGGGTCGTGACAGAAGGTGGTATCAGAGCCACTAGTTTAAGCTAATTAAGTATTGTGAAAATACTTAAAATTAGTAGTCAGGAAATAGATTAAATGCTTCTGTGAAAGCTGTGATACTAATTAAATATTATATCTCCGATTTTCGGAGTTCATTGTTTTTATTGTTTTTTACTAACAGTATGAGCTCTAGAGAACTAGCAGACGCCTTCCAATATATCTGTTAACAGTACAGATATGGAAACTGCTGAGAATCAATCTGGATACCATGCTGATGCAGATGAACCAATGATCTTCCAAGCACAACCATTACCAAAAGCATCACCAAAAAAGAGGAAAAGAATACTAGACTGGAAAAGAGGAAGGAAGAAGAAAGCGCCAGCTGCACCAAAAACAAAAAGAACAGGAGAAGCAAAAAGATAACTGAAAAAAAGAATCCTTAAGTGGGGATATTGTCCATCTCATTGAGCAAAATCTTATTGAGTTTATCCTCAATATAAACGCCAAAACATGCAAAAAGCACAAATTGCAAACGTCGTTTCTTGGAGATTCAGTTTTGTTATCAATAAAGTTTCACTGAATGGTGTGGACAACATTTTGGACATCTTTCTTAACTGAGGATTAACAATGTTGTCCATCTCATTCAGCAAAACATTATTGAGTTTAGCATGACCAAATTAGAGGTTTAAGGTACTTTTATTTAGTAAAAGGTGTTCTTTTTTTGGCGTTTAGTTTGTGTGTCCAATCTTATATTGTTTGTTATGTAACTTCCAAGTCACATGTTATGCACAAGAAGTAGAAAAAAAGATGGGGAAAAAAATGCTATATAAGAAATACAAAACGCCAAATCCCAATGTGTGTGTGTTAGGTAAAATAAAAAAAATACAAAAACACCAAACTACTCTTCGCTTGCCCTCGAAGACCGTGTCGATTTTCTTTTAATTACGGCATTTTTGCATGTCGATGCGTAGTGTCCGTAGCCTTTGCAATTCTGACACTATCTTTCTTTTGCCCCGGGTTTCGATTTTGATTTCTTTTTTCGATTGCTACCTCCTGTTTGGATGTCTGACGCTTCTGAGATCCAGAACCTTTCGACTTATACCCAACAGGGACTCTTATCGGATTCTTGTCGTTTTTATATTGACCGGTTATCTCCGTAAATCTATCCCTAGTACTAGCGGGAGGAGCAACAATTTGCATATCTTGAACCTTCTTCATATAAGATTGAACATGATCGTTGTATAAGGATAGCTACTCCTTATTACCAGATAAACGGTTCAAAGTATACTCCATTGTAAAAATAATTTCTCGCATCATACTTTGCACATCGGGATCAAGCTCGGTCATATATTCACGACTCATTGAGTATTCGGAAGAGCAATATGGGGAAGCCTCTTTATGCCATCTATTCAAAATGTATTGTTTTGGAAATTCCCTAATATCCAAACTTCTCAAAACATAAAAAATACGTCTACATAACAAACCAAATTGCTTAAAACGCCTGCATGAGCAGCTGCAGGTGCAATTAGACTTACGGTACATTACCTGAAAACTCCAAAACAATATCTATATAAACGCCATGTAGATAATTTTTGTATAAAAGATGAAACAAATAAACAAAACAACTGCATAAAAAAACAAATTAAATGTTATAAAAGAATTTGATAAACGCCATATACAGAAAACGCCAGATAAAAAAAAAACAAAAAACACCATTGTTTACCTCGAATAAGGATGTACAAGGCTGCTGGAAATCATTTATGTAAAACTTAACAAACCCATCGGGCTGATCTGCATAACGTTGATTTATGCAATCCGCAGTTCCGATTAGCTCAGCTTGAACGTCACAAAAAATATTTTTCGTGTATATGTCAGCAGCTTGGCCTTCCAACACTTAGTAATTACTTTTCAACTGGGGGCGTTTGTATCGAGATTCATGATCATTTTTCCGGTGCGTGTGCCGTTGTGCTTCTATAAAAGTTTCGTAATGAGTCATGAACTCAACCAGAGTAGCTTTTGATTTGAACACTTGACCAAAAAAATGATTCTCACTCTCCGACCCCGATGTCATTCGCATAAGGCTCGACAGCTCCTCCGTTCTATAGTATGCAGGGATCCAAGATTCCCTTAGTTGAAAAATATCAGAGTGCCCGTCATTATCTGCTAAATTGAACTCTCCGATAACCTCTTCCCATTCTGATTCAAACTCTTCGGGTGTATGAATATCCGTCTACACAACACCACAAATACGTTCTTTGAAATTGGTGGAATTGCATAACGTAACACCAACCTATGTATAACACGAAAACGCCATGGAAAAAACATATATAATAGACACAAACAAACTTACATGGAAAACAGTAACGAGGTACAGAACGCCATATATATTAAAACTACGTATATCTTAAAACTCCAAACATAAAAATAAGAAAATCAACATTCAGAGAAAGTTTATGCATCACATGCCACATGCATAACTGATGCCTCGTTTCAACAAATACAACAGAAATAGCCTTCTTCATTGCTAGATCTTGGTCAATGACAACAACTTTTGGTTGAGAACCAACAACTTTTAGAGAAACTCTCAACAACCAAATATACGTATCAGCAGTTTCTGACGCCAATAATGCAGCACCAAATGTAACATTGCAGTGGTGATTGTCTATATCAGTGAACGGTACAAACACCATAACATATCTGCATATGAAAACGCCAAATGAGAAATGAGACGATAACAAAACGCCATTGCATGTAAACTCTGCAAAACGCCAATGCATGTAACCAGTGAAAACGCCAAAAGAACAAAAAAAAAATTGAATTATAAAATATTACTTGTTGGAACGATACGTGGCGTCAAACGAAATCACATCACCAAACACGTGGTAATTACGTTTGGCTTGATCATCACACCAAAAAAGTCCCTTCAAATGATTCTCTCCGTCTGTGAAGTAATCGAATGAGAAATTAGGATGTGACTGTTTTTTCATCCAAATATCTCACAACCATCTCAGCGTCATATTCCCGTATAAATGATGCGTGTGAAGTGTGTATATAAGTTTAAGTATATTTTAAGCCCTTTTACACTTTCTTTAGCCAAGTTTTAAATTTATAAAACACGATATTTACTAACACTAAACACACATATGGGCAAGTGCACCCATCGTGAGCGTAGTATAGTGTTGGTAAGATACCGAGGTCGTCCAAGGACACAAGAGCTTTTAGTACCGGTTTATCCTCAACGTCTAATCAAATCAAAAGTTTAGAAAAAGGTTTTAAACTAAGAAAAATAAAAACTAACTAAAAATGCTGAAAATTTAAATAAAAGAAAAACAGATAGACAAGATGAATCACTTGGTTCCGACTCGTGTATAGTGTAACCTTTGATTATTTCCGCACTTTTGCACTTATTTAAGAGATTATCTTAGTTATTGTAGTAGGCCCCTCTTTTGAAGGTGACGTTACCCTCAACCCAGTAGTTTGAGTCAGCAAGGATACAATCCTAAAGGGTCGGATTATTGAAAGATAATTAATTAAGTTATTAATGCAAATTATGGTAGGCCCCTCTTTTGAATGTGACGTTACCCTCGACTAAGTAGTCTGAGTCAGCAGGGATACAGTCCTAAATAGCCGGGTTATAGTATTAATAGTAGTTAACTTATGGGGGGATCAAAGAGTTTGGACCCCCGCCATCCAATACCGTTAAGTATTGAAGGAGGTCTTACTAAATTTGACCCAGGTCCGTTGCAGGACCTCTAAACGCTGAACAACGGCAAGACTCTTATCAAACTGTTCCCTTAACCCCCGACCAGGTAGCCAACATACCTCCATATAGAACGTGGAGATATGAATGGTGAAAATCTTTTATTTTATATAGACAGTAAAATAATGCCAAGACACCACGGACAAACGATAAGGAAGAATCACCTTCAACATAAGAAACTAGTTATTAAAGTCATTAATACAAAACCAAGTAAAAAGTGCGAAAAGATTAAAAATAAAAAGTATTACACTAGACACTTGTCTTCACCAAGTGATGTAAGAGACTTAGGCAAACATGGCCTTGATTGTCAAGAACTCTTACGATCAATCTTGGATCCCGAGATGACTCACACACTCTATGATGGACAATGGATGATGGTGGTGCATGATGGTGTTATGGTGGTGGTGGGTGGTGGGTGAAGTGTGAGAGATGTGGTGTGCCAAGGGATGGTTTGAACTTGAGCCAAGCACTCCTATTTTTTAGGCTGAACAGAAGCTCGGGCATGGCCCCGTGTCCAGTGGGCACGGCCCCGTGTCCACATCCTCTCTTTCTTCATTTAATGCAGCTTGTCTTTATTAGTTGACCACGCCCCCGTGTCCGCTGAGCACGACCCCGTGTGCAGAAGAATCTTTGTACTATGAAGATTTGCCTGGATTGTGCAAATCTTATAGTTGACCACGGCCCCGTGTCCGCTGAGCACGGCCCCGTGGTGGGCAATAGAAGCTTCTACCACTTTGTCTTTTCTGCTGACACTTGGGCACTCCCCCGTGCTGCCTGAGCACGGGGCGTGTTCAGTCTTCTGTCTTCTTGTTTTGCTTGGGAAGATGCTGTCGTGGGGTCGGGCATGTCACGTTTGTTCCTTTTCTTGTATTTATGTTAGATTTTGCTGTCTTTTTGCTTCTTTTGTTAATTTGAGCTCATTTAATCCTGAAAATACAAAAGGAAGACAAAAGCACACTTTTTCCAACATTAGTACTAAAAAAGGGTTAGTTTTATGCCACAATTGATGAAATTTATATGTTGCATTTTGCACACATCAAATACCCCCACACTTGAATCTTTGCTTGTCCTCAAGCAAAACTCCTTATAATGTGGCTTTACACACCCAAATGGAATGGGTAGAAGAGAAAGTTTTCGGGCTTGTCATAGAGTATCGGGATTTCCAAGATTCTTTATTACGTTTTATTTTTATTTATTTACAATCCTATTCGTCATGATTTATTTAAAACTTTTCATAAGTTAAATTACTTATTAGGGCATAACATGCTTCTTTAAAATTCTCTTTATATACAAGTTCACATAGCTCACGGGGGATCACTCAACACTCGGTCGAAGATGTATTTTAGTGAATCTCTCGAGAGCGGCATGGAACTTACTCCTACCATAGGCTTGCCAAGCAATCAATCCTCCTCCTTTTTAACTATATACCTTTGTAAATATCAAGAGGAATTTTTGGGTGAAGGGTTAGGCTTGGGTTAAAGGTAGGTGGTTGGGTTAGTGGTTAGTGGTTAGTAGAAAGGGCGAAAAAGCGTAACAAGCGTCGGTTTTCGTAAGACTTTTTATTTTTGTAACTTTTATTTTGATGAAGCTTTTTATTCAAACAAAGTTATTTTTGATAAACTTGTTTGTTTATTTTCTTTTGCTTCATCATCAACACAATTTTTTTTTTTGAAAGTCATACGGAAAACCGAGCTAGTTACTAAAACAAAGGGTTAAAAATAAAAAAGGTTTTGGTGGGTAAAAGGGTGTTTGGTTTGGGTTAAGAAATGCAAAGGTTTAGGCTCAAAGGGGCTAACTAGGGGGATTTTGGGTAGGTGGTAAAAAAAAGAAAAATAATGGTGTAAAAATAAAAAGGGTTAGTCCTAATGCCTCCATCATTTACTTACTCGGGTTTAAGTTGGTAAGGACCGGGAATGTATCGTCATGGCAAGTTCTAGAGTCGTAAGAACCAAGCGGCTATTCACACAAGAAACGAAAAATGAGCATTTAGTATAATGATATGTATTTGTATGCTTAATAAAGGCTCAAAACTCACTTTTGTGGGAATGGGTTTTTATGTGATCAGGTATATATAATCAAATTTTAACTAAGTTTGCCATGCCTTTTCATAATTTTCTTATGTTGGTTCTTTTTATCACGACGCTATCGGTTGTAAATTTGTAAAAATATAACCTTTTTAGAACTTGAAATTCCCGAATTAAACCTAGACAAGTAAAAAAAATGAAAATTTTTGAAAAAAATGAAAATTTTTGAAAAAAATTTGGGGTAATTAGCGGTTCCAATAAAGTTTTGTGTAAGGCTTGTATTTAGGACTTGCAAGATTCAAGGTTTTAGCATCCCCCCCCCCCCCCACACTTAAATTACACATTGTCCTCAATGTGTCCCAAAAATAAATTTTTAGGTTGATTAAATGTGTAAAAAGGTGTTAAAAAGCAAAAATTTTGTGTTACTGGGCGCTGAACACAGCCCCGTGTTGTCCGGGCACGGCCCCGTGTTCAAGTGCCAGTAACAAAATTAAATCAAGAGAAACAGAAGCCTGGACACGGGGGCGTGTTGGTTGAGCACGGCCCGTGTCCAGTGTACCTGAACTGGGTATTTCTGCAGACTGTGCAGCACGGGGCCGTGTTGGGCGGACAAGGCCCGTGCCGAACTTACTGTATGTGAAGAAATTTTGTCGGATGGTCCTGTTTTCCTGCATGGGGTGCTGGTTCAAGCTTCCCTTGTATCCTTTGCCATCTCAAGTGTGTTTTATTTATTTCAACACCATCCAAACACCAAATTAACTAAAACCATCATTCATTAAGTCATAGAGAGAATTACATGATAGTCCTAAAAATGAAAAATAAAGCAGAAAATAAAAGTTAAAAGTCCTAATATTAGATAGGTCAAGTGATCCGTAAAATCTCCCTAAGGAGCCTACTTCTACAATAAGAACCAAAATTCCGGAAATAGATTTCCGGTCTAAAAGCCTTGTAGAACTCCAACCCGAGCGGTGTCCCTTAGATGTTGCTAGAGCCATTCTTCTATCTCCCTTGGGAGTAGGGAGGCGGCTTCATGTTCCACAACATCTTGTGGAGGGGGAGTTACACCAATCGGAACCCCTTGTAGTATGTCTCGAGGGGGCTCCGGATGCATGGCGTACCACTCGGCCGGTATGATGATTTCAGGAACCACATTCCATGCCCTTTGGGTAATGATTGGTACCAAAGGATGAGAAGCGAGAATGTTCAACCTTTGGTACAAAAGGTTGACCTCTCGAAGACATCCTTCTAGTCCCACCGTCAAATGATTAAAATACGGTCAACCAATGCCTCTTCCACCCTTGTCACTTCATCAAGGGCCTCTCTTAAGGCGTAAACATAGTTTACAAGAGAATCTTCAACCGTTGATGATCTTCTCCCCTGCCGGTTGTTTCTGGAATGCGACGAGGAGTTTCCGTTTGTTCTGCTTGCCATTCTGAGAAAACAAACCGAAAAGAGTTCAATTCTATGGGACCAGTACTTCGGACACGGCCCCGTGTTCAGACATATGCAGGATTTAGGAACAAGGAATCTTGGGGTTTTAAATTGTTTTCATGATTTTTAAAGCATTTTTGAACAGAAACAACTTAAAACCTTGTAGTAGAACTCATTATAAGCAAGATTCCATGTATAAAAATCTAACAAACATCTCAACAAAGCTTGAAATTATGCAAGTTTCAAGCTTTAATGGAAGTACAAGAAAGATTGAAGAAGATGATCATGGATAAAAGAGGAAAGGACAAGAAGATAGTTGAGAAACTTCTTTTAGAAAATACCTAGGATGGTATGTGAGAATATTCTCCAAATCTCTGTCCCTGGAATGGTTCAAATGTGCAGGATTCTTGGCTGCATTTATAGAAAATGACAGTACGTTTCACACGGCCCCGTGTCGGCTGGACACGGCCCCGTGTGCAGATGGAATCCTGACACATTTTTGTCCGTATTCTGATAAAATCAGAAGGGAATCTTTGGGTGGACACGGGGGTGTGCTGACCTGGACACGGCCCCGTGTCTAGAAGCTGTCTTAAGGAATTCGTCTATTTTCAAGGAACTTCTTTAGATCGGGTGGTTCCTTACTGGATGGAACAACCCCAAAGTGCCTAAGATACCTTAGTTGCTCTAGATTAAGACGAGAACGCAAGAGGTTGTCGGTGAGGGTGATTCCTATGCTATATGTAGGTGGACAAGTCCAACCCTTTCCCGGGCTCTCGTTAAAGAAGGTGTATGCCGAATCGCTCAGGTCTATGTATGCATCGAATGAAGTCGATGGGGAGTCCTTCATGGCACAATCGACACAGGGACGACTATGTCTCAAGTCCTCACTAGAGTTAGAAGTATCGTCGGAAACAACGAAGTTGTTTGAATGCGATTCCAACACTTCTATGTAAAAGTGGGATCGGAAGCGTGTGTGTTCTGTGAGGAAGCTCCTGAATCCGTTGACCATATATTTATAGCCTGTTCTGTTTCGATGAGGATATGGGCAAAATTCTGGAGGTGGTGTGGTATGCAGTTTTTCTTTGCTTTCAGCTTTAAAGACCTGTTGGAACACTACATGGTTTCTGGTATGGATAAGAAGAAGAATAAGTTGGTGCATATGGAGAGCGAGAAATGATAAAGTGTTTGGTAATTGAAGATACGATGCTTGGGAGATTATGGGCTCTATTAAATCGTTGGGGTATCTTTGGGCTAAACATAAGGGTAAATACGGAGCTCTTAGTTGGGCCGAATGGTGTAATTCTTCTGTATACATAACAGGTTTGTAATTGTGGTTTGTCCTCTTTTGAGGTGTGGTTGTCACTGCTGTTTTTGATAGGGTGTTTTGATGTGAATAAAAGTAATTTAAAAAAAAAAAAACTTACGCAGACATGTAAACGTCTGTGGGTTAGAAACCTAAACATCTAACTAAATTTAGCTATTTAAAAATATAGAGATTTTGATAGGGGTGTGCACGATTCGGTTCAGTTATTAGCATTATCCGTAACCGTAACCGAAGTCATCGGTTAATCAGTTCGGTTAATTCGGTTAATTTATCGGTTTTCGGTTCTGTTCGGTTAATTTTCGGTTAATAACCAATTCAAACAAGGACTAATTTTTTTCTTAGAAATACATGTAATGGAGGTATAAATACATGAAATAGATGTATAAATACATGAAATGAATGTATAAATAAATGAAATGAAGGTATAAATGCATGAATAGATGTTTAAATACATAAAATAGAGGTATAAATAAATGAAATGAAGGCATAAATAAATGAAATAAAGGTATTATTACTTGAAATGAAAGTATAAAACATGAAATACATGAAACAGAGGTATAAAAGCTAGAATATATAAAAAAATAAATGATTCGATTCGGTTAATTTTGGTTAACCAATAGAGGTATTATTACATGAAATGAAAGTATAAAACATGAAATACATGAAATAGAGGTATAAAAGCTAGAATATATAAAAAAATAAATGATTCGATTTGGTTCGGTTAACTGATGGTAAAAAAAATATCCGTTAACCGACTTTCAGTTAATTCGGTTTCGGTTAACGGTTCGGTTATTGCACACCCCTAGATTTTGATGAGTGATGGATGCGTGTAGAGTTTTAAGCACTCAACATTTACATTCGTAGCCCTTAGGTAATAATATATGAAGTACTTTGCACCTAAATAATTTAGCTATTTAAAAATATAGAGATTTGGATGCGTGTAGAGTTTTACACTCAACAATTACATTCGTAGCCCTTAACTAGATAATAATTAGATAATAATATATGAAGTATTTTGCACCTAAATATATTATAGAGTAAACTAGGGTTATGCGCCGCCTGTGTTGCGGGGAGCTAAACTGAATATTTCCTAATTTAATAACATGTACGCGTTTATTTCGGTTACTTATACATGCTACTTGTAACATGATCTCAAAAAAAGATGCATTGAGTCAACCAATTAAACGAAAAGACTATCATAGTTATGCTTAACAAATAACTAAAACAATGGCAAGCATGTAATTTAGAGCTGGGGGCAAAACAATAATTTGTGAGGACCAATTAGCGAGTGTTAGGCTGTTGGGACGAATAAAAACAATATTGAGTGAACCAAGTAAAATAAAACACTACCATAGTTTTGCTAAAAAAAACGATGGCAAAATTGCAATTTTGAACTGGTGTGAAATCGTAATTTTGAAATTGAGGCAAAATCATATTTTGAACTGATGGCAGACAATAATTTTATTTTGAATTGGGGGCAAAATCGTAATTTTTAGATGAGGGCAAAATCGTAAATTTTTAGCTGGAGGCAAAACAAAAATTTTATTTTGAACTAGGGACGAAATCATAATTTCAAACTGGGGATAAAATCGTAATTTGGCAAGACTATAGCGGGGGCAAAAGCATAATTTTATTTTGAAATGAGGGCAAAATCGTAATTTTAACTGAGGGCAAAATAAAAATTTTATTTTTAACTGAGAGAAAAATCGTAATTTTAAACTTGGGATAAAGTTGTAATTTAGCAGAAGTTATAGACAACTATTATAAACTTATTAATAAAAGAAAATAGCACCGGCACTTTTAGCCAATCACAAAACAAAACTATTCAGAAAAAAAAAGGTGGCCGCCCAAACCCACCATTCAGAAAACAAAACTATTGCCCCTCATGGGGTTTGTTTGTATACGTTGAATAATTACAAGGTAAATTACAATTTGTCTCTTTGTTTTTGCAACAAAAATTACTTTGCCTCCTGATTTTATAACTTTAGGTTTTGATACCCCATACTTCATTTTTCTTGCACTTTGTCTCCCTCTGTCAAAGAACTGTTAGATTAAATTTGAAATACATGTGAAATGACCAAGTTACCCTTTTGTCTTTTCAGTATGCCTCCCCATGGTTTTAATTTTTAATTTTTTTTAAAAATAAAACTTCATTAAAACAAACCTCCGACCCAAATGAGCAAGAGGCCAATATAAGACAACGCCCCCGACCCAAACGGGGAAAGGGCAAAAATTACAACATATACATCGGATATTTACACCATTCCTTCCAACTAATATTTTTTACAAGACGATCTACTTTTAGTCCACCCAAAACCTCTCGATTTAATCTCTAACATAATGTCTTGCAAACTTCTCCCGATCTTATTGAATACCAACTCGTTTCTGCTTTTCCAAATACAGTAACACGCGATAATAACCAAACCCCGAATAATCTTTTTCCCACTCTGGTTAGAATTATGAATATCCATTAAGTCTTTGAATTCGAAAGCAAAGATCGGCGGAATGTTACACCAAGCACTGATAGCTGCCCACGCCTGGATAGCCACCGTACAAGCTGTAAACAAATGCTCCACTGTTTCCTCACACTCTTCGCAGAAAGGGCATAAAACCGATGAAATATCCACGTTCCTTCTTCTCAAATTTACTTTGGTAGCCAGTCTATCTAAATTACCTCTCCATGCCATAATGTTACATTTTATTGGGACCCATTTACTCCACTCGAATTCCGGGAGGTGACTTCTTTCCCTATCGGAAATTAAACTGAATTCACCGAAAACCCCTACTGTCTGTCTACATCCCATAACCACATATCTTTCTCATTTGACAATCTAACCATGTTGATGACATCTTGACATTCCTGCAGCTCCATATCTGATTCGGGTTGTCTAACCTAATTCCAGGAGTATCCACCATTTCATTGTCTCTGCCCCATTCTCTCTACAACCCTGCAAGACTTAAAAGACTCCAAGACAAACAGATGAGGTCATCTTTCCACGAACGGGAGATTACCCACCCAACTGTCTTAACTAAAAACGAATATCATCTCCATTCCTCACTTTACCCAAAATCACCAGATTTATACTTTTCCCGTCAAATTTCATTTTGGAAATCAGTTTCACAATATTATTCCAACAACCCGTATATATGCCGTTTATCGGAAGAAAGCCTCTTTGGTTATTTTTATAGTGACAAGCTTCCACCACTTTCCTCCATAAACTATTAACCTCAACCTTATATCTCCAACCCCACTTAAACAAGAGCGCCTCATTGAATTCTTTAAGTCTATTAATACCCAACCCCCCTTTTTTCTTAGGCCAAGTTGTCACACCCCGACCGCGTAAAACAACAAACCGTGGCGAAAACGTCGGGGAGTCGAGTAACAGAATTATTGTTTCATAACACATAGTATTTAAAGTTTGGTGTTTAACTCTGATAAAAAAATTTCCTAACTACGGTCCTGATGTATTCCGCTGCCATATTAATAAACACCGATACCACCTGCTCTGCGTGCTCGCGGCACCCTCCTCCCGGGTCAGGGGGTCGGGGGCTATGACACACACGGCCAAAAACGAATCATCCACAAATAGATAATTGATTTTCAAAATCGTTTTGGAAATTTTGTGTTCTTGTTTTGGTAATCACCTAAGGATATATGATGTTTATTGTTTTAAGATCTAAACATAAGATAACTTGTGTTAGGGTCCTAGGAAGGTTATAGTCTAGGTCAAAGCATTACTAATAACCTAATTCCCTATAACCATGAGCTCTAATACCAACTCTTCTGTCACATCCCGACCGCGTAAAACAACAAACCACGGCGGAAACGTCGGGGAGTCGAGTAACAGAATTATTGTTTCATAACACATGGTATTTAAAGTTTGGTTTTATTAAGATAGATGTTTACATTGTCTTGGAATTAACTAAAAACATAACATAAATTAAAGTGTCTTGCTTGATTTTAAGTCACTAAGGCCCAAGTCCGCCTAAGTGTAGCATGATCAACCTCAAACATTAGCTCCTGAAACACATGTGAAAATAGGTACGTCAGCATAAAAATGCATGTGAGATACATAGGTTTTGTTGTTGAGGATTCATGACTTGAAAGTTAAAATAAATGTTTAACGACAAGTAGTCATGAACCTTATAAAAGGTTTTCTTTTATAAAATCATATGAAAATCAGATGTTATAAAAGAATGTTGTATGGTTAAATAAATAACCAATGAAAATGAGTTGTATAAAATATGTCTTGTTTTGAAATAAAATATCATGTCTTGTGTAAAAGATGCTTTGTATAAAAATTTCATATCTTGTCTTTGTCGAAGTGGTTTAAATAACGCTACGATATGTAATATAATAAAAACACTTATATATAGGAAGTACCAGCGGCGTATCCACCATGCTTTTATCATATTACAACGTTTCGTTATTTAAATCACTTATCAATAAACAATAAAATAAATGTCTTGTTTAAACCAATGTCAAATGTCATGTGTAAACAATGTCAAATGTCAAGTATAACCATGTCTAGTGTAACAAATGTTGAGTAATAACCAATGTCATGTATGGTGAATAAAAAGTCTTTACTCATACCATATGTAATAATGTCATGTATGACCAAATGTCTAGTGTAACCAAATGTCATGTACAAAACAATGTCTTTGAATAAACAGAAGTTTAAATCAAAAGTTAAGTTTTGAAAACCAATGCTTTTATTGATACGAACATTTATGTGGTTTTGTTTATCGCATAATTCAAGCCTTGAGACTGTCGGATAAACCCTTATCAAGTCAAAGGTTTATCAAAAATGTATTCGGATTCTGTCATTCCCTACTTCCAAACAAACCTAGGAAACTGGGAACGAGATTTGTCAAGTCCTATGGCACCATTACATACTACCGAGCGGCGTGATCAATGTTAATGAATGTATCATGTCTCGTTAAACATACCAAATGTCATAATCAATGTAAGCATGTCATGTAAAATGTCTTTGAAACCATGTACTAAGTATGCTAAGTCAACATACGAAGTAGAAATGTCTATGAAAATCAATGTGCTAGCATGCTCAGTCAACATACATAGCAAAATGCAATGTAAATCAATGTGCTCATATGCTAAGTCAACATATGCCACAAAAGTATCTTTGAAATCAATGTGCTAGCATGCTCAGTCAACATACATAGCAAAACATAACTGAAATGATGTACTATATGTGTACTAGATTAACATAGCAAGTATATGTCATGAAAAACATGAAAGCATGAAAGTAACAAACAGGCACATGTGTATCACCCCAAAATATTTGTAAAAAGTAAAAAAGGGGTCTATGTACTCAAGCGGCACCTAGTATTGAATCACTATGTTAATAAATCGGGACCTAAACCGGTGGATCGGATAGAATGAGGTCTTGTAAACCAAATGAGTGTTGGAACTCATATGAAATGGTTTCACAAAGTCTACATTCTGATTAGAAAGTAATCCTAAGTGCTTGTGATCCGTTACGACTCGTTAAGGTAGTTTACGCTACTTTAACGTGTCGTTTGCGCAAAGGCACGTTCGAATGGTCTAACTAGTCTTATGATAAGTCTTATATGCCTAAATATGTTTAATAATGTTGCAAGATCAGTTTAGGTGTCAAAATTTAGGTTACATATGCTTAAATTGAATTTATGCGCAAAAAGGGCATTTTGGTCATTTTCCTAAGGCATATAAACTACCTATCATACAACTAACCGAACGAAGTGACCATAAGGTATAACCTCTGGAGGTTATTACCTATACAACTATGGTCACAATATGTGTTTGGTCGGATCCTAATGATCGACCAAACGGGTCGGGTTTGAAAGTCTAAGCGGTGGTTAAGACCGCTTGACTTACGACCCTAAATAAGCTCTAAACTGGAAGTGACGAGCTAAACATGTTAAAACATGTTTAACCAAGTTAGAAAACTGATTTGGTATCAAAACAAAGTGTTTTGATACCCGAAAATAGTTCCGTCACAAAATGCACATAAACGTGCATTTTGACCGAAACTTTGACTCGTCACTACGACTAGTCAACGTGGTAATCAGTAGGTATAGTCGCAAGGGACTATAACCATCGTGATTATTATCACGTTGCAAAGTTCAATTGAACTTTGTCTTAACCAATTCATGGTCAAAGCCGAAAGTCAAATCTCTTTGACTTTTAGCTTGAAATAGCTAAAAATAAATAAACAAGACTAGGAAGAACACTTACAAGTGTTCTAGGATGAAAAGATGACTAAGAAAACTCAGGTAGGAAGCATCCAACAAATGTGGTAGCCTCCACTTAGAGTTTAGGAGATAAAAAAGATCAAATGAGCAAGTTGTGAGGTTAATGGAGGTGGGTATTTATAGTGTTTCATGGATTTACAAGATCTTGCCAAGTGTTTATGTGGTCACCAAGGAAGGATCATGGCCCTACAAGTGTGTGGACATGAGTAAAAGCCTTGGAGAACACTTAAAATAGCCCACAAGATAAAACACGAGGTTGGAAAACAAGTTGCAACAGCTGGGAAGCTGTTTTGAAGCTTCTGGTCTGAATAATCTCGCCCCCCGCGACCCAGATGAGTCTTTCTGTCGCGCCAGGCGAGCCAGGTCTGGTCCAGACTTTCAGTTTTTGGCAGAAACAGTCCCTGCATGCTCCAAACTTGTTTTTCGACGCGTTTAACCCCCGTTAACCCAATTTCAAGGCTTTATAAGGATGTTAAAGCATAGGGGACTTAAAATATGCTTGGAAATGTTGTGGATGTCGGTTCGTTTGGTCGTACGATCGCGTTTTTGGTTAATTACGACGAAACTCGAACGGACGCGAAAACGATCCAAATTACTCAACGAATGGTATTTTTGCATTCCCATCACTAAAATACAATATTTTAATGATTACAAAAAAAATGGATGTACGGATATGGTCAGAACGCAAAATATGCGCGAAATTGCATACTTTCGCAGTTTTGACGCTTTTAGTCCCTGTGACCAAATAAGCTTATCTTTCACAAACCGAACCCCTCAAAACTTATTTCTAAGTTATGTAAAGGATATTTAGGGTATGTTTAGCTTATGTCACTGTTTTGGAGTGTACGTCGCTACGCGAATTGGCAGACTTTTGCAGTTTGTCGTAAATAGTCCATATGATTGAATAAACTTGTTTTTGCCGTACCGAATCCTTCAAAACTTATTTCTAAGCTATGTAAAGGATATTTAGGGAATCTTTAGCTTATGTCACTGTTCTGGAGTGTACGTCGCATTAAACTGATTACGTTTACGTAACATTTTGCGTATAACTTTCCAGAAATTGTTTAAGAGTTTGAAATTGAACAAAAATTAAAACGTGCAAATGTCAAACATAAATAAACAAATATTGGGATCAAAACACATGTTTCATTGATAATTGAAAATTGTTCAGAGTTGTACAATGATTACATAAGCACAGATGTCACACAAGTTATCCATTCCCACGCCACCCAGTTCATTTTGTAATTTTCACTAGAGCCCGCCCACAAAAACTTTCTCATCTTAGCTTCGAGGATCTTAATAATACTGATTGGGGCTTTATATAAAGAGAAGTAATATATAGGCAGGCTCTCCAACACCGCATTAATCAACGTAAGTCTCCCCCAATAGACATAGTTTTAGCTTTCCAAACCGATAGTCTTTTATCAAAAATCTCCACAATAGGATCTCAATTGCTAGATCTATTCATATTGGACCCCCACCGTGATACCCAAGTAAGAAAGCGGAATATTATCAATATTACACCCAATAACATTAGCAATAACTTTAACTTCCTCGTTATCCACCCCTAGCCCATATAAGTTAGATTTATGAAGATTAATTTTAAGGCCCGAACACAAGTAAAAAATTCTGGGGCATCTAGCCACGTTTGACATATTAACCCTTCCCAATCCCCCAAGATTAAAGCATCGTCAGCATAAAAAAGGTGAGAAATGACCGGACGTTGTTAGGCGTTTGAATGCCTTTGAAAAAACCCTCCTGCCCCGCTTTGCTAAAATGTTAGATAGGGCTTCCATAACCAACAGGAATAGAAATGGAGACAAAGGAATTCCCTGTCTGATCCCCTTGGAACAACTAAATTCAAATGTAGGAGATCCGTTCACAAGCACCAAGGATCTAGCCAAGGCTAAAACCCTTTCCACCCATTTACACCAAATATAAGGGAAGCCCATGTGTTCCATTATATCCAGCAAAAAATCCCAACAAACGTTGTCATAAGCCTTTTCAAAATTGATTATTAATAGGAAAGCCTTTTTTTAACCTTTTTAATCCAAGAAATAAGCTCGTTTACCATCAAAGGACTGTCAAGAATGTACATGCCTTTAAGAAACGTTGTTTGATTTTCCGAAATTAACGAACCTATGACCCTTTTGAGGCGGTTAGCAAGAACCATAGAAATAGTTTTACTAATCACCCAAATAAGGTTATTCGGACGATAATCTCTCAACCACCGGATCCTTGTTTTTAGGAATAAGAGTTATAAAAGAGGCGCTGCAACCTTTCGCAATAGATCCTTTGCTGTAAAAGTCTTCGAGTAAATTATAAAAATCAAGCTCAAATAAATTCCGGTACCTTTTTATGAAATTGAAGTTAAATATGTCTGGTCCAGGTGCTTTGTCGGCCCCACACTCGAACACTGCTTTCTTTATCTCCTCTTTCTCTAAGGGAGCTGCCAGGAAAGTTGCGTTCTCCTTCGAATGTCTCTTGATACCCTGGCAAATAAGCTTTGTCCTGTTTCTAAATTTTTCCATGAAAGTCGACTTGAAGAAGCCCATAATCTCTTTTTTTACTAAAGATGGTTTAGTCGTCCAAACCCCGTCAATCATAAGACCTGGGATATTGTTAACAGCCCGTCTACTGTTAATGTACCCGTGAAAAAATGTTGTGTTCTCATCTCCGTCTAGATCCCATTTAATTCTGGCCCTATGTTTTAGATCTTTGTTTTTGAACTCTTCCAGCTCCTTAAGATCTTTTATACATTCCGCTTTGGTCCACTCCTGCTCTTCAGATAATTCCCTAACTTCCGCCCACTCATCAATTTTATTAAGTTCCTCCTTTACAACCTTCTCTTTCTCCCCTTCCTTAGCTAAAACCTCCTTGTGGTTTTAATAGTGTTACAATCACTAAACCATTTCAGTTTCCCACCAAAATTGAAAAGAAACATATAGGATTTTAACTTTTAAAAAAGTCAAACCTATCGAAATTCACTACACGAATACCAATTAATAAGGGTTTGACTTTTAAAAAGTCAAGTTGATCAAAATCACTACACCAGTTCAGATTTTGGCAGCCAATTATACATAATAACATTTTGGGTAGGGGCTTGTCTACAGTGCTAAGGGGCACTTTAGGTATTTACTTATGTCTCCCCCTTTTTGTAACCGTTTCTTCTCCTTTGATTCCAGTCGTAAAATCTGCTACTGCTCGCTAGGGTTTCCACACGACTTGCAGAACGATGAGCGAAAAAACGGTTTTCTGGACGAAATCGCCAGATTGAAAGCATTTCTGGAGGATCCATGGCTGATTAAAGGTGAGAAGAGACGGTACAGGTTGTTGTTCCGAAGGTAACGGTTGTGGTTCCGCCGGTTCAGCCACGGTTGAGTGTAGATCCGGCGGTTTTGGATCGCGGTAAGGCGGAGGAGATGCTGTCGGCACGGAGTAAGCGTGCGGCGGTGCAGAAGAAGGTTGCGGTGGCGTTCTTAGTGGCGGAGGATTATGCTCGGAGGTTTGAGTCCGGCGAAACTGTGGTGAGTTGTTTTGTTTTAGTTATTTTTGTTGAATTTGTTGTGGAGTTTGAAGTTAATTGAGTGTTTGTGATTTTTAATTTTGTTCCAGTGATGATTCTTAGGTTTTTTTGGGTATTTTTGAAACATCATCATCATACTTAGTAAATTCCACCATTAGCAAAGCTAAGGTAGGGTCTGAGGAGGAGGGTAAAAGTGACTGAAAAATATACACTTATTATTTATAAGGGTTCAGGGTTTATAAAGACGTTATTTGACGAAGCTTTTTGCCAGCGGTCGTTTCTTTACCACAGACACACACTTACACAAGCGGTCGTTTCTTTACCACGAACAAAGTTTTTTTCTTTACAACTACACACACAAATTTTGTTTTTTTTTTATTTTTTTTTTGGTAAATTCTTGCAAAAAGCTATATGAGGGCTTTTTTATGTTATATTTGTAAGTGTATGAAAGTTAACCATAAGCACATTCGAAGGTTTGACAAGCTAAAAATGATCGAAGTTTGTTGAGCTCAAAAGTTGTGCGAGAATTTATGTTGTCAAGTTTTGTAGGGATTGTTTACCAGCTTTGTTTACTTGGTGATTTCTAAATTTGGCGGAAATATAGCAGCTTCATTTGCAATAGCATTTCAAGTGATTAGATTTAAATGAATGTATATATTTTCTAATATGTATACATACATAGAATTTTAATAATTATTTGGCAGGGGTGAAACAGTTAATAGACAATGCTTATGCTAACTCTCAATTCAAGAGGCCATTTGGTTCTTTCCCGGGGGATTTGTAAGTTCTTTTATTTGCTACTTTTGTGGTTTAGAGTGCTTATTCATGCTAAGTAGTTGAAATTCTAGGCTTTGATCATTCTTTAGACTTCTGATTTATATTTATCTAATTTTAATTTGATGAAAATTTGATCTTGGCGTGGTTTAGGAAGATGATGTCGGTGCCCTAAATTACTAAATAACACCAACAATCATGTTACAAAGCAAATCATTCATTCGAAAAACGAAACAGGGAAAAGTTGTTAAAGTAAGTTCTCCCCTTCTGCAATCTTTTAAAATAATCCCTAATTTTTGATAACCTACATGTTCCGATTCTCCGCGCAATGATTGCATTTTGAATCGCATTAATTAATATGCACCGATTGTTATATTTTACAGCCAAATCAGTGAATAGGTTGTTTAATTGTTTCCTACATTAGTTTAATTGTTTCAGATTAGTCTAGACATGGAAGTAATGTGTTGTTTAATTGTTTGGTGTCACTTGGTTGTTAGGTTACTTTAGGTTCATGAGATTGAAATGCTCGCTAGATATAATGCAAATGCAGGTGAGTTTATCATCATCACTCCTTGTGAATCTGCACAGAAGTATTGGATTGGATGTGGTAATGTAAGACATAATGTATGGTTTAGTTAGTTGATCATTTTCATCCTTTCGGTTTTCATAACGTTGATAATGTTGGTTTGTGTTTTCAGCATGCTAAGCGTCAATGGTCTGAATCAAGGATTACACACATTTATAGCCAAGATCAGGTACAAAGATGAAAATAATATGTCAAAATGTTCGTATAACAGCTGAATCTGGTATGAATTGAAATGAATAATCATTATAAGAGTCTTTTGATACTAATAATAACCTTAATTAACATTCAGGTTTTACAAACTATAGATTCCTAGATAGAATTCTGTTTTTAAACTATAAATTTTATTTCTCATATATCATTCTCTCCTATTATACTTTCTCTAATATTTGTTCATACATCGCGATACTTGATTTCATATATTTGCAGCTTCTATGGCTCTCTTGACATCTGATCGTGTGACCATTGCAGCGAGTTCAATGAACATGACCAATGGTACTAAAAGCTGCCGACACGCTTATATTTAATTTGTGTTTTTAAAGAACCATAGATTAGCTTAAATTCTATCTAATAATAGTTTTTTTTCTATCTATTCTCTCCAGAAAGGTTTAGCAACTTCAGTAAGGTACTCTCTATAAGATGGGTCTTTTTTTCTGTGAAACCAAACAAGCCCGAGGTTCTTTTGCTTCATTATCCAAGCCATCAAAGGCGCCTTTTACCTACTGTAGCAAAGGCTTGATCGTACCAGGCGGAATGTAACAAACAATTGGTTTCTACTTTATGTGAAACCGAACATTGTCGCAACGCGGCGGGTGCTTCTATTGTTCATAATTTGTAACCCCCAGTGGGTACCTCTATTGTTCATAATTTGTAACCCTGCCACGTCTATTGTTCATAATTTGTAATCCCGGCCGCAACGCGGCGGGGGTTAAACCTAGTTACATAACAATCTGAAATTGACTTTCAGAAAGTCAAACATAGAATGTATCATATTTTCTTTGTATGTATGCACCATGTGTGTATCTTGTATCCCGTATAACAAGTACCATGTATATACTCTATATATACAAAGATGTATTGAAACTAATTTGCACGTATAGTATTTGTATTCAATATAAACAAAGATGTTTTTGAAACTATTACATACCAATTAGTTAAGATATGTTGAAACAAAGATGTATTGAAACTATTTTGTATCTTGTATATGTATTATGTATAAACAAACATGTATTGTTACAAAGATGTAGACACTAGGCCAATGTATCTTGTAGAGTACAATGTATCAATATCTACTGCATCATGCCCTGTACAAAGACTACAAACAACTCAATCAAGCAATGTGGCCATCTTAATGTAACAGAGCTACCACAACCTCAAACAAGAATCAATGTATACTACTATGTACAAGAATCAAGTTCAACAAATTCACGATTCAATGTAATAATGTATGTATACTGCTCTGTATAAGAATCAATACTCAGGTTCAACTTCAAACAAGAATCAAGTAAGCTACATTACCCTGGATCATCTAAACAAAAATCAAGTAATTGAATTCCAAGCTCAACTTCAACGTTTTTGTTACAAAGTAAGCCCTTTGACCGTTATACCATTTGACGGAATATTCCACTAACGTGATGGAAGGGAGACGGTGCAAAAAATGAAGTATATGGTGTCAAAACTTAAACCGTATGAAATCGGGAGGTAAATGAATTTTGCTCCAAAGCACAGGGAGGCAAATTGTAATTTCCTCTATAATATATAATCTTATATTTATAAAACTTTGAATCCATGCCACTTTTGTGAGAGTAGGGCTGTAAACGAGCCGAGTCGAGCCGAGCTCGGCTTGAACTCAGTTCGAGCTGGCTCGGCTCGATCTCGAGTTTCAAATCGAGCTAAGATTTGAGGCTCGAGCTCGGCTCGATTAAAATTCAAGCTAGCTCGGCTCGATCTAGCTCGAACTAATAAGGAACCACAAAATTTACTACTTAAGAAACCATAAAAAAGAATCTTTTCATAGACCAAGGGCCATAATTGTAATAATATTTAACCAAATGGCTAAATATGGAAGTATAAATAGTTAACTCACTTTGTACATTTTCTTTACCTTCTTTTATAGGGGAGATACTCCCTTAGTTTTTGTCTTTTGAGCGATGTGGGACAAAAAAATGAATGATGTAAACCTTATTGAGTTGTCTCACGAGCTTGCGAGCCGAGCCAGGCCAAGCTCGAGCTCGGCTCATTTACAAACCGAGCCGAGTCGAGCTGGCTCGTTTACAACCGAGCCAATTTCGAGCCAAGCTATTTTTGAACTTTTTTCGAGCAAGTTTCGAGCGAGCTGCGAGCCACGAGTTTTTTGAGCACCCCTATACGAGAGAAAAACATTATATTAATTGGAACATCTAAATTTGGAGGTATTAGATTCAGCTCCCACCGACGATGACAAAAAAAAAAAAATCCCCTTAAGAAAAAGCAGACCAACTTTATGCATAGAGTATTTGGTGTGGATCACATTAATCTCTCGGTAAAGGACATTTAAAATAATAATACACGGACATGGAAAGAAATAAAATATTCAGTCATCCTATATTTATTGTAGCTGGTGGGTTGTGGGTGCAAGACAGGTATTTTCCTCTATATGTATATTATTAGACGATCTGGATAGTTGACACTATTGAATATAGAGTAAATTGCAATTTTACCCCTTGAGGTTAGGGGTGATTGGCACTCTTACCCCCCTAAGGAAATAATTGCAATTTTACCCCCCACTGTTAACTCTTATGTCGCAACATTACCCCCTAAGCTCAATTTTGTTGACTGATCTGTTGACTTGATGATGAAATGACTATTATACCCTTTTATTTTACCCCCTGTGTTTTGTTTACTCTGTAATATTACCCCCTGCCACCACTGCCACCGCCATTCACCACCACAACCACCACTGTCACCTCCAGCCACCACCCTCAACCACCACTGCCACCGCCATTCACCACCACTGCTGTAGTAATACGAATAACATCATTATAAAACACCAAAACATTAAATAAAGCACGAACCATTTCAATTCATTCTTTTGTTCACAAATCAAATCAAAATTCCCACTTTCTTCTCCCCCACTCTCTCACATGGCTCAGGTACCAACAATTTCTTCATCCCCACCAATCTTTTTTTTTCATTTTTATAAATTTAAATCTCATTTTACCATTAATTTCCTGCATGTTTATGTATGATCTATGATGAACAGAAGGTGGTCCTCAAAGTTCTCACTTCTCACCATGACAGATGACAAAACAAAGCAAAAAGCCATTGAAGCAGCTGCAGATATATATGGTATGGTTTCAGTTCATCATCTCTGATCTTGTAAACAAATTTAACTAATCATAATTACCTCAGAGAGATGATCTGCAGACATCTTTTCTTCAGTACCTGCAGACATTTTTTTCAATCGCAGCACCATCATTACCCGGAACCGGAGCCGGAACTGGAGCGAATTCTTGAGCTCGATTGAAACCAAACAAAGCCATGAACACGAACCCGATAAAGGCGACTGCAACCGATCGAGAATTCATGGTTTTCTGATCGAATTTGAGGAAGATTGAAGGAGCTAGATCTGGGTTTTGATCGTGGAGAGTGTGGGAATAATGGGTCGAATTGCTATTTGGGTTTAGGGGAGTGAAGATTGGCGAATTGAGAGCTAGATCTGCTGTTGTTGAACAGAGGGTTTGAACTGAATAATCGATCAATTGTTTGAACTGATAAACAGAGGGTTCTTGCTTGTTGTGGTGGTGGTTGGATCTTCATGATTGGAGCAATTCTTTGGTAGTGGAGCGCCACAGAGATCTCTGTTACCAACATATATTGATGGATCAGTGCGGGGGTGGTGATGATGGCGACGGTGATGGTTGTGGCGGCAGTGGTGGTTGTGGCGGTAGTGGTTGTTGTGGCGGTTCAGATGGCGACGGTGATGATTGAAGACGATGATGATGGAGGTTCAGATGATGGAGGTTCAGATATTGGTTGAAGATGATGATGATAATTGCAGTTTACTCTATATATAATAAAAATAATAATAAAAATAAATATAGGGTAAGATTACCAAAATACCCTTACATATAATGGTCAAACTACCGTTGACTGAGTATAGGGGGTAATGTTGCGACATAAGAGTTAACAGTGGGGGGTAAAATTGCAATTATTTCCTTAGGGGGGGTAAGAGTGCCAATCACCCCTAACCTCAGGGTGTAAAATTGCAATTTACTCTTGAATATAAGTTTGAAAATTATAAATATAGGGGAAAGTTCTTGTACAAATAATCTTAACATACTAAACATACAAATTGAAGGAAAACTCAAAAAGACAAGATGACATTTTTGTAATTATCAATAACTATCAAAGTTACTCTACAAATATACCTAAAAAACCTTAAAAAAAACCTAACCCCCACTCCCCCCACTCCCCCCCCCCCCCACCCCCACCCAAGCTAAAATGCTAAAAACTAAACCCCCAAAAAACCTAAAAAAACACACAAATTATTTTATTTTATTTTTTTAACATTTTTTATTAAAAAATCGCTACTTTTAGTAGCAGCAAATTTTTTTTTTCTAATAAAATGTAGCGATTTTTTTATAAAAAATATTAAAAAATTGTGTTTTTTAGGTATTTTTAGTTGAGTTCACATTTGTATAGTAACTTTGATAGTTGGTGGTAATTACAAAAATGCCACCTTGTCTTTTTGAGTTTTTCTTCAATTTGTATGTTTAGTATGTTAAGATTATTTGTATTTGATCTTTTGCCTATAAATATAATATAATATAATTTCGGTAAACCAAACACTGCTCATTCCAGTGGTCCCTTTAAGCAAGATATATACGGTTAAGACCACCCGTAGTAGGCATCATCTCCGGCATGATCCCTCCCAAACACGCCCAAAAACGCCACCCAACCACCCCCGCCAGCGTGATCTGGCGTGATCCGACAAAAATCCCCCGCAGGCGTGTTTAAAATCACGCTTGGAACAAGTTGTCTTGGCCAATCAAATTTTATCTTCCTTTTTCATTTATTTAATCTTCCAATAGGTTTTTTTTTGTGTTTTTTTATTTTTATTTAATTCTCTTCACCCTTTAATCATAATGATCACTTCTCCACTACACCCATTTTAGAAAAACACCCAATAATACTCCTTGCTAACTGTACTGCCACATGGCGGAAAACACCCAAAGTTGGGGGCATTATTCACCTTTACCGCTACGCATGGTCGGGCATTAAAATACAACGCCGACATGCTAGAAGCACTACCGTTTTCTTAATTTCAAGTGGGATGCCTTCCAGGCTTTCTGTTAAATAATAATAATAATAATAATAATAATAATAATAATAATAATAATAATAATAATAATAATAATAATAATAATAATTAATAAAAATGAAAAGCGAATATGCTACTGTTAAACATGTATATTATTAAACACATGATTCTAATAAATATGAGATATGCATCACATGTATTTTCATCTACCATTTCCTTTTAAAAGTGTTACTTCAGAATCACCTTAAACAATTTTTTCCATAAATTTCAATCAGAAAGTTTCATCAATTATAGGGAACCCAGTTTGACCTTTCATTAATTTTATTAATAATTTATGACTAGAAGAGGATATATGTATGTAAACTTTTTGGCATTGCAACTAGTTGATATAATAATAATATTGCCTTCTTTTAGTGATTTTTTTGGGTGTTAACTTTTAAAGTAAACAAAAAGGTTTAACTTAAGAAATTGTTATTATTAAGAAGACGACTATGATGACAAAGCACCTCCGATGGGTTTCCCATTGTAGATTATCTTTCTTTTAGTAAAAGCAAAATCACTTTAAAACTAAAAAATATATAGAGCGTATAATGGTGGCTTAACCAAGTCATCAATGCTAAAAATGCAAGCAAATAAGTAGAGTATTAAATTATTAAAACCATTAAAAAACACAAGTGAGAAAGACATCAACAAACTCACATATTTATGTGAGAAAGACACCAATTATATGTTTTTTTAAACAAAACAAAGTGGTTCTGCAGATGATTTCACCATATAAGTTATAAGAATAGGAGTAGGATCAAATACAAATTATATTTCGTATACAAAGTGTAAGAACTATTTAAAAAAGTGTCATGTGACATCCAACCAATTATAGAGAAATGGTAAAATGATAACCTAAATAATATTAATTATCTTGAATTCTTATAATTATGCTAACAAACAATTAATTCTTTATTTGAATCTTCATTTTATTTTCAATGTGCTGATAAAGAAAAGTGTTGATATCATTTCACATATGTGCTAAAATCAATTATGTTGATTAATTTTCATGTGTTAATATAATTCAAAAGTGCTACTTTAATGTATGTATTGTTTTAATATGTGCTAATTTAACTTTTTTTAAGTGTTATGATCTATTCGTACGGTTTGCAGGATAAATATGGTTTGTACCGGAACCAACCCCTATAAGACTAATAACACACTTTTCACTTTTCGCTGATAAAAACGTAATTATGTTCGTATCAATGTTAAGATAATATAAATAATGGTTTCGTAATTTATATTCATTTTATTGGTGGATTTTTAATTAATAGTCAAAACAACGTAGTTTTAAATGATTTCTCGTATAAGATTAGACGACTGATACCACACTATTCACTTTCCCTTGATAAAAATATTGTTAGGAGTATGAAGATAGCTCGTGCCCAAAAAATCCTCAAGTTACTTCAAGTGGGGTTTCTGAAAAGGAAAATGATGATTTTCAGGTTGTGGGTGCCAAGAAGAAGAAAGCTAATGTCCAAGGTCTTCATATGAAAAATCAGAAGCCTAAGTTAGTTTATAGACCAGTTACGAACCCTAAACCAAAATCGTCCTTGAGGAATCTGATGAAGAATCAGGTCACTACATCCAACCCATTTGATATTCTTAAGGATGATGAGGGAGTTCAGGGATGTGTTAATGTGGGGCATCTGGAGAAGAAGGATACGCAGACTAATGAAAAGCAGGAATCAGATGATGAGGAGGTCGTTGAAGTCTACAATGAAACTAGTGAATTTATGACTTCGGGTACACATTCTTCAGCTTCTAGAGCAAGGGCAAGCACATCTTCCACAAAGTTCTCCAATGGTTAGACATGATTTGATTCGTGTTAAGGGGCTGCTGGTTTGTGGCACCTTTATTTTTGATGATGGAGGATGATTTGTTTTGGTCCTTTGCTGTGAGATGGTCTTGTTTACTTTGTTTCATGATGTAAAGTAGACTAGGTTATGGGTTGTCATAGTTTCTTTGTTTTGGTTTTGATAGGATTACATATACGGGGCATGTCCTGTATATGAATTAAACACTTCTTCACTACTTGTACTTAATTGCGGTTGTTTTTAATAGAATCACCGGGGTAACCCTTTACCCAAAAAAAAATATTGTTAGGAGTTATGGAACATCTACAAACTTAACTCCCCATCATACTTAGTATATTTGCACCAATGTAGACCAAAAAAAGATTAGCTTTGTACTTGATATTCATTTTGTTAATAGGTTTTTCGTTAAATCAACGTAATTTCAATTGGTTTTTCATATAAGATTATATGACTACTAGCACCATATTCACTTTTTTCATATATAATATTGTTATAGTTATGGAATATTCACAATTTTAACTCCTATCACATAGTTACATTCGTATTTTTGTTAAGACTATAAATATGGGTTTTGATATGATACTCAGTTTTATCGAAAAAAGTAGTCTTATTTTCTTTCCCTCATGATTATGTATTATGTATATTTTTGTGTTAGGTTGTTTTACAACTTGTTATCAGCATAAAATTGACAATTTGTGTCCATGAAATCCTAATGATAAAATTGTTAGCAGCTACATCATAATAATATTTTCAATTAATTTATCCTACTAGTATGTTTTTTACATAAAATATAGCTATATATTACGTATTAATTGGGATGTAGCCAAGTATTACCTTCATCTCAAAGGATAGAGAGACTGCTTCCAATAAAACCCCAACTCTAAAACCATATCTAGACATAGCAGTCAAATTAAACACACATAGGCAGATACTTCATAAAGACACACATGCGAAGGATAACACACATAAAACATTTAAAAAAAATAAGATCCTAAACTGAGAATCAAATACAAAATCAAACTCTCCTATTAAAAGTCCTTAATCTTATATCTCCAGAACTCCTATCCTTAAACATGCCCTTAGAAAGGTGCATGTCTAGGAAATCCAGCTTAATACGCTCCTACCAAGTAAGTTTCGGTCTACTTCTAACCCTCTTTCCCTCAATAGTGATAGCTTCCACGGTTGTAACAGTGGTTGTTGTCTGTCTCCTCCTGTCATGCCCAAACAATCTCTACCTCATTTCCCTTATCTTATTGGATATACTAGCTACCCCTAATCTTTCATTAACACCCCCATTTCTCATCTTATCCAACTGAGTGTGTCCACACATCCACCTAAGCATCCTCATCTCTACTTGTATGTGCCTGGGTTTTCTTGATGGCCTAGAAATTGGTTCCGTATAACATAGCAGGTCTAATCGTAACCCTATAAAATTCCCCCTTTTAATTTAGCAGGGAACAACTTGTCACACAATACCCCCGTGGCTGCTCTCCACCTACACCATCCAACCTCGATGCGGTTGGCTATGTCACTATCTATCTCCCCACATGTTTGTACAAATGATCCTAAATACTTGAACATGGTTGCTTGCAGAACCATTTGGCCTCAGTGGTAATCTGAGTGCCCTCTTCGTCGCTTCCAAACTTAATTTGCATAGCGAGATTTAATCGATACCAAAATTTGTGAAAGCTTTAGTTTTAACCAAAAAAAAACTTTTAACTTTTACTTTCAAGTTTATTTGTTTGTGAAAGCTTTAATTTCAACCCAAAACTTTCGACTTTTAGTTTCATTTTTTCATCTGTGAAGATAAAGTCTACATACCATCATGAGGTACATTGACATCGTTTGTGGAAGTTATAGCTTTTCAACATACAAGCAGGGATCATTGACCTCAATTGTGAAGCGATGCAGAACCAAGATTTATTTGCTGGCGGGTGATCGGAGGATTTAACCAATGCGGATGATCAGGATTTTCACTTTAAAGTTACACTAATTTTTTTTATGGGGGGTGACCGCCCCTCACCATTAAGTGTAGGTCCACCCATGTTGTGAGGGTCTTTTGTCTTCAATTATAATTATGTAAGTGAAATTCATTAGCTTCATTTTTGGATGTCATTGCTTTAAGTCACGTAAAATCCATCATTAGCCATTACACGTAGCTATTATCCTATAAAGTTTGAAATGAACATAATATTCACACGTTGATAGGCATGCAAATCCAATGCATAAGTCAATTACCAAATTGACTAATTCAGATTATAAAAAAGTAAACAACTAAGTAACTAAATCACTAGATGAGGGTGGGGTGTCGATGAAGAAGTGTATAATGGGTATCTGGAAGGACCTTATTGATACGTGGTTGGAAACACGTTGCTTTATCGTATTAAGTTTGTGTATTTACGTAAATTTTAGTTTCGAATAGTCTACTTTGATTGGAATTGTGTTTTGCAGGTCTAATGGAGTTTAAAGAGCTAATCGGAAGCTTTACGGAGCATTGGGAAGCGACCGAGATCAACCAGATGCAATAAATGAACAAAATAGGAAAGCGACATTGCACATCGCGTCGACCGGATAAGTCCTAGACAGTAGCATTTGGCATCGACAGAAATCAAACTTACATGACGCGTCACTGATGCCGGGATTGGCCGTCAGCGATGCCTCCTTCTGATGCGTGAGGCTGAATTTCGCCCAAAATGTTGGTTTGAACAAGTTTTGACCTAAGTTTTGGCATATTATAGAGGAGTTATGACCTTTTGAAACATTTCCTTATTCTTGGAGCCAAGATACACCTCTCAACTCATCTCTAACCTCCTCCAATCATCAACAATCATCCACCATCATCAACCACTACAATCCTAACCCTAATCCACCATCATCATCACAATAACCATCCTCTCCATAACCTTTCCACTATCATCATCCACCAAACCCTAATCTCCATCATTTCTCCAAGGTTCAAGATGATGTCAAACTTCAGTGCTCCTCATCCGGTGTTCGTGATTCGCAAACCATGATCGGCTAATCTCTTCGTGTTTCACTCAGGTGTAGATTTTTGTAAGAATTTAGGGTTTCAACATTTTGTGTTTAATTTGATTTCGTTAAAATTTGTGTTTGAATATTTGAAGTTTATGATAATTGTCTTGCGTTTGTATTGAATTTACGAATTGTCGAATGAGTTATGAAAATTGACTTCGAAAAAATGAATATGTATAATCATGCCTTATCATAGATTAGGATTTACATGTTCTTGGTAAAGAAGTGCACTGTAGTCCGTTCTTGTAACGTTGATATCTTTTGGCACCTAAGCCATGTGACACTAAATGCGTTAATAATCGAATTCAATTGAATCAAGTTATAAAAAGTTAGCAAACTATTGATTGGCAACTATATTTAAGACTTGAAGACATGTCCTATCCGAAGTTCGGAAAGAATATAAATGCTTGATGTAAACTAAATGCATCTCGATAACTATGTGATCGTTACTATGTGTATATGGTTAAGGATTAAGGTGAAGGACTTTTAGGAGTAGATTCATTAGGTCTGAGCATTAGGGTAGATGCTTAGTGTTTCTTTATGGTCCAGACGGATTTTGCATTGATTGTGTTTTTTCATATATGCTTAAGTGGGGTCTTGTGATTGGAAATATCTGTTCTATTTTACTCTGTTACCTCTCTACCACTTTTTTAATTATTTAATAACGCTCTGTTTATAGATTTGTTTAGTTTCTCTCTTTTCTACTATATGTCTTTGGTGTCGGGGGTCTCTCTAGAAGCAGCCTCTCAATCCCTCGGGATAATGGTAAGGTATGCTTACATCTCACCCTTCTGAGACCCTACCAATAACTTTGCTATTTGTGAGATTTATTGGATACGATTGTTGTTGTTGTATACTGACGAAATAAGAAAAATTTCAAGTGAGAGGTTGTAAAATTCTCCTATATACATTATGCGCATTAATTACTTATTGACAATTAAGCTCATCATAATTTTTTTTTCTAATAGCAATTCTTAAATTTTCTAGGATAAATAAACCTGGTTTAGGATCAAATATAAAGGCTCCTAAAAATAAGATGTCGTATAAAGAGTATCAAACGAACTCCGATTGACCCCATTCAAACGATATTGGAACCGTCTCATCGAACTCTGCAATGTGAGATTTTACGTTTTCACTTTTCGATTTATAGGTTATAGATTTTAGAATTTTTGTTTATTATCATTGTGTCTTTTATTAATCATTGTGTCTTTTTTTATGTTTGCGTCAATGTGTCTTTTTTGCACCTCATTGCGTCTTTTTTCCTCGACATTGTGTTGTATTTTTCGGCATTGTGTTATATTTGCTCGACATTGTGTCATCTTGTGTGATCCATTGTATCTTTGTACACTTCTTATTTTTATGAGCCTTTATATAATAACTTAATCCAAATAAACCATACTTTTGGTGTAATTTAGGAGTAAGTAGACATATAGTAACGTTTGCCATTAAAAAAAATAACTATACTTACACCTTCCAACCTATAGAAGAGGAGTACACCACTTAGCTGCTGTTTGTTTTTTGGCCAGAAGCACTTCTGGCCACTTATTTCTGCGTCGCGCAGACCTTTGGGTCCTGCAGCTTGTTTGTTTTCCAGAAGCACTTCTCACCTTTTACCTCTTCCCCACCTCTTCCCCACGCAGACATAAGCCCACCTCTTCTCACCTCTTCTCTCTTTCAAAACACAGACCACTATCCACTGCCACTCTCTGCATCCCTGCCACCACCACATCCCCGCCACCACTTCCACCAATACTCGAACCTCCCAAAATTTCCGATCTAAAACTCGAACCCGCGAACCACCTCCACCATCTTCAACTTCAACAGCCACAGAATCATCATCTTCATCAACAGTGAGTCACTATCAACATCAATTTTTCAGAAAAAAAAAAGATGAAAGAGACGAGGGTTTACCGGTGAGACTTGTCGGACCAAACAACTGTGCCGCCGCCGCGTGCGACGGTTCTCCCATCTCCTTCTCTCCTCGTTTGTTCTACTCCCTCTCTCTTTCTTCATACACAGTATGCCACCACCAAAGGGTGGTGGCCGGTTGTACTCTGTTCCGGTGGGGGGACCAAGGTGAAAGAAGGAGATTAGGGGGGTGGGTTCTTGGAGTGGTGTAACACCCCAAAAACGGGTTTGGTAATCAAACCACGTTAATAGTAATGACGGGTAAAATGCCGTTAGTGGTAAAAAATTAGCCCGGTAAATATTAGGAAACAAATAAATAAACTGGATGTTAATTAAAAAGGAGGATAAATACTTTGAGAAAACAAAGTATGCAAAAGGCTCGAGTTAATGGGACTTAAAAAGATAAAACAGGTTATGACTTCCCGAACCCATTAAGTTAACTAGGAATAATTAACCTAGTTAATTAGATGTAACACCCCGAAAACCGGTTTGATAGTCAAACCACGTTAATAATAATGAACGGGTAAAATACCGTTAGTGGTAAAAAAAATTAACCCGGTAAATATTAGGATTTAAATAATTAAACCTAATATTAAATAAAAAGAGAATAAAAGCTTTTGAGAAAACAAAGTTTATAAAAAGCCCGAGTTAACGGGACTTAAAATAAACTGGGTTATAACTTCCCAAAACCCACTAAGTTAACTAGGAACATTTAAACCTAGTTATGACAATTGGTTAATTGCTAGTAAGTGTTATATGGGAGTTTAAACATTTAGACAAACTAGAGGGGCAAAAAAGGAAAAAGGAGTGAAACTTAGGTTTATTAATAAACAAAATAAAGCATAACACACATTAAGTGTGTGTGAGAGTAACGATCAGAGAAGAAGAACAAGGAACAAACCCTTGTTCAACCTTAATCCATCAAATTGGAGGATGAATTAGGGCCAAATCACATGCATGAACATAAATTCGTGATCATCTAAGCTTGGAGATCATAAGGTATGGTTGTAATTTATGCTTTGGTGATGATGAGTATGTGGATGAACTTGAAGGTGATAACTTTGAGTTCAATATTTTAAGTAGCATGATGAAATTGATGATGTATTTATGTTGATGATCATCATACAAGTTAGTATTTGAGAAATACTTGAATAATTTGAGACTAGGTCAAGTGTTCATACATTACATGAAATGGGTTTTGTATGAAATGATGAAATTTATGTATTATTGATCTTAATAGGTGCTTGAAATCATCATGTCTACTAGTTTGTATGGAGAATTTGCTTTTATTAGGTGTTCAGATGAATGTCTAGTAATATGATGAAATGGGTTTTCACATAGAGATGAAAACCCTTAGTTCTAGCATAGCATGATAAATGGGTGAACTAGTATTGATAATTCAAAGCTAAGTTAACTTGATGTTGACTATTACATGAACTTGTTAAAGTGAAAGAAATGATACGAACTGGGTTGGGAATTTAGTTAAAATGGTGGCCTAAAAATAATGCCTACCAAGTATTTGATGAAATGCCTAAATGAGTTTGTTAAACTTAATTATGCATTTGCATATTTTAATAGGCAGTTGACATTTAAAAGTCAAACTGACCTATAATAGGATCAAATGGTAATTTTGATATAAAGTCCGTAAGGTGGAATAGTCGTGATAAATGATATGACTAATCTAACCATCTTGCGAATGATAAATGGTAGTTTGGTGCTTGACAAGCTAGGTGGAAGCTTGGGAAGAAGTGGGTCAAGAAGATCAAATATGCGGGAAAAACATAATCGGATGCAAGGTAAGTAAAGCTTACATCTTTTAAGTAGAACGTCTACCTATGTATTGGTTAATAACAAAGGGATCTAGTATTTGAAATGAGTCTTTGAAATATGACGTTCCGACGCGAACCAATACGGGTCAGAACAAGTAAAAATGGTAAGAAACCATATTTGATGGTAAAAAAAGGGGTAAAAAGGTAATTTGGTCACGTGTTGACGAATAAACAATGAGATTTGAAAAGTTACCTTATGGTGTAAGCTATAATGGGTACAATGGTAATCTGGTCACGTATTGATGAATAAATAATGAGTTTTGAAAAGACACCCTATGTCGTAAGCCATAATGGGTCACACAAATAGATGAAACAACTTTTAAAATAATATGATCACATGGTGTAAGTAACCGTAACGGACCAAATGGGTGAGATGGTAAATAAATACCATCTCGCAATACATAATGTTTGGTCATCCTAACACAATAAGAGTAAGTCAAGAGGTAGGTAAAATGGTCATTTCGACCAAACGGGTCAAATGGTGATGTTTTCGCCATTGACAATAATGACTAATGGTTGCTTGTCGAGTTTTGTGCTCACAGGAAGAATAGCGTATGGCTTGCATTGCTTTTAGTTAGTAACTAATAATGTAAGATATTAAAACGGGTCAATGCTTTGACCCGAGCCAGGTATGTGTAATGGGCCATTTTTGTAAAAAGGTCAAATTCGAGGGTAGAATAGTAGTATAATGAATTTCTCTATCATAATCCATCACAACTGAAGTTGTGATGATAGATGAATAAAGATCATTAAGCGGGAATAAAAGATATGAAGGGTTGTGGATAATTTAAGCTTAAAGTGCTTAAATCTCATAACGGATCAAACTAATAATGCGCATAAACCCGGTAATGGTTGTGTAATTCATAAAATTTATTAATCCAGGTTAAATATTAGGGGTTAATAATGTAGGCAAATGTATTACGATCAATTAGAAACAAGTTTCAAGATAAACGAACAAATATCAGAGAAGTTACGCAACATTTACTAAAAAGGGAAAAATGGCCAAGTTCTGTAACCCAGACTTGTTAAATATATATCTGGGTTATCAGTTGCCATAACCCAGACAAGTTATTTTGTGATCTGGGTTATCAGTTGCCATAACCCAGACAAGTTATCTGGTCATCTGGGTTATCAGTTGCCATAACCCAGACAAGTTATATTCTCATCTGGGTTAACAGTCGCCATAACCCATACGAGTTACCTGGTCATCGTATTGAGCTTTCGGGCTTAGCTAGATTAGTTATAGATTTCATATAACTAACGTATATCATGATTTATGATATGCAGGTAATAATTGGAGTACCGGATGACGATCAAGCTCAACGAAGAACCGAACACGATCAAGTTACAAGCTTCTGCACATTGTTTCGTCATCATTTTTAAATGACGAACTTGTACATATTATGTTGTATTGTTTTTGTTGAGAAAAGTTTTAATAAACCCGTACTTTCATAAGTATGTGTAGTCGTAAATACATATTTAATTGTCGATATTTATACGTAAAACGTTCAATATTAGTAAGGGTGTGACAAGTTGGTATCAGAGCTCAAGGTTAAAGAGTAAAGTGTTCGGTTCGAGACTTGATCGCAAATCCGGTAAGTACATGTATATTAATAGTTTAGCATGATTAAAGTGTTGTAAACAACACGTGAGGTTATCGTGTAATACACGTTACACCAATCAAATTGATAAAGGATCAGTATAGTCGACGAAACCACATGTGTTTACACGTATAATACAATAGCCTTGTATTATAATACGGGCGTTCGTTAATGTCGAAATTAGTAATTTTTGTAAATATTTTAATTGAAGGATACTCGCATCTGAAGATGGCGAGGGTGTAACAAGTGACAAATACGACTGAGGAACGGTCCGAAGTATGACAAGTAGAGCATGCTCACCAAGGACCAAATCGCGTAACAATCGCGAATAAGAGTAATGGCAAGGAAAGCCCGTCGGGGCAAGCAATTACAGGTGCACATTTTAAATTCATTGCACGAATAATAATATGTAACAAATACGTAGAGACTGACCGTTGCATATGTAAATTAAAAACTTGGGAAAACCTTAATAGAACACCTATCCAGGATATTATTTCCAAGAAAACTAAATAGAGGTGTTACTCACATGGGGTGTAATGTGAAAATTACAAAAGGTCATGTATATCAGGTGTTGATCGCTTACTCTGGCCAAGTAAGTAGTGAACACGTGGTACCATGAACTTTTATGATGGACATACTTACATCCGGTGTTGTAAGGACGGGGTGATTGGGACAAATTAAAAAGTACCCAAATGAATCGAATGAGCAAAATATTTGATAATAATGTAAACGCACAGCCGGGTGACGGAAGCGTATTACATTAGGATAATGACCCCGTGAGAAGGGACCAAGATTAATGTAAATGATGATATAAATGAATGACTTAAGGAAAATTCACGAAAATAAGTCATTTTGGACGAAAGAGCCAGGGCTGACAAAAATGGGCAAGTAAAACCAAAGTATAGATGATATGCAGGGTCATAAAAATGAAGGTAATGCCCACACGAAAGACAATCGAGGTCGTTAACTGATGTGTGTAAAATGCAACATATAAATTACATCAAATGAGGTATAAAACTAATCCTTTTTTAGTACTAATATTGGAAAAAGAGTGTTTTTGTCTTCCTTTTGTATTTTCAGGATTAAATGAGCTCAAAAACGCAAAAGAAGCAAAAAGACAGCTAAATCCAACATAAATACAAGAAAAGGAATATTAGTGGACTGCCCGAACCCTCAACGGCACCTTCCAAAGCAAAATAGAGAAAACAGAAGACTGAACACGCCCCGTGCTCAGCCAGCACGGGGCCGTGCCCAAGAAGCAGCAGAAAAGACAAACCTATAGAAGCTTCTATTGCCCATCACGGGGCCGTGCTCAGCGGACACGGGGGCGTGTCGAAAGTACAGCAGGCGCATTTATTGTAATTGCGAATTACAATTAATGAGGAGAGAGAGTGTCAGACGGACACGGGGCCGTGCCCAGCGGACACGGGGCCGTGTCCAGCCTTCTGTTCAGCCTATAAATAGGAGTGCTTGGATTCATTTCATCTCATCCCTTGGCACACCACCTCTCTCACACTTCATCCACCACCCACCACCATCACAACACCATCATCCACCACCATCATCCATTGTCCATCATAGAGTGTGTGAGTCGTCTCGGGATCCAAGATTGATCGTAAGAGTTCTTGACAATCAAGGCCATGTTTGCCTAAGTCTCTTACATCACTTGGTGAAGACAAAGTGTCTAGTATAATACTTTTTATTTCTAATCTTTTGCACTTTTTATTTGGTTTTGTATTAATGACTTTAATAACTAGTTACTTATGTTGAAGGTGATCTTTCCTTATCGTTTGTCCGTGGTGTCTTGGCATTATTTTACTGTCTATATAAAATAAAGGATTTTCACCATTCATATCTCCACGGTCTATATGGAGATATGTTGGCTACCTGGTAGGGGGTTAAGGGAACGGTTTGGTAAAGGTCTTGCCATTGTTCAGCGTTTAGAGGTCCTGCAATGGACCTGGGTCAAATTTAGTAGGACCTCCTTCAATACTTCACGGTATTGGATGGCGGGGGTCCAAACTCTTTGACCCCCTCATAAGTTAACTACTATTAATACTATAACCCGGCTATTTAGGACTGTATCCCTGCTGACTCAGACTACTTAGCCGAGGGTAACGTCACCGCCAAAAGCGGGGCCTACCACAATACTGCATTAATAACTTAATTCATTATCTTCCAATAATCCACCCTTTTAGGATTGTATCCCTGCTGACTCAAACTACTGGGGTGAGGGTAACGTCGCCTTCAAAAGAGGGGCCTACTACAATAACTAAGATAATCTCTTAATTATGTGCAAAAGTGCGGAAATAATCAAAGGTTATACTAGATACGAGTCGGAACCAAGTGATTCATCTTGTCTATCTGTTTTTATTTTTATTTTATTTTCAGCATTTTAGTTAGTTTTATTTTTCTTAGTTTAAAACATTTTTCTAAACTTTTATTTTGGTTAGACGTTGAGGATAAACCGGTACTAAAAGCTCTTGTGTCCTTGGACGACCTCGGTATCTTACCAACGCTATACTACACTCAACGATGGGTGCACTTGCCCATATGTGTGTTTAGTGTTAGTGAAATATCGTGTTTTATAAATTTAAAACTTGGCTAAAATAAGTGTTAAAAAGGGCTTAAAATATACACCTAATATATACGACACTTTCACGCACATCATTAACTTTGGTCGTAGTAGAGTAAGGATGACGACGATAATCTTCACTCATAATCTATAAGGCCGTCAAGGATGGTCACATAAAGAATAAAAGACATGATTGAATAAAAGCGATGGATTTCTCTAAGACGATCAAATGAATCAAAACGAAGTCTTAATGCATACCGAAAGGGTTGCAATAATGATGACTTCAGTAAAACACCCGGTTGATGGGTAAGAATATAAACTCATGCGTAGACCGAGAAACGGGAACGCGGATGGAAAGTCAAAAGACTCGGATTACAAGTCTTGACTATAGGACGATGGGATTTTGCAAACAGCAATTTCGATAACTACGTTCAACTATTTTAAAGTTGAACGGGTCAAACAAAGAATGAAGTTTGACCTTCATAAGTGATGAAATTTCACACGAACAAGTTAAACGAGTGAAATAAAGGATGATGCTTGCTAATGTAAGTAAGCGCGAACCGAATAAATAAAAGCGCAAAATATTAATAAACCTATGCAAAAGGGTTATGGGTGTTAATAACATTAAGATAAAAGAACTGGGGTAATAGGTTGTAAAGAAGTATAAGTATGAACCGGGGAAACGGTAAGCGTAGAACAAACCGACGTGTAAATGACGTAAGGAGTCATAAAGTCGGAAGATTAGTCCAAAAGTGAACGAATGAAGCCTTAGACTACGGTCAAGGTCAACTAAAGTTCAAAAGCGAAAATAAATGATTCTAAACATAACAAGGGATGCCTTAACGCTATATATGGATATATATATATATATTTGAATAAAGACACGAATAAAAGATGATCTACGGGATCATCATAACCTACGGAACTAAAAGTAGTGTTAAGACCTACGAGACCAAGAAGACCCTTGGGTCATAAATAAGAAGAAACGAATTGTTAGGGTCTCACCTTAAAAAGGTGAAAATCTAAAGAAATGGCCTATGAGGCTAAGTGAAAGAACCTACGGGTCAATAGCGTAAAGCGAGGGAACTTGTTACGATTCCCCGTGTAAAACGAGAACGGAAATGAATAAATTATTGGTTGCCAATTTCCTTGATGTGAGTAAATTGACATAAGCTAAAAAACAAAAATTAAACTAAAATTCAGTTTTAGTAAGAAACAACGTTTTAACGGATATGAATATTATGAGACAAACTCGAAAATCGTTAATATTAAAGGATATAGGTTTTAACACCGATAGGTGTAAAACGATACATTCGAAAGAAAGATTTTCGACAATAAAAAGTCGACATAAACTTAAACAAGATGTGATGTGATTACGGTCACTAAAAGTGACATAGAATGTAACCGCATTGTAACGTGAGTTACGAGATATGAAATCAGAAGCACACAAAATGCTGGGATGACAATATGATATACCCGAGTGACGGGGTATAAAGTGACGGCGACAAATCAGTCTAGCTAGTAAAAACCATTCAAAGTCAAAATAGTGTTACGACTTATGCAAGGCGCTTGTCAATATAAAAATTAGCTAGAAGTAAACATGTCGAATAATAAATACGACCGAGTAATCAGATGACAACTCGGTCAAATAAGTGACCAGAATAAGAAATACAAGCTGAAAATAATGGCCTTACACGTGAAAGGCGCATACGCCTTAATACCAAAAACACATTACCATACTTTTTGGTAATATTATTATATGAGAGTAATGCTCAAGTAATCACCGAAACTAAGGTTCATGTGATCTAAACTAATAAAGTACGCGAGAAAGGTTTCGGGGACGAAACCTCTTTAAGGGGGGTAGACTTGTAACACCCCGAAAACGGGTTTGGTAATCAAACCACGTTAATAGTAATGACGGGTAAAATGCCGTTAGTGGTAAAAAATTAACCCGGTAAATATTAGGAAACAAATAAATAAACTGGATGTTAATTAAAAAGGAGGATAAATACTTTGAGAAAACAAAGTATGCAAAAGGGTCGAGTTAACGGGACTTAAAAAGATAAAACAGGTTATGACTTCCCGAACCCATTAAGTTAACTAGGAATAATAACCTAGTTAATTAAATGTAACACCCCGAAAACCGGTTTGATAGTCAAACCACGTTAATAATAATGAACGGGTAAAATACCGTTAGTGGTAAAAAAATTAACCCGGTAAATATTATGATTTAAATAATTAAACCTAATATTAAATAAAAAGAGAATAAAAGCTTTTGAGAAAACAAAGTTTATAAAAAGCCCGAGTTAACGGGACTTAAACTAAACTGGGTTATAACTTCCCCAAACCCACTAAGTTAACTAGGAACATTTAAACTTAGCTAGAACAATTGGTTAATTGCTAGTAAGTGTTATATGGGAGTTTAAACATTTAGACAAACTAGAGGAGCCAAAAAGGAAAAAAAGGAGTGAAACTTAGGTTTATTAATAATCAAAATAAAGCATAACACACATTAAGTGTGTGTGAGAGTAACGACCAGAGAAGAAGAACAAGGAACAAACCCTTGTTCAACCTTAATCCATCAAATTGGATGATGAATTAGGGCCAAATGACATGCATGAACATAAATTTTTGATCATCTAAGCTTGGAGATCATAAGGTATGTTGTAATTTATGCTTTGGTGATGATGAGTATGTGGATGAACTTGAAGGTGATAACTTTGAGTTCAATATTTTAAGTAGCATGATGAAATTGATGATGTATTTATGTTTATGATCATCATACTAGTTAGTATTTGAGAAATACTTGAATAATTTGAGACTAGGTCAAGTGTTCATACATTACATGAAATGGGTTTTGTATGAAATGATGAAATTTATGTATTATTGATCTTAATAGGTGCTTGAAATCATCATGTCTGCTAGTTTGTATGGAGAATTTGCTTTTATTAGGTGTTCGGATGAATGTCAAGTAATATGATGAAATGGGTTTTCACATAGAGATGAAAACCCTTAGTTCTAGCATAGCATGATAAATGGGTGAACTAGTATTGATAATTCAAAGCTAAGTTAACTTGATGTTGACTATTACATGAACTTGTTAAAGTGAAAGAAATGATACGAACTGGGTTGGGAATTTAGTTAAAATGGTGGCCTAAAAATAATGCCTACTAAGTATTTGATGAAATGCCTAAATGAGTTTGTTAAACTTAATTGTGCATTTGCGTATGTTAATAGGCAGTTGACTTTTAAAAGTCAAACTGACCTATAATAGGATCAAATGGTAATTTTTGATATAAAGTCCGTAAGGTGGAATAGTTGTGATAAATGATATGACTAATCTAACCATCTTGCGAATGATAAATGGTAGTTTGGCGGTTGACAAGCTAGGTGGAAGCTTGGGAAGAAGCGGTCAAGAATATCAAATACGCGGGAAAAACATAATCGGATGCCAGGTAAGTAAAGCTTACATCTTTTAAGTAGAACGTCTACTTATGTATTGGTTAATAACAAAGGGATTTAGTATTTGAAAGGAGTCTTTGAAATATGATGTTCCGACGCGAACCAATACGGGTCGGAACAAGTAAAAATGGTAAGAAACCATATTTGATGGTAAAAAAAAGGGGTAAAAAGGTAATTTGGTCACGTGTTGACGAATAAACAATGAGTTTTGAAAAGTTACCTCATGGTGTAAGCCATAATGGGTACAATGGTAATCTGGCCACGTATTGACGAATAAATAATGAGTTTTGAAAAGACACACTATGGCGTAAGCCATAATGGGTCACACAAATAGATGAAACAACTTTTAAAATAATATGATCACATGGTGTAAACCGTAACGGACCAAATGGGTGAGATGGTAATTAAATACCATCTCGCAATACATAATGTTTGGTCATCCTAACACAATAAGAGTAAGTCAAGAGGTGGGTAAAATGGTCATTTCGACCAAACGGGTCAAATGGTGATGTTATCACCATTGACAATAATGACTAATGGTTGCTTGTCGAGTTTTGTGCTCACAGGAAGAATATCGTATGGCTTGCATTGCTTTTAGTTAGTAACTAATAATGTAAGATATTAAAACGGGTCAATGCTTTGACCCGAGCCAGGTATGTGTAAAGGGCCATTTTTGTAAAAAGGTCAAATTCGAGGGTAGAATAGTAGTATAATGAATTTCTCTATCATAATCCATCACAACTGAAGTTGTGATGATAGATGAATAAAGATCATTAAGCGGGAATAAAAGATATGAAGGGTTGTGGATAATTTAAGCTTAAAGTGCTTAAATCTCATAACGGGTCAAAATAATAATGCGCATAAACCCGGTAATGGTTGTGTAATTCATAAAATTTATGAATCCAGGTTAAATATTAGGGGTTAACAATGTAGGCAAATGTATTATGATCAATTAGAAACAAGTTTCAAGATAAACGAACAAATATCAAAGAAGTTACGCAACATTTACTAAAAGGGAAAAATGGCCAAGTTCTGTAACCCAGACTTGTTAAATATATATCTGGGTTATCAGTTGCCATAACCCAGACAAGTTATTTGGTCATCTGGGTTATCAGTTGCCATAACCCATACGAGTTGTCTGTTCATCTGGGTTATCAGTTGCCATAATCCAGACAAGTTATCTGGTCATCTGGGTTATCAGTTGCCATAACCCGGACAAGTTATCTACTCATCTGGGTTATCAGTCGCCATAATCCATACGAGTTACCTGGTCATCGTATTGAGCTTTCGGGCTTAACTATATTAGTTATAGATTTCATATAACTAACGTATATCATGATTTATGATATGCAGGTAATAATTGGAGTACCGGATGACGATCAAGCTCAGCGAAGAACCGAACATGATCAAGTTACAAGCTTCCGCACATTGTTTCGTCGTCATTTTTAAATGACAAACTTATATATATTATGTTGTATTGTTTTTATTGAGAAAAGTTTTAATAAACCCGTACTTTCATTAGTATGTGTAGTCGTAAATACACATTTAATTGTCGATATTTATACGTAAAACGCTCAATATTAGTAAGGGTGTGACAAGTGGGGGCTAGGGTTTGCGGTGGTGCTTGGCTTCGCAGGAGACAGGGGGCGGTGGTGCTTGACGGTGGTTGTTGGTTGTGGTGGTGGCAGGTGGACGGTGGAGGAGGTGGTGGCGGATGGTTTTGGTGGTGGTGGTAGATGAAGGCAGAGAGAGAGAGAGAGAGAGGAGTGTTTTGTGTGTGTTGTGTGTGTGTTGTGAAGTGGTTTTTGTAGAAGTGAAAAAAACAAACTCTCTTCTCCTTGCAGACTGCAGACCTTTGGTCCACCTCTTCTCCTGCAGATGCCTGCAGATGTGGTCCGCAGACTGCAGACCTTTTGGGTCTGAAAAAACAAACACCACCTTAATCAGCCAGGCGCAAGTCTAATTTTTGTGTTCCTGTGTTTTGAAAACCTTGTGAAAGTGTAAAACTGTATGGTTGGAGCAATTTTTTTTTACCAAAATACTTTTTTAAAGAGATATTGAAGAATGCTTCTTGTATCCTTTAAGCAACAATTTGAGAAGGGTTTCACTATTCTCACACCTCTAAAATTTTATTTTCACACCCTTACATGTCTACGGCCCGTATAAAATTATACGATTGTTGCACAAAAAAAATGTCTGGGAATGTTTTTTTTGTCCATGTATATGGGTCGTATAACATTATACGGCCCATATAATGTTATACGACCCAAACCTCATATAATGTTATATGGTCTAATATTTTCTCTATGAATATGAGCCATATATATAACATTATACAGCCAAATATTTTTCTTGTTAAATTATTCTATACGGGTCGTATGACATTATACGACCCTTATACAGAATGTGAAATTAAAATTTTAGGGTTTAGGATTATTAGTATGAGAAAACCAACATATCTAGTATGGAAATCTATTTAAGCAACAATTTGAGAAAACCAACATATCTAGTAAGGAACTAGCATGTATAGATGCTAGGGAGTATTTATTGTCATTCTTAATAACAAGTTTCATACCACAAGAAATTAACAAACCTAATAACCCTTGTTAGTTCTTGTAATTTTGCGATCGATGACCACAATATAATACGATCAAAAACCCTTTTGGCGTTATTCGGTTTCATCCAAACAATACATATCGATATTTGTTAGAAATCTTTATACACATTATTATTATGAGAGGCAATTATTGGGACATGCAAGATAATTTCATCAAATACCATTTGAGGGTATTAGATTTTTCTTTAGAAGAATTATACTTTTCTTACCATCACATTGGGGCATGCAAGATAGTTTCATCAAATACCGTATTAGATTTTTCTTTAGAAGAATTTTACTTTTCTTACCTTCTTTAGAAGAATTATACTACTTTTCTTCACATTTTTTTTTATAACAAATCACCGATCGCAATTTTAACTATTAAAAATTTCACCATTGATGATAGGTTCTAGGCTTATTTATAAAACTTTAATATTATATATTGATACCCCCAAATATAGCTGATATAAATTAGGTTTGGTATCCATTGGCGGACCTAGCCTTTAGCCAGAGTGGGCGGCCGCACCCCTTGAAAAAAAAAAATTAGTGTATATTTTAAGCAAAAAACCTGACCGCACCCCTTGAAAATATGGTTGAACACCTCATCCGCACCCCTAACAAAAATTTCTGGATCCCCTACTGTTGGTATCAAATTCTTTGTGATACTTGCTCAAACCCGTTTTTTACACAAGTATCATAAACTTTAAATGTTTTATAATATCATATTTCACTAGGTGATTACCCTTGACACAACTAATGGGATGGTGGTCCATTGGCAAAGGTAAAACTTTTAAACACTTTAGAAGGGGAGGTTTTGAGTTCAAGTCCCACAGACGACAGGAGTAAGAAATTTGCCATTAAAAAAAAGAGGTTATCTTAATTACTTATTATTTTCCTAGTTGTTTATTTTTTTTTTTTTTGAACGGCTCCTAGTTGTTTATTAATTGACATTGGTCAAATGAAAACTACTACCAATACCAACTACTCCATAAACCACCTAAACCACCTGATGGCTTTAGCTCCAACTTTTATGTTCTTTCTAAATTAAACTCTATATTTTAATGATTAGTTATCTTTACTTTGACAAACGTGTTATCAAATGCTAAAACATAACCTCAACCTCACCCACTCACACACACACACTTACTTTGACACACGTGTTATCAAAAAAAAAAAATTTTACGGTAAATTTCTTTTATTCCTGTCGCCAATGGAACTTGAACCCAAGACCTCCCTTCCAAAGTGTTTAAACGTTTTGCCTTTGCCAATAGACCACCACCCATCGATACACGTGTTATCAAATGCTAAAACATTACCTCAACCTCACCCACCCACCCACTCACACACATATACACACACTAAGATAATAACAGGATTTTTTAAATAGTGTAGATATTATAACAAACATACAAAATATTATTCTCTTCGATTTAACATTACTCTTAATATGTTTTATTTTTGGGGTATTGGATTTTAATAATCCCAAGTTTCACTAATTGGCCGGTAATAATCCCAACTTCAAAAATTGCCTACAACAGTCCCAACTTGTAAGATTTTGGCCACCAATGATCCTTGTCTAACTGGGTTATAACCTTGTTGGGCTGGTGACCTACAACTTATTCCGGCGACCCGTTTTACCCCTGAAACCACCAAACGAGACCACCACCAATCATCTCCGACCTCCTGTAATCTTCTGCGCTTCTCAAAAGTTTAAAATTTCCACCATCTACGCAACTCCGGTGACCTGCAACTTATTCCGACGACCTTCTTTACCCCTGAAACCACCAAAGGAGACCACCATTTGTCATCTCCAACCTCTAGTGACCTTCTCTGCCGCTCAAAACTTCAAAAAACTAACTGGCTTATAACCCAGTTAGACAAGGATCATTGGTGGCCAAAATCTTACAAGTTGGGACTGTTGTAGGCAATTTTTGAAGTTGAGATTATTACCGGCCAATTAGTGAAACTTGGAATTATTAAAATCCAATACCCCTTTATTTTTTCCTTTTAACTCGGATGTAATATTTTGTGGTACGTCTATCTTGTTATCACAGTATGTAACTCATTATAACAATGTATCAAACGTTCCCCATTTCAGTTTTTACAATGAGTTTTTATTATATGCAATGTGTGAAAACAATTTGTAATACCCTTTCTACATCATTATAGTAAATCTAACATATTACATGGTGTGTTCAAAATTTTCCCTATGTAGGGATGAGTATATGATACTTAGTTACCGGTACTGATTTGGTACTCACTTTTTGACTTTTTTGACACCGATGCTTTTTGTTCAGTACCGGTTCGGTAAAATACCGTTTTTTACTTTCAAATACCGATACCGTATCGTATCAAACATTTTCAATACCAATATTTTCGATATGGTACCGTACCATGCTCATCCTTATATTGTTGCAATAAACGTAGTTAACTTCAGTGGCGGACCCAGGAAAAAATCCATGGGGGTGCGGAACATTTTTAAAAATTTTAGGCCCCTAGGTACATAAGTAAAAAAATCGGTTGTATCGGGTCGGGTCGGGTCATGTAAGACAAAAAAAATTTAAAAATTTTAGGCCCCTACTCATGATGGTTTCCTAATTTCTATAACATAATCAAGCCCTAGAATTGTGTAATCACCCCTAAAAATCATCTAAATAACACAATCATCTAAACAACCATACACAATGTCAAAACACACGATTTTTCATACCTATTTAAGTTTTTTATTACCCCTTTTCTCATATAACATCAAGAAAAATCAAATAAAAAACATAAAAACTCACCGTTTGTCGGTGTCCGGTTGGTTTGGAGCGGATTCCGGTCACGTTGATGTCGGATTCCGGCTGCGGCAGACCTGCAGTGTTGTTGCTGTGATGGACGCTGATGAAGATCGCTGGCAGACCAGTCGCACGCACAGAGGGAGAGGGCGGGATAGTAATTGAAGGGTTTTGGGCTTATTTTATTTGTTTTAGTTTTAATTTAGGTGGGTTAATGAGCTAGATTATTAGTGGGCTATTGATAAGTTTATATAATGGGCTTGTTTTGGGTTTAGTTAGTATAAGTTTATATAATATAGGTAGTTTTAGAAAAAAAATCAGACTTTACTAATTTTTTTTAACATAATCCATAATATTTTTTACCTAAGGTGTGCGGACGAAAAATTCGAAGGGGTGCGGACGAATATATCCAAGGGGTGCGGACGAAGAATTCCAAGGGGTGCGGACGGGATTTTCGACGGAACTTAGCACTAAATTTTTTTTTTCCCGGGGTGCGCCCGCCCACCTTGGGCGTGTCTTCAGTCCGCCCCTGGTTAACTTACACAAGTAACATTCCCTCTACAATTAAAACAAGCATTTACACACTTTTTTATAAGGAAAAAAAAATTAAAACTCTGTTTTACTATAATTAGTCTTTATATAGGTAGAGATCGTATACTATACAAGAATGAAATTGCATACGAAGTATACGGAAGAAGGTGATCCGTTGATGTCCATTGATCAATGATTACAAATAAAGCAGTGACATTTTGGTAAATAGAGAAAGGGTATTTTGGTATTTTCTTACTTGAACTCCTTCCCCCATTAATTTTTAAATGGATATAATTTTTTCATATGTTAATATTTAAAAAAAATACACCGTATTAACAAGCATTTCGATCTCTTTAGTTCGAGCAGACTATTGCTAAGGTTTTCTTAATTTTTTTACAGGATTTGTGATTACACATTCAATATAAATCATTACGTGATGACACATTAAACATACCTCATTACGTGATTACACATTCAATATAAATCCATTACGCGAGTACACATTCAATATGATTTGTTATAATTGATATAATTACAATTATGCTTATAAGAACATAATCATTTGTGATTTATTACGTGATTAAATCTCTAATATACAGCATTGTGTGCTTATTATAGGTTGATTGGCTAATGTTACGTAATTACTAATTACGTAATCACTCAGTGAGGTTTTACATAAAATACTATAATGAAATCACGTAATCACATAATGTATATTCAAAATCACGTAATAATATATAGTCAACTATTGTTACATAATTACGTACTGATACATAATCAGATACCATTAGGCTAAAGGGTGTAGGGGGCATGGGTTGGGTCATCATGCCATATAGGACCATTAATAGATTGCTGCACTACCCACTTATCTCATCCATCATGATTGGCATGGATTAAACCATGACAACCATGGATCTCCTTTCCTTTTTCAATATATCATTTTCCTTTTCACAAAAATAAATTAAAATACGAAAATAGTGGTTTGGGTCATGACCACACCCTTAGGGTAGTGGTTTTGGATGATGGATTAAAAGTGGCTGACATGACGCTAACGTGGAGGGTCATGATAACCATGAGGGTCCTGACCACACCTATAGTAGAGGTGCACAAATCGAGTTTTTGTTAATACCCGGTTCCGGGTATGGAACGGGTTTCGGGTATGATCGAGTATTAGAAAATCGAGGATTAAGAGAAACCGGGCCGGGTTCGGGTTCGGGTACGGGTATTGAAGAGAAAAGTCATACCCTATGTACCTGGGTAGAGTATAATCGGGTTCGAGTATAAACGGATATTGGAACCGTGTATAGATCCGAGTATTAATACCCGATTTTAAAAAATCTGTTTTTTTTTATTTTACATAAAAATAAATGCGTTTAGAAATTAAATTTGGTTTGTAAAAGTAATTAAAGACAAATTACAATAACATAAATTCACTCAAATACAAATTATTTGTTTTATAATATGCATTTTTAAAACACTTAAATATTAAAGTTGCAAAGTAAACATAAAAATTTACCTTAAAAATTCGGGTATTCTATCAGGTATTAAAAAAACCGGTATCGGGTATAGCGTATGGCCGGTTCTGGGTATTTTCTGGTATAAATCGGGTACGGTTTCGGTTACGGGTATTGAGGGGGTGTTTGGGAGTGCTTATAAAACTCCTTATTGACTTTTTGGAAAAGTCAGTATGGAGTGACTTTTTGGAAAAGTCAGTTTTCCCCTCACATACACCCTCATTGCTAAGCATCATTTTGGAGCTTATGACTTTTCGAAAAGCCAATAAGTCAATAAGTTGTTTCAAAAAGCTTAGCTAAACATGTCTTGAGTTCAAAATGTATACCCTATCCATACCCTACGGGTAGGGTCGTGTTCGGTTACGGGTATACAATACCCGGGTAAAAAAATAAGGGTGTTAATATTAACACATGGTAAAATCTTGTTTTAACATGGTGTATACGGCCCGTATAAGGTTATACGACCCATATAGAATAAAATAAACTGACAAAGTCTGTGGGCACAGACTTTGTCATTTTATATTATTCTATACGGGCCGTATAACCTTATACGGTCCGTATACACCATGTTAAAACAAACTTTGGTCATATACAACGTATACGATATCTTTATACGGACCGTATAATGGTATACGACCCGTATAGATAGGAATTTTTTATGAGTTAATATTCACACATTTGGGTTTCGATCTAGCAGTCTATATAGTGTTCAGAACCATTAAATCGAACGGCTTCTGCTATCAAGGAAAACGGGTTTCAGTTTTCTTTTTACTTTTAAATAAATCTCATTTCACACATTCGTGTTCGTCAGTTGGACATCAATTGATGTTGATGTCCTAGTTTGGTGGTTTGTTTGAGCTTCATGTTCTCAAGTTCACAATGATTATCAAGAGTCTGCGTCAATAACGACCATTCGATCTGCCAGCCTATGTAGTGTTCAGAACCATCAAATCGAACGGCTTCTGCTATCAAGGAAAACTGGTTTCAGTTTTCTTTTACTTTTAAATAAATCCCATTTCACACATTCGTGTTCGTCAATTGGACATCAATAGATATGGTAACAACTACCAAGGGGATATGGATATGTTGCATAATTCATTTAGTTTCTGTTTGGCACCTTCAATCTTTGTTGCTTCATTAAAATTAACAAAGCGGTCTCGGTTGCATGAAGCTTTGATGTATGTTGCAAGTTAAATCCACAATCAATGTATGTTGGTTAATTGTAAGTATTCCATTTGCGTTAACACGCCTCATTTCATCTTTTTTACTCTTTTCTTCGATTTCAACAAATCTTTTCAACAATCAGTAAGCAAATACACAATGGTTCTCCAATTCCAGATCAGTAATGTAAGGAGAAGCGTTGAGATAATGGACATCCATCAAGCTCAAAAAGAAAACTTGTGTTTCCCATAGCCACCATTCCCATAGTCACAAGCGATTGCGGTTTGTATTTCCCATAGCCACCGTTCCTATAGTAAAAAAACGGTTGCCGTTTGCAATTACCGGTTGTACCGCGAGTGTTGAAGAAGGTTGGTTAATTTTGTCGTGTTCCGATCTCATCCTTCTTATCTATTTCACAATCGAATAAACTCATCCTCCGATTTAAGCGGCGTGTTCCAATCAACGTTTGTCGACATTTATCTAGAGAAGCGCTTTTAGCATGTGTCATATGGTAACAACTACCAAGCGGATATGGATATGTTGCATAACTCATTTAGTTTCTATTTAGCACCTTCAATCTTCGTTGCTTCATTAAAATTAACAAAGCGGTCTCGGTGTGTACAAGACGAATGTGTTTACATGCAATGTACAGTATTCATTGACTTAATACAAATACATAGACAACAAACAAGATCCAGTACAATTAGCCACAAACTTGTTACAAACCTTACAAACACAATAAAATTGTGTCTATTCACTACATAAGTTGTCGCCATTTCTAAAATATTATGTCAGTGGGAAATGTTTTAAAAATCAGATGCAACTTTACGACACGCTTACCTTAATCACATCTTCGAGCTAACTGCCAATATCTCATCCTTCTTTTCTAAGCTTTTCATCAACGGACTGATCGGTAACGTTACTCTTCTTGGCTTTGTTTATCTACCCATTGATTTCAAAAAAAGTTGTTAACTAACTCAAACAAAGTTCATTGACTGAAAACAAATACATAGACAACAAACAAGATCTAGCTACAAATCAGGTAATACTTCCAAGTTCTTGCTTTTTCTTCAAGTGTTCTTCTTTGTTCTTGGCTTATCTTTAACTTATCTTCATACTCATTCTTGCACTTCAACAGAAACTTATCGCAATAGTTGAAATGATTAGACACAACAGTTCTCAAATTCCAGAAACTAAATGATGTATACAACATTTCCACATTTTATCTATCATATCAAAACATTGTTTAAGCAAGAAGTTGCTATCAAGTTTACAAATGCAAAAGTTGGTTTCAGTTTTCTTTTACAACTAGTTAATTGTAAGTATTGCATTTGCGTTAATGAGATGTTAAATGTTTTACTTGCAAACAAAGTTCGCAGTTCTAAATCCTCAACGTTACTGCGTTTTCGTCAATTCCACATATACTAATTAAAAAAAATAAAGTTGGTTAATTGTATACGAGTCGTATAACGTTATACGGCCCGTATACAAGTCATAAAACAGTTCTCGTATGTTAAGTATACGATCGAATAAAAAATTAAAAAAGTTGTATACGACCCGTATCACTTTATACAGGCCTTCTACTCCTGCAATTAGCCAGCAGTGACGGTGAAAAGGTGAAGGTTATTGGTTATGATGATTAAAGGGAGGTGAGATGTTAAATGAGTTCCTCACCGTTCACTGCTTTTTTAGCTGCTTCTCTTGGTGGTATGTTGATGACCATACGCGACAAGGTGGTGGTTTTGGAGGGAAGAGATTCACAGTTACGAGATTTTAGTTAGGTTACAAATAGGCTGTATCGGTTATTCAGATCTGTATTCGGTCATCTTTCCAAACTGCAACACACGAATATGTGGTTCCTAATTTGTAACATATCATCACAAAGCCCCCTGTGTTTACATGCAGTGTATAGTGTTCTAATATCACCATATTGCTGCTATCAAGTTTAAGGATGCATTCCACGGTAAACGATGGGCCTGATATTAGGGGAATTATAACTATACCCTAATGATGGATATGGTAAGAACTATCAAAGGGATAATGGATATGGTAACAACTACCAAGGGGATAATGGATACGGTAACAACTACCCAGGGGATAATGGATACGGTAACAACTACCAAGGGGATAATGGATATGGTAACAACTACCAAGGGAGAAACTTCTACGAGCTAACTGCCAATATCTTATCCTTCTTTTACAGTTGGTTAATTGTAAGTATTGCATTTGCTTTAATGAGATGTTAAATGTTTTACTTCTAATTTTCAACCTCAGTTTCCAACATAACACATCTCATTTCATCTTTTTTACTCTTTTCTTTGATTTCAACAAATCCAGTTCTCCTTTTCCATCAATTTCTAGAACATTCTCCCCAAACCATAACAAAGTCCTTTTCCTTCAATTTTCAGAACTTTCATTGTGAACTTGAGAACAGGAAGCTCAACAATGGTGGTAATAAGTCTGCTTATGACTTTGTTTATCTACCCATTGATTTCAAAAAAAGTTATTAACTAACTCAAACAAAGTTCGTAGTTCTAAATCCTCAAGGCTCAATGAGCTTTCGTACGCATGAAGTTAATAATCTGAACCCCTAGTGAAATAAAGTTACTCACAAAGAAAGTTTTTTAATAGTATACCAGTCGTGTAAAGTTATATGGCCCATATACAAGACATAAAATAGTGCTCGTATGTTGAGTATACGATCGAATAAAAAATTCAAAAGGTTGTATACGACCCGTATTACTTTATATGGGACGTTTATAACTTTGTTGAATATGTTGCCGCAGCTCTATATTTTAATTGTGGATTTAACTTGCAACATGCATTGATGGTTTGTTCATGTGTCATATATGCCATATAGCTATAAAACATAGTCTACAAAAGCATGTTCATTGACTGAATACAAATACATAGACATCAAACAAGATCTAGCTGCAAATCAGGTAATACTTCCAAGTTTTTGCTTTTTCTTCAAGTGTTCTTCTTTGTTCTTGACTTATTTTTAACTTATCTTCATACTCGTTCTTGCACTTCAACATTTTCGCATTTTATCTATCATGTCATCGACCAACAACTCATCATTAAGAAGTAATGACTGCTGAATAATTAGTGGAAGAATCTCGTTCCGTATTTTCTCCTTTTGCTAGTTCTCGAAGAATCTCGTTCCGTATTTTCTCCTTTTCTAGTTCTCGAAGAATCTCGTTCTGTATTTTCTCCTTTTCTAGTTCTCGAAGAATCTCATTCCGTATATAGATGTCAATGATAGATGTCAATCAAAGTTATACAAGGTAATTAAACCTTACAAACACCATCTAAAAAGTTATATAATATGCTTCAAGCATTCCGAACCCTAGCTACAAACAACCCAACAAACCCTAACTTTCACATGGACAATTGTTAGGAATTGTCTGAGAATAATTTGAAGGCTCACAAATTTCAATACCAGATCTGTATTCGGTCATCTTTCCAAACTACAACACACGAATATGTGGTTCCCATCACAAAGCCACTGTGTTTACATGGAGTGTACGGTGTTTTAATATCACCATACTCAAGCATTCTAAACCCTAGCTACAAACAACCCAACAAACCGTTATCTGCTCCATGTAGTGAATAGTTGATATGATTAGACCACGAAAGTACTCCATCCGGTAGTTAACAGACGATCATCGGGTGTAAAACCGAACAATCATTTAATAAATTTTAGTAATTCTTTAGATAACGTGGTGGGGTATGAAGTAAATAAAAATTGAAAATAAAAGAATGTGCCGTACGAGGGGGGGGGATCATATAGGGTTTATTTATCAGCCTGCGATTTCTTCTGGAGGGTTCACCTATGGTAGTGTTTTTCCTTTTCTAATATTACCATATTCAAGCATTTTGAACCCTAGCTACGAACAGGCCCGCAAAACCCATTAACGATTGCGTGTTGTGTACATTGAGACAACAACAGATAATGAACGAATTGTTTGACTTCTTGTTCCAAATTCAGCTGTAGGATCCGTACTTAACGTACATACCGCATTCAAAGATCCTTGCATCACAAAGCCACTGTGTTTACATGCAATGTACAGTGTTCTAATATCACCATATTCAACCCTTCTGAACCCTAGCCACAAACAAACCAACAAACTCCGGATACTGAAAACCTTATCTAAAGAATTACTAAAATTTTAACGGTTGTTCGGTTTTACAATATATATATATATATATATAAACGGGCCGTATAACCTAATACGGCCCGTATATAGATCTTAAACCCCAAAAAACTGATTAAACCTCAAAAAATAAACACATTTGGCCGTATAACATTATATTGCTCGTATACACATGTGTACGGGTCGTACAATGCTATACGGCCCGTATACATGTAAAAAAAAAGATTCCACTGCATTTATTTCTGTGCAAAATCATTCTATACGGGCCGTATAGCCTTATAGATGTGTGTGTATATTATTGCCTAAAAATAACTGGTTTCGGGTTTTTTTTTATCAGGTCTGATTCCGGATACGAGTTTTTTGTACACCTCTACCCTATAGCCTTATGCTTGCTTCAAAAATAGAAAGTATATTATATAAAACTTTTTTAAACATGTTAATACGGAAATATACCCTATAGCCTTATTGTCACGGGGTTACTTTTCGACCCCCCGTGTGGCGTCCCCGAGTCCCCGGGGACAAGCCAATCCATCCCTCTTCTTTGTGTGGGTCACTGGTTTCGTCCAGCCTTGGACTCATCAGGAGAGCGGCGCCAGCTCTCGACCAGTGGTGCGTTCGTCGTTTGCACGACTAGGCACGTACCCCTGATAAAGTCCAGGACTAGCCAGTAACCCAAGCGTTCAAGCACAGCCCATTGCATTGCGATCTTCAAACATTTGGCCCGTGACACTCTCCCACCACCATTTCATGCACGTCCTCGTGCATGCTCGCCGTCCCATACCAGCTCGCATACTTGACAATGCATGATCCCCTTATGTTGAGCATGATTCACTTTGGGAGGGCAGGACACCCGAAAGCACAGTAACAATGATCTTCTGTCGTGCATGTTCAATATAGTACGTCAGTTTTAGTTTTAAGTGGCGCTGACGTCCGCCGCATCGGATTTGGTGCCGATGATTCACCTTGTTTCAGGAATACGGGGACCTGAATAGTTGTAGCAGCTTTCACAAAACTTCCTTTTTACGGCGCTGCTTGAACCGTAGATTTTTGAACATAACACGGAGGGCTTCACTGCAACTATACTTGAGCGGCTCTCACGATCCCATACTCGCGGAGTACAAAGACCTTTGCCGAAGCAAACCCATATTTGGTCTTCTCCCACCACCATTGCGCAACCATACTCTAAATATTAAGCTCATTTGGTTAAGAGTCACGTTCCAACGTATCTGAGGATCGTTCTGCTCTGATACCACGTTGTCACGGGGTTACTTTTCGACCCCCGTGTGGCGTCCCCGAGTCCTCGGGGACAAGCCAATCCATCCCGCTTCTTTGTGTGGGTCACTGGTTTCGTCCTGCCTTGGACTCATCAGGAGAGCGGCGCCAGCTCTCGACCAGTGGTGCGTTCGTCGTTTGCACGACTAGGCACGTACACCTTTTCATTGACACTGACTCCGTCCCCTGATAAAGTCCAGGACTAGCCAGAAACCCAAGCGTTCAAGCACAGCCCATAGCATTGCGATCTTCAAACATTTCGCCCGTTACATTATGCTTGCTTCAAAAATAGAAAGTATATTATATAAAACTTTTTTAAACATATTAATACGGAAATATAAAAAAAGATAGCATACATTAAAGCTTAATATCTTATTACCAAAACCAGACATTACATTACGGGGCTGTTTGATAGCATCTGAATGACATTAAGATGCTACCTCTTAATGAAATTATTTAAGAGTTTAACAAAGATAATGTAGAAGAATGTGACATGTGATGTTTTAGCATTCAGATGTTACCTCTTATCCAGTCAGACATAAGGTTACCTCTTATTCATTCAGACATAAGGGCCACAAATGATTTCATTAAGAGACAGCCTCTGAATGGATTAAGAGGCTTCCAAACAGCCCCTACAACTCATCATTAATCCACAACACGCATATAAATATAATATAAATATAGATTACACACCACAACACGCATATAAATATAGATTTTACACCAGAGTACACTTGGCGTTCATGATAATGTATTAATTACATATATTTCCAGCGATGCTTCTACATATGTACATCCTAAACAATCTCATAAAAAAATATTAGTCATTTTATATAAAAAAATTAAAAAAAAATAATAACGCAAGTGGTAACTCTCCAAAAAAAACTTGTGAAGAGAAAATTAAAAAAACACACGGAGCCATAAAATTTTGAACAAAGACAACTTTTCGGCTTTAGCTACTATATATACATGTTATACATTCCTGGTTGATTATTATTAGTATCATTCATTACTCCAAAACTTAATCATGGGGTCTTCTTCCGACCACCCCGAACCCTCACCGGAACTCACATTACGCGAAATCCCCGGAACCTATGGCGTACCGTTCTTCGGCCCGATCAAAGACCGCTACAACTACTTTTACAACCAAGGTAAAGACGAGTTCTTCAAAACACGAATCCAAAAATACAACTCCACTGTTTTCCGCACAAACATGCCACCAGGCCCATTCATCTCCTCCAATCCACGAGTCGTCGCAGTACTCGACTCCAAAAGCTTCACCATCTTATTCGACAACTCGAAAGTCGAAAAGAAGAACATCCTAGACGGTACTTACATGCCAAAACTTAACTTCTTTGGCGGTTATCGCGTGTGTGCGTTTTTGGATACGGATGAATCGAATCACCACGCGTTGAAGTCGTTTTTCTTAACGTTTCTTGCGAACTCGCATAACAAGTTTATCCCGTACATGCGTACGGGATTAACGGAGTTATTCGAGAATCTCAAAAATGAGATCTCGGATAAAGGATCTGCTGATTTTAATAAACATAGTGATAACATGGCGTTTGACTTTGTGTTCCGGTTGGTAACCGGAACACATCCAACGGAAACAAAGATTAAATCTAAAGGTCCTGCGACCGTTAACACGTGGCTAGCTCTTCAGCTAGCCCCGTTAGGTACGTCAGGACTCAAATTCATTCCGAGTTTCGTCGATGACATCATCCACACAGTTAGGTTACCATTTTTCGTAATCAAATCCGGTTACAAAAAGCTTTACAAAGCGGTTTACAACTCCGCTACGTCATTACTTGACGAAGCGGAAAAGTCTGGCATCGCGCGAGAAGAAGCATGTCATAACCTGGTGTTTCTCGCGGCTTTCAACGCCTTTGGAGGCATGAAAGTTCTGTTTCCGTCACTGATCAAATGGATCTCAACCGGCGGTGTAACTTTACACCGCCGGTTAGCAGAAGAGATCAGATCTGTTGTGATAACAGAAGGTGACGTCACCTTTTCTACCTTAGAAAAGATGCCGTTAACTAAATCCGCGGTATACGAAGCACTGCGAATAGAACCACCTGTTCCATTCCAGTACGCGACCGCTAGAGAAGATATCATCATCAACAGTCACGATTCCGCATTCAAGATCAAAAAAGGAGAGACTATTTTCGGTTACCAGCCGTTTGCTACAAAGGATCCGAAGGTGTTTGAGAATCCGGATGAGTTTGTTGCGGATAGGTTTGTTGGTGAAGGTGAGAAGCTGTTGAAGTATGTGTATTGGTCGAATGCTAGAGAGACTGACAATCCGTCTGCGGATAATAAGCAGTGTCCTGCAAAGGATCTGGTGGTGTTGTGTTGTAGGTTGATGTTGGTGGAGCTTTTTCTACGGTATGATACATTTACCGCAGAGACTAAGCAGGTTGCGCTGGGTGCGTCTGTTAAGATTACCTCGCTTACTAAGGCTACTTGATTGTTTTGTTTTAAACTATTACTGTTTTATAGACTGTTTGTTTGTTTTCTGTGTGAAAATATTTGTATATTGTTTCTTGTGTGCAACTTCAACTTATTTTTTTAGATGTTAATAATGGTATTTTATATATATATATATATGGTCTTATCTAAACTCGTGAGTCAGTGTATTTTTTTTGGATATTTTTTTTGGAAGGAGACTTTCTCTGTACAGGACCGATCAGGTCTCCGGGGTCATGTCAAAGACATTCCCCCGTCAGCCCCGCTCTTCCGGACGCGATGTTCGATCGGGCTCCGGCCGGCGCGCAAGCTGACTTCCGCCCGGAAACCATACTGCCCCCACACGAGAGACTCGCTGGGGTAACAGCTGGGTAAAACCGGGTTGCCCTCAAGACCGCACCATGCCTCGGTAGGATACGATCCATCATTGGGACGACCCACCCCCGAAATGCCGCAGCCGGGGATCGAACCGGAGACCTCAAGAGGAAACCGGCCCAATCCAGCCACTTCGGAACCAACTGGGCTGGAGGTGGGTATTCATGAGTCAGTGTATAATAGTCACTTTCAATGATGTAAACGAAATGCATGCCCGAAAAATTTAATAAATATAACAAAAGTAAAATAAACACATTTTTATAATTTTGAATAAATAGTAAATATTGGTTCAATAGTGAAATATGTGTTAATAAAAGTTTAAGTCATGATAAAAAGCTAATGGGATTCCTCATGTGTTGCAGCGTTCCAGATCAAAATAAAATTTATATGAAACGTACGTATGTTTTACATCGAAAATAGTAAAAGAAACACATTATAACGGTATATGAATCATAGAAAAGTTACATCGTAATTTTTTAAAGTCATAAAATTAGATCATGTAAAACTGCAACTTATTCCATTTCATTTTGTATAATAAACTACAAGTAAGGGGCTGTTTGTCAACATCTGAATTGTTAAGTGCTGAACCAGTAAGAGATCTGAACCATTAAGTGCTGAACCAGTAAGAGGTCTGAACCATTAAGAGCCTATATAATTCTTAACCGTTCAGAGGCAAATGTCTGACCAATTCAGATTAGAGGTCTTAACCATTCAGACTCTGTATAAATCTTAACCATTCAGAGGCAAATGTCTGAACCATTCAGACATCTGCTCGTGAAACAAACAGTTTGAACCATTAAGTGTTGAACCAGTAAGAGGTCTGAACCATTAAGATACTCATTAAGAGGTAAACAAACAGCCCCACTTAAATATTAAGAGAAAAGAAAATTAATAAATATGAAAAGAATAACTAAAAAATTATTAGTTATTATTTACTCCGAGAAAAAAAAATCAAAAGATACTTAATAATCAAAGAAAAAACCAAAATAAAATTCAAAAATACTTAAGCTTGAGTTGGATAATTAAGGGGAAAAAACAAAACAAGATATTTTGCATAATCACATTTAGATCTCACGCTTATTTTTAACTCAGAGGATATATTTTGAAATAAGGATATGGAGATTTTCAGCCCCAATTATTTTTTTTTAACGGCCAACAAAGTCAATCCCGAGCACTCTCGGGGCACCCACTGGACAAACGGAGTACTCCGAGAGTAACCCGAGTCCACCACCAATTCCGGGGAAAACCCAGTAACCCACCTGCCTATAGGCACGACGGTGAAATTACCGGTAAAACCCGTTTGGCTCAAGGATCCAACCCAGGTTTCCCTGGGTCTCCTATCATTGCCCACCAGTGCCTCACTCTGTACCAAGTGGGAGTCGAACTTGCATCTCTCAAGAGAAATGCAAGCCCTCCACCACTTGATCTAGAGATCATTGGCTCAGCCCCAATTATTTACTATGATTTTTGCAAGAAAAAGAGATTTTCAGCCCAAGTATTTACTATGATTTTTGCAAGAAAATAGTGAATTAAAGGGGTGAAATTAGATATAATAGCTACGGATTATAAAAATTTCTCAATTTTTTTACTGAAGCTGTGATATGATGAGAAATGATTCCCGTAAAATTTTATGAATTTTCAAGTAGTTTTGATATTTATTTTCTTAAAAACAAGTTAAAATGCAAGAAAATTTGAAAACTAACTTTCTTTACAGGAGTTGTATGATGATATAACATTAATCTCGTAAAAAATTCAGAATTTTCCAAGCTGATTTGGTATTTATCTTGATTTTCTTGTTTAAAATATAGCATAATTAAATGGCAAATAATTACGAAATAATCTTGCATGGGAAAAATCTCAAAGTTTTCCAGGAAAAGGCTTCGATAAACTTTTTAGACCATACATAGTGGTTTTCTCAATAATGCCCCCATTATGGGGCGTTTTCTGCCATGTGGCAGTCTAGTCAGCATGGGGGGCATTATTGGGCGTTATTGCAAAAGTGCCGTAGTGGGAATAATGTCCAATAACGCCCATGCAATCATTACACAATTATTTATTTTTTTAAATTTAAAACATAAAATTCTTCATTAATTTAAAAAAAATTACACTACTTAAAATAAAAAAAACGAAAAAAAAACAGAATATAAAAAAACGGAAATAAAAAAATAAAGTTAAAAAAAAGGATGATGATCTAGAGTCCATATTTTTCCCGAATTTTTTGGCGATGCATTTGCGCAAGGATCAACGCGTCGCCTTGGAGGTGGTCGATCGGTTTGGACAAAAACTCAATGTCCTTTTCCATTTGGCTCGCCTCTTGCATCTCGTTAAACTTTTTGGTTTCGGCGACGCGTTCTTTCATAGTCTCCAAACGTTGGTGGCCGAGGTCTCGAATGTCTTGGAGACGACGGTTCATCTCCTCGAAATCTTCCTTCAATTCGAGATCGGAAGACGACTCCACCGTTTTTTTCCCGGTTCGCTTATCCTTTTTTCTACTGGGCGGTCGGGCCAACTCTTCTTCAAGTTGCTCGTCAACGTCCACCACCTCATTTAGATCGACATTGTTGTCATCCGAAGTCGGTGTATCAGGGTCAACGGAGGATGATGTTTTTGACCGTTTAGCTCGACGTCTACTACTCGACGTCATGGTCATTACGCCCGCCCACTTTGGACTTTTTCGTAGTAGATCCCAACACTTATAGTACGGGAAAGGGCATTTCATTCTCTCGTACTCTTCCAAAGCCTTCGTTAAAACCCCGACGTCACCTTCTCCGCTCGGGCGATTATCGTAGTTACGTTGATATACTTCTTGGAAGGAGTGACACTTGTTGTTGATGTCGGTCCATTTGCTAGAAATGGAATCTTTGTCACGATGCTCGCCCTTACCCCACATGCTATAAAAGAGTGCACGAACCCTATCCCAAAAAACGGGGCCCGGTTTGAAAGTTTGCTATAAATTGAAATATAAAGTTGTACGTTAAAAATAAAACAAAATAGACGTGTGCGAAAAAATAAGTAAAAAAAATATATATATAAAAGTTACCAATTTCGGGGTCCTCCGAAACCTCGAGCCACGCCCGAGCCAACGTGTATTCCTCCTCCTTCGTCCAATTAAGGTAAGAATGCTTACGTCGAGGTTCGTTCGCTTCCTTCTTCTTATGCGACCTTCTGCCGCGTTTGGATGTCTCTCGCTTCGGTTCGGGTTGCGTCTCCGGCAAGATATCCACATCGGGTTCGGGTTGTTGTTGTGAAGGTTGCGACCCGCCGGCTTGACCAAAGCCGAAAGTGGGTTGCACGAATGGAGTAGCGCCACTTAAGTAAGCCGCGTACGATAACATGTTCGGGTCCATGTCTTGAAAGTTAAAGGGTTGTTGCGGTTGGGTTATGTTCGGGTTCATGGGTCTTGAGGGGACACCAAATGGGGGTCGGAATGGATGCATCTTTTTATAAAATATAGAAGTAGTAGAGAGAAAGTTTGAGAGTGTGTGAGTTTTTTATAAAAAAATGATGGAAAAGTGGGTAATATATATTGTGTGTTAATATTGGAATTAAAAATAATAATAATAATAATAAACATATGACCATTGGCAACGGTCAACTCATTTCCTAATTCAAGTTTTGGCGTGATTTGAAAAACGCCAAGCGAATTTTTTTTCTCGAAAAACGCCCGATAACGCCGGGCCGTAATGGGATAGGGGCGTGATGCGGCGTTTTTTTTGAATTTTTTTTAAAACAAACCCCCCACTACGGGCGGTCTTAGGTCTTTTCGCAACTGTTTTCTATTTATTTGGTGATTTTGAGGATATCTAGAGGTAGGGCTCTAAACAAGCCGAGTCGAGCCGAGCTCGACTCAGCTCGAGTTCGGCTCGAACTCAATTCGAGCTGGCTCCACTCGAACTTGAATTACAAATCGAGTTGAGATTTGAGGCTCGAGCTCGACCCGATTAAAATTCGAGCTAGCTCGGCTCGGCTCGATCTAGCTCGAACTAACAAAGAACCGCAAAATTTACTACTTAAAAAACCTTAAAAATGAATCTTTTCATAGACTAAGGGCCCTAATTGCAATTTAATTTAACCAAATGGTAAAATATGCAAGTATAAATAGTTAGCTCACTTTGAACATTTTCTTTACCTTCTTTGATAAAGGAGATAATCCCTTAATTTTTGGCTTCCGAGCAATGTGGGACAAAAAAATGAAGGATGTAAACCTTATCGAGCCTGCTCACGAGCTTACGAGCCGAGCCAGGCCAAGCTCGAGCTCGGCTCGTTTACAAACCGAGCCGACCGAGCTGGCTCGTTTACAACCGAGCCAATTTCGAGCCGAGCTTTTTTCGAACTTTTTTCGAACGATAATAACTTGTTTAAACTTTTCAAATTAAACAAACCTTTCGGGATCGGCCTTGTTAGCGAATTATGTGACAAATTAATTGTTTCTAGATTTTGACAGTTCGATATGGAGCTAGGTATTGAGCCTTCTAGATGATTCTGCCACAAGAACAACAGAGTAAGGTTTTCGAAGTCACCGATTTCGGATGGAATAGTACCAGTGATTTCATTGTTGTCGAGTTTGATGTGAGTTAAACTCTTGCAGTTCCCGATTTAAGTCAGGATAGAACCAGAGATCAGGTTCATACTCAGCTGAAGTTCCTGTAACGATCCCAGTTTCCCAAATGTCACTGGAATGACTCCGGTTAACGAATTCATCGAAATATCGATTAAAACTAGTTGCAGACAGTTTCCAAGTTCGGGTGGAATTACTCCAACCAAACTGTTCAGCCACAGCAATAGATTCTTCAAGTTTTTCAACCTCCCCAACGAGCTCGGGACCGAACTAGAGAGCGAATTCTCGTACAAGTAAATGTTCTCTAACTCGGTGCAGCACCAATCTCGATAGGGATAGGACTGGATAATAAGGAGGTGTAGATTGCAAGAGTTTGAAGCTTTTTAAGATTGCCAATTGTTGAAGGTATAGAACCTGATATACTTGTTTCAGTAAAATCCAACATTACTAAACTGGGTTAAGAGAAATTACATTTCAGGCCCTATACATGTGAAATTTCAAAAAAAAAAAAAAAAAAAAAACTCTTATCAAACGGTTGTTTCTAACCCAGTTAGGCATTTGGATGAAAACGGCAAAAAGTTACAAACGTGGGGGGCTATTTGGTACAAAAAAATCATTTTGGACGAAAATGTCAAACATGCCCAAACCTCAAGAACGATTTTGGCAATTAACTAAAAAACTTATCTATCTATACTTTCTATAAAAGGAGAAATCCAAGTGACATAAGAAAAGCTGATGTGTCAGCAGGAGAGCATGTCCAACAAGGCCTTTCTTATGTCATTATTACATCATAATGCCTAATATTAAAAGACTTTAAAATTCAAAGTTGGCCCACATTTAAGATGCAAAGGTCTGCTGAGGAAAGGTCTGCCCATGTTAAGCCTAATTTAAGGTGCAAAGGTCTGTTGAGGAAAGGTCTGCCCATGTTAAGCCTAATATAAAATAACATTTAAACTTTTGTTTAAACATCTGCCCTCAACATTTTATAATCAAACATCAGTTCCCAATAAACATCTGTCGAGATTCAAAATTCTGGCTCCACATTCAAAATTCAAACCATATATTCTAATCCTATAAATAAGGGTTAATAATCTGGCTCCACATTCAAATCTCTCCCGCTCACATCTGTGAGCGTATCTCTCCCTCTCAAATGCATCTTTCTCGTGATTCAGCAGCTAATCTCTGATTACACTTCTTTGTTCGAATGTTTGTTGATTATGTTTACATGTTATCGTTCCAGTATCATTGTTCCAGCATCGTCGTTTCAATGAAGCTTCCCATCACACATCAACCTTTCAATATCGATGTTGCAGTATCATTGTTGCAACATCGTGAAAAGTTGCATGTGCTATCTTCTTTGATGGGAGAATTGCATTGTTGGATTTTCGGTAAAACGAAAGTCATGTTTTCTTGCGTCAGTAAGATTTTCTCCTTTTATAGAAAGTATAGATTCGTGCAATATCGTGAAAAGTCAGATGTGCTACAACAGTTGAGAAGAGAACTTTGCATGTTAGGTTTGTTTCTTATTTTGATTAACTGTTGATGATAAAATGTGTTTTATAGACACTGACATTTTAGAATATGTTAAGATGCATGTTTATATTATTAAAACAAACTACTACATAGAAAAATACAAATTTATTGAAATTTGTATAAAGTATTTGACGTGTGCGCGTATATACATGTTTTTACAAAGAATCTAACACACGATTCGGTTTTAAATTTATAAAAATGATTTGTACTTCAACAATAAAACACACACGAAAGGGCAAGTGTACCCCATCATATATGTAGTAAAGTATCGGTAAGAACCAAGTGTCGATCCAAGGATGTGGGCGGAGAAATCATACTAGACCTTTGTCATTAAACTACCGGTAGGAAGATACGTGAGTGATTTTCTAAAAACTAAAGTAAGCATAAACAAATGTTTAATAAAACATAGTAGACTCCAAATAAGAAAATAAATATATAGCCTTACTTTATACACAACCAAAGTATATAAACTAAGTCGGTTTTGTCACTTAAAACATTTGGTCAATTTTCCATTTTCAAGACAATTAGTATCCCTTTCGGGAATCCTAACATGACAATCATTCGGAAAGCTAAAACGATAAACACACTTTAACCACCTAAGATTGTTCTTTAACGTGCAATTGATAAATGTCTATGAAAATCCCCTAAAGATAAGTTAGTAATCCGTTAGGAGTTTTCTAACCTCACTTAATCAAGGAAAGTGACACCGATAAACACAATGCAACCCCCGAGATAAGCATAAACTAGATTAAATCACAACCGAGTTCATTTTACAAATCTTGCACATAAATTCACCAAGATTGCAATTTTGGCCTAAACTACTAACTAAGCTAACAATTCATGGCAAGAATTCATAACAACACCATTTAACCCGTTAAGGCCCTTACGTGAGGGAAAACTTTCTTGATTAACAATAATTACCCCTTATTAAACCACTAACCATTTCTAGTATCATGGTGCACACATTTGACACAAGTTAAACAAGTTCAAAGTCTACTAATACATGATTAATTAAGCTTTATCTTTCAATTATCTCAACTAACCATATACTAATTATCCAAGATAATTACTTATAATCAAGAAATCAACATCAATAAACAAGGTTGCAAACTAATCATCAAAGATTAACATAGAAAATGCTTCCAAGTGTCATTACAAACATAATTAACATAATAATGGTTGTAATTAAGCAAGGGATTCTAATGTTTTTGCCCAAAGGCTTACAATAATACATAATCATCAATCTTAAATGCTTGAAACAAGAACAAAAAACATGGAAATATTCAAGAATCAAACCATAAACAAGCACAAGATTGAGTATCCGGATAGTAACGGAGCTAATCGGCACAACGTGGCTTGAATCCGGGTGAAAGCAAGAGCTTCCGGAACCTGTGAATTCGCCTGATAAGCTCCCAAAAGTCCCGAATTGCGAATAGAATGCTGCTGTCTGTTTTTTATAACTTTTTCAGATCGCACGACCGTGCCATTAAAGTGCACGACCGTTCACTTTATATTACTGTTCACCATACTTATGTGACATCAGCAGATCTTGACCGGTCTTCGATATCGCATGGTCGTTCCACAGACTGCACGAGCGTGCATTGCCGAGTATAGGCTGGAACAGACATCTGAACGGGCGGTGTATTTCCGGGCTGGGGTGAGTCATCGAATCCGCACGGGGTGCCACTAGATTGCACGACCGTTCGGTTCCGAGGATGCCTTGCACTCCTGATTGCACTGGCTGTGCAATGCCGGGATGAGCTCTGTTGTCGGATCCGCACGGTGGTGCCACCAATTGCACGACCGTGCAACTTGCCCAGATCAGAATTCCTCACAGAAAGTTCGCAGCTTTGTCGTTTCGCCCGGAAAATCCTCGTTTTCCCCATCTTCTTGTTTGGCACGCTGTTTTAGGCCTGTAAACACAAATACACCCAATTCAGTATCCGATTCTCGGTTTTACGGCCAAAAACGCGTAAAATAGGGGTAAAATGGGGGAATAAAACATAGGTAATTTGGTGAATATCAAACCTCCCCACACTTGAACCTTGCTTGTCCTCAAGCAAGCTAAAACTAAAATGCAATAAAAGCTATATTCTAACAAGAACGAGAATTTACAAACTACCTACTAATATAACTACAAACGGTTAGCCGGTTTTTCGAAACGCAACATCAAGTGATTCAAACCAAACAAGCACATTCAAATATATGTATGGATAACCAAAAAGCCGTGACTTCACTCCGATTTACTTAGCACGCTAATCTTCACACACCTCACAATGTTCACACACACTCGGTTATATTTGTGAAACATACATAAAATGTGTATGTGTAAACACTCAATGCCTAGTCAATGAAACGTGTAATATCATAAGCTTGTCACAAGATCTCATCTCCACCAACTAACATGCGAAAAAGTGTAAATCAAGAGGTCTTTACGGGTTGTAACGATAGGCTTGGGTGAAGGGTATGGAATGGGAATTTTTAAAGTGACTAAACGGTTAAAACTCGGTAATAGCGTTTAACTAGCGTAAAACAATAAAACAATACATACTAACGCCTTAAAAAGGTGACTTTTGCGATATCGAGCTCATCAACGAGATTTCATCATTTTAGCATTTAAAATTGCTCGAATTTTGTCGACTTCACCCTATTTTAGGGTGTTTGATTTTCTGATTTTCTGTTTGTTTTTTTCACATATATATAATCTAATAGCTTTGTAAAATGAACAACAAACTACAAGAAACGCTAGTTAAACGATTTTTAACCGAGTTTTAACACTAAAGGTTTAAAAATAAAAAGGCTAAATTTGGCTAAGTGGGTGATTTTGTTGGGTAAACAAAGGGAAACACGGGAAAGGCTCAACATAGTTAATCCTAAGGGGTAATGTAGGGTTTAGGGAAACATAACACAAAGAACAAGGCTAACAACAAAGGGGTTTTCTAAGTGCCTCTATCACTTCTACACAATTTCACACATTTATGGTCTTAACAAGCATGCTAGTGACAAGTTCTAAACTACACGTGACATCCGGCTCACTCCTACTCCGAAATGAACAAACATATAACAATTTTAAGGCTCAAATATGCTCACATAACGAAAGGAATGGGTAAAAGTGTGAAAATAAATATGCAAGTATTTCTTTGTTTGTCACGTTTTCTAGTTATCTTTTTCAAAATTTATTTGGCTTGTCGGGCTTTTATCATATCTGAAGCTTTCTAAAACACAACTGACCGGTTTATTTGCTAAAAATATATACAATTTACTGATTTTTGATTTTTTAGATTTTTTAGAGGATAAACAAAGTCAAAATGTTAAAACCCCTCCCCACACTTGAACTTCGCATTGTCCCCAATGCGAAACCCGAGATATAGAGAAAAAGGAGAATAACACTCCCCTAAAGATGATTTAGGTGAAACGAGTCTCCAAAGCTGTTTCTATGGTGTGCTCCGGTCCAAGATTTGCTTCTAAAATCTGTAATGATGTCACAAAGCAAAGCAAAACAAAACAGAAGGCAGAGACAATCTAAACGTAAACAAACCATAATCTACATAAATAAAAGGCATACTAAATATCCGTACATAAAACATAGCAAATAAACTAAAATGTCTGAAAAACACAATACATAACCGTGGGTGTATGAAATGAAAACCAAAATGAACACCCAAAAACATACTATTAAAATAACACCACATCCACCAACTCAGAACTCCCACTACTGATCGTCATCCGCACCTCCTCCTGTGCCGGATGGGCCTGCCGTGCCATAATCACCCGGGTTCCCGAATGGGAACTGTGGTGGGGGCCCAAAGTAGTTAGGGTAGGCGTTCTGAAGCCCCCCAAATATGTATGAAAATCCAGCATGCACCTCCTGGCGCATGAAGTCTTGGTTCGCCCTCATCGCCTCTTGATTGGCCCTCAGCTGATCTTGGTTGACACGCAGCTGCTCTAGACTGGCCCGCTGCTGCTCATGGCTGATCTGCATCTGCTGGAACTGGCCATAAAACTCTGGATAGGAGGGGATGCCGGGAGGCCAGTGCTGGTACTGCGGGGAGTGATGCTGTTGTGGTGAGTGTGGTGGTGTGTGAGGTGGCTCCTCATGATCATGCTGCTGCTCGTCTCCCATAACCTCATCCGCTGGCTCGAGTGGCAACGGGTCCCAGACCTCGTTCTCTAGTCCTTTCAACCGATCTCCATTGTCAGTCTCTGCTACAATCCCCATGGCCTTCAAGGAACGGATATCAACATACATACCCTCGGTAACCAAAGTAAGACCCTGAACCACCTCATCAGTCATTATACCCATGCCGTAAGCGATCTGGGTCACATACTGACCACCATGTATCTGACTGCTGGTGGTTCTACCCGAGCTATGCACAAATTACTCAGCCATTCACGCGGCGAGGTTGATGTGGACCCCCTCCGCGAGCGCATAAAGAAATATAATATCCGGTGTTGGACAGTTTCCCAAACTGTCCATGTGCCCAACTATGATATGGTTGAAGATGTGATGCATGACTCTATGCAAAGGGTCTCGTAACCTTAAAGCTTTGGATACCCGAGGATCATACGGCCCGCCAACTGCAACTCGCCCCCAAAACTCACCCGCTCGTCTTCGCTGGGGAAGGTTGATTGATTTGTGAAGAACTCGGAATTCATGTCTTCATCGGTGTAGATACCGAGTCTTCGTCCTAACCTTCCCACGGTCCAGTTGTGCCACCTTCCACCCAACCTGATATTTATTCTTTTCTTGTCGCGGAAATCTGGATTCCTACTCGCTTTGGGCTTGTCATATGAGTAGGTAGCGAAGAACTCTAGCGTAAGCTCTAGATAAATCGGACGGTCGATGTTGACCAAACGCGCAAGCGGAATTGTTAACATGTTTTTGAGCTGGTCGCGTTGATTTAATTCAGTCATAACATCCCAATCCAACCTTCTAGGGATGCCGAACTGATTCCGCCTTTGCCATAGTGCATTAAGTTTCGGAATGCAAAGACTTTCTCGCGCGTCGTTTTCATTGAATTGGAGAAACGGATGGTTCATCTGCATGAGGGATTACAGTTAGAACAGGAGAAGCAGAAAAAATCTCATTCGGAACAGCCTAGCACACAGTTATGAAGCTACTGTCCTACTGATCTTGGCGATTCGCACGGGCGTGCGACAAGACGCACGGTCGTGCGTCACCGAGAATCAGCAATGGTGGTCGGCGTTTGTCGTAATTGCACGGCGTGCAAGCAATGGCACCCCTGTGCATCACCGAGACCACAACCAAAATCGTGAACGAACCGCAACTGCACGGACCGTGCACCCATGGCACGACCGTGCGACTTATATTTCTGCAGATTTCAAACCCCTGAACCAGAACAGTCAGATTTTTCCAAAAAATATCAATTTTTTGGCAAACCGGGGTTGGAAATCAGACCGGTTGTTCACGAAACACATGAATCTTGCAAGGGTTAGGGTTTTGATTGTATTTATGAAGGGAACCCTAAAAAGCCTTGAAGAAACCGGAAAATCTAAGCCTAGAACATGGATGAAACTGAAAATCGAAGAGAAAAAAACATACCGTGCGAAAGGATCTGAGAAACCATGCGAAAAATGGTGCGATTTTGGGGAAAACTCGGTCTGGAACGACTGATGCAGTAGGGTTTCGCGAATTGTGAATGGGGGCTGCAGATAAGGGCTTTTATACTGCACAATGACAAAAATGCCCTTGGCCTGTCGCACGGTCCTGCGTCACCGACTTTGACCGATCCTAGCACGCTGACCTCGGCAATGCACATGGGGTGCGACTCGAGGTGCTGGCCCACAACCGCACGGGTGTGCGGTCTGTGGCACGGTCGTGCCAGATCTGCAGACTTTTTTGTTTGCTGCAGAAACCATATCCAGCATCTTTTTCGGCCGTTTTCCACCATTTTTACCATCCGCAAACTGTTTTAACAATATTCCACCATAGACCCTTCGCTCGACACGTTTAAAAACTGTACAAACCTACGGAAACTACCAAACACGCGAAAAACACATAAAAACAAGAAAAACAAAAATATGGACAATTTTACCCCTAAAGCGCCAAAGACGCTCTTGCTACATTTTTGATCCTCGACTCAGTAGCGTAGACTCTCCTCCTCACACTTAAGATGTATGCGGGGTGTGGAGTTCGATAACCTCCACCTCCGACTCGATCGGCCCGGCAACGTAAAGCTTCAAGCGATGCCCATTTCCCTTGAAAATAACGTCGTCCGCGTTCTCTATTGCAACAGTCCCATATCGAAATAGCTCTTTTACCGTGTATGGTCCTGTCCAACGTGAATGTAATTTTCCCGGAAATAAACACAACCTCGAGTTATAGAGAAGAACAAGATCGCCCGCTTGGAATTGTTTGTGGTCTTTCAAGCGTTTGTCATGCAATCTCTTGGTGCGCTCTTTGTATAACACGGAGTTCTCATAAGCGTGTTGTCGTAGCTCCTCTAATTCATGAATCTGAAGAAACCGGGCTTCACCTCCGGTTTTTAAATCCAGATTTGTGGTTTTTAGAGCCCACATCGCCTTGTGCTCCAACTCCACAGGTAAATAACACGTTTTCCCGTAAACAAGCCTAAAGGGAGTAGTCCCATTAGGGGTCTTATAAGCCGTACGGAAAGCCCACAACGCTTCGTCTAGTTTGTCCGACCAATCCTTGCGGTTTGCACCTACCGACCGCTCAAGGATTCGTTTTAGCCCCCGGTTTGTGACCTACACTTGCCCACTTTTCTGTGGATGATAGGGCGTGGATAAACGGTGATGCACACCATAACGGGAAAAAGCTCTCTCTAGCTGAGTATTGCAAAAGTGAGTCCCTCTGTCACTGATAAGCGCCTTCGGTGCACCAAACCGGGCGAACAAAGTCTTTAAAAATCTCACGACTACCCTTGCATCATTGGTGGGTAAGGCCTGTGCCTTCGCCCACTTCGATACATAATCAACCGCAACCAGAATATATTTATTTCCTCGTGAGGGGGGAAATGGTCCCATGAAGTCTATCCCCCAGATATCGAAGACTTCACAAACTTGAATCCAGTTCTGAGGCATTTCATCACGTGCCGATATATTTGCTGCCCTCTGGCAGGCATCGCACGCTCTGACCCAACTCTGTGCATCACGGAATATTGTCGGCCAATAAAACCCGGAATCAAGCACCTTTTTGGCGGTGAAATTGGCTCCATGGTGGCCTCCGGTAGGTCCCTCGTGACAGTGGCGCAGAATGTCGGTCGCCTCCTTTCCTGAAACGCATCTTCTGATCACCTGATCAGCACCAACCCTAAATAAGAAAGGGTCGTCCCGAATGTAGTGCTTGACGTCCGAAAAGAATTTCCTCTTTTGTTGGTGAGTCAATCCCTTGATCAGAATCCCGCAAGCAAGATAGTTCGCAAAGTCGGCGAACCAAGGCGACTCGTTGCATATCTCAACACTCATCAATGACTCGTGTGGGAAATTGTCATTGATTGAATCCCAACGTGTGTCCTTGATGTCTCCATGCTCCAACCGAGAAATATGGTCAGCCACTACATTCAAAGCACCCTTTTTATCTTGAATTTCGATATCAAACTCCTGCAGCAATAAGATCCATCTAATGAGACGCGGTTTAGCGTCCTGTTTGCTGAAAAGATATCTGATGGTTGCGTGATCAGTATACACAATTGTTTTCGAAACCACCAAATACGATCTAAATTTGTCAAATGCAAATACGACCGCCAAGAGCTCTTTTTCTATCGTGGTATAATTCTCCTGAGCGTCGTGAAGAGTCTTGCTCGCATAATACATCGGGTGAAAGTGCTTTTCCTTCTTTTGCCCCAAAACGGCCCCTATAGCGAAATCGCTCGCGTCGCACATAATTTCAAATGGCAGACTCCAGTCAGGCGCGACTAAAATAGGGGCCTCTATCAACTTTTGCTTGAGAAGGTCAAAAGCTCTCAAGCATCCATCTCCAAAGATAAACAGAGCGTCTTTCTCCAACAGACGGGTCATGGGCCTAGCGATTTTTGAGAAATCCTTGATGAATCGCCTGTAGAACCCCGCATGGCCAAGAAAGCTCCGTATCGCTCTCACAGAGGTGGGCGGTGGAAGTCGTGAAATTATATCAACTTTAGCTGGATCGACCTCCATACCAGCACGCGAAATCTTATGTCCCAGAACTATGCCTTCCCTTACCATGAAGTGGCACTTTTCCCAGTTTAGGACCAGATTTGTCTCTTCGCACCTCTTCAACATTTTCTTCAAAGTTTCCAAACAATGATCGAAGGAATCTCTAAATACCGAAAAATCATCCATGAAAACCTCCATAGAATCCTCGATCATATCATAAAAAATCGCAACCATGCATCTCTGGAAGGTCGCCGGTGCATTACACAACCCAAAAGGCATTCGCCGGTAGGTGAATGTGCCGAAGGGCCAGGTAAAGGTAGTCTTCTCCTGATCCTCAGGAGCAATAGGAATTTGAAAGTACCCAGAAAACCCGTCCAAGAAACAGTGTACGACTTCCCCGACAGACGTTCCAACATCTGGTTGATGAATGGAAGCGGGAAGTGATACTTGCGAGTAGCATCGTTGAGTTTGCGGTAGTCAATGCAAACTCGCCACCCAGTGACGGTATGGGTAGGAATCAGCTCATTCCTATCATTTGGGACTACAGTAATACCACCTTTCTTGGGTACTACTTGCACTGGACTCATCCACACAGAGTCAGATATAAGATAAATCAACCCGGCATCCAACAACTTAATCACTTCTTTCTTGACCACATCTTGCATATTTGGATTCAACCGCCTCTGAGGTTGTGCACAGGGTTTGTACTCGTCTTCCATCAGAATCTTGTGAGTACAAAAAGAAGGATTGATGCCCTTGATATCCATAATCTTCCACGCTATTGCTTTCTTATGAAGTTTAAGAACCTCGAGAAGCTGCTTCTTCTCCTCTTTCACCAATGATGCTGAAATAATGACCGGCAAGTGACACTCCTCGTCCAGAAATGCATACTCGAGATGTGGTGGGAGTTTTTTTTAACTCCAAGGACGGTGGATCTTCAATCGAAGGCTTTGATTTCTCATCTTCTACATGGCCAATTTCTAGAAACTGATCCGGACCCTGGGAACCATCATCACCAATCTGATAGACTGGCTGCTCGAAATCGTGGCCCTCCTGCGTAATGCCAATCAGGTCCCCACACGACAGACGTGTGTCCGAATCAATCTCTTCAATAGTGCCTTGGAAATGAGAACACACACATGCGTCGACAATGTCGACATAATAAAGCATGTCATCGTGACTTTGCGGATGTTGCATTGATCTTTTGATATCAAATGTCACGTGCTCGTCATTTACTCGGAGCGTGATTTGGCCAGCTGCCACATCAACAATCGTCCTCGCAGTATTGAGGAACGGGCTTCCAAGTATCAATGGCACTTTTGAATCTTCGTCCATGTAAAGAATAACAAAATCCACGGGGAAAACAAATTTATCGATTTTGACAAGCATGTTTTCAACAAATCCACACGGATACTTGATTGAACGGTCTGCCAATCAAATGCTCATTCTAGTGGGTGAAGGCTCACCCAGATCCAGTTTAGTAAAAACCTTATAAGGCATAAGGTTGATACTCGCTCCCAAATCAGCCAATGCATGGCTAACAGACATGTTTCCAATCAAACAAGGGATCGTAAAACTGCCCGGATCTCCCATTTTCATGGGGAGACGGTTTTGCAGAATGGCAGAACAACTTTCATTCATCACCACACATGATATATCCTCGAGCTTCTGTTTATTTGAGAGGATGTCCTTCAGGAATTTCGCATACTTTGGCATCTGGGCCAGGGCTTCAACAAACGGTATATTTAATGGCAGTTATTTAAACAATTCAAGGAACTTACCGTATTGTTCTTCGTTTTTCTGTTTCTAAGCATGCCCGGATATGGAACTGGAGGAGTGTACTCTTTGACTGGCTCCTGGACTTGTGCTGTACTTACTGGGCGGAGCCTGGCGTGCACCTCGTCCTGTGTATCAGTCGGGACCGCTTCATCGATCGGTGGTGAGTCCGATACGGTGGGTCCGGTAGTCTTGCCACTCCTGGTCATAACAGCATTTACATGCCCGTGCGGATTTGGCTCGGTATTGCCCGGAAGACCACATGGGGGTCTTTCAGACATCATCTTCGCCAGCTGACCAACCTGGTTCTCGATATTCTAAATCGAGGCTTTTTGACTTCTCATTTCTCCTTCTTGGGCTAGAAAACGATCTTATCATTTTTCAGCCAACTGATATGCACTCGTAGAGCTAGAAAGGAGCTGAGCCATCATATCCTCCAGCTTTGAACTTGACTGAGGGGCCTGCTGCTGGGAGCTACTCCCGGCGCCCTGATTTTGGTACGAATATGGACGAGGCTGGAAAGATTGGTTGTAAGGCTGGAATTGCTGACCGTGAGCCTGCTGCGGCGCTGGAGCACGCTGGGAAAATCCTAGTGGGTTTTGATTACCCACATTCGCTCGCCACCCAAAATTTGGGTGATTCCTCCATCCCGGGTTGTATGTGTTGCTGTATGGGTTGTTCTGCGGCCTCACCTGATTACTCACAAAATCTACTTCTTCTTGGCCCTCATATGGAACTCCCTTGAAACATGCACCAAGCTTGTGTGACACTCCGCACTGGTCACATCCAGAACTAGCCTGTGCAGCCATCTGAGACTTATCAAACTTCGCCGAAAGAGCAGAGATTTATGCAGTAATGGTTGTGTAGTCATCCACCGCGTGAACTCCCGGGCGAGATGATGATGATGATGATGTCCGGCCTCTCTCTCCTTCACGATGTGAGCTAGACTTCAACGCAGCTTTTTCTATGATTGCATAGGCTTCATTTGGCGTCTTCGTTCCTAGATCGCCTCCTGCATTCACATCTAATCTCTCATGCGTATCATAATTCAGCCCTTGGTAGAACGTCCATACCAGCTGTCTTTTGGAGAAGCCATGATGTGGAACATCAAGTAACAAATCCTTAAACCGCTCCCAGGCCACGTGCAACGACTCTCCCTCATCCTGGCGAAAGGTCACAATCCGGTTTCTTAGCTTGGTTGTTTTCTCAGGCGGAAAGTATTTTTGCATGAATAACTCCGCCAACTCATTCCAGGTCCTGATGGACCCAGCTGGAAGTGACATAAGCCAAGCTCTCGCTTTGTCACGCAACGAGAATGGAAACAACCTCAACCGAACAGCATCCTCCGAAACATCTCTAATCTTGAACGTCGAACATACCTCAAGAAAAGCAGCTGTGAGTCGTCCGGGATCCTCATGCTCGCGTCCGTCAAATTGTACCGAATTCTGCACCATGTTAATAATACTAGATTTAATTTCAAAAGTAGGTGCATCTATAGTAGGTCTAATAATACTGGGCTCCAAGCCTGTTCCTCCGGGTTGATTCGATTCATTCAAAGGTCGCTCATCGTCCGCCATGATTGCGTCTCCTTCGTCCCCTGAGCCCTCTTCAGCGGGTACCACCGGCTCCGGCTCACCAACTACGAGCAGCAGCCCAACCGCACGAGATCTTTCGCGAAGACGTCTCCTCAGATCACGTTCAGGTTCGTCTGACGGCTCAACAGGATCAGGAGCGGGGGTTGAGGACATCAACCTGCAAACCGAAAAAATGGCACAATGAATATTTTATTAATATAATATTTTTTTTTTGCTGAAATGAAACACAATATTTGTAAAAATGGGCTGGAAATTTTATAAAAATCCAAAAATGGACCCGAAATTTTATAAAAATTAAAACAATTAAAATAATCGAATAGGCTAGTGTAAAAATGATTTTTCGGAGCCGAAAACTCAAAGAATAAATGAATAATAAGTTCGAATTCAAACAAATAAATGAAATAAAAATTTTGCAAGTGTATGAAATAAGCTTGAAAACGAATAAATTAAATCAAAAACAAGAAATATTAACAAATAAATAAACGAATAAATAATCACAAAAATATTCACAAATATTAACAAGTATGTACACCGATAAAATAATGACTCGGGTCATTCCTAAAGCTCGCCATGTCCCCGACAACGGCGCCAAAAACTTGACGTGTGCGCGTATATACATGTTTTTACAAAGAATCTAACACACGATTCAGTTTTAAATTTATAAAAATGATTTGTACTTCAACAATAAAACACACACGAAAGGGCAAGTGTACCCCGTCATATATGTAGTAAAGTATCGGTAAGAACCAAGTGTCGATCCAAGGATATGGGCGGGAAATAATACAAGACCTTTGTCAATAAACTACCGGTAGGAAGATAAGTGAGTGATTTTCTAAAAACTAAAGTAAGCATAAACAAATGTTTAATAAAACATAGTAGACTCCAAATAAGAAAATAAATATATAGCCTTTCTTTATACACAACCAAAGTATATAAACTAAGTCGGTTTTGTCACTTAAAGCATTTGGTCAATTTTCCATTTTCAAGACAATTAGTATCCCTTTCGGGAATCCTAACATGACAATCATTCGGAAAGCTAAAACGATAAACACACTTTAACCACCTAAGATTGTTCATTAACGTGCAATTGATAAATGTCTATGAAAATCCCCTAAAGATAAGTTAGTCATCCGTTAGGAGTTTTCTAACCTCACTTAATCAAGGAAAATGACACCGATAAACACAATGCAACCACCGAGATAAGCATAAACTAGATTAAATCACAACCGAGTTCATTTTACAAATCTTGCACATAAATTCACCAAGATAGCAATTTTGGCCTAAACTACTAACTAAGCTAACAATTCATGGCAAGAATTCATAACAACACCATTTAACCCGTTAAGGCCCTTACGTGAGGGAAAACTTTCTTGATTAACAATAATTACCCCTTATTAAACCACTAACCATTTCTAGTATCATGGTGCACACATTTGACACAAGTTAAACAAGTTCAAAGTCTACTAATACATGATTAATTAAGCTTCATCTTTCAATTATCTCAACTAACCATATACTAATCATACAAGATAATTACTTATAATCAAGAAATCAACATCAATAAACAAGGTTGCAAACTAATCATCAAAGATTAACATAGAAAATGCTTCCAAGTGTCATTATAAACATAATTAACATAATAATGGTTGTAATTAAGCAAGGGATTCTAATGTTTTTGCCCAAAGGCTTACAATAATACATAATCATCAATCTTAAATGCTTGAAACAAGAACAAAAACATGGAAAGATTCAAGAATCAAATCATAAACAAGCACAAGATTGAGTATCCGGATAGTAACGGAGCTAATCGGCATAACGTGGCTTGAATCCGGATGAAAGCAAGAGCCTCCGGAACCTGTGAATTCACCTGATAAGCTCCCAAAAGTCCCGAATTGCGAATAGAATGCTGCTATCTGTTTTTTATAACTTTTTCAGATCGCACGGTCGTGCCATTAAAGTGCATGACCGTTCACTTTATATTACTGTTCACCATACTTATGTGACATCAGCAGATCTTGACCGGTCTTCGATATCGCACGGTCGTTCCACAGACTGTACAAGCGTGCATTGCCGAGTATAGGCTGGCATGGACATCTGAACGGGCAGTGCATTTCCGAGCTGGGGTGAGTCATCGAATCCGCACGGGGTGCCACCAGATTGCACGACCGTTCGGTTCCGAGGATGCCTTGCACTCCTGATTGCACTGGCTGTGCAATGCCGGGATGAGCTCTGTTGTCGGATCCGCACGGTGGTTCCACCAATTGCACGACCGTGCAACTTTCCCAGATCAGAATTCTTCACAGAAAGTTCGCAGCTTTGTCATTTCGCCCGAAAAATCCTCGTTTTCACCATCTTCTTGTTTGGTTCGCTGTTTTAGGCCTGTAAACACAAATACACCCAATTCAGTATCCGATTCTCGGTTTTACGGCCAAAAACGCTTAAAATAGGGGTAAAATAGGGGAATAAAACATAGGTAATTTGGTGAATATCAGTATTACACGCTAGAGTTAACACTTGCTAGGATTTCGTAGACTCTGCCCTTTCTCCATGTGATTTCATGTTCTCTTTTTATTTCAGGTCAGTTAGCATGTTGCAGATTTTCTGATCCTGCTTTAGAAGTTGTGTCAGAAACTCTTCTGCATTCTTCTGGAACTCTGATGGAGGAGAGTGGAGGACTTCATCGAGCAATGCAATGCTGTTTCAGGTTTTGTTGTAATTAGTGTCATTTATTATGTCGACTTTCCTGTTTAGTTCTTCGTCTGTTCTTTGTTCTTTGAGTGACCACATGGAGAACTGTGTTTTAACATTGCTGGTGTCTAACTAGTGGTAGAAGCTGAAGTTTGCCATGTAGATTTTTTGTTGGTTTTCCGATTTGGAACAATTTTTGACAGAAAGTGATTTGTAGGACAATTTGTTGATGTTTTGAATCAAAAGTAATCATCGGTCTTTTATAGAGTTTAAAAACGCTTCTACATGGAAAATCAAGAGGTTAATTGTAATTGTAATAATCTGCTTTTGTTCTTTGAAGTTCAAAATTTTGTCCCTTGGGTTTTTTGGTATTTAATTTTACAGTTTTCCCATAAAAGTTGGGGTTTGAAAAGTTTTTTGCATTAATAGATTGCTGTTTTGAAATATACATTAATATGTTTATATATATTAAATGTACATGTTTTCATAATACCAAATTTCAGTATATAAACTCATACTCATTTCACCTGTTTTTCATCACGTTTTCCTACGAAGATATCATACTTTCAGGAACGTCAAGTAATATAGTTTTGTCAGGAAAATCGAGGAACAGGTGTATGAAGATAGGGCTACTCTTCAAGAGTTGAAGAGATGTTTTGATGGATTGCAAGTTGGCCTGTTCACTAGAGAGCAGGTTTCCAGAGATCTTATGCGGATGCCTTCAACCTCCGTTCGTGAGTTTTGTGTTGTCAGTAATATAGAGTGCGGTGATAGAGACGTGGAGTTCATGGCGATGTTGAAGGACATACATCGAGAGGTTCAGCAATCGATGGAGTTGAAGCTAAAGTTTCTTAATTCTTGCTGTTATTGTTAGATTTGACCTTTAATGTTGTTCAGTATGTGATGTAATTATTGGAGTTTTAGTTTTAATGTCATGAATAAATTTTAATTTTAAGAATCTGTGTTGTGTTTTGTTTTTACTTATTTAGTGTTTGAGTAAGATTTAGATTATGTTGATGTTGAATTGTGTTTGAACATCTGTTTGGTAAGTCAACAGAGGTTTAATAGTATCAAGGGTTGGTTTGATGGTGAACAGATGAGTGCAAAGATAAAACAAATGTTTAGAATTTGATCATTGATAGCAGTTTTTTGAATAATCTGTGCTCCTGCAAATAACAGAGAGTCAATACTTCGAGTTGTAAAAGGTCTGTTGTAGTTAAAGTTTGGCAAAAGAGAACATCTGCTGATGATGAAACAACTGTGTACTCTAACGACTGTTAATACTAACAGTGGTTGGGCTAATGATGAATAAGTATTATTATATAACGTCTGCTATTAGTATTATTCTATAATTTTGTTTATCAAAAAAAGTTTTTTGGAAGAATTTATGGTATATTTTGGTGTTATAAAATGTGTGTTGTAACTAAAGTCTGACAAAAGAGAGCATCTGCTGATGAATAAATGTCTGAAGATGCAAAGGTCTGTTATGGGTCAACAGATGTTAACGAACAACAGATGATATTCAATCTTAAAATACTTAACAGAGGATTTGATACTAACAGTGGTTGGGCTAATGATGAATAAGTATTATTATATAACGTCTGCTATAAGTATTATTATATAATTTTGTTTATCAACAACAGTTTTTTGGAAGGATTTACGGTATATTTTTGTGTTATAAAAGGTGTGTTGTAGGTAAAGTCTGACAAATGAGAGCATCTACTGATGAATAAATGTCTGAAGATGCAAATGTCTGCTATGGGTCAACAGATGTTAACGAACAACAGATGATATTCAATCTTAAAATGCTTAACAGAGGATTTGATACTAACAGTGGCTGGGCTAATGATGAATAAGTATTATTATATAACGTCTGGTATAAGTATTATTATATAATTTTGTTTATCAACAACAGTGTTTTGGAAGAATTTACGGTATATTTTTGTGTTATAAAAGGTGTGTTGTAGCTAAAGTCTGACAAAAGAGAACATCTGCTGATGAATAAATGTCTGAAGATGCAAAGGTCTGCTATGGGTCAACAGATGTTAACGAACAACATATAGTATTCAATCTTATAATGCATAACAGAGGATTTGATACTAACAGTGGTTGGGCTAATGATGAATAAGTATTATTATATAGCATCTGGTATAAGTATTATTATATAATTTTGTTTATCAACAACAGTTTTTTGGAAGAATTTACGGTATATTTTGTGTTATAAAAGGTGTGTTGTAGCTAAAGTCTGACAAAAGAGGGCATCTGCTGATGAATAAATGTCTGAAGATGCAAAGGTCTGCTATGGGTCAACATATGTTAACGAACAACAGATGATATTCAATCTTAAAATGCTTAACAGAGGATTCGATACTAACAGTGGTTGGGCTAATGATGAATAAGTATTATTATATAGCGTCTGCTATAAGTATTATTATATAATTTTGTTTATCAACAACAGATTTTTGGAAGAATTTACGGTATATTTTGTGTTATAAAAGGTGTGTTGTAGCTAAAGTCTGACAAAAGAGAGCATCTGCTGATAAATAAATGTCTGAAGATGCAAAGGTCTGCTATGGGTCAACAGATGTTAACGAACAACAGATGATATTCAATCTTAAAATGCTTAACAGAGGATTTGATACTAACAGTGGTTGGGCTAATAACAGATGTTAGACTTACGACTGTTGAGTTACACCGATTGAAAAAAAAACTGTTTTTGAAACTTCTGCTTGCCTAAAAATACATCCACAATTAAAGGTTACCGTCTGTTGTCATAATTTCTGTTTATCCTAATGATTGTTGATTTACTAAACTGCTGACTGTCATCCATTATGACAATAGAGGTTCTGACGTGGACAGATGTTAGCTAAAAATAAAACAACTGCTGAATGTTATCATCTGTTCTAATAACTTCTATTTATCTAACGAATGTTTGACTCACACTATTCCCAACGACCAACAGAGGTTTCCAAACAACTTTCATCGGTTGTCGCAAGAGAGGTTCTGACGTGGACAGATCTTAGCCATCAAATATTTGTAACTACTGCCACGTCAGCATTCACTACTTCTCTCTATATAAAAGTTGTTTCATCCCTAAGTCGAGGTTCTACCACTGCAGTCTCGAATTCAAAATTCTCAAAAACAGTTTCCAACATATTAAAAACCCTCCAATTTAAACTGTTTTTCATCTCCAAATCACCTTCTTTTCCGATAATGTCTCTGAACATCAAAAACCCTCACAACTACCTCCCCATCTTCGAGAAAACCAGCAAAAATACTAGCTATCACTCAATAATTGACCTTTTAACGTCATCGAAATACAAATCAATTCTTACTGTCGATGCTCCGGTTCATAAAGAAACACTCCGACAATTTTGGTTTAATGCTGAAATAGAGGCTGAAGATAATAATCCAGTTGCCATCACATCTAAGGTCGGGGAAAGTGTGGTACGGATTTCTCCCTTTACAATTTCCACTACATTTGCATTGGACGACTTGGGAGGTAAGAACAACTTTTAAAAACTTGAACTTCATACAGAGTTCATTGAAAGAGGGTATGATGCACAATTAAAGGAAGTTACTATCTACAAACGAAACTTCCCTCCGCCAATGAAATTTTTGTTTCATACTCTTTTAATTTGTCTCTCAGCCAAGACCACCGCATTTAATGAGATACCTTTGAACATTCAGTATTTCGGTTATGCTATTTTAACAAAATTTGATTACAATTTATCACAAGCACTGTTTTCTGATTTGTTGAATAATGTGAAAAATGTGAAAAAATTGAAAAAAGGTGTTCGTAGTAATGCTTTTCGGTAGTATCCAAGACTTCTAAGCTACTACCTACGAAAACAAGTGTCACAAACAGATTTTGAACAAGGTGTAGCTTTTCAAATAAATAGTCTTACAAGTAAAACTTTTACTAAACTTATGGATAAAGAGTCAAAAGTTTCAATAACTGAAACAAAGGGAGATGAGCCTGTTTTAGATGCGTCCGCATTAGTTGCTCAAACTTCTGTTGTTGAGCGAACTGCTCCTGGTGATCATGACACCACAACCGGTGTTGTGAAACACACACCAGGAAAACGCAAAAAGAAAGTTGTCACATGCAAAAAGTCCATCAAAACTAAACAAAATAAAAAGGTTCCTCTGGAAGATGAGATCCCAGAGGTTAATGCAGTGACAACACAAATGTCACTTGAAACCACTGTTGCTACTTCTTCAGAGTTGTTGGAAAGATCTCAACCCATCCAAACTCCTCATGTATTGTCACAAAAGGATCATGTTGTAAGTACAGGGACACCATAATATGAAGTAGACCTTTCATATGAAAGTATGTTTAAAAGTCCCTCTCCCAGGGCAATCACTCTTTCTACACCGCAACCCTCGGCTCAAGTTCCATCAACAATATTACCTCTGTTTGAAGCAATTGAATTTCAAAAAGAAAACAGTTCCTCTAATGCACACATTACTGAGAGTAAATCGCAACAAATGACTGTGTCTGAACCAATTCAATCTCCTATCCTATAAGCAGTTGAGGAGGTTATCCCCGTTGAGTATTACAAAACTCTTGGTGGTAGTTCAAGTGGAGCAGCCACTACAACTGTTGAACCCATTGGTGATCAGTTGGATAGTGGTTATGTAACAACCCTCGGTAAAACCAACACCCTTATAATATTTCTGACATTCTAATATATTATAAAATGTCCCAATATGTTTTATATTACACCCCGTATGTAAAAACTGAGCCCTAGTTATGTTATAATTATAATATAAATCAACAACATGAAATATAGGGCTGAGGCGGGCCGCGTGAAGCCACCTTAACCACTTACGCGGGCGGTATAAAGGCTAGAACCTGACTTCGTTGATTCCATTAGTTGAAGCGGGCCGCGTAAGACTTAGATTACACTAACGCGGGCCGCGAGAAACCTATACACGCGAAGACACCAGATGCCGACACGTGTCGACATCGTGTCAAGTCTACTTGGTGACCGGACTAAGCTATTCTGTTGACCAGGTTTGACGTGGGCCGCGTAACCTTGGCCTGTGTCTCACGCGGGCCGCGACAGGACTAGAATCAGACCATATAACTAGATAGCATCAGATTACAATTTCCGTCGCTCACATTTCAATCTCAAATCACAATTTCTGTAGGAAAGTTATAATACACGGGTATTATACCCCTAATTAGCGAGGTTCTGCTCCGTTGTAAGTATTATAACCCCAGTTTCATAATAGTTACGCTGCCCGATTGATTTAGGGTTCCGTAACAACTGTCGTGGTTTTGCCCGACGTAGTTGTTGGAATGCCGTCTCGGGGAGGGTATCATTAATATTTTCAAAGGGTTATGATACTAACCAATGTATATTTGTATAAATTATAGATTATATCCAGGAAACCCTTACGAAAAGCCTAAGACAGCAATGTGAGTTTCTCCTCTTTTTGTTAACCTTTTTGGAATGTTTTACAAAACTTTAATTATTTTACAATGTGATTAAGCGGTGATTGAGTCTTTGTAGTTCTTCAATTACTGCCGGTATTATGGGGTTTTGTATACAAAATTTACTACGAGTAGTAGTAAGTCTGAATGACAGTGCATTACCATTGGACGACGAGTTAGCCAATGGGTAATTTGACCATAGCCATAGATCCGGTCGAGTGGCAAATACTGAATGAGTAATTGTGTAGAAATAAACAATGTGATCGCTCTCAATACTGTTTTAATTGATAAAATGTTTCTTGATTAAACTGGGATTCACTCACCAGTATTTCCGACTGACAAATGTTTTTAAAACGCGTTACAGGTAACACAATGTGAACAGCCAATTAGTGAAAAGCCAGCTGGAGAGCACTGAAGGCTTGGGAAAATGTGGCTATAAAAGTTACTTAATAAACGATGTTTTAAATTCAATAAAATAGGGTTTGTCCCTATAAATGTATTGTAATAAGAAACTTGGGTTTTGCCCATGTTATTATTAATATCAAATATGGTGGTTTTACTCTGATAAACATTTCCTAACTACGATCCTGATGTAAATTCCGCTGCAAGATTTAACAAACTGATACCACCAAACTCTGAGCTCGCGTCCGCCCGTTCCCGGGAATCAGGGATCGGGGGTTGCGACAGAAGGTGGTATCAGAGCCTAGCCATTGGTCTGAGCCAAAGAAGTGTTCTGCTGACACTTAAAATTTTAAAATTTGGTGTTAGGAAATAAATTACGGAAATACGTGCATAACTATATTTATTTGTTATGTGTTATTTGACTATTTGTTAGTTTTCAGTATGAGTGATCAAGAACCATCAGATATGAATCGTCAGTTATCTGATTCACCTAGGAGTGAAGGTACATCATCACAGCCTGCCCTCTCTGTGTATACTGCTGATCAGGAAGACGGGATATTTGCCTTTAGAGCTCAATCTGAAGAACCATTTCCTAATAAGAAACGAGGATGGTTCAGTAAAGAAGCTTTTGCTTGTAGGAAGAGAATGTGAAAATTGCAACAGCAAAGGGCCTTAGCAGCTATTAAGCGAGAGACAGATGCTCATACGCAAGATATGCTTAATAGAAGCCTAGCTAATTTTCATATCTTAGCTACAACTGCTGCTGACCCAAGTCTGGAATAACTAGTAGCCCCACAACCACAAAACCCAGAACAACTCATGGAGATAGAAAACCAGGAAACCCAAGTGGAGACGAATGACTTTAACCCTGACGAAATTCCTAGGGTACCTGCACCAAATCCCCTAGACCCAAATTACGACCCATGGTGGGACGAGAATAGGGACTATGTGCAACGTTACTCTATTCCTGAAGATACACCTATAGGAGCCTATTCAGGTATGGACCCTTTAGATCCCTATTACCATGATAACTACATTAGGGGAATCTTGGAAGATCCTTACCAATTTCAGGCACTTTTACCTCCATATCAGGAACCCGCACCCCAGATTCCAAACCCAGTCCTAGAACCTGCACCCCCAATGAGTGCAGAAAACGTCCAAGAACTTAGGACTTTCGGGGAGGAAATTTTAGAGAGCAGTGAGAGAATGCGTCAGGTTGGAGAGCGTCTCGTATGGAAATACGATGAACGCAATATGGATTTTTGGATGAATCCATATCCGTGAATGTTAGAATCGAGAAAGCAGTAGTAATAATATAATAAAATAAAATAAAATAAAATATGTGTGTACGGATGCATATTACTATTTTATTTCTGTTGGTATTGTAATTTTTATTTCTGTACTAGTGTGTAATAGACGCATCAGTATATGAAAAGAGTATAGTAGCAATGATCTAGGTTTTTGGCTAGATTATGTGTTATGTGATTAACTATATTAAAATATTAATTGTGATATTAATATGGGATAAATGTTTAAAATTCAGATGGCCGACGAAGAAAATCAAGGAAATCTAAATAACGATAACCAGAGTAACATTAACGTGGTTAATGATAATCCGAGTATCAATAACAATGGAAACCAAGTGGATAATAGTGCTATCCAACACATAGTGGCACAGGGAATTATAGATGCAATGCCATTTATTCTTCAAACTGTTAAAGATGCTGATAATAAAAGTAAACATAGCAGCAAGCGACCCGTTGAACCAGAAAACAGTGTGAACAATGGACCGGTACTTCAAATGCCTATTCCCAAAAAGAGAAGAACCATGCCTTATGGTTGTTCTTATAAAGAATTCTGGTCTTGTAAACCAATGGAATTCTCGGGCAATGAAGGGGCCATTGCAACCTTACGCTGGATAGAAAAGACTGAGACAGTCTTAAGGATAAGTAAGTGTGCTGAAGAAGATAAGATATTGTTTGCTTCTAATCTGTTTAAGAATGCAGCACTAGAATGGTGGAACACTATCCTCCAAACAAAAGGAAGTGATAAAACCTATAATATGGAATGGGAAGAGTTTAAGGACAAGGTAGAAAGGAAATTCTGCCCACCCAATGAAAAAGAACAGATAGCAAACAAATTCTTAAACCTTAGGATGATTGGTGTGGATAGCAAGGGGTACACTAAATTATTCTTCGAATATGCTAGGATAGTGCCAAATCTTGCTTCCCCAGAACCAGTGTTAATCTCCCGTTATATTTGGGGATTAATTGGAGAAATAAGACATGTAGTCAAGGCAGCTAGACCTCAAACCATAGAAGAAGCTGTAGAACTAGCCAATACCTTGACTGATGAGTTAGTCCATACCCGAGAAGAGGATCAAAAGAGAAACCTAACCCAGAAATTGACTCAAGAATTTCGTTCTGGAAATTCTAACCGTGGGAAAAATATAGGTTCTACCTCTGCGCCCTACTGTAGGTATTGCAAAAGAAAGCATTCAGGGAGATGCTCCATATACTGTAACTTTTGCAAAATGTCGGGACACAAGGAAGAAAACTGCAGGAAGAAAGCTAACAGCAGGGTATGTTACAATTGCGGATAACAAGGTTATATCAAGCTGAATTGCCCAAAATTAGCTTCAGCTCCAGATAACAAGAATACTAAAAATGCTAGAGCATTTGTTCTGACTGCAGAAGAAGCCAAAATGATTCCAGATGTCATAGCTGGTACGTTTTTAGTTAATGATGTATTTGCTAAAGTATTATTTGACTCTGGTGCAAACCAAAGTTTTATTAATACATCGTTTTGCAAATTTCTAAATCAGTCATTAACTAAACTACCACTAGAATGCGTAGTAGAGACAGCTAATGGAGAAACCGTTAGAATTTCTGAAATCTTGCAGGGAGCAAGAATATAAATTTTAAATCAGAAATTTATTGCAAACCTATATCCCATGAATCTGGCAGGATTTGATGTTGTTTTAGGAATGGATTGGTTAATAGCCAATAAAGCCAGTATTTTATGTGATCAAAAGTTAATCCAAGTAAATTCACCAAAAGGTAAAACGATCACAATTAAAGGAAATAAGTCCTCTAAATCCACTAAATTCATCTCTGTGATGAAAACTGCAAGTTGTATAAGAAAAGGTTCTATAGTGTATTTGATTTCTATAATCACTAACACTAAAGGAAAGGATTTAAAAGATATTCCAGTAGTATCTCAGTTTTCAGATGTCTTTCCAGAAGAATTACCAGGACTACCTCCGGATAGAGAAGTTGAATTCAGAATCCATTTAATAACAGGAACATCACCGATTGCCAAAGCACCTTACCGTTTGGCACCTGCAGAAATGCAAGAATTGAAGAAACAATTAGATGAATTGTTAGAAAAAGGATTTATACAACCAAGTTCGTCGCCATGGGGAGCGCCGATATTGTTTGTTAAAAAGAAGGACGGATCAATGCGGATGTGCATTGACTACGATGAATTAAACAAGGTCACGATTAAGAATCGGTATCCATTACCAAGAATCGATGATTTGTTTGATCAACTGCAAGGAGCTCGATTTTTCTCTAAGATCGATTTAAGGTCAGGATATCATCAATTAAAGGTACAGGAAGAGGATATTCCTAAAACTGCATTTAGAACAAGGTATGGCCATTATGAATTTACTGTCATGCCATTTGGTTTAACCAATGCCCCAGCTGCATTTATGGACATGATGAACCGAATATGTAAGCCATATTTGGATAAATTCATAATTGTTTTCATAGATGATATTCTAATTTACTCCAAGAGTAAAGAGGATCATGCAAGACATTTGCATGCACTTTTAAGTTTGTTAAGAAAGGAAAAGCTTTATGCTAAGTTTTCAAAGTGCGAATTTTGGTTAGAAAAGGTACAATTCCTTGGACACCTAGTCAATCATGAAGGAATTCATGTAGACCCAACCAAAATCGAGGCAATTACTAAATGGAAAACCCCTGAATCACCAACTGAGGTTAGAAGTTTCTTAGGATTGGCCGGTTATTATAGAAGATTTATTAAAGATTTCTCTAGAATAGCCATTCCCTTAACTAAGTTAACTTGTAAATCTGTTAAGTTTGAATGGGGATTAAAACAAGAAGAAGCCTTTAGAATCCTTAAGCAAAGATTAACCCATACACCTATACTAGCATTACCAGAGGGAACTGAAGATTTTGTAATCTATTGTGATGCTTCTAGATTAGGTTATGGATGTGTATTGATGCAACGCCAAAAGGTTATAGCTTACGCATCTAGGCAACTTACGAATCATGAAGCGAATTATTCAACCCATGATTTAGAATTAGGAGCTATAATTTTTGCTCTTAAGATTTGGAGACATTACCTTTATGGTAGTAAGTTTACCATATTTACTGATCACAAAAGTTTAAGGTATGTTTTCGGGCAGAAAGAGTTGAATGTGAGACAAAGACGTTGGGTGGAATTTCTTAGTGATTATGATTGTGATATCCAGTATCATGAAGGAAAAGCAAATATAGTGGCAGATGCTTTAAGTCGAAAATATCATGAAAAAACAAAGAGGGTACGTTCTCTTAAATTAAATCTGCAAGTAGATTTAAATGATCAGATAAGAGAAGCACAAGAATCAGTAATCAAGGAAGATACTGAAAAATTAAAAGGTATGCTAAAAGAATTAGAACAAGGGACAGATGGAATTTGGAGATTCCATGAAAAGAGAATGTGGATACCTAAATTAGGAAATCTACGTCATCGTATATTAGAAGAAGCCCATAAGTCTAAGTATATGATGCATCCAGGAAGTGATAAAATATACCAGGATTTAAGGAAAAAATTTCTGGTGGATAGGAATGAAAAAGGACATAGCAGTCTATGTTTCTAAATGTTTGACCTGTTCACAAGTTAAAGCTGAACATCAGAAACCCTCAGGTTTGTTACAACAATTAGAAATGCCATTTTGGAAATGGGAATTAATAACAATGGATTTTGTTACTAAATTACCCAAAACTAGGAAAGGAAATGATACAATCTGGGTGATTGCAGATAGACTAACTAAGTCAACCCATTTTCTACCAATGAAGGAAACAATTAGTATGGAACAATTATCTAAATTGTATGTAAATGAAATTGTTTCTTTACATGGTATTCCTTTATCAATTGTTTCTGATAGGGATAGCCGCTTTACATCTCATTTTTTGGTCAAGTTTCCAAAAGGCCATTGGAACTAAGTTAAAATTAAGTACGGCTTATCATCCACAAACAGATGGACAAAGTGAAAGGACAATTAAGACAATGGAAGACATGCTTAGAGCTTGTGTAATTGACTTTGGAGGTAATTGGGACGATCACTTACCTTTAATAGAATTTTCTTATAATAATAGCTATCACACAAGTATCAATGCTGCACCATTCGAAGCACTTTATGGACGAAAGTGTCGAACCCCAGTCTGTTGGGCAGAAATTGGGAAAAAGCAACTATCTGGACCTGAGATAGTACAAGAAACAACTGACAAGATTATTCAAGTCAAGGAACGACTGAAAGCAGCACGTGATCGACAAAAGAGTTATGCTAATAACCGACGCAAGCCATTGGAATTTCAAGTAGGAGATAAAGTATTATTAAAAGTCTCTCCTTGGAAAGGAGTGGTAAGATTCATCAAACGGGGAAAGCTAAGTCCCATGTATGTTGGACCTTTTAAGATTATTAGAAGAATAGGACCTGTAGCCTATCAGCTACAACTGCCAGAGGAAATGGCAGGAATACATGATGTGTTTCATGTATCTAATCTTAAAAAGTGTTTAGCTGATGAATCATTAATAGTACCTCTTAAGGATATAGAGGTAAATGAACAACTCAAGTTTGTAGAAAGGCCTCTACAAATTGAAGACAAGAAAGTCAAGAATCTCAAGCATAAGCGACTAGTTCTAGTCAAAGTGAAGTGGGACTCCAAAAGAGGACCTGAATACACATGGGAGCTCGAGTCAGAAATGAAAAGGAAATATCCGCATTTATTTCAGTAGATCTCGAGGACGAGCTCTAAAACAAGGTGGGGAGAATGTAACAACCCTCGGTAAAACCAACACCCTTATAATATTTCCGACACTCTAATATATTATAAAATGTCCCAATATGTTTTATATTACACCCCGTATGTAAAAACTGAGCCCTAGTTATGTTATAATTATAATATAAATCAAAAACATGAAATATAGGGCTGAGGCGGGCCGCGTAAAGCCACCTTAACCACTTACGCATGCGGTATAAAGGCTAGAACCTGACTTCGTTGATTCCATTAGTTGAAGCGGGCCGCGTAAGACTTAGATTACACTAACGCGGGCCGCGAGAAACCTATACACGCGAAGACACCAGATGCCGACACGTGTCGACATCGTGTCAAGTCTACTTGGTGACCGGACTAAGCTAGATTCATTTCAACTTTAATAAAGTGTAATATTAAATATCACGAATAGTTGAAACGGATCCACAGGCGGATCAAAATAAAAGAAGATATTGTTCAACTGCTTTATTGACATCCAAGCTTGCGAGACTTATTGTGGACGCTTAGAAGACAGCCAGCCTAGTACGAGTAGTACCTGCACTTAACCTTTTGGAAAAATACGTCAGTTTACACTGGTAAATACAATTTAAGTGACTCATTTTGAAAAGGTTTGAAAATTGATTTGAATGCACGTGGCACAAAACATTTTATAACTTGGGATAATTATGTGAAAATAATCTTGTAAGGGAATTACATGTTACTTATGCGTTCAGTAGCCCGATCCGTAGACCGGGTTAAAGATTAATAGACACACCACATTATTGAGTTATGCACTGAAAGGTATACGCCTACACCCCGTGCTCAGGTCGTGGCCATCTCGTAAGATGATGCCAAGGATATCCGGGACATGGTCATTAACCCCCCAAAAGCTTTAAGCAAACAAAACACATTCAAAACATAGCATATCAATAATTTAACCTCTATTCGATTAAAGATTCAATGCCGGACCAAGCGGTATTTTATATACCGTACCCCAAGCCCGTATAGGGAAAATAAGTTAAAAGTATTTTCCTTTGTAAGTATAAATCACAATTAGCGAGTGAAGGTAGCTTTTACTGGATCTTCTATTCTGGAACAAAGGTTTATAATAACCTATTAGATTTCTAACGGGTCTTTATTTAAGCCTAAGCTTAGACCGGTTAGCTTTCAAGGACGATACGGTTCAAACGCACGATTAAGCGAAGACCGGATAGAATGTGATTTAGACCCGACAAGTTTGAATACTTGTATAATATGGGTATACTAAATACATTCTGGATTTTGAGACAAAGATGATAAGGTTTGACCCGTTTCGGTCAATTTATGCAAACTAGTTACATAAACCGAACCGAACTCGAAAAGGGCGTCACGGGTAACCGTGAGAGTCATATGCAAGTTCCCTGAGTTAATATACTTTAAATATGTTGTGACATCAGTAAGATGTCTTCTATTATGCCCCAAACGAATTTAAACCCGATTTATGCCTCATAAGGGCATTTTGGTCATTTAAAAGATTATAAAAGAGTTTTATTTGAAATCTGAGTTACAGGTCTGATTTATACAGTAAATACACTTAATTTAACATGCTATAACAGTAGGGTATGACCCAAATGTGAAACTTATCATTTAAAACCAAACTATGCTCCTTAGGGGTATTTTGGTAATTTCACAAGGGCTAAAAAGGTCAAAACTGGAAACCTGAGTTCAAAAACTTTACTTACTGTTATTATATAAAAATATACTAAAAATATCAGTAGGTATCAACCTTATATGTTTAATATGGTTTTAGCACATACTATGCGTTAAAAACGCTTAAAAAGGCGATTTGGAGCCATTTCCGGATTTTTAAAGGAAAGCTGATATTTTTATAATTCCAGAAGGCTCAAAATATTTTATTTATCAAATGAAATCAGTAGAAAAAGGTTTGGGGTCAAAAGGATTTGTAAAACTCATTTTATGGCTTAAAAGGGCAAAACCGTCATAAACCGAATCAAACCTAGAGACATATGTTATGCTCAGCCAAAAATTAAATAAAAATCTTCAAAAATCCCAAAATATTATATTACATCAGTGGTAAAAAGTTTGATATCAAAAAGTGGGTTTAAATAGGCTATTTGCTAATTACGCCGTTTAATTAACATAAAGCTTTCAATTTACGCTAATGAGCATAACTCTTAATCTAGACCTCAAACTGATGTCAAATTTTAGGTGCAAGTTTATAAATCAGTAACTAATGTTTCTACTCTTTCACTTTTTCAAAAATCACGTTTTATAGTCAAAAGGGCATAATAGTCAACATTTAAGCATTAATCGGAAACATGCATATGAATCGGATAAGTATTGAACCAAGTTGTATAATCTCAGAGAGTTATACTTATATGAAACCTGGTCCAAAATAAGCTCTAAGGCAGATCTTAAACATGCATGAACGGGTCAGAACTGAAAGTCAAAGCAGAAGTCAAATTATGCGACTTTCGGTTCCGATCCGGGTTTAAACTGAAAATTGTCGAGTTGATCATGTTGGAACATGTTCTTACATTAGTTACCAAGTTATTTTAATGATCAAACAGGTTGCATGTACCCTACATTGCTAATTATGCTTAAATTTGAAAATACACATTCTGTTGACTTTTTAAAGTAAGCTTTGACTCGACAATTAACATAGTTAGAGTGGGAATCTGAAAGTACCCTTTTAAGGGTTTGTTACCCACATAAATACCTACTTGTAGGTACTTTCAATTCGAGAAATGAGTGAGCAAATTTCATTTAATCTCAAAGTCAAACTTAAATTACGATGGTTTGACTTTTGGTTAATTAACTAAGCTAGAACGAATTAGAAAGGGTTATGAACACTTATAAGAGTCCTAATTACGATTAGAGATCACTAGAAAGCCTGAGGTTGATCAGAGGAGCTCCAGAAGTGGACTTGTGAATGTTTGTAAATGCAAGTGATGAATGTTGCAACTTTGAACATCATATATAGCCCATTAATTCTCATAAGATGATGCCACAAGAGTCTACTGGTGTAATCAGATCTGTCCAGGTGCCCCCCTATGCATGTAAAACCATTGGTGAGTCCCTGGTATCATGTAACAGCTGTTTAGCATCGTTTCAGACCTGATAACTGGCATCTGCGCAATATTCTGCGCTGGCAGGTCATAGACGGGCCGCGAGAGCCCCTTCGCGGGCCGCGTACCAGGCGCATCAGGTTAAACAAGTTTCTTTGTTTTACATTTCAGTCCCTGGTCCTTTGTTACGTGGTTTTGGCTATTTTTCTTGCACTCTTGACCCTCAAACCTGATTTTTAAGGGCCTTAGGACATCTACAAACTTGGTTAAGCCCTTGGTTAACTTTGTGCTTACCCGAAAAGTCACGAATTTCTACGTTAACGCATTTAACCCTTCGTGTACGGTTTGATCATAACTTTCTCATACGATAACGAAACTTTATGAAATTTTTACCACATATTCTAGTGAGTATATTTTATCGTTACAACGCTTCAGGTTTTACCAAAAGGTCACTCAGAGGTATACTTTCAACATGTTGACACATTTAGCCCCTGTAGTTTGTAATTCCTCACTTTCTTTCATTTTCTTCTTCGTATGATCCATGATTTATTCGTTTAAGATTATAAACACCATATAGGGTTATTGTAGAGCCTATTTATCCATTGTTGACTCTTTGGACCCTTATATTCACATAGTTTCACTGTTTGTCAACTTCAGTCCCTCTAAAGTGCTTTTTCACATATTCAAAGCCTATGACCCGTGTCAATACATTATTGGATGTAAATTTTCGAGGTGTTACATCCTCACCCCCTTAAAAGAAATCTCGACCTCGAGATTTACTGAAACAATTGAGGGTATTTTTCTTTCATCGTGGATTCTACCTCCCATGTGTATTCGGGACCTCTACGGCGTCCCATTTTACCTTTACAATAGGTACATGCTTCCTTCGAAGCTTCTTTACCTGTCGATCCTCAATCGACAATGCCTTTTCCACAAATTTCAAGCTTTCATCTGTATGTACATCCGTATGTGGTATAACCAGTGATCCATCAGCGAAACACTTCTTCAAATTACAGATGTGGAACACATTATGGATAGCACTAAGCTCTTCAGGCAAGTTTAACTTATAAGCAACTGACCCGACACGTTCGATAACCTCGAAAGGTCCTATGTATCTCGGGCTTAGCTTGCCTTTCTTACCAAATCGCATCACTCCCTTCCAGGGTGATACTTTCAGCAATACCTTGTCACCTACTTCAAAGTGAAAAGACTTACGCTTTGGATCCGCATAACTTTTCTGCCTATCCCTGGCAGCTTTCAGGCGATCGCGAATCTGGACAATCTTGTCCGTTGTCTCAAAGACCAAATCTGGTCCTGATAATTGAACTTCTCCTACTTCCGCCCAACAAATGGGTGTTCTGCATTTTCTACCATATAATGCCTCAAAAGGCGCAGCCTTAATACTAGTATGGTAGCTATTATTATAGGAGAACTCGATCAATGGTAGGTGGTTATCCCAACTGCCACCTAAATCAATCACACATGCTCGAAGCATGTCTTCCAGCATTTGGATGGTACGCTCACTCTGTCCGTCTGTCTGTGGATGGTAAGCCGTACTAAAATTTAAGCGCGTGCCCAAAGACTGTTGGAAACTTTTCCAAAAATGAGAGGTGTACCTTGTATCTCTATCAGAGATAATGGACACTGGTACACCATGCAGAGCTACAATCTTATCTACGTACAACTGAGCTAACATGTCAGAGCTGTAAGTTTCCTTTATGGGTAGGAAATGTGCTGACTTAGTCAGTCTATCTACTATGACCCATATAGTATCATTTCCCTTTCTCGTCCTTGGCAACTTAGTGATGAAATCCATTGTCACCATCTCCCACTTCCATGTGGGAAGTTCAGGCTGTTGTAACAAACCTGACGGCTTCTGATGCTCAGCTTTGACTTGCGCACACGTCAAACATTTTGCTACATAGGCAGCTACAGACTTTTTCAAGCCTATCCACCAGTAGTTTGCCTTTAGATCCTGGTACATCTTATCAGCTCCAGGATGAACAGAATATTTGGAACTGTGGGCTTCCTGGAGGATAACATCTCGAAGTCCTCCAAAAACTGGAACCCATATTCGTCCATTCAATCTTAGCATTCCGTCCTTGTCATAGGATAACTGCTCCTCAGTTACTCCTAGCTTTTCTTCAGGATAGTTAACTTCCAACACAGCTTCCTTCTGTGCAGCTAACACCCTTTCGTTCAAACTATTCTTTATTTCAATGCGCTTGGCATTGATTCTTATCGGCTTCACTCTTTCCTTCCTACTTAAGGCGTCAGCAACTACATTTGCCTTGCCTGGATGGTATTTTATCTCACAATCATAATCATTTAAAGTTTCCATCCAGCGTCTCTACCTCATGTTCAAGTCCTTCTGATTGAACAAGTGTTGAAGGCTCTTGTGATCTGAATAGATCACACACTTGGTTCCATACAAGTAATGCCTCCATAGCTTTAATGCAAATACAACGGCACCCAGCTCCAAGTCGTGGGTGGTGTAGTTCTTCTTGTGCACCTTTAGCTGTCTTGACGCGTAGGCAATAACCTTGCCTTTCTGCATGAGTACACAGCCCATACCAGTGTGTGATGCATCACAATACACCACGAATTCTTCTATACCATCGGGCAATGTTAACACTGGTGCATTGCTCAACTTTTTCTTAAGAATGTCAAAGGATTCCTGCTGCTTAGGGCCCCAATCAAACTTAACCTTCTTACGTGTCAACGAAGTTAGGGGCGCAGCAATCCTATAGACTGGCTCCCACCGAGATGCGGGAGTTAATGACACAATTACAAGATTTGCTAGATAAGGGCTTTATACGTCCGAGTGTGTCACCTTGGGGAGCGCCTGTCTTATTTGTTATGAAGAAAGACGGGTCGATGCGCATGTTCATTGACTACAGAGAATTAAATAAGCTAACCGTCAAGAACCGCTACCCTTTACCTAGAATTGACGATCTTTTTGATCAATTGCAAGGGGCGAGTTGGTTCTCCAAGATAGATCTGCGTTCGGGGTACCATCAAGTTAGAGTACGGGAAGAAGATATTCCGAAAACCGCGTTCAGAACCCGTTATGGGCATTATGAATTTTTAGTCATGTCTTTCGGATTGACGAATGCGCCGGCTGCGTTTATGGATCTTATGAACCGGGTATGCCGACCCATGTTAGATAAATCTGTGATTGTGTTCATAGATGATATTCTAGTCTACTCGCGAAGCAAGGCCGAACATGCAAGACACTTGCGTGAAGTACTTGAAGTTCTCCATAAGGAGAAACTTTACGCGAAATTTTCAAAATGCGCCTTTTGGCTCAGAGAGGTGCAGTTTCTGGGTCATGTGATCAATTCGGAGGGTGTCTTAGTAGATCCGTCAAAGATTGATGCCGTAATGAAATGGGTTTCTCCGAAGAACCCGACTGAAATAAGAAGTTTTCTAGGCCTCGCGGGATATTACAGAAGGTTTATACAGGATTTTTCGAAGATAGCTTTACCCTTAACAAAACTGACAAGGAAGAAAGAGAAGTTTGTGTGGGGTAAAGAGCAGGAGGAAGCCTTTCGAGTATTAAAAGAGAAATTATCATGTCCCCCGGTCTTGACATTACCGGACGGGACTGAAGACCTGGTGGTCTATTCAGACGCTTCACACCAGGGTTTAGGTTGCGTTTTGATGCAAAGGGGAAGGGTTATCGCATATTCTTCACGATAATTGAAACTGCATGAAGTAAACTACCCAACACACGATTTGGAACTGGCAGCGGTAGTGTTTGCCTTAAAGATTTGGAGGCATTATCTATATGGCGTGAAATGCACAATTTACTCGGATCACAAAAGCCTTAAATATTTCTTTGAGCAGAAAGACTTAAATATGAGGCAACGGAGGTGGTTAGAACTTATCAAGGATTACGATTGTGATATCCTTTATCACCCGGGAAAAGCGAATGTGGTAGCCGACGCGTTAAGCCGAAAAGAGTATCCGTCTCCCATTCGAGTAAAATCCATGAAGATGATAGTTACGCCACGATTACTCGAGACGATACGTGATTCCCAAATAAAGTCGCTTGGAGCGGAAGACTTAAAGAAAGAAAGATTAAAAGGTGTAACCGATAAACTAGAAGAAAATTCGACCGGCCTCAAGACGAGATTCGGCCGAATTTGGATACCACGATTCTGCGAAGTCAAAACCGCTCTACTCGACGAGGCTCATAAGTCACGATATTCGGTCCATCCCGGGGCAACAAAGATGTATCGGGACTTGAAGGCAAATTATTGGTGGCCGGGCATGAAGCGCGATATTGTTAAGTATGTCGCGAAATGCTTAACATGCTCCCAAGTCAAAGCAGAACATCAAAAGCCATACGGGGAATTACAACCTTTGGAAATTCCGGTATGGAAGTGGGAGGAACTAACGATGGATTTGGTAACCAAGCTTCCTAGAACGAAAAAGGGGCATGATACAATATGGGTAATCGTTGACCGACTCATGAAAAGTGCTCATTTTCTACCCATCAAAGAGGCTTACTCTTCCGAGAGAATGGCAGAAATTTATATGAACGAGATCATATCTCGACACGGGGTACCCGTGTCAATTGTCTCGGACCGAGACACCAGATTTACCTCCCGCTACTGGCAAAAGTTTCACGAGAGTGTGGGCACGAGGTTACACATAAGCACCGCCTACCACCCTCAGACTGATGGCCAGTCAGAAAGAACCATTCAAACACTTGTCGATATGTTGAGAGCGTATGCTTTAGACTTTGGGGGAAATTGGGATGACCATCTGCCACTAGTAGAATTCTCTTATAATAATAGTTACCATAGTGGCATTCAAATGGCTCCTTATGAATTACTGTACGGGAGAAAATGTAGAACTCCCGTATGCTGGGGTGAAGTGGGGCAAAGAGAGCTTGCGCCAAGTGAATTAATAGCAGTAACAAATGAAAAGATAGAATTGATTAGAGCTCGACTGAAAGCAGCCCAAGATTGGCAAAAAGCTTATGCAAACAAGAAAAGGCGCCCTATTGAATTTCAAGCCGGAGATTACGTTCTGCTGAAAGTGTCCCCATGGAAGGGTATAATCCGTTTTCTCAAACGGGGTAAGTTAGGCCCTCGATATATTGGACCGTTCAAAATCTTGGCTCGAGTTGGAAGGGTAGCATATCGATTAGAATTACCGCCTGCTTTAGACGGGATTCACAATACCTTCCACGTGTCGCAGTTAAGGAAGTGTCTTGCGGATGAAACCGCGTTAGTGCCTCTCGATGATATCGAGATGGACGAGGGGTTGAACTATGTCGAAAAACCAATAGCCATTAAAGACGTCAAGGTGAAGAATCTCCGCAATAAAGCTGTTAGACAAGTGTTGGTTCAATGGCAACACCGAAAGGGATCGGAACTTACATGGGAAGTGGAAGATGAAATGAGGAAGCACTACCCTTTTCTATTTGGTATGTAAAAGTTCGAATTTATTTTGTGTCTAGGTTTCGGGGACGAAACCTCTTTTAAGGGGGGTAGACTTGTAACGCCCCAAAAATGAAAACACAATAAAGATAAGTGAGGATAAATAATAAACTTAATATGATTAAGGATTTATGGCAAAATGATAGTTAAATGTGGTTTAAAGATTAGAGTTGTAAATAGCAACTAAGTGTAGGGGGTAAAGTGCAAAAGTGATTAAACTTAAAATTATTAAAAACAAATTAAAACCCAAACACAGTGGGTGTGTCTGGGATCGATCGAACAGAAAGGAGCAAGGTGAAAACCCTTGCTCTTGCTAATTCCCTAAATTGATCAAGAGATTCAAGCCAAATCAGTTGCATGTCTCAAGAATTTCAATTATCAATACATTCATAGTGAAGTGGTAAGTTTAATTTTCTAAAAATATGATTTGTAGAATGAGGGGTTGAACCCAATCTCGATTTCTTGTATCAAATATGGGAAATCTGAGTTAGAATTGCCTCCTAGAACAAGAATCATGTTTGATTTTAGGTTGCATGAAAGATTATAGTGAAAACCCACTTTGTGAAATTGTGTTATGATTAGGAGGATCATAATGATTTTGATTGTATGTTATCTTGATATATGATCTAGTTTGTAATGCTTGAATGATAGATAAATTGATGTAGGAGGAAATAATTATGCAAAATAGAATAGATGTGAATGTTGGGTGATGATGAACTAGTAAGATGTGCTTTAAAGACTTGTACCTTATACCTTAATTATGATGCCTACCAAGTGTTTGATGAAATGCTTAAGAGATGAATTTATGTGTAACATGGAAAATGGTAGAATGAAGTAGATGGGCTAAATGAATGTATGAATGTTGTAATGTAGGCGTGAAGGAAGAAGGTACGAGCACTAGGAAAACGGAAGGCACGCAAGACCGAGGTATGTTCCGTTGCATACAAAACCTTACTTAAATTTTGTAAATAATTATGATGAACAATCCTAGTTATAATGAATATGGTGATTAGTAAATGAATAACAAACTCCTTGTGGGTTTGATTATGCTAACGAAGGTTATGATAAACTATGCAAGTCGACCGGTTCGAATTGAACAAGTCGAGTAAGAATAAGGTACCATCCGTTTAGAACGGGTGGTCATGAATGCAATAAGGAATGTATGAAGTTCAATCCGTTTAACGAATAGAACGAAGGATTTATGTTGAAAGCAATCAACCCGATGTTACCGGGTCGTAAGTGTACCATTGCATCTCATTATGAGAGTATATGCCAATCCATCTAGTTGGGTAATCGTATGCGTAAGAGAAATGAAAGAACATAAACGAATGGAATTATATCGATGTTATTGTAAGCGAAACAAGTATTATGATTAACTTTTTAAAGTTTGTTGTGAATGTAGGTAAATCCTCATCTTAGGCGACTTGGAGAATTGGAGCGAGCACGTGTTCTTGATATGTCATGCCAATCGCTTCCGCTAGTTTGCTTTAATGTTTTGTGTCAAACACTTGTTTATTTTGCATAACTTTGTTAGTAGTCGTACTTTTCAAAACTTGTTGTTTTGGTTTTAGTAGTATGTTGTCGAACAAACCGTAGTGTTGTATTTAGTTTTGATTATAATCTTAACAGGGGTATGCTCGTCTTATGGACGGGTCATGCCCAAATTTTGTTAAAAGTTTTTATGAATGTTGTTAAATGTAAAGTCTTTTAATCAGTAAAGTTGTTATTTTATAAAGACGAATAAGCGGTCCTTACATCTTTAAAATATTGAATCTTAATATTAAGAGTTAATTACTGTTTTCGTCCCTGTGGTTTGTCAAAAATCACTATTTCAGTCCATTAGTTTAAAAATTGCGATTTCAGTCCCTGTGGTTTCGCTTTCGTAACCATTTCAGTCCACCTCCGTTAACCTCGTCCATTTATTCTGTTAAGTACACGTGAATTGACCATAATGCCCTTATTAATAAAAAAACAAAAAGATATCTAAATGAGTTAATTACTGTTTTCGTCCCTGTGGTTTGTCAAAAATCACTATTCAGTCCATTAGTTTAAAAATTGTGATTTCAGTCCCTATGGTTTCACTTTCATAACTATTTCAGTCCAGTCTCCTAACACCGTCTATTTTACCATTAAGTTTTTAATGAAATACCTAAATTACCCTTGTGTTAATTAAATATGGACTTATATGATTTTATTAGTGAATTTATATGATTTTATTGTTGTATGACATATGGACTTAGGGCATGTTTGGCTAAGTTTTTTGAAACAACTTATTGACTTATTGGTTTTTTGGAAAGTCAGTATGAAGTGACTTATTAGCTTTTTCCCCTCACATACACCTTCATTGCCAAACATCATTTTGGAGCTTATGACTTTTCAAAAAGTCAATAAGTCAATAAGTTGTTTCAAAAAGCTTAGCCAAACAATTGTAGGGTTCGACCCACCATGGCTTCAGTAGAAGTAGAAGTCTGGCACTATTTTTACATATATGGTTCCGAAATTTTAATTTTGGATTTTAGAATGAGAAAATGTCCAGGTAAGCATTATTTTTCAAAGTTATTATCTTAATTGATGCTTCTAGGAAGATATTAATTGGGGTGGGGTAATTGGTCGCCGGACATTAAGAGGGTGGGGTTGTGATGCAGGAGAAGATGACCGGAAACTTTTGCCGGAATGAGAGTAGGGATGGAGTGGAGTGGGGTGGGGTAGCGTGGGGTTGTGTTTTAACAAGTGGGTCCTAGAATACATTTTTTTTAAATTTCCATGGTTTTTTTATTTAATTAACACAAGGGTAATTTAGGTATTTCATTAAAAACTTAACGGTAAAATAGACGGTGTTAGGAGACTGGACTGAAATGGTTACGGAATTGAAATCACAGGGACTGAAATAGTGATTTTTGACAAACCACAGTGACGAAAACAGTAATTAACTCATTTAGATATCTTTTTGTTTTTTATTAATAAGGGCATTATGGTCAATTCACGTGTACTTAACAGAATAAATGGATGGGGTTAACGGAGATGGACTGAAATAGTTACGAAAGTGAAACCACAGGGACTGAAATCGTAATTTTTAAACTAATTGACTGAAATAGTGATTTTTAACAAACCACATGGACGAAAATAGTAATTAACTCTAACATTAAAGTTCACCCCTCTTTACTCACACTTCACCCGTCTTTAAAATATTGAATCTTAATATTAAAGTTCACCCCTCTTTAAATTATTGAAAACCTACTCTTAACCTTTAATTTTTTTTCACCAAACCTCTAATGTTTTTTTTTTCAAATATAAAATATTGAATTTAATATTAAAGTCGCTTTTAACTTTTTTTTCATCGAACCTCTTATGTTTTTTTCGAATAATTAAAAGATTGCACAGGACACTATGACCGGAGCGCATGATTAATTTTAGGTTTTTTTACTTATTATTTCTTAGTTTAATTTAAGAAGTAGAAAAGTAACCAAGTTTTAAAAATGTTTCAATTAGTTCACTCAAGTTTCAAAAGTGTTCCAATCAAGTCACTCAACATTCATTTTTCATTAAAATTAAGGGGTTTTTCATCCATTTCATAAGTAACCGTGGTTATGTGGATTTTTGTTTATTTTTTCCCTTTTATTTGATGCTAACGTCAAGTGATGACGTCGATTTTAACTTATTTTTTTAATTTTTAATGTAATTAAAGTGTTTTTAATTTTTATAAATATAATTTCATATATTAAAAGAATCTGACCCCAGCATCTTATGCTCCATTTTTTCTTGACACATGGAAAAACTGACATGGTTCGATTTGAATTTTAAGTTATTTAATTGTGACAAAAACGATACGAGTGATCTAATTAGAACACTTTTAAAACTTGGTTACTATTCTGTGACATTTTCCCACAAGGTTCTTTTTTTTTAATTTTGTTTAATAATAGGTTATAGTTTTGTGTACTTATACGGATTCAATATTAAAAACTGTTCATTTATATATTTTTAAATAACAACATATTATCATGTTTAGATTGGTAAAGTTTTTTAAAGATAGAGTAAATTGCCAAAATCGTCCATAAGGTTTGGACATGTTTGCCATTTTCATTCAAAACAATTTTTTTTGTACAATATAGTCCTTTATTTTTGAGAGTTTTTGCCATTTTCATCCAAACATCTAATTTGTTTTATTTTTTCTATCAAACATTTAGATGAAAATGACAAAAAAATCCCAAATCTCATGGACGATTTTGGCAAAAAAAAGTTAGACGTTTGGATGAAAATGGCAAAAAATCTCAAAACTAATGGACTATATGGTACAAAAAAGTTGTTTTTGATGAAAATGGCAAACATGCTCAAAACTCAGTGACGATTTTAGCAATTTACTCTTAAAGATATAATCATCATTATAAATCTAATAATATAAAAACACTTTCGTAAAACCTATTTTTGGTCAGGTTTAAAAAATATCATTATAATATATAAATTAAAAATATGTTTGAGACCAGGGTTGATTTTGTAAAAAGGTTTAGAAGACCTAATCTAACAAAAAATATTGGTTAGTTTAATATATATATATATATAGGGTAAGGTTCATGCGAGAACCACCCTTATTGCGAGAACCAATGTGAACACAACCTAAAATAGCTAAAAAAACCTAACCCCCCCCCCAAAGCTAAATGCTAAAAACTAAAACCCCCAAAAAACCTAAAAAAAACCGAACCCCCCTCCCCCCCCCCCCCCCAAGCTAAAATGCTAAAAACTAAACCCCCAAAAAACCTAAAAAAAATCTAAAAAAATGAAAACTTTTTTTTTTATATTTTTTATAAAAAAATCGCTACTTTTCGAAGCAAAAAAAAAAAAAAATTTATGTTAAAATCTCTACTTTTAGTATCGAAAAAAAAATTTGTTTTTTTTTTGCTTCGAAAAGTAGCGATTTTTTTATAAAAAATATTAAAAAAAAAATTTGAGTGATTTTTAGCTATTTTTAGGCATTTTTGGTTGTGTTCACATTGGTTCTCGCGGTTCTCGCAATAAGAGGTGGTTCCTAACGGATCTTTGTCATATATGTATATATATATATTTAAAGGTCGATGTTAAGGTAAATATTTTAAAATAAGAAATGATGATGGTAACTAAATGAAATTACTTCCTTATTTTATTTTATTTTGGGTAGTAAGACTTGAAGTTCGGTTAACTGAAGAAGTTATGTCTCAAATAAAGTCATCTGATACCAATCTTTGCCTCATAACGAGTAATGTCGACAGTATCGATCGAAGGATAGGGATGCTCTAGAAGCAGTCTCAAGGAAAGTTAGCCATGTTTATGCCAAGGCAGGGGAATAACTGGTTGGCAAACAAGTAAGAGAATGACTTTCTCGCCGAGTCATTTGATGAGAAGGTTTCTTAACTATTTATTATTTTTATTTATAATATTTACTTTATAATGAGAAGGTTTCTTAACTATTTATTTTTTTATTTATAATATTTACTTTATAAATATTTCTTTTATTTAGGTAGTGTTTGGTACGCAGGAATGGGAGGTGTAATGAAATGAACTATTACGAGGGAATGAAAAAAAGTGTGTTTGGTTGGTCAACGTAATGGAATCACTCATTACATAAGTCATTTCATTCCCTCAAATTCATTCCATCCACTCCTCATGTTTTTTTTCCATTCAATTCCCTCTCTCAGCCTACGTCACAAACACCGCCCATCACCTCCACCATCTACCACCACCACCTGTCGTCGTCACCACCCGCCACCAACCTCCGCCGACCACCACCATCCTCCACAGCCACCGCCATCGACTATCATCGCTGCCACCCGCCATCGCAAACCACCGCCACCCCAAGCACTACTGCCACCCTCCGCCGACCACCACCACCATCCTCTGCTGCCACCACCCGCTACCATCGACCACCACCACTCATCGTCGTCGCTGCCACAACCACCCATCGCCATCACTATCGACCACCATCGCCGCCACTCGCCACCAACGACCACTACCGCCACCCTCCGCCAGCCACCACCACCACCATCCTCCGCGGCCACCTCCCGCTACCGTCGACCACCACCACCCACCGTCGTTGTCGCCACCACCATCGCCGCTGTAACAACTCTCATCAAAAGTCATAATTATTTAATTAAATTGTCCAATTAGAAACACTAATTGAGAAACCCAAGTGATTCTGCATAGTCCCTAAAATTTTCAGAATAGTTGGGATTAGGATTAGGGCCCCTAAAACTAAGGGGGGGGGGGGGTAAACCCTAGTTATAGTTATCTACAGAAAACACTGTCAAAAATGATAATTCACGAAACGTCGACTCAGCAGGCCTATACCAGTGACAAGCCTACCCTACTCTACGTTGACACCTCAGGCGAGTCGCGACAGGAACAGAGACATCTTCCGCGACACGCGGGGGGGTGCAAATTTAGGGTATAAATACAGGGGCTTGGGACTTGATTCCTGGCTTCAGTTCGACGTTAAAATTCTTTACGTACACAAAGTTAGACACTGTTTACTACAAAAACACACTTTGATCACGAAGTGCTGCCACAATTCAGGGTAATAACTCGATCGCTGCTACGATTCAATGTCCGACCGATTAAACTATCCAATGGATGTTTAAGTGCTGCCCACATTAGGGTTTATGCTTTGTCATTCGTCGTTAAATCGATGGATGTTTAAGTATCGCACTTTGTCATTCATTGTGAAGGTTGTAATCTCGTGAGTTATCGTAAATGCTGTATTAAGTTACTAACCTAGTTTGTGTGCCTGATTATTTAAACTAGGTTATCAAGGCTAATCAGTAGGCTAAGCTCTGTTAAATCTGCAATGTGAGTCATTCTCTTTTTACCAAATTACTTTCAAAAGCATGTTTATTTTCAAAGTTATAATTACAGGGATTAAGTCTTTGTAATCACCATATTACAGCCGGTATGTGGGGTTTTGTATACATTACTTGATAATCTTCACCATTGGACAACGAGTTAGCCAATGGGTGATATGACCATAGTCACAGAAACGAGTTGAGTGACAAATACCGAGGGTAGTTGGTTTGATATCTGAAACATTGTAATCGCTCTTAATACTGTAAATTATAACAAATATGTCGTTTTAGTAAATAGAATGATTCACTCAGTATTTCCCGCTGACAAAACCTTTTTCAAACATGTTTCAGGTGATCTGTTGTGATCCAGGAAAAGTGCCGTGAAGCACTATCAGCTTAAGGAAGTGGCTCAGTATAAAATAAAGAAACATGTTTTGTAAAATAAAAGATTTCCTTGTGAAATCTTAAAGATTGTAAATTACCGGGTTTTATCCCGAGTTGTGAAATATAATAATCGGGAAATATTTCAGTTTTTAAAAAGATCCTGAAGAAACTTCCGCTGTTAATTAAATACCACGGGATTTCTGTCCCGCGGCTCCTGAAACGGGTCAAACCGGGTCGGGGGCCGTGACAGCCGCCACCCGCAACCACCGAAAACCGCCACCCCGACCACTACTGCCACCCTCCGCTGACCACCACTACCATCCTCTGCGGCCACAACCCGCTACCGTCGACCACCACCGACCACTACCGCCACCCTCCGCCGGCCACCACCACCACCCACCGTCGTTTTCGCCACCACCATCGCCGCCACCCGCAACCACCGACAACCGCCACCCCGACCACTACCGCCACCCTCCGCCGACCAACACTACCATCCTCTGCGGCCACCACCCGCCACCGTCGACCGCCACCTGCCACCGCAGACCACTACCAACCCCGACCATCGCCGCCGCCGCCAACGCTAACCACTGTCACCCACCACCGCTACCACCGCCACCCATCGCTGCCACCGCCACTAGCCGCCACCCAGTGGCGGACCCAGGATTTTGGAACAATGGGGTCCAATTTTTCCGGTGTTCAAATTTTTCAGGTTTAAAAAAAAAAAACACAAAAAAATGGAGCAAACAGGTATCGAACCTAGGATCTTTTGGTTGTAAACAAGGGGTTTTACCACTACACCAGGCTCACTTTCATTGTTATGGGGTCCAACTTAATAATTTTATGGGGTCCATAGCAAATTTTATATACCGCTTCTACTACTTTTTAAAAAAAGATTGGGGTCCGGGGACCCCGTTCCGCTATACATGGGTCCGCCCCTGCCGCCACCGATCACCGCCACCACCCATCACCGATTTAATTTATTCCTCTTTTCTTACCTACCAAACAACACAAGTTAATGATTTATTACTTTCCTGCATGGTAACCAAACAAGACTATGTTATGTAATGATTCATTTCATTACTTTGTCCATTCCATTACCTCGTAAATTTCATTCCCTCATCTATTCCATTACGCTATACCAAACAGACCTTAGTATTTCTTTTTTCAATGTTTCTATTATTTTTTTGTTACTTATTTAATAATTTATTTATTTTTTTACTTAATCTCGTATAATATAGTGGGTTTTAATCCAGTTCTGTTATAAACTTAAACGCTAATATCAAAATTTCAAAACCATTATTACACAATCAAAAGTCATGGAAATATTTATTTTCATTTACTAACATCTTTTAAAACTGTTATCAAACATGTATTTTGTGTTATTGATGTTAATTTAGAAGATAACCATGTTAAATAAGGACACCGAACTTTTTTTTAAACGGTGACTTTCTTTTTTAGGTGGTGTTTGTTTTTTCTGCACGAAAACCTCTTCTGCTGTAGGCCACATCTGCAGACATCTGCAGGAGAAGAGGTGGACCAAATGTCTGCAGTCTGCAAGGAAAAGAGGGTTTGTTTTTTTTATATAAAACCTCTTCACCCTTTTAAAACACACACACAGCACCTGATCTCTCTACTCTCTCTCTACAAACTTCACCACCGCCATCATCATCACCGCCACCACTTCACCACCGCCACCACTTCACCACCGCCATCATCACCACCACTCTCTCTCTACTCTCTCTCTAACAGATCTGTCTCTACTCTCTCTCTACTCTCTCTCTAACAGATCTGTCTCGGCGGAGGTGGGGGTTTCGGAGGTGGAGGTGGGGGTTTCGTTTCTGATCGTTTTGGGGTGTTTCGATTTAGGGTTTCGGCGGAGGTGGGGGTTTCGGAGGTGGAGGTGGGGGTTTCGGAGGTGGAGGCGGAGGTGGGGGTTTCGGAGGTGGTGGCGGAGCAGTGGTGGTGGTGGCGGAGCAGGGGTGGTGATGATGATGATGATGGTGGCGGAGCAGGGGTGGTGGTGGCGGAGCAGTGGTGGTGGTGGCAGAGCAGGGGTGGTGATGATGATGATGATGGTGGCGGAGCAGTGGTGGTGGTGGCGGAGCAGGGGCGGAGCAGGGGTGGAGGTGGTGCCAAGAAGAGGTAAACCTCTGCTTGGAGAAGCTTACCTCTCATCTCTTCCCCAAAAAGAGGTTGGGGAGAGGTAAAAAGCACTTCTCGAAAAAAAAAAACAAACACTCTTCTGAGGCTATACCTCTTCCCGCGTCTGCACGGTGCAGACAGAAGAGGCCAGGAAGCTCTTCTTCCAAAAAACAAACACCACCATAGAAAACTCATTTGTGGTGAGAAAATCAGGGAAACTCAAAGCTCTCGATTTTTTTTTTTTTTGAAAAAATTTACACATGTTATATACATGTTTTTAAGGGTTTTGGGCAAAAAAAATCAAAAAAGTGCCGAGTGGATATTAAAAAAAAAAATAAACAAGTTTGGGTGTAACATATGTTACATTCGTCTGACATATGTTATCCCATAAAATTGTTTTTTTTTAAATATTCACTCGGCGCTTTTTTTATTTTTTTTTGCCCAAAACCCTTAAAAACATGTGTAAATTTTTTTCAAAAAAAAAAAAAAAATCGGGAGGTTAGAATTTCCCCAAGTTTTCTCAATTATAAGGGTTTTCTTCAAATACTTACATGGCTTACATCACAAGTAGATAATATCAAAAGCCCACAACTTAAATCTCCAAAAAAAAAAAGCACACACTTTTGGGTTTGAATTTTACTAAAGATTGAAATTATGTTAAGTTATAGGGAAAATTACGAGAATGGCCAAAGACCAAATCCACTTGCGAAAATGGCCACCTCATACGCTCTTGGAACAACACATCCGACCTCCAATGCGTCCTTCAATAGAAGTCTGACACGTGTGGCTTTTGTGTGGAAGAGTCAGCCGCCAGCGCATCCTACTAAAAAGTAGCTTGATGCGTCTGGCTCCGCTGCTTCCTGAGGCATTGATGGCTCCTTGGCTGGCTCGCTGATGGCTCCTTAGCTGGCTCGTTTGCTTTATTGAAGGACACATCCTAATGCGCTTGTCGATAATAATTTTTTTAACATTTTCGAATTATTTGGAAATTATAATTTCCACCCTATAAATACCACCGAAAATCAGATGTTTTATATGCAACCAATTGTATACAATGCCTATCTCTAGTCCTTTCGATAGTCTCCAAATAGAAACAGAAACGAAGGTGTTTACATGGTTTGAAAATGATGTTTTCTTGAGCTTTAGAAGTGCTAGTGCTTATGGGTGACGGTACCTAGCAGATAACACAGATGTGATCGGTGTATCTCTTCAAGGGGCTCTGGTCAAAGCAAAATTTTCAAGAACTCACTTGCAATGGGAACTTGAAATCACACCGTGTTAATGGTCGCTCAATAATATTTTGTTCTATTTGTTGTATTTGTGATTTGTGTTAGTTATTGTATTTATAAAATTTAAAAAAGTTGTTTCATGTGTTTTTTTCTAAGTATTTTACATAACAATATTATCTAACAAAATTTGACAATTTCGTATATGGCTCTATCTATATAAAAACTAGCAGACCACTACACATAACAATATTATTATCAAAACTACTTATAAGATATGGGTGGTGGTGAAGTCGGACAAACAAACGTTAGACGACGTTCTCGTCGTGAAATGATCACCAAATCTGGATGCTCACCAATACAATCTTTGAGTTTTGAAAGGAACCAGGTCCACAAGTTACCGTCTTCAGATTTACCAATGTCGTAACCAATAGGCAAAATCTGATTGTTTGCGTCCCTGCCAACAGCCAAAAACATTGTTCCATTAAACTCACCTTTCAAGTGGGCCACGTCTATGATAATCACCAGTCTTAAGTTTATGAGAAAGTTCTGAATCTCAAAACAATAAGATATTATTAAATTTTCTTGTCAAATTTAATTATTTTATTTCATTTTAATGTAACGTTTACTATAGTTTTTTGATTAAATGTTTAACTACTAAAAAAATTAATGTTTCACTTACCACCGCACCTATGGCGATAAATACCATTTCAAAACGATTATCTGAATCAGTCAGTATGTGTGTCACTCTGCCTGAATTAGCCTTCTCTAAGTTAAAGCAGTAGATAGGAATTTCGGCAAAATAACTTGCTGAACTTCCTTGCAAAAGTTAATGCGTTACATTTTCCTCACCACGCTTGCATGTATGATAAATTAACTTGTTCTTTAATTCTAAAATCTTTTACTATTTCGGTGCAACGGTATATGCTCCCACAGTCTTGTAATTGTTCTTTTAATAAGCTACCAACCACCTTTGGGTTTGCTTGACGCATGGGTGGATGTGTCTGCGTCTTAGAACATATATGTTTATTGCTAAAATGTTTAACATAGAAAACATCACAAGATTGCTGACTAGGTGCCCTGAAATTCCACTTACAATTTCCGGCGAGATGCTTCATAACGAGTGGTTGATGATCTGTCTACTTTATACGAAAAACATTCAGACAGATAAATTTTTCCTAATTCGATTTTAATTTCCTGCTTGTTACGGAAAGTGTAACCTTCGCATAAAATCGACATTTATTTTCAGACGGACAAGTAACATTATCATTTAATTCTGGTTTATCTATTGCGTTAAATTAATCGTTGGGAAAACACAATCATTTAGATCGGGACATTTGAAATCGTTGGAAGGAGCACAAGAAGATGAACCAACACCAACTTCTTGCACCACATATAATTTAAACAACTCATAATTTTTTTTCCGCAAGGTTGAAAAAAAGTAAGATCAGAATCGTCAATAATACCAATAGGATCGGTAAAGGTTGACATTTTGTAAGATAATCGTGTGATGTTTCGAAAACCACACAACTCACTAACATTTAAAAAAAAGTTATTAAATGAAATTGTTCTAGGAGTTTCAAAGTCACGTCTAAATGAATCTGCTTGGACTACATATTCAAGCTTCTCGTCAACGACTTCCCACTTGCCACCGGTGTAAACCACAAAACTAAGAGCCATATCACTTGAAGGTAAAAGTTGAAGATAAAATTCAGTTGACAGTAAAACTTGGAGATAAATTTTTATGGGTAATGGGTCCCCATAACTGGAAAAACGTGTAAATAAATACATTAGTGGGTTTTAGGTTAAAGCATCGGGAGACTCATCACAAGCGTCTATTTGTAAGGAAACCTTTTTTTTCATTCCTAAAGCGTGGCATTTGTACGGAACCTTGCCTTTTCAGAAGTGGACGCGTCAGCGACTGTAACACCCTTGTTATTATTTTAAAGTTTTTCGTATATATAACGAAAATAAACATGTAATTACGATTTAGGATCCGTAGAAAATACGAGTAAGTTTACAACATAAAAAAAAATAAGTTCGTCGTTTAAAATGACAACGAAACGCCGTGCGGAAGCTTGTATCTTGATTGTGTTCGGCCCTTCAACGAGCTTGATCTTCATCCGTAAGCTTACTAAAGTTTACCTGTAATCAAAACCAACACCAATGTTAGTTTTGATACTAATATATCTAGTTTTATCGAGTCCCTTTATCAAACAAATGAAAATAAAATAAATTTTTCCAAATCGTGCCTCCCGCAACACGCGGGAGGAGTCCTTTGTTCTGTCGCGTGTCACGACAATCGTCGCGTGTCGCGCCCCAATTACTGGATCCCGTCGCGTGGCGCGGGGGAAACTAATTTCCAGAAGGTCCGTTTCTGGATCTGCATTTTCTGCCCAGCTCAAGTTTTTAACAAAAACTAAACTTTCAAAGGCCATAACTTTTGATCTAGAAGTCCGTTTTACGTGATTCTTTTTCCTACGCGTTCGAAATTTAATTATCCATCTTATGGAGTTAAAACCTGATATTCAACTACTTCAAAAATTCAGATTTCAAGCTCTCGGCTTGAAATTCCTTTTTAACACTTTCGACCCGTTTCATGATTCATTAAACCACTTTTGTTTAAATCATTGCAAATTTTTGAGATATTCATTATCTCAAAACCATTAACTCGTGAGTTCAAGACTTTCATACATTATGCAACTAAAGGTTGAGTTAAGCGCAAAACTTCATTTTGACCCGTTGGAGGGATTTACCATTAACTTTAAATTTCACTCATCATTTTACTACATTAAGGTATCTACCTATTCTTCGTAATCTTAATGCGAATTCCTAAACAACCCATATGGGTCGTTTGCCCAATTCACCCATTAAGGGCTTTTTGGTTAATTTTAGTCCTTCATTTTACGACGAAGGACTTTCGCTAATATTTGACCAAAAATATCGCTTTTAACAATAATTCTAAATATGCGTACCTGGCTCGAGTCATAGGATTGACCCGTTTAAATATCTCTCACTATTAATTTCTAATTAATACCAACGCGAACCGTATGATATTTCCTGTAATCACAAAACTCAACAAGCGATCATCAATTAATATTGTCAAATGATCTTGCCAATGTCATTTGACCCATTTAGTCCGAACGACCATTTTTCATTATGAGATGATATCTAGTTACCATCTCGCCCTTTTACCCAATCCGGTTTACACCATAACGTAATGTTTCAAAATTTCTTATTAGTTCATCGTCACATGACTAATTTACCAATTTACCCTTTTTTTTGCCATTGTTTATGATTTATCACCATTGCACTAGTTCCGACTCATATTATTTGCGTCGGAACATTATAACTCTATTACTAACTTTTCCTTATTCATTTTCAATACACACAACTGATGTATACTAAAAAAAAGGAGTAAGCTTTTACTTACCTCGCATCCAAATTACGCTTTCCTTTTCGTACCTGCTCCTTTTGACCCGCTTCATTCCCAAGCCTCCATCCAGCTTGTCAAGAGTCAAACTATCGTCATAATTCACAAGGTGGTTAGATTAGTCATTATAACCACGACTATTCCACCTTACGTATTTTCTATGTCAAAACTACTATTCGACTCCATCCATGGTTAGTTTAACTCTTCAAAAGTTAACTACCCTTAATTATATGATATGTGCATATAAGCTAAATCGACTTCATAATTAAAATTTGTATTACCCCACATCACACGTAATTAGTCGAACTAGGAAATTACGCGTTTGATTCATAATTTCAACATATGAACATTGTGGGCATAATTTATAACATCAACAATCAAGTTTCGTATCACTGAAAATAGACTGTTTTTGGTGACCTGTTTAACCTGTTTACAAGTCTTCAAAAATTATGATTTTTTTATGTGGCGTACCTCTCAGAGGTTAGACCTTGTGTTAAAATTTCAAGATCTAACTCTTTACCAAAAACTCGTAAAAATTCATTTACTAAGCTGCAATCAGATTCGTCACTTCTGACTGCAGCTTACGGAAAAATTCATTTAAAATTCCTCGTTTATCCGATTGACGAAATTCCAATTGGAGATTTTTGTAATCACTTAAAACTTTCTACAGTAAGAATTTGAGATCATAACTGTTATGGGTGGAATTTCGAGCTTATATCCTGAAGCATATCTTGATATTATATGCTTGATGCTGCGGCCAGGATACTGAACCAGGATATTGGTAACATCCTCTAGGGGTATCCTGCTTGCTATTAACGATTTTCTTTGGTTGCAAGGTACCAACGTTAAAGGACTTGATCTACCTGAAGATTCGCTCAAGGTGGTTGAAAAATGGACGTTGATGGTGGAAGAATGGGTCTTGTAACGGTCAGAATAGAAGAAAGGCATATTCTGCGAGAATATCGGATGCTGGTCAATGCTAACGGTCATATGAGCTGAAGACCCGGTTTTATAGTCAATGAGCACGTGGAAAACAAGCAAAAGCAGTCCCCCAACGTTCAGAATGGAATATTCCAAAGTATCCCGGAATAATAGGATAGTTTGTTAGTTTTTGTTACTATAAATGGGAGCGATCGGATCATAGGCAAACACAATTTTTCACTAACACTCTCGTACACTTTCACTCTCTAGCTCATTGCAAACACCACACTTGTATTCGAATTTCGTTGTAACACTTAGTCGATCCGTACCACATCCTGCACTGTATCCTGATATTTGAAGCAATAGAAGAACAAGGCAGCTGCGATTGTCAGCTCCCGAGGTTTTATGCCGGCGATCTAGATCGATCAAGGGCTTTCCTCGTACATCTCGTGTCATTTACTTTACTTTTGCTCATAGTTTGATCTTAGATACAGCTCTATATCCTGAGCCGTATCCTGAATACTGATTTTCTAAACAACTTAACAAGCACATTTTCAATACACTTTCTAGCACACTACCTCACTTTACTAATTTGATCACTAAGTTACTTCGGTAATTTTTGACCAAAACAATTTGGCGCCCACCGTGGGGCAAGTGGTGCTCTCTTTATTAAAATTTTTTGTGAAATCACTAATCGGCTTTCTATTTTCAAAACTTTTTGCCAAATTGTCCATAATGGCCTCAAGATCAAACATGAGTTCCTCTACTGTGTCTGCTATGACTTCTGCTACTACCGGTTCGGTGCTTCCACCACCTCCTCCAAGGATGCCAGCCTCTACACAATCTCAAGATGTTATCCCTACTCGGAGTGTCCAGGGATCTGCTCCCGTTTTAGCTTCTAATGATGAAATTTTAACCTTATTTAGAAGTGTGCAGGAACAAATGAGGCAGCAACAGGAAACAAACCAAATGCTTTTAAGGGAAATACAACTCCTGAAGTCTGGCTCGAGCAGATCTGCTGAGGATATTGTCACTCCATTACATCCCAGAACGTTGAACTTCAGTTCAGCAGTGTATACTGAGGATAACAGGGGGAATATTGTGCCCAGCCTTCCTCAGAATCATACTCCTGAAATACCCTCCTCGGTCAGGATGTCGACCATAAGGAGCTCAGGATATGCTTCAGGATATGGGCAAAATCCTCCAACGGGTAACGTGTCAAATAATAATAATACTCATGCTACTAACAATAGTGGATCTTTGCAGGATACAGGTGTGACATCAGCGCTTACTAGGGAACTTCAGAAGTTGAAGGACATGATATCTAGTGTACCTGGGGTGGTCCAGCCGATCCCGGAAGTGTCCCAAGACAGCCACAAGATATCTCGTTTTGCATATCCTATCTGTGATGCTGAGATCCCAAAGAGATTCCAAACCCCCAACATGAAGCTTTACGACGGAACAACGGATCCTGAGGAGCATATTGCTCAGTATAGGGAAAGAATGGAGATTAACCCTATCCCTCCGGAGCTTAAGGAAGCGTGCTAGTGCAAGGGATTTGGTTCTACTCTAACAGGATCAGCCTTAAAATGGCTGTTAAACGTTCCTCCACACTCAATTACTTCGTTTGCTCATTTGGTTAATTTATTTAACAGTCAATTTTCTTGTAGTCGGAGTTTTGAGAAACTAACTAGTGATCTTTACAGGATAACTCAAGGGCCTCAGGAATCCTTGAGGGATTACGTGAACAAATTCAGTCGAGAATCCTTGGATATCCCACATCTTGATGTTGCAACAGCTGTGCAGGCTTTTAAGATGGGATTACAAAAGGATTCTCAGTTTTATCAGGATCTTGTAATGAATCCCTGCAGGGATCTCGACGAAGCTCGTAACAGGGCTTTGAGATATATCCGTCTGGAGGATGACAGGAAGATGCAAGAAAGAATGAACTCATCTAACACTTATGAGTCAACTAACAGGAAGTCAGAATCCTCATTCAAGTCATATCGGCCTAAGACATATGGCAGAAATGATAACAAGAGAGTGAATGCTGTCGACGATGAGGATCCTGAAGAGTATCCTGAGTTGTCTGAATATTGCTTTTCTGTTAACATTCCCGAATTGATGTATGCCATGCAGGGTCTAGGAGACAAGGCTAGGTGGCCTCGAAAGAATCAACAAAAGGCTGACTGGAAAGATAAGTCAAAATGGTGTGCTTTCCACGAAGATTTCGGACATGTAACTGAGGATTGCATTGCTCTAAGGAAAGAAATAAGCTATCTTCTAAGCAAGGGATATCTGAAAGATCTCTTAGGAAGAAAGAAGAATAAGGGTCAGGATACTGAGAAGGATCCTGAACGAGCAGCATCACCTCCCGCGGATGCCAAGATAATCAACTTCATTTCGGGAGGATCCGACATTTGTGGAACTTCGTATTCGGCAGCAAAAAGACATGCAAAGGAAGCTAAGGCCGAAAGGGGAGACAAGCCTGTCAGAATGACTACCCTCACAACTGACAAAGTGATCACTTTTGATGCTGATGACAGGGATACTGTCCAGGATCCTCACCATGATGCTCTGGTAATAACGTTATATGTGGCTAACCATTTTGTACGCAGGATACTGGTTGATAATGGCAGCTCCGTCAACATAATCCAACTAGAAACTCTGAAAAGAATGAATGTATCTCCGATGGATATCACTTCAAAGTCTACCGTGCTTGTTGGGTTCAGTGGAGAGGCTAGAAACACAGTGGGAGAGATAAAGTTGCCAGTATACGTTGAAGGAGTCAACTCGATACAACGTTTCTGTGTGATGGGAAGACCGTGGATTCACGATATGAAGGCCGTGCCATCAACATATCACCAATGCATCAAGATACCTACCCCTTGGGGAGTTGTCAAAGTTGATAGTGATCAGCAGGAGGCGAAAGAATGTTACTCATCCTCGATGAAATCCTCAACCAAACCTAGTGCAGCATAGCAATTAAAGACGCAGGCCCAGGATATCGTGGAGGATCCGGAGCAGGATGTGAAGAAAATTATCCTGGACCAGGATAATCCCGATATTTCGGTGCTCGTAGGGACCAATATCCCTCAGGATATTGAAGAACAATTAATTAACTTTTTGAAATGCAGGATGTCTACGTTTGCATGGAAGCATGAGGATATGACAGGCATATCCAAAGATATTATCACTCACAAGCTTGGAATTGATAAATCATTCAAGCCTGTGCAGCAGAAAAGAAGGAAGTTTGCTCCTGAGCGGAACACAATTATCCAGGAGGAAGTTGAGAGATTATTAAAGTCCAGAATGATCAGGGAAGTTAAGTTCCCAAGGTGGTTAGCAAACGTGGTTGTAGTACAGAAGAAAAATGGGAAATGGAGAGTTTGTGTGGACTACACAGACTTGAACAAAGCTTGTCCTAAAGACCCATTTCCTCTTCCCCACATTGATGCAATGGTAGATGCCACTGCCAGGCATGAAATGCTGACCTTCATGGACGCATCCTCAGGATTTCAACAGATCCAAATGGAGCCTTCTGACCAGGAGGATACTGCCTTCATGACACCGACAGGTATTTATTGTTATACAGCTATGCCTTTTGGTTTGAAAAATGCAGGAGCAACATACCAAAGATTGGTAAACATGATGTTCAAAGACAAACTGGGGGACACCATGGAGGTATATATCGATGATATGGTGGTGAAATCTAAAAAGGCTGAGGATCACCTCCAGGATATCAAGGGAGCATTTGATATCCTGGATCAATACAACATGAAGCTGAATCCTGCTAAATGCCATTTCGGAGTGGGGGCAGGAAAGTTTCTTGGATATATGGTGACAAAAAGGGGGATAGAAGCAAGCCCAGAGCAGATCAAAGCTATCCTGGATATAAAATCACCCTCAAATATGAAGGATGTACAAAGATTGACAGGCCGAGTAGCAGCTTTAAACAGGTTTATCTCAAGATCCTCAGAGAAATGCAAAGACTTTTATGATATCCTAAAGAAGAACAAAAGATTCGAATGGGGGGAGAAGCATGAAGCAGCATTGCAGGATTTGAAACGATATCTATCAACCGCACCTCTATTGATGAAGCCCGAAAATGGTGAACCACTATCCCTATACCTTGCTGTATCAGGGAATGCTGTAAGTGCCGTTCTTATAAAAGACCATGAAGGTCAGCAATATCCTGTTTATTATGTTAGTAAAAGTTTATTAGATGCTGAAACTAGGTACTCTCATTTAGAAAAATTGATACTAGCATTAGTCATGGCATCAACGAAACTTAGACATTACTTTGAGACACATAGGATTCATGTTAAAACAAATTATCCTATTAAAAATGTGCTTAGGAAACCAGAGATGTCAGGCAGGATGGCCAAGTGGTCAGTAAAGTTAAGTGCTTATGATTTAGTATATGAACCTAGAAATGCCATAAAGTCTCAGGCCTTAGCTGACTTTGTGGCTGATTTTAGTAGTGACATTCAGGATGAGGTAGACCTAGAAGTTCAACAGCTAGGAGAAAACTTAGAATCCTGGACGTTATATACTGATGGTGCATCTAATGTAAGAGGTGTAGGTTTGGATATACTACTAAAATCGCCACAGGGGGACATATTACCCCAGGCTATTAGGTGTGAATTTCCTGCTACTAATAATGAAGCAGAGTATGAGGCTTTAATTGCAGGATTAGAGTTGGCTAAGAGCATGAGTATCAAAAATTTGCAAGTATATGTTGACTCTTTGTTAATTACTAACCATTTTAATGGATCCTATGCAGTTAAGGGTGAGAAATTAATCGAATATCTCGATATTCTCAAAAAATTAGCAGGATATTTCGATGTTTTTATACTTGAACAGGTACCAAGCGAGGATAATGCTGAAGCGGATGCCTTAGCAAATTTGGGATCATCGGTCAGGATACCTGAAGGGACCCAAATGCTAATATTACATGTCTTATATCCTGCAACGAATCCTCAGGATAAAGAAGTAGCGGGTATTCAGGATCCTGGAGCAGAGCATCCTGAAGAGGATCCTAAATCCTGGACGGCTCCAATCATGAGATATCTCAAAGAAGGACACATCCCTGGAAATGAAAATCCTAAGGCATTTAGGATGAAGGTATCACGATTCACTATTATAAATAATATTTTATACAAGAAATCTCTTGCAGGACCGTATTTGAGGTGCTTGGAGGATCCTGAAGCCAAAGAAGTACTTCAGGATATACATGAAGGGGATTGTGGTAACCATACTGGGGGCAGGTCGTTATTCTCGAAAGTATTAAGGACGGGATATTATTGGCCAACGATGAGGAAAGATGCTGCAGAATATGCTCGAAGATGTGATGCATGTCAAAGACATAGTAACATACTACATCAACCAGCTGAACCATTATATCCTGTAGTTTCCCCTTGGCCATTCATGAAATGGGGGATGGATATAGTAGGGAAGTTACCAAAAGCTCTGGGAGGAAAGGTCTTTATGTTAGCAATGACGGATTATTTCTCTAAGTGGGTTGAGGCTGAAGCATTTGTTCAATTTAGAGACCAAGAAGTAGTATCCTTCATAAAGAGGAATATCCTGACTAGGTTTGGGGTACCAGCTGAGATCATTTGTGATAATGGATCCCAGTTTATAAGCAAAAGGACTACTGACTTTTGCAAGAGTTGGGGAATCAAAATGATCACATCTACTCCGGTACATCCTCAAGCGAATGGGCAAGCTGAATCCTCAAACAAGATAATAGTCAATAACTTAAAGAAGAGGCTTGGAGCCAAAAAAGGAAGATGGGCGGAAGAGTTACCCTTTGTTTTGTGGGCTGATAGGACAACGGTAAAGAATGCGACCGGCCAAACCCCGTTTTCCTTGGTATTTGGAGCAGAAGCAGTGATTCCAACAGAAATGACGATACCTACTGCAAGATCTATTCTACAGGATCCTGAACAGAATCCTGAAGCCTTATTTCAAGATTTGGATACTATAGACGAAAAAAGAGATGCAGCAAGGCTGAGGATGGCAGCACATCAACAAAGGATATCCAGAGCATATAATAAGAACATAAGGACTAGAAGATTTCGAGTTGGTGATTGGGTGCTATGAAAGGCTTTTCAAAATACCACTAATCCTGCCGATGGCAAGTTAGCTCCAAAATGGGAAGGACCATATGAAGTTGAATCAGAAGCAGGGAAAGGAGCATATAGACTCAAGAATATGGAAGGGGATATGCTACCGAGATCTTGGAATGCTATACACCTTAAGCTTTATTTCAAGTGAGTTTAGAATTTAATTTCTAACTCAGGATGGTATGAATTCTATCTTTTTTAAAAATGTTTGGTTTAATTTGTTCTTTGTAACCCAATACTAACTTAAGCATCGGAGGGGTGTTAGCCAAGCTAACACCCACCTTAGTTTAAGGATATTTTGCAGTATATGCTCCAGGATATAGCTCCAGGATGCTCACTCAAGATACTTCGGAAGATTAGAGGATTGGCCCCCTCTCTCACGTACAAGGGATCCTGATCCCTTCACAGGTTTAAAGGTATTCACCTTTCTTCCGAATTGGGTTTAAACACCCCGCCTGGAGCGCAAGTTATCCAGGGATAGTTCAAGGTGGCGGGACCAGTTCATGTAAAAGTGGCTGACAATTTCGTTACTGTTGGCTATACCCTGGATCCTTAAGGTATATGAGGATTGATCACCCTCTCTCACGAAAGGGTATTTTCATACTCTCTAAGGTTTAAAGGTTATCACCTTTCTAAGTCTTGGAGTTTATACACTCCCGCCTGTAGCGCATGAAAATTTGGGATTTTCCCCAGGTTTAAAGGTTTTCACCTTTCTAAGTTTTGGGGTTTCCACACCCTCGCCTGTAGCGCACGAAACGTGGGTAAAATCCCCAGCAAAACTCAAAGACTTAAAGGTTTTCACCTTTTCAAGTCTTGAGGTTCTTATACTCCGGCTTAAATGCCTGGAAAATGGGTTTAGTCCCAATAAAATACAAAGTTTTTGGATAATCCCAAAGTATATTTTCAAAAAACATAGTCATTTACAAGTCTACATAAATTTTTGAAAAAAGATTGCTAAGTTTAAACAACTGGTTGAAGAATTGCTAAAGGATCATATCCTGGTACAACATACTATATCCTACTGGGGACATTTATGCTGGAGCAAGAAGGAAACCTATGCCAAAACTATATCCCACTAAGGCATTGTGAGGAACTCAAAGGATCAAGTTTGGGCATAATTCGCCAAGTATCCTGGACTGGGGACACCTTCGGTGGAATGGTTGCGAAAGGACTGGAATGAAAGTATTGAGATGTCTTCTGTTTCGGTATGATCTTTCCTATTTTTGTTCTTTAAAAAACCTTATCTAGATTGTCTAAATTTCTGAAACTATAACACTTATGAGTATCCTGGTCGGGACATGTTCTCAGGATATATTCTCAAGATGTATTCTCAGGATATACTTCAGGATACTTGGATTGAAAATTGAAACTATATTCAAATCAAACTACTGTTATCAAAACAAGCTTTGCAAAATAAAAATGAACCATCCTTTTTCTTTGAAAACTTTATCGAAATTGTTTGAGTTGTAAGAACCCTATTTGACGGAAGTCTTAATAGGATATTTGCGAGTATACTGATCAAGATATTTTCATAAAAAGTAATAATTGCACTAAGTTTGGAACATTGGAATTCAGACTAAGCAATGCATAACAAATAACAACATGTAAGTCTAAAATGTTAGTTTATTATTAATTGCATTCTTGGTTTCATCTCAAAAAGAGACCCATCCACCAAGAACACAATTAAGTTTTTAAAGTATATTTACATAAACAGTTGAAGGCTTCATCCTGAAAACACGAGAACCCATTTGCCTTCAACTGTTATATTGTTCAAAATAAACCATACTGATTGATGACCAAAGGCTTCATCCTGAAACTCAGGGCCCATCCACCTTTAGCCATCGTATTGTCTTAAGTGCAGGAAATATAAATTGTTCTAAGTACAGGACGACCAGATGATTCAAACCCTACAAAGCAAAATACAGGTATCATTAAAGACAGACTAACCAGGATACAGGTTCAGTATATGTGTACGGGATACAGGATTTGGATATTTACCTTATTAAGGAAGGAGTTCATGGGCTCGATGGATTCCATGAAGCCAAGGTCATCATAGCAGAAACTTTCGGCAGCAACAGCGGAGGGCTTAGAGCAGGTGGCAACAGATGATTTTTTACCAGGACAGGCTTGGAGTAACTGTCAAGCTCCTCAAGATCGAAGCACAGGGACCTTAGCAGAGTCTACAGAAAAGGGAGTAGTTTCAGTCTTATCATAGTATATGCTAATTAACCAAACATATGCAGGAATGTTCAAAATAGATATCCTTACCAGACGTGCCAGAAGACTACCTAGTTATAAGAAAGTATAACCTTGGAAGTTGCGTGAAGTCACATCAACATCTACATCCCATTAAGTGCATCGAACAACACAACGAAAAATATACCCATTTGGATTTCAAGATCCTAACAGATATATTTTTGGGGACAATTGTTATGGGTGGAATTTCGAGCTTATATCCTGAAGCATATCTTGATATTATATGCTTGATGCTGCGGCCAGGATACTGAACCAGGATATTGGTAACATCCTCTGGGGGTATCCTGCTTGCTATTAACGATTTTCTTTGGTTGCAAGGTACCAACGTTAAAGGACTTGATCTACCTGAAGATTCGCTCAAGGTGGTTGAAAAATGGACGTTGATGGTGGAAGAATGGGTCTTGTAACAGTCAGAATAGAAGAAAGGCATATTCTGCGAGAATATCGGATGCTGGTCAATGCTAACGGTCATATGAGCTGAAGACCCGGTTTTATAGTCAATGAGCACGTGGAAAACAAGTAAAAGCAGTCCCCCAACGTTCAGAATGGAATATTCCAAAGTATCCCGGAATAATAGGATAGTTTGTTAGTTTTTGTTACTATAAATGGGAGCGATCGGATCATAGGCAAACACAATTTTTCACTAACACTCTCGTACACTTTCACTCTCTAGCTCATTGCAAACACCACACTTGTATTCGAATTTCGTTGTAACACTTAGTCGATCCGTACCACATCCTGCACTGTATCCTGATATTTGAAGCAATAGAAGAACAAGGCAGCTGCGATTGTCAGCTCCCGAGGTTTTATGCCGGCGATCTAGATCGATCAAGGGCTTTCCTCGTACATCTCGTGTCATTTACTTTACTTTTGCTCATAGTTTGATCTTAGATACAGCTCTATATCCTGAGCCGTATCCTGAATACTGATTTTCTAAACAACTTAACAAGCACATTTTCAATACACTTTCTAGCACACTACCTCACTTTACTAATTTGATCACTAAGTTACTTCGGTAATTTTTGACCAAAACAATAACTCAATTTCTAAATTGAGTTATGACATTCGTAATGGGCTGCAAATTCTGCCAGAAAATGCAGCTTGAACCTTTGATACGGAAAAATTCATAAAACGCTCAATTTTCGTCGAAAAAATGCGATTCCAGTGGGGGTTTAAAGATATTTCCTGGAATTACATTTTAGACTCAAGAAACACATGTTTTTATCAAGTTTTGTCCAGGTTACAGCCAATACAAGTCGGCTGTAAATTCTGATCAAGAGCCGTTTGAATTCAGCTTTCAATTTAAGCATGTTCTTGACATCATAACATCAATTTTCTCGCAATTTAACATACTAAATCATGTGTTCATCACAATGATATAAAAACCCACTTACACATATATAGGTGGTTATCAAATTCCTATTTTTCAATCTTAATTCATAAATTTTTCGACTAGGGTTTGTTCCTAGACATGGATTCATCCTAGTTTCACCTAAACATCAATCATGCAAGCTCGAATTTAGATTTCATAAGTTCATCAAGAATTCAAGATGGAACCAAATAATGAAATTTAACATACCTTGTGATCCCTTCACTTGGGTGATCACTAATTTGGACTTGGTTTTCGAGTTAGGTTTGATTTGCCCCTTCAATTTGGCTGATTTGTATGGGTTAGGGTTCAATGGAAGAACCCCCTTCTTGCTCTGTTGAAAACCACGACCAGAACACACACTAATGTGTGTGTTTTGGTGTTTTATTCTTTTAATTAAAAACATTTTCCTTTTTGCCTCATTTAGTCCATCTAGTTCCATAGTTTGTAAAAGGATTATCCATTTCTTGTTTCTTTTATTGTTTTAACAACACTTAACCAACTAGGTTGATATTCCTAGTTACTTAATGGGTTCGGGGAAGTCATAACCCGTTTTATTTTTTTAAGTCCCGTTAACTCAGGATTTTATATACTTTGCTTTTCTCAAAGTATTTAACCTCCTTTTAATTAATACTAGGTTTATTTATTTAAATTTTATTATTTACCGGATAAATTTTCACCACTAGCGGTCTTTTACCCGTCGTTAATATTAACGTGGTTTGATTACCAAACCCGTTTTTGGGGTGTTACAGCGACGCATGGGAAGCGTCGCAAAAGGCTTTCGAGACTGACACATGGGATGAGCCAGCGATGTATGGGAAGCGTTGCAAAAGGGCTTCCGAGACTGACACACGGGATGCGTCGGAAAAGGCCTTCCGAGACTGACACACGGGATGCGTCAGCGACGCATGGGAAGCGTCGGAAAAGGCTTCAATGCTGACACATGGATTGCGTCAGCGACGCATCGAAGGCGTCTGGAAGACGCATAGGGACTAGGGATCGGAGAGGTCTGAGCCAGGTGCTTGGGATGAAGCGTGACGCAAGCTGCTATGAATGCATCCGGGAGATGCCTCCGAAGTGTCCTCCTTCTGAATACCAATGATTGAACCATGTGTCAATTTGAAAATGAAAGACGCAACAATGGACTCTGCAGACGCAAAAAGTACCTCGGGATCTGTGATGCGCTATTCCAAGAGCGCATGAGGTGGCCATTTTCGTAAGTGGGTTTGGTCTTTGGCCATTCTCATAATCTTCCTTAAGTTTTATTCCATATTTTTAATAATTCAATTATTAAAAATACAAATTATTTTTTGTGACAATATATATATATATAGGGTAGGGTTCATGCGAGAACCACATTTATTGCGAGAACCGCGAGAACCAATGTGAACACAAAAAAATACCTAAAAAAATCTAAAAAACACACAATTTTTTTATTAATATTTTTAAAGAAAATCGCTATATTTCGTTACCAAAAAGAACTTTTTTTCGAGTAACAATTATCGATGCACATGTGCATATGTATCATTTCTTGGACAAATTCCATAATATATTACCCGTAGTAGACAAATGCAGTTTCATTTACGCTACCATCCGTAATACACTACTTTTTACGTTACCAATATTAAAAATGCACATGTGCATCATTATGTATAACCATGATATAACGTGTTTTGGTACAAAAAGTTTGTGATTTTAAATGATGAAATAGGCTCATATACATGTTTTTTGGTTAGTTATATCTAGTGGTTGATGGTTTGATTATATTTGTCACTTTATGATTTAATATGTTGTTTGGATGGTATAAAGGGTGTTGATTACATGTAATAAAGTGAAATATTGGTAATGGTATTGTATTATCGATGATAGGAGGTAATGGTATTGTATTACGGATGGTATGAGATAATGGTAGTGTATTATGGATGGTATGATAGATGAAAGGGAAAGTGTATTCAAAGTAGTGTACCAAAACACATTATAACATGTTCATACATATAGATGCACATGTGCATTTCTAATATTGTTAATGTAAAAAGTAGTGTATTATGAATGGTAGTGTAAATGAAAGTACAATTATCTAGTATTAGTAATGTATTATGGAATTTGTCAAAAAAATGATACATATGCACATGTGCATGGATAATTGTTACTCGAAATTTTTTTGTGTTTTATTAGTGATGAAATATAGCGATTTTTTTTAAATATTAATTTTTTTTTAGTGTTTTTTAGATTTTTGTTAAGGTATTTTTGGTTGTGTTCACAGTGATTCTCATAATAAAGGGTGGTTCCTAACGGATCCTTCTCCTATATATATATATATATAGGAGAAGGATCCGTTATATATATATATGATCAAGATCAAGGGAAAATCACCCCAAGTTGTGAGAACTTAGAGAACTCGGCCTTCCCGTTCGAGTTTTGCCCCCATATTTTCACACCCCTAGATTAAAATGTTTAGAAGGACTGCCGTAAAAAAATTAAAAATAATCGAAGTAGTGTCTGTAAAAAGCTGATGACATAAGCATGACATCACGTTTTACAGCATTTACGGTTGCCGTAAATGAAAAAAGTTTTTTTTTTAAAAGTTGATTATTTTTTTTTAGGATTTTTGGTATTAAAAAAAAACCTTTCATAAGGCTAAGTTTTCTAAGTTCTCAAAACTCGTATAAGTTTTCATTTAACCCTAACGCTATATATATATATATATATATATATATATATAGAAACGGGATCAGCAGAAAACGCTCAAAAGTGTAAGAACGGTGAGAACGCATCCTGGCCCAACACGTGTCACGCGGCATAGAGAAGAGCGGAGGGGCTTTTTTGTCCTTTTATCTTCTGCTTTTCCAGTTCCGATTTTCACAATATTGTTTAATTTTTTGGGGTTTAAGATTTTTGGTGTTAACCAAATTCAATAATTAATGACGTTTAATGGTTTCATTGAATTAACATTTTGCCGTTTATGGCGTTTATTCAAATCGTATGCCATTGGAACCCAGGGGGTCAGGAAATCTATCTGAATGGCGTTTTTTCAAGGCGTTTTAAACAACATGGCCCATTGTTCTATTATTTTTATATACATTTTGGCGTTTGTGGTATCTTGGCGTTTTACAATTGTAAGATTATCTTACAACCACAGGAAAAAAAATAGAAGCGAAGAAAATAAATTAAAATTCCTAGTCGGATCTCTCTTCACAATCTTCACTGTCATCAGTCTCTCTCGTCTTTAATAGTACAAGAACTGTTACCAAATATATGGCGTTTTATGTAAAACTTAACAAACCCATCGGTTTGATTATTTTGCCTGCTCGTCTGTTGAAGTGGCTTTTTGTGGATGTTTGGGGACATAGATCTATGACGTGTGGGTAGGTTTTTCGCTTTTTCTTCATCTTAATCTTCATCTTTATAATCATCCCACTCTTCAGTGTCATTGATCTCTTCTCCTCGTCCAAGCCTTCTTCAAGAACAAAGAATACAAAATGACATATGACTGTCATCAATATCTTTTTTTTTTGAATTTTTGTCCATCTCATGCAGCAAAATCTTACTGAGTTACTCCCCTCTGCTAACAATTTATTCAGTGAAACTTCACGAAGAACAATACTGAATATCCAAGAAAGCATATTAGCCATCTTTGATTTTTTAATTTTTTGGCGTTTTACAGTGAGTGGTATTTAGTAGTATTGGCGTTTGTTTTTTTGGTTTGATCAAATGGAAGTTGCTGAGACGTATTATTTTATAGGATGTCTTTATGGCGCGTAAGGTAGGTGGTGCATTATTATAATAAAGTATTCGTCGTTTCAGTTACTGTTTGTAATTATTGTTTTTGATAAGATTTATCTCTGAAGTCTGTAACACGTCCCATCTTTCAAGTTTGGCGTTTTAGATTCTAATATAATAAATTTTCCCTCTCTTCAGTTTTACTGATTTGTAGTTACTGTTACTAGTTACATTTTCAAGTTTGGTTTTTATTTATTATTTTTTTTTGGATTTTTATAATTCTTGTCCAAATTAATTTTATCATGGTTTGGTAGTTTTTTGGGAGTTTTATGGCATGTTGGCGTTTTGACAAGCATTTGGCTTTGTGGCGTTTTTATTAGATATGGCGTTGTTATTATATAACAATCAACTGAAAAAGAAAATTAAAAAAAATATATATTGATCTTCCAAATCTTCACTGTCAGCAGTCTCTTTCTTCTTTTGAAGCATCTTCACTGGCTGTTTCGACTTTCATGTGATTTTTTTTTTATTTTTGTTTTTTAAAGTAGTTTTTTTGTCTCCGTGTGGAAGCACAAAGTCTGAAATCAGCCTATTTTTCTATATTATTTGTCCATCTCATGCAGCAAAATGTTATTGAGTTTACACTCTTTCAGCCAACAATCTTGAATTTTCAAATGAAACGATGTTTGATTTATTACTTTTGGCGTTTTACCGATAAAAAGAACGCCACTAAATAAAAGCATCTTAAACCTCAAAATTTGATCATGCTAAAATCAATAATGTTTTGCTGTATGAGATGGACAACATTGTTAATCCTCGGTTAAGAAAGATAACTGACAATGTTGTCCACCCCATACAGCTAAACTTTATTGACAACAAACCTCAATAATGTTGTTGTATGTTTTGGCGTTATAAAATGGAAGGAAGTTGATGATAAAGTCAGTAAGATTTTACTCAATGAAATGGACAATATCCTCACTTAAGGATTTTTATCCATTACATTGTGTGAAACCTTACAGAGAACCAAACTGAATTTCAAATAAACGTTTTGGTTTACAAGATATTTGAAGTTTGGGTTTTTGGCGTTTCTAAGACGAATGGTATATATTAAATATGGCGTTTGGGTGTTTGTGTGTGTTTTTAATTGAAGGTCTGAGATGTTGTATATATAGGATTTTTTTGGCGGTTTTTAGAGGCGATTTTATTATAATTAAGTTTGGCGTTTTATATCTAATGGCGTTTTTAGTTAGAATGTTGCGTGCTATATGTTTGGCGTTTTATTTTCATGAGATGGCGTTTTGTGTGGCGAAGTCAAAAGACTTTTTTACCCTTAATGGAGCGCGCCAGAGTAATAAAAGTGATGTTTTTTACCCTATACTTTAACTTCATTTTAGAGCTTTGAAATGGGGTTAACGGGGCTTAAACGTGTCAAAAAACGCATCGAAAACCAAGTTTTGAGGTTGTAGGGACTGAAACTGTAAATCTGCCAAACTAGGTCCGTAAGCAGGGGCCAGATGCAGCAAAATGTTTTTTTTCAGCTGTTAACAGCCCTTAACACTCTCCAAAGGCCAAGTGCCAAGTGTCAAACTCTTATGGTGGATGGCAAATGATCCTAGAAATGATCCTAACGGTGAACCGAAAACTATAAATACCCACCTCCACCCTTCACTTTTCCTCACAAGAATCTGATCTAATGTGCTCTAAGTTGAAACCTTTGTTTCATACCTGAGCTATTTTGATCTAGATTAGCATTCGGGGACCCTTTGTAAGTGTTCCTTCGTTCTTTTATTGTTTTTCGAGTCCGAAAGTCAAACTTTGTTTGACTTTCTGCATTGACCAGTTTATGGTCAATGCGAAGTTCGTTTGAACTTCGTAACGTGATTGTAATCACGATGGTTATAGTCCCTAGTGACTATGCCTACTGATTACCACGTTGTCTAGGGTCGTAAGGGTAAGCGATCTGATAAATCGCTTATACCTTCGAACCCGACCCATTTGGTCGATCATTAGGATCCGACCAAACACATTAGGTGACCATAGTATATAGGGAATAACCTTCCGAGGTTATACCTTATGGTCGCTTCGTTTAAGTAGTTGTATGATAGGTAGTTTATATGCCTTAGGTAAATTACCAAAATACCCCTTTGATGCCAAAATTCGTTTTAAACATATGTAACATAACTTTTGACATCTAAACTGATTTGACAACAATATTAGACATGTTAAGGCATATGTTACTTGTCATAGGACTAGTTAGGCGGTCCGAACGCGTTTCATGCGAGTGACGCGTTAAAGTAGCATAAGCTACCTAAACGGGTCGTAATGGGTCGTAAGCACTTATGTTAGGTTTCATTTAGTATGTAGGCTTTGTTAAACCATATTACACGAGTCTCCATACTCGTTTGGTTTACGAACCCGCATTCTATCCGATCTTCCGATTTAGGTCCGGTATATTAACATAGTTACCTATATTAGGTGCCGTTTGATTCCGTGATATCTAGCATTGCTTGGTGGTTATCTTAGGACTTCTGAGCAATCTCAAGTGAGTACATAGACCCCTCTTTTACTGTTTTCCAAACTGTTTTAGGGTGAAACACATGTGCCTACTTGTTACTTTCATGCTTTCCTGCTTTCACATCATATACCTGCTATGTTCGTTAGTACATTATAGTACATGATTTCATTACATTTCATGCTATGTATGCCCATTGTGTGCGTATTTAGTACATCGTTTTTCATTACATTTCATGCTATGTATGCCCATTGTGTGCGTATTTAGTACATCGTTTTACATTACATTTCATGCTATGTATGCCCATTGTGTGCGTATTTAGTACATTGTTTCACATTACATTTCATGCTATGTATGCCCATTGTGTGCATACTTAGTACAGTTGTTTTCATCACATGTTTACATTTTGATATGACATTTGGATTGTTTACAATGGAACAATACATTCATTAACATTAGCTACGCCGTTCGTTAGTAGGTAGTGGTACCATAGGAATTGACAACTCCCGTTCCTGAAATCCTGGGTTTGTTTGGATTGGAAGGAATGACCGAATTCGATACACATAACTTAGATAAACCTTTAATTTGTTTAAGGGTTTATCGCCACAGTCTCAAGGCTTGGATGTATGCATTTTCACAATACCGCATAGATGTTTGTATCAGTATAGCATGCAATTGTTCCACAAAACATAACTTTGATTTTAAACCATGTTTTACTTCAATACCTTGTTTTTGTGCATTTTACATATGGTTTAGTTGATATATTTCACTTACCATACATGATATTTTTGGGTACACATTACATGATCTACATTAAACATAAACATTTTGACATTGACATACACATTTAGTGGTTTACATTGGACATAGACATTTCGATATGGTTTACACATTAACACATGACAATTCATTTATACATAAACAATTTACATTGGTGGTTGGTTTGAGTAAGTGATTTGAGTAACGAGGCGTGTGTAATATGATACAAGCATGGTGGATACGCCGCTGGTACTTCCTATATATAAGTGTTTGTATGGCATTACATGTCGTAGCGTTACTTAAATCATTTCAATATGTGACATATTACGTTTTACATAAACAACTTATTTTCACCAGACATTGATTTACAAAACAACTTATCTTATACAAACTCATTTTACTTGGTTATTCATTTAACCTTACATTATTTTCTTATTTATACATATCATCGCTTTTTGAATGATTTACAAAACAAAACAAAGCAAATTACAAGGTTCATGACTAAACATTTTCTTAAACACAAGTCATGAATCCTATTTTCACAAATCCTATGTATCTCACAGGCATTTTTATGCTGACGTACCTATTTTCACATGTGTTTTCAGGAGCTATTGCGTAGGATGATGATCGTGACACTAGGGCGGACCTGTGCCTTAGAGACTAAAAATGGAGATAGACTAGTTTAATTATGTTATGAACTCTTTGTTTCCCGTTTAAGACAATGTAACACTCTTGTTTAATAAATAAAATACAACTTTGAATGCCATGGTTATGAAACAATTAATTTTGTTACAACACTCCCCGACGTTTTCCGCCACGTTTTGTATGTTACACGTGGTCGGGGTGTGACAGAAGAGTTGGTATCAGAGCCAATGGTTATAGGGAATTAGGTTATTAGTAATTCTTTGACCTAGACTATAACTTTTCTAGGACCCTAACACAAGTTATCTTGTGTTTAGATCTTAAAACATGCACATTACCTATCCTTAGGTGATTATCAAAACAAAAACCAAATTTTTCCGAAACGATTTTTAAAACAATCATCTGTTTTTGGATGATTTATTACAAGGTTTTGAACCCTCTATTGTAAGGTTTTGAACCCTCTATTGTAAGGTTTTGAACCCTCTGTTATATGGTTTTGAACCCTTCCAGTTTGGTTTTTGGCCTTGTGCCTTCAAATTTTCAAAATCTCGTCAAAGTTTTGGGTTCTAAATAGTGTGAACACGTGCAAACTGGAAGAGTGAATGCCTGTATTCTGGGTTTTCTGTCTAGGCAAGCACTTCGTATATATCTCATCAGATGCGAGACCAGTTGTGCTTACCTGGGAATTCTTGGGATGAGTGTTCACTTATAGGCGAGCATGTCTTCGCGATACATTATTTTTGATCCATTTACTTTGATTAGTCACTGTGTGTCGTTTGTTTGCTTGGTAATGCGGACAAATGACCACCATCTTTGCTTTTGTTGATTTTGTTTCATCTCATTCTCTTCATCCAATCATCTCACTCGTTTCCTTTCATGTTTTCCTCTTTTAGAATGCCTCCTCGACGCGAAAACCAGATAGCGACTGCCGAACTGGCAGAAATCATTACGCAGCAGATGGCTGCTCAATTCCCAAATCTCTTTGCTCAATGGCACCAAGCCAACAACAATAATAATGCTCCATGCAAATACAAGGATTTTAACTCGGCTAAACCACTCAAGTTTAGTGGTTCTGAGGGAGCGACTGGGCTTCTTCAATGGTTCGAGAGCATTGAGAATACTTTTCGCCACGTGCAGTGTCCTGACAATCGCAAGGTCGAGTTTTCTTCGAGTGTGTTTCAGAAGAGGGCTCTCACATGGTGGAACGGGGTTATGAGAGACCGTGGTGCAGAAGTTGCTCTAGCACAAACCTGGGCTGAACTTAGAGCCCTTATGATGAGGGAATTCTGTCCTCGTCATGAACAGCGAGCTTTGTAGAGAGAGTTCGATGACTTGAAACAAGACAGTGGCGAGCACAGGGCGTATACTGATAGGTTTGAGGAGTTGAGTCTGCTTTGCCCGACTATGGTTACCCCACTCGACAAGGCTATCGAAAGGTACATCGACGGCCTACCTGACTCAGTGCAAGACATCCTTACTGGTAGTAATCCTACCACACTCCGTCAGGCGATCGAGTTAGCAGCGACATTGACTGAGTCGCAGATTCGGAAGAATAAGTTACACAGGAAGGGTGACAAGGGCAAGAAACAGTCGGCTGACAAGGAAGATAGCAAGAAAGGTCAAAACAAGAATGGAAAGAATTCTGGTTCTTCGAGAGGGTCAAGGAAGCGTAAGGCTTCCCAAAATTTTGCTGTCACTGCCCAAGCTAACCAGGCAGCTCCCAACCAACCCGCACAGCCTCCAGCGAAGAAACCCTATTCAGGGAATGCACCTTTGTGCAATAGATGCAACAGTCACCATCAGCCGCAACATCAGTGTCGTTTCTGTACTAACTGTGGGAAGTCAGGTCACCTTGCCGATGTTTGTCGATTTGCTCAGAATCGGGCAATTCAGAACCCGGCTCAACAAGTTGCTCAGCCTCCTGCTCAACAACAGGGCCAAGCTGCACGACCACACTACCCACCGGGTGCTTGTTATAACTGTGGGGATCTGACCCACTACCGTAACCAGTGCCCAAGATTGGTGAATGCAAACCAGAATCAGGCTCAGGCTCGAGGGCGAGCTTTTAACTTGAATGCCCAAGAGGCGCAGGCGGACGATAATGTGGTGAACGGTACGTTCTTTATTAATAATCAGCCTGCATCTGTTCTTTTTGATACGGGTGCCGATAAGAGTTTTGCGTCATTGTCTTTTGAGCCAATGCTTCGCGTGTCTAGAACGAAACTAGGAAAACCCTTGACAGTAGAAGTTGCTAGTGGTGAACCCATTGTTCTTGATTCTGTTCTTCACAACTGCCAGTTGAACCTTAACGACCATCTTTTTCCTATTGACCTCACGCCAATGCAACTTGGAAGCTTCGACGTTATAGTGGGTATGGATTGGTTATCTAAGCATCACGCAGAGATAGTTTGTTCTGAGAAGATTGTTCGTGTGCCGCTTTCGACAGGCGATATCCTACAGGTTCGTGGTGAGAAGCCAGCCGGTGGTCTCAAACTCATGTCTTGTTTTAAAGCTCGGAAATATCTGCGGAAGAACTATGTAGCCTTCTTAGCACATGTTACAGCAGATAAAGGCAAGGGTAAGTCTATTTTAGATATTCCTGTCGTTCGGGATTATTCTGAAGTTTTCCCTGAAGAGTTACCTGGTCTACCCCCAACACTCCAAGTCGAGTTCCGCATTGATCTCGTACCTGGTGCAAATCCCATTGCCAGAGCTCCATATCGTCTTGCACCGTCTGAGATGCAAGAGTTGTCTAAGCAGCTTCAGGAACTCTCTGACAAAGGTTTTATCCGTCCTAGCTTTTCACCTTGGGGTGCTCCCGTTCTTTTTGTCAAGAAGAAGGATGGATCTTTTAGGATGTGTATCGATTATCGTGAGCTTAACAAGCTTACCATCAAGAATCGATATCCCTTACCCCGCATAGACGACCTCTTTGATCAGTTACAGGGTGCTTCTTATTTTTCGAAGATTGATCTACGTTCTGGGTATCATCAACTTCGGGTGCATGAAGAAGATATTCCCAAGACAGCGTTCCGTACTCGTTATGGGCATTATGAATTCACAGTCATGCCATTCGGTCTGACTAATGCTCCTGCTGTTTTCATGGACTTAATGAATAGGGTCTGCAAACCTTATTTGGATCAGTTCGTCAATGTTTTTATTGATGACATCTTGATTTATTCTAAGACGCGAGCTGATCACGAGCAACATCTTCGTCTTACTTTGGAACTCCTAAAGAAAGAGCAACTTTTCGCCAAATTCTCCAAGTGTGAATTCTGGCTTAAAGAAGTTCAATTCTTAGGACATATTATCAACGAACAAGGTATTCATGTAGATCCCTCCAAGATCAGTGCGATTAAGGATTGGGATACGCCTTCTACTCCTACTGAAGTTCGTTCTTTTCTTGGTCTAGCGGGTTATTACCGCCGCTTCATTGAGAACTTCTCAAAGATTGCAGTTCCTCTAACTGCTCTAACTCAGAAGAACAAGCCCTTTGATTGGCGATTCAAGCAAGAGGAAGCTTTTCAACACTTGAAGCAGAAACTTTGTGACGCGCCTGTTCTGACTTTGCCTGAGGGTAATGATGATTTCGTCGTTTATTGCGACGCATCTAAATTGGGTCTTGGCTGTGTTCTGATGCAAAGGAACAAAGTCATAGCATATGCATCGAGGCAGTTGAAGATACATGAGAAGAACTACACCACTCATGATCTTGAGTTGGGTGCAGTTGTTTTCGCTCTAAAGATCTGGAGACACTATTTGTACGGTACAAAATGTGTGGTTTTCACGGACCACAAAAGTCTTCAGCATATCTTCAACCAGAAAGAACTCAACATGAGGCAAAGACGTTGGGTGGAGCTTCTAAACGACTATGACTGCGAAATTCGCTACCATCCTGGTAAGGAGAATGTCGTAGCCGATGCATTGAGTCGTAAGAAACGTACTAAGTTTCATTGTGTTCGTGTTTAATCTGTTGTTCAAGCTCGATCTGATATCCAAGCACGCATTTCTCAGGCTCAACAATCTTGTGTTTCACAAGGTTTAATGGATAAGGAATTTCCTTATCACACAACACCTGCTCTGGAACTGAAGGACAATGGATCGTATTACTTCATGGACCGTTTGTGGGTCCCAAGCCAGGATGATCTTCGTACCTTGCTTATGGATGAAGCCCATAAGTCTCGTTATTCTTTTCATCCGGGCTCAGATAAGATGTATAAGGATCTTCGTATTCAGTATTGGTGGCCTGGTATGAAGAAAGACATTGCCTTATACGTATCAAAATGCCTTACTTGTCTTAAGGTTAAGGCTGAACATCAGCGTCCTTCGGGTTTATTGGTGCAACCAGAGATCCCAGTTTGGAAATGGGAAAACATTACTATGGATCTCATTACTAAACTTCCGCGCACAAAGAAAGGTCATGATGCCATCTGGGTAGTCGTTGATCGTCTTACTAAGTCAGCACATTTCTTGCCAATCCGTGAGGACTTTCCTGCTGACAGACTTGCAAAAATCTATGTGGATGAAATTGTAGCTCGACATGGTGTTCCTTTGAACATCATTTCTGATAGAGATGCTCGTTTCACTTCTCATTTTTGGAGAACCATGCAATCTGCTATGGGGACCCAACTAAATCTGAGCACGGCTTATCATCCGCAAACGGATGGTCAATCTGAAAGAACAATCCAGACTCTGGAGGATTTGCTTAGAGCTTGTGTGATCGATTTTGGTGGTAGTTGGGATTCACATCTTCACTTAATTGAATTCTCCTACAACAACAGTTATCACACCAGCATCAAAATGGCTCCTTTCGAGGCTCTCTATGGTCGAAAATGTCGTTCACCAGTCTGCTGGAATGAGATCGGCGAGGCTCAGCTTACTGGACCTGCCCTCATTTTAGAGACAACTGACAAGATTAAGAAAGTTCGTGATAACCTTCAGACAACTAGAAGCTGTCAAAAGAGTTACACGGACCCGAAACGCAAGCCTTTGGAATTTCAAGTCGGTGATCGAGTATTACTTAAGGTCTCACCTTGGAAAGGTGTGATCAGATTTGGAAAGAAAGGAAAACTTGCACCTAGATACGTTGGACCATTCAAGATCATCGAAAGAATCGGTAAGGTAGCCTACAGACTTGAGTTACCTCCTGAACTTGGAAATGTTCATCCAACTTTTCACGTGTCAAATCTCAAAAGGTGTTTAGCTGATGAGAACCTCCACATACCGCTTGACGAAATTCGTGTTGACAAAACACTGAAATTTGTTGAGAAGCCAGTGGAAATCAAGGAACGTGAAGTTAAGTGGCTTAAACGCAAGCGCATTCCTTTGGTCAAAGTTCGCTGGGAAGCTAAACGTGGACCCGAGTTTACTTGGGAATGCGAAGATCAAATGAAGGCGAAGTATCCGCATCTTTTCCCACGAGTTTCCTCTAAATAAATTTCGGGATGAAATTTCCACAAGTAGGGGAGACTGTAACATCTGTGCTTGTAATCATTGTGAACAGTTCAATTATCAATAAAACAATGTTATTTGATCCCAATGTTTGTTTGGTTATGTTTTACATTTTTCATGTTTTGACTTTTATTCAATTTCAAACTCTATATCACTTTCTGGAGAGTTATACGCAAACTGGTGCGTAAACGTAATCAGTTTAATGCGACAAATACTCCGGAACATCAACATATACTTAACATACCTTAAATAACCCTTACATAACTTAGAAATAAGTTTTGAAGGCTTTGGTATGGCAAAAACAAGTTAATTCGCTTACAGGGACTAAACTTGACAAACTGCGAAAGTATGCCAATTTGAACAGTAACGAACATTCCGGAACATGACCATAAGTTAAACATGCCATAAATATCCTCTACATATCTTAGAAATAGGCTTTGAGGTGTTCGGTGTGCTAAAATAAACTTTTGAGACATTCAGGGACTAAAAGCGTCAAAAAGTGCACAAGTTTACACTTTCGCGCATAACTTACGTTCTGAATACATCCGGACATCCCAAAATTTATGTAAGCACTAAAATATTTTATTTTAGTGTTTAGGCTTGAGAAAAATCCATTCGTCGCGTCATTTGGATCGTTTTTCGCGCTTATGCGCATTCCGTCGTAATTAAGCGAACATCGCGATCGTACGGCCAAACAAACCGACATCTGAGATATTTTTGAGCACATTTTAAGTTCCCTATACTTTAACTTCATTTTAGAGCTTTGTAAGTGTTCCTTCGTTCTTTTATTGTTTTTCGAGTCCGAAAGTCAAACTTTGTTTGACTTTCTGCATTGACCAGTTTATGGTCAATGAGAAGTTCGTTTGAACTTCGCAACGTGATTGTAATCACGATGGTTATAGTCCCTAGTGACTATGCCTACTGATTACCACGTTGTCTAGGGTCGTAAGGGTAAGCGATCTGATAAATCTCTTATACCTTCGAACCCGACCCATTTGGTCGATCATTAGGATCCGACCAAACACATTAGGTGACCATAGTATATAGGGAATAACCTTCTGAGGTTATACCTTATGGTCGCTTCGTTTAAGTAGTTGTATGATAGGTAGTTTATATGTCTTAGGTAAATTACCAAAATACCCCTTTGATGCCAAAATTCATTTTAAACATATGTAACATAACTTTTGACATCTAAACTGATTTGACAACAATATTAGACATGTTAAGGCATATGTTACTTGTCATAGGACTAGTTAGGCGGTCCGAACGCGTTTCACGCGAGCGACGCGTTAAAGTAGCATAAGCTACCTAAACGGGTCGTAATGGGTCGTAAGCACTTATGTTAGGTTTCATTTAGTATGTAGGCTTTGTTAAACCATATTACACGAGTCTCCATACTCATTTGGTTTACGAACCCGCATTCTATCCGATCTTCCGATTTAGGTCCGGTATATTAACATAGTTACCTATATTAGGTGCCGTTTGATTCCGTGATCTCTAGCATTGCTTGGTGGTTATCTTAGGACTTCTGAGCAATCTCAAGTGAGTACATAGACCCCTCTTTTACTGTTTTCCAAACTGTTTTGGGGTGAAACACATGTGCCTACTTGTTACTTTCATGCTTTCCTGCTTTCACATCATATACCTGCTATGTTCGTTAGTACATTATAGTACATGATTTCATTACATTTCATGCTATGTATGCCCATTGTGTGCGTATTTAGTACATCGTTTTTCATTACATTTCATGCTATGTATGCCCATTGTGTGCGTATTTAGTACATCGTTTTACATTACATTTCATGCTATGTATGCCCTTTGTGTGCGTATTTAGTACATTGTTTCACATTACATTTCATGCTATGTATGCCCATTGTGTGCATACTTAGTACAGTTGTTTTCATCACATGTTTACATTTTGATATGACATTTGGATTGTTTACAATGGAACAATACATTCATTAGCATTAGCTACGCCGTTCGTTAGTAGGTAGTGGTACCATAGGAATTGACAACTCCCGTTCCTGAAATCCTGGGTTTGTTTGGATTGGAAGGAATGACCGAATTCGATACACATAACTTAGATAAACCTTTAATTTGTTTAAGGGTTTATCGCCACAGTCTCAAGGCTTAGATGTATGCATTTTCACAATACCGCATAGATGTTTGTATCAGTATAGCATGCAATTGTTCCACAAAACATAACTTTGATTTTAAACCATGTTTTACTTCAATACCTTGTTTTTGTGCATTTTACATATGGTTTAGTTGATATATTTCACTTACCATACATGATATTTTTGGGTACACATTACATGATGTACATTAAACATAAACATTTTGACATTGACATACACATTTAGTGGTTTACATTGGACATAGACATTTCGATATGGTTTACACATTAACACATGACAATTCATTTATACATAAACAATTTACATTGGTGGTTGGTTTGAGTAAGTGATTTGAGTAACGAGGCGTGTGTAATATGATACTAGCATGGTGGATACGCCGCTGGTACTTCCTATATATAAGTGTTTGTATGGCATTACATGTCGTAGCGTTACTTAAATCATTTCAATATGTGACATATTACGTTTTACATAAACAACTTATTTTCACCAGACATTGATTTACAAAACAACTTATCTTATACAAACTCATTTTACTTGGTTATTCATTTAACCTTACATTATTTTCTTATTTATACATATCATCGCTTTTTGAATGATTTACAAAACAAAACAAAGCAAATTACAAGGTTCATGACTAAACATTTTCTTAAACACAAGTCATGAATCCTATTTTCACAAATCCTATGTATCTCACAGGCATTTTTATGCTGACGTACCTATTTTCACATGTGTTTTCAGGAGCTATTGCGTAGGATGATGATCGTGACACTAGGGAGGACCTGTGCCTTAGAGACTAAAAATGGAGATAGACTAGTTTAATTATGTTATGAACTCTTTGTTTCCCGTTTAAGACAATGTAACACTCTTGTTTAATAAATAAAATACAACTTTGAATGCCATGGTTATGAAACAATTAATTCTGTTACAACACTCCCCGACGTTTTCCACCACGTTTTGTATGTTACACGTGGTCGGGGTGTGACAATCAGAGCCACTGAGTTAAGCTAATTAAGTATTTAGAAATACTTAATTTTTCCTGATTACCATTATGTGATTATGTGTTTTATTAACTGACTATTTGTTAGTTACAGTATGGGTAAGCAAAAGCTTTCAAACATCTATCTTAAATTAGATAGGTCATCCAACGAGAAGGGAAGTTCATCTCAAAGCAAATCCTCAAATCACTCTGTAATTCCTGAAGAAGGAATATTTGTGCGAAAGACACAATATGAGGAACCACTTTCTCCTAATAAAAGAAGTTTGATTATTAGGAAAAGTCAGGAGAAAATAAGGAAATCCCAAGAAAAGAAAGTTAAACAGGAAACCCAGGAATTAATCAGTAAATCACCATGGGAAGACAAGTTAGATGAAAAATGGACAGATCTCTATATGCTAGCTACTGTAGCAGTAAATGCAAATCTTTAGAATAATATGACCTCGTATTAGCATCCTTATTACTTATAAGCCAGAAATGTTCTCCAGTAAATAAATAAATTTACAGTAAACCATAGTATGTTTTAAATTTTAGTTGTTGTGTAGTCACACGGTATGCAATAATATTTGAAGGTTATCTTTGAAATTTGTTATAAAATTTTAACTTATTATTTTTACATATATGCTAAACAGCATGAATGAGTTATCTGGAGCCCTAGAGAATCTCAACCTTTACCCTGTAAACATAGAAGTTTCTAAAGAGTTTACTGGGTACTTTGCTGATGTGGAACAACCTATGGAATTCAATGCTCCACCTCTGAAAAAACCAAAACCTCAGAAAAGAAAGAGATATGTATGGGGAAGGCGTGTACGTAGGAAAAAGCCAGTCAAGAGACTTCCTAAAATAGAAAATCCTTTAGATAAAGGAAAAGGGATTGAAGTTGGGGAAGGTTCTAGGAAGATGGAAATGGAGTTCGGGGAAATTCCTAGGCAGGCGGAAATAGAGTTTGGGGAAGGTTCTAGACAAACCCAGATAGAAGTTGGGGAAAGCTCTAGACAGATTGAGGAGTTACCATTTCAGGAGGAATTAGATCGTGCACTGGCGAGCTGTGATATTGTCAGGCCTACCAATAATAATCTCTACGCTTATCCTGCTGAAACACAATTACCAATGAACTTAGAACCAGCTATTCCAGATCCTTTAATCCACTCTCAACCTTTAGGAATGGACGAATGGTGGACTAATGATTGGCAGTTCCAAAACCTTCTCAACAATCCCTATACGTTTTTCCCTCAGTTCGATCCAGGACCTTTACCAAATCCACCGATGAGTAATGAGAATATGGCTGAACTCCGCCATTTTGGCGAAGAGCTGATGGATGCTGGGAATAGGATCCGAGAGATTGGGGGACAAATCTCATGGAAATATGATGAGAGGGAACATCGTTATTAAAAATGCAAGTTGACGAGGGAAAAAGGAGTTATGAATCTATGTTTGTATAATAACAATGATAGTAAATAAAAATCAGTATGTGTAAAATAAACAATAAAACGGTTGTAAGATAAAAATGTATATGGAAGCATAATATAATCTATAAATGAAAATTTAGAAATTTTGGTTGTATATTTGTTTATGTGATTATGTGTGATTAATTGTTATATTGGATTGTTTCTTATTCTATACTAATTATTTATCTATAAATTAATTATCAGATGGCAAACATTGGTAATGAACCTGTAAATGAAGTAAATCAATCTGAGCAAAATCAGGAAGAGCAATTGTTAAATAGGCAAGATATCGAGGATATTGTTGCTCAAGGAATAGCCAATGCTATTCCAGCAATCATTGCTGCTGCCCAAAAACCTGTTAAACCTCAATCAATCATTCCCAGTAAACGTACACAAGGCGACAATTTTAGTAATAGTATAAACGGAGGAGGCAATCATATTAATAATAACAATAATGAACTGCAAGCCCCAATTTTCAAGAAAATGAAAGCTGCAACACCTGGTTGCACTTACAAAGAATTTCTTGCCTGTAAACCTACTGAGTTTGCAGGTAATGAAGGGGCAATTGCAGCACTGCGTTGGTTAGAGAAAACTGAGGCAGTAATCACCATAAGTAAATGTGCTGAGGAAGATCAAGTTATGTATGCGTCAAATCTTTTTATAGAAGGGGCGTTAGAATGGTGGAATACAGTTTTACAAGCTAAAAGAAGGATCGAGGCATATGCCATGAACTGGGAAGAATTTAAGAGTCTTGTAGAAAGAAAATTCTGTCCCGAGTATGAAAAAGATCAAATGGCAAATAAGTTCCTGACCCACCGGATGGTGAATGTGGATTGTCGAGGATATACTTCGACATTCTTCGAATATGCTAGAGTGGTACCAACGCTGGCTTCGCCAGAGCCGGTACTCATTTCTCGCTATATTTGGGGATTAATTAGTGAAATCCGTAATATCGTTAAAGCTGCGAGACCTCGCACTATTGACGATGCGGTAGAATTAGCTAATACCCTCACTGACGAATTGGTACGCACAAGAGATGAAAACAAGAAGAAAGAACTGGCTCAGAAAATTACCCAAGGATTTCGTGTGGGTAATAGTAGTAACTTCAAGAAAAGAGGAACAGGGCAATCCTCAACTCCTCAGTTCTGCAGGAATTGCAAAAAGAAACATTATGGAAGATGCAATATAATCTGCAACTTTTGCAAAACTGTAGGACATCGTGAAGAAAACTGCAGAAAGAAAACCATAATCTGCTTTAACTGTGGAGAAGCGGGGCACTTTAAAACAGAATGTCCTAAATTGGCCAAACCAGCAGACAACAAAACCAAGGCGACCGACGGAGCTACTAAGAAAAATGTCAGAGCATTCCAGCTGACCACTTAAGAAGCAGAACTCATTCCAGATGTGATAGCTGGTACGTTTTTAGTTCACAACGTATACGCAAAAGTATTATTTGACTCTGGTGCAAACCAAAGTTTTATAAATACTTTATTCTGCCAAGCTCTTAATTTACCTTTAATCAACATTAGGCAGATTTTTACAGTCGAAACGGCAGATGGGAATTCAGTTAAAATAGATAAAGTTTTGCGGGAAGGAAATATAGAACTTTTAGGTCATAAATTCTCTGCAAACCTGTTACCTATGAAATTAGCTGAATTCGATGTTGTGTTAGCAATGGATTGGTTAGTAGCCAACCATGCTCGAATCCTTTGTGATAAGAATTCTATAGAAATTCAGGCACCTACCGGAGAAGTAATTATGATTACCGGAAATCAACCACGTAAACCCATGAAGTTCATATCAGTAATGAAAGTTGCTAGTTATGAACGAAAGCAAGGAATAGTATATATGATTTCAGTAATCATTAGTACTAAGGGTAAAGAACTTAAGGAGATTCCTGTAGTTTCAGAATACTCAGATGTATTCCCAGAAGAATTACCCGGATTACCACCAGATAGGGAAGTAGAATTTAGGATTCATTTAATTCCCGGAACTACACCGATAGCCAAGGCACCTTATTGGTTAGCTCCTACAGAAATGTTAGAACTGAAAAAGCAATTAGATGAATTACTAAGTAAAGGATTCATACAACCTAGCTCATCCCCGTGGGGAGCACCAGTGTTGTTTGTAAAGAAGAAGGATGGTTCGATGAGAATGTGTATTGATTATAGAGAATTGAATAAGGTTACAATTAAGAATCGATACCCATTACCTAGGATTGATGATCTTTTTGATCAACTTCAGGGAGCTAGATACTTTTCTAAGATCGACTTACGCTCTGGATACCATCAATTGAAGGTACAAGAAGAAGACATACCTAAAACTGCTTTCAGAACTAGGTATGGTCATTACGAGTTTACAGTCATGCCCTTCGGATTAACGAATGCACCTGCAGCATTCATGGACATGATGAATAGGATTTGTAAACCGTATTTGGATAAATTTGTAATTGTCTTCATAGATGATATACTTATTTATTCCAAAAGTCAGGACGAGCATTGTTAGCACTTGCATGCACTCTTAACTTTGTTAAGAAAAGAAAAGCTTTATGCCAAATTCTCGAAATGTGAATTTTGGTTAAAGGAAGTGCAATTTCTAGGTCACATGGTGAATCACGAAGGTATTCACGTACCATTAACTAAGCTAACCTGTAAAGCAGTTAAGTTTGAATGGGGACCTAAACAAGAAGAAGCCTTTAGAATCTTGAAGCAGAAATTAACAAATGCTCCAATCCTAGCTTTACCAGAAGGGACTGAAAATTTTGAAGTATATTGTGATGCTTCAAAACTAGGATTAGGATATGTGTTAATGCAACGCAAGAAAGTAATTGCGTATGCATCAAGACAATTGAAAAAGCACGAAGAAAACTATACGACTCATGATTTAGAATTAGGAGCCATAATTTTTGCCCTTAAGATTTGGAGACATTATCTGTACGGAAGTAAGTTTACTATCTATACGGATCACAAAAGTTTAAGATACATATTTGGGCAAAAAGAGTTAAACATAAGGCAAAGGAGATGGATGGAAATCCTAAGTGACTACGACTGTGATATTCAGTATCACGAAGGAAAGGCAAATGTAGTTGCAGATGTCTTAAGTCGTAAATACCAAGAGAAACAACGACGGGTCCGTGCTCTTAGATTAAATCTACAGTTAGATTTAATGGAACAACTGAAACATTTTCAAGAAACAACAATTAAGAATGATGCTGAAGGAATGAAAGGACGAATAAAAGAATTAGAACAAGGAGCTGATGTAATTTGGAGATTCCATAAAAGAAGAATTTGGGTACCAAAGCAGGGAGATTTAATACATAAGATCTTAGAAGAAGCTCATAAATCTAGGTATACCATACACCCAGGAAATAATAAAATGTACCAAGATTTAAGAAACAACTTTTGGTGGATAGGAATGAAAAAGGATATAGCTCGATATGTTTCTAAGTGTCTTACTTGTTCACAAGTTAAAGCAGAACATCAGAAACCTTCAGGTCTACTACAACAACTAGAAATGCCTGTATGGAAATGGGAACTCATAACAATGGATTTTGTTACTAAGTTGCCCAAAACCAGAAAAGGTAATGATGCGATTTGGGTAATTGTGGATCGATTAACCAAATCAGCTCACTTTCTACCTATGAAAGAAACCTTTAGCATGGAAAGATTGGCAAAGTTGTATGTAGACGAAGTAGTATCCTTACATGGAGTTCCACTCTCCGTTGTATCAGATAGGGATAGTCGTTTCACTTCCCATTTCTGGAAAAGTTTCCAAGAAGCAATGGGAACTAGACTAAATTTAAGTACTGCATATCACCCACAAACGGACGGGCAAAGTTAAAGGACGATCCAAACTTTAGAAGACATGCTTAGAGCATGTGTAATATATTTTGGTGGAAATTGGGACGACCACTTACCATTAAATGAATTTTCCTATAACAATAGTTATCATTCAAGCATTGAAGCTGCCCCATTTGAAGCTCTGTACGGACGAAAGTGCAGAACTCCAGTGTGTTGGGCAGAAATAGGAGAAAGTCAATTATCAGGTCCCGAGATAGTGCAAGAGACCACCGACAAAATTTCTCAAATCAAGGAAAGGCTAAAGATTGCTCGAGATCGTCAAAAGAGTTATGCAGATAATCGACTCAAGCCACTTGAATTTCAAATTGGAGATAAAGTACTATTGAAAGTTTCACCCTGGAAATGAGTAGTTCGATTTGGTAAGAAAGGAAAGCTAAGTCCAAGATACGTAGGACCATTCCCAGTGATCCAACGTATAGGACCTGTTGCTTATCGTTTAAAACTACCAGAAGAGTTAGCTGGAGTACATGACGTATTTCATGTATCCAACCTCAAGAAATGCCTATCCGACGAATCTTTGATAGTACCTCTCCAAGATATAGAGGTAAATGAAAAGTTAAAATTTATTGAGAAACCTCTTCAGATAGAAGACAGAAAAGTGAAATTTCTCAAACACAAACGATTAGTACTTGTCAAAGTCAAGTGGGATTTAAAGAGAGGACCTGAATACACTTGGGAGCTGGAATCGGAGATGAAGCGAAAGTATCCTCACTTATTCCAATGAATCTCGAGGACGAGATTCCAAATAAGGTGGGGAGAATGTAAGGACTCTCAAAAATATCCTAATTTGACCCGTAAGTGAAAACCCGGACCCCTGAAACCCTAAACCATATTAAAAACCAAGAAAAACAATATGTTGGGTCTTAGGCGGGCCGCGTAAGAGACAAGGCATGTCTTACGCGGGCCGCGTCAATAATGGGTTGACCGGATAAGCGTAACCGTGCCACATGTCATCCATCTGGTGCACCTACGTATGACTAGTCAAACCTACTCGTAGACTGGGCGGCCACGCGGGCCGCGTAAAGTTATTGTTATGGTTTACGCGGGCCGCGTAAGGCCCTAATTTTACCTATAAATAGCCTGTCACTTGCACAATCCACTGGTGTCAAAATCTTTTCGTAAAAACGAATTGATAGCACTCTGAAGTCGAAAATAACAATTATATTAGTGAGGCGCTGCTCCGATACCGGGTATTAATTCGATCGCTGCTACGATTCAATGTCCGATCGATTAAACTATCCAATGGATGTTTAAGTGCTGCCCACATTAGGGTTTATGCTTTGTCATTCGTCATTAATTCGATGGATGTTTAAGTATCGCACTTTGTCATTCATCGTAAAGGTTTAATCTCGTGAGTTATCGTAAATGCTGTATTAAGTTACTAACCGAGTTCGTGTGCATGTTATTAAATTTAGGTTAAAAGGCTAATCAATAGGCTAAGCTCTGCTCAAATAAATCTGCAATGTGAGTCATTCTCTTTTATTCAAAGTGCTTTATAAATTCTTAAATATTTTCAAAGTTATAATTACAGTGATTAAGTATATGTAATCACCAATTTACAGCCAGTATGTGGGGTTTTGTATACATTACTTTATAATCGTCACCATTGGGGCAGCCAATGGGGGATATGACCATAGTCACAGAAACGAGTCGAGTGACAAATACTGTGGGTAGTTGGTTGATATCAGAAACATTGTAATCTCTCTTAATACTGTAAATTATAACAAATGTGTCGTTTTAATAAATAGAATGATTCACCAGTATTTCCCACTGACAAAACCTTTTTCAAACATGTTTCAGGTGATCTGTTGTGATCCAGGAAAAGTGCCGTGAAGCACTGCAAGCTTAAGAAAGTGGCTCATTATAAAATAAAGAAACATGTTTTGTAAAATAAAGATTTCTCCGTGAAATCATATGATTGTAAATTACCGGGGTTTTATCCCGAGTTGTGAAATAAAATAATCGGGAAAATTTTAGCTTTAAAAAGATCCTGATGAAAAACTTCCGCTGACAACTTAATTAAATAAATACCACGGGATTTTCTGTCTCGCGGCTCCTGAAACGGGTCAGACCGGGTCGAGGGCCGTGACAGATTTCAAGCTTCAAAGTGCTTAAATACCCTTAACTGGTCAAAATAAGCATACGAGCGTAAACGGGTTTAAATTGTGTAATAAACCTGTGATTAGAACCCTAAATGGTTGATAACATTAATTTGAAGAAGTGTATGTGATATAAGGATAAAACAAATACGTTTGTTTGATAAAATGCATAAACGGGTTAAAATTCGGTAAAAAGGTAACGATTCGAAGGCTTAGAAGTCTCAAAATTTATTATGTTGGATGTTGGATTTTAACTCCATATGATGGAGAATTAAATTACGGACGCGTAGGAAAAAGAATCACGTAAAACGGATCAATAACGAAAAAGTTATGGCCATTTCCGTAAAATCTAGTGTTGCTGGAAAATGCAGGTCCCAGATCCAGACCTGCTGGAAAACGGTCTCCCTCGCGTGGCGCGAGGGAGCAACTGGGTGCCTTCGCGTGGCGCGAAAGAGCACTGTTTTAGCGAAAAAAATTTATTTTAATCAGTTTCGCTTCCCGGACTCGTTTAGATACGTTCTAAGTTACGTATGACTAATCTAACTCATGTTTTATGAGTTTCAGGTATAATTTTAGCACCGGAGGACGATCAAGCACAACGAAGAACCGAACACGATTAAGAAATAAGCTTCCGCACTATGTATCGTTGTTATGTTAATGACGAACTCACACATGTTATGTTGTATAGTTTTAATTCTGTAAATAAAGTTTAATGAAACCCGTATTTTCAATGTATTTGAAATTCTAATTACCCGTTTATTTTCGTAAATTATACGAAAATCGTTAAATAATAATAAGGGTGTTACATAAAAAGCCAAACAAAAATCACATACCATTCTAACTTAAAACGCCATTAGATATAAAACGCCAAACTTAATTATAATAAAATCCCGCCTAAAAAACCGCCAAAAAAATCCTATATATACAACAACTCAGACTTTCAATTAAAAACACACACAAAAACCCAAACGCCATATTTAATATATACCATTCGTCTGATAAACGCCAGAAAACCCAAACATCAAATATCTTCTAACCCAAAACGTTTATTAGAAATTCAGTTTGGTTGTCTGTAAGCTTTCGCTCAATGTAATGGACAAAATCATTAAGTAAAGATATTGACCATTTCATTGAGTAAAGTCTTATTGACTTATCCTCAACTTCCATCCAATTTATAACGCCAAAACATACAAAAACATTACTGAGGTTTGTTGTCAATAAAGTTTAGTTGTATGGGGTGGACAACATTGTCAGTTATCTTTCTTAACTGAGGATTAACAATGTTGTCCATCACCATACAACAACACTTTATTGATTTTAGCATGATCAAATTTACAGTTTTAAGATGGTTTATTTAGTGGCGTTCTTTTTCTCGGTAAAACGCCAAAAAAGATAACATTTTGGATGAAAGGGTGTAAACTCAATAACATTTTGCTGAATGAGATGGACAAATATTATACAAAAAGAGGCTGATTTCAGACTTTGTGCTTCCACACGACGACAAAAAAACTACTTCAAAAAACAAAAATAAAAAAAAATCATACGAAAGTCGAAACAGCCAGTGAAGATGCTTCAAAAGAAGAAAGAGACTGGTGACAGTGAAGATTTGAAAGATCAATATTTATTTTGTTTAATTTTATTTTTCAGTTGATTGTTATATAATAACAACCCCATATCTAATAAAAACGCCAAAAAGCCAAATGCTTGTCAAAACGCCAACATGCCATAAAACGCCACAAAAATTACCAAACCATAATAAAATTACTTTGGACAAGTATTATAAAAAACCAAAAAAATAAAAAAAAAATAATAAAATAAATAAAAAACAAACTTGAAAATGTAACCAGAAACAGTAACTACAAATCAGTAATACTGAAGATAGGGAAAATTTATTACATTAGAATCTAAAACGCCAAATTTTAAGGATGTGACGTGTTACAGACTTCAGATATAAAGCTTATCAAAAACAATAATTACAAACAGTAACTGAAAAGACGAATACTTTATTATAATAATGCACCGCCTAACTTAGGCCCCAAAAAGACATCCTATAAAATGATACGTCTCAGCAACTTCCATTTGATCAAACTAAAAAAAAAAAACAAACGCCAATATTACTAAATATCACTCACTGTAAAACGCCAAAAAAATAAAAAAATAAAAAAATCAAAGATGGCTAATATGCTTTCTTGGATATTCAGTATTGTTATTCGTGAAGTTTCACTGAATGAATTGTTAGCAGAGGGGAGTAACTAAGTAAGATTTTGCCGCATGAGATGGACAAAAATTCAAGAAAAAGATACTGATGCCAGTCATATGGCATTTTGTATTTTTTTGTTCTTGAAGAAGGATTGGATGAGGAGAAGAGATCAATGACACTGAAGAGTGGGATGATTATAAAGATGGAGATCAAGATAAAGAAAAAGCGGAAAACCCACCCACACGTCATAAATCTATGTCCCCAAACATCCACAAAAAAAGCCACTTCAATAGACGAGCAGGCAAAATAATCAAACCGATGAGTTTGTTAAGTTTTACATAAAACGTCATATATTTGGTGACAGTTCTTGTACTATTAAAGAAGAGAGAGACTGATGACAGTGAAGATTGTGAAGAGATATCCGATTAGGATTTTTAATTTATTTTCTTCGCTTGTATTTTTTTTTCCTGTGGTTGAAATATAATCTAACAATTGTAAAACGCCAAGATACCACAAACGCCAAAATGTATATAAAAAATAATAGAACAATGGGCCATCTTGTTTAAAACGCCTTGACAAACGCCATTCAGATAGATTTCCTGACCCCCTGGGTTCCAATGGCATACGATTTAAATAAACGGCATAAACGCCAAAATGTTAATACAATGAAACCATTAAACGCCATTAATTATTGAATTTGGTTAACGCCAAAAATCTTAAACCCCAAAAATTAAAACAATATTGGGAAAAGCGGAACTGGAAAAACAGAAGATGAAAGGACAAAAAAGCCCCTCCGCCCTTCTCTATGCCGCGTGACACGTGTTGGGCCAAGATGCATTCTCACCGTTCTCACACTTTTGAGCCTTTTCTCATTATCCCGTTTCTATATATATATATAGGGAAGCGCTAAAATGAAAACCATCTCCAGTTGTAAGAACCGCGAGAACCAGTTCCTAACCACTAGATCAACAAGATGGATGGATGAGATTAAAAGAAACTAAAATTAATATTAAATACATTTTGTCTTATTATGTCTTTAATATTTTAATCCAATAGGGTAGTTTAGTAAAATTACTCTTTTTTGTCTTTATTATTTTTTATTACTTTTTATTTTTTAAAAAGAATTTTTTTATTAAAAACATTTTTAAATTCAAATTTTTTTACAAGACAATTTTTTTGCGCGCCGGTTTTTGCATGCCGTTTTTACGCCCGGCTTTTCCACGCATCGTTTTTTAACGGGTCGTTTTTGCACGCCGTTTTTGCACGCCGTTTTTTACGCTCGTCTTTTTCAAGCGTCGTTTTTTTAACGTACCGTTTTTTACGTCCCGTTTTTTTTCGCGGCGTTTTTATGCGCCGCATTCACGCCCCTTGTTTAGGCGCCGTTTTATGTAACACCCCGGAAATATAAAACTTTATATTAGAATTATAAAGTTTAAATAAACAAGAATTTATTTAACTAGGAAATTATAACCTAGTTAACTAGAAGTCTAGAAATAACTCGAAATAGGGTTAGAATAACCAAACTATATGTTAAACAAAAGTGGAGGGGCTTATGTTGTCAAAAATTGAAACTTGTATTATCAATTTTTAATTAGAAACAAAACCAAACACCCCATTTGGGATGTCTGGTCGATCAGAAGCAAGAGAAGGGCGACCCCCCACTCTCAAAACCCTAGATATCACAAAAACCATGAATTGAAGGCTCAAAGCAAGTTCAAAGCAAAATCTGAATATAGATTAGTGGTCTCCTTGTTGTAGGGATCATAAGGTATGTAAATTTCGGTATTTTTGATTCATCTCAAGTTCTAGACAAACCATGAAAAGTCGAAATTGAGCTTGATTGTGTCATGCATGAATGAAATTGGAAGTGATAGAAGGTTTAGGGACAAACCCTAGATGAATTCTTGTCAAAATCTTGCATGATGTTTGTAAGGTTCATAATCACCATAGTGGGTGATTAACAAGTTAGTAGAACTTGATAAACACTAGGATTAAGACTTTTGATTTAGTGTAAACTGAAATTATGTGATAATCTCTGAAATATTGATGTTAAAAATATGTATATGTTTGCCTAATTGAAGTTGATTTAGACAAGTTAACAAGTCATGAACTTGGTAATAATCATGTGAAAATTTGGCCCACTAGGTGTTTGTTGAGATGCCTAAGTGGGGAATTAATATGTTGAAAATCGGATAAAAACGCATAATTGACTAATGTGGCAATTTATGTGTTAAAAAAAATTACAAAAAGGGTTCTAAATGTAAGTTGAATTGAACTCTTTAGGCCAAGCATCCGGATCGTCAAGCGGACAAGCCGGAGGAGGAGATACGCGCTTGAAGGGTGTGCTCTAAAGGTATGTGACTATGGTCTCGTTAAATTACACATATATGTTTGAGTTTAGTGTATAGATAGAATCGTAATGTAAAGGATGCGTTTGATGTGTTCTAAAGTGGCGTAGTTCACTTGAACATCAAACGGGTCAAAATAAAGACTTGGGACTGGGTTTGACTTGTTAATAAGTGATGGTTTTCACTAGATAGTCAAACGGGTTGAATAGATACCATAAAAGGAATCATGATAATAGCGTTATGATGGTTTCGTAAGTTGTTAAGTGTTGGATTGCACTACGCTTATGAACCTAGCTATGATACTTTAAGTTGTAAATCCAGGATATTGGAATAATAAATGGGAGTATGTTGAAAAGGCCGTTTAAAACGGAATGTTGAATTCCGAGGAAACGAGCTTTTAGTTCCAAGGGAACACAAAGCCATGAATAGCGCAAACACACCAAGATGTACAAGCCCGGGAACTTGGGTAATGGCATCTAAAGGTTTTGGAATAAGAAATTGGAAATATACACTTATAGTTAGAATGGGTCGAATAAATGATAGTATCGTAACTTTTAGCCGTATGATCGGTGGGTCAATTGTTGGTATGATAGTCGAAATGAACATGTCCGTAATGAACTTACAGACATACAGGAAAAGAAATAGCCTAAAACGGTATGCGGATTAGAGCGAAATCCACAAAATAGTAAAATGGCAAAGTTACAGCGTCCACCGTAAATTACGGTCTCCACCGTAATTTACGGTGGAAAACAAAGGTCTTACGGTGAACCCTTACTGAGTTACGGCAGACCAAGATTTTTCAGGGTCTACCGTAATTTATGGTAGATACCGTAAATTACGGTAGAGCCCAGGAAAAACTGAGTGTTTTATTTACTGTTCGATGTCGGAATTCGTTTATATGTACTATATTAATGTCAAAACTAATGTTTTGAGTGGTTTGACCCTAGGTATGGATGGGGTCTTCACGGATGGTGATCAAGTACGTTGTTAAGAACCGAACACGCATTTTGAAGCTTCCGCATAAATCTTAACTTTGTCTAGACTCTAGTCATATTGTAAATGGTTTGTTAACAGTGTTTTGATTCCTTTAAACTAGTTGTTAGTCGACTAGTAAGGGTTAACTTAAAATTTGTTATGTTCTATATTGTATTTGTTTTGGGTACTATCACATATATGTATGGTCTTTAAACATGAAAAGTTTTTTGTAAACTCTGAATAGTATGAAGTTCATAATATTATTAAAAAATTCCCGTTCAGTATTAAGGGTGTTACATTTTATCACACGGTTTTTACGTTTTACAATTTACGTAGAAAAAGTTTTACGTTTTACGTTAAAAGTTTACGTTTTACGTTAAACTTTTTAAACTTTTTACGTTTTACATTTTATGTTAATCTTTTTACGTTTTACGTTAAACTTTTTACGTTTTACGTTAAAAAAATTTAGGTTTTACGTTAAAAACTTTACGTTTTACGTTAAAAAGTTTACGGTTTACAATAAAAAGTTTACGGTTTACATTAAAGTTTTACGTTTTACGTTAAAATTTTTACGCTTTAAGTTTTACGTTTTACGTTTTAATTTTTACGTTTTACAATTTGCGTAAGTTTTACGTTAAACTTTTTACGTTTTTACAATTTACATAAAAAAGTTTTACGTATTACGTTTTTACACAAAAATGTTTTACGTAAAATTTTTAAAGTTTTACGTTAAATTTTTTACGTTTTAAATTTTACGTTTTAATTTTTACGTTTTACAATTTGCGTAAGTTTTACGTTTTTACGTTTTACGTAAATTTTTTAAAGTTTTACGTTTTATGTTAAAAATTTTATGTTTTTAGTTTTACGTTTTACAATTTGCGTAAGTTTTACGGGTTTAAATTTTTTTAACGGCAAAAACTTTTTTACGCCAAACATTTTTTTACGAAAAAAAAAACATTTTTTTACAGGCCCGTTTAAAAACTTTTTTTACGCCCGGCCCCGATATGTGAAAAAACAATATCATAAACATTTTAACCTGCAGATCCAAAATTACTAACATCTCACAAATCACAAAACAAACAGTTGTCAAATTCAATTAAACAAACACCACTCCCAAATGGGTTTCCAACAAAGATCAAAATTATATGAACTTGAAACCAAGTAATTTAGAAAACCCATAACAAACTTGGTCTTATACGAGTTGTGAGAAGTTAGAGAACTTGGCCTTACGAAAGGTTTTTTTCAAATTTTTTTTACCAAAAATCCACCCCCCCCCCCCCACCAAAAAAAAAAATACGGCTTGTAAATGTTATAAATAGTGATGTCATGCTTATGTAATCAGCTTTTTACAACTGCTGTAAGGGGCCGGAAAACAACATTTCGAAATTTCTTTTTGTATGACAATCCTTCTAAATATTTTAATCCAATGGTGTGAAAAAATGTGGACAAAACTCGCACGAGAAACCGAGTTCTCTAAGTTCTCACAACTCTGAAGAGTTTTCCCTTAATCTTGATCCTCTATATAAAAAAAACATACAAACACATATGTACATGTGCGTGTGGACAAATGTGTATGCAATAGTATAGTTAAAAAAACTCTCAATTATTGATATGCACATGTATACATTAATCATTTTCACACACAAAACCACACACATTATATACATATATGCAAGCTCCAGAGTATATATATAATTGTTTTTTCAAAAAGCAAAAATTATATATTTTAAAAGAGATTATTGTAACAAACTCAAATAACTCAACTAAATATCAAAACAGCGATGGATAATCAATCTGCCCTAAAATATAAAATGCCATAATTACATCCTCAAATATACATACTTTAAGAACAATGATCAGCTGGCTTCCAAGTTATTAACAAAACAAAAAAATGGGATATCAACACATCATCCCTTGCATCATTTGCATGCATTATTGATTAACTGTGATAAAAGACAAATTGTATTAATCTCAATAAGAAATCAAATACTTGATACTAAATAAATCAACAACGTAATAATCATATATTGTAGCATATGCTAACGTATTAACGTTGTACACACCTATCAAAAGTAGCAGATTTTATATATTTCGGATTCTTTTTTCTTGAAAGAGGCCTATGAAAACAACTAAAAGCTATAACCCACAGCAAACCTAACGATGGCCCACAAACAACCCGGCCCATAGTAAGAGCCAAAAAACAATCCATGCCTAACAAAGGCCCATAAGAAATAACAAAACCAAAAGCCATGCAAGGCCCAAATCATCACATAAACTTGAGCCATACAAGGCCCAAGAAAAACCAAATAAAACATAAAATAAATCCATGAAAAGAAGCCATAGCAGTTCAGATTTTATAGTTAACTAGCATTTTTCCGCCCGCGCTCCGCGGCGGGGTTAATCAACCTTTAAAACCAAAGCAACCACTGTCACAATTCCGGATATCATGATTTGAAGCGTCACCGCTACAAACCTAGTATGTGTTTGTTAATTCTAAATAATTTCTAGGCACCAAAAGAAAAATAAATAAATAAACTATGAAAAAGAACATAGGGAATTTAATCAACAGGAATAAAATTTAATATACAATTTCCCCATTTCATTTGGTTAACATCTGTTACGCTCTCCTATTATAAGATATCAGGTCCAACCTTCAAAAAATAAACCAAGCTACCAACATACTCGTCGACTTTCTATACCCACTCAGGCTATCTATACCCGCTAAGGCTACTCGCAACCTCTGTGGCAGTGTAGCCGAGATACCTGCATCGCTTGCCCGAGCAACTCCCCGATCAACCTCAGGTAGCTTAACTCTCATGCAGTTCAAACCAAAACCACAAACCTTCTTTTAATGAGTATGTTGTTTGCTGTTAAATAAACAAAAAGCAAACAACAATGCTTTAAATAAACAAAAAGCAAACAACAATGCTAAGATAAAAGTCTCAAACCATAAAAATACATAACTTAAAACATGCCACTATAACAAATATAAACTTTCAGGTCCCAACCTCCTAGTTCAATAAAACCAACGAATCATAAACTGCACTTTAGTCCTCTATCTATACAATGATAAACCACCTCTATGTGAACAATTCCTACTAAGGTTGAAATTCAAGAATCCTACAAACTGGATTCAATACTTATATATTTTATCAATCCATTGGTATATGATGAGTTCCGACACTCGACCCAGATCACGTGCATGAAGCAGGAAAAGGGTCAGTAATGACACTTCACTGGTACCAACAAAATACGGCTCAGTGGCGCTACGACGGCAAACGGTGTTGCCACGCCAAGTAGCAAGCCAACATCATCACCGGACAACCTTTCAAATCCCCAATAAATCGACATATTGCTTTAATGTAGAAGCTTCAATAGGAACAATCGACCGAGGACCGACCCGCGTATCGACCTAACTACATGAGCGAGTAAAATATTTTTATCTTTTAGTCACTTTAGACTGGTTCAAATTCACTCATTGACACACCCAAACACATAAATAACTTGTTTCACCAATTGGAACGTCCATACATTACTAACTCAATTATAACTTCAATCTACAACAGTTGTCAAGATCACCTACAAAACACATGAGATCCACCACTATAACCATGCTCCACACCATACATAATCAAGAAATTCATGTAAAAAACCTTTAAAATCATACCTTTGCAATCTCAACAACTCCAACAAAACGCAAGAGCTCAGCAATTTTCTCAATGTCATGATCATTTAGCAAATTACCCACTTAAGTTGTAAGTGTATTATTATTTTAAATAATGTAGAATCACGTAAAAAAGATTATTTTAAAGGCTAAACATATTTTCAAAGTTTAATTTTCAAGTTTCAAGTAAACCTTTACATTGTGTTAACATAAAAGCATGAACCTGGTGAAGTTATAAAAATTATTTGTGAAATGTGAGATTTTTTGCATATCAAATTTGATACCAAAAAACGAACAATAACTAAACATGAAGGTAAATCGTTTAGGCTCAGAATTGGTTATCCGTTGTGGCTGCATGCAATAATATTTGCCACGCCTAAACAACGAAAACGTGATTTTTTTTTGCATCATCACAGCCTTTAAACGGCTAGCTTCGATGGCTGTGGACCTTGAATTTAGATCTTATATTATTAACCAACGATAGCAAAATCCCATCATCGAGCCAAGTAATAGCCAATTAATTTCTCTCAGATGAGCTATGCTTCATCATCATCGAGCCAAGAAACAATGCTATCTCATCACCATCCATATCAAGTAATCTATTTCTATAACATGAGCGAAGTTTCATCATCATTGAGCTCACCAACAGGCTAATCTCAGCATCATCAACACCTAACAATCCAGCAATAGCACCAACAACAGCAGACAACAATCTTTCTCTCTGATTAGTGAGGTGTCAACATCGAGCCAATCAACAGCCCATAATCGCGATGGTTTAGCAACCACAATCAACTTTAAAACAACAATCATATGAAACCCGTAAAGGGTTAACTGAAAGCTAATGACAATAGGAACCAACAACTCCCAGATGAATATAACCTCATCGTCATCGGTGACCACCAGATCTAAAAATACCAAATTTGAAAACCTTATACTATCAAAAAAGGGAATAGAGAAAGAAACCAACCAAGAATCACAAACCAGCCGCAAACGAATATAAAAACATTAAATCAGCCAACCAGAGAGCAACAGAGAGAAACATATACCGGAGATGTTCGAAAACGACAGGCCAAGCCGGCTTCGCCAGGAACCTCATGCCAAGCGGCAATCGTTTCCGGAGAGTTAGGGTTTCTCTCTCTAACTTTGGATACAACAAAAAGAAGCGCTATCGCCGGAAATAATAGACTTACAGGAGCCGGACATGGCCGGAAATAATAGACTGCCTTCACCGGAAATGGGAGGTCAGCGGCCCATGCCTCTACCTCTATGGATCTCTCTAAGACTCCCTCGTTCCTGTCTGTATTTGTGCTGACCGCCCTTTTCCCTTTTTCTAGTAGGTGATAAGAAGAAACTAGGGTGATGACCGCCCAAACAGGACAATCAGAAGAAACCAGGGAGATGACCGCCCAAATAGGGCAATCAGAAGAAACCACGAACTAAATCACTATTCATTTCCGTTGGTCTATTAATAGTTAGTTAATTAATATACTAACTTGACAACTTGTTTTTAACAAAGAACACAGCCAAAATATATGTGTCAGATAAGACCCTAGTTATTTGAAAAGTTATAAGTTAATAAACACTTTTAACAAAACTTTTGTGTGCATGTAATAATGATGATAATAACTTTGTTTGTCGACTTGCATAAGTTTTCGAAATGAAACATAGAAATAAACTCTGTATGAGCTTTTCGAAATGCAATAATTAATAAACTCTGTAGGAGCAAGATGGATACGGAGAGCAAACAACAAAACATTTCACTTTCATGATTTTCAGAACATATGATATGGGCAACAAAAAAGTAGACCTAGTCAAGTTGTGATCACATGGCTTGGTTGGCTCGTTTATGTTAAACTCAATTTTTAACTTTTATATTCTAGTTTCTTTTTCATTACTTCATTGATTTGGTGAACTATTGTTCAACATCTCAAGGTAATTTGTTGAACCTTGGCAACACGTATTCAACATTATGTTGAACTTGATTTTGATATTGGTGTATTTAAGTTACGTGTTAGGCAATGTAATTTGTTTTTAATTTTGAAAAGTTGATCGCGTTTCTTTTGTAGAGGCTCATATAAGGTCCTATTTATTTTCATGATTTTGTAGAATGTCAAAGAATCAATAGAGACTGAGACGATCATGCTAAGTTAGGGTTGTTTAAATAGTTCGAAGCTCGTTTGAAAAAAAAAGACACTCAGAAATAGCTCGCTCGATTCGATTCGATTCGTGAACAACATTAGACGAGACTATTAATTATACTTGTGTACGTTTTAAATAAAACACAAGTTCATGATTACAAAGTACAAACCATAATTCGTTTAAGATACTTATAAGGTTTAGGGTTTAGCCCTCTAGACCATAACACACGAGGTCCAAACTAAACTAAGAATTTACTTCGTACAAAACTACAAATCAAGAACATAGAACACTTATATGAAACGTGCGTGTTTAACGTTCATTTCTTAGATGCCTTTGCTTCAGCATATAGTTTATCAATACAATCCTGCATGTATACAAAAAAGGAGATTTAATAATTAGTAGCTCTTTTTAATAAAAATGATGATCAAATGAATTAAAGATACCTTGTAGTATTTTAGAAGTTGCTGCCTCTTCAGTTTAAATGTTGGGGTTATCAAATCTCTCTCAAAGTCGAATGGAACGGGCTCCAGATGAACAGCTTTCAGCATCTCAAATCCACGAAGCTGCATTCGCGTTATCATTCAGGTCAGACATAAACTAAAGATGATAAAATAAGAATGCCAACAAGAATTCTAGAGTTAAAACGTACTTTGTTATTCTTAGCTTCATAATTAAGCTCATCAAGAACATATTTCTTAACATTTGGATTCTTGCACAATGAAATATAGTCTCCTGATTCATTATTCTTTGCTGCCCATTCTTCAATTGCCATTCGATCAGGGACCACAACCGCCACGAGAAAAGATTCAAAACTATTGCCATACACCCAAATCTGTCGGATAACAAGAAAGTTACAGACCTTGGATATTATTTTGTACATTTGTTTTTATTTGCATTAAAAGTATTTGCATACCGCGGTCACCAGAGGGCACCGTGAATATGCGCTTTCAATGTTTTCAACCGCGACATATTCTCCTTGTGACAACTTGAATATATTCTTTTTCCTGTCAATTATCTTCATTGCACCATCCGCTTGCCATTCCCCGATATCACCTGAAATAAAAGGAAAAATAAACAACCTTGTAAACCTTCAAGGATTGGCACAATAATTCACGTTCGAATCCAGCTTCCACTTTTACATTGTGGTTTCCCTAGTCCCACTGTTTAGTAGTGTACTGATGGGTCCAGTGATTTATCCTTAACTCGTTTTCATGGTTACTAATAATATGAAAATAAACAAGCTCAATAAAATGTTGACGTTTGTTACTTTCGAGATGTTTTACCTGTATGGAACCAGCCATTGACAAGGACATCTTTAGTAAGATCCTCTCGTTTATGATACCCCGAAAATAATGTGTTTCCTCTGAGACAAATTTCACCACGTGCCACGCTGCTGAGCGCATCATATCCCATCTCTGGCACTGATTCTAGTCTTGCCTCAATGGTTGTCATAGGTACACCAACAGTTCCTATCATAGAGTACACATTTGCTATGGATGTAAAGCATCCACCACAGCTTTCTGTGAGACCTGCCATTTTAATTTATATAAAACGCTAATAAGTTTTAAGAAAACTATTGATCAATAAATGTTATCATGGGTTACAGGTATACCATATCCTTGTGAAAGGACAGTACAACATGTCACCCTCAAAAATTCTTCCACGTGTTTTGGCAAGGGTGCGGCTCCAGATAACATAAGACGAACCCGTCCTCCAAATCCTTGTTTAATCTGTAACAGAAGATTATTAAGAGTGGGAAAATAAACTTATATTCACAGAATTACAAATTATGATACTAATGAAAGATAGAATTTTAACCTTATCAAACACTAGCTTATCCAACAGAGGAGCTGATTTGTCTTGTTGTATTCCCTTTTCTAGGTTTCTCAATTTACTGTCAATGGATTTTTAATTAGTTAAATTACAAGAAGAAACATAATCAATTGACAATTATGTGTGTTACATTACATACTAGTTGTATGCAAAATCAAATAACGCCTTCTTTACAGTGCCTCCAGCTAAAATCTTAGCCATTATACCTACAAAGCAATCACAAAAGATAAGCATATATAATCATGCAAAATACCGAATCCTGCCATGTGAAAATATGCTTGTTACCGGTATAAATGCGGTCATAAACTCTGGGAACACCACAAAATATCGTTGGTTTTAATACAAGAAGGTCCTCAATCAAATATCTAATATCCTGCAAGTTGATACGGAAAATGGTTAGAATGTTAGTATTAAATTGGTGACACATAAAAGTATGCTAAACAAATAGCTATATCTTACTGCTTGCCAAAATCCTATTGAGGCCCCACTGTAGATGCAATATGTCTCGATGATCTGATCGAATATATGTGCTAATGGAAGGAAAGAGAAGTATGTATCTTCTTCGGTGCCCTGCAAGCAAAGAGAACTATGCTTATACCAAAAAATTAAAACAAAATTATACAAGAAAAATACACATGTATTAAAAAAACAACATAAATGAATTATTTGATTTGGAGCTTTACCGGTTTGTCTGTTTCTACAAGTAATTGATGCATGGACAAGACTTCAGACATGAAAGCAGCATTACTTAGTATGACACCCTTTGGTTCTCCGGTCGTGCCACTTGTATACATTATTGTGCATATGTCATTTTTATGTTTTGTAGGCAGTTCATCTTCCAAATTTCCCTGAAAGTAAGCATAATGCGATGAGCAATTGAGCGATTGCTGCAAAGTTGATATTTGAGCGGAACTATACGTACCATGGAAGCAAATTCTTCCCAGGAGAAGCAATCAACACCATGTTCCATGGCTTCTTTCATCTGTGATTCAGAGATATTCCCAAAGCTCACAATAGCTTCAAGATGAAAAACATTAACCTTGATCAACCACTTATTAAAAAAAGTCTAAAAGTTTAAGTGATAGCTTTGTGCGCTAAAGCGTATCTTACTTTTTAGATTTGATGAACAATTTGGAAGACATGATAGAATCTGCATGAATAATTCATGATTAATCAACCAAGTGATGGAATATTGAATATTTGGCTAAAGAAGATAAGAGTGAAACATACAGCAGGTATTTTGTTATCTTGAACAAAAACTAATGAGATTTCTGCATGGTTGATGATGAATTCAACTGCATTAGCACCTGTGGCAAGACAAGACAAGACAATTGAATCGCATTAAAATTAAATACAAATAAAATTGATTCAAGTTTTATAAGTAACAAGAGCGGGCCGGTGTACCAAGTGTATCATATAGAGGAACATAGGTTATGCCATTGCTGTTACAAGCCTGAGAAAAGATGAACCAAGAAAAATATAGTTTTAGGTTCCAGTTGAATACACATTATTAGAGAAAAAACTAGATTACAGATTCTGTATTGTAAATTCAAGGACGGATATCCCAATCACTGTAATTAAAAAAAAAAACCAATAATAATTCTAAAGATTGCAGTAGTTTGAATTGTTGACATTCATATCAATAGGGGTGTAAAGGAGACAAGCTGCTTATGAACTACTCAAGATTCTCTCGCTAAAAGCCCAAATTGAACCGCACTTAATCTTGAGCCCAAAAATAAGCGTAGTTAATAAACGAACATGAGCCCGAGTTTCACTTATCAAAGAGCTGGCTCATGAGGCAAACATGCTTATCTTTTGTATAGTTTTTATTTTATATATCTAATATATATTCATATAATACTAACTATAATATATTACATTAGGATAAAAATAAATAATCAATATATTTAATTATATATATAAAGGTTGTAAATAATATATATGTATAGGGTTGAGTTCATTTCAGAACTCTAAATAACTACAGAACTTTCAGAACTCCTAATAAACAATCATTTTATATATAAGTTTTTGTATTTAGAATGTTTTTATCATCTATTATATGTATTTCTTTGATTACATACATGTTAAAAGTAGTTTACATATGTTTAATTGCCAAAATTATATATATGTGTCATAACTAATTACGTATATGTAAAAAAACTAGTTTACATATGTGTAATTATAAAATTACATATAAAAATGATAAAATTACTCTTAACATGTATGTAATCATAAAAATACACATAATAAATGATAAAATTATCATAAACATATAAATAAAAAGATTGTTTATTAGAAGTTCAGCGAGTTCTGTAAATATTTATGGTTCTGAAATGATCCTGGCCCTATGTAGGGTTGAGTTCATTTCAGAACTCTAAATAACTACAGAACTTTCAGAACTCCTAATAAACAATCATTTTATATATAAGTTTTTGTATTTAGAATGTTTTTATCATCTATTATATGTATTTCTTTGATTACATACATGTTAAAAGTAGTTTACATATGTTTAATTGCCAAAATTATATATATGTGTCATAACTAATTACGTATATGTAAAAAATACTAGTTTACATATGTATAATTATAAAATTACATATAAAAATGATAAAATTACTCTTAACATGTATGTAATCATAAAAATACACATAATAAATGATAAAATTATCATAAACATATAAATATATAAATAAAAAGATTGTTTATTAGAAGTTCTGCGAGTTCTGTAAATATTTATGGTTCTGAAATGATTCTGGCCCTATGTATAGGGTTGAGTTCATTTCAGAACTCTAAATAACTACAGAACTTTCAGAACTCCTAATAAACAATCATTTTATATATAAGTTTTTGTATTTAGAATGTTTTTATCATCTATTATATGTATTTCTTTGATTACATACATGTTAAAAGTAGTTTACATATATTTAATTGCCAAAATTATATATATGTGTCATAACTAATTACGTATATGTAAAAAAACTAGTTTACATATGTGTAATTATAAAATTACATATAAAAATGATAAAATTACTCTTAACATGTATGTAATCATAAAAATACACATAATAAATGATAAAATTATCATAAACATATAAATATATAAATAAAAAGATTGTTTATTAGAAGTTCTGCGAGTTCTGTAAATATTTATGGTTCTGAAATGATCCTGGCCCTATGTATATGTATAGGGTTGAGTTCATTTCAGAACTCTAAATAACTATAGAACTTTCAGAACTCCTAATAAACAATCATTTTATATATAAGTTTTTGTATTTAGAATGTTTTTATCATTTTATAGTAATTATGAATGCATATAAATTAACTAATAATAATAAATCATCTGAGCTCGAAAGGAGCCATGCTCTTGGGCTCAACTCAGCTGATCAACATAGAATCCAGATATGATCATACCTCCATGGAAATGATCCATTCTGGACAATTTGGTCCATATATGCCGCACCGATCTCCCTACATACAAAAGTCAAAAGCAGAATTTGAGCATATTAACAAGTGTAAACATAGAAGTGATTGTAATTTCAAAAGCTTTGTGGATATATGAATTGGATTATCAAAGGCATAGAGAGTACATACAGGATTAACAGATCGACTTCTGATTGCGGAAGCAATTCTGATTGCAGAATTGTAGGCATCTTGATATGATAGCCATGAATAGCCACCAGCCTGTAAGAAATCGTATTCGTACATCATCTTCCATGGATTTTATATCGGGTGGTTAAACGTATCCCTATGTACTAAACATATATTTTAATGGGGAAGGGACGGCCATGTGTGGGTACGTTTAGTAGCACCCATAGTATACTAGCACAAAGAGCGATAGGGGGTTACCTTTCCATCGATGATTTGACGACGACCAAGCGCAGGGTTCTTTGGGTTTCTTTTTGTAGATTCGCTGATGACCAATGATAAAATTGTTTGAAAAAAATTAGATATCTAAGATAGATAAACTTTGACACTAACAATATAGGTCAAACAATAGATACAAGTATATCATACATTTTTTTACTCAAAATGACTTTGTAAAAGTGTTCATATATAAATGCACATACCATTTGCATTCATGTTTGTTTCTTATGCAGTGTAATAGTTATACTAAAGATGGTTACATAATGACCAAAGGGAAATTATAACTTTTTGAAATATGTGGCTACAAATCTTTATGTCGTGAAGAGACGATCATACTTTATTTCACTATCATAGGTTAATGTCAAGTTGTATTAGAAGGATTTGTCGGGGATATTGTAATGATGATGATATGTTATTTCTCGACTTAGATTCGATATGACACTTTTATGGGATGTTTGAAACGGAGGAAATGGCCAAACATTTCTAACCCAATTAAATTTAAGAAAAATATAATTCAATGAAGTGATTACAATCGGACTCAAAACCAACATATATACAAGCAGCACATGAATTTGTATTAATCAACACATGAATTTAAAACTGTTTCTATAGTTTTAGAAATTTTTAGAAACTAACTTTAAAATAAAATACAAAAATGCCCTTTATACATGAATTAGAGGGATGACACGTGACATATTATAAATGGTTCTTACTATTTTTACACAAAATGAAGTTTTATAATCAGCACTCGGACTCATAACCTAGATTTGGAGTACGACCAAGTCCTACATCCATACATATATAACACGTATCACTTAAAATATAATACTATTTCATCTTGTAACGTTGTAGGGGTATGTATTGTTAAATATCTTACAATGTACTTCTTAATTTGATGTTGATAAAAATATAAATCTTCGATACAAATGTAATTACTCATACAGTCACATCCAACACTTTTAAACATCAATACTATATGTGTCTAAAATAACAAATATCAAAGAAAAAACATTGATGGACAAAGAGAACTAGAGAAGACAACCTATACATAGTCCGGCCGCATATTAAACATGCTAATTAACTTTCGACAAATGTACAAGCCAAAACCGATACAAGAAGTTCCCATGTTAATGCAGATCAACTTTTAGAGAGAGGAAACATAGTATCAGGCAAAACAAGTCAAGTCAAATTTCTATTTCTCAAAAGTTCTAAGGGTAAATTATGTGTTTAAACTAAGTTTATGATCGTTTGAAAATGAGAAAAAATTTATAGAGTTTATAAACATGTGTTTAGTTGTAAAGTTTTATAGGTTTCGAAACTAAGAACAAAATGACGCAGTTTTAAACAAATTATGAAAACATATTACCTGTTGCCAATTTTTTCAAAATGTTTAAAACATAAATCAAAATGACAAAATCTATTTATTGATTTATATCAATGTTATTAATGGAAAAACTTTTAGCCTTGACAAAAGCTAGAAGATTAAACTTAATGACCAAATATATAAAGAATGTTGGACCAAATACATCAAACATTAAACGAAATTAAAAAATGCTTTTATATATATACTGTATACATACTAGACATATATATGATAAACAATTAAAAAATTATTGGGAGTCTTCATGTCTAACCTACCTAATCACATAATTTCTCAATATTTAAGCATTGAAATTTAATTAATTTATTTCCTGATGGAGATTGTATTATGTTTCGTGGCTAACTAACTTTACTTGTCCCTCACTTGTTCACTTGATCAACTTTTTAGTTTTGACTATAACAAAGAAAGAGAATATACATATAAAAAAACATATATTTGTATATATACCTTAATCATTTTCTCTCTCTTATTATGAAATTTTCATTTCAGCAATAAATACAAAGAAATTATACAAATTATACGATCTCTACATAAAACTATTTTTTATAGCACCTCTTATACTTAATAATCAATGATTGACAAATCTAATAATCTTGAGAGAAAACACGACTCGTGTCGTCTTGACTTAGTTGACTACAAGTCAAATCGACGCGAGAAATATTTACTAAAAAAATGTCAATAAAAAATGTTCACACAGAGACAAAGTACTGAAATTTCTAGATCCGCTACTGCTTGTTAACTTAGTGCAAAACTTCCCTGACTGCATGGATCGGGTTCTCGATCAATTAAAAAACAATGAGAATGTAACAAATAACCTGAAAAAGTCCCAGGGAGAGTCATAACCGGGAGGCAACTCCATAAGACCATCCTTGGCATAAATGCACCTATAAACCGGTCCTGCCGACGGCACGTCTCCGGTCGCCGCTCTTGAATCCTCGACTTTGACGGTATAAAGTGACATTGTTTTCCGGTGAGATGTGATGAGAGTGAGTGAATAAGTTCATATAAAGAGAGAAGAAATTAAAGGAGACGGGTGGTGGCTCAGCTGTAATATACGGCAGAGCTTTTATGGCACCTCTCTTTAATATTGTTTCACTCCTACTATTGTCACCACTCGTTTCCACGTAATTTCTACCAACTTTAATATATTTGTTATTGTTTTAATTAAATAGTTTTCATTACAGAATTTGAATGGTGAAGAAATTTTATATATAGAATCATCATCTGATCACCATCATCATACTCAGTAAATCCCACCAATAGCAAAGCTAAGGTAGGGTCTGAGGAGGGTAAGATGTAGACAGCCTTACATCTACCCCGTAGGAGTAGAGAGGCCGCTTCCAATGAGACCCCCCAGCTCAATAGTAGTTTTGCATCAAGCCTTGGACATAAGGCACATAACACTCAGCAATTGAGACAAAGACCAATTAGTGCATGTACCCCTTGTCTTTCGGCTATCAACGCCACCACATGATGCTTGATTAACCATCCTACTCTTTTAACGTTATTTTCACGAAATTAGTAAAATAACGTTAAAATTAGTGCACTTTCACTTTTGCCCCCTAGCACCCACACATACATTATATGCGCATACCGCAAGCGGGGTGCTAAATTTTATAATAGAAAAGAAAAAGAAATAGATTTATTATTAATACTTAAAGAATATTTGACTATTTGTTTGTATTAAATGGTTAATATGTTAATTGATAAATATTACTTGTTTAAATGTTAAATGGTTAATATGTTAATTGATAAATATTACTTGTTTAAATGAAATGAAATCAAAGATACGATATTTTAATAACTATTGATACGTGAGTTGACCAGGTGAAAGTTATAATCTTGCTAAATTAGCTATTGCGTTTAATTCAAATTGAATTTAGAATGTGTATTGACATTTTGTTATTTTAATTTGTAAGATTTAAAGCTTGATATACTTCCTTCATTGCAAATGTATGGTATTTAAAAGATATCATGTTGTTTATATTTATAATATCCTTACAGGAATTTCATAGATCAGAATGAGAAAACCCTAGACTAAATCATACTTGAGATACAATATTCTAAAAACCGAATCAGGTATCGAATCAGCAGTTTTGGCGGTTCACTGGTTTGACCACTTTGCATGATCAACGAGGCAGGCCTAAACGGCTTTTCGCTGGCTCACTTAAGCTTTATCGGTTTGTTTGATTTGTTTAAAATAAGTGTTGTTTAACAAACGCCTATAGAAAGTTGCTTAGAATAAGTGTTGTTTCTTTAAGGTGCCTAACAAATAAAGTAATAAATCAATGGGGTGGCGGTCCATTGGTAAAGGCAAAACCTTTAAAACAATTAGGCTGGGAAGGGGAAGGTCTTGGATTCAAGTCCCACAGATGACAAGGGATTAAAGAAATTAGCCGTTAAAAAAAAAACAAATAAAGTAATATTTTAGAGCTCACACTAAATGCCATTTGTTTTTGATGTTCATAAGCCATTTGTTTTTGCTGTTTTTTGCTGTTCATAAGCCATTTGTTTTTGCTATTCACAAATTGTTGATCAAAAGAATATTAAAATGCTTGAAAACAAAATAAAAATATAACTGGAAAAAATGGGTGGCCATCATTCAATTGTTTTGGGTGGTTGAATCACATTTATTACATAAATGAAATTAGGTTTGAGAGTGGAAATCTTTGAGGTCCAAACATTATATCCAAAATTGCCTTTTGGTTTATTATTAACATTTCATTACATTTTTTTTCGGCAATTGTAGGGGCCAAAGGACCCACTATCCTGCCTAGGCCTAACTCCATACTAAAACCCCAATATGTACACAGCAGGAGTCGAATCTGGGACCTCCCCAGAAGAGAAATCTTACGGAAAACTCTCTTGACCAACGGGCTATACCATGTTGGCAGCGAATTAAGTGACGTTTTCTTTTTATTGCCAGCAAAGTATGCACACATAAAATTAGGGGCATATCAAACCAATATGAAATAGATAATGGTATAATGCATATAATATGCTTATATTATATCTAATGCTTAGAAGACATAAAGTTAAAAACATATTAGGGTAAACAGTTACATAAACATTTTACGTATCACAGTTAAAGCAAAACATAAAAGTACGTATGTATTTCTTAAAATTTCTACATAAATTAGTTAGTTTTGTATCAAACTAGTTGATGTCCGCCGCCCACGTTGCGGGGCGTTAGGCCGAATATTTCTCAAACAATTAAAAAAACAATACCATAGTTTTGCTAGGAAAAAAACTAAATCGATGGCAAGACCGTAATTTTGAGGTCGGGGCAAAACTGTAATTTGTCTGGACTAATGAGCGAGTGTTAGGCAGCCGCTTGGCACGAAAAAATATTAAATCAAGTCAACCAATTAAAAAAAACACTTCTATAGTTTTGCTAAAAAAAACTAAAACAATGACAATACTGTAATTTTGAGCTAGGGGAAAAATTGTAATTTTTGGCTGGGCTAAAATCGTAATTTATCAAAAGTTAAAGCGATGTCGATACTGTTATATTTTAACCAGAGGCAAAATCGTAACTTTGAACAGGGGCAAATTCATAATTTTTAACTGGGGTAAAATCGTATCATACACGGGCCAATGGGGATTTAAAAAAAATAACTAAAACGATGGCAATTCTGTAATTTTTAACTGGGGCAAAATTGTATTTTTTGGCTAAGGTAAAATCGTAATTTACCAAGAGCTAAAGCGATGGCAAAACTGTATTTTTTAACAGGGGCAACATCGTAACTTTGAACAGAGGGCCAATAGCAAAAAAAAGGGTAAATTACTTTTTGAGTCCCTGTGTTTTATGGATTTTAACTAGTTGAGTCCAAAATCAAAAAGTTTAACGACCTGAGTCCCTATAAGCATTTTCCTTAACCATTTGAGTCCAAATTTCTAACACCATCCATTTTTTCTGTTAGTTTTCTATTAAAAGACTAAAATGCCCCCATCTTCTTCAGTACCCTTATAAAAACCTAAAACCCCCTCTGTTGCAACTCAGGCGTTATACACTCTCTGTTTTCTCTCGAGTACACACCGGTGACCGGAGATTGGAGCTCTGCAACTTCATTATCTCTTCCTCATCTCTTCCTCTTTCTTCATTATCTCTCTCTCTCTGAGATCTGCAACTTCATCTTTACACTCTCTCTCCATAAACACCACCAACAACCATACACCACCATCACCACAATAATCCACCACCATACACCGCCTCTGGCCCCGCCTCCGTCGTCACCATCAGATCCGCCGCCACCATTCCACTGCCGAAAACACCACCAACATTAAAACCCCAACACCACCATCCCACTGATGCCACCTCCGAACACCACACCATCCCCTCGCCGCCACTCCACCGTGAAGATTTGAAGCTTAAACCTACACCGCCGCCTTACTACTGCAGATTCCCCACCATCCCCTTGAAAGTTGATCAATTTCCGTTTCAATTCCTCCCAAAACTCCCAAACAAAGATGGGGGTTCCAGTTCGAACAGCAACAGGGACGATGGGTGTCGATAATCTGAGCGAGAAAGCAGCAAAGATGAGAGAATCACTGAAGCAGAGTCAAACAATCACAGAAAATATGGTTTCTATTTTGGGTTCTTTTGATCACCGTTTGTCTGCTCTTGAAACCGCCATGCGACCCACTCAGGTTTCTGATCTGTTCTCTAATCTAGGATAATTATGCTTGAATTTAAAGTGATTTGAAGTTGTTTGTGTTGGGAATTTTGGATTTGAAGTTGGGTACATCTCCAGTGACCTGCAAATAGAGTTCTGATTACAACTGAATCAATAAATCACAAAAACCTAGAAGTGTCCATCTGGGGGACGATCTGGAGGTTGTGGAGGGACTGAAGGTGGGATTTGACCACCTGCTGAAGAGGTTGTGGTGGTGGTTGTGGTGGTGGTGCAGTGGTGGTGCGATGGTGTTAATGGTGGTGGTAGGGTTAGAGAGAAAGAGATAAGGGAATGTGAAATGTCTGTGCGTGGGTATAAGAATATATATAATTTATTTTATATATAATATTAAAATATTTATGCATTAAAGACTTGTTCTTTATACTCTTGTGCATATAAAACTTGTACTTTGTGTGTAAATGACCAAATTACCCTTGCAGTTAACAAACTTGATGGATGGAGTTAGAAAATTGGACTCAAATGGTTAAGGAAAATGCTTATAGGGACTCAGGTCGTTAAACTTTTTGATTTTGGACTCAACTAGTTAAAACCACCAAAACACAGGGACTCAAAAAGTAATTTACCCAAAAAAAAAGAAAGAAAAAAAAGGCTCAACCGCCTTTTTCCACCGGTGGAATCCAAGAACTATTGTCGCCGCCCGTTATTTTTGTAGATATTGAAAATGAAAATTGAAAATGAAAATTAAACAATGTTTTCAAATGGTAATATACATGTGGGCGGTGGTGGTTTTCATTATGTTTTACTAATTTAAAACTTTGTGCATCATTATTCACAAAGATTTCCTTTCTTTTTCGTTCTAGTCTCTCCTTCTTCTAGACACACACATCTGCCCTTCTACATCCATACCCACCGCTGACACCGTCACTGCCGCCCCGCCAACGCCATTCGCCACTCGCCTGTAACACCCCGTGTTTCGAAAGTCAAAGTCAAGATTGAAGTAAAAGGAAGAAAAGATTGCTAATTGTGATCTGTCACTCCTTGCTCAACTATCGTTTTGACTTCTTTGACTTGTAATCGAATCTATTTATTTATTTGCTTTAGTTGTATTATGTGGAGTATCTATTAATAATCGAGGTTTAATCGCTATTTAATTGCCTGTTTAATCGATCTATCGCTTATCGCTATCGCATCGCAACTCGAGTTATGTGTTCTGGATATTGTTTTACGTGTGTGTGCTATTTATGTGTTATTTGTGCATGTTATGGTATGTTGAGGTGTTAATCGCAATCGCAAATCTATCGCATCGCAAACGCTAAACGCAAGTTAATTATAGTGATTGTATATTAGATATAGTAGTTATGATATTTGTGTAACTAATGGGTAATACTATCGCATCGCTCACTCGAATCGCGTCGCAACGCTCAACACGCAAAACTCGTCGCGCCGAACACTAGGATTGAGTGGCCAACCGATCGAGTGGCCATCCGATCGAATTGTTATCCGATCGAGATGTCACCTGATCGGGCTACCTCCCGATCGGCCGACACCTTCACTACTTTCCTTTTTGGGAAACCCTATAAATACCCACCTGTCACATCATTTGTGATGTGACAGCTCCCTTGTTCGACCAGCCAACCTCAAGCTCTCATTTCTCTCGATTTCTCTCAATTCTTGTAAGTTTTCAACCTAAATCTTGTACTTCTATGATCTACACGCACTTCTTCATCATTTTCACCTTTGAATCTCAACTTTTAACCGTGAAACCACCGAATTTGAGGTGTTCTAGGATGATGTCATCATGGAGTTCTTATGAACTTCAATGTTTGGCTTCATTCCACCAAGAACAACTTAGATCTGAAGGATTTCCACAAGATTAATCAATGTTTTTGCATAAGATCGACACGTATGCATGGTTAAAAGGATTGAGAGAAGGTTTTCCAACTTTCTTTCAACTCTTTTACACTCAATGCACTCAAAACCGATAGAATCGGAGCTTGTTCTGATCTTCTACTCATTCTTGGTGATGTGTTAGTTCCAGATCTGAATTCTATCTAAGAGACTACTGATTTCGAGTTTGAACATGAACAGCCGTCTCGAACCGTGGACCAGTCGGACTAGGGTGATTCCTGTTCGGTCGGATCACTTGGGTCGAGATGGGGTTCCTGTTGTTCAAGAAAGATATCAAAACGTCTCATTCAAAACTACAAAACTTCAAACAGAATCAAGTGTCAAGACGATCAGATCGTTGGGACGGATTGCCATCCGATCGGATTGCCATCCGATCGACCGGCCATCCGATCGGGTCACACTTAGTTCCATACTTGAACTTTTTATTCAAACTTTTCATGAACCTAAATGTTGAACGGATTGCCGCCCGATCGGATAGCCATCCGATCGAACGATCTTCCGATCGTGTGACGTTTTGGAGCTTCGACACTTAATCATTTTCAATTTTCAAAAGAACATCAGTAACTAACGGATTGCCACCCGATCGGATAGCCATCCGACCGAGTGACCGTCCTACTGTGAACTTGTTCTCAACTAAGAAGACTCGCCAATCGGATCGCCGTCCGATCAAACCGCCGTCTGATCGACCGACCTGAAGGGTAGAGATACTTCTCTATTTTCAAAATGCTACAACGAAAACTTCAAAGGACAAACCATCATACACAAACACATCATCACCAAACGAGGTGTCAATCCAATCGAATGGCCATCCGATCGGATTGCCATCCGATCGGATTACCATCCGATCCTTGGTGCACTTGCATCGTTTTACGCGCCGCTCATCGTTTATGCTATCGTTAACTGTTCAGGCTAATTTCTCTCAGCGCTCCCTTCAATCTAAGGCAGTGTTTATTAAGTTAAACGCTATCTGTGAGTATACTCAATCCCTTTTTGCTTTATGCACTTTTGGGTGTTACATACGTTACTCATTCTAAATCACATCGATCACACAATGCAAACACTATTTATACGCTGACCTTTAATGCATGTTATACGTGACTCGATGAATGCCAGTTTGTTATGTTAATACATTGATTGTTGTCTACCTGCCTTAGCAACGGTAGTACTATAGTTTGGACTCAGCACCTATTTACTCAGGTGTTGTTAAGGACAATACTTCACGTGTTCACAGTGGTGGACATGTGATGAGCACTCGCTACTGGGAGTCAACTCGCAGTCATTGGTATTGATAAGATCTTTGTCGATAACTTACATGCTTCACATTATACGTTGTACATGCTGGTTATGCGTAAACGATTTCGAACTCTATTATGCTATTATCAAACTTGTATGCTCACCTTTACTGTCACACCCCAACCGATGGCGGAAACATCGGGGCATGGCACTGAGCGAAACAGATTGTCCAGAAGTTTCCATAACAACTATATTTACCAAGTATTTAAAGCAACATGTCCCATACCATGTCATAAATGATAATACAATTATTACAGAAAAGATCTAGTCAAATTGTTCTGTTCCGACAACTCAGATTTTTATTACAGACAATTGTTTATTGTTGACCTAGGTCTTTCCTAGCCTCGGTTTCACAGCAAAGTAAGCAAATAAGCATCCTAAGCACCTATCACATACGTTAAAGTAAAAGTCAATACACATAGTGTAAAGGTTAGCATACAAGTTTGATAATAGCATATAGAGTTCGAAATCGTTACGCATAACCAGCACGTACACAATGTGAAATGAGGCATGTTAGTTATCGAGAAGAACCTATCGATACCAATGACTACGGGTTGACTGCCCAAGGCAGTTCACGATACATACTCACCACTGTGAGTCATGTAGGTAATTGTCCTTAACAACCCCTGAGTGAACAGGTGCTGAGTCCAAACTAATAGTACTATCGTTGCTAAGGCAGGTAGACAGCATTCCATGTGTAAACATAACAAACAAGCATTAATTAAGTCACGTATAACATGCGGTAACGGTTAGCATTAAAGTATTGCGTAGTGTGTTCGATGTGATTTAGCATAAGTAACGTATGTAACGCCCAAAAGTGTATAAAGCAAAAAAGGGGTCGAGTATACTCACAGCGATTGAGGTAATGGATTGAAGGGAGCGCTAGAGAGTAGGGTTAGCCTGAACAGTTTGATAGTATAACGATAAGCGATGCGTAAAACGAAGCAAGTGTCTGCGGTTCGAGCAGCAGTTCGATCGGATGGTCATCCGATCGGACAGCTGGTCGTTCGAGTGACAGTCCGTTCGGACGGTCGTCCGGTCGTATGACCGTTCGAGTGGATTGTTACTTCCTTTGGGAAGGATGTGTTTGTGTATGATGGCTTGACTTTTGAAGTTTTCGTTGTAGCATTTTGAAAACATAGAAGTATCTCTACCTTTCAGGTCGATCAATCGAACGACCGTTCGATCTGGCGATAGTCCGATAGGTTGGGCACTTCAGCGAGAACAAGTACACAGCAGGTTATCACTCGATCGGACGGTTGTTCGATCGGGTGGCATCCCTTGTGCATTGAATATGTTGAAAATTGTTTAAGTGTTGAAGTTTCGAAACATCACATAGTCGGATGGTCGGTCGATCGAGTGGTAACTCGATCGGACAATAATCCGTTCGGTGTTCTAAAACCCTTGAAGTTTGGTTTGAAAATTTAAAGGTGGGACCAAGGTGCAAGTCGTTCGGATTGGCCGCTCGTTCGGATGGCTGTCCAATCGGACAGTAGTTCGATCGGACGGCACTCCGTCCTGGTCGACATGTTCATCTTACACTTGGTTGTTTTGATTGTTTGTCGTTTTATCGAGACGTTTTGATAACGTTTTAAGCAACAAAAACCTCGTCAATACTTGGTACACCTGATCAGACAGGAATCACCCAAATCCGATCAGTTAACAGTTCGAGATGGTGTTCCATGTTTAACCCGAAATTGGTAGTCTCGTGGATAGAATCCAGATCTTGAACCAACACAACCACAAGAATGAGTAGTAAGTCGGCACAAGCTCCAATTCTATCGGTTTTGAATGCATTGAGTGTAAAAGAGTTGAAAGAAAGTTGGAAAACCATCTTTTAATCCTTTTCATAGTGAATATGTTTAGATCTATGAAAGATCTTTGTTTGTTTATGTGGAAATCAGTTAGATCAAAGTTGTTCTTGGTGGATTGAGGCCAAAACATGAAGTTTTCAAGAACACATGATGATGTCATCCTAGAACACCTTGAATCTTGATGATTTCACTGTTAAAAGTTAAGATTTAAAAGATAAAAAGGTGTAGGAGTGCGTGTAGATTAAGGAAGTACAAGATTTAGGACGAAATCTTACCGGAATCGCGAGAAATCCGAAGAAAAGTGGGGAAGATGAGCTGGTCGGAGGAGAGTTGCCAAAAGTGGAAAGTATGATGGTGACAGGGGGTATTTATAGGGTATCCCAAAGAGGAAAGGGCTGGCCGACCGGGTGGCAGCCCGGTCGAACAGCCTGGCCGAGCGAGCGGCAGATCGATCGAATGGCTGGTCGATCGGCTGGTCACTTGATCGATCAGTCGCTTGGTTCGAGTGTTTGGTGCGACGAGTTTGGCCGTTTCGATTTCGATTGCGAGCGTTTCGATGCGAGAGAATTTCCTAGTCAAATTACTTTTAATCCTAACTACTATATCAACATACAATCATCCTTATTTCATATTCGTTTAGCGTTTGCGATTCGATTGCGATTGGGTTTCGATTGCGTTTCAATTTATCACCACAACAAATTATAAATAAACATGCACAAGTAACACATAAGGCACACACACACGTATAATAATAACCAAAATGCGTAATTCGAGCTGCGAGTGCGATAAGCGATAGCGATAAAGCGATTAATCATGCGATAAATAGCGATTACTATGCGATTATTAATAGATACTCCACATAATACAACTAAAGCGATAATAAAATAGACTAAATTCAAGTCAAAGAAGTCAAAACAGGAATGGAGCAAGGAGTGACAGATCGCAATTAGCATGCTTGTCTTCCTTTGACTTCAATCTTGACTTGGACTTTGACTTCCGAAAACACGGGGTGTTACAGCCTTCCCTAGTTGAGGGAATTTCGTCCCAAAATTAGATTGAAGCCGTAACAAACAACTGCGGGTACTTCGCCTTCATGTCGCTTTCGAGTTCCCAAGTGAACTCTGTGCCTCGTTTGCCTTCCCATCGGACTTTCACAATAGGAATGCTCGAGCGTATGAGCTGCTTGGTTTGGCGATCCATGATTTCGACAGGCTTCTCCACGAAATGTAGTGTTTCGTTTACTTGGAGATCATCGAGAGGTATAATTAAATCATGCTCAGCTAGGCACTTTCGGAGGTTTGACACATGGAAAGTCGGATGGACGTTACTAAGTTCCTCCGGTAGTTCGAGTCTGTAGGCGACTTTTCCGATCCTTTCCAGAATCTTAAAAGGTCCAACATATCGAGGCGCTAGTTTCCCTTTCTTGCCGAATCTGACCACACCCTTCCAAGGTGATACCTTTAGGAGTACGTAGTCGCCAACGTCAAATTCAAGGGGCTTGCGACGTCTATCGGCGTAACTTTTCTGTCGACTTCGAGCTTTCAACAAGTTGTCTCGAATTTGGAGGACTTTGTCAGTCGTTTCTTGCAATAGCTCAGGACCGGTTAATTGCGAGTGACCGATCTCGTGTCATACAATTGGCGATCGACATTTTCTTCCGTATAAACCCTCGAATGGTGCCATTTGTATGCTGGTATGATAGTTGTTGTTATACGAGAATTTGACCAATGGCAGGTAGGCATCCCAATTACCACCGAAATCTATGACACACGAACGGAGCATGTCTTCAAGAGTACGAATCGTTCTCTCAGTCTGACCGTCGATTTGAGGGTGGAATGTGGTACTTAGGTTAAGCGTAGTACCGAGAGCCGCATGAAACATTTCCCACAGTCGCGAGGTAAACCGAGCATCACGGTCAGAGATGATGTCGCGAGGCGTCCCATGTCGACAAATGATCTCGTTGGTGTAGATTCAGGCTAATCGTTCTACGTTGTAGTCTTCCCGTATTGGCAAAAAGTGGGCGGATTTGGTCAAACGGTCAACAACAACCCAAATGTTGTCGTGACCTGATGGCGTGCGCTGAATCTTTGTTATGAAGTCCATGGCTATACTCTCCCACTTCCACATAAGGATTGGGGGTTGTTCGAGTAAACCAGATGGTCTTTTGTGTTTAGCCTTAACCTTTGAGCAAGTCAGGCACTTTCCAACGTAGAGAGCGATATCCCTCTTCATGCCCGGCCACCAGTACTTGTAGCGAAGGTCCTGGTACATCTTGTCGGCACCGGGATGAATATAATATCGGGATTTGTGGGCTTCGTCCATCAAAATCTGTCGCAAATTGGTCCGTTTAGGGATCCAAATTCGGTCCAGAAAGTGGAATATCCCATTCGACTTATTCACTAGCTGGGCTCCATCGTGATAGATTCTTTCCTTCTTCAAAGTGCGTTCATTGAAACAGGCATGCTGGGCTTCGCGGATGAGGGTTTCGAGATTGTATTGGGCTTGGGTATTACGAATGCTGAGCAGATAACTCCGTCTGCTGAGAGCGTCGGCAATGACATTTGCTTTGCCAGGATGATAACGAATCTCACAGTCGTAATCGTTGAGAAGTTCTACCCATCGGCATTGACGCATATTAAGTTCTTTCTTATTAAAGATATGTTGTAGGCTCCTATGATCGGTGAAGATTGTACACTTGGTACCATACAGGTAGTGTCGCCAGATCTTTAATGCAAAAACAACTGCGCCTAGCTCGAGATAATGGGTTGTATAGTTCTTCTCGTGGATTTTGAGCTGACGAGATGCGTAAGCAATAACCTTGTCCCGTTGCATGAGGACACAACCGAGACCAAGGTTCGAGGCATCACAATAGACGATGAAGTCGTCGTTTCCGTCGGGTAAAGTGAGAACAGGAGCATTGCAAAGCATGTGCTTGAGGGTTTGGAAAGCAGACTCTTGTTCGGTTCCCCAAACAAAAGGCTTGTCTTTATGTGTAAGAGCGGTAAGTGGCACAACGATCTTTGAGAATCCTTCGATAAATCGTCGATAATAGCCTGCTAGTCCGAGAAAAGAACGGACTTCAGACGGGTTCTTAGGTGTAATCCAACTCTTAACAGCTTCAATCTTCACGGGATCAACGTGAATACCCTGACTATTGACAATGTGACCCAGGAATTGAACCTCCTCCAGCCAGAATTCACACTTGGAGAACTTGGCGTAGAGTCGATTCCCCTGGAGTAGCTCGAGAACCAAACGTAGATGTTGCGCATGTTCGGCTTTCAACTTGGAATAGATCAAGACATCTTCGATGAACACGATGACGAAACGATCGAGATATGGCTTACACACGCGATTCATCAGATCCATGAAACCGTGGGTGCGTTGGTTAAACCAAAAGGCATAACAACGAATTCGTAATGGCCATAACGGGTGCGAAACGCGGTTTTGGGTATATCCTCCTCTTGAATGCATAGCTGGTGATAGCCTGAACGTAGATCGATCTTTGAGAAACACGTAGCACCTTGTAGCTGATCAAACAGATCATCAATGCGAGGCAGGGGATAGCGATTCTTGATAGTTAGCTTATTCAATTCCCGATAGTCGATGCACATCCTGAATGCCCCATCCTTCTTTTTAACGAAAAGGACTGGCGTGCCCCAAGGAGAGGTGCTCGGGCGAATGAGGCCTTTCTCAAGTAATTCCTGGAGCTGACTCGAGAGTTCACGCATTTTGGAGGGAGCGAGTCGGTAAGGAGCTTTGGCAACAGGGTTGGCTCGAGGAATGAGGTCGATACGAAAGTCGATATCACGACTTGGCGGGAGTCCGGGAAGATCCTCAGGAAAAACATTAGGAAATTCTCGAACCACAGGAACATCTTTCATTTCTGTCTTTCCTTTCTTTTCCTTCTCCGCTACTACAATGTTAGCCAAGAAAGCTCTGTATTCCTTGCGGAGATACTTGCTACCTTGGACACACGACATGAGCTTGAGACCCTTCGGAGCAGTTTCGCCATAAACACATAGTACATCACCATTCGCGAGCGAGAATCAGATCATCTTATCGAAGCACACAACTTCAGCATGGTTTTCGCGAAGATAGTCCATGCCTACTATGACGTCAAAACTTCCGAGTTGCATCGGAATAAGGTCAATTGGGAAGATGTGATAGTTGAGCTCAAGATTACAATCACGAAGAACATAATTTACTGCGACGGTTCTTCCAGTGGTGACTTCAACATCGAAAGTCGAGGAGAGATGGGAGCGTTTACGACTAAGGAGCTTCTCGAATTCAAACAACACAAAGCAGTTATCGGCTCCAGTATCAAACAAACATGAAGCATAAATACCATTTACAAGGAACGTACCATTGACCACGTTGTTGTCAGCTTGGGCTTGGCGCACATTGATTTTGAAGGTTCTGGTGTGGGCGGCTTGTTACTGTTGCTGATGAGGTTGCTGCTGCTGAGGCTCTTGTTTCACAACCCTGTTTGGACACATGTTCGCAAAGTGGTTGGGATCACCACATGCGAAGCAGACTCTGGCGTTGATCGCGGGTGCCTGAGCCACTTGTTGGCCTTGTGGGGCTGGGAGCAGAGCTTGATGAGCAGTGGCTTGAATCTGTGCTTGGCGGGGACCAGTATGGCAATTGGCGGTAAAGTGGCCGTACATGCTGCAGTGCGCGCAAAAACGGCAAGTTAGACCCACCGGGTGATGATAAGAACATGTTGGGCAGGCAGGGTGAGGGCCCGTGTATGCACGCTTTGCAGGCGGTGCATAGGTAACTGGTTCTGGACGGCGTTGAGATTGCTGCTGAGCCGGTACGACTTGAAGTGGAGCAGCGGTGGTAGTGACAGCACAGTTCTTGTTGCTGGAGCTGCTGTTATTGTTCTTCTTCTTGCGGCATGAGACTTTCGATGATTGAGCGGCGGCGGTTTCAGTGGATGGTGCGGCGGTGACTTGATGCAGGTTCTTTGATGTTTTATCCCAGAAACCAGCTTTTACTCGCTTGTCGTTGATTTCAGCGGCAAGCAAGTAAGTTTCTTCGATCATCGCTGTCTTTGCGGCATGCACAAAATCTGCAAAACAGTCGGGTAGAGCTCGAATGTACTTTTTGATTGCCATGTCGGGCGTCTTCACTTGATCGGGACAGATGATGCTGAGCTGCTTAAAACGACCAGTCAGGGCAGCGTTGTCACCTTCTTTCTGCTGAATGTGCCAGAACTCGTCCTCCAGTTTCTGGCGCTCATGGGGAGGGCAGAACTCTTCGAGCATAACGTTCTTCAACTCGTCCCATGACAAACCATATGCTGCATCATTTCCGCGCTTGTTCCTTTAGGCCGTCCACCAGTCTAGAGTGTGGGACTGGAAGACGCCGGTCGCGTTCAGTGTGCGGAGATTATCAGGACATCCGCTCTGTCGCAGGGTGACTTCGATTGAGTCAAACCATTGAAACAAAGCCGTAGGGCCTTCTTCGCCGGTGAACTCTTTCGGTCCACATGCCTTGAACTGTTTGAAGCTAAAAGAAGCTTTGGGAGTTTCAGTTCTGGATTCCTCAGACGATTTGCTCATGTTTTCGTACAGTTCACTGACAACTTGGGGTACAACCTTTGCCATTTGCTTAGTGATCATGGCAGCGAGGCGTTTGTCTGCTTGCTTTCGGCGGGCGTCTCGGGTAGCCTGAGATCCAGATGACGACATTGTCTGCAACAGACATCGCCACAGGACTCAACACAATATAATTGATTCTCACCTCACACGCCTAATACTACTAAAGCTCAGGAACACGTATAATCACGTAAGCACATAATCACAGATTCACATAAGCACGGAAGCACAAAATCACGTAAGGCACAGAAGCACAAAAGAGCACATAAGACACAGAATCACAGAAGCACTTAAGCACATAATCTCATGTTTCACCTAGAAGCACCTGGGAGCATATAGACACACGTAGAGCATTCTGACTGCCCTAGAATACAGGATCCTATCATTTAAAATCGACGCTCGCAGGCTTTTTGCTACGAGGGTGGGCGTACAGTGATTATCATAGCGTATAGTATAGTATAATCGATTAACTAAGCAAACGTTAGGGCGTAAGGTCGTTCCTCATAGTAGTAGTAGTAGCGATTTGTCAGCGTTTTGAGGTAGGTAAGCAATGCGGGTCGTGCGTGTCGATCAAAGTGAAAGTGAAAATCGAATAAGTCTCCAAACTTAAAACACATAAACAGGTAAATACACATATATACACATAAAATCGATGAATCATCAGAGTTAGCAGTTGCGGGTTCAGAATCGAAACACATAAAAATCGAGAAATAGATCGTCAGCGGCTATTAGACATTGACTATCCAAAGTGATTCGACTATTCTCAAGGACTTGTTGTACCCACCTTGACCTTTAGGATTGTGCTTTTACCTCGAATCTTGGGCTCAGCACACATCACTCCAGTCATATCGTGACTTCAAGTCGTTGGAGTCCGTCGAGACTTTGGTGAGAGTTTTGTAAATCCAAGTAAAGGTCGGAACAAGTCGTCAAGGTTAGGGTTTCGCCCCTGGCTTAACAACTTCGTTCCTGTTTTGATAAAATAAAAGAGAATTATGCGTCAAAGTATGGATTTCACTCCTATTTTAACGCAATTTCTCGTGTCTATGGATGAAAATGTGGGTTGAACAAGCAGTTTGGTCGAGAGTTTGCGGTTTTCACACCTAATCTCGACTTAATCGCTCATTCTTATTTGAAAATTCGAGTGCAGTGATAGAGTAGCGTAGGCGAGATCAATAGAAAATAGCGAGTAAGTTCACACATAATCCCTACTGGACATGCACGAGTCGGTTTGTTGGTTCCTAACTATAGACTAGGTCTCTAAGACATCGACCCAGACTAGGTCGAGTCTTGCCTAATTCCCTATAGTTATGGCTCTGATACCAATCTGTCACACCCCAACCGATGGCGGAAACATCGGGGCATGGCACTGAGCGAAACAGATTGTCCAGAAGTTTCCATAACAACTATATTTACCAAGTATTTAAAGCAACACGTCCCATACCATGTCATAAATGATAATACAATTATTACAGAAAAGATCTAGTCAAATTGTTCGGTTCTGACAACTCAGATTTTTATTACAGACAATTGTTTATTGTTGACCTAGGTCTTTCCTAGCCTCGATTTCACAGCAAAGTAAGCAAATAAGCATCCTAAGCACCTGTCACATACGTTAAAGTAAAATTCAATACACATAGTGTAAAGGTGAGCATACAAGTTTGATAATAGCATATAGAGTTCGAAATCGTTACGCATAACTAGCACGTACACAGTGTGAAATGAGGCATGTTAGTTATTGACATGAACCTATCGACACCAATGACTGCGGGTTGACTGCCCAAGGCAGTTCGCGATACATACTCACCACTGTGAGTCATGTAGGTAATTGTCCTTAACAACCCCTGAGTGAACAGGTGCTGAGTCCAAACTAATAGTACTATCGTTGCTAAGGCAGGTACACAGCATTCCATGTGTAAACATAACAAATAAGCATTCATTAAGTCACGTATAACATGCGGTAACGGTTAGCGTTAACGTATTGTGTAGGATCTAGTGCACCAACATATTGCGTAGTGTGTTCGATGTGATTTAGCATAAGTAACGTATGTAACACCCAAAAGTGTATAAAGCAAAAAGGGATCGAGTATACTCACAGCGATTGAGGTAATGGATTGAAGGGAGCGCTAGAGAGTAGGGTTATCCTGAACAGTTTGATAGTATAACGATAAGCGATGCGTAAAACGAAGCAAGTGTCTGTGGTTCAAGCAGTAGTTCGATCGGATGGTTATCCGATCGGACAGCTGGTCGTTCGAATGACAGTCCGTTCGGAAGGGTCGTCCGGTCGGATGACCGTTCGAGTGGATTGTTACTTCCTTTGGGAAGGATGTGTTTGTGTATGATGGCTAGACTTTTGAAGTTTTCGTTGTAGCATTTTGAAAACATAGAAGTATCTCTACCTTTCAGGTCGATCGATCGAACGACCGTTCAATCGGGCGACAGTCCGATAGGTTGGGCACTTCAGCAAGAACAAGTTCACAGTAGGTTGTCACTCGATCAGACGGTTGTTCGATCGGGTGGCATCCCTTGTGCATTGAACATGTTGAAAATTGTTTAAGTGTTGAAGTTTCGAAACATCACATAGTCAGGTGGTCGGTCAATCGAGTGGTAACTCGATCGGATGGCAATCCATTCGGTGTTCTAAAACCCTTGAAGTTTGGTTTAAAAACTTAAAGGTGGGACCAAGGTGCAAGTCGTTCGGATTGGCCGCTCGTTCGGATGGCTGTCCGATCGGACAGTAGTTCGATCGGACGGCACTCTGTCCTGGTCGACCTGTTTGTCTTACACTTGGTTGTTTTGATTGTTTGTCGTTTTATCGAGACGTTTTGATAACGTTTTAAGCAACAAAAACCTCGTCAATACTTGGTACCCCTGATCGGACAGGAATCACCCAAATCTGATCAGTTAACTGTTCAAGACGGTGTTGCTTGTTTAACCCGAAATTGGTAGTCTCGCGGATAGAATCCAGATCTTGAACCAACACAACCACAAGAATGAGTAGTAAGTCGGCACAAGCTCCGATTCTATCGGTTTTGAATGCATTGAGTGTAAAAGAGTTGAAAGAAAGTTGGAAAACCATCTTTCAATCCTTTTCATAGTGAATATGTTTAGATCTATGAAAGATCTGGAAATCGGTTAGATCTAAGTTGTTCTTGGTGGATTGAGGCCAAAACGTGAAGTTCTCAAGAACACATGATGACGTCATCCTAGAACACCTTGAATCTTGATGATTTCACGGGGTTAAAAGTTAAGATTTAAAAGATAAAAAGGTGTAGGAGTGCGTGTAGATTAAGGAAGTACAAGATTTAGGACGAAATCTTACCGGAATCGCGAGAAATCCGAAGAAAAATGGGGAAGATGAGCTGGTCGGAGGAAAGTTGACAAAAGTGGAAAGTATGATGGTGACAGGGGGTATTTATAGGGTATCCCAAAGAGGAAAGGGCTGGCCGATCGGGTGGCAGCCCGGTCGAACAGCCTGGCAGATCGAGCGGCAGCTCAATCGAACGGCTGGTCACTTGATCGATTAGTCGCTTGGTTCGAGTGTTTGGTGAGACGAGTTTGGCCGTTTCGATTTCGATTGCGAGCGTTTCGATGCGATAGAATTTCCTAATCAAATTACTTTTAATCCCAACTACTATATCAACATACAATTATCCTTATTTCGTATTCGTTTAGCGTTTGCGATTCGATTGCGATTGGGTTTCGATTACGTTTCGATTGATCACCACAACAAATTATAAATAAACATGCACAAGTAACACATAAGGCACACACACACGTATAATAATAACCAAAATGTGTAATTCGAGTTGCGAGTGCGATAAGCGATAGCGATAAAGCGATTAATCATGCGATAAATAGCGATTACTATGCGATTATTAATAGATACTCCACATAATACAACTAAAGCGATAATAAAATAGACTAAATTCAAGTCAAAGAAGTCAAAACAGGAATGGAGCAAGGAGTGACAGATCGCAATTATCAATCTTGTCTTCCTTTGACTTCAATCTTGACTTGGACTTTGACTTTCGAAAACACGGGGTGTTACATTTACGCTATGTGTATTGACCTTTATTTTAACGTATGTGATAGGTGTTTAAAAGCATAGGATGTTGCTTACCTGCTTTTGTGGAATCAAGTAGGACCGAGAGTCTAGAAACAAAGACAATTTATATTTTATTTGAATCTGAGTTGTCGGAACATGTTTGTTTTGAGAATATCTATTTTTTGTATTAATTAGATTACTTAATGGGTTATGGTATGGGACATAATATTTACTATTCGGTAATTTAGTCATTATGGAATTTCTCTTGACAATTTGTTTCGCTCAGTGCCATGCCCCGATGTTTACGTCATCGGTTGGGGTGTGACAGATTGGTATTAGAGCCATAACTATAGGGAATTAGGTAAGACTCGACCTAGTCCGGGTCGATGTCTTAGAACGACCTAGTCTATAGTCTAAGTACCAACAGACCGACTTGTGCATGCCCAGTAGGGGTTTTGTACGAGCCTACTCGCTATTTCTCGCTCGAACTCGCTGTACACTACACACTTGCGCGAACATCGCATACTACAGTTCCACGCAAGATCAGCCTTTCCTAAGGCTGATTACACACACAAATGAATGATCTGGTTAAGACTAGGTGTGAAAACCGCAAACTCTCGACCAGATTACTCGTTCGAATTTCTATTTTTACTATAAAACAAGAGAATTTGCGTTGAATTAGGAGTGAAATCCATACTTCGACGCAAATCTCCTTATCAATCTCGTGATTTTATCACACAAACAGGAACGTAGTCGCTAAGTTAGGGGTGGAACCCGAACCTTGATGACTCGTTCTACACTCTAATGTGGTTTTACAAAACTCTCACCAAAGTCTTGACGGACTCCAACGACTTGAAGTCACACTGTTACTGGAAGGATGCGTGCCGATCGCTCGAATCGAAGCGAGAGCACAGTCCCGAAGGCCAAAGTGTGCACTAAAAGTCCTTGTGAATAGTCGAATCACTTTGGGTAGTCGACGTCTATCTAGCCAAGACGATCTATCCTCGAATTTTATGTGTTTCGATTCTAGAATCGCCGCAGCCAACTCTGTGATTTATCAATTTTATGTGGATTTTATGTGTTTTTAACATGTCTCAATTTTGGTGATTTATTCGTTTTCCCTGTTCATTTCGATCAACACGCACAACTCGCATTGCACATCTACCTCAAAACGCTAGAAAATCGCTGGTCATTATTCGCAATCGCTGTTCGATACTCGCAATCGCTGTATTTAATCACTATACATGCTGTGAAGGATAGGTAATACGTGCAACATATAGTTAGGTTTCTGTATTCTGACTGCTTTATGTGCTACTGTGTCTTACGTGCCTATATGTTTCTGTGCCCTACGTGTTATGTGATTTTGTGATTATGAGTTTATGTGCCTATATGATTGATGTGTTCCTGAGCTTTATGGTAAATTGCTAGACTATACTAGGAATAATCGAATAGTGTTTTGAGTCCTATGGCGCTGTCTGTTGCAGACAATGTCGTCATCTAGATCCCTACACTCACGAGCTGCTAGGCGTAAGCACGCCGACAAGCGACTTGCTTCTCTCATCGCCAATCAAATCGCTAAAGTCATTCCTCAGATCGTGAGTGAACTGAACAAAAATGCAAGCAAGTCTTCTGAAGAGTCCAGGACCGATACTCCCAAAGCTGCTTTCAGCTTCAAACAGTTCAAAGCCTGCGGAGCGAAAGAGTTTACTGGTGAAGATGGTCCTACTGCCATGTTCCAATGGTTTGATTATATCGAAGTCACCTTGTGCCAGAGTGGCTATCCTGACAATCTTCGCACTCTGAATGCAACCGCGTCTTCCAGTCCCGCGCTTTAGACTGGTGGACGGCTGAGAGAAACAAACACGGAAATGATGCAGCTTACGGGCTATTATGGGATGAGTTGAAGGACGTGATGATGGAAGAGTTCTGCCCTCCCCATGAGCGCCAAAAGTTGGAGGATGAATTCTGGAACATTAAGCAGAAAGATGGTGACAACGCTGGTTTGACTGCGCACTTCAAGCAGTTGAGTATAATCTGTCTAGATCAAGTCAAGACGCCCGAAATCGCCATCAAGAAGTATATCCTCGCTCTTCCGGATTGCGTGGCTGATTTCGTTCAAGCTGCAAAGATGTCAACGATTGAAGAAACCTATTTGCTCGCTGCTGAGATCAACGACAAGCGAATCAAGTCTGGTGTCTGGGATAAAGCTCTCAAGAATCTGCATCAAGCTACCACTATTTCAACCGCTGAAACCGCCACCACTCCTCAGTCATCCAAGCTCTCAAGACACAAGAGAAAGGACAACAGCAGTTCCAGCAACAAGAACTGCGCTGTGACCAATGTTGCCCCGCTCCAATCAGTTCCAGCTCCTCAGCAACAACAACACCGCTAAGTAGTGGCCCCGGTTACCAACGCACCACCGGCAAAGCGTGCGTATACTGGTCCTCATCCGGTTTGCCCTACTTGTACTTATGACCACCCAGTGGGAATCGCCGGCAGATACGGTGCACATTGCAACATGTACGGCCACTTCACCGCCAACTGCCGTACATGTCCACGTCAAAACCCTGCTCCAACCCAAGGTCAAGCTCCTGCTCATCAAGCTCTACTTGCTGCTCCTCAAGGCCATCAAGCGGCTCATGCACCCGCGGTCAATGCTAGAGCTTGCTATGCGTGTGGTGATCCCAACCACTTCGCCAACATGTGCCCGAATCGAGTGGTCAAGCAAGAGCCACAACAGCAGCGGCCCCAGCAGCAGCCTCAGCAACAGCAGCAGCAGCAGCAACAACCAGCAGCCCGCGGACGCGCATTCAACATTAATGCCCGCCAGGCCCAAGCCGATAACAATGTGGTCAATGGTACGTTCCTTGTGAATGGTATATATGCTACGTGTTTATTTGATACTGGAGCAGATAACTGTTTTATATCGTTTAAATTCGATAAGCTCCTCAATTGTAAGCGCGCTCATCTCCCCTCGACGTTCGATGTTGAAGTTGCCACCGGAAGAACCGTCGCCGTCAATTATATTCTTCGTGATTGTACTCTCGAGCTCAACAATCACGTCTTTCCTATCGACCTTATTCCGATGCAGCTAGGTAGTTTTGACGTCATAGTAGGCATGGACTTTCTTCGTGAAAACCATGCTGAAGTTGTTTGCTTCGATAAGATAATTCGATTCTCCCTCGCTAATGGTGATCAATTGTGTGTTTATGGTGAAGTAGCGTCGAAGAAACTCCAACTCATGTCGTGTGTCCAGGCTAGCAAGTATCTCCGCAAGGAATACCAAGCTTTCTTGGCACACATTGTAGTAGCGGAGAAGGAAAAGAAAGGTAATCCGGGAATAAAAGATGTCCCCGTTGTTTGTGAATTCCCTAACGTGTTTCCTGATGATCTACCCGGTCTACCACCCGCTCCTGATATCGACTTCCGAATTGACCTCATTCCTGGAGCCAACCCTGTTGCTAAAGCGCCGTATCGTCTCGCTCCTTCTGAAATGCGCGAACTCTCGAGTCAGCTCCAGGAACTTCTTGATAAAGGATTTATTCGCCCTAGCACCTCTCGATGGGGCGCGCCTGTCCTTTTCGTCAAAAAGAAGGATGGTTCATTCAGAATGTGCATCGACTATAGGGAGTTGAATAAGTTGACAATCAAGAATCGCTATCCCTTGCCCCGAATCGATGATTTATTTGATCAGCTACAAGGTGCTACATGTTTTTCTAAGATCGATCTACGTTCAGGCTATCATCAATTACGCATTCAAGAAGAGGATATTCCCAAAACCGCGTTTCGAACCCGCTATGGTCACTATGAGTTCGTTGTCATGCCTTTTGGTTTGACCAACGCTCCTGCAGTCTTCATGGATCTGATGAATCGAGTGTGCAAACCCTTCCTTGATCACTTCGTAATCGTATTCATCGACGATATCCTGATCTATTCCAAGTTAAAAGCCAAACACTCGCAGCATCTACGTTTGGTTCTTGAGTTACTCCAGGGAAACCGTCTCTACGCCAAATTCTCCAAGTGTGAATTTTGGCTGGAGGAGGTCCAATTCATGGGTCACATTGTCAATAGTCAAGGTATCCACGTTGACCCTGCGAAGATCGAAGCTGTTCAGAGTTGGGTTACACCCAAGAATCCGTCTGAGGTTCGCTTTTTTCTCGGGCTGGCAGGCTATTATCGCCGTTTCATTGAAGGTTTCTCCAAAATCGCCGTGCCGCTTACCTCCCTTACGCATAAGGTTAAACCTTTTGTTTGGGGAACCAAACAGGAGGAAGCCTTTCAAACCCTCAAGACCATGCTTTGTAATGCTCTCGTGCTCTCATTGCCCGACGGAAACGACAATTTCGTAGTTTACTGCGATGCCTCGAACCTTGGTCTTGGTTGTGTTCTCTTGCAACGAGACAAGGTTATCGCGTACGCTTCTCGACAGCTCAAGATCCACGAGAAGAACTACACCTCACACGACCTCGAGCTTGGCGCAGTTATTTTTGCATTAAAGATTTGGCGACACTACCTTTATGGTACCAAGTGTATGATCTTCACCGATCATAGGAGCCTATAACATATCTTTGACCAGAAGGAACTTAATATGCGTCAACGCCGGTGGGTAGAACTACTCAACGATTACGATTGTGAGATTCGTTACCATCCAGGTAAAGCAAACGTTGTTGCCGATGCTCTCAGTCGACGAAGCTACTTGCTTAGCGTTCGTAATTCCCAAGCCTAGTTTAATCTCGAAGCTCTTATCCGTGACGCGCAGCATGCTTGTTTTACCGAGCGAACTTTGAAGAAGGAAAGAATTCTAAACGATGGTGCTCAACTCGAGAATAAATCGAATGGTATCTTTCATTACTTGGATCGGATTTGGATCCCCAAGCGTATGAACTTGCGACAACTTCTGATGGACGAAGCCCACAAATCTAGATATTCTATTCATCCCGGTGCCGACAAGATGTACCAGGACATGCGCTACAAGTACTGGTGGCCAGGCATGAAGAAGGATATCGCAATCTATGTTTCGAAATGCCTGACCTGTTCCAAGGTCAAGGCTGAGCATCAAAGACCCTCTGGTTTACTCGTTCAACTCGAGATCCCGATGTGGAAATGGGAGAGTATAGCTATGGACTTTATAACGAAACTTCCGCGTACTCAATCTGGTCATGATAGCATTTGGGTTGTGGTTGACCGTTTAACCAAGTCAGCTCACTTCCTGCCGATACGAGAAGACTTTAAGGTAGAAAGATTAGCCCGAATCTACACCAACGAGATCATTAGTCGACATGGGACGCCTCGTGACATCATCTCTGACAGTGGCGGTTGGTTTACCTCGCGTTTTTGGGAATCGTTTCAATCTGCTCTCGGTACTACTCTTAATCTAAGTACCGCTTTCCATCCCCAAACCGACGGTCAGACTGAAAGAACGATCCGCACCCTTGAAGACATGCTCCGTTCGTGTGTCATAGATTTCGGTGGTAATTGGGACGCGTACTTACCTTTGGTCGAATTCTCATAGAATAACAGTTATCATTCTAGCATACAAATGGCACCATTTGAGGCTTTATTCGGAAGGAAATGTCGATCGCCTATTGTGTGGCACGACATCGGAGACGCGCAAATTACCGGTCCCGAGCTGTTGCAAGAAACGACATACAAAATCCTCCAAATTCGATACAACCTGTTGAAAGCTCGGAGCCGACAAAAAAGTTACGCTGATAGACGCCGCAAGCCCCTTGAATTTGACGTTGGCGATCACGTACTCCTAAAGGTTGCACCTTGGAAGGGGGTGGTCAGATTCGGCAAGAAAGGAAAGCTCGCGCCTCGCTATGTTGGACCCTTTAAGATCCTGGAAAGGATTGGAAAAGTGGCCTACAGACTCGAACTACTAGAGGAACCGAGTAACGTCCACCCGACTTTCCACGTTTCGAACCTCAGAAAGTGCTTGGCCGACCAAGAATTACATGTCCCTCTTGAGGACTTGCAAGTGGACGAAACATTACACTTCGTAGAAAAGCCTGTCGAGATCGTGGGACGAGTGTAACACCCCGTGTTTTCACAAGTCAAAGTCAAAGTCAAGGTCTGAGTCAACGACCGATTTCGTGCAACTTGACTTGTAGAAATGTCTTTATTTTATTTGTATTATGTGGAGTAAGTGTCGTTCATTACAATAATCGAATTGTGTTAATCGTTATTCGACCGATCTACGACTGTGAACAATAGGAAGTAACAATGCGATAAAGTTAATCAACTAATAATCAAGCTATGTTAATCGAATCGACATCAACTCGTAACTCGAACTATGTATTTTACTTGTTGTTTATACGTGTGTGTGTGCCTTACGTGTTACCTGTGCATGTTTATCTATGTTGTGATGTGATGATCAAGCGAACTCAATCGAAACTCGAAATCTAACTCGAAATGTAATCGAACTCGAACTCAAATCATGATCGAATTAGGACAGATAGTGGAAAATAGATTACGCAAGGTACGAAGTATTTGGGACTAAAAAGTAATTTTACTTGGAAACCCTATCAAATCGAACCGCTCGCAATCTGAATCGAAACACCAAAACTCGTCACATCGAAAGCTTGAACCAAGCACCATCCGTTCGGATTGCCATTCGACCGGATAAGCCATCCGATCGAATAGCCATCCGACCGGATAGCCACTTGATGAAGGATGACAGGTGCCATCTGACCGAACCTCCATTCGACCGGACAGTCACCCAGGCGATATGCTATTCGACCGAACAACCCTTTCCCCTTTTGGCATCCTATAAATACCCCTGTCATTGTCATTCTTTCCACTTTTGGAAATCCCTATTCGACCAGCACGCTTAACTCAACCTTTTCTCAGATTTCTCTCAATCCAGGTAAGATCTCGCCCTAAATCTTGTACTTTCTTGATCTACATGCACTCCTACACATTTCTGTCTTTTAAATCTTAACTTTTAACCATGAAATCACTAGATTTCGGGTGTTCTAAGGTGATGTCATCATGTGTTCATTAAGAACTTCATGCTTCGACCTCAACCCACCTAGAACAACGTAGATCTAGCCGATTCCCACAATAGATCTTGTAAAGATCTTGACACAAATATGGAGAAAAAGAATTGAAAGATGGTTTTAACTTTCTTTCAACTCTTTTGCACTCCAAGTACCCAACACAAATAGGATCCGACCATGAATTAGTCTTCTACTCAATTATTAGCGTTGTACTAGTTCAAGATCCGGATTCTACTCACGAGACTATTAACTTCGGGTTAACCAAGAACAACTGCCTCAAGCCGGTAACCGGCCAGGCTAGGGTGATTCCTGGTCGGGTTGGTCAACTGGGTTGAACTAGGGGTTCCGTTGGCTAACACGTTGTCAAAGTGACTCGACATAACGACAAACCTTCAAAACGACCAAGTGTAGAACGAACAGGACAATCGGAACGGATTGCCATTCGACCGGATTACCATCCGACCGGATAGGCCACCCGAACGAATTGCCATCCGAACGGATTACACTTGGGTCCCACCTCTACACAATCTTAATTAAAGTTGAGTATTGAACGAATTGCAATCCGACCGAACGACCATTTAGAAGGATTACTCTTCGGATCATGAGATACTAAGACTTTAAAAGACTTAACAATTTCCAACGTATTCCATTGCACGAATCGCCATCCGATCGAATTGCCATTCGATCGAATGACACTTCAGTAGTAATCTAGTTTTCAATAAGTAACCTCATCACTAAGTCACCGATCGACCGGATGACCATTCGAATGAATTGCCATCCGCACGGCGAGTCATCCGATCGAACGGCTTGAAGGATAGAGATACTTAAATGTTTTCTAAATGCTACAACGAAAACTTCAAAGGTCAAGCCATCATACACATCCTTAGCAAAGGAAGAAACAATCCACTCGAATCGTCATCCGAACGGATTGCCATCCGCACGAATGACCACCCGAACGGATTACCATCCGCACGGATTACTGTCCGATCGGATTACCATCCGATCGAACTACCATCCGACCCATCTTCAATTGTTTTGTTTCCTTATTGTTACGCTACCAAATCTATTCAGGCTAACCGTACTCGCTAAGCGCTCCCTTCAATCCATAAATCACTGTGAGTATACTTGATCTCTTTTTGCTTTTAGCACTTTTGGGTGTTACATACGTTACGAATATTCAAACTACAACTATCACACTACTCAAACTATTTGAACGCTAACCGTTAATGCATGTTATACGTGGCTTATGAATGCTTGTTTGTTATGTTTACACATGGAATGCTGTCTACCTGCCTTAGCAACGATAGTACTATAGTTTGGACTCAGCACCCGTTCACACGGGGGTTGTTAAGGATCTTTTACTTGCATGGATTACAGTGGTAATCATGTATTGCGAACTGCCTCGAGCAGTCAACCCGCAGTCATTGGTATCGATGGATCTATGTCGATAACTAACGTGCTTCATTTCACTATGTGTACGTGCTGGTTATGCGTAAATGAATTCGAACTCTATATGCTATTATCAAACTTGTATGCTCACCTTTACATTATATGTATTGACTTTATTTTAACGTATGTGACAGGTGCTTAGGAAGTTTACATGTTTAGCATGCTGTGAACTTGAGGCTAGGAAAGGTCTAAGATGCTCTCTGTGCCGTGATGAAATTGAAGCTAGGAATGGAGGTCCTAGAAACCAATAAATAAACTATTTTGTTTGAATCTGAGTTGTCGGAACAAGAATATTTGCCTAGATATTATCTGTAATAATTTATTTACTATTTAAGACATGGCATGGGACATGTTAATTTAAATTGAATGGTAATGATAGTTGTTATGGAAACTTCTGGACAATCTGTTTCGCTCAGTGCCATGCCCCGATGATTCCGCCATCGGTTGGCATGTCTTGATCTATTCCAAATCGAAAGCCGAACACGCGCAACATCTACGTCTGGTTCTCAAGTTACTCCAGGGGAACCAACTCTATGCCAAATTCTCTAAGTGTGAATTTTGGTTAGGGGAAGTTCAATTTCTGGGGCACATTGTTAATAGTCAGGGTATTCACGTCGATCCTGCGAAGATTGAAGCTGTCAAGAGCTGGGTTACACCTAAGAATCCGTCTGAAGTCCGTTCTTTCCTCGGACTAGCGGGCTATTATTGACGTTTTATCGAAGGATTCTCAAAGATCGCTGTACCACTTACCTCTCTCACGCATAAAGACAAGCCTTTTGTTTGGGGAACTAAACAAGAGACTGCCTTTCAAACCCTCAAGCGCATGCTTTGCAATGCTCCTGTTCTCACATTGCCCGACGGAAACAATGATTTCATTTTCTACTGTGATGCTTCCAACCTTGGTCTTGGTTGCGTTCTCATGCAACGGGACAAGGTCATAGCTTACGCATCTCGTCAACTCAAAATCCACGAGAAGAACTATACAACCCATGATCTCGAGCTAGGCGTGGTTGTTTTTGCATTAAAGATTTGGCGACACTACCTGTATGGTACTAAGTGTACGATCTTCACCGATCATAGGAGCCTGCAACATATCTTTAATCAGAAGGAGCTTAATATGCGTCAACGCCGATGGGTAGAACTTCTCAACGATTACGACTGTGAGATTCGTTATCACCCAGGCAAGGAAAATGTTGTTGCCGACGCACTTAGCAGACGAAGCTATCTGCTTAGCACTCGTAATGTTCAAGCCCAACACAACCTCGAAACTCTCATCCGTGACGCTCAACATGCATGTTTTAACGAACGCACCCTGAAGAAAGAAAGGATCTACCACGATGGAGCCCAGCTTGTGAGCAAATCAAATGGGATATTCCACTTTTTAGACCGAATTTGGATTCCCAAGCGAACCAACCTGCGACAGATTCTGATGGACGAAGCTAACAAATCCCGGTATTCTGTTCATCCCGGAGCTGACAAAATGTACCAGGATCTTCGTTATAAGTACTGGTGGCCGGGTATGAAAAGGGATATCGCTCTCTACGTCGGCAAATGCCTAACTTGTGCTAGAGTCAAGGCTGAACATCAAAGACCCTCTGGCTTACTTGAACAACCACCAATTCCCATGTGGAAGTGGGAAAGTATAGCTATGGATTTCATAACCAAGCTACCACACACGTCATCAGGTCACGACAGCATTTGGGTTGTAGTCAACCGTTTGACTAAATCAGCTCACTTTCTGCCTATACGAGAAGACTACAAGGTAGAACGATTAGCCCGAATCTACACCGACGAGATCATTTGTAATCATGGGACGCCTCGTGACATCATCTCTGATTGTGACGCTCGGTTTACTTCGCGACTATGGGAAACATTTCAAACGGCACTTGGTACAACGCTTAATCTAAGTACCGCTTTCCACCCTCAAACTGACGGTCAGACTGAAAGAATGATTCGTACACTTGAAGACATGCTCCGTTCGTGTGTTTTAGACTTCGGTGGTAATTGGGATAAATACTTGCCGTTAGTCGAATTTTCGTATAACAACAGCTACCATTCTAGCATCCAAATGGCACCATTCGAGGCATTATATGGGAGAAGATGTCGATCGCCTATTGTGTGGCACGAGATCGGTCACTCGCAACTAACCGGTCCGGAGCTACTACAAGAAACGACAGACAAAATTTTCCAAATACGAGACACCCTAGTGAAAGCTCGGGATCAACAGAAAAGTTACGCCGATAAAAAGCGCAAGCCCCGAGAATTTGGCGTTGGTGACTACGTACTCCTAAAGGTATCACCTTGGAAGGGCGTAGTCCGATTCGGCAAGAAAGGGAAACTCGCGCCTCGATATGTTGGACCTTTTAAGATCCTGGAAAGGATCGGAAAAGTCGCCTACAGACTCGAACTATCGGAGGAACTTAGTAACGTCCACCCGACTTTCCATGTGTCAAACCTCCGAAAGTGCATAGCCGACCATGACTTACATGTTTCTCTAGACGATCTGCAAGTGAACGAAACATTACACTTCGTGGAAAAGCCTGTCGAAATCATGGATCGCCAAACCAAGCAGCTCAGGCGCTCACGCATTCCTATTGTAAAGGTCCGATGGGAAGGCAAGCGAGGCGCAGAGTTCACTTGGGAACTCGAAAGCGACATGAAGGCTAAGTACCCGCAATTATTCGAAGAGAAAGTCTAGAAAGAGAAAGCGCTCAAACGTGAGTCACGGCGTTGTAACAGCTTCCAGCTTAATTTCGGGATGAAATTTCCTAAACAAGGGGAGGCTGTAAGGTGATGTCATCATGTGTTCATCAAGAACTTCATGCTTCGACCTCAACCCACCTAGAACAACGTAGATCTAGCCGATTCCCACAATAGATCTTGTAAAGATCTTGACACAAATATGGAGAAAAAGAATTGAAAGATGGTTTTAACTTTCTTTCAACTCTTTTGCACTCCAAGTACCCAACACAGATAGGATCCGACCATGAATTATTCTTCTACTCAATTATTAGCGTTGTACTAGTTCAAGATCCGGATTCTACTCACGAGACTATTAACTTCGGGTTAACCAAGAAGAACTGCCTCAAGCCGGTAACCGGCCGGGCTAGGGTGATTCCTGGTCGGGTTGGTCAACTGGGTTGAACTAGGGGTTCCGTTGGCTAACACGTAGTCAAAGTGACTCGACATAACGACAAACCTTCAAAACGACCAAGTGTAGAACGAACAGGACAATCGGAATGGATTGCCATTCGACCGGATTACCATCCGACCGGATAGGCCACCCGAACGAATTGCCATCCGAACGGATTACACTTGGGTCCCACCTCTACACAATCTTAATTAAAGTTGAGTATTGAACGAATTGCAATCCGACCAAATGACCATTTAGAAGGATTACTCTTCGGATCATGAGATACTAAGACTTTAAAAGACTTAACAATTTCCAACGTATTCCATTGCACGAATCGCCATCCGATCGAATTGCCATTCGATCGAATAATACTTCAGTAGTAATCTAGTTTTCAATAAGTAACCTCATCACTAACTCACCGATCGACCGGATGACCATTCGAACGAATTGCCATCCGCACGGCGAGTCATCCGATCGAACGGCTTGAAGGATAGAGATACTTAAATGTTTTCTAAATGCTACAACGAAAACTTCAAAGGTCAAGCCATCATACACAAACACATCCTTAGCATAGGAAGAAATAATCCACTCGAATCGTCATCCGAACGGATTGCCATCCGCACGAATGACCACCCGAACGGATTACCATCCGCACGGATTACTGTCCGATCGGATTGCCATCCGATCGAACTACCATCCGACCCATCTTCAATTGTTTTGTTTCCTTATTGTTACGCTACCAAATCTATTCAGGCTAACCGTACTCGCTAAGCGCTCCCTTCAATCCATAAATCACTGTGAGTATACTCGATCCCTTTTTGCTTTTAGCACTTTTGGGTGTTACATACGTTACGAATATTCAAACTACAACTATCACACTACTCAAACTATTTGAACGCTAACCGTTAATGCATGTTATACGTGGCTTATGAATGCTTGTTTGTTATGTTTACACATGGAATGCTGTCTGCCTGCCTTAGCAACGATAGTACTATAGTTTGGACACAGCACCCGTTCACACGGGGGTTGTTAACGATCTTTTACTTGAATGAATTATAGTGGTAATCATGTATTGCGAACTGCCTCGGGCAGTCAACCCGCAGTCATTGGTATCGATGGATCTATGTCGATAACTAACGTGCTTCATTTCACTATGTGTACGTGCTGGTTATGCGTAAACGAATTCGAACTCTATATGCTATTATCAAACTTGTATGCTCACCTTTACATTATATGTATTGACTTTATTTTAACGTATGTGACAGTTGCTTAGGAAGTTTACATGTTTAGCATGCTGTGAACTTGAGGCTAGGAAAGGTCTAAGATGCTCTCTGTGCCGTGATGAAATTGAAGCTAGGAATGGAGGTCCTAGAAACCAATAAATAAACTATTTTGTTTGAATCTGAGTTGTCGGAACAAGAATATTTGCCTAGATGTTATCTGTAATAATTTGTTTACTATTTAAGACATGGTATGGGAAATGTTAATTTAAATTGAATGGTAATGATAGTTGTTATGGAAACTTCTGGACAATCTGTTTCGCTCAGTGCCATGCTCCGATGATTCCGCCATCGGTTGGGGTGTGACAACGAGAAACCAAGGTACTCAGACGCTCACGCATTCCCATTATGAAGGTTCACTAGGAAGGCAAACGAGGCGCCGAGTTCACCTGGGAACTCGAAAGCGACATGAAGGCGAAGTACCCGCAGTTGTTTGTTACGACTAAAGCCTAATTTCGGGACGAAATTCCCTTAAGTAGGGGAGGCTGTAACACCCCGTGTTTCGAAAGTCAAAGTCAAAGTCAAGATTGAAGTCAAAGGAAGAAAAGATTGCTAATTGCGATCTGTCACTCCTTGCTCAGCTATCGTTTTAACTTCTTTGACTTGTAATCGAATCTATTTATTTGCTTTAGTTGTATTATGTGGAGTATCTATTAATAATCGAGGTTTAATCGCTATTTAATCGCTTGTTTAATCGATCTATCGCTTATCGCTATCGCATCGCAACTCGAGTTATGTGTTCTGGATATTGTTTTACGTGTGTATGCTATTTATGTGTTATTTGTGCATGTTATGGTTATGTTGAGGTGTTAATCGCAATCTCAAATCTATCGCATCGCAATCAAATCGCAAACGCTAAACGCAAGTTAATTATAGTGATTGTATGTTAGATATAGTAGTTATGATATTTGTGTAACTAATGGGTAATACTATCGCATCGCTCACTCGAATCGCGTCGCAGCGTTCAACACGCAAAACTCGTCGCGCCGAACACTAGGATCGAGTGGCCATCCGATCGGATTGCCATCCGATCGGATTGTTATCCGATCGAGTTGTCACCCGATCGGGCTGCCACCTGATCGGATTGCCACCCGCTCGGCCGAAACCTTCACTACTTTTCTTTTTGGGAAACCCTATAAATACCCACCTGTTACATCATTTATGATGTGACAGCTCCCTTGTTCGACCAGCCGACCTCAAGCTCTCATTTCTCTCGATTTCTCTCGATTCTTGTAAGTTTTCAACCTAAATCTTGTACTTCTATGATCTATACGCACTTCTTCATCATTTTCACCTTTGAATCTCAACTTTTAACCGTGAAATCACCGGATTTGAGGTGTTCTAGGATGATGTCATCATGGAGTTCTTATGAACTTCAATGTTTGGCTCCATTCCACCAAGAACAACTTAGATCTGAAGGATTTCCACAAGATTAATCAATGTTTTTGCATAAGATCGACATGTATGCATGGTTAAAAGGATTTAGAGAAGGTTTTCCAACTTTCTTTCAACTCTTTTACACTCAATGCACTCAAAACCGATAGAATCGGAGCTTATTTTGATCTTCTACTCATTGTTGGTAATGTGTTAGTTCCAGATCTGAATTCTATCTAAGAAACTACTGATTTCGGGTTTGAACATGAACAGCCGTCTCAAACCGTGGACCGGTCGGACTAGGGTGATTCCTGTTCGGTCGGATCACTTGGGTCGAGATGGGGTTCCTGTTGTTCAAGAAAGATATCAAAACGTCTCGTTCAAAACTACAAAACTTCAAACAGAATCAAGTGTCAAGACGATCAGATTGTTGGGACGGATTGCCGTCCGATCGGATTGCCATCCGATCTACCGGCCATCCGATCGGGTCACACTTGGTTCCATACTTGAAATTTTTATTCAAACTTTTCAAGAACCTGAACGTTGAACGGATTGCCGCCCGATCGGATAGCCATTCGATCGAACGACCATCCGATCGTGGGACGTTTTGGAGCTTCGACACTTAATAATTTTCAATTTTCAAAAGAACATCAGTAACTAACGGATTGCCACCCGATCGGATAGCCATCCGACCGAGTGACCGTCCTGCTGTGAACTTGTTCTCAACTAAGAAGACACGCCAATCGGATCGCCGTCCGATCGAACCGCCGTCCGATCGACTGACCTGAAGGGTAGAGATACTTCTCTATTTTCAAAATGCTACAAATAAAACTTTAAAGGATAAACCATCATACATAAACACATCATCACCAAACGAGGTGTCAATCCAATCGAATGGCCATCAGATCGGATGACCATCCGAACGGATTGCCACCCGATCGACTGGCCATTCGATCAGATTACCATCCGATCTGATTACCATCCGATCGATTGCCATCCGATCAGATTACCATCCGATCCTTGGTGCACTTGCATCGTTTTACGCACCGCTCATTGTTTATGCTATCGTTAACTGTTCAGGCTAATTTCTCTCAGCGCTCCCTTCAATCCAAGGCAGTGTTTATTAAGTTAAACTCTATCTGTGAGTATACTCTATCCCTTTTTGCTTTACACACTTTTGGGTGTTACATACGTTACTTATTCTAAATCACATCGATCATACAACGCAAACACTATTTATACGCTGACCTTTAATGCATGTTATACGTGACTCGATGAATGCCTGTTTGTTATGTTAACACATTGATTGCTGTATACCTACCTTAGCAACGATAGTACTATAGTTTGGACTCAGCACCTATTTACTCAGGGGTTGTTAAGGACAATACTTCACGTGTTCACAGTGGTGGACATGTGGCACTCGCTACTCGCAGTCAACTCGCAGTCATTGGTATTGATAGGATCTTTGTCGATAACTTACATGCTTCACATTATACGTTGTACATGCTGGTTATGCGTAAACTATTTCGAACTCTATTATGCTACTAGTGGGAATGCCCGCGCGTTGCAGCGGGTGTCCTGATTGATATCAGATTCATTTATGACGTCTATTACGAACCACAACCCATTCCGGTTTCTAACAATTTATTCCATTCAATAAAAAATAGACGAAGAATGTATAAGGTCACAAACATGCAAAGAAAATCTACAGTTTCAATATAAAGAGTTAGATTTATTAATCCATAACAATTTCTCATTAAAACATCGAAAGTTGGTTTATTTACAACCTTATTATCATTAATGACATTAGGGAGCATAAATTTGTACATGTCCATATACTTCGATCCAATCCAATCCCGTTCTCAAATAATATACTTTAATGATATACGTCCATGGGGCTGAAGTTGTTTTGACCGCGCTTTCTCCACAAGCTCCTTCCATTTCTCGGATAGCAGATAAAGATCCAACTACAATACCACACAAGAAAATTTTAGACTCCTAATGTACAACTTGTAAAAATATTAGTGATCAAGAAACAAAAATCACGCAAACCATCACACACCATGTCAGCATCTTGAAGAACAGGGGTAGTGACGTAAACAAGCCCAGAGGCTCGAGAGCTACTTGTTATCGGCTCGGTTAAAAGCTCGAACGAGCCGAGCTTTAACGATCCTGAGCCATAGCTCGAGCCTGAAATAGAGCTCGTTTAGTTATGGAGCCCAAGCTCGAGCCTTAAATACAAAGCTCATTTAGGCTCGCGAGCCCAAACAAAAATTTATTTATTTTATATATAATATAATAATAATGATGATAACATTTGCGAGCCGAGCTTTGGCTAGTTTAAGCGATACTGAAGCGAGCTCGAGCCGAGTTTTTAGCTCGTCTGATGTTGTTCTTAAAATAGCTCGAGCCGAGCTGGAGCTTTGGGTTTTACTCACGAGCCGAGCTCGAGCTCAAATAAGTAGGCTCATCCATGATATCATCAAGCACAAGAAAGTATGCTTGAAGCTGCAAGATTGAAGATCCATTAACAGGAAGGATTTAAGTATATAATATATCATGTAATGAAACAAGCTACTGGCAACAGTATATTGTTATTACCCATTCAATGCACCTACCAAGGGCAGATGCAAGGAAAACCTCATCATTGGTCAATTCCGCACCTTTAAGCAATTGGTAACTGTCAATAACAGAGAGGCCCCGATTTAGCTTTCCTACAAGGATCACATTTTACTGTGGTTGTTAATACAACAAAATATATTGCAATACAAGTCATAGGAAAAAAAAACAAACATTCTTACCTCCAGGTACGTTGTAGTCAAGCATCTGCAAAGAAAGGAGTAAAGAAACACAATTAATCGCATATATTATTAGTGGTTCCTTTCTTCCGAAGGCGCGATTCCTGCAGTAGCTTCCACATCAGCTGCAGTAATCCTCTCAGATGGCCCAGTGTTAACCACCTAAATAATATCAACCTTATCCTGATTCGCCAGCTTCTTCGCATGCGGCGTCGAACAACCTTCCTCGGTCCATCCACCACAACCGCAGCTGGTGTTGCAGCCACAGCAGCCGGAGCCTGTTTCTTTACAAAAACGTGGGTGCAAAATGGTAATTTGGACCTTGTTTCTTTACAAAAACGTGCGTGCACAAAGTAAATACCTGAGAAAGATTAATAATATTTTTTTCATGTAGAACATATGATGATGGAGCTTGAGAAGTTTGAGCACAAATATTTACATAAATAAAGCATGATTGAAGACAAACAGTCGCAAATTAGCTTTATGTATAACTAAAAGTTGCATCTCTCTAGCTTTTTTTACATATTAGACTATAAACTGTTATAACCTGTTCATCCATTTTCTCATACAAGCCTCCCAATGGTCGCTATTTTCTGAATTTCCAGAGCCGAGATGACTTGCGCTCCGCAGCGGGGAACATGATGATTTTTAACAAACCATAAATAAAAACTTGGATATAAATAATTCACATATAGAATCAATTTAAGTCAATCCTTATAATTAGTGCAATTTTACCATAGTTTAGCATCATTCATCATATTATTATCATGTGGAGTGCAAGAAGAGAGCATTTATAACATAAGACAGGTATCATCATTTTAAAAAAAAAAGAAAAGGATTAGGGAGCATACGCTTACCACCCCTTGAGCAGACAATCTATCTAGATTTGTTGGTGCAAACGACTAATCACGGGTCCAACATTTTGAAGAGGTTTTAGGTCTTTGGTCAACAACCTGCACATATTATCTATAAAGTCATCATCCATGTGAAAGTATCAGAATAATAAAAAGCCATGGATGTCTCCTGGTTTCAACCCCTGCACAGTTTCTAGGTAAATTATATTTTTTAAAATATAATCATTTCTTAAATAATCATGTATGTTACACTGCAACACCTCTTGAGGAGATAGCCCATCAAGCACACCACATGGCAACCATGCTTTAATCAGCCCTGCTAGGCAATGAACCTCGATGTTTTCAGGTTCAGTGCCTTGGTTCAGCTGGTTCCGCACCTCTTCCTCTTTGATGTTTTCAACATTTATACAAAATATGCCCCCACTGCCCGTTATATAACTTTATAATCATATTTGACACACTAATTATTTAAAAAGAAAAGGACAACAGGTGATTCAGGTCAACTTGGCCCGGCCCGTTATACCTTCTTTATTGAGCTTTTTGGTGTTTCTCTTTCGTTATAGAAGCTAGGTAGCGGTCGAGCTTTAAAGCAAAAGCTTTGTCGCAGTCTTCTGAATTCAGACTATGCAGGGAAAGTTAGACATAAGCAAAACAAAGAAATGGTGTGTACCTTCCAAACATCCATTGATTGTTGGTTGACACTTGTTGCATTCTTAGACTTATCCACATCAGAAGCAACAGTAGCTGCTGACCCATGTTCTTTTTCTAAATACTCTTCATAAATGCCAAAAAGTGTGCTTTTTACCTTTTTGAACTCAACGGATTCTTCACCATACAGTCTATTATATGCTAACTCTAACTGAGAGTGAAGAATATTAACACAACTATCATTCGCAGATGCATTGTCTAGTGTGAGAGATAACAATTTCTTATCGATACCCCAATAAGCAACCAAAGTATGGATTTTTCAGCTAAAGAGACTCCATTGTGAGGTGGAGGCATATATGAAAAGTTGAGAATTTTTTTATGCAAAACCCACTCACTATCAATGAAATGTGCTGTCAAACTTATATAACCATCAGTAACTATAGAACTCCAACAATCGGACATTAAACAGATTCGACCAGGACATACACTTAATTCATTTCAAACCTTACTAACTAATGAAGCATGCATTTTCTTTACATCTGTTCTAGCAGTGTGCCTACTAAAAAAACTAACCTTCGGTTCCAAATACTTTAACAGATCTCTAATTCCTTCGTATTCCACAAAACAAAACGGTAAATCACGTCTAATAAGAGCCTGAACTAGCAACTCTCTAAACTTTTCTTGACTAAATTGAGGATTTCTAGAAAGAAGCGAACCTTGATTAGAGGATAGAAGAAACTGGCCATTGTCTTTAGTTGTAATTTTCACACAGCTTTGTATGTGTCGATTTAGATTGCCCGTGCCATTCTTGCTATCAGCACTATACTTGTTTCCACACTTTTTGCATTTACACATTAACTCCTCTCCCGGTTTTGTATCTAAGATTTCAAAATAGTTCCATACCTTTGAAATCAACTTTCTCTTTTTCCCCCTAACTTTGGATGCAACATTAGAATTCAAAGATTCAGTATCTTCATCATCATCATCGTTGACAATAATCGGTTCATTGTTACGATTATCAATCACGGAATCTACAAAAAGTGTATCCGAAACAAACCATATTAATATAATTATATCACATATCTAATATCTTGAACTAAAAATAAGCAACATTACAACTGAAACTAAACAAATGTTTAAAGATGCCTTGCTTTTTTAAGTTTTTCTTCATTGTCGAAGATTATAACCTGCAGGTTGCAGCAAAAAAATAAGCATATATCAGAGAGAACTCGATTGGAATAGATAGGGTTTAGAAATCCTATCGATTAGAATAGATAAAGTTTAGAACTCCGATTGATTGGAAAAGATAGGGTTTATAAGATTATAACCTGGACTGGGAAGCAAATCGGACCTCAACGATTATAACTCTTCTGTATTCGCGAAGTGCCAGACAAAGAATTACAGAAACAGTAGTATGTGTTGGACTTCTGGTGAAGGGTTTAGACGATTTAAGAACAGAGATTGGCGCCTCAATGACGGATCGTTTCATCTTCGATCTTGGAACGAGCAAATCTGATACAGTTAAGCAAATCTACGATCTTGGAATGAAGCAAATCTATGGCCGCCCTAAATGACCAATCAATATATGCGATCTTTATGTTTACAATAAATTTTTAATTAAAAGCAAACCCTCAACTATTTATATTGGCAGAACCAACCCTACACTTATATATATATATATATATATATATATATATATATATAATAAATGGGTTAACCCGAAAACCCTACGGGTTTGACCCGAACCTGACCTTTTTAGCTAAACGGGTTCGCGGGTTCGACCTGAAACTGACCCGAACCCGTTTAGGGTAAACCCAAACCCAAAAAAGTCGTGTTAGGTTCATGTCGGGTTTTCGTGCCGTGTCGAAAATTCACGCCCCTATGCAATATTATATGCTAGAGGTGTTAATTTATGCATTTATCACGTATTTAAATTTGTCATAAATGAATGCAAAAAAATAAAAAAAAATAAAAAAACTGGGAATAATATTAGTCCCATAATATTATTATTACCTTTAATGTCGTTTGCAGCTGCACTTTCTTCACTTCTTTTTCATTTAAGTTTTCTTCGAGCTTCTGAAAATGAACAAACGCATAATACAAATTAAGAAATCGGGCCTGTGCTTTCATTAAAAGAGAAACCAATGTGAATTCTTGCTTGTTTTCTTCGGGCGGCTCTTTTCTCTGTTCGCAAGGTGAACGCGGATGATACAGTTGGTGATTGTAACTTGTTTCTATATGCGCTAAGGGACTTTGAGCTATCGGTACACAGACAAACAAAAATAACAAAACTTAGATGTGTTTGTTAGCCCATATGAGGCAAGAACTAAGGTATGATTACTCATTAGCGGAACAACTTACACAGCTGAGAAAATGCGCCATTTTTGGCCAGGTGTTTTGCTTCCAACAACTGAGAGATGAACAGGTGTTTCCATCCTTCAATATGTATATAAAAAGGTTAATTTATATAAAACACTATGAATTTGACAATTGCCTAATAACTTTCACAAAATAATTTGAATCGTTTACCTTCTTGTTACAAAAGGGGTTGCTAACAGTTGCTTATTCGCTGCATTTGTAACCTGCAATACAGGATTAACATAAGTTTAAGTTGAATAAACGATTTTGTTCAGAAAATTTTATTACCTTATAAGGCGTTGCAGAGCATTTCGGTGTCAAATGTGCACTGGGAGCAAGTTTTGTACTTTCGTCTTTCAAACCGATGGGGAGTTTAACTTGACTGGTTCTTTAACCAAACCGGATTTCATTAACGTGTACAGGATCTTGGGGCTGATTTCTTTTGATCGATGGAATCGATTGTATTTGAGTTTTTGGTTTTTGGAGTGACCATATTTTCTTTCTTTGAATGCATAGAAGCTACATATTTTGCTGGTGATAACGAAGAAAATCATCAACAATAGAAGAAGAATAGGGCAAAATCCCCAAACGTATATGCTAATTGCTGAATCAAATAACAACATATAAGAAGCAGCTTGGTGAGAATAAAATTACAGAGATTGAAGAATCGAAGGACGACAGATGAAGGTGCTCTCGGACGACTCTTTGCCTCTCGATAGCTTTTTCAATCTTCTCAGTGAATACATCAAAATCAAGGGGATGATTGAATTAATAAAGGAAATGGAAAAGGGAAGTTAAAGGGGATGACTGAATTAATAAAGGGAAGTTAAAAGGGGATTACCTTTCGCATTCATTAACAGGATCGATGAGCGTTGTCGTGGGATGTGGAAGAGATGATATTCAATGGCCTTGTTAATAGGACTACAGTGGTTGAGGGAGAGAGGGGCAGGATGGGAAGAAAATGTGTTAAAAATGGAGATTTGTTCTTGCCTTTTAGAGTGCCATCTTAAAGTTTTATTGAAAATTACTATTTAGTACATAGGAGATGCTTTATATAGTATATATAGATTATCAATCTTGTATGCTCACCTTTACACTATGTGTATTGACCTTTATTTTAACGTATGTGACAGGTGTTTGAATGCATAGGATGTTGCTTACCTGCTTTTGTGGAATCAAGTAGGACTGAGAGTCTAGAAACAAAGACAATTTATATTTTATTTGAATCTAAGTTGTCGGAATATGTTTGTTTTGAGAATATCTATTGTCTGCAATAATTAGATTACTTAATGGGTTATGGCATGGGACATAATATTAACTATTCGGTAATTTAGTCGTTATGGAATTTCTCTTGACAATCTGTTTCGCTCAGTGCCATGCCCCGATGTTTCCGTCATCGGTTGGGGTGTGACATCGCCACCGTGACATCTTCCACAACATCAATATGCTTTCCGGAGGGCCTGGTGTCCTCGACATCGTTTCACCCACGGTGGCCACTAGAACGCCATCTATAATAAACAAAACTTGTTGTGGCGAAAGTCGAAGAACACTACTTTCCGGCACAGGAATGTCCAATGGTCGTTTTGTGCGTCTGGATCTAACTGGTGGCACCAAGAACACCATTTTCCGGCGGTGCAATCTCTGGCGTGAGATCTGGCAAGAGTTTTTGTGGTGTTGGTAGTGATCTTCTGCCTCTACCATCTTTTCCTTCTTTGTACCATAGATTTGAAGGAAGAAAATTGCAACGATGGCAATCCTATAATTTTGAGCCGATGGTAAACTTTAATTTTCGGTACCGACGCCGTCAAGGAAAACCTCGCCTAATGGCCAAGTGCCACTGTTGCCTGGCACAATTTCGGGCATCGACTTGGCTGAATGTGCTAGTGCCAGGTAGGTACTCCGACGGAACGACTACGAATTTAACGGACGCGGTCTGTTCATGGTGGCCGGATATGGCTCTATCGGTAGCTGTTCTTACAGCGGTGATTGTAGCGAGCTGTTTCTTGTCCCATTTGGAGTTGAGGGTAGAACTGTAATTTCCATGATTCGCCGCCCAATGACAGCCAATGACCATGTGCCAGGCAGTTGCCTAGCACTATTCCCGGCCATGTAAATTGTAGATATTGAAAATGTAACTATATCAAATAATTGGTGTATGTGTTAACTGTTGAGTAAATATTAATAAAATTGTTATTCTATTTATCCTGAAGATGCATAACTATTCTCTAAGGGGGAGGGGGTGGTCATCACTTGCAAAAATCTCATCACTCACAACATCTAATCAAGTTCAGCCATGTTATCAACCATTATTCCATCACTCACAATTTTTTTAGTGGCAATGGTCATCACTCACAAGTCACAACACCCAACAATAAACTCTCACACCCCCTCACATCCATTTATCACTCAATACCCCATAACGCGTGAAATATATCACGCCTACATCCATCACTCGTTGAAATATATGGTGGCGTGGCGGTGGGTTGTTAAAATCTATCACACGTGGAAGAGGCTCTATCATGGACAAAAGGGGCACCTCCCCCAGTCCCCTAATAGTGTATTTACTTTTAATATAGTATATAATACTAAAATTAATTATTGTTGACCATAGAAATTAATTTATAAAGAATATTAAATTAATTACGTTTTTTTTTTTTTTTTTTGTATGGCAAATTTCTTTTATTCCTGTCATCTGTGGGACTTGAACCTAAGACCCCCTCTCCCAAAGTGTTTAAAAGCTTTGTCTTTGACAATGGACCACCACCCCATTGGTAAATTAATTACGTTGATGGGTGAAATTTGGGTACACTCGAAGGTTAAACCATTGCCGGTAGCATTGAATTGTATCACACTCGAGAAGGAAATAAAAACAATATTTTATGGGTTAACTTAAAACTTCACTAAAAAGATATCATATGTATTTACTATACCTTAAAGAGAAAGTTCAGTGGACCTTTCTGTTTTAACCCTTAACTTTTGAAACATTCACATGTTAACCCTCAACCTTTGATAACCTTTCTCTTTTAACCCTTAACTTTTGGCACATTCACATGTTAACCCTCAACTTTTGATAACTTTTCTCTTTTAACCTTCAGCTTTTCACAACATTCACATATCAACCCTCAACTTTTGACAGCATTCATTAACCCTCAAACTTTTGACAACATTCACTATTAACCCTCAAACTTTTGACATGAAACACTATTAACCGTCATCTATAAGTAAGTTACACATTCACTTATAACTTTTGGTAATTGACAACTTTGACCCTCCAACCTTTTCTACTGAATAAATTGACACCTCCTTTAGTTTAAATTACTTTTACGACTTTACACCACAGTGCGACACATTATTATACTTTTTTTATATATGCCTGACCACGTTAGTATCTAAATTACTTTTACGACTTTACACCATTGTCTAAATTACTTTTACAACTTTACACCGTAATGTCCGCGACATACTCTTTTTATTTGTGTCTAATGACGTTAATGTCACGAACGTGACATGAGTAACAAAGTAAAAAACGCGTAATGTCATGTTCGTTATGCGTGTAACGAAGTCACAAATGCGACTTTGCCGCCGCAACGCGCTGCACAAGTCAAAATTCTAGTTTTACTTATAGTGCTTACATACTTATTAAAATTTACGTGTTTGTGTTCTTGTATAACTTATACATAGAAGACTTAAAATGCATAAACTTGACTTGCTTTCTGTAAATAAAGTACAAACACAAAAATGAACAGATATGTAAGAAAACTTGATATGCAGATACTCGATGAAAGTTTCAAACATGAATTAACAAGTTAAACAAGCGTGTCAGATTTACATATTTCAAAACATTTCTGATTGTATGCGTATATAAAGTAGATATGCCAATGGTTTCACATAATGTTGTGTATAAAGGTCAAAAAAATAGCTAGAAGTCAACGGGTTATGAGACGGTTAAAGTAGAGGGACTGTTTCTGGCATTATATGAAACTTTTGAATGTTCAAGTAATGTTTGAATAAGTGAAAGAACTTGAGGGGTTAATATTGTCAAGTTGAAAGTATGGTTGTTAGTGGGCGGTCAACAAATAATTTTTTAGAACTGCGACTTTCTTGTTACGACACTTCCCAAATTGGAGAGCTTCGTTGCCTAATTCCGACCAGACTATGTTATTTTAATCAGGTCCATGCTGGCTTTAGAGTTTGGTTGTGTGTTGGCCTGGAAAACCATACTGCCGACTGCCACTTGACAGCCTTTGTGCCACCACAAGAGTTGAACACTCTTTGGTGTAACACACGATGGGACGAAAACACGGATGAGCTCAAGATAGAACCTGATGTAAGATTAAATATTTATTTATTTATATTTAATCTAGTAGCCATCATTATCATTTATATAATATAGATCAAAATATATTAATAACCTATTAATAATTAGTTGGTAATTGTTGATGGACCATATTACCCTTATTAACTAATTGGGTTTCCTCTTGGGTGTATATATAAGGAGATTATTAGAGAGGTAAAGGGTTAGACAGTTACACAGACACACAACCTAATAACATAACATCAAATTCGTCCCTCTTTCTCCACAACCGAAACTCACCCTAATTTCGGTTTCATCACCATCATCACTTTACACCCTAAGGAGGAACCAGATCAAACTGACAACTATGTCGAACTCCGTTGCTGCGTCTCTGACTGGATTCTCTACTGATGCAATCAAAGGTATGTTATTACATGTTTTCCATTATGTTTAAACAGAACTGATCAACATGTGGTATCAGAGCATATGTTGATAAATCAGTTCTGTTTTTCGTATCCATCATTCTGGGATCATAATCTGGAAAACAGAATTTCTTGAAAGTTTATAAAAGTTGAAACTGTTTTCGAGTTTCATAAGCCGAAATAACTGTTTTTGGAAATTATGTTTGATAAATTTACTCGAAATCGTAATGGGAAAGATAATATCCGAAATCTGTTTACTAAAAGCCTAAAATTTCAGATTTCGGAACCCAGAATTATGTTTTATATTTTAGGGTTCATCATATTGTTCTAAGCGAAAACTCGAAAAATTCCCTTATTTTGGAATATAATTTGGATTAGTGGATGTTTTTTCTAATGTTTGATCTAAATTTTATCTATTAAATTTTCGAAAACTGTTAAAGGATATTCAGTTATTATTTTCGAAATATTTGATAAGTTTAGATCCGCAATATAACAGGAAACATTATCCCACAATCCCTAAAAAATCGAGTTTCAGTTTTTATCACAATCAGCAGCTGTTAACAGAGGATTAGAGACCATCAGATCTCGACTAGAGACCACAAGGTCATCAGAAACTTACAACTCGAGATCAGAAGTCTACAACTCGAGACCATCAGGTCTCGACTCGAAACTACAAGGTCTCGACTCGAGATCGTAAGGGCTTAAAACTTCACAACTCGAGACAACAGTCTCGACTCGAGATCACTGCGTTTTCGACTAAAGGCACTCGAGACTATGGTTGCGACTAGAGATCTCATTATGGAGTCGAGATCTCATAAAAACATACTGACTCGAGACCTGACTCGAGACCTGACTCGAGACCCAACTCGATCCGCGCTAACAGGTGGTTTTGCTATTAAATACTTGGTTTTGTTTATACTTAATTAATTAATAAGGATCAAATAATGTTTTACAAAACCAAACTAGCTTAACTTGAATGAGCTTCTGATGTATTAATTCTGGCCAAAGCTGATTTAATACATCTATTTATTGTTCAAGTATTATAAAAAGCTATGTTAAGTATGCATTACAAACGTGAAATGTCTTAATTCTGGCCAAAGCTGATTTAATTCATTTATGTTTAGCATGCTTGACAAGTGCATAACTAAAGTGATTGTCTCATTTCTGGCCAAAGCTGATTTGTCACGATTACTTTGCACACATACTTAAATGATTACACTTCTGGCCAAAGCTGATTTGTCTTTGTTTAAGTAGAATTTTACTAAGTCTATTATTTTGATGTTAGTAATAGACATATCACAATCTCTTCACATAATGATCCTTATATTAATGATCCTTAATTAATTTTATGATCATTTCGTCTGTCTTATTCTTAGTACCCATAATTTTACTCACTCTAATTTTCTTCTACATATATCTCATCCACTCTAATTCCTAAACCTAAAATGTTTGCTTTATTTAAAGTTTCTATTAGAATTAGCTCTTAAACAAAATTCTTGATTATTTCTTAAGACACGATAATCCTATTGCTCTCTTCTGATAAAGATTATAAAGAAGAAAATTAGAGCATGATGATTAGGACAAATCGAACATGATGTCTCTTATAATAATCAAGAACTCTCTAACATAATGCTATCACTAAAGTTATTTCAGATTAAGTCTTTCCTAAGGCTAATCACTTATATATGGAATAATCACTAGAACTCCTAAGATGCATGCCTTCTTTTATACTTCTAAACTATAAAGTTAAGTGGTATATGTGAATACATAATAATGTACAATACCATGACCCATAAAGTTAAGGGCTTACGCATGGAAATAAGTACATTTTCCAGTACATTACATATTAAGATTTTCACTTGTACAATTTGATGCCTTATAAATCAACTATAACACTCAAAAATACCAAAGTATAATGAGTGTGTTGATAAGCAACATATGTACAAAGAAATAAATGTTTGAAGCTGGAAAAATAAGTTGTTACTCACCTTACAACCACTTAAAACCTTAAAAGAGGATTGTTCTAAAGTCCATAGACAAATTACAACTGTTAATTCCACCTCTAAGGTTCTTCAAGGGAAAATCTCACTGCATCATTATGTCATTAGACTAGACATAAGCAACGAGACTATCTATTATTCTAAAGAACAGTTGGATGAATTAATTAGATAGTCACTTATTAAAGATATTTAAGTCTACTAATTATAATATTCCTATTAACACAAGATTACTTGACTCTAGTTTTAAACGTTTCCTTACCAGAAGTTAACAAATAACTAACATGAGAGTTAGTGACAAAATTAAATGTTAAGGCTATAAGAACAATAATTAGCAGTCTTCTAACAACGTTTTTCGATACCGTACATATATTCTGAGTATTAATCAGAATATAGTATCATAATTAAGCAATGTTATGAAGGTTGTGAGGTTTGCATAGTCAACATAAAGTCACACTTATCTTAAACTCTCATCTTATTTGTTCTAAATATCTGGATTGAAATATTATTAAGATAAAACTAGATGATACCTTACACTTTCACAATTTTTGTCATTATGCAAATGAAAAATTTTGACAAAAGGAAAATGAGACTTACAAATTTCATCCGTTATAACCAAAATTCATGAGAAATCATGACATAGTTAATGAGGATGATTTCTTATCTAATCTCATTCTAAGTGATTTTAAATCATGACGTTATAGCCCTAAATATTACTTGGCTTAAGGAATAAGTATAGGTCCATCTTAAGTCATTTATTGACATTCGTGGAACTTATTCAAAATGGAATATTCATACATAATTCATTTATCATTTAAAAGACTATCAACTTGTATCTAAATTTTGTCGCATATGGCCCACGTTCTTAGAAGAAATCTACTCATATATGTGCTTAACATGATTTCTATTAAATATGTCCCTAAGTTTTTTTTGACATCTGGACATTAAGGAAATCAAGTAAAGTCTAACATATATATATAATAGGTTCCCACGTCACATACCTAATTGAAACTTCTCTTGTAGCATTCTAGAGATATTAAAAGATCAGTGGGAGCATTAAGTGTTTTAGAACAACTTGCAATAGTTGCAAGAGGTGGGGGAATGAAAATTTCACATTACCTCAATTTGCACCTCTTGTACAAGACGCCGCTCCATCACGACACTGTTCCATCAAAACTTGTCTCCTTAAAATCTAATGCTACTATTACAAAAGTTTCATTGTTGCTTAATTGTGGGCACACTTAGATTTCTTACCTAAACCAACATAATCCTTAACAAGAGAAACTACAATGACTAATGTCACTAATATGTTTTCTCTATTAGAATTTGTTTGGTCGTTAAATATTGACCCTAAGCATGCTGAGTTCCTAAAGTTTTCTAAGGTCAGTGGGAGCAGTCAAAGTTTTTATCACGACTTGCAAGGAATACAAGAGGCGGGGGGAAGAGTGTCATTAAATTTCACTCCAAATTTAACTCCGATTACACCTCTTGTACACCATACCGCACCAACTCCTACAAACTTAGAATCCTTAAAATGATAGCAACCTAACCAAGAGCTAATCCATAAAAATGAAACTTCTAACAAACCCAATAATCAACTCAGGAGGTCATCTAGGTTTAAAAACCTACTAACTTTGATGATTACATAACCTCCCTAACTGAAGTTGAAATGGATTTTGGAAAAGTTTACTGATCCTATCTCTTCTAATTAAGCCATTAGTGTCAATCAATCTTCTGAATTGAATAAAATAGTTTTCTAGTAAAACTGATTTTATGTGTTCGCATAACGTTTGGGATTTGATTGAATTACTTAAGAGTGTTCATAACTAAACCAAATCCTAATATATAAACGTTAAGACACAAAGAAGCATGATTGATTATCAAAGGTTATACTCAAGAAGAGATATATTATTAAAGAATCTTTATTACATATCTAACAAAAGATTTCTTTTAGGATCATCACTGTTCTAGTAGCTTATAAAAGTTTTGAGCTACATTAGATGAACATTAGTAGCTTATAAAAGTTTTGAGCTACATTAGATGAACGTTAAAACAACTTTCCCTAACAACTGGCTGACACATTTACATGTTCATAAAACAACCTGAAAGTTCTAAACTTAAGGTTAAAGAACAGTTTGTCTATAAGCCAATAAAATCCATGTATGGGTTAATGCAAACGTCATAATGTGATGAAATCTTAACGCAATTATTTTCATCAACAACCAAGTGGAATAATGTACCTACCTCAAGATGAGTGGGAGCAACTAAGATAAACTTGTCTATATAGATGATATTCTTTTGACAAGTAGATGTTACATAAGTCAAAGCATTGTTAACACAAACTTTGATATAATAGATCTCAAAGATATCTCTTACATAATAGATATCATAACATGTTGAGATAGACCAAATGGGACATTACTTCCGTTCCATAAGTTTAACATTAAATTGGTCCTTACATATGTAACAAACAGTACTGCTCTCCTTTAGAGGATAATAGGATAAATGAGATTATTTCTTACGCTTCATTAATTAGAAGCCTTATGTAAGTTTAAGTCTATACTCGTTTAGATATTACTCACATTGCAACACACTAGATATGTCTAGATTAATGTGAAGCATTTAATAGAGTATTACAATATCTTTAAAAGAAATGAGAGGCTATAATTTAAAGAAGAAGTGAGAACTCAAACCGGTTTATTACTCTAACTTTGTAATATTCAAAGATGACAAAATGTAATTTCGGGTATATCTTTATGTCAACAGACAAAACCTATCTCATGGAGGAGTCATAATAGAGTGATATCAACAACCTAAGTTATAACGACATAATATAGTCACTAAATGTTGTTGGAAATTTATCAGTGGACTCATGACTTTATTAACTCCATATAATTAATATATTGAAGACTTGTTGTGATAAAGTCAGTTACCATGTCTCCTTGAACAGTAACAGTTCGAGAGGTGCTGCATTAAATTTCGATACGCAATTAATTATTCGTTTATGAACGAATTGAGGAAACTAAATCTTTGTATCGAATGCATTCATGATATGCTTAAGGATCCTATAACTAAAGGTCTATTACCCATAAGTCTTATTAAGAGTGCTCATAAAAGAGACGGTTTTTAGTTGATGACCATGTACAACTGCATATCGTACTATGAATGACTAACTATTAATTAATTTTCCTCATCAGTTTGATTTTGTATGTCTCTTACATATGTTCTGCCGGTGTAATGACATATAGACAAATATAAATACAAATCAAACGTTAAAAGGCTTACTTATTTTGATCATAACTGTTAGGTTTTAAATTAAGGCTATAGTATGACTAATGGGGGTCCTGAGTCGCATAATGATTCAATGGCTGTATTTCTCTGCTATAGTACTTATTTAAGGCTAAAATGAGTATTAACTTCTGATCAGACTTATCTAATACTCATGATAAATGATTATTCGGCTAAGTGGGAGAATGTAAGATTAAATATTTATTTATTTATATTTAATCTAGTAGCCATCATTATCATTTATATAATATAGATCAAAATATATTAATAACCTATTAATAATTAGTTGGTAATTGTTGATGGACCATATTACCCTTATTAACTAATTGGGTTTCCTCTTGGGTGTATACATAAGGAGATTATTAGAGAGGTAAAGGGTTAGACAGTTACACAGACACACAACCTAATAACATAACATCAAATTCGTCCCTCTTTCTCCACAACCGAAACTCACCCTAATTTCGGTTTCATCACCATCATCACTTTACACCCTAAGGAGGAACCAGATCAAACTGACAACTATGTCGAACTCCGTTGCTGCGTCTCTGACTGGATTCTCTACTGATGCAATCAAAGGTATGTTATTACATGTTTTCCATTATGTTTAAACAGAACTGATCAACACCTGACACCTCTGCAAGAAGGTTAGGCTCTATTCATCATTGTCTAATCTACCAAAGTGATACAAGTGGAGATTGAACGTGAGTCTCCATTGGAGAACTCAAGTCTCCCTACCACTAGGCGACAAATAGTGGGTTGTGCGGTTAACAAATGATTTGGGGATTTGGGGCTTTATATAGCATTGGTTAGATTGGTCGATTAGATTTCAAACTCTTTTTCTATAATTGTTTTTGAGTTCATCAATAATAAGATTCAATCGTTAATTTCAGTTCTTTTATTCAGTTTCATAGTTTATTTCTAACATATAATTTTTTATTTGACATGTATATACTAAATAATAGTTATACTCTGAATATCCTCTAAAATTATCATCATACAAACTTTGATAAAAAACTGTCAAGTTACTATAGTTTAGTAAATATAATAATCATGCTAAAAAGGCCTTTTTAACACATAAAATCTTCACTTTTCTTTTCATTTTCTTTTCGAATTTAAGAACAAGATAGTTAATTAAGTATTCTGCACTCGGACAACCGTTTACGGCCATGAATGGACGTCACGATCGAAAGCCGAATTTCGCCCGGAATGATAAAGGGATATGTAGAAAATGGCAAGTGACGATTTGGTGTTGGATGCGACGGTTATTGAATGTATGTGTTGTTTCCTTTGATGATGTGCAGGATTAAATTTAATTGAGTGTATTTTAATAAATATTATTGTGGGAGGAAAGTAGTTTTTGTACACATATAGAATTTTTTATTTTAAACATCTGCGTGTGCTACATTATATATATATATATATATATATAGGTAGAGGTTCAACTAAGAATTTAATCTTCCCTAAGTTTCCTAAGAAGCAATCTTGAGCTTACATGTGGCAATCTCATTAATTTAGGTGAAAGGGTAATATTGGAAAATGCAAATTTCAAACAGATCTGTACTTAGTTTTAATCACACGATTTTCATTCCTTCTTTCATATTTTTCATTCATTCATTCATTGAGCTTCATCATCTGACCACATCTAATTCAATCGCAAATCTCAATCTCAATCCTGCTGAATCGTTCATCGTTTCATCGATTTGCCGGTACCTGCGAGATTGAGATCAATCCTGCTGAATCGTTCATCGTTTTCATCGATTTGCTGGAACCCTAGCTCCTCTGTTCATTCATTGATTTGCTGATTTATCCTCCTCTATTTTAATGATGTCTACTACTGTCGATGGTAAAATACCTTCTAGTTTTAATTTCATCTACTTTTTAGGTTTTTAGTTTTGATCTAAGTTGTGCTGGTTTTTATTTAAAAGTGTAGTTCTGAAGTTGTGCTGGTTTTTTGAAGTTGTGCTGGTTTTTTTATATTACATCATATTTTAAAGTGTAGTTTTGTAAAGTTGTGCTGATATCTTTATTTTGTGCTAGTTTGCCTGGTAAAGTTGTGCTGGTTTTTATTTAAAAGTGTAGTTCTGAAGTTGTGCTGGTTTTTTGAAGTTGTGCTGGTTTTTTTATATTACATCATATTTTAAAGTGTAGTTTTGTAAAGTTGTGCTGATATCTTTATTTTGTGCTAGTTTGCCTGGTAAAGTTGTGCTTGTTTTTTGTGCTGGTTATTGTTAAGTTTGTGCTGATATCTTTTATTTGTTCTGGTTTTTTGATTTGTTCAGGAGTTCGTATCTGTCCAACTACTGGTAATCAGTATTATACTCCTATTGTTCCAGATTCTTCCAAACCTGTAGTTGGTATGCATTTCCAGTCAATTGATTCTGCCTTTAATTTCTATAAGAAGTATGCTAAGTTATCTGGGTTTGAGGGTCGAAAGCATACTCAATCTTCAAAAAATGGTGTTGTGATTAGAAAGTACTTTGTTTGTGCGAAAGAGGGTTCAGCGACATCCTGTGCTGTTGACACGGTAAATGATAGTGTTGGTGCTGATAAAAAGTTAAATGACCGAAGGAGGAGACCTTCTAAACGTACCGGATGTAAGGCACACATCCGTTTGTCTTTAACTCCAAAAAATACTTATAGAATTTCTCATGTATTTGAGGAGCATAATCATTCTTTTGTTGATGAAGAGGATTATCATCTTTTAGCTTCGTCTAGAAAGTTGACATTCACTGAAGAGCAACTGCTTTCTGATTTTTCTGAGATGAATATTGGTCCAGTTAGGGCATTCAACCTTATGAGAAAGATTCGTGGTGGATTTGATAAGGTTGGAGTGACGTCTACTGATTGTAAAAATTTTAAAAGAGATATTAATTTGTTCATTGGAGAGTTTGATGTGGACATGGCTGTCCAACGTCTTATGAAGAAGAAGCTGTATTTGCCGAATTTTTCTTGTGAATTTTATTGTGATGAAAAAGGTTCTCTTGCTGGATTATTTTGGGCTGATGAAGAAATGAAACTGAATTATGAGGTCTTTGGGGATGTTATGTCTTTTGATGCTACGTTCCGTACGAACAGGTATTTTATTCATTTTTTGTAGATCATTTGTTCATATTTTTATTAAACTAGCACAATTCAGCAAGCAGTTGTAATATAATCAATTCAATTTTTAGGTATGACTTGGTATTTGTTCCGTTCACTGGAATCGATAATCATCATCACAATGTCACGTTTGTTGGTTCTTTGTTAGCATCTGAAACTGCTGAATCATATAAATGGCTTCTTCAAAGTTTTTTGAAGGCTTTTGGTGTTGCACCTAAGGTGGTTGTGACTGATCAGGACGCTGCAATGAAAATTGCCATCCGAGATGTTTTCCCAGATACCAGACATCGTTTGTGTATGTGGCATATAATGATCAAAGTTTCTGAAAAGGTAACTTTCTTAAACCAGCACAGTTTTACAATGTTATAATTTTTTAAACCATCATAAATTAAACCAGCACACTTTAAACAATCCATTTAAACCAGCACACTTTAGCATATAAATCAGCACACTTTTAAACCAGCACACTTTGGCATATAACTCAGCACACTTTTAAACCAGCACACTTTCTTTAAACCATCACAGTTTAAGCATCATAGTTTAAGTTTATGCATCAACTAGCACACTTTAATATAAACCAGCACATTTTAGGATTTTTTTGCTGTTTTAATATACTAATTATTTTTTTTGTTATAGGTTGGTACTGAGCTATCACAAGATGAGGTTTTTAAAGATGATATATGTGCTGTTGTATGGACTGATGCTCTTGAACCAGCACAGTTTGAGACACAATGGTGTGATTTAATGATTAAGTACAACCTTACTAGTAACAGCTGGCTGTCTGATATGTACAACCTCAGATCAGATTGGATTCCTGCATACTATCGTCATGAACATATGTCCGGTCTTAAGCGTACAACATCTAGGTCTGAGAGTGAAAATCATTTTTTTGGTCAATTAACCAACACAAAATTGTCATTAGTTGAGTTTTTGAGCCATTTTGATACTGCAATGGAATCTCAGAGGTTTAAGCGCAGCAAACGTGATCATGATACCAGATACACAGAACCTGCCATGAAAACCAATTATGAATTGGAACGGGAAGCTGTAAAGATTTATACTTGGGGGATATTTTTTGATGTTCAAGAAGAAATTCGACTTGCTTGCAAGAATTGTATGTGCAGGCGTGAAGAAGAAGTTGGTGATTCAATTAAGTTTTATATTCTACAGGTCAATCTTCCCGGCCTTCATGAGGTATTTATTTATACCTTTAGTAGCACAAACATTTTCTGCTTTTTACAATACATTTTAAGTAGCACAGTGATTTATATTTACAATTAGAATTTTACATATATAAACCAGCACACTTTGTTATAAACTAGCACAATATAAAGCATTTGTTATTTGTGTAGGTTCTTTTTACTCCTAAGGATATGGTAATTAAATGCAGCTGCAACCGATATGAGCAGTATGGTTTGCTATGTAGGCATGCCTTTTGTGTTCTTCGTCTTTGTGGTATAAAGGAGTTCCCTAAAAAATATGTTATGGGGCGTTGGACAAGAGATGTTGTTCCAAAAAAGACAAAAGTTTTGAGTTTTGATCAAAATGCTGCTGGTAATCAAGTTGAACGTGCTTCCAGCATTGTGCGTGAGATAATGACTGCAACTGAACATATTGTTAACCGTCTTGTTACAAATATTGACCTGTTATCGTTGTATAGAGACCAAGTGATCGAGTCGAAGTTGAAGGTTGATTCTGCTGACCTTCCTGCAGAATCACTTGACAAGAATGCAAGATTAGCTAATATTCTTCGTACTGATCAGCCATGTTCATCGTCTTCTGCTACCATTCTTCCACCTAGTGGTATTAGAAACAAGGGGTGTGGTTCAAACAAACGCTTAAAGTCTTTTCGTGAGGTATCATCTTCAAGAATATCAAAGAAACCTAAAACTAGAGGTTGTTTGATATGTGGAGGTCATGGACATAATAGTCGGACTTGTAAGATGAAGACTACTGTTGCTGATTCCCAGAAGAGCAGTTAGTCGTGTGTCTTTGGAAATCATGATATTTGGATTTGTTATTTTTTTCATTTCAGTTTGGATTTCTTGTATTCTTATTATGTTTACAACATTCAACCAGCACATTATTAGTTTTTGTTGATTTTTAAATGCAATTGTCAAGAATTTGATTTTTCAACTTTCAATATACCGTTTAAAACCAGCACAATTTTAAACTTTGTTCTTTAAAACCAGCACAATTATAAAACCAGCACAATTTTAAACTTCTTCTATGAAACCATCACATATTGTCATAGTGAAACCAGCACAATATTAATTGTAAAACCAGCATAAAATTAACTTTCCTAATATAACTGTTAAAGCAGTACAATGTAATTGTTAAACCAGCACCATATTAATTGTTAAACCAGCACAAAATATTACAGACAACTACCAAACTAATAATTTTAAACTTTGTTCTTTAAAACCAGCACAATTATAAAACCAGCACAATTTTAAACTTCTTCTATGAAACCATCACATATTGTCATAGTGAAACCAGCACAATATTAATTGTAAAACCAGCATAAAATTAACTTTCCTAATATAACTGTTAAAGCAGTACAATGTAATTGTTAAACCAGCACCATATTAATTGTTAAACCAGCACAAAATATTACAGACAACTACCAAACTAATGTTATATTGTTCAACCAACACAATCAATATTTGTTGTTCAATCTGTCATTGATTTTCGTTTCCGCATTTTTCTTGCATTCCTCTTTCTTTTCAGGCTCCATCTTCTCATACTTCTCTAACATTTCCATCATTTCACCTTTCGCTAAGTTGATGTCGGATAAAAGTATTTTGCTTAAATACTTGTATCTCAGTTCAACCAACTCTTTGTCTTGTTCCGGTGACTCTTTCGACAGCCCACTATCCCATTCCTTTTTGCTCACATGCTTCCCTGTGTATGTCTCCATGTGTCTCATTGCAAAGACACCACAATCTACAAAGTTCTTTTCCGTTTGCCACGACATTTTCATTATTTCTGGTTCCAAGGGCGACATCTTTGGGTGCATTGTTGGGTATTCAACTTCAAGGTAATCACATACAATTTCTTTCTGTAATTTGAAAATTTTCAAAATCAAAATCCCTAAGCATCACAAATATAATTAAAATAAACAGCACAGAATTAATGGGCATCAATATATTACCACTCTTTTAGCACGTGTCATTTTTTGTGCTTTTGCTTTCCCTTTCATGTTGTCTATAATCTTGATGTCTTCTCCCTTGAAATCAAAACATACAATGTAGAAGTGCTTGTTTTGTAGTATTGGAATGAACAACATGTCCACTTTCCTAATACTTTCATACCCGGTAGTCATCAATGTCGCGGCAATGTTTTCTCTGAAATTTAGTGTGCAGGTCTTTTTGTTCAGTTTTGGTTTGAAATTGTTTTCTCCCTGCACAGAAACCAGCACAATGTGTTATAAACCAGCACCAGCACAATGTGTTATGAACCAGCACAATAATAGCATTTCATATATTAGACTAACCAGCTATTAATAAAACATTAATATTTCAAAACCAGCACAATGTGTAATAATCCAGCACATTTTGTTAAATGTGCTTTTTCTAATCTGTTATTAAAACCAGCACATATTAGAAAACATACCAGCATGTTGCATGGGCAGAAAACTCTTGCCGGTGAACCTTTGCTTTTGTAGACCTCTTCACTGTTTAGTACCAATGACCAAGCTGTTAGGACTTGGACATGTATGTATAAGTTCGGGTGAAGCGACTCCAGAAATACCCTTGAAAGGTTTGTGCTAAATGCTGTCTCAAATATAAACACCCTGCATTGTTGTAATACACATTAGTTTAAATACTTATTTTTATCCAATTAAGATTTTGTTGGTTTTTATACTTACCAGGGGTCGTCAACTGTCGAGAACATCCATTCGGCTATCCTTTGTTCAATTTTTTCAGTTTTTGTTTTTATTTGTACAACTCGCTGCATATATGGTGAACATAAAGGTTCGGCAGGTTGAGTTGTACGTTTGCTTTGTCTTTTTTTCTTCTGGTCTCCGGCGTTTAGGTCTTCACCTATGAATTCTTGTTTTTCACTGTCTTTTTTGGTTTCCTTTTCTGGTGTTTTAAAAACCTCTCCTTGCTGTGCTGGTTGACCAGCAGCCTCATTTCCTTCTTTCTTTGCTGGTTGACCAGCAGTGTCACTTTCTCCCTTTGGTGGTTCATTAGCATCTTCACCTCCTTTCTTTGTTGTTTCCCCATCAGGTTTACCATCTTTAGCCTTTTCTCCACCTGCATCCTTTTCTTCTTCACCACCAACTCCATGATCAGCACCATCTTTTTTGTTGCTTGCTGCTTGTTCTGCCTTTTCTATTTTTTTTATAATCTCTGGCCACATTGAACTGGTGATTCTGAAAGGAGTTGAATCAAATTATGAGACCACCATTTTTTTTTGTGATTGGGTAAGTTTAACTTCATTCCCTTCTTCCTTTTCATTCCCTCCTTCTGTCTTCTCTCCACTTCCTCCTTTTTTCTTTTCTTCATTCCCTGCTTCTGATTCTTGCTTCTCAAAATTGTACTTTTCACCATATACTACCAATCTTTTTCTCCACTCATCCACAGCATCCACAACCTCCTCACCTTTGTACTTTGTTAAACATTTTGCAATCATTTCGTGTGTTTCTTTGACATGCATGTCCAGCTCTTTTGTTTTGGATTTTATCAGGCAAATCCATTCCTGAAAAGATAACCAGCACATTCTTTTTATAAAGTAGCACAAATTGTAAAAGTAGCACATTCTTTTTATAAAGTAGCACAAATTGTAAAAGTAGCACATTTTCCATTTTTATTTTTACATACACATGATAAAAGTTTACAATAAAAGTAGCACATTTCAAACTAGCACAGTTTTACAATCCATTTAAACCAGCACACTTTAGCATATAAATCAGCACAATTTCACATTCCAAATTCTAACATTAAACTAACATATACTAGGTATAAACTAGCACAATTTAACATCCCAAACACTAAATGTCATAAAAGTAGCACATTTTTCAACAAATGTCATAAAAGTAGCACATTTTTTCAATAACCATCTAAACCAGCACTTTTTTCAGTAATACTACAGATAAAGACAATAAAATAGAAATTACCACTCCACTTGTTGGATTTGTAGGTGGAATTTGTGAGAGTTTTTCCTGGGATTGTGGAATGTCCAAACTTTGTGTAATGTCTAGAGATTCTGGGAAGTCACTAAAGTAATGATTTCTAGCTTCATCAGTTTCCTTTGAGATTTTTTGATATGTGGATCGAGGTTGTTCAGCTGGTGCTTTTTTCTTCATCTTCAGTTTTACCTTCAAATTATTTCGTTTTTCATTTTCTTCTGTTTCACCAGTTGTTGCTGCTTTCAAACTTGTTTTCTTCTTACTCTTCACCACCTTTTGAGTAGGTGTTTGTGTTGTCAAGGTGAGTTTCTGTGCTGGTTTCCCATCTTTTTTACTTCTCTTTCTTTTATTGCTTTCCACCACCGGACCAAGCTTTTTAATTGTATCATTTTTATGATACATTACAGCTGGTATCATCTTCTTTGTTGGATTTGTTCTTTGGTATGTATCATGAGCATAAACCAACTGATTGATTTACAAGTTAGTTTTTGTTATTATGTTTGATAAAAAACAATAAATATAGATCATTTTTAGATAACTACAACATACCACTAGAAATGTTATCGGTCCGATGTAGTGTGCTGCTTTAGATTGGAACCAGCTTGTTGTCTTTCTGTTCAAGCAGTCGATCACGTAGCTGCACCAGTCAACATCCTTAATATCTACATCAGGTTGCAATGTTGGAAGGAATTTCATGTTGACGCTGCCACCGTGTGTGAGCTCTGCCATTATTGAGTTGAACATTACAAGAAAGTTCAGTTGAAATAGCCTTCCACTCTCCTTCTGTTCTTTCACAACATGAATAATATGATGCATTTTTGGCAGTTCATCATCAATTTCAAATTGATTTCTAAACTCTGCAACAACTGGATCACTCATTGATGGTTTAGTCTCCGTAACCTTCACTTTACCCATTGGTATGCCAAGAACTTCTTGTACTAGGTTAGGTGTTATCACTACATTATGTGTACCTAGATTCAGTGTGTTGATTGTAGGTTCATAATTGTTAGTGAGCCAGTATCCCAGATTAGTTGGTATTTTTGTTATATCAAAGTTCTTCATGCTTTCAAATCCCATGTTATCTACTTCTGCTTTCTGTTCGTCAGATAACACTTGCATGAATTGAGCAAGGTTTTTTGGGCTGTTCCTGATTCTAATTCTTTTTTTCTTATCAAATTCCTTGAAAAGTGTTGATCGTATAGGTTCAAGGTTTGTGGCAACAACTTTTAGTGCTGTTTTTTGTTTCTTTTCCGGTTGTTCGAAGTCACTGTCTGATGAGCCTGCAAGTAATTTCAGAAGAAACATAGTAACCAGCACAAGTTATAAAGTGTACTATATATTAAAAAAACAATAACCAGTACCATTTTGATCATTTAATACATAATAAACCATGATTTTTATAATTCAAAACATCATTGTTACATAAGGTTCAGAAAAACATGATCATAATACATAACAGCATTGATAACATTAGAAAACTAAAACAAACAACATAAACATGATGATCATAGCAGGAGCTGGCTAGATTGCTACTTCCTTCCAAAATTCTTGACTGAGATTATAGGTTTTTCCTAATCTTCTTCATGTTTAGGTTGTAGGATGGGGATCTTTTGTTTTTCATCATCTTCTTCTTTTTTGGGTTGTACAACTGAGATTTCAGGTTTCTCATCAATCTCTTCTTTTATGGGATCTGAAGGTTCACCACCAGAAGTAGGATGATTGGTATAGCTTGGCCCCCAGATTGCTACTTCATTCCAAAATTTCGGACTCATATAATATTCCTTTTTTGTTGGTCTTACAACTTTGAGTGGAATGGGATGCAAAGGTTCATTATCAAAAGTAGGGATTGGTTCTCCTGGTTGTACAATTTGTAGTGGTTTGGGATTGTACAGCTCTGTTTTCACACACAAAAAAGCAACTGAAACTTATATTACTTATCTCCTGAATTTAAAAGTAGCACAGTCGGTAAACCAGCACAGATTTGGAACCCAAAAAACCACTTGTGCTAGTTTCTTCTAAAACACTAAAGTAGCACAGACGGTAAACCAACTAGAATTTGTGCTAGTTTACTAGAAAACACTAAACCCTTTGTGCTAGTTTCTTCTAAAACAATAAACTAGCACAGATAGTAAACCAGCACATATTTGGAACCCAAAAAACCAACTAGCACATAGGTTAAACCAGCACAGATAACCAACTAGCACATATTTGTATCAAAACCAGAAAACCAACCACAACTTTGTGCTAGATATTTCTAAAACACTAAACTAGCACATAGGTTAAACCAGCACAGAAAATAAACCAGCACAAAAAATAAACCAGCACTATTTCATTAAAACACAACGATCGATCTGTTTTATAAAATGCAGAACATGAATCAGTTTAGGCATATTAAAACCCTAGAAATCTGTTCGTTTACAGATCCTTAACAAACCTTCGAAATCGTCATCAGGTTTTGTTTCTTTATGCTTCTGGCTTCTTGTAGATCTCTTAGAACCTGTGTAATCGATTTGATTTCGAAGAAACTTAGAAAAACCGTACAAAATTGAAACGAATACACCAAAATGCAAAAAAAAAATGGAACGTACTCTCTGAATCCATCGTTGATGCTGTTTTTGTTGTTGTTTGTTCGATTTTCGTCTGTCTGATTGTCGATTTTAGTGGACGTTTGTTAGCGATTGGGAAGTTTTGAGAGAGAGTGAAGAAGAACTGTTTTTGAATCGTAACTGCTTTGCTTTTTGTCCAGTACTATTTTTTTGTTTATGACGAAAATACCCCCGCGCGTTTTATTTTGTTTACTTATCTAGTTTAATATTTGGGATCTAATCTGGTCCATTGGTTGTTTAAAAAAATGGTGTAGATTGCTTCTTAGGCAACTTAGGCAAAATAGGCTTCTTAGGGGAACCGCCCCCTATATATATATGGGACCGTTAAAATGAAAACCACCTCTAGCTGTAAGAACCGTGAGAACTACACCGTACGGGGCGAGGTGTACCAAATTTTTTTTTCATACACGTAGATGCGTGTATTATAAACACATTTGTAAAAAAAATTCAAAAAAAAATGTCGTGTGTGTAGTTTTGAACACCATAAGTTTGCGTTTACGGGTACCGTAAATTTTGTTTAAAATTTACGGTACCCGTAAACACAAACAAAACTACACACACGACATTTTTTTTTTTGAATTTTTTTTTACAAATGTGTTTATAATACACGCATCTACGTTTATGGAAAAAAATTTTGGTCCACCTCGCCCCGTACGGTGTAGTTCTCACGGTCTTACAACTGGATGTGGTTTTCATTTTAGCGGCCCCCTATATATATATATATAGGAACGGGATCAGGAGAAAACGGCAAAAAGTGTGAGAACGGTGAGAACGTATCTTGGCCCAACACGTGGCGTGGGACATGATCATGGTCCGAGGGGTTTTTTTTTGTCTTTTTAGTATTCTTCTCCTTCCCGGTTTTCGCGTTTGACATGCTGCTTTATTTTTTGCGTGTAAGATAATTTTGGCGTTATCTAAAATCATTAATTACTTGGCGTTTTACTGTTTTTTTTCAGATTTCTTCTCGTTTAATTAATTCTTTTTGTGTTACATAGTTAACTTTTTTTGCGTTATGGCCTTTTCCATGTCATTTTTTTGCGTTTTGGGTTTTTTTGTTAATAATTGATTACCATAGATTAATATTTTATAAAATTACAATAATACGAAATCAAAATAAACTAATAGTCTTCCGTGGGTGGGATTACATCAGAGATGTACCCATCGCTTTGTTCATCACTTTCTTCAGATTCATTATCATCAAATTTTAGATTTGCGTATAACGCCATTAGCTCTTCTCTTCTTTGTTGCAGCCTATTCTTGAATATCAATGCATCCTTGGATTTTGGATTGTTTGAAGGTGCTAAATCACATAGTTGTTCAATGATAGATAGCAACCCTGTCTTCAACATTTCCTCCATTGGTAATGAATATTGCACCCCGTTTTTATAAGTCATTTCAAACGTTCTTTCTTCCTCATGCATCACCCAACTGCTAAGTTTTGGCAGAGGAGTATCGTCAATATCATCATCTTCTGCCGAAAATTTTCTCTTCAGTCTTTTTATTACAGTTCGGGTTCTTTCACAATCGTTGGCCATTGGAACACCCAAGGGCCAGGTTATACCTCTGAACCCCTTCATTCATTCCAAGCATGGCTTTAATTGTCCTTACCTTTACCCTTCTCCTATCAGAGAACTTTATGATGAATCGTTTTTCTTTCCTTTCAAACCTCCATGCAATAACCTTAGCCATTTTTAAAGTTTTTGGCGTTTTGGACAATATGTGGCGTTTAGTCAATATTTTTGGCGTGTTTGAGCTTGTGTTCTCATGGTCTTCTTTTATATTGACTTTTTTTCCCGCGCATGACAGGTAATTATGGCGTTTTGAAAAAGATAAATAAATTTAATTCCCCAAGTATTTTGTTTTCAATATAATAAATGTTAGTAATTATGTTTTCCGTCGTTTCATTTTACTGTTTTTTTGCAGTTACCGTGTTTTGTTTTCAGACTCAACTGTTTTTATGGTGTAACACGTCTAATCTTGCCAGCTGTAATTATGGCGTTTTGTTTTCCAATGGCGGTTAGATAACGATTGGACTTTTTTTGTTTTATATTCTTTGCACATTGTTTCACGCTTTTTTTATATAATGGCATCATGGCGTTTTACAAGCATTTGCTCATTTTGGCGTTTTATTATGTATTTCATTATAGTATTAATGTACTTTTGTTGTTTATTAACTGAAATTACAAAACAAACAACAGATAAAGAAAATTAAAAAAAAAAAACAAAGTAGAAGCAATTTATGATTTAAATCTTCAGTGTTATCAGTCTCTTTTTTCTTTTGAAACTACAAGAACTGTGACAAATAAATGGCTTTTTGGGTTTGCCGTGGTTTATTTTCTTTGTTCATGTGTTGAAGTGTCTTTGTGGATGTTAGAGTTATAGATCAACCCTTTGTGGGTGGATGCTATCTGCCCGTCGTCTTCATTATAATCATCGAGGCCAAAGTAGCATTTACACTGGTATAGGTCTCTTTTAATCATCCAAACCTTCTTCAAGAACAAAGATGACAGAATGACATATGAGTGTCATAAGTCCCTCTTTTTTGAATTTTGTCCATCTCATTCAGCAAAATCTTAGTACACTCTCGTAACAAATCATTAAGCGAAACTTCATGCAGAACATTACTGAGTATCAAAGAAAAGATGTTTGCCATTGCTGTATATTTTGGCGTTTTACATTGAGTTGTATTTTTTTAGGAAGCACTGTGTTTTTTGTGTGTTTTTTTGGTGTGATAAACGGAAGGTGGTGAGTGTTTCTATTAATAGAATTTTTTTTTGCGCATAGTTTAGGTGGGATATTATATTTATAACAAAAAATGTAATTAACATTTATCCGGATGTAAGGTTTCGCGTTATATATTACCGCGTTTCATATTTTGTAGCGTTTTTTTTAAGCAGAGAGCTTAAATAAAAACACAGAAAAAAGTACGCAGTGATAAAACTGGCGTTTTATTTTTCAATGGCGTTTATGTGAGAAATGATGTTTTACCTTTTTTACCCTTAATGAAGCACGTTCCAAGTAATAAAATTGATGTTATTTATGAAAACACCATCGCGCCAATCTAGTCCATAGATTGTTTTGATCTGACGATCCATAAACGTTCTCACCGTTCTCACACTTTTCACCGTTTTTCCCAAATCCTAACCCATAGTGTAACAACCCTCGGTAAAACCAACACCCTCATAATATTTCCGACCCTCTAATATACTATAAAATGTCTCAATATGTTTTATATTACACCCCGTATGTGAAAACCGAGCCCGAATTATATTATAGTATATAAAATAAATAAAAATCTGAAATTAGTAAGTTGAGGCGGGCCGCGTAAAGCCTCACCTCAACCTTACGCGGGCCGCGACAGAGCATCACACGCGATTACACCAGAGGACGACACGTGTCGACATCGTGTCGACATCGTGTCGAGTCTAGTAGCTGACCTAGCTAAGCTATAGTGTTGACCGGTGTTGACGCGGGCCGCGTAAAGCATCCCTTATCTTTTACGCGGGCCGCGACAGGACTAGATTACACAACTATAAATAGCAGGCATCAGTTTTCAGTTTCCGTCGCTCATTCTCAAATCTCATTCTCGAATTCTGAAGTAGTAGGCATAATATTTTGGGTATTATACCCCTAATTAGTGAGGTTCTGCTCCATTGTAAGTATTATAACCCCAGTTTCATAATAGTTACGCTGCCCGATTGATTTAGGGTTCCGTAACAACTGTCGTGGTTCTGCCCGACGTAGTTGTTGGAATACCGTCTCGGGGAGGGTATTATTAATAATTTCAAAGGGTTATGATACTAACCAATGTACATTTGTATAACTTATAGATTATATCCAGGAAACCCTTACGAAAAGCCTAAGACAGCAATGTGAATTTATCCTCTTTTTGTTAATGTTTTTGGAATATTTTACAAAACCTTAAATGTTTTACAATGTGATTAAGCGGTGATTGAGTCTTTCTAGTTCTTCAATTACTGCCGGTATTATGGGGTTTTGTATACAAAATTTACTACGAGTAGTAGTAAGTCTGAATGACAGTGCATTACCATTGGACGACGAGTTAGCCAATGGGTAATTTGACCATAGCCATAGATCCGGTCGAGTGGCAAATACTGAATGAGTAATTGTGTAGAAATAAACATTGTAATCGCTCTCAATACTGTTTTAATTGATAAAATGATTCTTGATTAAACTGGGATTCACTCACCAGTATTTCCGACTGACAAATGTTTTTAGAACGCGTTACAGGTAACACAATGTGAACAGCCAATTAATGAAAGCCAGCTGGAGAGCACTGAAGGCTTGGGAAAAATGTGGCTATAAAAGTTACCTAATAAACGATGTTTTAAATTCAATAAAATAGGGTTTGTCCCTATAAATGTATTGTAATAAGAAACTTGGGTTTTGCCCATGTATTTATTAATATCAAGTATGGTGGTTTTACTCTGATAAACATTTCCTAACTACGGTCCTGATGTAAATTCCGCTGCGAGACTAAACAAACTGATACCACCAAAACTCTGTGATCACGTCCGCCCGTTCCCGGGGATCAGGGATCGGGGGTTGTGACAGAAGGTGGTATCAGAGCCTAGCCACTGGTCTGAGCCAAAGAAGTGTTCTGCTGACACTTAAAATTTTAAATTTTGTGTTAGGAAATAAACTAATGAAATATGTGCATAACTGTAATTATGTGTTATGTGTTATTTGACTATCTGTTAGTTTTCAGTATGAGTGATCAAGGACCATCAGACGTGAATCGTCAGTTATCTGATTCACCTAGGAGTGAAGGTACATCATCACAGCCTGCCCTTTCAGGGTATGCTGCTGATCAGGAAGATGGAATATTTGCTTTTAGAGCTCAATCTGAAGAACCATTTCCTACTAAGAAACGAGGATGGTTCAGTAAAGAAGCTTTTGCTCGTAGGAAGAGAATGCGAAAATTGCAACAGCAAAGGGCTTTAGCAGCTATTAAGCGAGAGACAGATGCCCATACTCAAGATATGTTAAATAGAAGCCTAGCTAATTTCCATATCTTAGCTACAACTGCTGCTGACCCAAGTCTGGAACAATTAGTAGGCCCACAACCACAAAACCCAGAACAACCCATGGAGATAGAAAATCAGGAAAACCAAGTGGAGATGCACGAATTTAACCCAGAAGAAATCCCTAGGGTGCCTGCACCAAACCCACTAGACCCGAATTACGACCCCTGGTGGGACGATAATAGGGACTTTGTGCAACATTACCCTGTTCAGGATTATCCACCCATACAGAACATAGAAGTTTACCCAGGTATGGACCCTTTAGATCCCTATTACCAAGATAACTACATTACGGAGATTTTAGAGGATCCTTACCAATTTCAGGAATTGTCACCCCCGTATCAGGAACCCGCACCCCAGATTCCAAACCCAGTCCGAGAACCTGCACCCCCAATGAGTGCAGAAAATGTTCAAGAACTTAGGACTTTCGGGGAGGAAATTTTAGAGAGCAGTGAGAGAATGCGTCAGGTGGGAGAGCGTCTCGTATGGAAATACGATGAGCGCAATATGGATTTTTGGATAAATCCATATCCATGAATGTGAGAATGGAGGAAATGGTGGTAGTAATATAATATAATAAAATAAAATAAAAGATGTGTGTATGGATGCATATTACTATTTTATTTCTGTTGGTATTGTAATTTTATTTCTGTACTAGAGTGTAATAGACGCATAAGTATATGAAAAGAGTAAAAGTAGCAATGATCTACGTTTTTGGCTAGATTGAGTGTCATGTGATTTGCCATATTAAGATATTATTTATATTAATATGGGAAAATGTTTAAAATCCAGATGGCCGATGAAGGAAATCAAGGAAATCTGAATAACGATAACCAGAGTAACATTAACGTGGTTAATGATAATCCGAGTATCAATAACAATGGAAATCAAGTGGACAATAGTGCTATCCAACACATAGTAGCACAGGGAATTATAGATGCTATGCCATTTATACTACAAACTGTTAAGGATGCTGATAATAAAAGTAACCATAGCAGTAAACGACCAATTGAACCAGAAAACAGTGTGAACAATGGACCTATACTTCAAATGCCTATTCCTAAAAGAAGAAGAACCATGCCTTATGGTTGTTCTTATAAAGAATTCTGGTCTTGTAAACCAATGGAATTCTCAGGCAATGAAGGGGCCATTGCAACCTTACGATGGATAGAGAAGACTGAGGCAGTCTTAAGGATAAGTAAATGTGCTGAAGAAGATAGAATACTTTTTGCTTCTAATTTGTTTAAGAATGCAGCACTAGAATGGTGGAACACTATCCTCCAAACAAAAGGAAGTGATAAAACCTATAATATGGAATGGGAAGAGTTTAAGGACAAGGTAGAAAGGAAGTTCTGCCCACACAATGAGAAAGAACAGATAGCAAACAAATTTCTAAACCTTAGGATGACTGGTGTGGATAGCAAAGGGTACACTAAGTTATTCTTCGAATATGCTAGGATAGTGCCAACTTGCTTCACCAGAACCAGTGTTAATTTCCCGTTATATTTGGGGATTAATTGGGGAGATTAGACATGTAGTCAAGGCAGCTAGACCACAAACCATAGAAGAAGCTGTAGAACTAGCCAATACCTTGACTGATGAATTAGTCCGTACCCGAGAAGAGGATCAAAGAAAGAGCCTAACCCAGAAGTTGACTCAAGAATTTCGTTCTGGAAATTCTAACCGTGGGAAAAATATAGGTTCTACCTCTGCGCCCTACTGTAGGTATTGCAAAAGAAAGCATTCAGGGAGATGCTCCATATACTGTAACTTTTGCAAAATGTCGGGACACAAGGAAGAAAACTGCAGGAAGAAAGCTAACAGCAGGGTATGTTACAATTGCGGAGAACCAGGTCATATTAAGCTGAATTGCCCAAAATTAGCTCCAGCTCCAGATAACAAGAATACTAAAAATGCTAGAGCATTTGTTCTGACTGCAGAAGAAGCCAAGATGATTCTAGATGTCATAGCTGGTACGTTTTTAGTTAATGATGTTTTTGCCAAAGTATTATTTGACTCTGGTGCAAACCAAAGTTTTATTAATACATCGTTTTGCAAATTTCTAAATCATTCATTAACTAAACTACCACTAGAATGCGTAATAGAGACAGCTAATGGAGAAACCGTTAGGATTTCTGAAATCTTGCAGGGAGCAAGAATAGAAATTTTAAATCAGAAATTTATTGCAAATCTTTATCCCATGAATCTGGTAGGATTTGATGTTGTTTTAGGAATGGATTGGTTAATAGCCAATAAAGCCAATATTGTATGTGATCAAAAGTTAATTCAAGTAAATTCACCAAAAGGTAAAACGATCACAATTAAAGGAGATAAGCCTTTTAGGTCCACTAAATTCATTTCTGTGATGAAAACTGCAAGTTGTATAAGAAAAGGTTCTATAGAGTATTTGATTTCTATAATCACTAACACTAAAAGAAAAGAACTAAAAGATATTCCAGTAGTATCTCAGTTTTCAGATGTCTTTCCAGAAGAACTACCAGGACTACCTCCGGATAGAGAAGTTGAATTCAGAATCCATTTAATACCAGGAACATCACCGATTGCCAAAGCACCTTACCGTTTGGCACCTGCAGAAATGCAAGAATTGAAGAAACAATTAGATGAATTGTTGGAAAAAGGATTCATACAACCAAGTTCGTCGCCATGGGGAGCGCCGATTTTATTCGTTAAAAAGAAAGACGGATCAATGCGTATGTGCATTGACTACCGTGAATTAAACAAAGTCACGATTAAGAATCGGTATCCATTACCAAGAATCGATGATTTGTTTGATCAATTGCAAGGAGCTCGATTTTTCTCTAAAATCGATTTAAGGTCAGGATATCATCAATTAAAGGTACAGGAAGAGGATATTCCTAAAACCGCATTTAGAACGAGGTATGGTCATTATGAATTTACTGTCATGCCATTTGGTTTAACCAATGCCCCAGCTGCATTTATGGACATGATGAACCGAATATGTAAGCCATATTTGGATAAATTCATAATTGTTTTTATAGATGATATTCTAATTTATTCTAAGAATAAAGAGGATCATGCAAAACATTTGCACGCACTTTTAAGTCTGTTAAGAAAGGAAAAACTTTATGCTAAGTTTTCAAAGTGCGAATTTTGGTTAGAACAGGTACAATTCCTTGGACACCTAGTCAATCATGAAGGAATTCATGTAGATCCAACAAAGATTGAAGCAATTACTAAATGGAAAACCCCTGAATCACCAACTGAGGTTAGAAGTTTCTTAGGATTGGCCGGTTATTATAGAAGATTTATTAAAGATTTCTCTAAAATAGCCATTCCCTTAACTAAGTTAACTTGTAAATCTATTAAGTTTGAATGGGGATTAAAACAAGAAGAAGCCTTTAGAATTCTTAAGCAAAGATTGACCCATACACCCATACTAGCATTACCAGAAGGAACTGAAGATTTCATAGTCTATTGTGATGCTTCTAGATTAGGTTATTGATGTGTGTTGATGCAACGACAAAAGGTTATAGCTTATGCATCTAGACAACTTAAGAATCATGAAGAGAATTATTCAACCCATGATTTAGAATTAGGAGCTATAATTTTTGCTCTTAAGATTTGGAGACATTACCTTTATGGTAATAAGTTTACCATATTCACTGATCATAAGAGTTTAAGGTATATTTTTCAACAGAAGGAGTTGAATATGAGGCAAAGACGCTGGATGGAATTTCTTAGTGATTATAACTGTGATATCCAGTATCATGAAGGAAAAGCAAATGTAGTGGCAGATGCTTTAAGTAGAAAGTATCATGAAAAGCCAAGAAGGGTACGTTCTCTTAAATTAAATCTGCAAGTAGATTTAAATGATCAAATAAGAGAAGCACAAGAATCAGTAATCAAGGATGATTCTGAAAAATTAAAAGGTATGTTAAAGGAACTAAAACAAGGAACAGATGGAATTTGGAGATTTCATGAAAAGAGAATGTGGATACCTAAATTAGGAAATCTGCGTAACCGTATATTAGAAGAAGCCCATAAATCTAAGTATACGATGCATCCAGGAAGTGACAAAATGTACCAGGATTTAAGGAAAAATTTCTGGTGGATAGGAATGAAAAAGGACATAGCAGCCTATGTTTCTAAATGTTTAACTTGCTCACAAGTTAAAGCTGAACATCAGAAACCCTCAGGTTTGTTACAGCAATTAGAAATGCCGGTGTGGAAATGGGAATTAATAACAATGGATTTTGTTACTAAATTACCCAAAACTAGGAAAGGAAATGATACAATCTGGGTGATTGTAGATAGACTAACCAAGTCAGCTCATTTCTTACCAATGAAGGAAACAATTAGTATGGAACAATTATCTAAATTGTATGTAAATGAAATTGTTTCTTTACATGGTATTCCTTTATCAATTGTTTCTGACAGAGATAGTCGATTTACATCTCATTTTTGGTCAAGTTTCCAAAAGGCAATGGGAACCAAGTTAAAATTGAGCACAGCTTATCACCCACAAACGGATGGACAAAGCGAAAGGACAATTCAGACAATGGAAGATATGCTTAGAGCTTGTGTAATTGACTTTGGAGGTAATTGGGACGATCACTTACCTTTAATAGAATTTTCTTATAATAATAGTTATCACACAAGTATCAATGCCGCACCGTTTGAAGCACTTTATGGACGAAAGTGTCGAACCCCAGTCTGTTGGGCAGAAATTGGGGAAAAGCAACTATCTGGACCTGAAATAGTGCAGGAAACAACCGACAAAATTATTCAAGTCAAGGAACGACTGAAAGCAACACGTGATCGACAAAAGAGTTATGCTGATAACCGATGCAAACCCTTGGAATTTCAAGTAGGAGATAAAGTATTGTTAAAAGTCTCTCCTTGGAAAGGAGTGGTAAGATTCATCAAAAGAGGAAAGCTGAGTCCCAGGTATGTTGGACCTTTTAAGATTATTAGAAGAATAGGACCTGTAGCCTATCAGCTACAACTGCCAGAGGAAATGGCAGGAATACATGATGTGTTTCATGTATCTAATCTTAAAAAGTGTTTAGCTGATGAATCATTGATAGTGCCTCTTAAGGATATAGAGGTAAATGAACAACTCAAGTTTGTAGAAAGACCTCTACAAATTGAAGACAGGAAAATCAAGAACCTCAAACATAAAAGACTAGTTCTAGTCAAAGTGAAGTGGGACTCCAAAAGAGGACCTGAGTACACATGGGAACTTGAATCTGAAATAAAAAGAAAATATCCGCACTTGTTTCAGTAGATCTCGGGGACGAGCTCTAAAACAAGGTGGGGAGAATGTAACAACCCTCGGTAAAACCAACACCCTCATAATATTTCCGACCCTCTAATATACTATAAAATGTCTCAATATGTTTTATATTACACCCCGTATGTGAAAACCGAGCCTGAATTATATTATAGTATATAAAATAAATAAAAATCTGAAATTAGTAAGTTGAGGCGGGCCGCGTAAAGCCTCACCTCAACCTTACGCGGGCCGCGACAGAGCATCACACGCGATTACACCAGAGGACGACACGTGTCGACATCGTGTCGACATCGTGTCGAGTCTAGTAGCTGACCTAGCTAAGCTATAGTGTTGACCGGTGTTGACGCGGGCCGCATAAAGCATCCCTTATCTTTTACGCGGGCCGCGACAGGACTAGATTACACAACTATAAATAGCAGGCATCAGTTTTTAGTTTCCGTCGCTCATTCTCAAATCTCATTCTCGAATTCTGAAGTAGTAGGCATAATATTTTGGGTATTATACCCCTAATTAGCGAGGTTCTGCTCCATTGTAAGTATTATAACCCCAGTTTCATAATAGTTACGCTGCCCGATTGATTTAGGGTTCCGTAACAACTGTCGTGGTTCTGCCCGACGTAGTTGTTGGAATACCGTCTCGGGGAGGGTATTATTAATAATTTCAAAGGGTTATGATACTAACCAATGTACATTTGTATAACTTATAGATTATATCCAGGAAACCCTTACGAAAAGCCTAAGACAGCAATGTGAGTTTATCCTCTTTTTGTTAATGTTTTTGGAATATTTTACAAAACCTTAAATGTTTTACAATGTGATTAAGCGGTGATTGAGTCTTTCTAGTTCTTCAATTACTGCCGGTATTATGGGGTTTTGTATACAAAATTTACTACGAGTAGTAGTAAGTCTGAATGACAGTGCATTACCATTGGACGACGAGTTAGCCAATGGGTAATTTGACCATAGCCATAGATCTGGTCGAGTGGCAAATACTGAATGAGTAATTGTGTAGAAATAAACATTGTAATCGCTCTCAATACTGTTTTAATTGATAAAATGATTCTTGATTAAACTGGGATTCACTCACCAGTATTTCCGACTGACAAATGTTTTTAAAACGCGTTACAGGTAACACAATGTGAACAGCCAATTAATGAAAGCCAGCTGGAGAGCACTGAAGGCTTGGGAAAAATGTGGCTATAAAAGTTACCTAATAAACGATGTTTTAAATTCAATAAAATAGGGTTTGTCCCTATAAATGTATTGTAATAAGAAACTTGGGTTTTGCCCATGTATTTATTAATATCAAGTATGGTGGTTTTACGCTAATAAACATTTCCTAACTACGGTCCTGATGTAAATTCCGCTGCGAGACTAAACAAACTGATGCCACCAAAACTCTGTGATCACGTCCGCCCGTTCCCGGGGATCAGGGATCGGGGGTTGTGACACATAGGGATGGAAGTTGATGATAAAGTCAATAAGATTTTACTCAATGAAATAGACAATATCCTCACTTAAGGATTTTTGTCCATTACATTGAGTGAAACCTTATAGACAACCAAACTGAATTTCAAGTAAACGTTTTGGTTTAGAAGATATTTGATGTTTGAGTTTTTTGGCGTTTCTAAGACGAATGGCATATATTAAATATGGCGTTTGGGGTTTTGTGTGTGTTTTCAATTGAAGGTCTGAGATGTTGTATATATAGGATTTTTTTTGGCGGTTTTTTAGGCGGGATTTTATTATAATTAAGTTTGGCGTTTTATATCTAATGGCATTTTTAGGTAGAATAGTGTGTGATATTTGTTTGGCGTTTTATTTCATTAGATGGCGTTTTGTGTGGAGAAGTCAAAAGACTTTTTTACCCTTAATGAAGCACGTCCACGTAATAAATTTGATGTTATTTACGAAAACGCCACCGCGCCAATCTAGTCCATAGATTGTTTTGATCGGACGATTCATAAGCGTTCTCACACTTTCCACCGTTTTCTCTAAATCCTGACCCTATATATATAGGGAGCCGCTAAAATAGAAACCATCCCCAGTTGTAAGAACCGTGAGAACCACTCTCCACCAATCAGAATAAAGGGTATTTTGGTCATTTCCTTCAAAATGTCTAATCTCTCTCTCTTCATTAATGTTAGCAGAGTTTTATATTTAATATCTCCTCTCTCTTCTCTTTCATCTCTCTCATTAAAATTCAAATCCCTCTTCTCTTTCATCTCTCTCATCGAGAACACTTAAACCTGCAACCACAAAACCTCTCATCTCTTTCATCCCTCTGCAAAACGGAGAACACTCATGGAGAAGCCGGAGCCTCACCGGCCTCCTTCTTGCTTCCCAGACGACAACAAACACCCCTGGCCGTCGGAGCCATGCCGGAGAACACTCATGGGGGAGCCGGAGCCTCACCGGCGGCGACGTTATTGGTGGTGATTTATGTTCAGGTTAGGGTTTTTACACACCGTATCAATTCCTCAAGATCTGTTCAATCGTTTCCCCCAATTTGGATCCTAGGGTTTCGGCCAATCCCGATCTGGTTCGTTTCTTGCTGCCGTTTCTAATCTAATTTCTGCTCTGATACAATCGTTTCCCCCTTTGTGTTCTGAGACAAAGATTTTAGTAAAAGATCTTAATCTAATTTCTAGAGAGAGAGAATTAGGTGTTTGTGTGTGTTTCTATGCGACGGTAAAGAAGCGACGGCCGGTGGCCGTTCACGACAACCGCGAAACAGAACGTTTGTTTGTCTCTCCGGTTCTATTTGGTTCAAATCGTTTATGGTTCGGGTTTGAGAAGGACCAGTTTTAAGTTTCGGGTTTGGTGTTGATGGTGTTAGTGGTGTTTGGGTGTGTCGGCAGTAATGGCAGTGGTGGTTATTCACGATCATTGGTGGGTTCTAATTTGGTGAAAAAAGTAAGTTTTTTGGTTTAAAAATTTGGTTGAATGGGACAAGTTTCGATCGATTACATATTGAATTTGGTTGATTTTTAGTGTAATCGGATCAGATTTTGTTGATTCACCGTGAATCCGTTGTTTGGTGAATCAGTTGTTTTGGTCTTTATTGACATAAAAGGTTTCGTATAGCTTAAAAAGGTGGTGCCTGGTGGCGACGATGGTACCCGTTTCGGACTGAATCGGTTGTTTTTTTGTTTTTATTGACATAAAAGTAAGTTTTTTAAGCAAGTTTTTTTTACCGATTCTTGCAAGTGTCGCGTTGGTTTGAATTGTCGTTAGTTGGAAGAAAAGGTTTCGTATAACTTGAAGATATTGATTTGGTTGTGATTCTGTCTTCCCTTGTTTTCTGTGTGGTTTTAACAATGAACTATATGGGTTTTGATCTGTTCGATTGGGTGGCGATGATGCAAAAAAAAAAAAAAAAAACCCCCGCATATTTTGATGACGATGGCGCGAAAAGGATGGCGGAGGGTAGGTTTTTGAACCTGCAACCCCACTTTGCAGCCTCTGATTATCGGAAAAATCTGAGCCACACCCCGTTTTTTTCAAGAATCCAAACATTGTTTTGATTTTTGTTGTTGGTTTTTTCTATTTTTTTTCCTAGTCGATGATGATAACAATCTATCTGAGACACCTACCGAGTTGCGATTTCTGGGTGCGTTCGTTTTGTGTAAAAAAATATTTGAAAAGAAAAGTTAAAACCGTAAACTTTTTAACGTAGAACGTAAATTTTTTAACGTAAAACGTCAAGTTTTTAACGTAAAAGTTAAAACCGTAAACTTTTTAACGTAAAACGTAAAACATAAAATTTTTAACGTAAAATGTAAAAAGTTTAACGTAAAACGTAAAAAGTTTAACGTAAAACGTAAAAAGTTTAACGTAAAACGAAAAAAGTTTAACGTTTAACGTAAAACGTAAAAAGTTTAACGTAAAACGTAAAAAGTTTAACGTAAAACGTAAAAAGTTTAACGTAAAACGTAAAAAGTTTTAACGTAAAACGTAAAAAGTTTAACGTAAAACGTAAAAAGTTTAACGTAAAACGTAAAAAGTTTAACTTAAAACGTAAAAAGTTTAACGTAAAACGTAAAAAGTTTAAAAAATCTGTAAAAAAATCTGAATTTAAAAAACCTTTAATAAAAAAATTTTGTTTAAAAAATAAAAACTAATATAATAATACAAAAAAATTAATAAAAAATAATAAATACAAAAAGACAAAAAAGAGTAATTTTGCTAAACTACCCTTTTGTATTAAAATATTAAAAACATAATAAGACAAAAATTATTTAATACTATTTTTAATACTTTTAATCTTGTCCATCCATCTTGTTGATATAGTGGCTAGAAAATGGTTCTCTCGGTTCTTACAACTTGAGGTGGTTTTCATTTTAGCGGTCCCCTATATATATATATATATATATATATATAGGGAAGTTGGGTAAAAATGGGGGAGATTTGGGTTTCCAGAGTTTTCTACCAAAATGAGGGTTTTCTATCTAGCATTCCCTTATATATATATATATATATATATATATATATATATAGGGGAATGCTAAAATGAGAACCATCTCGAGTTGTAAGAACCGTGAGAACTACACCGTAGGGGGCGCGGTGGACCAATTTTTTTTTTCATAAACGTAGATGCATGTATAAAAAAAATATTTGTAAAAAAAATTCAAAAAAAAAATGTCGTGTGTGTAGTTTTGAGCGCCACAAGTTTGTGTTTACGGGACCCGTAAATCTGGCCGGAAAATTTACGGGTCCCGTAAACACAAACTTGTGGTGCTCAAAACTACACCCACGACATTTTTTTTCGAATTTTTTTTTACAAATGTTGTTTTTATACATGCATTTACGTTTCTGAAAAAAAAATTTGGTCCACCTCGCCCCGGATCAAAAAGTTCTCGCGGTTCTTACAACTCGAGGTGGTTCTCATTTTAGCGGATACTTATATATATATATATAGGGGACCGCTAAAATGAGAACCACCTCCAGTTGTAAAAACCATGAGAACCTCTTGATCCGGGGCGAGTTGGACCAAATTTTTTTTTCATAAACGTAGAAGTGTGTATTACAAACACATATGTAAAAAAAAATTCGGTACCCGTAAACACCAAACTTGTGGTGTAAAAAACTACACACACGACATTTTTTTTTTTTGAATTTTTTTTTACATATGTGTTTGTAATACACACATCTACGTTTATGAAAAAAAAATTGGTCCAACTCGCCCCGTACGGTGTAGTTCTCATGGTTTTTACAACTAGAAGTGGTTTTCATTCTAGCGGCCCCCTATATATATATATGGATGAGTTAAAATGAAGAGATTTTTACATATTTCCCCTCCCTAACTCATATATATTACATATTTCCCTTTTCATTTAAATGACTCTTATTTATGATTATTTTACCCTTAATGAACTATTTAATGAATATTTACATATTTTCCCATTGTAATATGTAAAATCAATTACATATTTACCCAGATTATGTAGTATTACCTCAATTTTTCTACTTGTTACTCTTGTCAAACAACACACACAAAACCATAATACTCATAATAAAAACATAAATTTCGTTCAAAAGACAAGAATTCTGTTCATAATAGATTCCGTTCAAAAAACATAAATTCCGTTCATAATAAAAACATAAATTCCGACATAAATCGAAGCATTACGAAGATGATTGAACACCACCAATTGAGTTGTATAATTAAACACCACCATTAACATTCCACCATGCAACTAGGGTGCTCATGATGCCCAGTCGGTCCAAGAGTAGCCCTTTGTCTTTGAACTCTTAAGTCATTTAACCTAACATCTCTCTCGATCACGTATGGTGGCTCAACAGGTACTATGCTTGAAGCTTTACATGTTGTAGGAGATGCACATGAGCCCCACTTGTCTGATGTGAGTATAAGCTTTTTTTAACTATTATCTCTATAGTTTATCAGTAAGGCTGTTTGGTATTTTCTTTGCTTATTATTCGTTATGGATAATGTGACACAACCCAAATTGAATAACTTCGGAAAAAAATTGAAATTTAGGCCTGTTTTTTAATCCGTAATTACAAACGATTCTAACTGAACGATTCTAACAGCATCCTCAAAACTGAACGATTTTAACAGTCCACACACGATTCTAACTGAACAATTCTAACAGCATCCTCAAAATTACGAACGATTCTAACAGTCCACACACGATTCTAACTGAACGATTCTAACAGCATCCTCAAAATTACGAACGAACCAGTTAAAATATGAAATTTAGGCCTGTTTTTAATCCGTAAGATACCTTCCTGGATCTTGTCAACCGTTATCGTGAAAGGGATAGAATTATTGTTGAACTCCCTTTCGTTTCTGTTAGGGCATGGATTTTGTGCTATGGATCATCTATCCTGAGACTAGGCATGGATCACGGATACTTAACGGATTATGCAGGGAGTCTGAGGATCCAGAGTCTGAGGATCCAGGATCCTTAACATTACTTATGATTTCTAATAATTGTCACGTTTTTAATGTTTATACGCAGATAATGGACTTAGTGGACTAAATCTCAGCTAGAATCTCGGGAATATTCCTTCAAGATGCCGCACATGTGCTATTTTCACGATGGTCATGGGGAAAAAACATGGACTACCTTAATTTTCGGTTATTTTGTTATTTCTGGGAGTTAAGGGACTACTTAATTGAAGCTGAAGCAGGAAAGGGGGCATATCGTTTGTTAACAATGCATGGTGACCTCTTACCAAGAGCTTGGAATGCTGTTCGTCTCAAAAAGTACTTTATGTAAGAAGGATCAGGGATCCTCAGCGATGTCAGTATTCTGATTAAGTATCTAGGATCCTCAAAGGATATATGATTCTATTATTGGTAACACATTACTTTCATTTTCATTCATTTTAAACTTATTACTTATCATAAGTCAAAGATGTTAAACATTTAACATCTATTTTCATAAAGTTTAAGCTTGTGCAGAGTTGTTATCATTTTACAGAAGATCAAAGTGGTTAGCCAACTCTCCAAAGTTTTTGGGCTTGTCCCCAGTTTTTGTGCTTGTCCCCAGTTTAAGGTTCCTACACCTTCGCCAGTAGAGCACGATTATCCTGGTGCAGTTAAAGGCAATGGGGCCAGTACCCGCTTTAGGGGCTGACAATTTCATTGTACTGGCTGTATTTAGGATCCTAAGTATAATGGTAGACGTACCATACATCCGTTCCTAAGGTTTCTAACGTTTTCACGTTAGCTAAGGTTTCGGCATTTTCATGTCGCTCACGTTTGGATAGTCGCCAGTTTGGGCCATACTCCAGTTTACACAAGTTTATTTGGGCTTGACCCCAGTTTACACCTGTTTATTTGGGCTTGTCCCCAGTTGTTTGGGCTTGTCCCCAGTTTGTTGTGCTTGTCCCTAGTTTATTTGGGCTTGTCCCCAGTTTGTTGGGCTTGTCCCCAGTTTATTTGGGCTTGTCCCTAGTTATTATGGGTTCATTCCCAATTATTTGGCTTGGTCCCAAATTTATTTTTCTTACAGGATCTTGGAGCTTTAAAGTTATACAAGTTCTGACAATAAGGATCCTGGATCCTCGAAACTTTACTTTTCACAGTTTGTTTATTCAGTATTAATTTACAAGGATATAGAATCCTAACTTGGATTCTCTGGTATGTTATATTCTAACTTTTTCTAAGCTGCAAGTTGTCTCTTATCCTTTTTGGTTAAGGATCATTAATCCACATTTGTATGAACACTTCAAGTTTTCTGTTAAAAGTTTAACATTATCATCAGAATTCCAATAACTTTCCAGTTGTTTGGCGATGATATCTTTGAAAATAGAAAGCATACATGAAAAATAAAGAGGGAAGAAACAACAGATGTAACTAAAAAAGTTTAATATTATTACCCATTCATTATGTATCAAAATCATCTGGCCTGGATTTCACCAGCAAAACCGTGGACCATCCACCCAGGCCGGATAGGGCTATCTAACAGTTAAAGTGTCTATGCAGAAATTAAAGTGCAGGAAGGTTAATAGCGAACGGTGTTGAAGGATTCATTCTCCACAAATAGAAGGATCTTCTTGTCTGTAAAGGCATTTGAGGAGTTATCTCTAACTCTATATTTTGCAATGATGATTATAGCAGGTCTTATCAGTGACGACGGGCAGTGTAACGACTAGTTACCAGCAACAACGGCTAGTCCGCTTCTAACGGAAATATGACAGTTGTGAATACTTATCACAACTGCCATTTTGGGGGCTATTGTTAAGGCATGGATTTTGTGCTAAGGATCATCTATCCTGAGACTGGGCATGGATCACGGATCTTTAACGGATTATGCAGGGAGTCTGAGGATCCAGGATCCTTAACATTACTTATGATTTCTAACAATTGTCACGTTTTTAATGTTTATACGCAGATAATGGACTTAGTGGACTAAATCTCAGCTAGAATCTCGGGAATATTCCTTCAAGATGCAGCACATGTGTTATTTTAACGATGGTCATGGGGAAAAAACCTGGACTACCTTAATTTTCGGTTATTTTGTTATTTCTGGGAGTTAAGGGGTTGATCAAGTGTGGTAGGACAATCATCACCTTCATATACACACACTACGAATCAGAGAACACACACACACATTCTCTCGCAATCATTACAAACGAGAGTTTTCACAACACACTTAGCATTCAATCAGTTGTAACACACTTGATCAGCATCCAAAGTTGTAATTTCTTTCGTTCAATATAGTTGATAGTGATAGTTTTCACTATCCGAGGTTTTTATGCCGGCGATCTGCTAGCGATCAAGGGCTTTTCCTCGTAAAAAATCGTTGTGTTCATCTTCACATTCAACAAGCAATTCATTTTCTCATTGTTCATTTAATCAAGCATCACACCTCACAAAATCGGATTTGGTTACATTATCCTTGTGTGATTTTTGACCAAAACAGTTTCTATTCTATATATTCCAGTGTTGTAAACAGGATCGAACCAGTCTGATGAACCAGTGTTGTAAACAGGGATAATCGATGAAGAAGATGTTTCGGAAAAAAAACAGATGAATAATGTAGCAAGTTAACGTCGTCTGATGAAATTACAAACGAACTAGATGAACAAGATTCGAGTTTTTGAACATACCTGATGAAGAAGATGAACGTCGTCTTTGGTGGGGGAGATAAACGTTGTGTAGGGTTTGGATGAGTTGATTATACGAATGGGGATATACACGCAGGAGTTATTAATTGGGTAATTTCTCAAAAAAAGGGAAATATGTAATTGATTTTATGGTTTGGGGAAATACGTAATAAGGAGACTTAGGATGGGGAAATATGTAAAAATCCCTAAAATGAAAACCACCCACAGTTGCGAGAACCGTAGGAACCACTTTTCCAACATTGATCATTTGTCTTTGATGGTTTAGATTAAAAAGAAATAAAACACATGTTAATTTTTTTGTCTTATTTGCTTATTAATATTTTATTGTGATAAGGTTACTCTGGTCAATTGTTATTTTTGTGTATACTCTCTCTCATTTTTTTTTTTTTACTTTTTGTCTTATTTATTTTTTGTCTTACTTGCTAATATCCAACAACAGATTTTACAAAGCATATAACCCGCTGAATTTTTTTTATTAAAATGAACTTAAAATTTGATACAAACTTGTTTGTATTTCCAGTGTAGCAATACAAAGTTGTTCGTATTTCCTGTCTATCCTCTCTGAGCCTCTATCAAAAACTTGTTCGTATTTCCAATGTAGCAATATAAATCTGCACATCAAAAAATGTCAAAATGAAAATGTGTACAAAATTTAATTTACATGTATGTAACAAAAATCTACACTTTTGTAAATCATACAAAAATGCTATAAAATAGATAAAAAAAGTTGTAACTACAAACTTAAATTTAAAAAAATGTCGCTGACACATAATTTTTTTTACACCCTGGTTGTAAAAAATTACGTTACGCCCATGTTAAAAAATTGTAAACTTTTTTACGCCCGTGTTAAAAAATTTATAAATTTTTTTAAGCCATGGTTATAGTTTTTTTACGCCCCGGTTGTAAATTTTACACCCCGGTTATAAACTATTTTTACACCCAGGTTGTAAATTTTACACCAAACATAAATTTTACACAGCATCCCTTCGGGAAAGATGTACCGGTTCGTATATAATAATTTTTAAAGTAATATTTCAAACTAATTGTTTTTTACCGACACGACTTTTAGTGAAAATGTACGAACCTTAAGTTATTTTTTGTAGTTATATATAAATTATAATAAAATGAAAGAGTGTGAATAAAATGAACCAAATGGTGTGACTTTTAAACAAATGAGATATAACCTAAGTTGCTATTTGTATAATGGTATAATGTAAGTTATCTTGGGTTTTTATTTGAATGAATGGCACTCAATTTACAATTTAGCCTTACTTCTTTGTATAATCAAACAAGCATTTGCCTTTATAAGCAAACAAAAAGGATTACATAAAATTTAATACATGCTTACCGTGAACACGATACCCACTTATATATCATATCTATACAAAAGTTAATTTAGTTTTTGACCACAATAACCACTTCTGAGAGAACTGATATTTTATCCACGATTACAAACACCAATTTATATAGTTTTCCTTTTATAGTTTTCACGCTTATATGTAGTCATCTTTTGTGTATTTATAAGTGAGATTTATTGTAGTGACTATGAGAGATGTTAGAAGAAACACGTAACTAATTTTAGGTTTATTAGTTTGGTTTATGTTTCGACCATAAATGTTAATCTTTTTAATCCTTTCTGAGCTAAAGCTTTGATCCTTCCTGCAAAACAATTAACACCCCGTTAAGCTCGTTAAGAGGGGAATATGGGGGTTTCCCTCTTAACCACTCTCCGACGTGAGAATAAGTATTTGTTTTGAGGAAATAAGTGTGTGTTTAAGAGTGAGAGAGTAGAGAGCAGAATGGATTAACCTGTATATGAAGGTCTCTATTTATAGCCGGAGTAGTGTAGAAGGAGGTTGGCTGGTGAGCCTTGGGCCTGGAGTCGACAACAAGGAATATCCTTTTTGTCTCTTCTATGACGACTGTTAGCGTCCTTGTGTACCCTTTTGTCTTCTGCACATAGGCGTCCTTGTGTCCCCCTGATTGGAGCCACGTAGGCATCCTTGTGTACCCTTTTGTCTTCTGCACGATTGTTAATCGTGGAGCACGATAGGATACACAGCCTGTTGGACGCTAATTGGCTCATTCCTCTGCCACTAGTACCTTTTGTACTATCCAGAATGAACATGCGCTCTTGTCCCCTCGCGGCCACTAGAGCACATCTATATAGCCGGCGCAAGGTCCAGGAAGTGAGGGCTTTCATTCAGTACGCTAAGTGTAGAATCTGGGCTTTAACCCTGCTTGAGCCTTGCGCGCGACCTAGGCTTTACCTATTTATTCAGCGCGAGGTCTGAGGGTTTGTCAGATTAATGTATTAGGAGCATGGTCTCGCACGCGACTTGACTGGTCTGCGCGGCTTTTTGGAACCATACCCTTCAGATGTTGAATCATTATAAAACAAATTTCTACTTTTTATGTGTATCTTCAACATAATTGATTTCTCATATGGACTATCCAAAGCCATAAGTTGTGCCTTAACGAATTAAGTGCTTGAAAAATAAATAAACTTACGTTAATGTGTGACTACATATCCCTCCATTTGAATTCAATCTTCATTCTAAAACAGGAAGTAAATGTTTCTTTATTAGAGTTGTAAACATAGAACAAGATTTCCCTACGTCTTAATTAGTAATGCGTAAAAACTAGGGATGAACATGGATCGGTTAGATTATTGATGAAATATCATGTATATACCCATGACGAAAATTATTAGATCCGTCACTAGGGATATAGGTGGTTGATGATCAATGGTTTAGGTACAATCCTTTAGACTAAAAAAAAAAAACCCTCTTACATTCAATTTATGATTTGGGAGTTTGGAGTATGAATTTATAAACAAAGGCTCATATCCCATAGTCAAAAGGGTGTGGGGGTCATGGTTGGGACATGATTCGTCGCTTAGGAACATGAATGGCAGGCTACACTACCCCATTGCTTGATCCACCATGGTTTGCATGGATTAAACTATGACAACCATGGTAATCCTTTCCATTTTTCAAGAAATCATTTTTTAGACAGATAAATTAAAATAAATAAGGGGCTAGTGGTTTGGGTCATGAACACACCCTTAGGGTAGTGGTTTTAGAATTTAGATGGTGGATTGAAGGTGGGTTCCATGACACTGACGTGGAGGGTGATGATAGTCACAGACTCACGAGAGTCATGACCGCCTAATTCTACAAGTCTCCAAGTTAAAGAAAATGAAAGTGATGTTTTGCTTCACACTTTGCCAACTCCAATTCATACAATACAAGCTAAGCTACCACAACTTCCAAAGCATCATCTTTTCCATTTTTCAAATTCATACCCTAATTCCTAAGAGCCATAACAATAAAAATAGATTAATTCCCAATAATCATCAAGTGGTCTCACCATAAGATGGATAAATAAAAAATAATTATGCTTACAATTAGTGACCATCATAAGCAAGAAACAACTTCTAGATTCATATAGACTTGTTATAAAAGTAGGGTGACTCAAACCTGTTTTTGGGTTAAGCAAGCTTTAAATTCAAAGCATGTTTCATATAAACTTTAGATGAAATTTATTCTTACAGCTCCATGAGATATAAATCGTTTAGTAGTTTATTATTATTATTTATTTATTTGAAATACATTCTTTAGTAGCTCTAGAAATTGTTCTCATACATTGACACGAGTAATCAAAGAAAATGTTCATAAAATACGTTTGTTCTCCACGTTATGAAATAAAGAAAGCGATGTTAAAACATAGACTCCCCAACCCAAACAACTAACCTTTTGGAGTTTCAGATTTAAGGGCTCTTTTACAGGCGTTTCATGGCATTAATACATTTTCAAACTCTCGGAAAAGTTCATTGTGGTTAAAAGATATTCTTCTATTTGAAGCAAGTATTCTATGGTTAGACGCACATCCACGCACAGAACTAGAGAAGGGTTGTTGATAGTCTGGCATATCAAATTTCTGATCAACATCGTTTTTTCTTGTAGTTTGACCTCAAAATACGCTTAGACACGCTCACATTGTATCTCTGGTAGTCATTTTAGTAATCATGATTGTTATCTTAAAGCATTTATGGTACAAAATAAAGATATACAGGGTTGGGACACCTATGTTTGTATTCTCCACACGTCCATATATAAGACCCCCCGTAGTGGGGCATTTTTTTTAATTTTTTTTTGAAAAATAACGCCAAAAAATGCCCACATCCCATTACATAGGGGCGTTTGTGGGCATTTTTTTGGAAAAAAATTGCTCCCGCGTTGTTTGAAACACGCCTCCAGAAGTTTGAATGACCAATCAACAACTAGCAACGGCTAGCTATTCAAACGGCTAGTTTTTATTTTATTTTATTTTTTAAACCTTTTAATGATTGGAAGGGGCGTTATTGGGCATTATTCCCACTACGGCACTTTTGCAATAACCCCCAATAATGCCCTATGCTGACTGGACTGCCACGTGGCGCAAAACGCCCCATGGTGGGGGCATTATTGAGCTAAACCACTACACATGGTCTAAGCATAATGACTTTTTGTTGCTTCTTCCACAAGTAACACTCCAGATTAACATAAAAAGTACTTATATAATATGGTAATCAACAAGGGGTTAAGAGTTAAGACTCCACAATTGATCAAAACCCTCCTGAACAAGCTACTCTCCTTTAGCAACAAGAGTACTACTTGTAATCCCTTAAAAGAAACACATACAATCCCAATGCTTTTTAACTTTATAAATGAATCACCTCACCTTCAAATTCTATATTTTCTTCTAACCCACTTTCCGAAAACCTAAAACATAACCATGAAATACAACGAAATATCTCATTTCAGCCATCCTGAACACCGGCTCACATACGACTACACCCAAGTCCCATTTTTGTGTGATGGCTGCAACGAACCCGGGATTGGGTCCCACTACAATTGCACCACATGCAACCATGACTTGCACGTCCACTGCGCCTTACCATCCCCTTCCATCTCCCACCCGTTCTACACTAAATGCACCTTCCAATTCCTAACCACCCCACCTGGCTCAGCACAACGCTATTGCAACGCATGCCAAAAAGACATATCGGGGTTCGTCTACCACTGTAAGGCGTGTGGGTTCGACCTACACCCATGTTGCGCTAAGCTCCCAACCATGTTGGATGATGGCGAGGTCAAATTGTACTTGTGCAAAAAAGTGGGGTCAGCCTGCCATAAATGTGGTAAAAAAGGACGCAGTTGGAGCTATCGATCAACATGCAAGAAGTATAATTTACATGTGGCATGTGCAAAAGAGATGTTGGCCGAGAGTTGGCACGAAATGTATTATCGTGGGGTCCGGATCGGAGAGGATGGTGATTATAGTAACAGCATGTATGGGCAAAATTGGAAACTGGAGAAGGGGACGTTACAAAGTTATCACAAAAGGGGTCCGAAAAGAAAAGGAAAAATAAAGAAATGTTGTAAGATAGCCGGTTTAGCCGTTCAGTTTGTGATATCAGCGATTCTTGGTGATCCTACTACTTTAATTGCTGGTGTTGTTGGCGCTTTAATGTCGAAATAGAATTAACATTTCTCAAGTTTTAATCTTTACAGTCAAGATTCAAGAACTAGATTATAAAATGGTGATCTTATTGTATAGTTGAATTCTTGTAAATTTGATTCCAATAAAAAAATTGATATAGATCTCAGATGGTACCTTATCATCAAACGAATGTCCTTGTTAAAGATCTCTTAGAACGTGATTTACTAGCAATGTTTCCACAAGAAAAAAAACTGGATATACAAACGATTAGATGAAAAGACCAACTTACCCGCACCCGTAATTTACATCAGGAACCGTAGCAACAGATTTGAACGGAATTTCAACTCGTTCTTTCACAAGACACCGAGTTACACCATTCTCAACAACCAGAACCTTACCAGGTGGACATTCGATCATCTTTTCGGTCTTTTCTTCGTTCCCTTGTTCTTGAGCCATACCCAAAACTATGGAACCGTTCCCTCTTCTATCAACTCTTGGCTCAAAACCAGACAAATGCAGAACGGCTATAAAACCAACAACGCTAATAACTGTTTTTGCAGCTGCACCGATAATTTGTCTCAGTCCTTTTAATGGGCTTTTGGTCTTTGATTGGTGAATAACTCCGTTTGGTTCACCGTTTGGAGTCTCATTTTGAGGGACTTTGGTTGTTAAAGGGAAATTAGAGGAAGTGGGACGGGTTGGGTAAGGAGGAAGAAGAAGATCATTGTTTTCCATTTCTACAGCTGAGCTGGCAAAAGCAGTAGCTTCATGTATGACCTCCAACTCTTCACCTTTGTATGCTTTTAGCTTTTGTAGCAACTTTTTGCGACTTAAATCAATTTCTGCCAGGGATGCTTCCTTTTCATACCATTGTTGTTGTTGTAATGCCTGAAACAGAGTCCAAATTATCGGAACCGATAGGATATCAAAAGATGCAAAGAGTGAGAGAACAATAAGCAGCTGGAACAATAGCATCCTCTATTCAGAATCAATTTATAAGTTTACACAAGGAATAAATTGAAGATGATGTTAACCATAGCACAAAAACAGAACTTACAGATTCATGTGCCTTGAACAGTTTAACTATAGCCCCAAATTACTATACTGTTACCAACTACAACTCACACCTACTTCTAGATAGGGTCATCTCTAAAACCCTAAAATCTCAATCCACATTATATATGCCAAATTTCATGTGTTCACTTGAAACGGAGTTGTTTTTTAACGTCAAATTGATACGAATGTCAAATTTATCCAGAAAATTGCAATTAACCAAATGCACTTCATGACATGAACTACAATTAGAGGCTAATTTTTAGATGCAGAGAACAACAAGTAGCTGAAAAATTAACATCCTCTATTCATAATTAATGTTACACAAGTACGAATAAACTGAAGAGAATGTTAGCCATAGCTAGGGCTGTAAACGAACTGAACCAAACGGAGCCTTGTTCACGAACACATATCGAACAAAAATTTTTGTTTGTGTTCATTCATTAATAAATTGAACTTGTTCACGAACACAAACGAACATGTACCAGTTTATAAAATAAAATAAAAACAACATTCTTAATCCCAAACATTAGACATAATCACCTTGTTAAGCACTTGATATAACAATCATAAACATAATTATCCCAAAATAAAGGCACAAGTAAAACATAATAAGCATCAACATAATTATCCCACAATGATGTTTCGAATATCTAAGTTCTAATGACTGAACGTAAACAAAACAAAAGAACATGAACAGATGTAAATAGTAAACGACTAACATTCGCAATTGAACGAATGCCACCTTTTTTCTTGTTCATTCACATAATTAATCGAACAATCTTACTTGTCCCTGTTCGTTCATTTATTAAACGAACACGAACAAAATTACTTGTTCATTTATTCAACGAACGAATTTCCCGCCGAACGGTTCGCTGAAAGTTCGGTTCATTTACAGGCAGCCAGCCCTAGCCCTAGCCCTAGCACCAAAACAGAACTTGCAGATTCATGTGCCTTCAACAGTTCAACTATATCTCCAAATCACTAGCCTATGCCTAACTACAATTCAAAACCAAACCCTAAGGTCACTGAATTCCACTTAACTTCAATCATATATCCACCTTCATGCTACAATCTCAAATTCCACCCTATATTCAACAAATTTCACGTGTTCACTTACAATCAATTGTGTTTTCAACGAACTCTATAACATGAACCACAAATAGTAACAAATCAACCTAGAATTCGCAACAAATTCCACAACACACACTCACAACATAAATCCTTGACAAAATTAGGGTTCGCAACTTAGAAACGAAGTGAAAGAAGAGAAACAGACCTGCAAAGAAGACAATTGAGCCTCGAGAGCCTCGAGAGATTCGCGAATGTTCAAAAGGCTATCGGCTTCTTCTGCATCATCGTCTGGGGTTGATGAAGCATTCTGAATGCAATTGGTGATCTTCGAACGGAGCTCTAAGGCTCGAGCGAGTACCAAAGCGACACCGTCTTCATCCATGTAGCAATGGTGACTGGTGAGTTGTTGTTGATAGGGTTTTGTATAAAAGCGCCAGTACTACTTATGTTTAGGGCTTTTCTGGTGAGATGGATACAGATACCCTTTTTGTTCGCACCCTTCTTTCCAAGTTCCAACAATAAACAAAATACATTTTTTAGAAAAATAATATTTGAAGGATATACAGTTTGCGTCACAAATTCTTTTATTTATTAATGTTGGATGTTGGATATATTTTATTCATGAGTCTAATAGTCAATCACATACATCGTGACTAAAATCAATTTTATATATATATATATATATTTATATAGGATAAAGATCCGTTAGGAACCACCCTTTATTGCGAGAACCGCGAGAACCAATGTGAACACATGGCAAAATTGTAATTAAGTGGCATCTAATAAAAAAACACGCGCCTGTTCTGTATTTCCAGCCCCTGTTCAAGATCGTCTCTTACAATCTAGGGTTTCATTCGAGAGATTGTATACATTGACGACGACGATCTACGACGGCGACTTATCTCTCCAATTTCACGACGGAGATTGTATACATTGACGATCGTCTCTTACAATCTAGGGTTTCATTCGAGAGATCGTCTCTTACATGCGATCTTGTTCTGTATTTCCAGCCACTGTTCACGTTCATACTGCAATAATATCGATTACAATACGAATTTTGGAGCAAAAATTTCAATTATACGACGAATTTTGGAATATCAGATGGTGAAATCGATATGACGAACGGTTTATGGTGTGTTGCTATCGATATGACGAAGACGAACTACAGATGTAATCGGGACGAATACGGGACGAAGACGAACTACTGAGAACTGTTGATGCCTGTGAACTGAGAATTGTTGAAGCAATTCGAATGTCAGACATGATTTTTGTATAAATACACCATCCTGCACATGTGCAACGGAAGACGAATATGTGAATGTTAAACAAAAAGGTTAGAAGCTATTGATTATTTAGTATTCTTTTTATTATTTTTTTAGTAACTAAATCTGAGTTTATGCACAAATGAATCATTGTATTAATTTTTTTTTGTTAATAATGTAATTGGGATGAAGACGAACTACTGAGAACTGGTGATGCCTGAGAATTGAGAATTGTTGATGCAATTCGAGTGTCGGACGTGATTTTTTGTATAAATACACCATCTTGCACATGTGCAGCAATTTACCATTACCCTATAAATACACCATCCTGCACGTGTGTGACACTTTACCATTACCATATACTTATACGAAGTGTTGTGTATTGAATATTCATACGGATCTATTCAGGTTCATTCGTATTTACAATCTGATTGGTTATATACGAATATGCAAGTTACATATTCATACGAATCCAGGTTTTCATTCACAGATCTACATTTTGTTTGTTGCATTGAATCAGTTTGTGACAGATCTACATCGGTTCGCAAGTGATTGTGTTACTGTGCTGTCTGTTTGCACAATCACTGACCAAGATCAAGTACATTGTTACATAAGCACGAACCCAAATCTGTTAGAATTAGTTCATTTGCATTTTAGTTCATTCGCAGAAACAAAACTTTCATCTGCTGGAATTAATTCAGTCCATTCGATGGAATCAGTTTATTCGCAGAAATTGGTTTATTCACTGTTCAAGTACATCCGCCGCATAGATTACACAATCCGCGGTATATCTGTCCAGTCGCTGAACCTTCCATCTGCAAAAGTTAAATCAATCTGTAGATTTTAACTATACATGCAGAATTAACGGATCGAATTTAACGGGTCTGGATTAAATTGTTTATCCGTTTCATTAACGTTCATTCGCAGTATTGCTCGTCTGCTTATTAGGAATAAGTACATTCGTAGATTAGACTTCATCGGCTCAGATTTAAGTTCATTCGCTCAAAGTTAGGATTTTGTTTAAGCTGGTTCATTCACTGAAAAACAAGTATATTCGCTGCTGATTCATTCACTGAAAATCTGTCCATTCACAAAACTGTCCATTTGCTCAAACCTGATGTCCATCCGCTGAAATATTATGCATCCGCTGAAAATTTGCTCATGCACATGTGCACATGTGCAACACTTTACCATTACCCTATAACTACACCATATTGCACATGTGCATCACTTTACCATTACCCTATAAATACACCATCCTGCACATGTGCAACACTTTACCATTACCATATAGCCATCACCAATAATCTACATCCTTCACATGTCAACACGTTACCATTACCCTATCATCATCAACAATAATTTGTTCACAATATCAGTACATAATCATGCACATGTGCATCAAGTCACCATTACCCTATAATCATCACCAATAATATGTTTATCATTTATACAACATTCTTACACATAACATTTACCTTATTAAATATCACTTTTTTACCATTTCATTATTCACTTTTTGACATTCTTTTTATATTCAGGAACATTCATACACAATGAAGCTGCTACCATTGCTACTAGAATTCCGGACAGATGAAACAGATTCTTGTTCCGATGATGCTAATGATATTAATGAAGATGATGATGATAATGATACTGATGAAGATACTTACGATGACTATGAAGACCCTACATACATAAATGTACATGAACAACCCCTTATACGTTCATCCAGACGTCATAATGCAACCAACCATCCTAAATTTGATTAAGTTCGTCGTCAAATATCGATCATTTTGTTTTTATTGTTTGTTTTACATTTAGTCTGAACTGTTTACATTCAAGTTAAAACACTCGTCTACGTTGAACTTGTTTACATTTAATTTGAAACGACTGTGTTCAATTTGATTATGTTGAATTATTGTTTACATTTAATTTAACCTGTTTACATTCAATTTGACCTACATGTTTACGTTGAACTACTCGATTAAACATCATTTAAACTATGTATTCTGATATTATGATTACAAATTTCCGATGTTTATGATTAAATGGATGATGCTGTTTTATCACTCAATTATTAAACAAAATCGTATGTACTTTAATTACTGAACACCTAACATGTATTATTATTCTAAATAATGCAATTGTGCATATGACATACCACTTTAACATAACCTATACCAGTTCATTTCCATATACATTACCTTCTGTGGATATATTACTAACATGCATACCAATTTCAAATTATGCACATGTGCATACAAAAACCTCTCTAACATACCAAATGTATAAACATATTACACATATGTATACATTTTTAAATTATGCACATGTGCATTCAATAACCTTCGTAAAATATCAAACAACCTATTACATCATCATCTACATTACCATCCATGGATATACTACCAACGTGTATACCAATTTCAAATTATGCACATGTGCATCCAAAAACATCATACCATACCAAACACGTAAATAAATTACCAATATGTATACATTTTCAAATTATGCACATGCGCATTCAATAACCCTCATACGATACCAAACAACATAGTACATCATCAACAGACCAATATAACTAAACCATCAACCACCATCTAAAATTAACCAAAACTATGCATATGTGCATACATCATCTTTCAAAACACAAACTTGTTTGTATCACAATACCACTCAATATCATCGTCAATGCCAACAAAACAAAAACAAGAAATATTGTTTCCACCAACCACCTACCTACAACACTCCTAGTGATTACTCAAATACTCCTTTTTATCTTCTTCCCATTTGTTCAACCTCCTCCAATACTCCTCCTGCTTTGTTGATTCTTCCTCTAACCTTTTTTCCTAGATTCTTCATCCGTCAGCCCGTGTATGGTATCCTTTGCCAAATTTATAACACGTGTCAACAAAAAAAAAGAAAAAAAAAAACAGAAACACACGTTATATAATTTTCATACATAATTTTGTACATGTGCAAATTCAACTTTATATTAACACAACTTTACAACACATACCATCAACGTTGCTGTCCACCATATCGTCATTATTCTCACGTCTCCTCTTTAATGTTGATTTTTCAACCTTCTTTTTCTTGACCACATACATTTCACTATCATCTTTGCCCAATGTTTCATTATTCTTCCGCTTACTTGTCCTCTTTTGTATATATTTTCCTATATCTACATCTGCATATTTACTTGCCTTCCTTGTATGTCTTTTCCTATATCTACATCTGCATATGGTATAAAATATTTGTTTAAATGAATGGCAACATCATTTAACATAAAAACTAAAAAATAATGAACATGTGCATCTCTACCCAATCACATCAAATACACATGTGCATAATCTATACATCACACCAAAATACACCAAAATACCTTATTCAATGTCACCTGCATCAACATTAACTACCTTATTCACATGTTATTGCACACTATGCACATGTGCATATTGATTTATTATTACAATCAACGTTCATCGTTTACACTTTTGTCACCAAAAACACATAACAACATAGTTCGAATCACAAACATACTTTGAACCAGGAACAGGTTCATAAGTTGGTATGTCAACTTCAAGAACCACACGACCCTCTGGATTGTTCTGCAACCATTCACCTTCATATCTGCAACCATCCCATAACATGCACATACACATCAACCTCAAGGATCAGTCAATCAAACACTCAAACACATTGTATTAACATAACTTCCAATAAGACAATAAAACACACAACGTAACCGAACCAAACACTCAAACACATTGTATTAACATAACTTCTAATAAGACAATAAAACACACAACGTAACCGAACCTGACCAGCCATTGCTCAGCTTCATACACACCTTTCCTATGAGCCAAATCATCCCAACCTGTACCTTCATACCTAATAACAATAACATAAATAAAACTCCTAAACTTAACTTCCACAAATGAATAACTTTCAACTTAGGCAGTGTTCGTTCTCACGCAATTGAATGTATTCTGAACGGAATGTTGGAATGGATTCTGAACGGAATGTTGGAATAAACTCCCAACTTCATCATCGAATATTAATCAACATTTTTTTCCACTTTGTTTAACCGTTGCGTAATCATCTTCCATTGCATCCGACCATTTTTTTACCCTTCATCCCTTGATTTCAAAACGTAAGTTACTTTCTTTGAATTTTTTCCGTTATCGATCTACGATAATAAAAAAAACAAAAAAAAAATATAGGATTAACAAACATACAATCTCAATGAATATGTGCATTAACATTAACTTTATCATTACTATATACACTATGCACATGTGCATCAACATAAATTACATTGTTAACATATTCTGGCAAACTATGCACATGTGCATAACTATGCACATGTACAACAACATGAATGACCTTATTAACATATTCTGGCAAATTATGCACATGTGCCTAACTGCACGTTTGCATCCATATGACTGACCTAATTGAAATAATCTGGCAAAATATGCATTTGTGTATAACTATGCACATGTGCATTAACATGATTGAGCTTATCAACAGGTTTGCTTCGATAAAAAATAATATACAAAACAAAAGTTATTTTTTCGATTTTTTACCTCTTTGTTTAACTGTCGCGTGATCATCTTCCATTGCATCCGACATTTTTTTGACCCTTCATCCATTGACTTCAAAACAAAAGTTAATTTCTTCGATTTTTTCCTATTGTTGATATACAATAATATACAAAAAAAAATAATAATAAAAAATAAGATCAATAAACATAAATTATCAATAAATATGTGCATTAACGTTAACTTTATCATCACCATATACACAATGCACATGTGCATAAACATAAACGACCTTGTTAACAACATATGCATCAACTTTATCATCACTACATTAACTATGCACATGTGCATCAACATAAACGACCTTGTTAACAATCTATGCATCAGCTTTATCATCACCATATTAATTATGCACATGTGCATAACTATGTGCACATGTGCATTAACATGACTGACAGTATCAACAGGTAATGTTTGATTCAATAGAATAACCTAACCATTATCAACTCAAATTCTGTATTACCATCAAATATAATTAAAATTATTCAGTAACAAAACCTACATACAAAAAAAACACACATACCTACCACATTACAAGTCGGTGTATCACAACAATTACCCCGGATCCCTAAAAAATCATATACATCAAACCATTTTCGCTAATGTAGGTATGAAACTACGATTTAATCGTCATATTAACATATAAAGGATCTGAATCGACAATTAATCATCATGTTAACATATGAAAGTGCAAAAACAAATTGTATAAACTTACAAATTCACAGAACTGTGTAGCATCATGTTACGATGAATCCATTTGATGTTTGTTCTTCAGTTTCTCCTTATTTGTGCCAGTTTCTCCTTATTTGTGCCGAAATCTTCAATGATTATGTTATTATTGCCCTAATTTCGGATATATGTTTTCTTATAGCCCTAATTTGAATATACGATGGATGATTCTTTTCTTATAGCCCTAATTTGAATATACGATGGATACATGATGAATTATACGATCGATACGACGACTTTTGGGGGATTTGGAGTGTGCATTATAAGATCGATATGACGAATTTTGGGGGATTTGGAGTGTGACGTGAATTGAGATGATGAATTGTGTAGAAACTGATGGATCTGGACATGAAGTGAATAAAAAAGAGGATTTAATTGTTGTTTGAAGTCCATAAAAAGGAGGAGTGGCAACTGTTTTGAATTTTATTATGGATTTACAAAATTGCCCCCTGTTCACATTGGTTCTCGCGGTTCTCGCAATAAGGGTGGTTCTCGCATGAACCTTACCCTATATATATATATATATATATATAGGGTGGGGTTCTAGAGTGAGGGGTAGGATCAAAACCTAAGAAATGTAGGAACCAGTAATCTATTGACACATGGCATTTAAGCAATTTTCTTGGAGGGGTATAACGGTACTTTTACTCCTTTTCTGTTTTGGGGATAATTCACGTTAGATCGGTTGTGTATACCAGAGATAGTCCAATTAAATCAATCAGTTCTTCAATGGTGTATTGCTGAGTGTACCAGAGATAGTCCAATTAGGTCAATCAGTTCTTCAATGGCGTATTGCTGAGAGATCAATCGGTTAGTTCAGGTATGAATTCAATTGCATCTTAATCGTAGATCGATCACTAGATCAATTAGTTCAATCGATCCTTCAATTTCTTATTGATCGATTAATTATTGATAAGCAATTGAAAGATCGATCAATTATTTTAATTACGAATACAATTACATTATCATTAGAGATTAATTCTTTCTGTTACGAACTCAAATGCATCTTCATAGAGATTGATTACTTCAAATGGCTGCTATGGATACATGTGTTCATGACGATAGTGGTTCACGAACGGATAATACGGATGAAGTTCAGAATGTAGATGGTTTGATTTGTACTTATCTTCTTCATTATATTATTATCATTGTTATGTAGTTTAGTTTTTTTAGTTGAATTTCAGTGTTTTTGGTTTATGTTCAGGTGTTGATGTTAATGTTCACAAAAGACGTCGTGTTGGTATTGAACGTATCTCCCCGAGAATTGGGTTACCTTATTACATACCTGATGTGCCTTTGTCATCTAGACCTGTAATAGGTATGATATTTTCTTCACTGGAACAAGCTTGCCAGTTTTATGAGAATTATGCTAAACTGGGAGGTTTCACTGTACGTAAGAACACACAAACTACCAAGCGTGGTGTTATTAGCTTGAAGTATCTTGTTTGCTCAAAAGAAGGACATAAAATATTTAGGAGAATTAACACTTTGAAAGATGACAAAGAAAGTGGTTCTAAAGAAAAACAGATTAGAAGGCGCCCTTCAATCCGTATAGGATGTCTAGCACATTTATGTGTACAAATATGCGAGACAAACAAGTATAAGGTGTATGGTTTTGTTGAAAGGCATAACCATGAGTTAGTTGACACTGATGATTATCATTTGTTAAGTGCTGCTAGGAACTTGTCCTACAACAAAGAGCAGTTAATTTTTGATTTATCAAAGTTAAATATCAGACCTATCAAGGCTTTTAATATCATGAGAACACATTTTGGTGGGTTCGAAGAAGTTGGCGCGACAAAAGTTGATTGTAAGAACTTCAAGAGAGATATTAATCTCTTCATTGGCAAGCACGATGCTCAAATGGTTATTAATCGCTTAGAGCTAAAAAGGGATTTCTTACCCGATTTTTCATGTGAGTATTTTAATCTTGAAGAAGGTGTTCTTGGTGGGTTATTCTGGCCTGACCAAGATATGAAACGCAATTACCTTGTGTTTGGAGACGTTGTATCATTTAATTCTACATTTAGGTCCAACAAGAAAGTTTACATTGATTTTTTTTATAAGCAGTATGATATTGTTTGACGTTGTATTATTAACTCAACTCATTAACTTGTGCTGTTATTATGAATATTATCAATAGAACTTATTATCTGGTGTTATTTTTATGATGAATATCAACACAGCTTATTAACTTGTATGCTATCTATACCTGTTGTTGTTTGTTGTCTGTTATTCAATCTGTCTTATGTTCTGTCAACAGATATGACATGGTTTTTGCACCATTTACGGGAATTGACAATCATCATCATAATGTAACGTTTGCTGCTGCTTTATTAGCAAATGAAACCGCTGATACGTATAAGTGGTTGTTAGAAGTATTCAAGAAAGTTTTTGGTAGTGCTCCTCGTGTTGTTGTCACAAACCAGGACACTGCGATGAAGAAGGCTATAGCAGAGGTTTTTACGACAACTAGGCACCGGTTGTGCATGTGGCACATCATGATGAAAGTTGCAGGAAAGGTTCAAAATGTGTTCTTAATTATTACTTTTTATTTATTTAATACATGTGTATTTTTGGTTTTTTTTTGTATTACATAATCACTGAAATGTGCATTGTGCATGTATGTGTGTTTATTTCACAACTTTAGGTTGGGAAACCCTTAAAAAAGACAAGACATTTAAGCAACACATATGTAACATTGTCTGGACTGATTTGATCGAGCCTGTTGAGTTTGAAACCAAATGGATGGAAATGATTAGTGATTTTAATCTGGCTAACAACACATGGTTGACTGACATGTATTCTTTGAAAGCTGATTGGATACAAGCTTATTACCGTCATGAACACATGTCGGGTCTTATGCGAACAACTTCCCGTTCTAAAAGCGAAAATCACTTTTTTGGACAAGTTGCTAACAGTAGCCTCACGTTGGTTGAGTTTCTAAGCCATTTTGAGACTGCCATGGAAGCACAAAGATATGCACATCGTAAGAATGACCATGATACAAGGAATACAGTCCCTGAATGGCTTACTGTGGAGGATATAGAGAGAGAGGCTGACAAGATATACACTAGGAACATTTTTAATGATGTACAAGATGAGATATATGCTTCTGTGCACAAATGTACATCGAAGAGTTATACTGAAGCTGGTGATTTCATAAAGTTCCTCATAAAGGACTTACAATTTCAAGGTTCAGGTTTGTTTGAGGTATACAAATTAATTATTCAATTTATTCTGAATAAAAGGTTTTTTTTTAGAGCTTAATTATTTGTTTTGTCATGATAAAACAAATTATAAAACTGTTGAGTGTTGTTATAGTGCTACTATGTTTTTATTTATTAGCACAAACTTTTACATCGTGTTGTTATTTGTTTTTGTAGCAACACAACATGATTAATTGTGTTGTTTTGTTCTGACTTTGGTTTAATACAAATATTAAATGTTCATCATGGTGTTGATATTTGATTAGCCTTATCTTTGATATGTCTAGGTATTGTTTCGAGAGAAGGATATGGTACTTCAATGTAGCTGCAATAGGTATGAGCAATATGGACTGTTATGCAGGCATGTATTTTGTGTCTTGAGGCTTTGTGAAATAACAGTATTCCCAAAAAATTACATAATGAAGAGATGGACCAGAGATGCTGTTACGAACAATAGTTATCAAGGGTTTAGCAACAAACCAGCTTCTAATGACAACGTTGAAGGTGTACAAGGGGTTGTGCGTGAGATTATGTTTGGGAATGATTATATTGTTAATCGTTTGGTAAACAACATGGAGCAGTTGGTAATATACAGGGATCAAGTGAAACAACAAATGATTAAAGTTGATGAATGTATTGGCGTTCCACAACCCATACCAAAAAAGGATAGGATTGCAAATTTGCTAGGATTTAATCAACCTACTGAAGATACCATACGTGCTCCTATTGGTATTAGGACAAAGGGTTCTGGTTCTAAGAAACGATTCAAATCCTTTCATGAACAAGCGTCAAAGAAATCAATAAGAAAGCAAAGAAGATGTCAAATTTGTGGTTCGGATGACCACGATAGACGAACTTGCAACAGAGGAAATGGTGAGAACCAACCAAAATAGGATGTTATGTTTTAATATGTTTCTAGATTCAAGTAATGTAATAAGGTGCTGGTATGACAGTTTTGGTGCTAATATTCATGTACTTTCTTGTCTTTTTTTTTTTTTACATTTGTTCAGTACTGATAAAGAAAAATTATGGATTTTATGTTCATTATTTCAGTGGTTGTATTGCTAACATAAATATGGATCTCTTTATATATGTTATCTATTATGAGTGTTATTAACAAAACCACGTTATATAACAAAACATACATACATCATACTGCATTTGTTTAACCATTGGATTGTTTGCATGTTCATTTTATTCACCATATAATGCATCGAAAGTAAACAAAAACACAAACTTCTAGAGTGTGTTAAGTCATAGTGATCAAGTTTTGAACCAACACAATAACATGCACAACAACAACCATGTTCGAAACTATATAGTACTTTCTACCCTTTCTTTTATCCTTTCAAATCGGCTTTTCTTCAGTGCTTCCTTCTCCTCATAACGTACCTTTGCAAACTGACGAACCTCGGCCACAATAGCATCCTTTTGTATGTTAATATCTGACATGAGTATTTTTACAAGATACTTCACCCTAAGATCATTTAGTTGTCCCCTTTGACCTTCTACTTCTTTTAATAGTCCACATAACCAGACCTTGATTGGGGTGCATTTGTACATCTCCATATGACGCATTACAAAAATACCACAATCCACAGAATTGTAATGGGTCCTCCACGTCATTTCTAAACGTACTGGTTTACACATTTTCAACTCTGATGCAAGTGGATGGCCGACTATTTCCAAGTAGCTGCACAATGTTTTTTGCTGCGTTTGTATAACAAGAATTTGTTATAATCATATGAATTTTAAATGCAATAAAACTCCAAGAAAAGAAAAAGATAATCTCACCATGATTTGTGGTCGTTGACCATACTTTGCATCAAAATCAGCTTTAGAAGCTAGATTGTCAATAACATGAACTTGTGGCTGTGTCAGATTGAAACAAATGACATAGTAGTGCTTAGAATACAATATTGGGATAAACAGTAGGTCAAAACCAATAATGGTTTTTTTCTCAGTGTCCCGCAGAATTCTATCCATGTTAGTATTGAAAGTCTTGATTCTTTCTTCCTCCTTGACTGTTATATCAAAATCTTTATCACCCTGCAAAATTAGTATTACTTTCATCAACTTTCTGATATTTACATAAACACAAAATTGATTTGTTTCCATTAACTAGTAATGATATGTAGTCTACAAGGTGTTGATATGTAGTCTACCAGGTGTTGATATGTAACCAACACAGTGGTGCTGATATGTAACCTACACAGTGGTATTGATATGTAACCTACCAGGTGCTGATATGTAACCACAAGGTGTTGTTATGTAAGTGACAAGATGGCACTGTTATGTAATCTATAAGGCGGTGCTGATATGCAACCACAAGTGTTGTTATGTAACCTAAAACTTACCAGCATATTACAGTAACAAAACATCCTTTTTGGGTCTTTTTTGTTACGGAATTTGTCCTCACTGTTGAGCACTGCAGACCAACAATCTAACACACTTATGTGAACCTCCAGCCCTGGATACATTGTCTCGAGTGATACCCTTGGCACAATTATCCCATGTTTCGTTTCAAACACAGTATTCCTGTTTATCAGCATAACTTATTATAAGCAAAAACAAATTTAAATGAAAACCACTAATATATTTATATATATTATTCATACCAAACATCTTTGTTGGCAGCGAATATGGTTTCTGATATGTTAATTTCGGCCTTTGACCATCTTGTTGCCAAACTGACCTTCTTTCGAGTAAATGGTGAACGCAAAATAGCAGGCAAAGTTTTGTTACGTGTAGGACGAGTTTCTTTTATCTTTGATATTTGTTCCACAACACTTATAGGTAATGGTGCCAATATTTGATTTGGTGGTGTTTCCATTACCACTTCTTGTTCATCGAAACCGTCATCAGTACGCAAAATTGACATTTTTTTCAATAGCCTTGCAACATTCACATCATCATTATGCTTTGCGATGCCATCTCTTGTAGGTGTATTGGTATAGTCGGCTTCATCTAGTGGGGTAAGTTGTGACATGAAGTCAAAACTCGGCTTGTCAGATGGTTTTGCTTGGTTAGTTTGTTTTCTCTCTAAAATAGCGATCTTCATAAAGGCATCTTTTTCTAGTTGTTCCATTGTTAAAAAACCAATCTCCTCTTCTGTTGATTCACTCAACGACATTCCCTCCTGGTTGTTTATTTCTGTAACGTTTTGAACCTTGTTGCCAGAAACATCCCTTTTCTTGTCTCTGTATTTCTGTAAGTTTATCTCCCATTCGACTGCTACTTGTTTTATCCCATCATCATTTGGATATTTATCTATCCCCCTCGTTATGAGACCCTCAACTTCTGTCATGAGACCCTCAACTTCTGTCATCAGTTTATCAATTTGTCCTACCTTCTTCTCAATTAAAATTCTTAACTCCTAAAATAAGCAAAAAAAAATTGATGTTTAGACAATAACTTTAATGAAAATTTCATCAGATTAACATTACTCACATTCTCATTGGTAGGGTTCGCAGGTGATGATACCAAATCATATGGTTCATATGATGAACTACCTGTGAACACGTTATAATTATTCAATCAAATAACATAATTTTATAACAAAATGTGTTGTAGTGAATAATCAAAGGGATGCTCACCTTCATTTTCTGTAACAGCAGTACAAGATCTATTTTTCATTGTTCTTGATACGTAACCTACATGGTGGTGTTGATCGGTAACCTAAAGGCGGTGCTGATATGTAACCTACAAGGTGCTGATATGTAACCACATGGTGCTATTGTGTAACCGACAAGATGGTGCTGATATGTAACCTACAGGGTGGTACTGATATGTAACCTACAGGGTAGTGCTGATATGTAACCTACATGGCGGTGCTATTATGTAACCACAAGGTGCTATTATGTAACCTACAGGGTGGTACTGATATGTAACCTACAGGGTAGTGCTGATATGTAACCTACAAGGTAGTGCTGATATGTAACCTACATGGCAGTGCTGATATGTAACCATAAGGTGCTATTATGAAACTGACAGGGTGGTGCTGATATGTAATCTACAAGGTCATATTATGTAACCGACAAGATGGTGTTGATATGTAAACGATAGGGTGGTGCTAATATGTAACCTACAAGGTGTTGACATGTAACCACACGGTGCTATTATGTAACTATGTAACCTATATGGTAGTGCTGATATGTAACATACAAAGTGGTGTTTATATGTAAATGACAAGGCGGTGCTGATATGTAACCACTAGGTGATGTTATGTAACCTACAAGGTAGTGTTGTGAATACAAAACGAAATTATTTAATCAAATAACATAACTTTACAACAAAATGTGTTATAATTCCATAATCAAAAGGATGCTCACCTTCATTTTCTGTAATAGTAGTGCCACAGCCTTCTTTTTCATTGTTCTTGACGCCCTCTGTGTCGATAACATTTTCTTCATCTTTTAATCTAACAGCCTCTTCCAAGTGACTAAGGAAAGTGTAAGTGTTAGCGAACAAGTCATCTTCAAGGTACATAAGTGAAACCGTCCCATAGTGTTGTATCGCTGGTATAGTTGTCATCAAGGATTTTCCTTTCTCATGAGCATACACTAACTGTAATAGATGATTTTTTGAGTTAAAACATGAAATAGAAAATATAAAATACGTTAAGTTGATAAGAACAATATAATTACCGCCAAGAATGTCAATGGGCCATTAAAATGTTCCAAACCACTCCATCCTCCCTTAGTATTTTTCAATTTAGTGACAATGTAGCTACACCAATCCAAATCTTTAATGTCAACTTCTGTTGTTATAGAGGGTAGAAACCTCATTAACACCGTTGACCCTTTTGTAGTTTCACCCATTATTGTGTTAAAAACTACTAAGAAGTTCAGCTTGAATATTCTTCCACTCTCATCTGATGCTTTGATTGTCTCAATGACTTCTTTTACCTTTTTTAGCTTTGATCTAGGTCCGTATTGATTTCTAAACTCGGCTATAACAGGGTCACTATAACTCGGTTTACCCATTTCAACTACTTGTTTATCTCCCATAGGTATGCCAAGTACATCTCGGATTAACTCACGTGTTATTTCTATTTTGTGGGTTCCTATATCTAAGCTATTGCTTTCAACATCATAGTTAGTTACAAGCCAATACCCCAAACATGTAGGAACCATGTGCACATTTAATTGAAGAACACTTGAGAACCCTATTTCTTCAACAACTGCCAATTGTGCAACATTTAAAGATTGAACCATTTCACAAAAGTTTGCTGGGCAGCTCCTTGTTCTAATTCTAGTGGTTGTGATATCCTTGTAAACATGTGGTCCGTCATTGTTCACCTTTCTTTTCCCGTTTTTACATCATTTCTTAGGTGATTGGATATCATTATCTTTCTTAGGTGATTCAAAATCATCATCTGACCCATTGTCGTTCACTGGCTCCTTCCTTTTCTTTGTTTTGGCTGATGCTACATAGCAACACAATGAAATGGCTTACATGTGTATTATACCAACCTTATAAAGAAATAATTATTACAAGCATAAAATTAAAGTAATATAAACATAAAATAACGTACATTGTTTACTTTTTGTTACAATCTGACAAGATGAAGAGAGTTGTTTATGTGGCTGGTCCTTTTTTTTGTTAACACTAATTCCTGCAAAGTGTTATCAGCACAACATTAGTCAAAAAAACAACTTACCCTGATATATAATCACATCTTCTTTTACCTTTTGGCATGGGAGTTTCAAAATCATCATCTGAATCATGTTGTTCACATTGTCGTTTCGCTCTTTTTGAATCTGATGATAATTAACACAATCATTCAAAATTTAAATCAAGTTCATATCATCGTAAACATTTAGTATTATCAAACATCGGTTTTCAATATAACAGCACAACCTAGTCATATAACAACACCTCTTGCTCCATTTATCAACACAACATAACAATAACACATACTCTTCGTACATCCGATGACTCATAACACCATAACCCACACAATAAATTCAACTTTTAACGACAAATTATTCGCTTACATAGCATCAATAAAGTGGTGATAGTAACAAAGGTTTTAAACAACTAAAAGCACTAACCAGAGAATCTAAGCTAGTGATATAACACCATCACAGAACATCAAATCCTATTTATTAACATCATAAACAACATTTATCAGTCTATCAGGTAACAGTACCAACATCGTTCGGTACCAAACACGTTTATGAATTTCATCATATAATCAACACCATATAATACACCACCTTAACAACACCATATTAATCAACACAACAAAAAGCCTACATCAATCCATATAGTAAAACCCTAACGGAAAAACCTAAATCAATCCATATAATAAAACCCTAAGCTAGTATAACAAAAAATTGAGTAGAATCAGTTACTAGTACCACATTGCACAGTGTTATCTTTCAACATTTTGATTTGTTTCTCACGCTTCTTCTTCTTCTTCTTAAGGTTGATAAGAAACTTTCTCCCTGAAAACTCAATTACATGAGAATGTCAAAGCCCTAAAACTAAAAATAGTTGAATCTAATCGATCAACACAACTTACTGAATGAATCTTGTAATTTTCTGAAAGGTTTCATCGCCAATTTTTGAATCTCATCTTCGAATGCTAACATTGAATCGCTCATTTCACTTTGATTTCAGTTACAATACGGTGTTAACAGAATGGGAATTTGATGGGAGACCGTTAGAGTTTGAAGGGGTTGTTTTATTTATACAATTCACATTCTACCCTTTTCATTAAGAAATAGGAAAAGGGAGACGCAAATTAGTAGTAAATTTCATTACAGCCGTTGATTGCGAGGATGGAGGGCTTAGATTGTTTCTCACCATTTGTAGGTTAAGAGTATTTTGTACCGGAACCATCCCCTCTAGAGTGAACACTAGTGTATTTGCGAACTGAGTGACCAAATTCTGGCCATTGATCTACACATATGTATGGCCAGGATCTCATCATCAAATCGTAAAATACACTAGTGTATTTCAACATCAAATCCTGGCCATTGATCTACACACGTGTATGGTCAAGATTAGTTCACTCAGTTCGCAAGCTATACTAGTATTCACTCTTGAACCTAATCCTATATATATATTGTTCTCATTAAGTCTAACTAACTCTTAAATTAATATACACCACTGGATTTGGCTGAGATTAAATCTCAACCCTTAAAACTCCCATTTTTAACTGCTATCTCAGCAGTTATCAGTAGTTACTTGGAACCCTCTTTTCACTCCCCACGTCGCCCATAACCTCCATGTACAGTTATATACACATAAATAAACACAATTTTCCCTCATGTTTGGTCTACGAGAACCACAAACGCCCAACACCTGTTGCAGCCAATCTAAATCACAACCCCTGCAAAGTTGAATCAGTGGGATGGTCATCAAAGGGTTCTTCAATCGCAACTCGGTAAGCATTGAGATTGAAATTAGGGTTTCTTCTGATTGCAATTTTTATGTTCTCAAGCCTCCATCAGTTGGTGTAGTTTATCACCAGGACGTCTTCTACTAATTTAGTTCTTCTCCCACGATTCAAGGTTAGTGAGTTCTTAGCCTGAAATTAATTTTTTTATGTCTTTTGATGTCACATCCCAACCGATGGCAGAAACATCGGGGCATGGCACTGAGCGAAACAGATTGTCCAGAAGTTTCCATAACAATTATCATTACCAATTAATTTAAAGTAACATGTCCCATACCATGTCTCAAAAGATAATACAATTATTATAGACAAAATCTAGGCAAATAGTTCTGTTCCGACAACTCAGATTTCATTTGTACAGACAACTATTTGTTGGCCTCTAAGACCTTATTCTAGCCTCGATTTCCTAGCAGATAAGCATCTTAAGCACCTGTCACATACGTTAAAATAAAGTCAATACACATAGTGTAAAGGTGAGCATACAAGTTTGATAATAGCATATAGAGTTCGAAAGCGTTACGCATAACCAACATGTACACAGAGTGAAATGAGGCATGTTAGTTATCGACATGAACCTATCGATACCAATGACTGCGGGTTGACTGCCCAAGGCAGTTCGCAATACATTCTCACCACTGTGAGCCATGTAAGTAATTGTCCTTAACAACCCCCGAGTGAACGGGTGATGAGTCCAAACTAATAGTACTACCATTGCTAAGGCAGGTAGACAGCATTCCATGTGTAAACACAACAAACAAGCATTCATTTAGTTACGTATACATACGATAACGGTTAGCGTTTAAAGTATTGCGTAGTGTGTTCGATGTGATTTTGTATAAGTAACGTATGTAACACCCAAAAGTGCATAAAGTACAAAGGGATCGAGTATACTCACAACGTTGATGGATTGAAGGGAGCGCGTAGAGTGAGGTTAGCCTGAACAGTTAACGATAGCATAAAAGATAAGCGACGCGTAAAACGAGAAAAGTCACCAAGTGCAGAATGGTGATCCGGTCGGATGGTGATCCGGCCGGGCGGTCATTCGTGCAAATGTTGACCTGTTCGGATGGTTATCAGTTCGGACAGTCATCCGGTCGGATGACTGTTCGAGTGGATTGTTTCTTCCTGTGGGAAGGATGTGTTTGTGTATGATGGCTTGACCTTTGAAGTTTTCGTTGTAGCATTTTGGAAACATTGAAGTATCTCTACCTTTCAGGTCGATCGATCAGACGGTCGTTCGATCGGACGGCAACCCGTTCGGTTGGGCACTTCAGTGAGAACAAATTCACAGCGGGGTGTCACTCGATCGGACGGTCGTTCGGTCGGGTGGCATCCCTTGTGCATTGAACATGTTGAAAATTGTTTAAGTGTTGAAGCTTTGAAACATCACATATTCGGATGGCCGGTCGACCGGGTGGTGACTCGATCGAACTGCAATCCATTCAGTGTTCCAAAACTCTCGAAGCTTGTTTTGAAAACTAAAGGTGGGGCCAAGGTGTAAGCCGTACGGGTGGCCGGTCGGTCGGGTGGCTGTCCATTCGGACAGCAGTCCGTTCGGACGGTCATCCGTCTCGGTTAACCTGTTCGTCTCACACTTGGTTGTTTTTGATAGTTTGTCGTTTTATCGAGATATTTTGATAACGTGTTAAGCAACAGAAACCTCGTCAATACTTGGTGCTCCTGATCGGACAGGAATCACCCAAACCCGAGCAGTGGACGGTTCGAGACGATGTTCCATGTTTAACCCGGAATCGATAATCTCGTGGATAGAATACGGATCTCGAACAACACAACCACAATAATGAGTAGTAAGCCGGCACGAGTCCCGATTCTATCGGTTTTGAGTGCATTGAGTGTAAAAGAGTTGAAAGAAAGTTGAAAACCATCTTTCACTCCTTTTCATTGTGAATATGTTTAGATCTATGTAAGATCTTTGTTTGTTTATGTGGAAATCGGTTAGATCTAAGTTGTTCTTGGTGGATTGAGCCCAAAACATGAAGTTCTTCAAGAACACATGATGACGTCATCCTAGAACACCTTGAATCTTGATGATTTCATGGTGAAAAGTTTAGATTCAAAAGATAGAAAGGTGTAGGAGTGCGTGTAGATTAAGGAAGTACAAGATTTAGGACGAGATCTCACCAAAATTGCGAGAAATCGAAGGAAAAAGCGAGTAGGAGCACTGGTCGGACGTCACTTGCCAAAAGTAGAAAGTTTGAAAGTGACAAGAGGTATTTATAGGATGCCTAAAGTGGAAAGGGCTGGTCGGTCGGATGGCATCTCGCCCGGGTGGCAGCCCGGCCGAGTGGCTCCTCGGTCGGATGGCACCTCGCTCGGGTGGCAGTCCGGCCGGGTGGCTGTTCGGTCGGCTGGCACCTGGTTCGAGTGCTCGGCGCGACGAGTTTTGTCGTTTCGATTTCGATTGCGAGCGTTGCAATGCAATAGATTTTCCTAGTCAAATTACTTTTATTCCCAACTGCTCATATCTTGCACTGTCGCTTCTCTACCAATTATCATACTGTTTCGTTTGCGATTGAGTTTCGATTGCGTTTGAGTTTTGATTGCGATTCGATTGATTACCACACATAACATAATTTAAACATGCACAAGTAACACGTAAGGCACACACACACGTATACAATAACCAAAATGCGTAAATCGAGTTGCGAGTGCGATTGCGATAAAGCGATTATATAGCGATAAATAGCGATTACCAAGCGATTATTAATAGATACTCCACATAATACAACTAAAGCGAAAATAAAATAGACTAACTATAAGTCAAAACAGGTATTGAGCAAGGAGAGATAGATCGCAATTAGCAATCTTGTCTTCCTTTGACTTCAATCTTGACTTTGATTTTCGAAACACGGGGTGTTACAGCCTCCCCTAGTTGAGGGAATTTCGTCCCGAAATTAGTCCAAAGCCGTAACAAACAACTGCGGGTACTTCGCCTTCATGTCGCTTTCGAGTTCCCAAGTGAACTTTGCGCCTCGTTTGCCTTCCCATCGGACTTTCACAATAGGAATGCAGAGCGTCTGAGCTGCTTGGTTTGGCGATCCATGATTTCGACAGGCTTCTCCACGAAGTGTAGTGTTTCATTTAATTGAAGGTCATCGAGAGGTACAATTAGATCATGCTCAGCCAGGCACTTTCGGAGGTTTGACACATGGAAAGTCGGGTTGGCGTTACTAAGTTCCTCCGATAGTTCGAGTCTGTAGGCGACTTTTCCGATCCTTTCCAGAATCTTAAAAGGTCCAACATATCGAGGTGCTAGTTTCCCTTTCTTGCCGAATCGGACCACACCCTTCCAAGGTGATACCTTTAGGAGTACGTAGTCGCCAACGTCAAATTCAATGGGCTTGCGTCGTCTATCGGCGTAACTTTTCTGTCAACTTCGAGCTTTCAACAAGTTGTCTCGAATTTGGAGGACTTTGTCAGTCGTTTCTTGCAATAGCTCAGGACCGGTTAATTGCGAGTGACCGATCTCGTGCCACACAATAGGCGGTCGACATCTTCTTCTGTATAAAGCCTCGAATGGTGCCATTTGAATGCTAGAATGATAACTGTTGTTGTACGAGAATTCGACTAACGGCAGGTATGCGTCCCAATTACCACCAAAATCTATGACACACGAGCGGAGCATTTCTTCAAGAGTACGGATCGTTCTTTCAGTCTGACCGTCGGTTTGAGGGTGGAAAGCGGTACTTAGATTAAGCGATGTACCGAGAGCCGTTTGAAACGTTTCCCACAGTCGAGAGGTAAACCGAGCATCACGGTCAGAGATGATGTCGCGAGGCGTCCCATGTCGACAAATGATCTCATTGGTGTAGATTTGGGCTAATCGTTCTACCTTGTAGTCTTCCTGTATAGGCAAAAAGTGGGCAGATTTGGTTAAAAGGTCTACAACAACCCAAATGCTGTCGTGACCTGATGACATGTGCGGAAGTTTGGTTATGAAGTCCATAGCTATACTCTCCCACTTCCATATAGGGATTGGTAGTTGTTCGAGTAAGCCAGAGGGTCTTTGGTGTTCAGCCTTGACCTTTGCACAAGTCAGGCACTTTCCAACGTAGAGAGCAATATCCCTTTTCATGCCCGGCCACCAGTACTTGTAGCGAAGATCCTGGTACATTTTATCGGCACCGGGATGAATAGAATACCGGGATTTGTGGGCTTCGTCCATCAAAATCTTTCACAAATCGGTCCGTTTAGGGATCCAAATTCGGTCCAGATAATGGAATATTCCATTCGGTTTATTCACAAGTTGAGCTCCGTCGTGATAGATTCATTCCTTCTTCAGAGTGCGATCATTAAAACAGGCATGCTGAGCTTCGCGGATGAGGGTTTCGAGGTCATATTGGGCTTGAACATCACGAATGCTGAGCAGATAGCTCCGTCTGCTGAGAGCATCAGCAACGACATTTGCTTTGCCCGGGTGATAACGAATCTCACAGTCATAATCGTTGAGAAGTTCTACCCATCGGCGTTGACGCATATTTAGTTCTTTCTGATTAAAGATATGTTGTAGGCTCCTATGATCGGTGAAGATCGTACACTTGGTACCATACAGGTAGTGTCGCCAAATCTTTAATGCAAAAACAACTGCGCCTAGCTCGAGATCATGGGTTGTATAGTTCTTCTCGTGGATTTTGAGCTGACGAGATGCGTAAGCTATAACCTTGTCCCGTTGCATGAGGACACAGCCGAGACCAAGGTTGGAAGCATCACAATAGACAATGAAATCGTCATTTCCGTCGGGTAGAGTGAGAACAGGAGCATTGCAAAGCATGTGCTTGAGGGTTTGAAAAGCAGACTCTTGTTCAGTTCCCCAAACAAAAGGCTTGTCTTTATGCGTAACAGCGGTAAGCAGCACATCGATCTTTGAGAATCCTTCGATAAATCGTCGATAATAGCCCGCTAGTCCAAGAAAAGAACGGACTTCTGATGGGTTCTTAGGTGTAATCCAACTCTTAACAGCTTCAATCTTCGCAGGATCGACGTGAATACCTTGACTATTTACAATGTGACCCAGAAAATGAACCTCCTTCAGCCAAAATTCACACTTGGAGAACTTGGCATAGAGTCGATTCCCCTGGAGTAGCTCGAGAACCAAACGTAGATGCGGCGCGTGTTCGGTCTTCGACTTGGAATAGATCAAGACATCGTCGATGAACACGATGACGAAACGGTAGAGATATGGTTTACACACGCGATTCATCAGATCCATGAAAACCGTGGGTGCGTTGGTTAAACCAAAGGGCATAACAACGAATTCGTAATGGCCATAACGGGTGCGAAACGCGGTTTTGGGTATATCCTCCTCTTGAATGCGTAGTTGGTGATAGCCTGAGCGTAGATCGATCTTCGAGAAACACGTAGCACCTTGTAATTGGTCAAACAAATCATCAATGCGAGGCAGGGGATAGCGGTTCTTGATAGTTAGCTTATTCAATTCCCGATAGTCGATGCACATCCTGAACGTCCCATCCTTCTTTTTGACGAAAAGGACTGGCGCGCCCCAAGGAGAGGTGCTCGGGCGAATAAAGCCTTTCTCAAGTAATTCCTGGAGTTGGTTCGAGAGTTCACGCATTTCGGACGGTGCGAGTCGGTAAGGAGCTTTGGCAATAGGGTTGGCTCCAGGAATGAGGTCAATACGAAAGTCGATATCACGACTTGGTGGTATACCGGGAAGATCATCAGGGAACACATTAGGAAATTCACGAACCACAGGAACGTCTTTCACTTCTGTCTTTCCTTTCTTTTCCTTCCCCGCTACTTCAATGTTAGCCAAGAAAGCTCTGTATTCCTTGCGGAGATACTTGCTAGCTTGGACACACGACATGAGTTTAAGACCTTTCGAAGCAGTTTCACCATAAACACATAATAAATCACCATTCGCGAGCGAGAATCAAATCATCTTATCGAAACACACAACTTCAGCATGGTTTTCGCGAAGAAAGTCCATGCCTACTATGACATCAAAACTTCCTAGTTGCATCAGAATAAGGTCGATTGGGAAGATGTGATTGTTGAGCTCGAGAGTACAATCACAAAGAACAGAATTAACAGCGACAGTTCTTCCGGTAGCGACTTCAACATCGAACGTCGAGGGGAGATGGGAGTGTTTACGACTAAGGAGTTTCTCGAATTCGAACGACACAAAGCAATTATCGGCTCCAGTATCAAATAAACACGAAGCAAAAATACCATTCACAAGGAACGTACCATTGACCACGTTGTTGTCAGCCTGGGCTTGGCGCACATTGATGTTGAAAGTTCTGGCGCGTGCGGCTTGTTGTTGCTGATGCTGTTGCTGCTGGTGTTGCTGCTGTAGCTAGGACTCTTGTTTCACAACCCTATTCGGGCACATGTTCGCAAAGTGGTTGGGATCACCACATGCGAAGCAGACTCGGGCGTTGATCGCGGGTGCCTGAGCCGCTTGTTGGCCTTGCGGGGCTGGGAGCAGAGCTTGATGAGCAGTGGCTTGAGCTGGGGCTTGACGGGGACCAGTACGGCAGTTGGTAGTGAAGTGGCCGTACATGTTGCAGTGAGTGCAGAAACGACAGGCGAGACCCACCGGGTGATGATAAGAGCATGTTGGACAAGCCGGGTGGGGGCCTGTGTATGCACGCTTTGCTGGCGGTGCATAAGCAACTGGTGCTGGATGGTGATGGGACTGCTGCTGAGTCGGTACGGCTTGGAGTAGAGCAGCAGTGGTGGTGACAGCTCAGTTCGTGTTGCTGGAGCTGCTGTTGTTGTTCTTCTTCTTGTGGCGTGAGGACTTTGACGGTTGAGCGGCGGCGGTTTCGGCAGTAGGTGCGGTGGTGACTTGGTGCAGGCTCTTTGAAGCTTTATCCCAAAAACCAGATTTTACCCGCTTGTCGTTGATTTCAGCGGTAAGCAAGTAAGTCTCTTCGATCGTCGCTGTCTTTGCGGCATGCACAAAATCCGCAACACAGTCGGGGAGAGCTCGGATGTACTTCTTGATTGCCATGTCAGGCGTCTTCACTTGATCAGGGCAGATGATGCTGAGCTGCTTGAAGCGAGCAGTCAGGGCAGCGTTGTCACCTTCCTTCTGCTTAATGTTCCAGAATTCATCCTCCATCTTTTGGCGTTCATGGGGAGGACATAACTCATCCATCATGATGGCCTTCAACTCTTCCCATGTCAGCTCGTAAGCTGCATCATTCCCGCGTTTGTTCCTCTCGGCCATCCACCAGTCTAATGCACGGGACTGAAAGACGCCGGTAGCGTTTAGAGTGCGGAGATTTTCCGGACATCCACTCTGGCGCAGAGTGACTTCGATGGAATCGAACCATTGAAACATAGTCGTCGGGCCATCTTCTCCAGTGAATTCCTTCGGTCCGCAAGCCTTGAACTGCTTGAAGCTGAAAGCAGTCTTGGCAGCAACTTTAGGAGCTTCGGTTCTAGACTCCTCAGACGATTTGCTAACATTCTCGTAAATCTCACTCACGATCTGAGGCACAACCTTGGCCACTTGTTTCGCGAGGATGGCAGCAAGGCGTTTGTCCCTCTGTTCTTGACGAGAGAGTCGTGGGTGACGGGATCCAGATGATGGTCCAGTTGACATTGTCTGCAACAGACATCGTCATAGGTCTCAGACACGTCATAATCGAATCTCACCTCACACGTCCAATACTTACTAAAGCTCAGGAACACTGTGAAACATGTATCATATAAACACATAAGCACATATTCTCATAAACACAGAAACACATAATCACGTAAGCACGTAGAGCACAGAAGCATGTAATCACAAGATGCAGTCAGAATACAGAAACTTATCATTCAAAGTTCGTGAGTGTTCGAGTATAGCGATCGCGATTAACACATCGAGTAGTATAGTATAAGCGTATCATAGCATAAGGTCGTCCATATTTTAGCGATTTGTCAGCTTTTTGAGATAGAAATGCAGTGCGAGTCGTGCGTGTCGATCGAAGTGAAAGCAAAAATCGAATAAATCTCCAGAATTTAAACATATAAACAGGTAGATACACAAACACACATAAAATCAACGAATCATCAGAGTCAGCAGTTGCGGGCTCAGAATCGATAAAAATCGAGAAATAGATCATCTGCGGCTATTAGACATTGACTATCCAAAGTGATTCGACTATTCACAAGGACCGTCTGAGCACACATCTGACCTTCGGGACTTGTGCTTTTGCCTTGAATCTGGGCGTATGACACATATCTTTTCAGTCTCTGCGTGGTCTTCGGTCGTTGGAGTCCGACGAAACTTTGGTGAGAGTTTTGTAAAACAAAATAAAGATCGGAACAAATTGTCAAGGTTAGGGTTTCACCCCTAGCTTAACAACTTCGTTCCTGTTTTTTGATAAAATAAGAGAATTATGCGTCAAAGTACGGATTTCACTCCTATTTCGACGCAATTTCTCGTGTTTATAGATAAAAATGTGGGTTGAACAAGCAATTTAGTCGAGAGTTTGCCGTTTTCACACCTAATCTCGACTTAATCGCTCCTTCCTATTTGAAAATTCGAGTGCAGAGATAGTGTAGCGTAGGCGAGATTAGCGAGTAATGGTAGTAAGCTCATACATAATCCCTACTGGACATGCACGAGTCGGTCTGTTGGTTCCTAACTATAGACTAGGTCTCTAAGACATCGACCCGGACTAGGTCGAGTCTTGCCTAATTCCCTATAGTTATGGCTCTGATACCAATCTGTCACACCAAAACCGATAGCGGAAACATCGGGGCATGGCACTGAGCGAAACAGATTGTCCAGAAGTTTCCATAACAAACATCATTACCAATTAATTTAAAGTAACATGTCCCATACCATGTCTCAAAAGATAATACAATTATTACAGACAAAATCTAGGCAAATAGTTCTGTTCCGACAACTCAGGCTTCATTTGTACAGACAACTATTTGTTGGCCTCTAAGACCTTATTCTAGCCTCGATTTCCTAGCAGATAAGCATCCTAAGCACCTGTAACATACGTTAAAATAAATTCAATACACATAGTGTAAAGGTGAGCATACAAGTTTGATAATAGCATATAGAGTTCGAAAGCGTTACGCATAACCAGCACGTACACAGAGTGAAATGAGGCATGTTAGTTATCGACATGAACCTATTGATACCAATGACTGCGGGTTGACTGCCCAAGGCAGTTCGCAATACATTCTCACCACTATGAGCCATGTAAGTAATTGTCCTTAACAACCCTCGAGTGAACGGGTGCTGAGTCCAAACTAATAGTACTACCGTTGCTAAGGCAGGTAGACAGCATTCCATGTGTAAACACAACAAACAAGCATTCATTTAGTCACGTATACATGCGATAACGGTTAGCGTTTAAAGTATTGCGTAGTGTGTTCGATGTGATTTTGTATAAGTAACGTATGTAACACCCAAAAGTGCATAAAGCAAAAAGGGATCGAGTATACTCACAGCGTTGATGGATTGAAGGGAGCGCGTAGAGCGAGGTTAACCTAAACAGTTAACGATAGCATAAAAGATAAGCGACGCGTAAAACGAGAAAAGTTACCAAGTGCAGAATGGTGATCCGGTCGGATGGCGATCCCGCCGGGCGGTCATTCGTGCGGATGTTGACCTGTTTGGATGGTTATCCGTTCGGACGGTCATCCGGTAGGATGACTGTTCGAGTGGATTGTTTCTTCCTGTGGGAAGGATGTGTTTGTGTATGATGGCTTGACCTTTGAAGTTTTCGTTGTAGCATTTTGGAAACATTGAAGTATCTCTACCTTTCAGGTTGGTCGATCGGACGGTCGTTCAATCGAACGGCAACCCGTTCGGTTGGGCACTTTAGTGTGAACAAATTCACAGCAGGGTGTCACTCGATCGGATGGTCGTTCGGTCGGGTGGCATCCCTTGTGCATTGAACATGTTGAAAATTGTTTAAGTGTTGAAGCTTTGAAATATCACTTATTCGGATGGCCGGTCGACCGGGTGGTGACTCGATCGAACTGCAATCCGTTCGGTGTTCCAAAACTCTCGAAGCTTGTTTTGAAAACTAAAGGTGGGGCCAAGGTGTAAGCCGTACGGGTGGCCGGTCGGTCGGGTGGCTGTCCGTTCGGACAGCAGTCCGTTCAGACGATCATCCGTCTCGGTTAACCTGGTCGTCTCACACTTGGTTGTTTTTGGTAGTTTGTCGTTTTATCGAGATATTTTGATAACGTGTTAAGCAACAGAAACCTGGTTAATACTTGGTGCTCCTGATCGGACAGGAATCACCCAAACCCGAGCAGTGGACGGTTCGAGACGATGTTCCATGTTTAATCCGGAATCGATAATCTCGTTGTAGAATACGGATCTCGAATCAACACAACCACAATAATGAGTAGTAAGCCGGCACGAGTCCCGATTCTATCGTTTTTGAGTGCATTGAGTGTAAAAGAGTTGAAAGAAAGTTGAAAACCATCTTTCACTCCTTTTCATTGTGAATATGTTTAGATCTATGAAAGATCTTTGTTTGTTTATGTGGAAATCGGTTAGATCTAAGTTGTTCTTGGTGGATTGAGGCCAAAACATGAAGTTCTTCAAGAACACATGATGACGTCATCCTAGAACACCTTGAATCTTGATGATTTCACGGTGAAAAGTTTAGATTCAAAAGATAGAAAGTTGTAGGAGTGCGTGCAGATTAAGGAAGTACAAGATTTAGGACGAGATCTCATCGAAATTGCGAGAAATCGAAGGAAAAAGCGAGTAGGAGCACTGGTCGGACGTCACTTGCCAAAAGTAGAAAGTTTGAAAGTGACAAGGGGTATTTATAGGATGCCCAAAGTGGAAAGGGCTGGTCGGTCGGATGGCATCTCGCCCGGGTGGCAGCCCGGCCGAGTGGCTCCTCGGTCGGATGGCACCTAGCTCGGGTGGCAGTCTGGCCGGGTGGCTGTTCGGTCTAGGGGTGTTCATCGAATCGAATATCGAATTTTCGCATTATTCGAATCGAATTGTTCGAATAATTTTTATTTTTCCTTGAATTCGTATTCGATTCGAATTCGATTAAAACCTATCAAATTCGATTCGAATTCGTATTCGAATGAAAAACCCAATTCGTATTCGATTCGTATTCGATTAAAATTTCGAATTCGAATCGAATTCGAATAAATTCGATTTAATTCAGATTCTTTAAATCATGTAAAAAAACTATCAAAATGAAACATAAATTTTAAATCAGACACAAAGCACGATATCACATTAAATAGTTTCAAATAAAGTACCCCAAGTCTAAAATTCAAAACGAGAAGTCGGGAATAATCACTCCACATTACAAGTTAATATTTTTATGGTTAGAAATCTATTGATAGATTTGTTACTTAGGTTTTACTTATGGGTCATGTAGTGGGTTTGGTAATGGTAATTTTAATACTTGGAAAAAATTTTGAGAATAATTTATAGTATAGCTTAATAAAAGTTATATATGTATTATATATAAAAATAATAAATAAAAATGTATAATTTTTATTCGAATTCCGAATCGAATCGAATTTGAAATTATAAATTCGTATTCGATTTACTTGACTCGAATTGAATCGAATTCGAATTCGAATTCTTATAATCGAAACGAATTCTTGATAATCGAAATGAATTCTTGATAATCGAATCGAATTTAAACGAATTTCGAATTTTTCGAATTCGAAACAAATCCTGAACACCCCTAGTTCGGTCGGCTGGCACCTGGTTCGAGTGCTCGGCGCGATGAGTTTTGCAGTTTTGATTTCGATTGCGAGCGTTGCGATGCGATAGATTTTCCTAGTCAAATTACTTTTAATCCCAACTACTCATATCTTGCACTGTCGCTTCTCTACCAATTATCATACTGTTTCGTTTGCGATTCGATTGATTACCACACATAACATAATTTAAACATGCACAAGTAACACGTAAGGCACACACACACGTATACAATAACCAAAATGCGTAAATCGAGTTGCGATTGCGATAAAGCGATTATATAGCGATATATAGCGATTACCAAGCGATTATTAATAGATACTCCACATAATACAACTAAAGCGAAAATAAAATAGACTAACTACAAGTCAAAGAAGTCAAAACAGGTATTGAGCAAGGAGAGACAGATTGCAATTAGCAATCTTGTCTTCCTTTGACTTCAATCTTGACTTTGACTTTCGAAACACGGGGTGTTACATTTGATTCATTCATGTTGCTTCTAATCATTGCAGTTTAACCTCCTGTCATAGGAAACCATCATCTTCACCATCACACGACGCTGCCAGGCCACTTGGTAAAGCTAGAGAAACTTCATTGGCTCTAGGTTAGGCTAAATGTCAGATTTTGAGAAGTTTTTATTCAGTTTATATGTTTTACTTCATATTTCTGCTACATTCTGCACTATTGTTTGAATTCATTGGTGTTGCCGAACGGAATCCATTTCAATTTAGTATGCTTGAACGTTCTCTACGTCATTGGAATTGGTCGCATGAGGTGTCTTCATCATCAGCCTAGCAAGTTCAAGAGCAATTTTAGAGGTGTGTTAATTATATCACCAATTTTAATTTCTTAATACTTATATTATCTATTCTACGCTACACATGGTGGAACCCTATTCCACTCCCTCTGTACTCATGGCGTTGATTATTCAGGCAACACCAGTCCGCTCCAGGGATTTTGATTTCGATTACACTTATGACAACCATGACAAACAGGGTGGCAGTTTCAACCTATTCGAAGGTTATCTACAGTCCATGTAACAATCACATGCTTGTGTTGTGTATCATACATACATGTCTATTTTACGAGTATTCCAAACTTCATATTTGAATGTGGGTGTTAAACCAGTTTTGACTACCAGATGTTAATTCATTTCATCGAAGAAGTGTTAGATACTTTACAACATGCTATGGTCTCAAACCACCGTTTAAAGTATTGTGTGACGAGATGCTTATACACCATGTTATTGTTAATTGCGTTATTCTGGCTGATACAACCATTTCTAACATTTTAGGTGCTCCAGTAAAAATACTCACCACCAGGTTCTATGTATTTGCTTTATCATGTTTTTTTTTACTATTTACAACTTTGATTACATCTAAAAATGTCTTTAGGCTTAAAAGTTCTTTCACTCTATTGGTAATTCATTCCTTAGATGTATTCTTGCTGAGTTGAAAGCCTTGGTGGTCTACTCTGATTCGTGATCTTGCGCATGTAAAGTCAGTATTGTGGTTTCATATTTTAAAATATGATTTTTCTTTTAACATTGACACTGAAGAGATACTGTTTGGTTTGATCATGAGAAGAGGAAGAGTGTTATGGATTGTCTAGCAGATGTTATTGGGGAAAGCAACTCAGAGCATTTCTTTGTTGCTACTCAAGATGTTGACTTGCGTAAGAAGTTTCAAGACCTATTTCATCTATTTGGTTAACTTATTCCAACGATTTAAAAATATATGTGTTTTCTTTTTATCCTTTTAACTTGTATGCTTTATGGATACAGATTCCCGCTGTGCCTGCAATATTTGCACTTAGAATTGCCTTATTTCTTGACTTTCAACAACAACTTGCCAAGGCTGCTGAAGGACACTCACGCTTGAATAAGTTGTAGATTAAAATCCTAAATCATAAGAAAAAGAGAAGTCCTGAAACAGACGAGCAGGCAGATGAAGCTTTTCCAAATGAAACCATTGAAGATTTAAAGAAAGTTGCTTCTACAAGGAAAACTAATGTAAAGGATAAAGTATAATTCAGGAGAAAAGGAGCTAAGGTTTTGGTTCTTCATCATGTTGTTTTCTTGATTATATTTTTTACTATTATGCTAAGGTTTTGGTTCCTGACATCATATTCGGGTTTTGGTTCCTGACATCATATTCGAGTTTTGGTAATCAATAATAACAACAACAACAACAACAACATAGTTTAACTTGGTTGCATTTGGTCTCCACCGTAAGCTACGGTGACCGTAGCTTATGGTGGTATTTAAATCTGCTACGGTGGTCTTAAACTGTCTTACGGTGGAATATAAAGTATCAGCATCTGCCATAGCTTACGGTAGCTACCGTAAGCTACGGTAGCGCCCAATATCACTTGGCCGATTTTCTTCATTTGCATCTATTTGACATGCTTCGTACATCATTCACTTAAGCCATTTTTCAGGTCAGTAGTTCGCTTTTACTTCCCTTTAACGACACTATTTATATCGAATTTCTAAAAGAATCATTAAATACTTACCTCCACCTTGCATCTTGGAATGAACACACGCATTCTTGTGAGCTTTTGGTTTGAGTTCGAACACTCCCATTTGCGTTCGATTCTATCAAACCTTTGCTCTGACACCAACTTGAAACGCGGAATTTTTAATACACGGTCAAATCGTCAATTCGAAACCTCAACTTTTTAAAATTTTCTTATTATATTTTAAAATGACTATATTGCCCTTGACGTCGATATACTTTAACGTTAAACTTTTCATCATTAAAAACATATCATAAGGATTTTAAAACCAAAATAAACTTTATACAATCTTAAGAAATCTTTGGCCACATTTCTACTGATGACCATATAAACTACTTGCAAATACCCAACATTTACAAAACACAAGATTTAACTTACCTTATGTTCAATGCACTTAGATTAAAGAGGAAATAGGTTCATGCATTCGATTCTTGTTCTAAAACACCTTTAATTGCTGAATTCTTGTAATGAGTTCTTCTCCTTGCACTTTCTCGCGACACAGACCCCACACACAAACACTAATTTTTCTTTTCGTATGTTTATTTATTACATTTACACATTCTGCCCTTATATTTACCTTTGTTGTCATTTTTTGCATAATTTTCATCCTTTATAAACTACCATCATATTATTAAACTTAGTTAGCTAGTTTAAACATTTAAACACGAGATAAATCTATTATGCATTTTTGGGGTATTACAAACGGCTAGTTCCTGGTGTAACGGCTAGTTCGATCATAACGAAAATATGGCAGATAAAATTAGTCTAATATCCGCCATATTTGGGGGCAATTGTTAGGGGATTAATTTTTAATACTATGGATCACATATCCTTAGATCTGGCTTGGATCAAAGATCCTTAACAGATGGTGCAGGAAATCTGAGGATCAAGGATCCTTATTATTACTTATATTTACTAACAATTGTATCCTATGTTTAAACTTGTATTCGCAGGAGTTTAACGAATTGGACCTGGACTATGCTGGAATATCGCAGAATATGCTCTTTATTGGCACGTGCTTGAACGGGTGTAGCCATTATGGAGGAGAACATGGGGATACTTGCACATATTTTGGATTGTTTGTTAACTTGTTGTTTCTATTTTTATAAGGGGATAATGAGCTCATTTTAGATAGATAGCCATCTTTCATACGAACACACACACTCTCTCTCGCAAAACTGCAAACACTAGTCATTATTGTATTGAGCTCATTATCTTCCGAAGTTGTACTTGAATCACTATTTACTTTTCTATATACTTGGTGATCGGTAGTTTCCATCGCCCGAGGTTTTTTGTGCCGGAGATCTATCAAGGATCAAGGGCTTTTTCCTCGTACAAATATTGTTGTTCATTGTCATTTTTACTTTACATTTTGATCACACTATTGTTCATACACATTAGCACTCTACCTCACAATCAAAATTTGGTTACATTATCCTTAAACTGATTTTTAACCAAAACAGTTGGGGTGTTACAATTACCAGTCTTATTATCTAAAAAGTCAATCCAACTTAATTGGTTTGCTTCTTTAAGCCTAATTGATAACCAATTCACCCATCAATATTATATTATTATAGTCAACTAGTTGATTTTCCGCCCGCGCATTGCGGCGGGGACCCAATGACTGCAAAACGCGTGTCAGTAACGACAAGCAGATACCGAATATAAAAATATAAATAAAAATGTCGTGAAAAGGATAGTCACTCTGTCCTAAAAAACGATTTTAAATAACCTAATATATAATAATAGGACCCACACGTCCTACACGTTGGAAATTCGGTTGTTTTCAGTTCAGTTATTACGGTGCTAACACGTTAAAATATGGATGAGCTCGGTACCGATAATAGCAACGAAAGTACCGTTCCAGAAAATCATCGAAATTAGGTACCGGCACCGAAAATGCTCGTACAATACGGCATGGCATTTGAAGATAAAAATCAATAAATACAAGTATGGTGCTAGACCAGTGTCGAACCGAAAGTAACGATTCTGAAAACGCCAAAAGGTGGGTACCAAATTGGTACCGAAAATGATTTGGTATAGTAAATTTGGTACCGATACGATACCGGTTTGATTACAGGATTTGATACGATTGCTCATCAATAATTTAAATATCCAAGTTAATTTTATATGCTACAATGCATTCATTACAGAAGAAGACAAAAAATAAAGCAAAATAAGTTGTTGTGTATATAAAACCTCATTCAAACGAAACACAGTTTACTTACTGTGTGTATGAAAAGTAATCTAAACGGTTCATTTACTTGCATTGCTACGTTGCTATAGGATTTGATGAGCTCGGTACCAAGCGGTACCGAAAATACCGTTACCGAAATCCCCAAAAGTGGGTACCGGTACCGAATATACCTGGTACGGTACCGGTCGGTACTGGTACGGCACCGGTATTTGAGGGTAAAAACCGATAAATACCAGTGCCGAACCGGTACAAAAAATACACCCAGTTCGGTAAATTTAATAACGGTACCGGTACCCGATACCATTCATTCAATTCTATTTTTATTACTGTTAATTCCATATATGTATATATATTTGATTACTGTTCATTCCATTCAATTTTTAATTTTTAATAGGTTGTTCCCACACGCGCGTTGCGGCGGGAACTAACCATTTTAATGTGATTAAAATCTTGGTTATTAATAAAGATTTATGGTTTGGTTAAAAGTTCACAACACCCTTAACATAAATTGTTTATAAAACTTAGAACTAAATACATATACAATTCAGCAACGGCGGAAACACATAGAATTGTATAAATACATTACTTGACTTCCCGAAAATAGTATAACCGAAAAAAAAATTAGTTAAGACCGTGGGGTATGGTGGGGCTTGGGTTGGGGCATTAGTTGACACGTGGATCTTGAATATTACAAACCCAAAGCCAAGTTTTAAAGGGGTATGGTGGGGCTTGGGTTGGGCATGGCTGGGCTGGCGTGGCCTAGCCACATCAACATTTTTTTAATATATATATATATATATATATATATATATATATATATATATTTATAACTACATAAATAATAAACATACATATTTTTTTAAAGTACATAAACATACATAATAATTATCAAAATAAAAAACAATCATTCTTCGTCGTCTTCGTCATCTTCGAACCCAGTAATCGTTGAAACATGTTCCACCAAATCAGATCGAAGGTTGTGATGTATATCCCTTGACTTGATCAAAAATTCATTTGCCGCTTTATCTTGGTCTGTTACGTTACCTGGTTGGGGGTCATCGTCATCATAGTAGGTAACGACCGCTCTACCTTCATCCTCCAAAATCATGTTGTGAAGAATGATACATGTGTACATCACGTTTCCAATCTGATCCTTGTCCCATAGTCGACAAGGCATTGCCAATATTTGCCACCTTTTCTTCAAAACACTGAATGCTCGCTCGACGTCTTTACGTGCAGCCATCTGGACCCTGTTAAACTTTAATCTCTTTGGATCTGTGGTACCGTGTTTTGTGAACGATTTTACAAAAACCCCCCACTCTGGGTAAATCCCATCAACTAGGTAGTACCCATACACGTACTCAACCCCGTTTTTTGTGAACGATTTTACAAAAACCCCTACTCTGGGTAAATCCCATCAACTAGGTAGTACCCATACACGTACTCAACCCCGTTTACAAAGAAAGTTCATTTGGGTCCTATACCATTTACCCGATCATTGAAAAGGGGCGAGTGGTTTATGATGGTAATATCATTATGTGAACCTGGCATACCGAAGAACGCATGCCATATCCAAAGATCTTGGGACGCAACCGCTTCAAGCATGATGGCTGGACTCCCGTGAAATCCACTCGTGTGAGCTCCTTGCCATTGGGTAGGACAAAGTTCCCAAGCCCATTTCATACAATCTAAACTACCTAGCATCCCGGGTAGCCCATGATAATCTGCGTGATGTTCCAATAATTGTTGCATGTCACTAAACGAGGGCTTTCTCAAATATATTTTCCTATAAAGTTCTAGAATACACGAACAAAAGTTGTGAAGACTTTCTCTAGCTACACGTGCATACATTTTTAAATAGTCATTCATAATGTCCGAACTATTGCCGTACGCTAACTGCCTAAGTGTGGCCGTGACCTTTTGCCACGTACTAAATCCTAATTGCCCGACTACATCGGGTTTTTGTTGGAAATAAACATACTTCTCCTCAAGATCTCTAGATATCCTTAAAAATAAGTTTCTACTCATACGAAAACGACGCCCAAATATTTTTTCATCATACTTAGGTTCCGCTGAGAAGTAATCGCTTACCAACAAATCGTTAGCGGTGAGCCGTTCACGAGCGATGCACCTTCTCCTGCGTTTAGGTTGTTGAGTCTCTTCCTCCTCCTCTTCGTTTTCCACGATAGCTTTCACCACCGTCGCGATCGTTTGTAGAAATATTTCCGCACCATCGTCAGATGATGATGACGATTCAGTATAACTTGAAGAACTCATGGCAAGATTGTGTTTTATGTGTTTGATATTGTGTGAGAAAAATGATAAATATGGTAAGGTATTTATAAAGGAATTTTTTTTTAAATAGCCCCCAACGGCTAGCCCAACGGCTAGTTTAGTTTGGCCATTCACAGCCCGCCATGTCAGCTTGCTAGACCCGCCCCACGCCCGGCTTGAAACCCAAGCCCCAAGGGCCACGCCCCAACCCAAGCCCACCCGGGATGGTGGCTTGGGCATTTTCCCCCAACCCACGCCCAAACCCCCGCCCCATACCCTATAGTCTAAAATCAAATCATTATATTTTTTTTTCAGTTCAGTAAGTTTCCGTTTTGCCATCCTACAAAACTATTAAGATCAAATGATAATATAAATAAACTGATAAAAATAAATAGCAATGAATAGAATCATTATAAGCTGTTTTTCAATTTAGAAAAAAAATGCGAACATTTAACATTATTTTACGTTTTCAAAACCCAAGTATGTATTTTCCAAAAAAAAAATCCATGATTTAAACTCTACTATAAATCGTAAACATCATGTTTATTATTTTTAGAATAATACCTATTTTTTATTCCCTGTTTATATTATATTATATTATTATACATATGAAACAAAAGTGATGATGAATAGTAATAATGTCTTGTTAGTATTTGTTTTTTAGTTTTTTATTTGTTATTTATTTTGATTTTTGGTAATAAATATTATTTTTTCGATAACTCTCAAGTATTTGTTCTTTTTATTTATGATAAGAAGTATTTTAGTTATCATCCAGTTTGATTTTTTTTTAATAACTTGCGTCCGTTGACTTTAAAAAAAATCTAAATTCACATGTAAGTTTATATATTTTATAAGTTTTTCAGTTTGTTTCATTAGGGTATCGACACGATATCCGTTATCAAACAAGTGAATGCATATCAGTACCGATGTTGTTAGGTTAGGTGCGGTATGGTAGCGACACAATGTCAAATTATTGAAAGCAAAAAAAAAAAAATTAATAGTGGTACCGATACATATGCCGTACCGTTGGTTTCGGTTCCTTTTGATACGATAGTTATAGCGACACAATTGAATAACATTACCGGTATTAATATTCGTATTTATTGTTTTAGATCGATGTATGGTCTTCTTTCAATAACTATAGTGTGAGCCGATATCATAATGAACCAAACAGATATCAACCAAAATCTTGCCTCGAAGGGCAGGAAAATTTCACTAGAATTGAAGGTTATGATGAAAAGTAAAACGAATTTCTTAAGTTATTATTTTCATTGTTTTAATTTCCAATTTCAATCATATACTTTGAATAATATACGCTTTTAGTCAATTTAGATATATTAACAGAAAGTTATGATCAATAATAGTTGCAATATTTTAAATATTTATTTTTATTTAGTAATATTTTATCAAGGTATTTGTTCTTTTTATTAGTAGCATTTTATTTAGCATTCAATTTGATTTTTTATAATAACTTACATTCGGATCACTACGATAGCGACACGATATATGTTATCAAACAAAAAATCCATAAAAATTAATACATACCGGTACCGATGTTGTTCAGTTCGGTACGGTAAGATAGCAATACGATCTTAGTTTATCGAAAGGAAAAAAAAATAAAAATAAATCCCGGTAATGATACAAATGTTGTTCAGTCGATTTCGGTTTGGGTTTGGGTTGGTACGAGTTTTCCATAATGTTTATATGCCAACGTTGAAAAAAATAAACATAGAATGTAAACCAACCGGACTGATATCAACTGAACAACATACAAATCAAATGGTGTGCTGTGAGGGTTGATGCGTTGTATTGCAAGCAGCCGACGCATGGTCGATTGTTGTTGTGTCCGATTCTATGTTTTGCCAATGTGGGGCTAGCCCACTTGGTATAGGCATATGCCTCTTAAGAGTGATGTTCCAGGTTCAATCCTGGGCAAGGATGATAAAGATTAGAATTATTGGTTAATAGAGCAGACCAGAAGTTATCATTAAAAAAAATGAACAACATCGGTACTAGTATGGATATTCATTTTTATTGTTTTCCATTTAAGGTTTTCTCTTTCGATTACTTTAACGAGTGTATGTACCATAACGAGCCGAATAGATACCAATCGAATTTTCGCCGCGAAGCGCGGAGGAAAATCACTAGTTTATATCAAACTAAACAAACAAATAAACCCTAAGCTTAAAAATCTCAGCCGCACATATGCATTTCTACGACCTCCCTAAACCATCAAAGCTTCAACCATCTCTCTCTACACGATTTTCTCTCTCTAAACACAAACTATCACCACCATCGTCCGGCAGTCTACTCCGCCGCCGCATGAACACGCTTAAACAATCTTCAACAGTCTCTAACTCATCTGGATTTGAGCGTTAGTGGTTAGAAGAGGAATGAACTACCGGGAATCAGAACTGAAATACTTGAATCTTACTGCGATTTTCCGGAATTACGCACATGCAAATAGATCGGCTACCAGCACCATTTAAGACTCGGTTGCCTTAGCTCGAAATCACCGACGGGCCTGTCCTCAGATCTCTCATTTCCGCTATTTCGGTTTCAAAGCATCACTTACCACCGTTTCCGGAGTATGGAAGCGGTGGATTGCTGTGGATCACGCTCAATTTAAATTTGGAGGAATCACCAGTTTCGCCGGAAGCGACTATCGGAATCCTGATTGATTCAATCAGAAGGTCCGAGATTCTTGCCGGCAGTGGTTGGACTTTGGAGGCCGGAATGCCTAATCAAACCATATTTGAGATGGATTTGAGAAATGCATGTTTATTAATTTAGTGGATGATGGATTTGAGAAATATGGTTTATTAACACAATGGATGGTAGCACCTGGCTTGTGTATAGGAGGTTTGGACAGTGACTAAGCATGACAAATGAAGCGTGGGTTGTTTTCCAGTGGTCAAATGATGTAAAGCCACTAATGGTTCTACTATTCATTCCATTTGCTTTATTATTAGATAGAGATTTAATTAATTTAATTAATATATAGGTAAATTCACTTCTAAATATTCTAATTCAACTATAGAACCATTTGCTTATGTCCAAAAATCTAGTTGTTGATTTGTGCTTTATTAACTCAGTTTCAACCAAAAACATACACGTCAACTTTGAAATTAACCAAACCAACTTTTATCACGGAAGCATAACTAGCCATATCAAACCATCTTTTGTCAATTTGATTAATCAATTCATCAGTTTGGGTCAAATTCAACAAAAAACTATCATTTTTATGAAAATAAACAAGCAATCACCATTATTGACATTAAGCTATGTATTATGATTCAAATCTATTTCAATAGTGATTATAACTAAATTTTCATTGGTTAGTGATGGTCATAACATAATTTTTGTACACATTCCCCTTGTGGTCAAATACAGTCAAAGCACACCTGCAACCAAATTTTGGTTATTCTACATAATCAAAATCAATGTCTATTAATTAGTTCTAGATGACATATACATGATTAATTTTCATAAACCATCACTTAGGTATAAAGCTCATGTAGAAACCTTCTATAATTTGAAAGTGGAGACACGAGACGCTTACCAAGTGGAGCTATCTTAGATAAGAATAACTTAAATTACAATTCCATTGAATTCCAACGAATCTCATCAATACAAACACGCACTTGATCTCCCAAAAGTTTTTAGTTGTTCGGCCAAATATACTATTAGGTATTATAATTGTTCTAAGGAAATTGCGAACACATTCACATGTACAAATTAATTATGCAATTATCATGCTTGATATATTCTTATTTAACATTTACACATGCAAAAAAAACATAAACAACTCAAAATAATTCAAGCTAAAGATGCAACTCCAACATGCAATCTCAAAAAAAATTAAACAAATTCTGACGGAATCAGATATCGAATATCGAAGTTATGTGGGACCCACTCAATCTTCTTCAACGATTTCCTTGTTCGAATCAACTTGAAGCTCTTTAGGTAGAACTCAGGAACAGAATGTTCAATTATATCCATCAAGTCATTCATGCACATACTTGTATCTTTCATGTACAATTCCACAAGTTTTGGAAGAAACAACTTTTGTCCTTTTGGGATTTTAATGTTTGTATGAATGTACTCTTCTTTCGCCACTTCAAGTTCTTGAAAGATGCTCTTTGGCGTGTAGACTCGTACCTGAAAATAATATAAAGGTGAAGTAACCAAGATGCTAATGATCACTAAAGACATCATGATTTCAAGATTTTATCTGATGTACCATGGGATCAGAATGGCTTCCACAACAAAGCGCGAAATATAAAAGAGGCTGCTCATGATCTATCGCATAATCTTTTCGTGTATCTCTTGACTTGCATTTAACCTTTGGAAATAGCAACGATTGAAGCCACTACAAGCATAAACCACTTGTTAGTATCATTGATAATCATATAATTAATAATCTATAGGTGTTAAAATGGGCAGGTCAGGTAACGGGTCAAAACTTTAATTTTAATACGATAGAAACGTGTAGGGACAGGGCAACAAACACCTTTTATACTAAAAAAATGGAAAGTAATTAGAATGGATATATAATTACAAAAACTATACTATTTCAATAACAAATAGTTCTTTGAACAAAATAAACTTTAGAGGTTTTGTTCTTCATTATTATATTTGTTTGACCCATTAGAGATTAAAAATAACCCGCCTCTAAACAAACGCGTGAATCTTTATTAGTTGATAAGGCTTACTTGTCCGGGACGAGGCAACCTGCATCCCAGTATAGTTCTTTGAATGTCGCCAACGCTAATATTATGTCCACCAATGTTATAAGAAGCCTGAAATATGCGTAAAAGTTATATTTTTATTTCTTTTAGCATTGCGAAAGATTAGAAATATTTTTCATGGTATGCCCGTAATCATATGCTAAATACGCATGTTTACCTTTAGGGCTAAAGTGATCCTCTTTAAAGCACTGCGTGGAGTTCCATAAACCAAAAATGCCTGTAACACAAACGTTATAACTTATAACAACTCAAGTTTTCTCATGTTAACAACTTGAACAAAAAGAATTGTATGAATTTTACATGCATCATGAGCGCGTTATGAAGATTAATCCAAAATGCTAGCTTTTCCTCATGCTTTAACTTTCTAGGATCAACTTGTTCCAACTGAGACACTAAAGACCTACAAAAAGATTGTGTTTTTTGCGTCATGAGGAATGTAAAACGAAACGGGTCAGGACCAGAAATTCAAAAGGTGTCTGATACTCACTTATAGTTTCGTTCTTTATGTTCAACATTACTGGATCTATAATCATTCATGCCAATACCTCGAACCTCAACCACACTTAACCAAGGTTCACTAAACTCCCTTAACGGTTCAAACTCGTTATGCACCCATGTTGTTTCACCTTCGCATTGTGGGCTCCACATAACAAACTCGTGTTGTGGTGAAGAATCACCAACTGATGAAAAGAAGCCGTAATTCAACAAAGGCGGATCGGCAATTTGACAGTATATGGTAGACACGCATTTAACCATCTCCTCAGAAAGCCGATTTGCAGACATACAAATATCTCTATGCTCAGATAGACTTATATTCGATAGATCATCCGTAGCACGCTGGTAAAACATCATTAAAATGAATAAATGATACAGAATCAAAGTTTGTGACGTTAAACTCGAGATTTAAAGTTTAAAGATTGATTATTTGGTTAAGTTACCTCTAGCATTGCTAATGGCAATGAGTGGTATGAATCAAGAGCTTCAAAAACAACTTTTTCCGGAGGATTTGTTCTAGACGAAAGTGAAGAGTGGCTTCGATGAACAGTAGAATCTTCTAACGGTTCCTTTGATACCGGATTTACGTATTCTTGGAAAGCTTTACGATATAGTGAGAGGAGATACTTTTCCAAATGCTTAACTTCAAACTCTAGCATCGATATCTCCTTGATCAGATCTTTAGCAGACTGATTAGCAGGAAAAAACAAGCGTAAAAACAATGAAAATCTTGATAAACATATCGGCATGATGAGTTTTATTATTTTTTTTAACCTGTGGAAGTGAATCCTCATTGTTGTGATCATGTATCATAGGTTTATAAACCGCCGCTTTCTCTAATTCTCTGCGTATGATGAACTGATCTTCGAGTTGCTTTTGAAGTTGTAGAATCTGCAAAAAGAAACGAAATTGGCGATGATTGAACATGAATGTAGAAGAGTTCTGGTGAAAATTTAAACTTTGATACCTCTTTATTTAGCGAGTCTTTGGTGCTTTTGAATCGTCCTTCGGGTTCTTTGCAATTCTTAACCTGTTTCATTGACTATTTAATACTAAAAATCCAGATTTACATAAACTGACATACTAAAAGATTAAAAAATCTCACCATTTTCGGATGCTCAGAAGCTGCGAAAACAGTGTTCTGATGCACATAGATTCTTTGATCACTGTCAAATTTGTAAACAAAACCGGATTCAATTTCATTTTATAGCATTTGAGCATAATCAAATGAATGTTTGAGACACATATTTCTTCAAAAAATCAAATTAAAAAAATAATAATTCAATTAATAACAGAAACATGCAAGTGTTTTAGAACACTCAGAGTGTTGCTAAAAGCTCATTTCAATAACAAAATTCACTGAGTAAAATCGTCGAACAGTTAGTGTGCACAACAACAACACACGTGTGGAGAATAATAATACCTCTTACAACGCTTGTGTTTTGAAGCAAATGATTCCATTTTCAAAAGAAATAGAGGTATTGGAGATGGACCCACTTTAACAAATCATCATTACTTGTGGGAAACATCACATAATCCCAAAATTACAACATCAAGAATAACAACAATCGTCACAAAAGTAGGGTTTATCAAGAACAGAGAACACCTTCTAACCCTCATTGATTTTCCAAAAATTTAAATCAAAATCTCATCTTTTTGCCAATAAACCAAATGGGTATTTGTCTTTAATTACTAAACATTTAATCCCAATTAAATTTGGTTGAGTTTTAGCATCATTTCATCCAAGTATGGAAGCTTATGCCTCTGTTATTTACCTCCATTTTTCCATTTTAAACTATATATAGTCTTTTTTTGCATTAAATAAATAACCCCACGATTATTTGTTTATTTTAAGATGGGAGAATTAAATATTTGCTAAATATGTTACTAAATAGTTATTGACAATTTTTTCAAAAAGTTTTTCAATTTGAAATCTACAAAATCTTTTAAAATAAGGAAATCTATTCATGATTAATTTTAATGCAAAAGTTAATAAGTTTTACGTAAATTACGCCAACTATTGGCGAGGGGTTTATCATCTATCGGGTTAACGTTGTTTGATTGTTTCTTCCATGGTATCACACACATTTTCTCTCTCCTACCCTTTCTCATTGAAAAGGTCGGTGCATGCGACGGACAATCTGGGCAAAGGTTGATATAATCTCCCACTCTCTTTCACGTCTACACTCTACAACAGTCCTCTCTTTGCTTTCTCGCCTATCGACCCCATTGCAACCATTCTTAAACGATGGTATAAATGTCTGATAAACCAATAAGGGTATACGGGGCACCATGCGGGGAGTGGGGCGGTGACCCAAGTCCCCGAGCGGGAACACCGCCGCCATCACCGCGGGGAGAGGGATCGGGGAGGAGTTACCACATGAAGGAGGGAGGGAGATGGTGGGCCACCCTCTTTTCAACCAATCAAAACATTTTCTTTTTTTTTTCTTTTTGAATAAAAAAAGCAAGTCCCCTAAGAGGGGAGTGCCGCCATCAAAGTGAGGGTGTGAGGGGAGTTGACGTGGCATAACCTGATTGGGTGTGCGTAAGAGAAGGGACTCCCCTAAGAGGGGAGTGCCCCTCTCACCCTAAGACCCTCTCTCTCCTCCACGTTTGCAATGTCCCTCTCTCTGATCCCATTGCAAGTACTCTTACACATTGGTCACAAATCTAATTAACTAATAACATATTTACGAGTATAATAATCAATGCAAAACTTGTCATAATTTATGTTATTGGTGTATTCATTGAATATAGTCATTTGAAGCAGTCAAATTATATATATTTTTTTTTTAAAAGAAAGTAGATGGATGTTTGAGAATTTGGTTTAGTAAAAATAATTATGATAATTTAGAGGAATGTTATTTTGGCTAAACATAAACAGGGTAAATATATTTGACCGGTGACTAGTCTACGAAAGTGATGTTACCTTTGTGTATGCGCCTTTTGCAAAGTGTTGGCTTTTATTTTTTTGCATCAAAAGGAGTAATTCACGTCCATACATTGACAAATTGATGGGAAAAGAATTCAATATGTAGCGTTTGGCATATAATGCTTAAAAAATATATACTTCTAAGCAAGACTAGCTTTTCAATTTATTTCTTTTTTTTAACCTTTTATTTTCAAGAATGTAAATCCAAATTATTTTTTCTTTCGAAAACAATAACACGTCAATGTAAGTTCGCCGATGAGTATAAAGCACGCGTCTTGAAGTGTCTTTAACCCGTTAGGGTGAAGGGGGCGCCCCCCTAATGAGATGAGGGGAAAGATTTTTTAACCCAATCGTACGATGTCATGTTATTTCCCCTCTCTAACTCCCCTCTTGCCAAAAAACGTACGGGGTGCACCCCTCATGAGGGAAACTATTTTTTTTCTTTTTAAATTAATTAATAAATGAAACAAAATAAAATTACAAACATTCCATTTTTTCGCACCCACAAACATTCCATTTAGACTCCATTTAAACAAAATATAATTAATTAATAAACGAAAAATGCCAAACACCATTTTGGCTCCCCTCTTGCGGTGAATAGGGCTGGCGGGGGTGTGCCCCCCGCGGCAAACAGCCTCCCCGCTCCCCACCCCGCTTATGCCCCGTTCACCCTTATAGAGCAACTTGAAGGTCATTTGTTTAAAAAATAAATAAATAAGTAATTAATAATAATAATAATAATAATAATAATAATAATAATAATAATAATAATAATAATAATAATAATAATAATAGTTTCATCAACTTGTCAATTCAAACTTACCGACCACAATAATATGATGAGGAATGTTGGTCGATACAAGCAAACAAAACATCTTGTGAATCCAATCCCAGTTAAATCAGTCTCAAAAGCCCCAAAAGGGTATAGAAAATTTTCAAGTTTGACTTTTATGTGTCAAACAATTAACAACTCCACTTCCAAATTGAAATGGAAATAACTAATCTTTTAATATAAAAAATATTTATATTCAATTTTAGTCATATAACTTATATATGACATAATCAGATCGAAGAAAAACCAAATGAATTATACCTAGCTTTGAATCTTTAAAATCTGTATTTTGACTTATTTTTACATGAACAATATCAATTGAAGCTTTGGTCATTGGTAGGGAATTTAGTATGAGGTTTTTGGAGCATGTATGGTGTTAGAAAAGGAGCCTCAAAAGGGGAGAAAGTTGAAAGTCAAATGCAAAGCAAAAGGAATTGAAAAGAAGTTAGACTGTTTAGGCAATCTCCCTATTGTCTAATTCCAAGTTAAAGTTCTCCACTAGGTTCTTGATGAGATATTGGTGCACAAAGGTCCCATTTTTCTGGGTTGGAGAACACAAAAAAAAGAAGCTTTCTAAACTTTATATGTCACCTCCCAAGAAAATAAAGTTAAACAAAAGAGAACCCAATAGCATCAACATTTGTAGGTTTGATAAAAATTAAAGGATTTTATTTTGAACTTTTTTTATTACGCGTAGACGTTTTTCATGACTCATATATGTTGCATTCTTTGAGGTTAATGCATCCAGTGACAAAACTAGAAGTTTTTAATTTGGGTAACATTAGAAAATTCTTTTTTATCAGCGACTTTATAAAATAGAGTACAATTTATAAAACGGTTTATCAAGATTATAAAGCTTATGTCATTTTGGAATCTTGAATCACTTTGTGTCATGCCAAAGTTGAACTACCTTTTTTTCTGTAAGTTAAGAAGAAACTTATATTTGAAAGGGAAAATTACATGAAAATGTAATGGATTTTTATATCAGAAATTTAAAACTTATGTTTTTATGTAATAAATTTTAATTTGTTACATTACATATTTACATGTATTACTAATTAAAAAAAACTTACATTTCCCTATTAATATAATCCAGTGTCCTAAAATAGGGATCATATTAACATCTTGATGCTCTTAAAAGTATAAAGAGACCTGGTTAGTTGCAATAAGTCCGGTTGAAAGTCGAAATCGGGTTCTACATCGTATAGAAACTTGTCATTGAATTTTTAACTATGGAGAATGACATGGTAATCTCGGTTCTATACCATATTAGAAAGTTGTTTCTCATACCCGATCTCATTATCGTCGGGTTCAACTATTTTTTTCCATTGATCCCTAATCAAATATGACTTCCAATATTTCCCATTTCAGTTTTCTGAATCCCTCCAAATTATCTTAGGAACCATTGATCAATAGGTTTAAGATTCACGGTTTGTTTGGTCTTGTCATTGTTATTTTTTAAGTTGTTCTATGTGATCCAATATGTAATTAGGTTTATTAATATAGTTTATTTTAAACATAAACCTAAAAAATATATGTTACATTATATAAGATAATGCCATCATTAGAACCTTACACAAACATAGTATCATATGTTAAGGAAAAAAATACCCACAACAAACCAAGTTTTTCTGGTTTCCCACTAATTAAACTCACCTAAACTTTAGTATACTTTACACACATATTACAAGACAACAACGTTGATAATTTATTTATGCATTTCCAGGTCTTCACAAATAGAATCACACTTCTATTACACGAAATTAAAATCATTAAAATAGACAAGTTGACAAGAGAGATTATCAAAAATATACATTGACTGTTGGCTACGGCTTAGCCAGCATTTAAAGTCGATGATTATTTCTGTGATTTGCTTTGTCAACTTGTCTATTTACATAACTTTCCCAAATTTTTATAGTCGTACAATCTTTTATACAATCAACGTCCAATATCATATACAAGTATACAACATATCAAAATAATTAAATTACAATCTTTTGTTCTACACCCCCTTGTTCACCGACTCACCGTATAAGGGATCGCTGCAAACTTCTATTTCACGCCTGGTACCTAGATGACGGAACGCTTATTGGAGATGCCACTCAAGTGGCTAATGCTTTAGATATCATCAGAGCTGAGGGTCCTTAGGGCTTCAACTTAATATAAAGAAAACTGAAGTTTTCTGGCCAACCTGCAATGGTGTAAAGGTTCAGGAGGGCTTATTCCCTCGGGGGATTGGGAGGCCGGTGTTGGGGGTGAAACTCCTGGGGGTTGCCGTTAGTTGTGATGCAGAGTTTATTAGTAGTATGGCTCTTAAAAGAGCGAACTGTGCAGTCGAGCTGATGAGGTGCCTTAAACGCCTACGGGACCCTCAGAGCGAGCTCCTCTTGCTTCGTTCTTGTATGGGTGTTGCTAAATTACTGTTTGGTCTTCGAACGTGTCAACCTTCTTTGGTCGGGGGAGCTGTCTCTGTTTTTTATGAAGGCCTCCGGGGAGCATTAGAGGATATTGTTGTTTGTGGGGGTGCTTTTTTTGGAGATCTCCAGTGGAGGTTGGCTTCTCTCCCAACCCGGTTCGGAGGCTTAAGGATTTGTACGGCCGAGGATGCCTCTTCATATGCTTTCGTGGCTTCAAGGGCCCAATCTTGGGGTTTACAAGACCACATAATCCGAGAATGTGGTGGGGATGTTTTAGACTCCGATTACAGGAGTGCGTTGGATCTTTTGCATAGTTCTCTTCCCGACCTTGATATTGGCGGTTTCTACATTAAAGACACCGCCCCTCCTAAATCCCAGAAAATTCTGGCGAATGCCTTATATGGCGAAATTGTCAAGAGGTTTGAAGAGAAGTTTGTTTTATCCCCTCGGCAAAGAGTTGTGTTTGAATGTCTACGTGCCCCACATGCTTAGGATTTTTTGTCTGTCGCACCTATTGAAGGCTTGGGGCAACACATGTCGCCTGTGGAATACCGTGCTATCCTTAGATACCGACTGATGATTCATTTGTTCCCAGTTGACGAGTCATGTCCGGTATGTCGCAAAGCGTGTTTGGATTCTTTCGGCGAGCACGCGATCCACTGTAAAGAGCTACCAGGGTTTAAATATCGGCATGATTGGGTGAGAGATGTGTTATGTGATGTTCTTAAGCGGGCCGGGATCTCTGCCAAAAAGGAAGCTGCAGTAAATTTCCTGACTGACCCCTTAGAGGGGAGGTCCACTTTACGTCCGGCGGACATCCTTGTGTTTGGATGGGAAGGGGGGAAACATGCTTGTGTAGATCTAACTGGAGTCTCCCCCCTTGTCGGGCTCAAGGACAAGGGCTTTGTCGTAGGGCAAGCGGTGCTCAAGGCCTCGCGAGCAAAGTGGCAAAACATGAGAAAGCCTGCCTAGAGAATCAACATGTGTTTGTCCCGTTTGCGTTTGATACCTTTGGTGGTCTCGCTCCTGACGCTGTGCGACTTTTGAATCGGGTTCAAAAAGTCGTTAATAGTAATTCTTCGTCGCTAAAGGTTTCAAACTTTGTATTTAGTAGAATTGGTTTTTCTATTCAAAAGGGGGTGGCGGCGCAACTTGTTGCCCGACTACCTGCCATTGCTTTGTAATTGCCCTTTTTCGTGTGGAATGATATTGTCGATATTTGTAATATTTGAAGGTTTAAGTTCAAAAAAAAAAAAAATTAAGACTAATTAGCATCATAGGAGAGGTGGAAGCTGCATGACATGACCCATGGCTTGCTATCATGTGATATTGCATTATTATATATATATATATATATATATATTCATTTGTTTCAATTTGTTCTTAATGATGGTTTTATAGGCCACAAACTAGGTTACTATGTTGGATATGTATCAACAGTTGTAACCATTATCTCCAACAACAGAAGACATTAAACGCACCTGGTGATCATCTCCACTTATCCTGAAATGAGTCAGTTTGGGTTGTGTTTTAACGAGAGCATGTAAAACTTTAATATTGAGATCTAAAGCACCCATGGGTGGACCTAGGTATAAAGGTATGTGGTCAAGTACTTAAATGACCGTAGAGATTTTCTTTTTATATGCGTTATTTGGTTTTGGTACCTGTTTTTAATGTGTAATTACGAAAAGTGTTCGTGATAAAAAGAAAAAAAAAACTAGGTCAAAAGTCAACTATAGGAAAAGTCAAAGGCAAGAAAAATAATTACTATTGAGACTTTATGGTAATACTTTGTATATTTTGTCTTGGTTTTAGCATACAACATTGTATTCATAATAAATGTGTATACTTAGGTTTGTCGTAGATATTGACCTCAGTTATGTGTGGACTCAATTTGAAATGTAGGGTTGGTGGTATATGTTGATTGATGGGTTAGAGTAGGCCTGGCAATGGATTGGATATTGATCCATATCCAATCCAATCTGATCCATTTAAATCACTTATTGGATCATAAAAATATCCACTAATCCATTAATTAATCAAATAGATCAATCCATTTATCCAATTAATTATATGGATCGATCCATGATCCATCCGGATCGATCCATTACTGGAATATCTGATTGTAGGTGCCTCTTAAAAGTCCAAACCCTAAATTTTGAAATCAATCCAGCCTCTTCTATCCGAAAGTCCAAGGTTCGTTTTGACGATTCAGCAACTCACGATCCAGTCACCAAAACTTAGCTCAAATCTTAGCTGTGATTCAATCACGATTCAGCGATTCACGATTCAGTTGCTCTTCTCTCCAAAACTTAGCTCAAATCTTTGATCTTCTTCCAGTCGAGTTGCGATTTTTTCTGCGAGTACGTTCCACGGCAGTTTATTTACATTTTCTTCATGATTCTGTACTAATTTCTGTTTACATGCGTTCGCATATATCTATTTTGTGAATTGGTTTGCAAATTTGAGATGTTGTTGGAAAGCAATTGTTTTTGTTCACCAAGTGTTTGATAAAAATCCCCAATGAAAGCATTAGTAGTAGAAGTAACTAGTAAGCAGCCTAAAAGAAACTTAATCCATGGTGATTGGTGGGGTTGGTGAGTGATTTATTTTGCTTAGGAATGTTACAAGTGAGACCGATCTTTTGCTTAATAATTAAACTAGAACTAGCAATAACACTCGCGAGCGTTGCGGCGCGGGTACATCGGAAACATCAAATAAATTAGTCCAAACATTATATGATGCGTTAACCATATGAAAACACGTGTTTCGACATAATCGATTTAACTCAATGTAACCTATATAAACAATGTGATTGGATCAAAACATAAAGTAATCAAATTTATAGTGTACAATCTTAACGTTTTACATGTGACCCTAGTTATATATACAAAATGTAACGGGTATAACGAAAAAGTTGACACGTATAATCAAAAGAGATTAATTAGAGCGTTTAAAAAAGGGAAAAAAAGAAACCACAATTTGACGCCACTCCGATCGAAACAAAATTTACAAAGCATTCATAAAATAATTACGAAAACGTATTATATTTGACCTGACTCGTTCTCCAAAAAAGTTTACGTCGAAACATACACCAACTCGAAATTATACCGAAATGTACATAAAAATGTGCACGAAAAAAATAGTTTTTTTTTAAATGAAAACGTATTACATTTAACCTGAATCGTTTCCAGAAAAAGTTTACATCGAAATATAGAGCAAATCGAATTTATATCGACGCGTACACAAAAATATGCACGTAAAAAAGTTAGTTTTTTTCTTAAGATAAACGGGGTATAGTGGTAAACTCGAAACAAATTATTAGTAATAACTTAACGGGTTAAATACGTTCTTAAAATCGTGACAGGTAGCACTAATGTCATACCACTGACAACGACCACCAACATTAGAAGAGCTCGTAAAAATAAAATAAAAACAGTAAAAAAATAACACCGAACGAAAAACAAACGTAAAATCGTTCAACCACGCACGCCCACGCCCGCCCGTTGTGGCGTGTTAATGCGAAGAAATTAGCCATAAACGTTAAACGTTGAAAATAATAACTAAGTTGATGTAGGACCCGCGCGTTATAATGAACTTGTTAAACGAAGAAAAATAGACGCGTTGTGACTGGTCTGTCAAACGGGAAAAAACAGACGAAAAACGGTTGAACCTCACACGCACGTTGTGGCATGTTAAATCGCAAAATTTAGAACGAAACGTAAAACGAAAAACTTGCGGAACATGAAAAGTATGGGGGACGAAAGTTAAAAATAAAAAGTGTGGGGGTTGGATTGTAAAAGATGAGTTAAAGGGGTTAAATGCAAAAGATAAGATCCTTTGGGTTCAAAATGAAAAATACAAAACTTTTTTGAAAATCACCCAATGCATAAGTTACAACAATGCATAGCAACAAAATCTTGCTAATTTATACTTTGTAAATTGTGTGTTTTATGCATTTGATTAGAGTTATATGTTGCGACCTGTCTTCAGAATGTAGGCATTTGATTGTGATTAACACTTAACAGTCAAAACGTTTAACAGTTTAACACTAGTTGTTTGACAAAGTTAGCTGTAGCTGGGAGAGTGTTTGATGAAAGTTGTAATTCCAGCCAAATACGAATTCAGATGGTAAACATGGTTAAAAATGAGTTTTAAGATGACTTTTTAAACTTGATGGATTTTGTAACACGTTGTTTTTAAGGGAAATAGTTTTTACTTCACATTTTTTTCTTTTGCACAGACACAAATTTTCTAATTAATTTTAGGGGTTCAGGTGTACAAGTGTATTACTTGATGATATGGTGTACAAGTGGAGGCTATGTGTCTTTTCTTTGTTGTGCATGAAAGTGTATTATAAATATAAAAATAAATAGTCGCACCTTCCACATGTCACCCAACCAATCGCCATTAGGAGTGTGCAGCACCCGTCTAAACCGGTGGCCTAAACTGATGCCAAACCGAACCATTCCAAGTACATGCGTATGGTCTGGTCTGTGGTTTAGGATTATGAGTAAATTTGGTTTTTGATCGGGTCCTGTTCGAAACCATAATAGCCCAAACAAAACCGAACCGCTTGATGAGTTCTTTTCATCAGGGATGTTGAAATGAGCAAGAGTTTTCAAATATTTTGAATGATGACTTCCACTCAGTAGAGTTCTCTTCTCTAACAAATGTGTAAACTTGTGAATGTCAAGTTAAAAGTTCACATAAGCTACTGTGAAAGCTTGAAGAATAACGCACGAAAAACCTGCAGTTCAGGTATTGACGCGAATAAGTACAAAAAACTTGCAGTTCAGGTATTGACGCTTAATGGGTGTGATATGAGTGGATGTACTAATTAAGCAATTCTATTAACATCCCATATTCCCATGATTGCAGCAACCAAACGCAGCCCAGCGCGGTAGCTAAGTCAAATTGTTGGTTGCAGTCTAATTTTTTTTTTTTTTTTTTAGAATTTTTTTTGATTTTTTTTTATTTTTTAGACTTTTTTAATTTTTTAGATTTGTTTTTTCGATTTTTTATTTTTTTTTTTCAATTTTTTTTATTTTTTTATTTTTTGTGATTTTTTTGTATTTTTAGAGGTTTTTTATTATATTTTTTATTTGGATCGGTCCGGATAGTGATCCATCCATTTAAAATTATTTGGATATGGATCGGATCACGATCCATTATGTTGGATCATGGATCGGATCATGATCCATTTAAGTTGGATCATTAATGGATCAGATCATGATCCAATCCATATCCATCCATTGACAGGCCTAGGTTAGAGATGTCCTTGGACTATTGTGCTGTGGCAGAAGATTGGAGAGTGGTGCCGTGTGCCGCAATTTTTTATGTTCACGTTTAGAGACTTGCTTGATATACACAACCACTGTGGGAAGCGGGATGCAGAGAAGTGTGCTCTGCTATGTAGCACGGGGACGCCATTTATGTAGCATTACCCGTCTTGGGTACTTATTGGGGACGGAAACTCCATGGGTACTCGTCGGGGATGTTTCCTAAACGTTTCCAGCTTTGTGTGGACGTTTCCTAAACGTTTCCAATGTCGGGGACGTATCTGGTAGAAGTATTCAGCCTGTTTCATCATCTCTAATTCTCTATGAAAATGATTTGATTATTGATAATTAATTACCTTTACTACTTTTGGAGTTTACAATATATATATATATAGGGAGGGGCTCATGCGAGAACCACCCTTATTGTGAGAACCTTGAGAACCAATGTAAACACAACCTAAAATAGCTAAAAAAACCTAACCCCCACCCCCAAAAAACCTAAACCCCCCCCACCCCCCCCCCCCCCCCAAGCTAAATGCTAAAAAAAACCTAAAAAAAAACCTAACCCCACCCCCCCCCCCCCCAAAAAAAATACCTAAACCCCCCTCCCCCACCCCCCAAAAACCTAAACCCCCCGACGAGTACCCATGGTGTGTTCACATTGGTTCTCGCGGTTCTCACAATAAGAGGTGGTTCTCGCATGATCTTCTCCCTATATATATATATATATATATATATATATAGAGAGAGAGAGAGAGAGAAAGTATAATGTACTTCACGGCTTAACATACATTGACGTACGCGACCAAATACATAACATGCGTGATTATTTTTTTTCGTCAACATAACGTGCGTGATTATCCATCCTATGCGTGATTATCACTAAATAACTGATCCCATGCGTTATTATCTGTTCCCATGCGTGATTATAGCCCTGATCTGACGGTTACCATTGTCGCCTACGTGAAGTATGATAAGCCGTGAAGTATGTTAACCGCACTCTATATATATATATTGGAATTTCTTTAATATATTTTTATTTTTTTATATTTTTTACTGTCGTACCTTTGCCGTACCCGTATCTTGGAATTTTGAGTTTTGCCGTTCCTCGTTCCCGTATCGTCTCCGTACCCCGGTCCCGTACCCGTTCCAGTGCTACTTAGGTGCTCTGCAAGGTATTCGAAGTGTGTCTTGTTGGTGCCTATGGGCTATGGAGAGCCAGGAACAACATCAGATTCGCTAGGAAACAGTTCTGTGGGGTTTGTTTGGTTCAAAAATAGATCTAAGTATAGCTCGATAAGTTGGTCGGATTGGTGTAAACTTGTTCTCATGTAAGTTCTAGTTTTGGTTGTTGTCCGTCCCGGTTTTCGGGTTCGGTTGTGTTGTAATGAAGTATACGTTTCAAAAAAAAAAAAGAAAATCCCGGCAGCTGGCATCCCGTTTATGTTGTTTAAGGCAATGTTTTTCATTAATTTGGTTGTTTTGTGATTCCAGTTGGGTCACAAATGGCTACAATTTTGTATTTTTTATTAGTTTATAATAATAATTTGTAGGGTAATTCAAGATTGATACCGAATCACAGAAAGAAAAAACGCAGAACTAGAATAACTCTCCAATTTCATTACTAAGAAAAATCACTCAAAAACTTAGTTTTCAAACAATAAACCACAACCCGGTTTATATAGGTTCACAACTCAGACCTGTTTGATTTAGACTCAAATACTTACTTATAAAATTATCAATTGTCCTTCTTTAATAATTATCTTAATTAATTATCTTAATCTAAATTCTATTAATTATCGGATAAACCTAAACTCGTTTTTACCGAAAAGGATAACCCTCCTGTAGCCGAGTTGCGCGAACAGATAAGGCTATGGGGTGTGGGGGTTATGGATTGGAACATTATTTCCACAGGACCATTAATTAAATGGTATACTACCCCCTCCTTAATTGATGGTGGTTCCCATGGATTAAACCACGATTGCCACGACCCTCCCATTTGAAAATTTTAAGACAAAAATAAATTAAAAAAATAAAGGGGATAGTGGTTTGGGTCATGACCACACCCTTAGGGTAGTGGTTTTAAATGGTGAATTAAAGATGGATGACATGGTGCCTATGTGGAGGATCATGGTGGTCATGAGGGTCATGACCACACCCTATAGCCTAAGGACAACCCTCGAGTAGCTGACTAGCGCCAGAAGAAAATTAGCCGTCAACAGTCATGTCCTTTTTATAAAAAAAAACCCGGTCTGGATACTCGAAATAAGATTGATCATATGTAACCAAAACAGTCATGTAACCCGGTCTGGATGACAATGACTTGGATCGGATATGAAACAACCAATATGCTATCCATATCCACTAATGGCGGATCATGTCTACCTGGTCAGATGAGGATTGTCATGACTAATTTTGAATCAGGATATCCTTTGCAATTAGGATTTAATTCCACAAGGCACAAGGAACCGAGTTTCTGGTTTAAACCTATAACTCATAGATCTAACCAATGTGGACAACAAAATCAAAATAAAGAGGCATGAATGATGAAAAACACAGTTAATTAGTTGAATGATTACAAAAAAATCAATGTTTTGTCCATACTAAAAAGTTGACAGGTCAAACAGGGTATGTTAATTTATATTTTTCTTTAAAATGCTGAAATCAATTACCGAATGAGTATTTAAAAAAAAACTGGTCCAATCGCTTTTAAATGTTAACCTTTTTTTTTTTGCCAATGATCCCCAGCCCAAGTGGTTGGGAGGAGGTCAGGAGTTTTCCCCATTGGGGGTTTCTTCTGGAAGGGTGTAGGTTCGAGTCCACTCTGGTACCAATATTGGGTAATTCCAGTGCGGCTGGACCTTAGGGGGGGCCTGGGATTCGAACCCGCAGTGCGGGCGAATTTCTTAAGGGGAGTGAACCGTTAACCGTTCAAAAAAAAAAAAAATGTTAACCTTTTCCTAAGTGCTTGGTTTATGGAATATTAAAACTAATAATAGCCAAACAGATTAAACGGGCAAATCAAATGTGACATTCGGTCTTCGAGTGTACTCTAACTTAATTGGTTTTAAAGATGACATGACAAGTTAATATGTCTTCAAACCACTCCCTTCTCATATTAAGGGGTGTTAAAACCTTCATTGGTTAACATATCAACCTAGACAAAAAAAAAAAGAATAAGAAATTAATGCTATTTATAATCAACTAGAAATAGCACCCGCCGCGTTGCGGTCGGGGGCCACATGTATTACCCGTCACGCACGTACACCAACCGTTGCGGGCCCAATAACTACCTGCAATCACCATCACCACCTAACTTAGGTACAAAGATCTGTTATTTAGACAAACCAACTAACCAACAGTTAAAATCCCAACCTTATTGTTTAACCTCGGGTACGAAATTAACTCCTTGGTGTCTGATTCCGGAACACCCTCGGCAATAATAGCCACAACTCTGATCGTAGGCTGTTTGAGAGCAAGTTTCGATGAAGCAGCAGCACTGTATACGTTTCCAAAATATCAATAATCGTAAATTAACATAATAAAGGTTTTAAATTAACTTAGAACTAACCTTCAGAATGATGCAAAGTTTATGAATACATCAGCAGTAGGATGGGAAGCACAAGTTGCTTCAATGCTGCAATATGGATGTAAAATAGTTTGTTATAACGTTATTGCCAATATAAGGTTTGATAGTGTTACAAGCAGAACTGCAGAAATATATATAAAGATAAAACATACGTTGAATGTACTGGTATGGCGATTTCCTCTTGGCCGAAAAATAATTTTTGAAATCCCTTGGAACCTGGGTTGATGATTGAAGGTGTTTCCCTCCCTAAAACATTTATTAAACAGTTTATGTGACATTAGTCAAAAGCTAAATAGTAATGAGTACACAAGTATTTAAAGTTTATAAAAACTTAATGATGGTTAGGGGATAAGGAAAACTTAACGCACCACAAAGGAAGTCAAAATCAAGCATCCGTTGAATCGGCAATTGCTTAGAGTTATAGAACAATGCTTGCGTTGTACGAGAGAATATTTGTCCGGTTGCCATGGTACTCCCTGAATGTAACTAATGTAAATAATATGTTTTCCACATATAAAGAACCAAACCAAAAAAAAAATCAAATAAGCACAAAAAATATGATTAATATTCATTGTGATTCAAAAAGCATCAAATAAAGATATCTTGCAGTTGAATAAAACATCCCAAAATGAATATTGTTACCATTTTCTACAACTTATATAACATAACACATGATGTTTATCCCACTTTTGTATCCCCAAAACTGTAACTTTTTTGCAAAAACTAATACTAAAAGTTTTATGAAAAGATAATTTAAACCAAACATTTGATGCTTTCAATACAACAGTATCATAAATCAGATCATAATAGCACAACAAATAGATCAAATCAGATCACAAGACAACAACAAATTACTCAAATCAGATCACAATAGTCCAACAAATCCATCACATTTCTAATAACCAATGCAAATAGTCCTGGTCTTCAAATATTCAAATCCTAATTCAAAACCCTCAATTATCACTGCAGTCATAACCAGATCTGATTCATCACACTGATTGGACAATAAAAAACCATAAATTATGGATTCAATTGAAAGCAACACAGATCAAATCATGCACATCCACAAGCTCCTGAGTTGCTTAATTGACTCAGAACCGAAGCAAATAATTTAATTTAGAGTAAAAAGCCATTTTCGTCCTTGAGATTCCATTATTTACACCCTCAAACGCAGGAAAATAACTTGGAGTTAACATGTCTGTTTGATTTATTAGAATCGTTCATTATAATCACAATTATAATAATAATAATAATACAAATAGTATATTAATCAAACAAAAATATACAGTACCGGATGTTTCTTGTTTGACAAAGAAGAAGTGTACAGTACCTCTCAAGAAACTCAACAAAGATCTGCCTGAGTGGGATCTGAATCTCATCAGCAACTCCTTACACCACGAAACCCTAGCCGCCGGCGGGTTTGGTGGTTGATTTGACCCTATCCACCACCGCCGGAAGTGACGGCAGAACCCTAGATTCATCGGAATACAGCCAGCCCAAGAGTGTGGATGACGATGATGCCAACGCCAAGCCACCCCCTAACAACGGTGGTCGGTCTCCTTGTCCGTTACGTCGTCTCCTTCCTACAGTAGTTTTCCATCTCTTGTTTTCTCCCATGTTCCATCTGAACTTCCTCTCTCTCTCTCTCTTGAGGAGCGATTGTGTTTTTGAGAGAGTAAACCTAATGTGTAATGAATACAAAAGAGTACAACAAAAGCAAAGGAGTAAATTGCCATTTTAGTCCCTGAGTTTTGTCCAAATTTGCCAGTTTAGTCCAAAATAGTTTTTTTTTGCATCTGGGTCCCTGACTTTTATATTTTGTTGCCATTTTGATCATTTTGCCTAACTCCATCCATAAACCCCATTTGTAACCAGGGGTATTTTGGGGATTTCCTTAAAATATGTTTTCAGTTGCCATTTTGATCCAATTACAAAAAATCAAAAAAATTCCAAAAAATTCAAAAAAATCTAAAAATCAAAAAAATTCTAAAAAATCAAAAAAATTCTAAAAAATCATAAAAATTCAAAAAAATCAAAAAAATTCTAAAAAAATCCAAAAATCATTAAATGTTTCGGCACGAACCGTTTCGACCCGTACCGTTTCGAACCGAACCGTTTCGACCCGTACCGTATCGAACCGAACCGTTTTGACGCGAACCGTTTTGAACCCGTACCGTATCGAACCGTACCGTTTCGACCCGTACCGTTTCGAACCCGAACCGTTTCGAACCCGAACCGTTTCGACACGAATCGTTTCGACCCGTACCGTTTCGGACCCGTACCGTTTCGACCAGTACCGTTTCGAACCCGTACCGTTTCGACCCGTACCGTTTCGAACCCGAACCGTTTCGAACCCGAACCGTTTCGACACGAACCGTTTCGACACGAACCGTTTCGACCCGGTACGGGTCGAAACGGTTCGCGTCGAAACGGTTCGCGTCGAAACGGTTCGCGTCGAAACGGTTCGCGTCGAAACGGTTCGCGTCGAAACGGTTCGCGTCGAAACGGTTCGGTTCGATACGGTACGGGTCGAAACGGTTCGGTTCGAAACGGTTCGCGTCGAAACGGTTCGGCTAGAAACGGTTCGGGTCGAAACGGTTCGGTTCGATACGGTACGGGTTCGAAACGGTTCGCGTCGAAACGGTTCGGTTCGATACGGTACGGTTCGATACGGTACGGGTTCAAAACGGTTCGCGTCAAAACGGTTCGGTTCGATACGGTACGGGTCGAAACGGTTCGTGCCGAAACATTTAATGATTTTTGGATTTTTTTAGAATTTTTTAGATTTTTTTGAATTTTTATGATTTTTTAGAATTTTTTTGATTTTTTAGAATTTTTTAGAATTTTTATGATTTTTTAGATTTTTTTTTATTTTTAGATTTTTTTGAATTTTTTGGAATTTTTTTGATTTTTTGGAATTTTTTTGATTTTTTGTAATTGGATCAAAATATCAACTGAAAACATATTTTAAGGAAATCCCCAAAATACCCCTGGTTACAGATGGGGTTTATGGATGGAGTTAGGCAAAATGATCAAAATGGCAACAAAATGTAAAAGTCAGGGACCCAGATGCAAAAAAAAAACTATTTGGACTAAACTGGCAAATTTGGACAAAACTCAGGGACTAAAATGGCAATTTACTCGTAAGTTATTGTAGGAAACTTTATGCAAAAAGCTCGTGTAGAAGTAGCATATATAAGTGGTCTGCCAGTTCGATAGTTGCATGATGAAGTTGCAGGCTTTAGTCTTTTTAGCCGCCTTGATAACTTCATCACTCATAGCACCATCTTTCCCAAACAGAATATTCTTGTTTGCTTGTTGTTGCAAACAGTATAGGCTCTTGGCTCACTAAACCCATTTAACTTCTTAGTCATTTTTACCTGGAGAGACATGATGTCAATCCCATCGTGTAGTATCACTCCCGCAGTCGGATCATAGAACCTTTCTAGCAGATTGACCATTGTTGACCTACCAGACCCGCTTTGACCAACCAGCCCAGTGGTTTAGCAAGTACGTCTTGATCTTGATGTTGATTTTTTTAAAGCAAACATTCTGGTCTTGGTGGGTATGCAAACTCAACATCCTTAAACTCCAGCTCACCTTTAACAACAGATATCTTCGCTCCATGTTTGTATGTTGAGTTTATGCTCGGGGCCCTAATAATAACTTCATCACAAGGGCTGCTGAAATCTTGGATCAGCAAACTGTTTCACGTTCATTAAAGAAGCTATCAGACCACAACAATAGTTAGTAAATTTGAACAATTTCTTTATTATATGTTGGTTTTATTATGTAAAAGCTATGAAATATAAACTTACAATCCTCCATATACGATGCCAACACCTGCACCAATGATATCTCCAGTCTCCACCTTTGATTTCTTTTTTGTTGACCAATTAGCTCCCATACCTGCTCGTAAATGCAAAAATAGAATACATAACTCCAATGCTACACAAAAAAAACATTCCTTTTAATAAACCTTGTTTAATCCCAAGAGTTAAAGTTGGTATTAATGCATTCGAACCTGACTCACCATTTTCTTCTCTCCAACATAGAAGTACACTATTTTGATTGAAGAAAACGCCTGCTCAAATAGAGTCGCCTTGAGGCATCTTCTTATAAAAACATACGCGGTTGGTCGCTACATGTCAAACTCTAATTTGCCGAACATCAGTTTTTCTCTGAAATAAGATGAATATTTACCAATGAGGTCAGGTTTGATTGTAAGAATAATCAAGATAAATTAAAGTTGTTGACTTTTTTTTTACCATTTCAAGAATTTCACTTCTTGAGTAAGTGTTGACCTAGCATGAAGTCATATCTTTGACAAAGAGGACTGCAACTTCAACATATTTACAAGACAACTTAGTCAACACTATTAAAATCTAAAATAAAGTTCAAATTGCAACTAAAATTAGGCCATGGCAATTTACATAATGTAATTTAATCTATCACATCTGACATATTTTATTTAAATAATTTTAAGCTAGTCTCTACCAAAAGAATTTCTTAAAATTCACTCATTTATCGGTGAAAACATCTAAAATCCAATAGAAGACCCTCAGCTGTGTGTAAAACCTATGCTTTGAATATAAAACCATCATAGTGCCATAGTGGATGTAAAGATTTCAAGAAAACCATCACTTGGTTATTACCGATAGAAGTCATCACTAAAGGTAGTAAGATATACACAATGCCTTCAAAAACTTTTTTTTCAAACAAAAAGGTCATAAGATAAACATACAGCCTCATCAGCACCCCTCCATCATGCCCTTTGTTAAGTCGAAACACTACCTGCAAATTAGCAATAAAAGTACATTACAAACAAAATATAATTCCTGTTTAAAAAAAATGTTATTGTAATTAAAAGAGAAACCTGAAATAACTCGTCTAGTTAACAGTGTACACAGATATGTACGTCTCCATTAACTTGGCAATTTTGACAGTAACATCGAACAGGTGTCCATCATTATAAGTCACTCAACATAAACTCTAAATCCTGAATTGAATAATACTGCTAAAAGTTCGGATGAAGATAAGATAGAAACAAACCCAAATGAAGTTTTGTGTAACCATGAGTTTGATAAAAACCGCTAAAGCTTCTCCTGGATATGCAAAATCATAAACCACAACCAAAACAGAATCTTCAAAATCATAAAGCATATACGGCACCTGCAAAATTCGCTCAATTTAAAAAAATATCCAACTTTGAACAAATTTGATGGTTTTGCTTTTAAGCTAATCATATGCTTAATAATAATGCTTTACTAAAATCAACTATTAGCTAATTGGAAAAATCGAATCTTTTCATGACAATGGCACAAATCCATTTGTCAATGAATATCTAAAGATTTATTTGATCAATTGATTTAATGATTAAATCTTTTGGAAATCTATCTTAGCAGCGGAAGATTATCACATGTCTGATAATCATTATCATCCGAAATGGATCTATAAGGACTGGATGTGGATTCCATATTATCCTCTGTCTTGTACACGATAACCGGCATACACACACAACAAAACAGAACGGAAACTAAACTGAAATTGGATATTGTGAAAATATCTTGGTAACTTGAAATGTTGACAGAGATTACATATATATACTCGGTCGGTTGGTGTGATAACCGCCACTAACTATATTAACATAATAATAATAATAAATATAAATATGCTAAGTTTATATTCTAACAATCTATAAACCCAATTGAAAAATTAAAGCTATTAGGAACCAGAATCTTGATTCTTCAAAATGGTATTTTTGTAATCTAAAAACAGAGAGATTGAAGAGGATTGATTACTGTTGAGGATGGAAGTCAAGCGACCAAGGACTGGATTTCAACTTTGGTTTTGGAAAACTATGAACCTGCGATTTCGAAGGAGCCACAGATTTTTGAATTGAAGATGATGGGAGTTTGAGAATTTTTGACGGAACCGCAGATAAGCTATAAAATTAAACTTTAGGGTGAGAGTCTGAGAGAACACAAAAACTGTCGGTAGTGGGGTAACCTCCCAAAACTGATTGTAACCTCTGCATCTAGAAGCTTCTCTTGATTTTAAAAGGCTAGGATTTTGTTTCAGAATGATCAGACGGCTGAGATTAGTCCAAAATCAGTTTTTAATTAAGGGGAACATGAGAATAGATAATTTGAACTATTAAGTGAAGGGTAAATTCGTCTTTTTTACTTATTCTTTTAACAAAACCATTTTAATGATTTAATAACTACGACAACAAATAATATACACCCTCTCTCTCTCTAGCACCACCACCCTCACAAACACAACTGTCAAGATCCGGCAAGAGCCGTTTTTCTGATGGCAAGTTGGTGAACTCCAATAGCGATAATAGTGTAGACTGGCCATCTACGAAAACAGTCTTTTAGGTCCTGCACGAGCCGTTTTTCCGGCGACCATGGTGAGCTCCAACAGTGGTGGTAAAAGGCAGCAGGCACATATTCGGTCCTGAAAATCAAGATCTACAATGTACAAATCTCCGATTCAAAACGGTAATATTACGACGGTCGGAGTTGAAGAACTAGATCCAACAAAGAAACCCAGAGCAGTCCGGCACCACCATCGTAACACGCCGGTCGGTTTATAAACTCGTTAGGTTTGCTCAATTCTGCATTTTTTCGGGATTCATATACAGCTCACCGGTGATCGACGGATCCGATTCTCACTCCGGCACCTTCAATTCAACCAAAACGATATAATTCTAGGGTCTTGTTTAGTTTTATTTAATTTTGATCACTTGTAGCTCTGATTGACGAGTATGACAACCAATTTGGTGTTCAACTCTGCATCTTTGTGATTCAATTTTGATGTAGTTGACTTTGACGTTTCAAGGTTTTATATCTAGTTTCTAATTTTGACTAGTTTGTTAGGTTTAGTGGAGAAAATTGATTTTGTACTTGTAAGACCCTAAACGCGTTTTAACCCAAAACGATGCAGCGAAAATATGAACCATAAAATTTCTTCCTTTATAGTTGTTCTAACGTACTTTAAACCATTTCAACTTTCTTTAACTTAAGTACATTCATTCTAGATTAAGATAACTACGTTAACATATGATTACAACTACGTGACCACTTCTCTGTACAATCCATGACCTTTAACTCGATCTTCGTCCACTTATCTCCCATGATGATAATGATGATCTGACTAACCTGCGGTCACCATATACATAACCAACACGTTAGTAAAAAGTGACATCATACATAATTAAATGAATATATAAATAATCAATAACTACATAGCAATCTAACTATGTTTACTACTCCATAATTATATCCTTCTAAATTTGTTCTTTACACCGGACCTCGCACCTTCGAAAGCCCAACACTTACATACCTGCATTCCTGTTTCATTCTCAATAGCAATACGGTTAGCAAGACATAATCTCAACGTATTGAAGACCTACAACTTCGCATAAGCACATACCATTGGTCTACATTCAACAAGTTACTACCCGTGTTTACACTTGTATATATATCCATATACATACATGCATATTGTATACAAACGTCTCACATACAAATACGCATGACATGTACCCACTACCACTCTACACCTAAATACATACATGCAAGTCATATTCACTTGTTCATATTAAATTACCTTACTTAAATCATACACTCACTATTCATCAATAATCACACTGTAATAAGTTAATCCTTTCATGCCTATAACACATTTGTTCAATCCGAGTTTTAATCATACAATTACATAATTATGTATATGGCACCCACATACGAAACCACGATCATTATGTATATTTCAAGACTCATACTTTCACATATACTTAACTTTTACAGGTCTAACATCACTTAAGAGCCTTAAAAACATCTTACGGGGTACCGGGACGGAACCAGTATCAGTCAGATGCAAGAAACAACAACGATCAGGAAATTACCAAAACCCGCCGTAAGCTACGGCCTGCCTGCTGTAGCTTACGGCAGCCACCTTCTGCCAAAACATAAATCATCTACCGTAAGCTACGGCCAGCTGACGTAGCTTACGGCCAGCTGCTGCTGTATTGTTGCTGTTTTTGTGTTTGGAGCTTATTTGACCCGTTTCGAGTCCCACTTGATCATGCCTATTCTGATTCGCTTCAAATTAAACATGTAACATCTAAACGAGGTCCCGTTTCTCCTTACACTACCATAGTCCCATTTTAACAATAAATTCAACATCTACATAAGCCCAAACATGCTTTAATTATGTCATTTAAGCGATTAATCTTAGTTCTTAGATTTTAACCTGTTTGGTTTTTATCATACAACTTCCGATTTAGTTGACCACTATCAACCCAATACCATCAAACTTATCTTAGTACTTCCATTGATTTTACATTCCTACATGCCTCTCAACAATTAACATATAATAATTCCCTTTAAATACTAAAGTGTGATTCCGGAAATCACTTACCTTAAGCATGTGTATTAGATCTTACTTCCTTGCCTCATTTCGACCCGTTAGCCCTCCGTGCTTGAGTCAATTGATACGACTCCCTTCCTTACATGTCATCTTGTTCGTATAAAGGTTAGTATATATGATTATACATACAAACATTCATTTTCTTTTTATTTACACATTATTTGACTTTCATTAGTCAAATTTTCGCATACACAAGACATATACCAATAGTTACCTCATTCAAATTTTCAGATATTTCGGATTAAGTTATCGGATATTTCTGATCAAATTTTTGGATAGTTTTGAACACCCATTGCTTGGACATATATATTTGGATTAAGAGAAAACCCCATTGAGTTATGAGAATTAGAGAACTCCAACTTTTCATGCAAGTTTTGCTATTATTTTTGCACACACGTAGATTAAAATATTACAAACATAGATGTTAAAAAAATTCTAAGCGGCATTTTCATCCTTTTTACGCTGTTGTAAAAAGTAGTGATGAATCAACATTCACACCCTCTATAAGGGTTTCTTACAGTGGAAAAGTTGATTTTTTGTCTCATGATTCATATATCCAAAAATAGTATTTATATCAAAGTATTTATTATTTCATTAATATACATAGTAGAATTTAATTACAATTCATTTACCATAACCTCATAACTATAATTATTTTTAAAAATACTTGCAATTTTATAATCATTATTTATTTTTTTAGTGTTACTCCTTTTAACAAGATGGATTATAGTATCTTTTGTTTTACTATTTTATCTAATAAGTCATTTCATTAATAAGGATTATATACAAGTTTATAATTTATATTCTTTCATCATTCAACCAGTGTATTTTTTTTTTGAACGACAAATCACTTTATATATATACTAGATTAGAACCACGTGTATTACACGGGCTGAATAAATGTAAATTTATATACTAAAAACAAAAAGTTATATCTTTAAAAACCCTGTGTATTGTTGTGCAGGTTGAATAAATATAATTTTATACATCAAATAATTAAAAAAAACTAAATAACAAATTATTTATATATTTAAAAAACCTCGTCTATTGTACGGGTTGAATAAATCTAATTTTATAAATCAAATAATAAAAAAAAAGTTAAATTTTTAAAAACTCATGTATTACATGGGTTGGATAAATGTAATTTTGTATAGTAATTTATAAAAAAAGTTATATCTTTAAAAAACCCCGAGTAATACACGGGTTGAATTTATATATCAAATAATAAAAAAGTTATATTTTAAAATACCTCATGTATTATACGGGTTGGATAAATGTAATTTTGTACAGTAAATAATAAAAAAAGTTATATATCTTTAAAAACCTCATGTATTACACGGGTTGGATGAATGTAATTTTATATAGTAAATAATAAAAAAGTTATATCTTTAAAAAACCTCGTGTAATACACGAGTTGAGTTCTGATTAATTTTAGATTTTGATTTCCTGCACTGTCTCTCCTATTAAATAATAATATTTTTTTCTCCTTAAAATTACATCTTAAGTCATATTCTTATTTTTATAAAACATATTTAAAAAATATATAATATTTTATTTAAAATAAATATATTTAAAACATATTACTGATTATAAAGAGTCATAGACAATTTGAATATGTTGCCTAAATTTGGATGTAAAAGTATAAACGTAAATCTATATCTATACTATATAATAAAAGAAACCACTTTGGGGACACTTGTCATCATATTAGGTCATGTCTTATGGATAATTATTATTTTAATTTAATCTCTTTTAATTAATTATAGATAATCCTCCTACTAAATATTATTTCGTTTAATTATTACTTTTATATTTATCTATTTACTTCAAATTCAAACTTAGTTATCTAATTTGATATTAGAGTAAATTACAATTTTAGCCCCTGTGGTTATATCACTTTTACCCTTTATATTTTAAAAGTATGTTTCCATCTTCGTTTACCATAAATATGATAAGTATGTTTACACTTTTACCCTTTATAAATTCAAACTTAGTTATCTAATTTGATATTAGAGTTAATTACAATTTTAGCCCCTGTGGTTATATCAATTTTACCCTTTATATTTTAAAAGTATTTTAAAAGTATGTTTACACTTTTACCCTTTATATTTTAAAATTTTACTTTTAAAATAAAATATATTTTTCAAATATTATATTTTAAAAGTATGTTTCCAACTTCGTTTACTATGAAATAATTTTCAAAAGCAATATTTTCTAAATTAATATAAACGTAAACTAGGTTATAACCCCGTGTATTACACGGGTTAAATAAATAAATTTTATATAGTAAATAATAAAACAATATATCTTTAAAAACCTTAGTTGAATAAATACAATTTTATATATTAAATAATAAAAAGTTATATCTATAAAAACAATATTGTACATGTTGAATAAATGTAATTTTATGTACCAAATAAAAAAGTTATATCTTTAAAACCACGTGTATTATACGAGTTGAATAAATGTAATATTGTTAACCAAAAAATAAAATAATGCATCTTTAAAAAACCTTATTTATTACACGGGTTGAATAAATGTAATTTTATATACTAAATAATAAAAAATTACATCTTTAAAAATATGCGTATTACATGGTTTGAATAAATATAATTTTCTGTACTAAATAATAAAAAAATATATATATCCTTAAAAAACCTCGTGTATTGTATGAATTGAATAAATATAATTTTATACATCAAATAATCAAATTACGATTTTGGCCCCCGTGGTTATATCACTTTTACCCTTCTAGCCCAAAAAAATATTTTTTTAACATCTAAGCCCACAACGTCTTTTTTCTAACTTTTTTTGCCCATAACGTCTTTTTTTAACCCTTTTAGCCCCTAACATTTAATGGATGAGGTTACTGTTAGGGGCAAAAGGGTTAGAAAAGAAGACGTTGGGGGCTCAGATGTTAAAAAATTCTTTTTGAGCTAAAAGGGTAAAAGTGATATAACCACAGGGGCCAAAATCGTAATTTTCTTTAAAAAATATTATAAATGAGAAGAAGATTAAACTAAAAAATAATTATCCATAAGATATTAAATTAAATACTATTTAATATTAGGGTTATCTATAATTAATTAGAAAAAATTAAATTAAAATAATAATTATCTATAAGAGAGGTCCTAATATGATGATAAGTGTCCCTAAAGTGGTTTCTTTTATTATATAGTATAGATATGATATGAGTATCTTTGGTTTAAAAGTATATTCCATCATTTTAATTAATTTCCGTATAAACCAAATAAAATGTTTTTTTTTCAAATACCAATATGGAGGCTTTTTTATTTATTTTAAAAGTATGTTCCTTTTATCCTTTTCCAAACTTTATATATTATATTACTTAAAAGTTTATCCATCTTCGTTTTTGCGAACATTCCAACCGAATCTATACTATATAATAAAAATACCATTTGGGGGACACTTGTCATCATATTAGGCCATGTCTTATAGATAAATATTGTTTTAGTTTAATCTCTTTTAATTAATATCTTATGGATAATTATTATTTAGTTTAATCTCATTCTCATTTATAATATTTATTTGAATTAATTATTACTTTTATATTTATCTATTTACATCAAATTCAAACTTAATTATCTAATTTGATCTTAACTATATATTTGAACATTTTGTTTAGTTTGGTATCAAATAGATTTTACAAAACTTCAAATAAAATTAACTAATATTATTTATCATTTATACATGTACGAAGTTTTAAATAAAGGGTTAAACTTATTGAGACTTCGTTAATAAATTTTGCTACAACAGAATAATCTATTTATATCAATCTAAATCTTTATCTATACTATACTATATAATAAAACATTAATGTGTTACACCTGCCGTTCATTAATTTTAAATAGTCGAAGTCTTCGAGTCTAGACTTTCCTCTTGGAAGGCTAGATTTCTTTCGATTGGGGGGGCGGCTTACGTTACTCAAATCGGTTCTACAAAGTCTCCCTGTCTATTTTCTCTCTCTTTATAAGGCCCCGGTAGGAGTGTTAAATAAGCTAGAAAGTCTTATGAGACGCTTCCTTTGGTCCTCTACGAGCGAAAAAAACAAACTCCATTGGGTGGCTTGGGACAAGATTTGTTGTGATAAAAGTAAAGGGGGTTTGGGTATAAGTCGACTGAAAGATGTCAATGATGCCTTACTTGCGAAATGGGCGTGGCGTTTTAAAGTGGAGGATGGGGCTTTGTGGAAACTCATTATCTTATCATGTCATCATGGTAGATACCGTTGGTCGGGTCTTCCTCGAGCCACAGGGGTGAGTGGGTGTTGGACAGCGATAGTTAAGAATTGTGAAAAGCTCAAATGTGGGGACAGGTTTTTCTTTGAGCTTTTGCAGGGAAAGATAGGTGATGGTAGTAGCATTCGGTTTTGGGAGGATGTTTGGTTGCTAGATGTGCCTCTCATGTTTAAATTTCCTCTTCTTTACCGTCATGCTAAGTCCAAACGAGCGCTGATTAGTTCTTGCAGATCGAATGACAACTGGTCTCCTGTGGATTATTCTCGGCCCATGGGGATTCTAGAGGTTCAAGAATGGACTGTTCTATCTTCGCTGCTAGGCCAGGTTCATTTGTCAGCTGATAAAGAGTCTTGGGAGTGGGCTGGGTCATCCTGTTTCACCGTAGCAGATGTCAAGAATAAGCTGCAGGTTAGTTCGAGTAGCGCTGGCTGTTTTAAGCTTAAATGGGTTGCGTGGGTTCCCTTAAAGTGTCATATTTTCGCCTGGCGGGCAGATATGGACAGGATTCCCACTGTCGAAGCGCTAAGCAAAAGAAATGTGTTTGTTCCGAATGACCGATGCAAGCTTTGCGATGTCGATCTTGAAACTTCGGGTCACATCTTCACTGGTTGTGGCTTTTCATTTGGTGTGTGGACCAATATTTGGAAATGGTGTGGGCTGTATACAGGTTATGTTCTTCATACTAAAGACCTTCTTCTTTTGTATAAACAAGCGCAAGGAGGTAAGTGGGGGAAGAGGATTGTCCATGGTATTATCTTGGTGGCGCTTTGGATGATTTGGAAAGCTCGAAACGACAAGACTTTTAACAAGAAGGAGCCAAAGGTTAAGTGCGTGATTGGTAGTATAAAGTCTATTTCGTTTTTGTGGTTAAAGAATAGGTCCCATTTCAAAGATCTCCGATGGGAGGATTGGTGTATTAACCCCTTGTACATGTTATAGTTTTTTGGGTGTTTGTCCTTGATTTGAGGACTTCCCCTTGAGTTTAATGAAAGTTAACGTTCAAAAAAAAAAAACTAATTTTAAATTGTTAATTTAAAATATTTTTAAATAAAACAAATTATTTATCACGAAAACCAAACTTTGTATTAATATGTTAAATATTTTTATTTTCACTATACAAAATTACATTTACTTGACCTGTGTAATACATGATGTTTTTTAAGATATAACTTTTTATTATTTGATATATAAAATTAGATTTATTCAATTCGTAGTTTTTTAAGGATATATATATTTTTTATTTAGTATAGAAAATTACATTTATTCAAACCGTGTAATACGCATATTTTTAAAGATGTAACTTTTTTATTATTTGGTATATAAAACTAAATTTATTCAACCTGTGTAATAAATGAGGTTTTAAAGATGTATTATTTTATTATTTGGTAAACAATATTACATCTGTTCAATCCGTGTAATACAAGTGATTTTAAAGATATAACTTTTTTATTTGGTATATAAAATTACATTTATTCAACTCGTACAATATGTTTCTTATAGATATAACATTTTATTATTTAATATATAAAATTATATTTATTCAACTCGTGCAGTAAAGAAGATTTTTAAAGATATATTATTTTATTATTTAGTATATATAAAATTTATTTATTCAACTCGTGTAATACACGGGGTTTTAACCTAGTATTAAAATAAAATCTCTCTACGATATAATAAAACTATAATGTAACCTATTCCTATATCTAAGAAAATATATTATAAAAATAATAATTTAATATTAATAGTATATTTTCTAAATAAGTTATTAATAGTATATATATATATATATCTTAAATGATAATATAATCTAACATGACTCTTTTTCTTATATGTATTTTTAATAATTAACTATATTAAATGGATATCTCTTCGTATATCTCATAAATAATTATTTAATTTTAATTAACTAAAAAATAGATGGCTCAAATGAGTGACATGTGTCCTATAAATGTTTTCTTTTATTATAGAGTATAGATATAATCAACCGGTGTATTATACAGGTTTCTAACCCAGTAATTAGGGCCGCAAATGAACCGAACGAACACGAACAAGACCTTGTTCGTGTTCGTGTTCGTTTGTTAAGAAATATATGTGTTCGCGAACCGCTCACGAATACTTATCGAACGAGATTTTATGTTCGTGTTCGTTTGTTAAGGAAATGAACTTGTTCGTGTTCATTTGTGTTTGTTTGTTAATTTTAGGCAACGAACAAAAACGAACGTTGATGAACACAAATAAGCACAAACTAATGTTCATGAACACAAATGGAAACAAACAAACACAAACAATCATTCATGAACATAATATTTAATACACTAACACTTATTAGATATTTAATTTGTCGGAATTTTGAATGTATTTAAATAAATATAAACACTAAAAAAACTAATCAACTATCGAACACAAACAAACACGTTACTGAATGTTCACGAACATAAATGAACGACCACGACCTCTGTTCATGTTTAATAAACGAACGAACACAAACGAACTTCCCGCCGAACGGTTCACGAACTGTTCGCCGAACGTTTTGTTTGTTTGTAGCCCTACCAGTAATAATAACAAGAATAAATTACGTTTTCGGCCCCTGTGGTTATATCAGTTTTACTATATTAGCCCAAAATAAGAATTTTTAACATATGTGCCCCCATGGTCTCTATAACTAACTATTTTGGCCCCTGAGTCTAACTCAACCCCAAACCCTGGTTAGTTATTAGTCACATGAGATGCACATAATGGACATATTTGTAATTTCCCCTCCCCCTCTTTACTAACACCTATAAAATACAACTTAATACCCAATTACACCACAAAACCCTCAATCTGAGATTTGATTTCCCATCATCTTCTTCAACCGGTGGGAATTTCCCACTAGACCCTAATAACATCAGTCATGTGCCCAATTTGAGTGAAGAATCTCTATCGCGCCGTATAACAACTAGGTCAGGTACGCACAAAAACAGGGAAGATCTTGATGGATTCAATGGCAAATCAATCTCCGGGGTGTCTAATTCGAGTAGTAAATGTGTCCAAAAACCCTCCAGGAACGACAGGAATAGAGCATCGTTAGCTAATATGGTCCTCAATGAGTTGGCGCCAAAATCCTCGTCTGCTTCCTGCCATGAATCAGAGGTGGAGTCAACCACAAACTGGAATGATTCAGCCTAAGCTGCTACGGAATTCGAGCAGCAGGGTGAAGTTGAGGCCCCTAACCAGCCTCCTAATGCTTCAATTTGGGTAGGTGAATCTCCGATGGGGGTGGAGTCAATGCACCTGGGTACAAAGCTGAAGCCGGCGACTGCAATGTCCTTTGATGATGTTGTTCTATTGATTAACCAACTGAAAGCGCCTATTCCGCAGGTATGAAATGTCTGAAATTAGGGTTTTATAAGAAAAACAAAGAAGAAGAAGTGATAAAGTAGCTAGGGTTTTTTTCTTTATAAAGTAATTAAAAGGAGAGTGGAAATTACCAATTTTCCCATCATGTGCATCTCATGTGACTAATAATTAACCAGGGTTTGGGGTTGAGTTAGACTCAGGGGCCAAAATAGTTAGTTATAGAGACCATGGGGGCACATATGTTAAAAATTCTTATTTTGGTCTAATATAGTAAAACCGATATAACCACAGGGGTCAAAAACGTAATTTACTCTAATAACAAAAAAACAAAACCGAAGACGGTAGAGAATCCAGCTCAAATCATACATAACGTTCTCTCTCTCTTCAATTTTCAAGATTTTGGGTAAGAATCACTGTAGTCCGTTCGCCATTGCTGCCATTCGAACCCTAAAACTTAAAACCGACGATCAACCCACGATCAACCCACAAGGTAATAATCATCATCATCTTCATTGTTTCTATGCAATCTTTGCATACAAAGATCTTGACGATTTAACGGGTGTCGATCCTCATTATCTTTACGATTATATGCGTTGGAGATTGTGCATTTGTATTAGGTTCATTTGAAGTTTAATATTCATCATTTTTTTGTACTTTTAGGAAGTACATTTGTATTTAATTCAGGTTGTATTGAAGCTGCATGCGTATGGAATAATTTTATGTATTTATTTATTTGTTTATTTGTGTTGTCAGAGAGATTTGCTAATTGGGTTGTTTCGTTTGGCTGATTTTGTTTTATTTGGATATGGAATATGGAATCTGTAATGTATGCACATTTTGGTTTGCTATATCATTATTTGTGAATGGGTTTGTGAAATTGTGAATGTACCTTTGGTTTTGTGATGAACACCAGTTGTTTGATGAAATACCTCAGTTAGTTCTGATGCAGTACACAAATGAATCATTAAAGTAGATTGATAATATGGTGTTTCTTACTTAAAGGATGTTGAATCCAAGGTTTTGAGCATTGAAAATGAATCATATATTGGCCATGACCAAAAACATGTATATTCTTGAATATACTATATGAATTTACAAGTTTAGTTGGTAAAATCGGTGAAGCCTTTTTTGTCGTGAATGGGTCATACAAGGTTGTGCAAGTTTCTTCTTTAGAGTATTTACTAATCAATGAAATGCTGTGATGCGGGGCATTTTATGCAATGTAATGCGATGTCAGACTGAGTTGAGTGATGTTTGGTAGAACGTATTCTGTAATTTTTGATATATCAGCCAACTTGATCTTACATCCAGCCATGTTTAGCTCAAGAGAATCCAAACAGGGTATTTTTTTTTTTTGTTTACTTTTGGTGTGGGGTGTGTTTGGGACATGCAATAACAAAAAGTGCATGCACACTCCCCTTCAAATTGCTTGGAAACCAATAGTTTAGTCTTTAATGATTATATAGTCATTGGAAAGTAAAATATAATAACAATACCTGCTCAATTTCCTGTCCATATAAATTTTAGTTCAGGTATATCATATATGTGCTTTTTGGTTAACTAGTGGCCTACTGTTTTTCCTCTGTATGTATTAGTAGGTAAATGGGTCAGTTTTAGTTTATAATTTAGCCTTAAGAGTTAATTTGTAAAACATATTTCTACATTTATGAAGTGTTTGAAAAGTTGACTAAAGTGTTGATGGGTCAACCTGAGTACGACCCGGTCAGTTTTACCTGATACGGTGTTACCTAAACTGCCTAATTTATCACCTCTAGTAAAATAACATGCTAACTTCTAATCCACATGTTACTGTCTTCATTCGTTTGTTTTCTATAATTTCATTCTTGATTATAAAACTAGGTGCGACGCTTGTACATTTGCACTTAATGATATATTCAACTCTTTTCTGGCAGGAACAAATCATCCCCTTTTGCATGTTTTAATTACAGTGCTTTATGGTGAAACAAATAACATCGTGAAAAAAGATGGAAGTTACCAGTAACGAACCAGAAGAAACCCGTGTTCTAACTCCACTGAGATTCTTACGAGGCTTGTTCTGTTTACTAGTGTTGCTTTCAACAGCATTCGTGATATTAGTCTACTGCGGTTTCATCACAGCTGTTATCTTTAGACTTTTTAGCGTACATTACAGCCGAAAGGCAACTGCCTTTTTTTTTCGGCAGCTGGCTGGCGTTGTGGCCTCTTTTATTCGAGAAAATAAACAAAACGAAAGTAATATTTTCCGGAGAAACCGTTCCTGCAGACGCGAGAGTGTTGATAATTGCGAATCACCGAACTGAGGTTGACTGGATGTACTTATGGGATCATGCTATGCGGAAGGGGCGTTTAGGGTATATTAAGTATGTTCTTAAGAGTAGTTTAATGAAGCTGCCTGTGTTTGGGTGGGCTTTTCAGATTTTGGAGTTTATTTCGGTTGAGAGGAAATGGGAGGTAGATGAGTCACCGATGCGTCATATGCTTTCGACTTTTAAGAATCGTCACGATCCTCTTTGGCTTGCAATTTTTCCTGAGGGCACTGACTTCACGTAATGTTTGTTTTATGCTTTCTCATACAGGTCTAGAGGTGGCAAAATGAGCGGGTTGGGTTATGAGTCAAAATGGGCTTTTTAGGTTCAATTTGAGTTGCGTAAACCGGAACACTTTTCTTTTCCCAAGCGTTGAGCAGGTTGGGTAACGGGTAAAAATGGGCTATTTTGGTACTTTCTGAGTTGGGTTGACCGGAACACCTATCTTTTCGCATGTGTTGAGCAGGTTGGGTAACGGGTCAAAATGGACTATTTTGGTACAATATGAGTTGGGTTGACGGGAACACTTTTCTTTTTCCAATTGTTAAGTTTTTTATAAACAATTAGTGTCAAGTATAAGTACAGGTTTTTTTAGTATTATGATTTTGGAGGTTTATGCTTTAAAAACCGTTTAGGCAACTTTTGACTTGTTTGACCCACTACAGACAATAAACTAAATTGACCCCTTTATAAGCATGCCCTTAATGGGTCTGTGTTATTTTTCTTTGTATTTCATATTTTGTTTTATATTTTTATTATGACGCAGTGAACAGAAGTGCATTCGTAGCCAGAAATTTGCTTCTGAACACGGGCTACCTATCTTACATAATGTTCTACTCCCAAAAGCAAAAGGTTTTGCTGCCTGCTTGGAGGAACTAAGAGGCTGCTTAGATGCAGGTGCTCGCCTATCCTAGTGATTTATCTTTTTTGTAAAATATAAATTCATATGCTGGCATGTTCGGTTCTTTGAGAATGCCAGTGAGTTGGAATTTATCGACTATTTTATAACAAATATCTATCATTTATGACAAATTGCAGTCTATGATATAACCATTGGCTACAAAAACCGTTGCCCGACTTTCTTAGATAACGCATTCGGGGTGGCCCCATCCGAAGTTCATATTCATGTCCGGCGTGTTGTTGTGACTGACATCCCATCTTCTGAAGAAATGGCTGGTTCTTGGTTAATTGACACGTTCGCCAAAAAGGACAAGTTACTCTCAGACTTTCACTCAAATGGTTGTTTCCCTCACCAAGGAACCGAAGGCGATCTTCCTACAATACCTTGCCTGGTCAACGCCTTCTGGGTGATCCTGTTGACCTTCATGTGTATGTTGTTAACCTTTTACTCATCATTTTGGTTCAAAGCATACATAACCTTGGTGTGTAGTTATCTAGCATCTGCTACCTATTTTAATATCCGACCATCCCCTGTTTTCGCGTTGTAAACGTTTGTTTATGTATTAAATTGAGAAAGTGTCTGACAGATATCTGGGTTGATAATAATGGGGGCATCTCCTCCATGATGAACACCATATCTGTATATTTTGGTTAGTGAATGTAGCAGTCAGCATGATGTTTAAACAATCCTATCATTATTACATGATTGTTTCTGAAAATCTGGTCATTTGGGCTTTGGGAAATGATGTTCCAATATTAAACAAAAATGATAAATTATATATAGTAATGCATTGGAGTTGTAGAATGGTATCCTTATGGGAAATGTATCTTGTTAAATACTAGTTTTATTTGTCTATTTTATAATTATGGGAAATGTATCTTGTTAAATACTAGTGTATTAAATTTTTATTCGTCTATTTTATAAAGTTCAGAAATGATTATGTCTTAAGAATGATAAAAAAAAGTACTTTATTATTTATATGATAATTTATTTCACAAAATTGATTTTAAGGTTGGGCATCGGGTCATACCCTGACCGAACCAGACTTGGTCATACTTTATTACAACTTGTCATTTACGGTGGGGGTTTGGATTTGAACTTAGGGTGTAAATGAGATGAGTCGAGTCGAGCTGAACTTGAGCTCACCTAAGCTTGAACTTGGCACATTTCGAGCTCTATTTCTAAATCTCATGCTTGGCTCGTAAGTAGTTTTTCAAGCTTTAGCCCTGGTCAAGTTTGGTTCGTTATTAAATAAACATATATTTAATATATTAAATAGTGGACGTGCGGCCAATGATCTCTAGATCAAGTGGTGGAGGGCTTGCATTTCTCTTGAGTGATGCAAGTTCGACTCCCACTTGGTGCAGAGTGAGGCACTGGTGGGCAATGATAGGAGACCCAGGGAAACCTGGGTTGGATCCTTGAGCCAAACGGGTTGTACCGGTAATTTCACTGTCGTGCCTACGGGCGGGTGGGTTACCGGGTTTTCCCCGGAATTGGTGGTGGACTTGGGTTACTCTCGGAGTACTCCGTTTGTCCAGTGGGTGCCCCTAGAGTGCTCGGGATTGAGTTTGTTGGCCGTTCAAAAAAAAAAAAAAAATAGTGGACGTGCGTGTATTGCTGGTCCCGGACTTAGTAGCGAAAACATAACATTTTATAGTGACTTAATCTTGTGACACATGTTTACAAAGTTTAGACGTCAGCTTATGCCTATGAGTTCATGAATAGTTTTATATCAATTACTAGGTTAGAACCCGTGAGCTTCACGGGTTATGGGTTGTTTTAAAAAAAAATCATATTTGCAAAAGAATTTTTTTTATATGATTTCTTATAAGTGGATAACCATTCATGTTTAACAAACATTACGAAAAAAAATTTGTACAAAAGATTGAATGGATTTGACACGGGATCCGAGTATATGGATTTAAGGCTCAAGCTCGGCTCGGGCTCCATAAGGCTTGCCTCGTTTAGAGCTTTTTCTCGAGCCGATCTCGAGCAGTTTGCGAGCCGCTCAGCTCACTTGCACCTAAGCACTGGTAATCACACATAACATGCTAATTTGAAAAAAGAAAAAAAAAAAAAAACTATAGCAATACCAAACTCAACTAAAGAGAATGAAATACTCGTTTTTATGGTGTAATTAAAAAAAAAAATTAACATACGAAAAAGTTACTGCCATTTAAAAATCGTGAGGGAAGTTGGTTTAAAAGTCAACAATATGTTTTTAGAGGATTATACCATATGTTTTAAAAGTTGTAATTACTTAAAACTCTTAAAATTATGTATAATTACTTTTTTGTCCTCCTTATAATACAATATAGATATAGATATATTAATTAACATTCGGTAATCTTTCTTTGGCTTTATGGTATTTCAAAATCATACAAAATCTACAATTTCATCAATGTAAAATTAATAAGTTTTGTTCCAAAAAGAAAGTATGAGATAAAATGATCAGTAAATGTTAAAGGGATGACATCATGATGTCATGACAATGTCATCAACGTAAACTCGCACATGTCAATTTGCTCTTTAATTTCAGGATCTATGCCATCTCCTATGTCGCAATCATCAAAATCATCATCAAGTGCAAATCTATCATCTTCTGAATCTTGCAACTTCAAAAGCTCACTGATATTTGGTAAACAACGACCTTTCACCCTATCGTCACCACTTATAAAACTAACACCATTCGATTCCTGAAACACTAGACAAACATCTCAATAATTAATAAACTTATTCATCTCAACGATGACTTTAGCATTTCAAATTCGCGTTATGAACCTTTGTGCCATTGCTTGGAAACGAAGAGGTGTTTGAGTTAGCGCATAAAGGAGGAACCTTTTTTTGTTGCTCCTTTCTTCTACGGTTTTTCTTTTTGTTCTTTGTTGTTTTTACTTCCTTAGAATCTGCAAAAAAAAAAAAAAAAAGAACCAATAATCATGTTAATATGACCTGTATATGTGTATGCGTGTATATTTACGTATACTTGTGTGTGTGATGCATATATCATATAAGTGTATATGTGTGGACACTGGAAAAGTACCTCCATTTTCTTCATTAAAAAATGACAAGAGTTCATCCAGTGAACGATCATCTACATGCTCTGCTTCAACTTCAACGTTCTGAAAACGTAACTACCATCAAATTCAAAAATGACATGTGACAAAATGGGCTAAACAAAAACTACCTTGAGCTTCTCCTTTTCTTTTAGTTCTTTCCTCTTTCTTGTGTAAAGTCTATTCAACAATCGTATACGCGTGTCATCGGTGAATATATAAAACAAAATAGAAACAAAATGACATATTATATAAATTAATGACGGTAGAAATACAATGAATATAGTCGAGTCGCTTTGAAGTTGCATATCCTTGAGTTGGCAAAAGATTTCCTTAAGTAAATTGAGTCCCTTCTAAAAAAACAATAAATAAATAAATAAAATAAAACAAAGGACACATTGCTTCTTAACAACCTAAACTTTTGAAAATTGAGTTTTTTTAGGGTAAAAACTCATAACAAATTCTATTTCAATAAACTATACTATTTGTAACCTTCATTTAGACGTGTCCTCGGATTAAAAGCGAATAGATATAGTACATTGTTTTTATAATCATAACTACCACATTAGTTATTTATAAAATGACCACAAAATTGCCCAAATCCATTTCACTCCATAATAAAAGATAATAATGACCCGATTCTCTCTGAATGCTTTGTTGCCCATATCCATTAGATCATAAAGATGACTAAACCTTCCTAATGACATTGATTCCGAATCTCCTTGATTCCCCTGCATTTTTCCAACAACGCACTCTTATATTAACCTCATAACTACAAACTCTCAAACTTTACTTCCAATCAATTAACATAATTACCAGTTGTTATGGGTGAAATTCTAAGCCCATATCCTGGATAGTATCTTGAATTATATCTTGATTACATAATATATGTTCACAACCAGGATGCTGAATCAGGATATTGGTAACATCCTGATACTGTATCCTGAGGATTACTAACAAATTGTTTGCAGGAGTACGAATACAAGTTCACAACGTTCACGAAGACCTCTTCCCCTAAAGACTCGGTCCAAGTTGTTCGAAGAAGAACGTTGAAGCCGCATTACTTGATCTTCAACGTTCACTTGGGAATATTCGCTGGCATCTCCCCATTTTAGGAGATTTTGTTTTCATTTTGTAACTATAAATATACGGATAAACCAGATCACATAGGACATCACATTCACTACTCTCGAACTCTCATACTTTCTCTCGCAATTCACACACTTTCTGAAAAAGCTTTGTAACACTTAGCAACGATCTGGTCAATATCCTGCACTGTATCCTGACATTTGAAGTAATAAGAAGAACTAGGCAGCTGCGATTGTCAGCTCCCGAGGTTTTGTGCCGGCGATCTAGTTAGATCAAGGGCTTTCCTCGTACATCTCGTGTCACCCTTTACTTTTTTTGCTCATAGTTTGATTATAGATATAGCTCGATATCCTGAGCTATATCCTGAAAACTGTTTTTGCAAACAACCAAACCAGGATATTTTCAATACACATTCTTAGCACACTACCTCACAAAACTAATTTGATCACTAAATTGCTTAGGTAATTTTTGACCAAAACAATTTGGCGCCCACCATGGGGCGAGTGGTACTATTTCTACTAAAAGCTTTCTTAAAATCACTACTCGGTTTTTTTGGTGTTTTTTTAGGCTTTTTTTAGTTAGTTTTCGAGTTTTCGCGATAAAAGTGGTTTTCATTTGAACTTTTATATATATATATATATATATATATATATATATATATTATTTATCAAACTAAACTATATATGAATATATATGTATACAAAAGTTTGAAAAATAAATTATTATAATTAATATAAACTAATTAATAAATAAAATACGAGCCGAGTCGAAGCTTGAAAAACTACCAACGAACCGAGCTTGAGCTTTAGATGGAGCTCGGAGCCCTCATAATTTATTTTTTATGTGTCCAATATCTACATATATTGTACATTTCTAAATACGTGTAGGTATTTTTTTTTTGCCACGTCATCTTAAAAAAGATTTAATTATTTATTTTATACGTATTCAACATCTACACATATTTTACATTTTTAAATATGTGTAGATATTTGTTTTGTCACATCATCTAAAAAATATATATTACTTACTTTATAGGTATGTAATATCTATACATATTATACATTTTTAATCATGTGTAGGTATATAATTTGCCGGGTTATTGGATTTTATCACCCCTAGCTATTGGCTATTGGCTGCGGTCATCCCCAACTATCACTTTGACGCCTGTCACCCCCCAACTTAACACTTAGTACGTTCTGTCACCACGTCGTTAACTGATCGCTAACTTTTGATCTTGGTACGATACTTTTAGGGGTGTCATATGGATCTTATGATGGTTTTAGGAATCTTAGGACACTCCAAAAGTATAGTAACAATATCAAAAGTTAGTGATTAGTTAACGACATGGAGACAGAACATACTAAGTGTTAAGTTGGGGATGACGAGCGTCAAAATGATAGTTGAGGGTGACAGCGGCCAATAGCCAATAGTTGGGAGTGATAATTATTTGCCAAGTCATTTTCAAAAAAAAAATAAATAAATAAATAAGTATAAATTAACTTAGTTTATCTACATATTTTTTTTTAATTCTTATGTGTTGGTAAATATAATCATTTACCTACATATATATTAGTTTTTTATATATGTGTAAATAATTTAGCTACACATGACGAAAATTTGCTACACGTGTAGGCAATTTGGGGGGGGGGGGGGATTTTCCCACCAACACCAAGTGTGGCTAAAATGTATTACCAACACATATTAAATGTTAATCATTATGAAAATATATCATCAACTATTACCCACACATATAAAAACATGTGTAGGTAAATACCCACACATTTACATGTGTAGGTAAATAATGTGTGGGTAAACACCCCAATTTCTTGTAGTGTGATCAATCTAGATCACCGGCACAAAACCTCGGGAGCTGACAATCGCAGCTGCCTTGTTCTTCTTATTGCTTCAAATATCAGGATACAGTGCAGGATATGATGCGGATCAACTAAGTGTTACAATGTGATTTCAATACAAGTGTAAGTGAGTTGTGAGTGTTTGCAGCTAGAGAGAAAGAGAGTTCGAGAGATTGTGTGTCCTTATCTGATCCGATCACTCCTATTTATAGTAAAACAAAACTAACTAACTAGCCTATAAATCCGGGATATATCGAATATTCCCTTTATGAATGTTGTAGTCCACGTCTTCCGGCTTCAACGTCCATAATCTAACAGATTTTCCCGAGTCTTTGGGAGACGAAGTCCACCTGAACGTTATAGACTTGCACCATTAATCTGCACGTGAATTAATTAGTCACTACCAGGATACTATATCAGGATGTTACCAATATCCTGATCCGGTATCCTGACCACAAACAAAAGAAGCACAGTCAGAATATTATTCAGGATATATGAGCAGAAAACCACCCATAACAATTGTCCCCAAAATATATCTGTTGGTATACCAATTCCAACAGATATATTTTAAAGCTTATCTCTTGAATCGAGGCAATTAAAGTGAAGTGACGATTGAGGTGACATTGTGCAACTTCTAATGCGATTTTTACTCATCACCCCCTATAATCGGGCTATATCTACTTGATCTTTCCTCGTTATGATCATAAAGCTCCAAGCAAACTTCAGGTATTTTCTTTCTTTTCCTTCTCTGGTTTTTCTTTGTTTAAATCGCTCGTTTCTTGGTTGAGATCTTCCATGGCTGCCCGGACTAGATCCCAAACGACAGACTTCGTTCCTACCTTCCATAACCAGAACCTGCTAAAAGAACCCTCAAAAGAGGTGTGTTCATTCGATAATGTTGATATCGCGGCCTTACAAGCTTTCGGTGCCTCCCCACCCGAGCAATCTTCCGTCCGTTTGACCGAGAGGTCCGATCGGATTTTTGTTCCGATGAGTGGGTATGCTGTTTTGCTTTTCCTTTCTCAATAGGGCTCCGATATCCATTCCCAGCCTTCATATCTTGCTTTTTCGAACTTACTGGCCTTAGTTTTGCCCAAACCATGCCCAAAGTTTGGCGTGTGTTAGTCACCCAGGAGCAGATCAAAGCTCGCCACATGCCTAACCTGTGCATCGAAGATCTTCCGATGGCATATCGTCTGAGGTCCCATGGTTCCAGCTGGTTCCTCCTTTTTTTCTATCTCCAAAGACCCTCTTATTCTTAAAGCTACCAAGAACGAGGATAAATGGAGACGAAAATTCTTTTTTGTAAAAAGGGATTCCATCGACAAGGGTTTTGACCTTCCCAAGAAATGGTTGACTTCCGCTAGGATTTAGGGTTTTAGGAATATCCCCAATCGTATCCCGAGACTATATCTTGAACTGATATCCTAATATATTCATTTTTTGTAGCAAACTTCAAGGAATTGGCTCCTCCAAGTGCCGAATCAGAAGGAAGAATAAAGGAAATCTACAAGCTCCCGGAAAGTGAGAGGACTTTTACCCTGTTATTCACAAGCTCAAGCCAAAGATCAAGTTCCAACATGTCTGGTAAGTATGATTTTACAAGTTAAGTTCATTTATCAAACCGATTATATTTTAAAAGTATATAATAAGACTGAGTGTTTCTCCCCTTCATGCAGTGCCGATCGTAAACCTTGAAGGATTCGAACTCGAGGAGTTGGATAGCTATTCCGGTCCTATGCAAGTCAAGCAAGAAGTGAATCCTAAACCAGCTGTCATGTCGAAACCCACCAGCTCCAAGGCCGCCTCTGCTCCCAAGCCTTCCACCATTTCTAAGCCACGTGGCTCGAGTTCCCGTAAGAGAAAGGAGCCAGACTCCCCTGCTGCCTCAGACATTTTTCCATTTGAGAACCACGGATTCTCTGAGTCCAGCAAGTTCATGACTGGCTTCCTTAATCAGGTAGGTTACCTCGTCCTATATCCTGCACATATATCCTGGTTACATATTTTGAGTACACACATTGATACCTGTTCAACTGATTGCAGGGTCTTGAGCGGTTGGTGTTCCTGTACGAGGATTCATGCGGTCTGAACAAGATGCTGGAGGCTAGGCTGAAGAAGGCAGAGACCACCGTTGTAGATCAAGCAGCAATTGCCGCCGCCAAATCACAGCATTACGAGGACAAATACAAGGCGATGATCCAGGAACATGAAGCTGCCCTCAAGAATGCTACCCAAGAAGCACAGGCCAAATACGATGCAGCTCAGGTTCAACACGAACAGGACATGGCTTCTTATCGGGAGAGCCTTAAGGGCTCCGTCGTTATCCCCCTCCTCCAAGCCAGGTTGAAAATGGCATATGAAGCCAAGACCATGGGCCTTGAATGCCCTTCGTGGAATGTCGAAGCTTGGGAGGCAAAGTTGAGGGATCTCGGTGGCAACCCTATGGAGCATCCTGTGAAGCCTGCTGTTGAGGAGCCTGCTAAGATGGCTGAGAAGGTGGCTGATGCTGGTGAGGATGCTGCTAAAGATACTGGAGCGGATACTGGTGAGGATCCAACGGTTGAAGAGGGTGCTGCTCCTTGAAAGCAGCGAAATGGACGATGGTGGATGTTGATGTTGAGGCCGGAGCCGATTTTTTAAATTTGATGGTTGTGGTTTGTAATCCAAAACAATTTACTTTTCCTGCACTCGAACAATTTTCATTTCCTACACTTAAAACAATATGATGGCCAAAGGTGGATGGGTCCTGAGTTTCAGGATGAAGCCCTTGGTCATCAATTAGTATGGTTTGTTTTGAACGATATAACAATTGGAGGTGGATGGGTCTCGGTTTGATATGAAACCTTCAACTGTTATGATAAAAAACTAACTGTGCTTTTGGTGGATGGATCTCGGTTTGAGATGAAACCAAAAGCACAACTTTTGCTATGTTAATAATATAACCTTCTTTTGGCCTTATTTATTGTTGTCTTTTTTCAATTCTTATTATGCATTGCTTAGTTTGAATATAATTTGAACGTTCCAAACTTAGCGTAATATTTCAAATGTCTTATGAAAATATCTTGATCAGGATATTCGCAAATATCCTACTAAGACTTTTGTCAAATAGGGTTTTTACAACTCAAAAAAGGATAGTCCACTTTTATTTTTCAAAGCTTGTTTTGATAATAGATGTTTGACTCAAGTATCGTTTCAATTTTTAATCCAAGTACCATGTACCAAACATTCCGACCAAATATCCTGAAGCATATTCTGAAAATATATTTTGAGAACATATACTAATCAGGATATTCATAAATGTTATAATCAAGCTTTTGTCAAACATAGTTTCAAAAATTTAAACGATTTAGATAACGTTTTTAAAGGAAAGATCATACCAGAGGTAGAGTGCAACCCTATTCTCAAATTTCAATTCTTTTGCAACCTTTCCAACGAAGATGTCCCCAGTCTGGGATACTCCTTTTCCAGATTCCGATTCAATCTCATAGGGTCCTTTCCATTTTGGAGCTAATTTTCCATCAGCAGGATTGGTAGTGTTCTGAAAAGCCTTTCTTAATACCCAATCTCCAACTTGAAACCTCCTACTCCTTATATTCTTGTTATATGCTCTGGATATCCTTTGTTGATATGCTGCCATCCTTAGCTTTGCCGCATTTCTTGTCTCATCCACAGTGTCCAATTCTTGGCACAGAGCTTCAGGATTCTGCTCAGGATCCCGGAGATTAGATCTTGCTGTAGGTATCACCATTTCTGTTGGGATCACTGCTTCTGCTCCAAATACTAAGGAGAATGGAGTTTGGCTAGTTGCACTCTTTATTGTTGTTCTATCAGCCCATAAAACAAAGGGTAATTCTTCTGCCCATCTTCCTTTCTTAGCTCCTAATCTCTTCTTCAAATTGTTGACAATTATCTTGTTTGAGGATTCTGCTTGTCCATTTGCTTTAGGATGCACTGGAGTGGATGTGATCAGTTTGATTCCCCAATTCTTGCAAAAGTCAGTGGTCCTCTTACTTATAAACTGAGAACCATTGCACAAATTATCTCCGCTGGTACCCCAAACCTGGCCAGGATATTCCTTTTTATGAAGGATACTACTTCTTAGTCTCTAACTTGAACAAACGCTTCAGCTTCAACCCATTTAGAGAAATAATCAGTCATTGCCAGCATAAAGACTTTCCCTCCTGGAGCCTTTGGCAATTTTCCTACTATGTCCATCCCCCACTTCATGAATGGCCAAGGAGAAGCAATAGGATATAGTGGTTCAGCAGGTTGATGCAGTATATTACTATGCCTTTGACATGCATCACACCTTCGGGCATATTCTGCAGCATCTTTCCTCATCGTCGGCCAATAGTATCCTGTTCTTAATACCTTTGAGAATAATGATCTGCCCCCAGTATGGTTACTACAATCTCCTTCGTGTATATCCTGAAGCACCTCTCTAGCCTCAGGATCCTCCAAGCACCTCAGGTATGGTCCTGCAAGAGATTTCTTGTACAAAACATTATTTATAATAGTGAATGGTGATACCTTCATTCTAAAGGCATTAGGATTCCCATCTTTAGGGATGTGTCCATCCTTTAGGTATCTTATGATTGGAGCCGTCCAGGATTTAGGATCCTCATCAGGATCATGACCAGGATCCTGAATACTTGTTACATCCTTATCCTATGATTTAAAAAGATCCACTGCAGGATATAGGATGTGAAGTATTGGTATTTGGGTTCCTTCTGGTATTTTGACAGATGATCTTCAATTTGCCAAGGCATCTGCTTCAGCATTATCTTCTCTTGGTACCTGTTCAAGTGTAAAAATATCGAAATATCCTGCTATTTTTTTGAGAATTTCGAGATACTCAATTAACTTCTCACCTTTAACTGCATAGGACCCATTAAAATGATTAGTAATTAACAAGGAATCAACATATGCTTGCAAACTCTTAATATTCATGTTTCTAGCCAACACTAATTCTGCAATCAAAGCTTCATATTCTGCTTCATTATTAGTGGCAGGGAATTCACACCTAATAGCCTGGGGTATTATGCCCCCCTATGGCGATTTTAGTAGTATACCCAAACCTATACCTCTTACATTAGATGCACCATCAGTATATAATGTTCAGGATTTCGAGGTTTTTCCAAGTTTTTGTACTTCTAGGTCTACTTCATTTTGAATATCGCTACTGAAATCAGCCACAAAGTCAGCAAGAGCCTGAGACTTTATGGCATTCCTAGGTTCATACACTAGATCATAGGCACTTAGTTTTACTGACCACTTAGCCATTCTACCTGACATCTCAGGTTTCCTAAGCACATTTTTAACAGGATAATTGGTTTTAACATGAATCCTATGTGTTTCAAAATAATGTCTAAGCTTTGTTGATGCCATAACTAGGGCTAATATTAATTTTTCTAAATGAGAATATCTAGTTTCAGCATCTAATAAACTTTTACTAACATAATAGACAGGATACTGCTGACCTTCATGATCCTTTACAAGAACGGCACTTACAGCATTCCCTGATACTGCGAGATATAGGGATAATGGTTCACCATCCTCAGACTTCATCAATAGAGGTGCAGTTGAAAGATACTGCTTCAAATCCTGTAAGGCTGCTTCATGCTTCTCTCCCCATTTGAATTTCTTATTCTTCTTCAGGATATCATAAAATTCCTTGCATTTTTCCGAGGATCTTGAGATAAATCTGTTTAATGCTGCTACTCGTCCCGTCAATCTTTATACATCTTTCATGTTGGAAGGTGACTTGATATCCAAAATGGCTTTGATATGTTCTGGGCTTGCTTCTATCCCTCTTTTAGTCACCATATATCCTAAAAACTTTCCTGCCCCCACTCCAAAATGGCATTTGGCAGGGTTTAACTTCATGTTATATTGATCCAAGATATGAAATGCTCCCTTAATATCCTTGAGGTGATCCCCAGCCTTCTTATATTTTACTACCATGTCATCAATGTATACCTCCATGGTGTCCCCTAGCTTGTCTTTAAACATCATGTTCACCAATCTTTGGTACGTTGCACCTGCATTTTTCAAACCAAAAGGCATGGCAGTATAACAATAAATACCTGTTGGTGTCATGAAAGCAGTATCCTCCTGGTCTGAAGGTTCCATTTGGATCCGCTGGAATCCTGAGGATGCATCCATGAAGGTTAACATCTCATGGCCGGCAGTAGCATCCACCATTGAATCAATATGAGGTAGAGGAAATGGGTCTTTGGGACAAGCTTTGTTTAAGTCTGTGTAATCTACACAAACTCTCCATTTCCCATTTTTCTTCTGCACCACAACTACATTTGCCAGCCATCTTGGGAACTTGACCTCCCTGATCATCTTGGACTTCAATAATCTTTGGACTTCTTCTTGAATAATTGTGTTTCGTTCAGGAGCAAACTTCCTTCTCTTTTTCTGAACAGGCTTGAATGACCTGTCAATTCCAAGCTTGTGAGTGATAATATCTTTGGAAATACCTGTCATATCCTCATGCTTCCATGCGAATGTTGACATCCTGCATTTCAAAAAGTTAATTAATTAATGTTCAATATCCTGAGGGATATTGGTTCCTACAAGCATCGAGATATCTGGATTATCCTGGTCCAGGATAATCTTCTTAACATCCAGTTCTGAAGCCTCCACGATATCCTGGGCTCGCATCTTTAATTGCTATGCTGCATTGGGCTTGGTTGAGGATTTCATTGAGGATGAGTAGCATTCCTTTGCCTCATGTTGATCACTATCCACCTTGACAACCCCCCAAGGAGTAGGGATCTTGATGCATTGATGATAGGTTGACGGCACAGCTTTCATATCATGGATCCATGGCCTTCCCAATATAATATATAGCAGGATAAGGAGTCCATCACACAAAAGCGTTGCATTGAGTTGACCCCTTCAATATATACTGGTAACTTTATCTCTCCCACAGTATTCCTAGCTTCTCCACTGAACCCAACAAGTACAGTGGACTTTGAAGTGATATCCATCAGGGATACATTCATCCTCTTCAATGTCTCTAGTTGAATTATGTTGACAGAGCTGCCATTATCCACCAGTATCCTGCGTACAAAATGGTTAGCCACATATAACGTTATTACTAGAGCATCATGGTGAGGATCCTGGATAGTATCCCTGTCATCACTGTCGAAGGTGATCACTTTATCAGTCGTGAGGGTTGTCATCCTGGTTGGCTTATCTCCCCTTTCTGCCTTAGCCTCCTTCGCATGTCTTTTGGTTGCAGAATAAGAAGTTCCGCAGATATTGGATCCTCCTGAAATAAAGTTAATTATCTTGGCATCCGCAGGAGGTGATGTTGCTCGTTCAGGATCCTTCTCAGTATCCTGACCCTTATTCTTCTTTCTTCCCAGGAGATCCTTCAGATATCCTTTGCTCAAGAGATAGCTTATTTCTTTCCTCAGAGCAATGCAATCCTCAGTAACATGTCCGAAATCCTCATGGAAGGCACACCACTTGGACTTATCCTTCCAGTCAGCTTTTTGTTGGTTCTTCCTAGGCCACCTTGCTTTGTCTCCTAAACCCTGCATAGCATACATTAGTTCAGGTATGTTAACAGAGAAACAATATTCTGACAACTCAGGATACTCCTCAGGATCCTCGTCTTCAACAGCATTCACTTTCTTACTGTCATTTCGGCCATATGGCTTAGAGCGATATGGTTTATACGATGATTCTGATTTCCTGTTGGTTGACTCATAGGTTGTGGATGCATTCATCCTCTCTTGCATCTTTTTGTCATCTTCCAGTCGAATATATCTTAAAGCCCTGTTCCGAGCTTTATCCATGTTCCTGCAGGGATTCATTACAAGATCCTGGTAAAACTGAGAATCTTTTTGCAATCCCATCTTGAAAGCCTGCACAGCTGTTGCAACATCAAGATGCGGGATATCTAAGGATTCCCGGCTAAACTTGTTCACATAATCTCTCAAGGATTCCTGAGGTCCTTGAGTTATCCTGTAGAGATCACTGGTTAGGTTTTCAAAACTTCGACTGCAAGAAAATTGACTATTAAACAAATTGACTAAATGAGCAAATGATGTAATCGAATGAGGAGGAACGTTTAAGAGCCATTTTAAGGCTGATCCTGTTAAGGTAGAACCAAAACCCTTGCAGAGACATGCTTCCTTGAGATCTGGAGGGATAGGGTTGATTTCCATCCTTTCCCTATACTGGGCAATATGCTCTTCAGGATCCGTAGTTCCGTCATAGAGCTTCATGTTGGGGGCTTGAAATCTCTTAGGGATTTCAGCATCACATATAGGATATGCAAACCGAGATATCTTGTGGCTATCCTGGGATACTTATGGGATCGGCTGGACTACCCTAGGTACACTGGATATCATGTCCTTTAACTTCTGAAGCTCCCTGGAAAGTGCTGATGTCATACCTGCATCCTGCGAAGATCCAATACCATTAGTAGCAAGAGTATTATTATTGTTAGACACGTTACCAGTCTGAGGATTCTAGCCATATCCTGAAGCATATCCTGAACTTCTCACAGTTCACACTCTAACTGAAGAGGGTATCTCAGGAGTATGATTCTGGGAATGACTAAGCACAATATTGCCCCTGTTATCCTCATTATATACTGCAGAACTGAAGTTCAAAGCTCTGGCTGCAAAGGAGTGACAATATCCTCAGCAGGCCTACTCGGACCAGACTTCAAGAGTTGTATCTCCCTCATCAGTATTTGGTTGGTCTCCTGCTGTTGCCTCATCTGTTCCTGTACACTACCAAATAAAGTCAGAATTTCATCATTAGAGGCTAAAACAGGAGCAAATCCCTGAATATTCCGAGTGGGGATAATATCCTGAGGCTGTGAAGAAGCTAGCGTCCTTGGAGGAGGTGGTGGAAGCACCGAACCAATCGTTGTAGATGTTGTAGTAGATATGGTAGAAGAGCTCATGTTTGATCTTGAGGCCATTGAAAATAGTGTAGCAAAAAAGTTTTGAAAACAGAAAACCAAGCAATGATTTTGCAAAAGCTTTTAGTAGATATAGCACCACTTGCCCCACGGTGGGCGCCAAATTGTTTTGGTCAAAAATTACCGAAGCAAATAAGTGATCAAATTAGTTAAGTGAGGTAGTTTGCTAAGAATGTATGTCAAAAATATGCTAATTTAGTTGTTTGTAAAAACAGTTTTTAGGATACGGCTCAGGATATCGAGCTGTATCTACAATCAAACAATGAGCAAAAATGTAAAGGGTGACACGGGATGTACGAGGAAAGCCCTTGATCAATCTAGATCGCCGGCACAAAACCTCAGGAGCTGACAATCGCAGCTGCCTTGTTCTTCTTATTGCTTCAAATATCAGGATACAGTGCAGGATATGATACGGATCAACTAAGTGTTACAAAGTGATTTCGATACAAGTGTAAGTGAGTTGTGAGTGTTTGCAGCTAGAGAGAAAGAGAGTTCGAGAGATTGTGTGTCCTTATCTGATCCGATCACTCCTATTTATAGTAAAAAAAAAACTAACTAACTAGCCTATAAATCCGGGATATATCGAATATTCCCTTTATGAACGTTGTAGTCCACGTCTTCCGGCTTCAACGTCCATAATCTAACAGATTTGCCCAAGTCTTTGGGAGACGAAGTCCACCTGAACGTTATAGACTTGCACCATTAATCTGCACGTGAATTAATTAGTCACTACCAAGATACTATATCAGGATGTTACCAATATCCTGATCCGGTATCCTGACCACAAACAAAAGAAGCACAGTCAGAATATTATTCAGGATATATGAGTAGAAAACCACCCATAACAACAGGATACTGGTGGATAATGACAGCTCCGTCAACATTATTCAGCTAGAAACACTGAAAAGGATGAACATTTCCCCTATGGAGATCACTTCAAAATCCACTGTACTTGTCGGGTTCAGTGGAGAGGCCAAGAATACTGTGGGAGAAATAAAGCTGCCAGTATACGTTGAAGGAGTCAACTCAATGCAATGTTTCTGTGTCATGGACTCCTTATCCTGCTACAATATCATATTGGGCAAGCCGTGGATCCATGATATGAAAGATGTGCCATCAACCTATCATCAATGTATCAAGATCCCTACCCCTTGGGGGATTGTCAAAGTGGAAAGTCAACAAGAGGCAAAAGAATGTTATTCTTCCTCGATGAAATCCTCAACAAAGCCCAAGGTAGGATAGCAATTAAAGATGCGAGCCCAGGATATCGTGGAGGCTTCAGAGCAGGATGTTAAAAAAATTATCCTGGACCAGATAATCCAGATATCTCGGTGCTCGTAGGAACCAATATCCCTCAGGATATTGAAAATCAGTTAACTAACCTTTTGAAATGCAGGATGTCAACATTCGCATGGAAGCATGAGGATATGACAAGTATTTCTAAGGATATTATAACTCACAAGCTTGGAATTGACAGGTCTTTCAAGCTTGTCCAGCAAAAGAGAAGGAAGTTTGCTCCAGAACGAAATGTAATTATTCAAGAAGAGGTTGAAAGATTATTGAAGTCTAAGATGATCAGGGAAGTCAAATTTCCCAAATGGCTAGCAAATGTGGTCGTGGTTCAAAAGAAGAATGGGAAATGGAGAGTTTGTGTAGATTACACAGACTTGAACAAAGCATGTCCTAAAGACCCATTCCCTCTGCCTCATATAGACTCGATGGTGGATGCAACTGCCGGTCATGAGATGTTAACCTTCATGGATGCATCCTCAGGATTCCAGCAGATCCAAATGGAACCTTTAGACCAGGAGGATACTGCTTTCATGACACCAACGGGTATTTATTATTATATTGCTATGCCTTTTGGTTTGAAAAATGCAGGCGCAACGTACCAGAGATTGGTGAACATGATGTTTAAAGACAAACTGGGGACACCATGGAGGTGTACATTGATGATATGGTAGTAAAATCCAAGAAGGCTGAGGATCATCTCCAGGATATTAAAGGAGCATTTGATATCCTGGATCAGTATAACATGAAGCTAAATCCTGCCAAGTGCCATTTTGGAGTGCGGGCAGGAAAGTTCTTAGGATATATGGTGACTAAAAGGGGTATAGAAGCAAGCCCAGAACAGATCAAAGCTATTCTGGATATCAAGTCACCTTCCAACATGAAAGATATACAAAGATAAACAGGACGAGTAGCAGCATTGAACAGATTTATATCAAGATCCTCAGAGAAATGTAAAGAATTCTACGATATCCTGAAGAAGAACAAGAAATTCGAGTGGGGAGAAAAGCATGAAGCAGCCTTACAGGATTTAAAGCAATATCTTTCAACTGCACCTTTATTGATGAAGCCCGAGGATGGTGAATCATTATCCCTGTATCTTGCTGTATCAGGGAATGTAGTAAGTGCTGTTTTGGTCAAGGATCATGAAGGTCAGCAGTATCCTGTCTATTATGTTAGTAAAAGTTTGTTAGATGCTGAAACTAGATATTCACACTTAGAGAAATTGATATTGGCCCTAGTTATGGCATCAACTAAGCTTAGACATTATTTTGAGACACATAGGATTCATGTTAAAACTAATTATCCTGTTAAAAATGTGCTTAGGAAGCCTGAGATGTCGGGTAGAATGGCTAAGTGGTCAGTGAAGTTAAGTGCCTATGATCTAGTGTATGAACCTAGAAATGCTATAAAGTCTCAGGCTCTAGTAGACTTTGTGGCTGATTTCAGTAGTGACATTCAAAATGAAGTAGACCTAGAAGTACAACAACTAGGAGAAACCTCAGAATCCTGGACATTATATACTGATGGTGCATTTAATGTGAGAGGTGTAGGATTGGGTATACTACTAAAATCGCCAAAGAGGGACATATTACCCCAGGCTATTAGGTGTGAATTTCCTGCCACTAATAATGAAGCAGAATATGAAGCTTTGATTGCAGGATTAGAGTTGGCCAAGAACATGAATGTTAAAAATTTGTAAGTATATGTTGATTCGTTGTTAATTACTAACCATTTCAATGGATCCTATGCATTCAAAGGTGAAAGATTAATCGAATATCTTGAAATTGTCAAAAAAATAGCAGGATATTTCGAAGTTTTTACACTTGAACAGGTACCAAGAAATGATAATGCTGAAGCGGATGCTTTGGCAAATTTGGGATCTACAGTCAGGATACCGGAAGGAACACTTCAAGTCTTAGGATAAGGAAGTATCAAGTATCCAGGATCCTGACGATGAGTATCCTGAGAAGAATCCTGAGTCATGGATAGCTCTGATCATAAAGTACCTTAAAGAAGGAGACATCCCTAAAGATGAGAACCCTAAGGCTTCCAGGATGAAGGTATCTCGTTTTACTATTATAAATAATATTTTGTATAAGAAATCTCTTGCAGGACCATACTTAAGGTGCTTGGAGGATCCTGAGACCAAGGAGGTACTTCAAGATATCCATGAAGGAGATTGTGGCAACCATACTGGGGGCAGATCGTTATTCTCAAAGGTGCTAAGAACATGATACTATTGGCCGACTATGAGGAAAGATGCAGCAGAATATGCTCGAAGATGTGATGCATGTCAAAGGCTCAGCAACATACTGCATCAGCCTGCTGAGCCATTATATCCTATTGCTTCCCCTTGGCCATTCATGAAGTGGGGTATGGACATAGTAGGAAAACTACCTAAGGCTCCAGGAGGAAAAGTTTTTATGCTAGCAATGACAGACTATTTTTCCAAATGGGTTGAAGCTGAGGCATTTGTCCAAGTCAGAGATCAGGAAGTAGTATCTTTCATAAAGAGGAATATCCTAACTAGATTTGGGGTACCAGCTGAGATAACCTGTGATAATGGCTCTCAGCTTATCAGTAAGAGGACTACTGATTTTTGCAAAAGTTGGGGAATCAAGATGATTACAACCACTCCGGTACATCCTCAAGCAAATGGACAAGCAGATTCCTCGAACAAGATAATTGTCAACAATTTGAAGAAAAGACTAGGGGCTAAGAAAGGAAGATGGGCAGAAGAATTACCCTTTGTCTTATGGGCTGATAGAACAATAGTAAAGAGTGCGACTGGGCAAACCCCATTTTCTTTGGTGTTTGGGGCAGAAGCAGTGATCCCAACAGAAATGGTGATACCTACAGCAAGATCAGGCCTCCGGGATCCTGAGGCGAATCCTGAAGCTTTGTGCCAAGAATTAGATACTGTGGATGAGACAAGAGATGCGGCAAAGCTAAGGATGGTAGCATATCAACAGAGGATATCCAGAGCATATAACAAGAATCTAAGGACTAGAAGATTTCAAGTTGGAGATTGGGTATTAAGAAAGGCTTTTCAAAATACTACTAATCCTACTGATGGGAAGCTTGCCCCAAAATGGGAAGGACCTTATGAAGTTGAATCAGAATCTAGAAAAGGAGCATACCGACTCAAGAATATGGAAGGGGATATGCTACCGAGATCCTGGAATGCCATACACCTCAAGCTCTATTTCAAGTGAGTTTAGAATTTAATTTTAACTCAGGATGGTATGAATTCTATCCCTTTTAAAATGTTTGAATTTATTTATTCCTTTTTAACCCAATACTAACTTAAGCATCGGAGGGGTGTTAGCCAAGCTAACACCCACCTTAGTTTGAAGATGTTTTGTAGGATATGCTTTAGGATATTACTCCAGGATATACGCTTAAGATAAACCGAAAGATTAGAGGATTGGCCCCCTCTCTCACGTTTAAGGGATCCTTATCCCTTCAAAGGTTTAAAGGTATTCACTTTCTCCCGAATTGGGTTTAAACACCCCGCCTGGAGCGCAAGATATTCAGGGATAGTTCAAGATAGCGGGACCAGTTCATGTAAAAGCGGCTGACAATTTCGTTATTATTGGCTATATCCTGAATCCTTAAGGTATATGAGGATTGATCACCGTCTTTCACGAAAGAGCATTTTCATGCTCTCTAAGGTTTAAAGGTTTTCACCTTTCTAAGTCTTGGAGTTTGTACACTCCCGCCTGTAGCGCATGAAAATGTGGGTTTATCCCCAAGATATTAAGGGTTTATCCCCAGGATATTAAGGGTTTATCCACAGGGTATTAAGGGTTTATCCCCAGGATATTATGGGTTTACCCCCAGAAAAACTAAGGCCTAAGGACAGGTTCCAAACAAAATATAATTGTATTTACATCGAGGAATTCCTAACTAATCAAATGTGCTGAACACAGGGGACATACACCTTGATACAATTCGAAGGATGAACTCAGTTTCCTAAATGTGCACAGGGGACTTCCATGAGGGGAATGTTGCAAAGGGATCAAAGATGGAAAATTGGAATCAACTCTCTAAGAGTCTTTGGTATGATCTCCCCTTGTTATCTTTTGAAACCTTATCTAAATAATTTAAGTTTTTAGAGTTGTGTATTTCTGAGTTTAATAGCAGTATCCTGGTCAGGATATTTTTCAGAATATTTTGCATGATATTTTCCCAAAAATGTTCCCCTAGAATATTTAAGGAAAAATACTTTCAAAATCAAATACATGCAATAAAAATGCAACAATAAAGATAAGACTGAAAAGTTAGTTATTTATTATTCACGAGCAAAAGGTTGCACTATTGGCTTCATCTCAAAATGAGACCCATCCACCAACATTGTAAGTAGTTGTAAAATATATTTACCTAAACAGTTGAAGGCTTCGTCTTGAAACCCAAGATCCCTCCACCTTCAACTGTTAATTGTTCAAAAGCATGTTAACGTTGATGACCAAGGGCTTCGTCCTGAAACTCAGGATCCCTCCACCTTTGGCCAATATATTGTGTCTAAGTGCAGAAAAAGTAAGTGCAGGAAAAGTAAATTGTTTTGGGATTACAGACCATCATTCAAATTTAAAAAAAAAGTGGGCTCCGGCCTAGGCATAAATATCCATCAAAGCCCACTTGAATGCCCTCACACAGTGGCATCACCACCATCCTTCTCCACCTTCTCAGCTTCAGCATCCTGAGAAGCATCCTCACCAGCATCCTTTCCAGCATCCTTCTTCTCTCCAGCCTTGTCCACCACCTCGGCTGGCTTAGAAGTCTCTCCAGCCCCAGCTTTGGCAGGATGTGGCATAGGATTGCCTCCAAGCTCCTTAAGCTTTGTCACCCAGGAGTCAACCGGTCAGGATGGGCACTCAAGACCTGTCTCCTTGGCCTCATAAGCCATCTTAATACGAGCTTGCAACAGGGAGACAACGGCAGAGTTTTTTTTTTGATTCCTTCCCGGAAGGAGATCATGGCCTGTTCGTGCTCAACATGGACGGCTGCCAGCTTCACTTCGGCGTCCTGGGTGACCTTCTTCATCTTATCCTCGTAATGTCAGGTCTTGGCTTCAGCAATAGTGCCCTGGTCAGCTATGGTGGTCTCAAGTTGTTTAATCTTGGCCTCATAGAGCTTGGCTGTACCGCAGGCATCAGTATAAAGATGGAGCAGATGTTGGAGACCCTACAAGTCAAAATTCAGGTATGGGTTAAAATTTACTAACCATGATATTTAGTCAAGATATAAGCTCAGGATATAGCATTAGGATATTACCTTGTTAAGGAAAGAGGTCATAGGCTCCAAGCTCTTAGTGAAGCTGAGCTCTTCATAAGAGAACCCTTCAGAACCTGGAGTGCTGGTCTCGGAACCCTTTCTCTTCTTGGACGTGGAAGCACGAGTTCGTGGGTTAGGCTTAGGAACTGGGACCGGTTTGGAGCTGGTGGTAGCAGGGGTTTCCTTCTTGACGTTGACAGGAGTGGGATAGCTGTCAAGCTCATCAAGGTTCAGGAGGATTGGAACTTTGCTGGCATCTGCATGCAAGGAGTAACTTTAAAACCCTTTTTATAACAATATCAATTAAAAAACATGTATGCAAGATATTGAGCAGGATTCTTATCAGACATGTTTGAGCTGGAATGTTGGCTTGAACATGCTGGGTACAGATTGAAACTTCTTTCAACTTCTGGAAGAAGTCTGATGGTGTTGATTCTTTTCTCTGAGTCTGCAAGAGGAAGCGCTAGTTTCCTGAAGTCGGCTGCATACAACAAAATCAAAGATCAGTTCAGAATATAGGATAGGATATAAGACAGGATCATCCTAAAACCCTAAATCCTACCCTTTCTCAACCACTTCACCGCAGGGCCGGCCCAAGGGTAAGCCAAATGAGGCTTGGGCCTTGGGCCACCAAAACTATAGGGCCTCCATTATTTGATGAAACCACAGTCCATTTATAAAAGATTTAGTGTATGGGTTATCAACAAATTGATGGTTGGTAGTGTAGTGGTTTTGTGTATGTATGGATGTTGGTGAGACTCAGGTTCGAATCCCTTGTTCACCATTTTTTTTCTTGTTTTTAAATTTTAACACAATCTTTCAAAAAATTACACTTGGGCCCTTCAAGTTTAACTTTCAATTACATACATTTTTTTTTGGAAAAAAGGCCACAAGATTTTACTTTGCCTTAGGCCACCAAAATGGTTGAGCTGGCCCTGCTTCACCGGATATTCCGCTCCACCAGGGATCGAATCTCTTTTCACAAAGAAAAATTTGGATTTCCATTCCTCCTCGTTCCCAGTGGCACGGAGTATCAGCGGATCACTGGAGGTAGAGTAAAACAAGAATCGGCAAGAACCATGGCATCTAAGCCGGTATGCTAAAGGAAGATCATGGACGGAAAGATCAGGAATGTGGGTGTTCTTGATTCGATCAAGAACAAGCAACACCCGCCAAAGCATTGGCATTGCTTGATTGAAGTTGATTTTTGTAATATGAAAAAACTCAGTGATAAAATCAGGGAAAGGAAATCAAAGCCCTAAAGTGAATGGAAAGGCATTGAAACACAGCCATTCGTCGGAGACCATGTCTGATCGGATTTCCCGATCAAACGGCCGAAACACCGTCCCTTCTTGGAAGATACCGGAGGTTTTAAGAGCTGACAGGTGAGCGCTGTCAAACGAACATATCTCCTTCTCCGGATCTTGGAGGATATTCTAGTGAATGAACGTGGGAGCAGAATCTCCGGAACTGGATCTTATTTGCCTCGTCATATCTTCGCCGGAATAGTATGCAGAAAAGAAGAGAGAGAGGATTTTTACCTTTTTCCTTCTTAATGGATATTAAATGGAGATGAGGATGAGAAGATATAGGGTAGCAATGAGTAAATTCAGACTGAGCGGTTACAAGCGGTCACATCAAGTCTTATCTCTTAATTACCTTGGTTATCATGAAAAATGTAACCGTTAGATCCAGGATCCTTAACGGTAACATTTTTCGGGACAATTGTTATGGGTGAAATTCTGAGCTCATATCCTGGATAGTATCTTGAATTATATCTTGATTACATAATATATGTTCACAATTAGGATGCTGAATCAGGATATTGGTAACATCCTGATACTGTATCCTGAGGATTACTAACAAATTGTTTGCAGGAGTACGAATACAAGTTCACAACGTTCACGAAGACCTCTTCCCCTGAAGACTTGGTCCAAGTTGTTCGAAGAAGAACGTTGAAGCCGCATTACTTGGTCTTTAACGTTCACTTGGGAATATTCGCTGGCATCTCCCCATTTTAGGAGATTTTGTTTTCATTTTGTAACTATAATTATATGGATAAACCAGATCACATAAGACATCACATTCACTACTCTCAAACTCTCATACTTTCTCTCGCAATTCACACACTTTCTGAAAAAGCTTTGTAACACTTAGCAACGATCTGGTCAATATCCTGCACTGTATCCTGACATTTGAAGTAATAAGAAGAACTAGGCAGCTGCGATTATCAGCTCTTGAGGTTTTGTGCCGGCAATCTAGATAGATCAAGGGCTTTCCTCGTACATCTCGTGTCACCCTTTACTTTTTTGCTCATAGTTTGATTATAGATATAGCTCGATATCCTGAGCTATATCTTGAAAACTGTTTTTGCAAACAACCAAACCAGGATATTTTCAATACACATTCTTAGCACACTACCTCACAAAACTAATTTGATCACTAAATTGCTTAGGTAATTTTTGACCAAAACACCAGTTGTTCAGAAACAAAAGTCAAAATCAACTTCGTAGTTGACATCCAAAGTTAAATTAACAAAACAATATACAAACAAAGTCAAAATCAACTTTGTTTATCTTGAATTTTTTGAAATGATCAGTTTTGACCCTTTACCCAGTTTGGTCAGATCCCATTATGACCCGAACCTAGTACGACCCTTACCCCGACCCGTACCTAGTTTTCCCAGAACACATTCTAACTTGAACTCTATATGACCCGTTACCCCGCCTGACCTGACCCGACCATGTATAATTTATGCGTTAGTCAATTTGGTCAGAATCTGTTTTGACTTGGACCCATACCCAGTTTGGCCAAAACTCTTCTGACCTGAACCCGGTAAAACCTGTTACCCGCCCGTTTTACATTTTACAATATACTACTTTATTTATATAGAAATTCCTGAAAATGTACCAATATGTTGTTCCCCTCCTAAACGGTCCTTGAAAATGGCTTGAGGGCTGTTAAATACATCAAATCATCACAATATTAGGCCGAAACACCAAAATAAATTTGAAAACTTTTAGTGACTAATTACAAGTTAAACTACAGGGGATGATTGTACTCACTATAAAATAACTTCACCGTCTTCCCGAGGGGCTTGCCCTGTGATGGACCCATCATAGTTCCATTTTGGTAGCTTCTTTGGATCATCCACCGGACCAGCAAGTGTCTGAAACCCACAAACAAACAAAAATTAAATAAACTGAGTTCAAATCATAGATTAAATTGATAAATAAATCATAAGTAACAAATCTAATTACCCTTGCTTTGCTTCTAATATCCATGCCTGATCCACCAATCCTGTTTACAAATTAACCATTTTTAATTAGTAACTAACAGAAACTATAAGCTTCAATTGTTCAGGCATGGAAGTCTACTTCTTCTGATCCCTATAAGCTTCAATTGTTCTCAACTGTATACTTTCTTGGGACGCGTTTACTAAAGACCCAAATCGCTACAAAGCGTTCGCGCATTTCATATCAATTTGCACATTATAAAGAAAAGAATTTAAAATATTATAACAACCCTCCTAAAATTATTTTCGACACTCTTAAAATATTTAGATAACCTCTATACGTCCTAAAATACACCCGTATATGTAAAATGGCCTTAAATACCTTTATTTTTATAAAAATTAAATAAAAACAAATTCTAATGGTCCCTGGAGGGCCGCGAAAAAGCCAGTGAAGGCTTACGCGGGCCGCGACAGCTCAAGACTAGGGCGCACCCCCTGCTGGTGTCAAGTGTTGTGTCGAAGCTATATGTATGGCCGGACAAATCTAGGCCCTACACACCCTACTTCGCAGGGTGCGAAGCCCCCTTATATATCCTTCGCGAGCCGCGAGGAAGCTGAGATCAGCTCCTATAAATTGGGAGCATCTGTAATAACCATAAATTTAAAACCATTATTATTATTATTTATTTTAGTTAATAAGAAACCCTAATTAAGATACCCAAGTGATTCTGCGCAAACCCTAGAATTTTCAGAATTTTCAGAATCAGGATTAGGGCCCCTAAAACTCAGGGGGGGTATTCCCTACTTGACGATTATCTTAATAACTTGCGGACGAAGTTGAAAATTAAGAATCTGTCGACTCAGCTAGGCTAGTCCCACACGTGGCAACCCTATACATAAAATAAATTGTTACGCGGGCCGCGTAAGGAAAGGCTTAAGGTCACGCGGGCCGCGACAATGTCAAAAATCGACTATAAATACAGGGCCTTGGGACTTGATTTTGGGCACAAAAACGACGAAGAAACTCCAAATACGCGTTGAGATATCATCCGATTACTCTCAAAACACACACGAATCACTAATTAGTATAGCGGGGTGCTGCAGAACAGGGTAATAACTCGATCGCTTTTACGATTCATTGTCCGATCGATCAATATATCCAATGGATGTTTAAGTGCTGCCCACATTAGGGTTATACTTTGTCGTTCGTCATTAATTCGATGAATGAGTTTAAGTATCGCACTTTGTCGTTCGTTGTGAGAATTTGATCTCGTAAGTTATCGTAAATGCTGTATTAAGTTACTAACCTAGTTTGTGTGCTTGTTATTTAAATTAGGTTAAAAGACTAATCAGTAGTCTAAACTCTGCCCGTATAAATCTAAAATATTAGCACAAGGTAGCTTCACTTTGGAGTTATTAAGGTACGGATCTTTACCCCACTCTTTGTTGTTTGATATTCAATTGTTATAAACCTGTTGAATTCATATATCTTTTAAAACTCCTCACGTCTTTGATTATCGATTCATTTGACAGTCCGTTCGATTCCTATTCTAATCATTTGATTTAGCTGTCATGTCATGCGATAGTATTATGTTGTTATACTCATTATCGCATGTTCCAAAATATGTTCCGTTTTGTTATGAAAATAAGTTTTATAAGTTATATGAATAAGATCATTTGTACTCTGATACCCTGAGTATCGCTTCTCGTGGAGTGTCCCACGAGCATGTTGTTGCGGCATCGACATCATGTGCTCCACCCGTGACGGAGAGATCAGTTCACGGCGTCTCTTAAGTACAAGTGTGGTACATAAGGCTATTAGGAGGCGTATGGATCGATCCTAGGATTTAAGTATAAGGAGGTGGATAACGGGTATGCCAATTCGCCATCTCATGTGATAATTATGCAGGAGTAGCTACCTGTGTATTGTCACGTTTTAAGTTTGGCTCATGGGTACATTCGTAAGATATGATTATGAAATTATGTTCTTGCATCGTATCATTTTCGCATAAAGTGTTATTGTTATTTGAGCCTATTATTCCGTACTGAGCATTCGGCTCATTCCGTAAATTTTTGTATATACAGGTCAGCAGGTTACTTTGGGCGGGAGAGAGAGAGAAGAATAAAGACTAGGAATAAATCTGAAGATGTTAGTTAATTAAATCGAATGTTTCTGTTTGTAATTAAACCTTAAGTTTCGTTGTTATATGGTTGTATCCTTGTCAAATAAATAAATGGAATTATGACTTTTGTTTATGATACTACTGTTATTGTGACACGTCAGCCCTTCCGGGTTGGGGTGTTACAGCATCGGCCTTCATTTTCCGATCGCTCACACTCGAATTCTCTCTCTAATTTCTAAAGTATAGGCATAATATTCGGGCATAATACCCCCCTAATTAGCGAAGCTCTGCCTCGTTGTAAGTATTTTAACCCCCGGTTACGTATTAGATACGCTGCCCGATTGATCTAGTGCTCCGTAACGGCTGTCGAGGTTCTGCCTGACGTAGTCGTTGGAATTCTGTCTCGGGGGGGGGGGGTATAACTAATGTAAATTGGGTTATTATACTAACGCGTGTGCATTGTTTAAATTTATAGATTATAACCAGGAAGTCACAAGAAAAATATCTAAAGTAGCAATGTGAGTAATCTCCTTTTTGTGTAAACCTTTTTGCAAACTGTTTTTACAAAACATCAAATGTTTTACATTATGATTAACAGTGATTGAGTATTTGTATATTCTACAATTATCGTCGATATGTTGGGGTTTTGTATACAAAATTTGTTACTACACTGTGAGTAGTAACATGACCACAAGTCGGGTTGACAGTACCGTGGGTGGTAATTAAAGTAAGAATTGGAAACAAATATAATTGCGAGATCGCCCTCAATACTGTACAATGATAAAACCAGTTTTGATTAAACTGGGATTCACTCACAAGTATTTCCCACTGACAAAATGTTTTTAAACACGTTTCAGGTAACAAAATGTGAAAGCCAAATAGAAGCCAGCTGGACAACACTGAAGGCTTGGAAAATGTGGCTATAAAAGTTACCTAAATAAAGAAGATGTTTTATTTATATAAAATAGGGTTTATCCCTATAAACATGTTTGTAATGGAAACTTGGGTTTTTACCCATGTGTTTATTATTATAAAAATGTGGTATTTTACTCTGATAAAATATTTCCTAACTACGATCCTGATGTAAATTCCGCTGCCAAAATTGTCACACCCCCAAAATCCACTCGCGGAGTATCACCGCTTGGAGGCGTGACTGACCAGGATCAAGCCACCAATCATATTGAACATAGCATGTAAATAAAAGTAGTTTATAAAATCCAACACAATACAATTGGTGTCCAAACAAAACATAGTTTAAGTTGTAAGCGGAAGCATAATGTTTAAAACCATAACATAAGTTCAAGCGTTTCAAATGTTTAGCATGGCATACAGCTGTCCATGTCCCACAACGACTCTTCCCACTCCGCTGCAAGCTCCATAGCTACCTAACGACCTGCAAGGCATGTAACAACGAGTCAACAACAAAGTTGAGCGAGTTCACAGTTGATTGTTCAGTTAATGAGTTCATTTCATAAATCGTAAGTTCATTTCATAATCATGCGTTACCCAGTATCCTTGTTTCCCAAATCTTTACAATAATAAGTGGGGGCTTCCCATGTTCTATGGTACTAGACTAGTTGTATTTATAGGTGTCCTTCCAAATCCGAGGACAGTGGTAAGTTTGAGTTTACGTAGGTTTTACGTAAGTGCCCTTCCCTAACCGAGGACAGTAGTACGTAGCGAGTACGTAGGTTTAGCGCTGGTGTCCTTCCCAAACCGAGGACAGTAGTACGTAGGTTTTACGTAGGTTCTAACACTGGTGTCCTTCCCAAACCGAGGACAATAGTATGTAGGTTTTACGTAGGGTCTAGCACTGGCGTCCTTCCCAAGCCGTGGACGGTAGTAAGTAGTCTAGTAGTGATGAAAGTACAGGTAGTCATACAAATCCCATTCCCAACCCACCGGGAATCCCATGCCTTGGTAAGAGTGTGAACTCACCTTGGTTTGCTAGGTATGCTAAACTATGTGTTCGCAAGTAATCAGTCAAGTCCTATACTATGCACGTATACTCAATCAGTACATGTTTGTAAAGGTCCACATACACTCTATGTCACAACGTGTGTTTGACAGTTAACGTCATGTAACACATAAGCAGTTAATCAAAGTCATGAAATTCATGCTTCATATAAATGTCCTTCACAGTTTGTACCAATCATGGTTATTCATTAACATACTTGACAGGGTTAACAGGCTTAACAAAGTTTACAACTTAACAGAATTAACATACATACAGGAAATATAAACTAACTGTGTTAGTTAACTAACAGAGTTAACAAACTAGTAAAGTTATATAATTAACAGAGTTACATGCATATCTTAACAGAGTTAATAAAGTTAACAGAGTTAACAGACTTAATAGATTTAACAGAGTTATTAACTTAACAGATTTAGTGTGTCAAAGCATTCAACGAAATCATATATGGCGAAAACTCTTTATGACGAAAACCCCTCTGGGACGAAATCACTTTGGGTGAAAACCCAGGCGATGAAATCCAAGGGTTTTCGTCGGGTTTAGGGTGTGACGAAAACACTTAGTGTTTTCGCCTGAATCCTGTGATTTCGTTGGTCCTTGTGTTTTCGTCGGTGTAATACATGTTCATCAATAACCATTACACATTCCAGGAACCCTAATCATCGTCTAATAGTTACATCGATTACAACAACTCTTCTGATCAACCTGGTCTATTCATACAATCACCTAAATTAACAATCTGAATCATCATTCAAGTGTCATGTAAACAGAATCATTATTCAGTTCAACAATTAAACATATATACATACATCATCCAGTCGATTAGCACGACATATCACATAATCGGATCCTGATCACACTAATATCATTCAGATCTTTCAAAAATATGCATTCGATCCTATCAAATCCTTGAATCCTAAGTTAATATCATGCTTCGCATGCAGTTACATAACCAATTGATCAAGTGTATCGAAATGAAAAACAAAACGTGTAAATCACTAACCCAAGCAGAAAAGACAGCGAACCAGTCAATGCAAGAGGTTCCAAAGGTCTCACGATTGCCGTCGCACACAAGGGTGAGAGGTGGTTAGGGTTGTTGCCGGTTACAAGTTCATGCAAAGGTTGGGGCAAAAATATAATTGATCACTACTGGGCCAGAAGCCCATTCTGTTTTTGCCGACTAACTCCTGGACGAAAACACCAAAGTGTTTTCGCCAGGTAGTGTTTTCGTGGAGAGGGTAGGGGTGTTTAGCAAGAGAAATAATGTTTATTAATTATACAAATCATATTATTGATACAAAGTATATAACACATATACGCATATAATCCACACCACCAATCTACAAACAACACGTATATTGCACATCAAATAAATATAAAAACACACTTGCAAATACGTACCAAGTTAAGTCGAATAGAGACCTTGAAAACACGGGTTGTCACATTATCCCAACTTGAAAGAAATTTCATCCCGAAATTTAGCACGCGGTTACTGAGGAAGCTAGTTGTGTTGTGTTGTTTCCTGGTTTTCCTGGGGTGTCACATCACCCCCCGTTGGTTTAGAATTTCGTCCCGAAATTCTGCAGTAGCTTTAGCCTCAGTAGTAGTTGCATTGTTCCTGAACAACTGGGGATACTTGAGTTTCATTTGGTCTTCTCGTTCCCAGGTGAACTCTAGGCCACGACGGGAGTTCCAACGAACTCGAACAAGAGGTATTCTGGTGTGCTTGAGGACCTTAACATCTCGGTCCGTGATTTCAACTGGTTCTTCGACGAATCGCAACTGATCGTCGATAGTGAGCTCCTTTAAAGGAACTATGAGGGTCTCATCAGACAGACATTTCTTCAGGTTTGACACGTGAAATACGTTGTGAACCCCACCGAGTTCCGCTGGTAGGTTCAGTTTGTAGGCCACCTTGCCTATTTTCTCTATGATTTCGAACGGTCCGACATATCGCGGATTGAGCTTGCCTCGTTTGCCAAAACGAACTACACCTTTCCAAGGTGAGACTTTGAGTAGCACTCGATCCCCAACCTGGAACTCGAGTGGTTTCCTGCGCTTTTCAGCATAGCTTTTCTGACGGTCACGAACTGCCGCCATTCGTTGTCGTATCTGAGCAATCCTTTCTGTAGCATCGACTACGAGTTCTGGGCCAGTGATCTGACTATCACCCACCTCTGTAGCATTTACGCCCGTACAATGCCTCAAACGGAGCGGCTTGGATGCTAGTGTGGTAACTGTTATTATACGAAAACTCCACTAACGGGAGATGCTTTTCCCAGCCGTTGCCAAAATCAATTACACATGCACGAAGCATGTCTTCTAGAGTTTGGATGGTGCGTTCAGACTGCCCATCCGTTTGCGGGTGATAAGCTGTGCTCATGTCTAATCGAGAGCCAAAATATTTGTGCATTGCTTGCCACAGTTCTGAAGTAAAATGTGCATCACGATCGGAAATAATAGAGGTTGGCACCCCGTGCCTCGAAACCACTTCCTTTAAGTAAATGTCTGCTAGAGTAGAGAACTTGTCTGTTTCCTTGATAGCCAAGAAGTGTGCAGACTTTGTGAGTCGATCCACGATCACCCAAATAGTATCATTTCCACGTTGAGATCTAGGCAGGCCAGTAACGAAATCCATGGAAATTTGCTCCCATTTCCATTGTGGTATCTCTGGTTGTTGGAGTAGGCCCGATGGTTTCTGGTATTCAGTTTTGACTCTTGCATAAGTCAAACATTTGCTGATGTAAGTTGCTATGTGGGCTTTCATACTAGGCCACCAGTATGTAGTCTTTAAGTCGTGGTACATCTTATCCGAACCAGGATGTACCGAGTAACGAGACTTATGCGCTTCATCCATCACAAGTTCGCGTAAGTTGCCATAAAGTGGGACCCAGATGCGTCCTGTTACGTAGTAGGCGCCGTCTTCCTTTTGTTATAACCGTTGCCTTGAGCCGCGTAGGGCTTCAGCCCTGACGTTTTCTGGTTTCAATGCTTCTACCTGAGCATCTCGTATCTGTGCAGGAAGACTAGACTGGATGGTAAGTTGTAATGCTCGCACACGCTTAGGTGCAGTATCTTTTCGGCTGAGGGCGTCGGCCACAACATTGGCTTTGCCCGGATGGTACTTGATCGCGCATTCGTAATCATTCAATAGCTCGACCCATCGACGTTGTCGCATGTTCAACTCCTTTTGCTTGAAGATATGCTCGAGACTCCTGTGATCGGTGTAGATGGTGCACTTGGTACCGTACAGGTAATGTCTCCATATCTTGAGTGCGAAAACAACGGCTCCCAGCTCCAGATCGTGTGTAGTGTAATTCCTTTCGTGAACTTTAAGTTGGCGCGATGCATAAGCAATGACTCTATCCCGTTGCATCAACACGCAACCCAGACCCTGAATTGATGCGTCACAGTAAACCACGAAATCGTCTGTGCCTTCTGGCAATGAGAGAATAGGTGCGCTACAAAGTCTATCCTTTAAGTGCTGAAATGCTAATTCCTGTGCATTACCCCAACGATAGGTGATACCTTTCTGAGTTAGTAGAGTAAGCGGCTGTGCAATCTTCGAGAAGTCTTTGATGAACCTTCTGTAATAGCCCGCCAAACCCAAGAATTGGCGGATTTCTGTTGGTGTGCGAGGTGCAGGCCAGTTCTTAATCGAGTCTATCTTGGATGGATCAACATGAATCCCATCCTTGTTTACCACGTGGCCTATAAAGTGGACTTCACGAAGCCAGAAGTCGCATTTTGAAAACTTGGCGTACAGCTGTTCCGTTCGAAGGAGTTCCAAAATGAGTCGTAAATGCTGCTCGTGTTCCTCCTGACTCTTAGAGTAGATCAGAATGTCGTCGATGAATACAATAACAAACTTATCCAAGTAAGGCTTGTACACTCTGTTCATAAGATCCATGAAAACTGCAGGCGCGTTTGTTAACCCGAATGGCATGACCAGAAACTCGTAGTGGCCGTAGCGTGTTCTGAATGCTGTTTTGGAGACATCCTCGTCCCGGACTCTCAGTTGGTGGTAGCCTGACCTCAGATCAATCTTTGAATAGAAGCCCGACCCTTGCAACTGGTCGAATAAGTCATCAATGCGTGGAAGAGGATAGCGATTCTTCACGGTCACCTTGTTGAGTTCACGGTAATCGATACACATCCTGAAGGTACCGTCTTTCTTCTTCATAAATAATACTGGAGCTCCCCAGGGCGAAGAGCTAGGACGAATGAAACCCTTATCTAAGAGTTCTTGCAATTGTTTGGACAGTTCTTCCAGTTCGGTTGGAGCTAAGCGATACGGTGCACGAGCTATTGGCGCAGCTCCAGGAGCTAGTTCGATCTGGAATTCGACCTGGCGATGAGGCGGTAGCCCAGGTAAATCTTCAGGAAACACTTGAGGAAAATCGCGTACTACTGGAATATCCTCTAATCTCTTCTCCTTCGTGGATGTATCAGTAACAAGTGCTAAAATAGCGGTGTGGCCCTTTCGTAAACACTTCTGGGCCTTAAGAAAGGAGATGATGCCCACCACGGCACCACTCTTGTCGCCTTGAATTTCGAGAGGTTCTTTACCAGAACGGGGAATATGAACAATCTTCTCTTTGCATAGGATCTCTGCTTGCTGTTGGGACAACCAATCCATCCCAATAACGATGTCGAAACTACCCAGAGCTATAGGAATGAGATCGATAGAGAAAGTCTGACCAGCGAGGATAAGATTACAACCCTGAACTATGTGTGTGGCCTCTAGACTTTTACCATTTGCTAACTCTACGACATGCTTGGTGTTCAAAAGTGTTGGTGTGCGCTTTAACGTTTGACTAACTTTTAGAGACATATAACTGGTATCGGCACCCGAATCAAATAAAACAGTAACATAAAAGTCATCGAGAAGGAACTTACCCATCACCACATTAGGATCATTCCTTGCTTCAGCCTGACCCAGCACGAACACTCGACCCCTAGCACCGTTGTCATTATTGTTTCTCCCATTGTTGTTCCCGTTATTGTTCCCGTTTCCCGGGTTATGGTTCTGATTCTGATTCTGATTTAACTGTGAGCAGTGTCTCCTGAAATGACCTTCAGCGCCACAATGAAAGCATCCTTTGTTGCCCTGTTGCTGTTGCTGGTTCTGCGGTGCTTGCTGTTGCTGCTGACGATTCTGATTTGCAGGCCGTGAGCTCCTGCAATCCTTAGCTTCATGACCCACCTTGAGACACCTCTGATAACATCCCTTGTTGCACTGACCACTGTGGTGCCTGTTGCATTTGTTGCACTTTGGGTGATTTCCTCGATATCCACCCTGCCCTTGACTACCAGAAGATTGCTGACCAGGACTCTGGTAGTCATCAGTCTTTCGCTGCTGTGCCTGGGAGTGAACCGTAGTCGAACCCTTGCTGGAGGTTCCATCCCATTTTTGCTTGTTGTCACTGGGAGTAGCAGAAGTGGTAGTGGTAGTAGCACCGATACGCTTAGGCAGCTTGTTCTGTTCCACTGCTTGGTCTGTGAGACGATGAGCAAGACGAGTAACATCCTGGATGGTAGCAAGATTAGCAGAGGTCACATGGCTTTGAATCTCTGGTACTAAACCTTTGAGGTACAGCTCGATACGCTTGATGGGAGGATCCACCATAGTTGGACACAAGATGGCCAGCTTGACCTTTTCGTATACGCCTCTATCTCTGACCCCGTCATCTTCAGGTTAAAGAACTCCACTTCCAACTTGTGGATGTCATCACGAGTACAATATTCCCGCTTGATCAGTTCCTTGAAGTCGTTCCATGGGGTGGCATTAGCAGCCGCCAACCCCAGCATCTGAACTTGCGCATTCCACCAAGTCAGCGCAATGCCTTCGAGAGTACCATTGGCATACTTCACCCTACGAGCTTCAGGGCATTCACACATCTCGAAGACCGATTCGAGCTTCTCGAACCAGTGGAGGAGTCCAACGGCCCCTTCAGTGCCACAGAAAGTGCTAGGACGACAGTCCATAAAAGTCTTGAATGTGCATACAGGTGGCTGAGCGTTCTGACCTGTTGTGTATGTGAGAACATGACAAAGTTAAACAAAAGAGTTGGTTTATGAGAGCAGGATCTAAAGATCCTAGAGTGAGTTGTGACTGCAGGATATACCTCCTGCTTGTGCGGCTGCAAGTGCCGCAGCAACCTGTTGGTTAATCAGAGCCGTCAACTGGGCTTGAGTCATGTTAACGTGTCCACTCATGATCTTCATATCAAGGGAAAACATGGGTGAGAAAAGTTTACGAAAATGCGAGGACAGAAGAGAGTAAGCACACATGTGTTTTCAAACAATAGTTGTTACGTTTATCTAAGCATACCATGAGCAAAGTTCTACGTAATCTAGCAAGTAGGCAATGTAAACATAAATCATATCACCTAGAATGTTGAGTCTTGCACATGGAGCGAAGCATCGTTGTGGATCGTTGAGCACTGTATAGGTTATAGTCTGGTTTTAATAAAAACTTTTCCCCCTTATTAAAACCAAGTTCACTATAACCAATGGCTCTGATACCAATCTGTCACACCCCCAAAATCCACTCGCGGAGTATCACCGCTTGGAGGCGTGACTGACTAGGATCAAGCCACCAATCATATTGAACATAGCGTGTAAATAAAAGTAGTTTATAAAATCCAACACAATACAATACAATTGGTGTCCAAACAAAACATAGTTTAAGTTGTAAGCGGAAGCATAATGTTTAAAACCATAACATAAGTTCAAGCGTTTCAAATGTTTAGCATGGCACACAGCTGTCCATGTCCCACAACGACTCTTCCCACTCCGCTGCAAGCTCCATAGCTACCTAACGACCTGCAAGGCATGTAACAACGAGTCAACAACAAAGTTGAGCGAGTTCACAGTTGATTGTTCAGTTAATGAGTTCGTTTCAGAAATCGTAAGTTCATTTCATAATCATGCGTTACCCAGTATCCTTGTTTCCCAAATCTTTACAATAATAAGTGGGGGCTTCCCATGTTCTATGGTACTAGACTAGTTGTATTTATAGGTGTCCTTCCCAATCCGAGGACAGTGGTAAGTTTGAGTTTACGTAGGTTTTACGTAAGTGCCCTTCCCTAACCGAGGACAGTAGTACGTAGCGAGTACGTAGGTTTAGCGCTGGTGCCCTTCCCAAATCGAGGATAGTAGTACGTAGGTTTTGCGTAGGGCCTAACACTGGTGTCCTTCCCAAACCGAGGACAATAGTACGTAGGTTTTACGTAGGGTTTAGCACTGGCGTCCTTCCCAAGCCGAGGACGGTAGTAAGTAGTCTAGTAGTGATGAAAGTACGGGTAGTCATACAAATCCCATTCCCAACCCACCGGGAATCCCATGCCTTGGTAAGAGTGTGAACTCACCTTGGTTTGCTCGGTATGCTAAACTATGTGTTCGCAAGTAATTAGTCAAGTCCTATAATATGCACGTATACTCAATCAGTACATGTTTGTAAAGTTCCACATACACTCTATGTCACAACGTGTGTTTGACAGTTAACGTCATGTAACACATAAGCAGTTAATCAAAGTCATAAAATTCATGATTCATATAAATGTCCTTCACAGTTTGTACCAATCATGGTTATTCATTAACATACTTGACAGGGTTAACAGGCTTAACAAAGTTTACAACTTAACAGAATTAACATACATACAGGAAATATAAACTAACTGTGTTAGTTAACTAACAGAGTTAACAAACTAGTAAAGTTATATAATTAACAGAGTTACATGCATATCTTAACAGAGTTAATAAAGTTAACAGAGTTAACAGACTTAATAGATTTAACAGAGTTATTAACTTAACAGATTTAGTGTGTCAAAGCATTCAACGAAATCATATATGGCGAAAACTCTTTATGACGAAAACCCCTCTGGGACGAAATCACTTTGGGTGAAAACCCAGGCAACGAAATCCAAGGGTTTTCGTCGGGTTTAGGGTGTGACAAAAACACTTAGTGTTTTCGCCTGAATCCTGTGATTTCGTTGGTCCCTGTGTTTTCGTCGATGTAATACATGTTCATCAATAACCATTACACATTCCAGGAACCCTAATCATCGTCTAACCGTTACATCGATTACAACAACTCTTCTGATCAACCTGGTCTATTCATACAATCACCTAAATTAACAATCTGAATCATCATTCAAGTGTCATGTAAACAGAATCATTATTTAGTTCAACAATTAAACATATATACATACAACATCCAGTCGATTAGCACGACATATCAAATAATCGGATCCTGATCACACTAATATCATTCAGATCTTTCAAAAATATGCATTCGATCCTATCAAATCCTTGAATCCTAAGTTGATATCATGCTTCGCATGCAGTTACATAACCATTTGATCAAGTGTATCGAAATGAAAAACAAAACGTGTAAATCACTAACCCAAGCAGAAAAGACAGCGAACCAGTCAATGCAAGAGGTTCCAAAGGTCTCAAGATTGCCGTCGCACACAAGGGTGAGAGGTGGTTAGGGTTGTTGCCGGTTACAAGTTCACACAAAGGTTGGGGCAAAAATATAATTGATCACTACTGGGCCAGAAGCCCATTTTGTTTTTGCCGACTAACTCCTGGATGAAAACACCAAAGTGTATTCGCCAGGTAGTGTTTTCGTGGAGAGGGTAGGGGTGTTTAGCAAGAGAAATAATGTTTATTAATTATACAAATCATATTATTGATACAAAGTATATAACACATATACGCATATAATCCACACCACCAATCTACAAACAACACGTATATTGCACATCAAATAAATATAAAAACACACTTGCAAATAAGTACCAAGTTAAGTCGAATAGAGACCTTGAAAACTCGAGTTGTCACAAAAATGACAAAACCACTGATACCACCGAATCTGAGCTCGCAGCCGCCCGTTCCCAGGAGATAGGGGCCGGGGGTTGCGACAGAGAGTGGTATCAGAGCTTAAGCCACTGATTTCAGCCATAAAAGTGTTCTGCTGACAATGAAATTGTCAATTCTGTTAGGAAATAATTTATGTGAACAAATGCATACGTGTATATTATTGTTTTGTTATTTGATAATTTGTTAGTTTACAGTATGAGTGATCAAGGACCGTTGGACGCTTACTGTAACACCCCAACCCGGAAGGGCTGACGTGTCACAATAACAGTAGTATCATAAACAAAAGTCATAATTCCATTTATTTATTTGACAAGGATACAACCATATAACAACGAAACTTAAGGTTTAATTACAAACAGAAACATTCGATTTAATTAACTAACATCTTCAGATTTATTCCTAGTCTTTATTCTTCTCTCTCTCTCCCGCCCAAAGTAACCTGCTGACCTGTATATACAAAAATTTACGGAATGAGCCGAATGCTCAGTACGGAATAATAGGCTCAAATAACAATAACACTTTATGCGAAAATGATACGATGCAAGAACATAATTTCATAATCATATCTTACGGATGTACCCATGAGCCAAACTTAAAACGTGACAATACACAGGTAGCTACTCCTGCATAATTATCACATGAGATGGCGAATTGGCATACCCGTTATCCACCTCCTTATACTTAAATCCTAGGATCGATCCATACACCTCCTAATAGCCTTATGTACCACACTTGTACTTAAGAGACGCCGTGAACTGATCTCTCCGTCACGGGTGGAGCACATGATGTCGATGCCGCAACAACATGCTCGTGGGACACTCCACGAGAAGCGATACTCAGGGTATCAGAGTACAAATGATCTTATTCATATAACTTATAAAACTTATTTTCATAACAAAACGGAACATATTTTGGAACATGCGATAATGAGTATAACAACATAATACTATCCCATGACATGACAGCTAAATCAAATGATTAGAATAGGAATCGAACGGACTGTCAAATGAATCGATAATCAAAGACGTGAGGAGTTTTAAAAGATATATGAATTCAACAGGTTTATAACAATTGAATATCAAACAACAAAGAGTGGGGTAAAGATCCGTACCTTAATAACTCCAAAGTGAAGCTACCTTGTGCTAATATTTTAGATTTATACGGGCAGAGTTTAGACTACTGATTAGTCTTTTAACCTAATTTAAATAACATGCACACAAACTAGGTTAGTAACTTAATACAGCATTTACGATAACTCACGAGATCAAATTCTCACAACGAACGACAAAGTGCGATACTTAAACTCATTCATCGAATTAATGACGAACGACAAAGTATAACCCTAATGTGGGCAGCACTTAAACATCCATTGGATATATTGATCGATCGGACAATGAATCGTAATAGCGATCGAGTTATTACCCTGTTCTGCACCACCCCGCTATACTAATTAGTGATTCGTGTGTGTTTTGAGAGTAATCAGATGATATCTCAACGCGTATTTGGAGTTTCTTCGTCGTTTTTGTGCCCAGAATCAAGTCCCAAGCCCCTGTATTTATAGTCGATTTTTGACATTGTCGCGGCCCGCGTGACCTTAAGCCTTTCCTTACGTGGCCCGCGTAACAATTTATTTTATGTATAGGGTTGCCACGTGTGGGACTAGCCTAGCTGAGTCGACAGATTCTTAATTTTCAACTTCGTCCGCAAGTTATTAAGATAATCGTCAAGTAGGGAATACCCCCCTGAGTTTTAGGGGCCCTAATCCTGATTCTGAAAATTCTAAAAATTCTAGGGTTTGCGCAGAATCACTTGGGTATCTTAATTAGGGTTTCTTATTAACTAAAATAAATAATAATAATAATAATGGTTTTAAATTTATGGTTATTACAACTATTACCCCCTTAAAAGAAATTTCGTCCTCGAAAATTTTCAAATAAGAATATAACATATCACATAAGTAACGGAAACGGAACTTTCATATCAGAGTTACTAACTTATATAACAATCTCCTAAACACACATGTGTATCTGAAATTCATAATTAAGGTCATGACTATAATTGTCAATTACCTTACATTTGTGCCCTAATGGTCCTCCTATAACGTATCTTAATAAAATATCTTACCGTACGAAAAGTCAATGGAGATAATAGAGTGACTATTGGTACTGATATCTACTACATAGATATGCTTAATCATAGCTAAGATATATTCACATAAGGTAAAGCATGAATGACCGTACAAATGAACATATATCAAAGAGCAAGATTTACCGTTACTTCGACTAAAATTGTATTACTAGAATAGATTAGGATATAGAGAGCGAATTGATTCTTCAGATTCCCATGTTGCTTCGTGTTCAGAGTGATTTTTCCAGAGGACTTTAACAAACGAAATTACTTTCCTACGTAAAACCTTTTCTTGTCGATCTAAGATGGCTTTTGGCTCCTCTTCGTAGGACAAATCCTCGTGAATTGTAAGTAACGGATAACTAATGACATGGAGTGGATGATAATTATATCCTCTTAACGAGGAGACATGAAAAACGTTATGAACATGAGAGAGTTGAGGCGGTAAAGCCAGTCGATATGACACTTCTCCAATTCTTTCAAGAATTTCAAATGGACCGATGAAACGGGGACTAAGCTTCCCTTTAATTCCAAATCTACGAATGCCACGCCAAGGTGATACCTTTAAGAATACGTGGTCGCCAATTTTAAATTCGAGTGGTCGTCTATCTTGATCTGCATAGCTCTTTTGTCTGCTCTGAGCTTCTTTCAGTTTTTCTCGGGCCATAGTGACTTTTTCATTTGTAATCTGAACTAGTTCTGGCCCTTTAATAATCTTTTCTCCAACTTCATCCCAGCAGATCGGTGCGCGACATTTCCGACCATACAAAAGCTCAAAAGGTGCCATGCCAATACTTGCTTGCCAACTATTGTTGTAAGCGAACTCAACAAGGCATAGATATTCATCCCAGTTTCCAGACCATTCAAGTGCACATGCTCAGAGCATGTCTTCCAAGGTCTAAATCGTGCGTTCCGACTGCCCATCTGTTTATGGATGGAAAGCCGTACTAAACTTCAGTCGTGTACCCCAAGCTGCCTGAAAACCTTTCCAAAATCGTGAGGTGAAACGTGGATCTCTATCGGAAACAATGGAAGATGGTGTGCCATGGAGTCGAATAATTTCTTGAAGAAATATTTCGGATAACTTATTAACCAAAAATCCTTGCTGAATCGGTAGAAAATGTGCTGACTTCGACAATCTATCGACAACAACCCATATAACATCATTCTTCTTGAATGTCTTAGGCAAACCGGTAACAAAATCCATTGTGATCTCATCCCACTTCCATATGGGAATATCCAATGGCTGCAACAGACCGCTTGCTCGTTTGTGTTCAATTTTCACTTGTTGGCAAGTGAGGCATTTACTTACGTATCGAGCAACGTCTTCCTTCATGCCATTCCACCAGAAGTTCTGTCTTAAGTCTCGATACATCTTGGTAGATCCTGGGTGAATTGAAAATGGTGAGCTGTGAGCTTCGGCTAACAATGACTCACGAAGGGTGGAGTCATCGGGTACACAAAGTCTTTTACCGCACCAAATCACCCCATGATGGTCTATACGAAATTCAGATTGTTTACCCACCTCAAGATTTTGCACAATTGCCCAAAGTTCTCCATCTTGCTTCTGTGCATCTTTGATCCGTGATATGAGGTCGGGTTCAATCTGCATTCTAGCTAGATATCCATCAGATTTACTAACCTGAAGCCAAATGTTCATTCTTTCGAGATCCCTCCTAATATGAGGCTGAATTTGTAAGCAAGATATAGTCCCGGAATTCTTTCGGCTCAACGCGTCAGCTACAACATTGGCTTTGCCTGGATGGTATTGAATTTTTACGTCGTAATCTTTTAAAAGTTCTAACCACCTTCTTTGCCTCATATTTAGCTCCTTCTGCGTAAATATGTACTTGAGGCTCTTGTGGTCGGTAAAGATGTCACAACTTTCACCATACAGATAGTGTCGCCAAATCTTAAGTGCAAAGACTACTGCGACTAGTTCTAAATCATGGGTAGGGTAATTAACTTCATAAGGCTTTAACTGACGGGAGGCATAAGCGATAACTTTCCCATGTTGCATTAGCACACAACCTAATCCTTTCTTTGAGGCATCACTATAAACTTGGTAACCTCCTGATCCAGAAGGGAGAGCGAGTATCGGAGAGGATACGAGTCGTTTCTTCAATTCTTCAAAGCTTTTCTCTTGTTCCTCATTCCATGAGTACTTCACCCCTTTCCTTAGGAGTTTTGTGAGTGGTAAAGCAATTACCGAGAATCTTTCAACAAATCTTCGGTAATAGCCAGCAAGACCCAAGAAACTTCGTATTTCGGTTACAGAAGTGGGTCTTGGCCATTTTGTAATAGCTTCAACCTTTGTTGGGTCTACCATAATTCCCTCTGCTGATATGACATGACCTAGAAATGCCACTTGGCTAAGCCAAAAGTCACATTTGGAGAACTTAGCGTACAACTTCTCCTGCCGCAAGGTTTCAAGTACTGCATGTAGATGTGCTTCATGCTCTTCACTATTCTTGGAATATACCAGAATGTCATCGATAAAAACAATTACGAATTTGTCTAGGAATTTGTGAAATACGCGATTCATCAAATCCATGAAGACTGCGGGTGCATTAGTTAGCCCAAAGGGCATAACTAAAAATTCGTAATGACCATATCGAGTACGAAAGGCGGTCTTGGGAACATCATCATTTTTGATCTTTAGCTGATGGTAACCGGACCTCAGGTCGATTTTTGAGAAGAACTGAGCCCCCTGAAGTTGATCAAAGAGATCATCAATGCGAGGCAGAGGATACTGATTACGAATAGTAATCTTGTTCAGCTCTCGGTAGTCAATACATAAACGCATGCTACCGTCTTTCTTTCTCACAAATAAGACTGGAGCACCCCAAGGTGAAACACTGGGTCTTATGAATCCTAGGTCTAACAATTCTTGCAATTGTTCCTTCAACTCCTTCAGTTCCATCGGGGCCATACGGTATGGAGCTTTAGAAATAGGTTCGGCACCAGGGATCAAGTCGATGGTGAATTCTACCTGACGGTCAGGTGGTAATCCTGGTAGTTCATCCGGAAATACATCAGGATATTCACGAACAACGGAGTGGTTATCGATACTCTTAACACTAACAAAAATATCCTTAATCGATGCTAGGAATCCAGCACAGCCGCTTGATATGAATTTTCGAGCTTTGAGCGCAGAGATAATTTTAAGAGATTTATGAGCTTGAGTTCCCTGATATATAATATCAGGATGATGAAGATCACCGAAAATAACACGGCGAGAATGACAATCTATAGTTACACGATGTCGAGACAACCAATCTAGCCCTAGAATAACATCAAAGTCACACATATGTATTGGAAATAGGTCTGCCTTACACACAATAGATTCAATACGGATCGGACAATCCTTATATACGTAAGTGATTACGGATGAATTTTCCATGGAAGTGGAAATGGTTAAGGTATGATTTAAGAGAGTTGGTCTTATCGGAAGGTACTTAGTAAACGAGTGGGATACTAAAGAATGAGTCGCTCCTGTATCGAATAACACATAGATACTATGTTTACCAAGCTGAAGGGTTCCCGACACAGTACCTGGGACATTAGCAGCATCAGTAGTAGAAAGTGCAAAAACTCTTCCTCCAACATTGGGTGGTGCAACGTTTGGTCGATTATTCTTCTGAGTGTCTTTCTTTGTACACTCCTTGATCATGTGTCCAGTTTGGCCACATCTAAAGCATGCTCCTGTACTTCGGTGACATACGCCCTGATGTCTCTTACCACAAGTATTACATAGAGGATATGTAATCTGATTCAGGGGTTGAGTTCTAATAGGTTCTGCATATAACTGAATCTGGTTTTGAGCAGGTCTCGGGTTTTGTAGTCTAGGTTGCCATGGACGTGCCTGATTTCCAGAGTTTTGATTTCCTGGCACTTTGCGATCTTGATGCTGTGGTGTAGTGGATGATTGGCCGATTTCCTGCTTAAATTGTCCTTCCCTATTTCTCTTCTTATTATCCCCAGTTCGAGATAAGAATTCTTTCCTTTCGAATTCAAAAGTTTTGATTGCATCAGCAACTTCGGTGATATCCTTAAATTTCATGTACATGATTGACTTCCGAATTCGATCATTGACTGCCCACTTGCATTTTTCTGCCTGGACTTCTGTTGATCCTGCAACTTCTCCTACAATACTAGCCAACCTTGAAAATCGAGTAATGAACTCAGAGGCTGGTTCATCACTCCCCTGTCGAATTATTGCATACTCCCTGATATAAGCTTCTTTATCAGCGGTCGAAAAATACTTATCGTAAAAGATGTTACGAAAGTCGACCCATGAAAGATTAGCGTCAAAATCATCCCCTCCTTTGACTTGCTTATATCCTTCCCACCAAGTTTGTGCGTCATCTTCAAATTTGTAGGTAGCCAATCTAACTTTGTATTGCTCCGGAACTCCAAGAACTCCGAAGATCTTTTCAATATGAGCTATCCAGTTTCTTGCTTCGACTGGATTATTAGCGTGACTAAAGGATTTCGGCTTTTGTTTTTGGAATTTACTAATCCATATGTCTATACTATAATTAGTATTGTTCGTGGTATTCTCACGAGTTTCACCACCAGAGGTTGGATTAGTGTTAGTGCCTTCTGGATGACGAGTTTGTTGAATAACGGCCTCAGCTGTTTGAGCAACCAGGTTTGGAAGCAACCCAGCAACAGCCTGGTTGATAGCATTAATTACGTTTGGATCAACTGGAGTCTCATTCGAAGAAGTGTTGTTACGTACATGATTAGTACGAGTACTCCTACGTAGCGGACGACGAGGAGGCATCTATACAAATAAACATAGGAGTTAAACCAAATAAGAGATCAAGTTGAATCCTATCATAGATATCTACCCATTCCTCACAGGTTTTAATTACTATCTTCAAGTTTTCTATAGGAAAGAGCCTTTGCTCTGATACCATAGCTGTAACACCCCAACCCGGAAGGGCTGACGTGTCACAATAACAGTAGTATCATAAACAAAAGTCATAATTCCATTTATTTATTTGACAAGGATACAACCATATAACAACGAAACTTAAGGTTTAATTACAAACAGAAACATTCGATTTAATTAACTAACATCTTCAGATTTATTCCTAGTCTTTATTCTTCTCTCTCTCTCCCGCCCAAAGTAACCTGCTGACCTGTATATACAAAAATTTACGGAATGAGCCAAATGCTCAGTACGGAATAATAGGCTCAAATAACAATAACACTTTATGCGAAAATGATACGATGCAAGAACATAATTTCATAATCATATCTTACGGATGTACCCATGAGCCAAACTTAAAACGTGACAATACACAGGTAGCTACTCCTGCATAATTATCACATGAGATGGCGAATTGGCATACCCGTTATCCACCTCCTTATACTTAAATCCTAGGATCGATCCATACGCCTCCTAATAGCCTTATGTACCACACTTGTACTTAAGAGACGCCGTGAACTGATCTCTCCATCACGGGTGGAGCACATGATGTCGATGCCGCAACAACATGCTCGAGGGACACTCCACGAGAAGCGATACTCAGGGTATCAGAGTACAAATGATCTTATTCATATAACTTATAAAACTTATTTTCATAACAAAACGGAACATATTTTGGAACATGCGATAATGAGTATAACAACATAATACTATCGCATGACATGACAGCTAAATCAAATGATTAGAATAGGAATCGAACGGACTGTCAAATGAATCGATAATCAAAGACGTGAGGAGTTTTAAAAGATATATGAATTCAACTGGTTTATAACAATTGAATATCAAACAACAAAGAGTGGGGTAAAGATCCGTACCTTAATAACTCCAAAGTGAAGCTACCTTGTGCTAATATTTTAGATTTATACGGGCAGAGTTTAGACTACTGATTAGTCTTTTAACCTAATTTAAATAACATGCACACAAACTAGGTTAGTAACTTAATACAGCATTTACGATAACTCACGAGATCAAATTCTCACAACGAACGACAAAGTGCGATACTTAAACTCATTCATCGAATTAATGACGAACGACAAAGTATAACCCTAATGTGGGCAGCACTTAAACATCCATTGGATATATTGATCGATCGGACAATGAATCGTAATAGCGATCGAGTTATTACCCTGTTCTGCAGCACCCCGCTATACTAATTAGTGATTCGTGTGTGTTTTGAGAGTAATCGGATGATATCTCAACGCGTATTTGGAGTTTCTTCGTCGTTTTTGTGCCCAGAATCAAGTCCCAAGCCCCTGTATTTATAGTCGATTTTTGACATTGTCGCGGCCCGCGTGACCTTAAGCCTTTCCTTACGCGGCCCGCGTAACAATTTATTTTATGTATAGGGTTGCCACGTGTGGGACTAGCCTAGCTGAGTCGACAGATTCTTAATTTTCAACTTCGTCCGCAAGTTATTAAGATAATCGTCAAGTAGGGAATACCCCCCCCCCCCTGAGTTTTAGGGGCCCTAATCCTGATTCTGAAAATTCTGAAAATTCTAGGGTTTGCGCAGAATCACTTGGGTATCTTAATTAGGGTTTCTTAATAACTAAAATAAATAATAATAATAATAATGGTTTTAAATTTATGGTTATTACACTTACCGTCAACTGTCTAGTTCTCCCATAGACGAAGGAACTTCTTCCCAGCCTACCCCCTCGGGGTATTCAGCTGATACCGAAGAAGGGATTTTTGTATTCAAGGCGCAATGCGAGAAGCCATTCCCTACCAAAAAAGAGAGGATGGTTCAGTATGGGAGCTCACGAGCGTAGAAAAAAAATGAGAAAACTTCAGCAACAGCGAGCTTTAGCAGCCGCGAATAGGGAGATGAACGCCCAAACTCAAGACATACTCAATAGGATACTAGCCAACTTTCATATCCTAGCTACCACAGCCGCAGACCCGAACCTAGAACAACTCATAGCACCGCAGCCACTGCCGTTGTTCCCAACACAATCCATGGAAGTAGAAATTGACCCAGCTGACCAGATCCCACTACCTGCCTTAGACCCAGCCGAAATCCCAAGAATTCCAGCACCCCATCCCCCAGACTATGACCCATGGTTTGACGACCATAGGGACTACCAACAACGCTACCCACTAGAAGAGCCCGTACAAAACCCAGTAGCACCCTACCCAAACCTTGACCCTCTAGACCCATATTTTGATAATGATCAATACATACAGGAAATCCTAGAGAACCCATACCCACATGAGGAACCAATGCCACAATACCCTGACCCGATACCAGCAACCGCACCACCCATGGGCACTGAAAATGTGCAAGAACTTTGCACCTTTGGTGAGGAGTTGTTAGATGAGTGTGAACGGATAAGGCAAATAGGGGAGAGGCTCGTCTGGAAGTATGACGAGCGTAACATGCAATATTGGATGAACCCCTATCAGTAGTAGTAATAATAATAATAATAATAATAATATATATCTATATATGTGTGTGACTTGAAATATATATATATATATAATAACTACTGATGCATACTAGTATTGTATTTTAATTTCAATTTCCAGTTGTGGTTTGTATTAGACGCATATATATAAAATAGAGTAAAAATAGCAATGTACGACGATTTTGACCAATCTGTTTGTGTTGTGAGATTGTTTGCATTTAATATAGATTTGCAATATTAATACTTGGTAGTTGTTTACAATTCAGATGGCCAACGATGCAAATCGGGAAAGCCAGAATAATGATAATCAGATAAATAACAGTGCCATTCGACACATAGTATCCCAAGGAATTAGAGATGCTATGCCAGCTATCATCCAAAATGTTAGGGCAGCGGAAAATAATAATAAAAGTGATAATGGAAGTAAACGATCACATACTGAACCCAGTCACAGCGTAAATAATGGACCACTATTTCAATTGCCAATTCCAAAAAGAAGAAGAACCATGTCTTATGGTTGTTCTTACAAAGAATTCTGGTCTTGTAAACCAATAGAATTCTCAGGCAATGAAGGAGCCATTGCAGCTCTACGCTGGTTAGAAAAGACTGAAGTAGTATTAAAAATAAGCAAGTGCGCAGAGGAAGACAAAATCATGTTTGCTTCCAATCTGTTTAAGAATGCTGCTTTAGAATGGTGGAACACTATTCTCCAGTCTAGGGGAAGTGACAGAGTCTATAATATGGAATGGAATGAGTTTAAGAATATGGTTGAAAGGAAATTTTGTCCTCCTAATGAAAAGGAACATATAGCCAATAAATTCTTAAACCTTAGAATGACTGGAGTAGACTATAAGGGTTACACTACCATATTCTTCGAATATGCTAGAATAGTGCCAACCCTAGCTTCACCAGAACCAGTATTAATCTCCCGTTATATCTAGGGATTAATCAGTGAGGTTAGACATGTAGTCAAGGCAGCTTGATCACCAACCATAGAAGAAGCTGTAGAATTAGCAAATACCTTGACTGATGAATTGGTACGTACACATTAAGAAAACCAGAGGAGAAACCTAGTCTAGAAACTTACCCAGGAATTCCGCTACAGAAATTCCAACCGTGGAAAGAATGTAGGTTCTACTTCTGCACCTTATTGTAAGGCTTGCAAGAAGAAGCATTCAGGAAGATGCTCTACATACTGCAACTTCTGCAAGATACCAGGGCATAAAGATGAGGATTGTAGGAAGAAGCCCAGTAACGGAGTATGTTTCAATTGTGGAGAAAAAGGACATATCAGGCCGAATTGTCCGAAACTAGCTCAAGCCATGAACAACAAGACTACTAAGAATGCTAGGGCATTTGTTCTGACAGCCGAAGAGGCAAAGATGATTCCGGATATGATTGTCGGTACGTTTTTAGCTAATGATATTTTTGCTAAAGTATTATTTGACTCTGGTGCGAACCAAAGTTTTATTAATACTTCATTTTGCAAAATTCTCAACCAACCATTAACTAAACTCCAACAAGAATGTTTAGTAGAGACAACAAATAGAGAAACCATCAAGATTTCTGAAATCTTGCAGGGAGCAAGAATAGAAATTTTAAACCATAAGTTTATTGCTAATCTTTACCCAATGAATCTGGCTAGATTTGATATTGTATTAGGAATGGATTGATTAGTAGCCAATAAAGCCAGTATTCTGTTTGATCAAAGGTTAATCCAAATAAGTTCACCAAAGGGTGACAAGATCACAATCAAAGGAAATAAATAGTCTCGATCCGCAAAATTCATCGCTGTGATGAAAACTGCAAGTTGTGCAAGAAAAGGATCACTAGTGTATATGATTTCCATAATCATTAACACTAAAGGAAAAGAATTGAAAGATATTCCCGTAGTATCTCAATTTTCATATGTATTTCCAGAAGAATTACCAGGACTACCGCCAGACAGGGAAGTTGAATTCAGAATTCATCTGCTACCAGGAACTGCACCAAATGCCAAAGCACCTTACCGTTTGGCGCCAGCAGAAATGCAAGAACTGAAGAAACAACTAGATGAACTTTTGGAGAAAGGATTCGTACAGCCAAGTTCATCACCATTGGGAGCACCAATTCTGTTTATTAAGAAGAAGGACGGGTCAATGCGTATGTGCATTGATTATCGAGAACTGAATAAGGTCACGATTAAAAATCGGTACCCATTACCGAGAATCGATGATCTGTTTGATCAGTTGCTAGGAGCTCGATTTTTCTCAAAGATCGATTTACGCTCAGGATATCATCAATTAAAGGTACAGGAAGAGGACATTCCTAAGACCGTCTTCAGAACAAGGTATGGTCATTATGAATTTACTGTCATGCCATTTGGTCTAACCAACGCCCTAGCTGCATTTATGGACATGATGAACCGAATATGTAAGCCATATTTGGATAAATTCATAATTGTATTTATAGATGATATTCTAATTTACTCTAAGAGTAAAGATGAACATGCAGCGCATCTGCATACACTTTTAAATTTGTTGAGAAAAGAAAAGCTTTACGCTAAATTTTCGAAATGTGAATTTTGGTTAGAAGTGCAATTTCTTGGACATTTAGTTAATCACGAAGGAATTCATGTGGATTCCACAAAGATTGAGGCGATTACTAAATGGAAAGTCCCTGAATCACCAACGGAGGTTAGAAGCTTTCTAGGACTAGCCGGTTATTATAGAAGGTTTATTCGAGATTTTTCTAGAATAGCCATTCCCTTAACCAAGTTAACCTGTAAGTCTATTAAGTTTGAATGGGTACCAAAACAAGAAGAATCCTTTAGAATTCTTAAGCAAAGATTAACCAACGCACCCATACTAGCGTTATCAGAAGGAACTGAAGACTTTGAAGTCTATTGTGATGCTTCTAAGTTAGGTTATGAATGTGTGTTGATGCAACGTCAAAAGGTGATAACTTATGCTACTAGACAACTTAAGAATCATGAAGAAAACTATTCAACCCATGATTTAGAATTAGGAGCCATAAATTTTGCCCTTAAGATTTGGAGACACTATTTATATGGAAATAAATTTGTTGTCTTCACTGATCATAAGTATCATGAAAAGACAAAAAGAGTACGTTCTCTTAAATTAAATCTGCAGATAGATTTAAACGAGCAAATTAGAGCCGTACAAGAATCAGTAATCAAGGATGATACTGAAAAATTGAAAGGAATGATTAAGGAACTAGAACAAGGAACATATGGAATTTGGAGATTCCATAAGGAGAGGATGTGGATACCCAAACTAGGAAACCTACATCACCGAATATTAGACGAAGCCCATAAGTCTAAGTATACGATACATCCTGGAAGTGCTAAGGTGTATCAAGATTTAAGAAAGAATTTTTGGTGGATAGGAATGAAAAAGGATATAGCAGCTTATGTTGCCAAGTGTCTAACCTGTTCACAAGTTAAAATTGAGCATCAGAAACCCTCAAGATTATTACAGCCATTGGAAATGCCTGTATGGAAATGGGAATTGATAACAATGGACTTTGTTACCAAATTACCCAAGACCCGAAAAGGTAATGATACAATCTGGGTGATTGTAGATAGATTAACCAAGTCTGCACATTTTCTACCAATGAAGGAAACATTCAGTATGGAACAGTTAGCCAAGTTATATGTTAAAGAAATAGTTTCATTACATGGAATTCCTTTATCAATTGTTTCTGATAGAGATAGCCGTTTTACTTCTCATTTTTGGACCAGTTTCCAAAAAGCAATGGGAACCAAGCTAAATCTAAGCACAGCTTATCATCCTCAAACGGACGGACAAAGCAAAAGGACAATTCAGACGATGGAAGATATGCTTAGAGCTTGTGTAATTGATTTCGGAGGGAATTGGGATGATCATCTACCATTAATAGAATTTTCTTATAATAACAGCTATCATACCAGTATTAATGCTGCACCTTTCTAAGCACTTTATGGACGAAAGTGCTGAACTCCAGTTTGTTGGGCAGAGATTGGAGAAAAGCAATTGTCTGGACCTGAAATCGTACAAGAAACCACGGACAAGATTATTCAAGTCAAGGAACGACTGAAAGCAGCACGCGATCGACAAAAGAGTTATGCTGATAACCAGGCGAAAGCCATTGGAATTTCAAGTAGGAGATAAGGTGTTGTTAAAAGTTTCTCCTTGGAAAGGAGTGGTAAGATTCATCAAGAGGGAAAGCTAAGCTCCAGGTATGTTGGACCTTTTGAGATTATTAGAAGAATAGGACCTGTAGCTTATCAGTTACAACTGCCAGAGGAAATGGCAGGAATACATGATGTATTTCATGTATGTAATCTCAAAAAGTGCTTAGCCGATGAATCATTAGTAGTGCCTCTTAAGGATATAGAGGTAAATGAAAAACTTAAGTTCATAGAGAAGCCACTACAAATTGAAGACAGGAAAATCAAGAATCTCAAACACAAGAGATTAGTTCTGGTTAAAGTGAAATGGGATTCCAAGAGAGGACCAGAGTATACATGGGAGCTTGAATCAGAGATGCAGAGGAAATACCCACACCTGTTCCAGTAGACCTCGAGGACGAGTTCTAAAACAAGGTGGGGAGGATATAACAACCCTCCTAAAATTATTTCTGACACTCTTAAAATATTTAGAACACCTCTATACGTCCTAAAATACACCCCGCATACGTAAAATGGCCTTAAATACCTTTATTTTTATAAAAATTAAATAAAAACAAATTCTAATGGTCCCTGGCGGGCCGCGACAGCTCAAGACTAGGGCACACCCCCTGCTGCCACGTGTCAGGTGTTGTGTCGAAGTTATATGTATGACCGGACAAAGCTAGGCCCTATACACCCTACGTCGCGGGGCGCGAAGCCCCCTTGTATATCCTTCGCGGGCCGCGAGGAAGCCGAGATCAGCTCCTATAAATTGGGAGCATCGGCCTTCATTTTCCGATCACTCACACTCGAATTTTCTCTCTAATTTCTGAAGTATATGCATAATATTCGGGCATAATACCCCGGTTACGCATTAGATACGCTGCTCGATTGATCTAGTGCTCCGTAACGGCTGTCGAGGTTCTGCCCGACATAGTCGTTGGAATTCTGTCTCGGGGAGGGTATAACTAATGTAAATTGGGTTATTATACTAACGCGTGTGCATTGTTTAAATTTATAGATTATAACCAGGAAATCACAGGAAAAATACCTAAAGTAGCAATGTGAGTAATCTCCTTTTTGTGTAAACCTTTTTGCAAACTGTTTTTACAAAACCTCAAATGTTTTACATTATGATTAACAGTGATTGAGTATTTGTAAATTCTACAATTATCATCGGTATGTTGGGGTTTTGTATACAAAATTTATTACTACACTGTGAGTAGTAACATGACCACAAGTCGGGTTGACAGTACCGTGGGTGGTAATTAAAGTAAGAATTGGAAACAAATATAATTGTGAGATCACCCTCAATACTGTATAATGATAAAACCTGTTTTGATTAAACTGGGATTCACTCACCAGTATTTCCCACCGACAAAATTTTTTTAAACGCGTTTCAGGGAACAAAATGTGAAAGCCAAATAGAAGCTAGCTGGACAGCACTGAAGGCTTGGAAAATGTGGCTATAAAAGTTACCTAAATAAAGAAGATGTTTTATTTAAATAAAATTGGGTTTATCCTTATAAACATGTTTGTAATGGAAACTTGGGTTTTACCCATGTTTTTATTATTATAAAAATGTAGTATTTTACTCTGATAAAATATTTCCTAACTACGATCCTGATGTAAATTCCGCTGCCAAAATGACAAAACCGAATCTGAGCTCGCGGCCGCCCGTTCCCAGGAGATAGGGGCCAGGGATTGCGACAAATATCATTCAGAAAAAGTTAAAATAAGGTATTTTGTTTAATAGTAAGTATTCCAGCTTACAAACTGACATCAATGAAAGTTGGATTAGCTGCCCAAAACTGATGAACAAAAGAGCCTGCAAGATGAAAGTTGACCTGCTACAAAAGCATATGCAACCCAAAAAGGTTGGATAGGAAGCAGCCTGTGTATGAGCAAAAATGGCCTAATCCATATCCATCAAAAGTAAACTGGGTCAAATTTTGAATCAATCCATTAGGGCCTTTATTCAATAAACAAAAGAAATTGTGGGGCAGGTCATGTTATCACCTACAATCTAATCTAAAGAAGTACCGGTTTCTTAGACTTTGCAAGGTGTTTAGACCTTATAGATTCATGCAAACAGAAACAATATAGTTTTTGTAATACTGATTATAATATAAATAATTTTTATAAAACACGATAAAAAGTAGTCTGCTTTGTCGGCCCAGGGACGCTATTGCCTCAGAGCGCCTAACACTTTTTATAACAAAATTCAAGCATAAGTGATTACCAGAAGACCCCTGCTAAAAATCAAGAAAAAAATAAGTGATTGCAAAAATCACCAGTTTTGGCCCATATTTTAAAAATGAATCGTTTCAACTGAGTACCCAATCCACTAATCCGCGTATCATGCACCTCTTATAAACAAACAAAGATGAAAACAAACCAGAAAAGAATTGCATCAACAGTTGCTTCAGAGTAATGTTGGTTCCACTAATGTTGATTCTAGCAAAGTGCATCATATATGTCTCTTCGGAACTGAAAGACTTGTCTCCTACAGGCCTACAGCACCACAGTCGTATGGACCCTGTATTTAAAAAAATCGATTAATATAATAATGGTTATTTTCAATGGTAATCACATTTAAGTGCAACAAAAAGTGTATAGGTTTACAATAAAGGATGATGAATAGTACCTGTGGACAGGGTATAACCTTCTGTTTGCCAACCCAATGGCAACATCACATTTGGGTAGTCTTGTGCTAATTTCTTCACTAATATACAGCCGTTTGAGAAGCTATGATTAGCAATGATGACATCACAGCTGATGCCTGGAATTTTGCATAAAATTAGTAGGGACCAAGTGAGAAAGAGAGAGATAGTAAACCTTGTGACTGATCCTTGTCTCGAGCCATTGTGGTATATTCCAAAAAACACATATGGCTCGGCTCCCCATAAATATTTCAAGATAACAGATCCTTGAGTTACAAATATGAAGTGATAAGTGATATTATTATAGCTATTGTTATTTATCCTAATCAGTTCAGACAAAGATATCATTTTCCCTACAAAACGCATTACTTGCACTGAGTATGAAAATGTTGATGTTGAATTTAAGGTTACGTAGTGATGCAATAGCTTTCAAAATGAACAAACCAATTCCTTGCTTTGTCTAAAGATATAAGTATAAGTAAAAAAAATCATGAAAAATAAAATCCAGTTTTCACATAAGGATTGCAAGTATTCTAAATTATCCGCTGAAGTTAAAAGAGATGCATAGGAAAAAGCTGCAATAATCTTTAATTCGTAGTGTTTACCGTTTATCAATCGTCATGCTACGTCTGCATTGTCGAATTAAGCTTGTGGCAAGGAGGTAAAAAAATACCTGATAAAGGACAAAATCATAAATCTTCAACTTCTGATGCGAGATTAAATCATAATGAAAGTTAAACAATGCTAAAAAAAACACACTGAAAAGGAATCAATTTCAAATAGCCAATTATTTGTTTTTTTAACAATATCAAAAACCCCTAAAACACCTTATAATAATTTCCAAAGCTACTTCGATAGAGAACCATCCAGAAACAAAGATAATGCATTTGATGAACATTGAATGTTAATTTGTGGGTCATGATTTTAATTCTATTGTTTTAAACTTGAATTCTAAATAATAAAATGCCTTTGACTTTCATTTTTCGTTTTCCTTCACTTTTACAAGTATATCAAAAAGAGTTAATTTGGACTTCAAATTCCAAATTAATTGGACTTCAAGGTAATTTCATACGGATCTCAAATTTCTTTTCAAAACCTTTAACTGGACTTTAAATTGAAAAAAAAAAATTCAACCTTCTCTACCTGCCTTTCCATCTGAGGAAAGGTTTAAAACATCAAAATCAACCTTCTCAAATTAACAAAATATCATGAAGAATATCAAAATTCCATAGCCATAACTTCAAACTCTCAAACTCCACTTTAAATTTATCCATAAACCTAATTACCAGTTGTTCAGCTTTGTCAAATTAACAAAACCTCATGAACAATTTTCAATATTCCAAAACCTATTTTATATTAATCATACGCCAAAATTAATGATCCTTACAACATTTTACACTACAATTAATCATAATTAACCTAATTACAAGTTGTCCATGCACCAAACTTAAAACATCCAGAGTCAAATTAACAAAATATCATAAACAGATTTCAATAACCTAAAACACAACAAACTCAAAAAAGTCTGCAACGTCATCAACTCCTTCGAGATTCAATCCAGATGACGATGAGTCATCTCTGGTAGCCATTAACAAACAACGAATGAACTAAACCTGCAACTGTTACCAAATCAGAGATGATGAAACGACTAAAAGTTGAGAAAATGAGTATCGTGTTGTTCATTGCAACTGTTAAAAATCGTCGGAAAGTATAAGTTGGGGAAATAAGGTGTTTACCCCGTCACCGCCCACTGACCGGAGTAAGTTCATACATCGTCGCCATTGACAACCACCACATCAGCATCGTCGTCTCCATTAAACCCTAACCACAGTCACCATCTCCGGCTATATCCACCACCGTCGCTGATTACCATCAGAATCCAAACACCACCAATACTATTACACCCCATCATAATACCCTTGTATTCCGTCACTCCCATACAGTGTACCATCATCAACACTGTTAACCTTAATCACCAGCGCCTCCTCCATCATCCACAACTAATCACAACCACCGCGTTCTTTACAACAATCCGATCATTAGGGTTTCAGATCTCATATGATAATTTAGTGTATGAATGGAGAGGATTGACTTAGAGATTTGTCGACAAACTAGAATATAGAACTACATTTTAGGGTTTTTGATGTGAAGCAGTAGAAAGGAAAGAGGAAAGCGTGCGGTGTAAGAGAGAGAAAGTATTTTGATTCAATACTGAGAATAGGTTGAATTTGAATGAAATAATTATTTATAAAAAAAAGGAAAAATCTCACAAATTGACACATGGGATATGAAGAAGGCAGAAGTTGCCAAGTAGGAAAGAGATTATGGGGGTTGCTTGTGGTATTGGCAACTCAGCTCAAACACCTTTGCTTTATTATATTAGGAAGATTTCATAACATAACCCCTTTTCCTTTCCGTTCCCTCATGTTTACTTTTCACAAAAGTACTTGATCCATTTACGGAACTTGCACTTGGATTTGCATACTGCCAACGCATAGGTATGAGCGTGTTTTACTATTGGGCCACCTGAATGGGTAGGATGCATAGTTGTTTCCCTAGCTTCGACACGCTGTTAAGTATTCATGGATCTCGAATAGGCATGAGCATGTCGTACTACTAGGTCACCCGAATTGGGTGGGTGCATTGCTGTTTCCCTAACAACAACCCATTAACATTCATGGATTCAGAATACCCCTACATGCTCAAGTGCGTCGTATTCCACATTTACTTATACTAGTGTGGTTATGTTGCCGGCCTCACATGGTCTCAACACCTCCTCCACCTCACGGAGGTTTATAACCAGTATGACCATACAAACATATATCACGGGTTTGGAAAATAGCCGTGATAACTCACAATATACAACATGATAACTTACCTTAGTTGTAGTGTTTGTCCACGTTCTAGAAATAGAGCTTGGATTCATGGTCAAGGTTTAGGTAACCCTAAATTAGGTAATAGGTTGATATACTAGTGGCTGAGCTAGCCCATTAACTTAGGGGTATCCCAATTTTTTTTACCGTGCACTCGGTCAACTGCGACGATTTCAGCAGGGATGATCAACACTGGCTTCTGTTCGGCGTCTGATCGACGTTTGGTTTCCAATTGCCACCCATAATTAAAAGGTTTATTTTATTGTTTTGGATCTTGGGCTAAGTTTTGTCATTTACAAATTGGCCTCCTTTCAATTATTCTACAAGTTTTGGGTTGTAAATGGTTTGGGCTTATAAAAAAATTGGAATTTTAATAATATCAAACATCCTATTTTTGGTCAGGGATATCCTCGTTTATGTTTAGGGGTATCTTTTGTATAAAACCAGAAAAAAATATACTACGATACGGGGTTGAGCCGTATCCCGTGCTACCTCTTTTATAATACTAGTTCCGCCCCTGGATATACTCACTAGTCATCATAGTGGCTCGTATTGAGTAACGCTACCTTGCTTAAGCATGGGTGATCAGTCCATGCTAGGGGTGGGGTGTTCAGAATTCAATTAATTCGGATTCAAAAAATCCAAAATTTGACTCAATTCGATTATCAATAATTCGATTCAGTTATCAAGAATTCGAGTCCAATAAATCGGATATGAATGGAGCAAGAATTAGCCCAAAGGATGGATAAATCACATATAACTAGGCCTTTAAACGAACCGAACGAACACAAACATAGGCATGTTCGTGTTCATTCATTTAACTTTAACAGAACACAAACATATAATCGAACACTTTTTTTTGCTCATGTTCGTTCATTAAGAAATCATGCATGTTCGTGTTCGTTTATGTTCGTTCTTTTAAAGTCTATGTTTGTGATTTTGGATGAAATATATAAATTAGTGAATGAAGCCATTTATTATTGGTATTGAAAATATGATTTGAGATGGGATGAAAATTAGGGGTTTCATATAATCGAATAATAAATATCAATCCATTTGTATTTGAAAATTAGTTTGAGTTAATTCAATTTGAATCTAAGAACAAGAACAACCTAAGACTTGCAATATTTGACTTTGACTTTCAAAACCTGTTGCAAAGTTGAATTTCTCTTGGACATAATAACACAAATCTAAAAAACAGATCAGGGTTATCCAAAAAGTTCGCGGCTTGGAATTTGCTTGGATTTAGCGCGGAAATAACTCGCTCGATATGACTTAGTTTGAAAATGAGTCGTGCTAGCTCGACTCGGTTAGAAAGTGAGTCTAGCTCGGCTCGGCTTGTAACGAGCAAGATTGGCTCGGTTTGGCTTGTTTGCTAGCTTGGTTCGGATTATTTTACTTTTAATATATTTTCTTTTTATATACATGATAATATATCACAAAAAACTGATTATTGTTTACATGTATCTAGGAGTGTAATTGATATCTATAACATATTTGAATGTTGATTATCATGCTAATGAACTAATTGATATCTATAACATATTTGGGCCATTTTACCAGTTTAGTCCAAAGGTTTCATTTTTCGCCTGTGGGCATGGTTGTAAAAGTCCTGCCTACACTCCAAGTACTCCTCGAGTACTCGCTACAAGGTAGGTTGCCGAGGCCTGAGTATTGTTCGCCTAGGCCAATTACACCCCGAGTAATCTCCGCCTAGGCCGAGTACTTCCCGAGTACCCTCAAATCCGACTAGGAAGCGCCTAGCGACTTTTGCAACCATGTCTGTGGGGGTCCAAAAAGTTTTCACCGTTTCCATTTTAGTCTACTGGGTTAACTTCATCCATTTTTTCTGTTAACAAGAAGGGCAATTCGGTCATTTTATATGTAATTCTGTTAACTAGAAGGGCAATGCGGCCATATAAATGACAGAATTGCCCTTCTCAATAATAGAAAAAATGGATGAAGTTAACCCAGTGGAATAAAATGCCAACGGTGAAAGCTTTTTGGACCCGCATGCGAAAAATGAAACCTTTGGACTAAACTGGAAAAATGGCCCAAACCACAGGGACTAAATTGGCATTTAACACTTTTTAAATCTAGAACTTATTTTGTGTTGTTGAACTTGATTTTGTCTTTTAATGTATTAGGCTGAGCTTATTTTAGATATGTTCTTTTAAACTATTGAAAATATTCTAGACTACTGAATTTTGAAAGTTGTATATTAAGTTTTCTTTTCAAAATCGAGCCAAACTAAACCGAGGTGTGACATCTGTGCCTCATTGACCATCATACGAATACAAAACCAATGAAATATTGTGATTCATACTTAGGATTTGTATAAATATGTGTATCATTTGCACATATCAATTCTTGTTCAATTTCGAGCTTTAAATCGCTTTCTGGAAAGTTATACGAGAACTGATACATAAATGTAATCAGATTAATGCAACAAACACTCCGGAATAGTGACATAGGCTTAACATACCATAAATAACCTTTACATAACTTAGAAATAAGTTTTGGATGGTTTGGTGTGTCGAAAACAAGTTTATTCGCTCGTAGGGACTATTTACGTCGAACTGCGAAAGTATGCCGATTCGTATGGTAATGAACATTTCGGAACATGATCATAAGTTAAACATGCCCTAATTATCCTTTACATAGCTTAGAAATAGGCTTTGAGGTGTTTGGTGCGCAAAAATAAACTTATTTGATCAACAGGGACTAAAAGCGTCAAAAAGTGCATAAGTTTGCATTTACGCGCATATCTTACGTTCTGAACATATCCGGACATCCAAAAAAAAATTCATTATTAAAATATTTTATTTTAGTGATTGGAATGCTAAAATACCATTCGTCGCGCAATTTGGATCGTTTTTCGCGATCGTTCGAGTTTCATCGTAATTAACCGAACAACGTGATCGTACGACCAAACAAACCGACATCCGTGATATTTTCAAGCATATTTCATGTCCCCTATACTTAAACTTCATTATTGAGCCTTGAAAATGGGTTAACGGGGTTTAAACGCGTCAAAAACAGCTTAAACGTGATGCAGGGACCATTTCTGCCATTTTTTGAAAGATTCTGTATCTGGGGAGGGGTGGCGTCGTACCACAGCCTAAGGGCAGTGCCGTGGCGGTACGCGACAACTCTAAATTGATAGAATTTCCATTTTCAGCAACCAGCTTGATTCCTAGGGTCTTTTGTGCAACATTTGCAATACCTTGAGCTGGTTTTGGACTCCCCTAGTATACTAAATCAGTGGGTAACACTTGGATGGCCAAGATTGAAGCTCAAAACCCAAGAAATGATCCTAACAGTTCTTGACTTCCTATAAATAGAAGTGGGTTTTTGAGAGTTCATTGCTCATTTCCATTCAAAATTCTGATCTTGAAGCTATCCCTCTAGTTGAATGCTTCAAATCTTCTAGTTTTCTTTGTTCTTGATCAAGCTTGGACCCTTTGTAAGTCTCCTTCATGCTTGATTATGCATTTCAAGCATGAAAGTTAAACAGTGTTTGACTTTCTGCTTTGACCATAAATTTGTCAACACAAAGTTCATTTGAACTTTGCAACGTGAGCGTAATCACGATGGTTATAGTCCTTTGTAACTATACCTACTGATTACCACGTTGATTAGTCGAAGTGACGAGTCAAAGTTTCGGTCAAAATACGTGTTTATGCGTATTTAGCAACGAAACTATTTTTGGATATCAAAACCCTTTGTTTTGATATCAAACTTGTTTTCTAACTTAGTTAAACATGTTTAACTCGTCACTTTTAGTTTAGTGCTTATATAGGGTCGTAAGTCAAGCGGTCTTGACAACCGCTTAGACTTTCGAACCCGACCCGTTTGGTCGATCGTTAGGATCCGACCAAACATATTTTGTGACCATAGTTGTATAGGGAATAACCTTCCGAGGTTATACCTTATGGTCACTTAGTTTAATTAGTTGTATGATAGGTAGTTTATATGCCTTAGGTAAATGACCAAAATGCCCTTTTTGCGCATAATTTCATTTTAAGCATATGTAACTTAAATTTTGCCACATAAATTGATTATTTAACATGTTAGGGCATATAATACTTGTCATAGGACTAGTTAGGCTACTCGTTTGCGCTTTTGCGCAAATGACACGTTAAAGTAGCGTATCATAACGGGTCATAAGCACTTAGGATAAGTTCCAACTTAGTATGTAGGCTTTGTTAAACCATGTCATATGAGTTTCAATACTCATTTTGGTTTACGAAACCACATTCTATCCGATCTTCCGATTTAGGTCCAGTTTATTAACGTAGTTACCTATATTAGGTGCCGATTGATTCCATGATCCTTCTATGTAACACCCTTAAAAAGGTCGAACAGTATTTAAATAATTATCATAATAATTTTATATAAATCAGAGTTTACAAAAATCTTTTCGTATTTAAAACCATACACACTTGTGATAATACCAAATACATCCAAGATAATGCATAACCAGTTTTAAAGTCAACCCCTACTAGTCAACTAACAACTAGTTTAAAGGATCCAAAACGCAATTAACAAAAGTATATACAACATGTTTAAAGTTTAGACCAAATTAAGTTTAGTGCGGAAGCTTCAAAATACGTGTTCGGTTCTTGGAAAAGTGCTTGATCACCATCCGAGAGAAACTCATCCATACCTAAGGTCAAACACTAGAACATTAGTTTTGACATCACTACATTACATATAAACGATTTCTAACATTTCAAAATAACAAACAAAATACAAGTTTTCAGGATTCCACCGTAACTTACGGTGTCACCGTAAGTTACGGTAGACTCTGAACAACCCTGGTCTGCCGTAACATAGGAAACATTCACCGTAAGTCTTCAGACCTCCACCGTAAATTACGGTGGGACTGTAATTTACGGCAGGCCCTGCACTTTTGCTATTTAACAAATTTTCAACTTTAAAAGATCATAACTTTCTACTCGTTAGTCCGTTTTAACCGATTCTTTTTCTTACGAGTCCGTAATAAAATTACGGATTCAACCATATAAATTTTACATCGCGAAAACTGAGATACCGACTATTGGTTCACAATTTCCTTATTTTCATTATCCAACCCATTAGTGTAAGTGCATAGCACCTCTTTTCCATTTTTAAGACCTTATAGACATAATTACCCAATCACCCGGGCTCACCTACTTGGTGTATTCGCGCCAATTCCATGGCTTTGCGATTCCTTTAGGGCTAATACTTGTTTCTTCGGAATTCAAGCATTCCGTTTCAAACAACCCTTTTTCATTTAACATTTATTGTTTGACCCATATTATGGGTTCTTATACTTAGGTTAAAATCACCAAATCATTGGTATGGTACAATTCATCATTTAACGAGGTATAAGACTTTCAAGTCCCTACTCTCGTGATTCTTTTGAAAACATCATTTTGACCCGTTTGGCTATATAGTGAAAACCATCACTTTATTGACTAGCCAAACTATATACCAAATCTTTACTTTGACCCGTTTGATAGTCGAGTGTACTTCGCCACTTTAACAACGCATCAAACGCATCCATTTCACTACAACACCGTTCACACAACAAAACTAATTATTTACACATAATTTTAACGGGGCTAAAGCCACGTACCTTTAGAGCACACCTTTTCCGCGAGTATCACCTCTGGTGTGTCCACTTGACGTCCCGGATTCCTTGCCTAAAGAGTTCAATTCATAACAAGATTAGAACTCTTTCATAAGCTTTAACGCATTAATTCATAACATATGCAAATCTGCGTTTTTAGCAATCTTTAACATTTTACCCCTCATTTAGGCGTTTTATCAAACACCTTGCGGGTCAGATTTCTACATGATCTATACCAAGTTCATAACTTGAATTTATTACCCAAATCAACTTCAATTAGACAATATACACATTTTTTAACATCAACAATTTCAGAGATTAGCTCACAAATTTCAGTTTACACTAGAACAAGAGTCTTAATCCTAGTGTTTATCAAGTTTTACTAACTTACTAATCACCCACTATAGTGATTTTGATCCTTACAACTAACATGCAAGATTTTGAAAAGAATTCATCTAGGGTTTGTCCCTAGACTTCACATTACTTCTAATTTCATGTTTTACAACACATAATCAAGCTCAACCTTCGATTTCAATCACATGCAAGAATTTGAGTTGTATCAAAACAACCTAATTTGACATACCTTATGACCTCCTTGACGAGGAGATCACGATTCTATGTTCAGATTTCGATTACGACATGATTTGAGCCTTCAATTTGAGAGTTTAGTAGGATTTAGGGTTGTGAAAGTGTGGGTGTCGCCCCTGTGGTTTCTTGATCGACCAGAACTCCAAAAATGGAGTGTTTGGTTTTTGTTTTACTAATTATTAGTAATTTAAGTTTCAATTTTTGACAACCTAGGTCCCTCCACTCTTATTTAGTTTATATCTTTGACTTTTTAACTCATTCTTGTGTTACTACAAGACTTCTAACTAACTGGGTTATTTATCCTAGTTAGTTTATTCTTGTTTATTATACACTTTATAATTCTAGTATAAAGTTTTGAAATTTCGGGATGTTACAAGTCCACCCCCCTTAAAAAGGGTTTCATCCTCGAAACCGTAATACGTACCAAATAGTTTAGGGTAGAGCCGTTGCATCTCTTCTTCGGATTCCCATATGGTATCCGCACCCTTCCTGTGCTCCCATTTAACCTTCACTTGGTTAATTACTTTGTTCCTCAGACTCTTCTCTTTTTGATCTAAAATTGCAATTGGCCTCACAGCATACTTGAGGCTGTTATCCACCTCGATGTCATCATAGCAGATACAAGTAGTTTCGTCTGTTAAACATTTTCGGAGATGTGACACATGGAATGTGCTATGAATTCCACTCAACTCCTCGGGTAGTTCAAGGCGATACGCTACCTTACCAACCCGTTCAGTGATCCTGAATGGCCCAATGAACCTCGGACTCAACTTTCCTCTTTTCCTGAACCGTATGATTCCTTTCCACGGGGATACCTTCAGCATTACCTTATCGCCCACTTGAAACTCAATAGGCCTATTTCGCTTATCCGCATACGACTTTTGTCGATCCTGAGCTGCTTTTAGGTGAGCTAGGACCATATCGATTTTCTCATTCGTAGTTCGGATTATATCAGTAGGTGCTAATCCTCGTGGTCCCACTTCTCCCCAACACACCGGGGTTCGACACTTTCTACCATATAACATCTCATACGGGGCCATTTTAATGCTCGATTGATAGCTATTGTTATATGAAAATTCGACCAAGGGTAGGTGGACATCCCAACTACCCCCGAAGTCGATGATGCAAGCCCGCAACATATCTTCCAACGTTTGTATCGTTCTCTCACTTTGCCCATCTGTTTGCGGATGATAAGCAGTGCTAATGAACAGTTTAGTTCCCATTTGCTCTTGGAATTCGCGCCAGAATTTAGAGGCAAACCGAGTATCTCTGTCTGACACAATGGATATCGGCACTCCGTGACGTGCTATAATTTCATTGGTGTACACTTCCGACATCTTCTCGGATGTATAAGTCTCACGAATCGGAATGAAGTGAGCACTTTTTGTCAATCTATCCACGACTACCCATATAGCATCAAATCCGCGATTGGTTTTGGGAAATTTGGTTAACAAATCCATCGTGATTTGTTCCCATTTCCAAACTGGGATATCCAACGGTTGCAACTTACCGTATGGCTTTTGGTGCTCTGCTTTTACTTGTAAATAAGTCAAACACTTCTGTACATATTTCACAATATCCCTTTTCATTCCGGGCCACCAATAGTTTTGTTTTAAGTCATTATACATTTTGGTCGCCCCCAGATGAATTGAATAATGAGATTTATGGGCCTCGTCAAGAAGACGCACCTTGGCCCCACACGTATTTGGAACCCAAATTCTCCCAAATCGAGTTTTCAATCCTTGGTCATCATCCTCCAAGTCTTTTAGCTGCCCAACTATTCTTTCCTTTTTCACATTTTCTTCCTTGATTGCTTCAATTTGAGACTTTCGGATTTGTTCAAGCAAACCCGATGTCACAATTAGTTGCATCGATCGTACTCGAATAGGCGTATAATCTGTCTTTCGGCTCAACGCGTCTGCCACTACATTAGCCTTCCCGGGGTGGTAATGTATTTCACAATCAAAATCTTTGACAGTTTCTAACCACCGCCTCTGCCTCATATTTAATTCCTTCTGATTGAAGAAATACTTTAAGCTTTTGTGGTCGGTAAAGATAGTGCACTTCACCCCATACAAGTAATGCCTCCATATCTTCAAGGCAAACACCACTGCTGCCAACTCGAGGTCATGGGTAGGATATCTCTTCTCATGAGTTTTTAGCTGCCTCGAGGCATAGGCTATAACCTTGCCCCGCTGCATCAAAACGCAGCCAAGTCCCGAATGCGATGCATCTGAGTAAACTACCATATCCTCCGTTCCGTCCGGTAATGACAATACCGGAGCATGGGTCAATTTTTCCTTGAGCGTTTGAAACGCCCCTTCTTGATCCTCGCCCCAAATAAAATTTTCATTCTTACGGGTTAATTTAGTCAACGGCATAGAAATTTTGGAGAAATCTTGTATGAATCTCCGATAATAACCCGCAAGCCCCAAGAAGCTTCTGATTTCTGAAGGATTCTTTGGTGGAGTCCATCTTAACACCGCTTCTATCTTTGACGGATCCACTAACACCCTGTTTGGACTAATGATGTGCCCAAGAAATTGCACCTCTCGTAACCAGAAGGCACATTTTGAGAATTTTGCATACAATTTCTCTTTCCTGAGCGTCTCCAACACTTCACGCAAATGACTTGCGTGTTCTGCTTCATTCTTGGAGTATATCAAGATGTCATCTATGAACACTATCACTGACTTGTCTAGCATGGGTTTGCAAACCCGGTTCATGAGATCCATGAAAGCCGCGGGTGCATTGGTTAACCCAAAGGACATCACGAGAAACTCGTAATGTCCGTACCGTGTACGGAAAGCCGTTTTCGGTATATCTTCCTCCTTGACTTTCAACTGATGATACCCCGATCTGAGGTCGATTTTTGAGAACCAGCTTGCACCTTGTAATTGGTCAAATAGGTCATCAATTCTTGGAAGCGGATATCGATTCTTTACCGTGAGTTTGTTCAACTCCCGGTAATCAATGCACATACGCATGCTCCCGTCCTTCTTCCTCACGAATAATACTGGTGCGCCCCATGGAGACACACTAGGGCGGATAAACCCTTTGTCCAGTAGATCTTGAATTTGTGACATCAATTCTTGTAATTCTGATGGCGCGAGTCGATACGGCGCCTTGGCCACAGGTTTTGCGCCCGGAACCAATTCGATCCCAAACTCTACCTCCCGTACTGGCGGTATTCCCGGTAAATCTTCCGGAAATACATCAGCGTATTCACTTACCACTGGTACGTCTTCCATCTTTGGCGTCTCTTTATTAGGTTCATTTGCGTATATCATGAATGCTTTACATCCGCGCCTCATAAGTTTGTGGGCTTTTAGTATTGAGCACATAACGGGACTGCCCCCTTTTTCGCCATAAATGGTGACTTGCTTTCCACTTGGAGATGTCAACTGTATCTCCTTGCGGAAACATATCACCTTTGCATGATGTCGGGATAACCAATCCATCCCTACCACTACTTGAAATTCTCCCATTGACATAGGGATCAAGTCTATCAAATATTCCTCATCATCAACGCTTATTTTGCAATCTCGACATACATCACATACAAGAAAACTTTTGTTATCACCTATTTCTACCTCTAATGGCATAGGCAATTTTGTTAGTACAAAAGAAGGATGTCGAATAAATCCATGTGAAACAAAAGATTTATTCGCACCCGTATCAAATAACACATGTGCAGGAATTGAATTTATGGCAAATATACCTGAGACCACATCGGGCTCTGTTTTTGCCTCCATTGCTGTCAACTGGAAAGATCTCGCCTTTGCTCTTGGTGTCTCAGTATGTGTATTCTTGTCATCTTTCTTTCCAACCAACTCCGGGCACTCAGATTTCTTGTGACTCGGTTGGTAGCATTTGTAACACACCGACACCTTTCCCGGGCACAATGCAGCCGTGTGTCCCGTCTTCCCACATATAGGACACGGTTTGTCCTTGAACCAGCACTCACCTTTGTGCCCCTTTCCGCATATCTTGCAGTTTGATGACCCTCCTTTACCTTCTTGTTTCTTTGAGGATTCTGTTGTGCGCGCCTTTTTCGTTGGGCTTGGATTGACTATCTGAGCCCTTCTTTCTCCTCTTTCAATCTGTTTCTTCAACTCTATCTCTCGTTCCCGAGCAACGTTTATAATTTCGGTGAGAGTCTCATACTTTGAAGGAGTCATAAACTCCCTATACTCAGCGCTCAACATATTATAATAATAATATATTTTCTGCTCCTCATTCGTTATCAATTCATCACAAAACTTCATCTTATCCATGAATATTCCCGTGATTTTGTCAATAGATTCACCCTTGTGTCGAAGCTGCATGAATTCTTCCTTGATCTTGTTAATGACTGCCTTGGGACTGTGATGTTTAAGAAACGGCGTCTTAAACTCGTCCCATGTCATAGCTTTAGCCGCTTCGCTTCCAATTTCTTTCTTCTTGTTATCCCACCAGTCTTTCGCTTGACCCCTTAACTGACCCGTGCCATAAGCTACGTAGTCATCCGGATCACAATGAGTCCTTTCGAACACCCCATCCATATCGCTTAGCCACCGCTGACATATGATCGGGTCAACCTCCCCATTGTAAATGGGCGGTTTACACGCCATGAACTCTTTATAAGAACAAGATTTTCGTCCTCCCGACTTCTCCTTTGCTAAATTGGTATTATCCTCCAATTTCTTGATTCTTTCTTCCACCACTGATAATACCGTGGTTTGGATTTTGTCGATGAAACCCGACAAACTGTTTTCGATTGCTTTTCCTACCTCTTCAGCAATCACTTCTCTCGTTTGCTCGGTGACTCTTGGCACCGCATCATCATTACCTTTATCCGTCATCTTTAACTGAAATGTTTACATTAAGCGTTAAACATTTCACCTATGACGTATGATTTATTTACTTCAGTTTATTCAAGTTCATAACTTGTTTTCACCGTTCTTATTTAATGCACTTTCCGGGTTTGAGTGTGTTAACACGCTCTTCCCATGCATTTCTATTCATTACTTCTCTTCTTATACTTAGTAACTCTACTTAGAACAATTAACTCTTACCGGATGTTTGATCAAGCTTGAACCGAACACTTATTAACAACCTTGGGCTCTGATTACCAACTTGTAACACCCTTAAAAAGGTCGAACAGTATTTAAATAATTATCATAATAATTTTATATAAATCAGAGTTTACAAAAATCTTTTCGTATTTAAAACCATACACACTTGTGATAATACCAAATACATCCAAGATAATGCATAACCAGTTTTAAAGTCAACCCCTACTAGTCAACTAACAACTAGTTTAAAGGATCCAAAACGCAATTAACAAAAGTATATACAACATGTTTAAAGTTTAGACCAGATTAAGTTTAGTGCGGAAGCTTCAAAATACGTGTTCGGTTCTTGGCAAAGTGCTTGATCACCATCCGGGAGAAACTCATCCATACCTAAGGTCAAACACTAGAACATTAGTTTTGACATCACTACATTACATATAAACGATTTCTAACATTTCAAAATAACAAACAAAATACAAGTTTTCAGGATTCCACCGTAACTTACGGTGTCACCGTAAGTTACGGTAGACTCTGAACAACCCTGGTCTGCCGTAACACAGGAAACATTCACCGTAAGTCTTCAGACCTCCACCGTAAATTACGGTGGGACCGTAATTTACGGCAGGCCCTGCACTTTTGCTATTTAACAAATTTTCAACTTTAAAAGATCATAACTTTCTACTCGTTAGTCCGTTTTAACCGATTCTTTTTCCTACGAGTCCGTAATAAAATTACGGATTCAACCATATAAATTTTACATCGCGGAAACCGAGATACCGACTATTGGTTCACAATTTCCTTATTTTCATTATCCAACCCATTAGTGTAAGTGCATAGCACCTCTTTTCCATTTTTAAGACCTTATAGACATAATTACCCAATCACCCGGGCTCACCTACTTGGTGTATTCGCGCCAATTCCATGGCTTTGCGATTCCTTTAGGGCTAATACTTGTTTCTTCGGAATTCAAGCATTCCGTTTCAAACAACCCTTTTTCATTTAACATTTATTGTTTGACCCATATTATGGGTTCTTATACTTAGGTTAAAATCACCAAATCATTGGTATGGTACAATTCATCATTTAACGAGGTATAAGACTTTCAAGTCCCTACTCTCGTGATTCTTTTTAAAACATCATTTTGACCCGTTTGGCTATTTAGTGAAAACCATCACTTTATTGACTAGCCAAACTATATACCAAATCTTTACTTTGACCCGTTTGATGGTCGAGTGTACTTCGCCACTTTAACAACGCATCAAACGCATCCATTTCACTACAACACCGTTCACACAACAAAACTAATTATTTACACATAATTTTAACGGGGCTAAAGCCACGTACCTTTAGAGCACACCTTTTCCGCGAGTATCACCTCCGGCGTGTCCACTTGACGTCCCGGATTCCTTGCCTAAAGAGTTCAATTCATAACAAGATTAGAACTCTTTCATAAGCTTTAACGCATTAATTCATAACATATGCAAATCTGCGTTTTTAGCAATCTTTAACATTTTACCCCTCATTTAGGCGTTTTATCAAACACCTTGCGGGTCAGATTTCTACATGATCTATACCAAGTTCATAACTTGAATTTATTACCCAAATCAACAATTTCATAACTTCAATTAGATAATATACACATATTTTAACATCAACAATTTCAGAGATTAGCTCACAAATTTCAGTTTACACTAGAACAAGAGTCTTAATCCTAGTGTTTATCAAGTTTTACTAACTTACTAATCACCCACTATAGTGATTTTGATCCTTACAACTAACATGCAAGATTTTGACAAGAATTCATCTAGGGTTTGTCCCTAGACTTCACATTACTTCTAATTTCATGTTTTACAACACATAATCAAGCTCAACCTTCGATTTCAATCACATGCAAGAATTTGAGTTGTATCAAAACAACCTAATTTGACATACCTTATGACCTCCTTGACGAGGAGATCACGATTCTATGTTCAGATTTCGATTACGACATGATTTGAGCCTTCAATTTGAGAGTTTAGTAGGATTTAGGGTTGTGAAAGTGTGGGTGTCGCCCCTGTGGTTTCTTGATCGACCAGAACTCCAAAAATGGAGTGTTTGGTTTTTGTTTTACTAATTATTAGTAATTTAAGTTTCAATTTTTGACAACCTAGGTCCCTCCACTCTTATTTAGTTTATATCTTTGACTTTTTAACTCATTCTTGTGTTACTACAAGACTTCTAACTAACTGGGTTATTTATCCTAGTTAGTTTATTCTTGTTTATTATACACTTTATAATTCTAGTATAAAGTTTTGAAATTTCGGGATGTTACATTCTAGCATTGTTTGATTGTTATTTCAAGACTTCTAAGCAATATCAAGTGAGTACAAAGTCCCCTCTATAACATTTTTCAAATGTTTTGGGGTGATTCATATGTGCTAAACGAATTCGAGTTCTTAAAACGAATGCTATGGTTTATATTAAACTCTTTGAACCACTGGAACTATCTGAACTATGTGAATGATTTGATCTATTGAACCACTGGAGCTATTGATCTATGTGAACTATTTGAACCACTGGAGCTATTGAACTATGTGAACTATTGAACCATTGGAACTATTTGATCTATGTGAACTATTTGAACGATTGGAACTATTTGAACGATTGGAACTATTTGAACTATTGAATGATTGGGTTATGGTAAGTGATTAGATAACGGGGTGGGTGTAATGTGATAAAAGCATGGTGGATACGCCGCTGGTACTTCCTATGTATAAGTGCTTTTAACACATTACATGTCGTTCCGTTATCTAGATCACTTGGACGAATGTTTTCTAAACAAAGTTACACTACAAGGTTTACTTAAAGATATAAACCATACATTGTTTACTTTCAACAACGATTTACAATTTGGTTTACTTAAACAAATGTTTTGGGTTAAGATTCATGGCAACGAGACTTCATAAACTATAACCATCTCATTTTGAGCTGGTTATACATATTGCAATACCAAACTCTTTTCAATACAAGGTTTTCAAGTAACGACTCTTGTAGTCAAACGAGATATTGCAACATATAAACGAGCCATGAATCCGATACTCTCACAAAACCTATGTACTTGCCGGCATTTTTATGCTGACGTATTTTCACATATGTTTCAGGTACCATAGTTGATGATGTTTGATGATGATTATGATGCATGCTCATATAGGGACGGAGGAGGCCTTAGTGACTTAATAACAATGAAAGACAATTATTCATGTTTTGTTTCTGATTGCAATACAATGTATTAAACTTAATTCAATAAAACGAAACTTTAAATCCATGTATTATGAAACAATGATTCTGTTACGACACTCCCCGACGTTTCCGCTGTGGTTTGTTGTTTTAACGCGGTCGGGGTGTGACAGAAAAGTTGGTATCAGAGCTCATGGTTATAGGGAATTAGTTTATTAGTAATGCTTTGACCTAGACTATATTCTTCCTAGGACCCTAACACAAGATTCTTGTGTTTAGATCTAAAAACAATACCGTTGCCTATCTTTAGGCGACAACCACAACAAGAACGCGAATTATGAATCGGACTTGAAAACTAATCATCTCTTCTTAGATGATTTATTATAAGGTTTTGAACCTTCAAAATTTTCAAAATCTCGTCATAGTTTGGGTCTTATTAATGTGAACACGTGCAATCTGGAAGGGTGGATGCCTGTATCCCGAGTTTTCTGTCTAAGGCTAGAGTGTTCGTACAAATCCACATAATCGGACCAGTCACTCTTACCTGGGAACTCTTGGGGTGAGTTTCCACTTATAGGCTAAAGCATGTCTTCGCGATACATTATAAAGACATGTTTACTTTGTTTAGCCTCTATGCGTCGTTTGTTTGTTCGAGGTAACGAACGAATGATCGCCTTCCTTATGTTTCGTTGTTATCTTCGATACCTCTTTTGTTTCTCCAAATGTCAATCTCACTCGTTTCTCATGTTTCCTTGTTCTTTCTAGAATATGCCACCTAGACGTGATCCAGAACAGGATGCTGCCCTCGCAGCCACAATCGTTCACCAGATGGCTGCCGTGCTTCCGAACCTTATTACCCAGATAAACCAGGCGAATAACAATAACAATGCTCAGTGTAACTTCAAAACATTCAATTCAGCTAAGCCATCGAAATTTTCTGGGTCTCAAGGAGCAACCGCGCTCCTACAATGGTTCGAGAGCCTAGAAAGCACATTCAGACATGTTCAGTGTCCAAATGAGCGAAAGGTTGAATTCGCATTTAGTGTCTTTGAGAAACGAGCATTAACGTGGTGGAATGGTGTGATGAGAGATAGGGGTGCCAATGTGGCACTAGCTCAAACTTGGGAAGAGCTTAGAGCTCTAATGATGAAGGAATTCTGTCCTCATCTTGAAATCCTGGCACTGGAAAGGGAATTCGATGATCTTAAACAAGATAGTGGTGAGCATCGAGCCTACACGGACCGATATGAGGAGCTAAGTCTGTTATGCCCAACCAGGGTTACACCTTTGGAAAAGGCAATTGAAAAGTATATTGGTGGCCTCCCTGACTCAGTACAAGACATTGTTACTGGTAGCAACCCTACTACAGTTAGACAGGCCATTGAGCTATCCGCTACCCTGACTGAATCTCAGATCAGGAAAGGTAAACTTTTCCAAAAAGGCGACAAGAAATCAACCGATGAAACGAAACCAAAGGATAAGCCGACTGAATCCTCCAAGAAGTCAAAGAAGCGAAAGGCTTCTCAGAACTTCGCCGTGGTTGCTCAAAACGACCAAGCTGTCCCTAACCAACCAGCTCAACCCCCTGCTAAGAAGCCATACAACGGGACTTCACCCTTGTGCAACCAATGTAACCTTCATCATCATGCTAGTGTGAAATGCCGCAAATGCCTAAATTGTGGACTTATTGGTCATACAGCTAGGGTTTGCCGAGCTGTAGCTGCACCAAATCAAGCTGACAACAATCCTGCTCAAGCTCGTTTTCCACCAGGTTCTTGCTACAACTGTGGCGAGATGGGCCATTTCATAAATAATTGCCCAAAGCTTACTAATGCAAATCCAGCATGCGGATGAGCATTCGACTAACTGGAGGTCGACGCTGTTTTGAAACGATCGGAGTTTATGTATTATTTTCCTTTTGTAATCATAGAACAATGAAACAAATATTTTTGTTTATAAATAAATCTTTATTTGCATTACGATGTACAAAAACAAATGTGGTTACATGTATGAACGACATATCCCATACGATACCGATACCAAGGAACCGCATTCCTTGCAAGTCAAACTACTCTCAAAATTCTTCCATTTTGTGATCACTTGCGATCTCCACGAAAATCCTAAGTACTCGTCTCTTCTAAGAAACGAAGTACAAGGTGCAAGTTACAACTCGGTACGAAAACCCAAAGTACCACTTTAAATCCTTAAAAAGGATACCCAAGGGTACTCTCGTAAGCCCTTGATTGGTCTTACATATCAAATCTTCCCGACTTCACGATATTTTACACAGCATATGATTTCAAAAGATTATGCATGTTTTCAAAAACCTCATACATGTTTTCAAAATCATCTCATATGGTTTTAAAACATTTTATAAAAATGTTTGTCTAATACACTTAATACCTGATTTCAAAAGCATTACAAAAGGTTTTCAAAAACATTTTTTTAACGATCCAAGCATAGCTTTCAAAAACAATCCGCCCGTACGTTGTCTTAGCATACGTGGTATGCGATTTCCATAAACACTATACTTCGTATGTGGTCTTAGCATACTTAGTGCAAGGTTCCTAAACTTCTCTCGCTATGAATTCCAAATCCTTAGAGGATCTTCTTCATAATTAGATCCTCGTAGATGTTCAAAGCGCAGAATCAAAGTCCTTAATTTGATTCTTTGTGTGCTTTAATACGAATGTTACGATTCCTTGTAAACGAAATCGAATTCTTATAAGATCATCCTATCTTTACAGATAGATTCTTGAAGACCATTGACTGGATTCCTGGTGTACTTTGAATACCCATGTACAAATAAAAAACAAGTTAATAACAATTAATAACAAACTGATAACGAATTTATAACTAAGTGAACAATTATGTGCTTATGTGTTTATGTGTTGACCTAATCAAAGTTATCTCAAGATTGTTCAACAAATTCTATCCCCTACACATTATAAAATAAACTGTGCGGACTGTGCAAGGAATTACGTAATTATGGATGCATACATAATTATGGAATTTAGTGCACAGAAACCACAGCAAGTTTTGTCATGTATCAACATAAACAAGAAACAAAAGTTAACTCTATTCATTTCCATTTATGATGGAGTACCTGCTGAGGAAAAATGAACTAGCTATTCACTTTTCACTTCTGAAAGAAATACCCGCTGAGGGAAATGAATAATCTATTCATGAACCGCGTTCATTTTCATTTCTTATGAAGTACCCCCTGAGGAAAATGAATTATCCATTCATTTTCGCTTCTGAAAAATATCCACCGAGGAAAGTGAACAAATTCATTTTCATTTCTGATAAAGTGCCCACTGAGGAAAATAAACCATCCGTTTATTTTCGCTTTTGAAGAAATAACCACTGAGGAAAATGAATAAATTCATTCCATTTCTGACGAAGTACATACTGAGGAAAATGAATTGATCATTCATTTTCACTTCTAAAGAAATACCCACTGAGGGAATGAATAATTCCGCATCAATTTTGTCATTTCCATTTCTGACGAAGTACCCACTGCGAAAAATGAATCATCCATTCATTTTCACTTCTGAAGAAATATCCATAGGGAAATGAATATTCCTTGCGATAATCCTTCTTTTCTACTTCTGATGAAGTATCCACTGCGGAAAATGAATCATCTATTCATTTTTGCTTCTGAAGAAATAACCATTGAGAAATGAACAACTTATCCATCCCTTCATTTCCGTTTCTAACAAAAGTATCCATTAGAGAAAATGAATTATTCATTCAGTTCCACTTTTGAAGAAATACCCATTGGAAATGAATAACCCATTCATCTTTCATCTCCATATCTGACGAAGAATCCATTGGAGAAAATGAATCATCCATTCATTTTGGCTTCTGAAGAATATCCACTGGAGATATGAAATACAAATCCTTACAAGATCTTTCTGTCTTAATAGTTAGATTCTTAAGGGATACCCTCAGAACTACTGGTTAATTTGATTTTAATCATTAATCAAATCTCTCGTTCCCACTTCGAGCTTTATTTAAGAAAGCACCCACTAGGGAATGATAAAGTTATGCCTTACATGGAAATCTTTGATGGGTTACTCTATGCAAATAGATAACACCCTAGATTCCATGCAAGACAATTGTTTAACACAACGTTACAGACAAACTCCTACAAATAAATTTCGGGACGAAATTTTCTAAAGTAGGGGAGACTGTGACATCTATGCCTCATTGACCATCATACGAATACAAAACCAATGAAATATTGTGTTTCATACTTAGGATTTGTATAAATATGTGTATCATTTGCACATATCAATTCTTGTTTAATTTCGAGTTTAAATCGCTTTCTAGAAAGTTATACGCGAACTGATACATAAATGTAATTAGATTAACGCAAAAAACACTCCGTAATAGTGACATAGGCTTAACATACCTTAAATAACCTTTACATAACTTAGAAATAAGTTTTGGATGGTTTGGTGTGTCGAAAACAAGTTTATTCGCTCGCAGGGACTATTTGCGTCAAACTGTGAAAGTATGCCGATTCGTATGGTAACGAACATTCCGGAACATGATCATAAGTTAAACATGCGCTAAATATCCTTTACATAGCTTAGAAATAGGCTTTTAGGTGTTTGGTGCGCAAAAATAAAGTTATTTGATCAACAGGGACTAAAAGCGTCAAAAAGTGCATAAGTTTGCATTTACGCGCATATCTTACGTTCTGAACATATCCGGACATCCAAAAATTTTGAAATCATTAAAATATTTTATTTTAGTGGTTGGAATGCTAAAATACCATTCGTCGCGCAATTTGGATCGTTTTTCGCGTTCGTTCGAGTTTCATCGTAATTAACCAAACAACGTGATCGTACGACCAAACGAACCAACATCTGTGATATTTTCAAGCATATTTCATGTCCCATATACTTAAACTTCATTATTGAGCCTTGAAAATGGGTTAACGGGGTTTAAACGCGTCAAAAATAGCTTAAACGTGATGCAGGGACCATTTCTGCCATTTTTTGAAAGATTCTGTATCTGGGGAGGGGTAGCGTCGTGCCACAACCTAAGGGAAGTGCCGTGGCATCACGCGACGGCTCTAAATTGATAGAATTTCCATTTTCAGCAACCAGCTTGATTCCTAGGGTCTTTTATGCAACATTTGCAATACCTTGAGCTGGTTTTGCACTCCCCTAGTATACTAAATCAGTGGGTAACACTTGGATGGACAATATTGAAGCTTAAAACCCAAGAAACGATTCTAACGGTTCTTGACTTCCTAAATAGAAGTGGGTTTTTGAGAGTCGATAGCAAGACTCATGCTAAATTTTTGTTGGCGAGTCGATAGCAAGACTCATGCTAAATTTTTGTCGGCGAGTCGATAGCAAGACTCATGTCCCCACACTTTATGTGTGCGGGCCATTACCACGCCCCTTTGGATTCTGCTCCGTGTTGCCCGGAAGACCACCCGGAGGTCTCTCCGACAACATTTTTGCTAACTGGCCCACTTGATTCTCGACATTCTGAATGGAAGCCTTTTGACTCCGCATTTCTCCTTCGTTGACCAAGAACCGCTCCTCATGCTGCTGATATCGTTTCTCATTAATTTGATTAGCACTATTGGAGTTGTTCAGCAGTTGTGCCATCATTTCCTCTAGCTTTGCGTTGCTTTGAGAGGCGTGCGGCTGTGAACTGCTTCCTGAGCCTTGATTATGATATTGAGGCTGAAAGGATTGACCATGAGAATGTTGTGGCGCGGGAGCATGTTGAGCAAAACCGGGCGCGTTTTGGTTCCCAGAACCAGATTTCCACCCAAAGTTTGGGTGATTCCTCCACCCTGGATTGTACGTGTTGCTGTAGGGGTTATTTTGGGGCCTGTTTTGATTGCCCATGTAGTTCACCTCTTCGTGACCGGTAAACATAACACCCTGCTCACACGTACCTGGCACATGTGACACTCCACACTGGTCACATCCAGGGCCAACTTGCGCGGCTGATTGGGATTTATCGAATTTCGTCGCCAGAGCCGAGATTTGCGCAGTAATAGCTGTGTAATCGTCCACAGCGTGAGCTCCTGGGCGAGATGATGATGATGTAGCCCGACCTCTATCGCCTTCCCGACGCGAGCTGGATTTCAACGCAGCTTTCTCTATTATATCGTATGCTTCCGCCGGCGTCTTTGTTCCCAGATCGCCTCCTGCGTTAACATCTAATCGCTCCTGCGTGTTGTAGCTGAGCCCCTGATAGAATGTTAAAACCAGTTGCCTCTTGGAATAACCGTGATGTGGCACATCAATCAACAAATCCTTGAATCTCTCCCAAGCTGCATGCAACGATTCGCCCTCGTCCTGGCGAAATGAAGTAATCCGGTTCCGTAGCTTGTTCGTTTTCTCAGGTGGAAAGTATTTATGCATAAATTGCTCCGCCAACTGATTCCAGGTCCTGATGGACCCGGCTGGAAGTGACATAAGCCAAGCTCTGGCTTTGTCACGCAATGAAAACGGAAACAACCTCAACCGAATTGCATCCTCCGAAACATCCCTAATCTTGAATGTGGAGCAAACATGGAGGAAAGCCGCAATGTGTCTCCCGGGATCCTCGTGTTCACGCCCGTCGAACTGTACTGAATTCTGCACCATGTTAATAATACTAGATTTTATTTCAAATGAAGGTGCATCAATAGTAGGTCTAATAATACTGGGCTCCAAGCCCTCTCGTCCGGGCTGATTCGTTTCATTCAAAGGTGGATTATCGTCTGCCATGGTTGCGTTTCTTGCTGCCCCTGAACTTCCGGCTTCAGCGGGTACCACCTGCTCCTGCTCACCTGCTGCGAGAATCCGCCCAACTGCACGAGATTTCTCACGAAGACGTCTCCTCAGATCACGCTCGGGCTCGTCTGACGGCTCAATAGGATTGGGAGCGGGGGTATAGGACATTAACCTGCAAACGAAAATTCGACACGGTGAATATTTTATTACTTAAATAATTCTGCTTTGCTTTTTTTTTTCAGCTGAATAGAAGCAGAAAGTTATTATAAATGGGCTGAAAATTTTATAAAAATCCGAAAATGAGCCCGAAATTTTATAAAAAAATTCAACACAATAAATAAATGAATCGACTAATACAAAAATGGCTTTAGGGGCCGAAAACCCAAAGAATAAATAAATAAATAAATCCGGATCAAATAAATAAATGGAACAAAAATAACGCAAAAATGAATAAATCGAATAAAAACAAGAAATAATCACAAATAAATAAACAAATAAACAATCAAGAATTTATACACAAATATTAACAAGTATATACACCGATAACCAAATGACTCGGGTCGTTCCTAAAACTCGCCATGTCCCCGGCAACGGCGCCAAAAACTTGACGTGTGCGTATATATACATAATTTTTGCAATGAATTACACACGATTGGGTTTTAAATTTATAAAAGTGAGTATTACTTTTACATCAAAACACACACGAAAGAGGCAAGTGTACCCCGTCATATATGTAATAAAGTATCGGTAAGAACCAAGTATCGATCCAAGGAAATGGGCGGAGAATTAATACTAGACCTTTGTCACTAAACTACCGGTAAAAACATAGGTTTGGTTGATTTAAACTAAACTAAAGTAAACATAACCAAATACATAATAAAAACATAATATATAGTAGATAAAAAAGCCTTGCTAAATACACAACCACAGCATGTCAACTAAGTCAGTTTTGGCACTAGAAGCATTCGGTCAATTTTCCAATTTAAGACAATTAGTATCCCTTTCGGGAATCCTAACATGACAATCATTCGGAAAGCTAAAACGATAAACACACTTTAACCACCTAAAATTGTTCTTTAACGTGCAATTGATAAATGTCTATGAAAATCTCTTAAAAATAAGTTAGTCAGCCGTTAGGATTATTCTAACCTCACTTAAACAAGGAAAGCGACACCGATAAACACAATGCAACCACCGAGATAAGCATAATCTAGATTAAATCACAACCGAGTTCATTTTACAAATCTTACACAATAATTCACCAAGATAGCAATTTTGGCCTAAACTACTAACTAAGCTAACAAATCATGGCAAGAATTCATAACGACACCATCTAACCCGTTTAGGCCCTTACGTGACGGCAAGCTCTCTTGATTAACAATAATTACATTTTATTAAATCACTAACCATTTCTAGTATCATGATGCATACATTTAAACCAAGTTAAACTAGTTAACCAAATTCAAAGTTTACTAATACAAGATTAATTAAGCTTCATTTTTCAATTATCTTAACTAACCAAGCACCAATCATCCAACATAATTACTTATAATCAAGAATTCAATATCAATAACAAGGTTGCAAACTAATCATCAAAGATTAACATAGAAAATACTTCAAATGTCATTACAAACAAAGTTTAACAAACTAATGGTTATAATCTAGCAAGGGATTGTTGTGTTTTTTGCCCAAAGGCTACAATAATACATAAATCATAATCTAAGTACTTGAAAGATTAACAAAAACTTGGAAAGATTAGAAAATCAAACCATAAACAAGTACTAGACTAAGGATCCGGGTAGTAATCGAGCTAATCGAGACTTGAATCCGGGTGAAAGCTAATGCCTCCGGAGCCTGAAAATCGCCTGAGAGCTCTCCAAAAATCCAGAATATCGAGCAGAATGTTTCTGCTGTGTTTTTATACTTTTTGCTGTTGCATGGTCGTTCCAGGTATGGAACGACCGTTCACTTTATTCAATTATTGGAGATGGGTCACCATACCGCATACGTCATCGGATCGTTGACCAGATCAGAAATGGCACGACCGTTCCTGGTGTGGAACGGTCGTTCAGCTCCGGGCTTCATGTTGCACGCCAATTCGCACCTACCGTTCAGTTTCGAGACTCTGTTGATTCACCGGAGACGCACGGTCGTTCCTCAGATGGAACGACCGTTCTTCACCTAGTCGCTTGTTTCCCTGGAACGCCCAGCTGCACCGATCGTTCATTGCCGAGATGATCAGCGTTGTCGGAGATGCACGACCGTGCATCAGGTGGAACGGTTGTTCCACAGGCCCAGTTCAGAATCCTTAACAGAAAGTCCGCAGCTTTGTCGTTTTGTCCGGAAAGTCCTCGTTTTTGCTATCATCTTGTCTGGAATGCAGTTTTAGGCCTGTAAACACAAATGTAGATAAATAAGTATCCGAACGACGGTTTTACGGCCAAAAACGCATAAAATAGGGGTAAAACGGGGGACTAAAATATGTGTAAATTAGAGTGTATCAAATCTCCCCACACTTAAACCTTGCTTGTCCTCAAGCAAGCTAAACTAAAAAGCAATAAAAGACATAAACAAGAACGATAATTTACACACTATTTTATTGAAAACTAATATATAAACGGTTAGCCGGTTTGTCGAAAGACAACATCAAAAGATTCAAACCCAACAAGCATATGCAATTTAAAAAGCGACAACCAAAAAGCCGTGACTAAACATTTAATTGACTCACATGTTAATCTTCACCCAACTCACAATGTTCACACACACTCGGTTTTATTTATGAATCATACATAAAATGTGTATGCGTAAACACTCAACGCCTAGTCAATGAAATGTGCAATATCATAAGCTTGTCATAAGATCTCGTCTCCACCAACTAACATGCAAATAAGTGTAAATCAAGAGGTCTTTACGGGTTGTAACGTTAGGCTTGGGCGAAGGGTATGGAAGTGGACATTTAAAATGGCGAAAACGGTTAAAACTCGGTAGTAGCGTTTAACTAGCAACGAAATAGTACAACTATACATACAAACGCCTTAAAAAGGCGACTAAAGCGCAATCGAGCTTATCAACAAGATTTTTAACATTTAAGCATTCAAAATTGCTCGATTTCTATCAACTTCACCCTATTTTAGGGTGTTTTATTTTCTGTTTTTTTTTTTTTTTTAAACTATACAATGAAATATAAACACTAACAAGCTAGTTAAACTATTATTTTAACCGAGTTTCAACACTAAAAAGGTTTAAAAACATAAAAAGGCTAAATTTGGTTAAGTAGGCGATAATGTGGGTAAACAAAGGTGAACGGGAAGGCTCGACATGGTTAATCCTAAAGGGTAATATAAGGTGAACGGGAAGCACAACACAAAGAACAAGGTACACAACAAAGGGGTAATCTAAGTGCCTCTATCACGTTTACACAAATCCGCACGTTCATGGTCTTAACAAGCATACTAGTGACAAGTTCTAAATTGCACAAAACATCCGGCTCACTCCTATATCCGAAATGAACAAATATATAACAATCTAAGCTCAAATATGCTCACGTAACGGAAGGAATGGGTAAAAGTGTGAAAACTATCATGTAAGTCTTTCTTTGTTTGTCACGCTTTCCGGTTTCCTTTTTCAAAAAATATTTTGCTTTTCGAGTTTTTATCAAGTCCGATGCTTTCTAAAACATAACCAACCGGTTTATTTACCAACATATATACAAAATACAAGTATTTTTAAATGATTTTTCTGATTTTCTGTTTTTTTTTTTTTTTAATAATATGAGGACAAACAAAGTTAAGTTAACAAAGTTAACCCCCTCCCCACACTTGAACTTCGCATTGTCCCCAATGCGAGACCTGAAATATAGAGAAAGGGATAAAAAATACTCCCCTCAAGATGATGTTGGTGCCACGAGACTTCCGAACCTCTAACTGGTACGTGCTCCGGTCCAAGATCCGATAGATAAAATCTGCAAGTATGTCGTGTACACCCAAAATATAACAGAAAAAGAAAAACCAAACAACCATAATGTACATAAATGCTAACATCCAAACAAAACAGAAAGGAAATTGTCTGAAAATACATATCCGGGGTGTTTTAAATAAAAGTCAAAATAAACACCCAAATAAAAGTAAAGTACTGAAACATAAAACACCACCAAATGCTACCACTACCGCAAACTACTCATCATCGTCATCATGCCTCGTGCCAGATGGGCCCTGATCGCCATATCCAGGGGGGTTCCATGGTGGGAACTCCGGCGGGTGCTGAAAATAGTTGGGGTATGCGTGATGCATCTCCCCGAACAAATAAGAAAACCCCGTAGATACCCCCTGGTATAGAGTATCCTGGCGCTGCTCTAGTCGGTCATGTGTGGCCCGAAGCTCTGCCTGACTGGCTCTAATCTCGTGCTGGCTAGCCCGGATCTCATCAAAGTATGTACCATGCTGCTCCTGCGTGACACGCATGTCCTGGAACTGCTGGTAGAAAGTAGGCCAATCCTCATGCTGATGAAATGCATGATGCTGCGGTGAGTGTGGTGGTGTCGGTGGCTGTGGCTCGTGCTGCTCTCCCATCTCTTCGTCTTCGTCCTCATGTTCCTCCTCAGCTGGAGGTAACGGGTCCCATATCTCTCCATTCAAACCCCTCAACCTATCTCTCCCATCTAACTCAGCAATCACCCCCATGAATTTCAGAGACCGGATATCAACATGCACTCCCTCAGTGATCAAAGTGAGACCCCTAATCACCCCCGGCGTCATATATCGCTCATTGTACGCGATTTCGGTCACGTACTGACCGCCATGAATCTCACTATTCGGGGTCCGCCCCGAACACTTGACAAAGTACTCTGTCATTCGCGCGGCGAGGTTGATTGGTGCTTTGTCAACCAACGCATAAAGATAAAGCAAGTCAGGCGTGGGACAGTTACCCTGACTGTCCATGCGTCCGCATATAGAATGGCTGAATACGTGGTGCATCACTCGCACCAGAGGGTCTCGGAGTCGTGAAGCCTTTGACATCCGTGGGTTGTATGGGCCCCCAATAGCGTTACGTGCCCAGAATGCATCTCGCGCTGCATCATTAGGGAAGTTGAACCGGTCGTTGAAGACGTCGGGATCATCCATGTCCTCCCGCGTATAAATCCCAAGCCTCCGTCCTAAACGACCCACCGACCATGTATGCCATCGCCTACATAACCTGAAGGTTACCCGATTCTTGTAGCGGAAATCGGGCTCTGTATGTGCAACCGGCTTTTCATACTGATACGATGCGAAGAATTCGATTGTCAACTCCTGGTAAACCGGTTGGTTGCAACCGATCAAGTTTGCAAGCGTGCGGGTCATCATTTCATCTAGGCGATCATACTGGTTTAGTTCCCTCATGACCTCCCAATCTAACCAACGGGGCTCTCCAAACTGTTCCCGCCTCGCCCACAAGGCATCGCGCTTCGGTATGCATAAATTTTCTTTCTCGGTGTTGGGGTCAAATTGCAGGAAAGGGTGATCCATCTGTAATGGGGAATATTGTTAGGAAGACAGAAACAGGAGAAAAATGAGTTGAAAACAAGCGAGCAGCCAATTATGAAGCTACTGTCAAACTGTACTGGCAATATGGCACGGTCGTTCTCCGGGACGCACGGTCGTGCGTCACCGAGAACTAACAGGCCAGACAAGACGATATCGTGAATCAGCCGGCGAGGCACGACCGTTCCCCACGAGGAACGACCGTGCATCTCCGAATCTGCAGACTTCGACCCCTGAAGTTAGAACAATCAGATTTTGCAAAATTTCAACAAGTATTGGGTCAACAGGGGTCTGCAAATCAACCGGGTGTTCACGATACTTCGATTTAACAAGGGTTAGGGTTTCGATTTGTTTATGAAGAGAACCCTAAAAATTCCTTGAAAAATCGGAAGAAAACTACACTAGAAAGAAAGAAAACAAGAAATCTAACACTAGAGACATACCGTGCGAAGTTGGGTGTTTGATCGTGCGATATGGTGAAAAATCGCCCTGGAACGGTCTGCAACGGCTAGGGTTCGCGAATGATGGATTTTGCAGCAGATAATGGTATATATAGTGTGCAAAATGACCAAATTGCCCTCAGCCTGTCGCACGGTCGTTCCCCGGAATGGAACGGTCGTGCGTCACCGAGGTCGTTCAAAACCCACAGCCTGTTCTCGGAGATGCACCGAGGGTGCGATCTGCCGTTCCGGCTTGCTCGGAATTGCAGGGTCGTTCCACAGGTGGAACGATCGTGCATCAGCTGCAGATACAAAATTTCTGCAGAAGCTATTTCCAGCAACCGTTTCGGCCGTTTTTCGCCGTTTTTTCGATACACCAACTGTTCTAACAATATTACAATACAGAACCTTCGCCCGGTACGTACGGAAACTAAACAAACAAACGAAAACTACCTAACTAACCTAAATTACGCTAAAACTACAAAAACAAATAAAAGGACAATTTTGCCCTCATAGCGCCAAAGACGCTCCGGCTGCATTTTTGTCGGCGAGTCAGCAGCGTAGACTCATGCTAAATTTTTGTCGGCGAGTCGATAGCAAGACTCATGCTAAATTTTTGTCGGCGAGTCGATAGCAAGACTCATGTCCCCACACTTTATGTGTGCGGGCCATTACCATGCCCCTTCGGATTCTGCTCCGTGTTGCCCGGAAGACCACCCGGAGGTCTCTCCGACAACATTTTTGCTAACTGGCCCACTTGATTCTCGACATTCTGAATGGAAGCCTTTTGACTCCGCATTTCTCCTTCGTTGACCAAGAACCGCTCCTCATGCTGCTGATATCGTTTCTCATTAATTTGATTAGCACTATTGGAGTTGTTCAGCAGTTGTGCCATCATTTCCTCTAGCTTTGCGTTGCTTTGAGAGGCGTGCGACTGTGAACTGCTTCCTGAGCCTTGATTATGATATTGAGGCTGAAAGGATTGACCATGAGAATGTTGTGGCGCGGGAGCATGTTGAGCAAAACCGGGCGCGTTTTGGTTCCCAGAACCAGATTTCCACCCAAAGTTTGGGTGATTCCTCCACCCTGGATTGTACGTGTTGCTGTAGGGGTTATTTTGGGGCCTGTTTTGATTGCCCATGTAGTTCACCTCTTCGTGACCGGTAAACATAACACCCTGCTCACACGTACCTGGCACATGTGACACTCCACACTGGTCACATCCAGGGCCAACTTGCGCGGCTGATTGGGATTTATCGAATTTCGTCGCCAGAGCCGAGATTTGCGCAGTAATAGTTGTGTAATCGTCCACAGCGTGAGCTCCTGGGCGAGATGATGATGATGTAGCCCGACCTCTATCGCCTTCCCGACGCGAGCTGGATTTCAACGTAGCTTTCTCTATTATATCGTATGCTTCCGCCGGCGTCTTTGTTCCCAGATCGCCTCCTGCGTTAACATCTAATCGCTCCTGCGTGTTGTAGCTGAGCCCCTGATAGAATGTTAAAACCAGCTGCCTCTTGGAATAACCGTGATGTGGCACATCAATCAACAAATCCTTGAATCTCTCCCAAGCTGCATGCAACGATTCGCCCTCGTCCTGGCGAAATGAAGTAATCCGGTTCCGTAGCTTGTTCGTTTTCTCAGGTGGAAAGTGTTTATGCATAAATTGCTCCGCCAACTGATTCCAGGTCCTGATGGACCCGGCTGGAAGTGACATAAGCCAAGCTCTGGCTTTGTCACGCAATGAAAACGGAAACAACCTCAACCGAATTGCATCCTCCGAAACATCCCTAATCTTGAATGTGGAGCAAACATGGAGGAAAGCCGCAATGTGTCTCCCGGGATCCTCGTGTTCACGCCCGTCGAACTGTACTGAATTCTGCACCATGTTAATAATACTAGATTTTATTTCAAATGAAGGTGCATCAATAGTAGGTCTAATAATACTGGGCTCCAAGCCCTCTCGTCCGGGCTGATTCGTTTCATTCAAAGGTTGATTATCGTCTGCCATGGTTGCGTTTCTTGCTGCCCCTGAACTTCCGGCTTCAGCGGGTACCACCTGCTCCTGCTCACCTGCTGCGAGAATCCGCCCAACTGCACGAGATTTCTCACGAAGACGTCTCCTCAGATCACGCTCGGGCTCGTCTGACGGCTCAATAGGATTGGGAGCGGGGGTATAGGACATTAACCTGCAAACGAAAATTCGACACGGTGAATATTTTATTACTTAAATAATTCTGCTTTGCTTTTTTTTTTTCAGCTGAATAGAAGCAGAAAGTTATTATAAATGGGCTGAAAATTTTATAAAAATCCGAAAATGAGCCCGAAATTTTATAAAAAAATTCAACACAATAAATAAATGAATCGACTAATACAAAAATGGCTTTAGGGGCCGAAAACCCAAAGAATAAATAAATAAATAAATCCGGATCAAATAAATAAATGGAACAAAAATAACGCAAAAATGAATAAATCGAATAAAAACAAGAAATAATCACAAATAAATAAACAAATAAACAATCAAGAATTTATACACAAATATTAACAAGTATATACACCGATAACCAAATGACTCGGGTCGTTCCTAAAACTCGCCATGTCCCCGGCAACGGCGCCAAAAACTTGACGTGTGCGTATATATACATAATTTTTGCAATGAATTACACACGATTGGGTTTTAAATTTATAAAAGTGATTATTACTTTTACATCAAAACACACACGAAAGAGGCAAGTGTACCCCGTCATATATGTAATAAAGTATCGGTAAGAACCAAGTATCGATCCAAGGAAATGGGCGGAGAATTAATACTAGACCTTTGTCACTAAACTACCGGTAAAAACATAGGTTTGGTTGATTTAAACTAAACTAAAGTAAACATAACCAAATACATAATAAAAACATAATATATAGTAGATAAAAAAGCCTTGCTAAATACACAACCACAGCATGTCAACTAAGTCAGTTTTGGCACTAGAAGCATTCGGTCAATTTTCCAATTTAAGACAATTAGTATCTCTTTCGGGAATCCTAACATGACAATCATTCGGAAAGCTAAAACGATAAACACACTTTAACCACCTAAAATTGTTCTTTAACGTGCAATTGATAAATGTCTATGAAAATCTCTTAAAAATAAGTTAGTCAGCCGTTAGGATTATTCTAACCTCACTTAAACAAGGAAAGCGACACCGATAAACACAATGCAACCACCGAGATAAGCATAATCTAGATTAAATCACAACCGAGTTCATTTTACAAATCTTACACAATAATTCACCAAGATAGCAATTTTGGCCTAAACTACTAACTAAGCTAACAAATCATGGCAAGAATTCATAACGACACCATCTAACCCGTTTAGGCCCTTACGTGACGGCAAGCTCTCTTGATTAACAATAATTACATTTTATTAAATCACTAACCATTTCTAGTATCATGATGCATACATTTAAACCAAGTTAAAATAGTTAACCAAATTCAAAGTTTACTAATACAAGATTAATTAAGCTTCATTTTTCAATTATCTTAACTAACCAAGCACCAATCATCCAACATAATTACTTATAATCAAGAATTCAATATCAATAACAAGGTTGCAAACTAATCATCAAAGATTAACATAGAAAATACTTCAAATGTCATTACAAACAAAGTTTAACAAACTAATGGTTATAATCTAGCAAGGGATTGTTGTGTTTTTTGCCCAAAGGCTACAATAATACATAAATCATAATCTAAGTACTTGAAAGATTAACAAAAACTTGGAAAGATTAGAAAATCAAACCATAAACAAGTACTAGACTAAGGATCCGGGTAGTAATCGAGCTAATCGAGACAATGTGGCTTGAATCCGGGTGAAAGCTAATGCCTCCGGAGCCTGAAAATCGCCTGAGAGCTCTCCAAAAATCCAGAATATCGAGCAGAATGTTTCTGCTGTGTTTTTATACTTTTTGCTGTTGCACGGTCGTTCCAGGTATGGAACGACCGTTCACTTTATTCAATTATTGGAGATGGGTCACCATACCGCATACGTCATCAGATCGTTGACCCGATCTGAAATGGCACGACCGTTCCTGGTGTGGAACGGTCGTTCAGTTCCGGGCTTCATGTTGCACGCCAAGTCGCACCTACCGTTCAGTTCCGAGACTCTGTTGATTCACCGGAGACGCACGGTCGTTCCTCAGATGGAACGACCGTTCTTCACCTAGTCGCTTGTTTCCCTGGAACGCCCAGCTGCACCGATCGTTCATTGCCGAGATGATCAGCGTTGTCGGAGATGCACGACCGTGCATCAGGTGGAACGGTCGTTCCACAGGCCCAGTTCAGAATCCTTAACAGAAAGTCCGCAGCTTTGTCGTTTTGTCCGGAAAGTCCTCATTTTTGCTATCATCTTGTCTGGAATGCAGTTTTAGGCCTGTAAACACAAATGTAGATAAATAAGTATCCGAACGACGGTTTTACGGCCAAAAACGCATAAAATAGGGGTAAAACGGGGGACTAAAATATGTGTAAATTAGAGTGTATCAGCTGCCGTGCTTCCGAACCTTATTACCCAGATAAACCAGGCGAATAACAATAACAATGCTCAGTGTAACTTCTAAACATTCAATTCAGCTAAGCCATCGAAATTTTCTGGGTCTCAAGGAGCAACCGCGCTCCTACAATGGTTCGAGAGCCTAGAAAGCACATTCAGACATGTTCAGTGTCCAAATGAGCGAAAGGTTGAATTTGCATTTAGTGGCTTTGAGAAACGAGCATTAACGTGGTGGAATGGTGTGATGAGAGATAGGGGTGCCAATGTGGCACTGGCTCAAACTTGGGAAGAGCTTAGAGCTCTAATGATGAAGGAATTCTGTCCTCGTCTTGAAATCCTGGCACTGGAAAGGGAATTCGATGATCTTAAACAAGATAGTGGTGAGCATCGAGCCTACACGGACCGATATGAGGAGCTAAGTCTGTTATGCCCAACCAGGGTTACACCTTTGGAAAAGGCAATTGAAAAGTATATTGATGGCCTCCCTGACTCAGTACAAGACATTGTTACTGGTAGCAACCCTACTACAGTTAGACAGGCCATTGAGCTATCCGCTACCCTGACTGAATCTCAGATCAGGAAAGGTAAACTTTTCCAAAAAGGCGACAAGAAATCAACCGATGAAACGAAACCAAAGGATAAGCCGACTGAATCCTCCAAGAAGTCAAAGAAGCGAAAGGCTTCTCAGAACTTCGCCGTGGTTGCTCAAAACGACCAAGCTGTCCCTAACCAACCAGCTCAACCCCCTGCTAAGAAGCCATACAACGGGACTTCACCCTTGTGCAACCAATGTAACCTTCATCATCATGCTAGTGTGAAATGCCGCAAATGCCTAAATTGTGGACTTATTGGTCATACAGCTAGGGTTTGCCAAGCTGTAGCTGCACCAAATCAAGCTGACAACAATCCTGCTCAAGCTCGTTTTCCACCAGGTTCTTGCTACAACTGTGGCGAGATGGGCCATTTCATAAATAATTGCCCAAAGCTTACTAATGCAAATCCAGCATGCGGATGAGCATTCGACTAACTGGAGGTCGACGCTGTTTTGAAACGATCGGAGTTTATGTATTATTTTCCTTTTGTAATCATAGAACAATGAAACAAATATTTTTGTTTATAAATAAATCTTTATTTGCATTACGATGTACAAAAACAAATGTGGTTACATGTATGAACGACATATCCCATACGATACCGATACCAAGGAACCGCATTCCTTGCAAGTCAAACTACTCTCAAAATTCTTCCATTTTGTGATCACTTGCGATCTCCACGAAAATCCTAAGTACTCGTCTCTTCTAAGAAACGAAGTACAAGGTGCAAGTTACAACTCGGTATGAAAACCCAAAGTACCACTTTAAATCCTTAAAAAGGATACCCAAGGGTACTCTCGTAAGCCCTTGATTGGTCTTACATATCATATCTTCCCGACTTCACGATATTTTACACAACATATGATTTCAAAAGATTATGCATGTTTTCAAAAACCTCATACATGTTTTCAAAATCATCTCATATGGTTTTAAAACATTTTATAAAAATGTTTGTCTAATACACTTAATACCTGATTTCAAAAGCATTACAAAAGGTTTTCAAAAACATTTTTTTAACGATCCAAGCATAGCTTTCAAAAACAATCCGCCCGTACGTTGTCTTAGCATACGTGGTATGCGATTTCCATAAACACTATACTTCGTATGTGGTCTTAGCATACTTAGTGCAAGGTTCCTAAACTTCTCTCGCTACGAATTCCAAATCCTTAGAGGATCTTCTTCATAATTAGATCCTCGTAGATGTTCAAAGCGCAGAATCAAAGTCCTTAATTTGATTCTTTGTGTGCTTTAATACGAATGTTACGATTCCTTGTAAACGAAATCGAATTCTTATAAGATCATCCTATCTTTACAGATAGATTCTTGAAGACCATTGACTGGATTCCTGGTGTACTTTGAATACCCATGTACAAATAAAAAACAAGTTAATAACAATTAATAACAAACTGATAACGAATTTATAACTAAGTGAACAATTATGTGCTTATGTGTTTATGTGTTGACCTAATCAAAGTTATCTCAAGATTGTTCAACAAATTCTATCCCCTACACATTATAAAATAAACTGTGCGGACTGTGCAAGGAATTACGTAATTATGGATGCATACATAATTATGGAATTTAGTGCACAGAAACCACAGCAAGTTTTGTCATGTATCAACATAAACAAGAAACAAAAGTTAACTCTATTCATTTCCATTTATGATGGAGTACCCGCTGAGGAAAAATGAACTAGCTATTCACTTTTCACTTCTGAAAGAAATACCCGCTGAGGGAAATGAATAATCTATTCATGAACCGCGTTCATTTTCATTTCTTATGAAGTACCCCCTGAGGAAAATGAATTATCCATTCATTTTCGCTTCTGAAAAATATCCACCGAGGAAAGTGAACAAATTCATTTTCATTTCTGATAAAGTGCCCACTGAGGAAAATAAACCATCCGTTTATTTTCTCTTTTGAAGAAATAACCACTGAGGAAAATGAATAAATTCATTCCATTTCTGACGAAGTACATACTGAGGAAAATGAATTGATCATTCATTTTCACTTCTAAAGAAATACCCACTGAGGGAATGAATAATTCCGCATCAATTTTGTCATTTCCATTTCTGACGAAGTACCCACTGCGAAAAATGAATCATCCATTCATTTTCACTTCTGAAGAAATATCCATAGGGAAATGAATATTCCTTGTGATAATCCTTCTTTTCTACTTCTGATGAAGTATCCACTGCGGAAAATAATGAATAACCCATTCATCTTTCATCTCCATATCTGACGAAGAATCCATTGGAGAAAATGAATCATCCATTCATTTTGGCTTCTGAAGAATATCCACTGGAGATATGAAATACAAATCCTTACAAGATCTTTCTGTCTTAATAGTTAGATTCTTAAGGGATACCCTCAGAACTACTGGTTAATTTGATTTTAATCATTAATCAAATCTCTCGTTCCCACTTCGAGCTTTATTTAAGAAAGCACCCACTAGGGAATGATAAAGTTATGCCTTACATGGAAATCTTTGATGGGTTACTCTATGCAAATAGATAACACCCTAGATTCCATGCAAGACAATTGTTTAACACAACGTTACAGACAAACTCCTACAAATAAATTTCGGGACGAAATTTTCTAAAGTAGGGGAGACTGTGACATCTATGCCTCATTGACCATCATACGAATACAAAACCAATGAAATATTGTGTTTCATACTTAGGATTTGTATAAATATGTGTATCATTTGCACATATCAATTCTTGTTTAATTTCGAGTTTAAATCGCTTTCTGGAAAGTTATACGCGAACTGATACATAAATGTAATTAGATTAACGCAACAAACACTCCGTAATAGTGACATAGGCTTAACATACCTTAAATAACCTTTACATAACTTAGAAATAAGTTTTGGATGGTTTGGTGTGTCGAAAACAAGTTTATTCGCTCGCAGGGACTATTTGCGTCAAACTGTGAAAGTATGCCGATTCGTATGGTAACGAACATTCCGGAACATGATCATAAGTTAAACATGCGCTAAATATCCTTTACATAGCTTAGAAATAGGCTTTTAGGTGTTTGGTGCGCAAAAATAAAGTTATTTGATCAACAGGGACTAAAAGCGTCAAAAAGTGCATAAGTTTGCATTTACGCGCATATCTTACGTTCTGAACATATCCGGACATCCAAAAATTTTGTAATCATTAAAATATTTTATTTTAGTGGTTGGAATGCTAAAATACCATTCGTCGCGCAATTTGGATCGTTTTTCGCGTTCGTTCGAGTTTCATCGTAATTAACTGAACAACGTGATCGTACGACCAAACGAACCGACATCTGTGATATTTTCAAGAATATTTCATGTCCCATATACTTAAACTTCATTATTAAGCCTTGAAAATGGGTTAACGGGGTTTAAACGCGTCAAAAATAGCTTAAACGTGATGCAGGGACCATTTCTGCCATTTTTTGAAAGATTCTGTATCTGGGGAGGGGTGGCGTCGTGCCACAACCTAAGGGAAGTGCCGTGGCAGCACGCGACGGCTCTAAATTGATAGAATTTCCATTTTCAGCAACCAGCTTGATTCCTAGGGTCTTTTATGCAACATTTGCAATACCTTGAGCTGGTTTTGCACTCCCCTAGTATACTAAATCAGTGGGTAACACTTGGATGGCCAATATTGAAGCTTAAAACCCAAGAAACAATTCTAACGGTTCTTGACTTCCTAAATAGAAGTGGGTTTTTGAGAGTTCATTGCTCATTTCCATTCAAAATTCTGATCTTGAAGCTATCCCTCTGGTTGAATGCTTCAAATCTTCTAGTTTTCTTTGTTCTTGATCAAGCTTGGACCCTTTGTAAGTCTCCTTCATGCTTGATTATGCATTTCAAGCATGAAAATCAAACAGTGTTTGACTTTCTGCTTTGACCATAAATTGGTCAACACAAAGTTCATTTGAACTTTGCAACGTGAGCGTAATCACGATGGTTATAGTCATTTGTTACTATACCTACTGATTACCACGTTGATTAGTCGAAGTGACGAGTCAAAGTTTCGGTCAAAATACGTGTTTATGCGTATTTTGCAACGAAACTATTTTTGGATATCAAAACCCTTTGTTTTGATATCAAACTTGTTTTCTAACTTAGTTAAACATGTTTCAACATGTTTAACTCATCACTTTTAGTTTAGTGCTTATATAGGGTCGTAAGTCAAGCGGTCTTGACAACCGCTTAGACGTTCGAACCCGACCCGTTTGGTCGATCGTTAGGATCCGACCAAACATATTTTGTGACCATAGTTGTATAGGGAATAACCTTCCGAGGTTATACCTTACGGTCACTTAGTTTAATTAGTTGTATGATATGTAGTTTATATACCTTAGGTAAATGACCAAAATGCCCTTTTTGCGCATAATTTCATTTTAAGCATATGTAACTTAAATTTTGCCACATAAACTGATTATTTAACATGTTAGGGCATATAATACTTGTCATAGGACTAGTTAGGCTACTCGTTTGCGCTTTTAAGCAAATGACACGTTAAAGTAGCGTAAGCTACTTAAACGGGTCATAACGGGTCATAAGCACTTAGGATAAGTTCCGACTTATTATGTAGGCTTTGCTAAACCATGTCATATGAGTTCCAATACTCATTTTGGTTTACGAAACCACATTCTATCCGATCTTCCGATTTAGGTCCAGTTTATTAACGTAGTTACCTATATTAGGTGCCGATTGATTCCGTGATCCTTCTAGCATTGTTTGATTGTTATTTCAAGACTTCTAAGCAATATCAATTGAGTATATAGTCCCCTCTTTTATGTTTTTCAAATTTTTTGGGGTGATTCATATGTGCTAAACGATTTCGAGTTCTTAAAACGAATGCTATGGTTTATATTGAACTATTTGAACCACTGGAACTATCTGAACTATGTGAATGATTTGATCTATTGAACCACTGGAGCTATTGATCTATGTGAACTATTTAAACCACTGGAGCTACTGAACTATGTGAACTATTGAACCATTGGAACTATTTGATCTATGTGAACTATTTGAACTATTTGAACGATTGGAACTATTTGAACTATTGAATGATTGGGTTATGGTAAGTGATTAGGTAACGGGGTGGGTGTAATGTGATAAAAGCATGGTGGATACGCCGCTGGTACTTCCTATATATAAGTGCTTTTAAAACATTACATGTCGTTGCGTTATCTAGATCACCTGGACGAATGTTTTCTAAACAAAGTTACACTACAAGGTTTACTTAAAGATATAAACCATACATTGTTTACTTTCAATAACGATTTACAATTTGGTTTACTTAAACAAATGTTTTGGGTTAAGATTCATGGCAACGAGACTTCATAAACTATAACCATCTCATTTTGAGCTGGTTATTCATATTGCAATACCAAACTCTTTTCAATACAAGGTTTTCAAGTAACGAATCTTGTAGTCAAACGAGATATTGCAACATATAAACGAGCCATGAATCCGATACTCTCAAAAAACCTATGTACGCGCCGGCATTTTTATGCTGACGTATTTTCACATATGTTTCAGGTACCATAGTTGATGGTGTTTGATGATGATTATGATGCATGCTCACATAGGAATGGACGAGGCCTTAGTGACTTAATAACAATGAAAGACAATTATTCATGTTTTGTTTCTGATTGCAATACAATGTAATAAACTTAATTCAATAAAACGAAAATTCAAATCCATGTGTTGTGAAACAATGATTCTGTTACGACACTCCCCGACGTTTTCGCCGCGGTTTGTTGTTTTAACGCTGTCGGGGTGTGACACGAGGTAAGCCAACTCAATTTAAAACCAAGCAGAGTCTGAGCTTAGTTTCAAATCCGAGCCGAGCCGAGCCAGGTCGTTTTATAATCGAGCCAAACACAAGTTTTTCCTGGCTCGGCTTGGCTCGTGAAAACCTCTAATACAGCCCAAACAATAATTATATAAAGGACTCGTATCTTAGATTCAAGCAATGTGACTTGGTGCGGCACAACTCCAACAATCTGACCAAAAAACTAATTACACAAAGTGATCTTTTAAGGCGTCCTATTTTTGATACAAGGAATCTGATATGATGTGAGATATTTCTAATGTTCTCCTAAGGTTTTCTGAATAAAAAAGCTGTTAGGATGATATCATTAATATCTAACTTTTTTTGAACGTTCAACAAATCTTGGTCACCTGGATACACCCACTGGCAAAAACTCAACAGACCACGCATGCCCGCGATCGCAGACATTGCTAGTAAGCCGGCCCGTCACGAATTCCAAAGGATACATAAAGAAGTATCAGATGCTGCAAAGGTATTTTCTTGTATATTGGAGTGTTAATCCAAATCATACATATACACCTCTATTTATAGCACACAATACAACTAACTACCAATCTACCTAACACTCTTAACTAATCCAACTATCATAACTACCTCTATACAACTATAACATGTATATACACTCTAATATGTCTCCTCAAGCTAAACGGGGAGCATCCACGTGAAACTTGGAACTCAAATTGTCAAAATGAACACCGGATAATCCTTTGGTCAAGTAGAAACATGAAGAAAAACATGATCAGGAAATTGATGTGGCTGTCGTGTAAGATCATGAGATCGTGTAACCATTGTATGAGTCGGAACATGAGGAGGATGAGAAGAAGAAACAACAGGTGAGGAAATAACAGGAGATGGTGAAGAAGGAATAATATGAGGAGATGAAGAGGAATGAGAAGAAATCAGAAGCGTAGAAAGAGCAATGAAGAAATTAACAGAATCTAAAGAAGCTGTTGGAGTAATAGAACTCCCTGGAATGTCAAAAATCGACTCATGGAATCGAACATGATGAGAAGTATATATACGAGATGCATGGGGATCATAACAGGGATAACCAAGATGAGATAGAGCGTAACCAACAAAAATACATAGAGTAGACTTGCGTGAAAGTTTATCCGCTCGAGTATCACATAGAAATGGATTGCACAAACACCCAAAGGTACGAAGAAGAGAGTAATCGGGCGAGAACCAAATAAGACCTCGTAAGGAGATGAGTGATGAAGAACCGGTGATGGTAACCGATTAATAAGGAAGGTAGCAGTGGCATATGAATCATACTAGAATTTCTTTAGTAAAGCTCGAGTTACCTTAGAAAGATGGTGGTTTTTTTCGCTCAGCAACCCCATTCTGCTGGGGAGTATAGGGATATGATATGAAATGTGATATGCAATACCAGAATTTGAAAGAAAATGAGTTATAGAACCATGAATGAGCTCAGGAGCACCATCACACTGAAGATGTTTGATGGTACAGGAGAAGAGGTTCTCAACAAGCGGTTTGAAATGCCGAAAGCGATCGACCGCCTAAGAACGACAAGTCAAAGGATACATCCATGTAAATCGACTAAAATCAAGTAATGAAATATCGGCATCCATCTCTAGACATAACAGGTGAGGCACCCAATATCACAACGTATAATATGTAAAGGTAAAGTAGAATGGGATACAACTTATGTAAAAGGCAATCTAGTCGATTTTTGAAACATCACAAGCAGTACAATATGTGTGCGTGGTTTTGTTTCTCAAATGTAAAAACGAACATCTAGACAAAACATCATCAGAAGGATAACCCAATCGAGAATACCATGTCTCACGAGAAACAGAAGTGAAAACAACAAGTGAATATAACTGATGCGGACTACCACGCGTGTGATGGGGGAGTTGTCCATCAAGAGTCTGAATGGAGATACCAAGATACGAGAAAACAACAGCGATAAGATGATCAATCACTAATTGCGTGATCGATAAAAGGTTCTTGGCAAAACCAGGAACCACAAGCATATGTATAAGAGTAAGAGTATGATCAGATAAATGAAGTAAGGCAGTGCCAATGTGAGAAATAGTAAGAGCCATACCATTGCCTACAACAACTCGCTCAGAGCCGGTGTAGGGAGCAACATTGAATCCAATAGAAGAATCAGCGGTCATATGCGTAGTGGCACCCAAATTGGGTATCCAAGAATCAACACGCTCAAATATACTCGATAAATCAACCATCAATCCGAAATGAGGAGAAGTCACGAGTCCTGCTGAGCCCAAAATAGACGATCGAGTAGGCCCAAAATTAGACATTTCATTATGTAAATTTAGGAGTGAGCCCAAAACAGATGGCTGATCTAAAACACACAACTGATCCAAAACAATGTTGGGCCCAAAATCAAAAGGAGTTTGTTGTTGGACCTATGAAGATGCATACCGTTGTCCAAATAAAGTATCATAAATATAAAATTCAAAACGAGAAGTCAAGAATAACCACTCCACATTACAAGTTAATATTTTTAGGGTTAGAAATCTATTGATAGATTTGTTACTTAGTTTTTAGTTATGGGCCATGTAGTTGGTTTGGTAATGGGTAATTTTATACTTGGAATAAATTTTGAAAATAATTTGTAGTATAGCCTAATAAAAGTTATATATGTATTATATATAAAAATAATAAATAAAAATGTATAATTTTTATTCGAATTTCGAATCGAATCGAATTTGAAATTATAAATTCTTATTCGATTTGTATTCGATTTACTTGACTCGAAGTGAATCGAATTCGAATTCTTATGATCGAAACGAATTCTTGATAATCGAATCGAATTTAAACAAATTTCGAATTTTTCGAATTCGAAACGAATTCTGAACACCCCTAGTGGTGGCGTGCTGTCATGGATACTTACCCTCAATGCCCTACCCGAAAAGTGACCCCGTCCCCCTAACTATGATGATTCTAGAACCTGGTCACATGGTTGATTCAAAACTAACCTTTATTAATTAACTAGTAAATTTCCTTACGCGATGCAACGAGTCCAAATGTAAAGTAACTTGGATTTGTGCAGTAAAGATCTGAATCGTTTTTGAACAAAGGTTACGTCAAAACGTAGATAAAATGAAGATGAAGATGTACATAAAAATAAGCACGAAAACGTATTACCGACTTATTTGCGAAAGAAATTTACGTGAACACCAACCTGAACTTATACCGACACGTACATAAAAAATAAGTAAGAAAATATGTTTTTAAGTTAAAAATGGTACCGCGAGTTGTGGTGGGGCCGAAGCGTAAAGTAAGTCAAATTTGTAAAACAAAATTTATGCCAAAACGTAGATCAATTGAAAACGTATAAAAATAAAAAAAACAAAAAAAATATATTATATCTGAGCCTACCCATTTTCAAGAAACGTAATCAACTTGAATTTATATGACACGTACATAAATATACACACATAAAAAATATTATAAATTTTCTATAAAGTTAAAGGGCTATAAGTGTCAGTTTTTGAATAAGTATTATCTACAATTAGAAATAACTACAATAAACTTTAAATAATATATTCTAAACACTTTCTGAAATCTGAATACATATTATCTACAATTAACTATATATTAAAGAGAAAGGTCGATTAGACCTTTCTCTTTAAACCTTCACCTTTTAATAAATATACATACTAACCCTCAACCTTTAACTACTTTTCTTTTTTAATTAACTATATATTAAAGAGAAAGGTCGGTGGGGCCTTTCTCTTTAAACCTTCACCTTTTAATAAATATACATACTAAACCTCAACCTTTAACTACTTTTCTTTTTTAACCTTCAATATATGACAACCTTTATATATTGTGATAATACAGTAATTTATATGAAACCTAATAATAATCATTAATATTCTCATAATGATTTATATGAAACGTAATAATAATCATTTACCTAACTATATATTAAAGAGAAAGGTCGGTGGGACCTTTCTCTTTAAGCCTTCACCTTTTAATAAATATACATACTAACCCTCAACCTTTAACTACTTTTCTTTTTTAACCTTCAATATATGACAACCTTTATATATTGTGATAATACAGTAATTTATATGAAACCTAATAATAATCATTAATATTCTCTTAATGATTTATATGAAACGTAATAATAATCATTTACAATTTTACATTCTCATAATCTTTTGTTTAGAAAAACAAAACAACATTAATCAAAATACTTTACAACCATTACGAAACTAGAGCAATTCTTACATTTTTGTCATAAATCTTAACAAATATATTTGAAGTAAATTGAGCAGTTCTTACATATCTTTTTATTTATTTCTAACCAAGTTATTGTTACTAACGCAATATGTATAACAAAGTAAAAAACGCGTCACATCACGTGTGAGCATCACACGTTAATGTCATCATCGTATCCCATGTAACGAAGTTACAGGCGTGACATTGCCGCCGCAACGCGCGACACCGGCTAAAATCTAGTTAAATATGTTATTTTAGTTTATGTCTTATCTTTATCATACTTTCATTGTAGACAATATTTTGTGAATTAGACTGTGGGCTATGAGGCATAGCTTGGGCGACGAAATGCCAAAAATGCTGGCTAATTCACACCCGGCTAGCATTGGCTATGACGTTGCCCAGCTGGCGTGGAGATTGAGTCTGGCGTGGGACGAGGTGCTGGGGTGACATGGTTGGGTTTGATTGGCTACTATTTGATGAACGTTGGGCTAGCCGTTGGCCAACGACTATTTAAAAAAAAAAACTTTTAATTATTTTCTATATAAACAAACATTTGTTACTCATTTTTACTATCCAAAAATTCAAAAATATATAAAATGGATTCTTCAAGTTCAAGCGATTCGTATGATACATTTGTTTTGTCATCCTCATCCGACGACGGGGCGGAACTAATATTATCATCAGTGACGATGGTGATGAAGTTATTGTTGAAGATGCAGATGAAGGGACTTCCCAACCCCAACCCAAATGGAGGAAGTATATTGTTCGTGAACGCGAAACCGCAAACGATTTGCTGGTATGCGATTATTTATCACCCAAAGCAACGTATGATGAACGAATGTTTAGACGTCATTTTCATATGAGTAAAATTTTATTTTTAAGAATATCAAAGAATTTAGAGAATAATTATGCTTTTTTCCGACAAAGACCCGATGCGCGTGATAATTTATGATTTACCACATGACAAAATGTTACGGCCGCCCTAAGACAATTGACTTACGACAATAGTTCTGACATAATGGACGACTATTTAAAAATGTCGGCACGAGTGCCTAGGGAAAGTCTTCACAATTTTTGTGCGTATATCATTGAACTATATATGAAAAAATATTTGAGAAAACCAACGTTTAGTGATATGCAACAAATTTTGAAACATCACGCTGAATATCATGGTCTTCCCGGGATGATCGGTAGTTTAGATTGTATGAAATGGGAGTGAAAACTTTGTCCAACTGCATGGCAAGGCTCTCACACATGTGGATATCATGGAATGCCGGCTATGATGCTTGAAGCGGTTGCATCACAAGATCTTTGGATCTGGCATACATTCTTTGGTATGTCTGGTTCACATAACGATATAAACATTATAAATCACTCGCCCCTATTCAACGATCTGATAAATGGTATTGGACCGAAAGGAATATTTTTTGTAAATGAGGTTGAATACAAGTATGTATACTATCTTGTTGATGGAATATACGCTGAGTATGTTGTTTTTGTGAAATCATTTTCAAGAGATGGAACCCTATAGATCCTAAAAGAATAAAGTTTAACAAACTTTAGATGGTGGCACGTCAAAGACATCGAGCGAGCATTTGGTGTTTTGCAGAAAAGGTGACGCATTTTGAGCATGCCTTATCGATTGTATGAAAAAGATCAAATAAGAAATGTGATGTATGCGTGCATTATTCTACACAACATGATTTTAGAGGGGAATGCAATTGTTGAATATTATGGCGAGGAGTCCGAATCAAATAACGAAGACATAATGCAACACCAATATCTAATCGAGTCAAGATAAATAAATTCAAACATTCGAGCTGATTTGGTAGAATATGTTTCGACACTTCCTAGATTCGACTACAACGAAGATGAAGATGAAGATGATTGATTTTTTTTTTGGTGATGTAATTTTTTATTGTAGTTATTTAATATAAATAAAATGTGTTTTTAAAATTATTTAGTAAATTCTACGATTAATATAAAAAAACAAAAGAAAAAATTTAGGTGTCACATGGCACCCCAACGCTGTCTAGCCACGCCCCTACCACACCCCAATTTTCTGGGTGTTGACTGGTAGAACTCACACCTACCACGTGTCAAGCAATACGCCCAACCCAAGTCCCTCCACACCCATATTCTTAATATTCTATAAAAGTATGATAAATATAAGTTTAGATAAATCTGACGCAAAAAGTAAGATGTAACATGTGAGTTCATGTTTTATATAAAACCACGAATTTTGGAGCTACATGAGAGATCCTTCAGCCACACATTTAGTACGTGTTTGCAACTTGTAAATGAGACAAAGGAAAAGGCTACTACCAAAAACCATGTCCTCCTTTTTATATCATGTCACGGGAACATATTACGAATAATTATCACTATATAAGATAAACCTTCTTATTTTTTATGTATCTTATTATAGAATAAATATTTTTTTTCTTATCGAAATATAAAATTAAAGATGAGTGCATCATTATTCTAAGCAAACCCGTGATGAATAAGGTCAAGTATGACAGCAAACGTCTCATAAAAGACTCACGAGATCACTCTATAACATTCTACTAGTATTATCTTAGTACCGTACTTTACATATACATAATATTATATGCAGTGGCGGATCTAGGATTCGCGCCAAGCGGTAACGTTTTATAAATAAGCGGTAACGAAATCGAAAAAACGTCAAATTTTTCCAAGATTTACACTAATTTTACATTGCCGCCGGAACACCAAGCCGTAGCGGACGCCACCCCTTAATATATAGTACATCCGCCCCTGATTATATGTAGTACATGAATTTCTAGACGTACGTATAGTTAGATATATGATAGTAATTATGTGCATAATTTTGTTCCACTGTAGTTTTAAAACTTATGCAACACATGACCCCATCAATCATCATCATCATCATACTCAGTATATCCCACTAATAGCAAAGCTAATGTAGGGTCTGAGAAGGGTGAGATGTAGACAGTCTTACCTCTACCCAATAGGAATAGAGAGGCTGCTTCCAATAAGACCCCCAGCTCGATTGTAGTTTTGCATCAAGCCTTGGACATAAGGCACATAACACTTATCAATTGAGACAAACGCCGATTAGTGCATGTACCCCCTTGTCTTTCGGCTATCAACGTCACCACATGATGCATGATTAACCATCCCCCTATTTAACGTTATTTTCACGAAATTAGTAAAATAACGTTAAAATTAGTGCACTTTCACTTTTACCCCCTGAGCGCCCACACATATATACATTATATGAGCATACCGCAAGCGGGGCGTAACATGACCCCATCAATGAATACGCATATACAGTGGCGTAGCTACATAAAAGGGTACGGGTTCAGTCGAACCCAGGGGAGGCTTAGATGGTGTGTGGGGAGGACTTCCGCACATGGCCCGTGATTTCGCAGGACATATGGTTTTAAAGAAAAATCCGATATACATGTTACTTTTTTTAAAATTGTAAACCCATTACAATTTCAAGTAAGGCTCATTTACAGTTGAAATTGTAATGGGTTTACTAATTGAAATTGTAAATGAGGGTATTTTGGTTATTTTTTGTGGTTAAATCTAACCAAATGGATCCTACATGAGGGTATTTTGGTCATTTTACTCTCATGTGAGGTCCATTTGTTTAGATTTAACCACAAAAATACCCTCATATAGGGTCCATTTGGTCAGATTTAACCTCAAAAACTAACCGAGTTAGGGCTAAAGGACTTAACTTGCAAGGGTTTACAAACATCGAGTACATTTTCTGTAATTATTGAAGACAAAGGACACAGATACCCTTTAAATGACATACATAAAGGACGATTTTTGTAATTTACTCTTTTTTTATAGTTTAGACTTTAGAATTTAGCCCACTAGGTTAATTGAGCCAATTACTAACTGAAAACGAAGTCTTAGATAATATAAATTGTGAAGAGTTAATCCACCAATTTGTTATGAAGAATGCAAGGAAGGCTGCACGAATCATTGGTTAGCTATTAGTTTATTAATTATTGCGGTATGTAATGTAACTCATTTGAATACTATAATTTTCTCATTTTTCGTAATTGAATTGTTTATCGAATACTATGATTTTGTCATTTTCATAATTGTGTTGTTTATCGTTAAGGCATAAAGACACATTTTTCGAGTTTGAACAGGATATATGAATTCTCAGAGACGTCACTGGTCGAACCTGTACCGAAAAAACTTTTAATATTATATATATATGTGTATTTTGACTTAACATCCGTAGAAATTTCAATATCAAACCGTAGAAAAGCCGAAACTTCACAAAATTATAGTTGCGGTTATAAGTATAACCCGTGAACTGTTCTCAGGGAACCCGACCAGATGTGTATAAAAAACTAAATAATGTGTAAACTAATAATGTAGGACCAGAGAGTCCTCACACCACATATCCAAAATGCATGCAAGTTGTGCCTTTTGTTTCTCTATATAAACCAATCATGGTTACACCAAAAAAACATACCAATACACAAAGAGTTCAAGTAAGAATCTTCAAAGAAACCTTATGGAGTCCTACACAAAGTTAGCCATTGTAGCCATTGTTCTAGTTGCAACCCTCGTAACCGAACCCATGGCTACAAATGGCTACAAAATATGTGGGGTGACCACAGATGGTCTAAAGACCTGCCAGCCAGCAGTTGCAAAAAATGTGGATCCTCTTCCGTCACCAACACCGGATTGTTGTGCAGCCCTAGGGGACGCTGATATGCCTTGTTTTTGCAAGTATGAGGACATGTTGGGTAGTTTTAACATCGACCCGAAGCACGCCATGGAGCTACCCGCAAAATGCCAGCTAAAAAAATGGAGTAATTTCCATTGCTAGATCAAAATTTAATGTCCTTTGCTTGTCTTTATTATAATGTCGTTGTTTAGTTTATGTACGGTGGTGTTTTGTGTCTTGTTTATTGTTCGCATGCTCGTGCCGCAGGCGGTGATCATGGTGGTGGTGGTGTAACTTGTGACTTGAATTCGATATTAATAAGTTTATGTTCTTTATGGTATCCAAAACAAGACTTAAGAAATTGAATGTTAAAAGATCCATATTCTATACATTATATAGGAACAAATTTTCCTGGTTATAAATACAAAATATTATAAAATGTAAGCCATTTTCTTGTATTGGTGGTGACTGGTAGGTTACTACTATTCGGCTTGCTTACCAATGCAATCATCAGGTGAAACGCAACTTGATACACTGCAAGAGAATCTCTGATTGTGTTCTTTCATGATCCTATACGCCGCGTATAGATCTATACGCAACGTCTAGAAAAAAAAGATCATTTTACCCCTGCTTTAGGGCCTTTCCTACACTATATGATACGATACGATAGGATATGAAACTATACTACACTATAACTAAGATACTACACTATCCGACACTACATCCATAGTCCTATACGAGACCTATATCATACTATACATACGATACGATGCTTAACAATGTTTTTTATTTTTTATTTTTTAAAAAATACTTGTTATAAAACTTTGCCAAAGCGATAAATATTTTATAAAAATGTTTGTAAAAAAACCTTTATATACGCCGCCTCAGTATTGCAAAATACACATATTTTTCGTGTATAGTTTGTACAGTTTTCGAGTCCATTTGCGCCGTTTTTAGGTGGAATGTGTATATTACTGATTAGTTTGTGTTTTCTAAGTCTCGGGTAATGAAGACAACTGAAAAGGGAGAAAAACGAGCTGCATATTGAAAAAACTGAGTACCGGAACGCGTTCGGGAGACCGAGAGGAACTCGCACAAAAATCAAGGAATAACACCTCGTCACGTCGCGCGACGAGGGAAAGGAGGCCTCCTCGCGTGACACAAGGAGGAGTTTGACTGTTGTTGACTTTGTTGTGGTCGCGTCACACGACCAACATATGTGATGCTCCTCAGGAGCCGACCTACCTCTTTGGTAGGGGTAACCCCCGCTACCCCTTGGTCGGAAAAAAATTGGAAAAATTAGTGTAAATTTTGGAAAAATTTGACGTTTTTTCGATTTCGTTACGGCTTATTTATACCACGTTACCCCTTGGTCGGAATCCTAGATCCGCCACTGATGCTCCTCACGTGACACGAGGAGCTTGTTTTTGCAGAAAGATACGAGTTGTGATCAGGGTTGAGTTATAAAAACATTATAATTGATCATAATTAAAGCAATCCATAACTCTAGACGAATTTGGATATCTTTGGGCGAATTTGGAACTCCCGGAACTCAAAAGTTGAAAATTTTGACGCAAGGAATCGCGACGGTTAAAGATCCAAGGCACGAGAACGAAGATAATCGGGTTCCACAGTTTGTTGCATAATATATGTTTGCAGAAAAAGATAAGCGGTTTCTTTACACGTTGCAACATAAATCATGTCGCGACTAGAAAATGTAGCAACAACTTTAACCAAATGTCAACTTGACACGAACAAAACCCTTTGGAGCAATTCTCTTTGCACCTTTCTGTTTTCTATTATAAAAACAAAATTAAAGCCGGCAGCAATACATAGGAATAAAAGCCCCCTTCACTTTATATACTACTAGATTAGATGTAAAACCTGTGTAAAAATACGGGTAGTTGTATACTTTCTTAGTCAACCACCTCACATTGTCTTCACCACCCTCCATTCAAAATGGCAGACTTTATAGACAGAAATCTGTCCACCGAGAAAATTATAAAAATGGCAGCGGAGATGTTTATAACGTTTTCGACCCAGGAAATCGATGGGTGCACCGTGTTAACACACCCGTATGGATATTCTGCGTTTACGAGCTTAACGATAGATGAGATGAGAGAAGTGTATCTTGTTTTCCAGCTCTTGATCGCGGCCGAAAAGGTTGGTTGGAAACAGTTTGAAACCGCCAGCAAATTCTTATTCTTGACTCGGTGTGGATGGGTGGCATCAGACTGCGGCACTGCGGTGGAACGGCTGGTATATTATTTATGTGAAGCTTTACGGAAAAGAATCGAAAACGAAACAGGAATACCCGGTCCTGTGAAACTAGAAAAACTGGTGAGTTATTATTTTTTGTTCAAACATATGAAAAATATCTTTGAAATCACTGAAAGGAATTGTGTATTTACTGGAAAAATACAAATTGATTTATACACCATTGGGACCTCTACTTATGGTAGGTAATTACTCCACGTATCAAAGGAGATAATTACTCAATATTTGACATTTTGACTAAATCTTTAATAAAAAATAACATATTCTAACATTCCCCTCAAGTTGAGTAGTGGGATTGCCGATACCCAACTTGCCAAGTGTACTTTTGAAGCTTCTTCCGTTCACCGCCTTTGTTAGAATGTCAGCCAGCTGATCTTCAGATCGAGTATACGGCAGCTCAATTAACTTATCTTCTAATTTCTCCTTTATGAAGTGTCTATCTACTTCCACGTGTTTTGTTCGGTCATGTTGCACAGGGTTCTCTGATATGCTTATAGCCGCCTTGTTATCACACCAGAGCTTACATGGTGTTTGAGATGGGAGGCCGATTTCTTCTATTAACTTTCTTAGCCATAATATTTCAATAATTCCCTTAGCAATACCTCTAAACTCAGCCTCTGCACTTGATAAGGCAACGACCTTTTGTTTTTTGCTTCGCCATGTAACAAGGTTGCCTCCCACGAAGGTGAAGTAGCCTGCGGTAGACCTTCGATCATTTGGAGCCCAATCTGAATATGTGTAACCTTGTATCTCGAAATTGCCATTTTTCTGAAAGATTACCCCATGGTCTGGGGTGCCCTTTAGGTACTTAACAATTCGAAGAGCTGCTTCCATGTGTTCTTGTTGTGGGTTGTGCATAAATTGACTCACAATTCCGACCGCATACGCCAAATCTGGGCGGGGGTGAGCAAGGTATATCAGTTTCCCAACCAATCTTTGGTATGCTCCTTTGTTAGCTGGTTTTCCTCCTTCTATCATCTTCAGCCCATGGTTAACTACCATAGGCGTTTCGGCTGGCTGGCAATCTATCAACCCGGTTTCAACTAGAAGATCCAAGACATATTTTCTTTGTGATATGAAAATAGCATTTTCAGATCTTAGGACCTCAATTCCCAAAAAATACTTTAGGGCTCCAAGGTCCTTCATTTCGAATTCTTCAAACAGTTTTTTCTTCAGGTCCGCAATTTCTTCTGAATCGCTTCCTGTTAGAATCATGTCATCAACATAAATTATGAGACATGTTATCAAATTTCTCCTCTTCTTAAGAAACAGTGTATGGTCCGAATTACTTTGCTTGTATCCAAATCTCTTCATTGCTGCAGTGAATCTTCCAAACCATGCTCTTGGTGATTGTTTTAAACCATATAGAGCCCTTTTTAGCCGACACACTTTGTTGTTTTTGAATTCTTTCACAAATCCAGGAGGACCTTCCATGTATACTTCCTCCTTTAGTTCTCCATGGAGAAATGCATTTTTTACATCGAATTGATGAAGGGGCCAGTCTTGATTAACGGCAACAGAGAACAATACCCTGATTGTATCAATCTTTGCAACAGGGGAAAAAGTTTCTGAGTAGTCGACCCCATATGTTTGAGTGTACCCCTTAGCCACTAACCTTGCTTTGTACCTTTCTACCGTTCCGTCTGACTTTCGTTTGATCGTGAATACCCACTTACACCCCACCGGCTTCTTATCTCTCGGCCGATCACATATTTCCGAAGTTTCATTATCTTTTAAGGCATTAATTTCAGCTTCCATTGCATCTTTCCATTCTCTAATAGACAAGGCTTCTTCCACATTTCTCGGGATGTCTTCTCTAAGCAAGGCTGTTGAAAACGCATATGCATCTTTTGATAAGTTTCCCTTAGCCATGTTTCCAATTGGATATTTCGAGCTTCTTGGTTCATGTTCAGGCGAGTATCTTTTTGCCGGTATTCCTCTTGTACTTCTTGGTGGAAACATGTATCGCTCTTCCCTTTCCACTTCTGATGTTTCTGTTGGTGTTATGTTATCACTGGTTGTGTCATCTGACTGATACATATCAACGTTAGTTTGATCATGGGTATTGTTAGGGACATGATTAATTACCTCTGTCGTCTCTTCCTCAGGAGATTCATTGGTAGATGGAACTGGCTCAATTGGTTCTACAATGTTATCAGAGGTTGGTTCGGCGGGACCGTGCGTTTGTTCTGTTGGGACTACCTCAGGTGAGTCGGGCATGTCGGGTATGGACAACCAACTAAGCGGATTATTAGCGGTAGTGCTACTTTCCCCCTGATCCGTTAGTGGGTTGGAGTAATAGTATTCCGACTCAACAAAGCCATAGTCCATTGTAACATACATGCGACGGGTCGGTGGGTGGTAACACCGATACCCTTTTTGATTAGTCCCATACCCCAAAAAAACACATTTTCGTGCACATGGGTCAAACTTGGTTCGGTCCGTCTTAGGTATGTAAACAAAGACAGTTGAACCAAAAATCTTTGGTGGAAGGGTAAGGTGTGAAGGAATACTTACGTGAGAGGATAAGTTTTGAAGGGGAGTTTGAAAATTGAGGACCATTGTGGGTAGTCTATTTAACAAGTAAGTTGCTGTGGCAACCGCCTCTGGCCAAAAAGACTTTGGGACCTTGGATTCAAGCATGAGAGACCTAGTCATTTCGAGGAGAATTCGATTTTTCCTTTCGGCCACCCCATTTTGTTGGGGTGTATTAGGACATGTGGTCTGATGGATCATCCCATGTTGTGAAAAAAAACGTTGGAGGTCATGATTCACATATTCTCCTCCATTGTCATAACGGAGTATCTTAATTTTATGATGATATTGAGTTTGAACCATATGATAAAAGTGTATAAATTTTTCAGTAACTTCAGATTTATTTTTCAAAAAATATACCCAAGTCATGCGTGTAGTGTCATCAATGAACAACACAAAGAAACGGAAAGTTGAATTCACAGAGTTTGGGGCTGGCCCCCATACATCTGAATGGACTAAAGAAAAAATTGAATCCTCACGTGTGTTATTTGGTTTAAAAGTAGCTCTATGACTCTTTGCCAAAATGCAAGTTTCACAAGACAATTTGTAATCAATGTTTGTAAATAAAGACGGAAATAACATCTTCAAATACCCAAACGATGGATGACCCAACCTTCGGTGCCATAGCCAGATTTTCCTGTCGGTTGTCCCGTGAGCAAGCCTAACAGTCCCATGTTGAACCACTTCATCAACATAGTAGAGCCCTCCTCGTTCAGTGCCACGCCCAATGATCTCCTGAGTAAGAGTATCCTGTAAAAGACAGAAGGTTGGATACATTAGGACCCTGCAATTTAGTTCCCTTGTAACATGGCTAATTAAAAGTAATTTGCAAGAAAGGGCTGGAACATATAGGCAATTTGACAACTCAATGGTTGGAGAAATCTTCACTGTGCCTGCCCCTTTTACCACTGAGAAACCACCACTTGCATTTTGAATTTTTTCTTTATTGAATTTTGTGTGGTTTGTTATGTCAGATAGGTCATAAGTCATTGTATCCGTTGCTCCACAATCAAAGATCCACCGCGATTCCTTGTCATACTTATCAAGATTAAGGGTTCTGGGATTACCTGATTCTTCCATGTTATTTGTGACACTTACTGCAGCAAATCCTTTCTGACCATCACTATCAAGCTTTGATTTTTCATTGTTGTTTTCACTATTGGTTACCTCTTGGTCTCCTCTTGCAAGAGATGCTTTTCTTTTGCCACTCTTCCCGGTCTTGTGTCCATCTTCCCACCATTCTGGGTAGCCGACAAGTCTGAAACAAGTTTCCTTAGTATGCTTAAACATACCACAGTGGGAACATTGTAGTTTGGATTTGTCAACCAATTGTTTCCCGGATCTATCGGCCCGTGGTTTTTGGTTAACAACACCTGGTTTCTCGCCAAGACTTCGAGTAGCAAGTCCCGATCCAATTCCTCCTGCTGAGTCACCTTCATGAGCAGTTTCTGGTTGTAGGATACGAACCCTCGCTGCCTCTTTTCTCACTGTAGCGTACGCTAATTTGGGAGATGGGAGAGGGTCCATCCGAAGTATCTCCCTTCTAGTGACATCATAACGACTATCAAGTCCTCCCAAGAAGTTGAAAAGTCGGTTTTCTTTGGTGATTTTGTTGTATTCAGCGATATCACCATCAGATTTCATTGGATTTGGCCTCCTTCTATCAATTGCAAGCCAAAGCCCTTGAAGGGTATTCCAGTACTGTTCCAAGGTTTGACCTCCCTGAGTCTGTCGACTTGCTTGATTGTGCAGATCATATATCTGCAGTGCATCTCCCCCGCTACCGTATGTAACAGCCAGAGCATCCCAAAGGGATTTGGATGATTGATACTCAGCCACATTCCCAACTAGGTTTGGTTTAATATTCTGGAGAATCCAAGAGAACACTCCAAGGTCTTCTTGTTCCCATTTAAGGAACGTCGAATCGTCCGAAGGAGGAGCTTTAGTTGCCCCTGTTATGTAACCGGTTCTTCCTCTGAGACCGATCTCCACCTTCATAAGCCGAGCCCACAGAAGGTAATTTTCGCCATTTAACTTGATGCTTAGGGTTACTTTTTCTGAATTGGTTGATTGATTGAGATTTGGAAGATTGGTTTTTAGGAATTTTGCGATTTGTAGGGTGAGTTCATCGGTGTTTGTATTATCACCAGACATGGTGATCTTTGAGGGAATTTTTTTTTTTTTTAATTTCAAAGATGATTATCACAACAGGGATCGTAAAAGCTCTGATACCATCTTTGAAATCACTGAAAGGAATTGTGTATTTACTGGAAAAATACAAATTGATTTATACACCATTGGGACCTCTACTTATGGTAGGTAATTACTCCACGTATCAAAGGAGATAATTACTCAATATTTGACATTTTGACTAAATCTTTAATAAAAAATAACATATTCTAACAAAATAACTATCAAAACATATTTCTGTAGCGAAGCCACAACGTATTTTGTAACAAAGTCACATATATAAGTTTTTAATAGGGGTAAAACGAAGACGAGTTACAAATAGTAAGACATACAAAATCATTTATCAAATAATACAAACGGCTTAGAGCATTCAAAATCCGTCCTCAAAATTCTGTAAGGAAACATTTTATATTATGAAAAGTGATTGTAAGTGTTTAGAAGTGGTTGTGAGTAGAGGAGAGAGAAAAAGTTACTGTTCATCTGGAAATTTGAGGGATGATGTTCACCCTCTATAATTTTTTAATATATTTTGAAAGTGGTTGTGAGTGCAAATAATAATACCCTCTAGAGTGTACTTATCATTTTTATCTTTAATATAATATACTAGTTCTTTTACCCGCCGCGCGTTGCGGCGACGCCATACACGAAATGATAACATATAGACTACAATCAACAATACTCGTTTCCGAGCTAAATTTACGTCAAATCGTATGATAACTCAGATTTATACCTTCGAATCAAAACGTATTACATTTGACCCAATTTGTTTCCAAATAGAATTTACGTCAAATCGTAGTCCAACTTAAAACATATATAAAAAAAACATTTTATAATTAACCCGGCTCATTTTCAGACAAAAATTACGCTAAAGCGTAGACGAACTCGAATTTTATATCGACATGTCCATAAAAATAAAAACTTAAGAAATTAGTTTTAGGGTAAACTTGAAACTTTAGAAACTTGAGGAGGTCAAAATGACATTTTCAAAGTTAAGAGGGTTACCTCTGACATTATAGCAATGTTTGGGGGTAGAATGGGTTACATGTCAAAAGTTTGAGGGTTAAAGAGAAGTTAGTATGTATAGGGGACTTTTTTGTCAAGTTGAAAAGTAGGAGGGTCATTTTTGTCAAGTTAGAAATTTAAGCAGTGAATTTTGTATATTTGAAAAAGTTAAGAAGTGATTTTGTCAAAAACAGAAAGGTGGTTGGCACCTACCTTTCAATTTAAGATTTATGTAATGTAATATTCTTAGAGCACCCCTAATAGCTCATTATTGGGGGTTGTTTTTTGCCATATATACATGTCATCCTTTTTTTTTATTTTAATCCGATTAATCGACGCCTAGGCGCTAGGCGGTGAGTTACTGACTAATTTGGCTAAGTGGTTAAATCGGATTTCCAATAAAAAATTGGTTAAAATATAAAAGGCTAATTTGGCTAAGTGGTTAAATTTTGTGATTTAAGAGAAACGAATGGAAAAATGCTCAAATTTTGTTAACTAATGGTATGATTTTCGAGTATGGATAAGAAAAATAAATTAATAAAAACAAAAAGGGTCATTCTAATGCCTCAATCATTTTCATGCTATAAGTTTGCTTTGTAGCCTTTACATGTATGCCTAACACAAGTTTTAAATTGTAAGAGTCATCCGGCTCACTCAATCATTGCCCGCAAAAACATGACCAAGAATAATCTAAAGCTATTTGGCTAAAAAATAACTCACGAAAACGGACAGATTAGGTAAATATACAAGGCAAACAAGTAAGTCAATCATTTGATTTCTTAAGCTCAAAGCTATATAAAAAAAAACACGTTTGACTTAATGGCACTCTTAAAGCAAGTGACCTCTTTTGAATTCGACCTTCTTTATTTATCAAAAATTGTTGGTGCTTCATGAATACTTAATGTTGATTCAATTATTTTTATGCCACAAAAAAATTTATTTCAAGAGAAGTTTTTTTGCAAAAAAAAATAGTTTTTGGACAAACAAGTTCAAATACTAAACCACCTCCCCACTCTTGAACTGTACATCGCCCTCGATGCACAACAAAAAAATGAATAAGCAATGGAAATGTGAATTCGATACAAATGGAACAAAGCAGGAACACGAAAACTCTCTTAAAACGAAGGCGGGGAAGGAGCTCAACGAAAAATCCGCCACAACCAACCTGTCGTGTCATCCATGATCCAAGCACCTCACCAAGCCAACACTACAAACTAGCAAACGACGTCAAAACTCAAAGGTAATTACCTAACCTGATTCAACCCTTAGCTTTTATTTATTTCAATCCCAAAACTAAATATATATTTGTTCGACGGAGGGGTGTACAGATGGTGCAAAATGGTACACCTATCAAACACAAAAGACTAATAAATAAACATGAAAGTGGCGAGGCAGTGGCTAATACCTACAACGCCATTGCCACGAGCAAACCTGTAATGAAAAAGAAGGGAAACAATGCAACTATATATACAAAAGCTTAAAACAAAATTAACAAATAATCATTTTTTTCTTTCTTTTTTTTTTCAATTAATCACATAAAAGACAAATAAAACAAGTAGACAAAAACTTTATACAATTTTCACAAATTGCTAAATAAGTAACTCCAACTGTTCTCGAGACACGTCGCGTCCCCGACAACGACGCCAAAAACTTGATGTGCGTGAATTATATATATTTTTATAAAGGAATAATGGAATTTAATAATCCCAACTTTCACCAGTTGGCCGGCAACGGACCAAACTTCAAAAATATCCACTGGCGGTCCCAACTTTTGACATTTTGTAAAACATTGGACCCTTGCTAACACCGTCCAAGGGATGTTAGTGGTGACCGCCAGTGGTCCAATGTTTGAACTTGGGACCACCCTCTCCTCCTCTCCCAGGAAGGGTCCAATATTTTACAAAATGTCAAAAGTTGGGGCAGCCAGTGGTTATTTTTGAAGTTGGATCCGTTGTCGGCCAACTGGTGAAAGTTGGGATTATTAAATTCCATTATTCCTTTTATAAATAATCTTTCCTTCACACAAATTTAGTTTTAAAATGTTTTCACCCAAGAACTAAACTACACACACAAAGGGCAAATGCACCCATTGAATGGTAATATAGTTTACCGGTAATAATTGGATATCAATCTGTGGACACGGTGTCCCGATACTAAACTTTTGTTACTTTAAAGCCTTTTCAATTAGCGGGATTGCTTTTTCTAATTTATAATGCAAATAATAAACTACTAAATATTCTAGAAATAATAACGTCTAAGAAAGGTTGCCTAAACTAAGTATCCACTAATAAACATATGACAACTAAAGGGAAGAATTAGTGATAATGCAAACTCTAATTTAACTAAGTCCCAATCAAGGTCTCCTAGTTTTATAATCCTTAGGAATATTAAAATGAAATAACACTCGAATCAACTAAGAATTATTCTTTTTAAGTTCATTTGTTAAGTTAATGTTAATCTTTAATCATGACTTAATTGTTTGTCAAAACTCATAACTCTACAAATTAGGGAAAACCACTATGAACAACATACTAATCACCCTAATTTGCTTTTATGTAAATAATATATTCATCATGTTCTTGATAGGAAACACAAGCATGGTCATGCTAGATAATAATCTTGGGCTAAATCATCATGCTAACACAATCACATACCATAGAACTCATATAAACATTCTAATGATCTTTCCAAATGTTGGCCTAAATCATCATGCTAACACAATCACATGTTCAAATCATCATCCAATTCATATTGGCAATTACCATTCCTAGTTTCATGCTATGAATCAAACTAACAAGTTAACAAGATTCAATAACCATAATTTACACATGAGCTTTCCAACACATCATCCATATACTTATGATTAAACACTCATGAACAACAACTTCAAACATGCATATGAACTCCAAGAACAAGACTAAATATCATTATGAAGATTAACAAGAACAATCATCACATCTCCTTCCATGTTATCATATATTCATAAGCTTCAACCAAGTTTAAACAACACAAATGTTTAGCCCACAAGGCTCATGACAATATAAATAATTCTTGCAAATACTTCAAATTTCAACTTGGAATTATGAAATACCACCAAAAAGCAAGGATTATAAGTTGAATGATTGAATCTTGAGCGGTGTTGGACTCCTCTTTGGCTCCTCCAAGCTCCCCAAATGTAGAAATTCTGAGAGAGAAATCACCTCCAAGACCCAACACACCTAAAAATGAGCTGAAATTCGTATTTATACTACTGGTCGATCGGCACGACCATGCCAGGCTTTGGCTTGGTCGTGCTTGGTCTGTGTCAGTTTCGCTTTTCGTACGTCTATCATTCTTGTTAGCTACCATTTTTGGCAAAAATCCCACCCAAAAGTTCCCGAGGCGAGCATGGTCGCGCCAGGTTTTGGCATGACCGTGCCAGGTTAGCTTTCACCGGCAATCTTTGATGGAAATCTCGTGAACTGGTTGTGCCTGGGTTGATTTAGCCGAGCACGACCATGCCAAGGGGTGGCATGACCGTGCCAATCAGAAATCTTGTCCATTTTGGCTAGTGCTGGCGTTTGGCATGATGGCGCTGGAGCTCGGATGACTGGGCACGACCGTGCCAGGGGATGTCATGACCGTGCCATATCTGGTAGTTTGCTGGAATCATCCGTTTTTGCTCCATTTTACCACTGGGCCGAAGCGCGGACCTGTATTTTCACAAACAACTCAAATAAGTATCAAAATTAATGAAAATACTGACGTTGAAAGATGTATATATTCTTAGACTGCCCGTAGTGGGGCGTTTTTTTTAAAAAAAAATTCAAAAAAAACGCCGGAAAACGCCCCGGCCTCCACTACACCCGGCGTTTCCAGGCGTTTTTTTTGAAAAAATTTGAGTCCGGCGTGTTTTTTAAAACGCTCAACACTTGTTGCTTTAGTCTGACATGTTTGACTAGAAGGGGCATTACTTGCTTTTTTTTTGACAAGTGTAAAGTTTCTGACATTTTGTTGACAAGTGTAAGTTTTTTTTTTTTTTTTTTATTCATTTTAATGATTGGAAGGGGCGTTATTGGAATAATGTCCCACTACACCACTTTATGCTATAATGCCCCATGCTGACTGGGATGACACGTGTCGGATAATGCCCCATGGTGGGGGCATTATTTTTGTTCCCCACTACGGGTGGTCTTATACATCACTAGTTATTTTATAATTTCTCATACTTTTTTGTCAGTTAAATAGACTCCTAAAATTTCACATTATTTTACAACTAACATTCTAATCTCTTTACGTAATACTCAAACGTCAAATATCAAAGAGATTAATTCATAATCATTATAATATTTAAATTAAAATAAATATATAAAAGGTGAAAATCTATAAAATAACACATATATTTTTCTAAAATATTTAAATTGATTATTTAATTTTATGAAGCTATAACTTACATTGTCCTCCTAGAGGTCACCGGTTCGACTCCCGCTTGTGGCGAAAGGGGGTAGGACACCCGTGCGCAATGATGGTGAAAAACCTACCGAGGAGGGTTTGATCCTGAGCGTCACTCCGGTTTTCATCCGGCTGTTACTCTAGCGAGGCAACTCGTGTAGAGGCAGTACGGTTTCCGGAGGAAAGCCTTCGACCCAAGACTGGTTAACCCAGCGCTGGCCTTGCTATCTGGGCCCACGTTCTTGGCGAGGGTCCGCGATTTACGGATGTGACAATGGTCACCATTAAGAAGTTCACCTTTCAAAAAAAAAAACTTACATTGTTGATTTGAAAGTGCACTTAATATTGTAATGTTCAAAAGTAACAAATCTGACATTGTTTTAGAGTGTGCCTATTGGCACACCAAACCCTAGCAAAATTAGGGTTTATCTACGCTGCGTATTGGTCAATACGCAGCGTATAGGGTTACCCTTATACGCTGCGTATTGACCAATACGGAGCGTAGATAGTCCATAGATCTCAGTGCCTGATTACCAATCATTGCACAGAAAACAATGTCCCATACGCTGCGTATTGGTCAATACGCAGCATATATAAAATTGATGCAAATTTGGGGTCATTTTGGTAGGTTTGAAGTGTCAAGTTTTTGCCAGGTTTGTATACGCTGCGTATTGAGCAATACGTAGCGTATAACCAGGGACCTTTTTTGTAAATTTAGGAAACTTCAGGGACCATATTTGTCAGTTTTCAAAAACTTAGGGACCTTTTTGTAAATTTTCGAAAAACCAGGGACCATTTGTGTAAATTTACGAAATATCAGGGACCATTTTTGTAAATATATCAAAAAAGCAGGGACCATTTGTGTAAATTTACGAAATCTCAGGGACCATTTTTGTAAATATATAAAAAAAGGAGAAAAAGGGGGTCTTCTTTTAAGAACCGGCCCTTGCAAGACTCGAACTCATGACCTCTCGTTTAGAACCGCAACGCCTTAACCAGTTTATCCTCTGTCCAGAGCTGTTAGAATATGAAACTTAATTTTTATATGTAGTAGGTATACTATACGCTGCGTAGTGACCTATACGTAGCGTATATGGACACTTTATATACGCTGCGTATAGGTCAATACGCAGCGTATTTGAATACTTATATACGCTGCGTATAGGTCAATACGCAGCGTATATAACCTTCTGAATTTTAATTGCACACAGAACCTGTTAAATAACCTGTTATATTCCAGAACCTGTTAAATAACCTGATATATTCCAGAACCATATCGATACAACAAAACATGTTATATAACCTGCCATAATTTTATATGTACACCACAATATAAAAGTTTGTGCATACATAACAAAATGATATATACAAGAGTTTGATATATACAATAAAAGTTTGTGAATACATAACAAAATCATAAAATACTACTACTGCTGCTCCTGCTGCTGCTCCTGCTGCTGCTGCTGCTGCTCCTGCTGCTGCTGCTGCTGATGCTGATCCCATTCCGCATCCGTAATGAAGGGTAGTGGAGGTAACCCGTGATGCTGTCGCTGCTGCTGCAGCGCCGCAGCCACCCACTCCAACAGATAATTGTTTCTTTCAGATAACCGAAGCTGCCGCTGATATGATGGGTCAGCACCGGGCCAAACATAGCGTGGGAACTGAGGCGCCCCTGGTGGTCCACGCGGCGGTGGTGGCTGCGGAATGACGACGGACGGCTCATACGGCTCCGGCGGCTCCGGATCGTGCGGGGGATAATACGGAGGGAACTCCGCCGGCAGCTGTTTAAGCTGATATTGCGTGCCGTCCTTGTTCTTAAACCGCTTCCCGTCTGGGAAGTCTTTGGTAACGTGCATTCCGGATATAACATTCTTCGCCATCCGCTTCGGCTGTGCCGGCGGACCTACATTGCCGCGGTCAGTCTCCGGATGATAGCCCAACGAAAGGGCTATCCTAGTCACGTAGGCTCCGCCGAATAACAATCCGCGCTCCTGTCGATGATGCGCGGAGGCGAAGTATTGCGCCAACCCGTGGGCGAGAGCGCACGGCCTCTTGTATAAGAGGCAATATAAGAAAAATAAATCGCCACTGGTGCACCACTCCTTGCTTTTGTTTCGAGCAGTGATCGAAGTGGAAATCATTTTGTGTAAATACCTGCACAAAAGGAAACCAGTCAGTAAATAATAATCAGACGACATCGACTAAGATCGTCGTTAAATAATATTTTTTTATTATTTAGTCGACGTCGTCCGTAAGGCGCGTACGGGCCTAACGAGCGTCGAAACTAAGTCCGTCGTTAAAATATATACTTTTTTTATTGTTTAGTCGAAGTCGAACCGTAAGGCGCGTAGGTCTCTAACGAGCGTCGAAACGGAGATCGTCGTTAAAGTATAAAACTTCGATCTTAGTTTCGACGCTCGTTAGGGACCTACGCGCCTTACGGTTCGACTTCGACTAAACAATAAAAAAAATATATATTTTAACGACGGACTTAGTTTCGACGCTCGTTAGGCCCGTACGCGCCTTACGGACGACGTCGACTAAATAATAAAAAAATATTATTTAGTCGACGTCGTCCGTAAGGCGCGTACGGGCCTAACGAGCGTCGAGGCCCGTACGCGCCTTCGTAGAGGTAATCATAGACACCTGCAAAAATAAAATAATGAAATGTAAAAGCGTGTGTAAAATATAATAGATTGGGTGAGTCGTTTGTTGAAGGAACACTTACTTTCTCGGTTGGCAACCACGAGTCGGTTATACATTTTCTCCAAGTTGTACTTGTACATGGGCTCTGATGAAGATTCGCACAATCTATTCCAGTACGACATAAATTTCCCCCAATCTTCTTTATCGAACCCTTTCTTGCAATTTCTAGCTATATTTTGTTGGATGTGAAAGTGGCATAGAAGCCTGGTTGCGTTCGGGAATACTTTAGAACACGCTTTAATTAGGGCAAGCTCCCTATCCGTGACTATCACACGTGGCATCATACATTCATGCAATATTGACTTGATCCGCTCAAGCACCCACACGTAGTTACCCCTTCGTTCTTTACAAATAACGGCATGTGCTATACAAAAAGACTTCGCGGTCGACGTCATACCCACAACCTAGACAAATGGCATGTTGTAGAGGTTTGTTTTGTAGGTCGCGTCGATCAACATCACGTGCGGGAATGCACGCCACATAGTGATTGAATAAGGATGAACAAAGAAAATCTCTGTTACGACATCTGTTTTGGGTTCCTGTCGGGTGTCGTAAATGAATCGATGGTCATGCAGCAGGCTTTCCAGTGCTTGAATAGGATTCTTTCCGTCCGTTATTGTCGCTCTAATTTTTTGTACCGCATTTTGCACGTCTTTCTGAACGTGCAGGCTGTCGGGGAACTGCTTTCTTAGGGTTTGAAATATGATACGTGGCTCCATGTTTTGAGCAGTTAGCTGCTCCACTAGCTTGTATTCGGCTTTAGTAAATCTACGCACAAAAGCGTGGCCCAACAGACTCGTCGTAGGTTCATGGTTATGGTTCGCACAGTCCACTTTTAACTCCCACGTGTCATTCGTCATGTCCCGGATGGCGAGTAATGAAAATGGGCAACCGATTTTTTTGCTACCAGCTTTCCTAACTGTTGCTTTACTACGGTGCTCACCACTACGGTCGCACACAAGCCATACCATCCCAGTAGTACCGCCAATATTTTTTGATCGGCGGGTAACAATTACGTAACCACACTCCTTTCCCGTTTCTTGTACCCAATTCTTCAAATCAGTTAGAGACATGAAACGCTAAAAAAAAGTTACGTTAATAATAATAATAATAATAATAATAATAATAATAATAACAATAATAACAATAATAACAATAATAACAATAACAATAATAACAATAATAACAATAACAATAATAATAATAATGTGATACCTCCTTTATTTGAAACGGATTGCCCGGGGTAGATGGTTCATAAAGTGATGTATCGTATCCACTGTATCCACCTTCACCCACGTATCCACTGTAACCACCTTCACCCCCATATCTATCGTATCCACTGTGTCCACCTTCACCCACGTATCCACTGTAACCACCTTCACCCCCATATCTATCGTATCCACTGTGTCCACCATCACCCACGTATCCACTGTAACCACCTTCACCCCCATATCCACTGTAACCACCATCACCCCCGTATCCACCTTCACCACCGTATCCACTGTAACTTCCGTATCCACCTTCATCCCCGTATACCCCGTAACCCGGATACGATTGCTGCATCGGGTAATATGGTTCATCAACAGGTGCATTCTCAGCACCGTATCCACTTTGTTGCACGTACGGAGATTCATACCCGTATCCGTAATCTGGATACACTTGATGCGCCGGGTAATTTGGTTCATCAACAGGTGGAGTGGGAGTCTTGTTCAAGTCTGGCAACTGTGTTTTTTGATCAACAGGGACTCCAGACACAACCTCCTCCTCCTCGTTGGCAGCATTTGCTCCCCATATGTCGTTAGAATAGCGATTACCGAAATAATTATCGTTCCAAAATGATGACATTTTAACAAGATTGAACAAAAAACAGAATAAATGATGTGTAAATTGCTTACTGAAGAAGAAGATGAAAAAGAAAGCAGTAGGCAGTGAATTCGAATTGTGAACAGATGGATAAATAGACTTTCACGTGACAGTTCAATAGGCAGCGTATTGCCCTCTACTCCCCGTATTACTTTATTCACGTGCCTGGACAACATCGTATCGATGTCAAATCAGTCTGACATACGCTGCGTATTGACCACTACGCAGCGTATAGGGTTACATCTATACGATGCATATTGATCACTACGGACCCTATGTCAGACTGATTTGACCATGGTACTAGGTTTGACTGTCTGGTTGTGTCCATACCATTAACATACGCTGCGTATTGATCAATACGCAGCGTATAACCTAACTAGTGTATATAAGTAATTAAGTTTCATATTCTAACAGCTCTGGACAGAGGATAAACTGGTTAAGGCGTTGCGGTTCTAAACGAGAGGTCATGAGTTCGAGTCTTGCAAGGGCCGGTTCTTAAATGAAGACCCCCTTTTACCTCTTTTTTGATATTTTTACAAAAATGGTCCCTGAGATTTCGTAAATTTATACAAATGGTCCCTGGTTTTTCGAAAATTTACAAAAAGGTCCCTAAAGTTTCGAAAACTGACAAATATGGTCCCTGAAGTTTCATAAATTTACAAAAATGGTCCCTGTTTATAAGCTACGTATTGCTCAATACGCAGCTTATATAAACCTGGGAAAAAAATTACACTTCAAACCTACCTAAATGACCCCAAATTTGCATCAGTTTTATATACGCTGCGTATTGACCAATACGCAGCGTATAGAAACTTTGTTTTCTGTGCAATGATTGGTAATCAGGCACTGAGATCTATGGTCTATATACGCTGCGTATTGACCAATACGCAGCATATAGGGTTAACCCTATACGCTGCGTATTGGTCAATACGCAGCGTATATAAACCCTAAGTGTGCAGATAGGCAAAGCGAGTGTCTAGATAGTGAGAGCCTTGTTTTATCATTATACTTGGACGATTTTATGGCAATAGACAAATACTAAAAAGACGAGAGTTTTGACTTTTGATGACAATCTAATTATGTTATTTATCTTGGCCTATACTTAAAAGGAGGGTCTAAAGAACGAAAATCCTCTGGGAATGGGAACAAATCCAACATTCTTAGCATGTCACCAAGCCCTTCCATTTAGTCAACTTTTGCAATTATGTGGCATACAAGCAATCATTGACCAAATAGGGACATCAAGCAAGGTCCACTTGATCGATATCCACATTCGAAGCGGTGTACAATGGACGGCTATGATGCAAGCATTAGTCGAACGAAGATCACCAATCACGCTTCTAAAACTAACCGCGGTTGCAACATTCTCGGATGTCCAAAAGGTAGTGGAAACTGGAAAAAGGTTGGAGAGTTTCGCAAAAGATTTGAGGCTGCCCTTCTTGTTTAAAGTTCTCGTGTTGTCCGACATCACAGAGGTCAAACAAGAACAATTCGAGGTTCAACATGGTGAAGTCGTTGCGGTCTATTGTCAAATTATTCTAAGAACGATGGTCTCGAGGCCCCAAAGATTGGAGAATTTGATGAGATCAATCCAAAAGATAAACCCTTTGGTTATTGTTGTGGGTGAGGTTGAAGCCAATCATAATTCAAATTCTTTTGTGAATCGGTTTACTGAGGCATTGTTCTTTTATGGTGCCCTTTTCGATTGCTTGGAAGCGTGTATGAGCCGAGATGACCCTCATAGAGCCATAGTGGAAGGTGTCCATATCGCTGACGGGATACAAAACCTTGTGGCAGCTGAGGGAGACGAACGAACTAATAGGAGCCTATATCTGAACACTTGGAGGATATTTTTCACGAGGTTTGGGATGGTAGAGATCGAGTTAAGTGATTTGTGCGTGGTTCAAGCTAACCTCTTGTTGCAACAATTTTCGTGTGCGAGTTCTTGTACGCTTGAGAATAACGGAAAGTGTTTGGTTGTCGGGTGGAAAGGAACTCCATTGCATTCTCTTTCAACGTGGAGATTTGTTCAGGAAAGATGACCATGAAAACATGTTTGTCAATTAAAGCCATGTGAAGATTCTTGCTCTAAACATGTAACATGAAAATAAAATGATTTAGGACGATCAAAGTTTTTAAACATTTGTTTATGACGTGAAGAATTTCTATTTGTTTGACGGTCTTTCTGACGTATTTGACTTATTTGATTCTTTCAATCAGTCTACGTTTTAGTTAAGGGTTTTTTTTTGTTACCGTTTACGTCCCACACCAAGGCCTCCTTTTTAGAGCACAGTGGATGTTTGTTGGTGATTAAAATGTTAGTAATTGGTCTTGAAATCAAAATACTTTGCAAGTGGTTTTGCAGTTTATACTACTTGGGGAAATGAAAATGAAGTGTTAAGGTGGTCTTGGAATCTTTGTTTTTGTATGCGGTTTACCCACACCAGCAAAGAAGTTCACATACGAAACCAAAGTTAAAAATCAACAGCAAATATATTCTTCTTCTTTGTTTGAGCTTACCCCATAGACACCTTCAAGTCATCTATCTTAACAAGTTATGATAATTACCACATAGTTTATTAACAATACATTGTGATTTACCAATTAAATATGTAATTTGTTGTAAGTTTATCGTATTAGAAAATGTTATAACCTAATTAATATAAGTTTGTGTTAGTTGAAAATGTATGTGATTTTGGAATACGACCCATTAATACTTATATAGATGTGTATGTGAGTGTATTTGTTATGTGTGTACGTATTAGTTTGTATAATAAGTATGTATGCTATGACACAAATAAAATTAAAACTAAATATTTTGTTACTATAATTAACTTTTTAAACATATAATATAGCTTTACCCACGGATATCTAATGAAATATTTCGTCGGTGACTTAAAATCTAAAAATTCACATTTATGCCCATATTAGTATGCAAAAAATAAATATTTTGTTACCAAACATAAAATTTTAAACATATTAGACTAAAGAGTGTGGGGGCATGGTTTGGGTCATTAATGCCACATAGGACCATTATTAGATTGCTACACCATCCCCTTGCTTCATCCACCATGGTTGGCATGGATTAAACCATGGCAACCATGAGCCTCTTTTCCTTTTTCAATATTTCCTTTTACTTTTCACAAAAATAAATTAAAATAAGAAAATAGTGGTTTGGATCATGACCACACCCTTAGGGTAGTGTTTTTAGATGATTGATTAGAATTGGATGGCATGTCGCTGATGTGGAGGATCATGGTGACCATGAGGGTCCTGACCACACTCTATAGCCTTATACAACTTTACTGACATATTATTTCTTCGGTAATTTAAAATCTAAAAATTCACATCCCCGGCCATATTAACCCGTTGGGATGTGCATGGGTCGGTTTTAGCCCAAAATTGTAACCATAACCAAAATGTTGGTAAAGAGGATAATGATAACCAAAATCAATCACTTAAATTGGTTTCAGTTAATTGGTTTGAAAGTTAAAGAGAGTCATTATTGTCACGATCCGTATTTCATACCTTCTATTTTTAGTAAGTTTGTATTCGTATTTCATTTCAATCTTTGTAATCTCGAGATTTTGATCATAATGGAAACACGTTTCAATTTATACTTGTGTAATTTATACATACATGATACTTATACGCGTTTTATATACGAAACTGAATCATTCTTGACTTTTAATTTTACGTTCGGAATCATACTCATGCACATTCATGCCTTACACATACGCTTACATACCTTAAAATACCCTAAAAATGATTTTAAACACTTAACATATCAAAGGAATGGCATACATCAACAAATTAACGAACAACAAGGATTAAAAATAAAAAAAAAATGACTAGAAGGTCTTACGGCCAAGATATAGTGTCTTACGATCTGCAAGACAAGTCTGAGGAACAGACTGGTTCTAGCTCGCGGATTGGACCTCCTACCCACCTCAATTCTTCTTCAATCACCACCCAACCTTCTTTAAACCCAAACCCTAATCCCCAACTATAAATATATGTCTTCCACAACTCCTCTCAATCATCTCAAAATCTCCAAGTTGGGCAGATTTGTACCAAGTCTCAAAACAGTGAGTTTTGAGCACCTTCTTCTTTATTTTCTTCTTGTTTTCTTACATCAAACTACTTGGATGACTTCCAAGGATGTTACCCAAGGTTCACCAAGGTGTAACAAAGTGGTACGTCACTTGCATAAGGCTCTAAAGTAAGATTTGAATTCTGTTTTATAAAAACTTTGCAAACATTTTTCATTACTTGTTCTTCTTGTGGGAATCCTGTACCAATCTTGTTCCCAATCAAACTCATGGTTGTGGGGCTTGTGTATGGTTCCAGAGGATTAGAGACCCAAAAACCTCAGTTAACTACTGCCCTAAAGGTTCCAAACAACCTATAAAGTGTTCAAGCCAATCCAAGCCTTCAATCCTTAATGTTGAAAGACTTATGTTTTGGTAAAGTGTAACCAATGGAGCCTTGGCTTTCCAACTATGATTCCACTTCCTCACTTAGTTAGTTAATCCATATTCTTTAACCTAAGTCATCAACTAAACTTTCTAGTAACAAAGTGTTCAAACTACACCAAGTCTTCAAACATTTGATATGATTGGAATGCGCTAGTCTAGTTTGAGCACACTTAGTTACTTGGTGATTTAGATGATACACTTCAATCTTTTCACATTCATAACCAACCGAAATCGTCAACTAAGTTGATGATTTTGTGCTTTGGTGAATCCATACAATGAGGTTAAATGGATGGAATTCATCCTACCTCCATGCATTACTATATAGGACTTGGACTAAATAATTTTATATATATGTATATATATATATATGTATATATATATATATATATATATATATTAGAACGAAATCATAACATCAACCAAACCCATGGTTAAATGTTATACATTATGGTAATTTTCATCTAGGGCTAAGTTCCTCAAATTATGGATTCTAATGGGTGAATCGGTACCCATGAAAACATGACCAACATAGTGTCTATATGAGTACTTTTAGAAAAGATGTACTTTCTTGCAATATACATACTTTCATACTATACCGAACTCCATAACTCACACGCCTTCGTTTTCCCTTGTAGGGTGACCTCGGCGTTCCCGAACTCTCAAGACTTTTCACTCACGTTTTTGGAAGCTTTTGCAAAACCGCTAGTATACATGACCCCTTTTTTACTTTAAGTATACTTTGGGGGTGCAATATATATGCATATCAAACTTTCACATACACAAACATTCACATGATTCAAACAAACAAATCCATACAAACATGCTTAATACATTATACACTAGGATACTTGCATGCTAGAAGCCCTTCTTGCACGAATACTTGTCAGTAACTTCATGAGCCAACCTTAACATGTATAGCGCTATAGGAGTAGCACACCGCCCGTTGATGGGTCATTGTTAAGTATTCAATCGTAAACGGTCTCGTCACTTTGGTGATAAGATTACGCTAGTGGAAACTTTGGTTTGACATTTATGTGATGCATGATAGCCTATGTTAAGTATTGCCTTAGTATACGATTTTGCCATGTGGATTATGTTAAACTTTTATACGTATGCTAGTAAATCAAACTTGTATGTTCACCAATGCTTTATGTGTTTACCATTACTTTAATATATATTGCAGGAGTATGATGATAATGCGTTGAAAAGAAATCTAGTAGGATGGACCAGAAACGCGCGTTATTTTAAATTATGTTTTGTTGTTTAGTTGTTATGTTCTAAATGTTGTTATTTGCTTCCAATCAATGTACCGAATCTTTTGAAACTAGAATCTTTTGAAATGAAATGAAAGTTGTTATCTAAATTATTGTCACCAGTTAGTGGTTGTAATGTCTCTTACAATCTTGTTTTCGTCTTACTACAATGTTTCCGCCATCGGTTGGGGGTGTGATAGATTGGTATCAGAGCCATAACTATCGGTGGGGATTGCTCTAACACAAAAAATGCTTGTCAATTAAATCCATGTGAAGATTCTTGTTCTAAGACAAATATAATGATTTAGTACGGTGTAAATTTTTAAATATGACTCGAAATACGTGGAAGCTACATTTTGCGAAGTTTGGAGTAGTGGAGATCGAGTTAAATGATTTGTTCATGTATCAAGCTAACCTAGTGTTGCAACAATTTTCATATGCGAGTTATTACAAGCTTGAGTGTCACACCCCAAATTTCCACGTGTTACCGGTGGGCCCGGTAGGGGAGTAACGTGACGTGGTTGGCAACATCATAGTCAAACAACACAATATATAAATGCACAGCGGAAGCAAAAGGATAAATATATTACAATCCGTAATAGTGTAACATCAAAGTATCACAACGGAAGTAAAGGATCCACAGGTGGATCGCAAATAAAATAACATGGTTCAACAGACTTTAGGCATCTAAGCTTGCGAGACTCTTTATTGATGCTAGGAGTAGCCAGCCAATTCCAAATAGTACCTGCACTTAGCCTTTTTTTGGGAAAATACGTCAGTTTACACTGGTAAATACAATCAACCGACTCATTTTGAAAATGATTTAAAATTTGTTTGATTTGAATGCACATGGCACAAATAATATTTTATAACTTGGGATAATTATGTAAATATATAAACTTGTAAACGAATTACATGTTTCTTATGCGTTCAGTAGCCCGATCTGTAGACCGGGTTAAAGATCAATGGACACACCACTTTATATAATGAGACACTGACAGGTGTACGCCTACACCTGAGTGCTAAGGTCGTGGCCATTTCGTAAAATGATGCCAGGGATATCCGGGACATGGTCATTAACCCCCCAAAGGCTTTAAGCAAACAAAACATTTCAAAACAGAGCATATCAATGATTTAACCTCTATTCGATTAAAGATTCAATGCTGGACCAAGCGGTATTCTATATACCGTACCCCAAGCCCGTATAGGGAAAATAAGTTAAAAGTATTTACCTGAGCTAAATATAGATTCAATCTCAGCCGTATCAAATCAGCAAGTACAGATAGCTTTTACTGGGCTCCTAAATCTGGAACGAAGGTTTTTAATAACCTATTAGAATCCTAATGGGTCTTTAATTAAGCCATGACTTAGACCGATTAGTTTTCAAGAGGAAGGTATGGTTTAAACGCATGATAAAGCGAAGACCAGAATAGGATGTGATTTAGACCCGACAAGTTTGAAGACTTGTATAATATGGGTATTTCATACACATTCTGGATTTTGAGATAAAACCGATAAGGTTTGGCCCGTTTTGGTTAATTTATGTAAACTAGTTACATAAACCGAACCGGACGCGTAATAAGCGTAACGGGTAACCGTAAGAGTCCTAAACAGGTTTCCTAAGTTAACATGCCCTAAATATGTCATGATATCAGTAGGATACCTTCCGTTATGCCCAAAACGAGTTTAATCTCTTATTAAGCCCCGTAGGGGTATTTTGGTCATTTTAAAGATTATAAAAGGGATTAATTACGTTTCTGTGAACCGGGTCTGAATACATCAGTAAATTAGTTTATTTTAACAGGTTATAACATTTGGTTATAAGTCTTATATGTCAAAATAGGTTTAAACCCAAACTATGCGTATAATACGCGTATAAAGCCGTTTTAAGCGACGTACGGTTTAAAATACGATTCTGAGTTTTCTGATCAAATAAACAGGCTCAAAACACTCCATTTATTATTTATAATCAGTAGCAATTGGATTGGCGTTAAAAGAATTTGTAAAACTCATTTTATGGCCTAAAAGGGCATATTCGGTATTTACCGAATTAAGGCGCTAATCCAAGCTTATGATCATTCTAAAAATAATTAAAAAACTTTAAAAATCCTAAAATATTATTTAACATTAGTGTGTAAAAGATTTGGTGTCAAAACTGAGTTTAGATAGGTTTTACGCTAATGGCGCCGTTTAATTAATAAACATGTTTATAAATACGCCATTAAGCATAACTCCTAATCTAGACTTCCGATTGTCGTGAAATTTTGCAGACATGTTCATTAATCAGTATTAAAGACTTCTGCACTTTTACATTTTCTAAAATCTCGTTCTGCGGTCATAAGGGTATTATGGTCATTATTTAGGCATTTAACGGAAACATCCGACGATTAGGGATTCGAGTGGTATAAACGCAGAGGCTTATACACACAAGTAACTAGGTCCTAATGGAACTTTAAGGCATGTCTAAACCTATATAAACCGGGTCAGAACTGAGGTCAACGCAAAAGTCAAACTTTCGCGTCTTTCGGCTCCGAATCGGTTCAAATCATAAAGTTGTCGAATCAAACAAGCGTAGACAAGTTATTATACTTATTTTCAAGTTATATGTCTGATAAAACAGATTACACGCCTTCCGTATCATTAAATAGGCGATTAAGGTTTCTGTTGACTTTTTCGGAAAACCTTTGACTCGCCAAACAACACGGTTAGGATTCGAATCAGTGAGTGACCTTTTAGGGGTTTATTACCCATAAAAATACCAACTTATAACAACTTTCGATTCGACTAAACTCTGATCCGTTTCTAATCTATCGCTAAGTCAAACCGTATTTACGACGGTTTGACTTCTAGACTATAAATCAAGCAAAACCTGATCGAGAAGGGTTAGACATACTTACACACGTCTAATGGATGTTTTGTAAGCCTTGTATCAGTTCCAGAGCTCCTCAAAATATTCAGAAGTTGAAATGAACTTGTATGTTGCACTATGAGATTTTTATAAGAACTTTTGATCTTTCAAAATGATGCCAAATGAGTTTAGTAATGATCAAGGATCAATACATATGTCATTTATAGGCTATAAATCATGTAGGGGCTCTCACAAATGCAGATAAGATCAACATAAGTCGGTTAAATGGATGAAACAGCCATCTGTCATGAATCTGGTCGCTGGACATGCCTAGCGCACCGCTACGCTTCTGATGTAGCGCACCGCTAGCCTGTCATCAGCCTTGTAAATTTTGCATTTTTGGTCCCTAGTCCTCCGAAACATCGCTTTCTCACTGTTTCTTGCATTTTAAGCCTTATAAAATGAATTCTAAGGGCTTCAAGGCTTATACCATCTTTGTCAAGTCCTCGAGTAACTTTGTGATCACCCGAAAAGCCCTAATTTTCAATGTTGGCGATTCTAACCCTCACACACGAATTTTATCATAACTTTCTCATACGATAACGAAACTTGGTGAAATTTTTATGGTACATTCTAGAGAGCATATTTAATCGTTACAAGGCTTCAGGTTTGCTATAAGGTCACTCAGAGGTATATCTTTAACATGTTGACACATTTAACCCCTGTAGTTTGTAATCTCTCACTTTCTTTCACAATTCTCTTTGTATGATCCATGATCCATTCGTTTAAGGTTATAAACATCATGTAGGGTTATTGTAAAGTATATTTATTCATTGTTGACACCTTGAACCCTTGTATTTACATAGTTTCATTGTTTGTCCACTTTAGTCCTTCAAGAAAATTCTTTCACACGTTCAAAGGTTATGACACGTGTCAAGACATTATAGGACGTAAATTTTCGGGGTGTTACATCCTCACCCCCTTAAAATAAATCTCGACCCGAGATTTACTGAAATAAGTAAGGGTACTTTTCTTTCATCGTGGATTCAACCTCCCACGTGTATTCGGGACCTCTTCGGGCATCCCATTTGACCTTAACAATAGGCACGTGCTTTCTTCGAAGCCTCTTAACTTGTCGATCCTCAATCGATATAGGATGTTTATCACATCGTATATCCGCATACTAATTTGTGATAGTGCTCCTTGACTTATTGGCGGAACACCTCCTTCTGCCACTAGTGTGCAATGTAATTCGAGCTCCGCCAAACTACTTAAATAGGTTTTAGCTTACAAGCTATTTGATCTTGATACATTCGATTTCCTTCGAATGATTTCCATACATTCAGAGCTTAACTAATCTGATAATTTCACAAATTTGGTACACCCTTCCTGGGTGATATCTTTTGTTAAACTATATTTCTTAACAAGAACTTAGGAAGTTTGCTATTTTCATAACTCCTTGATTTCTTGCCGTATACTGTCAACCTACCATAAATTATGGATTTGTATGATCTTATTTGTTGTCCCCCAGGCAACTTTCAGATCTTGATAATTGGACTTACCAATTCTCTATCTAACAATCGATGTTTAACATTCTATCTATCCCAGGTTTCCAAAGGAGTAGTCTTAATACTTACTTAACAACTATTATAGAAAAGCTTATCTTAATGTGAAATGGTTATTCCAATCCCTATTCAATACCCATCTTAAGGAACAGCTAATCCTTACCGTTAGTCGAACAAATCGACGATTCGGAGCAGCTGATGGGGGTTCTTAATCGTTGCCTATTCAGGGTTGCGGTAAATAATGCATAAGCAAAATGAACCGTCTTTCATCAATAACTATACCGAATTCTCAGGATATTTGAGTTAGACTATATGAATCCATATCCTGAAACTTACTCAACCAGGGTTTTCAATTCTTCCAATAATGGTATTAGCTGCTTTGGAGATTTCATAACCATGCAGCCCTAAATGGGATATAACCCTTACTCTACCTGTCTCTCAGGGGTAACAGGGTAATCTTTGAAGAAAATTATCAAGATATAAGGAGGTTACAGAGATTTTATAAATCTCTAACTCCAATCCATCCACCATTGTTTGTGTCAATTAAGTGACACATTTACGATACGAGTCCACGAATTCCTCGATCTGGAACATTTAATTGGATAATTCCATTCAGGATATCTCCTTTGAATACTACTAGTCGACTTTAGTACGATATGACTATTGGGATATCTCAGAGGTTCCATGCATTAAACCTCCATACTGATCAGGCATGAAAGCAATCTATGGGACACACTAGGATACACCACTCCTCATATGGCACTTTTATCAAACAGAGTTAGGCATTCGCAGGCGATAGAAAACAATGAGAAAATAATAAAATAAAATAATATACATTGTCGTACTCTTTTTGAGGAAGAGTACTCCAGATTCTTATGAAAGGATTAACTCCGAGGATGGGAGAAAGGGTTAATAAAGATTCCATTGGTAAATCATATCTTATCTTTAATATCTAAAGTTCTTATGAAATCAAAAGTTTGTTAAGCTTATGGTCTTATGAGAGACTTAGCAGCACCTGAATCCTAAACGTATCTTCTATCAATCATGTCAAAATAAGAGATTTATCCAGTGTCATTATTAATGTGAGCTACCCCTAATTATTCCCCAGGAGGGTTAAATGCCTCCATTCTTATTCCTTTTAAACATAGCTGAGGTAGATCCATAATGGATTTATAATAAACAGGCCTTGGAACCTTAATGTGTCCCTTCTTAGCGGATGCTAAATCATCACGATATAGATAGTGCATTATGCTTAGATTCTAGGGTAACTGAGTAAGAGCATTATTTCAACCAATGAATCCAAGGTTTGCATCATACTGCCTATAATTTATAGCTCTTATGAGGGAGTTGAAAAACTCTTATTCCATCTTTTTTCCATTTCGCGGCGTGGATAATATGTCTTCTAATATGGTCCCTAGAAACTTGGACCATCCCTCAATATATAAAAGATCTTTCCTGAGGATTTTATTAAGGTCCTCACCTATTAAGAGTATTATTATCATATGGCTGTGATGTATGCCTTATCATGTCCTTTCCAGCATATCCACTGATATACTTAATGGATTTCTACTTTATCCTTTCTAATATTTAGTCAACAAGCAAGCCAAGAGTAGCTAAATCATAGCGGTAAAAATCTTGGATTCTAATACTTAGTTAACATAAGGAGGATAAGTAGTTGGCTTATAATAAGAAGTAAGGAAGTTATTGTACATGTGCTTATAATTAATTAGGTTGGAAATTTTCACAAACTAGGCACCTAGCTCGGTTGGCTAGGCGCGCGAAAGGGTGCGGCCTAGACCCAGGTTCGATTCCGGGGACGGCCGGTTCCACCATTTTTTTCGCTGGGAGCCTAACGCGGGCCGCGTATGCTATCACCCAGGGCTTACGCGGGCCGCCCGGGTCTTCTGATCAGAAGCAATTTTCAAAAATGACAGTCTTGGTCCTTGTTATGCATTAAAGCCATTTCTGACACGTTTAAAGCTTGTTAAGTCAACTTTAAGGCCCTAAAATGATGCCTAAACATTGTGGACATGAAACATGTAATTATGAGGGTTGTCTCATAAGGAGTTTTGATAATTAATTGCTTCTTATCACCCACAATATTGGCTTGGTCACTAGACGACCAATCCTTTCCTATTACTCTATCGAGTCCTCCTATTAACTAAACAAGGACAGCGGAGAAGGGTAATTCCTAATGGATATAAAACATCCATTTAATATTGCTGGAGCATTCTCTGAGGTACTATCGGCAAAAAAAAAAAAATTTCTTCATACTTAACGCTTGGAGTTTTAACAGGCAGATTTAATGATTTACAACATCTATTGTCTACGAGAGACTTATCTGATCCTGAATCAATTAATACTCTAGCATGAGCGTTATTGGTAAAGAAAATACCTGTTGTGACTTTGTTATCCTGAACAGTCTCTTGAGCATCCTTTTGAGAGCTTCCAGCTTTGATCTTTTTAACTTCCTCCAGCTTTTTAGTGTAGTTAGGGCAGTTAGTCTTAATGTGCCCTTTTTCATTGCAACCATAGCAGGTTGCGTCCTCCATCTCCTTGCAATCCAAGGTTTTATGCCCCTTGGACTTGCATATCCCACATGCAAAAGTTCTCGACTGTGTATGCGAGTTCAATCCATACCTGCACTTTCCGAAGTGCTGTTTCTTGCAGATTTTGCATCTGGGTTTTTCACCTGACTGCTGGTGGTCCTTTAAATCCTTGCCAGACTTAGCTGCTCCTTCTTTGGCAGTCTTAGGGCAATTGGTACTGATGTGGCCTTTTTCGCCACAGCTAAAGCAGTTTGCATTCTTTATGTCCCTACATTCGTGGGACTGGTGACCTGTCTTTTTACAGATGCCACATAGCTTTATCTTTTGGTTTATTCGACACTGGCCCCAGTGTCTTCTTTTGCAGGTTTCACATTTGGGTTTTGCCTCCTTTGGCTTGGACTGGTTACAGTTTGAACCGGTCTTACCCTTTTTACAACTTTGATTTGGGGTAATATTGCACTTTCGCTTGTGATCCCTCAGCACACGATCCACAACGTTATTTATGGCTGTATCTAACATAGCCTGTAGCTCGGTGCTTGTTAAGTTCAGTCTTACATCATCATTCTGATCAACTGGACGATTGTGAGCTTCAGAGGAATCAGCCATGGTGAAGCTTTGAAGGCTACATACCAAGTAGTAATAATTTGCTTTAAGTATATGGCGAATTGTCGAATTTAATGACTAATTAGCTATGGTGTAAATAAACCATATAGCCAATAGATAGTATTTAAATTAATTGATTATGTTCTGCCTAGGTTTTTAAGTAAACCATCCTTGGCGAGTAAACAGAATATAATCCTTCATATTTATTAGACAGGGGACATAAATCACAACTGTCAATGTCATACTGACATTTCCTAAAGCACAAGAGCTTGTTCCCAAGGACTCTTGATGGCACTAGGCCTTGTCACTAGGGAAAAATTCTAAAACATAATCGATGATTCCTTTGGATCGGAAAATTTCATAGTTCATTGTCTTGACAAGAATTTATGAAATAAAAACTATCTTTTCATGTATACACCTTTTCCCGTAGGTTTACATCCCAAATGGATGTTTTGATGCGTACATCATTTTCGACGTTTACCAGCCATGATTCCTATTGATCATCCACGCTAAATAAGGAATTTGGAAAAAAATTTCCTAATATAAGGATGACAAGTGTGATTTTTATCGCATCACGGTTGTCGGGAGTGTTAACACATTTTCAGATGTTAACAAGGATCTGAATCTCTTTTTAAACAGGTTTTACCATCTTAGCTAGGTCTTTAATGACATTCAAGCTAGGTCAAACCTTTTAAGATTCTCTCTTAATATTTATACTGGCAGGAAAAGAATGATATTTATTTTATTCAGGATTTTCATTATTAATCCTAAATTATAATCTAGTAATAGTACCAAAGGCTTAGTCACGTAGACGAGTTTAATTTATAAGCCATAATTTCAGAGAATCGAGGCATTAAGGTTTGAACATATTTCATTACCTTTCCTGGACAGGGAGTCAAAGACTACTACTGTCATTGTCATAATTGACGATACAATATGGTCCGTAGGCAAATCAATTGACATTACGAAACAATGTTTTAAGAAAATAATAATCATCACACTGATGATAGTAGTCATGATAATATTAATCATATTGACTATGAGGCTTGGGCATAGCCCACCACTATAGACAAGGAATCATAAAGATCACAATGTCAGAGACATATTAGTCATGATCACATTGATCATTTAGGCTAATAGGCTTGAGCAGAGCTCACCACTATAGACAAGGAATCATAAAGATCACAATGTCAGTGTCTCAGATGGACAATACGTTATAGCCCGTAGGCACTTCCCTTCTAAGGGATGATTATAATATGATCATCTTATAGGATGATATAAGCTATGATTTCTAGATCAATAGACTAGATAAGAATATTGGAAAAATTCAATATATGAAAAATAAAAGTACAGAGTTGCCCTAAGCGGGACTTGAAAGGAATAATGTTGTCCTCGAAGGAACTGGAAGGTAATTATGTCCTTTTAAGGACTATTAAGGAAACGATTTTTAGCAAAAGGAGTTTCTTCTTCATTTTATTTCTGAATGCTTTCTCCTTGATTGCATGTTTCGTCCTAGCCGCTGTACGAAGGTCAGCAAATTAAAGCTCCGGGTGTGGAGAATTATTATCACGGCTTCTTCGCTTGGCGACGTATCCAAAATATATAAAAAAAATGGAAGCAGAATTTCCAGATAAGGATTGAGAATATTCCTATGTTAAGTCTAGACTCATAAGATTTAGGAATGTGCAATTGTGTCATTGAGATTAAACACCAAAGGCTAGTGTTTAATTCCCTCAATGTTGGCTCTGATACCAACCTGTCACACCCCAAATTTCCACGTGTTACCGGTGGGCCCGGTAGGGGAGTAACGTGACGTGGTTGGCAACATCATAGTCAAACAACACAATATATAAATGCACAGCGGAAGCAAAAGGATAAATATATTACAATCCGTAATAGTGTAACATCAAAGTATCACAACGGAAGTAAAGGATCCACAGGTGGATCGCAAATAAAATAACATGGTTCAACAGACTTTAGGCATCTAAGCTTGCGAGACTCTTTATTGATGCTAGGAGTAGCCAGCCAATTCCAAATAGTACCTGCACTTAGCCTTTTTTTGGGAAAATACGTCAGTTTACACTGGTAAATACAATCAACCGACTCATTTTGAAAATGATTTAAAATTTGTTTGATTTGAATGCACATGGCACAAATAATATTTTATAACTTGGGATAATTATGTAAATATATAAACTTGTAAACGAATTACATGTTTCTTATGCGTTCAGTAGCCCGATCTGTAGACCGGGTTAAAGATCAATGGACACACCACTTTATATAATGAGACACTGACAGGTGTACGCCTACACCTGAGTGCTAAGGTCGTGGCCATTTCGTAAAATGATGCCAGGGATATCCGGGACATGGTCATTAACCCCCCAAAGGCTTTAAGCAAACAAAACATTTCAAAACAGAGCATATCAATGATTTAACCTCTATTCGATTAAAGATTCAATGCTGGACCAAGCGGTATTCTATATACCGTACCCCAAGCCCGTATAGGGAAAATAAGTTAAAAGTATTTACCTGAGCTAAATATAGATTCAATCTCAGCCGTATCAAATCAGCAAGTACAGATAGCTTTTACTGGGCTCCTAAATCTGGAACGAAGGTTTTTAATAACCTATTAGAATCCTAATGGGTCTTTAATTAAGCCATGACTTAGACCGATTAGTTTTCAAGAGGAAGGTATGGTTTAAACGCATGATAAAGCGAAGACCAGAATAGGATGTGATTTAGACCCGACAAGTTTGAAGACTTGTATAATATGGGTATTTCATACACATTCTGGATTTTGAGATAAAACCGATAAGGTTTGGCCCGTTTTGGTTAATTTATGTAAACTAGTTACATAAACCGAACCGGACGCGTAATAAGCGTAACGGGTAACCGTAAGAGTCCTAAACAGGTTTCCTAAGTTAACATGCCCTAAATATGTCATGATATCAGTAGGATACCTTCCGTTATGCCCAAAACGAGTTTAATCTCTTATTAAGCCCCGTAGGGGTATTTTGGTCATTTTAAAGATTATAAAAGGGATTAATTACGTTTCTGTGAACCGGGTCTGAATACATCAGTAAATTAGTTTATTTTAACAGGTTATAACATTTGGTTATAAGTCTTATATGTCAAAATAGGTTTAAACCCAAACTATGCGTATAATACGCGTATAAAGCCGTTTTAAGCGACGTACGGTTTAAAATACGATTCTGAGTTTTCTGATCAAATAAACAGGCTCAAAACACTCCATTTATTATTTATAATCAGTAGCAATTGGATTGGCGTTAAAAGAATTTGTAAAACTCATTTTATGGCCTAAAAGGGCATATTCGGTATTTACCGAATTAAGGCGCTAATCCAAGCTTATGATCATTCTAAAAATAATTAAAAAACTTTAAAAATCCTAAAATATTATTTAACATTAGTGTGTAAAAGATTTGGTGTCAAAACTGAGTTTAGATAGGTTTTACGCTAATGGCGCCGTTTAATTAATAAACATGTTTATAAATACGCCATTAAGCATAACTCCTAATCTAGACTTCCGATTGTCGTGAAATTTTGCAGACATGTTCATTAATCAGTATTAAAGACTTCTGCACTTTTACATTTTCTAAAATCTCGTTCTGCGGTCATAAGGGTATTATGGTCATTATTTAGGCATTTAACGGAAACATCCGACGATTAGGGATTCGAGTGGTATAAACGCAGAGGCTTATACACACAAGTAACTAGGTCCTAATGGAACTTTAAGGCATGTCTAAACCTATATAAACCGGGTCAGAACTGAGGTCAACGCAAAAGTCAAACTTTCGCGTCTTTCGGCTCCGAATCGGTTCAAATCATAAAGTTGTCGAATCAAACAAGCGTAGACAAGTTATTATACTTATTTTCAAGTTATATGTCTGATAAAACAGATTACACGCCTTCCGTATCATTAAATAGGCGATTAAGGTTTCTGTTGACTTTTTCGGAAAACCTTTGACTCGCCAAACAACACGGTTAGGATTCGAATCAGTGAGTGACCTTTTAGGGGTTTATTACCCATAAAAATACCAACTTATAACAACTTTCGATTCGACTAAACTCTGATCCGTTTCTAATCTATCGCTAAGTCAAACCGTATTTACGACGGTTTGACTTCTAGACTATAAATCAAGCAAAACCTGATCGAGAAGGGTTAGACATACTTACACACGTCTAATGGATGTTTTGTAAGCCTTGTATCAGTTCCAGAGCTCCTCAAAATATTCAGAAGTTGAAATGAACTTGTATGTTGCACTATGAGATTTTTATAAGAACTTTTGATCTTTCAAAATGATGCCAAATGAGTTTAGTAATGATCAAGGATCAATACATATGTCATTTATAGGCTATAAATCATGTAGGGGCTCTCACAAATGCAGATAAGATCAACATAAGTCGGTTAAATGGATGAAACAGCCATCTGTCATGAATCTGGTCGCTGGACATGCCTAGCGCACCGCTACGCTTCTGATGTAGCGCACCGCTAGCCTGTCATCAGCCTTGTAAATTTTGCATTTTTGGTCCCTAGTCCTCCGAAACATCGCTTTCTCACTGTTTCTTGCATTTTAAGCCTTATAAAATGAATTCTAAGGGCTTCAAGGCTTATACCATCTTTGTCAAGTCCTCGAGTAACTTTGTGATCACCCGAAAAGCCCTAATTTTCAATGTTGGCGATTCTAACCCTCACACACGAATTTTATCATAACTTTCTCATACGATAACGAAACTTGGTGAAATTTTTATGGTACATTCTAGAGAGCATATTTAATCGTTACAAGGCTTCAGGTTTGCTATAAGGTCACTCAGAGGTATATCTTTAACATGTTGACACATTTAACCCCTGTAGTTTGTAATCTCTCACTTTCTTTCACAATTCTCTTTGTATGATCCATGATCCATTCGTTTAAGGTTATAAACATCATGTAGGGTTATTGTAAAGTATATTTATTCATTGTTGACACCTTGAACCCTTGTATTTACATAGTTTCATTGTTTGTCCACTTTAGTCCTTCAAGAAAATTCTTTCACACGTTCAAAGGTTATGACACGTGTCAAGACATTATAGGACGTAAATTTTCGGGGTGTTACATTGAGAATAACGACAAGTGTTTGGTTGTCGGTGGAAAGGAACTCCACTACATTGTCTTTCGACATAGGAATTCACTTGGGATTGATCAATGCAAAGACATGTTTGTCGATTAAAGCCACGGGAAGATTCTTGTCTAATACAAATAAAATGACTTAGGACGGTGTAAATTTTTAAATATAATTCGATGAACTAAAGACTTTCTATTAGTTGTATTAGTTTGATTATATTTTTAACCTATTTGAGATATTTGATTCTTTCAATCACTTTTAAGTTTAAGTTAAGCTTTTTTATTCAGGAAAATCTAATCTTTATTGAAAAATTGCAATATGATTGCACCGAGGATACAAAGAGGCGAGGAGATAATCAAGAGACTCATCCAGTAATGCTTAAAATTATTTTTTTCATTGTGTTTGTCGATTAAAACCATTGGAAGATTTTTGTTCTAATGTGAATAAAATGATTGTCAATTAAAGCCATGGGAAGATTTTCGTTCTAATGTGAATAAAATGATTTAGGAGTAAATTTTAGATATGACTCGATGAACTAAAGACTTTCTATTAGTTTGATGATGTTTTTGACCTATTTGAGATATTTGATTTCTTTTATCACATTAAGCTTAAGTTAAGTTTTTTTATTTATAAAAAAAACTAATCTTCATTGAATAAATGTAATATGATTATGCCAAGGATACAAAGAGGAAAGGAAATCAAGAGACTCATCCAGTAATAATTATTTTTTCATCATGTTTGTCGATTAAAGCCATAGGAAGATTCTTGTTCTAATATGAATGAAATGATAGAGGACGTTGTAAATGTTTAAATATCAATCAATGTACTAAAGACTTCCTATTAGTTTTATTAGTTTGATGATATATTTTTTGACCTATTTGAGGTACATGATTCTTTCAATCAAATTAAGCTTAAGTTCATTTTTTTATTCATAAAAAAGCTAATTTTCATTGAATGAATGCAATATGATCATACCATGGATACAAAGAGGCAAGGAGATATCTAAGAAACTCAACCGATAATTGCAATATGACTATACTGAGGACCAATTAAGACTCGAAATTAAACATGACCAGTTAAAATATGAATTGAAGTTTGTCTACTAAGATCACTTAAGGCTCGAGATCATATCATCGCCAAGATTGGTAATCCAAGACACTTCATCTTTGAATCACATACCCATTTCAATATTGTTTGATTGTCCTATGAAGGAATATATATAAAGCAAACTTTGATAGGCATTTGTACATGTACGCTTTATTTTATGTTCATTAAATTGTGGCTTAAACAAATACCATGTGAAGACTAGGGATGAGCATTAAGTACCTGGTACCGGTACCGAACCGGTACCGTACCGAACCGAACCGGTATTCGGTATATTCGGTACCGGTACCGGTTCCTATTTTACTTGTTTTTCGGTACCGGTACCGGTATTTTTGGGTAAAACACTAGTGAAGTACCGAAAGTACCGGTACCGGTACCGAACCGGTATATTCGGTACCGGTACCGGTACCACTTTTCAACGTTTTTCGGTACCGGTACTTTCGGTACCGGTACCGGTTCGGTACCGGACCGGTACCGAGCTCATCCCTAGTGAAGACCAAAGGCATTGGGAGTTTTGGGCCTTAGGCAACAAATTACGAAGGACACAACCTGCCCATTGTATGAGCATGCAATTTAATTAAACATTAAAATGAAGACGTGTTAACATGCTCAAATTGTATCATTTTATATAATATACTCGTATTTTGTGAGAGGGGGAGGAGAGAAAGAGGGGCAAACCCCGACCCAGGTGTGACATGGATGCGTTTTAAGGCTTTCAATCGGAACAACTCTTAGGAGTTAGGAGCGTGGTTAAGAAGACAACTTAAATTTATTTATGACAAATTCTTAACCATCACATAGCTGGAAGACTAGTAGTGATGGTTGGACAGATGCTGTAAAAATGATTAGGGACTAGCACGACATTGTACAATGCAATAGTCTCATCTGCTAATAACTTTTACATAGTTATTATCATTATATTATAAAAATAACTAATTAACAATAACACATACAAATATATAAGGTAGCGTTTGGTGTGAAGAATGAGAGGTGAAATGGAATGAGTGATTACGAGGGAATGAAGAAAAGAGTGTTTGGTTGGTCAATGGAATGGAATCACCCATTCCAAAATGCATTCCATTCCCTCAAAATCATTCCTTCCACCCCCCATGTTTTTTTTCCATTTCATCCACTCTTGCACCATTCATCAACAACACCACAACCCACGACCTTCGCCACAACCCACCACCACCACCACCCACCACCGACGTCATCGCCGCCACCCGCCACCACCTCACCCTGACAACCACCGCCGCCGCCACCCACTCGCGACCGTTATCACCCACAGCTGCGACCAACCGCCAACGCCACTCGTCGCCGCCGCCCACCACCATCGTCGACGCCACCATCACCGTCACCACCAACCGCCGCCGCCGCCACCAACCACCACCTTTGCTGCCACCCACCACCAACGGCCACCTTGTCGAGACCACCACTCGTCGTCACCACCGCACCACCACCCATCGCCGCCGCCGACACCCACCACCGCCACCTATAACCACCCACAATCACTACCACCGACCACCACCACCACTCACCGCTAATTTTATTACTCATTTTTTCTTGCCTACCGAACAATACACATTAATTATTCATTCCATTCACATGGTAACCAAACAAGACATGGAATGGTAATGATCCATTGCATTACCTCGTCCATTCCATTATCTCGTTTATTCCATTCCTTCGTTCATTCCATTTGCATATATAATTTATAAATAAATGAAATAACTATATATATAATAGATATAAAAGTTAAATATATATAGAAGTAATTAAAAAATTATATACATATATTAATTTTGTAGTTCAGTGTGAACACTACTTTTTTTTTAGTTTATTTTTACAGTTTATACTATAAGTAATACACATATTTAACATATTAAATTTTCATTTGATTTAATTTTTATATAATATCTTATGTTTGTTAACTATAAAAAAAGATATAAATGTTTAATTTTTTCTCTCATCATTCCGATATGAATGTCGTTGATTATAGAGTTGCATTCACAATAAAGTATTTTTTTAGCGTAAACTATAGCGAGCTTACCAGTGCTGGTATTCGTTTTTATGGTTTTAGAACGATTTAAAACACGTGTCACTGTGTTCTTGTGCAGATCATGACTTTTTTTTGGTGTTTTCTCTTTCGGTTTACTCAGTGTCGGTGTCGTACAGGTAGCGTAATGAAATGATACAGACCTAATGCCTACCACGTAGCGTGGAGAACTCCACTAGTTTTAACAAAAGTTCGGCTATGATTAGGGGGAACGGGGCACCTCACGGGTAAAGGCTTGGGGGTTCCAACCCTTGCTAGAACACCACCGCCACCCCCAAAGGATAATGGGCAAGGGTAAGTTCCACGAGTAGAGGAACCCGTGCGGGTTAGGGAGGAAGGGGTTTGAGGGTGGGGTCCATCTCTTGAATGATGTGTGTTTGATTGGTGGGTGGGGTAAAAGAGTGAGGTCGATGGTTCAAGGGTACTTTCACTTTATAGTGCAAGGGTAGGGCATCGCCAATGTTTTGTAGTGCAAGGGTACTTTGTAAAGAATTTAACATGGTGCCGGTTTATTGGTTAGGGCAAAGATATTACCCTTGGATGCCCCTTCTTCTCTTGTAGGATAAGAAATCTCAACAACCGAAGTTATCAGTTATATTTATAATTAAGGGTAAAAAATCAAACTCAACCATGATTTACGTACCCCTATCTAGCATCTACATGGGCTAAATGCTCATTTACAAGGGAATGGTCATTGCCAATGAGGCGATGGTGGAGTGAGAAGAGAGAGACCTGGTATTCTAAGGGACTCAAGTTTGATTCATGCCATCTCTATTATTTTCTGTGGCACCGGGTGATGATAAGAGACTAGGCGAATAGGTGGATATCGCTAGTTCGATCCTTGAACTGAGCGGGTTTTACCTCATCGCACTGTCGTGCCTTCGGGCGAGTGTTCACGGGCTTCGGCCATATGTGAGGGTTTTCCCCGGTTCAGAGGCGAGTGTATCCCGATATGGTGAATTTCACCAGTAGCCCATTTAAAGAATTGGTTGGCCGTTAAAAAAAAACAAGAGAATGGTCAATCCTAAACGTCCATTACAAAGAAGTTATAAAGGTGCACGTGTAACACTAAACTTTTAAATTCAATAATCGGCGCTCAATCTTTAACTCTTTTTACACCGTATCTCCAACAAACATCTTTCCTTTTCCAAACTACAAACAAAAAAAGCCGTCTAGATTCCTCACTAAAAAAAAGATTTCTGTTGGCCGTTCAAAAAAAAAATTCCTCACTAACAAATATGTTTCTGTACTAATGTACTCCCTCCCTTTTCTTTATTCCACCTGGCATTGTCTTCATCACCCACCCGCCGGCTGCCACCTTTTCTTTATTCCCCCATTCACCAACCACTTCTACACATCCTCAGCAACAATGTGCCCAAATTTCTATTTCCACCAAACAAACCTCCCAGATAATTTCAACCCCTTTTTAGAACATGACGACCACCAGTTTCCGGCGCCGGAATTTCACCCCATGTGCGTTGACCATAATCTCCCACCCTTGGTTGACGTAGACCCCAATATTATTAACATTAACCATTACAACAATCCCTTTGACACACACCCTTTATCTCTCCAAGCTCTAGAGTCCCAAAATATTCATGATCACATACCACAATTTGATGAATCAACCGATTCACTTTCAAACTCAAAGTCAAAGTCAGTAGACACAGTGTTAAGTTCTACGACCTCCTTGGAGCTCCTGAGCCGATACAGGAGCAAGTTCATCAGTTCAAAAGAAGTTTCAGTTGACGAAGTAGGGACAGACAATGTGGGAACACTGTCCACCGTGGAAATTATTAATTTGGCAGCTGAGAAGTTTATAAGTTTTTCGGCGAATAGAGCGAATGGATACACGATGTTTACGCACCCGTATGGGTCTTCGGCGTTTACCAGGTTGTCGATGGATGAGATTAGAGAGGTGGAGCTTGTTTTCCAGCTTTTGACTGCTGCTGAGAAAGTTGGCAAGAAACAGTTTGAAATTGCTAGTAAGTTTTTGGTACGGTGTGGGTGGGTGGCGTCGGATGATGGTTCTCCGGTGGAACGACTCGTTTTTCATTTGTGTGATGCTCTACAAGAAAGAATTGGGAAAGAAACCGGAATGCCTGTTCCTAAGAAACCAAAAAAATTCGTAAGTTCTTTTACTTGCAATTTAATTAGCTCGGGCTTCGCTTAACTCGCCTAGACTCGTTTATCTTAGCAAAATGTGGTGTTGAGATTAAGTTCGGCTTGTAAAAGGCTCGAGTCAACTCGTTTTTTCTTTAAAAAAATATTGTATCTTTTACACGTGTTGATATACGTAGAAACAATAAGTAATATTTTACATATACATAATGCAAAATTCATAATTTATATATATTAAAACTTCGGTTATAAATTATATATTTATAAAGATTTTCTTTAATTTAGACGAGTCAACGAGCATGTTCGACTTGTTTACAAATGAGCCTTTTCTAAGTTCTTTTCGAGCGACATGCGAACTTTTTGAATAACCCTATTGATAGCCTAAAAAATTAAAAATATATTAGTAAAATAATTTAAAAAGTCAAAACGTTTTTGAGTAAAAAGGATTTGATTTTAGAACAATCTCAAGATAAACTTAGATTATAGATGTATATTTTTATTACATGGAATATTTTAGTTAGGGCGATACTGACGTGAGCAATATGATGACAATAACAAGAGACGAAAAATACTTTTGGCAGGATCAAAAGAATGAAAATCCTTTGGCACTAGGAACTAATCCATCATTCTTGGCATGTCACCTAGCCCTTCCATTCACTCAAGTTTTGCAACTTTGTGGCATACAAGCAATCATTGACCAAATAGGGACATCAAGCAAGATCCACTTGATCGACATCCACATTCGTAGCGGTGTACAATGGACGGCTTTGATTCAAGCATTATCAGAACGAAAATCAGAAATCGAACTTCTAAAAATAACCGCCTTTGCAACATCCTCGGATATCCAAAAGGTAGGGGAAACAGGAAAAAGATTAGAGTGTTTCGCAAAAACTTTGAGTTTACCCTTTGTGTTTAAAATACTCGTGTTATCCGACATCACGGAGGTGAAAGAAGAACAATTCGATGTTCAAGATGGTGAAGCGGTTGCGGTCTATTGTCAAGTAATACTAAGAACAATGATCTCAAGGCCCCAAAGTTTGGAAAATTTGATGAGAGCAATCCGAAAAATCAATCCTTTGGTAATTGTTGTGGCTGAGGTTGAAGGCAACCATAGTTCTACGTCTTTTGTGAACCGGTTTACTGAGACATTATTTTTTTACGGTGCTTTTTTCGATTGTATGGAAGCATGTATGAGCCGCGATGATGTTCATAGAGGCATAATGGAAGGTGTTCATTTTGCTGACGGGATGAAAAACATGGTCGCATGTGAGGGTGACGAGCGGGTTAGTAGGAGTGTAAATATAAACACCTGGAGGTTATTTTTCAAGCGGTTTGGGATGGTGGAGATCGAGTTAAGCGATTCGTGCATGTATCAGGCTAACCTCGTGTTGCAACAATTTTCGTGTGCGAGTTCTTGCACGCTCCAAAATAACGGCAAGTGTTTGATTATTGGGTGGAAAGGAACTCCATTGCAATCTCTTTCAACATGGAAATTTGTTCAGGAATGATGATCACGAAAACATGTTTGTTGATTAAAGTCGTGTGAAGATTTTTTTTTTTTTTTTTTTTTTTTGTGTTAACCTTATTTCCTGTTTAGAGAATCTAAGCAGATGGCTTAAACCAATGTAGTGTGGGGTGGGGTGTGGGGGTGGGGGATTCGTTAGTTATATATCATATTAAATGAAAAACAAATGTTTCTTACATGACTGGGATCCTGTGAAAACATAGAAAATAATAACTAAGTCGATCCTTGATCCGCGCGTTATGACGGACCTATCAAATGGGGGAAATAGACGCGTTGCGGTGAACCTGTTAAACGGGAAAAATAGATGAAAAACGTTGAGCCCACACGCACCTTGAAGCATGTTAACTCGAAAAATTTAACACGAAACGTTAAACGAAAAACTTGCAAAATGTTAAAGTATAAGGGGCCGAAGTTGAAAGTAAAAAAGTGTTGGGATTAAATTGCAGAAGATTAAAAGCTTTTGGTTAAAAGTAAAAAAATCAAAGGGGTTAAATTGCAAAAAATGAAATATTTTGAATTAGAAGTGAAATATCAAATTAATCAAACGGGTTAAACTTTTCAACTCCACACTTTCTTTCCTTTGAATCAAAATTAAAACATTAAGTTCAATTTTTTTGAGCAAACAAGTAATTAGTTTATCGGAATCCAAGTCAAAATTAGACGAATGGGGTTTTCTTTGTTGACATAAGATCTAATTGTATAAAGAATCAAAAGTCATAGAAAATCGAAAATCCGCCCCCTTTTCTATATTCCTTTTTCTATATTCCTTATTATTGATTTGATCAAGAAGCCTCTATTAACAAGATAAAAGATGAAATTCTTATAATTAGGCAAAAAAAATATCTTCTTCTCGTCATATATAATTAAACTCTAGAAAATATAGAATTTTTTATCTTTCTATATCTTACGATAATCCTATTTTGACTAAGAATCCCTACTGGATGGGATTCTAACAAACCCCTCAATTCAATATAAATAAAATCTAAATAAGTAGAATCTAATTCATTTTTATTCATTTTTAAGAAACTTTTTGCTTAATAAATGAAATTCGAAGACAAGAGCAAAAAATGAATAAAATAAGATATCATCCATATCATTTCAAATCCTTCATGTAGAAAGTACATTATATACTCACTTAGATATATACTTATATCTATAGATATTAAGTAATAATAATTTCAATTTAGAATTATCAAATTATAATAAGTAAGATATCCTTATACTTATATATAATAAGATATATATTATATTATAAATTCTAAATAATAATAACAGGTACAAATAGTAAATCGAGGTACCCATTCTATGACAACTCTTAACTTTCCCTCTGTTTTGGTCCCTTTAGTAGGCCTAGTATTTCCGGCAATCGCAATGGTTTCTTTATTTCTTCATGTTCAAAAAAACAAGATTGTTTAGAGCCGATGGCACAAAATCTCATCTCTTTTTTTTTCAATTGACGTTTGTATCATAACACAGATATCCATTTAGCAAAATATGGTATAAATATGGTATAAGCGGCTTCCGCCGAAAAATTCTTATGTCTCCAGAAAATGCTATGTTCTAGCTATTTTCAAATAGACCCGAATCGGCGGATGGCTGAACTGTAACGTTGGTCTATCTATATGTATGTGGCTATCTTTAGTGAGATAATACGAAGGGTATGTTATTAGTTTAGATCTAACCAATTTAATGAATTACTCCTAAAGGTTCACATCAAACTAGTGCTAGTTGATGCGAGTTACTTCGGAAACAAACGGACTAAAGTCAAATTCATTTGGGGTATTCTCTCAATTCCAAAAAAGCAACGGGATCAAGTATGAGTTGTCGATCAGAACATATATGGATAGAACCTATAAAGGGGGCTCGAAAAACAGAAATAAGATACTCTTTTTTTAAAGACGGAGTCACTCATGGTTATCTTAGAACTGTTCACATATTCACGTACACCGTGTTTATAAAGATTAAGTCAAGTAACCCGAAAACTTACAATAATGAAGGTTCATACGATCAAGAAATGGTGAACGATAATGTAATACTCAAAATTACAAATGAAGAAATAGAAAAATATAAAATAAATAGGATGAAGCTTAAAGGAGATGGATCAAATATAAATGTGAATATCTTAGCTTTATTATAAAATCTCATGATAAGTAGTTTCTTAGAAGTGTAGTTACAAATTACATTACATAACCCTACAAAAAGTAACTTGGAATGCCTTAGGGCAGTGGCGGACTTAGAGTGTTAATAGGGGTAGCACGGGGCCACGGGCTACCCCTCAACCCCGTCTCCGTAGTGTAAAAATACCCCTTAACTCCATTTGCGTAGTGTAAAAATACCCCTCAACTCCGTTTCTGTTATATAAAGGATACCCCTGATCCTAAAAAAAAATTAGGATACCCTAACTTTTTGGGCTCGTTCCGCCACTGCCTTAGGGTAACTCAAAAGTTATGTCTCTTTACATCACACTCTTAACTAATACCCTTGCCTTAATAAACACATAACCCAAACCAACATGTCCCAATATACACACCCCATGAATAATACATTACTTAGGGAGTTAGGGTAATTCAAAAGTTGTGTCTCTTTACATCACACCCTTAAGACCAGACAGTATGGGGGCCGGCTTAGGCCCGTCCTGGCCCGTCGCCGGTCCCCCACACCGCCCCCCACTCCTCCGGCGCGTCAACATCGGCTCCCACTCGACGATCTTCACGGGCCTCATTCCTCTCTCCTCACACACAAACATCTATACATACATACATATATATATATATATAAAGGGGTTCATCCCCAATCCCCTAGATCCATCCCCTCCAAGCCCCTCCTACGTGGCGCCGACGTGACGGCCCATCCCCTTGAGATGAGGCTCTCCATACCCACTAGTCTAACTAATACCCTTGCCTTAATAAATAGATAACCCAATCCAACAATTAGTAACTTGGGTCACTTTTTTTATTCTACCCCTTCATTAAACATCACGTCTCATAAAATTTTATCTATATATATTCAACTAGATGTAAGATCCGCCGCGTTGCAGCTATGGTCTTACAAGTTACGACACAATAAATCTACTTTATACGGCTTGGGCCTTACGAATTATGGCACAACGAATCTATTTTATACTTCTCTAACCTAAGGAGAAATAGGAAGCCAGATTCATATTCACATACATAAGAAGTATATAGGAAGAAGAATAGTCTGTGATTTCTTTTTGAAAAAGAAGAACTGGCTTTCTTTGAATTTGAAGTAATAAGACTATCCCAATTATGACACTCATGGAGAAAGAATCTTAATAAATGCAAAGAGGAAGCATCTTTGATCCAATAGCGAAGAGCCTGAACCAAGATTTCCAGATGAGCTGGGTAAGGTATTAGTATATCTAATACATAATTTAAATGTGAAAAGTTGTCCTCTAAAAAAGAAAATATGGAATGAATTGATCCTAAACTATCGGATTTAACTACCCCTTTCCTTTCTAGGGAAGATATTAATCTCGCGGCGGGATCCATTCTGCATCATACTTGATAAATCCCAATTGTTTTGTTACATCAACCTTGTGACAAGAACCTATTACTCCAAGAAATAACTTTCAGTTACCCCTAAAAAGCCTATATTTTTTACCAGTTAACTGACCAACTTGTTAGGCTCATATCAGTCGATTTGACCACCATGACTACAAACAGGTTCCAAGCGGAGAGCCACACACTTCCCGTCTTTTGATTATGCCACGCCAAGCAACAAATTAATTTTTTAAAAGTTGCAGTTGCAGCCACACATTCTTTATAAAGTGCTTGATTTTCGATGACAACTGATTCTTATGCAAGCTCCTGCTCAATCTTACTTTGCTAACAATTGCAGCAACATAGCCTATTTAAACAACAAAACATGAATTCTATTAAAAAGGTGATTTGGCCCAGTCAAACGTATAACCTAGACACCCTTTGTGATTATTTTAATCACCCAACCACACCATCATTTCCTTGCCTCTTTTCTTCTCAGGTAAATCCACCCCAAAGACCCCAACTTTGTGAATTATTTGATACTCGTACAATTAAACACAACCTACCATCCACATATTAATAGTCAAACAATTATGAAATTCAAAAGTTAGTAAAATCACTCAACGTATAATAGTTAAATCAAATTTAAATTATAAAACAAAATCGTATGAAAACAACCCGGCGTAGCCTACGCTAAATTTAGTGTAGCCTACGCCGGTGGTGTAATGGATAGTGTAACTGTCAAAGTAACACAAAAGGCTCACGATGTAGCAATCCCTCGCAGACGTATGCTATGTTGACGGTGGCGTTTATTTCAATTGATATAGACGTATGCTAGCTCTAGGCGAGCGCCTGAATGCGTTTTTTGAAAAAAGATGTTGATTTGCGCCTAGCCCTCCACCAGGAGCTTTAGGTGCGCCTCGCTGCGCCTGAGCGCCTAGCTCGCTTTTGACAACATAGAAGCTTACCTTCAATTTAGAGTTGTCGATATAAATTTCAAAAGACCATGCCCACGCAAATGAAAGTCAAATAGGCCTGCACATGATGCTCCTCTGTTCTTTATACCCTATGACACATTATAACCACCACATCATTATTCATCATCACATGGAGGATAAATAAAAGCTGGCACATAACCAGTATGATCCATTAGTCTGTTGTATACCTTCATGAGAATCTCTTTTTCTTGCTGCATTTTATTGTACCCCTCCATTAAATCATTTGTTTCTTGTAATATAAACAACAAAATAAGCATAAAACATCATAAGATAAGCCTAAGATAGTATTGATTAAAACAGTGCAAGAACATAAAGAGATAAGTATAGAAATCAAGAGACTTCAAAAGGTCAAAAATTTAAACACCTACTACTAATCGTAGATATAAAACTTAAATACAAAAGACATCTACAAATCAAAATCCGTAAAAATTAAACACAACCATTAAATAATTCATACAAATTCAATAAAAAGAAGGGTTAACTTTGTATAATAGTAACCAAGTTTCAAGAGTGTTCTAATTAGGTCACTTATAATTTTTTTTGTTTCAATTAGGTCATTCAAGTTTTATTTAATGTTTCAATTCTAGATATTTTACCTAAATAGAAGGTCATCCATCCTACATGGCATTTATTTAGGTTTTTTATTTAAAAAATTTGTTGACATGGCACATAAATGCCAAATGGGTTAGAAGAAAATGCGAAATAGATTTAAATTTTTTTTAAATTGTAGAAAAGTTAAAAAAAATGCGAAAAAAATTAAAAAATGTGATTTTTTTTTCAAAATCTCTAAAAAGGTATCAAAATTTTTATAAAATCGTGAAAAATAGTTAGATGTCAGTAAATTTTTAATGAAAGAAAGTACTAATTACTCCTACACCAAAAGCATTTAAATTATAGTAATAAAAGAAGATAAACAACTAACTATAAATAAATGCTATGTAGGACTATGACCTGCTATTCAAGTAAAATATCTAGCATTAGAACACCAAAATAAAGTATAATGATCTAATTGGAATAATAAATTTTATTAGTGACCTAATTGGAACACTCCTAAAACTCCATTACTATTCTGTGACATATTCCCTAAAAAGAAACAACAAAACACACCTTTCTCCATTTTTGTCATATTGGAAACAAACCGTCCAACACCTTCAACACTTCATTGTATTTTCTTATTCTTCCTTTTGCTTTGCACATGGCCAAAACCAAAATAATTTAGAATTGTTTTTCTTTTCTATTATTCTGCATGATATCAAGGATATCATCCTTACAGTTAACCATTTACAACAAACATCAAACAAATTTCTCATATGAAATGTATGTCATAAAATCATACACTAATGTCTGCGGTTTCGAATCTTTAGTATGTGAAATACGACTTACCGGAAAACTCACTGAAACCCAACTTCGCAGGAACGCAACTGAGAAGCATTCAAAAAAATCCTGCCTCGAGATGAGAATCGGGTTCGATAGGGACTTAATAATCCAAATCACAACGTTCTTAGACGATTGTTTCCGATTTAGGGGCTTCGTAATCCAAATAACAGTTGAACATAAACAAATAGTGCAAAAAGAGGGCTAAGTTAACAAACCTTGATAATAATCGACGCCAGAATTCAAGTTAATGACCCTTTCTTTGCTGCTATTTAACCCATCGGTGTACCCTCTTTGTCAAATTTAGCTTCCCCACCGCGTCGACTTCGCCGCCGCCACGCCGCCTAGAACCACCCCGTCGACCCTAAATCAACCACTATCTATCATCATCATCGATATCAGCTTTGAAACACACCGTTCGCTCAGAAGTCTCTCTTAATTGAGGTTTGTGAGGTGGAGCGGAGAATTGTTTGTGTTGGGGATGAAGCACCCACCGCTCACCTAACCTAGTAAAAGAAAATCAGCCTCACAGAAACTTCCAAAGCCAAATGTACAACAACCTAAACACAAATATGTTGTTTATTTATAGTTATTAATTACTATATATGTAATAAATATAAAAGTTAAATATTTATAGAAGTAAGAGTAAACTGCAATTTTACCCCCTTGGGTTTAAGACAATTGGCACTCTAACCCCCTCCATGGACCCCAACGTTGATGTTCTGTCGCAATTTTACCCCCTGCCGTCAGTCAACAGTTATTTGACTGTTATAGGTAAGGGTATTTTGGTAATCTTACACCATATTTATTATTATTATTATTATTTATAAAATCAAATTATCATCATCATCTTCAAATAACCGCACAACATACACCAGAATTCAAGATCCATATTCCATATTTCCCTAAATAAACTCACAGATCCATATTCCATATTCAATTTTCCCCAAAATTCAAGATCCATACACCAGAATTCAAGAAAATCATCTTCATCTAGCTCCGCCCTCCTGTTCACCGGCAACCGCACACCCACAACACCTCCTGCTCCCCCTTACACCACTCCCACCCGGTTTCATCTCCGGTGAGACTCTCAGTGGCAGCAGAGAACAACAGCAGCAACAACGCCGCCACCACGGCGGCTATGGCGGCGACCAGACGGAGAAACGACACAGAGAGAAAGAAAGAGTGAGCTGGTGATGACGACCGACGGCGACAAACCAGAGCCGCAGCGGTGGCGGGTCGCGGCGGAGCATGGCGGCGATGATGGTGATGGGGTTCTGCTGCGACGATGATGGTGGTGGCATACGGTGACTAAGCAGCGAAGGCAGGAGTTCGATCAACATGTGAGTTATCTTGTATATTTGGATCATTGGTTAAAATATGAAGTTGTGTTCATCCTTGATTTTCATGTATTTTGTGACTTCTGATTTTGAACTAATATTGTTAAACTGTTAAGTGAGAATGATGGCTTTTGGTTGACTATTTGTTTTGAACTCTCTGTGATTTTCCTTTGAAAGTATGAAATGAAAATTGTTAGTTTGTTTGTATACTGTAAAATTATGTTGGTTCATCTTGTGCTTTATTTCGTAGTCTAAGTGGAAGAGTTGATAATTTGGTTAGTAATTTGAGATTCCTTGTTATAACTATGGGGTTGTGAATCGGTGGGGTTGGTGGTGGTTGTGGTGATGAATGGCGGTGGCAGTGGTGGTGCCCGGTGGTGATTATTGTGGTGGATGAGAGAGATACAGGAGAGAGATGGTTGTTTGAGTTCTTGATGAACCAGGGGGTAATATTACATAGTAGAACAAACCATAGGGGGTAATATGAAAGGGCATTATAGTCATTTCACATTCCAGTTAACAGATCTGTTAACTTATTTGACGGCAGGGGGTAATATTGCGACATAACAACAACGTTAGGGGATAAAATTGTAATTATTTCCATGGAGGGGGTCAGAGTGCCAATTGGCTTAAACCCCAGGGGGTAAAATTGCAGTTTACTCTAGAAGTAATTAAAGAATTATATATATTAATTTTGTAGTTCAGTGTGGACACTACTTTTTTTAGTGGCAAATTGGATTTAAATAATCCCAACTCATTGTTATTGGCCAATAATAATCCCAACTCATTTAATCACCAATAATAATCCGAACTATTCACTTTTGTTTGTAAAATACTCCCAGTTAAAAAAACACTAACTAGGTTAAAAAATTGCTGATGTGGCTTGCCACGTCACCTGCCACATCAGTTGCCACGTAATCGAAAAATGCCACGTATACTGCCACATCAGCTGCCACGTCATCAAAAATGCCACATAGACTGCGACATCAGCTGCCACATCATCAAAAAATGCCACATCAACTGCCACGTCATATGACACATCAGCTAAAGGGGCCACATCAGATGCCACATCAGCTAAAAGGGCCACATAAGATGTCACATCAGCAATTTTTTAACCTAGTTAGTGTTTTTTTAACTGGGAGTATTTTACAAACAAAAGTGAATAGTTCGGATTATTATTGGTGATTAAATGAGTTGGGATTATTATTGGCCAATAACAGTGAGTTGGGATTATGTAAATCCAATTTGCCTTTTTTAGTTTACTTTTACAGTTTATACTATAAGTTCGGTAGGTGTGGCTTAGCGCCACCCTGCCACCTTAGCCACCATAGCGTCTTTGGGGCGCCATCGACCATACCGCCGGAATTAAAGGGGGTCGCCATCATGTCGTCGCCATTGTGTTAATGAGCAGAATTGAGGGGATGAAGGCTGAGATTGGTTAGAGGGGGCGCTATAGCTTAAAAGGGGGCTTTAACCACACCCTGCAAGTTAAAGGAATGGACATTAAAGCCCCCTGTGTGACGTGGCGATGAGGTGACGCTGAGATGGCGTGATAAAGCCCCTAGGGGTTTTATACCACACCCTGTAGCCTAAGTAATACACATACTTAACATATTAAATTTTCATTTGATTTAATTTTTATTTAAGAACTTATGTTTGTTAACTATAAAAAAAGATGAATGTGTATATATGTATAATTTTTTCTCTCGTCATTCCGGTATGAATGTCGTTGAATATAGAGTTGTATTCACAATAAAGTTTTTTTTTTATCGTAAGCTATAGCGAGCTTTGAAATCGTACAAGTGCCGGTATTTGTTTTTATAGTTTTAGAACGATTTAAAACACGTGTCACTATGTTGTTGGGCAGATCACGACTTTTTTTGGTGTTTTCTCTTTTGGTTTACCTAGTGTCGGTGTCATACAGGTACCGTAATGAAATGATACAGACCTAACGTAGCGTGGAGAACTCCACTAGTTTTAATAAATGAACAAATAGTAATCAAAGTAATTTAAATATAGTGAGAGGCGCTCAAGCTTTGGCTCGTGCATCTCCATAAACACTTGTGGACAAAACAGAACTATAGCCGAGTTTGATAATTACCAATTTAACCATAACAAAAGTTCGGCTATGATTAGGGAGAACGGGCACCTCACGGGTAAAGGTTTGGGGGTTCCAACCCTTGCTAGAACACCGCTGCCAACCCCAAAGGATAATGGGCAAGGGTAAGTTTCACGGTAGAGGAACCCGTGCGGGTCAGGGAGGAAGGGGTTTGAGGGTGGGGTTCATCTCTTGAATGATGTGTGTTTGATTGGTGGTTGGAGTAAAGGAGTGAGGTCGATGGTTCAAGGGTACTTTCACTTGGTAGTGTAAGGGTAAGACGTCGCCAGTGTTGTGTAGTGCAAGAGTACTTTGTAAAGAATTTGACATAGTGCCGGTTTATTGGTTAGGGCAAGGATATTACCCTTGGGTGGCTCTTCTTTCCTTTCCTTGTAGTGTAAGAAATCTCAACAACCGAAGTTATCAGTTATATGATTAAGGGTAAAAATCAAACTTAGACTATGGGGTATGGGGCTTGGGTTGGGGTATGGGTTGGCTGAAAACGCCCAAGCCACAACCCCGGGGGCTTGGGTTGGGGCGTGGCCCAAGGGGCGGGAGTTTGAAGCCGGGCGTGGGGCGGGATAGCGATCCTATGTGGCGGGCTCCTATTCGCTTTGTTGGCTATGTCATATTCGCTTTTTTTTTTTAATAAATTGCCAAGCCACGCCCCAACCCAAGCCCCGCCATACCCCACGGACACGTCACTCACCGGTGGGGGGGCTCGAACTCCACGTGTCAACTCATGCCCCCAACCCAAGCCCCACCATACCCCACGGTCGTAACCATGATTTACATACCCCTATCTAGCATCTACATGGGCTAAATGCTCATTTACAATAGAATGGTCAAAATCCTAAACCTCCATTACAAAGAAATCATCAATTCTTTGACGTCGATTATAAAGGTGCACGGGTAACACTCAACTTTTAAATTCAATAATCGGCGCTCAATCTTTAACTCTTTTTAACAAACATCTTTCCTTTTCCAAAATACAAACGAAAAAAGCCGTCTAGATTCCTCAGTAACAAATATGTTTCTGTACTAATGTACTCCCTCCCTTAGTAACTAATCTCCGCCGCCACCTGGCATTGTCTTCATCACCCACCCGCCGGCCGCCACCTTTTCTTTATTCCCCCATTCACCAACCACTTCTACACATCCTCAACAACAATGTGCCCAAATTTCTATTTCCACCAAACAAACCTCCCAGATAATTTCAACCCCTTTTTAGAACATGACGACCACCAGTTTCCGGCGCCGGAATTTCAGCCCATCTGCGTTGATCATAGTCTCCCACCCTTGGTTGACGTAGATCACAATATTATTAACATTAACCATTACAACAATCCGTTTGATACACACCCTTTAACTCTCCAAGCTCTAGAGTCCCAAAATATTCATGATCACATACCACAATTTGATGAATCAATCGATTCAATTTCAAAGTCAAACTCAAAGTCAGTAGATACAGTGCTAAGTTCTACGACCTCCTTGGAGCTCCTAAGCCGATACAGGAGCAAGTTCATCAGTTCAAAAGAAGTTTCGATTGACGAAGTAGGGACGGACAGTGAGGGAACACTGTCCACGGTGGAAATTATCAATTTGGCAGCTGAGAAGTTTATAAGTTTTTCGGCAAATAGAGCGAATGGGTACACGATGTTTACGCACCCGTATGGGTCTTCGGCGTTTACTAGGTTGTCGATGGATGAGATTAGAGAGGTGGAGCTTGTTTTCCAGCTTTTGACTGCTGCTGAGAAAGTTGGGAAGAAACAGTTTGAAATTGCTAGTAAATTTTTGGTACGGTGTGGGTGGGTGGCGTCGGATGATGGTTCTCCGGTGGAACGACTCGTGTTTCATTTGTGTGATGCTCTACAAGAAAGAATTGGGAAAGAAACCGGAATGCCTGTTCCTAAGAAACCAAAAAAATTCGTAAGTTCTTTTACTTGCAATTTAATTAGCTCGGGCTTCGCTCAACTCAGCTTGACTAGTTTATCTTAGCAAAATGTAGTGTTGAGATTATGTTCGGCTTGTAAAAGGCTCGAGTCAACTCGTTTTTTCTGAAAAAAAGTATTGTATTTTTACATGTGTTGATATATGTAGAAACAAAAAGTAATATTTTACATATACATAATGCAAAATTCATAATTTATATATATTAAAACTTTGGTTATAAATTATATATTTATAAAGATTTTCTTTAATTTAGACGAGTCAACGAGCATACTCGATGTGTTTACAAAAGAGCCTTCTCTAAGTTCTTTTCGAGCGACCTGCGAACTTTTTGAATAACCCTACTGGTAGTCTAAAAATATATTAGTAAAATAATTTAAAAAGTCAAAACGTTTTTGAGTAAAAAGGATTTGATTTTAGAACAATCTCAAAACAAACTTAGATTATAGATGTATATTTTTGTTATATGAAATATTTTAGTTAAGGCGATATTGACATGAGCAATATGATGACAGTAACAAGAGACGAAAAATAAACAGCAACTATATGTTTTATCAAATACTTTTGGCAGGATCAAAAGAATGAAAATCCTTTGGCACTAGGAGCTAATCCATCATTCTTGGCATCTCACCAAGCCCTTCCATTCACTCAAGTTTTTCAACTTTGTGGCATACAAGCAATCATTGATCAAGTAGGGACATCAAGCAAGGTCCACTTGATCGACATCCACATTCGTAGCGGTGTACAATGGACGGCTATGATTCAAGCATTGTCAGAACGAAAATCAGAAATCGAACTTCTAAAAATAACCGCCTTTGCAACATCCTCGGATATCCAAAAGGTAGGGGAAACCGGAAAAAGATTAGAGTGTTTCGCGAAAACTTTGAGTTTACCCTTTGTGTTTAAAATACTCGTGTTATCCAACATCACGGAGGTGAAAGAAGAACAATTCGATGTTCAAGATGGTGAAGCGGTTGCGGTCTATTGTCAAGTAATACTAAGAACAATGATCTCAAGGCCCCAAAGTTTTGAAAATTTGATGAGAGCAATCCGAAAAATCAATCCTTTGGTTATTGTTGTGGCTGAGGTTGAAGCCAATCATAATTCTACTTCTTTTGTGAACCGGTTTACTGAGGCATTATTTTTTTTTGGTGCTTTTTTCGATTGTTTGGAAGCATGTATGAGCCGCGACGATGTTCATAGAGGCATATTGGAAGGTGTTCATTTTGCTGACGGGATGAAAAACATTGTCGCATGTGAGGGTGACGAGCGGGTTAGTAGGAGTGTAAATATAAACACATGGAGGTTATTTTTCAAGCGGTTTGGGATGGTGGAGATCGAGTTAAGCGATTCGTGCATGTATCAGGCTAACCTCGTGTTGCAACAATTTTCGTGTGCGAGTTCTTGCACGCTCCAAAATAACGGCAAGTGTTTGATTATTGGGTGGAAAGGAACTCCATTGCAATCTCTTTCGACATGGAAATTTGTTCAGGAATGATGATCACGAAAACATGTTTGTTGATTAAAGTCGTGTGAAGATTTTTTTGTGTAAACTTTATTTCCTGTTTAGAGAATCTAAGCAGATGGCTTAAACCAATGTAGTGTGAAGATATTGTGAGTTTTGGGCCTTAGTCCACAAGATAAATAAGACACAGCCCACCAATTGTATGGGCGTGCACTTTAATAAAACATTAATTGCACACCGAAATAAAACTTTTGTTTAAAGATATTGTGTAATATACTCGTATTTTGTTATTATATTGTGTTCATGTAGAAACAATGCTAATTGTAAAAGTGTAAGAACAGATTCGAGCTATTGATAGTTTAAATCAATGATTGGTGTTGATTACAAATAAAACTCATAATTAATAATTAGTAACAACAAGTAAGAAGTGTCCTCCTCCTGTGGCCCAGTGGGTATTCCCATTGGGTTTAGTTTGGCCGGCCCTCCTTTGGGAGGTCACCGGTTCGACTCCCACTTGTGGCTTTAGGGGGGAGGACACCCGTGCGCAATGATGGTGAAAAACTCACCGAGGAGGGTTTGATCCTGAGCGTCACCCCGGTTTTAATCCGGCTGTTACTCTAGCGAGGCAACTTGTGTAGAGGCAGTACGGTTTCCGGGGGAAAGCCTTCGACCCAAGGTTGGTAAACCCAGCGCTGGCCTTGCTATCTGGGCCCTTAATCTTGGCGAGGGCCCGCGATTTGCGGGTGTGACAATGGTCACCATTATGAAGTTCACCTTTCAAAAAAAAAACAACAAGTAAGAAGTAATTTTGTAAAATTGCTAATTTATATTAAATAATAAGATCTATTATTTAGGGGTATTTTAGTCATTTAGCCATTTTCCATAAATACTAATTCCACCAAGGTTTTTTAAACGAAAATAACTTTTATATACTTCATTATTTTTTTTTTTAAATTATACCATAAAATTAAGTATTTTTTTATCTTTAATATGAGTATCATATTGCTTTACCATTTTTTGTATAAAAGTGACTTTTTAAAAAGTTACAAAAAAGTGTTTTATAATTGTTCTAGTTATGTAGTTGAAATGTGCTAGTATGAAAAATGTATTGTATAGATTTTAAATCTATACATATTTTCTTATTTTATTGTGTAATTCTTATGAGGATCAATATCAAAACAAATCACCCACATTAATCACTTTTGTGCGATAAAGTTCAATTCCATATAAAACCCCGTTGTGCGATCAGCCTCAAAGACAAACAACAGATTGAATACGAACAAGCTGAACAAGCTGTTGTGCGTTCAGCCTCGAAGCAAACGTCCAGCAATAATCAACAATTAGCATCATCACTACATATTTGGTAGGTAACTAAATAATTAAATTTATATACCTCTGATGAAAATACCTTTTATCTATAATACTATATTAAGAGAACTGGGTTTTCTACCCTTTTCGTAAGAGAAAAATGCTCGGATAGTCCCTGTGGTTTGCCTATTTTTCACCTTTAGTCCCTAACTTTCTAAAATTACACCTATAGTCCCCAACTTTTTGAATTTCGTTCCGGGATAGTCCCTAACGTGGATGAAGGTTAGTTTTTTGTGTTTGATGCGTGTGAAATGACAAAAATACCCTTACTGCCAAATTAATAACTAAAAAGTTAAAAGGAAAACAATTAATATTTTATAATTTATGTGGGACCCACCACCCACCCTACCCACCTTCTCTTCCTCACTCCACACCACAACCACCACCATCTCCACCCTAAACTATATTGAAATTTAGAGTATATTCTTATTTTGGGATATATTCTTGGTTATTATTGCTCCAGTCTCTTCCTACCATCAAGCCATATAATTTGCCTCCAGTCTTGGTTCTTTCCTTTTTCTAGTTATTTTCCTTTTATATTTATCCAAAGACATGTATCGATGTTCTCTACCAGAAAATTAATGAATTACTTTGACCATCGTTTTTTGATGGTATCAGAGCGGTTCAAACATAAAACACAAACCTAACGGCCGACCATCACCATGGCCGACGATAAAACAAACGGAAGCGTGCATAATATTGAAAACACACCAGACATCTACCACCAAGTTGCTGAAGAAGAACAACAAAGAATGATTTTGGGTGAGAAGAAGACGACGCCCACCGAAACCGCTGCATTCAAGGCATGCATACCTGGTCAGCGTGATAATAACGCAAATCAACAACAAAGGCGCGGAGACGCAATCGAACAATGCACTCATTACGGAAGAAATGGACATGACCGGGATAGGTGTTTCAATAAAATCGGTTGTCCGAATAGACGGTCAGTTAATGCAAAGCGAGATGAAGGAAAACCAAAGGCAACTCACGTTGGGACTTATACAAGTCCTGTACCAGGTTTGACAAAAGAACAATTCCAATTATTCTTAAAATTCTTTGCCAAAAACAACACATTTGGGATGGCAAATATGGCAATTAAAGGTGGTTAGGATGATGATTGGGTTGTGGACTCAGGTGCCACTGAACATATAACTCATGATGAAGAAATTCTTAGTAACAAAATTGTTTACCCTAATGAGGCACCAGTTATCATCCCTGATGGAAGTGCAATCCCTGTAAAGGGAAGAGGTGAATGCAACCTTGAAGGAGGGGCAAAATTAAAGGGTGTTCTTTATATTCCCGAGTTTAATTGTAATCTTTTATCTGTGAACCGATTAGCTAATGATCTCCAATGTGCCGTTACGTTTTTTCCTGACTTTTGCGTCATGCAGAAGCTTCACACAAGGAGATTAATTGGTGCGGGTAAATGTAGGAAAGGTCTATACCGAATGGGGTTGGTCAATGGCGTGAGAAGAGCTATGATGAGTACTGGGTGGCATAAAAGGTTGGGACATGCCTCTGAAGATAAGCTTGTTGCAATTGATTTCCTCAAAGGTATTACTTTAAACAAACTGTGTGACTCTTGTTCTAAGGCCAAACATACCAGGCTCCCATTTTCAAGGAGTTTTATAAAAACAAATGCTTGTTTTGATTTGGTGCATTGTGATATTTGGGGAAAGTATCGTACCCCGTCTCTCTCAAGGGCAAATTATTTTTTGACTATTGTGGACGATTACAGTAGGGCTACATGGGTATTTCTCCTAAAATTCAAATATGAAGCCAGTAAGTGTTTAAATTTTTTTTGCAATATGGTAAAAACTCAATTTGAAAGGCCTGTCAAGAAAATTAGATGTGACAACGGAGGGGAGTTCACATCTAACGATATGACTAATTTTTATGATGAACGAGGGATTTTACTTGAAACCACTTGCCCTCACACACCCCAACAAAATGGAGTTGTCAGGAGAAAACACCGACACTTACTCGAAGTCGCTCGATCACTAAGATTTGAAGCCAATTTACCTAAAAGGTTTTGGGGTGAATGCATCTTGACAGCCACCTACATCATTAACCGATTGCCATCAAAAGTTATTGATAGCAAAACTCCTTTTGAGTTGTTATACAACCAGAAACCCGATTACGACGATATGCGGGTTTTTGGTTGTTTAGCATAATATCGATACACCGACACCAAAGGTGATAAATTTGAAGAAAGGGGGAGGCCCGGAGTGTTCGTGGGTTACCCTCAAGGAACAAAAGGTTATAAAATTCTTGACATCGAAACCCGTAAAATCATAATTTCAAGGGACACCAAATTTTATTAAGACAATTTTCCTTTCAAGAGTGACAAACTAGTTTATAAAGAAGTAGATGCCCTTGATCCCTTAAACCAACCAATCTGTGATGAAAGTCAAAGTCCAAGAAAGTCCACATTTGGCGAGTCCATCAGAAATGAAGAGCCCACTGAAAATGAGGAGTTAAATCAGCCCACTAACGATGATCCAACTCTGCCCGATATCGAAACAATAAGCCATGAGACTACAGAAATAAACGAACTGGGCCAGAGTTCAAATATTGAAGAAACAGACCAACTTCCGCTAGAAGAAGCTGCCGAGAACAATGAGGCTCAGTCACAAAATTATGAGCCCATCAGAACCAAAAGAACCAGATTGCGACCAGCCCACTTAAGCGACTATGAAGTAAAGCTTCCCCCATCGGTTGACCATGCAAAACCCGCACCAAGTCAAGCCTCCTCGACGGTACATCCCTTGTCCAATTTCGTTTCATACGAAAAGTTTTCTAAGTCACATAAAGCTTTTTTGGCGGCCATTACTTCTAATAATGAGCCGAGATATTTTAATCAAGCTGTACAAGACGAAAGATGGAAAGAAGCTATGAAAAAGGAGATACGAGCCCTTGAAGAAAACGGCACGTGGACATTAGTTGACCTTCCAAAAGGGAAACGTGTGGTCGATTCAAAATGGGTTTATAAAATAAAATATAAACCGAATGGAGAGGTGGAACGATTCAAGGCTCGTCTTGTTGCAAAGGGGTTCACACAAATGGAGGGAGTTAATTATCATGACACATTCGCCCCAGTCGCAAAATTGGTAACGGTTAGAACACTTCTAGTCGTAGCTGTCAAGAAAATTTGGGTTATCAATCAACTTGATGTTAATAATGCTTTTTTGCACGGAGATCTGAACGAGGAAGTTTATATGAAACTGCGATAAGGATTTGCTAAAGAAAATGACACGAGAGTTTGTAGGTTGAATAAGTCCCTTTATGGGCTAAAACAAGCATCTCAAAATTGGTACCAAAAGTTCACCTCATCCCTTCTCGAACTCGGCTTCAAGTAGTGCAAGGCAGATTACTCACTCTTCATTTTCAAGAAGGATAAGTGTTTTGTGGCAGCCCTCATCTATGTGGACGACGTTATCATGGTAGGAAATGACGTGGCGAAAATTCAACACACCAAAGATGAGCTAGACAAACGTTTCAGCATCAAAGACTTAGGTACTCTAAAGTACTTTCTTGGTATAGAAGTTGCCCGTACTCCTGAAGGTCTAGTTCTAAGCCAAAGAAAGTATATTTTAGATATACTCGAAGATTGTGGGTTACAAGGATGCAAGCCAAGCCCATTTCCTTTTGAGCAGAACCTAAAGTTGGATAAAAGAAGTGAAGAAGCCAAAGTCGATGCTAATCGGTACCGCCGCTTAGTAGGAAGGTTGCTCTACCTACAAGCCACTAGACCCGACATTGCCTATTCTGTAAATGTGCTAAGTCAATTTGTGGCTGATCCAAGACAAAGTCACATGGACGCAGCACACCGGGTGTTGCGCTACCTGAAGGGAACAGTTGGACAAGGCATTCTTTTGCCTCGGGATGGTGGATGTAACCTCACCACATATTGCGATTCTGACTGGCATGGATGCCCCTATACAAGGAGGTCTAGAACTGGATATGTTCTTCTTCTTGGAGGGGCGCCAGTTTCTTGGAAGACAAAGAAACAGTCTGTGGTATCCCGTTCCTCTGCAGAAGCAGAATATCGATCTATGGCTTCCACAGTCAGCGAAACTTTATGGATGAGGTGGCTTCTCAAGGAGTTGGATGTAGACTTGAGTGGACCAACTCCTCTTTTTTGTGACAACCAAGCGGCTAGGCACATCGCTAATAATCCCGTCTTCCATGAACGCACCAAGCACGTCGAAATGGATTGTTATTTTGTCCGGGAAAGAGTCGAGTCTCAAGAGATTCTACCTTTGCGAATTGACACAAGGATGCAGTTTGCGGATTTGCTTACAAAAGGATTGGGTACTCAACAACTTCGTTTTTTACTTGACAAGTTGGGCACTAGAAATCTACATGCTCCAACTTGAGGGGGAGTATTGAAATTTAGAGTATATTCTTATTTTGGGATATATTCTTGGTTATTATTGCTCCAGTCTCTTCCTACCATCAAGCCATAGAATTTGCCTCCAGTCTTGGTTCTTTACTTTTTCTAGTTATTTTCCTTTTGTATTTATCCAAAGACATGTATCGATGTTCTCTACCAGAAAATTAATGAATTACTTTGACTATCGTTTTTTGAATTTCTTCTTCTTCTTCTTCGATGTACTCTGCAACAACAGTATCGAACTTCCTTTTTTTCTTCCCATCATGTTCATTCGTTCAAACATAGACCTTCAAGTTCAGTTATGCAAGTTCTCTCTCGTTCAAGAACACCCCCGTTTACATCACATCTATACGATCTTGAGTGTTTATTTATGTTTCAGTGTTTCGATTACGACTCGGTTTTATGGATTCCGCACGTAGAACCGTTTAAACGCAGATCTTGTGATCGATTACGATCCATTCCTGAACTCACAAGTGGTGTCAGAGCTACGGAAGCTCTGCGTGTAATCGTGTTCGAATCGGACAAGCTTCGAACAAAATCGGATTGATTTTGGATTGATTTCAATTAGTTTCATATCAGGATTTGAATATTCTGTTTAATTTTAATATGTTTTGATAAACTTCATTAAGTTTCAGACTGTTTTCGATCGAATTTCGATATGATTAGGTGAAAATTCAGTGTTTTCAGATTAAAAAAAACTGAACTTTCTCGATCTGAATCTGGATGGCATAAGCTGTGAATCTGATTTTGTTCTTTGAACTGCATAATCTGAATCTGAACGGCATAAACTGTTAAGAATACGTGCAGTATGTTTCAATTCGAACTATTTTGATCAAGTTCCGGACTGTTTTGGTTGAATTTCGGATCATTCCGATTGATTTTCTACGTATTTCGAACAAACTCCGATCTGTTCGATTTGTTTCGGATCAAATATTGTACATTCCGGACTGATTTGATCAAGTTTAGTTGAAATCCAGTCTGTTTCAGTGAAATTGATTGAGTTTCGGTGTAATTTCGAACAGTTCAGACATATTTCAGTTTGTTTCTGATCAAAGTTCTGTGATTTCGAACATTATACATCAATTACAAACTGTTTTACGGATAAGATTTAGAAAAAGTTTAGTGTTTTGTTCGATATTATAGATGATGAAGTGTTTGTGCTTGCTGGATGTTGGTGTGAATCAGATTTAAATCACAAATTTCTTTTTAGTGATAATAGTATACAGAAGAAGAAGATTCAAATCTGATTATTTTCTTGTTATTGATCATTGAACAAAGAAAAAAAAAGGAAGTTCTATATTGTTGTTGCAGAGTACATCGAAGAACAAAGAGTTTAGGGTGGAGATAGTGGTGGTTGAAGGTGGAGATGGTGGTGGTGTGGAGTGGGGAAGATGAAGTGACAGAGTGGGTGGTGGGTTCCACATAAATTATAAAATATTAATTGTATTCCTTTTAACTTTTTTAGTTATTAATTTGGCAGTAAGGGTATTTTTGTCATTACACACGCATCTAACACCAAAAACTAACCTCTATCCACGCCAGGGACTATCCGGGAACGAAATTCAAAAAGTTGGGGACTATAGGTGTAATTTTAGAAAGTTAGGGACTAAAGATGAAAAATGGGCAAACCATAGGGACTATCCGAACATTTTTCTCTTTTCGTAATTTTGCCTAGGTACAAATCTTGTAGCACCATGTAGTCATGTACAAATAAAGCAAGCTATTTTAGAGGGAGAAAACTTGGACATTCTCCAAAGTTTTAAGACACTTTAAGGATAATCTAGACATTTCATCCATGGAATCCATGCCCACTTATGTCTTCCATTAATTAAATTAAATTAAGAAACTAAATAAAACTTTTATAATAATTAAATAAATTAATTGATTAAATTAAATGTTAGACATGCAACACATTTGGGATTTTCATGATTTAATAGTATGTATAAATATAATAAATAGATTTATATGGACTATAAATAGGTTTTCTACCCTTACAGTAGTTTTACATTGTGTACATATTTTGAAGCAACATGTACAAGAGAGCAAAGCTATTTTAGAGATGCTAAACTTGCACATTGTCCAAAAAAATTAAAACACTTTAGGGACATTTTAGGGATTTTGGCACCTTTTTAAATAAAAATAACTAGCCTAAGATCCCGCGAGTTTCGCGGGTGGCTTAACACAAACATATAATATCTACTGGCATTGAAGCCCATATAGATCATCATTTTTGTTCTAGGCCTTTCCAAACTTAGGCTTCACGTCTAAGGGTTGAAACATGTCCCAAACAGACAATACACGACCCTAACTGGTACAAACCCAAAACTGAACATAGTAATCACTTCCCTATCCAAAACCCTGTTACATACCAGCGAACCTTTAATAGAGTAACGAAAGGTCATGGTTTTCATATTTTGATTGACATCAAGTTTATATAAACTTCAATATCTAAATTCTTATTTAAATTCATATTAATATACCAAGGGATGATATCCTTGAAAACAGTTAAATTCAAGGAAAGAAAATAGATATCACTTAAAATTGTTGAAATAATGCTTAGAAAGAAATAAACGTTCAAGTACTAATGAAATTAGTAAACTACAATTAATTGAAAAAAAAAGAAGTAACGCAAAAATCACAAGCCATTAAAGACTTCTTTATACCTGTTTAAATCGGTAAACTAAGGAAACGGCAAAGAAGTTGTACAGTCGGTAAATTGGGTTATACCGGTACCTATTCATACCAGGACAAAGGTCAAAATTTTGAACTTTTAATTTTTAGGTGCTTAAAAAAGGCGATTATTTACCTTCTTAGTTAAAGTGTAAAACTTAGCGTCCACAATTGACAATCTACATCGATCAAACTTCTTCATCACTCAAAGATAGAAAATCATTGGGTTTTTCAAATTAAGTTCTTCAACAGAGCATCTAGGTTTACCTTCTTTTGACTTTTGTTCAATCATTCATGTTGTTAATTGTTATAGTGTTTGCTAGTTACTATATAACGGGTTTAATCATAAACTTTTGGATAATTTTTTTATTATAGATTAACTTTTGGAATATTTTTTATTATGAACTGATGTAGTTTTGGATTATTTTTTGAGTTGTAATTATATTTTATGGATTTATATAGTTAATTAGTCAACACGGTTGAACTGTCCGGTACAACCCAGTTCAACCGATTGAACCATTTCTGAGTCTAAATTGAAAACTCTAAATTATATATGAATTAAAAACTTTAAATTATCACTTAAATGATTGCCTAAAAAAGGAAGAAATTCACCTGCAAGATAGGGGTAGGCGTACCAATGGTGACGTGCCCATAAAGAGAGCTCTTTTCCATAAAAAAAACTTCACAATATGTGGTATATCAAAACAACAGTTTATCATCACAAACTTTTAATAGTAGTTAATTTTATCTTATAAGAAGTAAAATCTTATGTACATTGAAAGGATTCAAATAACAACCCCACGATACGTTTAGCCTAAACACATTGAACAAAACTCTAACTTATAGTTAGGATTCTTAGAGATGTAAAAATAAGTCAAGGTGGTTAGCCGTTTAAAAAAGTAAACCACCTATAAGACTGTGTTGCTTTGGTGGTGCGGTTGAACCATAGCTTGCCACGTGTCCCCGGAAATTTATTTTAAGACCATTGAGAGCGTCCGGCGAGCATAATTCCTGCACAAAGTTCAGTGAAAAAATATAATATAAGTGATGATCTTGTGATCAATGAAGAACATCCTTGATGCCTTAATAAATGAAACAAACAGGAACCAAGTATAATATTTCCGAAGGAAAGCAATAACACAACAGAAACATGTGTAAATTTAATCATTGACGATTACTGTACTTAAACCACATGCTCGATGGTAGTTGCAGCAACATTGACATGATTTCGAAGAAAAATAACGGATATATAGGTACTTCTAAGAAATTGTTAGCCAACATTTATTTTCATTAACAACAACAGCAGCTAGTCCCATTTAAAAAGAAATTGACCTATCTTGGATCTGTAGGCTTCCTAAGAGTCGAATCCCAACCATTTCGCAGCGCTTTCATAGGCTCTTTGACCAGCTTCACCTTATTGTAAATCACTCAGCCAACAATATACACCAAGTGATAAGCCACAAGCATTTCATTATAACTTATAAACATAACATGGGCATATATGATATTAAACAGTTCTATGATGTCAGCAGCATAAGGAACTGGTAATTTACACTTAATAGAATATTTTAGGATTCCAGAATTTATAAGGGGTTTTATATATTCCTTCTTAAAAAGATTATTAGTTTATTCCACTAAGCTAACTGAGGTGTATCAAAATGAATATATTTTGAGTTATGCAAAATTTGCGGTTAGCTTTATAAGTTGGTTTTGTTGCAATAAACACCTCACATGTCTGTAATAAGTTATGCAAAAATTTGACTTTCTCAAAGTCAAACCACTGCACTTTGTTTTAGAATGGTGTGTCTTGGGAGCTAATGATGCGTCTCTGGTTTCAAACGATTTCTTTGACCGTTTGATGTTTAAAACAAAGATTTGACTTTCTTACACAAGTCAAAATATAGTAATAAACTTCAAACCATAGGGCTTTGATTTCAAATCTTAGACAAACAATGCATCTTATGACTATTTATCAAAAACTGGAACTAAAGTTGACAATTTAACAAATTCTGGTATAACATCTTCTTTACCCGTTAGATCAACCCCGATCAACTTCCATTATAGTGATTTAACACTAAAATAAAGATACGAACTAAATAATAAAAAGAAATTGGTGACGTTTGAACCACCATCATCCAAAGTGTGACGATCGATGGAGTTAAAATACACAAAAACCACCACCGATTGAATAATAAAAAATAAACTAACCTTAAAATAGTTGCTCAAAACAGCACCCAGATACTCAGACCTTTGTTAGTGAGTTTCAACTTAAAGTTAAATTAGGCTGATGAGTTTTTGATCCAACCTTCATTTCTTAGAACTTACACGACAATCAGAATCAAGGATCCTAACGGTATAAAGCAACACTAACGAAAATTAGAGTTTCTACTGAACATGTATTCATAGTTAATATTAAAGTAAAATTTTAATCTATTGACCATCTAAATCGTACTCTGCTTATGAAAATTCTGACAACAAAATTGCAAACCCAATAGTTTAAATTAACAACATAATTAACTTCAATTCAGTTTGTGAAAAGGTTAAAATTAGGTCAATAAAATTGAAAAAAAAAAGGCAAGAAAAAAAACCTGATTCTTTGCATACGTCAACAGCTTCATCTTTGACCATGACCTTTAAATCTTTTGAATTCAAACCCATGAAATCCCTTTCCATCTTTCAACTACAAATAACATCTAAAATGCAAAATTAATGGATCAAAAATGCCCAAAAATCTTAAAAGAATTGAAACCAAGAAATCTTGAAGAACCTTTGAATTACCTGGAAATTTAGAACCCTGATTATAGCTCAGCGGTTGAACTCCTGGGTCAGAACCCTAGATGATTGATCCGACATCGCTTTAACCCCTGTTACTGGCCACTCTCGCATCTCCTTCTCTCTATATTTCTTGGGTTGTATACTCGTATCTACCCTACTGCAAGACACACAATTGGAACGGACAAATGTGAATGTATCTGTCCTAATATATTAAAGCAACGAAACTCACCAGTTGACTCATTCTCCAAGAACTCTTTCACTAAACGTGATCAAACACCTTGGCGATACTACCATCGCTAGATTTCAGCGCCGATGCATCAAGTAAAGTTCCTTAAAATTATTCTCTAAAATGCAAAACACAAAATTAGGTTAGCAAAACGGAAAAACACTATGTAGTTACCATCTGATTGCTTCTCTTGTAGCACCACACCCGTTACCATGTACCACCAGAAACCTTTCAAGAATCGAAACTGTCCAATCGCAAAGTTACCTGCTCAAATAATAAAAAATACACATAAACCACCACTGCTTGAATAATAAAAAATAAACTAACCTTAAAATAGTTGCTCAAAACAGCACCCAGATACTCAGACCTTTGTTAGTGAGTTTCAACTTAAAGTTAAATTAGGCTGATGAGTTTTGATCCAATCTTCATTTCTTAGAACTTACACGACAATCAGAATCAAGGACCCTAACGGTATAAAGCAACACTAACGAAAATTAGAGTTTCTACTGAACATGTATTCATAGTTTACCTTTGTGGGCTTTCTGGTGGCTTTGGAGAAAAGAAACAGCAGGCCGAAACCAGTCGCCGGAACTGGAAAGCTCGTTGTGGAGAACTCGCTCTGGAACGTCGCTGGAGTGATGTCTGGTGGCTGTGGAGAAAAAGAAACAGCAGGCCAGCAGCGATTTCATGTGTAGGGCATAAGGGTAAGTTTGTAATTTTGTTTTGGAAAAGTTATAAGCAGCTCAAAAGTCACAATACCCTGACTTCTTAAAACTGACTTTTTCTTCATATACAAAAAGTCATTTTAAAAAGTCCTTTTAGGTTTGCCAAACACATTTTCTCCTTATTAGCTTTTTGTAAAAGTCAATAAGTTATAAGGAGGTGTGAAAAAGCTTAGCCAAACACCCCCTAAGACTTTGCACATTAAGCATGACATACCTCCATAACATGCAAGATAGTGAAAAAACTTTTTTTTATCTGAGTTTGTGATTTTTGGCACAATGACTAACAAACAACAGTTACAAGCTACCAAATTCATCAAACAACCTGAAAAAATCACACTTACAGTCCAGTAGCCACAAATGATGCTTGTAACTGAGCTGAGCTGCAGTTCATTGTTTTCCAAAAACCAGATCAAAGTTCTTTTATCGTGAACCAAAAACCAGGTTGACTCATTATCTGGCTAGCCCATCAAGCCATCTACCTTTTTTGGTTCTTTCTCAGTTTAAACACCAGTCAAAGTACATTTATGATATTTGCCTTTTATCTATTACTTTCTTAAAAATAAGGACTAGTACAATATTAAAACACCTATTTATCCGAATAAGAAAACTTTAAATAGAATAAACGCGTCCAGAACACTATTTTCTACTTATCTATTTCTATTATTCAATAACCATAAAAAAGAAAAAAACAAATAAACTTGTTTACCTTGTGTATCAAAACCATTGCTTCCACTAACTCGGGATCCGTATGTTTGTCACCCGAATATACAGTTTTGAAATAAAGATACAATGACCTTGAAATAAGTGAAAATAACATATAAGATTAAGAGAGCAAGAAATATGTTAAAGTAATCATATTAAAAACACTAACCATAATATACTTGTTTCAAAGCCCATTAGAACTCTAACTTCATGCAGTTTCCTTTCTGATGTTGAAATAGACCAAAGTCTCCTCATCAAAACCCATTTCTTCGATAAAAAGTTAATCAAGCTGTTTCTCAGAACCCATTTCTTTGACAAAATAATCATCATATGTAATACATAAACATAGGTGCTCAAAAAAAGTTTCAAAACTTTAAAGGTTTTTTTTTTCAACAAAACCACCCGTTTGACCCGAATCTATTTTGCTCCAAACCCATATTTACCCGAACTTAACTAATAATAATTTAATTGAACTGAACTCATTTTGCTCAGAGCCCGTCTTAACCCGAAATCATTTTAAGAAGGGTACTCACATGGTTGACAACGTATATGAGTCAGTATCAAGTCTTACATGACCTCTAAACATTTGTGGTTCGACATGAGACCTAGAATCAAGCACTTTTTCCTCTGTTGTACAGGATGGTACTTGTGAACCAGCAGCCCCTTTTTGAACCTGAAATCCACACAATTCGCTATTAAATGATGGTTAAAATAGTTCAAATAGGTAGGTAAAAAAAGAAAACTTAGATTAGTAGTTGCTATTAAGAAAAGGATCAATACGCAACTTCAGCTAAACTGCCAATTTAGTAAAACATGGCAGCCCCTTTTTGAACATAAAATAATAACAATTCACTATTAAATGACAATCAAAACAGTTCAAATCGGCAGGCAGCCTGCAGTTTGTTTCCAGCTAAAAAATTAACCAATATGAATGCGGATAAAAAGTTCAAGAACCTCCAAAACACCAATGAAAAAAGGACCAATGACATGAGTTGTTGTCGAGTGCCTGGTGTGATTATACTTCATTGTCTTTGCTCCTCTATATCGATAGGTTACCAGTAGCTTGAATCCACATGAATCTCTCTTCTTTATTGTCGGTTTGTTCATTTAGATTACCAGTTATCAAATTTACAAAACATGATTGCTCAGAACAAATAATTTATTATCCCTCAATTATAATATACTTATGGCAATCAATGATTAAAATCTCATGACAATGCTTAATCAAATTAAATTGGGATGTAAGCAAAATCAAACAAATAACCATAAGAAAATAATCACTCACTTTAACAAAGAATGACGCTACCCTAAACAATGTTGTAAATCAAACTTAACACACCAAATATAAATCAACCGTTTGATAACTTAGAGTAGAAAGTATTTATGGTCAGCACAACCCATTTTTACCCCAACTAATACTCATCACACAACCCGCTCTCCTTAACCATTTTACCACACCTTTAATATACTTGGTAGTTAAAAGCTAGTGAGAGTAACCCTACCTGATATCTAAATTCGATAGTTTCACCCTAGATAGCTAAAAAGACGAATATAAAACTTGTATGAAAAATACGAATGTTGTAGTATGTTAGTCGTTAACTTCCATAACTAACAAATACTACAATAGATGAATCTTATTTATTCTTTGATTTACCTTCTCAAATTTAATTGATGAACTATCAATCAACACATCTTGCCTTTAACCTACCAGCCTATTCACCACTAATAAAAAAATTTAAGGTGGGACATGTACTCTGTAATTCCAGGACCTTTACTTCCATTTGACTATTGAAAGTCAAAGAGACTTACCATAAGGGCCTCCTGCTAGATTTATCCATTGAGACCACCTTGAGCATGGTTAAAAGAATCTAGATTTATAAAATGACAATTTTAAGAAAAAATTAAAAAGAAGTTGACCAGATTAGACAAACCTGAATCAAGGCATTAGTGAATTGTTCAAGCTTTACCCGATAAAAGTCCTGTGCATAACAATTTTAAATTTCGTAACTAAAGAGCATGAATTATGTGCATAAAACGGTTTTAAGAAGCCACAATGTGCGTGTACCAATGTTTTCCATCCATTAGTAAAGTAGAACTCAGACTCTATTTTTTCTATTTATGTGATCCAAAAATAGCCACAAATAGTTTCTATCGACATTGGACCAAGTGTAATCTGGTTGTCACCAAAATACTGCTCCATAACTTGTGTCATTTTCTGTAACACACAATGTAAGTATTTTTAAAAGTATGTTGGCTACAAAATTCTTTCCTATTAATATTTTTCATCTCCTCAAGTTCTTTTTCATAATTGGCTAGCTAAATTAGTGTCACAAAGTGAACCAATCATGAGCCATAGATTATAAACATGTTGATATACGATATAGGCGAATTCAAATACAATAAACAAAACTCACAGGGGAAACTATTATGAGTTGTAGGACACCAGTATTAAGCTCTTGCTGCTTTCTCATCATTGTCATATCCCCCGTGTAAATCACATGCTGAATTAACAAAAAACAACAATCAAATTAAAATAGTTGATTTTTTTTTTTTAAATCAAAACAGTTTAGAAACTGATTCAAACCGGTTCTTACCAGTTCGGGTTCACATGTCCTCAAACCGAACCGGTTTTTGTCCAAAAAAATACCAATTTTTCCATGTCTAGCTTTAATGGACAAAAAAATCAATTATAGGTTGAATGCACAGATCGCAACTATTTGGACAAAGAAAAATCTATGGTTAAACTTGTTTGAATCTAATAGACTTAACCTTAACTGATCTCATACAATGATACATGTTGTTTAATCCGATATGTGTAATTTTAGAGTTCTAGTAAAAAAAAAACTAAAGGTAAGATGGTATACCTCAGTCAAATAGTTTCGTCACTTAATGTAGTGGCAACCAAATCAACATGTTTAGGCCTTTAGGGTCTCAACACAATTGATCCAAACTCTTAGTGTGACCCTTTAGCTGAAGATCTTTATCCTTGTTCTACAAATAAAAAATCCATTCAATATACAACAAACAAATGAATTACAATAAACAACAATGTACAGTTCAAATTTAAATAATGAAATTCCATAAGAAATATAATTAGGGGAGGGACATTTTGTATAGATCTTCCTGATTTAAAAAAAAACCCTAAATCAGTATAAGCAATCAAAATCCTACGATATTTTCATACGCACAAAAAGCCAGCAAATATAATATGAACCCTAAAATTTTCATATCTAATTCGTATAGTACAATCAGAAACAAAAATCAAATCATTTGACTTCAATCTGAAATAAAAAAAAAAGGAAATGGGGATAAAAGATGATACCGTATTGGCTTCAATCTTAATGGTCTTCAACCTCTGCGTCTCTTTACCAAGAACACCGAGAGCATAACAACACAATTGAGGAGCCGTCCTATCTTACCAATCGTTTAATACACAAATCAATCAAAGAGGATTAGAATCCCATTAGTATTATGCAACTTCTGATAAATAGATCTCCATTAGAATAAGCGAATTAGGACAATAGAGACCCAATCATTGTTCTTCAATTAAATAATATGAAGGGGGTAAATAGAAACCCTAAACTGAAAGAGGAGAAGGACATAGAAAACGTGGATGAAACAGAGCAGACATCTTAGATATCAGAACAAAGAGAAGTGGCTGAAGAGTTTAGATGAGAATTAGGGTTTGTGAATGTCACACCCCAACCGATGGCGGAATCATCGGGGCGCGGCACTAGGCGAATCAGATTGCTCAAGAGAATCCATAACAACTATATTGCGATAATATTTAATACATTCATTATCCCATACTAACAAATAATACAATCACATAAGTTATCACAGATTTCTTGTCCTCTCGAACAATACAAATCCGACAACCTAGATTTTAGTTGAGTTTCTAGACCTCCTAGCTTGATTTGATATAGTCTGCGATCTAACCTGCAACATACGTTAAAAATATTTGTCAATACAAAAGTATTGGCGAGTATACAGGTTTGATATGTATAGCGTAATAGATAAAAAGTGTAGCGAATTTCCATATGCAAGAACGTAACACACGACATATATACTCACAAAGCTGATACTACCAACTAAGTCCTCGATGCTCGAATATGCGATGGCAAACTAGACCCCGCCGGGCGCAATAGTACTATACTAGTAATGGTGGGACGTCGCGAGTATAAGCCCTAGCACATATGCAACTAGCATCATGTATATCTACGCATAACAGTTATTCGCAAGTGATAATTCGATTGATTGAATAATTCGTTTGATAAGTTCGATTTGTTAGAAACGTATGTTACACCCAAAATACGATTAAAAAGGGTTCAAGTATACTCACAGTGCGTATTTAGCAAGTAAACACCGCTTGATTGGTTGATTGAGAGCGCGTATAAGTTAGCCTGATCGATGAATGGTACGTTAAACGGTGAAAAGCGACACAAGTGTCTAGTGGCTATCCGGACGGATGGCTATCCGGACGGATGGCATCCGGCCGGATGGCATCCGGCCGGATGGTCGCTCGTTGATTTGACCCGTGACTGGTGGCTATCCAGACGGATGGCTATCCGGCCAGATGGGCACCTATGTTGTATGATGACTGCCTAGAGACTATCTGGACGGATGGCTATCCGGCCGGATGGTCGTTCGTTTGACAGTCTGATCATGTTGAACTTTATGGTTTCTAAGATGATTATTGGTAGTTTGACCGAAACGGTGTGATATCGTGCTAAACAACTGAAATTCCATCAAATCTGACCCGTTCTAACGGCCGGGAATCAACCCATTCCATCAGATCTGGCCGTTCTTGACGGTTTCCCATGTTTATCCCGAAATCACATTATTCTTTGATTAGATAACATAAATTTTAGACGAGTTTTGTGTAAAAACATGCGGAAATCATCCAGATCTGAGTCGTTCTTCGTGGGATGACATCACTTCTGAAGTTCATAAGAACTTCATGGTGACATCACCCTAGAATGCCCAAAATCCAGAGATTTCACGGTTAAGAGTTGAGATTTAACGGATAGAAAGGTGTAGAATCGTGTGTAGATCATAGAAGTACAAGATTTAGGTTGAGATCTTACTAGAATCGCGAGGAATCGAGAGAAAAGGGTCCTGGAGCGTGCCTGGTCGAGTGGGAGCTGTCACATCACTTGAACAGTGGTGAGACAGGCTATTTATAGGCAACAGAGATGCTGGAGTGGTTTTAGGGCGGATGGCCCATCCGTCCGGATGGCTATCCGTCCAGATGGCCCATCCGTCCGGATGGCTATCCGTCCGGATGGCCCATCCGTCCGGATGGCCACTCCGACGCGATGGATTTCTCAGTTTTTGAGCGTTGCGATCGACTTTGAAGTGCGTGCTTTTTATATTATTATTATTATATATACCTATAGATATCACTAGGGGTCGTATTTACGTATCCATAATCCACAGTTTCGATAATTACAGCCGGTTTTCGTTTCGAGTATGCGATTATTAGCGACGTTTCACGGCCATCAAGGAGGGTAGTATAGGTCCTTTCTTGATGTCATCGTGAACGTTATTGTGTTTTATGCCACAAAGACTGACGGGGTACCACTCACTCGTATTGTCATCATCGTCACGACGACTGGAGTTATAGCACTCACCCGAGAGTCTTTGTTGGCGTTAATTATCTGCGTTTTGACACATCATGGTCACCGAGGAGGGTAGAATAGGTCCTCACTCAATGCCTTCGTGAGTGTTAGTGTTTGTGGTGTGGTATAGTATAGCGATATTGTATTTCGAAAATCTGTGATTATCCTTCGAATAGCGATATATGCGATATAGTTACATTATGATCCGAATCTCTGGTGCTAGGCGTAACGAGTATATCGAGTAGTAACAACGCACAAAAGTGCGGGTTGTTACAGTCTCCCCTACTTTAGGAAATTTAGTCCCGAAATTAATCCAATAGGTAGACCTTTGAGAGTTGATCCTGGATAAGTAGCGATACAACGAGTTAATCGGGTGAGAGTTGACAAGCGAGAGTGATTCGAATAAGGGAGATCGATTGCGATAGCGAGAAGCGACGTAATGACCAAAGGAGCATCCCACGAGTTGGCGTTCCAAGAGTACCTCGAGTCGCGAAGAATTTGTAAGTTCGATGCGATTGAAATTTTTTTGAGAACTTTGAAAGGTTTCTCATAACGTAGGGTTAACTGAGTCGATTGTTAACCAACGTTGCAAGAAAGTTTAGGTTTCAAACATTTTAAGGAATTCGAAAATGAAAACTGGGGTTACGGAAACTCTCCTAGGACCTGGGTTCAATGCTGAACTCGATGTCGACCCAACGTCTTAAGAAAGATTTCGTTTTGATATTGCAAAAGTTTTTAAAGAAAAACTGGACTTATGAGACTTCCCTTGGGCATGGAGTTAAGCTGATTCGATGTTACCTCCACATTGTGAGGAAATTTCACTTGTCCAATGGTTTTAATAAAAAAATTATAAAAATCAGTTTTTAACAGTTTGAAAAGTTAATTAACATCGAGCCCCACTTGGCACTTTCTCACGAAAGTTTGGTAAGATGGTTAAAACACTTATATATAGGAAGTACCAACGGCGTATCCACCATGTTTCTCCATATCATTTCCGTTTCGTGAGGCGGTGTCATGTGGGCCGATATGACACAGATAGAATTTCGCTACCTCGGTCCGATCGATAGGAAGTCGGACCAAGTTGAAGATAGAATCGAATAGGTTAAACAAGCGAGTTGAATTGCGAACGTTGCTATAACAGTGTGCGCGAATAGCCTGGCGACACAAAATGCTTATGCGTCGTGTCTGGTTGGGCGTCGAACGGTAGACGATAAGCGATTAGCGTGATGTTGATTAGATTCCACATTGAACCCGCATGGCACGTTTCCACGAGAGTTTGCTAACATGGTGAAACACCACGTTTAACCAGGCTAGTTTTGCCTCGTGAAGCAGTGTCATGCGTGTTATTACCACATAGGTTGTACCAAACGAGCCAATAAGCGGTAGATTATACACGATAAGCGATAAGCGATTAGGTGATTTAGTGAATACCGCAACACCAACAATGACGGCGATGATGAACGAGTTCGATGAGCGGCAGTTGTTGCGTTGCAAGCGATGGAGGTATACGCAATTTATGCGGTTCGATTCGATTGATTTACATCACAGAGGTTAACTGACATCAGACCCCACATGGCCTTTTTCCACGAAAGCCCGCCGATATGACTAAAACACCTTGCTTTAATCATATGAGCTTCATCTCGTGAAGCGAGGTCATGTGTGCTAACTTAACAAAAACACCACAGATAACGGTAGGCGACAGCGATAGATTGATACACAGCAAGCGATATAGGTTCACATAATAAGCGATAGAGATTGCGAGATACACATGACAAGCGATTGCGATTAGTCGAGTTTTGTTTAGAATAAGCTTAACGTTACGTTGCGTCGCATCACGACTATTGAGGAGGGTAGAATAGGTCCTCACTCAACAATACCGTGAGCGTTTATGTACTTGATGAGATTCGTTGCAACAGACTTACGACCAGTCTTGCGTCGATGCAATTGCCCTGCGAGGTAGACTCCCCAGAGTCCATCGATGAGGCGATTGCACTGCGTTTGCAGACTTACGACAAGTCTCGCGATGATACGGTTTGTTACGCCTTGCGATTGAGTGTTGTGTGTTGAAAATAATCACAATAGTATGATAAGTCTAATAACGTTCAACTCCACGTGGCACTTTCTTCACGGAATTTCGGTAGTATGATAAAGCACACCTTGCTTGACCCCTACTACTTAGATCCCGTGGTTTGGTGTCATACTTCATCGTAACGCTTGTGGCACCTTAGAATTTACTACGATCTCCGTGCACTGACCCAAATAATCCCGTGTGCACCCGTGATTAGTCGTTCCTTGCACGTTTATCGTACCTCGTTCTAAGAGTGTAGTGAGGGTAAAACACATTATTTCGTGATATAGTATATAGTATGTGTGTGGATCTAGTCTAAGTGTGACGACTAGAGAGTGAAAGAGAACACGAGAGCGAGAGTTAGCGTTACATATAGTGGCAACATTGAGTAATATAGTAGGTTTAAAACTTAGAAATTAACATCGAAAATCGTGTCATTACAACTTCATCCTGCGCTTGCTAGGTGCTTGATGCTGAAGACTTTCGCTGGAGCTGTTGTTGTTGTACTCAAGTTCGCGGTTCGAGGATGCAGTTGCGGGTGAAGTGACCGTAACAGTTGCAGTTATTGCAATAGCGACAGTCAGCCCCAACTGGGTGATGATAGGTACATGAGTAACACTGGGGATGAGCTCCAGTGTAGGCTCGTTTTGGAAACATTGGGACTGCTTGAAGAGGCTTCGGCTGTGGCAGTTCGGTGGTCGACGAGTTCGGGCTTGAAGTCTTTCGTTTGTGGTTGGATTTGTCGGTGTCTTGCGAAGAGGTGTCGTTATTGGAGGATTCGTATGAGGACTCACTTGCAGAATCTTTGGCCGAGTTGTCGGAAGATCCGTCGGCAGATTTGTCAGAAGAATCGGCAGCAGATTCGTCAGAAGAATCGTTAGCAGATTCGTCAGAAGAATCGTCAGCAGATTCGCCCAAAGAATCGTCAGCAGATTCGTCAGGAGAATCGTTGACAGGATCTCTTGAAGAATTAATGGCGATTGCTTGATAAGCTTGCTTGACAGGATTCTTTGAGAAGAACCCTTCCCTGAGTCGTTTGTTGTTGATTTATGCGGCTAAGCGGTAGGTTTCTTCGATGGTAGCTGGTCTTGCAGCTTCGACAAAATCACCCACACACTCAGGCAAGCCACGAGTGTACTTCGAAATGGCTCTTTCTGGTGTGTTGACTTGACTTGGGCAGATTATGCTAAGCTGTTTGAACCTTGCGGTGTAGCCAGCGTTGTCACTTTCGACTTGCTTGATTTTCCAGAATTCGTCTTCCATCTTCTGTATTTCGTAAGGAGGACAATACTCCTTCTTCATGAGCTCCTTCAGCTCTTCCCAAGAGAGAGCGTAAGCTGCGGAGATTCCACGTTTGTTACGTTCGGCGGTCCACCAGTCGAGTGCTCGTGATTGAAATACTCCGGTAGCACAAGTAGTACGGAAACTATCGGGGCACCCACTTTGACGAAGGGTAACTTCGATAGAATCGAACCACTGGAGTAGTTGAGATACATCTCCTTCACCCGTGAACTCCATCGGGTCACAGGCTTTGAAGTGTTTGTAGAGAAAAGTAGATTGCGGCGCTTTCGTCTTGGAGTCTTCCGAGGCTCGAGAGTGGCTGAGAGAGTGCACTCGAGCGGCAATTTGAGGAATAAGCTTAACCACTTCCTTAGGCACAAGTGATGCAATCCTCTTATCGGCGCTTCGTTTGGCTCTTCTCCTGGCTACTCGTCTCGAGGTAGAGTTGTTGGAAGGCATCTAGACAGGAAGAGACTTGGAATGAGATTCGATCATAATGATTTTTGAGTTTCGCGATGCGATTGAGCGCGTTCAAAACTTGATGCGATAGTATATTAGTAATGCGAATCACATAGGAGCCACATAGGAGACACGAAATCCCTAAGTTCTCACACATTGACTTGTTTGTTTATACGTATTTATATACCTATATAATTGTAGTTTGTAATCATACACGTACAGGTCGATTTAGAATAAGCGAGGACGCGTTGAGGTGAGAAAACGATAGCGAAGGCGATAGATTATGCATTAGTTTTGTTGCGAACATTCGGGTTTCGTTTTAGATTGTGATGGCTGTGCGAATTGTGCGTTTATAAAGCAGGGAGTGGAAATCGTTAAATCGAGAAATCGATAAAGCGTAAAGTTTCAAAACGTAAATAAGTCCCAACCATTTGTAAGATCGGCGGTTCGTATGTTAGAGTGCCTTGGGTATTTAGGCGTCGACTACCCAAGGTAACCCAACTATATTCAACAAGTTCGAGCATGCGCGTTGACCTAGAAGACTTCATGCTTCCACTGGGATGCAGCTCATGGCATTTGTCTTCCTAGTCATTGCGTGGCTCGAGTTATCGTGATAGTCGAGTCCTTGGTGAGAGCTTTTTGGAAACCAATTTATAGAGAGTGGAAGGTCTTATTAAGGTACGGGTTTCACCCCTGACTTAACAGCTTCGTTCCTAATTGTGGTTATGCTCTTCGAATAAATTCGTGAGTTCCACTAGATTTTGAAGTGGAGACTTTCGTCGAGATGTGGATGTCACTCCTAACTCGATGAAAGGTTCTCGTGCTAGAAAAATGCGCTGAGTGAGCGATCTTGTTGAGAGTTCTTGGTTTTCACACCTGATCTCGACTGGATCACTCGGTTTTGTTATGCGAGTATTTTTGAAAACACGTGTATTGTGTTGGCCTTAGGAAAGGCTAAGTAGTATTCCGGCCTTAGGAAAGGCTCCTTCGTGTGAAGTTGTAGTATGCGGTGTTCACACAAAGTTGTAGCTTTTAGCCATTTCGATCGAGAGTATCAAGTAGGCCCGATGCAAACCCTACTGGGTTCGTACGAGTCGGCCTGTTGGTACTTAGACTATAGACTAGGTCAATTTCTAAGACGTCGACCCGGACTAGGTCGAGTCTGGCCTAATTCCCTATAGTTATGGCTCTGATACCAATCTGTCACACCCCAACCAATGGCGGAATCATCGGGGCGCGGCACTAGGCGAATCAGATTGCTCAAGAGAATCCATAACAACTATATTGCGATAATATTTAATACATTCGTTATCCCATACTAACAAATAATATAATCACATAAGTTATCACAGATTTCTTGTCCTCTCGAACAATACAAATCCGACAACCTAGATTTTAGTTGAGTTTCTAGACCTCCTAGCTTGATTTGATATAGTCTGCGATCTAACCTGCAACATACGTTAAAAATATTTGTCAATACAAAAGTATTGGCGAGTATACAGGTTTGATATGTATAGCGTAATAGATAAAAAGTGTAGCGAATTTCCATATGCAAGAACGTAACACACGACATATATACTCACAAAGCTGATACTACCAACTAAGTCCTCGATGCTCGAATATGCGATGGCAAACTAGACCCCGCCGGGCGCAATAGTACTATACTAGTAATGGTGGGACGTCGCGAGTATAAGCCCTAGCACATATGCAACTAGCATCACGTATATCTACGCATAACAGTTATGGTTACCGAGGAGGGTAGAATAGGTCCTCACTCAGTGCTTTCGTGAGTGTTAGTGTTTGTGGTGTGGTATAGTATAGCGATATTGTATTTCGAAAATATGCGATTATCCTTCGAATAGCGATATATGCGATATAGTTACATTATGATCCGAATCTTTGGTGCTAGGCGTAACGAGTATATCGAGTAGTAACAACGCACAAAAGTGCGGGTTGTTACAGTGAATCTTACTATGGAAGAAAAAGGCATTGTGAAATTATGAATCGTACGGTGGAAGGAAGGAGGAGCCATTGTGTGAGATAAGAGAAAACTTTTTCCCTCCTAAACCAAAAAGAGGTGGTGTAAAAGATTGTCAGGTGGCAATAAATGGTTTAAGAGGCTGCCATGTGGCCTAAGATGGTTTTGCTTTATTAGAAGTAGTAGATTCAAAAAGTTATGGGTACTAATAAGTAATGATCATCAAGGCCATCATTTATTGAATTGAGGCGGAAATTAACTATTAGTATTTGGAGGGTTTAGCCTTGTACTAATCTATATACAAAACAAAAGTCGTAACTGATATTGAAGTTAAAACCCTTAAGTAAATGCTAAAAACACTCATGTTTATATAATATATATTCCGCTAGGAACATGTGTTGTATGTTCAATTTTTTTGCGAGCAATGTTTTATTTTGTTCATCCCGGGAGATATAATTACATGCACATTGTTTTTCTGATCCATTGCAAAGAGAACATGAATTAAGTTTATTTGTCTAGGTTTTTTCTCAACAGATTTTTTTTCGAAAGTGGTTAGTAGTTTGTAGTTTTAATATTTTTTTCACAAGATATTTACTATAATTCAAATGCTATTGAGTGTTTGGTTTATAGTTTTTATATCTTAATCTTTATCTACTATCCTTTTATTTTTTTTCACTAGGTGGAATGAAGGTAAAGGTTGATAGAGATGAGTCGTCTCCATAAGCAGCTATGCTTGTTGCACAAGATGTTTCAACAAGATGCAAGGTTTTTACTTGTTTCTTTTAGTGTCTTGCTATATGGTAATCATAGCATTTTGTTTTTGTTTGATACATTACAACTAACAAATTTTTGTTGTAAAACTGAAGCTTGGAATCAATGCCCTCCAGGCCTCCACATAAAACTATGGGCAACTGGAGGTAACAAGACAAAGACACCCGGTCCAGGTACACAGTTTGCCCTCGGAGCTCTTGCCCGTTCTGGCATGAAGATTGGTCACATTGGTATGCTTATATTCTTTATTTTTTTATATACGAATTTTTGTATTTGTTATTTTTGCTCTTTGAAGAACTTTTATTTATGTTTAAGGAGTAGCTGATAAGTAAGTTGTATGTTTTGATGATGACAGAGGGCATGACACCAATTCCAACACATAGCACTCGTCGAAAGAGTGGGAGAAGAGGAAGGAGGCTGTGATATGTTTTTTTGTCTAAAATATGTTTTCAAAGTATCTGCAATTTGGATTATGGTTGTCTTCAACTTTTGTAGGTTATTTTTATGTTCTGGTTGACATTTGGGGGTGACGTTCATTTTTGTTGAACTGCTTTATATTTCTGTTTAATGATATTCTAATATTTGCTTCATATATGGGTTTTTATGCTTTATTTTTGCTTAATCAGAAGTATTCTATGTGTAGTTGAGGTCAATATCAATTCGATGGGTATCAGTGTGCTTGAGATCTGAACCTTAATTATCGAATCAATTTGAGAGTTTTAGAGTTTTAAAAGATTTGAAACGTTTTGAGGATCTTGTCAAATCTGTTTGTTCATTCTTTATCTTAGTAGACTTCAGTTGACTTTCAATGTAAGCTGATGTAGTAGAGATTTAGAATTTTACGATGAAAATGGATGTGTAAAAGTTCAAATTCTTTTATCTTCCTTTGATGCCGTTGTTGAGGTACACAATAGAAAATGTACGAAACTTACATAAATTCATGTATTGAATATTAGTTGTGGTTCGTAATAGACATAATTGAATCTGGTATTAGTCAGGACACCCGCTGCAACGCGCAGGCCTTCCCACTATATTGTTTTAAATATTTTAGTTTTGTTGTTATCTCAGTATTTGAATATCTGTTTGACTATGCTGGTCCAACTAGAGAAATCAAAACATTCGGATTTGGAAAGGTCGGAATGGCAGTCGCTGTGCTCGGCTCTCGGGACGGTGTCTTTGACCGATAATCCTGATAGGTGGAATTGGGCCGGTAATGGGCCAGCTTCGTTCTCTGTCGTGTCGGTCAAGAAATTCATGTCTTCGAAGAAGGACTTCAACAACCGTTATGTCATGGAGTGGTGCAAGTGGGATTCGTCTAAATGTAATATTTTTGCCTGGCGTGCGGAGATGGACAGGGTTCCAACGGTTGAGGCGCTAAACAGGAGGGGAATTTTTGTGGATAATCCCTTGTGTAGTTGTTGCAACGCAGGTCCCGATTCTGTTTTGCATTTGTTCACTGCCTGTCCTTTTGCTTTGGGCCTTTGGGAAAAAAATTCCTTTTGGTGCCGGGTTAGAAATTTCTTTGTCTTCTCCTTCAGCGACCTTTTGGAGATCCACTCGGTGGGTAATAGGTCGGAGCCGGAAAGGGTGGCGTTGCTCAAGGTTATGATTACAGGCTGCTGGCTTCTATGGAAGGCTAGGAATGACATGCGGTTCAACGACAAAAAACGTAGCGTTGAGGAGTTATTTGGTGAAGTTAGGGTTGTTAGTTTTTTTATGGATTAAGCATAGGGCTAAGAAAGGTTTATTTCAATGAAAGGATTGGTGTAAATTTGTAAATATGTAGTTAGTTTGCCTGTTTTTTTCCGTCCCGGTTTTCGGGTTCGGTGGTTTCAATGAAGTTCACGTTATCATCATTGGTGACTTTCTCCCGACCTAGATTGTCCAAATAAATTAAAGAAAAAGAAATATTCTATTTTTCTCCACAACCTGGTTGGCCAAGCAATCCAAGGTTGCAAGAGATTTAACATGCTCTTTTGTCACTTGTCAAAATTGGATTTGTTCCATCACATAATTTTCTTTTTTGTATTTTATTTTCTAACTACCAATTCCCCTAATAATTTTATTACTCAAATAATTTTTAATATTTAAACTGAATAACAAAACTAAATGCACCGTATTTCCTAAAATAAATTTCTAAACATTACGATATAAATTTTATTAAAAACGGAGTTCGTTGGAAAAAATATATTTTCCAGTATATTATATATATTGATTGTTTAACTTTTTAATTTTTATATTAAAAATAAGTAACTTTTATTTGTTTTTAAAAATTAATTGTTTCAATTATTATTTATATTTATTTAATAAAAATTTAGCTTGGGTTGAGTTGTGAATGTGTGTTAATAATTGGGTTGGGTTGGGTTGGGTTGGGTTGGGTTGTGTATGTGGAAAAGAGAGAAATTAGTTTTTTATTAAAGGTTGAGTTGAGTTGAGTTGAGTTGAGTTGAGTTGAGTTGAGTTGTGAATATGGATAGTACATTTACTCTTTTGAGTAATTGAGTATATTTTTGGTCTTCCACGAGACAGATGTGAGAAAAGAGTACAAAAAATTAGTATGCGTACACATTAATAAACTAACAAGTGGGGATGATAATATGTATACCATCACAATAGGGAGACGGGGCACTGTCACGGGTTAGGTTTGCAGGTTTCAACCCTTAGGGTGAAGGGAGTGGGGCGGTGAAGGGGTCGGCAAACCGGTTTGCCGAGCGGCAACACCGGCGCCGTCCTTCTTTGCCGCGCGGCCTTCTTGTGATTTCGGCTACACCTCACCGATCGACAAACATGCTTTGCATGTTGACCGTTGCCACTTTAACGGCTATAATGCCGTTCAAAATAAAAAAAAAAATAATTTTTCAAGTTTTACCCTATATATTCAAAACAAACCCATTTTAATCCTATATATTCTACAAAATCACCCCCAAATCAAACCAAAAAATACAAAACACTAACCCAAGTATTGCCACGCAAAATGGCGGATGATTTCCCGTTGTGGTTTCCACCCGATAGTAGCGACGACTCGTCCGATGATAGCATTCTTTTTTTCCAAAATCTACTCGAAGAAGCCGAACTACAAGACACCGGTACATCAAACCAAAGGAGATACATTGAACGTCAGCGGGAGGTTGGGCACGAGACCCTCATGGCGGATTATTTTGTCGATGACCCGAAATACAACGACGCAATTTTTCGGCAAAGGTTCCGTATGTCGAAACGGTTGTTTTTAAATATTGTGACCGCCGTGGAAGCGAATGACGAATACTTTCAAGAGTCCTACGATGCGCGAGGTCGGAGGGGCTTTACGTCGCTGCAAAAGGTTACATCAGCTATTAAACAGCTCGCAACCGGTAACCCTCCAGACGAAGGAGACGAGTACTTGCATATGGCCGCAAGAACTTCCCGCGAGTGCCTAGAATATTTTTGCGAAACGGTTTGCAGAATATATGTTTCGGAGTTCTTACGTAGGCCGACAAGCCACGACATGGCACTGTTATACGACGCTCAAGAAGAACAACATCACCTTCCAGGTATGTTCGGTAGCCTTGATTGCACCCATTTTGTCTGGCGAATGTGTCCCACCGAGCTTCGAGGGCAGTATATGAGAGGAGATCACCGATACCCGACTGTTATGCTCGAAGCAGTGGCGTCTCAAGATTTATGGATTTGGCATGCTTTTTGCGGTCCACCAGGTTCGCAGAACGATATCAATGTGCTAGGACAATCGCCGTTATTCTTAACGGAACGAAATGGAACCGCGCCAAAATGTCCATTTTACGTCAACAACCATTATTACAAACGTGGTTATTTGCTCGTGGATGGAATCTACCCAAAATGGTCCGTGTTTGTGAAATCGATCCCATACCCTCAAGAAGTAGACGAAAAGATGTTCAAAAGGCAACACGAGGCGGCAAGAAAAGACGTCGAAAGGGCTTTTGGGGTTTTGAAGTCAAAATGGGGTGTCTTGAATCGGCCGATGCGAGCAAGGACGGTTAAAAAAATTAGGAACGTTGTGTACACGTGTATTATTTTACACAACATGATTTTAAAAGACGACGGAAACGCGAATGCACCGGTACACATTCGGGATCCTCCGGTCGAGCCCGCGTTTGATGATAGGGTGTTGGGCGAGCTAATGGATGAAGATACGCATTGGAGACTTAAACACGATCTCACGGTTCATCTCGCAAGTCAAGATTTGCCCCACCTGTTGGTTGATTCTGACGAAGAGTAGTGTAATTTTTAATTTTTTTAGTGGTTGCGTTGTTTTAGTGTCGTGTAATTTTTATGAATTTTAAGTTTTTTTTTAAGTTTCATTTTAATGTAATTATTTTTTTTATTAATTTAATGTTTTATTTGTTTTTATTTAACATATAATTTAAAAAAAAAAAACAAAAAAAAAAGTTTGCCACTTTCAAGTGTCTAAACCATTGCCAACACTTTTCAGCAAAGTTTAAACTTTTTACCCTCTCTGACGTGGCACTCTCTGATTGGTCCATTTTAAAGTTTGCCACTTTCACCTGTTTAACCACTCCCTTCACCCTTACGGTAATGTTTTCGCCAACCCTTAGGGTAGGCGTTGATGGTACATTGTCAGGGTTTCCATTGCCACATAGTAAGGGTTTAAAATGTGACTGTTGGACTTAAAGGTGGGTAGGTTGTGTGTGATTGGTGGATGGAGTAAAATGGTGGGCTTCATTGTTCTAGGGTACTTGTGGATAGGCGTCGCCAGTGTTTTGTAATTCTAAGGTACTTTGGTATATAATTGACGTGTAACGCGGGATTGATTGGGCCTATGGTAGTGCCCTTGAGTGCCTCTTTCCTCATAATGCTATGGTATTAATGTATCTGTTTAAAAAAGTGCCTAACATAGTATCTTTGGATACCCCTTCCCTTATAATGCTATCGTATTAATGTATCTACTTAGAAAAGTGCCTAACAAAGTTGATAGGAAGCTCTAATAGCTTGTTATACATTTATATTGCTACCTTTTGGGTTATAAAAAAGGAATAATTAGAATATGTTTTAAAGAACATAATGAAAAAGAAATTATATGTTTTTTTATATAAATATAAAATGTAGATCATAATTGATTTTTTTAAATATAATTAGGGTAGATGGGGCACATATCACATCAAAAATTTCATCACACTCACATCTCCCTCATCACACTTGCAAGACTCGTCACATTTAATCACAAACTTTTTTTGTTTTTTAATTTTTTTATTAAAATAAAATATAAAAGACAAATCAATAAAAATTGTATTGAACTTAAAATACAATAAAAATAAAACTCCATAACCTAAAAAAACTAAACGTTGCCAAAAAAAATACCGACCAAATTTGGGGAAATGAAAAATAACCTAAAAGTTATCAAGGCAATCCCACTTCGCACAAATTTTCCGTTTGCTATCTATGAGTCGATCGATATGGTTCGGGGACGTTTTCATGCAGTTGGCTCAAAACTTTCAAATCTATGTTCTTCTCTATCTCATGCAAGTGCTTCATGTATTGATCGTCTCTTTTTAACTTTGAATCCGCCAACATCTTGCGACGTTCTATATTCTCGTCCATCTCCAACATTTTTTTTTCAACTTGAATTCGGTCATGGATTCCACCCAACCTTTTTTCCCTTTGCTTGTTGACGACTCGACACTTTTCCTCCGTTGCGGCCTTGTTGGTGATGTGTCCTCGGTTGGGTCACCATTTAAATTGATATCGGGAATGTTACTTAATACCCATCCGCTGAGGTTGTAGAATTTCCCGACTCATATGTTTTTTATCGTTTTTTGGAACGCCCACGAGTACCTGTGGGGCCATTATTAACGATATGATCATCTTCAAATAAATGCAAGATCACCAAATCCAAAAGAAACGGAATTATCTGAAGACTATGAAAAACACATATTAATCCTAATGTAAATTAGGAGAGAGTAACATATGCCATTAAACACATATTTACTATGCTTTATAAGAAAAGGTATATTTATTTGAGAGTGAATTTCAACAATTGTCCTTTATCTTTATACCCATTTTCAGGCGTTGTCCTTTATGTTGAAAATTGACGAGTTTTGTCCTTTATGTTTTCATATCATACACGTTTTGTCCTTTAGGCCTAACTCAGTTTTTTCAGTTAAATTTGGGCATATGCTTTGCACATAAGGGCATTTTTTTCAATTCAAAGGTAGATTCAATGGCAGATTTACAGCTCAAAGCTTCTGCAACCTTTGAATTGACAAAAATGCCCTCATGTGCAAAGCACATGACCAAATTTAACTGAAAAAAAAAACTAACTGGGTTAGGCCTAAAGGACAAAACGTGTATGATATGAAAACATAAAAGACAAAACTCGCCAATTTTAAACATAAAGGACAGCACCTGAAAATGGATATAAAGATAAAGGACAATCCTTGAAATTCACTCTTTTATTTGATCTTAGTGAGTTCGGCATTTATTAGAGGAATGGCACGTCAATATCCCACCCGTGACCCGTTGCATTTTTTGTGTGGTTGCGCTAGCCTATCTTTGTTGACCAATTCTTTGGAAACAAATAGTAATGGCCAATTTTCCAGTACTCTTTTTTTCTAAACATAATTATCAAGAACTGTCTTAAGCTTCCGCGTTGCGGGTCGGGGTGTAAAACCATGCTAGGAGTGTGGGGTTGAGGGGGCGTAAAACTGTGTTAACCAAACAACGACAAAAACCGGGGAAAAACTTAAAACAAATACACGATGTTACAACACCAAGTAATCAACTGAAAACGTACATTAAAATAAGGACGAAAAGATATTATATTTAGCTTGAAGCATTTTAGGAAAAAATATACGTCAAAACGTAAAACAATTTTTATTTATACCGACGGGTACATAAAGTAAAACACGTAAAACTCCAAGGAATTAAAATGACTTTTTACAAAGTTTTTGAAAAATTAAAAGGTTGTAAGTGTCAATGTTAAAAGTTAAGTTAAAATAACAAAAAAGACAAAATAAACACTATTCATTAGTATATTATGAATTATTAGTATATTATGAATTAATAATAATAATAACTAGGTCCTAATCGTGTTATCAATAGGCCCTAATTGTGTTATCACCAAGATTATTCAGTTCTTAATGAACTATTATTTTTATATTTAAGTGCGCTTTTTTTTTCTCAGGCCCATGCTTTTTTTGCGCCTATCGCCTAGGCCCTAATCGGTGCCTATGCGCCTAGAATGCGCTTCGCGCCTTTGATAACTATGGTAAATATGTAATCTTGTAATGTTCGTTCATGGCTGCTTTGGTTTGAGGTGGAATCTCCTTTAAAAAAAAAACCTTGGGGCCCAAGCTGATCTCCTAACCCCATTTGTTTTAAGCCCAAAATCGAAAACAGGCTGTATAATTTTTTGAGTCGACTCGGTAGAGATTCTGATGTGGAGGATCTTATGGACTCGGTATAATAATATTATATATATATTTTTTTTACTTTAGTAATCCATATGATCGTCTATACATATAATAAAAGAAACAATGTTAGGGACACGTGGCGTTCTATGAGACAGTCTTAATTATTTTTCTAAAATGAAAAGTCAATTATTGATAATATTAAATTTAAAATTTGTAGAAGAGATTTTAATGATAAAGACAAAGATAACTGATAATAATATATTAATTATTATAATCATATATTAATTATTAGAATCTAAAAAAAAATATTAGCGTTTTAAATATTTATAAAGATAAATATTTTATTTAATTGGTGGTTTTAATTGTTTTTATATTTTGATGATAAGGACAAGGATAACTGATAATCACATATTAAAATAAAAATATTTATTTTAATCAACTGTTTCGTTAAAAGGATTTATTCAATACATGTAAAACATATATATTTTTATACATGGTATATTTAGAATCCTATTTCTAATAAAGGATCTCATTATCCCGTTTTACACTCCAATGAAATAATAATATTAAATCATAATATCTAGCTTATCTCTTGTATATTTAATATTTTTTACTAACATATTTCTTTTTTTTTCTGCTGATTATCCAACATCAGGTAATACGTAAGTTTCAAACCTAATAATAAATAAAAAAAAAAGTAAAATGTTATAAACTATGTAATACACAACTCTCTAACTTAATAAAAAATAAAGTGAGATGTTACAATAAGTAAATAGCACCTCAAAGTTCCTTTTATTAGAAAACACATCTTGATGACTAAATGTTTTAACGGATTACATTATTCATGTAAGACATGTGTTTATTCAAATTGTGCAATACACGAGTTTTTAAAAGATATAACTATTTTATTACTTAGTATGTAAAATTATATTTATTCAACCCGTGTAATACACGGGGTTCTAACCTAGTTTATACTAAAATAATCGATAGCATTAGAAACATAAATGATCAATCTTTTAGATGAAAAACAATGTTATATAATGATTCTTAATGGGCAAAATGTAATCATTGCTCTGTGATCTTCAGCAACAAAGATGAAAGGCTTCCTTTTCAAACATATATGAGCGGCTGGCCCAGATGGAGGTCTGATGATACAAGTGACCATGAAGATCAGCAGAGCCCCGATAGGCTGACAGGTGGCGTTTCCGCAAGAGTATTAAGAAGACACAGGCTCGCTAGAAGATAACTTTGTTCAAGACTTTGCGAACCTAAAAACGTCTTTTCTTACACCCTCAGTGATGCCGTTCGGATTGATTAAAAATCGGTCATAGTTGATGATGCCTGGTTTGGGATGATGGCTTTTATTTCTGGCATAGTTTTGTATCGTATGATGTTAAGAAGATGAGTACAAATTGTGTTTATTTGAAACTTGTATCGTTATTAAACAACTTAGTTTTGTATTTATTAGCATGTTTTATCATAATCAATGAATCTTTTCTCGAAATTTTATGCTTGATTTTGATTTGATTTACTAAATGTTTATGAAATATGTTGAAGCAGCATACTTTATGTAGGATGAGATTTGTACACAACAATATTGAACCTTAGAATTACATCATAAGAAAAGATAAAAATTAACAATTCATTTGAAAGAGTCTAAAACAATTCATTTGAAATGTTACTATAAGCAAAACGGCTTATGAAAAGAACTGAATTGAATTACAAGCAACCAATCACACACTAAACATGTTTGGCTAAATGTATAATGCAAAAAACAAATCTGTGAATATATGGGTTTTGTATATATGTCTACTCTTAAGTCTCTACAAATTTAATTTCTTTAATTAACTAATATGAACTCGATACGTCACCACCTGTGGAAACCATCGTTCGATTTAGGGTTCTTTAGTCGTCCCTGTTGTTCATCTCTCAATTTGTTGTCTTGTCACACCCCAACCGATGGCGGAATCATCGGGGCGCGGCACTAGGCGAATCAGATTGCTCAAGAGAATCCATAACAACTATATTGCGATAATGTTTAATACATTAGTTATCCCATACTAACAAATAATACAATCACATAAGTTATCACAGATTTATTGCCCTCTCGAACAATGCAATCCGACAACCTAGATTTTAGTTGAGTTTCTAGACTTCCTAGCTTGATTTGATATAGTCTGCGATCTAACCTGCAACATACGTTAAAATATTTGTCAATACAAAAGTATTGGCGAGTATACAGGTTTGATAAGTAGCATAATAGATAAAAGTGTAGCAAATTTCCATATGCATAAACGTAATACACGACATATATACTCACAAAACTGATACTACCAACTAAGTCCTCGATGCTCGAATGTACGATGGCATAACTAGACCCCGTCGGGCGCAATAGTACTATACTAGTCGTGGTGGGACGTCGCGAGTATAAGCCCTAGCACATATGCAACTAGCATCACGTATATCTATGCATAACAGTTATTCGCAAGTGATAATTCGATTGATTGAATAATTCGTTTGATGAGTTCGAGTTGCTAGAAACGTATGTTACACCCAAAATTTCGATTAAAAAGGGGGTCAAGTATACTCACAGTGTGTATTTAGCGGGAATACAACTTGTTTGGGTCGGTTGCGAGTGCGTCTGCGTTAATCTTTTGAAGGATATAGTAAACGATGTTTAGTTAGGCGAGATTAGCATTGAAAAGTCAGTCATCTGGTCGAATTGGGCCCATCCGTGCGGATCAACATGTTATCCGTCCGGATGACAAGTTATCCGTCCGGATAACAGGTGATCCGTGCGGATCAGGTGTGATCCGTGCGTATAAGGTATGATCCGTACGTATAACGCGTGATCCGTGCGTATAGGGTATGATCCGTACGCATAACGTGTGATCCGTGCGTATAGGGTATGCTCCGTACGTATAAGGTGTGATCCGTGCGTATTGTTGTCCGTTCGAAGTAAGCGTCATCCGTCCGGATGACATGTTATCCGTGCGGATTACATGTTATCCGTGCAGTGCGGATTGCATGTTATTCGTGCGGACAATACGTCTGTTTCGCGTTCTGAATTCTGTTTCTGAGTGTTTTAACGGAAGAAATACTTTCGTTTTTACTAGGGTAGTGTAATTTCGCACTAACACTTGAAATTTCATCAGTCCCGACCCGTTCTAACGGCCGGGAATCACCCCGTTCCATCAGATCTGGTCGTTCTTGGTGGTTTTTCATGGTTAACTCGAAATCGCACAGATTTTGGTGAGATTTGTCATTAAAACATGTGGAAATCACCCGGATCTGAGTCGTTTATGGTGGAATGAGGTCACAACTTGAAGTTCATGAGAACTCTTGGTGACATCACCTCAAAACGCCTCAAATCCGCAGATTTCACGGTTAGAATTTGAGTTTTAAAGGATAGAACGATGTAGAATCGAGTGTAGATTGTAGAAGTACAAGTTTCTAGGTTGAAATCTTACCGGAATCGCGAGGAATCGAGAGAGAAGGGACTTGGAGCGTGTTTGGTCGAGTAGGAGCTGTCACATCACTGTTCAAGTGATGTGACATGGTATTTATAGGCCACAGAGGAGAAGAAGGAAGTTCTGGGCCGGATAGCCCATCCGTGCGGATGGCCCATCCGTGCGGATGGCCCATCCGTGCGGATGGCCCATCCGTCCGGATGGCCTATCCGTCCGGATGGCTATCCTGACGCGTTGGACTTCTCCGTTTTGATCGTTTTGATAGTTTTCGAAGTGCGTACTTTCCATAATTAATTTATATTATCATTATATTGTTATTATTATATATATATATATCACTAGGGGTCGTATTTTCGTATCCATAATCCAAAGTTTCGATAGTTAACAATCGGCTTCCGTTTCGAGTGTGCGATTATAAGCGATGTTTCACGGCCATCGAGGAGGGTAGTATAGGTCCTCTCTTGATGTCTTCGTGGACGTTATTTCGTGTAGTGCCACAGAGACTGACGGGATACCGTTTACTCGTATTGTCATCATCGTCATGACGACTGGAGCTACAGCACTCACCCGAGAGTCCTTGTTAGCGTTAATTGTTTACGTTCGACACATCCCGGCCACTGAGGAGGGTAGAATAGGTCCTCACTCAATGCCTCCGTGAGTGTTAGTGTGATAATAGTGTAGTATAGTGACATTGTATTTCGAAAATATGCGATTATCCTTCGAATAGCGATATATATATACGATATAGTTACATTATGATCCGAATCTCTGGTGCTAGGCGTAACGGGTATATCGAGTAGTAACAACGCACCAAAGTGCGGGTTGTTACATGTCTGTACTAAAAGAATAAAACGGGGAGGAAAAAGATAACACCGGGGATCGAACCTACGTGAGTGGAGCATAATAACCGACACAAAACCAATTTACCAGCTGCACAAATATGATTAGTTGCAAAAAACATTCATATTTATACACAAACAAAAAAGGAAAGATAAAAAAAATAATCAGAATATGCCACATGTCAATCATTACTGTTCACAAGCTTCTAATATTAATATGAGATATTTACCAAAATAGCCAAGAATAAGTTTGACTTACCAAAATGGCCACTTCATGAGTGGGTGGAGCAGGGCATCACGGATTCAAATGCATGAGATGCCTCTTTCAAGACCCCTCAAGCATCTTTAAATATGGAAGTGACACGTGTCTCAATGATTAGGTAGACTCCTCCAATTCCCCTCAGCAGACTCATCCAATGCCTCAGCAGACTCTTCCAATGCCCCTCAGCAGACTCTTCCAATGCCCCTCAGCAGACTCTTTTAAATATATATTTTTTTAATTTAAAAAAATATTTTTTAAATTTATATACGTAAAGTATTTTAAATTTATATACGTATAGTATTTTTTTAAGTATTTTAAAGATATCTTTACGTATATAAATTTAAAATAATTTTTTTAATTTTAAAAAAATAATTTAAATATTTTATTAAAGTATTTTTTTAATTTTTTTATGTATTTTCTTAAAAGTAATTTTCTTAATTCCAGCTCCGATAACAAATCCTTTAACAGAAGCAGTAAAAATCCTCCACCGCTTATCGTAATCTTCAACCGGAAACGAATCGAAGCTAAGTAACGCGTACGAAGACGAAGACGAAGATGACGTCAGACCGCTTTTCTTCGATTTTCGCTCGCACTGTGAGCAGATTTTGTGGCTATCGCCGTCGTATTCGCATGAACAGCCGTCGACGGTGGCCGGAGAACCGTCGTTCGCCGGTGGCATGGTGGATTTTGAGTAACCGTTTACACACAGTAGGTGTGGGTGTGTGTGTGTTTATTGGGATTATCGACAACAAGTATTAAATTAAATTAAATAAATATTAGAATTTTGAAGAGTGTGCTTGAGGCATTGGATGAGTCTGCTGAGGGGCATTGGAGGAGTCTACCTAATCATTGAGACACGTGTCACTTCCATATTTAAAGATGCATGAGGGGTCTTGAAAGATGCATCCCGCACATTTGAATCCGTGATGCCCTGCTCCACCGACTCATGAAGTGGCCCTTTTGGTAAGTCAAACTTATTATTGGCTATTTTGGTAAATAGCTCTATTAATATATAGATAAAACCCATGGCATTATAGCCTAGTGGTATCTTGGTGGTGGGATAAGGCTTATGACCATTAGGTCATGGGTTCGATTCCCACAAAGGGGGTTTTTCTCAGATTTATTGGGTTTCCTCCTGAATTGGTGTACAAGCATTATTGCCTACTGGAGATGGATATGATCGGGTGGTTCTGCTGGTGGCACGATGATACTCCAGTGGTCCGTCAGTGATCCAAATTTGCCGTTCAAAAAAAAAATATAGATAAAGATAATAATAATAATAATAATAATAATAATAATAATAATAGATATTTATATACTCTTAAACATAAAGGTCGGTGACCAACCAAATAGACAAAACTGCCCCTAAAAAATGTTGTCTTTTTTGTTGTGCCAATGTCTTCCACACACCTGCCAAACCTACAATCAATTGCTAAGACCACCCGTAGTGGGGCGTGATTTTTAAAAATTTTTCAAAAAAAACGCCGGATAACGCCCCCTCCCACTACACCCGGCGTTTCCGGGCGTTATATTTGAAAAAAAAGCACACCGGCGTTTTCTTTATAACGCTTAATTTGGTTTGTTGATTGGTTGACCAACCAATCACCACTCACATGTCTGACAAGGTATTATTGGAATAATACTAGAGAGAGGGGGATCATGCATGTGGCCAAAAACCTTTTTTAACTCACTGACAACTTTTGAATATAATATGTATTTCGTTTGTTTTGTTTTTTTTTTTTTTTCATTAAAAATAATATGGGCGTTATTGGCATAATGCCCCACTACGCCACTTTTGCTATAATGCCCCATCGCTGACTAGGACGCCACGTGTCGGATAATGCCCCATGGTGGGGGCATTATAACCCACTACCACTACACATGGTCTAATGTCTGCATCTTCACTCAACCACACACCGCACACCTACCAGCGATCGGAACACCGCCTATATCATATGTGTTGTCGTCTTCCACCGTCACCATCAACGTGACCACCACCGTCCTCCGCCGCATGTGCCGTCAACAATGGCGACAAGATACTGGATCTTCTCTCTCCCCGTTCAGTCCTCCGCCACCACTCTCTGGAGCCGATTACAAGAATCAATCTCCAAAAACTCCTTCGACACTCCTCTCTACAGGGTAATACAACCATCACGATCCATTAATTCATCGATCTCGGGCACTAATTCAATCGTTTTTGCCGTTCAACATCCCTAATCTCCGTGTCGGAACACTCGATTCGCTTTTAGCCCTCAGCGATGACCTACTCAAGGTAAAATTTAAATCAAATCGAATCAAATTGTTATTTGATTGATGTCTGTTAGGGTTTTGGATCGTTTAATCATTTGATTGTTTGATCTTATGTGTGTATGTGGATTTGTGCAGTCGAATTCCTTCATTGAAGGATGTTCGCATAAGATACGGCGTCAGATCGAGGATTTGGAGAAGGCGTCGGGGATTCTGGCGAGTTCGTTGACAGTTGATGGAGTTCCGGTGGATTCCTATCTTACGAAGTAATTGATTGGATTTGTTTTTGTGAGTTTGATGGATGATTGTTATTAGTTGTTGATCTGTTTGTGTTTGTGATTTTAGGTTTGTGTGGGATGAGGCTAAGTATCCTACAATGTCTCCTCTTAAGGAGATTGTGGATGGTATTCATGCGCAAGTGGCTAAGATAGATGATGATCTTAAGGTATTTAGTTGTTTTGTATTTTATAGTCTTCGGTTTTCGTGTAGGCAATGTGGTTGTAAATTGTGATTACTAAATCCTTGATTTAAACAGTTTTTGTGCTATTTACTAGGTTACTGATTTCGGTATTGAACATTGTGTTGTGGAGTGTAGGTGGAAGTTACAGTTGTTTGATCATATCGATTATATGTTTTGTCTTTTTTAATATGATCATTTGTAGATCCTGTTCTATCTGCCTGATTAAGATATATGTAGAGAAGAGTTTGTAGCGCAGATGGAGGCTATAGTTTCATCATGTAAACAAAAAGTTGAGTGCTGTAGTTGCAGAAATTCTTCAGATCAAATTGTCCATCCCTAAGTCACATTTCTATCTCAAGTTCTATGACAGGGTAAACCGTAAACAAAGAGAATCGTAAGAAAAGGGGGTGTCCGTGCAAACGCTAGGTTGTCGCCGCAACGCGCGACACGGGTAAAAAACTAGTATAATCAATAACAAAAATTTTATTTCTACATATTGTTTTGAGTGTTTATATAAATTTAACGTAAGCCTTGTAATCTGAAATAATCTCACTAATATCTGATAATTTTTATTAATAAAAAAGAAACTTAAAATTATTATTATTCCAAAACATTAAAAATAAGAATTTTTTATAATACCAATGGCGGATTTAGACCAAAATCCAAGGGGTCAGCATCATCATCATACTCAGTAAAGCCCACCAATTGCAAAGCTAAGGTAGGGTATGAGGAGGGTAAGATGTAGATAGTCGTACCTCTACCCCATAGGAATAGAGAGACTACTTCCAGTGAGACCCCCGACTCGCTGGTAGTTTTGCATCAAGCCTTGGACATAAGCACATAACACTCGGCAATTAAGACAAAGACCAATTAGTGCATGTACTCCCTTGTCTTTCGTCTATCAACGCCACCACATGATGCATAATTAACCATCCCCCCTTTTTAACAATATTTTCACGAAATTAGTAAAATAATGTTAAAATTAGTGCACTTTCACTTTTGCCCCCCGAGCGCCCACACATATATACATTATATGCGCATACCACGGGCGGGGCGTACCAAAATCCAAGGGGTAACGTTCAATTTTTTCGTACATTATACAACGTAAACGAAATAAAAATAAAAACACGATAATAAATAAAGTTAAATACACACCTACCAGATTTTTTCTCTTCGGTTTTAGAAAGGTTGAAATCGAGCCATATTATCCTCTTCTTTTACTTTATCAAAAGTTTCTCTTTCGATCGCACAAATTAAAGCATTGTTCAAATACTACATACTTATTCGATTGCGTAAATCCGTCTTTATAAGCTTCAGTTTAGAATGTCGCTAAATTCAAGTAAACAAGAGTTTGGGCTTAATCTTTCATTTTACTTTAGGCTTTTAAGTTACAAATCAATAGTGGCATTTTAATCAGTGTTGGGCTTTTAATAAAATTTTGAGAGGGTGAAGGTGTTCAGCAGTGTTTTTAAAACCGGATCGGACAGCAAACCGGATGTTATTCCGGTCAACTAGTCCATCCAGTCGGGCCGCTCTAACCGAATTTAGAAACCGGATCACATATTTAATAATTAACCAGAGGTATATTAACACAAAATGTACTAATAATGAAAAAGTAATAAGACATGTATTTCCAAGGTTCTACTTCTCCATATGACATTGTCACTTTTTTAGTTCCCAATCTTCAAATTTAATTATGAACTCTAAAACAAGTATTACATTCTTTTTCTCTACATTCTTTTCAATTTTGATCCTCTTTTCTAGTTTGAGAACTCTTTTCTAGTAATAGAGAACACTGATTCCAATATGTTTCATGGGTTTTGAGGATGAGAGTAACAAAAAAAATTTGTTCAAAACACAGGTTGCGTCTCATGTTCTTGATTGAAAGTCGAATCTGAAGTCCGTTCACCTGTTTTCTAGATTTGAATCTAGTTCCAGATTTCAATGATTTGATAAATAATATTGTGTTTCTTAGAAAAAATCATTAAAAACTAATATCTCCATATAAAAGTAAAAAAGAAACATTATTCGAATATTGAAAAATATAAATAAAAATGCTTAATAGAAATTAATACGTTTATTTATTTTTTATTCGAATAATATTGTGTATTTGTTTTAAGCTAAATAAAAAGATAAACATATAAAATAAAGAAATCAATTTTAAGGTTTCAACATATAAATCTTAATTTATGAATGTGACTATATTGTGTATTTGCTATTTTGTTTTGTTTTAGTTTTTTTTTTTTTTATACTTTTACCGTCCTTTTCACTTTAGTTAAATTGGCCATAACTTAATTTAAAACAAAAAGCCTAAAATGTGTATATTAGTCGTATGATATGTTTAGGTCATCTTCTTCATTGTATTTCCATTCTTTAGCAGAGCCGCCAACGACAACCGGAAAAATCACATCATCTTAGCTTCATCCTCTCTTTTTGTCTCAAAAGCATGTTATTTAGGAGGAGTAGCATAATATTATTTTAAAGGTAGCGTAATAAAAAAAACGTCAAAAAAGAAAAAAACTACACATCGGCCAAAAAGTAGAAGGGTAGCAGGAACTACCCCTCTCAAAAAGGAGGTCCGCCCCTATATATCACCCAATAGTGTATGTTCTTTATTTTTTTTTTTTTATTAAAAAAAAATGGGTTGAGTTTTCAAAGGTTTTTGGATCTTCGTGTCAAATTATAATATGATTATGATCCATACTTGACTACTGTTTTGTCGGTTTATTCGTATTATTTTATTATTCATTTTTATATGGTAATACAATTTTTCATTTTTAAAACGATAGACTCACACAACCACTTATCTTAGGCTACTTGGTGTGGGGACCGGTATAGGGCTGGCGACGTCCTAGCACACCGCTCCCTATATCTGTTCTCGTCGTTGGCGTCCTCCCGAAGACGTTCTCGCAAAGCCTCCTCTTTCTTTTTTCTTTGGTTTCTTGTCTTTTTCATCTTTGCACATAGTATAGAAGAAGTAATATATTTATCCGGTGGAGTCCCTGTGCTGCCGGAGTTCAGCTCCGAGTGTGCTTCTTTTGGGTTTCAAAGATGAAGAGGAATAGATAATGCCCTATTTTATTTAGTATTGGGATTTCTACAACTTATGTGGCTCAACTGAAAATATTTACTAATGGGCTTTTACAACTTAGTATTGTTTGTTTAATTAATTTTTTTAAGTGTAGGTTGTTTTTTTTAATGTAATGTAAGAATTAATATTTATTTTAGAGTTTAAAGTAATTTTAGTTTTATATATATATATATATATAGGGAGCCGCTATATATATATATATATGGTAGGGTTCTAGAGTGAACACTAGATTGAGAGTGAATTGTGTGAACTAATCTGGGTCATTAGATTACATCATCTGGAGTTTTTTAAACAATGGCAAGATTATAATTAGGATAAATTACACTTTTCGTCCTTTATGTTTATACCTAGTTGCAATGGATGACCTTTACCTTTAGTATTTACAGCCACAGTCCTTTATTTTGAAAACATGTTACAGCTTTCGTCCTTTAGTGCTAACCAGGTTAAAAATTTAAGTTAAATCTGATCACATGAGGGTATTATGGTCATTTCACGTTTTTTATGTTATTAATAAAGAAAACAAAAACATTAACATATATATATACACACTACAGCAGTACAGCTTCAGTCCACTCAACCACATACACTTTCTCTGATAAAACCACCACCCAACCACCGCCAAAGTCCACCACCGCCATCGCCCCGCCTTCGCCACCGCCTGTAACATTACCACCACCATCATCGAAGCTACACGACCACCACTCACTCTCTCTCTAAATCATAACACCACCGTCGGATCGGAGCCCTAGATGTTGCTGTTGATTGTTGATGATCGGAGGTGTTTTTCCTCTGTTTTTCTCCCTCGTTAGATTCCCTAGATCATTGAAGTGGACTAAAGTCTCCGGATCTTGTTATCGCCGCCGTCACAACCGGCACCACCGTCATCGTTGTGAGTCTCCGACGATTCATAGTGGATCTGGAAGTAGTCGATTCATAGTGGAAGCATCAGTTTTGGTTTGAAACCTATGAAGTATAAACCCTAGATGGAGCTGATTTGGGGGATTTGGTTTGCAAGATTTGGGGGTTTTGGATTAGGTTAGTGGGTATTGTGGTGAAGAAGATGAAGGGAGAGAGAGCGTGGGAGAGAGAAAGAAAATGGTGGCAGTGGTGAATCGGTGGCGGATCGGTGGTGGTGGTGGTGATAGAGGTTGGATGAAGAGGGAGAGGGGGGTTGAAGACAGGAAGAAGATGACCACATAAATCCTGTATACATGTATATGTATAAATTTTTTTAACTGGGTTTAGGGTTACTTAGAGAAGTGTGTAGATTCGGTTGTGGTGGTTGGCTAGATTAGGATGTTGCTGGTGCCTGGTGGTGATGGCAGGTAGATTGTGGAAGATGAATTAGGGATTTTTATCTCTTTCTCTCTAACAGGGGTGTGCATCGATCTATATACAGAGGGTTTTTCTGGGTTTTAAATAGCTCCGATGATGGTGGTGGTGATGTTACAGGCGGTGGCGGTGGCGGTGGTGGACTTAGGTGGTGGTTGAGTAGATACAAGAGAGATTCAGATGTACAGATATAGGGGCTGTTTGGCTAAGCTGTATTATGTATATATACAAGAAATGATTAAATGTATATATGTTATGTTTTAGTTTTATTATTAAATAAAAACATGAAATGACCATAATACCCTCCAGTGACTGGACTTAACTCAAAATTTTAACCTGGTTAGCACTAAAGGACGAAAGCTGTAACATGTTTTCAAAATAAAGGACTGTGGCTGTAAATACTAAAGGTAAAGGTCATCCATTGCAACTAGGTACAAACATAAAGGACGAAAAGTGTAATTTATCCTTATAATTATAATGTTGTAACTTCCCTTTAAAATAAATGACAGAAGGGTATTTGTGTCTTTTGTAAATTGAAATTATTAAACAATATAATCAAAATCCCTAAAATCTCGCTAGTTTTCGTTTATACAAGATACATAGTTGTTAGTGTATACACATGTGTACAGTCTCGCTAGTATCAGTTTATACAATATACACAGCTGTTAGTTTATACACATGTGTACAGTCTCGCTAACTATCAGTTTATACAAGATACACAACTATTAATTTATACACATGTGTACAGTCTTTTATACATCTGTGTATTATATTCCGAAATGGTTACATATGTGTATATTAACGACATATAGTATATTAGGCATGCACACGACTAGATTCATATAAAAATTAGAGTAAATTACAAAACTCGTCCTTTATGTATGTATGTTATTGAAAATCATGTCCTTTATCTTCAATAATTACATTAATCATACCTAATGTTTATAAATCCTAACATGTTATATCCTTTACCTTAAACCCAGTTAATTTTCTCAGTTAATTGTAGTAATGTGGAGCCCACATAAGGGCATTAATGTCTTTTAACCTACCCCTATGTTTCCCCCATTTAAAACCCTAAATAACCCTACTGAACCTTCATTCTAAAAATATGCAGTGAACCCAATTAAAACCCTGAATTGTCCAGTTAATTGATTGTTTTCCAACAAAAGATCTGTCAAACGTGTTAAACTGTTGAAACTTGGTGAGATTTCGCCGGAAAAAACATTGCCGGAGATATCTAATCTGTTCAAATTAGACAACCGAAACAGAGCCGCCGGTAACTCGCCGGAAAACTGATTGTTTTGCAAATTAAGATGCTGGAGATCAAAGCATGAATCGATGTGTGCCGGAATCGAACCAGAGAGACGGTTGTTGGTGTTCCAATATGCACTAAAATTGAAGTTTCAGGTTTAATATCACATTTGAAAATCGAAGTGCAATACGATAACATTGTGAGGATTTCGTGTTTTTCCTGCTTAATATCTTAGTTTTCAGCTAATTGGCTTGATTTTAGCATTGTTGCATCTGTCATATTGAGATTTATTTTTACTTTTCTGGTCAAATTCTTCATCTTTATAATATTTATTTCTATTAAAGGCTAATTGTCATGGTAATTTGAGAATAGCTATGATTTTCATGTGTCACCGTCATGTATTTGATTCAAAGTTTAATTTTGAAATTTGCAGCAATTTCTTTAATAAGTTTCGGGTTCTCATGAATCAAGATGTTGCACGCACCGCAAGAGAATCACTGCATATTTTTGGAATGAGGGTTGAGTAGGGTTATTTAGGGGTTTTAAATGGGGGAAACATAGGGTAGATTAAAAGACATTAATGCCCTCACGTGGGCCCCACATGACTACACTTAAATGAGAAAATTAACTGGGTTTAGGGTAAAGGATATAAGATGTTAGGATTTGTAAACATTAGGTATGATTGATGTAATTATTGAAGACAAAGGACATGATTTGCAATAACATACATACATAAAGGAAGAGTTTTGTAATTTACTCTAAAAATTATAAAATTAATGAAAATGAAACATATCAAATGTATGCAAAAATAAATAACTTCATCACATATTCAAAAAAAAATTAATGCCCAAAAATAATTTCAATTTCAATCTCAGAGAATTTTTTTAATGTTTATTGAAAATTATAAAAAAGTTAAAAACAATGTATTATGATATCTATATATACGAATAATAAAAGAAAAACAATATTCAAATGAAAATTAAAATTAAAACAAAATCTATGGATAAAGAAATAATAGAGAAATAATTAAAAATGAGAAAGAGAGAAAGAGAGTTAAGAGATGAGAAAATTAAGGGATTTTAATTAAACATGCTTGGGTAATGTCAATCTTACCCTTTTAATCTAAAAAATAATCAAGGGCCAAGATTATTTCACTCAGTTCACTCTTAAGAAGTTGTTCACTCTTGATCCTAATACTCTATATATATATATATAGGTTAGGTTCTAGAGTGAACACTAGGTTGAGAGTGAACTGTGTGAACAAATCTGGGCCATTGGATTACATCATCTAGAGATTTTTAAACAATGACAAGATTGTAATTATAATGTTGTAACTCCCCTTTAAAATAAATGATAGAAGGGTATTTGTGTCTTTTGTAGATTGCATTTATTAAACAATATAATCAAAATCCTAAAATCTCTCTAGTTTCCTTATATACAAGATACATAATTGTTAGTGTATACACATATGTACAGTCTCGCTATTATCAATTTATACAATATACACAGCTGTTAGTTTATACACATGTGTACAGTCTCGCTAACTATCAGTTTATACAAGATACACAACTGTTAGTTTATACACATGTGTACAGTTTTTTATACATCTGTGTATTATATTTAGAAATGGTTACATATGTGTATATTAACAACATATAGTATATTAGTCATGCACACGAGTAGATTTATATAAAAAGTATAAAATTAACGAAAATGAAACATATCACATGTATGTAAAAATAAATAACTTCATCACATATTCAAAAAAATTAATGCCCAAAAATAGTTACAATTTCAATCTTAGAGAAATTTTTTAATGTTTATTGAAAATTATAAAAAGTCAAAAACAATGTATTATGATATCTATATATACGGATAATAAAAGAAAAACGATATTCAAGTTAAAATTAAAACAAAATTTATGGATAAAGAAATAATGGAGAAATAATTAAAAATGAAAGAGAGAGAAAGAGAGTTAAGAGATGAGAAAATTAAGGGATTTTGATTAAACATACTTGGGTAATGTCAATCTTACCCTTTTAATCTAAAAAATGATCAAGGGCCAAGATTAGTTCACTCAGTTCACTCTTGATCCTAATTCTATATATATATATATATATATATATATATATATATATATATATATTTAATCTGCCAAAATTAAAAATCAAAGTGAGAGAAGGCCCATCCTCCATTCCCCTTGGTCCATCTTTGGAGGGACATCGTCCTTGGATGTTGACGTGGCAATGACGTGGAGCGGCATCATCCAAGGACTTGCCTCCTCCATACCCTATAGTCTAAATTTTAAAAATACACATAATAGTGAGAAATACCATTATAGGTAAGGCTGGTTCTAAGAATTCACGTGTCCTATCCAAGCGCGAAAAAATGTGTCCTTAGGGCTTAGGCTTAACAAAATAGATAAGGTAAATTATTTTTTGTCGCTCATTGTTATTATTATTAGTATTGTTTTTGAAACTAAAATTAGTATTAGGCTTAAGTTATAAATTTTGAGATTAATAGTTTTAAATGAGGCTAAGATCTAAGCTTATATTTTATATGGGTTTTCTATTATTTTTTATAATATATATAACATATATATATATATAAGATTTCTTTTTTAAATTGTAGCCTCGGATAAAATGTGCCTTGGACGGGAGTCCTCCCCACCCACCCCGAGGGTCGGCTATGATTATGGGTGTATATAAGGTGTCTCTCCCTAAGAGGTGCCACTAATTTTAATTCACACATTGGTACCACTATACTATAAGCACCAACATGTCTTTGGCCTAGTGGTATGCTGGTGTATATAAGGTGCCCTTCCTAAGAGGTTAGGGGTTCAAATCTCGTTTCAGACTATTGTATAGCGTAGGGGTGTGTATTAGTTTGTTGTTTAAAAAAATTACTAGGCTACAATTCTGTTTTCTTTTCTTTTCTCTTATATAACAGGGTTTAAGATATCCAAGATTACATATAGGTCTATTCTTAATGTAAACATAAGTGTGACAAAACATATTTTAAAATTGGGGTTAGGGGGGATGTAAACATAATCCCACAACAAGGTTGTTTTCATTATTAGATCTACCATAATATGTCAAACACAAAAACGATAAGACACGATGACTTGAAATGTTAGATACGAACATGACACGATAACTTATTGTGTTATTTTTCCAAACACGAACATGGCATTTTATAAACACGTCAACATGAAATAACCTGTTTAGGGACATGTACATGATATATATCACAAATTTAAGAGCCTGGTTAATGAAAATAAAAATTGCCAAAAGTTCATAAAAGTCTTAACTAATAATAATTCTTAACATATTAACCCTCAGTAAATTTCATAAAAGTCAAATCATAACATCCGTTACAGATATAAAAAGGTCACTAAACATCGTTAACAAGTTGATAATAGGTTAATAGTGTCACACCCTGGCTTTGCGGAAGCGTGGGTTTATTTGGTGTGACTTCTTAATACCATAGCTTAATCATAATAAAACTATATGAAAATAAAACCATGCAGATCATCCATTGATTTAAGTTTGAAAAGTAAAATACCACAACATTGTCTTAATGCGTTGACACATGCAACGGAAATTACAACCTAACAACATAAAAACATTGTTTGAAAGACACAACCACAAACTTAAGATAGACGTAGTTTAAGAACTGTGACTCGTCCAGGTAAAAGCCACAACCCCTAAACTCGGATGATCTCATAACTCTACGCAGCGTGAAAACGTAGCATACCGTGCCAGATCCTTAGTTCCCTGAAATACATGTAAGTTGGAAAAATCAACAATAATGTTGAGCGAGTTCATGTGTAAGTGAGTAAGTAAAACCTTTGTAAGTATAAAATCCTGGTATGTAGCAAATAAGGAAAAAGAGATCACCAATGGTTTGCAAGGCCATTGATATGTGTGAAGTGCAAGTAGGAAGACTCAAACCTAGCGGATTTCGCGTTGGGCACAAAGTCACCCCAAGGTCCGTTCTGCTGGGCCTGGGGTTGGGCTCGCTACACCCAGATAGATCTACCGCTTACGTCCCTCGGTCCTACAATGAGGATTAATGGCCTCCAGTTCCCGCCTACCCACTCACATGATCTAAGTAGTAACCCTCCTTACGCTAACCATACCATGTAAAAGTACTCGTAATCATAGTAACATGTATTTCACCCCCGCAGTTTAGAAAACTGAAAACACTTAAGAGAAAAGGGGGACATGAACTCACTGTAATGCGTCCTCGATAACAGCAACTCAAACTCGGTCTGCAACACGACAACCTACAACGTGCTAATATCTATTAGACGAACGGCCGTGCCTTAGCTTAGAGTTTTAACGTTCTTGGGGAAATAGTTAGACAACTATTTCGTGTTTATACTTGTTAATTATCGTATAAATAGATTCATTCCCAAGGATGGGGTATTCGTACATGTATTATGTATTTGGTGACTTAAAGTATTGACAAAATACATTTTCAAGTCTTATTTCCAATACTTTAAAGTTTTATGTCAAAACTCATGGCGAGGTTTAATTCCGAGAAATAAAGTTAAACATACTTGTTAGAAAAATAATTTTTCTAAGTCTTGGTATTTTTAGAAAAATTCGCCAGAACTTCCCCTAAAAACGGGAGTGTCCGTGCTAATACGCACATCTTTTTCTTCTTGAAATCAACCCATGATCATCAACAATCAACCCTTACGTTTTAACATGCAAAACACTACCTTTGTCGTTTCAGTTTTAATATCTGAAAAACTGGACTGTTTTCGGACGATTAGATAAAATACTTAACTTATTCCAAAAATTCCCAAATTTTTGCGGAACGTCCTAATCGACCCACAAATTATTGTGTAAAAATATCGGGGTCTAGTTCATTATCAATAATTTATAGAAAATCGTTTACCGAACTGTGATCAGATTTGTCACATTCTGATCACAGTTTACGGAATAATTCGTCTAAAATTCCTCGTAAGTCCGTTTATCGAAATTCCAGTTGGGGGGTCACAAATACATCAGTGACCATCTTTGATAAAAATTTCAGGGGCTGGTTCGGTTTAGTTTTCAAGTTGTGACAGAAAACGTATGACCCATTTTACTGCAGTTAAAATCAGCCATAGCTGTTGTCACGAAAACAGACTTTTAAAATAGTAACCGACCTCAGAAAAATACGATTCCAGCGCCATTTTCTTCGTTTTTCGAAAATAGACAATTTAGGCTTCAGAAATTCCGTTTTTCGATTTATTAAAGTCCGTTTACAGCCTGTTAAATGCGGCTGAAAAAGTACATCAGCATGTTATTTTAAAGTTTAAATGTTATTAAATCGTGTTACAAGTGTCCGATTAACGGGTTTAACAAGAAAACAACTTTTAAACATCAAGTATGATTTAACCAACCCTCAAACCAACAAGATTCCGTTTCATGATTCAGACATAAGTAAACTTTTATGTAGCTTTTATGTTCATAACTCATGTTTCACATTTTCTAGAATTCTCATTATTTAGTAATTTAAACAACAACACATCATACTACAAATCATAAATTTGAACAAGATGAACCAAGGCAAAATGAGACTTAGTACTAGCCTCTAGCTAGGGATGAAATCTAGTGAAGAAATGTGGCGAAAAAGATGGTGAAAAGCTAGAAACAAGTTCCTTTGATGGTCCTTCAAGATGCAACCTCCATTGATGGACTTCAAGCTTTGTATGGAATGTGTAAATGAAGAAGATGAATGTGTATGGTGATGGTGGTGGATTCGGTTGGGGTGAACCGAATAGAGAGAGAGAGAGATAAGTGAGGTGGGATGAGTGAAATCTTGGTGAAATGATATGTGATCTAGGAGACCATACTTATATCATCTTTCTACAATTTTATGCTTACAAGATCAAGTCACCCTCTAATAAAATATATAACAAATCAAGTTAGGAGATTTGAGGTATGGCAAGAATGTTATGGGGGTCCCACTTGGGAACTAAAATCGTTGGGGGGGGGGGGGGGTCTTGTTGCCAAAATTGTGACTAAATGCAAGTAATAGTTAGATGTAAGTAATGTGGTGATATAGGTTAGTTTGTTTATTTTTTTTTAGCGGGTGTTATGGCACACGGGGATCATGACAAGCCAAAAATAATAAGACAAGGTATTTGACAAAAATTTAGTGTCCCGGGGTAATGTCCGGCTATACGATTAAATACCGTTCCGTTAAAGTGTTTAATTAGTCTGAAAGGACCTTTTATGTATATTTTTGTAACATAAATTATTCCCGGCACTTAGGAAAATATACGGGACCATTCTGCCATGTTTTTGCACTTTATTATTAATTTAAAATGCTGAGTTTTGTATTAAAGTGCAGAATGTTGTACTTAAAGTACGTTTTAGGCACATCCGGTCACTATAACTTCACCTAGTCACGTAGTTCTACAATCCTCACCTCCCTACACTCATAGTAAACTATTCCCGGCTCATACTGGCCTTAGAGGCAATGTCTGCCTGACGCTGGTTATGTCGGCATGTTTGATGGGTATCCCGTATAGTGTGCTCACTGTGCTTTTTGTGCATCAAGGTTGTCACTGATGTTTGTGCATAATTAATAGAGTGACAGTATAAAATGTGATGCTTGAGCATGTATGTATCAGAAATCAGTAAGCAGTTTAATCACAGTTGTAAGCAAGCACAGTAATTAAGCAGTAATTAAATATTAATTAATTCGTACGGATACCTGTTTTGGTGAGGGTTGTCACATTCTCCCCTCGTTAAAGAAATTTCGTCCCGAAATTTAAGTTCTGCTACTAGATGCAAGGTTCTTAGGAAATAAATGGGGGTACTTTTCTTTCATTCGGTCCTCACGCTCCCAGGTGTATTCAGGCCCATGCCTATCATTCCAACGAACTTTGACGAGTTTGACACTGCTCCTGCGAGTTTTGTTAACTTCTCAATCCGTGACCTCAACAGGTTCTTCAGTGAAGTGGAGCGTGTCGTCGATATGAACTTCGTCAGCAGGAATGATCACTGTATCTTGTGTTGGACTTTTTCTCAAATTGGATACATGGAATGTATCGTGAACACCATGGAGTTCAGCAGGTAGGTCCAACTTGTAGGCTACAAGCCCAATCCTTTGCAGAATTCTGAAAGGGCCAATGTAACGCGGATTCAACTTCCCACGCTTTTCGAAGCGTGCCACCCCCATCCAGGGTGAAACTTTCAATAAAACCATATCTCAAGCTTGGAATTCCAAATGTTTCTGGTTTGGATCTGCATAGGCTTTCTGTCTTTCACGAGCCGCTTCGATGCGTTTTCGAATCTGCGCAATCTTATCTGTCGTCTCTTGGACGATTTCGGGACCAACAAGCTATCTATCACCTGCGTCAGCCCAGCATAGTGGTGATCGACCCTTGCGTCCGTAAAGAGCTTCAAATGGCGCGGCTCCAATACTAGTGTGGTAGCTGTTCTTGTATGAGAATTCGGCCAGTGGTAAATGCTTATCCCAGCTACCACCAAGATCCATTACACATGCTCTCAGCATATCCTCTAATGTCTGAATAGTTCTTTCACTTTGGCCATCAGTTTGCGGATGGAATGCAGTGCTCAAATTCAATTGTGAGCCAAAAGCTTCTTGGAAGGATTGCCAAATCCTTGATATGAAACGTCCATCTCTATCAGAGATGATCGAGAGTGGCACTCCATGACGTGCAACGATTTCCCTCATGTATATTTCCGCAAGTTTACTCGTATTGTCTTTCTCTTTGTTTGGCAAGAAATGTGCGGACTTTGTTAGGCGGTCAACTATCACCCAAATAGTATCATGGCCCCTGGGTGTCTTGGGCAGTTTCATTATAAAATCCATTGAAATCAGTTCCCATTTCCACTTGGGAATTTCAGGTTGTTGCAGAAGTCCTGAAGGCTTCTGGTATTCAGCTTTCACCTTGGCGCACGTTAAACACTTGCCAACATAAACAGCAACATCGCCTTTCATCCTAGGCCACCAATAATAATTCTTAAGATCCTGGTACATCTTATCCGCACTGGGATGAATAGAGTACCGTGCTTTGTGTGCCTCATCAAAATAAGTTTTCTCAAACCGCCAAACAGAGGAACCCAAATCCTTTTCATAAAACATAACGTTCCTTCCTTGTTTGGCACTAATTGCTTCTCTATCCCACGGAGATACTCATCTTCAATATTTCTTTCCTTAAGAGCCTCTTTCTGTGCGGCACGAATTTGCAGAGAAAGATTTGTTTGGATAATCATTTCTAAAGCTCTAACCCTTATGGGCTTGATCCTTTCTTTTCGACTTAGGGCATCGGCGACCACATTCGCCTTCCCTGGATGGTACTTTATCTCGCAGTTGTAATCGTTCAACAATTCGACCCAACGCCTTTGCCTCATATTCAGCTCTTTCTGGTTGAATATGTGTTGTAGGCTCTTATGATCTATGAAGATTGTACATTTCGTACCGTATAGGTAGTGTCTCCATATCTTTAATGCAAACATCACTACGCCTAGTTCCAAATCATGCGTGGTATAGCTCTTTTCATGAACTTTCAACTGGCGTGACGCGTAAGCTATAACTTTCTGGCGTTGCATCAACACACAACCCAATCCTTGACGTGAGGCGTCATGGTATACCATGAAATCATCAGTTCCTTCTGGTAGCGCTAAGATTGGCGCATTGCAAGGCTTGTCTTTCAGTAACTGGAATGCTTCTTCCTATTTGATTTCCCAATTAAACTTCTTATCTTTCTGTGTGAGCGCGGTAAGAGGTTGAGCGATTTTAGAAAATTCCTCAATGAACCTTCGATAATAGCCAACCAAACTCAAGAACTGTCGAATCTCGGTTGGCGTCTTTGAAGTCTCCCAACTCTTGATCGCCTCGAACTTGGGGGGATCAACATGGATTCCATTTCCATTCCCCATATGTCCAAGAAACTGGACTTCACGTAGCCAGAACTCACACTTCGAGAGCTTGGCGTAATTTTCTCCTTCTTAAGTAGCTCTAGAATAGCTTTTAAGTGCTGTTCGTGTTCATTCTTCGTCTTCGAGTAGAATAAGATGTCATCGATGAACACAATTACGAACTTGTCGAGATACGGGTTGCATACTCGGTTCAATAAATCCATAAAAACTGTAGGTGCGTTGGTAAGCTCAAACGGCATAACTAGGAACTCGTAATGTCCATACCGAGTCCTAAAGGCTGTCTGCGGAATACTTTCCTCTTGTATCCTTAGTTGATGGTATCCAGATCGAATATCGATCTTTGAGTAAAAGCTTGAACCTTGGAGTTGATCGAATAAATCATCGATTCTTGGCAGAGGGTATCTATTCTTGATCGTCAGCTTATTCAACTCCCGGTAGTCAATACACATATGAAAACTACCGTCTTTCTTGTTGACAAGTAAAACTGGAGCTCCCCAAGGTGAGAAGCTTGGTCTGATGAATCCTGTGTCTAGCAACTCTTGAAGTTGTGTCGACAATTCCTGCATCTCTGTCGGTGCAAGTCTATAAGGTGCCCTAGCTACAGGCGCGGCGCCTGGAACTAAGTCAATGTGAAATTCCACTTGCCTTTGGGGTGGCAATCCTGGCAAGTCCTCTGGAAAGACTTCAGGATATTCCCTCACGATAGGGATGTCTTCGATTTTCGGCTCTGCAGCTTCCTTATCCACGATGTGTGCCAGGAAGGCAGCACATCCCTTTTTGTAAACACTTACGCGCTTTCAGGCAGCTGATGATTTTTAAAGGCGTATCACGCTTTTCTCCATGAACTACAATCGTTTCTTCATCCGTCAGTGGAATGCGGATGGTCTTCTCATGGCAAACTATCTCAGCCTTGTTACTCGATAGCCAATCCATTCCCACTACCACATCAAAGCTTCCCAACTCGACAGGTAGTAAGTCTAGCGTAAACTCGTGCCCTCCTAATTCAATCACACCTCCTCGGACAACTCCACTGGTCTCAACTAGTTTCTCATTTGCTAATTCGATCGAATATGGAACGTCTAACTTACTAGGAGTCAAACCAAGAATATTCTTAAATTCTAATGACACGAAGCTATAGTCGGCACCAGTGTCAAACAAAATAGATGCAAAAGTTTTGGTTAATAGAGAACGTACCAGTAATCATGCCTGGATCCTGGCATGCTTCAAAAGCTCCGATGTTGGAAGCTCCTTCATGGTCTTGGTTAACCTCCCTTGGGCAATCCTTCCCAAGGTGCCCCATATCACCACTTCCGTCCTGATAGTTACTGTGGTCGTTGTTTACTTCGTGTTTTCCACTACCATTTTGACCTTGATTTCCACGTTTCTTCCGGCGGTAACACTCCTCCTTGTAGTGTCCCACCCTGCCACAGTTATCACACTTTCCATTTTTGCATGCCCCGATATGATGGCGCGGGCATTCTTCGCACTTAGGTAGTTTACCCCTGTACCCCCTTTCCTTTTTGGCCTTGTTCTTGTTATTTGCCCGATTACCTCCTTGAAATTCACTGAGCTTTCTTTTGTTCTTCTCGGATGTCTCCCCTGGAGTTTCCTTCTTCTTGTCGGGGTTTGCAAGTTTTTCTAGTCTAATTGCTTCTGTAACGAGTGCCAAACCCATCTTGCTTGCAACAATAGTTGTTGGTGGCGTAGATGCTGTCATCAAGCTCAAGACTTGTGGTGCCAGTTCCCAAATGAACTGTCCCAATTTCCTTATTTCTGGTTCCGCTAAGTATGGAACAACTCGTGCCAAGTCATGAAGTCTTTGCATGTATCCCAACATTTTTGGACCTTCCATCATCAGGCTCTGGAATTCCCCTTCCAACTTCCGGGTTTCCGCTTGGGAGCAATACTTCTTATGCATCATTCCCTTCAGTTCATCCCATGATAATGCATATGCTGCGGTTTCGCCCTTTATTTGAACCTGAAGGTTCCACCATAGTCGAGCTCCATCTTGAAACAACTCAGTAACGTATGGGACTTGTTGTGCTGGCGTACAACCACTCATTCGAAAGATGGAATCCATACTTTCAATCCATTTCACAAAAGCTATGGCACCTCCAGTGCCGTCGAACTTCGGAGGCTTGTAGTTGAGGAAGTGCCAGTAGGGACAACCGTTATTTTCTGAGGTACCTCTGCTAGGTTCGGAGCGTAGGGCCTCGTGCTGTGCTATAGCTGCATCAATTATCTCTTGAAGTTCCGCCTTTGAGGTGGGCATGCGCATTTCGCGTCTTGGTGGCATCTTCTAAAAGATGTTTCACGTAGGTTAGGTCATAGCAAGTAAAATGTACGTATGTATTCAACAATATCAACACATAATATCTCATGCTATAAATAAATCAACCACATAACATCTCATGTCATAGAACATAAACAATAGATCAAACACCACAAGTGATGAGAATACTGCGATTGCATTGCCACAAATTGAGACCACAATGTAAAGCTTACAAGTACACAACTGTATCATACAACATCAATGACTTAGTAGGGGATGACCTTAGACAAGTCGTGCGATCGCTGGACACGTTCAGGAATCTCTGGTTCGTCCATTTTCAAATTCCAGAACTCCACCTCAAGCTTCTGAATTCCAGTCCTAGAACAGCATTTCTTCTCAATCATTTCCTTGAGCTCGTCCCAGCTCAGTGCGTAAGCAGCGTCTGTGCCAAGGTTCTGAAACTGAAGGTTCCACCATGAGAGTGTGTTATCTAGAAATAACCCCGGGATACAGGTAACACTCTGTTGGGGCGAACAGTTACTCATTCTTAGAATGGAGTCAATCTTTTCGGACCAACGAACAAATGCCACGGTGCCTCCTGCTCCGTCAAAGTTCAAAGGCTTGCAGTTCAGGAACTGCTTATAGGTGCAGCCAGTTGGAGGGTTATTTCCAGTAATGCCATCGTTGTGCTTAGAGCGGAGGGCTTCATGTCGTGCATTTGCCTGTGAGATGCATTCTTGCAACTCGGCTTCTGTCCTTGGCAGTGTACTGGTGTCTGTGTCACGCCTGGGTGGCATTCTCTTCTGTCGCAGTGGTATGAAGTGGGTTAGACAACATTTCAATTGTCTATGAGATACATAGCACCATAAGCCATCAGGTAATCACCCAATTTCACACGTAAATATACTCAATGTATGAGTGAGGAAATAAATTTCTGAGCCTTCACATAGGCTTGCCAAAATGGCTTGTTGCTTGTAATAGAATGAACTCGAGGCTACATCGCCTTGGTCATTCGTGTTTTAGTTATTTCCTGCTACATGGGTTTTCATTAGCTTGACCCGTAGAGTCCACCAGGATTTCTGTGCACTACAAGCCGTTATTACGTGGGCCCCCGTAATAATAGATTGTCTTGCACAGTTACCCCAATTTTCTCTCGTCCAAGCGGATGATCAATCAAGGAGCAACAGCAGGTGCATTGGCATGAACAGGGTCATGCTCCAATGCGGGGTCAGGAGCAACGCCTGGCTCAGGGGCCACGGCTGGCTCCGGATCAACAAACTCCATCTCAAAATCAGCTGGATCAACAAACACAGGGGTTACAGGATCCTCCAAGGGCTGGTCTAAGTGTATGAACTCAATGTCATGGTCTGGATCAAAACCAGGTGGAAAAAACAGGATCATCCTCAATATCGTGATCAAACTCAAAGCTGTGTGCGGGAACCGGTGCAGCTGATGACGCCATATCAGGGTTGGCGTCGTGTGAGTGGTGCTGCACTCCCTGTATATGCGAAGATGCGGATGCCACGGACTCAAATGAGTTTGGGACAGGTGAATGAGCATGAGCCTCCTCTGCAGGAGTGTCAGCAAGCAGTAGGCTACCACCAGCAGCAATAGGGCCTCGCCCTCAAGTGGGTCCTCCTATTAATAGTTCGACATCGTCGTCAGAGACAACGTCGGGGGGCATATGAACAATGGGATAAGCGGCAAGGGGCACAGGAGCAGGGATCACCGCGAGTGGCAAATCCCCAACAAGATGGCCATCAGCAGGCTCTGCTACGACATCAGGCAGCGCAAAGGGCTGAAAGTCGTCATCGTCTGTGCTGGTAGTATCGGAAATGTACACCTTGTGCTCTGATGAAACTATGTCGCCTGATACTATGGCCATGGGATCTGTAGTGTCCGACTCTCCAGTATCTGATGAAGGCATGACGTTTTGTAATACAACACACATATGCACAAATAATCATTCATATAATCAAATAAACATATTAGTCATCAATAAGCAATCAAATAGTTCTCCTAGTCCCACTAGCCTCCCAGCCTCCCAGACTGAATCTCCTAGTCTCTTAAACTACCTTCCCAGCCTTTCGGACTGTTCTTCCTAGTCCCACTAGCCTACTTCCTCAGCCTCCCAGACCGAGCCTCAGCCTCCTAGACTGAGCCTCAGCATCCTAGACTGAGCCTTTAACAAATAAAATGTGCTCAACTTTGTTTGTATAAACGTTTTGGATCTGGACTTAAGTGGTATGCAATGCAAAAATGTTTTCGTGAGAGCCGTAGTGATCATAGTCTAGACTCGAGAAAGAATCCTAGTTCGCTATGATCGAGGCTCTGATACCAAGCTGTCACACCCTGGCTTTGCGGAAGCGTGGGTTTATTTGGTGTGACTTCTTAATACCATAGCTTAATCATAACAAAACTATATGAAAATAAAACCATGCAGATCATCCATTGATTTAAGTTTGAAAAGTAAAATACCACAACATTGTCTTAATGCGTTGACACATGCAACGGAAATTACAACCTAACAACATAAAAACATTGTTTGAAAGACACAACCACAAACTTAAGATAGACGTAGTTTAAGAACTGTGACTCGTCCAGGTAAAAGCCACAACCCCTAAACTCGGATGATCTCATAACTCTACGCAGCGTGAAAACGTAGCATACCGTGCCAGATCCTTAGTTCCCTGAAATACATGTAAGTTGGAAAAATCAACAATAATGTTGAGCGAGTTCATGTGTAAGTGAGTAAGTAAAACCTTTGTAAGTATAAAATCTTGGTATGTAGCAAATAAGGAAAAAGAGATGACCAATGGTTTGCAAGGCCATTGATATGTGTGAAGTGCAAGTAGGAAGACTTAAACCTAGCGGATTTCGCGTTGGGCACAAAGTCACCCCAAGGTCCGTTCTGCTGGGCCTGGGGTTGGGCTCGCTACACCCAGATAGATCTACCGCTTACGTCCCTCGGTCCTACAATGAGGATTAATGGCCTCCAGTTCCCACCTACCCACTCACATGATCTAAGTAGTAACCCTCCTTACGCTAACCATACCATGTAAAAGTACTCGTAATCATAGTAACATGTATTTCACCCCCGCAGTTTAGAAAACTGAAAACAGTTAAGAGAAAAGGGGGACATGAACTCACTGTAATGCGTCCTCGATAACAGCAACTCAAACTCGGTCTGCAACACGACAACCTACAACGTGCTAATATCTATTAGACGAACCGCCGTGCCTTAGCTTAGAGTTTTAACGTTCTTGGGGAAATAGTTAGACAACTATTTCGTGTTTATACTTGTTAATTATCGTATAAATAGATTCCTTCCCAAGGATGGGGTATTCGTACATGTATTATGTATTTGGTGACTTAAAGTATTGACAAAATACATTTTCAAGTCTTATTTCCAATACTTTAAAGTTTTATGTCAAAACTCATGGCGAGGTTTAATTCCGAGAAATAAAGTTAAACATACTTGTTAGAAAAATAATTTTTCTAAGTCTTGGTATTTTTAGAAAAATTCGCCAGAACTTCCCCTAAAAACGGGAGTGTCCGTGCTAATACGCACATCTTTTTCTTCTTGAAATCAACCCATGATCATCAACAATCAACCCTTACGTTTTAACATGCAAAACACTACCTTTGTCGTTTCAGTTTTAATATCTGAAAAACTGGACTGTTTTCGGACGATTAGATAAAATACTTAACTTATTCCATAAATTCCCAATTTTTTGCGGAACGTCCTAATCGACCCACAAATTATTGTGTAAAAATATTGGGGTCTAGTTCATTATCAATAATTTATAGAAAATCGTTTACCGAACTGTGATCAGATTTGTCACATTCTGATCACAGTTTACGGAATAATTCGTCTAAAATTCCTCGTAAGTCCGTTTGTCGAAATTCCAGTTGGGGGGTCACAAATACATCAGTGACCATCTTTGATAAAAATTTCAGGGGCTGGTTCGGTTTAGTTTTCAAGTTGTGACTGAAAACGTATGACCCATTTTACTGCAGTTAAAATCAGCCATAGCTGTTGTCACGAAAACAGACTTTTAAAATAGTAACCGACCTCAGAAAAATACGATTCCAGCGCCATTTTCTTTGTTTTTCGAAAATAGACAATTTAGGCTTCAGAAATTCTGTTTTTCGATTAATTAAAGTCCGTTTACAGCCTGTTGAAGGCGGCTGAAAAAGTACATCAGCATGTTATTTTAAAGTTTAAATGTTATTAAATCGTGTTACAAGTGTCCGATTAACGGGTTTAACAAGAAAACAACTTTTAAACATCAAGTATGATTTAACCAACCCTCAAACCAACAAGATTCCACTTCATGATTCAGACATAAGTAAACTTTTATGTAGCTTTTATGTTCATAACTCATGTTTCACATTTTCTAGCATTCTCGTTATTTAGTAATTTAAACAACAACACATCATACTACAAATCATAAATTTGAACAAGATGAACCAAGGCAAAATGAGACTTAGTACTAGCCTCTAGCTAGGGATGAAATCTAGTGAAGAAATGTGGCGAAAAAGATGGTGAAAAGCTAGAAACAAGTTCCTTTGATGGTCCTTCAAGATGCAACCTCCATTGATGGACTTCAAGCTTTGTATGGAATGTGTAAATGAAGAAGATGAATGTGTATGGTGATGGTGGTGGATTCGGTTGGGGTGAACCGAATAGAGAGAGAGAGATAAGTGAGGTGGGATGAGTGAAATCTTGGTGAAATGATATGTGATCTAGGAGACCATACTTATATCATCTTTCTACAATTTTATGCTTACAAGATCAAGTCACCCTATAATAAAATATATAACAAATCAAGTTAGGATATTTGAGGTATGGCAAGAATGTTGTGGGGGTCCCACTTGGGAACTAAAATCGTTGGGGGGGGGGGGTCTTGTTGCAAAAATTGTGACTAAATGCAAGTAATAGTTAGATGTAAGTAATGTGGTGATATAGGTTAGTTTGTTTATTTTTTTTAGCGGGTGTTATGGCACACGGGGATCATGACAAGCCAAAAATAATAAGACAAGGTATTTGACAAAAATTTAGTGTCCCGGGGTAATGTCCGGCTATACGATTAAATACCGTTCCGTTAAAGTGTTTAATTAGTCTGAAAGGACCTTTTATGTATATTTTTGTAACATAAATTATTCCCGGCACTTAGGAAAATATACGGGACCGTTCTGCCATGTTTTTGCACTTTATTATTAATTTAAAATGCTGAGTTTTGTATTAAAGTGCAGAATGTTGTACTTAAAGTACGTTTTAGGCACATCCGGTCACTATAACTTCACCTAGTCACGTAGTTCTACAATCCTCACCTCCCTACACTCACTACTAGTGTAGTAAACTATTCCCGGCTCATACTGGCCTTAGAGGCAATGTCTGCCTGATGCTGGTTATGTCGGCATGTTTGATGGGTATCCCGTATAGTGTGCTCACTGTGCTTTTTGTGCATCAAGGTTGTCACTGATGTTTGTGCATAATTAATAGAGTGACAGTATAAAATGTGATGCTTGAGCATGTATGTATCAGAAATCAGTAAGCAGTTTAATCACAGTTGTAAGCAAGCACAGTAATTAAGCAGTAATTAAATATTAATTAATTCGTACGGATACCTGTTTTGGTGAGGGTTGTCACAAATAGGTCTTTAACATGTTTAGACACGAATTATATCGTGTTCTAAATGTGTCGATTTGTTTAAGACACGAATCATGTTAGGCCTAAACATGAAACCTGTTAAGAACGTGTTAATAAGTTTGTGTCTGAAATTATCATGCCTAAATGAAATATATATCTGTCATTGGTTTACATTTTCTATCCTATATAATAAAACAATTTGTGATGAATATCCTATATAAATAAAAGAGTAAAATACTGTTTTGGCCCCTATGGTTTAGCCAGTTTAACCATTTCAGCTTAAAAAGGAATCTTTTAACATATCAGACCCCGAGTTTGCATTTTATAACGGTTTGGGCCACTGACACAAACTTTGTTTAAGTGTAAGGGTAATTAGGTCATTATATAACTTAGGGCTGTTTTTGATAATTAAAAAGTTCTTTTAATATTTAAGAAATTATTAATGCAATTACTCAAGTTTTTTTGTTTTTTATTTTGTTATTTTCATGATTATTAATTAACAAAATATGTTTTATATATACCAATAAATATGTATTTTCATTAAGCGTTTGTTTTTATAGACATCGTTTTTAAAATCATTTGTTTATAACGTTTTTTTAAACCGTCTATCATTTTTAAAATTATTCATTTATAAACTGCTTGTTTATTAAAATCTTCCTTTTTAAAGTTGTTTGTCTTTTAAAGTTTTTTTAAACGATTCATTTTATACCGTTCTGTTTAAAATCACTTTTTTAATAACTAATTCGCTTTTTAAGTTGTTAATTTTTAAAAGCTTTTCTTTTTAAACCGTTACTTTTAGAATTGTTTTTGAAATCGTTCATTTTTTAAACTTTTTATTCAGTTTACTTATAGCCGTTAGGGAAAAAGAATTTCAGAAAAACGAACGATTTAAAAATCGAAGGAATTTAAAAACTATCAATTTTAAACGAACGAGTGGTTTAAAAAACGAAGACTAAAAAAGGATGTTTATAAAAAACAAAACCTTAAAAAATAAGTCAACAAGTGTAAGGTACTAAAAACCCACAAATTTAATAAACGAAAGGTTAAAAAATAAGGAATTTTGAATAAAAAGGGTCCAAAGAAATGAAATATTTGAAAAAGAAATAAACCATTCTAAAAAAAGTTTGAAGAATGAACGATCTTTTGCAAACTTTTTATTAGAATGTTTGTTTTTTTAAATCTTACATTTCTTTTGTTTTTTTATACACGCCCTTTTGTAAAATTTGAAAAATGAACGACCTAAAAAAGTGAGTTGTTTAAAAATGTTCAAAAAATAAATGATTTTAAAAAGAATGACATAAAATGAAGTGTTTTAAAAAACATTAAAAGACAAACAACTTTAAAATGAACGATTTAAAAAAAAACGAATGGTTTAAAAGGGAACAATTTTAAAAACGATAGATGATTTAGGGGCTGTTTGGTAGCCTTTTAATGACCATTCAGATGCTACCTCTTAATGGTTTAAAACCTCTGAATGAATAAGAGGTAACCTCAAGTCTGAATGGTTAAGAGGTAACCTCTGAATGGTAAATCATCACATGTCACATTCTTCTACCTTCTCATTGTTAAAATTCTTAATGGTTCCATTAAGAGGTAAGCTCTTAATGACCATTCAGAGGCTACCAAACAGCCCCTTAAACAAAATGTAAAAAAAAAAACTATTTTTAAAACGACTTTTATAAAAACAAACCGTTAATGAAAATACATATTTATTTGTATATTTATAACATATTTTATTAAATAATAATCGTGAAAAAATGAAATAATAAAAAACTTGAGTAATTGCATTAATAATCTCTTAAATATTAAAGGAACTTTTTAATTATCAAAAACCCCTAAGGTATAAAATAACTTAATTACCCTTACACTTAACTGCAAAAAAGTATAAAGTTAGTGTTAGGGGCCAAAACTGTTATAAAATTGATGTGCGGAAAGTGTCGTATATATTAGGTGTATATTTTAAGCCCTTTTTAACACTTATTTTAGCCAAGTTTTAAATTTATAAAACACGATATTTCACTAACACTAAACACACATATGGGGAAGTGCACCCATCGTTGAGTGTAGTATAGCGTTGGTAAGATACCGAGGTCGTCCAAGGACACAAGAGCTTTTAATACCGGTTTATCCTCAACGTCTAACCAAAATAAAAAGTTTAGAAAAATGTTTTAAACTAAGAAAAATAAAAACTAACTAAAATGCTGAAAATAAAAATAAAATAAAAACAGATAGACAAGATGAATCACTTGGTTCCGACTCGTATCTAGTATAACCTTTGATTATTTCCGCACTTTTGCACATAATTAAGAGATTATCTTAGTTATTGTAGTAGGCCCCTCTTTTGAAGGTGACGTTACCCTCACCCCAGTAGTTTGAGTCAGCAAGGATACAATCCTAAAAGGGTGGATTATTGGAAGATAATGAATTAAGTTATTAATGCAGTATTGTGGTAGGCCCCGCTTTTGGCGGTGACGTTACCCTCGGCTAAGTAGTCTGAGTCAGCAGGGATACAGTCCTAAATAGCCGGGTTATAGTATTAATAGTAGTTAACTTATGAGGGGGTCAAAGAGTTTGGACCCCCGCCATCCAATACCGTGAAGCATTGAAGGAGGTCCTACTAAATTTGACCCAGGTCCATTGCAGGACCTCTAAACGCTGAACAATGGCAAGACCTTTACCAAACCGTTCCCTTAACCCCCAACCAGGTAGCCAACATACCTCCATATAGACCGTGGAGATATGAATGGTGAAAATCCTTTATTTTATATAGACAGTAAAATAATGCCAAGACACCACGGACAAACGATAAGGAAAGATCACCTTCAACATAAGTAACTAGTTATTAAAGTCATTAATACAAAACCAAATAAAAAGTGCAAAAGATTAGAAATAAAAAGTATTATACTAGACACTTTGTCTTCACCAAGTGATGTAAGAGACTTAGGCAAACATGGCCTTGATTGTCAAGAACTCTTACGATCAATCTTGGATCCCGAGACGACTCACACACTCTACGATGGACAATGGATGATGGTGGTGGATGATGGTGTTGTGATGGTGGTGGGTGGTGGATGAAGTGTGAGAGAGGTGGTGTGCCAAGGGATGAGATGAAATGAATCCAAGCACTCCTATTTATAGGCTGAACAGAGAGCTGGGCACGGCCCCGTGTCCGCTGGGCACGGCCCCGTGCCTGTCTGACACTCTCTCTCCTCATTAATTGTAATTCGCAATTACAATTAATGCGCCTGCTGTACTTTCGACACGCCCCCGTGTCCGCTGGGCACGCCCCGTGGTGGGCAATAGAAGCTTCTATAGGTTTGTCTTTTTTTGCTGCTTCTTGGGCACGGCCCCGTGCTGGCTGAGCACGGGGCGTGTTCAGACTTCTGCCTTCTCTATTTTGCTTTGGAAGGTGCCGTTGAGGGGTCGGGCAGTCCACTAATGTTCCTTTCCTTGTATTTATGTTGGATTTAGCTGTCTTTTTGCTTCTTTTGTGTTTTTGAGCTCATTTAATCCTGAAAATACAAAAGGAAGACAAAAACACTCTTTTTCCAATATTAGTACTTAAAAAGGGTTAGTTTTATGCCTTATTTGATGTAATTTATATGTTGCATTTTACACACATCAAATACCCCCACACTTGAACTTTTGCTTGTCCTCAAGCAAAACTCTTTAATATGTGGCTTACACTCCCAAATGGAATAGGTAGAAGAGAAGGTTTTGGGCTTGTCGTAGAGTGTCGGGATGTCCAAGATCTTTTTTTGGGTTTTATTTTTATTTATTTACACTCCTATTCGTAATGATTTATTTAGAACGTTTCATAGGAGAAATTACTTATTTGGGCATAACATGCCTTTTTAAAATTCCATTTATATACAAGTTCACATACCTCACGGGAGAAATCACTCACACTCGGCCGAAGGTGTATTTTTAGTGAATCACTCGAGAGCGGCATGGAACTTATTCCTACCATAGGCTTGCCAAGCAATCAATCCTCCTCCTTTTTAACTTTTATACCTTTGTAAATATCAAGAGGACTTTGTGGGTTAAGGGTTAGGCTTGGGTTAAAGGTAGGTGGTTGGGATAGTGGTTAGGGGTTAGTAGAAAAAGGGCGAAAAACGTAACAAGTGTCGGTTTTCGTAGGACTTCTGTTTTTTCAACTTTTTATTTTGATGAAGCTTTTATTCAAACAAAGTTATTTTTGATGAACTTGTTTGTTTATTTTTCTTTTTTGCTTCATCAATAACTCACATTTTTTTTTATACGAAAAACCGAACTTGTTACTAAAACAAAGGGTTACAAATGAAAAAGGTTTTGGTGGGAAAAAGGGTTTTTGGTTTGGGTGATGAAATGAAAAGGTTTAGGCTCAAAGGGGTTAACTAGGGGGGGTTTTTTTTTTTTTTTGGGTAGGTGGTAAAAGAAAAAGAAAAATAATGGTGTAGAAATAAAAAGGGTTAGTCCTAATGCCTCCATCATTTACTTACTCGGGTTTAAGTTGATAAGGACCGGGAATGTATCGTCATGGCAAGTTCTAGAGTCGTAAGAACCAAGCGGCTATTCACACAAGAAACGAAAAATGAGCATTTAGTCTAATGATATGTAATTATATGCTCAATAAAGGCTCAAAACTCACTTTTGTGGGAATGGGTTTTTATGTGATCAAGTATATATAATCAAATTTTAACTAAGTTTGTCATGCCTTTTCATAATTTTCTTATGTTGGTTCTTTTTATCACTACGCTATTGGTTGTAAATTTGTAAAAATATAACCTTTTTGAGAACTTGAATTTCCCGAGTTAAACCTAGACAAGTAAAAAAAATGAAATTTTTGAAAAAAATTTGGGGTGATTAGCGGTTCCAATAGAGTTTTGTGTAAGGCTTGTATTTAGGACTTGCAAAATTCAAGGTTTTAGCATCCCCCCCACACTTAAATTACACATTGTCCTCAATGTGTCCCAAAAATAAATTTTTAGGTTGATTAGATGTGTAAAATGGTGTAAAAAGCAAAAATTTATGTTACTGGTAGTCTGGACACGGCCCCGTGTCCACTGGACACGACCCCGTGGCGAACTGCCAGTAATGAAAACTTACAGAAGGTGAACACGGCCCCGTGTTCACTGGACACGGCCACGTGTCGGACAAAAATCTGCAGGACAGAAGCCAAACAGCAGGTCTGGGCGGTGAGCACGGGGGCGTGTTGGCTGGACACGTCCCCGTGTGGACAGTCTGAAAGCCTGAAAAACAGGTTTCTTTCTCCGGTTTTTCCATCCTGGCCCTATAAGTGCTGAGGCTTAGCATTCCAAACATCGGTTTGTACCTGTTTCATCACTTAATACCACACCAAGCAACACAAACATCCTAAATTACCATAGTTAATTGTTCCAAGCATAAAGTAAAAGAAAAAGAAAAATAAAATGCAGAAAATAGTTAGGAAAAGTAAATTGTCTAACACTTGGCACGCAGGCCATCAATTGTTCAAGATTGCAAAGGGTTAACCTGGGTAGTCATCCATCAACCGCTTCCTCCTATTCTCCTCCCGCCTACTCCATAGCATCATCATCATCATCATCATCATCGTCATCATCCCCTCCATGGCGTGCAATGTGGTCTCGTATGTATCCGACATCGTCTTGTATCTCGGATAGGTTCCTCTCAATAGCTCCGACCCGGTGGTAGGTGTTGCTCGCCATGTTATAGGTGTTCCGAGTACACATGAGGTTTTCCTGCAACAAATCATGCAAACTTTGAAAATTAGGAAAACCGCCTCCCGAGGAGGATGATTGGCCCGGATCACCGTGGGGTGGGTATTGGTACTGATGATGTTGCGGAGCTGGGAGGACAAGCGCTTCCTGCGGGTTCCAAGCATGACCTTGCGTCCTTTGAAAGGTTACCGTCCCGTCTTCTGCCTCATAAATCAGGTTCATCGAGCGGCATATGTGAATATCCACCGTACCCGACCATGGGCTCCTCTCAAATGACCTCGGAATGTGGGCGAAGTGCTTGAAGAGACGGTACACCCATCCCCCGAAGAAAATAGGAGTTGGTGCACTAGCAAGGCGGTTGTGATGCATGTTTCGGAGCATGAGGAACGGAACATCGAGCGGCCTGCGGTTGTGAATGCAATGGAGGACAAGCAAATCTCTTAACCCAACGACGCCACCACTGTCATGCCTTTGGCTAAGAGAGTAGCCGAGGAGCCTATGAATGTATCTGTAAAGCGGATCCCTCAGCTTGGTACTCTTAGTGCTGCTCGGATTGTAGAACCCTTCCCCAATCTGAGCCCACATGGCTTGGCGCTCGTTGTCTTCAATCTCTCTTAATCCCCCTGTATTCTCTTCGTTTCCCGCATCCTCTTCCGCATACAACCCGATGATCGACCCGAATTGTGCCATGGAGATTGAATACCTCGTCCCGCCACACCGGAATGACACCCCGTCATTATCGAACGGGTCACACCTTGAAGTGAATGCAAAGGTGCTGTAAAATTCCAAGGTGCATTCATGGACGGAACGAAGTCGGGTTGTTAGTGCGACTCTGAGTGGTCCCGTGACAATGTTGTTGAAACGGTCAATTTGATTCACCATGGTTAGCAGTTCTGTGCAAGCCTGCCTCGGGTGTTCCTCCGGCCTTGTTTGAAGAAACTCGTATCGAGCTCTTGCATCTAGCTCATTAGCGTTGAATCTTGTAAACTTCCTGGCCATCTGCAAGAGTACACCAAAAGTTAGCACGAAACAGAAATGTTTTCGAGAAAAACTGCAAACAGCGGGCTGGACACGACCCCGTGTCCAGCGGACACGGCCCCGTGTCCAGAGGTCTGTTACTCAAAAACTTCATTTTTCGACCCGGTTTCGAAAACTTGAAAATTTTTGGTCCAATAGGTGCGGTTTCCCCCGAAAATGAAACCCTAAGTGCCGTTTTTCCCAAAATATCCCGTTTACCCCATCAATTTTTATCTTTTTCGGTTCAAGAACAAGGGTTTGGGGTTTTTGTAAGAAATCGGGTGAATCTGTGAACAATACAAGTGTATTTACTTCCCTTAACACTAATCTAACTAAATGCAAACAGATTTAGGCAAAAATTTGAGGTTCAATCCGGATGAACTTCAAGAACCCTAGATTTTTCCCCAAATTTGTGGTGTTTAAACTACATGCAAGTAACTAATCTAACTACTAAGAGTGATAGAATCATACCTTGACTTTGTTAGATCGATAGGAGACGTCGAAATTTCGCGAAAAATCGCCTGGAACCAGAGCTTTTGTGGGGAAACGGGGCGTGTGGAATGAAGAAACTGTTTTGAAAAAGGGGTTTTATCCCGTCTGCAGCGCGAACACGGCCCCGTGTCCAGCGGACACGGCTTCGTGCCGAGCAAAATATATATATATATATATATATATATATATATATATATATATATTTTAAGTGCTCGTGTGAGTGCCCCTTTTTCCCATAAGCTATGGTTAGAAAACTTACCGCTTTATTTTGTCGTCTCAATCGTTCGTAACTTACCAGGCATGATGTTTTTATTCTTCCACGGTTTGAAGCGAGATCTCTTCTTCCTCATCCTCAATAAATCCTTGATAGAGTTTCAGCCGTTGGCCATTGACTTTAAATGGTGGCCCATTTCGAGATTTAATTTCTACTGCACCGTGTGGAAAAATATGGGTGATGGAAAAAGGTCCTGACCACCTAGACTTTAATTTACCAGGAAACAATCAAAGTCGTGAATTAAACAAAAGAACTAGATCTCCTACCCGAAATTCATTAGGTTTAATATGTTTGTCATGCAAATTTTTCATTCTTTCCTTATAAATTTCAGAGTTCGAGTATGCATAATTCCTAAGCTCGTCTAATTCATTTAATTGACAAAATCGATTTTTACCAGCAAATTCTAAATCCAAGTTTACATTTTTGATTGCCCAGTAGGCTTTGTGTGCAATTTCTACTGGCAAATGACAACTTTTTCCATAAACTAGCTTATATGGGGTTGTACCTATTGTTGTTTTATAAGTAGTTCGAAAAGCCCATAAAGCATCATCTAATTTATCAGCCCATTCATTTTTATTTAAACCTACGGTTTTTTCGAGTATTCGTTTTAAACCTCTATTAGTCACTTCGGCTTGCCCGTTTGTTTGAGGGTGATACGCTGTTGAAACCCGGTGATAGACCCCATATCTTGTTAAAAAAATTTCAAGTTGATGGTTGCAAAAATGGGTACCTCTATCACTTATTAAAGCTTTAGGTGTGCCAAAACGAGAAAATAACTTTTTCAGAAATCTTACCACGACTCTTCCATCATTTGTTGGAAGTGCCTCGGCCTCGGCCTCGGCCCATTTAGACAAATAATCTACTACCACAAGTATATATTTGTTTCCTTTCGATGGTGGGAAAGGTCCCATAAAGTTTAGTCCCCACACATCAAAAATTTCACAAACAAGAATGCCATTTTGTGGCATTTCGTTTTTGGAAGAAATATTACCTGTTCTTTGGCAAGCATCACATGTCTTTACAAGACTTTGAGCGTCTTTGTAAATGGTTGGCCAATAAAATCCTGAATCGAATACCTTTCGTGCGGTACTGGCAGCACCATGATGTCCTCCGTATGGACCTTCATGACAATGGCGGAGAATTCTTCGTGCTTCACTACCATGTACGCATCGTCTGACGAGTTGGTCGGCACACATTTTGAAAAGATATGGATCTTCCCAAAAGTAGTGTTTCACATTGGCAAAGAATTTTTTTCTTTGATGATGTGGCCATCCTTTTGCGACTATACCGCTAGCTAGGTAGTTAGCATAGTCGGCGTACCATGGTTCTTCCTTGTATTCCACCATTTCCAGGGACTCAGTTGGAAATTTTTCGTTGATTTGCTCTTCCCTGGTTGCTTCTAAAGCTGGGTCTTCTAAGCGTGAAAGATGATCTGCTGCGGTATTTTCTGCTCCTCTTTTGTCCTTGATTTCAATGTCAAACTCTTGGAGGAGTAGAATCCACCTAATCAAACGTGGTTTTGCGTCTTGCTTCTTGAAGAGATATCGAATGGCTGCATGGTCTGTATAGACTATAGTTTTAGAAAGAACAAGATAAGAACGAAATTTATCAAAAGCAAATACCACAGCTAGTAACTCTTTTTCAGTTGTTGTGTAATTTTCTTGTGCATCATTAAGTGTTTTACTAGCATAATAGATTGGGTGGAAATGCTTTTCTTTTCTCTGCCCCAAGACAGCTCCAACTGCAAAGTCACTGGCATCACACATGATTTCGAAAGGAAATTTCCAATCAGGCGCTATCATGATAGGTGCATTGACTAGCATTTCCTTTAGGGTTAGAAATGCTTGATTGCAATCCTTGTCAAAGATGAATGGAGCATCTTTTTCAAGTAACTTCGTTAGAGGCCTTGAGATTTTTGAAAAGTCTTTGATAAATCGCCTATAAAATCCGGCATGCCCTAGGAAACTTCTGATAGCTCGTACGGAGGATGGAGGTGGTAATCTAGAAATGGTATCTATTTTGGCTCGATCCACCTCCATTCCTTCGCTTGAGATCTTGTGACCGAGTACTATTCCCTCCGTTACCATGAAATGGCATTTTTCCCAATTAAGGGCGAGGTTAGTTTCCTCACATCGGGATAGCATTCGTTCAAGGTTATCGAGGCATTGGTCATATGAATCCCCAAAGATAGAAAAGTCGTCCATGAAGACTTCCATTGTCTTTTCTATCATGTCATGGAAAATGGCTACCATGCAACGTTGGAATGTTGCTGGGGCATTACATAGACCAAACGGCATGCGTCGATAAGCAAAAGTTCCATAGGGACATGTGAAAGTTGTCTTTTCTTGGTCTTCGGGCGCTATCGGGATTTGAAAGTAACCTGAAAAACCATCCAAGAAACAGTAAAATTTATGACCGGATAATCTTTCTAACATTTGATCAATGAAGGGTAAAGGAAAATGATCATTTCTTGTTGCTTCATTTAATCGTCTATAATCTATACATACTCTCCATCCTGTGACGGTTCTCGTTGGTATTAGTTCATTCTTTTCGTTAGTTATTACCGTCATACCTCCTTTCTTTGGAACTACTTGGACGGGACTCACCCAAGGACTATCGGAGATAGGATAGATAAGTCCGGCGTCAAGTAATTTGATGACTTCGCTTTTAACCACTTCTTGAACATTTGGATTTACTCGACGTTGTGGTTGTATGACCGATTTGTAGTCATCATTCATCAAAATTTTGTGTGTGCACATAGAAGGACTAATTCCTTTTATGTCCACAAGTTTCCAAGCTATTGCATTTTTGTGTTTTTTCAAAAGATTAATTAATTATTCTTTTTCTAAGTTATCTAATTTAGACGAAATAATTACAGGTAACTTACCATCTTTGTCTAGAAAAGCATATTCCAAACCTTTTGGAAGTTCTTTGAGCTCAAGTGGTGGGTCTTTAGGAGACTCCTTATTTGGTTGCTCATTTCGATCAAGAACCTTAAAAGTTTGTTCTATGGCGACCTCTTCTTCAACAAAGTGGTCAATCTCTTCACTTGTATCGGGTGGTTCATCCTCATCTTCAATTAGGGGGTCATTATTGCCGAATGGATATTTCATTGATCGTTCGAGATCGACACTTCTTTTAAATGCCCCTAATTGAAGAGGTAGATTATTGAACTTCCGGTTTTTCAAAGCTTCGTGAGTTTTTACAAATGGTCGTCCCAACACTAGAGGAGCGTCATCGAGGATGACAAAGTCGGTTGGGATTACCATTTGATTTGTTTGAACCAAGACATCTTCAACTATACCGATTGATTTTATTACTTTCCGATTGGATAGAAAAATGGGTATTTGAAGTGGAGAAAAATCACTAATACTTAATTTTTCGAAAATGTAGTTAGGCATTATGTTAACACAAAGATCTTTATCGATGGTGACATTACTAATAAACGAATTTTGAAAGAAACATGGAACCGGTGTAATGTTAATTTCAAATGGGTCTTCTTTTATTAGTGAAGTTTGATCATTAGTTAACTTAACACTTACCGTTTCGTCAATTTTAGTGTTAGTGTTTAACTCTTTTAAAAACTTATCATGAGTGGGTATTAAACAATGATTTTCGAAAGAAGGTGTCAAGAGATTAATTTCTTCAAAATTAGACTCTTCTTGAATTTTAACGTTGTCGGACTCACCTTTTTCGTTGTTTAACTCATGTGTCGGTTTTTCACTTATTTGTTCTTCCATTTTAACATTTTCAGTTATCTCTTCCTTTTTTAATTCTTCTTTTGCGCGGGACTCCTCTTCCCTTGCGCGAGCTTCTTTTATACATCGATCGATAACTCTAATGTGTTCTAATATCCTATCGGTCACTTCGGTTATAGAAAAAGAATCATTATTTCCTAAGCTTGAATCCGGTTGTTCGACCCTTTGTTCCTCATAATACCCATATGAAGTCGATGGTTCACACCATTGTCCTTCATTGTAAGCATATGATGGATAAGGTTCGTAATTTTGTTCTTCATAATACTCATATGAGGTGGGTTGTTCACGCCAAGGTTCCTCATAGTAAGCATACGAAGGTGGTTGCTTATATCTTGGTTCCTCAAAGTATGAGTAAGAAGGCTCATACCTTGGTTCATCAAAATATGAGTATGAGGGAGGAGGTTCATACCTTTGGTCTTCATAGGATGTGTATGAAGTTGATGGCTCGTACCTGGGCTCCTCATAGTAGGTGTATGAATTGGATGGTTGATATGAGTGATTATTTTGAATCGAACGTGCATTACGACAATTAGTGCAATAATTACCCCTATAATCATCCTCATCATAGGTGTAGTTGTAACCTCCTGAGTATTGATCCATAAGAATCACTCTGCAGACCACAACCAAGTCTCGAGATCAGAAAACAAAAATAAAAACGGAAACAGAGGCTGGACACGGCCCCGTGTTCAGTGAGCACGGCCCCGTGTTCAGAATCTGTATCTGGGCGTTTTAATTTAATTTACTGATTTCGTTGAGCACGGGGCGTGTTCAGTGAGCACGGCCCGTGTTCAATCTTCTGTTACTGGGTGTTTATGAAAAATCTGCAGCACGGCCCCGTGTTCAGCGAACACGGCCCCGTGTACAGGTTACTGTAAATGCAAAATTAAACTAAAATGCAGAAAAATGTGCGCGCTTTTAAAAAGGTTTTGAAAAACTGATTAGGCCGTCGATTTTAAGCTTTCTTAAAATCCTTGTGTCCCCGGCAACGGCGCCAAAAACTTGATGTGCGTGAAAGTGTCGTATATATTAGGTGTATATTTTAAGCCCTTTTTAACACTTATTTTAGCCAAGTTTTAAATTTATAAAACACGATATTTCACTAACACTAAACACACATATGGGGAAGTGCACCCATCGTTGAGTGTAGTATAGCGTTGGTAAGATACCGAGGTCGTCCAAGGACACAAGAGCTTTTAATACCGGTTTATCCTCAACGTCTAACCAAAATAAAAAGTTTAGAAAAATGTTTTAAACTAAGAAAAATAAAAACTAACTAAAATGCTGAAAATAAAAATAAAATAAAAACAGATAGACAAGATGAATCACTTGGTTCCGACTCGTATCTAGTATAACCTTTGATTATTTCCGCACTTTTGCACATAATTAAGAGATTATCTTAGTTATTGTAGTAGGCCCCTCTTTTGTGTGACAACCCACACTAAACCAGGTATCCGTACAACTTAATTAATGAATAATTACTGCTTAATTACTGTGCTTGATTGAAACTAGCTGATAAACTGCTACCTGCATACTGATACATGCACATACTTGCATCATACTTTATTTGCTGTCACTACATTATCTGCATGTTGAACCCTAGTGACAAACATGATGCACAAAAAGCACAGTAGCACTAAACGGATACACAATAAACATGCTGATATAACCAGCATCAGGCAGACACTGCCTCAAGGCCTGTTAAGAGCCTCAAATATTTTGGCTACACTGGTAGTGAGTGTAGGATATAAGGGTTGTGGTACCGCGTCTCTAGGAATAAGATACACTGATTCGGATGTGCCAAAACGTACTTTAAAGTACCAAACACAGCACTTTAATAATTTAACCAGCTTCTAGCTGACTAGTAAAGTGCCAGAAATGAGAAAATATTACTAGACACTTTCTAAAGTGTCGGGAAAACAAAATGTGTCACTAAAAATGTAATAACGACACTTTAAAGTCTTTTGTAACACTTTAACGGATTACTATCCAACCGGACACCCGGACTTTACCCGGAACATGAAAACAATACTATTTTTATTATTACTCTTTTTCTGAGCCAGTTAGGGTCCCTGATTACCCTAACACCCGTCATAACATGTTACACTTAACTAACGGAGTTTAACACTTAATTAACCGAATTAACACAACTAAACTCCTAACCATCTAATTAAAATCGAACAAGAGACCCCCCCCCCCCAACCGATCGGTTACCTAGGGGGCAACACCTTGTACTTGAGATCTTGGGTGATCTTGCCATGTCTAATATCTTCACTACATTTTAACCAATGGATAATGCACATGATTTTCTTTATAAATACCCACTAATTCACTAGAGATAATCATCACCAACTCACCACAACTTTCACTCTCTCTCTTGCTCCCTTTGGCTCTCGGCCGAACCCCACTCACACCACCATCACAATTTTCGGTTCTTGTCTCATCATTCCAAGATCATACATACGTCAAAGGTCGCATATAAGGAGCTTTGGTGCACTCGGAACACGAAGGACCTCAACCGTTGGCTTTTATCCACGCGTTTTTCGTCACGATTCTTCCCTAGCCCCGAGCTAGAGGTATATCACGTAAAACTCATATTTAAGCTTGTTTAAAGTGGTTAAAAGGAATTTTATCGGTGAAATATCGTTAACATGCGTTTTGGAACTTTAAAGTCTACTAAAATCACAAAAATGGAGGTTAATAGCACATGTCTTGTGTAAAAGTCGTAGGACTTGAAATTTGTGTTTATCTAGACCCGATCTATAATGTGGTAGCTCGAATCTCCGTTTAACCCGACTTTGTAAAATCATGTATCATCACATAAGCTTGTTTTTGAAAGATACAAGGGTTAAAGGTGAAACACTACCACATTTCAGATACATGAACTTGTGTAGAAATATTTTACATGTGTAAAAGTGGTTTAACCGGTAAAATGGTGTTTAAAACTAGCGGATCTACGTATCCACAAGTGGTATTTTTGAAAGACCACACTTTAAAGAAATCATGTTTTTCTAATGATAGATCTTACACTAATAAATATGATTTTATAAACCACAAGTGTGTAGACACTTGTGAAATGGAAAGATCCGACAAATAACCATCTTTGGGAAAATGATTAGAAGTTGTAAAGACGGATTTCTTTAAACACGGGGTTTTTACAAGATCAAAGCTACTTTATATAAAGATCTACATATAAAGGGTGTTTACACTATAGATTCGGAAAAACTGCAAGTTCATGCGATTATGCAAATTTACATACTTGTCGACTAGTTTGTTGTGTCGGAAATTGTTTGATTGAATAAAGAAGATTGTTGAATTGATTTGTTAAAAGAAAATGATACGCTTGAAAGCGTGGCCACCTCCAGTTACAGAGGAAACTCTGGCGAAATTTTCTAAAAACCTAACACTTAGACTTTTTACACAACAAGTGTTAGAACTATTTTGAACATACTTTCGAAACATAAATTTCGCCAACACTATATTTTACTAAATATTCGGAGGTAGGATTTTCACAAAAATTAACGTGATAAGTATATTTGTCACAACACTGTTTATGATTATTTTGTGAAAATACATAAAATATTATTTTAGAGTAAAAATAATATTTACAAGCGTTAAGGATTCCAAAACTTTACGAACGCTTCCACATTAACATATAAGTTACACCGGTAATTACATTACCACAAGATTGATAAAACGTAACTTACGCACATGTATTGTATCCCCCATCCTTGGGAAGAAGTATAACCACCAAGTGTATACGGAACATAAACACGAAATAGTTGTCTAACTATTTCCCAAAGACATAAACTATAAAGCTAAGGCACGGCCGTCCGTCTAATAGAATTAGCACTTGTAGGTCGTTGCACAGCTTACTGTATTGGAGACACTTGGTAGAGACGCGCATTCACTGTGAGTTCATGTCCCCCTTTTCTCTAACTGTTTTCAGTTTTCTTAACTGCGGGGGTGAAATACATGTTACTATGATTACAAGTACTTTATACACGGTATGATTTACGTAAGGAGGTTTAGATCATGTGAATGGGTAGTTAGAACACCGAGGGACTTAAGCGGTAGATCTATCTGGGTGTAGCGAGCCCAGCTCTAGGCCAAACGGACCTCTCTGAGGCTAACCAAAACGGACCTGGAGTGACTTGGTTGCCCAACGCAAAAATCAGCTAGGGTTGTGTCTACTTACTTGCATTTCACGACATGCTAATGGCCTTGCAAACCATTGGCGATCACAAGTCCTCTTACACTGCTACATACCAGGAAACTTTTATACTTACAAGTGTTTTTACTTACTCACTTGCACATGAACTCGCTCAACATTATTGTTGATTTTTCAACTCACATGTATTTCAGGAAATTAAACGGATCTGGCACGGTATGGAACGTTTTCCGCTGCACTTGTCATGGAGTCATCAGGGTTTAGGGGATGTGTCTCTTTCCTGGACAAGACACAGTCCTTAAACCACGTTTATGTTATGATATAAGTTGTAATGATGTTGAACAAGGTTATGGTTGCATGTTAAAAACAATGGTACTGTATTTTGTTTTCAAAACTTAATGGATGACTTGCATGGTTTTTAAATTCATATAGCTTGTTATGGTTAAGCTATGGTATTAAGAAGTCACACCAAAACTAACCACGCTTCCGCAAAGCCAGGGTGTGACATTTTGAAGGTGACGTTACCCTCACCCCAGTAGTTTGAGTCAGCAAGGATACAATCCTAAAAGGGTGGATTATTGGAAGATAATGAATTAAGTTATTAATGCAGTATTGTGGTAGGCCCCGCTTTTGGCGGTGACGTTACCCTCGGCTAAGTAGTCTGAGTCAGCAGGGATACAGTCCTAAATAGCCGGGTTATAGTATTAATAGTAGTTAACTTATGAGGGGGTCAAAGAGTTTGGACCCCCGCCATCCAATACCGTGAAGCATTGAAGGAGGTCCTACTAAATTTGACCCAGGTCCATTGCAGGACCTCTAAACGCTGAACAATGGCAAGACCTTTACCAAACCGTTCCCTTAACCCCCAACCAGGTAGCCAACATACCTCCATATAGACCGTGGAGATATGAATGGTGAAAATCCTTTATTTTATATAGACAGTAAAATAATGCCAAGACACCACGGACAAACGATAAGGAAAGATCACCTTCAACATAAGTAACTAGTTATTAAAGTCATTAATACAAAACCAAATAAAAAGTGCAAAAGATTAGAAATAAAAAGTATTATACTAGACACTTTGTCTTCACCAAGTGATGTAAGAGACTTAGGCAAACATGGCCTTGATTGTCAAGAACTCTTACGATCAATCTTGGATCCCGAGACGACTCACACACTCTACGATGGACAATGGATGATGGTGGTGGATGATGGTGTTGTGATGGTGGTGGGTGGTGGATGAAGTGTGAGAGAGGTGGTGTGCCAAGGGATGAGATGAAATGAATCCAAGCACTCCTATTTATAGGCTGAACAGAGAGCTGGGCACGGCCCCGTGTCCGCTGGGCACGGCCCCGTGCCTGTCTGACACTCTCTCTCCTCATTAATTGTAATTCGCAATTACAATTAATGCGCCTGCTGTACTTTCGACACGCCCCCGTGTCCGCTGGGCACGCCCCGTGGTGGGCAATAGAAGCTTCTATAGGTTTGTCTTTTTTTGCTGCTTCTTGGGCACGGCCCCGTGCTGGCTGAGCACGGGGCGTGTTCAGACTTCTGCCTTCTCTATTTTGCTTTGGAAGGTGCCGTTGAGGGGTCGGGCAGTCCACTAATGTTCCTTTCCTTGTATTTATGTTGGATTTAGCTGTCTTTTTGCTTCTTTTGTGTTTTTGAGCTCATTTAATCCTGAAAATACAAAAGGAAGACAAAAACACTCTTTTTCCAATATTAGTACTTAAAAAGGGTTAGTTTTATGCCTTATTTGATGTAATTTATATGTTGCATTTTACACACATCAAATACCCCCACATTTGAACTTTTGCTTGTCCTCAAGCAAAACTCTTTAATATGTGGCTTACACTCCCAAATGGAATAGGTAGAAGAGAAGGTTTTGGGCTTGTCGTAGAGTGTCGGGATGTCAAAGATCTTTTTTTGGGTTTTATTTTTATTTATTTACACTCCTATTCGTAATGATTTATTTAGAACGTTTCATAGGAGAAATTACTTATTTGGGCATAACATGCCTTTTTAAAATTCCATTTATATACAAGTTCACATACCTCACGGGAGAAATCACTCACACTCGGCCGAAGGTGTATTTTTAGTGAATCACTCGAGAGCGGCATGGAACTTATTCCTACCATAGGCTTGCCAAGCAATCAATCCTCCTCCTTTTTAACTTTTATACCTTTGTAAATATCAAGAGGACTTTGTGGGTTAAGGGTTAGGCTTGGGTTAAAGGTAGGTGGTTGGGATAGTGGTTAGGGGTTAGTAGAAAAAGGGCGAAAAACGTAACAAGTGTCGGTTTTCGTAGGACTTCTATTTTTTCAACTTTTTATTTTGATGAAGCTTTTATTCAAACAAAGTTATTTTTGATGAACTTGTTTGTTTATTTTTCTTTTTGCTTCATCAATAACTCACATTTTTTTTATACGAAAAACCGAACTTGTTACTAAAACAAAGGGTTAAAAATGAAAAAGGTTTTGGTGGGAAAAAGGGTTTTTGGTTTGGGTGATGAAATGAAAAGGTTTAGGCTCAAAGGGGTTAACTAGGGGTTTTTTTTTTTTTTTTTTTTGGGTAGGTGGTAAAAGAAAAAGAAAAATAATGGTGTAGAAATAAAAAGGGTTAGTCCTAATGCCTCCATCATTTACTTACTCGGGTTTAAGTTGATAAGGACCGGGAATGTATCGTCATGGCAAGTTCTAGAGTCGTAAGAACCAAGCGGCTATTCACACAAGAAACGAAAAATGAGCATTTAGTCTAATGATATGTAATTATATGCTCAATAAAGGCTCAAAACTCACTTTTGTGGGAATGAGTTTTTATGTGATCAAGTATATATAATCAAATTTTAACTAAGTTTGTCATGCATTTTCATAATTTTCTTATGTTGGTTCTTTTTATCACTACGCTATTGGTTGTAAATTTGTAAAAATATAACCTTTTTGAGAACTTGAATTTCCCGAGTTAAACCTAGACAAGTAAAAAAAAAATGAAATTTTTGAAAAAAATTTGGGGTGATTAGCGGTTCCAATAGAGTTTTGTGTAAGGCTTGTATTTAGGACTTGCAAAATTCAAGGTTTTAGCATCCCCCCCACACTTAAATTACACATTATCCTCAATGTGTCCCAAAAATAAATTTTTAGGTTGATTAGATGTGTAAAATGGTGTAAAAAGCAAAAATTTATGTTACTGGTAGTCTGGACACGGCCCCGTGTCCACTGGACACGACCCCGTGGCGAACTGCCAGTAATGAAAACTTACAGAAGGTGAACACGGCCCCGGAATAAGCACATGTTGATGTGTCGGAGAAGAAAAAGGAGGCGGAGCAAGGTATTATAATGGTCACATGTTGGAGTCTGTGGCGTGCCAGGAATAAGCACAAGTTTTCGAATGTTCCGGTTAAAATAGAAGATATCTTAAGTGAAATTAAGGCTTTAAGTTTTTTTTTTTTTCTAAAAGATCGAAGCACAAAGAGATAGAGTGGAAGGATTGGTGCTCCTTTGTAAATATGTAATTGTTTTTTGTTGTTTGTATCGTCGGCCCGGCTTGGGTCGTCGTTGTTGTTAATGAAGTTTACCTTTAAAAAAAATATAGGTCAAAACAGTAATTTATTCTAAATAAAACAAGGGGTATTGGATTTTAATAATCCCAAGTTTCACTAATTGGCCGGTAATAATCCCAACTTCAAAAATTGCCTACAACAGTCCCAACTTGTAAGATTTTGGCCACCAATGATCCTTTTCTAACTGGGTTATAACCTTGTTGGGCTGGTGACCTGCAACTTATTCCGGCGACCCGTTTTACCCCTGAAACCACCAAACGAGACCACCACCAATCATCTCCGACCTCCTGTAATCTTCTCCGCTTCTCAAAAGTTTAAAATTTCCACAATCTACGCAACTCCGGTGACCTGCAACTTATTCCGACGACCTTCTTTACCCCTGAAACCACCAAAGGAGACCACCCCTTGTCATCTCCAACCTATAGTGACCTTCTCTGCCGCTCAAAACTTCAAAAAACTAACTGGGTTATAACCCAGTTAGACAAGGATCATTGGTGGCCAAAATCTTACAAGTTGGGACTGCTATAGGCAATTTTTGAAGTTGGGATTATTACCGGCCAATTAGTGAAACTTGGGATTATTAAAATCCAATACTCCATAAAACAATTTGTGATGAATACTTATGACAATGTCTTGCATTGGTAGGAGATCCCAAAAGACAAATTTTAACGTTAGCAGAAAAAGATCACAAGATAATGTTTTGTATTGTATTGTATTGTATCTTGATAATAATATTGTCATGTGCAAGTTTTGAACTAAATATACCGACTTTCAAATGATTCCAGCCCAGCTGGTTAATGCATTGAAAATGATGGGGAAGGACTCAGGTTCGACCCTTGATCCCATTCGAGTTTTCTATTACAGTGCATTTACTCCAGAGGGTCGGCTTTTGTGAAGGGGACAACTCCTGTCATGTGGCAGGGGGTTGGAAATTTTCTCGGGGATAGCGTAACGCCCCTCTCGATCAGGCATGGGCCCGGTTAATACAACATAGTCCTGGTAATGAGTGGTGGCGGGCCTGCGTCTTGCAGGTGTGAATTAGCCGTCTGTTGTGAAGTTCACGTGTCAAAAAAAAAAAAAGTTCTTTACTTAAAACTTGCATTTATGTTAACCATTAAACCGATTGATTGAGTGGTTAGAGATAGGTTACCCTTTTCAGATTTACTTAAAAAAAAAAGCTTAATTAAGTGAGATGTAACCTCCAAAGCTGCATCGAACCGTCATCATCGCTAGATCCATAATTTTTATCATCAGATTTATCTTGATTCATGGACGACAATGACCATCACTCCCGCGAAATGTTATAAGCCAAACTCACTTTTCGTGATGGAAAAGAAGGTTAAAAAGGTAGTAATATTACGATGATACTTAACTCTAGAGATGTAGTGGTTACCAAAACACAATTAATTATTATACATTAATAGTAAATGGTATTTTCTTGGCAATCTTGAAGACTTTTATATATCTGTACTATCAAGATACTTAATTCCAGAGTTGATCATGTACCACACTTAACTCCTCCTGGCTTTGTCCGTTGTCACTATTAGCCATCATAAAAACAAACCTGTTTTAACTTTTTCTTTCTTTATAAAATAACTACTTTTAATACATACAAACCAAGTGTAACCCTATAATTGAATAATGTGCTCGTTTAGTCAAACTTACATTTTTTTTTGTAAAGACTTTTTTTTTTTTTTTTTTTTTGTAAAGAGTCAAACTTACATAGTTATTATAATTATAAGAGTTAAGTGCCATTTTAGTCCTTGTGGTTTGGGTTATTTTGCCAGTTTAGTTTAAAGGTTTCATTTTTTGACTGTGGGTTCAAAAAGTTTTCACCGTTGCCATTTTAGTTCACTGATTTAACTTCATCCATTATTTATGTTAACAAGAAGGGCAAATTGGTGATTTTATAAGGCTGAATTGCCCTTCTAGTTAACAGAATTGCATATAAAATGACTGAATTGCCCTTCTCGTTAACAGAAAAATGGATGAAGTTAACCCAGTGGACTAAAATAGCAACGATGAAACCTTTTTGAACCCATAGACGAAAAATAAAACATATGAACGAAACTAGCAAAATGCTCAAACCACAGGAACTAAAATAACATTTAACTCTAATTATAATAACAAATCATATTTACTTAGTTTTTGTATTAATTTTTTTTTAAATCTAATTGTTAACGTTTTAGAAGACCGTGATACTTGAATCATTGAATTATTATAGTATTATACTATAATTAAACCCTAATCAGTATTCACGTGCACATGGGTTAGCTGCATTAGTTTATTTATTTAGACAATAATATTATTTAGCTGATCAACTGGCCAGTGGCCAAGATGAAGACTGGTTGACTCTTTGACTTTTTGGGTTGGGTTGGGTTGGGTTGGGTAGGCCACCATGTGCTGGCCGATATAATTGGGAGTACTCACATTCTATATATACCATTCAACATCTATCTTAAGTTCATCAAGAAACAAATAACCAAGGTTTGCAATTTCATGCCTTGTAACTAAAACCCCATCATATCCCCTCTTCCCTCTGTCACCACCAGGCCATCATGGCCGACCACAAATCCGAAGAAAACGGTGTTTCAGGTAAGTCTAATCACCTTCTCACCGACTTCGATCCACCAAAACCGCCGAAGAGGAACAAGTATGCTTTCGCCTGTGCCATATTGGCTTCCATGACTTCTGTCTTGCTTGGTTATGGTAATATTTCTAACTGTCTTATTTTTATCTAAGTTTATTTGCAGAGTCGTCTCTTAGAATTCACATACCCTGTTCGAGCTTGAAAAAATGTGCCCTTCCGTTATGTTTTGTTATTATTTAAAAAAAATCAAATTAGTATTGGGTTCATTAAACCTGATTTCAAGTGAGCTAAATTTTAAACCATAAAAAATGATTTGTAAATGGACTTATATTGGAAGTGGTGTGTGTTTACTGTTTAAAAAAAATATCATATACGTATCGGATTTTTTTAAAATTGCATGCCCCTTGAAATCGCGAGACTTGTGCGGAGGTCCTCCCCGCTCACCATCAAAGCCTCCCATGTTTATTTGTTTCTGAGCTTTATTAATCTTTTAAAATCCCCATATGTTGTGTCGGGATGTCACGTCATAATCATTTTACTAAAGTAAATAACTAAATAATAAAGAAGCCTTTGAAAATAATCTCACCATGTGTGTTTTTTAGCATGAAACGCAAGTTAGGATGCATAATGATTTACGTGTTACAAAACATCTTTCCACAAACAGTAGTATCTTTTTAACTACATTATAATATAATTTAAAAAAAATATTATTTACTTGATAAACGACAACAGTCTTATGGGTTTTTTAAATATTATTATTTGAGTATTCAGTATTTCCAACTTGTGTTTACAATTTTCATTTATTTGTATATTAGACAATACAATAATACAGTTGATAAGAAAAGAAAAAAAAATTATTTTTTGTGGCAGATATTGGTGTGATGAGTGGGGCCCAAAAGTTCATCCAAAGAGATTTTGGTTGTAGTGACAGGCAAATCGAGATCATGGTGGGTATTCTGAACCTATACTCGTTGGTCGGGTCAGCCGCTGCCGGGAGAACATCCGACTGGATTGGTCGCCGGTACACAATTGTGTTGGCCGGAGCTATTTTCTTCATCGGAGCAGTCTTGATGGGGTTCGCTACAAACTACGCGTTTCTCATGGTTGGCCGGTTTGTCGCCGGTATCGGCGTAGGATACGCGCTTATGATCGCGCCGGTGTACACAGCAGAGGTTTCGCCAGCGTCTGCTCGTGGTTTCCTCACTTCTTTCCCGGAAGTCTTCATTAATGCTGGTAGGCTTCATGATTGGATTTAACAGAAAAATTTAAAGTTCGTCACACGAGAGGACGAGTGTGACAACATATTATCATAAATAAATAATAATAATTTATATATAAGGGTAAAATGAAAACTTATACGAGTTGTGAGAATTTAGAAAACTTGGTCTTACAAAAGGTTATTTCAAATTTTTTTTTACTAAAAATCCTAAAAAAATCAACTTTAAAAAAAAAAAAATCTGGTTTTTCTTTTTCATTTACGGCAGCCGTAAATGCTGTAAAAAGTGATGACATGCTTATGTCATTTACTTTTTAAGGCTGCTGTAAATGGTCAAAAAATACCACTTCGAATTTTTTTTTATTTATATTTTATAATTTTTACTGCAGTCTTTTTAAACAATTTAATCTACTGATGTGAAAAAAAAAATGGTTGCAAAGCTCGCACGGAAGTGCCGAATTGTCTAAGTCCTCACAATTCGAAGGATTTTCTTAATCTTTGTATTTTAAGAATGACTCATCCAAGTTGATACAAGGTTAGATGACACAAGCTATAATTTCCTCTTCAAATTTTTTAAAGGTACAACTTTTGAATAAACATTTTCTAATGTACAATAAATCATATTTTGGAATTTGGATTACGATAAATATTTTCCGCTTTATATCTTCAAATAACACAACATAAAATATGATTATAGTATTTTTTTACAAATATTTTGTATTTATAATGATTTTTTAAAATTTTCATGTAATACTTTTTTTTTCTATAGGTATAATGTTCGGGTATGTGTCAAACCTTGCTTTCTCAAAGCTTCCGCTTTACTTGGGATGGCGAATCATGCTAGGAATCGGAGCCATCCCATCAGTAATTTTAGCCGTGGGTGTCTTAGGCATGCCTGAGTCACCCCGTTGGCTAATCATGCAAGGACGATTAGGTGATGCCAAAATCGTCCTTGATAAAACCTCTGACAGCTTGGAAGAATCCAAGCTTCGGTTGGCTGACATCAAGAAAGCTGCTGGCATTCCCGAAGACTGTAACGACGATATTGTACAAGTATCTAAAACTAGCCACGGTGAGGGCGTATGGAAGGAGTTGTTAATCCATCCGACACCCACCGTCCGCCATATTTTAGTAGCGGCCCTAGGCATCCATTTCTTCCAACAAGCGAGTGGAATTGACTCCGTCGTGTTATACAGCCCGAGAATCTTCGAGAAGGCAGGGATAGTCAAGGACACCCCGCAGCTACTCGCAACCATAGCCGTTGGATTCGTGAAAACAGTGTTTATTCTAGTGGGCACGTTTAACCTTGACAAAGTCGGACGTCGACCATTGTTGTTATCTAGCATTATTGGCATGATCGTATCGTTAATGACACTCGGTATGGCATTGACCATCATAGACCACTCCGATCACAAGATCACATGGGCTATAGCTCTTTGCATTGTCGCGGTTCTATCTTTCGTGGCGTGTTTTTCGATCGGGATGGGGCCAATTACCTGGGTGTACAGCTCTGAGGTGTTTCCGTTACGGTTGCGAGCACAAGGGTGTAGCATTTGTGTGGCAGTGAACAGGACGACAAGTGGAGTGATCACAATGACATTTATTTCCCTGTATGAGGCGATTACGATCGGCGGTGCGTTCTTTGTGTTTACGGGTATAGCGGCGGCAGGGTGTGTGCTCTTTTACACCCTGTTTCCGGAAACACGGGGTAAGAATCTAGAAGAAGTGGAGGATGTTTTTGGGACCTTTTTCCGGTGGAGGTCAAGACAGGCAGAATTGGACAGGAAGAAAGAGGCTGAGATGGTGGCTCATAAGGTCCAAAATTAAGTTTAGGATTAGAAGTGGTAAGAAAATAAGTATGTAATTATGGGTTTATGAAGCGTATTTATGTCTATTGCTCACAAGGGAAAATTTGTGTTGTTTAAAGGTTCCATGAAATGTGGGTGTAGTAGTAATGCAATGCTCTATTTTATAACAAGAAAGATTATATGGCATTATGTTGTAGTATGGTTTGGACTTGGTGAAAATGGTCACAAGTTGTTTGGTAATGTTTGCATTTGGCACATTTTATAACCACGCATGTTATTAATACTGGCGAAGCTTGAGATTTCTGACTGATATATCCAAAAATTTCTATTGAACCGGGGGTCGAAAACGTACATACCCAGAAAATTCTATACGAAAGTTACATATATAACACTATTGAACGAAAAGTTCGGGGGTCGGGCGCCCCAGGCCCCTTCTAACCTGCGCCACTGTTATTGTATAGGTGTTGTTTTAAGACTCTACCGGTCGGATAACTAGACCGGTTTTAAATAACCGGATAATATCATAAATAATTTAAATTAAAATAAAATAATATTGTAGCTTAATTAAATAATATTAAGATCAAATATATAAGTAATAAAACGATATATTTTATGATTTTTTAATACTAAATAAACAATATAAAGTCATTTTTTAACATCTAAGACACAGACAACCAGTCAACGTACTCTTAAATTTACACTATCCTTATCACTTAAGGATTAACAATTTTACTACACTATTTGATACAACAAAATCACAAACACTTTGATAACACGAGTCATATAACATATATTGTTATATACTTTGGTTCCATATTTAATAAACCATCAACTGGCTCAACTGTTGGAAGCCTTCTCTTTCAAAGACAAGGTTGTAATGCGTAATTTCAATCTATTAATTTGTCGAGTCTCATAATCTATGCACTTTGTTCACAGTTTGTAAAATGTCCACAACCTTGCACCAAAATAATAAAACAAAAAAGACAAATTTGGTCTAACAAGCTAACCGGTTTAACCGCCTACCCCACAAAAACCACCCGTGGAGTGTCCGTCTTCAGGTCATGTTATAAACTTAGGGTATACGGAGTGGGTGTCTAAACACACACGGCAAACAAGTTTGCCGATCGGGAACACCCGCGCCGAAGTCTTTACCGAGTGGCAATCTTTGTCGATCATCTTTGGGTTACCGAGCGGTGATCACATGGGGAGAGCATGGGTTGGCAGTGATCACATGGGGAGATGCAATAATTCAATGGGATGGAATCTATTTAATTGTTATTGGAATATAATTAAAAAAAAAAATTCCTTCAATCCCTTTTTATAAATCGCAGATTGCTTCTCCATTTTCACAAAAACCCTCTCAAATTTTCACATATACTACACTATCATTCTCTCAATTTTCAACTATTCTCAAAGAAATGGAAGGCTCAAACAGAGGTGATGGTAAGAAAAAAAATGTCGGGTCCGGTTCGAGGGCGAGGGGTCAAGATAAACGCGGTGGTTCGGGTGGTTCTAGTGTGCCGTTTCACACCCAACTAGGCTTTGCTCATCATACCCAACCTCCATTTATTTTTAACCAACCCATGCATCCAAATTTCGGTTACGATAGCCAACCCCACCAAAGTTGGATGCCACAAGGTTCGACGATGGTTACACCCGGTGTTTATGATTACCCCGTACATGCCCAAAATTCTTTTGACCCGTTTGAATTTCAAAAGCAACGTTATGAGTTGGAAATCACACTCGCTAGAAAACGTGACATCGCAAAAAAATATGAATGGCCTTGTGATTTTTAGTTTTTTAATTTAATGTAATTTTATTGTTTTTTAATTTAATGTAATTTTAATGTTTTTAATTTAATGTAAAATGTTATTCTTAATTTATTTTATATTTATTATGTTAAATATTAAATATACTAGTTTAAAAAAAAGTTTACCACTTTAGGAAGTGTCTAACCATTGCCAACACTTTTCAGCATAGTTTAAACACTTTTGACTGAATGACGTGGCACACTCTCATTGGTTGATTTTGAAGTTTACCACTTTCAAGTGTCTAACCACTCCCTACACCCTTAGGTAGAGGGTCAAATACAAGACATAATTTGTTTGCAAAGTATAAGGAAGAATCTCATCCATTGATCTCTCAAGATTAATGGTTTAAAATTAGGCGGTGGTATTTTGGTAAATCTTAGGTTCAAACAACCGAAGAAACAAATATAGAAAGTGTATTCTAGCCTTATCTCACTTGAATCCCCCCCCCCCTCCCTATTTTTATATGGCTATAACTTTTTCATACGCTAACATATTAAAAAAATTACACCATATTAATAAGCATTTCATTCTCTTTAATTCGAGCAGCCTATTGCTATAGCTTTCTTAAGAAAATTACAGGATATTGAATACCCATTACGTGATTTTGAATATCAAGTAAGTGACTACGTGATTTTGAATACCCAATTCGTGTTTACGTGATTTCATTATAGTATTTATGTGAAACACCACTAAATGATTACGTAATTACGTAAAATCAAAACATGTAATACATAACATTTCATATGGAATACCTAATATTTCAGGTATAATCACGTATTAAGGATAAATTATATACAAAACATTAGTTAAATCAACCTATAATAACCAAATAATGTCGTATATTATAGATTTAATCACGTAATAAAACATAAACAATCGAATTCTTATTATTGAATGTGTAATCACGTAATAAACATAGTTTTAATAATATTAGTTATAACAAATCATATTGAATATTGAATGTGTAACGATTTATGTTGAATGTGTAATCACGTAATTGGTATTCAAAAATCACATAATCATGTAATGGGTATTCAAAATATTGTAATAGGTACTGTGTATTAAAAATGACGTAATGGGTATTCAAAATCCTTTAAATTGTTTTTAAGAAAACTATAGCAATAGACTGTTCGAATTAAAGAGAATGAAATACTCGTTAATAAGCTGTAATTTAAAAAAAATATTAACTTATGGAAAAATTATAGGCGTTTGAAAATCAAGGGGGAAACTAGTTCAATTGAGAAAAGACAAAACTACCTTTCCTGCCAAAGACACTTGTCACTTCCTCCTTCTCACCTACGCTTCGCATAAAAATTCTGTCTTGTACAAGATCTTTTTTCTATAAACTTAATGGTTTTAACTTTGACTCAGTTACATATCTCCCTCTTAACTATAAGAAAAAAAAATTCAAATCATTTTTTACGTATGTTATGAAAAGGAATAATAGATAATCCCAACTATTAGCAATTAGCCGAAAACATTTCCAACTACAGAAATATCTGCTGATGGTATCACCTTTTAACTTATTTTCTTCCAATGAGTCTTTTTCTAACTGAGATCTAATCCAGTTAGTTTTTAGGTGACGTGGACACTAACGTGACACAAACCTTTGTTATTTGATGAGATGGTTGTTTATGTTGCACTTTTATCACCACCTCCAACCTCACCTCCACCACCACCCACTGTCATCAACCATCCCCACCACTTGCTACCGCCCACTACCACCACCACCACCATCACTCACCCGAAAACCCCCTAACCTTTTCAGCGAGAATGCAGTGGTGGTGGTGGTATTTCACGATTTTATGGCAAGGCATCCAAGAACTCTGGTAAGGGTGACGGCGTGGGGCTGCAGACGCGAAGGGTGGAGGTATGTGACTGTTGAAGGTGGCAGGAACGCAGTGGTGGTGGTGGTATTTCGCTATTTTCCAAAAAGGTTGGGGGTTTTGAAGGTGACTGACTGTGGTAGTGGTAATGGGTGGTAATGGAGGTGGTGATGAAAGTACCACATAAACAAGCACCTCATCAAATAACAAGGGTTTGTGTCTCGTCACTAAAAAACTAACTGTGTTAGACCTCAGTTTGAAAACTTTTGTTGGGAGAAAATATGTTAAAAGGTAGGGCCATCAGTATGTATTTCTGTAGTTTGGAGTGTTGCCGGCCAATTGCTAATAGTTCGGATTATTAAAATCCATTATTCTTTATGAAATTAATGATTTTAAGCTTTGACTCAATTACATATATCTCCTCTAAACTTTAAAAAAAAAGTTGAATTTTAATTAAATCATACGTTATACATAAGCCATTGAAAACAAGAATATGATATTTTACAATTTTAAAGTGGATATATGAAATGTCGTAATTTCATGTATTTAATATACATACATACATACATACATACATACATACATACATACATACATACATACATACATACATACAGGAAAAGCACCCCATAAAACATGGTTTTATCTAAGTAACCTAAAAACGATTGTAGAGATAACATGTGACACTCATTACAACAATGATTAAAGGGTATTTTGATCCTAAAATACAAAGTTGGCAAATAAAAAAATCTACCACAAAAAAAAAATTAGTACAAAAAAAAATCTAGCACAAAAATGTTATACAACATAATTTTTGAGGTGAGATTGAGGTTGGGAGGACAATTAGATTATGGCTTGATAGCTGGATTCGAGACAAATCACTTCAAATTCTCTATCGAATCTGTTTGCGAAAGAGGCGGTCAAAGGGTGCCTGGTTGCAGATTGATGTGCAACTTCAGATGGTCAGATTATTTTATCTTGGGACTAGAAAAGTAGTAGAGGGGATGGAATTGAAGCAATGGAGTTGTTAAACCTGATTGTTACTCTTAGTAACATCAATCTTAGTGAGCAACGAGACTATGGGTTTGGAAGGGTGACGACTCGGGTAATTTTTTGGTACCCTCGGCCAGGAGAATACGGTTCAGGTGGCTTCCATTAAAAGTTATTGTGTTTTGTAAGAGAGCAAAACTGAACCGCCTTCCCACTATGGATAAGTTGATAAAAAGAAGAATCGTTGTCGGCCTGAATTGTTGCAGTTTGTGCTCAGCGGGGATAGAGTTGGTGGAGCACTTGTTCGCTTCTTGCCTTATTGCTACGGTGATGTGGCAGCCTATAAATGTGTGGTGCAAAATTCTAAATATTTTTCCTTTGATCTGGATGATTTGTTAAATGTGCGTAAGTATATACCTAATTCGGTTATTAAAAGGAAGACGATCCAATCTATCATCCTTATTACGCGTTGGAGCATTTGACATGCTTAAAACAAGTTCATCTTCTTAAAAGGACATGCCAAGGTGGAGGACATTTTGGGTGAAATCATCTCTAATAGTTATTGATGATTTAAAATAGTTTGTCAATTTTTCTAATTACATCTGTTAAGATATATCATATCAAGTAAAGGTATATGATATGATATCATGTCAATTGACTTAAGAAATAATATCATATATAGCAAAGGTATGTCACACCTCTCGACCCTACCCTAGGAGCGGGAGCTGTGAACCAAGCAAGTGGTACCGGTGTTTATTAAATACTCAACGGAAAAATTTTCATCAGGATCGTAGTTAGGAAATAAATTCAGAGTTTGTAAAACACTAAACTTTTAATATTAAACAGATGGGCTAAAACCCATATTCCATTCAAATGTTTTTATAGGGATAAACCCTAATTGATAAGATACAAATTTCTTCTTTTATTCAGGTAATCATAGCCACTTTATTTAAGCCTTCAGTGCTCCATAGCGGGCTTCTATTACATTCACAGTAAGTTACCAGAAAACAAGTTGGAAAACATCTTATCAGCGAAAAATACTGGTGAGTTCATTCTATTTTATAAAAAGACACATTGTTATATTTTTACAGTATCAAGGGAAATTACATTGTTTATATCTACCAAAAACTCAATCAGTATTTGTCACACGGTGGCAGTTTCATCGTGATGGTGGCCATATTACTCATTGGTTAAAATTTCATCCAATAGTGAAGTTTATCAAGTAATGTATACAAAACCCCACATACCGACGGTAATTGTAAAATACAAAGACTTAATCACTGTAAGTATAACTAAAAACATTTAGGATTTTGTAAAGCAATTTGATAAAAAGAAAGAGTGACTCATAATAATGTGAGAAAAAGAAGAATGACTCACTTTGTAGACTTAGGGTTTAACTAAAAACCTCCTGGTATAATTCCTGAGTTCCTAATAAAATATACAATGCACACGTGTTAGTGTAATAACCCAACTTAACTTTATCGATACATCACGAGATCATAACCCCAACGTAGTTAACAATGTGTAGCCTTATACAGGCAGCACCTTGACATTCGTTGTTGGGTTCAGGATCGATCTGAGAGGGTATCGAATCAGTGATCAGGGGTTAAAACACTTACAATGGGGCAGAGTTTTGCAGGGTTTAGGGGTGAATTATCAAAGAAACGGAGAAAGAAGCAGAGAGTTTCATCAAAATTCGAGTGAAACTGTGTGAAAACTTCAGTCCCAAGGCCCTGCATTTATAGCCCAATTGGACTGGCCCCGCGCGTCGCGCACGGGTGTGCAGTTTCTTCCGCGTGTCGTGGGGGACAACCTCCTAGCCTAGGGTAGCCTTGTTGTAATTATAGCCTTGCATGTCATTCTTATCCCGAATTACACGTCCTAGATACCTCTAACGTGTCGCGAAAGGTTTAGGGAATCCCCCCCCATGTGCCTCCGGGGGTCCTTGTTTCCAGTTTTTCACTTCAGGTCGCGCCGTACAAGTTTGGGGTCTCTATTAGGGTTCCTTATAAGGTGTTTTTGAGTATTGTTACATCCTCCCTACCTTGTTTTAAATCTCGTCCTCGAGATTTGGGCTACGATGTCCCCTTTAGGGTTATGTCACGTTTTAGTCAATATGAATAATATTAAGGTAAATAACATAGAATCAAGACATGTTTAAATGAATACGAGGATATCATACAACAATTGGAAATCAATGGTTCAATAGAATTATTTCCATAAATCGATGTCAAACGAACGAGGTGTAATAATATACTCACCAAGGTGACTAAGTTTACATGGGTCAAACCAAAAGAGAGATTTATGATCAACAAACATCTAAATCGAATTTTTATAATTTATGAATGACTTTTAGAAACAATAGGATTTAATTGCCAAAGGAAAACTTACTTTAGTCATCAATCAAGGAAGACTTAGAATTAACAAGCTCAAATAAAATCAATCAATCAATCAACCATACCCAATAAATATCACAAATAGCAAAGCTACTTATAGGGTCTGGGGAAAGTGGGATGTAGACAGACCTTTCCTCTATACCTAGGGATAGAGAGGCTGCTTCCAGAGAGACCCTCGGTTCCAAAACGAACAACATACCAACACATCAAGTCAAAGAATATAGAAAAAAGAAGTCGCATGTACCAAGAAAGTGATCAGAGTGACACAGTATAAGGTAAATCATGTATAATGGCATACAACATCATTTGGGCCTAAACACAAAAGGTCAATCACCATTAAAGTCACTTAATGAATAAGAAAAACCTACGTCCCTAAAATACACCTATGACCTTATGCAATATCCTCTAGAAGTCCTTAACCCTAATCCTACGCCTCCACGAAGTTCTATCTTGGACCATGTCCTCAGACAGATGCAACTCTAGTAAATCATGCCTAATCTGCTCATCCCATGTGAGTTTGGGTCTGCCTCTACCTCTCCTCCCCTCCACAGTAAGAGTTTCCACTACTCTAACTGGTGCCGTTGTTTGCCTTCGCTTCACATGCCCAAACCATCTCAATCTCCCCTCCTTAATCTTATCCGATATACTAGTCACTCCTAATCTTTCTCTAAAAACCTCATTTCTTATCCGATCTAACCTCATGTGTCCACACATCCACCTCAGCATCCTCATCTCTGCTACCTCCATCTTGCGCGCTTGGGTCTTCTTGATAGCCCAACAATCTGTTCCATATAGCATAGCGGGCCTAACTGCTATCCTGTAAAATTTCCCCTTTAGGAGTGGAAATGATTTTTCAATTATTAAATCATGACATGAGGAAAAATCAGTGTGTTGACATTATTGAATTGCAAGTATACACCGAAATACAACAGAGTTTAGTGTATCATTGTCTTAATACATAATTGCATTAAGACTACTTTTAAATCATGAGTCAAACGAAAGACATACTTAGTTTTGCATGATTTACATAATTATGATTAGCCCAAGCTACAAGTTTATATTGACGCCGCAAGGTGTCGTAATGATTGAAATAATTTAATAATTACATTGACCGAACAAGTTCACCGTGTTTGTATTCAACTGAAAGTTTTAAATGAAGTAAATTTGGATATTCATTTCAAATAAATCTTATAGGATTTTCAATTGATGATGAAAGAACAAATGAATATCATAGAATTTTCGATCAATGATGAAAGAAATGTTAGAGGTACACCGGAATATAAGATGAATTTGTGTACTCTTATCTTAACACATAATTGTATTAAGACTGTTTTAAGACAATGAACCAAAAGAAAACAAACAAATCCTTACATCAGGTGTGCAAATGAGATTAGCTCAAGCTTCAAGTTAATGAAAATGCCACCACAAGGTGTTTGTAACCAAATAAATGATTCAATGAAGGTGAAGATCAAACAAGTCTACTATGGTTCTGAACAGATGAAGTGCTTGTTGAGATTACTTTGAATATGATGGCCTTAATCCATCATATGGGACCTTAAATTGAATATATATTACGAGCAGGTTCAAACAATTGAACTTGGTTTAGACACATTCCAACAATGAATTCATGTATTGGCAAGAGAAATTTCGACATGATTACAATGAAAAACCATGTATGTAACTCGAAAAGAAAATGAGTTTTCCAAGAAATCTGTTGGCTCGATATCAAGGAGTCAACACTTTCCAATAATGCAGGTTAACTAGATCATAATGCCGAGATTGAGTATAGCGAAATAATATTTGAATTAGTGATAAAATAACCATTCGAAGTGAAATCACATGCGTAACAAACAATGTATGTGTAACATATGAATTTGTCAAGAAATGAAGTAAATGAGTGTTCGCTTCCATGAAAGAAATCCTCGTGATACAATGACCATTAGGAGGAGTAGAAGTGTGTAAATCTACTCACTATATGCAAAAGTTAGAATTTCCATAAAAGAGATTTGAGGACTTTACCTAGAATTTTGTGTGATGACCGGTTGTTAGGTGACATCACTATGAAATGTCAAACATAGCATAGTTGCTATTAATGAGACAGGGGAATGCGAAGACACGCGACTTCTTTTGCAGCGCTAAAAATTATGAGTACCAATAAACTAGGTACCGTTTGTTGTGAAATCTTCTTTGAACGTACCTTAGCGTGATTCGTGTTGCTTGCATGATCATGTGGCAAATTGTCGCATTTTGGTCAGTAGTTCTCCCGTCACACCCCAACCGATGACGGAAACATCGGGGCATGGCACTGAGTAAAACAAATTGTTCGAGAGAAATTCCATAACAACTACTTTACCGAACAGTTAAACATTACGTCCCATACCGTAACCCATTAAGCAAGCAAGTTATTACAGACATATGTATCTCCAAAACAAATGAAAACTGTTTCGACAACTCAGATTTCCAAATAAAAATTAAATTGTTTGTTTGTTTCTAGACTCTTCCTAACTCGATTCCACACAGCAAGCATCCTAGCAGATAGCATCCTAAACACCTGCCACATACGTTAAAACAGAGGTCAATACACATAGTGTAAAGGTGAGCATACAAGTTTGATAATAGCATATAGAGTTTGAAATCGTTTACGCATAACCAACATGTACAACGTATAATGTGAAGCATGTAAGTTATCGACAAAGATCCTATCAATACCAATGACTGCGAGTTGACTGCAAGTAGCGAGTGCGCAACACATATTCACCACTGTGAACACGTGAAGTAATTATCCTTAACAACCCCTGAAGGAACAGGTGCTGAGTCCAAACTATAGTACTATCGTTGCTAAGGCAGGTAGACAACAATCAATGTGTTAACATAACAAACAGGCATTCATCGAGTCACGTATAACATGCATTAGAGGTCAGCGTATAAATAGTGTTTGCGTTGTGTGATCGATGTGATTTAGAATAAGTAACGTATGTACACCCAAAAGTGCATAAACCAAAGAGGGTTCGAGTATACTCACAGATTGTGTTTAACAAGTAAACACTCTCTTGGATTGAAGGGAGCGCTTGAGGGGGATTAGCCTAACAGTTAATGATAGCAAAAAACGATGAGCGGCGCGTAAAACGATGTAAGGGTACCAAGGATCGGATGGTAATCCGATCGGATGGCAATCCGATCGGATGGCCAGTCGATCGAGTGACAATCCATTCGGATGGTCATCCAATCGGATGGCCATTCGATTGGATTGACACCTCGTTGGTGAAGATGTGTTTGTGTATGATGGTTTGTACTTTGAAGTTTTCATTGTAGCATTTTAAAAATAGAGAAGTATCTCTACCCTTCAGGTCGGTCGATCGAACGGTCGTTCGATCGGACGGCAATCCGATTGGCGAGTCTTCTTAGTTGAGAACAAGTTCACAGCAGGACGGTCACTCGATCGGATGGTTATCCGATCGGGTGGCAATCCGTACGTACTGAACATGTTGAAAATTGTTTAAGTACCAAAGTCCTAAACGTCACACGATCGGACGGTCGCTCGATCGGATGGCAATCCGATCGGGCGGTAATCCGTTCAACGTTCAGATCTTTGAAAAGTTTGAAATATAGTTTAAGTGTATAACTAAGTGCAACCCAATCAGATGGCCGATCGATCAGATGGCAATCCGATCGGACGGCAATCCGTCCCGCAGGTCAGATCGTCTAGTCACTTGATTTCGTTTGAAGTTTTGTAGTTTTGAACGAGACGTGATGATAACTGGCTTAAACAACAGAAACCCCATCTCGACCTAAGTGACCCGATCGAACAGGAACCACCATAGTCCGGCCTGTTCACGGTTCGAGACGGTTGTTCATGTTCAAACCCGAAATCATTCAACTCTCGGATAGAATCCAGATCTTGAACTAACCCATCACTAAGAACGAGTAGAAGATCAGAACGAGCTCCGATTCTATCGGTTTTGAGTGCATTGAGTGTAAAAGAGTTGAAAGAAAGTTGGAAAACCTTCTCTCAATCCTTTTAACCATGGATTCGTGTAGATCTAAGTGAAAACATTGATAAATGTTGTGGAAATCCTTCAGATCTAAGTTGTTCTTGGTGGAATGAAGCCAAACATGGAAGTTCATAAGAACTCCATGATGACATCACCCTAGAACACCTCAAATCCGGTGATTTCACGGTTAAAAGTTAAGATTCAAATGTGAAAATGGTGTAGAAGTGCGTGTAGATCATAGAAGTACAAGATTTAGGTTGAAAACTTACAAGAATCGAGAGAAATCGAGAGAAATGAGGGCTGAAGGTCGGCTGGTCGAACAAGGGAGCTGTCACATCACAATGATGTGACAGGTGGGTATTTATAGGGTTTCCCAAAAAGGAAAGTGGGGGAAATGGCTGGTCGATCGGGTGGCAGTCCGATCGGGTGGCAACCCGATCGGGTGACAACTCGATCGGATGGCAACCCGATCGGATGGCCACTCGATCGGTTGGCCACTCGATCCATTTGTTCAGCGCGATGAGTTTTATCGTTTCGATTCGCGTGTTGAGCGTTGCGATGCGATTTGAGAGAGCGATGCGATAGTATTACTCATTAGTCACATAAATAACATAACTACTATATCTAACATACAATCACTATAATTAACTTGCGTTAAGCGTTTTCGATCGATTGCGATGCGATAGATTGCGATTGTGATTAACACCTCAACATAAACATAACATGCACAAGTAACACATAAATAGCACATACACGTAAAACAATATCCAGAACACATAACTCGATTCACGATTGCGGGGATAAGCAATAAATCGATTAAACATGCGAATAGACATCGATTATTAATAGATACTCCACATAATACAACTAAAGCGATTGAATAGATAGATTCGCTTACAAGTCAAAGAAGTCAAAACAGTAGTTGAGCAAGTAGTGACAGATCACAATTAGCAATCTTTTCTTCCTTTGACTTCAATCTTGACTTTGACTTTGACTTTCGAAACACGGGGTGTTACAGCCTCCCCTACTTAAGGGAATTTCGTCCCGAAATTAGGCTTCAGCCGTAACAAACAACTGCGGGTACTTCGCCTTCTTGTCGCTTTCGAGTTCCCAGGTGAACTCGGCGCCTTGTTTGCCTTCCCATTGGACTTTCACAATAGGGATGCTTGAGCATCTGAGTACCTTGGTTTCTCGTCCCACGATCTCGACAGGCTTTTCCACGAAGTGTAATGTTTCGTCCACTTGCAAGTCCTCAAGAGGTACATGTAATTCTTGGTCGGCCAGGCACTTTCTGAGGTTCGAAACATGGAAAGTCGGGTGGACGTTACTCAGTTCCTCTGGTAGTTCAAGTCTGTAGGCCACCTTTCCAATCCTTTCCAGAATTTTAAAGGGTCCAACATATCGAGGCGCGAGCTTTCCTTTCTTGCCAAATCTGACCACCCCCTTCCAAGGTGCAACCTTTAGGAGTACGTGATCGCCAACGTCAAATTCAAGGGGATTGCGGCGTCTATCAGCGTAACTTTTCTGTCGGCTCCGAGCTTTCAACAGGTTGTCTCGAATTTGGAGGATTTTGTCTGTCGTTTCTTGCAACAGCTCGGGACCGGTAATTTGCGCGTCTCCGATCTCGTTCCATACAATAGGCGATCGAAATTTCCTTCCGTATAGAGCCTCAAATGGTGCCATTTGTATGCTAGAATGATAACTGTTATTGTACGAGAATTGGACCAAAGGTAAGTACGCGTCCCGATTGCCACCGAAATCTATGACACACGAACAGAGCATGTCTTAAGGGTACGAATCGTTCTTTCAGTCTGACCATCGGTTTAGGGATGGAAAGCGGTACTTAGATTAAGAGTAGTACCGAGAGCAGATTGAAACGTTTCCCAAAAGTGCGAGGTAAACCGACCATCACGGTCAGAGATGATGTCGCGAGGCGTCCCATGTCGACTAATGATCTCGTTGGTGTAGATTCGGGCTAATTTTTCTACCTTGTAGTCTTCCCGTATCGGTAGGAAGTGAGCTGACTTAGTCAAACGGTCAACCACTACCCAAATGCTATCATGATCAGATTGAGTATGCGGAAGTTTCGTTATGAAGTCCATAGCTATACTCTCCCATTTTCACATCGGGATCTCGGGTTGAACGAGTAAGCCAGAGGGTCTTTGATGCTCAGCCTTGACCTTGGAACAGGTTAGGCATTTTGAAACGTAAATTGCGATATCCTTCTTCATGCCCGGCCACCAGTACTTGTAGCGCATGTCCTGGTACATCTTGTCAGCACCGGGATGAATGGAATATCGAGATTTGTGGGCTTCGTCCATCAGAAGTTGCCGTAGGTTCGTACGCTTGGGAATCCAAATCCGGTCCAAATAATGAAATATACCATTCGATTTATTCTCGAGTTGGGCGCCATCGTTTAGAATTCTTTCCTTCTTCAAAGTTCGCTCGGTAAAACAAGCATGCTGCGCATCACGGATAAGAGTTTCGAGATGATATTGGGATTGAGAATTATGAATGCTAAGCAAGTAGCTTCGTCGACTGAGGGCATCGACAACAACATTTGCTTTGCCTGGATGGTAACGGATCTCACAGTCATAATCGTTGAGCAGTTCTACCCACCGGCGTTGACGCATGTTCAGTTCTTTCTGGTCAAAGATATGTTGTAGGCTCCTATGATCGGTGAAGATTGTACACTTGGTACCATAAAGGTAGTGTCGCCAGATCTTTAACACAAAAACAACTGCGCCAAGCTCGAGGTCGTGAGTGGTGTAGTTCTTCTCGTGGATCTTGAGCTGTCGAGAAGCGTACGCGATAACCCTGTCTCGTTGCATGAGAACACAACCAAGACCGAGGTTAAAGGCATCGCAATAGACTACGAAGTTGTCGTTTCCTGTTGGTGCATATTCGGTGACAACAACTTAATAGTTTGATTATTTAGTCTTTGGATATTTTGTAATGGGCTTAGCATATTGGTTAGTGAGTTATTTGTTGTAATGGGCTTGGAAAATGGCCTAGCCCAGTAGGAAGCGCAGTTCACAGACATGTGATATATAAACATGTTTTGTGATTAGGGTTTTAGTTCTTAGAAGGAGTTAGAGAATTTTAGAGAGAGAAAGTCTAGAGAGAGAATAAATTTCGAATTTTAGGGTTTGTAGCAAGATCACAGATAGTGGCTGTGAGGTTATGAGGTCTTGAATTGATTATAAACTGCAAGTTGGATAATCAATAGAAGACCCGTTTGATTGTGAATTTCTGTTTTCTACTCGTTTCTGTGCAAATCTGATCTAGAGGATTCCGCACTCTAGGTTAGATATACAATTCTGTGACGATCCGTATGAACAAGGGGACCTACAATTGGTATCAGAGCTTTAGGCTCTTGAAGTAGCTCGGTTCACAATTGTGTTTTACAGAATTCGGGTGGAAGTGTCTGAAGATTTTCGAAAATCTTGAAACTGAAAAATTAGGGTTTTCGAAATTTTAGAATTTCTAATAATTTTCTACGATTTTGTTTGTGTTTGATCAGTTTGTGTGTTTGATTTTGCTGATTTACAGGTTTTCGGGATAGTTATGGTTGATTGGTTAAGGAATTTTGGCTAGACATATTTGAAGATTCGAAGACTGTTCTTCGTGTTCTTCATAATTTTCAAAAAATTGGACTGATTTTGGTGTTTCGATTTTGCAGGAAAGTGTTGAAAGAATCTGGAAAATCTTCTGAAATTTTGAAAAGATTTGGTTCTGGCAAATTTGCTGATTTCGGATAAATACTCTGACAAACCAGCGAATTTGTGACTTAGCAACTCGGTGACCGGCGAAATTAAATCCAAAGGCGACTTTGGTAACCGTGTAATCGTCCTCAGCGAGATTGTTACGGTGATCGGCGAAGTTACTAGACGTCATTTTGGCAAACTTAATAACGAGTGAAATTAACTGGAGTATTTGACTAGGCAGCATAATTAACCAGCATATTTATCAACATAATTAATCAGCGAAGTTAATAACCAGAGGAATTAACCGGCGAAGTTATTGACTAGCAAAATTAACTTAGCATAGTTAACCAGCGAAATTAACTTAGCATATTGACCAGCGAATTAACTAGCTTAATTATTTTTGCTAAGTGGAGTATTTGCTGGAGGATTTAAAAAGTGGAGTATTTATTTTCGTGGAGGAATTAGATACGTATTGAGGAATTAACGTTTTCGTGAATAGAAAGTGATCCTTAGCTTATCTTGACAAACCGTTTGCGCGGTTGGATTCGTTGGATTTTTAGGAAAAAAAAATAGTTTTCGACATTATATTTCATTGGATTCATTTTTTTGACACGATTCTAACGGTATAATTTGGTAAAAACAGTTTTTAGAAAATTTTGTACGGTTTTAACAGTACGGTTACGGTAAAAACGTGTTCAAGATGGTTAAAATGGACAATGTTAGTAAGACAATTAAAAATTGGCCAAAGCTGGGAAACGTCAAAGAATATTCTGTCTGGAAAGAGGAATTTGAAGTATTTGTGAAGAGTGAAGATACCAGGATGTGGAGCTGTATGATAGATGGATACATTGCTCCTACACGTCGTGTTGAAGGAAGGGTTATAGTGATGTCTTATGACAAGATGGATGAATCTGAGAGACAGGTGGTTGATGCTGAGAAAAAAGCTTTAGCAGCAATAAGGATGTCCTTGCCTGAGGGCATTAAACATATCTTTAAGAAGTATGGGACTTCTAGAGATCTGTGGGAAGGTTTAGAAAAACGTTATCAGAGTTCATATAGTCAAAGTGTAAGAGCTTGTGCTTCAGATGTAGAAGCAGATGTTGTGGTAGAAGAGAAGAAGAAAGCTGACAAGGAGAATGTTGAGAAGAAGAGGACTGCAGAAGTTTCAAAGGGCTTGAATGATGTGAATGGACTTACAGCAGAGGTGAAGGTATCATTAGAATATGTAAGTCATACGTGTCATAATTGCACTGAACTACAGGGTAAGGTTAACAGACTATCGGAGCAAAACAAAATTCTGTTAGCTGAATTGGAAAAACAAAAAGAGTCAAATGTTCTTTTGATTAAGAGAGAGTCAAATTGTTTAAATGAACTCAAATCAAGTGAACAAGAAATCAGCAGTTTAACAAGCAAAGTAAATGAACTGTTACAGATCATTGATTTGGCTCGTGAAACTGTGAAGGATAAGACTAATGAATTTTCTGAAAAGTGCAGGGAATTGGCCATTGCACAAGACCAAATTGTTTAACTAAAAGGAAAGTTAGACAAATTTGGAAATTCTTCATTTGTTAGGACTCACATTCAAAAAGGGTTAAAAAGGAGTAATGATAGAACGGGAGTGGGGTTTAGTAAAGCTTCATCTTCTAAGGATCAAGATTATTCTTTTTTACCAGACGAGGATGAGCTAATTAATTTTGTTCCCACTGCACAAGAGGTAGTGGATCCGATAGCTGTGGACTTGCCAAATAGTCCAGTTTCTTTGAAAGAATCTATAGGGTCTAATAGTACACCTCATAAATATGATGAGGATACTGAAAAGGAAAAGAATAAAACATTTAAAAAGAGATTTAACAAAAAGAGAATTTATAAGACAAAATCTTGTTTTAAATGTCACACTAAAGGGCATGTGGCGAGTTGTTGTCCTTTAAAGAAAAATAAGCAAAAAGTTGATGAAGTTAAGGATGGGAATAGGTTTGGTTTAAATAATAATGTGCAACCACATTGTCAATATAATCAACCAAGATTTCAATCTAAAACTTCAACATCAAGACGATTTGATAGACCAAGAAGCAATTTTACACAATTTAGTCATTATAATGGTAAATCAAATTAGTTTCAAAGTCAAAATAGAAATTTTGGATATCAAAATCGATACCAGACTTCTGGCAATCGAAATTTTCAAAGAAGAAACGAACATAGGGGTTTTAGTAACTCGAATGTTCAACAACATCCAAAATTTTTCCAAAATTCATGGTATGATTACGGGAGAAGAAGGTATCAAGATAATAATTTTCAAAGGTCAGAAAATCCGAGATTTTATTGGAACTCTCGTGATCAAAGACCTAGTGGAAGTTATAAATCTTGTTCAACAACGGGTAAAACATCCAAGACACCAGTAAGGTGTGATGGATATTGGTTAGAAGCATCTTATACTGATTTATATGGTCGACCCAAAACCGGTCAGGTTTGGGTTATTAAGTCTAACTGAGTTGTTGAGTATGTGCAGGATGACCAAGAAGGACTGTTGATGTGTTCGACAGTGGTTATTCTTGTAAAGCGTCTGAGGTGAATAGTAGGTTAAAATTGGTGACTAACTATTTACTTTAGTGATTTATTGGTGAAAAACTTATTGTCAGATTGAAGTGGGAGTCTGTTTGTGTTTGTAAATCTATGTTTTTGAAACTTACTCCATAAAAACAAAAATTTAGGGGGAGAAATTTCCCTAAGCCAAAAAGAGTTTAGTTAGTGCGTGTGTTTAGGGGGAGTAAGTTATAGAATTTTAAAAATCATAAAAATACAAAAACATTGAAAAATAAAAAAATATTAAAAAATTAAATGTTAAAAAAAAGATTTCATTGTGTGAAAAAGAAGAAATGATAGTACATCGGCAAGTTAGACTGTCACACTGAAAATGAATTAAATTGCTTAAGTGTGATAGCAGTTTCATCATATGATGTACCAGTAGCCAAAAGCATGAAATAATCAACTTACTACTGTGATATAAACCTAAATGCACTGAGTATGAGTGGGGAACACATCAGTGGTGTATGGTTTAATGATCTTAAATCTTGCGTTGATAGATTGCCAAAATCTGAGGTTTTGGTTCTTTATACTGTTATTTCATCTGGAGATATCAGGGTTGTCCTTCTGCTGCATCCAGATACATGCTGACCTAGGCAGAACCAGGATATCTTAAAAGAGCAAAAAATGCCAAATCCAATAAATGAAGAAGCTCTCCTAGAGAGTCATTCAAAAAGTGCAAAAAGCATAAATCGTACCAAAAATGGTATTTGTCATAGCCCTCGTTAGATATTTTAGTCTCTTTGCTGTACGGAAGTACTGACCTGATCACCAATTATCTATCGTTGAAAAAATAAAACGGATGAATTCAGTATACTCACATACTACGATGAATGTTTGTGCATACCTTGATCGCGGGGGTACATTGTAACACCCCAAAACCGAATTATTAATTTGCTAGTTTGTTATCATGTTTAACAAAAAAAAAGGTATAATAACTAGGTTAGTAAACCTAGTTAAATGCCTAGCAATTTAAGTAAAGGAATGAAACATGTGGCAACTATGATGGGTGATAAACTTGAGGGACTAGGATTGCCAAATTTGAAACTGAAATTAATTAAAACAAAATTAAATCACACACACACACACAAGGTGTGTGTTGCGATCGTACAGGAGAAGGGAGCAAAGGGGTGTGAACCCTAAACCTCAAGAAATCATCAAATTAAAAGGGAAATTGAAGGCTAGTTGACTGCATGAATTAAGAATGGTGTTCACCTAAGTATTTCCTACATCAAGTAAGTCGAATTTTGCAATTTGGTGATGTTTGATTTAGAGGGTTTAGTGTAATTCGTGAATGTAATGCTAAATCTAGTATGAATGATGGTTGCTATGGCTGTATAGACATCAAGATATGTTAAATTTTGAATATCAACATGGATTAGGCTAAACCCACTTGCATGTCAAGGAATGGCTAGAAATTTTGAGATTTCTACATGTTAATTTGGTTGTTGTTGATGATCTTGTTATGAATAATCGATGTCACAACCATATGTTCATAGTTAGGATGAAATATTGTTATAAACTTGATTGATTGTTAATAAGTTATGTGAAGAATAGTAGGAATCACGCTTTAAAAGCTTGTACATAATGTGTTACAAATGCGAAACCCGCCAAGTGTTCGATGAAATGCCTAAGAGAACAAATTTGTGAAATTGTATGAAAGTTGTGGGTGAGTATGTATAGAAAGTGTTTTTGGTGTAGTCGTTAACAAGATAATATGTGAAGTGTGCTTTAGGTGGGGTCCATACGAAAATTCGGATTTGAATAAATGGTTTGGTAAAATTATGCATTAGGGACTTGTACCTTGTGCTTAAATGGCGTGATGCTCACCATGTATTTGATGCGCTTGATTTATGGTAATCAAAAGTGAATGTGCACGAATGCGAAATGAATAGCTTATTTATAAGTAATGATGTCGGAGTTATGTCGTGTACGTATCTATGATAATAAATTTGACTAAGTAAATGTTGAACAATGTGGTTGTCAGTTCATGTTTTATGCGTGATAAAGTTTGACTATTAAAAGTTTATGTAGTTAAGAGTTGAAAATGGATGCGATATGAATGATCATGTGTGCTAACTATGAAATGGGTATAATGACTTGAAAGGATAGGAAACCTAAATTGACATGGACTCAAGTATGGAAGGCTAACGGATTAAGAGGAAATGAGGAAGCTATGCACAAACTCGGACGCATGAGGTAAGTGATTTCCATAATCACTTCTTGGTTTGTTTAAGTAATATAATGTTTAATTATTAAGTTTATATGAAGTTGAGGTCAAATCAATAGATTATTTTGATAAATGCATGAACGGGTCGAATAATTCGTAGAAGAATAATAAGCCGAAGATGTATAAGTTAAGAAATTCCTTAACTCGGATGTTGGATTTCAAGTTCAAATGATAGAATATTAATTTACAATCATGTAGGAAGAAACGTGACGCAAAACGGATGAAAAATGAGAGAGTTATGTCCGTTTCGGTAAGAATTAATGGCTAGGAAAAGTGCAGAGTTGACACGGCCGGGTGGTGAGCTGACACGACCGGGTGAAGGTTCTGTCAAAAATATTATTTATGTGATTTATGCATCGTAGGCTTCGGTATATTATCCGTGGACTACGATGGGCCTCCCAAACATGATTTCGAGTGTTTCCTTGACGATTATAAGTTGTAAACCCAAGTCTAAGCCTCATATAATTTATATAAGAGTATGATAGATGCATGTAATGAAGTTGGACATGTATTACATGTAAATGGTATACAAGAATGCGTACGGAACACGTAGGTATGAATACATGCTTGTAGGTATGATTGAATGTATATTAGGTATGTAGATGTGTATGATTGTAAGTATGTATGTGTGCAAGTATGTGTGAATGCATGATTTGGATGCATTTGAGAATTAGCGTTACTAATAATGCCCTTGGGTTTGGAATGTAAGTTAATTAGATGCATTTAAATGGTTGACGTCCTTTTTACGAAGATGTAGTACTTGAATATGTTGAGATTACGGGTTGCTAACCAAGTTATTATTGAGTATGTTTGAAAGTGCAGGTTTATGAATGTCGGACTTTCGAAGTGTTGATATAATAATGAAACGGTTGAATGTTGAAAGGATAATCAGGTTGAAGTAACTTATGCGGTTAGAATATGCCATGGACGTTTTAGTTTATACAACATTTTATGTTAGGTCGTTATCATCTACTAACGGGTTAGTTGTATGAAAATATATGTCATACCCATTTAATTGGGTAATCGAATGCGTGAGAGAAATGAAAGTACATACACGAATAGAACTAAAGCGACGGTTTTTATAAGCAAATAAGTATAATGACTAACTTTTTAAAGCTTTGTTGTTGAATGTAGGTAAATCCTCAATTCAGGCGACTTGGAGAATCGGAGCGAGCGCGTGTTCATGTTATGTCATACCAAACGCTTCCGCTAGCTTGTTCAAATGTTTTTGGTCCAAAATTTATTGTATTGGTTCTTAGTAGTATTTTGTCGAATGAATCGTAGATTTGTATCTAGTTTGATTATGTTTAAAACAGGGGTATGCTCGTTTTATGGACGGGTCATGCCCAAATTTTGTTAAATTAATGCACATGCGTTATTGATATCATCGTTTAATATTCCGAAAAGTTGGACACTTTTAAGAAAATTTTTATATTTCTAGTGTCCTTTAGTCGTCTTTTATTAGACGCAAACGCGGACCTTACATACATCCTGAAGTGGGACACGCTAATATATCAGTAATAATATTACCTTAATGTATCATACGTAAATTGTACTTGAAATGTTCATGCATTTTGTTTAAGTGGACAAACATGCTGGTAATCGTCTTGGACTGCTTTTCACATAAAATTATATAAAGAATTATCTAATAGTGTTAAAACAATTTGATTTTGCTGATATGATCTTCTTGCACGTGATTCTCACAAAAAGATGAAATTGTAAATATTTGTGAGTTTAGTTTAGTTTGTTTTGAAAAATATAAAAAATACCAAAAATATTTCTTTTTAAAAGACTTCCATTTTGAATTGACAGGTAGTTGTTTTTGCAAATTAAGATAAAATATTAGTTTATCTTTAAATGTGAAAAAGACTAATCGTTTTTCGAGATACTTGCTTGTGTTTCTAAACAGATTGATGCAGTTATCAAAATAAAGTGCAGAATACAAGTAAAGTGCAGATTAAGAGTGAAATGAAGATGTGTGAAGATGCATGGTAGGATCCTTCTGCTACATTGCATAGAGAAAGTGATATGAAGAGTTTGGAGATACTTGCTTAATCAAAGATTGCTAGCTAACTGATCTACAATGAATGAAAGTTTTGGAGATTGGAAGCATAAGCTAAGAGGGAGTCTGTTGATGTTAGAAGCTGTGTAGCTGACGCTATCCAAAGACCAAAAGACAACAAGATGTTTGAAGACAAAGTTACACTATGAAGCTATTGTCAAGGGGGAGTCTGTTGGTGCATATTCGGTGGCAACAACTTAATAGTTTGATTATTTAGTCTTTGGATATTTTGTAATAGGCTTAGCATATTGGTTAGTGAGTTATTTGTTGTAATGGGCTTGGAAAATGGCCTAGCCCAGTAGGAAGCCCAGTTCACAGACATGTGATATATAAACATGTTTTGTGATTAGGGTTTTAGTTCTTAGAAGGAGTTAGAGAATTTTAGAGAGAGAAAGTCTAGAGAGAGAGTAAATTTCGAATTTTAGGGTTTGTAGCAAGATCACAGATAGTGGCTGTGAAGTTGTGAGGTCTTAAATTGATTGTAAACTGCAAGTTGGATAATCAATAGAAGACCCTTTTGATTGTGAATTTCTGTTTTCTACTCGTTTCTGTGCAAATCTAATCTAGAGGATTCCGCAATCTAGGTTAGATATACAATTATGTGACGATCCGTACGAACAAGGGGACCTACATTTTCGTCAGGCAGTGAGAGCACGGGAGCATTGCGAAGCATGGTTTTGAGAGCTTGAAAAGCTTCCTCCTGTTTAGTTCCCCAAACAAAAGGTTTATCCTTATGCGTAAGAGAGGTTAAAGGCACGGCGATTTTGGAGAAACCTTTGATAAAATGATGATAATAGCCTGCCAGTCCAAGAAAAGAACGGACTTCAGACGGATTCTTGGGTGTAACCCAACTCTTAACAGCTTCGATCTTTGCAGGGTCAACGTGGATACCTTGACTATTGACAATGTGACCCAAGAATTGGACCTCCTCCAGCCAGAATTCACACTTGGAGAACTTGGCATAGAGACGGTTTCCTTGGAGTAACTCAAGAACCAAACGTAGATGATGCGAGTGTTCGGCTTTTGATTTTGAATAAATCAGGATATCGTCGATGAATATGATCACGAAGCGATCAAGGAAGGGTTTGCACACTCGATTCATCAAGTCCATGAAGACTGCAGGAGCGTTGGTCAAACCAAAAGGCATGACGACGAACTCATAGTGACCATAGCGGGTTCGAAAAGCGGTTTTGGGTATATCCTCCTCTTGAATGCATAATTGATGATAGCCTGAACGTAGATCGATCTTCGAAAAACACGTAGCACCTTGTAGTTGATTAAATAAGTCATCGATTCGAGGCAAGAATTCATCCTCCAACTTTTGGCGCTCATGGGGAGGGCAGAACTCTTCCATCATCACGGCCTTCAACTCATCCCATGATAGCCCGTAAGCTGCATCATTTCCACGTTTGTTCCTCTCGGCTGTCTACTAGTCTAAAGCGCGGGACTGGAAGATGCCAGTTGCGTTGAGGGTACGGAGATCATCAGGACAGCCACTCTGACGCAGGGTGACCTCGATAGAATCAAACCATTGGAACATGGCTGTAGGACCATCTGCACCAGTAAACTCTTTCGGTCCGCAGGATTTGAACTGCTTGAAGCTAAAAGAAGCCTTTTGCGAATCAGTTCGGGACTCTTCAGAAGATTTGCTCGCATTCTCATGTAGTTCACTCACAATCTGAGGGATAACCTTCGCCATTTGCTTAGTGATCATAGAGGCGAGGTGTTTATCTGCCTGCTTTCGGCGAGCAGCTTGAGTAGTGCGAGACCCAGATGACGACATTGTCTGCAACAGACATCGTCACAGGACTCAACACAAATTTTGATTATTCCTAGTATAGTCTAGCGATTTACCATAAAGCTCAGGAACACGTATCCACATAAACACAGAATCACATAGGCACATAAACACATAATCTCGTAGAGCACAGAAACACATAAGCACGTAAGGCACAGATGCACATGAGGCAGTCAGGATACAGAAACCTAGCTATATGTTGCACGTATTCCCTATCCTTCACAGCGCGTATAGCGAATAATTACAGCGATTGCGAGTATCGAGCAGCGATTGCGAATAATGACCAGCGATTTGTGTGTGTCGATCGAAGCGAGGAGCGAAAAGCGTATAAACCACCAAAATCGAAACACATAATCTCATAAAAACACATAAAATTCACATAAAAGCGACAAATATCAGAGTCAGCAGTTGCGGGCTCAGAATCGAAACACATAGAAATCAAGAATAGATTGTCCTCGGCTAGATAGACGTCGACTACCCAAAGTGATTCAACTATTCACAAGGACTTTAAATGCATACTTTGGCCTTCTGGACTGTGCTCTCGCTTCGATTCGAGCGATCGGCACGCATCCTTCTAGCTATGTTGTGACTTCAAGTCGTTGGAGTCCGTCGAGACTTTGGTGAGAGTTTTGTAAAACCACATTAGAGAGTAGAACGAGTAATCAAGGTTCGGGTTTCACCCCTAGCTTAGTGACTACGTTCCTGCTTTGTGTGATGAAATCACGAGATTGACAAGGAGATATGCGTCGAAGTATGGATGTCACTCCTGATTCAACGCAAATTCTCTTGTTTCATAGTAAAAATAGCAATTCGAACGAGTAATCTGGTCGAGAGTTTGCGGTTTTCACACCTAATCTTAACCAGTTCATCCGTTTGTGTGTTTAATCAGCCTTAGGAAAGACTGATCTTGAGCGGAACCATAGTATGCGATATTCGCGCAAGGGTGTAGGGTACAGCGAGTTCGAGCGAGAAATAGCGAGATTAGCAAGTAAGCTCGTGCGAGACCCATATTGGGCATGCACAAGTCGGTCTGTTGGTACTTAGACTATAGACTAGGTCAATTCTAAAACACCGACCCAGACTAGGTCGAGTCTTGCCTAATTCTCTATAGTTATGGCTCTGATACCAATCTGTCACACCCCAACCGATGACGGAAACATCGGGGCATGGCACTGAGCGAAACAGATTGTTCGAGAGAAATTCCATAACAACTACTTTACCGAATAGTTAAACATTACGTCCCATACCATAACCCATTAAGCAAGCAAGTTATTACAGACATAGGTATCTCCAAAACAAATAAAAACTGTTTCGACAACTCAGATTTCCAAATAAAAATTAAATTGTTTGTTTGTTTCTAGACTCTTCCTAACTCAATTCCACACAGCAAGCATACTAGCAGATAGCATCCTAAACACCTGCCACATACGTTAAAATAGAGGTCAATACACATAGTGTAAAGGTGAGCATACAAGTTTGATAATAGCATATAGAGTTTGAAATCGCTTACGCATAACCAGCATGTACAACGTATAATGTGAAGCATGTAAGTTATCGACAAAGATCCTATCAATACCAATGACTGCGAGTTGACTACGAGTAGTGAGTGCGCAACACATATTCACCACTGTGAACACGTGAAGTAATTATCCTTAATAACCCCTGAATGAACAGGTGCGGAGTCCAAACTATAGTACTATCGTTGCTAAGGCAGGTAGACAACAATCAATGTGTTAACATAACAAACAGGCATTCATCGAGTCACGTATAACATGCATTAGAGGTCAGCGTATAAATAGTGTTTGCGTTGTGTGATCGATGTGATTTAGAATAAGTAACGTATGTAACACCCAAAAGTGCATAAAGCAAAAAGGGTTCGAGTATACTCACAGATTGTGTTTAACAAGTAAACACTCTCTTGGATTGAAGGGAGCGCTTGAGGGAGATTAGCCTGAACAGTTAATGATAGCATAAACGATGAGCGGCGCGTAAAACATCCGATCGGGTGGCAATCCGATCGGGTGGCAATCCGATCGGGTGGCAATCCGATCGGGTGGCAATCCGTTCGGGTGGCAATCCGATCGGATGGCCATCCGTTCGGATGGCAATCCGGTCGGATGGCCATTCGATTGGATTGAAACCTCGTTGGTGAAGATGTGTTTGTGTATGATTGGATTGAAACCTCGTTGTAGCATTTTAAAAATAGAGAAGTATCTCTACCCTTCAGGTCGGTCGATCGAACGGTCGTTCGATCGGACGGCAATCCGATTGGCGAGTCTTCTTAGTTGAGAACAAGTTCACAGCAGGACGGTCACTCAATCGGATGGCTATCCGATTGGGTGGCAATCCGTACGTACTGAACATGTTGAAAATTGTTTAAGTACCAAAGTCCTAAACGTCACACGATCGGACGGTCGCTCGATCGGATGGCAATTCGATCGGGCGGTAATCCGTTCAACGTTCAGATCTTTGAATAGTTTGAAATATAGTTTTAGTGTATAACCAAGTGCAACCTGGTTGGATGGCCGGTCGATCGGATGGCAATCCGATCGGACGGCAATCCTTCCTGACGGTCTGATCGTCTTGTCACTTGATTTCGTTTGAAGTTTTGTAGTTTTGAACGAGACGTGATGATAACTGGCTTAAACAACAGAAACCCCATCTCAACCTAAGTGACCCGATCGAACAGGAACCACCCTAGTCCGGCCGGTTCACGGTTCGAGGCGGTTGTTCATGTTCAAACCCGAAATCATTCAACTCTCGGATAGAATCCAGATCTTGGACTAACCCATCACTAAGAACGAGTAGAAGATCAAAACGAGCTCCGATTCTAACGGTTTTCAGTGCATTGAGTGTAAAAGAGTTGAAAGAAAGTTGGAAAACCTTCTCTCAATCCTTTTAACCATGGATTCGTGTAGATCTAAGTGAAAACATTGATAAATGTTGTGGAAATCCTTCAGATCTAAGTTGTTCTTGGTGGAATGAAGCCAAACATGGAAGTTCATAAGAACTCCATGATGACATCACCCTAGAACACCTCAAATCCGGTGATTTCATGGTTAAAAGTTAAGATTCAAAGGTGAAAATGGTGTAGAAGTGCATGTAGATCATAGAAGTACAAGATTTAGGTTGAAAGCTTACAAGAATCGAGAGAAATCGAGAGAAATGAGGGCTGAAGGTCGGCTGGTAGAACAAGGGAGCTGTCACATCACAATGATGTGACAGGTGGGTATTTATAGGGTTTCCCAAAAAGGAAAGTGGGGGAAATGGCTGGTCGATCGGGTGGCAGTCCGATCGGGTGGCAACCCGATCGGGTGACAACTCGATCGGATGGCAACCCGATTGGATGGCAATCCGATCGGATGGCCACTCGATCGGTTGGCCACTCGATCCATTTGTTCGGCGCGATGAGTTTTGTCGTTTCGATTCGCATGTTGAGCGTTGCGATGCGATTCGAGAGAGCGATGCGATAGTATTACTCATTAGTCACATAAATAACATAACTACTATATCTAACATACAATCACTATAATTAACTTGCGTTAAGCGTTTTCGATTCGATTGCGATGCGATAGTTTGCGATTGCGATTAACACCTCAACATAAACATAACATGCACAAGTAACACATAAATAGCACACCCACGTAAAACAATATCCAGATGTAACACCCGTTTGATTTTACTTGAATTTAATAATAATTCATGCCATTTTTAAAATAAAAGATACCAAATTAACATTTACTTAAAAAGTCAAGTTCATAAGTAGCATAAACTTTAGTCATCTAATGACTAAGTTAGAACATTCAAAACTTGTTTATAAATTTGTTTACAACCCAAAAACAAGGTCTATTAAAGTTTAAAACATTGCGGAAGCCTGTAAATAGTGTTCGGTTCTTCAAAAGCTTGCTCGATCATCTTCCGGTTAGTTTCCAACATCACCTAAGATCAAAACCAATCAAATGTTAGTTTTGATAAAGATACAATGGATATAAATAAGTTCCAAGAGTCAAACAATCAAGAAAATAAAAATTTCCGGATTCAAGGGGCGTCGCGTGACGCCAAGGACCCTCGCGTCACGCCAGGCCCTTGTTTTCACAGACTCTTGCTTCAGTTGTTGCTGTACATTCCCAGCTCAAGGTTTAATCAATTTCTAACTTTAAAAGGCCATAACTTTTGACTCGTAAGTCCGTTTTAAGTGATTCTTTTTCCTATGCGTCTGTAATTTCATTACCGACATGCCTATTACAAATTTCATACAGAAAAACTTGTTTACGGGCCAAAAGACTATATGACCATATGAAATTATTCGACCCATTTCTACTTGACACAATTCACTACCAATTGACTAGCAAACCTAAGGCGTTTATTACCCAAATTCCGGGGCTTGTTATCACCGGCACTTCATTACCAAACCTATGGCTTCGTGCTCTTGTGACCATTTTCGCCATTTCTATTTATTTACAATATTATCATTACAATATGACATTATTTGACCCGTTTGGTTCATCTACGGAATTCCTCCATTTTTGTGACTACCAAACGACTACAAACCAATTCTTAACATACGGATTAAGTAATGGACAAGGTTGTTACCATCAACACAACTTTTACATCAACGACGCATAGTTAACAACAATTCATCAAATGTAACGGGTCAAGTTACATACCTTCAAAGTAGGCCTTTCAAACGTGGTTCGCCACCCGCTTGTCCGCTTGACGCTCCTGCGCCCTTTCCTATAGAGTTCATTTATGATATGTTTAGAACTCTCTTTAAATCATAATTCGCATAATACACTGAAACATCTTAATTATGCGTTTAAACTTGTAATTTCAAATTTAAGCCTTCTTAGAGGCATTTCAACAAACACTTTAAGGGCAGATTTTTACATGATTAAACATCAAATCTCTAGTTTATCACTTAGCCCTAATTTCACATCATTCAACCATTTTACATGATTGTTAACTTCTAAATTTATGAAATCACTTCAAAATTGTCAAATTACACTAGATCAACACTCTATTTCCTAGTGTTCATCAAATTACACATAACCCACTAATCACCTACAATGGTGTTCATAGGTTTCACTAAAATTTCACATGATTTCAACTTGTATTTGTCTAGGGTTTGTCCCTAGACACTATAGTTGTTCCTAAATCATCATAATACACACATGCAACCCTAATTTCAGATTTTCCCAATTTCATGAGAATTTCAAGTTGAGAGTTTTCCTTAAATTTTACATACCTTGGAATCCTCTTGCGATGAGGATCAATAATCTATGCTTTAATTTCGATTTCTGATTTGATTGAGCCTTCAATTTGAGAGTTTTAGTGATTTTTAGGTTCTTGAGAGTGGGGGGTCGCCCCTGCCTTCTCCTGTACGACCAGACATCCTCAAATGGGTGTTTGGTTTTGATTTTTATTAAAATTAATAACATTGTTTCAATTTCTTACAACTTAGGCCCTTCCACTATGTTCAACTTATAGTTTAGTTGCTTTTAACCCTATCATAAGCTATTTCTAGACTTGTAACTAACTAGGTTAAAATTCCTAGTTAGTAAATTCTCATTTATTTATACTTTATAATTCTAATATAAAGTTTTATATTTTCGGGGTGTTACAAGTCCACCCCCCTTAAAAGGGTTTCGTCCCCGAAACCGAAGTACGTACCAAATAATGTAGGGTGGAGACGTCGCATCTCCTCTTCGGACTCCCACGTAGTGTCCGAACCTTTCCTATGCTCCCATTTGACATTGACTTGATTAATCGCTTTGTTCCTCAAACTCTTCTCTTTACGATCTAAAATCGCAATTGGTTTTACTGCATAGTTGAGGCTGTTATCCACCTCGATATCATCGTAGTGGATACGAGCAGTTTCGTCTGCCAAACATTTTCGGAGATGTGACATGTGGAATGTGCTATGAATCCCACTCAACTCCTCGGGTAATTCGAGACGATAAGCTACTTTACCAATCCGTTCAGTGATTCTGAATGGCCCAATAAATCTTGGGCTCAACTTTCCTCTTTTTCTGAATCGTATTATCCCCTTCCACGGCGATACTTTCAGCATAACTTTGTCGCCAACCTGGAATTCGATTGGCCTGTTCCTTTTGTCAGCATACGCCTTTTGTCTATCTTGGGCCGCTTCAAGTGTGCCCGAACCACATCAATCTTTTCATTAGTGGCTCGTACTACATCTTGGTGGGCGAGTTCACGTGGACCCACTTCACCCCAACATACCGGGGTTCGGCATTTCCTACCATAGAGCATTTCGTACGGTGCCATCTTAATACTAGCATGGTAGCTGTTATTATACGAAAACTCGACTAACGGTAGGTAAACATCCCAACTTCCTCCAAAGTTGATTATACACGCCCGTAGCATGTCCTCCAATGTTTGTATTGTTCTTTCACTCTGTCCATCTGTTTGAGGATGGTACGCAGTGCTAATGAACAATTTGGTTCCCATTTGCTCTTGGAAATCTCGCCAGAAATTTGAAGTGAACCGGGTATCCCTATCAGACACGATGGATACCGGTACTCCATGACGTGCTATTATCTCATTAGTGTAAACTTCTGACATCTTTTCTGACGTATAAGTCTCACGAATCGGAATGAAGTGAGCACTTTTCGTCAATCTATCCACCACTACCCATATGGCATCGAAACCACAATTTGTCTTAGGCAATTTGGTTAATAGGTCCATTGTAATATGTTCCCATTTCCAAACCGGGATTTCTAACGGTTGGAGTTTGCCATATGGTTTTTGGTGCTCCGCCTTGACTTGTAGACATGTCAAGCATTTTTCCACATACCTCGCCACATCTCTCTTCATTCCAGGCCACCAATAGTTTTGTTTCAGATCATTGTACATCTTGGTCGCACCCGGATGAATTGAATATCGGGATTTATGAGCTTCATCTAGTAGAAGCGCCTTCACCCCACAAGTATTTGGAACCCATATCCTTCCGGATCGAGTCTTCAGCCCGTTATTCCCATCCGACAAATCTTTCAACTGACCGATTATTCTTTCTTTCTTCCAATTCTCCTCTTTCACTACTTCTAATTGCGCCTCTCGAATACGTTCAAGTATACCCGACGTCACCACGAGCTGCATCGACCTTACTCGTATTGGGACATAGTCCGCTTTTCTGCTCAGAGCATCCGCCACCACATTTGCCTTTCCGGGGTGATAGTGTATTTCACAGTCGAAATCTTTCATCGTTTCTAACCATCCCCTTTGTCGCATATTTAACTCCTTCTGATCGAAGAAGTATTTTAAGCTCTTGTGATCGGTGAATATGGTGCACTTTACCCCATATAAGTAGTGCCTCCATATTTTTAAGGCAAATACCACCGCAGCCAACTCGAGATCGTGTGTGGGATATTTCTTCTCGTGTATCTTCAATTGCCTCGAGGCATAAGCTATAACTTTGCCCCGTTGCATCAACACGCATCCGAGCCCCGATAGTGAAGCATCCGAATAAACCACCATGTATTCGACTCTGTCCGGTAATGTCAGTACCGGAGCTTGAGTTAACTTTTCTTTTAGTATCTGAAACGCTCTTTCTTGATCGACACCCCAAATGAACTTTTCTTTCGGGTTAGCTTTGTTAGCGGTGACTCAATCTTGGAGAAATCTTGAATGAATCTCCTATAGTATCCCGCAAGCCCCAAAAAGCTTCTAATTTCCGAAGGGTTCTTCGGGGGATTCCATTTTGACACGGCCTCAATCTTTGACGGATCCACCAAACTCCGTCGGCACTTATGACGTGGCCAAGGAATTGTACCTCTCGTAACCAAAAGGCACACTTAGAGAATTTCGCATACAGCTTTTCTCGTCTAAGTGTCTCTAACACTTCTTGCAAGTGGTGTGCGTGTTCAGCTTCACTTTTTGAATATACCAAAATATCATCGATAAACACGATGACCGACTTATCCAACATTGGCTTGCAAACCCGATTCATGAGGTCCATGAAGGCCGCGGGTGCATTTGTTAGCCCAAATGACATCACGAGGAATTCGTAATGTCCGTATCTCATGCGGAAAGCCGTCTTCGGCACATCTTCTTCCTTGACCTTTAGTTGGTGATACCCCGATCTAAGGTCAATTTTTGAAAACCAATTCGCACCTTGTAATTGGTTGAATAAATCATCTATCCTCGGAAGCGGGTATCGGTTCTTTACCGTGAGTTTGTTTAACTCCCGGTAATCGATACACATGCGCATGCTTCCGTCTTTCTTTCTCACGAACAATACCGGTGCGCCCCAAGGAGACACACTCGGCCTTATGAATCCCTTGTCAAGCAGGTCTTGAATTTGGGACATCAACTCTTGTAATTCCGACGGTGCGAGTCGGTACGGAGCTTTTGCTACGGGTTTTGCGCCCGGAATCAATTCGATCCCGAACTCTACTTCCCGTTCAGGCGGTATCCCCAGTAAATCCTCCGGAAACACATCTTCATAATCTCGTACTACCGGTACATCTTCAATCTTTCGTGATTCCTTCTCGGGCTCATTTGCGTATATCATGAATGCCTTGCATCCTCGCTTCATAAGCTTGTGGGCTTTCAACATTGAGCATACTATGGGATTGCCTCCTTTTTCGCCATAGATGGTGACGTGTTTCCCGCTCGGAGATGTTAGTTTTATCTCTTTACAAAAACACACGACCTTTGCATGGTGCTGAGATAGCCAATCCATCCCAACGACTACTTGAAATTCCCCCATTGACATCGGGATTAAGTCTATCAAGTATTCCTCATCGTCGATGCTTAATTTGCAGCCTCGAAAAACATCACAAACTATAAAACTTTTGTTGTCCCCTATTTCAACTTCTAAGGGCACAGATAATTTCGTCAATACAAAAGAAGGATGTCGAATAAATCCATGCGAAATGAAGGATTTATTCGCACCCGTATCAAACAGTACACGTGCTGGAATTGAGTTAATTGTGAATATACCTGAAACCACATCGGGTTTTGTCTTTGCTTCAGCCGCGGTAAGATGGAAGGACCTAGCCTTCGCTTTGGGAGCTTCTGTTGGAGACTCTTTTGTGTCTCTCTTTCCCACCAACTCGGGGCATTCAGATTTCTTGTGACCGGGTTGATAACATTTGTAACAAACAGAAACTTTTCCGGGACATAACGATGCAGTGTGCCCCGTCTTCCCACATACCGGACACGACTTGACTTTGAAGCGACACTCACCCTTGTGCCCCTTTCCACATACTTTACAACTTGGCGACCCGCCTTTAGTCTCCGCCTTCTTCCCCGATTCAGCAGTTCTAGCTTTCTTTGTAGGGCTTGGATTCACATCTTGTGCCCTCCGCTCGCCCCTTTCTACTTGTTTCTTTAACTCTATTTCCTGCTCCCGGGCGGTGTTGATAATCTCCATGAGGGTTTCATACTTTGACGGAGTCATGAACTCATGGTATTCGGCACTCAGCATGTTGTAATAGTAGTATATCTTTTGCTCTTCAGTGGTGACTAACTCGTCACAGAATCTCAGCTTATCCATGAAGATGCCCGTGATCTTATCAATTGATTCTCCCTTTTATCTTAACTGGATAAATTCTTCTTTGATCCTGTTAATAACCGCTTTGGGACTGTGGTGTTTAAGGAACGGTACCTTAAACTCGTCCCAAGTCATAACCCTCACCGCTTCGGCTCCCATTTCCTTCTTCTTATTGTCCCACCAATCCTTGGCTTGATTTCTCAATTGACCCGTTCCGTAAGCAACAAAGTCACCTACGTCACAGTGGGTTCGTTCAAACACTCCTTCGACATCACTTATCCATCTTTGGCAAATTATCGGGTCAACCTCCCCGTTATAGATTGGCGGTTTACACGCCATGAATTCCTTGTATGAACACCCTTTGCGTTCTCCCGTTTTCTCCTTCATAAGGTTGACAATATCCTCCAACCTTTTAACTCGCTCTTCAACAAGCGACAACACCGAGTTTTGAATTTTGTCTATAAACCCGGATAGACTTCCTTCAATTGCCTTCCCTACCTCTTCAGCAATTATCTCTTTCATTTGTTCGGTGCTTGTTTGCACCGGATTATCATCATTCCCATCCGATATCTTGAAACTGAAATGTTTACATTTAAACATTAAACATTTCATTTATAACATTGCTTCATTTGTTTCGGTTTAGCCAAGTTCCTAACTTGCTTTAACCATTCACATTTAATGCACTTTCCGGGTTTGAGTGTGTTAACACACTCTTCCCATGCATCTCAATTCATTTCTCATTTCTTACATAAGACCTAATTTATTAGCATAATAAGTTAATTCTTACCGGACGATTGATCAAGCTTGAACCGAACACTTTGTTGACAACCTTAAGCTCTGATTACCAACTTGTAACACCCGTTTGATTTTACTTGAATTTAATAATAATTCATGCCATTTTTAAAATAAAAGATACCAAATTAACATTTGCTTAAAAAGTCAAGTTCATAAGTAGCATAAACTTTAGTCATCTAATGACTAAGTTAGAACATTCAAAACTTGTTTATCAATTTGTTTACAACCCAAAAACAAGGTCTATTAAAGTTTAAAACATTGCGGAAGCCTGTAAATAGTGTTCGGTTCTTCAAAAGCTTGCTCGATCATCTTCCGGTTAGTTTCCAACATCACCTAAGATCAAAACCAATCAAATGTTAGTTTTGATAAAGATACAATGGATATAAATAAGTTCCAAGAGTCAAACAATCAAGAAAATAAAAATTTCCGGATTCAAGGGGCGTCGCGTGACGCCAAGGACCCTTGCGTCACGCCAGGCCCTTGTTTTCACAGACTCTTGCTTCAGTTGTTGCTGTACATTCCCAGCTCAAGGTTTAATCAATTTCTAACTTTAAAAGGCCATAACTTTTGACTCGTAAGTCCGTTTTAAGTGATTCTTTTTCCTATGCGTCTGTAATTTCATTACCGACATGCCTATTACAAATTTCATACCGAAAAACTAGTTTACGGGCCAAAAGACTATATGACCATATGAAATTATTCGACCCATTTCTACTTGACACAATTCACTACCAATTGACTAGCAAACCTAAGGCGTTTATTACCCAAATTCCGGGGCTTGTTATCACCGGCACTTCATTACGAAACCTATGGCTTTGTGCTCTTGTGACCATTTTCGCCATTTCTATTTATTTACAATATTATCATTACAATATGACATTATTTGACCCGTTTGGTTCATCTACGGAATTCCTCCATTTTGGTGACTACCAAACGACTACAAACCAATTCTTAACATACGGATTAAGTAATGGACAAGGTTGTTACCATCAACACAACTTTTACATCAACGACGCATAGTTTAACAACAATTCATCAAATGTAACGGGTCAAGTTACATACCTTCAAAGTAGGCCTTTCAAACGTGGTTCGCCACCCGCTTGTCCGCTTGACGCTCCTGCGCCCGTTCCTATAGAGTTCATTTATGATATGTTTAGAACTCTCTTTAAATCATAATTCGCATAATACACCGAAACATCTTAATTATGCGTTTAAACTTGTAATTTCAGTTTTAAGCCTTCTTAGAGGCATTTCAACAAACACTTTAAGGGCAGATTTTTACATGATTAAACATCAAATCTCTAGTTTATCACTTAGCCCTAATTTCACATCATTCAACCATTTTACATGATTGTTAACTTCTAAATTTATGAAATCACTTCAAAATTGTCAAATTACACTAGATCAACACTCTATTTCCTAGTGTTCATCAAATTACACATAACCCACTAATCACCTACAATGGTGTTCATAGGTTTCCCTAAAATTTCACATGATTTCAACTTGTATTTGTCTAGGGTTTGTCCCTATACACTATAGTTGTTCCTAAATCATCATAATACACACATGCAACCCTAATTTCAGATTTTCCCAATTTCATGAGAATTTCAAGTTGAGAGTTTTCCTTAAATTTTACATACCTTGGAATCCTCTTGCGATGAGGATCAATAATCTATGCTTTAATTTTGATTTCTGATTTGATTGAGCCTTCAATTTGAGAGTTTTAGTGATTTTTAGGTTCTTGAGAGTGGGGAGTCGCCCCTGCCTTCTCCTGTACGACCAGACATCCTCAAATGGGTGTTTGGTTTTGATTTTTATTAAAATTAATAACATAGTTTCAATTTCTTACAACTTAGGCCCTTCCACTATGTTCAACTTATAGTTTAGTTGCTTTTAACCCTATCATAAGCTATTTCTAGACTTGTAACTAACTAGGTTAAAATTCCTAGTTAGTAAATTCTCATTTATTTATACTTTTTAATTCTAATATAAAGTTTTATATTTTCGGGGTGTTACACCAGAACACGTAACTCGAGTCGCGATTGCGATAGCGATAAGCGATAAATCGATTAAACATGCGAATAGACATCGATTATTAATAGATACTCCACATAATACAACTAAAGCGATTGAATAGATAGATTCGATTACAAGTCAAAGAAATCAAAACAGTAGTTGAGCAAGGAGTGACAGATCGCAATTAGCAATCTTTTCTTCCTTTGACTTCAATCTTGACTTTGACTTTGACTTTCGAAACACGGGGTGTTACATCTCCCGCTGACGGGATTAGCATTGTTGTCGTCGCGCCTAATTTGCGTTTTAAAATAAAACCTTGACTCGAAAGTCGTATGTGATGTGCTTTGACAAAATGCATTATTTATAAAACTTTGATTTTTGCCCCCGAGTCAAAATATACCTTTTCATAGATGTCATGGACAAGAAACGTACCGGTGATCACATCGGGAATTATTGTTGCCTCCTGTGTTGTAAGTACGAATGTTCATGTGTTCTTCTTAGCTTCGTCTGACGCTTTTGCCTTGTCGTATGGTGCCTTTGTCAGTTTTGGGCAATATGGACGAATGTGGCCTGATTCTTCGCAGATAAAACAAACTGAGTTTTTCTTCCTGCATTCTTCCTCCTTATAGACAAGTGTTTTGCAGTGATTACAGTAGGCTTTCTTGTTAAAATAGCATTTTCTTGAATGCTTCTTATTACAATTTCTACAGAAAGATTTTGCAATTGACTATCCAATTCATTTTCTCTTATAGGAATTATCAGAACGAAATTCTTTATAAGAACAACCATATGTTGTGGCTTTCTTTTGTTTGGGAAATGGAGTTTTGACAAGAATATCATTGTCTTCATTTATACTATGGCTAGGTTTGAAGTGATGAGTATGCTTACAGCTTATAGTAATATTATTGTTTATAGGCATAGAAATTTTAATAGCTTTAATAATCGAGGGTTTGGCATTAGCTATTCCTTGAGCTATTATATTTTTTCTATAGCACTTTTATCCAAAGAATTTATGTTGCTAACGTGAATTTCTTGATTACGTGATACTTCATTCGACATCTGAATTTTCAAACATTTTCAGGTATATATTAATATCATAGAATAATTAAAACGAAACAATTATTCAGACACATTTTGTTGATCATATTTTATCAATACAAACTATAATCATACATGTCAGTATTTTAGTTTTTAATATGCATCGATATATATATATATATATATATATATATATATAGTGGAGAGTTCAAATGAGAAGAAACTTTTTGAAAGAAGAAAAAGAAAGAAATTTCAACCAATAAAAATGATTTATTTTACTTCATTTAATATAAGTATTTAATGTTACTATAAGGGTAATATGGTAAACCTACAAAGATCATTAATTAATAGTATTCCTCTTTAATAGTTTACTACATTAAAATTTGTAACTTATCTTCAAAATATATATATTTTTTTTTTAAAATAAAATAAAATAATTCAGAGTGTAGGATAAATTACAATGTGTATATGATAAATTAATTGTTGTGTAGGATAAATTTCAACATGTGTAGGGTAAATTTCGAAAGGTGTAGGGTAACTTTTGATGTGTGTAGTCAAAAAAACATTAGTGTGAAGGATGATAGTTTTTATGACTAATTAATTAGTCAAAGATAATAATAAATGAGATAAGTGAAAAAGTATTTAATATTTTACAATTTTACCCTTTGTTCTTTTTCTTCTTAATTAAATTTTCTTCTCAAATGAACCTTCCCCTATATATATATATATATATATATATATATATATATATATATATATATATATATATATATATATATGTGTGTGTGTGTGTGTGTGTGTGTGTGTATGTCTTATATTATACATTATTTAAAATATAAGGAAAGTATATGTATATATATATATATATATATATTCGGTTTATCTTGTCTTTAGAATTGCAGTTCCCTCTCGTCGTATCTCCAGATGAGCTTTTCTCCTATAACACGGACTAGGTGTCCTGCTGACAACAGCTCCTCTCCATATTGCCTTAACTCAGCTATATTCTTGGAGCTCATGGCTGGATAGGCATTCCGGATGTATGGTGGAAATTGTGGTTGTGGCTGGAGATAAGGGTCTTGTATGAGGTTCTGAAATTCCCAGTCATTGGCCCACCATTGTTCCACTGGATTTTTTGCCGGTGCATGTATCCTTGGGATTTCCTCTGGGTTAAATGCGGGTATTGGTTGAGGAATCATTTGTATAGGTTCTGGGTAAACGTGTAGGTTTGGGTTTGTTTCTTCGGCTACAGGTTGAAACATATCACATTTTGCTAATCTACGGTCGAGTTCTTCCCACGGTCGTTTGGTTAATGGGATTTGAGTCGTTCCTTCATATAAGGTTATAGTAGCTACTGTGTTTCTCTTTTCTCTTTATTGAACCATCCTTTATTCTTTGGTGGTATAGGTATAGTAGAATTGGCTTTAAAAATGAAAGATCCTTCCGCATCCTTTTCATATCCTGATATGGCTCCGGATGGTCCTTCGTTCATCTCCGAATCAGACATATGTTAGAAAGTATCAGACACATTTTTGTCACTCATACTGTGGACTTAGAAATGGTCGAAATAATGTAAAAATATTCCACATATATATGATTTTTATATTTACAGAATAACACATAAATTATTCTATATTAATTTCTTAACATTAATGTTTAAGTTTAGGTATTAAAAGAACACCTAAATAGCTTAAACCAGTTGCTCTGATACCACTTTCTGTCACACCCCCGACCCCACCCTAGGAGCGGGAGCCATGAACCAAGCAAGTGGTACCGGTGTTTATAAATATGCAGCGGAAAATTTTGCATCAGGATCGTAATTAGGAAATAAATTCAGAGTTTGTAAAACACCAAACTTTTAATATTAAACAAATGGGCTAAAATCCATATTCAATTCAAATGTTTTATAGGGATAAACCCTAATTGATAAAATACAATTTTTTTTCTTTTATTCAGGTAATCATAGCCACTTTATTTAAGCCTTCAGTGCTCCATAGCGGGCTTCTATTACATTCACAATAAGTTACCTGAAAACGCGTTCGAAAAGATTTTATAAGCGAAAAATACTAGTGAGTTCATTCTATTTTATAAAAAGACACATTGTTATAATTTTAAAGTATCAATGGAAATTACATTGTTTATATCTACAAAAAAACTCAATCAGTATTTGTCACACGGTGGCGGGTCCGTTGTGACGGTGGTCATATCACTCATTGGCTAACTTTCGTACAATAGTGAAGTTTATCAAGTAATGTATACAAAACCCCACACACCGGCAGTAATTGTAGAATACAAAGACTTAATCACTGTAAGTATAACTGAAAACATTTAGGGTTTTGTAAAGCAATTTGATAAAAAGAAAGAATGACTCACAATAATGTGAGAAAAAGAAGAATGACTAACTTTGTAGACTTAGGGTTTAACTAAAACCTCCTGGTAATATTTCCTAGTATAATTCCTGAGTTCCTAATAAAATATACAATGCACACATGTTAGTGTAATAACCCAACTTAACTTTATTGATACATCACGAGATCAAAACCCCAACGTAGTTAACAAAGTGTAGCCTTATACAGGCAGCACCTTGACATCCGTTGCTGGGTTAAGGATCGATCGGACAGGATATCGAATTAGTGATCAGGGGTTAAAACACTTACAACAGAGCAGAGTTTTGCAGGGTTTAGGGGTGAATTATCAAAGAAACGGAGAAAGAAGCAGAGAGTTTCATCAAAATTCGAGCGAAACTGTGTGAAAACTTCAGTCCCAAGGCCCTGCATTTAAAGCCCAATTGGATTGGCCCCGCGCGTCGCGCACGGGTGTGCTGTTTCTTCCGCGTGTTGCGGGGGACAACCTCCTAGCCTAGGGCAGCCTTGTTGTAATTATAGCCTTGCATGTCATTCTTATCCCGAATTACACGTCCTAGATAACTCTAACGTGTCGCGAAAGGTTTAGGGGATCCCCCCCCCATGTGCCTCCGGGGGTCCCTGTTTCTAGTTTTTCACTTCAGGTCCTGCCGTACATGTTTGGGGTCTCTATTAGGGTTCCTTATAAGGTGTTTTTGAGCGTTGTTACACAGGATGCCCGTGTGATGCGACGGGATTGATACATTGCATTGCGATACTCATTTTTGGTAGTTTCCTTGCTTATATAATATTTATTGTACTATCATTGTGATAGATATACATCAAAAGCGAAGTATTCAGGTAATCCATTTCATTGTGTTGTGCATGGTTCAGTCAGTTAAGTTATTATCCTCAACCTGTCACACCCCCCACCCAAAATACCACTTGCGGAAACCCTGCTAGGCGTGTGACGTACCAGGATCTAGCCACCAATTACATTGAACCCATAACAAGATTTCAAATAAAGTCGCCATTGGTTACTGAAAATGGTTCAATCACAAGTTTAATAAAATTCAACAAGACCAGCGGAAGCAATACTTAAACCATTGTTTAAATGTCTCAAAACCAAATGTATGTAAAAACAGTAAGTCTATCAAGCGTATCCAAATAGTGCGACCCATGACCACTCCAGCTAATCCAGACAGCAAGTTCCATATCCAAGAATCTAACGACCTGTGAGCATGCGACAAGTGTATCAGACAACGCTGGTGAGTTCATAGTTTTACGAAAACGTTATTTGCTAAGTGTTTAGTTCAGTTTATTGATCATGTTGATAATAACTCAAGTACCATACAAGATGGCTTCAGATTGTTTTGCATGTCCCCAATGCCCCCTATCTAAGCATTGGTCATGATTAAGGTCATTAGTTCACGCCTGTCCTCTCAGGTACGGTGTGAGGTTGCCAAGCCTAATAGCGCTATCAACTAATACCCCGTTACCTCTGAGGTAACTATTCGGTAGAAGATGGGACTTAAGGTGATAGGAAATGAGTGTATTATCTAACATCCCAGTTTTTACCCAAAAGACTTATTCCTCTCAGGAATACCCATTTGATTGTCCCACCCACCGGGATGCATGCTCAAGAGAAATGAACTCACCTTAGATTTGCTCGGTATATTAAGTTACCCATTCCAGTTAGTCAATCAAACCCTACCGTGGTTACCAACGAAATCAGTTTCATAATCAATTAAGTCACGTATTTTTGCAGTTTGCATTCTTCGCAAAGATCATCCAGTAACACATAGCAAATAGTCAATCGCATACAAATCCACATCTCATGTGTAGGACGAAAAATAACATTTAACAAGTGAGTTTGCTACTCACACAATTCAAATCAGATTTCTCATTCTTAACTAGCATTATTATCATGCAACACATGGAATTTATAAACACCAATATTCATTATCATATATATCATAATCTGTTTCAGTGTTCTGTCCAATAACTCTTTTGCAGCATCTCCACGAAGAACCAGTTCTTCGTGGGAATGTCTCCATGGCAAAGAACCCCATGGCGAAGAACCCCAATGGCGAAGAACTATTCTTCGTTGATGTGTGTAAAATGCAACATATAAATTACATCAAATGAGGCATAAAACTAACCCCTTTTTAGTACTAATGTTGGAAAAAGTGTGCTTTTGTCTTCCTTTTGTATTTTCAGGATTAAATGAGCGTAAATGAACAAAAGAAGCAAAAATGCAGCTAAATCTAACATAAATACAAGAGATCAGAAGGTTGAACACGCCCCGTGCCCAGTGGACACGGGGCATGCTCAAGTGTCTGCAGAAAAGACAAAGTTATAGAAGCTTCTATTACCCAACACGGGGGCGTGCCTAGCTCAACACGGCCGTGGTCAACGCTAAGATTCACATAATCCAAGCAAATCTTGATAATACAGATACACTTCTGCACACGGGGCCGTGCCCAGGGGACACGGGGGCGTGGTCAACTAATGCAGACAAACTGCATTTAATGAAGAAAGAGAAAGTGGATGGACACGGGGTCGTGCCCAGTGGACACGGGGTCGTGTCCGGGCTTCTGTGCAGGCTATAAATAGAGGTGCTTGGTTCATTTCAAAGGCATCCCTTGATAAACCACCTCTCTCCCACTTCACCCATACTCCACCACCATCACAACACCCTCATCCACCACCATCATCCATCATCCATCATAGAGTGTGTGTAGTAGTCTCGGGATCCAAGATTGATAGTAAGAGTTCTTGATAATCAAAGGCCATGTTTGCCTAAGTCTCTTACATCACTTGGTGAAGACAAGCATTTAGTATAGTACTTTTTTTTAATCTTTTCGCACTTTTTATTTGGTTTTGTATTAATGACTTTAATAACTAGTTTCTTATGTTGAAGGTGAAACTTCCTTATCATTTGTCCGTGGTGTCTTGGCGTTATTTTAGTGTCTATATAAAATAAAAGATTTACACCATTCATATCTCTACGGTCTATATAGAGATATGTTGGCTACCTGGTCGGGGGTTAAGGGAATGGTTTGGTAAGGTTCTTGCCTTGTTCAGTGTATAGATCCTGCAAGGACCTGGGTCAAGCTTACTAGGACCTCCTTCAATACCCACTGGTATTGGATGGCGGGGGTGCGAATGGCTTGATCCCCTCATATGTAAACTACTATTAATACATTAACCCGGCTACTTGGGATTGTATCCCTGCTGACTCAAACCACTTAGCTGATGGTAACGTCACCTTCAAAAGAGGGGCCTACCACATTACGCATTAATAACTTAATTAATTATCTTTCAATAATCCAACCCTTTAGGATTGTATCATTGTTGACTCAAACTACTGGGTTGAGGGTAACGTCACCTTCAAAAGAGGGGCCTACTACTATAACTAAGATAATCTCTTAAAAAGTGCAAAAGTGCGGAAAACATCAAAGGTTACACTAAAGGCGAGTCGGATCCAAGTGATTCATCTTGTCTATCTGTTTTTTTTTATTTTATTTTTATTTTCAGCATTTTTTAATTTTTATTTTTCATGTTAAACCTTTTTCTAAATTTTTTATTTGATTAGACGTTGAGGATAAACCGGTACTAAAATCTCTTGTGTCCTTGGACGACCTCGGTATCTTACCAATGCTATACTACGCTCACGATGGGTGCACTTGCCCATATGTGTGTTTAGTGTTAGTAAAATATCGAGTTTTATAAATTTAAAACTTGACAAAAGTGTTAAAAAGGGCTTAAAATATACATAAAAATATATAACGCTACACACGCATCATTCGTCAAGAACCACTCTACTAAGAACCAGGTTCTTCGTCAATTTCATTCTTCGTGGGGGGAGTCTTTCGTCGCCGTCCTAAACAGACAGTTACAATTTCTTTATTTCAGCCGTAGCATATGCTAACCAGTTTGACAGTTTTCGAATTGGATCAAACAACACTTTTTAACCATGAACATGTACCCTAATTATGAACAATCATCAATCATTCAAAACATAACAGTTCTCATTCAATCATACAAACCATACTAAACGATCATTGACCCTAATCATCCTATGACCACACACAATCTGATTATTAGTTTATCATGATATAAGTTCATCAGTCAGAATCATCAAACCACAATCATGAACATAAACGCATACAATTCATCGAAACCCCTTCATCATGCAAGTTCTAGATTTACAATCCTATTAATGGAACCCTAATCTCACATAGTATCACAACATCAGGATTTTAATAACGGACAAGGATGAACACTAACCGTGATACCGAAGTGATTAGCTTAATCGAGATGGAAGGATTTCGAGACCCAATACTGCCGTCGCTCAAAGGATAGGAAGAGAGAACTTTAGGGTTTGTGTTTACGGTTACAGGGTATAAGAGATTATATAATTAAAGTAATAGTCCGGCCCATTCTGGGCCACGAACAAACCTGGGCCGAGGGCCCTTTTTGGCGAAAGACCTCTTGGCGAAGAACCCTCCTTCGCCAGAGATTGATTGTGACGAAGAACCCTTCTTCGTCGAGGAGTGGTTGTGACGAAGAACTGTAGTTCTTTGTCATTCTTCGTCGGCTTGGGTTCTTCGTAACTCAAGTATGTTGCACAAAGTTAAATATAAACATGTTAAGTCTAACCCTTAAACAACTCCTAAGTTTTCATGCAACATTCAAACATGACAATACTTTAATCATTCAAACACAATGCACATAATACAACATAAAACAGGATTGTGAAACAAGCGATGCGTAGAGGAAAGACCTTGAAATCTCGAGTTGTCACATCATCCCCAACTTGAAAGAAATTTTGTTCCGAAATTTGAAAAGTAACCCAAAGTGACGGAGTGCAAGATCAGGATGACTGCGGATTTTCCTCGGGCGCCACATCATCCCCAACTTGAAAGGGAATTTTGTCCTGAAATTCACCAGTTGCATCAGGCTTAGATTGGTCAGTTGGGAAAAGTTGAGGATACTTGAGCTTCATCTGATCCTTGCGTTCCCACGTGAATTCCAGTCCACGCCTTGAGTTCCAACAAACTCTAACGATCGGGATTCGGCTATGCTTACGGACCTTGACTTCCCGATCCATAATTTCGATGGGTTCTTCGACAAACTGCAATTTGTCATTGATTTTCAGCTCTTGAAGTGGTACCACAAGTGTTTCATCAGACAAAAACTTCTTTAGTTGCGAAACATGGAAGACATCATGAACGTTACCCAACTCAGCAGGTAACTCGAGCTTATAGGCCACTTTACCAATTCGTTCCAGAATTTTGAATGGCCCGACATAACGGGGGTTAAGCTTGTCGCGTTTCCCAAAACGTACCACACCTTTCCAGGGTGAGACCTTCAACATAATGTGATCGCCTACAGCAAACTCCAAGGGTTTCCTACGCTTGTCGGTGTAGCTTTTCTAACGGTCGCGCGCTGCCGCCATACGATTTCTGATCTGAACAATCTTTTCTGAAGTTTCAAGTACAAGTTCCGAACCTGTGATCTGGCTGTCACCCACCTCAGCCCAACAGAGAGGAGAACGACATTTTCGTCCGTACAATGCTTAGAACGGGGCTGCCTGGATGCTAGAATGGTAATTGTTGTTATAAGAAAACTCTATCAAAGGCAAGTGTTTCTCCCAACCCTTACCAAAATCAATCACACATGTTCGTAGCATGTCTTCAAGTGTCTGGATGGTTCGTTCACTTTGACCATCCGTCTGTGGGTGATAAGCAGTACTCATGTTGAGACGAGAGCCGAATGATTTATGCATTGACTGCCACAAATCAGATATGAAACGTGGGTCGTGATCAGAAATAATTAAGGTTGGCACCCCGTGCCGAGAAACCACCTCCTTTAGATAAACAGCGGTAAGTTGTGAGAACTTATCAGTTTCCTTGAGTGCTAGGAAGTGTGCTGACTTCGTGAGACGGTCAACGATCACCCAGATGGTATCGTTTCCATTTTCAGTTCTTGGCAAACCAGTGACGAAATCTATAGCAATGTGTTCCCATTTCCACAAGGGTATTTCTGGTTGCTGAAGCAGGCTAGAGGGTTTCTGATACTCCACCTTGACTTTCGCACAAGTCAAACATTTACTCACATACGTCGCGATGTGGGCTTTCATCTTCGGCCACCAATATAAGACTTTGAGGTCCTGATACATCTTATCCAAACCCGGGTGAACAGAGTATCGAGACTTGTGCGCTTCGTCCATCACAAGCTCTCTAAGGTTACCATACAAAGGAACCCATATCTGTTCCATAAAGTAATAAATGTCGTTAGATCTTTCTATGAGTCGTTTCTCCATGCCCCGCAAATATTCAGCTTCCAAGTTTTCTTCCTTCAACGCTTCAATCTGAGCTGAACGGATCTGATCAGGTAAATTAGAGTGGATAGTGAGCTGCAGAGCGCGGATGAGCTTGGGTTTTGTTTCCTTTCGACTAAGGGCATTAGCTACAACGTTAGCTTTACCTGGATGGTACTTGATTGCACAATCGTAGTCGTTTAAGAGTTCTACCCAGCGACGCTGTCGCATATTCAATTCCTTCTGGTCAAAGATGTGCTGAAGGCTCTTGTGGTCGGTATAGATAGTGCATTTAGTACCGTACATGTAATGCCTCCAGATTTTTAACACAAAGACCACGACCCCTAACTCCAAGTCGTGAATCGTGTAATTCTTCTCGTGAACCTTCAACTGTTGAGAAGCATACGCTATCACCTTCTCGCGTTGCATTAGCACACAACCGAGACCCTGAATAGAAGCATCACAATACACCACAAAATCCTTGGTACCTTCAGGTAAAGACAAGATCGGTGCACTGCAGAGTTTTTGTTTCAAGAGTTGGAAAGCATCCTCCTGCTTCATTTCCCAGGAATATACAACGCCTTTCTGTGTTAATGCGGTAAGAGGTTGAGCGATCTTCGAGAAATCTTTAATAAATATGCGATAGTACCCAGCGAGACCGAGAAATTATCGCACCTCCAAAAGATTCTTCGGTGCCGCCCAATTTCTGATGGCATCAATCTTAGCAGGATCCACGTGTATCCCCATTTCATTAAAAATATGGCCAAGGAAGTGTACTTCTGGAATCCAGAAATCACACTTAGAGAATTTCGCGTAGAGTTGCTCCCTCCTCAGGAGTTCCAAGATAAGACGCAAGTGTCGATCGTGGTCCTCCTTGCTCTTAGAATAGATCAAAATGCCATTGATAAAGACAATGACGAAGTCGTCAAGATACGGTTTGCACACATGATTCATGAGGTCCATGAAAACCGCTGGTGCGTTTGTCAACCCGAATGGCATAACCAGAAACTCATAATGGCCATACCGCGTTCGAAAAGCTGTTTTTGGCACATCCTCCTCTCGGACTCTCATCTGATGATAGCCCGATCTTAAGTCGATCTTCGAGTAAAAACTTGACCCTTGCAACTGGTCAAATAGGTCGTCGAATACGTGGTAAAGGATAACGGTTCTTGATGGTCACCTTGTTGAGTTCACGGTAATCTATACACATGCGAAAGGACCCGTCTTTCTTCTTCACAAACAAAACTGGGGCTCCCCAAGGCGAAGAACTGGATCGGATAAAACCTCTATCCAACAGTTCTTGGAGTTGATTTGACAGCTCTTGCAACTCTCCTGGTGCAAGACGATAAGGAGCATGAGCAATCGGGGCTGCTCCTGGTGTAAGGTCAATTTGAAACTCCACCTGACGGTGTGGAGGTAAACCAGGAAGTTCTTCAGGAAATACATCAGGAAATTCATGGACAACAGGCAGATCCTCTATTTTCTTTTCTCCAGGCTGATTGTCAGTAACTAGTGCTAAAATAGACACTTCTGGGCTTTCATGGCTGAGATGATGCCGACCATTGCACCACTACGATGACCTTGAACTGACAGAGATTCTCCACTGGGGAGAGGGATACGTACGATTTTCTCCTTACAAAGGATTCCGCTTGATGCTTAGACATCTAATCCATCCCTACGACTACATTGAAGCTTCCAAGAGTAACGGGAAGTAGGTCAATGTCGAACACTTGACTCATAAGATCGAGTTTACACCCAAAAAGAACATGTGAAGCTTCAATCGATTTGCCATCAGCTAATTCTACTACGTGTTTGTCTACAAGAGGTGTAGGAGTCAACCCTAACTGACGACTGAACCCCAAAGACACATAACTCCAATCGGCACCAGAGTCGAATAAAACAGAAGCAAATAGATTGTTCACAGAAAACATACCAGTCACCACGTTGCCATCATTCCTAGCTTCCCCCGCACCGATAGTGAACACTCTTCCATGCGCACCGTTCCCACCATTGTTCCCGTAGTTGTTATTCCCAGTGTTGTTGTTATTATTACCAGCATTCTGATTCAGCTGAGGGAAATCCCGCCTAAAATGACCCTCATCCCCACACTGAAAACAACCCTTGCGATTTCCCTGGTTCTGCTGAGGCTGCTGTCTTTCTTGCTGTTGCGGCTGCCGCTGTGGGGTTTGCTGTTGTTGCTATTGTGACAACCCGCACAAAACCAGGTATCCGTACAACTTAATTACTGATTAATTACTGCTTAATTACTGTGCTTGATTGAAACTAGCTGATAAACTGCTACCTGCATACTGATACATGCACTTACTTGCATCATACTTTAATTGCTGTCACTACATTGATTACATACTGAACCCTAGTGACAAACATGATGCACAAACAGCACAGTAGCACTAAACGGATACACAGTGAACATGCTGATATAACCAGCATCAGGCAAATACTGCCTCAAGGCCTGTTAAGAGCCTCATATATTTTGACTACACTGGTAGTGAGTGTAGGATATAAGGGTTGTGTTACCGCGTCTCTAGGGGATAAGATACACTGTTTCGGATGTGCCAGAACGTACTGTAAGTACCAAACACAGCACTTTAACAATTTAACCAGCTTCTAGCTGACTGGTAAAGTGCCAGAAATGAGAAAATATTACTAGACACTTTCTAAAGTGTCGGGAAAACAAATTGTGTCACTAAAATGTAATAACGACACTTTAAAGTCTTTTGTAACACTTTAACGGATTACTATCCAACCGGACACCCGGACTTTACCCGGAACATGGAAACATTACTATTTTTATTATTACTCTTTTTCTGAGCCAGTTAGGGTCCCTGATTACTCTAACACCCGTCATAACGCACTTTATATTACTAATGAGGTTAACACTTAACCTAACTTATTTAACCTAAACTAATCACTAACTATCCAATTAAAATCGAACTAGATACCCCCCCCCCCTTGCTCTCGTAACCGGCCCCTCTAACTAGGGGACACACTAGTACCTTGTAATCTTGCCAAGATCTTGTGTTGCCTAATATCAATGGGACACATTACCCATTGGGTAATACCATCTTAACTTCCTATAAATACCAACACTAATCTAGAGCTTATCACACTTAACTAATCACCACAACTCACTCTCTCTCTTGCTCCTTGTGGCTCACGGCCGAACACCACCCTCACCACCATCATACCTTCGGCTCTTGTCTTCACAATTCCAAGATCATTCAAACATCACAAGACACGTATAAGGAACTTTGGTGCACTCGGAACACGAAGGACCTCAACCGTTGGCTTTTATCCACGCGTTTTTTGCCAAAGATCTTCCCTAGCCTTGAGCTAGAGGTATATCACTTAAAACTTGTTTTTACACATATCTAAAGTGGATAAAAGGATTATTGTCGGTTGAATCTCGTTATATTAAAAGATGATGCGTTAAAGTCTAGTAAAATCATAAAAATGGTGGTTAATAGCATATAACTTGTGTAAAAGTCGTAGGACTTGAAATTTGTGCTTATTGTGACCCGATCTATAATGTGGTAACTCGAATCTTCGTTTAACCCGACTTTGTAAAATCATGTATCATCACATAAGCTTGTTTTTGAAAGATACAAGGGTTAAAGGCGAAACACTACCACATTTTAGAGACATGAACTTGTGTGAAATATTATACTTGTGTAAAAGTATTTTAACCGGTAAAATGGTGTTTAAAACTAGCGGATCTACGTATCCGCAAGTGGTATTTTTGAAAGACCACACTTTAAAGAAATCATGTTTTTCTAAAAGATGGATCTTGCACTAATAAATATGATTTCATAAACCACAAGTGTATAGACACTTGTAAAATAAAGAGATCCGACAAAGAAGTGTATTTGTCACTTGTTACTAGAAGTTGTAAAGACGGTTTTCTCTAAACACGAGGTTTTTACAAGATTAAAGTACTTTATATAGAGATCTACATATATAAAGGTGATTTACATTAAAGATGCGGAAAAACTGCAAGTTCATGCGATTATGCGAATTTACATATTTATTAACTAGTTTGATGTGTCGGAAATTGTTTGATTGAATAAAGAAGTTGTTGATTGAATTGTTTAAAAGAAAATGATACGCTTGAAAGCGTGGCCACCTCCAGTTACAGAGAAAACTCTGGCGAAATTTTCTAAAAACCTAACACTTAGACTTTATACACAACAAGTGTTAGAACTATTTTTGAACATACTTTCGAAACATAAATTTCGCCAACACTATATTTTACTAAATATTCGGAGGTGGGATTTTCACAAAGATTAACGTGATAAGTATACTTGTCACAACACTGTTTATGATTATTTTGTGAAAACACATAAATATTATTTTAGGGTAAAAAAAAAATAATATTTACAAGCGTTAATGATTCCAAAACTTTGCGAACGCTTCCACAAACATATAAGTTACACCGGCAATTACATTACCACAAGATTGACAAAACGTAACTTACGCACATGTATTGTATCCCCCATCCTTGGGAAGAAGTATAACTACCAAGTGTACGGCACATAAACACGAAATAGTTGTCTAACTATTTCCCAAAGACATAAACTATAAAGCTAAGGCACGGCCGTCCGTCTAATAGAATTAGCACTTGTAGGTCGTTGCACAGCTTACTGTATTGGAGACACTTGGTAGAGACGCGCATTCACTGTGAGTTCATGTCCCCCTTTTTTCTAACTGTTTTCAGTTTTCTTAACTGCGGGGGTGAAATACATGTTACATTGTTTACAAGTACTACTATACACGGTATGATTTACGTAAGGAGGTTTAGATCAAGTGAATGGGTAGTTAGAACACCGAGGGACTTAAGCGGTAGATCTATTTGGGTGTAGCGAGCCCAGCTTCAGGCCAAACGGACCTCTCGGAGGCTAACCACAACGGACCTGGAGTGACTTGGTTGCCCAACGCAAAAATCAGCTAGGGTTGTGTCTACTTACTTGCATTTCACAACATGCTAATGGCCTTGCAAACCATTGGTGATCACAAGTCCTCTTACACTGCTACATACCAGGAAACTTTTATACTTCCAAGTGTTTTTACTTACTCACTTGCACATGAACTCGCTCAACATTATTGTTGATTTTTCAACTCACATGTATTTCAGGAAATTAAACGGATCTGGCACGGTATGGAACGTTTTCCGCTGCACTTGTCATGGAGTCATCAGGGTTTAGGGGATGTGTCTCTTTCCTGGACAAGACACAGTCCCTAAATCACGTTTATGTTTATGTTATAAGTTGTTATGTCTTTTGAACAAGGTTATTGTCGTTGGAGTATGTTCTCGTCAAACAATGGTATTGTATGTTATTTTCAAACTTAATGGATGACTTGCATGGTTTTTAAATTCATATAGCTTGTTATGGTTAAGCTATGGTATTAAGAAGTCACACCAAAAATTAACCACGCTTCCGCAAAGCCAGGGTGTGACAGCTTGGTATCAGAGCTCTGATCATAGCGAACTAGGATTCTGTCTCGAGTCTAGACTATGATCACTAGGGCTCTCACGAAAACATTTTTCTGCATACCACTTAAGTCCAGATCCACGCTTTTACAAACAAATGTTGAGCACATTTTATTAATTATAAGTTCAGCTTGGAGGGCTGAGGATCGATCTGGAGGATCGAGATGGTCAAGGTAGTTGAGCACGTTGGTTTGTTATAGGATCGGTCTGGAGGATCGAGGCTTGGTCTAGGTGACCAAGATAGTGGGCTAGCAAGGCTAGGAAGGAAAGGTTCAGCCTGGAGGGCTAAGGATCGATCTGGAGGATCGAGGTTTGGTTTAAGTAAAGGATAGAGCAGTCTGGTAGACTGGATGGTATTGGCTAGTAAGACTAGGAGGATTATGTGATGCCTTACTTGATGACTTATGTGATTACTTGATTTATGATTGACTATTTGTGCATGTTTGTGTATATGTTACAGACACATGGATCCGGCTGATTCAGGTGGTTCAGACATCACCGACCCCAGGCGTATTGTATCGGATGACCTGGAGTCGTCAGAGCATGAGGTTTATACGTCAGACTTCACCAGCACGGATGATGACGACTTTCAGCCATTCGCCTTACCCGACGGCGTTGATGAGCTCCCAGTTGATCTTCCAGCAGGGGATCTACCCTTGGCACTGATCCCTGCTCCCATACCGCTGGCTGCGTACCCAGCTTATGATTTACCCATCGACGACGAGGAGGACGACGTCGATATGTTTGAGGAGGAGCCTTTGGAGGATGCTCAGGGCGAGGCCCTACCTGCTGTTGCTCCCTTACTGATCGCAGATGCTCCGGCTGCGGAGTCACCTGCACATTCCCCAGTCGCGGACTCCTTTGAGTCTGTGGCTTCTGTACCCACACATGCTCATAGTGCGCAGCACTTCTCCCATGGGTCCGATTCTGATCAGGCTTTTTCTGTTGCTTCCATGCCTGGACTTGTTTTTGACCATGACGTCGAGGAGGATTCAGATCCTATGTTCCCACCAGGATTTGATCCTGACCGTGATTTAGAGTATGTCCCGATGGACGAGTTGATGGAGGATCCAGCAGATCCTATTGACCTTTTTGATCCGATTGATCCCGATGATGATTTTGACATGGCATTTGATGATTTTGAGCCTGCCATTGCACCTGAGCAGGCAGCTGCCCTTGACCCTTTACCAGAGCATGACCCTGTGCATGCTGATGTACCTTTTGAGCCCATTGCTGATGATCACCACATAGATGTTCCTGTTGATCCCATTGGTCCTTTACCCATTGTTGCTGTACCAGTTGACCCCCCTTTCGAGCACTTGGTACCTGATCACCCTGTTGTAGCCCCTTTATTTGATCCCGTTCCCATAGAGCCCGGACATGCACCATTCGCGGCTCATATGGATCCACCGGACGAGTCTGCCCAGCATGGCTGGATACCGGCAGACGAGGACGTTCCCCCATTCCCTCCACAGATTCCTGTTGCACCACATGTTGACTTTTCGTTTCAGGTTCCTATGTTTACACCTCCAGCAGGGCCTGGAGAGGGCTCTTCAGCACACCCTGATGGGCATGTACCGATGCCCATGCCTTTCATGCCTCAGATTCCTTTTGTTCCACCTACTACTGCTCCTTTTGGGGTGGCACCCTTTGACCCCACACGTGAGCCACTGCTGTGGTCACCGTTTTCCCCTATGCCACCCACTGATCCATACCACAGGTTCCATGTGGGCCACACCATCGAGGATGTATTGATGTCATTTGTATACCAGCATGAGTCGCATGAGCAGCGACTACAGGAGTTGGAGAGCGCCCGTCTGCAGCCATGTCAGTGCCATGGCCGGGTACCCTCTCCGTTACAGCCGTTTCGACCATTACCCCCTGACTATGCTGCTCGTCTTACTACTTTGGAGCAGCAGATTGCTTCCATTATTCGCACACAGCAGGCGATGGAGGCGGACTGGTTACAGTTGCGCCGTTTGTTTTATACCCATTTTCCTCCTCCACCACCATCTACTTAGAGCTCATCGGTGCCACTTGGGTAGGCGAGGTGATAAGGCGGCGATTGCTTTTTGATTGCACAGCATTTTGGGGAAACTACGTTATGACTTGACTTTTGTTATGTACTTGATGTTGTATTGATACTGATGTAGTTTTTGACAGGGGTGATGTAGCCCCTAGTGATTGATGATTGTATGTATACACTTACGATGTGGTCTCATTTATATGGCAATCGCAGTTTTCTCACCATATTTTGATTCGCTTGACTGCTTGTTTATATTTTATGACATGAGATGTTGTGTGATTGATATTTGTGATGTGTGATAACATGAGATGTTGTGTGATTATACTATTACTACCGTTATATACGTACGCTATACTACGAACTGATTTACGTATTATAACATGAGAATTTTACTATGGCCTGACCAACTTAAACCATCTTTTAGAAGATGCCGCCAAAACGCCCTACGCCCATGCCAATGCCTACTAACGAGGCAGAGCTACAGCAAGTCATTGCAGCTGCCATAGCACAGTACGCAGCATCTCAGCCAGGAGGGAGCGGAAGTGTTAACCAAGGCAATAACAATCCACCTCACGGTAATACCACGCCATTCGAACCTACCATGAACTAGTTGGAGATTTTAGCGATGATGCTAATGCCAAACACATGTTTTAACATACGTGCAGGATGCACCTACAAGCAGTTCTTAGACTGCAAACCAGTTAACTTCAATGGCACAGGAGGTGCAGTTGCCTTTACCCGCTGGGCTGAGAAAACCGATTCTGTCTTACGCATGAGCAAGTGTGCAGAGGATCAGCAAGTCACATACATTTCAGGGCTGTTTCTAGATGGAGCCCTATCCTGGTGGAACCTACAAGTACAAACTCTAGGCGAAGCTGCCGCCTACGCCCTGACTTGGGCCGAATTGAAAGAACTGATGCGCAAAAAGTACTGTTCACGCGCAGAAATTCAAAGGTTGGAGACTGAATTTTGGCACTTAAAGATGGACGGTCCAAAGATTGCGGAATACGTCCAGAGGTTTCACGATTTATCTCAAGTGGTTCCTTACATGGTTACGCCTGAATACAAGCGAATCGAGCGCTTTATTTGGGGTTTGGCTCCCCAAATAATAAGCATGGTAACCTCCTCCAAACCAGCAACTATCACTGAAGCCATCGATTTGAGCGTGGCTCTCACCGAGGAGGCGATTCGTCTGAACAAGTTTGGTGATGTTAAGGCAAAAGAGAAAGAGACTCAGGTTGAGTCGTCTGGAAGTAACAAAAGAAAGTTTTCGAACTTCAAACAAAGTGTTAGTGGCGATGGTAAGAGAGGAGCACCAAGCACGCCAGCTCAGGGAGCAGCTGGCAGTGGAAGGGGAGGAAGAGGATATATGGGCACTCTGCCCAAGTGTAGTGCCTGCCAGCGTCACCATTCAGGTCAATGTAGGCTAAAAATATGCGAAGTATGTGGGAAACGTGGTCATTTGAAGGACACCTGTTGGGTTGGTACTGGCCGGGGAGGCCAGGGAGGATATGGAAATAGGAATGATAACCGTGGTGGAAACGGAAACCGCTCGCAAGGAAATTTTGGAGGTAACAGAAATCAAGGCAACAATGCTAACCAAGCGGGCGCAGTAAATCGTAATCAGGGAAATGATCAAGCTGGTGGTAATGGGCAGAGGCTCGGATGCTATAACTGCGGGGAAATCGGGCATTTTAAGAAGAACTGCCCAACGTTGAATCAAGCCCGTGGTAGAGTATTCCAACTCGAAGCTAGGGATGCACGCCAGGATCCAAATGTTGTTACGGGTACGTTCCCTATCAATCAGCGCTATGCATCTGTTTTATTTGATACTGGTGCCGACTATAGCTTCGTATCATTAGAATTTAAGAATATGCTTGGGTTAGCTGCAAATAAGTTAGACATTCCCTACTCGATCGAATTAGCTAATGGCAAGTTAGTTGAAGCCGACGAAGTAATCAGAGGCTGCGTGATAGAACTGGGAGAACGCGAGTTTACTTTGGATCTACTACCAGTCGAATTGGGAAGTTTCGACGTGGTGGTAGGAATGGATTGGTTATCCGAAAACAAGGCTGAGATAGTATGTCACGAGAAAGTTGTTCGTATCCCAACTGACGATGGTGAGACAATTGTGGTTCACGGAGAGAAGCGTGACACGCCGCTAAGATTTATCAGCTGCTTGAAAGCAAGGAAGTGTTTACAAAAAGGATGTGTTGCTTTCTTGGCACACATCGTGGATAAGAAGGCTGCCGAACCAAGGATCGAAGACATCCCTGTCGTAAGGGAGTATCCAGAAGTCTTCCCGGAAGACTTACCCGGACTGCCACCTCAGAGGCAAGTGGAGTTTCACATTGACTTAGTTCCAGGCGCCGCGCCTGTGGCTAAGGCACCATACAGACTTGCTCCGTCTGAGATGCAGGAATTGTCGACACAACTTCAAGAGTTGTTAGACAAAGGTTTTATCCGACCAAGCTTCTCGCCTTGGGGAGCTCCGGTCCTGTTTGTCAAGAAGAAGGACGGAAGTTTCCGCATGTGTATTGACTACAGAGAATTGAACAAGCTAACGATCAAGAACCGGTATCCTCTGCCAAGAATCGATGATCTGTTCGACCAACTTCAAGGTTCAAGCTGTTACTCTAAGATCGATCTTCGATCTGGATACCATCAACTAAGGATACAGGAGGAAAGTATCCCGAAAACAGCCTTCCGAACTCGTTACGGACACTACGAGTTCCTCGTTATGCCATTTGGTTTGACGAACGCGCCTGCGGTATTCATGGATCTAATGAATAGAGTTTGCAAGCCATACTTAGACAGGTTCGTGATTGTATTCATCGACGACATCCTGATTTACTCAAAGACAAAGGCTGAACACGAACAACATCTTAGAACCATATTGGAGCTGCTAAAGAAAGAACAGCTGTACGCCAAGTTCTCTAAGTGCGAGTTTTGGCTACGCGAAGTCCAGTTTCTTGGACATGTGGTTAATGGGGATGGAATTCATGTTGATCCCACAAAGATCGAGGCAATCAAGAATTGGGAAACGCCTACGACGCCAACCGAGATTCGACAATTCTTGGGTTTGGCTGGTTACTATAGAAGGTTCATCGAGGATTTCTCGAAAATCGCTCAACCGTTGACGCTCCTGACCCAGAAGGATAAGACGTTTGATTGGGGAATCAAACAGGAGGAAGCGTTCCAGATATTGAAGAATAAGCTTTGTAACGCGCCAATCTTAGCTCTACCAGAAGGTACTGACGATTTTGTGGTATACTGCGACGCATCGCGTCAGGGATTGGGTTGTGTGTTGATGCAACGCCAAAAGGTCATTGCTTACGCATCACGCCAACTGAAAGTGCACGAAAAGAACTATACCACACACGATTTAGAGCTTGGCGCAGTGGTTTTTGCACTAAAGATCTGGAGACACTACCTGTACGGTACGAAATGCACGATCTTCACAGATCACAAAAGTTTACAGCATATATTCAACCAGAAGGAGTTGAATATGAGGCAAAGACGATGGGTCGAATTATTGAATGATTACGACTGCGAGATCAAGTATCACCCGGGGAAGGCAAATGTAGTTGCCGATGCCCTAAGTCGTAAAGAAAGAATCAAGCCCATAAGGGTTAGGGCTTTGGAAATGATCATACGAACCGATCTTCCCTCGCGCATTCGTGCTGCACAAAAGGAAGCTCTCAAGGAGGGAAACCTTGAGGAAGAATATCTCCGTGGAATGGAGAAGCTTTTGGTACCAAACGAGGAAGGGACGTTATGTTTTGAGAAAAGGTTTTGGGTTCCTCTGTTTGGTGGATTAAGGGAAGTTATTTTCGACGAAGCGCACAAGTCACGGTACTCTATCCACCCTGGATCGGATAAGATGTACCAGGATCTTAAAGATTACTATTGGTGGCCTAGGATGAAAGGCGACGTTGCTGTCTACGTAAGCAAATGTTTAACGTGCGCTAAGGTCAAGGCAGAATACCAGAAGCCTTCGGGACTTCTGCAACAACCTGAGATTCCCAAATGGAAATGGGAACAAATCTCAATGGATTTTGTTACAAAACTGCCAAGAACGCCAAGAGGCCATGATATGATTTGGGTGATTGTTGACCGCCTAACAAAGTCCGCACATTTTCTGCCAATCAGGGAGAAAGACAGTACTAGTAAACTTGCGGAAATTTACATGAGAGAGATCGTAGCACGACATGGAGTACCACTCTCGATCATCTCTGATAGAGACGGGAGATTTGTGTCAAGAATATGGCAATCTTTCCAAGAATCTTTTGGCTCACAATTGAATCTGAGCACTGCATTCCATCCGCAAACTGATGGCCAGAGCGAGCGAACAATACAAACGTTGGAAGACATGCTGAGGGCATGTGTTATGGATTTAGGAGGTAGCTGGGATAAACACTTACCCTTGGTCGAATTTTCATATAACAACAGCTACCACACCAGTATTGGTGTCGCGCCATTTGAGGCCCTATACGGACGCAAGTGCCGATCACCACTATGTTGGTCTGACGCAGGTGATAGGCAGCTTGCTGGTCCCGAGATCGTCCAAGAGACGACAGACAAAATTTCGCAAATACTTAAACGCATCGAAGCCGCTCGCCACAGACAAAAGGCCTACGCGGATCCAAACCGGAAGCATGTGGACTTCCAAGTCGGAGAAATGGTGTTGTTAAAGGTTTCACCCTGGAAAGGGGTAGCACGCTTTGGAAAGCGTGGAAAGTTAAATCCGCGCTACATTGGTCCCTTTAGAATTTTAGAAAGAATTGGGACGGTAGCATACAAGTTGGACCTACCTGCTGAACTAAATGGTGTTCACGATACATTTCATGTATCCAATTTAAAGAAAAGTCCAACTCAAATTGACGTTGCCATTCCTATCGACGAGATACATATTGACGACACGCTCCACTTTGTTGAAGAACCTGTTGAGGTCACGGATTGGAAAGTTAACAAGACCCGCCGGAGCAGTGTCAAACTCGTCAAGGTTCGTTGGAATGCCAGACATGGTCCTGAATTCACATGGGAACGTGAGGACCGGATGAAAGAGAAATACCCCCACTTATTTCCCAAGAACCCTGCTTCTACAAGCAGAACTTAAATTTCGGGACGAAATTTATTTAACGGGGGGAGAATGTGACAACCCGCACAAAACCAGGTATCCGTACAACTTAATTACTGATTAATTACTGCTTAATTACTGTGCTTGATTGAAACTAGCTGATAAACTGCTACCTGCATACTGATACATGCACTTACTTGCATCATACTTTAATTGTTGTCACTACATTGATTACATACTGAACCCTAGTGACAAACATGATGCACAAACAGCACAGTAGCACTAAACGGATACACAGTGAACATGCTGATATAACCAGCATCAGGCAAATACTGCCTCAAGGCCTGTTAAGAGCCTCATATATTTTGACTACACTGGTAGTGAGTGTAGGATATAAGGGTTGTGTTACCGCGTCTCTAGGGGATAAGATACACTGTTTCGGATGTGCCAGAACGTACTGTAAGTACCAAACACAGCACTTTAACAATTTAACCAGCTTCTAGCTGACTGGTAAAGTGCCAGAAATGAGAAAATATTACTAGACACTTTCTAAAGTGTCGGGAAAACAAATTGTGTCACTAAAATGTAATAACGACACTTTAAAGTCTTTTGTAACACTTTAACGGATTACTATCCAACCGGACACCCGGACTTTACCCGGAACATGGAAACATTACTATTTTTATTATTACTCTTTTTCTGAGCCAGTTAGGGTCCCTGATTACTCTAACACCCGTCATAACGCACTTTATATTACTAATGAGGTTAACACTTAACCTAACTTATTTAACCTAAACTAATCACTAACTATCCAATTAAAATCGAACTAGATACCCCCCCCCCCTTGCTCTCGTAACCGGCCCCTCTAACTAGGGGACACACTAGTACCTTGTAATCTTGCCAAGATCTTGTGTTGCCTAATATCAATGGGACACATTACCCATTGGGTAATACCATCTTAACTTCCTATAAATACCAACACTAATCTAGAGCTTATCACACTTAACTAATCACCACAACTCACTCTCTCTCTTGCTCCTTGTGGCTCACGGCCGAACACCACCCTCACCACCATCATACCTTCGGCTCTTGTCTTCACAATTCCAAGATCATTCAAACATCACAAGACACGTATAAGGAACTTTGGTGCACTCGGAACACGAAGGACCTCAACCGTTGGCTTTTATCCACGCGTTTTTCGCCAAAGATCTTCCCTAGCCTTGAGCTAGAGGTATATCACTTAAAACTTGTTTTTACACATATCTAAAGTGGATAAAAGGATTATTGTCGGTTGAATCTCGTTATATTAAAAGATGATGCGTTAAAGTCTAGTAAAATCATAAAAATGGTGGTTAATAGCATATAACTTGTGTAAAAGTCGTAGGACTTGAAATTTGTGCTTATTGTGACCCGATCTATAATGTGGTAACTCGAATCTTCGTTTAACCCGACTTTGTAAAATCATGTATCATCACATAAGCTTGTTTTTGAAAGATACAAGGGTTAAAGGCGAAACACTACCACATTTTAGAGACATGAACTTGTGTGAAATATTATACTTGTGTAAAAGTATTTTAACCGGTAAAATGGTGTTTAAAACTAGCGGATCTACGTATCCGCAAGTGGTATTTTTGAAAGACCACACTTTAAAGAAATCATGTTTTTCTAAAAGATGGATCTTGCACTAATAAATATGATTTCATAAACCACAAGTGTATAGACACTTGTAAAATAAAGAGATCCGACAAAGAAGTGTATTTGTCACTTGTTACTAGAAGTTGTAAAGACGGTTTTCTCTAAACACGAGGTTTTTACAAGATTAAAGTACTTTATATAGAGATCTACATATATAAAGGTGATTTACATTAAAGATGCGGAAAAACTGCAAGTTCATGCGATTATGCGAATTTACATATTTATTAACTAGTTTGATGTGTCGGAAATTGTTTGATTGAATAAAGAAGTTGTTGATTGAATTGTTTAAAAGAAAATGATACGCTTGAAAGCGTGGCCACCTCCAGTTACAGAGAAAACTCTGGCGAAATTTTCTAAAAACCTAACACTTAGACTTTATACACAACAAGTGTTAGAACTATTTTTGAACATACTTTCGAAACATAAATTTCGCCAACACTATATTTTACTAAATATTCGGAGGTGGGATTTTCACAAAGATTAACGTGATAAGTATACTTGTCACAACACTGTTTATGATTATTTTGTGAAAACACATAAATATTATTTTAGGGTAAAAAAAATAATAATATTTACAAGCGTTAATGATTCCAAAACTTTGCGAACGCTTCCACAAACATATAAGTTACACCGGTAATTACATTACCACAAGATTGACAAAACGTAACTTACGCACATGTATTGTATCCCCCATCCTTGGGAAGAAGTATAACTACCAAGTGTACGGCACATAAACACGAAATAGTTGTCTAACTATTTCCCAAAGACATAAACTATAAAGCTAAGGCACGGCCGTCCGTCTAATAGAATTAGCACTTGTAGGTCGTTGCACAGCTTACTGTATTGGAGACACTTGGTAGAGACGCGCATTCACTGTGAGTTCATGTCCCCCTTTTTTCTAACTGTTTTCAGTTTTCTTAACTGCGGGGGTGAAATACATGTTACATTGTTTACAAGTACTACTATACACGGTATGATTTACGTAAGGAGGTTTAGATCAAGTGAATGGGTAGTTAGAACACCGAGGGACTTAAGCGGTAGATCTATTTGGGTGTAGCGAGCCCAGCTTCAGGCCAAACGGACCTCTCGGAGGCTAACCACAACGGACCTGGAGTGACTTGGTTGCCCAACGCAAAAATCAGCTAGGGTTGTGTCTACTTACTTGCATTTCACAACATGCTAATGGCCTTGCAAACCATTGGTGATCACAAGTCCTCTTACACTGCTACATACCAGGAAACTTTTATACTTCCAAGTGTTTTTACTTACTCACTTGCACATGAACTCGCTCAACATTATTGTTGATTTTTCAACTCACATGTATTTCAGGAAATTAAACGGATCTGGCACGGTATGGAACGTTTTCCGCTGCACTTGTCATGGAGTCATCAGGGTTTAGGGGATGTGTCTCTTTCCTGGACAAGACACAGTCCCTAAATCACGTTTATGTTTATGTTATAAGTTGTTATGTCTTTTGAACAAGGTTATTGTCGTTGGAGTATGTTCTCGTCAAACAATGGTATTGTATGTTATTTTCAAACTTAATGGATGACTTGCATGGTTTTTAAATTCATATAGCTTGTTATGGTTAAGCTATGGTATTAAGAAGTCACACCAAAAATTAACCACGCTTCCGCAAAGCCAGGGTGTGACAGCTATTTTGGGAATTGAGCCCTGCAATCTCTAGCCATCTGGCCCACCTTGTTACACCTGTGACAGACCCGGGTGCATGGCCCATGATGGTGGAAGTTGCACTTGTTACACTTTGGTTGCTTCCATGCGTAAGAGCCTTGGTTTGAGTTGTTGCTCTGATTCTAGTTTACAGACGATGACTGGCTAAAACTGCGATTGCCACTTTTGTCTGGCTTCTTCTGTGACTGATTCGAGTTGGACATCTTGTCCGTATCGTTCCACTTTCGTTTGTTATCCATGGCTGGAGTAGTAGCTGTAGCAGTGGTAGCAGCAGTAGCAGAAACACGTGGGGGTAGCGAGCCATGCTCCACCTCCTGATCGGTGATTTTATGGGCTAAGCGGATGATTCGGGGTAAGTTGTCTAGATTTGCAGCAGTGACTAAGCCCTTGACCTGTGGTGCCAAACCGTTGATGTACAGCTCAATCCTATAGTGTGGCGGTCGCGATAGGTTAGGACACATGTTCGCAAGTTCATGAGATCGCTTCATGTAGGCTTCGATCTCAGATCCTGCCATCTTCAAATTGTAGTATTCATTTTCCAGCTTCTGGATCTCATCATGGGGACAGTACTCCTCTCTCATCAGCTCTTTAAAATCCTCCCAAGTGGTTGCATTTGCCATTTCAATACCCAGCATTTGGACCTGGGCATTCCACCAAGTCAAGGCACCATCCTCAAGTGTGCCTGAAGCATACTTCACTCTATCCCCAGCAGGACAGTTACACATCGCGAACACCGATTTCGCCTTCTCAACCAACGCAGTAGTCCCACAGCTCCTTCAGTCCCTCTGAACGTCTTAAACGTGCAAACAGGTGGATTGTTCTGATTCACGTGTTGACCTAAAGACGAAAGAAAATACAACACACGGTTAAGATTCGAGTATGCGACATAAGGATAAAGAGTATTTGGCACACATCGTACCAGCCTGCTGAGCCGCTAGGGCTTCAGCCACATGAGTATTGATTAAATCGGTTAATTCAGCCTGAGACATAACAATGTTCCCACGTCCACCACTGCGGCCTCCACCACGTCCACCAGTTCGTCCGTTCATGATTCTATATAGAGAGTGGGAAAAGATTAGAAGTCGGGATTGAGTAGGAGTCAAACATCACTATGACCTCTACAGATTACTGAGTTCTATCATTACGTCAGACCACAGAGTAGAACCCTTTTCACACTCGTTAAGCCTCACTGGGACTCACATGCACCTCACATTGTTATTATGTGTCCACCCATAATAACAATGCGATTTGCATGTTTGTCTCAGCTCTTCCCAACTCATGCTAAAAGGTTCCTCAAATTCAAGTAGCAAGACTAAAGACACCATAACATAAATCATAAAGGTTTAGAGGAGTGTCACACCATCAAACACATAATGTAGGCTAGTAACACAGGAACTTATACTGTCGTGCTAAGTGTACATTCACCTGCGATGTCATACATAAGTGTTCACTAGATATGATGTGCAATAAGTAAACGAGAGACGAACCTTGCAATCTGGAGCTGAGTGTCATGGTCGATTTCTGAACTGTTCGGTTATAGTCCGGTTTTATGAAAACGTTTTAAACCTTAGTTCACTATAACCAGTGGCTCTGATACCAAACTGTCACACCCCCAAAATACCACTTGCGGAAACCCCGCAAGCCGTGTGATGTACCAGGATCTAGCCACCAATTACATTGAACCCATAACAAGATTTCAAATAAAGTCGCCATTGGTTACTGAAAATGGTTCAATCACAAGTTTAATAAAATTCAACAAGACCAGCGGAAGCAATACTTAAACCATTGTTTAAATGTCACAAAACCAAATGTATGTAAAATCAGTAAGTCTATCAAGCGTATCCAAATAGTGCGACCCATGACCACTCCAGCTAATCCAGACAGCCAGTTCCATATCCAAGAATCTAACGACCTGTGAGCATGCAACAAGTGTATTAGACAACGCTGGTGAGTTCATAGTTTTACGAAAACGTTATTTGCCAAGTGTTTAGTTCAGTTTATTAATAATGCTGATAATAACTCGAGTACCGTACAAGATGGCTCCAGATTGTTTCGCCCGTCCCCAATGCCCCCTATCTAAGCATTGGTCATGATTAAGGTCATTAGTTCACGCCCGTCCTCTCAAGTACGGTGTGAGGTTGCCAAGCCTAATAGCGCTATCAACTAATACCCCGTTACCTCTGAGGTAACTATTCGGTAGAAGATGGGACTTAAGGTGATAGGAAATGAGTGTATTATCTAACATCCCAGTTTTTACCCAAAAGACTTATTCCTCTCAGGAATACCCATTTGATTGTCCCACCTACCGGGACGCTTGCTCAAGAGAAATGAACTCACCTTAAATTTGCTCGGTATATTAAGTTACCCGTTCCAGTTAGTCAATCAAACCCTACCCTGGTTACCAACGAAATCAGTTTCATAATCAATTAAGTCACGTATTTTCGCAGTTTGCATACTTCGCAAAGATCATCCAGTAACACATAGCAAATAGTCAATCGCATACAAATCCACATCTCATGTGTAGGACGAAAAATAACATTTAACAGGTGAGTTTGCTACTCACACAATTCAAATCAGATTTCTCATTCTTAACTAGCATTATTATCATGCAACACATGGAATTTATAAACACCAATTTTCATTATCATATATATCAAAATCTGTTTCACTGTTCTGTCCATTAACTCTTTTGCAGCATCTCCACGAAGAACCAGTTCTTCGTGGGAATGTCTCCATGGCGAAGAACCCCAATGGCGAAGAACTATTCTTCGTCGAGGATGTATGTGACGAAGAACCCTAATGGTTCGTCAAGAACCACTCAACGAAGAACCAGGTTCTTCGTCAATTTCATTCTTCGTGGGGGGAGTCTTTCGTCGCCGTCCTAAACAGACAGTTACAATTCCTTTATTTCAGCCGTAACATATGCTAAGCAGTTTGACAGTTTTCGAATCAGATCAAACAACACTTTTCAACCATGAACATGTACCCTAATTATGAACAATCATCAATCATTCAAAACATAACAGTTCTCATTCAATCATACAAACCATACTAAACGATCATTGACCCTAATCATCCTATGACCACACACAATCTGATTATTAGTTTATCATGATATAAGTTCATCAGTCAGAATCATCAAACCACAATCATGAACATAAACGCATACAATTCATCGAAACCCCATCATCATGCAAGTTCTAGATTTACAATCCTATTAATGGAACCCTAATCTCACATAGTATCACAACATCAAGATTTTAATAACGGACAAGGATGAACACTAACCGTGATACCGAAGTGATTAGCTTAATCGAGATGGAAAGATTTCGAGACCCAACACTGCCGTCGCTCAAAGGATAGGGAGAGAGAACTTTAGGGTTTGTGTTTACGGTTACAGGGTATAAGAGATTATATAATTAAAGTAATAGTCCGGCCAATTCTGGGCCACGAACAAACCTGGGCCGAGGGCCCTTTTTGGCGAAAGACCTCTTGGTGAAGAACCCTCCTTCGCCAGAGATTGATTGTGACGAAGAACCCTTCTTCGTCGAGGAGTGGTTGTGACGAAGAACTGTAGTTCTTTGTCATTCTTCGTCTGCTTGGGTTCTTCGTAACTCAAGTGTGTTGCACAAAGTTAAATATAAACATGTTAAGTCTAACCCTTAAACAACTCCTAAGTTTTCATGCAACATTCAAACATGACAATACTTTAATCATTCAAACACAATGCAATTAATACAACATAAAACAGGATTGTGAAACAAGCGATGCGTAGAGGAAAGACCTTGAAATCTCGAGTTGTCACACAACCGAAGTCGAAGCCAAAGTGATCGGTTAGTCTATTTAATTAACCAATTGGTTTTTGGTTAATCACTTCAGTTTATTCGGTTAGATTGACGGTTTTTGGTTTGGTTCATTTAATTTCAGTTAATAGCAAAAACCAAACTTGGGCTAAAACTTTTGCTTAGAAATATATGAAATTGAGGTATAAATACATGAAATGAAAGTATAAATATATGAAATGGAGATATAAAATATGAAATTTATGAAGTGGAGGTATGGAAGCAAGAAATATATGAAAATATGAATGATTCAGTTCGGTTCAGCTAATTTTGGTTAAACGAGAATAAAAAAAATTGGTAACCGGTTTTTGGTTAATTCAGTTTTTAGGTTTCAGTTAATTCAGTTTTTGGTTGATTTCGGTTTGGTTTCGTCTGTTTTCAATTTGGTTTAGGTTAACAATTTAGCTATTGCTCATCGATAACTGATTTTGGTTAATAATCGATAGGTGCACGCGCGAAGCATCGGGAAACACAAACATTGCCACAATGTGCATTGTTCGGTTGGTTAGATTATTATCCTAAACCGAAATCGAGGTCATCGATGAGTAAATTTTATAAACCAGTCCGTTTTCAGTTAATTGGTTTGGTTTATTCAGTTAGATTGACGGTTTTTGGTTGGATTCATTTAATTTCAGTTAATAGTCAAAACCAAACTTGGGCTAAAACTTTTGATTAGAAATACATAAAATTTAGGTATAAATACATAAAATAGATGTATAGGTACATGAAATAGAGGTATAAATATATAAAATGGGGGTATAAATATGAAATACATGAACTGAAGGTACAAAAGCTAGAAATATATGAAAATATAAATGGTTCGGTTTAGTTAATTTTGGTTAAATGAGTGTACAAAAATCGATAACCGTTTTTTGTTAATTGGGGTTTCGGTTAATCAGTTTTCAGTTAATTAAATTTTCGGTTGATTTCGGTTTGGTTTCGGTGAATGACTCAATTATTACTGTCACACCCCGATATTTCCACGTATTACCGGTGGGCCCGGTGGGGAGTATCGTGACGTAGTTGATATCATCATAGTCAAACAACACAATTCGAATGCACAGCGGAAGCAAAAGATAAATATGTTAGAATCCGATATAAAGTAATATCAAAGTATTACAAACGGAAAGTAAGGGATCCACAGGCGGATCGAAAATAAAATGAAACATTGTTCAACAGACTTTAGGCATCTAAGCTTGCGAGACTCTTTATTGATGCTAGGAGTAGCCAGCCTATTCCGATTAGTACCTGCACTTAGCCTTTTTGGAAAATACGTCAGTTTACACTGGTAAATACAATTTAACTAACTCATTTTGAAAATGTTTAAGAAAATTGATTTGAGTGCGCATGGCACAAAACTTTTTATAACTTGGGATAATTATTTGTATATAATACTTGTAAAAGAATTACATGTTCGTTATACGTTCAGTAGCCCGATCTGTATACCGGGTTAAAGATTAATAGACACACCACAGGTATAATGCCCACAAGGTTGTTTCCTTTAGGTGGGTTACCAGTTTTTACATATGCATCTGTCAGGTGTACGCCTACACCCCGTGCTTAGGTCGTGGCCATTTCATGAATGATGCCAAGGATATCCGGGACATGGTCATTAACCCCCCAAAGGCTTTAAGCAAACAAAACAATTTAAACGGGACATTTCAATGATTTAACCTTCATACAATTAAAGATTCAATGCCCGACCAAGCGGTATTTTATATAGCGTACCCCAAGCCCGTATAGGGAAAATAAGTTAAAAGTATTTACCTGAGCTAAATATAAATTCAATCCCAGCCGTATATCAAATCAGCAAGTACAGATAGCTTTTACTGGGCTCCTAAATCTGGAACGAAGGTTTTTAATAACCTATTAGATTCCAAACGGGTCTTTAATTAAGCCTAAACTTAAACCGGTTAGTTTTAAAAAGAAGATACGGTTCAAAACGCATGGTTAAGCGAGAACCGGATTAGAATGTGGTTTAGACCCGACAAGCTTGTATACTTGTGTAATAAGGGTAAACTAAACACATTCTGGATTTTGAGATAAAAATGATAAGGTTTGACCTGTTTCGGCAAATTTATGCAAACTAGTTACAAAAGCCGATCCGAACGCGAAAAGTGTGTAACGGGTAACCAAAATAGTCATGAACAGGTTTCCTAAGTTAATATGCCTTAAATATGTTGTGATATCAGTAGGATACCTTCCATTATGCCCAAAACGAATTTAAAACCAATTTATGCCCCGTAGGGGTATTTTGGTCATTTTAAAGGTTATAAGAGAGGTTAAATATTAATCTGAGTTACAGATCTGATATAAACAGTAACCATACTTAAATTAATAGGTTATATCAGTAGGGTATTACATAAATGTGAAATTTACCATTTATAACTAAACTATGCACCGAAGGGGCATTTTGGTAATTTCACTTAAGCCTAAAAGGTCAAAACTGGAAACCTGAGTTTAAAAACTTTTACTTACTGTTAGGATATAAAAATTTACTAAAAATATCAGTAGACATCAAACCTTATATGTTTAAAATAGTTTTAATACATACTATGCGTTAAAAACGCTTAAAAAGGCGATTTTTGAGCTATTTCCGGGTTTCTAAAGCAAAACTGATATTTTTATTATTCCAGAAGGCTCAAAATATTTTATTTATCATATTAGATAAGTAAAAAAATGCTTGGAATCAAAATGATTTGAAAAACTCATTTTATAGCCCAAAAGGGCAAAACCGGCAACTACCGAATCAAGCTTAGAACTCTATGTTATGCTCAGCCTAAAATTAAATAAAAATCTTCAAAAATCCCAAAATATTATTTTATATCAGTAGGTAAAAAGTTTGGTATCAAAAATTGGGTTTAGATAGGCTATACGCTAATTATGCCGTTTTATTAATAAAAGCTTTTCATTTACGTTAATGAGCATAACTCCTAATCTAGACTTCAAACTGATGTCAAATTTTAGGGACAAGTTTATAATTCAGTAATAAAGATTATTGTCCTCTCACATTTTCAAAATTCTCGTTTTAGGGTCAAAAGGGCATAATGGTCAACATTTAAGCATATAATAGAAACATGCAATGAATCGGATAACCAAGGAACCAAGTTGTATAACCTCAGAGGGTTACACTAACCTATAAACTGGTCCTAAAGGAATCCTAAGGCATATCTAAACTATGCTAAATCGGGTCAGAACTGAAAGTCAAAGCAAAAGTCAACTTTTGCGACTTTCGGTTCCGAACCGAGCCTATACTTAGAATTGTCGGGTTGAATCATGCTTAGGCATGTTCAACTAATATTTACCAAGTTATTAAAGCGAGAAAACTGATTTTATGGTTTCTTATATTAATAGTTATGAATTTATTTAAAACTAACCCGTTTGACTTTTATTTGACCCGACAATTTAACTAAGTAAACGTGGTAATTAGGAGGTGCCCTTTTGAGGGTTTAACACCTACCTAATTACGGTCACGTAGCCATGTTCGTTACGAACAATGGCTCAACCATTTAAAAGTCAAAGCGTTTATCAAAACGCTTGACTTTTCGGCTATAACGCTAGAAATTTAAACTGAGCACGAAAGGACACTTACAAAGGGTCCAAGCAAGGATGGAATTGATCTTGGATGTTCAGGTATGAAGCACAAGGGCTCCAACTTAGAATAATTCAGATCAAGGTGTGAAATGAGAGCAAGATCAAGTGGGTTTATATAGGATTTCAAGAACCGTTAGGATCGTTTCTCGTAACCCGTGCTTCAATCTTGGCCCTCCATGTGTGCCCATGGTTTCTAAATACAATGGGGGTTGAAAACCAGCTCATGGTATTGAGGATTTTACATAAAAGCCCTTGAAAAACAACCAGAATGCTGAAAATAAGAATCTGCCCAGACCTGGGCGTAGGCTACGCTGCAGGGGGCGTAGCCTACGGCCTGCACAGATCAAACAACTTTCATAAGTTGCAGTTTTGGTCCCTGTAAGCATATAAGGTCATTTTTGGCATGTTTGAAGCCCATTAAGCCATTTTCAAGGCTCTACAATGATGCCTAAACATAGGGAACATAAAACATGCTCAAAAATATGTCGTATGTCGGTTCGTTTGGTCGTACGGTCACGTTGTTCGACTAATTACGATGAAACACGAACGGACGCGAAAAACGATCCAAATTACGCGACGAATGGAATTTTATCATGCCGAACACTAAAATAAAATATTTTAGTGCTTACATAAATTTTTGGGTGTCCGGATATATTCAGAATGCAAGATATGCGCGGAAATGCAAACTTGTGCACTTTTTGACACTTTTAGTCCCTGAATGACTTAAAAGTTTATTTTTGCGCACCAAACACCTCCAAGCCTATATCTAAGCTATATAAAGGATAATTAGGGTATGTTTAACTCATGGTCATATTCCAGAAGGTCCGATACCCTACGAATCGACATACTTTTGCAGTTTGACGCAATTAGTCCTTTAATTGCGCAAAGTAGCGCGAAATGTTGTTTAATGATATCCAAGTCTTCCATGGCCCATAATGGGCATTCCCAAGCATATACTTAAATATTACTACACTCTCGTTCGCTTAAATGGTCACCGAAAGGCGTATATTCAAAAGTTGACGCTTTAGGTCCCTCTATTGTGCAAACTTGCGCATCTCATCATTTAATAGCATTGAAGCCTCATCTAATCCATGTTAGGCATTCTTGAAAGTATTATTAAACATCACGATGCTTTGGGTTCGCTAAAAGGTCATTCAGAGGTATAATTAAACATATTGACACTTTTAGCCCCTCTAACTTGCAAAGTTGCGCGTAACTTTACTTATAGGCATAAAAACCTTAGACGACCAATAATTGGCATTCCCAAGAGTATAATCAAATATCATGAAGCTCCCGGTTTGTTAAAAGGTCACTCAGAGGTAAGAATTAACATGTTGACGCTTTTAACCCTTCATTGCCAAACTTTCAATTAATTCCGCAAACGGCTACACTCGATCGCCAAGTGGCTCATTTGTGAACATAAATATCGTGAGAAGTTATTTAGAAACTTATTTTAGGTATACTAACACTTCCAGTCCTTTCATGATCAAGGTTTTCGATTTTTCGAAAAATTAGTCCCTTAAATTCAATGTTTGACTTCATTAGGGTTTATTACACGTGCCAATACCTCATTGGACGTGATTTTACGAGGTGTTACATCCTCACCCCCTTAAAAGAAATCTCGACCTCGAGATTTGCTAAAATGCTGGAAGTACTTTTTCTCGCATAATGGACTTAACTTCTATAGCCTATCTGGAACCTCTCCAAGCTCCCAAACTGACCTCTATAATATATACATATATTCTTTTTGGAGCTCTTTAACCTGTCGATCCTTAATCGATACGGGTTTCTCATCAAATCATAATTTTCATTAATCTGCATATCGTCATGTGATAGTGCTTCTCGACTTATTGGTGAAACACATCCTTAAATCATTAGTGTGTAACGTATTGCTCGTTAAATAGGTTTTAGCTTATAAGCTATTGGCCTTTGTTACACTCGATTTCCCGAATGTTCCTATATATCCAGGGCTTAACTTACTCTGAGAAATTAAAATTTAGCACACCCTTCTTAGGGCGATACCTTCGATTGAACCTTATTCCTTATTAAGGACTTAAGAAGGTTGCGACTTTCATCAATCCTAATTTTTCTGCCGATTACTGGCAATCTTATAGACAATTACGAATTCGAATGATCTTATTTGTTGTTTCCAATACAACTTTCAGATCCTGATAATTGGACTTACCAATCTCTAACAATAAATGTTTAACATTCCACCTATGCAAGGTTTCCAAAGGAGCAGCCTTGATACTTATATAACAACTATTATAGAAAAGCTTATTTTAAGGTGAGATGGTTATTCCAACCACTGCTTGAAACTAAACTTAAGGAATAGCTAATCCTTGCCGTTAGTCGAACAAATCGACGATCCTGGGCAGCTGATGGCGATTCTTAATTGTTGCCTAATTAAGGTTGCGGTAATCAATGCATAAGCAAAATGAACCGTCTTTCATAATTAACTATACCGAATTCTCAGGATATTGAGTTAGGCTATATGAATTTTCTATTTTAAAACTTACTTAATCATGGTTTCGATTCTTCCAATGATGGTACTAGCCGTCTTGGAGATTTCATAATAATACAACCCTAAATGGGATATAAATCTTAACTCTACTTGCCTTTCAGGAGGGAAACAGGGTAATCTTAGGAGAAGATAATCAAGATACAAGGAGGTTACAGATATTTTCCAAATCTCAGGCTTCAGTTCATCAATCATATTCTGTGTCAGATAAATGACACATTTATGTTACGAGTCCACGAATTCCTTAATCGAAGACATTTACTTGGACAATTCCATTCTGGATATCTTCTTTGAATACCATTAGTTGACTTTAGTACCATATGACCATTGGGATATCTTTGTGGTCCCATGCATTAAACCTCCATACTGATCAGGCATGGAAGCAATCTATGGAACATATTAAGATACACCAATCCTCCTATGGCGCTTTTATCATACCGTCTGGTATTCGCAATCGATAGAGATCAAAGAGATATCAACTATGTATGCTGTTGCACTTCCTCTAGAGAGAGAATACTTCTAAAATTCTACGACTGAAGGTTTCTGACGGGAACAGAAGAAATGGCTCTTATGATTTCGCCTGTAAGTTTTACCTTACACTTAATATCTGGGGTTTTTACGAGAACAATTTCTAAAAGTTTGCTAAGCTTATGGTCTTATGAGAGACTTAGCAGCACCTGAACCCAAACGTAACTCTTAGCAATAAAATCACAATAAGGGATTTATCTGGTGTCATTAATGTGAGCTGCCTCTAATCCTTCATCAGGAGGGTTAAACGCCTCCATTCTTAATCCTTTTAAACTTAGCTGCGAAATCTTTGACAAATTTTAGGGCAGTCTTAGCTTTGACTGGTTATTTCTTAATCTATATAACGTGAGTAGCTGAGGTAGATCCATAATGGATTTATAATGAGCAGGCTTTGAAACCTTAATGTGCCCTTTTTATTGCCGATGCTAACCACCAATGATTATTGCATTAAGCTTAGAATTTGGGTAAACTGAATAGGGCACTATCTCAGCTAATGAATCAAAATTTGTAACATATTGTCGACAGTCTAGAACTTTTATGGTGAGAGTCATAAAATTCTTATTCCATCTTTTCTATTTCGTGAAGCGGATAATAGGTTTTTCTAATAAGGTCCTTAAAACTTGGACCATCCCATAATGTATAAGAGGATCTTTCTTGTGGACTTCATTAATGTCCTCACTAATCAAGGATATTGCCATCGAATGACTGAGATGTATACCTCACCGTGTCCTTTCCAGCATAACCGCTGATACACCTAATGGTTTCTACTTCATCCAACAATTTCCCGTAATCGATGGCCTCTCTTTACTATTGAAGTCTGTTAACTTCCAAGAGACGAAGTACTTTTAAGTACATCCTGAAAAGAATGGGCTCCTTGCCTCATTTGATTTTGTTTGGGTTATTCTTTGTATTTGAAGTATGAATAAAGCTCTTCTCATGAGCAGCGACATGTGTTTTAGAGCGAGCAGCATCTGGCTTCTTGAACCTTTTCATGACTTTTCTCATAGCCTCTCTAATAGCTGCGTTAATTACAGTTTTGGAGATTAACTCCATTAACATTGAGGTTCACATTGGATGCACCATTAACATTTGTCGCATCTTCAGCATCGCGACTGTTGTTTGTCCCTTCTGAGTTTTCCATACTCGAATCTTTGGTATTAAATACCATATTCAACAAGTGCTTAGGTAATCCATACCCAGTGTCTCCTTAAATTGTCAAAGGCTCACCATAAGGAGTCTTGATAACTACTTGCTCCTTATCACACACAATATGGGTTTGATTTTTAAGACGATCAATTCATTTCTATCACTATATCGAGTCCCTCTTATTTTAATGGAAACAAGGACAGCGGAAAAGAATGATTCCTAATGGATATAAAACATCCATCTAATATTGATGAAGCAGTCTCTGAGGTACTATCGGCCAATTCTACTTTATACTTAACGCTTAGAGTTTTAACTGGCAGATTTAATGATTTACAAAAATCTATTGTCTACGAAAGACTTATCTGAACCTGAATCAAATAATACTCTAGTATGAGAATTATTGATAAAGAAAGTACCTGTTGTGACATTGTCATCCTGAATAGCCTCTTGAGCATCCATTTGAGAGCTCCCAGCTTTGGTCTTCTTAGCCTCCCCAGGCTTCTTGGTTTTATTTGGGCAATTTGTCTTGATGTGCCCTATTTCATTGCAACCATAGCAGGTTGCGTCCTATATGTCTTGGCACTCCAAGGTCTTGTGCGCTTCCTTATTACAAATCCCACAAGGCCTAGCTTGTGACTCCAAAGTGCATTTCCCTTTAGTTGCCTTCTTTGGGCAGCGGGTCTTTATGTGCTCCTTCTCGCCACAACCATAGCATGTGGCGTCCTTCAAGTCCTTGCATTCATGGGTCTTGTGATCCATCTCTTTACAGATGACACATCCCCTGGTCTGATCATAGAAACGTTTTCCGAAGTGCTTCTTCCCGCAGGTTTTACATTCGGGTTTTGCCTCCTTTGGCTTGGACTGGTTATAGCTTGAACCGGTCTTACCCTTTTTGAATCCCTTATTCGGGGTATTATCGCACTTTTGCTTATGATCCTTTAACGCTCGGTCCACGGCCTTGTTTATGGCTGTATCTAACATAGCCTGTAACTCAGCGCCCGTTAAGTTCAGTCTTGCATCATTATTCTAATCAGCTGGATGATTGTGAGCTTCAGATGAGTCGGCCATGGTGAAGCTTTGAAGGCTACAAACCAAGTGGTAATAATTTATTTAATTATATAGGGAGTCATCGAGTTTGATGATTAAATAGCCATGGTGTAACTCAACCATATAGGCCAATAGATAGTATTAAATTTATTTGATTATGTTTTGCGTAGGTTTTTAAATAATCCATCTTTGGCGCTTGAACGGAATATAATTCTTCATATTTATTAGACAGGGGACATAAATCACGACTGTCAATGTCGTACCGACATTTTATATAGCACAAGGGCTTGTTCCAAAGGACTTTTGATGGCATAGATGCCTTGTCACTAGGGAAATTTTAAAACATAATCGATGATTCCTTTGGATCGGAAAATTTCATAGTTCATTGTCTTGACAAGAAGTTATGAAATAAAACTATCTTTTTCATGTATACATCTTTGCCCGAAGGTATTCATCCCAATGGATGTTTTGATGTGTTAATCATGTTCGACGTTTATTAGCCATGATTCCTCTTGATCATTTACGCTAAATAAGGGGTTTGGAAATTCCTAATATGAAGATGACAAGTGTGATTTTATCGCATCACTGTTGTCAGGAGTGTTAACATATTTTCAGATGTTAACAAGGATCTGAATTTCTTTTAAACAGGTCTTACCATCATAGCTAGGTCTTTAATGACATTCAAGCTAGGTTATACCTTTTAAGATTTTCTTTTAACATGTATACTAGCAGGAAAGGAATGATATTTATTTTATTCAGGATTTTCATTATAATTATCCTAAACTTAATTAAAATATAACTATGGCACAAAAGGCCAAGTCACAAGGGCAACTTTAAATTATAATCCATGATTTTGTAGAATCAAGGTATTTAGGCTCGAACGTTGTTCATGCCTTTTCTTGACAGGGAGTTGTAGGCTACGACTGTCTTTTGTCTTATATGACAATGAATACGGCCCCGTAAGCATTACATCCCTAATGGATGCTTAATTCACCAAATAAGAAAGGATTTCGGGAGAATCCAGTATAAGGATGATTTATGTGATTGAATCACATTTGCCAGGAATGTTAACAAGGATTTGAATCTTTTGAATAGGTTCTACCATCTTGGCCTTGTCTGAAATGACGTATAGGCTAGGTTGTACCTTTAAGATTCTTTTTAATATTTAACGCAGAACAATCCTAAATTGAGATGTTAATAAGGATCTGAATCTAATTAAGGAACTGCCATCTTGGCCCTGTTCTTAAAATGACACCTGGGCTAGGTCTTGTTCTTTTTAGATTTTGCCATTTTATTATAATGGTAGATCTTATAAAAGGAATGTTATTATTTCATATTTTATATTCATATGCAATGATGAATAAATTTAGATAAAACATTCCAATGATTTTTAAAAGAGGTACAGAATTGCCCTAAACGGGACTTGAAAGGAATGATGTTGTCCATGAAGGGACTGAAAGATAAGTATGCCCTTATAAGGACTTACTAAGGAAACGAACTTCAGCAAAAGGAGTTTCTTCTTCATTTTATTTCTGAATGTTTTCTCCTTGGTTGCACGTTTATCCTAGTCGCATTACGAAGCTTGGCCTTTCCTAGGCTTCGAATGGGGAGAATTTCCATTACGGCTTCTTTGCTTGGCGACAAATTAAAATATATAGAATTGAAAGCAATAATTCTCCGAATAGAGATGAGAGTATTCCTATGTTAAGTCTAGATTCAGAAGGTCAAGGAATGTGCTACTGTGTCATTGAGATTAAACACAAAAGGCTAGTGTTTAATTCACTCAATGTTGGCTCTGATACCAACCTGTCACACCCTGATATTTCCACGTATTACCGGTGGGGAGTATCGCGACGTAGTTGATATCATCATAGTCAAACAACACAATTCGAATGCACAGCGGAAGCAAAAGATAAATATGTTACAATCCGATATAAAGTAATATCAAAGTATTACAAACGAAAAGTAAAGGATCCACAGGCGGATCGAAAATAAAATGAAACATTGTTCAACAGACTTTAGGCATCTAAGCTTGCGAGACTCTTTATTGATGCTATGAGTAGCCAGCCTATTCCGATTAGTACCTGCACTTAGCCTTTTTGGAAAATACGTCAGTTTACACTGGTAAATACAATTTAACTAACTCATTTTGAAAATGTTTAAGAAAATTGATTTGAGTGCGCATGGCACAAAACTTTTTATAACTTGGGATAATTATTTGTATATAATACTTGTAAAAGAATTACATGTTCGTTATACGTTCAGTAGCCCGATCTGTATACCGAGTTAAAGATTAATAGACACATCACAGGTATAATGCCCACAAGGTTGTTTCCTTTAGGTGGGTTACCAGTTTTTACATATGCATCTGTCAGGTGTACGCCTACACCCCGTGCTTAGGTCGTGGCCATTTCATGAATGATGCCAAGGATATCCGGGACATGGTCATTAACCCCCCAAAGGCTTTAAGCAAACAAAACAATTTAAACGGGACATTTCAATGATTTAACCTTCATACAATTAAAGATTCAATGCCCGACCAAGCGGTATTTTATATAGCGTACCCCGAGCCCGTATAGGGAAAATAAGTTAAAAGTATTTACCTGAGCTAAATATAAATTCAATCCCAGCCGTATATCAAATCAGCAAGTACAGATAGCTTTTACTGGGCTCCTAAATCTGGAACGAAGGTTTTTAATAACCTATTAGATTCCAAACGGGTCTTTAATTAAGCCTAAACTTAAACCGGTTAGTTTTAAAAAGAAGATCCGGTTCAAAACGCATGGTTAAGCGAGAACCGGATTAGAATGTGGTTTAGACCCGACAAGCTTGTATACTTGTGTAATAAGGGTAAACTAAACACATTCTGGATTTTGAGATAAAAATGATAAGGTTTGACCTGTTTCGGCTAATTTATGCAAACTAGTTACATAAGCCGATCCGAACGCGAAAAGTGTGTAACGGGTAACCAAAATAGTCATGAACAGGTTTCCTAAGTTAATATGCCTTAAATATGTTGTGATATCAGTAGGATACCTTCCATTATGCCCAAAACGAATTTAAAACCAATTTATGCCACGTAGGGGTATTTTGGTCATTTAAAAGGTTATAAGAGAGGTTAAATATTAATATGAGTTACAGATCTGATATAAACAGTAACCATACTTAAATTAATAGGTTATATCAGTAGGGTATTACATAAATGTGAAATTTACCATTTATAACTAAACTATGCACCGAAGGGGCATTTTGGTAATTTCACTTAAGCCTAAAAGGTCAAAACTGGAAACCTGAGTTTAAAAACTTTTACTTACTATTAGGATATAAAAATTTACTGAAAATATCAGTAGACATCAAACCTTATATGTTTAAAATAGTTTTAATACATACTATGCGTTAAAAACGCTTAAAAAGGCGATTTTTGAGCTATTTCCGGGTTTCTAAAGCAAAACTGATATTTTTATTATTCCAGAAGCCTCAAAATTTTTTATTTATCATATTAGATTAGTAGAAAAAGTTTTGGAATCAAAATGATTTGAAAAACTCATTTTATAGCCCAAAAGGGCAAAACCGGCAACTACCGAATCAAGCTTAGAACTCTATGTTATGCTCAGCCTAAAATTAAATAAAAATCTTCAAAAATCCCAAAATATTATTTTATATTAGAAGGTAAAAAGTTTGGTATCAAAAATTGGGTTTAGATAGGCTATACGCTAATTATGCCGTTTTATTAATAAAAGCTTTTCATTTACGCTAATGAGCATAACTCCTAATCTAGACTTCAAACTAATGTCAAATTTTAGGGACAAGTTTATAATTCAGTAATAAAGATTATTGTCCTCTCACATTTTCAAAATTCTCGTTTTAGGGTCAAAAGGGCATAATGGTCAACATTTAAGCATTTAACATGCAATGAATCGGATAACTAAGGAACCAAGTTGTATAACCTCAGAGGGTTACACTAACCTATAACCTGGTCCTAAAGGAATCCTAAGGCATATCTAAACTATGCTAAATCGGGTCAGAACTGAAAGTCAAAGCAAAAGTCAACTTTTGCGACTTTCGGTTCCGAACCGAGCCTATACTTAGAATTGTCGGGTTGAATCATGCTTAGGCATGTTCAACTAATATTTACCAAGATATTAAAGCGAGAAAACTGATTTTATGGTTTCTTATATTAATAGTTATGAATTTATTTAAAACTAACCCGTTTGACTTTTATTTGACCCGACAATTTAACTAAGTAAACGTGGTAATTAGGAGGTGCCCTTTTGAGGGTTTAACACCTACCTAATTACGGTCACGTAGCCATGTTCGTTACGAACAATGGCTCAACCGTTTAAAAGTCAAAGCGTTTATCAAAACGCTTGACTTTTCGGCTATAACGCTAGAAATTTAAACTGAGCACGAAAGGACACTTACAAAGGGTCCAAGCAAGGATGGAATTGATCTTGGATGTTCAGGTATGAAGCACAAGGGCTCCAACTTAGAACAATTCAGATCAAGGTGTGAAATGAGAGCAAGATCAAGTGGGTTTATATAGGATTTCAAGAATCGTTAGGATCGTTTCTCGTAACCCGTGCTTCAATCTTGGCCCTCCATGTTTGCCCATGGTTTCTAAATACAATGGGGGTTGAAAACCAGCTCATGGTATTGAGGATTTTACATAAAAGCCCTTGAAAAACAACCAGAATGCTGAAAATAAGAATCTGCCCAGACCTGGGCGTAGGCTACGCTGCAGGGGGCGTAGCCTACGGCCTGCACAGATCAAACAACTTTCATAAGTTGCAGTTTTGGTCCCTGTAAGCATATAAGGTCATTTTTGGCATGTTTGAAGCCCATTAAGCCATTTTCAAGGCTCTACAATGATTCCTAAACATAGGGAACATAAAACATGCTCAAAAATATGTCGTATGTCGGTTTGTTTGGTCGTACGGTCACGTTGTTCGACTAATTACGACGAAACACGAACGGACGCGAAAAACGATCCAAATTACGCGACGAATGGAATTTTATCATGCCGAACACTAAAATAAAATATTTTAGTGCTTCCATAAATTTTTGGGTGTCCGGATATATTCAGAATGCAAGATATGCGCGGAAATGCAAACTTGTGCACTTTTTGACACTTTTAGTCCCTGAATGACTTAAAAGTTTATTTTTGCGCACCAAACACCTCCAAGCCTATATCTAAGCTATATAAAGGATAATTAGGGTATGTTTAACTCATGTTCATATTCCAGAAGGTCCGATACCCTACGAATCGACATACTTTTGCAGTTTGACGCAATTAGTCCTTTAATTGCGCAAAGTAGCGCGAAACGTTGTTTAATGATATCCAAGTCTTCCATGGCCCATAATGGGCATTCCCAAGCATATACTTAAATATTACTACACTCTCGTTCGCTTAAATGGTCACCGAAAGGCGTAGATTCAAAAGTTGACGCTTTAGGTCCCTCTATTGCGCAAACTTGCGCATTTCATCATTTAATAGCATTGAAGCCTCATCTAATCCATGTTAGGCATTCTTGAAAGTATTATTAAACATCACGATGCTTCGGGTTCGCTAAAAGGTCATTCAGAGGTATAATTAAACATATTGACACTTTTTGCCCCTCTAACTTGCAAAGTTGCGCGTAACTTTACTTATAGGCATAAAAACCTTAGACGGCCAATAATTGGCATTCTCGAGAGTATAATCAAATATCATGAAGCTCCCGGTTTGTTAAAAGGTCACTCAGAGGTAAGAATTAACATGTTGATGCTTTTAACCCTTCATTGCCAAACTTTCAATTAATTCCGCACACGGCTACACTCGATCGCCAAGTGGCTCATTTGTGAACATAAATATCGTGAGAGGTTATTTAGAAACTTATTTTAGGTATACTAACACTTCCAGTCCTTTCATGATCAAGGTTTTCGATTTTTCGAAAAATTAGTCCCTTAAATTCAATGTTTGACTTCATTAGGGTTTATTACACGTGTCAATACCTCATTGGATGTGATTTTACGAGGTGTTACAATTACTCACCTTAAACACTATTAATCACGTAACATGTCAATTTTTTTAATTAGAAAACTATAACAATACTACACTCAAATTAGGATAGAATACTCGTTTATATGGTGTAATTAAAAAAAAAGATATTCACGTACCAAAAAGTTATGACCGTTTAAAAATCGTGGGGGATATAGTTTTTATAAAGGGATAAAGTGTAACTAGTAATTATCTATAATTTTGTTAAAGATGATGGATTAAAGTGTAATCTAAATGAGATGATTAAATAGATAGTATTTTATCACTTGACATTCTTTAGTTATTAAACATTCTGAGAAAATGATTAAGTACGTTGGGCTTTAATCACTTGTACACTAAAGCATCACCTACTTGTACCTTTTAATCCACGCGTTAATACTTATTAAGACAGCTATCGAACCGTCGATAATAATAAGTAGGTCGTCATGTTACTTTTGGATCTTTTTTAAAACATTATACTTTATAAGATATGGAAAGAATACGTAAAAAATTATCAGTTTGTTGTGGAGAGAGGAAAAGTGTAACTAATTACCTATTATTATGTTAAAATTCAGGGATTTAAGTGTAATAAGATGGGGGCTAAAATATAAATATTGTTTAAAAGACCAATTTACCCTCATTTTAGAGGTGTATTTATAAATTAAGAGGTGAAAAGTTCTTATTTTTTTTGTATCTTAAAATATCTCTCCCTCATGCATTATCTATACTATATTATAATGCATGAGGGAGGGGTATTTTAAGATACCCAAAAAATAAGACCCCCCCCCCCCCTTTATTTATAGAAAAACCCCTAAAATGATGGTAGTTTGGTCTTTTAAACACTATTTATTTTTTAGCCCCTAAACTTATTACATTTAAGTCCCTAGGGTTTTAACAAAATTATAGATAATTAGTTACAATTCACCTCTCCACAACAAACTTATAATTTTTTTACGTACTCTTGACATATCTTATAAACTATATTGTTTAAAAAAATCCAAAGATAGCATGACGACCTGCACATTTTTGTCGACGTTTCGGTAGTTGTCTTGTTCAATATCGACGCGCGGATTAAAAGGTACAAATCGATAATAATTTAATGTACTAGTAATTAATACTTGTGATCTAATGCGCCTAATCTACAAAGATGGGCTCCATCTATGCAAACAAAAACAAAAAGAATTAAAGGTACCGTAACATAATATGAAGATATTATGTCACATTTTATTTTATTAAAACCGTCTAATATCTATACTTAGCTATATCTTATAAAAACTTAAAACTAATCACAACAAACTTTCTAAATAAAGGGGTGGCAAATCTAAAATAAACCATAATACACTTCTATAGTTACTACTATAAATACATAGCAGGACACTCCTATATCTATTGCTAAACAAAGTTAAAAAATGGATCCAGTTCTGAATTCAATTGTTGTGAAAAACCAAGCATGCGAGATTGAAAATTCTAAGGTCAGTTCTGTTATATCGCAACAGTGAATAACTGTTTTCTTTTATTTACTTTTATGTGAATGTTAACTTATTTGATTTTTCAGATTCAGTTTCATGATGAACATGCCATTTTAAACAACCCAGTTGTCGAACAAGCTTCTAAGGTATTGATTTTGTTGGTTTTTAAGTATTATTTTTGTGTATATCTTTCATATTAACATGTTCGTTATGTTATTGTATGTGTGTTTTATTGCAGGATGATGGCAATAAAAATGTTGATATTATTTCTTATGGTGCAATGTTTAGTCAATAAAAGTCTAATCTTCAACGTAAATTTAGTGAATAGGTAATTTTAAGGTTTATTTAATCTTTTTTAAACTTTACTATTTTATTTTTGTCCTTTTTAAGGATTGGAAGTTTGAGACTCAAAGGAAGAGATCTAAGAGACCCTCTTAATAGAAATGGAGTGAGGTTATTAATTTAGACGATTCTGAGGACAATGACAAAGAAGAGGAATTAGAAGATACCGTCGACTCAAGCACAAACCAGAAAACCAGATTAAAAATACATCGAGTGTCAATTCAGAAGCGGAACAGATTTCATGCAGTCTAATATGAAATCTATCAAGTGTTTTTATGTTTTTTTTTTCATTTTCAGTTGTTATGTTTGATTTAGACGTATGGATAAAGTTTATTTTATATTTGAACTTTATTTTTGGTGTTAATATAATACAGTTACTGACCATATTAATAAAGTTCAAAATAAAGTTAGTATCCTAAATTTACAAGTCAACTGAATTTATATAAGTTAATATCCTAAAGTTGCAATAAATAGATATTGCAGTTAGATATAGTCAAGCTGAAATTATAAAATATTGCAGTTATTCTTGTATATTAATCTAATAATTTGTATTTCTAAATTAAAAAATAATAAAGTAATAAATTTTAAAGCTAAACTAAAAAACTGAACTTACTATGATATAAAGTTAATAAAGATATAAACTCTTAACATCTTATTTTTTATAAAAACTATTTTTAAAATTTTATAAAAATATAAATTATATATATATATATATATATATATATATATAAACGAAATTTAACAATGAAAGTTAAAGGTGTAAAACGTACTTACGAGTCAACTACTATTTTTTATTTTTATAAAAACAAAAATTTTAAACTTAAAGTTTATTGGATGAGTACCATGTGGATACTTAAAAAAAGTTATGAACTTTAAAAAATAAAATTATAAACTTTAACATTTAACATTTAACCACAAAATAAACGTACTTTACAACTATAACTACTTATATTTTAATTTTTGTCATTTGATTATTATTTTTTATTAAAAACAAAACTTTTCATGTGTAAAACAGTTTTTTTACTTTATTTATAAACAAAACATTTTGTTTTTTATAAAAAATAATTCTTTTATAAATATTTTTTGTAACAAGGAATATAAATAAAATACCCAAGTAATTTACAATATTTATTAGATAAATACTAAATTGTGTTGCAAACTTTTAGGAATTATAAGTTCAACTATATTGTTATAGATAATATTAGTCATTTTCAAAAGAATTTTTTTACCAACTTGACTAGATACATAGTAGATTGTGTTGCATATTTTTAGGGATTATAAGTTAAAAGTAGACTCATATAGATAAGATTAGTTAGGAACTAAAAATCTGAACATAGTATGATATAAAGTTAATAAAGATATAAACTCTTAACATACTATTTTTTATAAAAATAGTTCTTGAAATTTTATAAAAATATAAATTCTTTATATCTGTAAAAAAACGAAATTTAACAATTTAAGTTAAAGGTTTAAAACATACTTACGAGTCAAATACTTTTTTTTAATAAAAACGAAAATTTTAAACTTAAAGTTTATTGGATGAGTACTATGTGGATATTTAAAATAAAGTTATAAACTTTAAAGAATAAAATTATACTTTATAATTTAACAATAAAATAAACATACTTTACAATTATAACAACTTATCTTTTATTTTTTGTCTTTTGTTTATTAATTTTTATAAAAAAAAATAATATTTTTTGTCTTTTAATTATTAATTTTTATAAAAAACAAAACTTTAAATATGTGTAACACTTATGACATATATCCATCACAATAATATTATCATAAATATTATACGAATAAGAAAACTACCAGAAACAAGCGTCGCAATGCAAAGTGTAAGCAACCTACTAAGAATATGGTATAATTATAAAATTATACTTTATAATTTAACAATAAAATAAACATACTTTACAATTATAACAACTTATCTTTTATTTTTTGTCTTTTGTTTATTAATTTTTATAAAAAAAATAATATTTTTTGTCTTTTAATTATTAATTTTTATAAAAAACAAAACTTTAAATATGTGTAACACTTATGACATATATTCATCACAATAATGTTATCATAAATATTATACGAATAAGAAAACTATCAGAAACAAGCGTCGCAATGCAAAGTGTCACTCCCGCCGTATCGCGCATGCAACCTACTAGTAATATGGTATAAGCAAGAGCTAAAAGAATGTTTTAAGTTTTTATTATAACAAATGGTGTTAGAATATATTAATTAGTGTAATTTTGGCATTATTTTTCTTCACATTAAAGTTTGTGATGTCTGCTTTACACATATTTAATAAACTTTTTTTAATTAATATATTATTCAATATACATAAGATTATTTAATTCACTTCATTAATTATTATATTATACTATTTATAAAACGTTAAACTAATACTTAAGTTTAAATTTACTATTTATGTTTTAAAATTAAATACAATTCAATTGTGTTGTAAATTTTTAGGAATTATAAGTTCAACTATATTGTTATAGAATATATTAGTCGTTTTCAAAAGAATTTTTTACCAACTTCACTAGATACATAGTAGATTGTGTTTCATATTTTTGGGGATTATAAGTTAAAAGTAGACTCATATAGATAAGATTAGTTAGGAATTAAAAATCTGAACTTAGTATGATACAAAGTTAATAAAGATATAAACTCTTAACATCCTATTTTTTTTATAAAAACAGTTCTTGAAATTTTAGAAAAATATAAATTTTTTATATCTATAAAAAACGAAATTTAAAAATTTAGTTTAAAGGTCTAAAACGTACTTACGAGTCAAATACTATTTTTGATTTTTATAAAAACAAAAATTTTAAACTTAAAGTTTATTGGATGAGTACTATGTGAATATTTAAAAAAGTTATGAACTTTAAAGGATAAAATTATACTTTATAATTTAATCAATAAAATAAACATACTTTACAATTATAACAACTTATCTTTTATTTTTTGTCCTTTGTTTATTATTTTTTATAACAAACACTATATTTTATCTTTTGATTATTAATTTTTATAAAAAAACAAAACTTTACATATGTGTAACACTTATGAAATATATCTATCACAACAGCAGCAGCAGCAGCCGCAGCAGCAGTAGTAATAGTAATCAATAATTAAAGCAGGGTGGGTTAGATTACGCTCTTTAAAAGAACTTTAGCGACCCCTGCCGTATCGCATGGGCCAAAAGCTGTCGTTTTTAGACCTCACGTTTTTTTATATAAGACAAATAAGTCGTTTGTTTTGATCTCAGACTTGGAAGATCATATGCATCTACTCATTTAAACATTAAGATTGTGACACTCGTTTATTGATGAATCACGTATTCAAATATATAATACTTTCAAAATAAAAAATGACATAAAATGGGTGTTGGTGAAAGTGGGTGTTTTTATGGAGTTTAAGCAGTGGAGGACTTACAAAACTTTTTATGGGGTGCGGAACTTTTTAGTGGTCTTTTGTTTATCACTATATAATATTTTTTTTTCGATCCGGTTCGGGTCGGTTATATAAATATATAACCGAATGGAATTTTATATACTAAATATTTTTCGATGATATTCTGTCCCTATATAATAATTATAATTTTTTTCGATCCGGTTCAGGTCGGTCATATAAATATATAACCGAATGAAATTTTATATACTAAATATTTTTCGATGATATTCTGTCCCTATATAATATTTATAATTTTTTTCGATCCAGTTCGGGTCGGTCATATAAATAAATAACGGAATGAAATTTTATATACTAAATATTTTTCGATGATGTTTTGTCCCTATATAATAACTATTTTCGGTCCAGTTATTGTGGCGGCTACTGTTCAACCCTCTCTATTTATAAATTATTTTCTTAAAATTTTATGTGCCACATGTTTATTTAGGATAATTTATTTTCTTAAAAATTTATATGCCACATGTTTATTTAGGATTTTAGCATTGTAAGTTGAGATTAATGACAGTGTGGAGATTCCCTTCCATTAAACCGAAATATGGACCCAAGTTGTGACAACGAAATGCACATTTTTATTCATCTGTTTGTCTTCTTTATTAATAAAGATACCCTTAAAGGGAACCTTACAATCATTCAAAGGAGAAAGTGAAAGACACTTACAAATATAACAATTATGAATGACTACGAAGGTTATCAAATTCATGTCCACTTGGTTTAGGAACTCTCACTTTCAAAATGTTTGGTGAATCGGTGTCATTCAAGTATAAAATTCTTATGTAACGCATAAAAGACGAGTGTCAGTTAGTCGTATACATATCTTAGATTATTCTCTAACCAACAATTTAGGAAAAACGTTAGGTATGTTGATGTACATAGATCTAGTAAACTTTTGACCTTTTGTGGAGAGATTGTGATGGAAAGAAATACGTCCACAAATTGAATTGCAATACACTCTTAGTCTCTTACGTTCTCTTATGTGTGCAACTAAAAAGTATGTTTAGTCACCTCTTGCACACACAAAGTCAAGGCACATGGAAGAGGGATAGCGAACACTAAGAAAACTACAAGTTATACACTTACACAATGTTACGTGAATTGACTTTTAGTGTCAGATAAAAAAACTGTTACGTAAATGTTTTAGTGTCAGACAAAAACTCTTCTATACCAATACACCAAACTTCAAATGTTACCATGCAATATAATATTATGGGCATGTTAGTTGTTACCTAGAAAAAGGTTTATGTAAAAAATGATTTTCATCATTTTAACTAGAACTATAATTCTCACATTCTAATCATATTGTTTGAGGTCTGTGAATTAATTAAAATACTTGAATATTGGATTAACATACTTTTGTACACACCTGGTTTCTAGGTTTATGTTGGAGAAATAGAGATTTCAACGGATGATCTAAGAGGGGTGTAGTCACTCTCCTATCGAGTTATTTCGGTGGATTAACATACTTTGTATATGATTTTAGAGTGAATTAGCAAACTAGGGATTGAATGACCAAAGATTGATTTCAAAATAGCGATGAAAAACGCTAGCAACTGCCTCTAGACATTTAAGCCCAAATTCTGGAAAATTAAATTTCTCTACCCCTTGGACCCTCCAGGAGCTGCCGCCCCTTGGACCTTGATCCCAGGGGTGCTGCCCCCAGACCCCGCCAAGGGGGTGTTGCCCCCTTAGAACCTCCATTGATTAGGGGCTCTGTTTGAACACTTAGAACTCAAACAAAGGTGCACTCTCACACATTCTAACTTGCTTGATGTAAATTACAATTTACTTTGGTCACCAAGTTAATCTCAATTATATTAAAATATCTAACAGTTTAAATATGTAATCGGATATTATGTAGTCGTTGCCTATGTTTAAAACTTACTATAAGTTCACAAGAAGCCACACAGCTGTGTTCATAAAAGCCGCATAGTTGTGTGCTCTCGACTGAATGAGAACCCAAATTTCACAAAGGATCACATTGCTTAATTGATCAAAGTCATTTAGCATAGAAGTAGTTAATTTGCAGAGCTGTCATGTGCAAGTTTTGAACTAAATTTACATATTTTTCCTTGCTATGGTGGCTTAAAGATCCGGATATTTATCGTAATACGAAAGTCACGGACTTGATTCTACCCTCAAGTTCATTAGACTTTATGTGACTTACATCTATGTTAAACATGAAGCTAACTAATAGATTCTTTAAAGGGTTACCCTTTTCAGATTTACTTAGAATACACTTAGTAGTGTGCGTTTCACACAATGGAAATGGAACGGATTCTTAATGGAATTGAAATGTAGATTCCATTTCTTATGTTAATCGTTTCAACAAAAGAAGAAATTGAAATGGAATCTAAATCGCCGGTTCACTTTCTTCTTTCTTAATACAAGGTACTTATCTATATATCTATATATATATATAGTATATAATGCATTATAGATGGACAAAATAGTAAATTCATAGTATATGTTAAGACAAATTTAACACAATACATTAATTCAACTATCAATTTTATGGATTAAAATTTAACAAAGTTAGGCTTTTAATTAGTTATTATTATTATTATAAATTACAACTCTTTAGGATTAAAAGCTAATTTCCACGTGATATTAAGATGCCATATTAAGACGATATTAAGACACAAGATATTAAGACGCGATATACTATGATATATATATAGGACAAGGATCTGTTAGGAACCACCCTTTATTGCGAGAACCGCGAGAACTAATGTGAACACAACCAAAAATACTTAAAAATAGCTAAAACACACACAAATTTTTATTTTTTTTATTTTTTTTATTTTTTTGCTACTAAAAGTAGCGATTTTAATGTAAAAAAATATTAAAAAAAATTGTGTGTTTTTTTATTTTATTTTTTATTTTTTAGGTTTTTTGGGGGTTTAGTTTTTAACATTTTAGCTTTGGGGGGGGGGGGGGGGGGGGGGGGATTGGGGGTTAGGTTTTTTTTAGCTATTTTAGGTTGTGTTCACATTGGTTCTCGCATGAACCTTACCCTAAAAATAGGAACGATCGGTTTCAGTTGGAAATCGTTCAAAATTCTCGAATCTCTTTAATTCTCTGAATAGTAGAAGTAATTCTTGGGTATAATACCCACTAAAAAGCGAAGCTCTGCCTCGTTGTAAGTATTATAACCTCCGGTTACGTATTAGTTACTCTGCCCGATTGATCTAGTGCTCCGTAACGCATGTCGAGTCTCTGCCTGACTAAGTCTTGGAGTTCTGTCTCGGTAGGGGGTATAGCTAATGTAAATTGGGTTATTTTACTAACACTTGTTTAATTTAATAGATTATAACCAGGAAGTCACCAGGAATTATCTAAAACGGCAATGTGAGTACATCTGCTTTTCATACAACTGTTTTTACAAAACCTCAATTATTTTAAAGTGTAATTTAATGAGTATTTGTAATTCTACAATTACTATCGGTATGTTGGGGTTTTGTGTACATTACTTGTTACTAATACTGAGAATAGTAACATGACCACAAGTTATGATTGACAGTACCGTAGGTGGTAATTTGATAGATGTAAACAAATGTAATTGCGGGTTGCCCTCAATACTGTAAAGTGATAAAAATTGTTTTGATTAAATTGGGATGCACTCACCAGTATTTCCCACTGACAAATGTTTTTAAAACACGTTTCAGGTAACAAAATGTGAAAGCCAATTAGAATCCAGCTGGAGAGCACTGAAGGCTTGGAAAAGTGGCTATAAAAGTTACCTAAACAAGAAAGACGTTTTATTTAAATAAAATAGGGTTTATCCCTATAAACATATTATGAATGGAACTTGGGTTTACCCATGTGTTTATTATTTATAAAATGAGGTGTTTTACTCTGATAAAATATTTCCTAACTACGGTCCTGATGAAAATTTCCGCTGCCAAAATTAATAAACATCGATACCACCAGCTCTGAGTAGGCCGCGGCCTCCCGCCTCCCGACGCAGGGGTCGGGGGTTGCAACATGTTATCATCCAAAGTTGTAACCTTTTTGATCAATATAGTTCATAGTTTCACTATCCGAGGTTTTTTATGCCGGAGATCATTCATTGATCAAGGGTTTTTTCCTCGTATAAATCCTTGTGTTCATTGCCATTTTCATTCAACTATCATTTGTACATTTAACCAAGCATCCAACCTCACAAAAATCAGATTTAGTTACATTATTCTTGTGTGATTTTTGACCAAAACAGCTACCTAATTTTTTGTTTTCCTGCGTCTCTCTCTTGGTTAATTCTGGATATATAGTTATTATTAATATTTCTATATACTTATAATTGTAATTTAATTTTTATAAAAATGTTATTTAAGGGAGTAAGTACACTTAAGTTCAATTAATATATATCAAGTACATAAAACAATTAATACATGTATGAAAAGAAATGTTTTAAAAATTACTATAAATGTCACGTCATCGTTTAAATATTTAAACACGTATCTTGACGATTTTATGTGTTGATTGATGACATTATACTTTTTTATTTAACTCGCCTAATAACGATCGTTTCATTCAACTCTTGTACGAATAGGTTTTTGAAAACATATTTTTTATTACTTCATATATAACATTATATTTATTTAATCCGTGTAATACACGAGATTCTAACCAAACATTGGTTATAAAGTGAAAGTTTGAAATTTAATTTTCCACTGTTATAACTTATAACCTAATGACCGATCACCTCTTTCCTTCATTATAGCAATTGTTTAACATCATAATAAATTAATAACTGACACCTTCATTTTATTTATTTAAATTTTTTAACCCTGTCTAAATTTTATTATTGTAATGAATTTGATCACTCTGTCGCATCGCGCGGGTTCCTTCTAGTTTCATATTACATATTTTACATTCTAACCCGATTGATATTATACCAACCAAACATGGATGGAGCTTCTTGGTGGCCCAGGGTTGCCTTGAGCCCCACTGATTTTTCGCTCGTAGTGTTAATTTTATCGAAAATTCTGAAAAGGTATATTTTTGTATTGTAAAATATTGGATTTTTAAGAGCCCGTCCCTCACTGATTTGGATTTTAAGAATTCAGCCCTCAGTGTTTTTTTCGTTCAAGCTTCACCACTGCAACCAAACACATTAAAAAATTTAAAGAAAGTTTTTAAAATCTAATTTCAATTCCATAACACCACCTTAATAACCAAGATGAAAATTTGGAAAACTACATCGCGTCATTATACATGCCTAGTCTTCTGTGGGGTTATATGCCTGTTCTTTTCTTTTATTATATTATTACACTCACATAATAGTTCTAGTTTCAAACCTAACTCACTTTAACGGATGGAAAAGAAGGTTTTACAGGTAGCGATATCAGGATACTCAATTCTAGAAATGTAGTGGTATCCTTTGATGACTAATTATTACAAAATAACAATGAAAAATATTTTCTTAGCAAGTTTATTATACTTAATTGATTTGTATATATCATTGATTCATTGTATATATCATTGATTGATTGTAATCACAATACTTGATTAGTAGGTAAATCAAGTGGCAGGGGGCTGGAAATTTTCTCGGGGGAAGCCAAGCCAAACTCTAATGCACCAAGCGTGGGCCCGGTTAAGACAACATAGTCTTGGTTGCGGGAGTGGGGCGATGGTAGCTACCGTTGGTAGTGAGCGGCATCGCCGTCTGTTGTGAAAGTCGCCTTCCAAAAAAAAGGTAAATCGAGTTTAATATTATCTTCTAAAGTGACTAGTTTTGACCCGTTACTTTAGTTGACCCAACTCATGTGTTTTGCCAGACTTAAATAATTCTTATAAAATATTAGTGAATCATATTTTATTGGCAAGTTTATATAATTTTGAAGATTTATATTTTTATAAATTACTACTTAACTCTTTGTAAATGTTATCGTTTTATAAGACCATGATATATGGATCTCTGAATTATGGTTATCGTTTTAGAAGACCATGATATATGGATCTTTGAATTATGATTTATGTATTTATCTATTCTGAAGTATTATTTTAGCATGCATTACAAGGGGTAAAAACTTTTGGCAATGTTTACAATTGGATCATTGTCATTGACAATCCCTTGATCATCACTAGCTTAGCTAGTAGCTTAAATAAGTTGACACTAAGCTGCACAGAAAAACGAGAGGTCGCCAGTGGCACTGGTTATCACTCTCTCTCTACCTTTGGGCGATCACCAATGGCAATATTGATTCCTCTATTTCTCTTCTAGAGATCGTCATTGGCAATGATGATATCTCACGAACATAAGGGTGTCCGGAGTGGGGGCGGCAAACCCACCCGGCACCGCTCTTTCATCAATCGGCAACCAATGCCGATCAGTTTGCCGCATGAAGGTTTGATTCGGTGGGTGCATGCCGACGCGGGGAAGGGAGGAAGGAGAGAGAGAGGGTAGTGTGGGGTGGGGTCCATTCCAATCACATTTTTTTCCTTTTTTTTTTAAAGTTTACCACTTCACCAAATGTCTAAACCATTGCCAACACTTTTCACCAAAGTTTAAACATTTTTCACTGATTGACGTGGCGCGCTCTGATTGGTCGATTTTTTAGTTTGCCACTATCAAGTGTTTAACCACTCCTAACACCCTAAGGGTGTAAGGAGTGGTTAAACACTTTGGAGTGGTAAACTGCGTCATGTCAATCAGGCAAAAGTGTTTAAACTTTGCTGAAAATTGTTGGCAATGGTTTAAACATTTGGTGAAGTGGTAAACTATTTTTTTTTAAAAAAGGAAAAAGGTGTGATTGGTTGAGATAGGAATGGACCCCACCCACAATACCCTCTCTCTCTCAATCATCTTCTTCCCCGAATCGGTATGCCATCCCCGCCCCTTTAACTTTGCCGATCGGTAAAGGGGTCGGCGGCGGTGTTCCCGCTCGGCAAATCGGACACCCTAAGAAAAGTCGTCAACAACAATGGTGATTTATGGGTAACCTCTTGCTTTCGTTTTGACTATGCTGCTACTTCACGTAATTCAAGGATTAGAAATCGCCAACGGCAATGGTGATGAACCCCCTGTAAAACATGATTAAAATCTTACCCCTTTGTGATGCATGTAATAATGGGCAACTCCCAAATAAATAAATAAATCTTTAAATTGTACTATATTTAAACCTTAATCAATAATCACGTGCAGATGGGTTAGCCATATTCATTTAACTATAACAACTCAAACAAGCTTGCACCCCTGCACCTCCTAAAAGTACACTAAAATATCTAACACTTTAAATATGTAGTCGGATATTATGTAGTCGTGGCTTATGTTTAAATGTTATGATAAGTTCACAAGAAGCAACACAAATGTGAACCACATAGTTGTGTGCTATCGAGTGAATGAAGAACCCAAATTTCACAAAGGACCACACTGCTATGTTAATCAAAGGCATTTAGCATAGAAGTAGTAAATCTACAGAGTTATCATGTGCAAATTTTGAACTAAATTTACCTATTTGTCCTTGTTACGGACTTACGGTGGCTTAAAGATCGGGATATTTATCGTAATACGAAAGTTTCGGATTTTATTCTACCCAGAGTTTATGTGACTTACATCTATGTTAATCATGAAGCTAACTAGATTTTGTAGAGAAGGGTTACCCTTTTTAGATTTACTTAGAATACATTTGATAGTGTTTGTATCACATAATGAAAAGACACACGTATGTGTGGTGCGCACATATAATGTATATATGTGTGGGCGATCGAGAGGCAAAAGTGAAATGGTACTAACTTTAACGTTATTTTACTAATTTCGTGAAAATAACGTTAAAAGCGGTGGATGGTTAATCATGCATCATGTGGTAGCGTCGATAGCTGAAAGACACGATGGTACATACACCAATTGGTCTCTGACCCAATTGTTATGTGCCTTAGGTCCAAGGCTTGATACAAAACTACAATCGAGCCAGAAGTCTCACTGGAAGAAGCCTCTCTATTTCTATGGGATAGAGGTAAGGCTGTCTACATCTACCCTCCTCAGACCCGATCTTAGCTTTGCTATTGGTGGGATTTACTGAGCATGATGATGATGATGTATCACATAATGAAAAGAATTCTGAATAGAAATGAAACGTAGATTCCATATCTTATACTGATTGTTTCAACCAAAAAGGAAATTGAAATTAAATCCAAATCGCCGGTTCACTTTCTTTTTCTGAATACAACGTATATATAATGCATTTTAGATGGACAAAATTATAAATTCATAGTATATGCTAAGACAAATTTAACAAAAGACATTAATTCAACTATCAGATTGATGGATTATAATTTAATGAAGTTGGGCTATTAGTTAGTTATCCATTATTATTATTATAGAATACAATTCTTTAGGATTAAAAGGTAATTTACATGCGATGCTATGACACGATATTAAGACGCGATATATTAAGAGGATACGATTTATCGGGTTATAAAGAGAAACTTGAAATTTATAACGTGAGATATTAAGACGTGAGATACTAAGACGGTATGAAACCTAAAGACCAATCATCTCTTTTCTTCAATGTAGCGGTTGTTTAATTTCCTAATAGCCAACGCTGTAACATCCATCAAAATCGGGTCTCCGAAATCCGACTCGGATTTGCAAAGCCGGATCCTTTTCAATTAATTTTTTTTATTATTTTATTATTTAAGTAATCGTCATGTATCACGCTGGATTAAAACCGAATGAAAAACGTTAACTTTATAAAGAAACGAAGTTAGATTGGTTAGTTAAAGAAAATTATAAGTTAAAGGGTTCTTTTTGTAATTAATGGAAACTATGTATTAACTAACTAGGTTAGTAAACCTAGTTAAGTTAGTTAGTGTTTTTTTTTATATATATAATGTTAATGTTAATTAACATGGTTAGTTAGTTTATATAAGAATTATGTTAAGTTAGTTATTTAAGTTAGTCCAGTTAGCAAACATACTAATCATGAGGGACCTAATTGAACAAGATGGTTAAAAGGAAATAAAGAAACAAAAATGCTGCCGACGGGTGTCGAACCCGGCCCAGCTGAATCAACACATCACGCAGCAACCAACTGAGCTGCGCCTCTACCTGCGCGACCCGAAACCAAACCCAATTGAAGTTAATGATAAACTCGACGGTTCAATTGCTTTTTGGACCCATTAAATTCATAGTAATGGATATTAAAGTCTTAGCAAACAAATCGTTGATATGCTTGTATAACCGAACGAATTAACTTCAATCATAAACCACCATTAAAGCTTTATGACTATCATTTTGGGTTTTGTCTTTCTTCATAAAATTAGACCCTCATATTTGCACACTTCAATTCTCTGGTTAAACCATGTAAAACCCCACTGAAATTTCTCCATTTCATCACCTCTACATCGCGAATTTAATAGAAGAACAATCTAGGGCTCGTATCTTCCACGGACGATATCTCCTTCAATTCTCAACCTTTTCAGGTGATTCCAAAGCCCAAATTGCTTAATTTTTCGGCCTCTACAAAAGCCCTCTATTAATTTCAGTGATAAAAGCTAATTTATCCGAATTTAATTTTAGTTGAAATTAGGGTTCTTCATGCATAGAATTTGGGGCTTTTAGATTTAGACTTTTGTTTTGATGAAATTGAAAGTATATTATCTTTATATATCATACTAGTATACTTTGTGTAAATTTTGGGAATTTTTAGATATCAATTGGAATTTTGGTGAATTATTTATGTTTTAATCGCTAGTTAAATCAAATAAAAATACAAGATAGTCTTAAATAAAATTGATAAATATTTTCATTGATTATTTTAGATTATATAACATTAAGTAATTTTTATAGAAACTTTCCTTAATTTTTGGGAATTCTTTGATCTAATTTGTATCACTCATGTTTATATATTTTAATCCTTTAAAAATATATACAAGTTTATCATAAATAATTTTTATAAATAATCTTACTGATTTTTACAAATTATATGATGGTTATAAATTTATTATGGATTTTCTATATTTTTTTTATTAATGATTATATAAGTAAAGAATTGGTGGAATTATTTAGACAAATAAATCCGATTACGAAATTATTATTTTAAAATAAAATTGGGGATGAATATTGAATTGAATCTATATAATTTTTTAGATGAGCTTGATGAACTTATTTAATCATTTGGCATTATCAAACATTTAAAACTATTAAAGTAGCAATTCTATGATTTTTGACATTTTAATACATTCTAAAACATATATAATTATTGTTTTGGTTATTTCTTTGTTAAACAAATATAATTTTATATATTTCCAAGTCCGCAAATAGGAGAACCCAATTTCCTAAAATCAATAGGTTACCCTTTCGTATAGTATTTCATCTATTTGCATTGCGATTATTATTTAGATATAAAATCGTTCTTTTCGTGCGGTGCATTCTTGTGGATTAACTCTTTGCAACCTTTGAGTAAACTCTCTCCCCCTTTTGTCATTAACTTTTTGGTGTGTATCAATGTGTCTCGTTCAATTGTTTTTATCTAAAATCGAGCATGCAAAGTCTTGTGTGTTGTATATGCATTACTTGTTGTTGTTGATTGTTTGTTGAGGTTGTTGGTTGAAGTTATTGTTGTTGTTGTTGTGTTGGTCATTATAGTCAATAGTCAATTCAATGGATCCACGACTGACCTTTCCTCATGACCTGGAGATGTCGGTATTGCCCCATTAGTCTTGGGCTGACCTTTCCTCCTAACTATGGGACGTTGGTATCGCCATAGTCACACCCTTTATGGGTGTGGGACGCAAGGTGTTGCTTGGTTTTGGTTTCGGTGTCGGTCTTAGTCTTAATCATTACTCAGTTGTTATTTTATGTCCATACTACTTGCGCATTGCTTCCACATGATTGATTGCATGTTTAATATTTAATTAGTATTTGAAATTAAAAAGGTAAAACATATTACTTTTATTTCTGAATTTTAAAATGGTAAACCTATTTTACTTAACCAGGGTTTACTCGCCAGCTCTTGTAGCTGACCCAAAAATACTTTTTTACACATGATACAGGTGTAGAGGATTGAAGACTGGACTGGATCAGGATCACGTAGAAACTTTGCCTTAGTAATTAAAAGGACAAGTTGATGTATTATTTGAATATTTGAAACTTATATGAAAAGTGTGACATTAAATCATGGTATGTTTAAATATGAAAGTTTAATAGTGTCATAAGCTATGGGCAATCATCATGCCCTGTATCATTCCGCTGCGGGTCGGGGTGTGACAAACGCTTTAATCTTTTATTTCATATTTAACCTTACTTAAATTATATTATTGTAGTGAAATAGACCACTCTGCATCTCTCGAGTTCTTTCTAGTTTCCTTTTACATATTTTACATTCTAACTCGATTGACAATTATACAAATAAAAACATTAAGAGATTTCAAAGGAATTCCTTAAAATCCAATTTCAATTAATGTTTTAAAAACTGGTTTTTAAACTGTATCGGGTAGGACTCAGAAATGGTTTAACCAGTAGTACCGAGTTGTACCAGGCGGTAATACCGAGTTGACTAGTTAACCCTATAATTCCATTATAATACAACTTCAACACATTTAAAAGTACCTGATTCAATAACCATAATAAAAAAAATAATTCAGAAAATACTCCAAACGTACCCGATTTGAACTTGGTACTCAACAATGGAATGGACAGGTAGCCTCGGTGGGTAGCTTGCTACTGTTTGTGGCAAGTGATCGATGATCAGTAGGCTTTCTTCACCTTTTTACCAAAATAAGGAAGGTAAATCTTGGAATTATTAGGATTTTATTAAAAAATTAAAAATTAAATTTGTAGATTACCAAAAAAAATAAATTTGTAGATTACCAAAACTAGTACTACAGTTTGAACCGGTATTACCGGATTTACAGCCGGCACATAATATTTACTGTTTGCTAGTTTAATTAGCCCTTATCGAGCCGGACTTGAGGTTGACAGCCGGTATTTAAAACATTACATCACATTCCATAAAACAAACACTGCCTTAATAACTAAGATGAAACCTCCGAAAACTACACCGTGTCGTTATCATCACTACATTCCTAATCTTTATCATGAGAATCATGGACCATGGTGACCATTAGTCCCGTGTGGGGTTATATGCTTGTTCTTAATTTATTATATTATTAAACTAACATAATAATTGTAGTTACAAACCTATCTCACTTTTAGTGATGAAAAGAAGGTTTTACAGGTAGCGATCGATAACAGGATACTCAATTCAAGAAATGTAGTGGTTGCCTTTGATAACTAATTATTACAAGAGTTAATTACATTTTCACTTTGGTTTGTTAAAAATCACTATTTCAGTCCATTAGTTTAAAAGTTGTCATTTCAGTTCGTGTGGTTTCACTTTCGTAACTATTTCAGCCCACTCCCTTAACACCGTCTATTTATTTTGTTAAGTGTTGGTGAAATGATTAAATTGCCCCTACAAAACTTCTTTTCCCCACCTTATTTTTTCCGGTCATCTTCTCTGGCGACCCCATATTTTTCCGGTCATCTTCTCCGGCGACCCCATATTTTCCGGTCACCTTCTATCGGAAACGGATTCGGATATTTAAACGAATATCCGAATTTATAATAAAAATAAAAAAACTTGTTTGTGCATATATTAAAACTAAACTTGCCTTCGATTTTCAAATTTCCAACATTAAAAACAAATAGTGTTTATAAATTCACATACAAATCCGATTATTTACTATTTTTTACTATATTTAAACTAAACAGGGTACCTCATATAATAAATGCGTACTATTTTTTTAGTTAATGGATATCGGATAATCCAAGTATCCGAAATTTTTAGAAATCAACATCTGAATCCGAATTTCGGATACGGATTTTCGAATATTTCCAATTTTGTTTTGAAGCCGAATTATTTTAGCACCCTTTATGGACGGTATCATTACATGGCATCCAAGATGAAGACTGTTGACTATTTGACTTTTGGGGTAGGGTAGGCCAATAATTGGAGGTGCACTCCACACTTGGAGAGCTATAGTGTATACTGTATTACCATTCCTCACCTATCATAACAACACTCGTCAAGAAACAAATAACATGTAATTTCATTCCTAGTAACTAAAAAAACCTCCATCTGCAGCCACCACACACCACCATGGCCGAACCGAAATCCGACAAACATGGTGTTTCGGGTAAGTCCAATGAACTCATCACTGACTTCGATCCACCAAAACCGTCAAAGAGGAACAAGTACGCTTTCGCTTGTGCCATGTTAGCTTCCATGACTTCCATCTTGCTTGGTTATGGTAATCTACTTCTCTATATTTATCTATCTATGTTTGTTTTTTATTTTTATAATTTTTTTTTAAATCCCACAAATATTATATCCCACGTATATTTTATCCAGATGATACATAAAGCTTATGGACTTTTACTAAATATTATTGTTTTAAACTTATCTTTGAAAAATATATTGCTTTTAATATATTTACATTATGCAACTAATTTTGTGGCAGATACTGGTGTGATGAGTGGTGCGCAAAAATACATCCAAAGAGATCTTGGTTGTAGTGATAATCAAATCGAGATCCTTGTCGGTACGATAAACATATACGCGTTGGTAGGCGCAGCCGTCGCTGGGAGAACGTCCGACTGGATTGGACGTCGGTACACAATTGTCTTAGCTGGAGCTATTTTCTTCATTGGAGCGATCTTGATGGGGTTCGCTACTAACTACGCGTTTCTCATGGTTGGCCGGTTTGTTGCTGGTATTGGCGTAGGATACGCGCTTATGATAGCGCCGGTGTACACAGCCGAGGTTTCTCCTGCGTCAGCACGTGGGTTCCTCACGTCCTTCCCTGAAGTGTTCATCAACGCTGGTAAATTTAAAGAGTGTGTGAGTTAGTCGTTTTAAAAAATAAATACTCCACGGTAGTTTGAATAAATATTTAGCACTATTTATTTCCAAATACCAAATACTATAATGCATAGTTTTAACTTTTAAGTTTTAACCATCTGCCAATATTTAAATTTAGGTAACACAAGATAACATTTATTGTGTTATTTGCTATATTAACTTTTTTTTTGTTTTTGTAGGAGTAATGCTTGGGTACGTGTCGAATTACGCTTTCTCAACGCTTCCGACGAGCTTGGGATGGCGATTCATGCTAGGAATTGGTGCTGTCCCATCGGTAGTCTTAGCCGTGGTGGTCTTAGGCATGCCTGAGTCACCCCGTTGGCTAATCATGCAAGGTCGACTCGGGGATGCCAAAAAAGTCCTTGATAAAACCTCTAACAGCTTGGAAGAATCCAAGCTTCGGTTGGATGAAATCAAGGAAGCAGCTGGCATCCCCGAAGAATGTAATGATGAATTTGTCCAAGTATCTAAAAGTAGCCACGGTGAGGGTGTATGGAAGGAGTTGCTAATCCATCCGACACCCACCGTCCGCCACATCCTAATGGCGGCTCTAGGCATCCATTTCTTCCAACAAGCGAGTGGAATAGACGCGGTTGTGTTATACAGCCCGAGAATCTTTGAAAAGGCGGGGATAACTAAGGACACACCGCAACTACTTGCAACCATAGCCGTCGGATTTGTGAAAACATCCTTCATCTTAGTCGCCACGTTTCTACTCGATAGAGTCGGACGAAGACCCTTATTGTTAACCAGCATAGGTGGCATGATCGTGTCGTTAATGACACTCGGTACCACATTGACCATCATTGACCACTCTGATCACAAGATCACATGGGCTGTAGCTCTCAGCATTGCTACGGTATTATCCTTTGTGGCGTTTTTTTCGATTGGGATGGGGCCGATAGCCTGGGTGTACAGCTCAGAGATTTTTCCATTGCGGCTGCGGGCGCAAGGGTGTAGCATGGGTGTGGCCATGAACAGGGTGGTGAGTGGGTTGATTGGAATGACATTCATCTCATTGTACAAGGCGATTACAATCGGGGGCGCCTTCTTTCTGTTTACGGGTGTGGCGATTGTGGGATGTTTGTTCTTTTATACCTTGTTTCCGGAAACACATGGTAAGAACCTTGAAGAAGTTGAGCAATTGTTTGGGACGTTTTTCATGTGGAGGTCAAGACAGGCAGAATTGGACAGAAAGAAAGAGGCTGAAATGGTAGCCCATAAAGCCTAAAATTAAGTTTAGGCATTAAGATAAGAAAATATGTATGTAAATGTATTATACATTATGTTGTAGTATGTTCTGATTTTATTGTAATGTTCTGAATGTGTGCTTTCATTTGTTCTGATTTTATTGTAATGTTCTGAATGAGTGCTTTCATTTTTATACAGTTATATTGTATTTTATATAAAGTAACTTAAATGATATAGTTAATTACATAATTAGTGCTTGTGGTGTGTCATTATTATTTTTTTATTGAGTTTTAATCTAATTATGAAGAAGACCTTGAAAACTAAACATATATTTGCATAAATTTTAAATTAAAAAAATTGTGTGTTTGATCTTGAGAAAGTAAAAAAAATTCTTGTGTTCTTCATTCTCATATATGAGTCATTTGTTTTCAATAAAACACATGCCAAATGTTCCTTTGTAAAAACCCTCTCATTTGAATCATGAAAAGTTTTGAAATTGGGATTATCCGGTTTTCGAATATATGTGTAGTGTAGGGGTGTTCAGTATCAGATTATCCGGTTTTCGGATATTCGAAAATTTTGGGAAGTGAATATTAATATCCGAATCTTTATCCGAAATTTTGGATGTTCGATTTTCAAATATCCGAAATTTTGGATACGAATTCGGATATTTAAACGGATATCCTTATCAAAAATCTGTTTCATGCATAGATTAAAAGTACATTCGTATTTTATTTTCCCAAAAAATATTCATAAATCCATATCCTTATCCGAATCCGATTATTTATTATTATTTTTTTAATAATCTATACTATATAATAAAAGAAACCATTTTTTGGACACTTGTCATTCTCTCATTTAATTGATTAAAATTATTAATAATACTGATAATAATAATAATAATATTTAATATAAAGCTAATATATCGTCTATGCATTCCCCTTTATTTGATCTTGAAATGATTATATCCTTCATTAAAAAAAAAATATAAAGTCGTAAAAGTTAAATTTATTTAATAAATATATATTGATGAGATTGTTAATATTTAAGAAATAAACTTTAATATATTTTCATGTGATCCAAAAAAAAACTCTCAACTAATCTATCTATCAATCTATATCTATCTATACTATATAATAAAAGAAACCATTTTTGAGACACTTGTCATTTTCTCATTTAATTGATTAAAATTATTAATAACACTAATAATAATAAAAATAATATTTAATATAATCTAATACAAATTCTTATTATTAATAATATTTAATCAAATCTAAAATCTAATCTAATACTATATTATATTAATTAAATAAATGATAAATTAATATTAAATTTTATATATACTATATTTATTTTTATTTTCTTAATTAAAAAAATGCCTATCTTCGTTACAAGATAATATTAAACAATCTATTAAAAACAATACAATTATTATATCTATTCAAATTATTAATCTATATAAAAATGATGTATTCTCTATCCATTATATGGTTACCTAATTGAAAATAGTAGTATATATATATTTTTATATAATTCACTTAATGTGTAATATCTATCTATCTTTTTTGAACGGCATGGAACAACGCGTCAATCACCGTGAAATCGGGTGCTGTGGCCAAGGTCGACTACTCGACCACCGCCATCCCCTTGGCTCTTCCTAGATGTGCGGAAACCCGACCTCCACCCGCCCGAAGGCACGATAGTAGAATAATCGGTAAAGCCTCGCCTCCCATCCAAGTCGAACCGGTGCCACCCATATTCACTCTTCACCTAGATGCCGTAGAAAATAATGAGGAGAGTGAGAATCGAACCTGGGTCACAAGGAACACCAATTCTTTCCCCAACCACTACACCACTACTTCATTGGCATATCTACTGTATATCTATCTATATCATATAATAAAAAGAAATTAATGTGTTTTAAAGATATATAACTTTTACATTATTTATAATACAAAATTATATTTATTAAACTCGTGTAATAAATGGTTTTTATACATATAATTTTTTTTATTATTTTGTGTATAAAATTATATTTATTCAGCCCACACAATTTTAAAAATATATATTTTTTATTATTTAATATACATTTAATAAACCCGTGTAATACACGGGGTTCTAACCTAGTTCTTCCTATATTTCAAACTAAACATACATAATGCTCATATATAATATATATTTACTATTTTCTTTTAGTTCTCAGATGTAAGATAATCTGTTTATCCGAAACTTTTAGAAATCCATATCCGAATCTGAAAATTTGAATTATTTGATTTTCGAATATCAGAAATTTCAAATATTTCGGATACAAATTTTCTGATATTTTACATTCGAATTTTTGGATATGTCGGATTCAATTTTTTATCCAGATTTGTTTGAAGACCCTAGAAGAGTGCATGGTAAGACGAGGAAGGTTAATTGACTTTTAGTTTTATGTTTTATTTTAGACAAAATTGCAGAAAACAACCTTTATGTATACCCCAAACTGCACTTTATACCTTTCACTATGAAATCCGCCAAAACCAACCTTTACGTTCATGTTTTGCTACAAGTTCAACCTTTAACACAAACTCTGTTAATATTCTTGGTTAAATCACCTCACATGCTTTGCATGTGAAGGTATTATTGTCATTTCAACCTTGTTTTTTTTGTTTATTAATAAATTATATAATTACTCATGACCCCACCATAAAACTCTTCTTGTTCATCTCTCCTAGCTCCCAACCAGAAAACCCAGATCATCAACAAACACCCCTCCTTCATCTGCGCCGTCTTCATCAACAATCGCTCACCACCATCATCATCTAGCACCGCCGCCATCATCATCTAACACCATCATCATCTAACACATACATGTTGTAGTGATATAAGCATATATGTGTTGTTGAACACCCCTGACCTATTCACAAAAAAACATAATGCAAGCAGATAACACACCATATTTATCACAATGCACAGGTTGACTTATATCTACTAATCATGATATGTAGATCAACATTAAAATTACCTTGCAGTTTGCAGCGGCATGCTTCTCGAGAGCGGAAGCTTGGGACTTGTAAATTGAAACGTTTACTGTGGTATGATCTTTGTGTGAATCATATGCAAACTGGGTATATGTAGATAATCATATTAATGTTGATATATTAGATCTGTGTACGATGAGTGAATAATGTGTTCTTCTATGAAAAATTCCTTTTGGTCGCACAACACATTAAGGGTTCGAACAGATGTTTGTAAATCACAAAGTGCTTTATATGCATAAATGAACATACTTGTCGAGTTATTTAGGAAAATTATGTGTCAAGATGAAATGACTAGTGTGCTCTGTTCATACCCAAAAACATGATACTGGGTTTTATCTTAAATGGGTCTTCTCCTAACTTCCATGTTTTAAATGATTGATTGTGAGAAAAACATTAATGTAGAGTTATTTAAGAAATCTGGGTTTACTTTGAGTGCATGATGTAGTGTTTTCATGGTGGGTACAACTGCCTATGCGCAAGGTACAACCTGGTCAAGCATATTAGTGGTAGTGTTAGAATGATCCTTGATGAAAATGATATTGTTAGAATGGTATGTTAGAATAAAATGATACTGTTAGGGTGTTGTGAAATGATGATGATTATGATGGTCGATAATTGCTAAGAATGATGTTCCTAATTTCATGTTTCTAAGTAATGACTTCCATTATGTTTTGAACATTCGAAATGATAATCACCGTTAGTTTACTATATGTTTTAAGAAAAGAATGATGCTTCGTGTTCATAATCTGGTTGAGATAAATTGTTATGAATATGTCCATGGCTTTGTTTGTATGAATTAATGAGGTGGGTTTTCATCTCAAGCTTGGGACTTGTAAATTACCTTGTAAGGTGGGGTCATGTGTAATTATATAATTTATTAATAAACAAAAAAAACAAGGTTGAAATGACAATAATACCCTCACATGCAAAGCATGTGAGGTGATTTAACCAAGAATATTAACAGAGTTTGTGTTAAAGGTTGAACTTGTAGCAAAACATGAACGTAAAGGTTGGTTTTGGCGGATTTCATAGTGAAAGGTATAAAGTGCAGTTTGGGGTATACATAAAGGTTGTTTTCTGCAATTTTGTCTTTATTTTATTTTGAGTACTAGTCTAAGTACCCGTGTGTTACACGGGTGGACCAACAATAATTAATATTATTCAACACCATCTAAGTAAACATCTTAATTAAATAAACGTTGAACTACGAACATCTTTATCAACATTACACGTAATTGAAAACAAACAAAGAAGACAAAGTTCACAATTTACTTTATATTAAAAACTATTTATGATTAATACATAATTAAAATCATATATTATCCATAAATATCATCTTGATACAATAGGTTTGGTTTTTATTGTTGTTCACCAGCATCCTCCATAGGCTAACTATCATCCCCTTAATTGCATACTCGGTTGTAAAGATGTCCGGTTCATTCAACACAATTATTACCCACTCGTGGAGAGCGTGTTAAATGCTTTACATGCTCATCACTCCGACGCAGTTAGTACCAACCATTGTCTAATAGACCGCCATAACCAACAATTAACAATAAATATAAATAGGTGAAAAAGGTGTAGTTAATAAAAAAAAGGTCAAATGTATCTAGTTAATAAAGAAAAATATGGAAATATCTAATTGAATTTAAACAGAATCTTGGACCAACATGTAATGCTTATCTTTAGGCATTCATTCTTTAATATATTCTAGTTGGTTACAACCAAATAAGCATAGTACAAACCAATATAACAGTACAAAGATTATTACCAAATATGAAAAAATTAACATTGCTTTAACAATATTTATTATTAACCAACGAAGATTATTACCAAACATGAAAAAATTAACACTGCTTTAACAATATTTATTATTAAATATAAACATTTACTTTCTTTATATTAACAACCCATGAGGTAATATCAAGAATCTAAAAAGTATCAGTTCAAATATTAAATAATAAATAGAAAGTTAAAAAAGGGAACAACAATCATACATATAGTTCTGCACCTACGAGCATATGCACTCTTGTTGTATATCTATATTCATTGAAGTAATACAAACCATTGGGAACTAAAAAGTATGATCAAATTCAAGACCAGGACCTGTTTTAGACTTCTTGATCGCAGGTGGTTCCTTTTCACAGAAACTACCTAAGATGATAGATGAATAATCATAAAACAGAATATAGAGACCAAATTCATAAACCTTAGATGAAGAAAAAGTTTCCATATACAAATTGTTGTGAATGTCAATTTAAAAAACAATTATAAATAAAACTAAGTAATCTTTATTTGATAACAAAAATTACAGATTCAAATAAGAAACGAATGTATAAACTGAACCAAGCTAATCGTAAACTAAAATCAAAACATAACAGACGAATTAAAAAAGCCAAACCATTACTTGAAGATGGACTCTTTCACATCATTATAACCTGCAGACAAAGCATTCTTCAAATGACCCAACCCGAGTTAACAAAAAAATTATGCAGAACAACTTATATAATAGCGCTTTAATGTCACAAATTGGACTAAAATGCCCAAACTAAAATCAAAATTTTGGAATTATAGTACTGAAGTCCATACAAAATTTTTAAAAAAAGTTTAAGTACGCGGTCCCTGGAAGGTAAAAGGAATGATTAATATCATAAAAAAGATATAACATGCAGTTCTTAATTAAGTATATATATTCAATAACTAAGTCGAACAATGTCCACATATTTGATCAGTCTCCGGTATTGTTAAGCACCATAATTATCTAGCTTTTGTTAAATACTATTTACTTGGCAATTATTAGATCTCAACTTTTCCACCAAAATCGTCCTTGTTTGCTCATCTTTGATCTACTATTCGGATTACATAATGATAATTAATACAAAATTTATAAGAGTTCATGTCCTGTTACCTACTCGAAAAAGACCTGTTTGTCCACTGACCCCTAAAATAGTTGCCTGTTTTGGGTCCTTATACAATCGTTCGACCCGCCAATTTTTCGACATCCAGTCTTTTCAATTAATAAACCAGGGTTTATAAAACAAAAGCGAGTTAGCAGAGGAGGGTTACCTGAGCTTCATTTCCAATAGCATCCATATCGAGCAACGGGTCATTGCATAGTTGTTCACTTGTTCCAAACTTTCAAACTACATTGTAACTCATACTTTCATAGAATAACTTTTAAATATGAGTGAATTACTGTTTTCGTCCCTGTGGTTTGTCAAAAATCACTATTTCAGTCAATTAGTTTAAAAATTGCGATTTCAGTCCCTGTGGTTTCACTTTCGTAACCATTTCAGTCCCTGTGGTTTCACTTTCGTAACCATTTCAGTCCATGTACTTACAAAATAAATGGATTGAAATGGTTACGAAAGTGAAACCACAGGGACTGAAATGGTTACGAAAGTGAAACCACAGAGACTGAAATCGCAATTTTTAAACTAATGGACTGATATAGTGATTTTTGACAAACCACAGGGACGAAAACAGTAATTAACTCTTTAAATATAAAAGGTAAAAAGAAATATAATTTGTAATCTTCCAGATACATATGAGCTATATTACCAGATAAATAAATACAAATTTCATCACCCTATTCCTTCCTTAGCAGCCATGCTTTGAGCATCTCATGGTCCACATAGACAATAACAACTAAAGAAGAATTAAAGTTGTCACCTATTTGCAACCAAAAATAACTTAATAAATAAAATATTGAAAAATTAGTTAAGAGATAACCAAATTATGAAATCTGTAGTGGATGTTTGGACATGTGTTTCAAAAGTAATAAAATTGAGGGAAATCTTTTTGTGCTGTATCTCATATTTTACCATGCCCTATTCTCATATTTTTCAAAATGTTATGTGTCTATGAATGAAACAAACATTTTGTTTCTAATAACTTCAAGTAGTCAATTGATGCACTTTTTAAGTCCCTTATAAAAGAAAATGAATTAACCAAACATGAGACCATCCTTCAAAAAAGACGATTAGGTGACCCAAATGAGAAACTAAAAGAAATCATTATCTTGAATTCACTAAGAAAACATACAACTACAGTAGAGAACGCTTCGCAGACATACCAAAAGACAAAATTTTGAAAGAAGTGAACACAACAATTGAATTAATCAGTTATAACCCTAAATTTCATTACTAAAAATTTAAATAAAAGAAACATACCATCAAACATTGGTGGCTAGAAGCAGAAGCGCCCAATTTTGCACAAAAAAATTATGACAAAAAAAGATAAATACATGCATAAAAGCGAGAACAATCTAAAAACAAAACAAAAAAAAAGAATATCTCAAATCTGGCAAGATAAACTCACCAGAATGTCGCCGATGAGATTAGCTTCAATTCTTAATCTATACGCAATAGCAACATACATTCATCGCCCTCCGGGTCAACAAAAGTTCAATGCTTTGCATCATCACAAGCGCTAACTTAATATCACGCCATCTTGAATGTTCAAAGTCAAAACACTTCAAATTAAACAATAAAATGAAGTTTCTTTTTTAGTAAGATAAAAACAATATTACACATTCCTGTTCCAAGGATCACAACAACTTCAATTAAAGAGTCTGTGAGACTAAATGTCTTTGTTTGAAAGAGACTTACCACCTTATTGATTCGAAGACGACTCAGTGATTGTACGCAACCTAGTTGACCAGACTTGACATAATATTCTCCGCCATTCGGTTTGACACCTCCTCCGAACCGGGTAGGGTAATCCCAAATACTTAGATTAAACTGTAATGAAATACCTAGTGCAATGAGTAATGCAGGCAACAAAGCAAAGCAACTACAACAGACACCGGTGACTCGTCAACTTCCGATAGCCTGCGATTGGAGATGATAACATCAGAACCCTAAAAACCCCAAATGCCAAAAACACATGAAAGACATCAAAACTGATTTGCACAAAGGTACAAATCAGATATCGACATTATAAATCATCAAATACTTGTATAAAATCTAAAATACACATAGAAATTAATCTATAGAGTATAAAAAAATAAAACCAAAAAACCAAAGCTACCTTTTTTCGGGTTGATTTGGTAGCTGATGCTACAATCGAAGAAGTTGAATCAATCAGAAATAAAACTAAAAAAACATCATCAGAGTGACGTACATTAACATAGATATAATAATCAACAAATTGAAAACAAAACTTAACGATACCTTAGAGGCAGACTTCTTGGATGATTAAAGCATTTTGAAGAATCAAACAGAGAAGTAATCAGGCTAGGATCTTCAAATATCAACAAAAAATCGATTTAGGGTTTGTAAATCGAAAAAAATTACAACAAAGTTCTAAACGACATTGAAAAAAACTGTAAAAGTTGAAGAAACATATCGAGAATTAGAAATTGGTAGCAAGAATCAATGAATAACACCATATTAGGTTGATTGTTAATGCGATTCTTGGTGGTTAGGATGTCGTGTTCCTTGCGAAATGGAGTGAACTCGGTTGTAGAGATTCACAAAAGATTCATACGTAATCAGACATTGAACAAATAAGAAGATTCACAAAAGATTCATATGTTTACTTATGTTATTCAGTGGAATCGAAACAAAATCAGACATTGATACAAAAACATATTAAAAAAAAAAAACCCTACAAATTTATACAGATTAAAGAACAGAGAAATATGCATACAGATTAAAGAATCGTACCTTAGATAATGCTTGACAAATCGGTTGACAACCAAATCGATGTGAAGAAACAGAGGATGATTGATAAATCGATTAACAACCGAATCGATGTGAAGAAAAGACTGAATACGTATGGATTTATAGATCTAGGGTTTATGCAACCAATGATCCTTAAATTTGGGAACTCATTCATATTTTGGAAGATGATCATAGATAAAGATGGAATTCGGATCTTGGTACAACTATTTTAGATGATATGAGAGAAGGATGGAAAGTTTCATTATTTGAGTGAAAATGAAACTGAAAAAGGGATATCAATAGACATCCAAAACATTGCCGCTCAAAACAATACTGAGACATACAATCACATGACACGTGTCATTAAGTTGTTTAAGAATATGACAAATGGCCTAAGTTTGTTTTGTTTTATTATAAGGTATAGATATTAAATATGCGATCATTGTAGTTTCTCATAATGTTATTTAGTCATTTACACAAAAATAACATATTTTTAACAGAAATTAATGTTATAAATAAAAAATGTTACAAAATTAAAAAAAAAAACTAGTATTAAGCCCCCCACGTTGCGGTGGGGGCGTAAAACCATGACAAATAGCACCAATGCCACAACACCGCTAGCGACCACCAACACTGAAGTTGCGACGTGTTAATGCGGAGAAATTAGACCGAAACATAAAACATAGAAAATAATAACTAAATCGATTTAGGACCTGTGCGTCACGATAAACCTATCAAACGAGAAAAATAGGCAACCATAAAAACGTTGAACCACACACACACGTTGCGTAATGTTATCTCGCAAAATTTATAAAGAAGTGTAAAACAAAACGTAAAAAAATTGAACCACACATGAACGTTGTGTCGTGCTAACTCGCAAAATTTAGAACAAAACGTAAAACGAATTTTTGCGAAATATGAAAAGTATAGGGTACTAAAGTTGAAAGTAAAAAAGTTCTTAGATTAAATTGACAAAGATAAAAAGCTTTGTGGTTAAAAGTGAAAAACTAAAATAGTTGTAGATTAAAAGTGTAATTATATCAATTTTTTTTTAAAAACTCCGTAAGTATAGAGTACAACTACTTTATACATTAACATGTTTGATAATTTATAATGGATAAATCACTAATACCTATGACTTTTAAAGCTTATTCTTAAATGTGAATTTGTTAACATGATAATGGTATAAGATAAAAGTAAATTAAATTTGAAGTGCTAAATATATATTAAATTTTATTATAATTAACAAACAGTGTTATACTATATTTAGCATAGTTTTTCATCACGCTAAAGCTAATGTGATATTTAGATTATACGTAGTGGGGGCGTGAAAAGGGAGGGGCAACCCTCTCCACACCACCCCACCGCCTTTGCTCTTGGGTGTTGCCCTCTCAATGCGTAGATCTTTATGGATGTTACTCTTCACCTTGACTAACTTGACTTTTTAGTCTCTTTGCTTTGCCCTTCTTGTCTTTCATCACGCTTTCCTTTTTATCATGCGAACAGTGGCGGACCCAGGATTTTTGGATAATGGGGTCCAAAAAAAAGCCAAAAAAAACGAAGAAACAGGTATCGAACCCATGACCTTTTGTGTGTAAACAAGGGGTTTTTCCACTGCACTAGGCTCACTTTCATTGTTATGGGGTCCAACTAAATTTTTTTATGGGGTCCATAGACAATTTTATATACCGTTTCTACTACTTTTTAAAAAAAGATTGAGGGTCCGGGGACCCTGTTCCTCGTAACGTAGGTCCGCCCCTGCATGCGAAGGACCAAACCCTCAAGGTCTACATGACAGGGCTTTGCCTCTTCGATGAAGGAAAAGAACTTTTATATACTTCGGTGAACGAAAAGAACTTTATTTACTTCGGTGAACGAAAAGAACTTTTTAAATTTGTATACATAATAATAATTTTAATGTAAGCATATTATTTTGTGTTAAGTGTTAACCAATGGGTGGTGGTCCATTGGCAAAGGCAAAGCCTTTAAAACACCTAGCTTGGGAAGGGGAAGGTCTTTGGATTCAAGTCACATAAACGACAGGGTATTAAAGAAATTAGCTGTTGAAAAAAATTGTTAACATTTGATATAACAACCCTCCTAAAATATTTCCGACACTCATAAAATATTTAGAACACCCCTATACGTCCTAAAATACACCTCGTATACGAGAAACAGACCCGAATAACCTTTATATTAATAAATAACAAATAAAAACAAAAATAACAGTCTGTTGCGGGCCGCGACAGACTTCTCTTCTTCCTTCGCGGGGGCGCGACAGATCAACAGACGGCGACACCATAGCGTGCCACGTGTCGGGACACGCGTTGAAACCACCGATGACTCAGCCAAAATCGTTGCCGCCTTTAGGGCCCTCGCGGGCCGCGTAAGCCCTCTCTTCATCTTTCACGGGGCGCGAGAGAATGTCGGATCAGGACTATAAATAGAGGCCGTTGGCCTTCAGTTGAGAATCGTTCAATTTTCGATATTCTCTCTCAAATTCTGATAGTATAAGTAATTCTCGGGCATAATACCCCCTAAATAGCAAAGCTCTGCCTCGTTGTAAGTATTTTAACCCCCGATTACATATTAGATACGCTGCCCGATTGATCTAGTGCTACTTAACGACTGTCGAGGCTCTGCCCGACGTAGTCGTTGGAGTTCTGTCTCAGGGAGAGTATAACTAATTTAAATTGGGTTATTATACTAACACGTGTGCATTTTTTAAATTAATAGATTATAACCAGGAAATCATAAGGGAAACACCTAAAGTAGCAATGTGAGTAATCTCCTTTTTGTGAACCTTTTTGCAAACTATTTTTACGAAACCTTAAATAATTTTAAATATAATTAGCAGTGATTGAGTCTTTGTAATTCTTCAATTACTGCCGGTATTATGGGGTTTTGTATATATTACTTGATAATCTTCACAATTGGACAATGGATTAGCCAATGTGTGATATGACCATAGCCACAGATCCGGTCGAGTGGCAAGTACTGAATGAGTAATTGTGTAAATATAAACATTGTGATCGCTCTCAAATATACTGTGAATTGATAAAACCTGTTTTGATTAAACTGGGATTCACTCACCGGTATTTCTTGCTGATAAAATGTTTTAAACACGTGTTTCAGGTAACTTAGTGTGAAGCTCATAAAAGCCAGCTGGGGAACACTGAAGACTTAGAAAAATGGATATAAAAGTTACCTAATTAAAAAGAAGAATTGTTTTCAATAAATAGGTTTTATCCCTATAAACATATTACAAATGAAAATCGAGTTTCATCCCACTTGTTTATTATAAATGTATTATCAAAAAAAAAAAAAAATTGGGTATTATCCCAATTATCTATTTTAAACATTTTGGTGTTTGACTCTGATAAAAATATTTCCTAACTACGGTCCTGATAAAATTTTCGCTGTCAAATTGATAAACACCGATACCATCTGCTCTGAGTCTCGCGGCTCTCGCTCCCAGGGAGGGGTCGGGGGCTGTGACATTTGAAAATATGGCATGTATAAAATATTACTTAGCATGGGTTCAAACTTCAAAGTTCAACTTTTAATATACACGTTGATATTAATTCTTTGTTTGTTTTATATTTATATATAAAAACTAATAAGATTTATTTATATCAGCAAAATTAGTCCATTTTAAGCCTTACATTTTTTATGTGGGACAATAAAGTGTCAGTGTTAATCTTAACTTGAAGAAATCTCATTCACACATTCATTAATACATTAACATTGTGACACTCGTGTAGTGGTGAATCACATATTTATAAATATAATATAATATATTAAAGAATAAGATTTAAAAATTATTTTTCTTACAAATTCATGTGCCACATGTTTATTCGGGCATGTAGTGATCATGTGGGGATTTCCTCCCTTTAGAACGAAATTTGGAGCCTAGTTGTGACAACGAAATGCTCATTTTGATGCATGTGTGCTTGTCTCCATTGTGAATAAAGAAAGATACACTCAAAGGGAACCTCACAAATCTCACAACTATTCAAAGGGATAATGAAGGTTATCAATTTAATGATCACTTGGTTTAAAAACGATGACAAAAGTTTATACAAAAGTAAAAGAACATGTGAGACGTTTTTTATTGGTTACTTATGTTATTGTGTTCACTATTTGAAAATGAATTGTGAATATGTGTCACTTAAGGCTAATGGGTATGGTGTACTGTCTTGGGTCGTCGTGGCAGAAACGTTGCCAAGGGATGATGGGGGCGCTCCTTCTTCAGTTTTGCTTTCTTATCAACACAAACACACACATATACATACATACATATGTATATATATATAGGGGCTCATCACCACACCCTTCGTTAAAGGATTTCATAACTTTAATGATGTACATGTCTCGCACTTCGAGTAAAATGGTAGTCGTGTAATATTGTACGTCACTCTATTTAGTTGGATAATATGCGTACCCTTTTAATATAATTCCTTTACGAAGCGAAATTATAATTTTAACAAATCCAAATTTTTAGTTTTCAATATATCACATAATCAAAGCAAGAATTAAGGACAATGGCCAAAAAAAAAAATATATATATCATAGTTATATATGTCTGCTTTTCATTTTAGGTAGTCACTTTTTTCTTTTGTTAATTTAAAGTATCAACTTGTGTGACATTTCATTATCATGTTAGTTGCTATAGACAATATTTTTTTGTCATATTACACAAAAGGGTGTTAAACTATATCTAACTTGAATAATACGTTATAAAAATGGCACTTATTTAAGGGCCGACCATAAACTTTAACAAAAAGACCAATAGTTTGGGGCCGCAACATTCTAGGGACCCTAATCTTTCGGTCCAACTTTTTTAAATTGTTATATTGTTTGACATAATCCGTTGTTCAATTCTCAGTTCTCATTAACTTTTACGTCTCCTTTTAGAGTTCAGGTTATCGAGTAGATTTCTAATTTCACTTCTTCAAATCAAATTTTTGACTTCACATCTTTAAAGATTATGTTACATGTTGTATCTTTGTGTGCTTCAAGTTTTAAAATTTTAGAACTTTTAAGACATTTTCATTTTTATAGAACAGAAAGCTTGTAATATGACAATCTTTTTGCAACTCTATTTTAATCCCGGTAAAGATGCTAAACAATATGAAGGTAGTGCCTTTTGCTTTGTGGTCTTGTTTAGCTTTCACTCCTGCATCTGTAAATTAATAGATGTTTATACACATAAAAATATATATATATAACCTATAGAAAAAAAATATGTAAATCCTTCGATTATAAACTTTTTAGTTAATTGACCCGAGTCTGAATAAAGGAGAATGATTTATAACAATAAAAATCCGGATTTTTGGTTCACTTTTAAGCCACCAAAATGGTTAGCCATTCCTTTGTTTCTATGATTTTATCAACCAATTCTATATTAATCTTAAACTAGAAACTAACCGTATTACTCTTATTTTTTGATAAATTAGTTCTATTCAAGAATTCATATATGATAAAAAACAAACGAAATGAACAGTGAATTGAATTTAGGGTATATTAAAATATGGGGTATGGGGTAGGGTTGTGGCGTGGGTTGGGTACAAACGCCCAAGTTACCACTTCGGGTGGGCTTGGGTTTCGGCGTGGCCCCATATTAGAATATGGGGTATGGGGCGGGGTTGTGGGTTGGGTACAAACGCCCAAGTCACCACCCCGGGTGGGCTTGGGTTTCGGCGTGGCCCCTTGGGCGGGGGTTTCAGCCCGGGTTAGAATATGGGGTATGGGGCGGGGTTGTGGCTTGGGTTGGGTACAAACGCCCAAGTCACCACCCCGGGTGGGCTTGGGTTTCGGCGTGGCCCCTTGGGCGGGGGTTTCAGCCTGGGGGCGGGGGTTGTGGCGTGGGTTGGGTACAAACGCCCAAGTCACCACCCCGGGTGGGCTTGGGTTTCGGCGTGTCCCCTTGGGCGGGGGTTTCAGCCCTTGCGTTGGACGGGGCTATCAAGATGACATGGCAGGATCTCATTGGCCAAGACAAGTAGCCATTTGGGCTTAGCCGTTGGCCAACGGCTATGTGTTTAAAAAAAATTTATTCACTATAAATACTCACACTTCTATTCATTTTTTTACCACAACTACTCCACCTCTTCTATAATCATCTCTGTCTTATTTAAAAAAAATTCTCATCCAACCACAATACGAAAAATGAATCCTCATAATCGTGGTTTTGACCCGAACAATCCATGGGCATTCCAAGAAACACCTAGCCCAGCATCCAATCGTCCAATTGCTCCCTTTTTAATACAATCCACAATGCCGGATATTGCTGGTTACGCATCGTTTATCTCGAATCGTTTGAAGAATGATGTCGGTCGAAAACACCAATGCCTTTCGCGCAACGCGCGTCATTGAAAAACACTAGTTGTTTATTAAAAGAGACAGAAAATGTGAAATTATTTTTTTTATATATAATTTTTCCCAATTTTAAAGCCATAATATTTTACAAGCCTTGAAATTAGGGGTCAAATATGCTGGCGTTCAACCTCATAAATAGTGTTGTTTTTATTCGCATATAATATTTAACTAGTTTTTTTGTCGTCGTGCGTTACGGCGAAACCGAGCAAATGATAATGTAAAACAAACGTGACTTGAAAATATAGCATGTTGTCTAGAAAGCCAAACCATTAGAACGGTTTAGTTTATTATCGTACTGTTTTATGATACAAAATAAATACTTTATTATAAGTACAATTTCGTTTTTAACAAAACTTATAACGGAATGTTCGGAAAAAATCAATCATAACTATGTACTTAATTTTTTAGAAAAAGTTATAAACGTAAATTATTAAAGAAGTATCAAATTAATCGATAATATATGTTCTAAAAAAAGAAAAGAGAATTATTAAAAAAACGGTATAAGAAATATATTGTTTTAAAAAAGGAAAAAAATTAAAAATACGTTATTAAAAATAAAAAAAAAACAAAAAGCTATATATTATTATAAAATTAAAATTATTATTCATCATCTTTCACTAACAGTATATATAATATATAATTTCAATATGCTGTCGTTCTAACCTCATAAATAGTGTTGTTTTTATTCGCATATAATATTTAATTTCTAATAGTATATTAATAAATAGACAAAAACATCTTTAATTTCTAGTAGTATTTTGATAAATAGACAAAAACATGTTTATAAATTATAATATACATAAACAATCAATACAGGCATCCAAACAGTCCAACTCATCTGTGGAAAAAGGAAGCACCTATGACTTTGCTTCAAGAAACGGGCCCATCTGGGTCCACACTGTTGAAGAGTTTGACTTTGCTTCAAGAAGAATATGCTTAGCTGACGCATTTGACAACGTTAAAAGATAATCAATCAAAGCTTCACATATTATATCCAAACGCATGGGTCGACTCACATACTACTACTGATGTTAAACCAGTGACGGAGTTTGAATGAAAAATCAATGGAAGTTTGACCCTAAATATCCAAATCAGTAGGGGACAGACTTTTAAAAATCCAGTATTTTACCTTACAAAAACAATCGGGAACTTTCAGTAAAACTAACACTACAAGCGAAAAAATCAGTGTGGGTCAGGGCACCCCTGGCCACAAGAAAGCTACGCCCCTGATATAAATGAACCAAACGTTCATGAATTGTTCAGCAGAAAATTCGTTTGTTTAATTAAATAAATGAATGAACACAAACAAAAAGTTTTGTTTATTTAATTAAACGAACGAACATGAACACACGTTTTGTTCATTCATTTATGTTCGTTTATCTACGTTCTTTATCTTCGTTCGGTTATGTTTGTTCGTTTAAATTTTAAATAAATGCATAAGTAGTCATATATTATCTTCGTTTAAATTTTAAATAAATGCATAAGTAGTCATATATTATCTACCTGTATATTAGTTCGGGTGGAGATACAATAGGAAGTTTATTTGGCTAGGAAGGCTAGGAAGTGATCTTGACCATCCATTTAATTAATCAAGGGCTAAGATTAAATGAATGAAATTGAAGCAAAAAAAAAAAGAGGCGCGTGAGTTTGTTAGGGCATTCTAGTCAATCCAGCACAATAGTTTCTCTCTCCTCTAATTTCCCCCAATTTTTTAAACGTTAATAACTTTTTCATACGACATTTTTTTATAAAAATTGCACCAAAAAAACCAGCGTTTTTTTATCTTTAAAACGAGTATACTATTGCTATATTTTCGAAAAAAAAATTGAAAACCCAGTTGCGTAAAACGCAATGGAGAAAACCCAGTTGCGTAAAACGCAATGAAAAAAAACGTAAAAAAATGACTTTTTCTAAAACGCAACGCACAAAAAACACAAAGAAATGTCTTATTTCTAAAACACAATGACCAGAAAACACAAATAAATGTCTTATCTCTAAAACGCAATAGCCTAAAAACACAAAAGAAAGTGTACTTTATAAAACGCAATGCACCCAAAACACTTAAAAATGTCTTATTTCTAAAACGCAATGGCCTGAAAACATTTAAAAATGTCTTATTTCTAAAACGCAATGGCCTAAAAACACAAAAGAAACTGTTCTCTCTAAAACGCAATGAACTGAATACACATAAAAATGTGTTTACCTAAAACGCAATGAGTAAAAACACTTCAAAAATGTTTTATTTCTAAAACGCAATGACCAGAAACTGTTGTTCACAGAACCAGAAACTGTCTAAAACGCAATGACCAGAAATTGTTGTTCATAGAACCAGAAACTGTCTAAAACGCAATGACCAGAAACTGTTGTTCACAGAACCAGAAACTGTTGTTCACAGAACCAGAATCTAACTAAAACGCAATGACCAGAACCTGTTGTTTATAGAACCAGAAACACTGTCTACGAATGCAGTTTTCCAGAGGCAATTTACAGAAAATTAATTTTTCTGATGCATTTTTATTACAGCAATTTAATAGGGAAAAAAAAAATTCCGAGCTACCCCAGCCAGGGGCTCTGCCCCTTGGACCCCGCCAGGGGCTGCCACCCCTGGGACCCCGCTACCAGGGGCGCTGCCCCCGGACCCCCGCCAAGATCGTAAAACGCAATGACTAAATCAAAAACCCAGATCGTAAAAATAAAATTCAAGAATTTCTTACATGGATCTAAATGATTTCTTCAACAATTGACGAAGTTTGAATGATTGAAACAGTTATCAGCGCTCGAATCGAACGAATCGAGTGATTATCTCCAAAATCACCCGAAAAAAACAAGATTTTTTATGAAATTAAACTGGGTTTTCTTCAAAAAAAGCTGAAGAACACGTTGATCGGGTGTTTGAATCATTGATTTGTGATGAAAATCGCACTATAATGTAGTGATTATTGAGATAGAAAGTGAAGAAATTGTTGAAGATGGTGGGTTTTGAAAATGGTGGGTTTTGAAGTTACTGGGTTTTGAAAAGGAAGAAGAAAGGGTTGGATTGACTAAAATACCCTTTTTCTTTATTTTAAATGTTGTCACATGTCCTGATCCTATTGCTTCCTACACTTCCTAGCCAAAATAAACTTCCTATTTGATCTTTTCCCATATTAGTTCATAACATGTGAAATGAATAATGGTTTTGTCTTTTTCTTCCTTTTTTTGTAAATTTTGAAGTTTTAAATTTACTCAAGAGACTCAAAATAATATACATTTTTTTTGTTTTATTGGTAAAAGGTTACCCCGGTGAATAAATAATATACGTCTTCAACCACATAGTTTTATTTTCGTATATAACTTTCGTTCGTTAGTAATTTAAAAAAAAAAGTTAAATATGCGATATATTTTTTTTAACCGGATTGAACGGGTACCCACCGAAAAACATCGGTACCGTATTGGCACAATTAGAAAAGTTAATGGTATTCATTACTGTGGTTTTCAATCGATATAAACCATGTCGGTACTATATCGATACCGTAATAAACCAGACCAATATCAACCAGATTCCTACCATTAACGTTATTTTTTCCACTGCGTCTACGATTCGTGTAAAATCTATTAGAATTCGGGTTGCCTTATCCGGGAAGCGCGGATGTAACCCGCTAGTTTATATAAATATAAATATAAAAGTGGCTATCAAACTACTTATTATAAATATTAATATTTAGTAACTAGGATTTCTAATAATAAAAAATGGGCTTTCAAATGAAAGGTGTCATAATTGATCTCCAATTTGTATAAAAATAAACTAGGTAATTGAGTTATATACATTTAAACCACTAATTTAGATGTGTTTTTGGATTATATGTATTAGACCTTGTTCGTTTGTGTTCATAAATGTTAATTTATGTTCGTTTATGTTTGTTCAGTTATGTTCATTTGTGTTCGTTTACATTCGTAAAATGTTCATTTAGGTTTTATATAGGCGAACATGAACATACACGAATATACCCATTTTCTTAGTGAACGAACATAAAAAAAATTGTCCGATTATACGCCCGTGTTCGTGTTTGGTTTTTATTAAATAAACGAATACGAAGCCAACCAGTAAAGAACTTTAACGTGAGATTTAGTACCCGATACTAATGTTATGTTATTTACGTATCTGAAACCTACACAACACCTATTCACCAAATATTTTCCAGTAAAATAAATTTTGGTCTGCGAATCATTATGTAATTCTCAAATCATAATCCAAAATAAACTAAAGTCTCATAATTCAGCCAAATAAATGATTTACTAATTAAAATTTACTAGTATCAAGATTCAAGGATCAGTAGACCCCAAATCCACATGAAGACTGCCATAACTCACTGAACTTGTAACATACACTTTCTTCACCAAAAGAATTGATCTAACCAGGGTAATATGTCTAAAATACCCAAAAATAAAAATAGTAATAATTACAATAAAAATGATAATAACAGGAGGGTTTATTTTTCAATACCCTGTTGTAAATACTGAATTAAATCATAGCCAGCAGTAGTCCATTTGTTATAGGCATCAGCACATATATGGATCATATGATTCGCTGCTTCTCTCTCACTCATCTCGGGACGAAATCTCTTTCTTAAATTACCAATTGGATCTCCTCTGCTAAAACATGGTAATCCACTTTCTACCATCAATAAAACTGTGTTTATAATCCCGTTCATATGCCGGCGAGCATTAAGGTACCCCTTAACACACAAACTGATATATAACCGCGTTAGTTATAACCGCGAATCATAACTGCTGATTTAAATATAGTCAAAAGTCAAAACCTTGCAATGTCTTACCTTTCAAATAAATGCCACGTGTCACTTTTCATGGCACCAGATGGATCAAGTAACTGAGTCATTTCGTGACTCAGCTTGAAGTGAGCACTTTCAAACCGCATGTTCCCGCCAGGTGATATCTCGAAAATGAACCCAAAGTCAATGTGAACAAGCCTCCCCTCACTGCACCCACAATATATTCATCACTCAAAAGCGTACAATTGTAGAATAACTTTTAAGCTAGTTGAGCTTACTTGTCGATTAAAAGATTTCCGTTATGTCTATCTTTTGGCTGAAGCAACAGGCTGGCAACAGCATAACCAGCACTGCTGACGATGAAATTCTCACGGGCAGTTTCAAAAGCCGGTGAACCAACCGGCCCAAAATCCTGTTGAAATATTTCGTACAAACCACCATCAGTTGTTTCACCCATCTGGCTTCTGCTGCGTGAATTTGGCACAACCTGTCAGCATACAAGTACAACCTTCATTAGCAAAATAGTGTAAAACTTAATGAAAAGAAAGCTAAAATAGAAGCAATGTATAACAAACGGGTGACCTCAATTATTCCTCTTTCTGGGTCGGTCGGAAGCACTCCGTAGGGATATAAATAAAGACCGAGTCCAACTGCATCAAATATGTCTTTTAGAAGTGAAATTACTTGAAAAACAAGCACGTCTTGTCTACAGTCGTCTCCAACCTGCATAAACAAGCTCATTTAACCTAACCATGTGATATGAGTTCCACTATGGAACAATGGTAATAATACTTACCTTGAAAATACAAGCTTGCGGTTTAATATCTTTGGGGTCCCCGTCTCGATCCGCCACATCAAACGTGATCATAATCGGTACCTTTGCTGCTGACTGCAAAGGAATTCCACTATTTACCTGAATACCCTTGACAAGTTTATTAGGAGCTGTAGGTAGATAAAGGTCATCCCCAGGCAACTGAATTTTTTCCAACTCTCTGTACCATATAAATAATAAAATTAATAAAATAGTTAATTTATCACTGACCATATATAGGGTCTACGACTCTATTCTATATTCAAATAACAGAAGATGTTAAGATACCTCCTAATGCCATCTCTCCTCTCTTCTTTTGGAAGTGGATAAAGAACACCTGATATAGATGTAACTTTTTCAAAGAAATCAAATTCTCTGTGAAACACGTCACGGGCCTCGGGACCAAAACCATCGATAATGTGTTCTCTAACAACTGGCAGCAGAGCTAGAAACGCTTGAGTCTGAAGGGGGCAAAATTGGTGATCATATAAATATTGAAAGTTACAAAATTAAGAATGGATAAAGGCATTACCTTTGCTGACACTGCTTCTTTACTTTGCTCTGGTTCACACGTCTCACCCTAATATCAACAAAAAAACTCAAATTTGAAATTGCCTTACGAAAGTAAAATGACGAATACATTTAAAACCAGAAAAACAATATGATGGATGACCTGTAACTGCCAGATGAGAATATGGGCAAACACGTCACTCCTTTGAGTAGCTCTAAGCAAGTACCCTTCAATCAACATCTGCAAATTCAGGCAATAGTCATTTATGTAGAATTGTGTGCTAAACAAGAAACAAAGAGGCATAGTCATGCAGTCAATGAGTCAAATGTCATTTTGGTCAACTATACCCACCTCATCATCATACCGCAAAGCTTGAATGAGTTGGGGCATGAAAAAGGTTACTTTGGAGGGAGGGTAAGACTCCAATACCCGTAAAGCATAAGCCATCACACGCGGGTGACCCTTGTATGCTGGAGTGAAAAACTCTATAGCTTGTGTAATTGAACAAGCAGCCCAATATGGCAATTGTTGCAAAAGGGGAGAATTTTCATCAACTGCCTTAGGGGTAACAAAATATGGTAGAGCTTCAGGTATGTTACGGATCTCCAAGATATGCGTCTGTAACAGAAATAAAAAAGTTAACTATAATATAAATACATAATTATATACTAAACATTAACAGACATATGTGAGTATGTGACCTGAACCAACTGTGTAATTTCTGCCTTTATATTAGGATTCGCTGGAAATCTAGCACCTAAAGAGAAAGCAATACGAGGATCAACAGCGAACGCAGTTCTTGTATACTCAACCCATTTCTCCGAGCCAATTCTTGACCGAGAATTCGTGCTCTCTCTACAATCGATGATAACAAGTAGTAAAATATTAACAAAAATATTTAATAGAATAAAACTATACAAAAACTGATGTTGGTGAATTTACTTGGAGCTAACAGGTTGTGCCCAAACTTCAAGCCTATCAGCTTCATGCTGGCATAACATTAAAAGTAACTGTTTCCGCTTCTCTCGATCAATCGCGTAATTCTCCATCAGTCCCCATACAGGGTGACAATGATCCTTCTAGGATTAGTAGATTATTATTAAAACCAATAACAATTATTGTAAGCAAAATGTCACTATCTTATAGGTGTGTACAAATGGTGGTTCGGTTCGGTTTTCATCTTTAACCAAAACCGTAATCGCTAGCTTTGGTTATGGAATTTCCTTAGCCATAACCATAACCAAACTTCGGTTTGGGTAATCAATTATGAGACTCGGCTATGGTTCGGTTTCGGTTAATTAACCAATCTAAGTTTGAACTAAAATTTAAACTTAATGAGCATATTAGACAATTATTGTCTCAGTTACAATTGTTTTTATAAATAAGAAGAGACATACAAAAAACATACACATGCATAAAATGAGTCAAATTTTATATAATAATTATATTTTAAACATTTCAAAACTAATTATATAACATAAAAAGCTTCCGTATATGTTTTTATGAATGTAGTGTTTGATTCCCTGAACATGTATATTTTAAATATAGATATATTTTAAAAGTATGTCTTAATTCATTTCGGTTTGGTTCGGTTAACGTTTGGTTATGGGACACCTTTACCATAAACCATAACCAACTTATCGGTTAATTAAATAGCATTATCCATAACCGTTGGCTAATATCGGTTAGCAGTTAATTTGATTCAGTTATCGGTTTATTCCGGTTAACGGTTAAGGTTTGCTCACCCCTAGTATCTTACCATATCAATCAAAGAGTTTCCATGTTCCCCAATTCTTGTATCGTATTGCTGATTTAGGAGAAACTGGACAAATGAAGACAAGGATTGAGCTTCACTATGTGCAAAATTCCCATGATCAGATTCAAACCATTCGGGTTCATGCGCAAACCAGCCTAATGAGGCCCTTCAGTATTCCAGAGAAGTCAAAATCACCAGTTAATATGAAAAAGTTTATTAATAGATATTAGAGTAAAATGCCATTTTCGTCCCTGAGGTTTGGCCAGTTTTGTGACTTTCGTCCAAAGGTTTTTTTTTCCGCATCTGGATCCAAAAGGTTTGAAACTCTTGCCTTTGGACAAAACTCGCAAAACTGGCCAAACCTCAGGGACGAAATGGCATTTTACTCAAAAGTTTATAATAAAAAGTTGAATTTAATATTTTAATACCGATAAATCCCGTCTTCCAGTAGCTGAATTCCCATTCTAACTTTTTGTAACCTCCCACGATATTTGCATGAGCAGAATTTAAGTCCAAACAGCATGACTGTGAAAAAAGTACCAGCAGCGGCCGGGTGCCGTGAAAATTTCCACGGAAGTTTTGTAGTCGCCTGTAACATCCTACCAAGAAGCAACAGCTGTACTATGCTATCATGCTGTACAACCTCAAAACGATCAATGAAAAACCCAATCCATAACTTATGTGCTTGAATTTGTTGAACAGGATCCTTTTCAGGGGGTGATTGTGGTTCACCGGGTGAGAGGTGGGGCCTTAACTTGGCAGCGGGTCCGGAATACCTCACGTCAGATGCAAATAGACCACGTTTTGTATCAATGGTCCATAACCATGCATCAACAAGCTCTGCAAGGACTACGGGGCCCAGTTGAGGTGCAGCTGAAACTAACCATGTCCAGATGAATATACCGGTTTTCATTGCATCGATTGTAGAAATGTAAGCAGGACACCAGCAAAGAAGACGCAAAAGTTGGGAAAAGCTCTCTACATTCGTTTTTGAATCTGAATCCTGAAAATTTTCATCCCATGAATTCTTCAGCAAATGATGGGTCGGTTTGGGTTGTGATTTATCTCAAATCGGTTGCAGCATGCAACCTCCTAAGTTCTTTTACTCATAACTAACATAAGATTATCTATAAAAATTAAAATAGTAAAGTACACGGATGGTCCCTGTGGTTAACCAAAATTTTGGATTTACTCCACAGCTTTTTTTATAGTACATGGATGGCCCTTGTAGTTTGCACTTTATAACGCATTTAGTCCCCAACTTTTGCCAAAAGTACATGGACGGTCCCTGTGGTATACACTTTGTAACGCATTTAGTAACTAGACGTTGAGGTCTAAATGCGTTACAAAGTGCAAATCACATGGACCATCCGTATACTTTAAAAGAACTACAGACTAATCCAGAATTTTGGTTAACCACAGGGACCATCCGTGTACTTTACTCAAATTAAAAATTGACAAAAAAGGTGGTTGCGATCAACCCAGCCTGTTTCAACCTATACGCCTATGCTAAAAATGGCATATTTCAACCCGAACCCATTTCGACTTTGGACTCGTAACCCAAACCACCAGACCCACCCATCTTACCACCGCTAAATATCACACTGAATTCCAGAATTTGCTTGAATATTTACCAGAGTTGATAGAACCAGTGCAGCTGCCTGAGAACAAGTTTCTCTAAACGAGGATTTATCCACATCACCACCCTTCTCTGCAGTGATAACAAACTTTTGAAGAAGACGAACAAACTTATTAAGTAATATCGAACCAAAAGACTCTTTTTTGGGCTGTGGTGGTTGAGGAAAAGCTCCAGATATCAATCTTGAAAAACTACTCTGGGCTGGGCCAGAGCCCGAGCCCGGTCCAGGAGATGATGAACCTTCAATATCATCATCTGCTTTCTCCATATTCTCATACAATCTTGTCATTCCAGCGATTTCTCCAGAATGATTACACTTCACTGTTGCACTAACAATAGCTGTGCTAAGAACTTCAAGATTAAACGCCTCCGTTAACTTCAGATTCCCACCTGATGATGCAGCTGCTGCAGCCATAACTGCGGGTATATTTGCGGTTTTTGTACCGCTCCAGCAATCGCTTTTCCCCGGCCCGATCCGTATTTCCGATAAAAGTGAAACAACATCGGTTGTAGGCTGGGCCCGTTGCCACATGTTTGCTTTACAAAGTTTTTCCTGAAGAAGGCCCTGGCTGGTGCATGGTGCATGTGAAAGTGAAATAATAATCCATTCGCGCACGATTTTTTGGTATAAGGATCGAACAGAGGATATCCAAGCGGGATCACTAACAATAGCTGAAGGTGGGTCGTTATGCACAGAGAATAGAAGATTATCCAGACAACATGAATTCCACAAGATCTGGAATTGTTTGTTACACACATAGTGAAAATAGTGTTTTTGTTTATTTAGATTTAAAGCTAAGTATTATACTATTTTACCTGTGGAAAACTATCCCGAAGTTGAGATAAGAGTTTAACAGAGACTTCTCGAACATGTTCATCTCTCTGAGACAAACTCTTTATGAGAAAACATGCGTGAACACCAAGAGTTGATTCTCTAACATCCAACGGATACCCTGTTTCATATACTTGATCCTCCTGCACCCATATCATCAACACACAATGAAGAGTGTCTTCACAGACAAGTAATCTAACAGTAATTCTCAACAACCAGAATACCAAAAAAAACAAAAACATTACCAGCCATGACAATGCCGTCTCAAAAGCACGGTGAACAACAGCCATTAAGCATTGAAAAACAGCAGGCACGAGATTTGGACTTTTTAAATACTCAAAAGCGCAGCTGAATGCACTCCTAGAAGCCGTAGAATTGGGGCTGCAATTAAGGAGCCCACCATTGCTGCTGAACCTTATAATTTCCAAAAACGCAACTGCAAGAAGATAAGTTGCCTTCACTCCTGAAAAATTTGAGCAACGAATTACACAATCTTTCACAAACACTTCGTACTTGCAAGCAAGACAAAGAAAATAAGTAATAATATCTAGTATATACCTGAAATTGTGCTCATAGTCCAAACCTCAACACGCCCTCCTAAAGCAGCGGAAAGCGCTGCTCTTTGGCTTGCAGCAGCTTTTTCGTTTCCACTTCCTCTACGACTACCGGGATTATGAAGTGCGTTAAGTTCTAACTCATCTTCAAGCCATTTTACAGAGCTAACAACCTAACCAAAACAGAACCGGTGAATAAATAAAAACTGAATCTATAGTGACAACATTTGCTGATTCCAGTTAATGACAACTTACGAGGGGCGGGGTCCCTTGAGAGATACGCTTTACAGCAGAACACCAGTGAGGACTCCACATGTACGGTCCATTCACAGCTTGAATAGAAATTGCAGTTGTACTTCCTGCGCTGCTGGATGTTGTAGAATGTGACTTCGAAGATTCCACCAGTGGAGGTGCTAAACCGAAAAGAGCAATGTAGAACCACAGATTTCGAAATAACTTTTGAAGTGAAGGTTCAACATCCACCGTTGGGTCAAAATCGGAACATATTTCAGCTACAGCTGGAAGTAAAGGCCCCAAGAAATCAGCTCCACAGCTGCACATTGCCAAAAAAAGCAAGTAAATAAACGCTTTATGCTAACATCATAACGATACAATAAAACAACTCATACATAAAGTCATAAACAACTTATACCTTCCACTTTTGGACTCAGCAGCCAAGCCTACATCTGAGCATAATGATAATAGGCGTTGACGATAGTCGACTCGTAGTTGGGCATTTTTAAGGTCTCTAGCTATCAATTCAAACCCTGCAGGAAGAGTCTAGAATTTAACCGAACTAGTGAGCATCTATCGAAGATAATGTTATTTTACTACAAGTTTATTTTTGGTTTAACAGATTGATTTTATCATTTAAGTAAAACGTTTAACCACCAACTTAAATAAGTAAATAAGTTAATCCCTCGTCCCCAGAAAAAGAAGTCAACATTTGACTAGCAAGAGTCAAACTTGAACTCTCTATTTAAACCGATGACAACTGTTGTAAATTTAAAAGGAGAATAATGATAAAATGACGAGATACATACCTCAAGGCGTTCTGAATTGGCATCTTCTGGCAAAGTATTGCTTTCTGCAGATGCAATGGTAGAAAGTTTGCTCAAGTAACTCCTCATCATTAGCACAACAACTTCACGATACGACTTCTCAAACCCTAAGCTTGCCATGCGAGAAACAGCATCAAGAATCTGCAGTAACCCAACAAACGAAAATTGAGAACGCCTCTAGATTTTCAAGAAATGAGTTGCTGTCAAGATATGAAACCTATAATACTTGAGATGATGTCATACCCGAAGGCGTAACAAGCCAGGTGTTGAAGCATCACCTTCCTCTAGATTTTCAATAAATAATGGCAATATTGTGTCAACCACTTCAGCTTTATTAACTTGTACATTTATCTGTGCAAGCAACCGGATGACATTGAGCTGTACAACAGGAACAGCCTTCTCTTTAGCATCCTGATACAACAAAATAAAAATGGTCATTAGATATATGTTTCAACAAAACTGGAAAGTAAAAAGTCTAGTATGCGCACTGCGCTATCATTTACGAGACCGTCATTTGTTCAAAAAACAGCCAACCTTTTCCTCATAATCATTTTGTTCACGAATACTTGTAGCCAATCCCATGATAAATGTACCCACCGGTGTCCGGTCTTTGGTCCATCCGTATTCGATTATCTCACAGCTCGTCTTTAAGACACTATCAAACATAGCTCCCTGGTTATTTCCGCTACTCTCTGCCTACTCAAAGAAATATAATGCAAATAAACAACTAATTAAACATCAAAGAAATATGCAAACAACAATATGCCAATAAATAGTAACCTGAGCACATGTAAGTAGCACAAGCTGTTTGAAACGAATAAGCAGAACCCTTAGTAGATGACCTCCACGAGTAAAAGCAATTTTGGAGATACCATCAAGCAATGAGTTGAAAAGATCTTCACATGTTCGCAATCTACGCCACACAGAGTATAGACAAGCTTCAGCTGCTTCTACTAGCAAAGCAAGAGCCCCATGCAACAATTTCTTTGATGATTTACCATCTAAATCAAGGGACACGTGACTTTTAACTTTTAATTTTGCAGCAGCCTTGTAAACGGAAAGCTTCATGTTGATTCTAGCTTTCAGTGATGCTCCCTGCTCTGTCCAGTCATATTTCCTTATCTGCCAAAAATCATCCTTTCATAACTTCATATACTCTCTTTTATTTCGCATTTTGTTTATATGAAGACAATGTCTGTTTATATGAAGACAATATATTGAATCATGTTTGTCAATTGCTAGGGGTGTTGTTCAAGATACACCATCTCATTAGTGCACACCAATTTTATTTGTTTATTTTTTGCTAAATTCTTTGTTTAATGTTTATATTAACCTTTAAGGTCGATTTATACGTCAATTTGTGTATGTTTTAGTTATTTTGTCTATAAGTTTCTTTTATTTGTTACTTAACCCAACCCATTCAGCCTGTCCATATTTAGCCCCCCATACCCAAAATTCTTATATCCGCCACTGGTCATACAAGCCATATACGTCTGTCAGTGATCACATAAATCATTTTCTCCATGCCATACAGCCCGTGTGACACGTTAGTGATGTCTGAACACTGTGTCATAGCCTAAGTCATTATACCTTGAGAAAAGAAGTCATTATCCGCAGCTGTTCCTTCCCAATAAGCCGTACACGTTCCAAAAGACCAGGATCAATCTGAACTTTATCAAGAACCCGTTCAATCAACTTAAACGCAATCTCTTGCTTCTCCAACATCTCCATAGCCTCCTCGTTAAAATTCGGAACACCCTTATTATCTCCACCACTTGAAGTACTCGACCCATCAACACCAACATTCGAACCACTAGGACAACTCCCCAAATACGAATCAAGCAACCGCGTAACCAACTTATTCGCATCCGCAGGAATAATCTGCGGAAAACACTCCGCCAACGCTGCCAAAAACGCCCTAGAAATCCCTAACTCATTACTCCCATCATCAAGAGCAGCAAACACAATCCCCCCCATGAATCCCGCAACATCTGTACTAAAATCCTGATACAACTCACCCGCTTTAACAACATAACCTAAAAACTCATTATAAAACGAACCAATCGATGAAACAGCAAACGCCTTCGGCCAAAACGATTGACCAAACGACGACGGAATCGAACGAATAAACTCCAAAACCGTGTTTCTAGGGCTGACGTCATCGTAATTAGGACATTGAGATATGAATCTGGCCGTTGCGAGAACCGCGTTGAGTTGAGAGCGTGAAACCCTAGGGGAACCGGATAGTAATGATTCTGGTTGAGGACATCGTTTGCAGATCCATGCGATTTTGGATGAATTTGGAGTAGGATTGTTAGAAATGAGATCGCAAAGCTGGGTTAATGCCTCCATTGTTGACGATTGATCAGATTAGGTTATGAATGAGATTGATTGAAGGTGGGTTGTGCATTGAAGATGATTACGTGAATGTTGCATTTGCATGCAGAAGGTTTTTTTGTGTGATTGTTGAAACCCTAGATGTTTCCCCAAATTTCTATGGTTTGAATGTTTGGTGCAAATTGTGGCTCTCTGTTTCTCCTTTTTTGTAGCCTTTGTGAAAACCGTCACCACTCTTTGCTGCCGCCACGAATACACGACGATTTTCCCGTTAAAGTTTTGAATTGTATTGTAGAATAATATTTTTTTTGAACGGTGACTTTTTAAGTGATCTAATGTCACACCGCCTAAACGGCGGTCCTAGCCAAGATCTGTCCAGCCCGCGCTGGGTTATAATTTTTCTTTTTTCCTAAGATTTCAAGCTCTCTCATGTTTGTCTACTCTTATCTTATAAAACTGTTCAAACTAAAATTTATAAATAAAAATTTAAGAAATTACGTATGTTTGGTAGTTAGTACTCTCGTATATATGTCATTTATTAAGTAAAGAAGAAATCTTTGAAGCCTACTTATGCGAGTATATTGTGTTGATTAGGGGCGGATAGAGAGCTTGGGTTTTTAGGGGCAGCCTACGTGAAAATCTCGAGCGCCCGATAAGAATTTGTGCTCACCCCTCTTGAATTGAAAAATGAGAGTGTAGAGAAAGAGATAAGCAGCTTGAGTGAAAGTTTCTTTTTCGACGATGACTCTGCAAGTAAAGACCGTTTTGTTAACTATTATATGAAGAAGAAGCATAAATGAGGCATTGATTTAATTTGATTTGTAGTGCTTATAGTGACACAAAAGCAAGAGATGGTACAACGTAGCATTGGATTTCGTGAGTTAATATTTTATATTTCTTGTATTGATTTACTAGTGAGAATTCCTCGTAGTTGTTGGGGGTTTGTGGTGTACTAAACCATTAAGATGTGTTCTTTTGATGAACCAAACAACCCTATCTCTGACCGATTCAGAAGTAGCCTCTTAATATGGAACCATTAAGAGGCTACCAAACAGCCTCTTAGACTACTTAAAACCATTAATGAATTCAAAAGATACCTTCTTGCTTCCAATATATATATCACTCAAGCAAATAGCGTGCACAATCAATGTTTCATTGTCTTCTTCATCAATGACAAACAAGCTCAAATCTTCAGACCTTTGTCATATAGGTAGAGAATAATTACAAATCTACAATCTGATGACGTAGTCTAAATCTGTGTAGAACTATCCAAGTATGCAATGAACCAGGACCAGAAAAGTTCACATCTTACAGCAAAGAACTCATAGACACAAACACGTTTATGACATCCGCTATCCCAAATCATTTCACAAAAATGGGACATGAAACTTCTGAATAAACACACATTCATGAGGGTAGCAAGATTTTATGATTATTGTGTCATCTTTTACGATCAATGCTTTAGGAGTATCTTTTGAATTTTATTAACAGACTGGAATACTATTTATCTAACGAATAATTTACCTTACATCAAGCTCATATCTTTTGTTAAAAGTTTTCAAGTTGGAAACACAAATATCATCTAGGTAGTGTTTATGATCTGCTTAGATAATCGCATTACCAAGCTAATTGTAATTTGTGATATGTAGATTAACAGAGAATCACAAGTACCAAAATCACCTCAAATGCTCACACATGATATCTAGAACACACGAGAAATAGTTAGCTGCTTCCACATCTAGAACATTCCATGATACAAGTCATTATACATTATACATTTATAATGGAAGAATTACACAGGATCATATGCTAAGAATTGTGTAATGTGCAAAAGATACTATCATATGCAAATACTAAAAACTAAGCTAACAAAGAAAAAGTCTGGATTGAAAGAACCTCCTAAACCATTTACTATAAGAAAAGATTGTTTATGTATGATTCAGGTTTAGTGCTTATAATTAACACATTAAATGCACAACAAAAATCATTTTGTATGGAACAAACAAATATGACTAAACCTCATCGATGATTTAGGCATTTTACTCAAAAAAGTTATATACGATAGTAGATGTTAACGAAAATTATTGTGACCCTCTAATCAAATGGTTCTAGTTCCCCCACTCAGGAGAGGGATATGGTTAGGTGGTTGGTTTGAAATGGGTCTTTATTAGAGATATTGGATTTAGATAACCCCAACTTTTACCAGTTTGCCGATACCACTCTCAACTTTTGATTTGTACCACATCATTCCCAACTTTCAACTTATTGGTCGATAGCACTCCCAAACTAACCCAACACTAACCCAGTTTGCTAACATCAGTTGAACATCAGCAAACTAGTGCCACGTCATAAAAAAAGCCAAGTTAGATGCCGCGCCAGCTGCCACGTCATTAAAAAAGCCATGCCAGAGGTCACGCCAACCATAGTTTCACGTCAACACACACGTGTCACATCAACAAAAAAACTAACTGGGTTAGGGTTCAGTTAGTTTGAGAGTGCTATCAGGCAAATAAGTTGAAAGTTGGGAGTAGTGTGGTACAAATCAAAAGTTAGGAGTACTATCGGTCAATTGGTGAAATTGAGATTATTTAAATCCAATATACTTTTTTATTGTGTTGCTTCCTTTAATAAGAGTAGGTTAGATATAAATATAATAAGAGTAGGTTAGATATAAATCGAGAGATGGAGAGAGATTTTGTGTAAAATAAATCGTTGAATGTGGTATGTATATCTATCTAGTGTTTAAACTTGAATTGTTTTCTAAGGACACAAATCAATTTTTATGGCATTAGACCCCCGTAGTGAGGCGTTTTTTTTTTTAAATTCAAAAAAAACGCCGAAACACGCCCCGATCCTATTACACATCGGCGTTTTCGGGCGTTTTTTTTTTTGAAAAAAATTCGATTCGCGTTATTTGAAACACGCTGCGAGAAATTTGACCAACCAATCACAAACTAGCAATGGCTAGTTATCTAACGGCTACTTTATTTTTTTTTTAATTTTTTTTAAACCTTTTACCTATATATATATATAAACTCCTTCAAATTTAACCAAAACTCTCTCAAAAACTCTCTCAAAAACACTACCATTTTATAAAAATTGATGGATTCCCCTAGTTCTTCATCCATGGTAAATTTTTACTACAAAGAGTTTTTTGCGGATGGTGATGATTCCACCGATGAGGAGGTCGAGCAAGAGGCGGTTACGAGTGCTTGTCAACTAGCGGTGAGATATGTGAAGCATTGTCGTCGCCCCGAACCAGAAAAAAATAAAAGAGGTTATATTGAACGAGACCGACGCGCGGCACACGATCGTTTGATGAAAGATTATTTTGATGAGGCGCCGACATTTTCGAACCAAATGTTTAGGCGTCGTTTCCGAATGAGTAAGCGGTTGTTTCTACACATAGGTGCTGTTTGTTTTTGCTTAAAACGTCTGCAAAGAGCCTATGTCTGTAGGCGGGTAGACATAAGGTCTTGAAGACTGTTTGTTTTTTTTCGTTAAACAGATCTGAACTCAGCTTTTTTCATCTTAAAAAAGAAGCTATAGATCCCTGCTTAAAACATCTTCACAAGAACCAAAAGAAAAATCCCAACACAAATGAAGACCCAGACACACAGACACAACACCTCTCGATTCCCCTCTTCTCCTTCAGATCGAGTCGCCGGCCGACCGACCACCACCACCACCACCGTCTGGTACCGGCCGACCACCACCACCACCGTCTGGTGGTGGCGCCATCAATAATCACCATAATCATCCATACCTGAATCAACAACCAACCGGCATAGGGATATAGAGAGCACGGATCTAAGTGATCTGAAAGAAAAAGAGGATGAAGGAGAGTTACAGCCGCTTACCAGGGTTTTGTCAAGAAAAACGTCGAAGAAACTGCTCCACTGCCGCTGCTCACGGCGGCGCTGCCGTCGAAGTTCACTCGCCGGAAAAGAAAAAGAGGGGGTGTTCCACCGGGAACCATCTCGATCAACAGCAGGAACGACGAGAGAAACGAGGGGTGTGGGTGCATGAGGGTGTGTGTGTTTTGTTTGAGATGGGGAGGAGCTGAGGATTTATAAGCTTTTGTCTGTGTTTTCTTTTGGTTTAGGGTTTCTTACAAGAAGATGAAGGAGGGGAGTGTACAGGGAGTTGTGTGCGTGTGGTGTTGTCTGAGGTTTACAATTTATATAAAAAACAAACAGTCTTATATTTTCAGCTTGAAGGGCTTCAGACCACATCTTCAGTTGCAGATATGAAAACAGATGAAATCAGCTTGCAGACAGTTTTTGTCTGCAAAAACAAACAGCACCATAGTCGACGACTTGGAAGCCAACTACGATTATTTTAAACAAAAAGCGGATGCGAGAGGGGCACTTGGATTTACCGGTATCCAAAAGTGTACGTCGGCGTTACGAATCCTTGCTTATGGAAACACAACCGACATCAACGACGAGTATCTAAAAATGGGCGAGAAAACAACGCGAGACACCTTGGAGCATTTTTTTCGCGGTACAATTCCTATACTTTACTATAATGTTTACAATTTTTTTTGAAGCTTATGTTTTTGTATGTTTTTTTATAAAGGTATTATTGATTTGTATGGTGCGCGTTTTCTTAGAACGCCCATATGGGACGACCTTCAAAAGATCTACGAGGTACATTCGGCGGAGCATGGTTTGCCTAGTATGATCGGGAGCTTGGATTGCATGCATTGGTGTTGGGATAACTGCCCGACCGCATGGCGAGGCCAACACACACGGGGTGACCAAAAAGGACCCACTGTTATTCTTCAGGCGGTTGCTTCACATGACCTTTGGGTTTGGTCGGCTTACTTTGGCGTGGGCGGGTCATGCAATGATATAAATGTTTTTGAACAATCTCCGTTGTTAGAGTGGATTTCTGGCAAAGCTCCAAAAGCGTCGTTTTACGCAAATGGAAACTACTACCCTCATGGATATTATTTGTGCGACAGAATTTATCCTAGGTATTCGATTTTCGTGAAGACGTTTAGTGATCCTATTGATGAAAAAAGAGCATACTTTAAAAAGGTTCAAGAGTCTTCACGAAAAGACATTGAGAGATGTTTTGGGGTTCTTAAACAACGCTGACAATATTTGAGAAATCCTTGTCGTGCATGGACCAAGCAAAAAATGATAGATGCTATGTACGCTTGTATAATCATGCACAACATGATTTTGGAAGACAAAGGAAAGGCGATATGCCAGAATTATTCGCCAGAAGCCGTTCAAGAGGAGCATCCATAGGCGTCAATGGACGAAAGAGTGAATAATGCGCGAGAGTTGCGTTACGAACCGTACCATTCCGTTAACGGTTGATTTGGTACAACACGCATGGTCGATTCGGTATGTACCACCTGAGGGTCAAGAAGAAACGGAGGACGAGGAAGATGAAGTTGGCGAGGGTGAAGAAAGCGAAGACGAAAACTAATGTATTTTTTTTTTAATTTAGTCAGATTTTATTTATTTTTATTTCTAGTATTGTATTTTTTTTTTTAATTTAATGAAGTATTTTAAGTTTTTAAAATAAAAAAAATTTGTTTAATGATTGGAAGGGGCGTTATTGGGCATTATTCCCACTACGCAACTTTTGCAATAACCCCCAATAATGTCCCTATGCTGACTGGACTGCCACGTGGCGCAAAACGCCCAATGGTGGGGGCATTTTTTTGTAGTATGTTTTTTCCGGTCAGAAGCCGCCACCGTCAGAATCACGGCCACCGCCGTCAGAATCGCGGCCACCGCCGTCAGAATCGCCTCCACCGCCATCAGAACCTCCTCCACCGCCATCAAAAGCCGCCAGAACCGCCGCCGCCTCCGTTCTCTTTACCTTCGCGACTAGGGTTTACTGACCCAGTAGCCGCTGTTACCTAGGGTTTTTTTGATCCATGCCTTTTCTGGGTGTTGATTGCGTCCAGAAGAGGAGAAGAGAAGAAGGAGAACAAATTTGTTTTGTTCTGTGGGGAAGAAGAAGCACGTACCGTGCTTTATGTCTTTTTTTGGGGGAGAATTGAGGTTTCTCAATTTGACCAAGGAGGCCCCTCAACTTTAAACAAAGAAGAAAATTGGGTTTAGTTCTTTTTATTTAATCCTTTGGCAGTAGTAGCCAAACTTTTATTTGTCAAATAACTAATTTTTTTTTTGGGCATTAGGCAGAAGGTTTATAATTTCAAGATCAGTTTTTTGACCGGTTAAACCAGCAATTTTTCAGTATATCGTTTCGTTGAAGATCGAAGAAACAGAACCGTAGACCGGTGCCTGTTTCGGTTGTTTCAGTTTGATTTTCGGTTTATTTTTTCGATTTCAGTTTCGTTTAGTCGTGTTTGAGTTATCATGGTAGAAGACGGGAAGGTGCAAATCGACAAGTTTAACGGTACAGATTTTAGCTGGTGGAAGATGTAGATTGAGGCATTATTGGTTCAAAAAGATCTTGATATTGTGTTATCAGGAGCTAGACCAGAAAGAGTGGAACTAGCAGATTGGGAATCAAAAGACAGAAAAGCCAGGGCAGTTATTACATTGGCGTTATCAAAGACTGTGGCATTCAATGTCACACCCTGACTTTTGCGGAAGCGTGATTATGGTGTGACTTTCTTAATATCATTGCATTCAATCATATCAACAACTATATGATGAAAACCATAGATGGTCATCCATTAATTAAGTTTTAGAAACATAATAACAACATTGTTTTAAAACATAGAAATTCAAATTCGAGTACAAATCATGCAACTAGTTTAAGAGTTCACAAAGACTCGACAGATGACATTAAATAAAACCAGATTTTGGAAGACGCATCTCGTCCAGGAATAAGACACGCTGACCAAACCCGAAGACCATGGATGACATCTTTTATTCTTAACCACACTTGGAACTTCCGAACGCCCGCCAGATCCATAACTAATTCCCTGAAATACATGTAGTTTTGAAAATATCAACAAAAGTTGAGCGAGTTCATGTGTTTGTTTGTGTGTATGAATAAACCTTTGATATCATTGAAAGTATGTATGTATGTTTGTAAACTCCTGGTATGAAAGCAACAAGGAAAACAAATCACCAATGGTTTGCAAGGCCATTGATATGTGTGAAGTGATGCAGGAAAACTCAAACCTAGCAGATTTGTCTCCGGGAATAAGACATTGTCACCTCATGGGCCACCCTGGTCCACATGGGTGTGGGCTCGCTACACCCAAATAGATCTGTCACTCATGTCCCTCGGTCCTACAACGAGGATTAATGGCCTTAAGTGTTATATCCATCACTCACATGATCAAGTAGTACCCTTCCTTAGCTAACCATACCACATCAAAATGTTTGTAAATAGTTGTAACACGTATTTCACCCCCGAAGTTATAAAACTGATAACAGTTAAAAGAAAAGGGGGTCATGAAACTCACAGTCTTGCGTCTTCGCACCGTAACTCAAAGCTTCTTCGGATAAACACGACTACCTACAACGTACTATGATCTATTAGACGAGCGGGTCGTGCCTTAACTTAGTATTAATGTCGTTGAGTTACGTTTCATTGTGCCTTCGATATTATTCCAAGTTATATAATTATTTGTTAAAATAATTAATATTTTAACTTAAATTATATTTATTAAATTTTGGAATAATTGTTAAACAATTATTTTAACTTAATACTTCTCAAGTATTTATATTTGTATATCCTTCCCAAGGATGAGAGTATTTGTATTCGTATTCTTATACTTGTATATTTTTGCCATGTATTAAGGTCGTATTCCGGTGTGCATTTATACGTATGAGAATACGTATTTTTATTGCATTCATTAAGTATTCTTATACTTAATTTCGTATTAATCTTTCCGGAATATTATCTTTAATAAAAAGTCCACCAATATATATCTCCAAAATATATATTGCAGTAAACATTATTTAGAAAAATTATTTATAATTTTTCTTTTGGCAAAAATATTTGTATTTTCATATAAGTTCCAAAAGTAATATATTTTCAAGTCTAACTTAGAAAATATATATAACCTTATTTTTCTCCAAAAATAATGTATTTCAAGTTTACTTCAAGAAAATATATATCTTTCCCAAAAATAATATATCTTCTAATAATTCCGAGAAAATATATTTTTACTTCAAAAATAATATATTTTGTTCTTGTCAAAATATGATATAAATTTGTAATAATAGTAAAAATCATATTTTTGTTCCTTGATGTCCAAAATATTATTTACCAAAATATACTTTGTGAATCAATTTTCCGGAATATTTTATAAGTTGCATTCCTTTGTTCGGTTTCACCAATATTTTGTGTGTAACTTGTATATTCATACTCTTGGAATTTTGGTAAACATTTTGGATTGTAATCCTTGGTATTTTGATGAGTTATATTATTTCAAGCCCTAAAATAATATAACTAATACACAAAATATACAAATAATCACACACATGGTGTCTTCTAAATATATATTTCCTAAATACATATTTAGTTATTTTTATTTATAAAAACCAACCTCCAATATTTATATTTTTGTAACAAAATCTATGGCAAAGTTCTTGTAACAATTTATGGTTTGAACTACACTTGTAAGTGTAGGTTAATAAATATTTTTCTAAGTGTTTGGATTTTTAGAAAATTTTGCCATAGTTTCCCCTAAAAATTGAGGTTTCCATGCTTTCAAGCATATCATTTTCTTTTGTAAAAATCATCACAATCAATCAACAATTAACAGTAAACAACCTTTACTTACCAATTTTGCCAAAATCAAGTAATAATCTACTACTTCATGAACTTGAATATTTGTAAAAATTTGTAGGAACTTACTAGTGTTCTTAGTAAGCCTTGTTACCTTCTAAAGTGCGATTAGTTCTTTAAAAACTTCATTTTTAAAGAATACAGATGTTTACAACTTGTGATCATCATTTCTAAAAATGTTTCTTTATGATTTCTTCTTGTTACACAAGTCTTTCTACACTTGTTTAACCGCCAAAAATAAAGTTTGTTTATGCAAAAACCAAGATTTAGTAAAACTTATATTTTTAACTTGGTTTCTTTAGAAATCATCCATAAATCTTTAGATCCACAAGTGTTACTACTCACTTTAATCATTATTTTTCAAGAATACATTATGTTCCTTCAAGTTCATGATCTTTGTGTGGATGATCCATCATCCTACAATATTTCTACTTTCTCATCTTGCTAGATTATGTTTTTAATCATGATCTAGCAAGATCATATGATGATCTACACCATATACATGAACAAACAACATTCAACAAGCAAATCATCACATAAACAACTTAGTTTCATCATTAAACATGCTTATGTTCATGTTTACTTCTTATGTATCTTAGTGTTCTTCAAAGTTATGAGTATAATTCTTCTTTTAACCACTTAAAATAGAAGTAAACTAGCAAGATCAAGACTCTTACCACTAGCACAAGGCTAGGGATGATCAAGTGAAGAAATGAGATGGATAAAAGCAAATAAGAGAGGTTCTTGAACTTCCACAAGCTCCTAGCTTCTTTGTATGATCTCTAACACCTTTGTATATGCTTGAAACTAGATGAAGATGAGTGGATGATGATGGTGGTGTGGTGGTGGTCTTCGGCCGAGAGCACAAGAGAGGGAGGAGAGAAAGACTTGTGTGTTTTTCTAGTGTGTGTGAAATGAGCTTAAGTGTTTAAGGGTTATACTTATAACCATTTCATGTGATCATCCAATGTATAATGTGTTCTAAATAGAGAAACAAGATCCAATTTAATAATGAAATGAAATCTTGAGGTATGGAGGCATGGTATGGCCGATTACTAGGTGGGGGGGGGTATGTAGAGTAGGTTTAATCATCTAGTTAGTTTAGGGTAAAATTTCAAGTATCTAGTTAGTTACTTAGTTACATGATATTTTATAGGGTGTTATGATGTTCGGGGACCATAACTAGCTTGGTTGTAACACCTCACAAAATCATGTCCAATTTAATAAAGACACGTGTCATGTAGGTTAGATGTGTGATGAATTAATTCCGAGGGACTAAGATTGTCAAACAATGCAAAGATATAAGTAAGAGGATCCAAAGTGTCAACATGCCAAACTCGTGCCTCTGAATGACCTCATAATATGTTCGTATTCATGATTGAATAATTCGACGGACACCGAAAGCCGTTGTGCTTAAGGATAAGAAGTTACGGAACATAGGGATTAAAGGTGTCAACATGTTAATTTTACCTCTGAGTGGCCTTCTAGCGTTCCGAAAAGCTTTGTAATATATTAATATATCCTCTTGAATATCATATATAAATTCCTTAATGGTCCGATTCAATACTTGGATGAATAATTCAAATATCAAGACAAATTGGTCATATATGTCTTTACGACAAATCTTCATCCCATTACCTTTACACAAGACTCCAAGGCAACACTAGTGCATGGCAATGCATTCTTAACAATGCAGACCTGATCATGTGGGCCCTTCCTGCTGATGATAACCAGAGATTTGAGATATGATAGGTTGCATGGTCAAATGTTAAAAGTTCTCAAAAATTTTATCTTCTGGTTAAGGCTTACGGACCGCAAGAGACCACCTTACGGACCGTAAGGTGGCTGACCTGGGCGATTAAAATTCAAAAAGCGGATACGGACCGTAAGGCCCCAAGCTTACGGTCCGTAAAGACTGTATCTGGGCAGAAAAATGGACAGCTGCAGGTTTAGCCAGTTCCACTGCCTTAGTAAGCTAGTATTTCGATTCTATGGGCTTTGCAACTGGTTTTAACATCATAGGGACACTTGGGAATATCTGGTAGCAACATAGGGACATATGCAATGATCTTGGGGCATCAAGGTTCTTATATAAGGCCTTGTAATTCATTGTTCCTTTGCACATTTGATATTTCACTTCAAACTTTTTCTCTGGAGCCTCCTGGAGCTCAAGGAAGTTTTCTTCTGTTCTAATCTCGTGCTAAGAGTTCTTGTAAGCATTCTTAGCCTCTCTAGTTTAAGTTTTATTAGTCTAATGACCAAAAGTCAAACCCATCGTAATTAAGCTTTGACTTAGTGATTAATCACTAATGGTCCAGCCATTATTCGAATTGAAAGTGGCTATGAGTTGGTAATTATGTAGGTAATAAACCCTTAAAAGGGCAGCTACTGATTCTCACTCTAAGTTGGTCAATTGTCGGGTCAAACTTGTTATTAAAAAGTCAACAGAAGCTATTTTTGCAAATAAATTCATAACTAGCAATGCAGAGGTTATAGAACATGTTTTAACATTAAGATAACTTGGTAAATGATATAAGAACATGTCTAGGCATGTTCAACCCGACAATTCTGAGTTTAGGCTCGGTTCAGAACCGAAAGTCGCAAAAGTAGACTTTTGCTTTGACTTTCAGTTCTGACCCGATTTAGATTAGTTTGGATATGCCTTAGGGTTCCTTAGGATAATGTTATAGGTTAGTATAACCCTATGAGGTTATACAACTTGGTTCCTTAGAAATCCTAGTTCATTGCATGTTTCCGTTAATTGCTTAAAAGTTGACCATTATGCCCTTTTGATATTAAAACGAGATTTTTGAAAATGTGAGAGGACAAAAACCTTTATTACTGATTTATAAACATGTCCTAAAAAAATTTGACATCAGTTTGAAGTCTAAATTAGGAGTTATGCTCGATATCGTAAATTGAAGCATTTTATTAATTAAACGGCATTTTTGACATAAAACCTATTTAAACCCAAATTTTGACACCAAACCTTTTACCCACTGATGTAGTATAATATTTAGGGAATTTTGGAGATTTTTATTAAATTTTAACCTGATCATAACATAGAGTTCTTGCGTAGGCTCGGTAATTGACGATAACACCCTTTTTGCTAATAAAGTGAGTTTTACACATCCTTTACATGTCAAACCTTTTTCTACTGATTTTATATATTAAATAAGTTATTTTAAACAGTAAGGGCTGTTCAAAATCTCAGATTTCCTTAATCAACCCGAATATCGTCAAATACCGACTTTTATGCTATTTAAACGCATAGTATGGGTTAAAACTATTTTTGACACATAAAACTTATTACCTACTGATATTATAAGTAAATTTTTATACTTTAACAGTAAGTAAAAGTTTTGAACTCATATTTCCAAATTTGATCTTTAAAGCTTATGTGAAATGACCAAAATGCCCCTACGGTGCATAGTTTGGTTATAAATGATAAATTTCACATATATGCAATACCTTACTGATATGACTTGAAAAAATAAATATTTTTACTAATCATTTTAGACCAGAACCTCAGATTTCCATTTAACCTCTTTTATAATCTTTAAAATGACCTATTTAAGGCATATTACAACCTAATTGAATTTAAATTCGTTTTGGGCATAATGGAAGGTATCCTACTGATATCACAATCTATTTAAGGTATATTAACTTGTGAAACCTGTACATGACTCATTTGGTTACCCGTTATGCGTTTTTCGCATTCGCATAAGTTAACCGAAACGGGTCAAACCTTATCATTTTCACTTCAAAATCCAAAATGTGTTTAGTTTACCCATATTATACAAGTCTTCATACTTGTCGGGTCTAAATCACATTCTAATCCGGTCTTCGCTTAATCTTGCGTTTTGAACCGTAAACATTTCTTTAAAACTAACCGGTCTAAGTTTAAACTTAAGTAAGACCCATTAGGAATCTAATAGGTTATTAAAACCTTCGTTCCAGATTTAGGAGCCCAGTAAAAGATATTTGCACTTGCTGATTGTTATACGGCTGAGATAAAATTGTATTTTTGCTCAGGTAAATACTTTTAACTTATTTTCCGTTATACGGGCTTGGGATACGGTATTATAACAATACCGCTTGGTCGGGTATGTAGTTATTTAAATCGGATTGTGATTAATATATTCACATAACCCGTTTTAATCTGTTTTGTTTGGTGCAATGCCTTTGGGGGGGTTAATGACCATGTCCTGGATATCCTCGGCTCATTCATTGAAATGGCCACGGCTTAAGCACGGGGTGTAGGCATACACCTGACAGTTGTGTATGTATAAACGGTATCCCACAATAAGGAGGTTTCCTTGTGGGCATTATTGTCACGGCCCCAGCCCCGGTTTGACTCGGTCAGGAGCCGCGGGACAGGAACCCGTGGTATTTATCAATTGATGCGACAGCGGAAGATTTAACAGGATCTTTTAAAACTTGAAAATGCCCGATTATTTTATTTCATAATTCGGGATAAACCCCGTAATTTACAATAGAGGAATTTAACTAGGAAATTCCCTGGTTTCTAAAACATGTTTATTCATTTTAACTGAGCCACCTCTTCAAGCTTGTTAGTGCCCCGTAGCACGTTTTCCTTGATTTACAGCAGGTCGCCTGAAACATGTTTTAAAAAAATATTTTATCAGCGGGAAATACTGGCGAGTCATTCAAGTTTGTAAAATGACACATTTAGTTATCAATTACAGTATAAGAGCGATTATAATGGCTTCTATCTTATTTTTATCTGGCGCCGTGTCACCTGGTGACGATGGTCATACCACTATTGGGTCTTTCCCCAAGTAGTGATGATTATCACTGTTAGGATTTATTAGCCTAACCGTGAGAAATTAGTAATGTGCACAATACCCCAATTAGCCAGTGATTCAAGATAACCATGACTTAATCCATGTAATTATAACTTTTGACAATGCTTGGAGTATTGTAAAATACTGTTGATAAAAAGAGAATGACTCACATTGCAGATTGAAACGGGCAGAGTTTAGCCTACTGATTAGCCTTGTAACCTAATTTAAATAACAATGCACACGAACTAGGTCAGTAACTAATACAGCATTTACGATAACTCACGAGACTAAAACCCTCACAACGAATGACAAAGTGCTATACTTAAACATCCATCGAATTTACGACTAATGACAAAGTATGGCCCTAATATGGGCAACACTTAAACATCCATCGGATAGTTTCAATCGATCGGACATTGAATCGTAGCAGCGATCGAGTTAATACCCTGTATCGTAGCAGCATCTCGGTATATTAATTTTCAAAATTGAGCAGTATGCTTTCGTTTTTGAAAGTTGTTTTCGACACAATTGAACTGCTCCTGATCCAAGCTATTTATAGGTGAAATTTGGGGTTTACACGGCCCGCGTAAGCCCCTTCTTAATCTTTACGCGGCCCGCGAGAGGCCCTAGTCGTAGACTAGGGCTAGCGTGTCATCAGTAGTGCTGCCACGTGTATGCCATGTGGACTGGGAACGCTTATCCGGTCAACTTAGGTTTGACGCGGCCCGCGTGAGGTCCTTCAGATGTTTTACGCGGCCCGCGAGAGGACCAAAAATCTGTTTTTCTTGATTTTTAATATGGATTTGGGTTTCAGGGGTCCGGGTTCGCACTTACGGGTCAATTTGGGACATTTTTGAAGGTCCATACTTCCTCCCCACCTTATTTAAAATATCGTCCTCGAGATTTACTGAAATAAGTGAGGATATTTTCGCTTCATCTCCGATTCCAGCTCCCAAGTGTACTCGGGTCCTCTCTTTGAATCCCATTTGACTTTGACCAGTACTAGTCTTTTGTGTTTGAGAAACTTGATCTTTCTGTCTTCTATTTGAAGTGGCTTTTCTACGAACTTCAACTTTTCATTTACTTGGATGTCTTGAAGAGGGACTACTAATGATTCGTCCGATAGACATTTCTTGAGGTTGGATACATGGAATACATCATGTACCCCAGCTAACTCTTCTGGTAGTTGTAAACGATAAGCAACTGGTCCTATACGTTGGATTACTGGAAATGGTCCTACGTATCTTGGACTTAGCTTTCCTTTCTTACCAAATCGAACTACTCCTTTCCAAGGAGAAACTTTCAAGAGTACCTTGTCTCCAACTTGAAATTCTAACGGCTTACGCCTAGTGTCTGCATAACTCTTCTGGCGATCTCAAGTCGTCTTTAGTCTTTCCTTGATTTGGGTGATCTTGTTGGTAGTTTCTTGCACTATTTCAGGACCTGATAATTAACTTTCTCCTATTTCTGCCCAGCAGACTGGAGTTCTACACTTACGTTCGTACAGTGCTTCGAATGGGGCAGCTTCAATGCTTGAATGATAACTATTGTTATAGGAGAATTCAATTAAGGGTAGGTGGTCATCCCAGTTTCCACCAAAATCTATCACACATGCCCTGAGCATGTCTTCCAGGGTTTGGATCATCCTTTCACTTTGTCCGTCTGTTTGAGGATGGTATGCAGTGCTTAAATTTAGTCGGATTCCCATTGCTTCTTGGAAACTTGTCCAGAAATGGGAAGTAAAACGACTATCCCGACCGATACAATGGAGAGTGGGACTCCATGTAAGGATACTACTTCATCTACATACAACTTGGCTAACCTTTCCATGCTAAAGGTTTCCTTCATGGGTAGAAAATGAGCTGATTTGGTTAATCGATCCACAATTACCCAAATCGCATTATTACCCTTTCTGGTTTTGGGTAACTTAGTAACAAAGTCCATTGTTATGAGTTCCCATTTCCATACTGGCATTTCTAGTTGTTGTAGTAAACCTGAAGGTTTATGGTGTTCTGCCTTAACTTGTGAACAAGTAAGACACTTAGAAACATATCTAGCTATGTCCTTTTTCATTCCTATCCGCCAGAAGTTATTCCTTAAATCTTGGTACATCTTATTGTTACCAGGATGCATGGTATACCTAGATTTATGGGCTTCCTCTAAAATCTTATTTCTTAATTCTTCTTGCTTAGGTACCCAAATCCTTCTTTTGTGGAATCTCCAAATTCCATCATTTCCTTGTTCTAATTCCTTTATTCGTCCTTTCATACCTTCAGCATCATCCTTGATTGCTGTTTCTTGAATGTTTTTCAGTTGTTCCATTAAGTCTAAATGTAAACTTAATCTAAGAGCACGAACTCGTCGTTGTTTCTCATGATACTTACGACTTAAAGAATCAGCAACTACGTTTGCTTTTCCTTCGTGATATTGAATATCACAGTCGTAGTCACTTAGGATTTCCATCCACTTTCTTTGCCTCATGTTCAATTCTTTTTGTCCAAATATGTATCTTAAACTCTTATGATCTGTATAGACAGTAAACTTACTTCCGTACAGATAATGTCTCCAAATCTTAAGGGCAAAAATTATGGCTCCTAATTCTAAATCATGAGTCGTATAGTTTTCCTCGTGCTTTTTCAATTGCCTTGATGCATACGCAATTACCTTCTTGCGTTGCATTAGTACACATCCTAATCCTAGCTTTGAAGCATCACAGTGTACTTCAAAATCTTTTATTCCTTCTGGTAAGGCTAAAATTGGAGCATTTGTTAATTTCTGCTTTAATATCTTAAAAGCTTCTTCTTGTTTAGGTCCCCATTCAAACTTAACTGCTTTACAGGTTAGCTTAGTTAATGGTACAGCTATCTTGGAAAAATCCTTAATAAATCGTCTATAATATCCGGCTAACCCTATAAAACTTCTAATTTCCATAGCTGACTGCGGAACCTTCCATTTAGTGATTGCTTCTATTTTAGCAGGATCTACGTGAATGCCTTCGTGATTCACCATGTGTCCTAAAAATTGCACTTCTTGGAGCCAAAATTCACACTTCGAGAATTTGGCATAAAGCTTCTCCTTTCTTAACAAAGTTAAGAGTACATGCAGGTGCTCACAATGTTCCTCCTGACTTTTGGAATAAATAAGTATATCGTCGATGAAGACAATTACAAATTTATCCAAATACGGTTTACAGATTCTATTCATCATGTCCATAAATGCTGCAGGAGCATTTGTTAACCAAAAGGGCATGACTGTAAACTCGTAATGACCATACCTAGTTCTGAAAGCAGTTTTAGGTATGTCTTCTTCTTGTACCTTCAATTGATGGTATCCGGAGCGTAAATCTATCTTAGAAAAATATCTAGCTCCCTGAAGTTGATCAAAAAGATCATCAATCCTAGGTAATGGGTATCGATTCTTAATTGTAACCTTATTTAATTCCCTATAATCGATACACATTCGCATCGAACCATCTTTCTTTTTCACAAACAACACTGGCGCTCCCCACGGGGATGAACTAGGTTGTATGAATCCTTTGCTCAGTAATTCATCTAACTGCTTTTTCAATTCTAACATTTCGGTGGGTGCTAACCGATAAGGTGCCTTGGCTATCGGTGTAGTTCCAGGAATTAGATGAATTCTAAATTCTACTTCCCTATCAGGTGGTAATCCAGGTAGTTCTTCTGGGAATACCTCTGGGTATTCTGATATTACTGGAATTTCTTTGAGTTCCTTACCCTTAGTGTTAATGATTACCGAAATCATATACATCATTTCTTGTTTTCTTGAATAACTGGCCAATTTCATTACTGAAATGAATTTCAGTGGCTTTCGTGGCTTATCTCCTGTAATTACCACTAATTCTCCTGTGGGTGTATGAATTTCTATGGAATTTTTATCGCAGAGAATTCGAGCATGGTTGGTTACTAACCAATCCATTCCTAACACCGCATCGAATTCGGCTAACTTCATAGGTAATAGGTTTGCAGAAAATTTATGGCCTGAGAGTTCTATCTTTTCTTCTCGCAAAACCTTTTCTATGTTAACAGAATTCCCACATGCCGTTTCGACTGTAAAAATCTGCCTAAGGTTGGTTAAGGGTAAGTTAAGAGCTTGGCAGAATGAAGTATTTATAAAACTTTGGTTTGCACCAGAGTCAAATAATACTTTTGCATAAACGTCGTGAACTAGGAACATACCAGCTATCACGTCAGGGATTAGCTCTGCTTCCTGAGTAGTCAGTTGGAAGGCTCTTGCGTTCTTTTTGGTAGTTCCTTCTGCAGGTTTGGCTTTGTTATCAGCTGGTTTGACCAGTTTTGGGCAGTCTGGCCTAAAGTATCCAGCTTCTCCACAATTGTAGCAGACTGTTGCTTTCTTCTTCCTGCAGTCTTCTTCTTGATGCCCCAGAATTTTGCAGAAATTGCAATACCCTTTGCATCTTCCAAAATGCTTTCTTTTGCAGGTATTGCAAAATGGAACAGTGGAAGATTGCCCAGTTCCCTTTCTCTTGAAATTGCTACGGTTACCCATACGGAATCCCTGGGTAATCTTTTGGGCCACTTCCTTTTTCCGGGTTTCTTCTCTTGTACGTACCAGTCCGTCAGTTAGGGTGTTAGTTAATTCCACAGCATCGTCAATAGTGCGGGGTCTCGCAGCTTTGACGATATCTCGAATTTCGCCAATCAATCCCCAAATATAGCGGGAAATAAGTACCGGTTCTGGCGAAGCCAGGGTTGGTACCACTCTCGCATACTCGAAGAATGTCGAAGTATACCCTCGACAATCTACATCTACCATCCGGTGGTTCAGGAACTTATTGGTCATTTGTTCCTTTTCATATTCGGGACAGAATTTTCTTTCCACTAGTTGCTTAAATTCTTCCCAACTCATGGCATAGGCCATATTTCTTCCTTTGGCTTGAAGTACCGTATTCCACCATTCTAGCGCCCATTCTTTAAAAAGATGCGACGCATACATGAACTTGTCTTCCTCGACACATTTACTTATCATAATTACTGCCTCGGTTTTCTCCAACCAACGCAGTGCCGCAGTCGCCCCTTCATTTCCTGCAAATTCAGCTGGTTTACAGGCAAGAAATTCCTTGTAAGTGCAACCAGGCGTTGCAGCTTTCATTCTTTTGAGAGTTGGGGCCTGCAGTACATCATTGTTATTGTTATTATTGTTGTTGCCGCCTCCGTTTACACTATTACTGAAATTGTCCTCATGAGTACGTTTGCTAGGAATAATTTGTTGAGGTTCAACTGGATTTCGAGCAGCAGCAAGGATTGCTGGAATAGCATTAGCTATTCCCTGAGCAACGATATTCTCGATATCTTGCCTATTCAGAAATTGATCTTCATTGTTTTGTTCAGATCGATTCACTTCATTAACGGGTTCATTACCAGCGTTTGCCATCTGGTAATTAATTTATATAAGTGATTAGCATAAAATAATTAATAACCAAATATAACAAAACAATTGCACATAATTATGTCAACATGTATAGCCAAAATTGTCGATCTTTCGACGTTCGATATTTTATATATTATAATAGGCATCCGTACACACTGATTATCTTACAAAAAGTTTTATTTTTAAGTTACTACACATAATTATATTTTTATGATTATATTATTATTAAACAAACACACCACACCACCACACATGTTCCCTGTTAGCTAGCACTTTAGAAACGACGCTCCCTCTCGTCGTACTTCCAAGATATCCTCTCTCCTACTTCCCGGATTCGGTTTCCTGCATCAATCAGCTCCTCGCCATAATGACGGAGTTCTGCCAAGTTTTCGGAGCTCATTGGTGGGTGCAGCGGAGGTTCAGGATCAAATTGAGGGAAAAAGGTATCAGGGTTATTTAGGAGATTCTGGAACTGCCAGTCAGTGGTCCACCATTCTTCTAGTTCTGCTGGTAGAGGTTGGGTGTGGATAATAGGATCTGGGATTTCAGGCTCTAGGTCAACTGGAAGTTGTGCTTCCACTGGGTAACTAAGGTGGTTTTCATCGGCAGGTCCGATGAGGTCACTAAGTGCTAGTTTATGATCCAGCTCCTCCAAGGGTGGCATTTCCTGGTCTTTTCTGGAACTTTCCCCAATCTCTATTTCCTTGCCTTTACCTTTGGGATCGTCCGCCTTGGTAACTTTCCGTGTTGCTGGTTTCTTCCTGCGCACACGCCTCCAGCCCACAATTCTTCTTCTCTTCTTTGGCTTGGGTTTCTCTGGTGGCTGAGTTTGAAATTCCATAGGTTCCTCTACGTCGGCACAATAACCAGTAAAGTCTCTGGAAACTTCTATATTAACAGGATAGAGATTGAGATTCTCAAGAGCTTCAGATAATTCATTCATGTTGTTTAGCAGTTATGAAGAAACACACAAAATTTAGGTCAAATTTTGTAAATTGAATTTTCACAGAATTACAGAATGGAAATCAGAAAATTTAATATTAATTACAAATATCTAATAAACCATTTTATTGAAACAAAATATTTATTTTTAGTACAACTAAAATTAAAAATATACTTAGTGGTTATTTATTAAAGTTTCTGATTTGTAGGTAGCATAGGTGCTGGTACTGGTATGGTGATTTAACTATAAGTTAGCATTTACTGCTATAGTGGCTAACATATAGAGATTTACCCATTGTTCGTCTAATTCATCTTCCTATGGTGGGTTATTGTCTATTTCCTGGGTTTCCTCATTAATCATCCCTCCTTTTGGTTGAGACTTCTTTATTTTCTCTTGACTTTTTCTAATAATCCAACTTCTTTTATTAGGGGTAAGTGGTTTCTCAAACTGTGCCTTACGAACAAATATTCCCTCCTCAGTATCTGCTGAGTATCTTGAGGAATTTGATTGGAATGAAGTTCCAATATCTTTCGGTGAACTATCTAATTTATGATAGATGTCCGAAATTCTTTGCTTAACCATACTGTAACTAACAAGTAGTCAGTTAACAAAACATATAATCACAAGAGGGTAATCAGGAAAATTAAGTATTTTAAATACTTAATAGGCTTAAATCAGTGGCTCTGATACCACATTTTCCTGTCACGGCCCCAACCCCGGTTTGACCTGGTAAGGAGCCGCGGGACAGGAACCCGTGGTATTTATCAATTGATGCGACAGCGGAAGATTTAACAAGATCTTTTAAAACTTGAAAATGCCCGATTATTTTATTTCATAATTCGGGATAAACCCCGTAATTTACAATAGAGGAATTTAACTAGGAAATTCCCTGGTTTCCAAAACATGTTTATTCATTTTAACTGAGCCACCTCTTCAAGCTTGTTAGTGCTCCGTAGCACGTTTTCCTTGATTTACAGCAGGTCGCCTGAAACATGTTTTAAAAAAAATATTTTATCAGCGGGGAAATACTGGCAAGTCATTCAAGTATATAAAACGACACATTTAGTTATCAATTACAGCATAAGAGCGATTACAATGGCTTCTATCTTATTTTTATCTGGCGCCGTGTCACCTGGTGACGATGGTCATACCACTATTGGGTCTTTCCCCAAGTAGTGATGATTATCACTGTTAGGATTTATTAGCCTAACCATGAGAAATTAGTAATGTGCACAATACCCCAATTAGCCAGTGATTCAAGATAACCATGACTTAATCCCTGTAATTATAACTTTTGAAAATGCTTGGAGTATTGTAAAATATTGTTGATAAAAAGAGAATGACTCACATTGCAGATTGAAACGGGCAGAGTTTAGCCTACTGATTAGCCTTGTAACCTAATTTAAATAACAATGCACACGAACTAGGTCAGTAACTAATACAGCATTTACGATAACTCACGAGACTAAAACCCTCACAACGAATGACAAAGTGCTATATTTAAACATCCGTCGAATTTACGACTAATGACAAAGTATGGCCCTAATGTGGGCAGCACTTAAACATCCATCGGATAGTTTCAATCGATCGGACATTGAATCATAGTAGCGATCGAGTTAATACCCTGTATCGTAGCAGCGTCTCGCTATATTAATTTTCGAAATTGAGCAGTATGCTTTCGTTTTTAAAAGTTGTTTTCGACACAATTGAACTGCTCCTGATCTAAGCTATTTATAGGTGAAATTTGGGGTTTACGCGGCCCGCGTAAGCCCCTTCTTAATCTTTACGCGGCCCGCGAGAGGCCCTAGTCGCAGACTAGGGCTAGCGTGTCATCAGTAGTGCTGCCGCGTGTATGCCACGTGGACTGGGAACGCTTATCCGGTTAACTTAGGTTTGACGCGGCCCGTGTGAGGTCCTTCAGATGTTTTACGCGGCCCGCGAGAGGACCAAAAATCTATTTTTCTTGATTTTTAATATGGATTAGGGTTTCAGGGGTCCGGGTTCACACTTACGGGTCAATTTGGGACATTTTTTAAGGTCCTTACAATTATACATGTGGTGTGTCAGTTAATCTTGTCCGGCTCTTCTAACCGGCCCTGACGGACGATAAACATATAAATCTGTATACAAGATTATTTTTAAATAATTGTCCCAAGTTATAAAAGATTATTTGTGCCTTGTGCGTTAAAATAAATTTTCTTAAATGTTTTCAAAATGAGTCGGTTAATTGTATTTACCAGTGTAAACTGACGTATCTTCCAAAAAGGTTAAGTGCAGGTACTATGCGAAATGGGTTGGCTACTCCTAGTATCAAATAAAGAGTCTTGCAAGCTTTTTGGATGCTTAAATCTGTTGAACAATATTTCTTTTTATATTAGATCCGCCTGTGGATCATTTTACATTCCGTTTGTAATACTTTATGTTACTTTCGAATCGGTTTGTAATATTTTTACTTTAGACTTCCGCTGTGCATTAAACTGTGATTATTTGACTATGATGATATCAACTACGTCACAATACTCCCCACCGGGCCCACCGGTAATACATGAAAATATCGGGGTGTGACAGGTTGGTATCAGAGCCAACATTGAGTGAATTAAACACTAGTCTTTTGTGTTTAATCTCAATGACACAGTTGCACATTCCTTGACTTCCGAGTCTAGGCAAAGGACTTAGGACTAATCCTAATCTTTATTTTGTCCTTTATTGTTTTCCTTGTTGTTTTTCCTTCTGTTTTGACAGGATCAAAGAAAATGCTGCCAAGATTCAGAGGACGAGGTGGACGAGGCAATGCGCCGATCACTGCTCCAAATGACCACGAAGCCGGGCCTTCCCACCGGCGGACACCTTCAGCAGCTTATAGCTCCAGCCCTCAAGAAGACTGGAGAACATATTTGGAACCCGCGAGGCGTTCTGTCTCGCTTAGCTCGTCGCCCAATGATTCTCACCACTCTTACTTGTCGTTGCAAAGGTCAAGTTCACACCGGGCCTTTCAGGACCTGACCCCTTACTTTCAAAGCCGGTTCAACCCGGCAAATCAGATTGAAGTACCAATGGGCCATAACCCATTGGAAACAGAAGACCATTTTCCTGAAGCTCGGGAAATGGAGATGGATGACGACCCCGATCCTGAGATGCCACCAACTGGGACGCCCACGCATCCCATAGAGATTTCTGACGGATCATCATTTCATGGTTCGCCATACAGGGGCCCAGACAGTTTTGCCGAAAGGTGGGCCACATACCACTGGGAGTTCACTCCCTCTTTCAACCCACCTCAGCAGCAGCAGGATCCCTCTGAGGATTCGCGTTTTCAGGCGGTTACACCGCCACCGCCGCCGCCAGAGCAACAACTGCCTCCAGACCCACCGAGGCAAAGAAGAACAGGTGCACGGATGTCCGTGCGAGGAGGGGATTTCCATTTCAGCACCCCTCAACACTCCAGTGGCAGCCACTACCCGCCACTGTATGAAGACCCGCAACTGGGTGGGCCTTCAAACCCAGTTTCTGAGGTGGACTCTGCGCCAGTCGCACCACCACCACCACACATGGGTTATGATAACCCAATTCCTTCATACGCCGTTACAGAGGCGTATAACCCTTTTGAGCAGCCAACTTACCCTGGCTACAACTACTATAATGCCCCTGCCGTCGACCCGTATCTCGAGGCGGCTAACTACAATGCTTTCCATCCAGAAGGGCCTTACGCAGCTTCGTACCAGTCTGGGTACCAAGCATATGGGTATCAATACCCGCCACCACCTCAACCTCCACTACAGCAGTCGCCGCAGCCGCCACTGATCCAGCCACCGCAGCAGCAGGAGATTCTTCAGAGGTTGAGCCAGGTGGAACTAGAGGTTCAAGAGGAGCGTAGAAGCCACCAGGGATTTCTTAAAGGTTTGGCAAATCTGCTCAAGGGAAAGAAGAAGAGGGATTTTTGAAATTCCTTATTTATTTGTTTTGTAATTTTTAAATTTCAATCAAATCCCTGCGTGGACATTTATTTATATATTCAGTCCTTGCGAGGACTTGTATTTTCCTTTTCGTCCCTATGTGGACAAGTTGTTTATTTAAAAGTCTCGTTTAGGGCATCTATGTACTTCATTTAAAATTTATTGGAATGTTTTATTTAAATTTCATTTGTCATCATATGCATGAATATAATATATGAAATAAATTAAAATATCATTCCTTTTTGAAATTTGATCTGCCAATATATATTTGAATGGGTAAGGTCCCAAAAACCTCATGATAAGTGCTTGGGACCATACCACAACCTTACTTTTCAGCCCTTTACCTTGCGCGGCCGCGCACTGGTCTCACCAAAAGAAAGAAATACCAACAACAGTTAACATTTGCGCGCCAAAAGGGAATCATAAATCCTTGCGCCTGCTTCCATAAATAAAGGATGAAAATCACAAATCCCCAGCCATCGATCTAAACCACGATCCGTGTGCCCTCACGTCGGATCAAGGAGCTAGACGGAAGGAAATGCAACCGCTTACGAGGTTAGCATCTTCCGTCAACTTTTCACTAACGGGTTTTCCCGCCCATAACTCTCGGTTATAAATATGAGAAACAGCTCAGGTACGAATTCAAGTTACACACACTTCTCAAATACATCTTCTTCTTCGTAACCCATACTTATTCTCACACCGGAGTCGGGTCAAAGAGAGAACCCTTTTCTCCCCTTGACGAGGCTAACGGTGCTTCTTTTTTGCAGAATTCGCCGGAGGAGAAGATCAATTGTAATCGAATCAAACGAGAGGAAACTCATCTTTTTATGCAGATTCAAACCCCCTAGATAATTGATTCCGATCGATTAGACTAGTGTTTCTTCATTGGCGCCCACCGATTCCTCTATCTTATCAGTTTTCATCTCGTTTCGATTCAGTTCTTTTCATTCTCTGTTTTAACATGGCAGAAAATTCATCATCCCATCGACAAACTGGTCCTCGACCAAACGTCGAAAACAACTTTCAAGTAGAAGGAATCCCATAGGATGCCTCGGATGACAACGAGGTTCAATCTAATCGAGCAAACGACCCTGTCACTCCAGGAGAGTTACCAGCAAACCCTGCTCAATCAATTCTGCCACCAGGAGAAACTCCAATCTCCTGGTACGTTAGGTCTCAAGGGGCACTAAACGCAGTATACACACAGCTGTGTGCACAGACTGCTCCCCTAACTCATCCACGAAGACCAGGATCTCGTGCTAATGCTTCTCAACGGGAAGGTTCATCTTACGAGAATACAGAGGTTTATGCTAGATCCACATCAAAACGTGAGTACACTCAGTCAGGAAGTCACCAGAGAGAATATCATGATGACCCACACGTTCACCGAAGACAATCGGTTCATACCAGCTTGGGTTCCTAACGAAACACCCACACCGATGAATCTGATCCAACATACCGTTTAAGTGCAAATACCAGTGTGTTCAATCGATTGCAGCCAAATTACAACAAATACAGGCCTCGTGCGGTTTATAACCCTGAGGCAGAACATAACTATGATTTGATTTACCGCCCTGCGGAAGCAGCGGAAAATTCAAAATTCATCATGGAAATAGCTTTGGCTCCGCTTGAGAAAGCTAAACTACCATCCAACGTGGGTAAATTTAATGGGCTGACAGACCCCGATGACCACTTGAGAGTGTTTACCAGCGCAGGTCTGGTTGGGGGCTGGACCCTTCCGCTATGGTGCCATCTGTTCGTACAGACCCTGACCGGTGCAGCGAGAATCTGGTTCGATAACTTACCAATCGGACAGATCGAATCATGGAAAGACCTGCGCGAAAAATTCCTGACACATTTTAGCCAACAACGGCGTTCCATTCGAGATACATCTGATGTCATGAACATTTGGCGCCATGATGACGAAAATCTGGAGGATTTCATCACCAGATATAATAAAGAGGTATTGGAGATTGGTGGAGTTCATGAGCAACTAATCCGCGCTCAATTCAAATACGCGGTTAGGTGCGATGACATGATTAAGGTCTTATCCGGTACAGAAGGCCTCCCAAAAAGCTGGGAGAAGGTAATGGCAGCGGCAAAAGTTTATGGTCAAACTGAGAAAAACCTTACCACAAATAGGCCGCCACCACCACATAACAGACCCGCGGACTTAGGTTCCACTGGCGGGAGAAAGTTTAAAAAGCCATGGCGTGATTCTGGCTCATCCGAAGATGCTAGAACAACAATCAACAAACTTACCGCGCAGAGGGAGACCAAACAGGAGAATAGGGAGAGGCAGTGGACTCCCCTAACTAAGACCCCGGCGGAAGTTCTGAGTACTGAAGACTATCAATTCAAGCCTCCGATCCCCATGAAAAATAAGCGTGGACAAGACCCTGCCCAATACTGCGAGTACCACAAAGACAATGGGCATACCACTAACAACTGCATTTCTTTACGCACAGAAATAGAGAAAGCCCTCAAAAGCGGTGAACTCACACATTTGCTCCAGAATGTGCGCAAAGAAATAAAGCAGATAACTAGGGGTGAGGAGGGCCCAAGCAAAAGGGCGAAAACTTAAAAGACAACTCTATGAATTTCCCGCGGAAAAACATGATCTATCAAAGCGGAAATGTTAGAGAGTAAGTTAAGTTTCATATAATTATTTTAGCAAACTTTGTAAAAGCCTCTGTGCTCTATCCCTAAATAAAATAGCAAAGTTTCTATTATTCTTGTGTTTTTCTTACAAAGTGCATGCAATTTCTTTTAGTAAGCGCAAAAACATTATGGTAATTATAAAACAAGCTTCATGAACGGTCAGTGATCACATCACAAGCGACCATAAGTTCACACATGAAGCTTTATACCAACTTTATTCGCCTTACTCAATAAAAGTAATCGTACTCATGCAAAATATTGTAAAACGAAAAACATAGTATGCTATTTACAGCGTACAAATACGCCCTAAAAACTATCAAACACGACAGTGTTTTAGTTACTTGCGCAACAGCGCACCAACGAAAAGAGGGGTATACATCCCAAATATTACAAGGAAAGTGTTCAATACATTTTCAACCTACGCCAAATCTTCACCCTCATCCGGAAAGATTTCCTTTAGCTGCGCTACGTGATCGTCAGATTGCAGCGCAACATTTATCAGATCCATAACTGGAAGCTGCAAGTTGTTGAATTCTGTCTTTAAAGCAGCAAGCGCAGCACCAGTATTCGCGCCATAAGTTGCAGATCTACTGACCTCCCAGTCAACCTTTAAAGCGCTATTTACATGATGAGAGCATTCAGCATATCCTTGGGCGTGCCCATCTCTTCGCGCAGCAACCACTAAGCGCGCAACGGTTTTATCCAGTTCTTCAGAAGTTAGTACTGACTCAGCAACCTACGAAAGTAGGAAAGGGTGAATAACAAGAAAACGCATAAACAGTTCCACAACAGAAAAGACCAAGCAACTTACACAAGCAATTCCACGATCTTTTAACCACGCCATATCGCTCTTTAAAGGTTCAAGCTCGCTCTCCACCGTGGCTCGCGCCGTTTCAGAGTTTTCCAATTTTTCTTCAGTTTTGGTCAAACGGCGGGAGGTTTCAGCCTTTTCAGAATGCGCAAGCTCCAGATCCTTTTTAAGTTGTTCCTGGCCAGAAAGCAAAGCAGTAAGTTCTTCTAACTCTTTATCTCTAAGGGCAAGAGTGGCGCAAACTCGTACCTCTCGTTGCTCACTGCACTCCCTATGAGAACGCGCTTCTTCTAAAGCAGCTTCTGCATCAGATTTCTCCCTTTTCAACTTTTCTACCTCCACATCCTGACTCTTCAGTTTTTCAACCTCAGCCTTGAGGTTATTAATGATATTACGGAGGTTTACCTTCTCAGCATTATCTTTTTCGCAAATTCTCCTCCAGTTTTTGCGTTCTTCGGAAAGGAGAGCAGCTTCAGCTTCCGTTTTCCTCTTCCAACCTGCAACAGACCACTCCTCAGTTTTACGATCAGCCTCAAATTTGGCCTGATCAGCTTCCAATTTAGCTTTTAGCTGGGCTAAACGCTTCTCATCACTAGCAAACTTCTTCTGGGATACCCTAAGAGTTTCCCAGTCTTTATGCATACTATACCACTCACGCACTATGCGATGAGTGGTAGAAGCATGAGAAGCAGTCTCTTCAAGATAAGCTTGATAAGTTTGTTCATAAGACCGGCTTTCTTGAAATTTGATTTCCCCGGGCGGAAATATTCCCTGCAACCAGTCTCGGCACACACCCCAATCCGAGAAAGTGTCACCCTTTCTCAAGTTCCAAACAGGGGCATGAGGCTCGGAAGCATCTTTTTCTGAATAAGTTCTATGGTAATAATCCCCCAGGGTTTCCTCTGGGCAGATTGGAGAACTCGGACCTGCATCAGAAAACGTGCCTTGCTCCTCAACAGTAACCTTCTCAACATGCTCAGGCATAGCATCAGAAGGTTTAGGAGAAGGAGCCGAAGTTTTTTCAGCAGTTTGTTCTTTCCCCAGATCTTGAGCAACAGTTTCAGGAGTTTGTGGATTACAAACACCATCCACAATCCTAGGACCAACAACTTTTTCAACTTCTGCAGCAACATCAACAGGCTTCTCAGCCTCAACAGCTTTATTCACACCACCATCAGCAACCCCCGTAGTCTCTAACTGGTTAACAACAGAAGCACGTGGAGGGATGGGTGGAAGCTCTTCATTAACCACAGGCTGTGGCTCTGTGGGAACAGGGGAAACAGGAACCTCTAAAAAAACAACAAAATCTGTAAAGATTTAATGCGCATAAAGAAAAGAAGTACAGACAACACTTACCAGGAACAGATTCCGAAATAAAAGCATCTAGATTTCCCTTTCTGGTAATTTTCTTCCTCTGGATCTTCTTAGAGGGTTGACCCTCAACATCAGTATCAGCTTGTTTCCTTTTACCAGCCTTCCTGTACACCAAGTGTTCAGGACTAGATTCTAAATCAATGGGTTCATTTGGGTTGGATGGAGGGATATCAGCAGTATCTCTCGGTTCAGGTTTCGGCCTCCTAACAGTAACTGCAGGCGTAAGACCCTCCAAAGAGTCAGAAACCACCACATAATCACACCTGGAGTCAGAGGAACGGCGCATACCTTTCTTCTCTCCAACATTTTTTGTTTTCAAAGATTGAGTTTTATCGGTTTCATTCTTCTTTGGCGCAGAAGTAGAAATCACAGCGCGCCTCTTCCTCTCAGGACCTACACCTAAGTTTGACAACTCACCTACGAAAGCGCAAAGGATAATTTACTCAGAAGCGCAACAGAGAAAAACAAAAATAAGCACATAGCTTACCAACGCCAGCAGTAGGCTGAACAGACAGATCCGCATCGCGCGGAAGAACAAAGTTTCTCACGATCCGGTGGTACCAAAGCTCCTCATCAGGTTTCTTCTTAATGGCACCCATTCTTCCACCTTCCCTCTTGAACGCAACAACGTACAGCGACACAACTACAAGGGAGGAAAGGCAAGTTTCAAAAAAACAAAAAAAAGGGGGAGGAAAAACCCCAAACTTACCATGACCGTCCTCCGTATACACTGGCTTGTCATCACGGTCCATCTTCCAATTCAAGCTCATACTGGCACCGACTAGGGCTTTCTCTGGTAAGGCGATATTTGGAACGTCTTTCAGATCTTGATACCAGTTCTCATCAACAGGGGTCTGAATTGTTTCGACAGAAATATCTTCTTTCCCCCTTAAAACCATCATCACCGGAATCACTCCGGCTTTGATAAAGAAAAACTTTTGCTTCCAGTCATGAAAGGACTTTGGAGGATGTTGCAAAATCTTCTTTGCAGATGCTCTCCGAACAAAAGAGTAAAACCCTTGAATATAATGCATTTGGTAAAAAAAAAACCCTAAATCGAGGAACTGTCGGCTCGATATGCATCGTTCGGCACACAAACTCAAAATGTCGAACCCTAACCATGCCAATAGGGTTCAATTGGGAGATATGCAACTTGTAATACTCAAGGATTTCAAGAAAAAATCTGGTCACAGGCAAACGAAAGTTGCCTTCACAGAAAAAATCCCAGAAAAGCGTAATATACCCAGCCGGAGCATCCGCTGCTGTCTGCCCCTCTTCAGGGTACAGAGCACCCCAGTTCTCTGGAAATTTCAAATTCCGAACGAAACCGTCAAAGGTCGCTCTGGGCCACTTCAACGGTGGAAGTTCAGTAGACATTTCTTCAGATAAGTCTTCTTGGTGTTCTCCGGTTGACATAAGAGGAAGAAATAATAAACCTTCTTTTGAACGGAAAATGAAGAAAAGAACAGGAAAAGTTTCAACAAAAGCAATGATTAAATAGAAAGAAGCAACTCGAATACACTTATATACTCACCGCAATAAATAGCATCGGTAACCGCCATAGCACCTTTTCAGGACATCACAGTTACCCAAGCGACAAAGCGAGTGAAAATCAACACAAACGCGAGTACACGCGCGCGTGCAAGACACGGACAGTAAAGGACAACTGACAGTGACAGCCTGTCACTCAGTATTTACTGCACCAGTCCTCTCTGAAGTCAAAAATTTCCAAAATCTTCACAAGTAAACATAAGCAATCTTCTCATAGAAGACTCTTTATTTTTCGCGCCAAAAAGCATTTCCCTCTTATAAGTCCAGTACTCCACTTATTTGCATAAGTACAACACTAGACTGGAGGGACTTGAAGGGGTAAGGTCCCAAAAACCTCATGATAAGTGTTTGGTACCATACCACAACCTTACTTTTCAGCCCTTTACCTTGCGCGGCCGCGCACTGGTCTCACCAAAAGAAAGAAATACCAACAACAGTTAACATTTGCGCGCCAAAAGGGAATCATAAATCCTTGCGCCTGCTTCCATAAATAAAGGATGAAAATCCTAAACACTCCCGCTTAATATCCTGACTTGGATATTATTGCCCAGACTTGGGATTTCTTTAGCTGATTCCACACGATAAGGAGTCACACCAGATTGCAACAGTAATCTTCTAGAAGGAGTTCAATCGTGCACCACCAAGGCGGTTATAACCGTCTGGACACGTGTCAGCTCCTTAGACGTCCCTGAAATCATAACAATAGCATGTAATTGGAGAGTAATCTCCACTTGATCACTTTACACATGGCAAATCCCCAGCCATCGATCCAAACCACGATCCGTGTGCCCTCACGTCAGATCAAGGAGCTAGACGGAAGGAAATGCAACCGCTTACGGGGTTAGCATCTTCCGTCAACTTTTCACTAACGGGTTTTCCCGCCCATAACTCTCGGTTATAAATATGAGAAACAGCTTAGGTACGAATTCAAGTTACACACACTTCTCAAATACATCTTCTTCGTAACCCATACTTATTCTCACACCGGAGTCGGGTCAAGGAGAGAACCCTTTTCTCCCCTTGACGAGGCTAACGGTGCTTCTTTTTTGCAGAATTCGCCGGAGGAGAAGATCAATTGTAATAGAATCAAACGAGAGGAAACTCATCTTTTTATGCGGATTCAAACCCCTAGATAATTGATTCCGATCGATTAGACTAGTGTTTCTTCAATATTAAAAGGAATCCTAAAGGGTATAACCTAGCCTACGTGTCATTATAGACCTGGCCATGATGGTAAAACCTATTTAAAAAGATTCAAATCCTTGTTGACATCTGAAAACATGTTAGCGCTCCTGGCAGATGTGATTCGATAAAATCACATAAGTCATCCTTATATTGGATTCTTCCAATTCCTTTCTTTATTATTTAAAACATCCATTAGTGATGTAATGCCTGCGGGACATATTCATTGTCATATAAGACAAAAGACAGCTGTAGTCTACGACTCCCTGTCAAGAAAAAAAAGGTAATGAACTACGTTCAAACCTAAATGCCTTGATTCTATAAAATCATGGCTTATGAATTAAAAATTGTCCTTGTGACTAGGCCTTTTGTATGCCACCCTATTATCCTTAATAGTTTATAACTGGCATAAAATATAATAAAAATTTAAATAAATTAAATTAACCAGTATGAGTTACAGTTACCATGGTTAATGAATTGCCATAAAAGACAATTCCATAATAGACTCCTGAATAAATCTTTGTCAATATTTTATGTAGCAATCAAGCTACATGGCTGGGTCAGATGAAGTCAACAGTCACCCGAGGGAGAATCATGATACTACCAGAGTTAATGTAGCGGGTGCGGAATTGCAGGCATTAATAGATAATGCTGTTACTCGAGCTCTTGACAGACAGTTTAATGAATCAAGTGGTACCCGTGTCAGAACTCAGTTTGTACCACATTCAAAACCACCCTCCAAGACTAATACAGCTCGCAAGAGCGAATCTCATAATTCTTCTAATCAGAGGAGTGTTCCATCTAGACAGGTTGTGCTCAATCAGGAGCCTCGGGTCAAAACCTGTTCATATAAGTGTTTTGTCTCCTGCAAGCCTAGAGACTTCACAGGGGAAAAGGAGCCATCGATTGTATGACCTGGCTCGATGAGATGGACACCATGGTTGATATTAGTGGTTGTGCAGAGCAAGATATTGTGAAGTTTGTGTCACAATCGTTTAAAGGAGAAGCTCTAGCTTGGTGGAGGTCATTGATCCAAGCTACTAGGAAGATCCCATTATATAATCTGACATGGGATCAATTTGTCGCTTTAATCAAAGAGAATTCCTGTCCTCAACACGAAGTTGAGAAGATTGAGACTGACTTCTTGACCTTGGTCATGAAGAACTTAGACTGTCAGGCATACCTTACCAGTTTCAATACCATGTCTCGATTGGTTCCATACTTGGTTACACCGGAACCAAAACGCATAGCTCGTTTTATTGGGGAACTAGCCCCAGAAATCAAGGAAAGTGTAGCATCAAGACCTACTACTTTTAGGTCAGTGGCTGATTTGTCGTTATCCCTTACTCTCGATGCGGTTAGGCAGAGATCGCTTAAGAGTTCCAATGAAGGAAAAAGGAAACGTGAGGATGAGAACTCACATCGTTCTGATAAGAAACATAGGGGGAACTCAGACCACAAGAAGAATTATGGGTCTAACAAGGGTAACCAGCAAACAGATGAGAAGCCTAAATGCAAAACCTGCCAGAAGCGTCATTTTGGAAAATGCAGGTTTGAATCAAAGTCACAGTCGCAATCAAAGCCTATTGGATGTGGAATCTGCAAGTCCAAAGAACATAAGACTTTGGATTGCAAGAAGTTGAAGGACGCAACCTGTTATGGCTGCAATGGGAAGGGGCATATCAAGACTAACTGCCCAAAATATGCAAAGAAGCCCGAGGAGGCTAAGAAGACCAATGCTTGGGTCTTTCAAATGAATGCTCAGGAAGCCATTCAGAACGATAATGTGATAACAGGTACCTTTCTTATCAATGATGTTTATGCTAGAATACTGTTTGATTCGGGGGCAGACTAGTCTTTCGTAGACAATAAGTTTTGTAAATTGTTAAATCTGCCTGTTAAGACTCTAAGCATAAAGTATAAAGTAGAATTGGCCGATGGTACTATAGAGACTGTCTCAACAGTTCTAGATGGATGTTTTATATCCATTAGGAATCATTCTTTTCCATTGTCCTTGCTTCCGTTGAAATTGGCAGGATTCGACATAGTGATAGGCATGGATTGGTTATCTCATAACCAAGCTCAAATTGTATGTGATAAGAAGCAAGTAGTTATCAAGACTCCTCATGGTGAGCCACTCACAATACAAGGAGATACTTAGTACGGGTTACCTAAGCAAGTGTCCTTGCTTAAGGCATCGAGGTGTATGAAGAAGGGTTGTGTCATCTATATGGCACAACTGACTATTGATGAACCAAAGCCTAAGATCGAAGACTTCCTTATCATTTCTGAATATCCAGACGTGTTTCCTGAAGAACTGCCTGGGTTACCTCCAGATAGGCAAGTAGAGTTCAGAATTGATATCATTCCTGGAGCAGCACCAATTGCAAGAGCACCTTATCGTTTGGCACCAACTGAAATGAAAGAGTTGAGAACTCAGTTGGATGATTTGTTGACAAAAGGTTTCATTCGACCTAGCTCATCCCCTTGGGGAGCACCGATTCTGTTTGTGAAGAAAAAGGATGGATCGATGCGTCTATGGATCGATTATCACGAGTTAAACAAGGTTACAATCAAGAATAGATATCCATTGCCCAGGATCGACGATCTGTTCGATCAACTGCAAGGGGCAAGTTATTTCTCCAAGATTGACTTAAAATCAGGATATCACCAGTTGAAGGTCAGAGACGAAGACGTACACAAGACTGCATTCAGAACTCGTTATGGTCACTATGAGTTCTTAGTGATGCCTTTTGGGCTCACTAATGCACCTGCAGCGTTCATGGATCTCATGAATCGCGTTTGCAAGGCTTATTTGGACAAGTTTATCATTGTCTTTATTGAGGACATACTTATATACTCAAGGAATCAAGCCGATCATGAAAAGCATATTCGATGTATTCTTAAACTTCTTCAACAAGAGAAGCTCTACGCCAAGTTTTCAAAATGTGAGTTCTGGCTCCGAGAAGTTCAATTTCTTGGACACGTAGTGAGTGAGTGTGGTATCCAGGTGGATCCCGCCAAGATTGAAGCAATTATGATGTCACACCCCGATATTTCCACGTATTACCGGTGGGGAGTATCGTGACGTAGTTGATATCATCATAGTCAAATTATCACAGTTTAATGCACAGCGGAAGCTAAAGATAAAAATCATTACAAACCGAATGAAAGTAATATCAATTATTACAAAACGGTTGCAAAGGGATCCACAGGCGGATCAAAGATAAAAGAAACATTGTTCAATAGATTTATAGGCATCTAAGCTTACAATACTCTTTATTGATGCTAGGAGTAGCCAGCCTATTCCGTCTAGTACCTGCACTTAGCCTTTTAGGAAAATAAGTTAGTTTACACTGGTAAATACAATTAACCGACTCATTTTGAAAAGATTTAAGAAAAATTGATTTGAAGGCACAAGGCACAAAATATCTTTTATAACTTGGGACAGTTATTTTAAAAATAATCTTGTATACAGATTTATATGTTTGTCGTCCGTCAGGGCCGGTTAGAAGAGCCGGACAAGATTAACTGACACGCCACAGGTATAATACCCACAAGGAATTTCCTTATTGTGGAGTACCTATACGTACGCAACTGTCAGGTGTATGCCTACACCCCGTGCTTAAGTCGTGGCCATTTCAATGAATGAGCCGAGGATATCCAGGACATGGTCATTAACCCCCCCAAAGGCCATATACCAAACAAAAAAGATTAAAACGGGTTATGTAAATATATTAATCACAATCCGATTTAAAGAACTACATACCCGACCAAGCGGTATTATTATAATACCGTATCCCAAGCCCGTATAACGGAAAATAAGTTAAAAGTATTTACCTGAGCAAATATTCAAATTTATCTCAACCGTATTCAATCAGCAAGTACAGATAGCTTTTACTGGGCTCCTAAATCTGGAACGAAGGTTTTTATAACCTATTAGATTCCTAACGGCTCTTACTTAAGTTTAAACTTAGACCGATTAGTTTTAAAGGAAGATATACGGTTCAAAACGCACGATTAAGCAAAGACCAGATTAGAATGTGATTTAGACCCGACAAGTTTGAAGACTTGTATAATATGGGTAAACCAAACACATTCTGGATTTTTGATATAAAAATGATAAGGTTTGACCCGTTTCGGTTAATTTATGCAAACTAGTTACATAAATCGTACCGAACGCGAATAATGCATAACGGGTATCCAAAAGAGTCATGTACAGGTTTCACAAGTTAATATGCCTTAAATATGTTGTGATATCAGTAGGATATCTTCCATTATGCCCAAAACGGATTTAAACTCAAATTAAGCCCCGTAGGGGTATTTTGGCCATTTTAAAGGTTATAAAAGAGATTAGATATTAATCTGAGGTTCTGGTCTGAAATGATCAATAAAAATATTTATTTTTATAAGTCATAAAAGTAGGGTATTGCATATATGTGAAATTTATCATTCTTAACCAAATTATGCACCGTAGGGGCATTTTGATAATTTCACATAAGCTTAAAAGGTCAAATTTGGAAACTGAGTTCAAAACTTTTGCTTACTGTTAAATTATAAAAATTAACTTAAAACATCAGTAGGTATTAAGTCTTATATGTTAAAAATAGTTTTAATCCATACTATGCGTTTAAAACGCGTAAAAATCGGTTTTAAGCGATTTTCGGGTTATAATAGGAAATCTAAGTTTTTGATCAGTTTATAAAGTTCAAAATATTTGATTTATCATATAAAATCAGTAGCAAAAAGTTTGGTATCAAAATGTTATGTAAAACTCATTTTATTAGTATGAAGGGTAAAACCGACAATTACCGAATTAAAGCAATAGCTCTATGTTATGATCAGTTTAAAAATAATTAAAAATCTTCAAAAATCCCAAAATATTATATTACATCAGTGGGTAAAAAGTTTGGTGTCAAAATTTGTCGCAACCCCCGATCCCTGATCCCCGGGAACGGGCGGCCGCGAGCCAGTTTCGGTGGTATCTTGTATTGTCTAATTTGGCAGCGGAATTTTTCATCAGGACTGTAGTTAGGAAATATTTGATCAGAGTAAAATACCACATTTCCATAATATTAAATATATGGGTTAAAACCCAAGTTCGTAGTACACACGTTTTTATAGGAATAAATCCTATTTTATTTAAGAAAAACATCTATTTCTTTTTAGGTAACTTTATTGCCACTTTTCCAAGCCTTCAGTGCTGTCCAGCTGGCTTCTATTTGGCTTTCACAGTTTGTTACCTGAAACGCGTTTTAAAAACATTTGTCAGTGGGAAATACTGGTGAGTGAATCCCAGTTTAATCAAGTTTAAATAAAAACCCAGTGTACAGTATTGAGGGCGATCCCGCAATTATATTTGTTTCCAAGACATTACAATTAACATCCATGGTACTGTCGAACCCGACTTGTGGAAATGTTACTCCTTGACCAGGTGGTAACAATTTTTTTATACAAAACCCCAACATACTCATCATAATTGTATTCTTACATATACTCAATAACTGTTATTCGCATGGAAAAGTATTTAAGGTTTTGTAAAACATTTAACAAAAAGGTTTACAAAAAGTGGATCAACTCACATTGCTGTCTTAGATTTTCCGTAAGGATTTCCTGGTGATAATCTAAAATTTACACAAATGCACACGCGTTAGTATAATAACCCATTTTAACATTAGTAATACCCTCCCCGAGACGGCATTCCAACGACTACGTCGGGCAGAACCACGACAGCCGTTACGGAACCCTAGATCAATCGGGTAGCGTATCTAATACGTATCCAGGGGTTATAATACTTACAACGGAGCAGAACTTCGCTAATTAGGGGGTATAATACCCGTGTATAAAGCCTACTATTCAGAAATTGAGATTGAGAAATGTTTGTGAGCGAGTTCGACTAAGATCCAATGGCCTCCTTTTATAGTTGCTGAATCTGGTCCTCTCGCGGCCCGCGTAAAACAAAGACAAGGGTTACTCGGCCCGGGTCAACCCTGGTCAAATGTGTAGCTAGTCCGAGTCAGCAAGTAGGGTCAACACGCGTCGCCACACCGGGCTGCGCCACCTTTTGAGACTCTTGCGGCCCGCGTTAACTTAACGGGGGTCTTACGCAGCCCGCCTAAGCTTAACGAAATCTGATTTCAACCTTTATACCGCCCGCGTAAGTTTGAGGTGGGGTTCACGCGGCCCGCCTCAACTTAATATTTCTTGTTTTTAATTTATTTTTAATGCTATACTGTATTCCGGGCTCGGTTTTCACATACGGGGTGTATTTAAAGACATACTGGGACATCTTTAAAATATACTAGGGTGTCGGAAAATATTCGAGGGTGTCGGTTTATTTAGGATTGTTACATCCTCCCCACCTTGTTTTAGAGCTCGTCCTCGAGATCTACTGGAACAAGTGTGGATACTTTCGTTGCATTTCAGATTCAAGCTCCCATGTGTACTCAGGTCCTCTTTTGGAGTCCCACTTCACTTTGATCAGAACTAATCTCTTATGTTTGAGATTCTTGACTTTCCTGTCTTCAATCTGTAGAGGCCTTTCTACAAACTTGAGTTGTTCATTTACCTCTATATCCTTAAGAGGTACTATGAGTGATTTATCAGCTAAGCATTTCTTGAGATTAGATACATGAAACACATCATGTATTCCTGCCATTTCCTCTGGTAGTTGTAGCTGATAAGCTACAGGTCCTATTCTTCTAATAATCTCAAAAGGTCCAACATACCTGGGACTTAGCTTTCCCCGTTTGATGAATCTTACTACTCCTTTCCAAGGAGATACTTTCAACAATACTTTATCTCCTACTTGAAATTCCAATGGTTTACGTCTGTTATCAGCATAGCTCTTTTGTCGATCACGTGCTGCTTTCAGTCGTTCCTTGACTTGAATGATCTTGTCGGTTGTTTCTTGCACTATCTCAGGTCCAGATAGTTGCTTTTCCCTAATTTCTGCCCAACAGACTGGGGTTCGGCACTTTCGTCCATAAAGTGCTTCGAATGGTGCAACATTTATACTTGTGTGATAACTATTATTATAAGAAAATTCTATTAAAGGTAAGTGATCGTCCCAATTACCTCCGAAATCAATTACACAAGCTCTAAGCATGTCTTCCATTGTCTGAATTGTCCTTTCGCTTTGTCCGTCCGTTTGAGGATGATAAGCGGTGCTTAGATTTAACTTGGTTCCCATTGCTTTTTGAAAACTTGACCAAAAATGAGAGGTAAATTGGCTATCCCTATCAGAAACAATTGATAAAGGAATTCCATGTAATGAAACAATTTCATTTACATACAATTTAGCTAGCTGTTCCATACTGAAAGTTTCTTTCATTGGTAGGAAATGAGCTGACTTAGTTAGCCTATCTACAATCACCCAGATTGTATCATTACCTTTCCTTGTTTTGGGTAATTTAGTAACAAAATCCATTGTTATCAATTCCCATTTCCATACTGGCATTTCTAGCTGTTGTAACAATCCTGAGGGTTTCTGATGTTCAGCTTTAACTTGTGAACAAGTTAAACATTTAGAAACATAGGATGCTATGTCCTTTTTCATTCCTATCCACCAGAAATTCTTTCTTAAATCCTGATACATTTTATCACTTCCAGGATGCATCGTATATTTAGACTTATGGGATTCTTCTAATATATGATGACGTAGGTTTCCTAATTTAGGTATCCACATTCTCTTTTTATGGAATCTCCAAATTCCATCTGTTCCTTGTTCTAATTCTTTTAGCATACCTTTTAATTTTTCAATATCTTCCTTGGTTACTGATTCTTGTGCTTTTCTGATTTGTTCATTTAAATCTACTTGTAGATTTAATTTAAGAGAACGTACCCTTTTTGGCTTTTCATGATACTTTCGGCTTAAAGCATCTGCCACTACATTTGTTTTTCCTTCATGATATTGGATATCACAATCATAGTCACTAAGCATTTCCATCCATCGTCTTTGTCTCATATTCAACTCCTTTTGCCCGAAAACATACCTTAAACTCTTATGAACAGTGAATATGGTAAATTTACTACCATAAAGGTAATGTCTCCAAATCTTAAGGGCAAAAATTATAGCTCCTAATTCCAAGTCATGGGTTGAATAATTTTCTTCATGATTCTTAAGTTGTCTAGATGCATAAGCTATAACCTTTTGGCGTTGCATCAATACACATCCATAACCTAATTTAGAAGCTTCACAATAGACTACAAAGTCTTCAGTTCCTTCTGGTAATGCTAATATGGGTGTATGGGTTAATCTTTGCTTAAGAATTCTAAATGCTTCTTCTTGTTTTGGTCCCCATTCAAACTTAATGGATTTACAGGTAAACTTAGTTAAAGGAATGGCTATTCTAGAGAAATCTCGAATAAATCTTCTATAATAATCGGCCAATCCTAAGAAACTTCTAACCTCGGTTAGTGACTCAGGGGTTTTCCATTTAGTTATTGCCTCGATTTTTGTGGGATCCACATGAATTCCTTCATGGTTTACTACGTGTCCAAGAAATTGTACTTGTTCTAGCCAAAACTCGCACTTTGAAAACTTAGCATAAAGCTTTTCCTTTCTTAATATACTTAAAAGTGCGTGCAAATGCTTTGCATGATCTTCCTTATTTTTAGAATAAATGAGAATATCATCTATGAAGACAATTATGAATTTATCTAAATATGGTTTACATATTCGGTTCATCATGTCCATAAATGCGGCTGGGGCATTGGTTAAACCAAATGGCATGACAGTAAATTCATAATGGCCATACCTTGTTCTGAATGCGGTCTTAGGAATGTCCTCTTCCTGTGCCTTTAATTGATGATATCCTGACCTTAAATCGATTTTAGAGAAAAATCGAGCTCCTTGCAATTGATCGAACAGATCATCGATCCTCGGTAATGGGTACCGATTCTTAATCGTGACTTTGTTCAATTCACGGTAGTCAATGCACATACGCATTGATCCGTCCTTCTTTTTAACGAATAGTATTGGCGCTCCCCATGGCGACGAACTTGGTTGTATAAATCCTTTCTCTAGTAACTCATCTAATTGTTTCTTTAGTTCTTGCATTTCGGTGGGTGCCAAACGGTAAGTTGCTTTGGCAATTGGTGCTGTTCCTGGTAGCAGATGGATTATGAATTCAACTTCTCTGCCTGGTGGTAGTCCTGGTAATTCTTCTGGAAATACATCTGAAAACTGAGACACTACTGGAATGTCTTTTAGTTCTTTTCCTTTAGTGTTAGTGATTATAGAAATCAAATACACTATAGAACCTTTTCTTATATAGCTTGCAGTTTTCATCACAGAGATGAATTTAGTGGAGCTAGAGGGTTTATCTCCTTTAATTGTGATCTTTTCACCTTTTGGTGAATTTACTTGGATTGACTTTTGATCACATAGAACACTGGCTTTGTTAGTTATTAACCAATCCATTCCTAAAACGACATCCAATCCTACCAGATTCATTGCATACAGATTGGCAATATACTTTTGATTTAAAATTTCTATTCTTGCTCCCTGCAAGATTTCAGAAATCCTAACAGTTTCTCCATTAGCTGTCTCTACTAGGCATTCTTGTGGTAGTTTAGTTAATAACTGACTTAAAAATTTGCAAAATGAAGTATTAATAAAACTTTGGTTTGCACCAGAGTCAAATAATACTTTAGCAAAAACATCATTAACTAAAAACGTACCAGCTATCACGTCTGGAATCATCTTGGCTTCATCTGCAGTCAGAACGAATGCTCTAGCATTTTTAGTGTTCCTGTTGTTCACAGCTGGAGCCAATTTCAGATAATTCGGCTTGATGTGACCTTTTTCTCCACAATTGTAGCATAGTCCATTGCTGGATTTTCTCCTGCAATCTTCTTCCTTGTGTCCTGGCATCTTGCAAAAATTGCAAAGAGTGGAGCATTTTCCCAAATGCTTTTTCTTGCAGACCTTGTAGAATGGTGCAGAGGTAGAACCTATATTCCTACGGTTGTAACTCCCAGAACAGAATTCTTGAGTAAGCCTTTGGGTTAGGTTTCTCCTCTGATCTTCTTCCCTAGTACGGATTAACTCATCTGTCAAGGTATTGGCTAGTTCTACAGCTTCTTCTATAGTTTGAGGTCTAGTTGCCTTGACTACATGTCTAATTTCTCCAATTAATCCCCAGATATAACGGGAGATTAATACCGGTTCAGGTGATGCAAGGGTTGGTACTATTCTAGCATATTCAAAGAATGTGGTAGTATAACCCTTACTATCTATTCCGTTCATTCTTAAGTTTAGGAACTTATTAGCTATCTGTTCCTTTTCATTAGGAGGGCAGAATTTCCTTTCTACCATATTTTTAAATTCCTCCCATTCCATGTTGTATACCCTATCACTTCCTCTTGACTGGAGGATAGTGTTCCACCATTCCAAGGCTGAGTTCTTAAACAGATTAGAAGCAAACATAATTTTATCTTCTTCAGCACATTTGCTTATTTTTAAAACAGCCTCAGTTTTCTCTATCCAGCATAGGGCTGCAATGGGTCCTTCATTGCCCGAGAATTCTATTGGTTTACAGGACCAGAATTCTTTGTAAGAACAACCATAGGGCATGGTTCTTCTTCTTTTGGGAATGGGCATTTGAAGTATGGGTCCATTGTTTACGCTGTTTTCTGGTTCAATTAGTCGCTTACTGCAATGTTTACTTTTATTATTCGCTTCTTGAAACGTTTGAATAATAAATGGCATTGCATCTATAATTCCTTGTGCCACTATGTGTTGAACGGCACTATTATCCATTTGGTTTCCATTGTTATTGATGCTCGGATTCTCATTAACCACGTTAATGTTACTCTGGTTATCGTTATTCAGATTTCCTTGATTTCCTTCATCGGCCATCTGAATTTTAAATATTTACCCCATATTAATATCACAAAATAGTATTTGATATAGTCAATCACATGACACGCAATTTAGTCAAAAGCGTCGATCATTGCGACTTTAATCTATTCATCTACTATATATCTATTACACACTAGTACTTAAATAAAATTACAATACCAACTGAAATAAATAATAGTAGGCATCCATACACACATATTTTATTTTATTTTTATTTTATTATTTTATTATTTTATTATTACTATTACCGTCTCCATTCTCACATTCACGGATATGGATTCATCCAAAAATCCATATTGCGCTCGTCGTACTTCCAGACGAGTCGCTCTCCCACCTGTCTCATTCTCTCACTGCTCTCTAAAATTTCCTCACCAAATGTCCTAAGTTCTTGGACGTTTTCTGCACTCATTGGGGGTGCAGGTTCTAGGACTGGGTTCGGAATCTGGGGTGCAGGTTCCTGGTACGGGGGTGTAGGTGCCTGAAATCGGTAAGGATCTTCTAAGATCTCCCTAATATATTCATCGTGGTAATAGGGATCTAAAGGGTCCATACCTGGATAGGCTCCTATGTTCTGCATGGGTGTGTCTTCATGTATAGGGTAGTGTTGCACATAGTCCCTAATTCATCCCACCAAGGATCGTAATTTGGGTCTATGGGGTTTGGTGCTGGTACCCTAGGTATTTCCTCCGGGTTGAAATCATGCATCTCTACTTGGTTTTCAGGGTTTTCTATCTCCATGGGTTGATCAGGGATTGGTGGCTGTGGTTGGGGTGCTATTATTTGTTTCAGATTAGGGTCAGCTGCAGTAGTTGCTAGGATGTGAATATTGGCTATACCCCTATTGATCATATCCTGGGCATAGGTATCTGTCTCTCTTTTGGCTGCGACTAGTACCCTCTGATCTTGTAACTTTTTCATACGTTTTCTACGCTCATGTGCCCCTCGACTGAACCATCCCCTCTTTTTCTGAGGAAATGGCTCTTCTGACTGAGCCTTAAACACAAAGATTCCTTCTTCCGTATCAGCAGAATACCCTGAGAGGGCAGGCTGAGAAGAGGAGGTGCCTTCGCTTCTAGGCGAACCAGACAATTGACGGTACGCGTCAGATGGTCCTTGGTCGCTCATACTGTAAACTAACAAATAGTCAAATAACACATAGCAATAAATACAGTTATGCACGTATTTCCGTAATTTATTTCCTAACACTTTACATTTTGATGTCAGCAGAACATCTCTGTGGCTGAATCAGTGGCTTAGCTCTGATACCACCTTCTGTCGCAACCCTCGATCCCTGATCCCCGGGAACGGGCGGCCGCGAGCCAGTTTCAGTGGTATCTTGTATTGCCTAATTTTGCAGCGGAATTTTTCATCAGGACCGTAGTTAAGAAATATTTGATCAGAGTAAAATACCACATTTCCATAATATTAAATATATGGGTTAAAACCCAAGTTCATAGTACACACGTTTTTATAGGAATAAATCCTATTTTATTTAAGAAAAACATCTATTTCTTTTTAGGTAACTTTATTGCCACTTTTCCAAGCCTTCAGTGCTGTCCAGCTGGCTTCTATTTGGCTTTCACAGTTTGTTACCTGAAACGCGTTTTAAAAACATTTATCAGTGGGAAATACTGGTGAGTGAATCCCAGTTTAGTCAAGTTTAAATAAAAACCCAGTGTACAGTATTGAGGGCGATCCCGCAATTATATTTGTTTCCAAGACATTACAATTAACATCCATGGTACTGTAGAACCCGACTTGTGGAAATGTTACTCCTTGACCAGGTGGTAACAAATTTTTTATACAAAACCCCAACATACTCATCCTAATTGTATTCTTACAAATACTCAATAACTGTTATTCGCATGGAAAAGTATTTAAGGTTTTGTAAAACAGTTAACAAAAAGGTTTACAAAAAGTGGATCAACTCACATTGCTGTCTTAGATTTTCCGTAAGGATTTCCTGGTGATAATCTAAAATTTACACAAATGCACACGCGTTAGTATAATAACCCATTTTAACATTAGTAATACCCTCCCCGAGACGGCAATCCAACGACTACGTCGGGCAGAACCACGACAGCCGTTACGGAACCCTAGATCAATCGGGCAGCGTATCTAATATGTATCCAGGGGTTATAATACTTACAACGGAGCAGAACTTCGCTAATTAGGGGGGTATAATACCCGTGTATAAAGCCTACTATTCAGAAATTGAGATTGAGAAATGTTTGTGAGCGAGTTCGACTGAGATCCGATGGCCTCCTTTTATAGTTGCTGAATCTGGTCCTCTCGCGGCCCGCGTAAAACAAAGACAAGGGTTACGCGGCCCGCGTCAACCCTGGTCAAATGTGTAGCTAGTCCGAGTCAGCAAGTAGGGTCAACACGCGTCGGCCACGTGGCCACACCGGGCTGCGCCACCTTTTGAGACTCCCGCGACCCGCGTTAACTTAACGGGGGTCTTACGCGGCCCGCCTAAGCTTAACAAAATCTGATTTCAACCTTTATACCGCCCGCATAAGGTTGAGGTGGGGTTCACACGGCCCGCCTCAACTTAATATTTCTTGTTTTTAATTTATTTTTAATGTTATACTGTATTTCGGGCTCGGTTTTCACATACGGGGTGTATTTAAAGACATAGTGGGACATTTTTAAAATATACTAGGGTGTCGGAAAATATTCGAGGGTGTCGGTTTATTTAGGATTGTTACAAAATTCGGGTTTAAATAGGCTTTATGCTAAATATGCCGTTTAATTAATAAAAAGCTTTTCAATTACGATATTGAGCATAACTCCTAATCTACACCTCAAACTGATGTGAAAATTTATGGAAATGTTTATAAATCAGTAACAAAGGTTTTTGTCCACTCACATTTGTAAAAATCTCGTTTTATTATCAAAAGGGCATAATTGTCAATTTTAGGCATATAACGGAAACATGCAACGAACTAGGATTACAAAGGAACCACATTGTATAAACTCAGAGGGTTATACTAACAAGTAATATGGTCCTAATGGAACCCTGAGGCATTTCTAAAATAATCTAAATCGGGTCAGAACTGAAAGTCAAAGCAAAAGTCAACTTTTTGCGACTTTCGGTTGCAAACCGAGCCTAAACTCAGAATTGTCGGGTTGAACATGTTTAGACATGTTCTTACATTAAATACCAAGTTATTTTATTGTTAAAATAGGTTCCATAGCCTCTACATTGCTAATTATGAATTTATTTGCAAAATAGCTTTCTGTTGACTTTTTATTATTAGGTTTGACCCGACATTTGACCAAGTTAGGGTGATAATCAGTAGGTGCCCTCTGATGAAACAATGGTTAACCAGGTGGGTTAACTCACTGGTCTCGTCAAGAGGGTTAATCCCTTCTTTCCGAGGATCGTCGGCTGGATCGTCTGGTGGAGGGTTTCCTGCACAAGGAAACAAGCCGTGACTCGCAACAAGGAGGATGGGGTGGGGGGTGCTCCTTGTTACCACTCTCCGGCGTGAGAATCAGTAGTTTGCTTGGGAAGCAAAGTGTGGTAGTAGTAGTATTGAGAGAGTAGAGAAGTCATACCTCAAACCTGGTTTGGGGTCAGTATTTATAGCCGAGGAGTGGAGGAGGGTAGTTGAGTAGCTAGCCTGACAACGCACAGCTATTCGCAGGTGTGTCAGACCTGTCGGTTACTGTGGTGATGCCACGTCTTGCTGTGGTGTCAGACTGATGCCACGTCTTGCTGTGGTGTCAGACTGTTGCATACACGTGGGCCGGTAGGCGACTGTTCCCAGTGCCACTTGCACTGTGGTGTCAGACCCACTTGCCTCGTAGGCAGGATGCGGTGCCAAGCCGCATCGCTGCTTGCGGTCATTGATGTTGTTCCCGAGTTGGTTGTTCCATCCATGATTTATGCGGGATGCGGTGTTATGCCGCATTGCCTGCTGAGTGACTGTTACTGTTGTCCAGATCCCTTGTCGTGACGAAAATGTTCATAGAATGCGGTGCGGGGCCGCATCGCTATGCGTAACATTAGTTTCCGTCCTTAAGGTAAGTCTTCTCATCACTGGATAGATTGGACTGATGTGTTCGCGTGTGTCCACGCGGACACAGGTGAGTTTATTGCTGGTGGGGGTTTTTGATAAGGGTAATGGTCATTCGCGGTTCTGCAGACGCGAGATTTGGGACCATACCCCTTCAAGTCCCCCAGTCTAGTGTTTCTTCCTTATGCAAGTTGCATGTGGAAGGAATGCTGGACTTAGGTATCTAGAAGGTAGAATATGGAAAGTTTGTTGACCGTTCGTTGGGTCGGTAGGCCTTTCGAGTGGATTGTTTCTTCCTTTGAGAAGGATGTCCGGTGAGCAAGTTCCGTCTGATGCGGAATTCTCAGCCAAGGACTTGACTCTTGTTCTACCTTTTTCTGATGTCGTCAGCCACCTGTTGGTGTTTCGAACCAACCTTTGGAATGGTGACTGATGTTGTTAGCAGGTTTCGAACCAACCTTTGAGATCGTGGCGGAAGAGTGTTCCGCCGGGTTCGAGCCAACCTTTGAGATGGTGACGGAAGGTGTCCGTTGCCGCAACTCTATGTTAGCTTATGCAATGTTTGTAAGCGCTTTGCTCAAGCTCTATGTTCAACTGGATATCCAACAATGATCCCTATTTTGTGGGGTGTTCGTGTTCTCTAGTTTAGCTCTCTAGTAACCGCACGTCCTCTGCGGTTCATCTCTCAAGTAACTGCACGTCCTCTGAGGTCTAGGTCTCTAGTAACCGCACGTCCTTTGCGGTTACCTCGTTGCCGAACCTTGTTGGCCATGTTTGTTTGAGAAACGTGGGGTAGTTGCGCCATTGTTGGCCGTGTTTGGTCGAACAATGTGAATCTGGACTATGGGCAGATAAACATGGTCATAGGCAGGGTTGTGCCCACCATTGTTTATTCTATGCGGTCCATAGGTGGGTAACTAGTCATAAGCAGACTTGTTACCACTGTTCTGGAGCTACTTTCCTTCACGCTTTGGTGGGAAGTAGTTTTCCTTTAAGTAGTGTCGCCGGAGGAGACCACCTTAGATGCTTGGGAAGTTGGTTGAAACTCTTCCGCATTCGTTTTGTAGCCACTTTCCTTCATGCTTTGTTGAAAAGCAGTTTTCTTTGAAGTAGCTTTGCTCCACCGTGTGGAGGTTTAGTTGTGGCTCTTCCGTAGCTACCGTTCGCATGGTTGCGGTTTGTAGCAGCTACTCACGAGTGATTGCGGTTTACAGCAAAGAACTCGCTTCTAGAAGTCTTGTAGCCTGGGTGCAGCTCTTGAAGGTTCAGGAGGCAGGGTTGCTGATGTGTGGTTTGCTCAGCCTACTAGTCCTTTTCCTTAAGGAGAAGCTGTTTGCGTTTCCTCCGTGGTTGTGAACCGGATACGAGGGATTTGAAGCCTGAAGAAGCTTACATGGAGTGCGGTTGACCGCGTCATGAGAAGCGGTTTTCGCAGTCCAAAGAACCATGCTGGTTCTGAGTATCTGACACACCCGGGCGGGGTTGTGTGTGTTATCTCTGCATATTCCACGTGTGCTCGTGGGTGTGTGCGGTTTATCGTTTATACCCCCATATATAATTTAGAGATATATATTTTTGCCTTTTTTGAGGGTATGTAAAAAACGACATGCGGTATGGGTTATGGTGCGGTAAACCAGAAAAACCGCATGCCGCTTAAGTTTGGATAATGTTTGTCGCTTTTGTGTTGTCTACGTGGCTGATGGCACGTGTGGGTGGTTGAAAGTTGGTAGGGTTCTGACATGTGATGATCTGAAAGGACGTTTGCACTGACCGAGGTCATAACTGCACTGTAGCAAGTAGTGTAAAAGGTCTCTTTGTCAGGCGCGTGGGCGGCCACGCGCGCGTGATAACTGTCAGCTGAAAAGCCGCTGAACACGTGGCGATACGTCAGTGGTCCTTTTTGAATGTGGTAAGTCGGTTTACTGCATCGCATTTATTGCGATGAGTATATAAGGGGAAACCGTTCGATTTCTCCTCACTTTGTTCAAAATTCAAAAAATTCTCCGGTGAAAAGAGATCCTACTCTCCATCTTCTTCGATCAATCCGCCTGTATTTCCGGTGACCTGAGTTTTTCTTGTAAACTCCTACTTCTTTCTTGTCCTTATTTCTGATGGCTGAACCATCTAACCCACACAATGTAGAGGGTGAAAACCCTGAAACCTCTTCACCGGTGGCCGGGGAAGAAGAAGATGATGCTGGTAGTGCCCCTGGTGGTGGCTTGCCACCCTTGAAGTGGTCGAAAGCATCGTTTGACCAACTGATGATCAGCACACAGATGCCCTCCGAGTTTGGGGCTGTTTATCCCCAAGACGGTGACACGGGTGCTTGTGCTCCAGCCGGTCACGTGACCATGTGGGCCGATTCTTTCATCGATGGTAACCTTCGTTTACCATTGACCGTTTTTGCTGCTGAGGTGTTGGAGCATTACAAGGTCCATATCTCCCAGATGAGTCCTTTTGGGTTTATCCGTATTAGACACTTTGAATCAACTTTTCGTGCTCTTGGTTTGCCGGTCACCGTTGATAATTTCCGGGGGTTCTATCAGTTGACGGTGAATACTGGGTTCTTCTCTTTCAGAGAGCGGTACGGAAGTACCAAGTTGATGACCCCTCCCAAGGGTATTACAAAGTGGAAGAGCAAGTTCTTCTATGTTAAAGCTGCCGCGGTTGTTCTCAACATGACTTTGCGGAATGTTAATGAGCCTATCCCTGCGGAGGATATTGCCATTCCTAATGCGGAGAATGCGGAGTGGTTCTCACGGTTGAGGACTATTGAGTATAGGCTGTTGAAGAACAGTGAAATGTGGATGCTGCGGATGTTATTGACTAGGGCCGATAAACATGCAAGGCCCATTGTGCGGGAGAAAACTGGTGGTAAGTGTTCTTACTCTTGTACGGTTTAATTATTCCCTTGTTTGTTATTAATTTGAACGTGTATATCAGAAGAAGTTGTTGAGCTGTGGAAGATATTTGATCCAACCTTTACTGGCAAGGTTGATATTGTCAAGACTGCTGAAGGTGCAGGTTTTAATTTGACCATTCTCCACAACTTCCGCGTTCCTACACGCGAGGCAATGAAGGCACCCCTGCCGCAGGGCAAAGGTATAATTCGTAGCCTTCTTTTCATGCCTTGTAAGTTTTATGTTGCTGATATTCTACATGCAGGTACACTTGGGGCCCTTGGTAAGTTTGAGTCAAAGGGTGCTCCCAAAAAGCATGCCGAGAAGAAGCAAGTAGATAAACCCGTGCGGGGTCGCGGTAAGAAGAAACCCGAGGCTCCTGTTGTTCCGCCTTTGGTTCCGCATGCAGCAGGTATCTCTCGTTCCCATTTCCGCAGATATACCGATTACGTGGTAGTATCTGACACCCTTGAGGGCTTGGGCGTTCCAGGTGCTGGTGCGGCCACAGGTGGAACTACTGCGGGTTCCAAGCCTGGTGATGAAAAGAAGAGAAAAGCAGGGAAAGCTGTTGATGCTGGTGAGAAAAAGAAGCCGAAGATTCAGACTAGGCGGAAAGCTGTTTTGAAGTCTGATAAACCTGTGGTTGCTTCTGGTAAGTAATTAATAATTTTGACCAGTATTTTCTCTGCCTTTGCACTTGTAGTTATGAAGGGTTCTCAAATTTTGATTGCAGAACCGCAAGATGAAGGGTTCTCCATCTTTGATGCTCCTCCTCCTCCCCCGCATGACACTACTGCGGATGTGGGGGTTCATAAGGCTGTTACGCCTGAGCAATCTGTGCGGGAGGAGGATACTGGGAAGGGGCATGCGGCCCAGATCCATGACACGGTGGATTCTCATGACAATGTCATTACCCCAGAGGATGCTGACGATCTGAACCTGAAATTTGGTTATACTGAAAAGCCAAAGTCTCCTGCTGCTGAGAAGGCTTCTGGTTCCGTTTCTGGGGGTGCGGGTTTCGTAGAGACTCCCATTCAGCCTGAAGAGTCTGAATTGGAGTATTATTACCGCACCTATACGGAAGATCGGGCCATGGCTTACCACCGCCCCCTGGACCGTTCTGCAAGGGGATGATATTACTGCTGATCCCTCCGCAAGTAGGGAGATTTTGGGTGGTTTGGGCACCCCTTTTGAAGTCAACCGGGCCCGTTCTTTGTCAAGTGAGGCCCAGATTAACCAACTCTCCTCCATGTTTGTTGGGAGTTCCGTAATGGCCAATGCCATTATGGAAAAGTATAAGTTGTTGGGGCGCAGGGAGGAGGAGAATGTGCGCTTGCGTGCCGAGGCTGAGGAGTTGGTGAAGGCTGCACGTGATGGTGCTGAGCAGCTTGAAAGGGATAGGGCTGCGTTTGAAAAGCGTAAGCAGACTGAAGAGTAGGCTGCAACTGCTGAGCTTAAACAGGTTCGTACCCTTGCAAAACTGCTTTCCACTGAGCGCAAGAGTTGGAAAGAATCTCTTTCTAATGAGCGTGAGACACTTTCTAATGAGCGCAAGGCTTGGAAAGACTCTTGGGCCAAACAGAATGAAACTCTCTTTCGTGTTCGCCAGGAGCTTGTCAATGCTAAGGCAGCAAATGCTGCGTTGGTCAAAGAGAAGGCAGCAGCTGTTGCGGCTGCCCAAGAGGCCAAAGAGGCGGAAGCTCGCCTTGCAAAGGCTCTTGAGGAGGCCAAGGAGGCGGGGGCCCGCGCTGTAAAGGCTCTTGAAGAGGCCAAGGAGGAGGGGGCCCGCGCTGCAAAGGCTCTTGAAGGGGCAAATGTTGATCGTACCAACTTATCGAAAACTATCTTGGGCCTTCAGGTACAAGTCTTTTTTGCCTTTGATTTTGCGTATGTCTCACAAGTATGTTGATAATATTTTTGTATACTTGTTTTTGTGTTGTTAACAGTCTGAAGTGCGGACCCGGGGGGCCACTATTGAGGAGGTCTCTGCCCGTATTGAAGAGGTTGAAGCGCGGGCAAGAGAGGCTGAGGAGGCTAGAGATAGCCTTGCTTCGTCACTTGAGCTGCTTAAGGCTGACCGGGAATGGATGCGTGTGCGCGGGATCGGGCATGTAAGTATTCGTTGCCTTCGTTATTTTTGTTGTAGGTTTGCCTTTGATAACCTTTGTATTCTTGTTTCGCAGATTGTTACGGCAATTCTTGACACACCTGAGAATGTATCAGGTGTTAAAGAGATTAAGGAACGTGCCCGTGATGCTGGTTTTAAAGTTGGCTATAATCGCTGCATTGGCCATATGAATGTTGTGGCCCAGGGCGGATATACTGATGAGCGATCCGGGTTCCACGGTGTGGATACTGAAGCGCTTCTTGATGCTGCGGTTGGGGCGTATAACGATACAACCTTTTCCGGTCTGGAGGAGCTTGAAAGGTGTCTAGAAGCGGAGGACTATGTGGACCGCTTGCGAGTGTTATACGCTGATGAAGAAGATGAGGAGAAACCTGCTGTTGAGGGCACTGATGGTGCGGGTTCCAGCGGGACAAAGAAAGAGTAGGCTGGCCTGCGTGCCTTTTTTGTTTCCTCATGTAAATGTTAAAAAACTTTATGTAAATTCCCTGTGCACCGCACAGGTGTAGGAATTTTTTGAATATAAAGAATTGTTCTGTTCAATTTGTACAAGTGTTTTTACTACTTGCATGTTTGAATTTGTAAGAGTTTAATGTTACTGCGACACTAAATCTGTAATTGACTTTTGTATATCTAGGTGATATGCAAGTATGAAGAACTGTGTCTGGCCGGATAGACAACGTTGCCATTGCTGGCCTATTATAATAGTTGCGTGTGGTTACCACTCTGTGTGGGTATCGCGAATGAAGGTTTTGCCAATCTATTTTTGTGGATACCGCAGAGTGGAACACGCATTTATAATAGAAATAAATAAACAATATTGCATTGGATCGTCTATTTATTTATTTGCAAATGGCCTGCGGCCCGATAGGTTACATGGTGCATGTAAAAACATGGCTTACATATAACAGCGTCGAAGCTGTTGTGCATTCCATGTGCGTGCGATAGTTTCGCCTTCTAATGTTTGAAGTTTATACGCACCTTTGCCCAGGACCTCTTGGATGAGGTAGGGTCCTTCCCACTTGGGGGCAAGTTTCCCTGGGCGTTCCGCGTTTGATGCTTCATTGTCGCGAAGGACGTAGTCTCCCGGGTTGAAAGTACAAATGTGAACGCGTGCATTGTAGTACTTTTCGAGTTTGGTTTTGTATTTGGCCTCGTTGATGGCAGCGTTTTCGCGCCTTTCTTCCAAGAGGTCCAAGTCAACCCTGCGTTCCTCATTGTTGTCTATCTTGTTGATAGCCAACATTCTAGGTGAGGGGAGGCCTACTTCTGCGGGGATCATTGCTTCAGTGCCATAGACCAGGCTAAAGGGTGTCTCACCGTTGCTTGTTTTTGGGCTAGTTCTGTGAGCCCATAAAATACTTGGGAGTTCATCAACCCAGCCGCGTCTGGTTGTTCCCAACCGTGCTTTGATGCCTTCCACTAAGCTTTTATTGATACTCTCGACTTGGCCGTTCCCTTGCGGATGCGCCACTGAGGAGAATATGTGTTCAATGTTTAGCTCCTTTAGCCATTTTTGAAAGTCATCGGCGGCGAAGTTGGTACCGTTATCGGTGACGATGCACATTGGTAGACCGAACCGGCAGATGATGTGTTCCCACACGAATTTCCTTGTTATCATAGCGGTGGTTGATGCAAGTGGCTTTGCCTCTACCCATTTTGTAAAGTAATCCACAGCCACTATGATAAATTTCACTGCACCGGGTGCGTCTGGAAATGGTCCCACCACATCGATTGCCCATTTTTGGAATGGCCATGCGGTTGTGACGGGGATCAGGTTGTTTTTGGGACGCAAGGTCTTGGGAGCATGTCGCTGATAATTGAAACACTTGCGTAAGACTTTGACTGCGTCCAGGTGCATGCCAGGCCAATAGTACCCGGCGTTCATGATCTTGGCCACGACCATGCGTGGGCCTGCGTGTATGCCACATATTCCCTCGTGAATTTCTTTGATAAGGTATATGGCATCTTGGGGGTTGACGCATCGCAGGAGTGGCCCCAGGTATGATTTACGGTATAAGACACCGTCTCCCATTTGGTAATGACACGCTTTGTATTGTAGCTTGCGTGCTTCTGCCTTGCTTTCGGGAGTAACACTTGATTGTAAGTATGCAATTATTGGTGTCATCCAGGATGTTGTACCGTACTGGATGACATTGACTTGGTGCAGGGGTACTGAAGGGTTTTGCAGAATCTCGATGCGTACCTCTTTTGCCAGGTGTTGGAAGCTGGTGGATGCAAGTTTAGATAGTGCATCCGCAGGTTTGTTATCACTCCTGTTGATATGGTGAATATTGAAGGAGGTGAACTGTGATTTTAGTTGCAAGGCTTGTTCGAGGTAGAGGATCATGATATCCCCTCTTGCAGCATAATCGCCGCGTATCTGCCCTGCAACCAATAGTGAGTCAACGTGTGCTTCCAAATGTTGGACGTCGAGTTTGATTGCCAGACGCAGCCCTACCAATAGGGCCTCATACTCTGCCTCATTATTCGTGCTTTGGAAATTGAGGCGGATTGCATAGGTAAGTTCTTGGCCGTCAGGGCTGACGAGTCGCAGACCTGCACCTGCACCATCTTCGTTGGACGCGCCATCTGTATATAGTGCCCAGGTTTCTGCGTGGGATGGTGGCGATGTAGGGTTTTGTTCTTCTTCGCATTCTTGGATGCGGTTTGCTGGTACTTCGGCAACGAAATCAGCCAAGACCTGGCCTTTGATTGCGGGACGCGGCTTGTAGATTAGCGAAAGCGCACCCAGCTCGATTGCCCATTTTGCTAACCTCCCAGAGATGTCGGGTTTGGATAGGATCGGGCCGATCCTGTAGTTGGTTAGTACTGTGATGACGTGGTTCGCGAAGTAGCGTCGTAAGTGTCTCGACGTGTGCACCAGTGCTAGTACCAACTTTTCCATGATGGAATACCTTGTCTCTGGGTCGTTGAGCATTTTGCTGATGTAGTAGATGGGTGTTTGGACTCCTTCCTGCTCCACTATGAGTACCGCGCCTACCGCGTTGTCCGCGGCAGACATGTATAGAATAAGTGGCTCATCTTTTCGTGGTGCGGTTAAAGTTGGGAGCTGGATCAAACACTCTTTCATCTCCCGGAAAGCTTTTTCGGCCTCTGCGGTCCATTGGAATTGTTCCTTTTTTAGGCAGCTCCGCAGGGTCTTGATGAAAGGGTATGACTTAGCTGCGTGGTTGGCTAAGAATCTGTTTAGTGCGGCTAGCCTGCCGGCTAGTCGTTGCATTTCTTTCATCGTAGAGGGCGATGGCATGCGTTCGATCGCCTGAACTTTTTCCGGGTTTACCTTGAATCCATCTTTGGTTACGATGAATCCGAGGAATTTTCCTTCATCCATTCCAAACGAGCATTTCCCTGGGTTAAGCTTCATGTTGACGCTTCGCAGAGTTTGGAATGTTCTTTCAATATCGTTGAGCATGGTGTCTTCCTCCATGCTCATGACGACCAGGTCGTCCATATAGATTTCGACACTTTTGCTGATTTGACCGCGAAAAGTGTCGTTCATCAACTTTTGATAGGTTGCGCCCGCGTTACGCAACCCGAACGGCATTTTGGTGTAGCAGTAGTTCCCGGTAGGAGTGCGGAATGCCGTTTTGTCTTCATCTTCGATTGCCATCTGTACCTGGTGGTAGCCTTTGTAACAATCGAGGAAGCACTTCCATCGAAATGGTGCAAGGTTATCGACTTTTTCGTCAATCTCCGGAAGTGCGTAACAATCCTTGGGGCAGGCCTTGTTGAGGTCTTTGTAATCGACACACATGCGCCAGCCCCCGCTTGGTTTTTCTACCATGACTGGGTTGGATAACCAGGTCTGGTATTTGACTTCCCGCAGGATGCCTGCGGAGAGCAGCTCCTGCACCTGCTCTTCCATCGCCGCGTTTTTTGCTGATCCAAGGTGGCGTTGGCCTTGGATTACTGGCTTGATACCTGGCATGGTATTCAAGAAGTGCTGCGCTATGTCGCGTGGTACCCCTGTCATGTCTGCGGGTGTCCACGCAAAAATGTCTTGGTTCTTGAAGAGGAGTTGCTTCAGGCGCGCTCTGATAGTAGGTGTCAAGGCATGGCCCAACGTGACCGTTTGCTCTGGGTGTCTTGCGTTAAGCACCCATTTTTCTGGTTGCGTGTTGGGGGTGGGCCTTGCTACCTTGGCTGGACGCAGGTCGTCCGTAGACAACACTTCCCTTCGGGCGTATATTATCGCGACCCCCGTCTCGGTTGGAAAACCGATAGCAGAGTGAGGGACGGATGTTATCATGTTGAAATTGCCCTGGGATTCTCTCCCGAGAAGTACGTCGTATTTGGAGGTGTGCGGTAAAACCATGAAGTTTACCTCCTCCGTTCTTGTGTGCTTCCCGTTGGTAAGGCGCACAGGAAAAGTAATCTGGTCCAGGGGAAATACGGTTTCCCCTGCAAACCCGGCCAACGGGTAGTCCGCTGGCTGTAGTCGATCTTTGTCCTCTTGATCGAACTGGTTGAAACATTGCTCGTATATAATATCGGATGTACTGCCCGGGTCGATGAATAATCGCTCGGTGCAGTAGTGAGCCAGGTGGCCTGTGATAACCACGGCGCGTCTATCGCGCGGACCGCCTCGGACTTTTGGAAAGACGACTTGCTCGTCTTTCCAGTCATTGTCCGGTCTTCTTGCCGCCTTGCGCGGCCTTCCTCTTCCTCCATTGATCATGTGGGTAGAGGCCACGTGCATGGTCCTCTTACCCTTGGAGGTGCCCTCGTTGTGGGGAGTGATGCGCTTGGTAGCTTTTTGTGCGCCTGTCAACAGCTGTTGCAGTTTCCCCTCTTTTAGGGCTCGCTCAATCTCCAGTCGGAGACTGATGCAGCTGTTTGTTGTGTGGCCATTGTCCTTGTGATATTCGCAGTAGAGTGCAAGATCCTGGTTCTTTTTGGACTTCATTGGTTGGGCCGGTCGCAGGAATTGTGCGTCCGTGAGAAGGACGTCGCTTGGCGACTGGTTAATCTCGGTCCAGCTGCGGTCCCGAGACTCCTTTTTTGACGCCCGGTTTTCACGCTGGGCGTTGATTGTAGCCCTTGCGTCGAGCTGGTTGCTTCGTGTGACATATGGTTTGGAATCGCTGCCACGATTCCATGTGTCCCGGTTACGCTTATTGCTGCGCTTGGACTCTTGGCGGGAAGACTGGCCTTCCGCCTGGGGTTGTGCCTTTGACATGTGCGGTCTTAGGGACCGCTGAGTCTGGGCGTATGTCTTGACCGCAGCCATGACATCTTCCCACTTCTTAGGCAAACCATCTTTGCCAGAGATATTCATAACCATTTGCTCGTCTTTAACGGCAACAATGAAATGGTTACGTGCCATTTGGTCGGCGACGTCGCCTATCTCTAGGCATTCTTTATTGTAACGGACAACGAATGCCTCAAGCGATTCGTTATCCCTGCGCCAGATGTTCATGACATCCATGGAATCGCGTTCATGGCGTCTTTGCTGGCTAAAATGCGCGAGGAACTTTTCTTGCAAGTCCTCGAATGAGGTCAGTGACCCTGGTGGTAAAGAGTCAAACCATGCCCTGGCCAGGCCTGTTAGGGTCTGTGGGAAAAAATGGCACCAGGTAGGTTCATCCCATCTACCGTTGCATCCGGCGCCGATGAAGATGTTGTTGTGATCATCTGGGTCGGTTGAACCGTTGTATTTCCCAATGTTTAATGGGAATTTTGTGGTGGTGCCATCGGCGTGGGTGATTTCTGGGACGAACTTGGAGTTTTCGGCCGCAGATTTCGGCCTGTAGGGTTGGCCGCAGTGATGTTTTGCAGCGCGGAGGTACGTAGTGCGGGGGTGAGTGGGAGGAACGTAGTTGCGTCCTCCCGGTCTGCTGCTGGTGGCATGGGATTCCGCACGGTATGTACCATCGTCCGGATCGGTATAGCCTTGTCCTTCACGGTGGGACTGGGGTCCCAGTCGGCTGTGAATGCCTAAGCCGTGGTGGGTTGTAGACTGTCGCCTAGTCTCGCCATGCGGGCCTAGGCGACTCTGTATATGGCTCCTGCGACGGGACCCATATGTGGAGTCATCCTCATCAAGTGTGCGGACGTCGCAGTAAGAGGAACCGCGATCTTCGTGCCTGCTTCTGGAGGCCGGATTTGTTGGGGCCCTGCCTTCGTACTGTAAAGTACGACCTGCAGGGGTGTGTGGTGTTGGGGTGGGTCCCACATATACTTGTGCTTCTGCGCAAGCTCTGTTGTATGTTGCAGCCAACATAGCTGCTTGTTGGTCGTACCAGGCATGAAGGTTCATGCCTGTAGGTATCACAGGAGCGTACTGTGATAAATCGTGTCCAAACGTAAGGGATGCGCCCCCTTGCGTTGATGGGCCAATGTGTTCAGCATTTGGGGCTAGGGGAATGGTTCCTGCAGGCCCTTGGTTTGCGGGGTTTAGGTTATCCCCGGTGTTGTTTTGACGATCAGACATGATCTTTGGAGAGAAAGGGATGGTCGAAAAAAAGTGCTAAGAGTAGCGGTGGGTGCCAATGATGAAACAATGGTTAACCAGGTGGGTTAACTCACTGGTCTCGTCAAGAGGGTTAATCCCTTCTTTCCGAGGATCGCCGGCTGGATCGTCTGGTGGAGGGTTTCCTGCACAAGGAAACAAGCCGTGACTCGCAACAAGGAGGATGGGGTGGGGGGTGCTCCTTGTTACCACTCTCCGGCATGAGAATCAATAGTTTGCTTGGGAAGCAAAGTGTGGTAGTAGTAGTATTGAGAGAGTAGAGAAGTCATACCTCAAACCTGGTTTGGGGTCAGTATTTATAGCCGAGGAGTGGAGGAGGGTAGTTGAGTAGCTAGCCTGACAACGCACAGCTATTCGCAGGTGTGTCAGACCTGTCGGTTACTGTGGTGATGCCACGTCTTGCTGTGGTGTCAGACTGTTGCATACACGTGGGCCGGTAGGCGACTGTTCCCAGTGCCACTTGCACTGTGGTGTCAGACCCACTTGCCTCGTAGGCAGGATGCGGTGCCAAGCCGCATCGCTGCTTGCGGTCATTGATGTTGTTCCCGCGTTGGTTGTTCTATCCATGATTTACGCGGGATGCGGTGTTATGCCGCATTGCCTACTGAGTGACTGTTACTGTTGTCCAGATCCCTTGTCGTGACGAAAATGTTCATAGAATGCGGTGCGGGGCCGCATCGCTATGCGTAACATTAGTTTCCGTCCTTAAGGTAAGTCTTCTCATCACTGAACAGATTGGACTGCTGTGTTCGCGTGTGTCCACGCGGACACAGGTGAGTTTATTGCTGGTGGGGGTTTTTGATAAGGGTAATGGTCATTCGCGATTATGCAGATGCGAGATTTGGGACCATACCCCTTCACCCTCTTAGGGGTTTATTACCTACATAATTACCAACTTATAGCTACTTTTAATTTGACTAATGACTGGACCATTAGTGATTAATCACTAAGTCAAACCTTAATTACGATAAGTTTGACTTTTGGTCATTAAACTAATTAAAACTGAAATTAGGAGGTTAAGGACACTTACAATGGTCCTAAGCACGATTTTGGAACTTAAGGAAGCTTGTTGAAGGCCAGAGAGCTCTAGAGAATAATTTGAAGTGATATTGAAATGAGCAAGTCCCATGGTTGCAACTTAGGCTCCTTATATAGTGAGTTAAATTGCACAAGATCATGCCAACAAGGTCTACAACTGATCCCTGATGAATCCCAAGTGTCCCTATGCATGAAAATATGTTGGCCAAGCTCCTGAATTCGAATACCATGCATGTAAGGCGGTGTAACCTGCAATTACAGACATCTGTCCATTTTTACTGCCAGCGACAGCTTTACGGACCGTAAGCAAAATCCCTTGCGGTCCGTATCCACCTCTTACGGACCGTAAGCCCAAACTAATGCGGTCCGTAACTGACCTTGAACTGCATCGCCCAGCTACAGTCCTTGCGGACCGTAAGCCTAGGCCCATACGGTCTGTATCCGATGACCAGAAGACAAAAAATTGTAAGCTCTTAGGCCTTGACCATGCAACCTTTTAAACTTCAAATCTCATGTCTTTTTCCAGTAGAGGGGACCATGTAATCAGGCCTTGCATACCCTTGCATGTGATGCCATGCACTTACAAGTTCTTGGACTTATTGAAGGAGGTTTTTGAATGAGGTTTTGTCATAAAGACATATAGGATCCATTCTTTGCAATTTGAATTAATTACCACCAGAAATAACCGAATTTGAGTATATATCAGATGTTTATAAAACATTTTAAGGTTTGGGATTAATAAATAGGTCACTCAGAGGTATTAATTAACATGTTGACACTTTTAATCCTACCATACATCTTTCAATTTGATCCGAGTTTATAACACGTTTACCTTTCATGACACGTGTCTTTATAATACTGGTTATGATTTTTACGAGGTGTTACATATGAATTGGCAAGAACCTAAGACTCATACAGAGATACGCAGCTTCTTGGGTCTGGCAGGATACTATAGGCGTTTCATCGAAAACTTTTCAAGGATTGCTGCACCTCTAACTTCGTTAACCCGCAAGAATGTCAAGTTTGACTGGGGTCCCAAGCAGCAAGAGTCCTTTGATATCCTAAAGTAGAAATTAAGCAATGCACCTGTATTGACGTTGCCAGAAGGAATTGAAGAGTTTGTTGTGTACTGTGACACATCGCACACTGGCATGGGATGTGTGCTTATGCAGCAAGGCAAGGTGATTGCTTATGCCTCACGTCAATTGAAAGTGCACGAGAAGAATTACACCACCCACGACTTGGAATTGGGTGCCTTTGTATTTGCACTAAAGCTTTGGAGACATTATTTATATGGAACCAAGTGTGTGATCTATTCTGATCATAAGAGTCTTCAACATCTGTTTAATCAGAAGGACCTTAATATGAGACAGCGTCGTTGGATGGAGACACTGAACGATTACGATTGTGAAATACGGTGTCATCCTGGCAAGGCAAATGTAGTTGCTGATGCCTTGAGCAGGAAGGAAAGAGTTAAGCCCATTAGAATCAATGCCAAGAGCATTGAATTGAAGAACAGCTTGAATGAAAGGTTGTTAGCCGCTCAAAAGGAAGCTGTATTGGACACAAACTATCCAAATAAGAAGTTAGGCGTAACTGCTTAACAATTGTCGTATGGCAAGGATGGAATCCTAAGATTGAATGGACGAATATGGGTTCCAATTTATGGAGGACTCAGGGACGTTATCCTTCAAGAAGCCCATAACTCCAAATATTTTGTTCATCCTGGTAGTGATAAGATGTATCAGGATTTAAAGGCAAATTACTGGTGGATAGGTTTGAAGAAATCTATAGCCACTTATGTGGCCAAATGTCTGACGTGTGCTCAAGTTAAAGCCGAACACCAGAAGCCGTCAGGTTTGCTACAACAGCCTGAACTTCCCACATGGAAATGGGAAATGGTAACTATGGATTTCATCACTAAGTTACCAAGAACAAAGCACGGAAATGATACTATTTGGGTTATAGTCGATAGGCTGACCAAGTCAGCTCACTTCTTGCCGATTAAAGAAACCCACAGCTCTGACAAGTTAGCTCAGCTGTACGTGGATGAAATTGTATCTCTCCACGGAGTGCCAGTATCTATTATCTCTGATAGGGATACAAGATATACGTCGCATTTTTGGAAAAGCTTTCAGCAATCTTTAGGCACTCGATTAAATTTTAGCACTGCTTATCATCCTTAGACGGATGGGCAAAGTGAGCGTACAATTCAAACGCTTGAGGATATGTTACGAGCTTGTGTTATTGACTTAGGAGGAAGTTGGGATGACCATCTTCCATAGATTGAATTTTCATACAACAATAGCTATCATTCAAGTATTCAAGCAGCACCTTTCGAAGCTTTGTACGGAAGAAAGTGCAGAACGCCAATTTGTTGGGCGGAAGTTGGAGATGTCCAACTATCAGGACCTGATATAGTCCTGGAGACGACGGACAAGATTGTGCAGATCCTCGATCGTCTCAAAGCTGCCAGGGATAGGCAGAAAAGCTACGCAGATAAAAGGCGTAAACCTCTGAAATTCGAGGTAGGTGACAAAGTGCTACTTAAGGTATCACTCTGGAAAGGGGTAATGCGTTTTGGTAAGAAGGGCAAGTTGAGCCCAAGATATATAGGACCATTCGAGATCATCGAATGTGTCGGAATAATGGCTTACAAGCTAAATCTACCTGAAGAGCTTAGTGGAATACATAATGTATTTCACATCTGCAACTTAAAGAAATGTCTAGCCGATGAGTCGCTAGCAATGTCGCATAAGGACGTGCAGATAGATGAAAGCTTGAAGTTCATTGAAAAACCTTTGTCGATCGAGGATCGACAGGTTAAGAAGCTTCGAAGGAAGCATGTGCCAATTGTGAAGGTAAAATGGGATGCCCGTAGAGGCCCAGAATACACGTGGGAGGTTGAATCCACAATGAAACAGAAATACCCTCATTTATTTCGGTAAATCTCGAGGTCGAGATTTCTTTTAAGGGGGTGAGGATGTAACACCTCGCAAAATCATGTCCAATTTAATAAAGACACGTGTCATGTAGGTTAGATGTGTGATGAATTAATCCCGAGGGACTAAGATTGTCAAACAATACAAAGATATAAGTAAGAGGATCCAAAGTGTCAACATGCCAAACTCGTGCCTCTGAATGACCTCATAATATGTTCGTATTCATGATTGAATAATTCGACGGACACCGAAAGCCGTTGTGCTTAAGGATAAAAAGTTACGGAACATAGGGATTAAAGGTGTCAACATGTTAATTTTACCTCTGAATGGCCTTCTAACGTTCCGAAAAGCTTTGTAATATATTAATATATCCTCTTGAATATCAGATATAAATTCCTTAATGGTCTGATTCAATACTTGGATGAATAATTCAAATATCAAGACAAATTGGTCATATATGTCTTTACAACAAATCTTCATCCACATGACCTTTACACAAGACTCCAAGGCAACACTAGTGCATGGCAATGCATTCTTAACAATGCAGACCTGATCATGTGGGCCCTTCCTGCTGATGATAACCAGAGATTCGAGATATGATAGGTTGCATGGTCAAATGTTAAAAGTTCTCAAAAATTTTGTCTTCTGGTTAAGGCTTACGGACCGCAAGAGACCACCTTACAGACCGTAAGGTGGCTGACTTGGGTGATTAAAATTTAAAAAGCGGATACGGACCATAAGGCCCCAAGCTTACGGTCCGTAAAGACTGTATCTGGGCAGAAAAATGGACAGCTGCAGGTTCAGCCAGTTCCACCGCCTTAGTAAGCTAGTATTTCGATTCTATGGGCTTTGCAACTGGTTTTAACATCATAGGGACACTTGGGAACATCTGGTAGCAACATAGGGACATATGCAATGATCTTGGGGCATCAAGGTTCTTATATAAGGCCTTGTAGTTCATTGTTCCTTTGCACATTTGATATTTCATTTCAAACTTTTTCTCTGGAGCCTCCAGGAGCTCAAGGAAGTTTTCTTCTGTTCTAATCTCGTGCTAAGAGTTCTTGTAAGCATTCTTAGCCTCTCTAGTTTAAGTTTTATTAGTCTAATGACCAAAAGTCAAAGCCATCGTAATTAAGCTTTGACTTAGTGATTAATCACTAATGGTCCAGCCATTATTCGAATTGAAAGTGGCTATGAGTTGGTAATTATGTAGGTAATAAACCCTTAAAAGGGCACCTACTGATTCTCACTCTAACTTGGTCAATTGTCGGGTCAAACTTGTTATTAAAAAGTCAACAGAAGCTATTTTTGCAAATAAATTCATAACTAGCAATGAAGAGGTTATGGAACATGTTTTAACATTAAGATAACTTGGTAAATGATATAAGAACATGTCTAGGCATGTTTAACCCGACAATTCTGAGTTTAGGCTCGGCTCGGTTCGGAACCGAAAGTCGTAAAAGTAGACTTTTGTTTTGACTTTCAGTTCTGACCTGATTTAGATTAGTTTGGATATGCCTTAGGGTTCCTTAGGATAATGTTATAGGTTAGTATAACCCTCTGAGGTTATACAACTTGGTTCCTTAGAAATCCTAGTTCATTGCATGTTTCCGTTAATTGCTTAAAAGTTGACCATTATGCCCTTTTGATATTAAAACGAGATTTTTGAAAATGTGAGAGGACAAAAACCTTTATTACTGATTTATAAACATGTCCTAAGAAAATTTGACATCAGTTTGAGGTCTAAATTAGGAGTTATGCTCGATATCGTAAATTGAAGCCTTTTATTAATTAAACGACATTTTTGACATAAAACCTATTTAAACCCAAATTTTGACACCAAACCTTTTACCCACTGATGTAGTATAATATTTAGGGAATTTTGGAGATTTTTATTAAATTTTAACCTGATCATAATATAGAGTTCTTGCGTAGGCTCGGTAATTGACGATAACGCCCTTTTTGCTAATAAAGTGAGTTTTACACATCCTTTACATGTCAAACCTTTTTTTACTGATTTTATATATTAACTAAGTTATTTTAAACAGTAAGGGCTGTTCAAAATCTCATATTTCCTTAATCAACCCGAATATCGTCAAATACCGACTTTTATGCGATTTAAACGCATAATATGGGTTAAAAATATTTTTGACACATAAAACTTATTACCTACTGATATTATAAGTAAATTTTTATACTTTAATAGTAAGTACAAGTTTTGAACTCAGATTTCCAAATTTGATCTTTAAAGCTTATGTGAAATGACCAAAATGCCCCTACGGTGCATAGTTTGGTTATAAATGATAAATTTCACATATATGCAATACCTTACTGATATGACTTGCAAAAATAAATATTTTTACTAATCATTTTAGACCAGAACCTCATATTGTCATTTAACCTCTTTTATAATCTTTAAAATGACCAACATACCCCTACGGGGCTTAAATAGAATTTAAATTCGTTTTGGGCATAATGGAAGGTATTCTACTGATATCACAACCTATTTAAGGCATATTAACTTGTGAAACCTGTACATGACTCATTTGGTTACCCGTTATGCATTTTTCGCATTTGGTACGGTTTATGTAACTAGTTTGCATAAGTTAACCGAAACGGGTCAAACCTTAACATTTTCACTTCAAAATCCAGAATGTGTTTTAGTTTACCAATATTATACAAGTCTTCATACTTGTCGGGTCTAAATCACATTCTAATCCAGTCTTCGCTTAATCTTGCGTTTTGAACCGTAAACCTTTCTTTAAAACTAACCGGTCTAAGTTTAAACTTAAGTAAGACCCGTTAGGAATCTAATAGGTTATTAGAACCTTCGTTCCAGATTTAGGAGCCCAGTAAAAGATATTTGCACTTGCTGATTGTTATACGGCTGAGATAAAATTGTATTTTTGCTCAGGTAAATACTTTTAACTTATTTTCCGTTATACGGGCTTGGGATACGATATTATAATAATACCGCTTGGTCGGGTATGTAGTTATTTAAATCGGATTGTGATTAATATATTCACATAACCCGTTTTAATCTGTTTTGTTTGGTGCAATGCCTTTGGGGGGTTAATGACCATGTCCTGGATATCCTCGGCTCATTCATTGAAATGGCCACGACTTAAGCACGGGGTGTAGACATACACCTGACAGTTGCGTATGTATAAACGGTATCCCACAATAAGAAGTTTTCCTTGTGGGCATTATACCTGTGGTGTGTCAGTTAATCTTGTCCGGCTCTTCTAACCGGCCCTGACGGACGACAAACATATAAATCTGTATACAAGATTATTTTTAAATAATTGTCCCAAGTTATAAAAGATTATTTGTGCCTTGTGCGTTTAAATAAATTTTCTTAAATGTTTTCAAAATGAGTCGGTTAATTGTATTTACCAGTGTAAACTGACGTATTTTCCAAAAAGGTTAAGTGCAGGTACTATGCGAAATGGGCTGGCTACTCCTAGTATCAAATAAAGAGTTTTGCAAGCTTTTTGGATGCTTAAATCTGTTGAACAATATTTCTTTTTATATTAGATCCGCCTGTGGATCATTTTACATTCTGTTTGTAATACTTTATGTTACTTTCGAATCGGTTTGTAATATTTTTACTTTAGACTTCCGTTGTGCATTAAACTGTGATTATTTGACTATGATGATATCAACTACGTCACGATACTCCCCACCGGGCCCACCGGTAATACGTGGAAATATCGGGGTGTGACATTGGTAATGTTAAAACAGTGCTTCTAGTGTAAATTTGATGTTTCGGGTAGTGTCCGGTTGTTCGGTTGGTTACTGGTTCGTTAAAGTGCTAAACTTTGCAGTTTAGTGTGCTTTATGTACCTTTTTGTGACACTTTTGATTCCCGACACTTAGGAAAGCATTCAGGACCATTTAACCATGTTTCTGCATAGAATTAGATTGTTAAAATGCTGATTTATGCTGAATTTTGCTGAATTCAGTACTCTATGTGAGTTTTAGGCACTTTCCGGCACTTAAACTATCACTTAGAAAGGCGGTTTTGTGATCCTCACTTTCCTACACACTATACTAGTGTAGTACTTAGTTTCTGGCTCATTCTGTGTCTCAATGCACTATCTGTCTATGTGCTGAGTTCTGTCAGCATTTTCCTGATTTATCAGATAACTGTGCTAACTGTGTCTAGTGCATCATTTGAGTCAATAAGCTATCATGCAATAATGGTATGACATCAAGCAATATGTGATGCACATGGTTGTATATGGCAATAATCAGAAAGTAGTTAATTTCAAATTTCAGCACAGTAATTAAGGACTAATCATGGTTGATTAATTGTACGGATACCTGAATTTTTTACAGTTGTCACATTCAACATCATGAAGGAAACCACAACTAGTGGCATGATGTTAGCTCTATCTAACATGTACGAGAAGCCTTCGGCAGCTAATAAGGTCTTTCTGATTCGAGAGCTGGTGAATACTAGGATGAGGGAAGGTAGTTCAGTCACAGAGCACATCAACAAGTTGAATTCGATTTTTGCCAGACTTGTGTCAGTGGACATCAAATTCGAAGATGAAGTTCAAGCTTTGCTACAGTTATCTTCTTTGCCAGACAGTTGGTCCGAAACTGTTACAGCGATTTCCAGTTCATCAGGTACCAGCGGATTTACTTTTGAAGGGATTCGTGATCTTATTCTGAGCGAGGACGTTAGAAGGGGAAGTTCGAGTGGATCATCAAGTGAATTACTGAATGTTGGCAGAGGAAGGAAGAATAATAGAGATAGTCGGAGTAGGAACAAAAAGAAGAGTCAGTCTAGGGCTCGAGGTGATGTAACCTGTTGGAACTGCAAAGAGGTAGGACATTTTAGGAATCAATGTCCAAATAAGAAGAAAGAAGTTAACGCTGCAGTAGACCACTCAAATGACGATGTTTTGATCTGTAGTGTGGAAAGCAGTGTGGATTCCTGGGTTATGGATTCGGTTGCTTCATTTCATGCTACCCACAGCAGTGAAGCACTGCGAAATCTAAAAGAAGGTGATTTTGGTAAGGTAAGACTGGCGAACGATGAGGTTCTTGATGTGACGAGCATGGTGACTTAGATCTGAAGACTCCAGTCGGTTCATGGACTTTGAAGGATGTCCGGGTAATTCCAATTCTGAAGAAATAGTTGATTTCTGTTGGACAGTTGGATGAACAAGGGCACGAGGTTAAGTTCAGGAATGGGCAGTGGAAGGTTCTAAAGGGAAATCTAGTCGTAGCTCGAGGAAAGAAACGGGGTTCGCTATATATGGTCAGTTTACCGTCTGAGGGAGTAACCGTCCCAGTTCAGAAGAAGACCAAGATCCGGTTCACAGAATCTCGTGGGCAGAAGAAGGTTTCCTTTGCAGATGGCAAACCCAGAGCCACAGGTCAGATTCAGGATGAACGTGCTGGAAAAGGTTCAGTAAAACTAGTCAGGGGCATTCGTGGCAGTGGGAGCACGGGACGTGCTTCAGTCAGAGTTACCAGACGATAGTGGGTTAAGAGAACCAGTATTCCAGCTGTCAAGGTCTTTCCAGTTGATAATCTGCTTTATTCGGAGAGTGTTTGTTCTCAGGATGTTCCAGAATCGGGCAGTTCATGTCAGTGGGAGCCGATAGGAACATAGAATGGGTCAAGGGCAGACTTAGCCATGACTGATGTGTTGGAGCTAACGGAAGCTTCAATGGGCCTTCAGGATAATTGAAGAGAAGGCCGGGTAACTAGGAATGAGCTAAGATCAAAAGTTTTTACAGAAATACAGATGCACAGTTGAAGCACAGGTGAAGATTATCCCGTGACTTCAAGTGGGAGATTGTTGAGTATGAAGCCACTTGATCAAGTGGACATCAGAGATGCTTTTCTGATCAAAGGATAAGAGGATAAGAAGATAGGGTTATCCAATCTTCTCTGTTCCCCATTATTCCCGGATCATGTTTGTGACTTTCTTTCTCTTTCTTCAATCTCTATATATGAGATTCATTTGTATTGTAATCTTTGTACCTCACCCAAGCTTAATATAAACTCCTAGTTACCCGTGGACGTAGGTCAGTTTAGACCGAACCACGTAAATCCTTGTGTTCTTGATTGTGCCTGATTGTGTGAGAGCAGAGTGTGTGTGGTCGAGTTCGTGTGTGAGAGCGTTCGATCCTAACACAGCCTCCTTCCCTTCCCTTCCCCCCTCATTTTCTTCTTTGTCCAATCTCTTATGTGGGAAATGGTTCACGCATAGTAACCCTTTTCCACCATTCTCCATACAATATCATCATTTTATACCCACGCAAGATCTAATGGTGGTGCTAAACGTACACTCTCTTCATTCTTTCTATTTGTTGCATTGTCTATTCAATTTGTCACATTAGTATTCTCCTTTTTTTTACACAAAAAGAGAAAAAAAACTTCTTGGCTCGATTATGAAAGGTATAATGAAAATTTAGAGTGGTACATTTAGTCAACCTTATAATTATCTTATAATTATAAAAGAGAAACTTTACTAAATCAACTAGTATCTTTTTCCCCTGTCAAATAGTTGATCTTATATATTGTGTATACAAGAGGTTTTTTTTTTTTAAATAGGTGTCACAGAGAAATGATATTTTTATATTCTATTATTGAATAATAGGGAGATGATCAAATATGAAGTATAGCCTGGGTAGAAAGAATGGGATTGCGACATGTGACAAAATTGAAAATTAAAGGGAATGATATTTTAGTATATTTTATCTCTTCTTCTTTTCTTTTTCCCTACATCTTTAAAACCCATCATCTTCAACTTTTTCTTCACCTTCTATCTCAATATATCTACATCATCGTGCGATTTTCGTCATCAATCAATAACTCAAACACTCAAGCAATGTGTTCTTCAACTTTTTTTAAGAGACCCAGTTTAATTTCATACAATTTATTTTTTTTCTTGTGATTTTGAAGCAAATCACTCGATTCGTTCAATTAGAACCTTGATAAGTGTTTCTAGCAATCAAATTTCATCAGTTGTTGAAGAAATCAGCTTCGATTTGTGTAAGAAATTTTTTGAATTGCGTTTTACGATCTGGGGTTTCGAATTAAGTTACTGTGTTTTACAAAGGAATGAAAAAACACATTTTGTTGTGTTTTTAGTCCATTGCTTATTAGAAACAACACATTTTTTGTGTTTTTACTCCATTGCGTTATTATAAAAAAAAACACATTTCTTTTTGTGTTTTTAGCATTGCGTTTTTAAAAAAAAAAAAAAACACTTTCTTTTGAGTTTTTAGTTAATTGCGTTTTAGAAAAAAAAAACACATTTCTAAAAGTGTTTGAGTTTTTCTTTTGAGTTTCAGTCCATTACGTTTTTGTTTGAGTTTTCAGTCCATTACGTTTAAAAAAACACTTTTCTTTTGTGTTTTTAGTTCATTTGGTTTAGAAAAATACACATTTTTTTTTGTGTTTTTAGTCAATTACGTTTTAGAAAAATAAACTCAATTTTTTTGTGTTTTTTCCATTGTGTTTTACGTATCTGGGTTTTCGATATTTTTTTTTTTCAAAAGTTAGCAATAGTATACTTGTTTTAAAGATTAAAAAACGCTCGTTTTTATGTAATTTTTTATAAAAAAAAATAATGTTGTATGAAAGAGTTATTAACGTTTAAAAAACGAAAGGAATTAGAGAAGAGAAAAACTACTGTACACGCCTTTTAATTTTATCAATTCAACCCATTTAATTTAGTTAATGAATGAATGTTTAAGATTATTTCGTAACCTTATTACTAAATAAACTTATATCTAACCTTTAAATAATAAACAAAATTAATAGATAAGTTAAAATCCATTGTTTATTAAAAAAAAAAAAAAACCCGATCTATCAATAAATAAACTTATATCTAACCTTTAAATAATAAACAAAATTAATAGATAAGTTAAAATCCATTGTTTATTAAAAAAAAAAAAAAAAAAACCCGATCTATCAAAAGTCACAACCTTGATGAACAAGCCGACATAACTCCTCACCGGCGGTACCATCTTCCGAGTTTATCTCTAATTTTACGGCGGTTCACACGAACCATGGCCGCCGTCGGTTCTCCCGCAAACTTCGATTTTAACGGTGGGTTTGTGTTGTAGATTAAGGTTTTATATCTCTTTCCCCGTACCAGAAACTTAACCCCCAAACTCCACCATCATTGGACGTTAAATCGACTCATCCGTTCTTCTTTTTCCCTCGATCTTCTGAAGAAAACATTACAGGCATGTTTCTATACCTATGTAATGAATTGCAAGTCTGTTTGTATGCACATACTTTAAAGAGTAAACTGCTAAAATCGTCCCTAAGGTTTGACCAATTTTGCTAGATCCATCCAAAAAAGTTTTTTTTCTCACCTGAACCACTAAGGTTTGTAAATTATTGCTAAATCCATCCAAATCTCTAACACCATTAAAGTTCAAGGTTAAATGAGGGGTAGTCTTGTCATTTTACCTGGGTTGCAAATTTATTCTTTATTCTTTTATGTCATTTTACCATTAAAGTTCACAAACTATTTCAGTTTTAAAATTGATAAAAAAAACAAAACTAAGATCCTATTCCGTGTGTAATCATATTGTTGTTTCGAAAACTAAATCCAACAATTCTGGAATCTGCGCTTTAAAAATGCAGATCTGAAAAGTAAATTCAATGTCTAAAAAAACCTAAACAATAGGCATGTATGCAGCGATCAAATGATGAAGACAAAGCAGGTTGCTATTTTGCAAAATTAAATATAAATATTGTGTTTCATTTGGTATCAGAGCGGTCTTGATCCACTCTTATGGACGCTCAAGAATGGAACGAGTCGTTGGCTCGAATTGAGTCGATGATTGTTGAGATCATTGATTTTCTCAAGAACCGGACTCGGTTGCCACCACTCGCCTCGCCATCCGTTGTCATTGTCGCCGCCACCGTCCCACAAGTTTTGTCACCCGCTTCCGCCGCAACACCGTCACCTGCCTCACCACCACCAAAAATGGCAGCAATCATCTCCACCTCCACCATTGTTAACATACAATCCACACCGGAACACCAACCTGAACCCGCTGCCAAAATCGTCACCTTACAACCCAACCCGGACCCTAAACCATCGGCATCAATCCCCATCAACACCAAAGCATCAACACACAACACCGAGTCCTTAACCCGTGTTACACCACCATTAAAATGGACACCATCATTCATTCCATCACCATCCCTAGTGATGACAGCAAGAGCCACAGTTAAGGCCGGGCGTGATTTCAATGAAGACTAAACATAATGGCAACCATGTTGAAGACGGACGTGATTTCAATGAAGACTAAAAAGATTTGGATGGATTTAGCAATAATTTACAAACCTTGAACTTTGAACTTTAATGGTGTTAGAGATTTGGATGGATTTAGCAATAATTTACAAACCTTAGTGGTTCAGGTGAGAAAAAAAACTTTTTTGGATGGATCTAGCAAAATTGGTCAAACCTTAGGGACGATTTTAGCAGTTTACTCTACTTTAAATTATTTCTCTTTTTCACATACATTCCATTCAATAGATATATATATATATTTTTATGCTGAAATCATTTATGTCACTAGATTGTGTTAACTATTTAGTTGAACTATGAATGCCACAGCTTTCTGTTAAATTTATGTTTAATGTTTTTTTTCGTTTTTTTTTTATGTGTGGAATGATATTGACGATTAGCTGAAAAAAAAAATAATAATAAAAAAAAAATTATGTGAGCTAAAACAGTAAAATCAAACCGTCTTACAAACAGTTTAATTTGGTTCGGTCTGATAGCTTACTGTTTGTTTTTGGTTTAAAAAACGTTATTGTCTAGTTCATGCTTTGATATAAAAGTCGTAAAAAGCCGAACTGTGAACACTCATTCGTGGGTTTAGGTTTAGTCTACACGGGTTGGGTCAGTTTTAGGTTGAACCCGTTTAGCTAAATGGGTCAGGTTCGGGTCAACCCAATCGGGTTGATGGGTTGACCAACCCATTTATAGTATATTTTATTTTTATACAACATGTTTTATGTCATAAATTAGTCTGGGTGTGTATTTTATGCATAATTATAACTTAAAAAGAGAGATTAACATAAAGTTTTATAATTAAAATGCAATTGTATTATATACATTTGTGTTTTTTGTCGGAAAATTTTAACTTTACTATAGAGAAAAATGCCCGGATAGTCCCTGTGGTTTCGCCTTTTTTCACCTATAGTCCCCAACTTTCTAAAACTACCTGAATAGTCCCCAAGTTTTCATTTTTTGTTCCCGGATAGTCCCTGGGTCTAACTTCAGTTACTTTTCTCTGTTAAAATGATGTGAAATGACAAAAATACCCTTTCCTTAAAAGGCCAAACCATAGGGACTATACGGGCATATTCTTCATTTTTATTTATAAAACCCCACCACCACACTTCGAGGGTGTTTGGGGTTCCTTATTTTGAGGGTAAAAGGACTTTTGAAGGGCAAAAGTCCTTTTGAAAGTGTTTGGCTTTTCTTTTTATGTGAGAGGGATTTGCCAAAAGTCAGGAATTCCTAACTTATTTTGGCCAAAAAGGACTTTTCAAAAGTTGAAAATAAGCTAAGCCAAACATGCCCTAAATCTTCAACCTCAACCCTCCACCCACCATCACCCTCCTCCACCCTCCACCATCACCGCCACAATCAATCTGCAGCTCCGTCAATGCAATCTCGATCGATCAAACTCCGATTCAACCGTATCTCCTGAACCGTTCAACTCCGGTAACGTTTTTCTTCTTTCAGGTTAACTTTGATTTCGATTCGTTTGTTTTGTATGAAGTTAGGGTTAAACTGTGTCTGATTGTTCTGTGGATGAAGCTGTGTAAGTTTGTGTGTTTAGATGCTGTTTGTATCGGTTTGTTTGGTAGCTATGTGCTCGGTGATTGTTGTTTCAGGTTAATTTTGATTTGTTCGTGATGTAAGAAGTTAGGTTTAAACTGTGTGTGATTGTTGTGTGGATGAAGTTGTGTGTTCAGATGCTCTTTGTTCCATAGTTATGTGCTCGGTGATTGTCGTTTCAGGTTAACTTTGATTTTGAATCGTCGTTCTGTTAGAAGTTAGGTTTGAACTTGTTGTGTGGATGAAGCTGTGTAAGTTTGTGCTTTCAGATGCTGTTTGTATCGATTTGTTTGGTGATTGTAGGTTTTGGTTGTATGAAAAGATTTTGTTTGATTTGATTCGTGATATGTTGATTGATTGTGTTTGTTTTGGTTTTTGTATATGAAGTTTGGAAATTTGGAGCTTTGTTGATTGTATCTGTATTCTGTGCTCCTAGTTTTTCTCATTTTGTTGATAGGTTTTTGTTTTTCAGTCTCTGTAATAATTGGAAGTTTTGACTATTTATCAAATAAATACAAATTTATGTGGAGCCAAGTTATTACTATAGATTCGTTGTAATGATGAAGTGTGGTGGTGGGGTTTTATAAATAAAAATAAAGAAGATGCCCGGATAGTCCCTATGGTTTGGCCTTTTAAGGAAAGGGTATTTTTGTCATTTCACATCATTTTAACAGAGAAAAGTAACTGAAGTTAGACCCAGGGACTATCCGGGAACAAAAAATGAAAACTTGGGGACTATTCAGGTAGTTTTAGAAAGTTGGGGACTATAGGTGAAAAAATGCGAAACCACAGGGACTATCCGGGCATTTTTCTCTTTACTATATTTAATAATTTGCAATAAAAATTTTGAAAATTCGGATTAAACGGGTCGTGTTCAAGTTCATATGTATAACAAGATTTTCGGATTCATGTCAAGTTCAGATTCGTCTAAAATTTTCGGGTTCGGTTGGATTAAAACCGCGACCCCTAAAAAACTCACTTATATGTTAACCTAAAACACCGATTTTGTTTTGATTTTGGTAAATATATTTTGGTTGGGTTGGGGGTTGTTGATAGGCTGATAGGTAAAGTACTAGAGGTGTGGATTCAGTGACTCCCTTATAATATCCACGTGGCACTCTACTCCTACACATGATTGTCATTTTCCACACATATCGTCTTTTTCTCGCAATTTCTGGGCGTACCACATTCATTAATGGCTTCATAGCATCCACAATTGACCTCCACACTTCCCTTATCTTCTTAACTTAATTTGGATTTCTTTCATCACAGATCAAGATACCACTCGGTAACTACTCATCACTCCTCAAAATTCTCCTTAATCTTCCAGTTTTACTGTCAATTCAAGGGGTTTTTGTAAGATTTGATAGTTTTTAGAATCTTGGTTTTTGTTTGCTTTTTTGTGTGATTACTCTCTGTTGGTTATGGTTAGCTTATTTGAGTTTTTTTTCATAAGTAAATGGTAAAAGTTAGAACCTTTAGAAAGCACAGGTGATGGATGATGAATTTGCAAAAGGGGATTAGGGTTTTAAGTTTTAATTAGGGTTCTTTATTAAAAAGAATGTAAGATTTTTATTGTGAAATTTATTTTCTGGGAAAAACCTATATGTATGAACACTAGGAATTTTAATTATTTTTCGTTAACTCTCCAAATGGAAATTACATCGAAATAGAAGGTAAACTGACAACAAGAATGTAAGAAATATGTTTTTTTTTTTTTTTTTGGTGATTTAATATGTTTTCACATCACACCATGTTAGTTTGATCTTGAATGATGATGCTTGAGTTGAAGATAAAATGAATGAAGAATATGTCAATTGACCGACTCAAACCGAACTAGGACTGACCCGCTTCTTAGTGGTCTGATCTTCAGTATGATATTTTTGCTGTTTTTTGGTCATTAGTTCGGTTGAGTTTTAACTCTTAACGCGGTACGGTTTTTAACAGTGCACAACTCTACATGCCAGGACCAAATAACGAAGTTCAGGGACCAAATCTGTCACAACCACTATACCACATGAACTGATTATTGTATTTATCATTATTACATGTCCTTTTTGCTTATATGATATATTTTTTTGTTCCCACATGGGCTTTATTTAGATTATTAATGCTATCTAGAAACCATCTTTGGTTACTTTAAACAGAAGTAAAACTAGATGGGCTGGTGTAGTTGTGTGTTACTATGTCCATATTTTTTAATTAACAACACGTTGCGATATTACTGTTCAATCGTTCTCTTATTAATAATAGATGTGATAATTTGATTTCTGCAGACTATGGATCTAGTAGCTGAATCACAGAAGTTTTTTCGCAGGATCTCACAAGTAATATCTATTCAAATATTTTTCTATAATTTATTAATCATCTCCGTTAATTTTAATTTTTCAAGATTCTTTCTGATATATGGCTATATGCACATTTAAATGCATCTTTTGTTATGCAGAGTAGCAACATCATGCTCTTCTTGCTCTGGCATGTAGTTCACTTAATAATCAGTGTTTTATACATTGTTCGGGAGATCTTTCGCGCGATTGAAAACTACCTTATAACAAACGGATACGTGAAAACGTACACCAATCTAAATTTAGGTCGGGTCAAATATCTTGGAATTGTTATCGACAGTGATGAAGCCCGTAACACTTCAAAAGTGGTTGAACTTTTAGAGTGGCTTTCAGCCTTAGGCGTGAAAAAGATCTGCCTTTATGACCGCGAAGGTAAAGAAGATGCTAATTTTGGAATAATTATGTTTTTTATATATTATAGAACAAAAGATATGTCACATATATTGATGTATAATTTTTTGACGGATCGTTTTTTCATTTACTAATTTAGGAGTGTTGAAAAAGTCAAAGGCGGTCTTCATGGAGAGATTTGGCTCTACAGAGAATTCAGTAGCCGGTCCACTTGTCAATAAAAAACGTATGGAATTCGAATTTGTTTCAATCACCGATGGAAAAGAAGCAATTGCCAAAGCAGCTAACCTACTCTTCAAAAAGTATTACGTGGATGGAGATTCAGAAAAACCGTTCTTTACTGAAACCCACTTAACTGAGGCACTAAAGACCCTCGGTTTGTTGTTTCTTCCCTTAATATCTTTGTTTTGCATATGGTAAAAATCGACAATGAATCTCTCCGTGGTTTAATAATAGGTGCCGTAGAGCCAGATCCTGATCTTTTATTAATTTATGGGCCAGTGAGGTGCCACCTTGGTTTTCCAGCCTGGCGAATTCGTTACACAGAGATGGTGTAAGCCTACTTTTTTTTTACAAAGTCGCTATATCTGAAAATTTCAATGTTGGAGAACTTAGTCTTTTCTTATCAGTGAAATGTCTAGAATACCCTTGAAATCTTGAATGATAATTAATCCACCTAATGGTGCTTAATTAGCACCAAATCAGAGTTACCATGCATGTGTGATTTATTCATCGTGTGGGGATGAATTTTAACTGATTTATACGATGCAGGCACATGGGACCACTAAAGTACAAGAAATTCGGTTTGATTATGAAAGCTATTCACAAATTCACTAAGGTGAAGCAAAACTATGGTACGTTGAGTTGACAAGATATATTTTTTGTTGAATACGATTTGATATGTCCACATGCAACTAGTCTTGTGAGCTCGATACCGAAGAGACCCACTTTAAAATCATGAACTCTGCATCTTGGTTTAGTATTTTTACTTTATGAAAAGACGAATCGTTACTCATATTTTCTATATCTTTGCATGCATCAGGTTCATAAGATTCTAGTACCGAGGACGTGTTGATGACTTAAGGGGAGCAAAATACAAAGTGTAGGGTCCTTACTTCTTACTGAAGTGAGCAATTCAGATACATTTGTGGTTGTGTGTTTATCTGTATTTGGAAAACAATAAGTAATTTAAATACTTGTTTTAAAATCCTGTTTGCAAAGAGTACTGATTCGGTACGTTTTTGGGGGGGGAAGAAAATTTATCTTGTAAAACGCACGTTGCATCCCACATCGGCTGAATGAACTAACAGATGCCTGTCTTGGCCTTTTGGCTAAGATTAAGTGCAGCATCTGTTCTTGTCAGTTTAGCATCTGATATGTAGGCCATTGACACACTTGATATTTTTTTTTGAACGGACAACACAATCAATCCCGAGCACTCTCGTTGGCATTTGCGATTTGTCTATACAACTGAACCTGAGAACTAACCAGACCCATCTCCAGTAATTGGAGTTATTGATTCTATGCCTTGCTTGGGGCTCTTTTCCAACTCCATACCGTGGTTTTTTTTTATTTATTTATCATAATTTGTTTCTCTTTTTTTCCTTTACTTTTTAAGATGCATAGCTTCTCCATCTTCTAGGATTCTTATATTCTTTAACTCCTATGTGTTAGTTCAATCAGTTTCACTAATTTCTAACTCATCCTTTAATTGAACAACTTTAATTTGTTTTTTTTTTTTTTTTAATTTAATGGTAACTTTGAATCATTATGTACTAGCTTTAACTTATGCTTCAGTCTTTAATAAGATTATTTGGTAAGCTTTTCCATTGAAATTAATAGTTTAGCTTTACTTTTAACTTTAGTTATGTTTCAATCTAATCTCACATGCTTACCACATTCTTTCCCCAAGTTGCAAGTAACTTAAAAGTTATAAAATCAAACTCCAAACTCTCAATTAAAACATGTATAAACTAGAAGATAGTACAAATTTTAAAAGAAAAGTTAAAAGAGAGAGCATTAAAGAATTCTGCTTTTTCCTTGCTACAAGTAACATGCATGCCTAACATTATATCCTAAAGAGGAAAATATCAATAACTATAATGAAGGTACTTAAACACCAACATCCATTGAAGCTCATTGACTTGCATGTCAACGATGAAGATGTAGATGAATCTGATAAGGAGGAAGAGAAGGATTTGATTACACGATGAATTTGTATGCACTTGTATGCGGTGCGATCAAAAAATTAATGGGTACTATAGCCACTACTATGTTCATGTAATTACTCTCTGCATAAGTTTTGTGCAGAGGTCCCAACAACGTTCAAACACACATCACATTCACATCCCCTAACCCTCAAATGTTATCCGATATATAGTTATTATTCTCAACACAAACCCAAGGCTTACAAAGTAAGATATGAATGTTCTGATTCTTGTTCTTACTACATTGATGTAAGTTGTGTTGTGGAAGTGGATAAAAAGAAGATTTGTCACCCACACCCACTAGTGTCACTCATCTCCAAACCCATTATGCGTTTGAATCAAAATGTAGAATGAATTAAATGCACAAGCCCTTTCAACTGCAGAGCCCATTAGAGAAGCCAACATCATATCATGTTGGCAGCTACAGTTGACCAGCTTAACCCTAAACATTACCGAGAGAACTGTTGGAGAACATGCTTATCCAACTATCCGAAAAAAGTATTTGGTATTTACAGCAATTCTGATACACTTTTGGTGATGAAACACATGTACCATAACACATGAAAAATGAGCAACATTCTTATGTGCGACCACGTATTACGTCATATTCATTTTCTGCTATTAATCAGCAGCTCTGTGATACGATCTGACCCGGTTGATACGCGTCAACGACCCTTACTCAGGACACCCACGTGACGTTTTCATGTTCATGCTAAACCAAGCATTGCACATTTCCATGATTCTGCATTATCCCATGTTCACAATAGTTAGTTATTTTTCATTTGTATTTAAGAATTGTTTTGAGTTTAATTTAATGAAAGGAGAGAAGAAAATTGATGCAAAAATAAAAAGTTATTCTGTTTAGGGAAGATAGTTTTATATTATTAATGTGCCATTTTGTCACATATATTAATAAAACAGATATAACTTTCAACAAAAGTGGCATAACAAACTGACCACCATCTACATACAGTTTCCATGCTGAGACGTTGTAAACAAGTAGGATAAGTCCCAGCTGTGTATCCGAAACATTAAAGAATAAACGTCAACAAGTGAAATTGGAAACTGCAGAGCTGGAAATAATATTTATAGGTTTTTTTTTTTTTTTTTTTGTATCACACAGTCTAATTTTATTCAACCAGTATCATTGATTCATTCAGTTTTGTGGATCAGAAGTTTTTCTTTACATCCCACATCGAGAAAGTGAGGAACATTTCCATGAGACGGACTGGTAACGTGAGTCAAGTGAGTGCTTTAAAATGGGACGGACTGTGGATGAGCCTAGAAAGGTTGTGTCAAGTTGTTCCAATATCTTACCTGCCCGTTCCAAGTTTGGATTTGGGTCATGTGGCTCTTGCGAAGGCACGGGCCACATGGTTCCTATAGTAGAGGGCAATAAGTTAGGTTGGTTTCACAGAGCGGCAAAAACCTCTCGCTTCAAACAGTGGAAGGATAACGGGTTGGTGTGCATCCTTAGCCCAAATAACCATCTACGTTCCTTCTAATGAACTCCCACTTTTTTTTTGTACTGATCTAGCTTAATTTTTGTTATAGCTGAGTGTACTTATTGTTTTCTATAAGAAATGCCATACTTTAGTTGGTAAAATCATTGATTACATGGGCAATTACAATCAACAATACCATCATATCTTTCCGAACCTATATATACAGCACACGAGATCATGCTCAAGAATTAAAGATATGGATAGACAATTTATATGAAGGTCTTGAGATTAAAGTTCAAACAAATGTCAACTTATACTACATACAGCCACACCTGCTCTAAATTGTTTTCGCTTACCATTTGTTACAACTTGTTATATTGATAATACCGGATTCCATGTCAATTTATGATATTCACAATGAATCTTATCATAACTTATGATATCTCATTTGTTAGTTAGTATATCAATGACTTTGGGGATACAATTATGTATATTTGGTAATTTGGCTTTTAGGATATAAAGAAACAATCTAAAACATAACCTTGGTTAGTACATGGCGTCATCTGTTGCTGCACAGATAGATTTAAAATTCTGGACATACTGTCAAAGCTTTGACTCTAGGGCATTGAATGTCATGATCATCATTGGACATTGAAGCTAGCATTGGTTTATCGAACATTGAAGCTAGCATTGGTTTTACCGGTTGCAACCGCAACCGTTGAAAGATGTTTTTTTTCTAAAATGAAGCTTATCAAGACGGATTTAAGCAATCGGATGGGTGATGAGTATTTGAACAATGCTCTAATTTGTGCGGTCGAAAAAGAAAGTTTTTGTAAAGTAAAAGAAGAGGATGTCATGACTGGGTTTCAAGCTTTCAAAAATCGAAGAGGAGAAATCATTTAGGCATACGTTTAAATTTATTTATTACCGCTCTACTACCGTTGTTTCGTTTACATTGTATGAAGCACATTAATTTATTTTTTTTTGAAATGTTGCCCCTCTAGTAATTTTCTAGTTCCGCCACTGTCATGATGAGAAGCTTCTTAGCAGTTAGCAGGAAGTACTGAAGCTCCCGGAGCTTGTTTATATCAGTTAACTTGTTTTTTTAAGTTCATGTCAAGAATCTTTATGCTGGCTGGCAACGGCAAGTTACCGTTTGACGTGTTGTGCGTATTAATAATGCATAATTGTTTGATGGACTAGTTTTTTTCCCAGCATTTCCAGCTGTGCTACTTTAATCTCCACTCTACATCCTCTTACAAATCACAATCAAGGTTTCACCATAGGATATCAGGTAACATTCGGATTTTGTCTGTTTTTCAGTTTTAGGATACTTTTCTATTTTACTTTATTTTTGTTTTGTTTTAATTAAGAAGTAATTTCAAATCATTATATGCTTCAGTGACAACAATAGCTTTAATTATGCTTTGAAACTATTATTTGTTGGAAAGAAACACATCCAGAATGGAGATACTGTTGGGAAACTTGATCATTTGCAGCGGAAGGGTTCAGTTTGTTCGAATCAACAGACATGATTTCGAATGAGGAAGTGTGCAGAAATATCGAATAATCAAGGTTATGTGCAGAATATGAAAGGTTTGAATGGACAATTTAGATTGAAAGGATTGTCTTGATACCGAAAAATGTTGCCGGTAAACAAGTATATATATGTCATGTTTTGGCGGTTCATTTGGCGGGAATAACTGCTCCGGCAGTTATTTGAAATTACCCGCTTATCACACCACATTACATAGGTTATCATACTAATCCGAATACGTATCATTTAATACTTATACATAAACATAATTAAGTTTAATATAGTTCTAACATAATCCCCCTTAAACTTGATTATGCTTTGTAGCATACATCAAGACGCTGTGATTGGCTTCATCAACAACTTTCCGGGCTTCATTAAAATTAAATCTCCGACGTTTCTTGTGCAGGTTCCAGGTTCCTTCCCAACTATTTCCGGCATAGAGAGCATAATGTTCTGTTGCAGCCTCCTCCTGTGCCGTGTCTGCACTCCTTCTTCTTTCTTGGCCATCGCCGGTGTTTGACGAGCTTTCACCTTCATTTATCATCTCCTTATCGAACACCTTCTCTTGAATGGATTTGAACCTGTAATAATATATCAAGACATCCAAATACATAGCGTAAACGATTCTCATAAATTCTCCGTCTTGATATTCGAAACCCATATCCTTAGCGATTGCCGGCCACAAGTTGTCATTTGTGACACTCCGATAGCCTCCGTCCCTTTCTACCATTACATATAAACCCAGCAGATCGATATTCCTTTCATCAGGCATCAATGGTGGAATTGGCCTTGAAGATATTCCCATCTTCACGGTTAGAAACCACCCCACCATTTCTTCGAATTTCTTCTCCAGATCATATTTGTATTTGAACACGAAATCTCTATCATCAATCATATCCAGCAATGACTTGCAATCCGCAAAGTCATGAAACTCTAGTGCCCGTATAATCATCCGACTCCAATCATTTTCATCATCATTTGAAACATTTAGGGATTCAAAGTATGAATTTAAATAATTTTTTTTTAATTCTTCGTTCACCGAACACAGTTCTATCATCCTCTGTTTTTCGCTTAAACCCAGTTCGTCTTCTTTAGTTAACCCACTCACATCATTCACCGTGTTTATTACCGGAGTTGAAAACATTGGAAAGCTCTTACACGTATCACCGGACTTTCTAACCGTAAAGCCTTGAAGTGTTAATTGATCAAGGCTTCGGACGTTCCGGTCCAATTCCGGTGAGTAGAATGCGCTTTGTATTCTCAGTGTATCGTTCCCAGATTTCATTTCAACAGCCCCCACCCCTCGTATGAACATAAAATTGTTCTCTCCCGATCTTGTTTCAACACCCATCATGTGTTTTATACGTTTGAAAACATTTAAATTACCCGCGAAATGATGATTAAACGTTAGATTTACGTACCAGATGTCTCCCCATTGTCTACCCTCAGTCCCGGTGACAATCATCTCGTTCTGGCAGTGAACATCATCATCCTGTCTTCTAATTCCGGTGTTGATTGCCTGCTTGATCAGTTGAGTTGCTTCATCGTTTTCTTTCGCCTTGCACATGTAGATTTGGTGGCCCGGTTGATGGCAGTAGTAGCAAAGCCTCACACGAGGGATCCGTCTTTCTTTCCCGTTCTTCTCATCAACACAGTGTTGACATGGCATGGTGGTTGAATTCGGTTTGATTTCTGCACGCTTCCCAGTAGTGGCTCTGATACCACTACGTTGGGAAACTTGATCATTTGCAGCGGAAGGGTTCAGTTTGTTCGAATCAACAGACATGATTTCGAATGAGGAAGTGTGCAGAAATATCGAATAATCAAGGTTATGTACAGAATATGAAAGGTTTGAATGGACAATTCTGATTAAAAGGATTGTCTTGATACCGGAAAATGTTGCCGGTAAACAAGTATATATATGTCATGATTTGGCGGTTCATTTGGTGGGAATAACTGCTCCGGCAGTTATTTGAAATTACCCGCTTATCACACCACATTAGGGTGAGCCCCTCTTAGGGGAGTCCCCTCTCTTACACACATCCAATCAGGTTATGCCACGTCAACTCCCCTCTTAAACTCCCCTCACACCCTCAATTTGATGGCGGCACTCCTCTCTTGGGGGAATTGTTTTTTATTCAAAAAAATAATAATAATAATAATTGATTGGTTGAAAATTAGGGTGGCCCACCATCTCCTCTCTCCTTCATGCGGTGAACCCTCCCCGATCCCCCTCCCCGATTTGCCTCACCGCAGGGATGGCGGCACCCTTCCCGCACGGCAAACAAACCCCCCGCATGGGGTCACCGAGGGTGCTGCCGACACCCTTACATAGGTTATCATACTAATCCGAATACGTATCATTTAATACTTATACATAAGCATAATTAAGTTTAATATAGTTCTAACAGATACTGACTTGATCTTTTTATCTTCTCTTTTTCAAAAGAAAAGAAGATATCAAGTTGTATAATATTTCTCTTGCACAAAAGAGCCATTTTAAAATAGGTAGATTTAATACAAATCTTAGTTAAAGTTGTAATATTTTGGAAGTAACAATAATTATTGAAGGATAAACTTGTAAAACAAGTTATTCTTCATTTAAAGTTCACATTTGTTTTTAGATTATAAAAATAATAACATGAACAATAAAAGCAGATGCAAGTGAGTATAAAATAAAAAAGAAAAGAAAAGTTAAAGTAAGATATAACTTGAAAGAATACAATCTGCCCATGGATTTCCAAGAAGAATATCACATAACTACTTTTTCCTTGCTATAAGTAACACACGGTGCTTAAATTATATCATACAGAAATATAATTAACTATGATGAAGGTATTTGAACATGATCATCCCTTGAAGCTCGTTGATTTGACGGCGAAGGATGAAGATGTAGAAGAATCTGATGATGAGAAGGATGATTTGGTTACACACGATGAGTTTGTATGTACTTGTAAGCGGTGCGGTCAAGAAATCAATGAGTACTATAGGTACTACTACAAATGTGTAGTTGATTCATGTGATTACCCTCTTCATAAATCATGCGCTGAGCTCCCAACAAAATTAAAACACACATCACACCCAAACCTTCTACCCTAAGTGTATGTTCCATTCCTCGGGAATGCTCTTATTGCGTAAGAGAACTCAAGGCTTATGAAGTATGTTATATATGTTCTGGTCAAGGTCATGGTCATTGTTATTTCACTGTTCATATAAACTGTGGTGTGGAAGTGGGCAAAAAGATGATCCATCACCCTAGCCACCCACACCCACTTGTGTCTCTTATCTCCAAACCCATTTTGTGTGATTGCAACGCTTGTGGGGTGGAACATAAGGGTATTTTCTTTCAATGTAACACATGCATTAACTTCACCATACACTCAGATTGTGCTTTTCTACCAAAAAGTTTGTTCATTCAACATACTACGAATGATACTTTTCGCCATACACATCCACTTATCGTCCTTTCCTATTCCTTTCCATTTGAAGAGCAAAGAGCTAAATATTCCCCTAGATGCAGAGTATGTGATGGAAGTTTCTTGGCGTATCTTTGGATTTACAAATGCGGGAAATGCATTTACTATTCACACCTTGATTGTGCGACATCAAAAAGAGAGCCGTTCATGTCCATAATGTCTCATGGTAAGTAAATCAATATGCATATGACTTATTTAAATTAATTAGTTAGTACTATTTGAGATACAAATCATATAACCATAATTTCAATCTGCCAGGAAAAGGACAAACCGTTAAGAACTTTGAAGATGCCGACTATCCTAATCTTCTGCAACTAGCATTTCCTGATCAGACTTATAACATACCCAAACATTTATTTTCCATAGAAATTGGGCCTACAACTTATGAGGTAAGCCTAGAGCATCTCAATCATCAACATGAGCTCATTCTAGTTGATATAGAACCCATTGGGCCAACCTCCTCCAAGAGCAGTTCTTTGATCATGTGCCATGATCCAATGAAAAAGATAGAACTATTATGCAATGGGTGTTTGAGGCCAATCACAGAAAGGCCATTTTACAAGTGTGGGGCTAACGAAGACGAGGGTTGCAACTTTGCTCTTCATGAGTGGTGCACTCGTTTACCAAACAAAGTAGAAAACCACCCAGGTCACCCATACCATCCTCTCACTCTAATGTCAAATGTTCCAGGTTTGTGTTTCAACATATTTCATTGTAAGGTTTGTTTCTTACCATGCAATGGATATGGTTATGGTTGTGCCAAGTGTGAATACTATGTTGATGTTAGTTGTGCGTTTATGCCGGAAAAGATAACACATAAATCTCACCCAGATCATCTTCTTTCAATAGTTAGAATGATCCCCTCAGACGATCGGTGTTTCATGTGTCTTGCATATATGACTTATGATCCTTTGTTTAATAATGACATACCTAGTCGATTAGGTTTCGGTTGCAGTACTTGTGATGTTTATATACACCCCGAGTGTGCTTTCTTGTTGCCTGAGACAATTAGGCATTCTTATGACAAACACCCCATGCATTTGAGTTACCTCCCTATTGAAAACCACAAGAGTGAATACTTTTGTGAAATTTGTGAGGACGAAATGAACCCCCACTCTTGCTTCTATCACTTTCATGAGTGTGTTCAGTCAGTGCATTCTTCTTGTGCTCCTGTAATGCTTTGTTGTGAGACACAAACATATTCAGAGAGTCATAAAAACATTTATAAGTTTATAAATGTGAAGTTTGGGAGCATTCATAAGACTGATGATCACCCACATCCTCTCTCATTTGCTCAAGGGATTCTCAGTGATGGTAATTGCAGTGTGTGTGGTAAGCGATTATGGTATGAGATGATACTTAAGTGTCTGGAGTGTCAGTTTTCAGTTCATGCTTTGAAGAACTTCTGTGGGAGAGAACAATGGCGGAACTTATTTAACCCGGGTGGTTTCGGCTTGCGCCCCCCTCCACCTGACCTGGTTAAGGCCGTTACCCTTCAGGTGAGCAGAATAAAGAGGGCTGACAAATGATTTGTGGGGGCCACTTCACTTTAAACATTTAAACCAAAAGAGGGGGGGGGGGGGGGGGTGCCCCCTAGTCCAAAAGCCCCAACACACTGTGTGACTTGTTATTATCATCGCTCCCTCCTATCAATTCCATAAGGTGTTCATAGCTCGTATGGTTTGTAAATGAAACCACTCTTTCTTATGTACTTGCACTCATAGCTTCTTTTATGTGTGAAATGATGTAATGAAATATATGTTTAATTATTCATCCTTTTGTTTAACAAAAATCTTGATTTTATGTTTTAATTTAGTAGTAATTTTGAATCAGTTTATGCTTCAGGGGTAACAATAGCTTTAACTTATGCCTCACTATGTGAATAGATTTTTCAAAAGAAAAATATCCAACATCAGTGAGCTTTGTTTAATGAGTTTATGCTTTATTTTGACAATAGCTTTGATTAATGCTTCGATTTAATTTTAGCTTTAACTTAACTTTGATTATGTTTCAAGCTAATCTTATATTCTTTCCCTTAGTTTCAAGAAAAGAAGATATTAAAATGAAAAACAAGTAAAAGACACATTAGTTGTACCAATAAAAAAATACATTTTAAAATAGCTGAATTTAATACAGATCTTAGTTAATTTGTGGCATCTGTTTAGGGAAAGATAGTTTTATATTACTAATGTTCCATTTTGCAACCTATAATAATAAAGCAAATAGAACTTTCAATTTTAGAACTGACCACAATATGCAGTTTCTGTTCTGAAACATTGTAAACAAGTACAATACGTCCCAGCTTTTTATACGAAACACTAAAGAATAAACGTCAACAAGTGAAAAAGCAAACAACAGAATTCAAAAAATAATTCAGGGCCAACCTCGTCAAAGATTTGTTCGTTTATAATGCGTCATAACCCAATGAAAAAGATAGAAATGGTCTGCAACGGATGGTTGAGACCAATCATGGAGATGCCATTTTACAAGTGTGGGACCGATGAAGATGCAATATCTGTCATGGCATCTTCAGATCATAATCCGAAGTCCGAGTCTGTTTGTTGTAGAATAAAGAATTTCATAGCATGGGCAGACACATCTTGTCCTCGGTCGGGTTCGGTTATGAACATCTAATCATGAATATTACAAAATAAAGTAGATGGAGCCAGGACTTGAAAAATACCAAAGATTTAAAACTGCAGGCACCTCTCTTACAAAAGATGATTAGATAAATATGTGTTCCTAATTACAAAAATACTCTTTTTCCAGATTATGTTTTTATAAAGTTAACTCGTATACTTTCAGTTGAGTACAAGTTGCTTTTGGAACTGTAAGTACCTGATTTAATTTGCATTTCCTTTCTGAATTTGGAAGATCCAAACACAGTCCAGGGTTGTTTGTTTGTTATCAACAAGAAATTTGCCTTGATTATGGTTTATGGAAGAATCTAGGGGAAAAATTAAGTAAGAATGAGTGGTGGTAGATCAAATTGATGGGTTTCTTGGCTAGAAACAAATCAACAATGCAGCGTTCTTAGTTTTATGGAACGCTTTTTTAATCCCACAGCGGCTGAATGAGCTAACAAACAAGTAGGAAGCTCAGTAAAACAAGAAAGGCCTTTTGGCTAAGATCAAGTGTACATCATGTCTGTTCTTACCAGTTTAGTATCTGATATGTGGGTTATCGACCCACTCGATATTAATCTTATTTTTTATGGGGGAAGGCCCGCCACTGGGGTCTTCACGCGTCGCCTTGGGTTTTACACTTTTACACTACCATTGAGGCCGGAAAGCAACTCCAGTTGAAAATTGTGGGAGATCAAGAGTGGCGTTTGCTTGTCGATTATCGAAGGTGTACCTAATTTCATTTTCAACCTCGCAAGCATTAGTATAAGATCCAAGCACTTGATGAAGGCATAATTCATCTATAGAAGTAGATACCGAATAAATGTTGTGAATGGGGTGATCAAATTGTGAGACTGATGGGTTAGATAAAAGAGCGTTTTTGTTTTGAGGAAGAATTTTCGCATCCCACATCGGCTGAAAGAGCTAACAAACAAGAGGGAAGCTCCATATAAAAAGTAAGGCCCTTAGACGAAACAGGCATACCTTTCTCGGCCTTTTGGCTAAGATCAAGTGTAGTATCTGTTCTTATCAGTTTAATATCTGATATGTGAGCCATCGGCTCACTCGATATTAATCTTATTTTTTTTTGGGGGAAGGTCCGTCACAGTAGCTTGCTGCTGGGATCTTCACGCGTCGCCTTGGTCTTACACTACCACTGAGGCCTGGCGCACCCCTCCAAAACATAGTTTAAACTTATGTGATTAAAAATGGTAATTATGTTTCATACCGGTCAAATAGATTTTCAAAGGCTTTCATACAAAGAGCAAGATCCTAATGAATTTAGACGATACGTAGTCTCCAGGGACATTTAAAATGTTATTGATGGGAAGCTTCTTAGCAGGAAGTATGAAGCTCCTGGAGCTTGCTTTTATCATCCAACTTGTCTAATTCTAAGTTCATGTAAAGAATCTTTATACTGGCAAGTTACCGGTTGACTTGTTGCGTATTAAAAAAAATCTTTTTATTTCTAACCAGTCCGACAATCCCAAACCTTTCATGGAGAGTAATGAGGACTTTACATTACACTCCATAACTGAGTCCTTTGTATAACCACAGGTACCAATAACAGTCGGTAAATTATATGTCAAGGAACATCTAACATTAAAATTTAATACGAGAACGAAGATCCACTAGATAGAATGATCGTTTTAGTGGATAACTATTTGATTTAATCATGCTTGCAACATTGGTAACACAGGCAGGTTGCATGCTACGTCATCAAAGTGGTGATTGCCAGACATCTATGATTGTTGCATACATAATGGTGGAACCAATCACATCTAGTATTCGGTTTCGAGTATTCCATCAATGAGCCCAAATTCTAACGCCTGCAAAAAGAAGGGGGAAAATAAAGGGTCTTAGAAACTTGGTTGTTAGTTACTTTTGTTATATCTTCATGAAGAGCTCCAAGAGTAATAATTAAAGTCACATTACTTTTGTAAGTAATAACATCATAATCATATTAAACACAATAATTATATTCACAAAACTTATAAAAGAAAGGCAATGCAGCATTAGTTTCAAGGCGAAACTTTAAAATCTAAAGTATAAATTTATGAAACCAAAGAAAAAAATAAAAGTTGAATCTGTTTCTGGAACAAGATCTATGAATGAGACTGAATGGTACCTCTGAAACAGATAGAAAACGATCCCTTTCAGTGTATTGTTGCACTTTCTCCAGTGGTTGGCCAGTAAATGCCGAATACATCAAGTCAATTTTCTGCATAATGTTTAAATAAAAGAATAAAAATCCCAATAAGTGCACATATTGAAAGAAATTAATGAATAATTGCATGCTAATTAGAATTGAGGGCGTACAAATTCCCAGTAATCATTTCACAAAAACAAATACGCATACCAACATCCATGTGATCAACCACTAAATGAGAAGGGACATAAGGAATATCTTACATGGCGATTCTGAACAGCTTCGTTGACTTGGCGCCGTACATCCTCAACATGACCCTATAATAAGTAAAACAAAGTAAACCATCAAATTTCAACCTTTAATGCCAAACAAACTACTTTGAACTTTAATGCTAACAAAAAAAAAAGCATATGCTAAAGGAGTACTAAGTATTATACGTATAAGAAGAATCGATGTTAAAACTTCAGAGGTTGACAACCGTGGCTAAACGACTAAACTATAGGCTTAAACTGTAATATCTGTGAAATATAAAAATTTAGCCATACCCCACATCCACTTTGGGGTTGATGTATCATAATACGTGCATTTGGCATTGCGTATCTCATCCCCTTCTCTCCACCAGCAAGAAGAAGTGCCCCTTCACTTGCAGCAACTCCAAAACACACCGTACCAACTTTAGGCTTTATCTGATAAGAGGTTAAAACTACATATGTTCATCAACGGCAAAACATTATATATTTGCTAATGAGTGACCGTTTTTAACAAGTTTCACCAAGTGTAATTGAAAACAAAGTGTTCAATCTTACCCAAGACATGCAATCATAGATTGCCAACACAGAGTATGTACTCCCGCCAGGACAGTTCACATACACCTAGGTAAGAAAACAAAGGCGGTTCGCATATATTAATACTTATTTTATAGATTAAAAATGTACAAGAAATAAGTATGTGAGTGGTAAAAATGAAATCACACCAGAATATCTGCGTTCTCGTCTATTGTGGCCAATGTAACAAGTTGTGATATAACTCGCTGAGCTACCTGTGAGTTGATTGGCTGGCCAACAAAAATAATACGATTCCTGAATAATACAGTGGAAAGATCCAAAGGTCCACCTGGCGTCATGACAGCTGGCATTATAGGTGGAGGGGCCCCTCTTCTTGCTACAATTGGATTGTAACTGCTCAAAAATCAAAGTAAAACAGAAATGATAGGGATCAGGGACTCTATCCACATACTTTAACATGAATGCTATGGTTTCATGGAGAGCGGCATGTGCATGTGTTAAACTTTTAAGTTGTATTGCTTGTCAATGTCTCTATGTGTAGTCGTTTCTTTAAGAAAAAGGTTCACATCCTACATAAGCCTCAAAAACTATTCAGGCCGTAGATAACTTTTTAGTGGTTTCATGATGGCTACATTACACTGCAGTTCAATTTTGCATACAACCACTTTAGAGTTTGTGCTTATTGATCTATCATTCCCTTTCTAGCAAATGAGCTTCTTGTTAAGTTGTGAGGTCCAATGGTTTCCGGAAGGACTTTGATTTGTGCTACGATGGCAAGAGTCCAATGGTGCACACAATAAACTAGAATTACAAGCTTGGCACGTATGAAACTTTAGGCCTGTTTTTAGGTCGGTTGTGCAATTCTAATAAACAATTACTTAACCCAAATTCAACTGTTACACAAGGGAATCTATGTAACCTTAAACAATGTAGTGATGCACCAAACTTAAAATCAATATAAAGTCTCTCTAGTCCGGTCACGGTCACGTCCGTAGCCTGATCAGAAAGACGTAGTAAACCACATTACATTCTTGTTCTCTTTATTAGCAGGTGTTCGTTTGGGTCAGATTACCCAACACTTTTTTCGTCTTTCATGCTTAGTTGCTTACCTTTATAATTTTTAACATGATCATCATCAATAACAGATGAAACTATTAAGCATAGTGGTTACATAATAGCTACGCATCGAGGGAGTATAGAGGCTAAACCTTGAATTAAGAGGAGCATGTAAGTTCATTTCCTCTGGTGTCAACTGCAACTTTTGTGCATTACTTGACAACCCTGTTAAAAATAAAAAAGATATAACTGAAGTTGAAAACAGGCATTATATGAATTTATTTACTTAATAACCATGTATGTTAGTAACTTAACATAAGCATATTATAAAAGTTGAGAACACACAAAAGAAAAGCAAAACAAATTAGGGTTTTTGTCAGTTTATTAGCAAATTCTACAAGTTACTAATGTTGACCTAATTATCAAATACTTTGTAAATCTAATCTATTGGTTCAAATTAAGTTATATTTACATTTAGGATACAAGAGTTGTACAATTACAAGCATACCGAGTTTAGGTGAATCGCTGCTATATGGAGTCGGTAACGCACAAACTGTTGATTTCAGCTTCGAGCTTCTGCTGCGTAAAAATAAACAAAATCCGAATTATTATATGAAATTAGAAGTGTATTATTGGAATTGAATAATACCGTTGGTGAGGAGAAACAGTTGAGAAAGTAAAGGACGGTGATATGGCGGAGGCTGCCATGGTTCCTGCTGCTTGTACACGAAAGGGGAGAGAAGATAGAGAACCACCCGGACCCGTAATGATGTTTTTCAACCTATCTTATTATTGTTCTCACCATCCGACCCGATAACATGCGATTAGAAGTGATTCACTAGTTGCAAAACCACATCTTTTATACCGTGGTTCGAAATATAAAATAACTTGAATTTATAATATTAAATGAAAATGTATAATGTTTGACACGACTAGGGGTGCAAACAAGTCGAGCCGAGTCTCGAGCTCGGCTCGTTGGTATTTTCTCAAGCTCGAGCTCAGCTCGGGCTCAGCTCGTTTATTATCTATTAATTAATATATTAAATAAAAACAATATAAAAAATAGACTTTTTAGCCTCGCGAGCTCGATAAGTGAAGCTCGGTCTTAGTTTACTAAATAAGCTTATTTATAGGTTCGAGGTCGGCTTGTAAACAAGTTTATATAAGCTGGGCGCGACTCGGCTCGTTACACTAAGGCTCGACGAGCCTAACAAGCTTCACATGCGAGGCTCGAGCTCGGGCTCGATAAACAAACGAGCTTTATTTTAGGCTCAAGCTCGGCTCGGGCTTGACAAGGCTCGGCTCGTTTCGAGCTTTTTCTCGAGCCGATCTCGAGTAGCTCGCTAGCCGCTCGACTCGTTTGCACCCCTAGACACGACTTATTTCCGAACAAAATTTATATCAAAACGTACACCAACCGAAAACGCACATAAAAATAAGCATGGAAACGTTCATTTCCCCTCAAAAAATTACGCCTAAACGTAAACCAATTTGAATTTTTAGCAACGTGTACATAAAAATAAGCACATGAGAAATAGTGTTTTTTTAAGTTAAAGAATGAAAGTACGGGAGGTATACTTGAAACTTTAGAAACTCGTGGGGTCAAAATGACATTTTACAAAAAAAATTAAGTTGAGAGGGTGTAAGTATCAGTACTAAAAGTTGAGGGTGGGTGGGAAAAATAAAAATGTTACGAGGTGTGAAGTGTGAAGTGTTGAACCCATTATTACAATCCGCCAATTTATTTACACATAATCCACTAACTTGTTTGACTTACTTAGATAAACAGATTAAATTGGCCATGCTTGGATTTCACGATTTTAAGTGTGTTTACAGTTTAGTTCATGTTGATGTCTTTAACACATAATCCACTAACCCGTTTGACTTGTTTGAATATGAGTAATATTCAGATTACACAATTTGAAATGTGTTTAGGCTAAGGCTGTTATATTTGACACAAATAAATATGATAGTTATGTTCAAATTCAGCGACTCAAATGTGTTTAGGAAGGGCAATTCGATCATTTTATATGTAATTCTGTTAACCATAAGGACAATTCGGCCATATATAATGACCGAAATGCCCTTCTCGTTAACAGAAAAAATGGATGAAGTTAACTCAGTGAACTAAAATGACAACGGTGAAACCTTTTTGGACCCACAGGCAAATCGTTTTTTTTTAAACCGGTCCGGTTTGTTTGGGTGGCAAAAAACAGTTCAGTTTTGTAACCGGTGTTATACGATGAGAACCCCAATTGGTACCAATCGGTTCGGTTCGGTTCGGTTCGGTTTAAAACCGGATTTTAACCGGTTTTTTTTAAACCAGTTCAGTTTCTAAACCGGTTTCAAAGATCAAGGATACTGACCAGTCTACAAACCACCGGTTCGATTCGGGTTGAAACCGGTTTTTTTCCCTGTTTCAATCCTAAAACCGGGTTTTTTGTACACCTCTAGCCGCAACCCTCTTAGCCAATACCCGGCTCAATACATGAGACGATTAATCAATATAACTAGCTCTTAACATCACAACTTTAAGGAAGAGATTGCAATAACATCAAGGTTAAAAATACAGGCTCCACAAAACAACTTCAAACCAAATTTACAATTCAACCATCCATGCAAATAAAGTCATGAAAATGCAGCAAATGTGTTTGTAGTAATGCGGATACAAAGTTTGTAAAGAATGGAAATTGATCTCTAGCAGTCGCATCCAGAGGCCCTCTGTTGACTGGTGCTTCCTACATCAATGGTATCCGGCAGGTATCTTCAAGTCCCACAACAACAAAACCAGCACTATGTTAGTGTTGAACACTCCAATTATAATGCAAGTCAAAAATCAACAAGTATCGCTATAACTGATCCTTTTTTACACAAGAGTCCCATTCGTCAAATGGCCTTGTATTCCAAAAGAAGGGGGTGTTCACGTTCCAGTAGTTTTGAAGAAATTCTGGGCTGAACCGCTAACTAGAGTTTCATAAAACGACAAACCATCAGGTGGTCCGGGGGGGGGGGGGGGGGGGGCGGCTAGTTTGGCTGTTTGAAACGTTTTTTTAATCAAAATCGTTAGTTTGAATTAATTTTTAAAAATGATAAACAATTATTCATGAATATAAGAGCATTCACATTCCTTCCACCATATATACCCCTATAATTACACTAAAAATCACTATATTTTCTCTCTCGTTTTCAATTAAATAATATTTTTTTATCTTCATCGTTACTTTTTCACTCTCTTCCACTCACAACCACTTTCACAATATTTTAAAAAAATTATACAGAGTGAACAGCGTCCCCTCAAATATACAGATGAATGGTAACATTTTCTCTCACTTCCACTCACAACCACTTTTTATAATATAAAAACACACTCACAAATATTTAGTGGAAGGGATGTGAATGCTCTATTACATATATATTACCGAGTATTCTAAAAAAGAAAAAAAAATACATAAATAATAAAATGTTATACGACCATGTAAAGTTGTAAACCATTACACGGCCAGTCCAAGTTCCAAACAGTCATTGGACCTAAGGGTGTTCTTCAGCTTATTTTTTCGGGTTCCGGGTTTTTCGGGTCGGGTTTTTCGGGTTTTTGGCTAGGAAAAGTGACCCGATAACCAACCCATTTAAAGTTTGGGTTGTTCGGGTATGGGTTATTCGAGTTCGGGTTAATTCGGGTCAGGTTGTTCGGTTTTCGAGTTTAGATGTAAAATGAAAAAAAAATAATGGTTTTTTCACAAAATATCATCAAACATATCATGTTGTTAAAAAATATCATCATAATTCAAACATCATTTAACAATATGGTAAGATAATATTCAAAAGTCTCAAAACTTGATGTTTCAAATACAAGACACTCCAAATCAAACCGCATCTGTAGAAAAAGACAATTAATGTTCGGGTTTTTTTCGGGTTTCGAGTTTCGGGTTGGGAAAAAGTGACCCGATAACTGACCCATTTAAGGTTCGAGTTGGTCGGGTTTTGGTTATTCGGGTTCGGGTTTTTCGGTTATTCTCTAATTCAGGTTCGGGTGGCTTTGAATTCGGGCTGGGTTTCGGATAAAAAGGGACAGCCCTAATTGGACCGTTAAACCGCAAAAATCTCAAACCAGCCGAACCTTCTGCGGATCACCAGTTTTTAACATTTTATGAACACCCCTAATTTTGACTTTCTAGGTGACAAAAAGTCAAAGATACATATCTCTTAACATGGCAGGAGTATTAATCATTTAATTGTTTTTGCTAATGTGATACGTGCGCACGCACACATACGAAAAGAGAAGGGTTCGATTCGGAACTTACATTTCTTCCTCTTCCCCACTCTTCAAGGCATTCTTAGCTATGACTTGAAAAGCTTCTTCAACGTTGATCCCCTCCTTTGCAGAAGTTTCGAAATACGGAATGTTCCCTTTCGAGGCACACCAAGCCCTAGCCTTTTTCTCAGAAACCTACATCGTCACAACGAACAACGCATTCAAAACATGCACAATTAACAGAAAAAAAAAAACGTTTTTCTACTTCAAATTCCCACTGAAAACACAAACACCTACCACCCTGTTGTTGCCACCATCAACGTCAACTTTGTTACCCAGAACAACAAACGGGAAATTTTCCGGATCCGAAGGGCTAGCCTGCAACATTTTTTTGGCAATCAGTTCATGAAACAAATTGCTGGGTCTTACACTCGATACATTTGAATTTGATCTGCGAATTTTTTGTCAGTGTACCTGAATAAGGAATTCTTCCCTCCAATTGTTGAGATTATCGAATGACTTTTGCACATTCACATCATACACAAGAACACAGCAATCTGCACCTCGGTAGAAAGCAACTCCAAGGCTCTGAAATCTTTCTTGTCCAGCTGTATCCCATATCTGTAAGAACAAAAGTTTGACTACATGTTTAGGTCAAAGCCTAAAATATCAAGAAATAACGCAAGAGAACAGTATCGGTTTACGAAAGATGCATTTACAGATACACCCAGTCTTGTTGGTCCAGATCAGCCTATCTTAAATGGTGATATTGTCATTATTATTGCGATCTGTACATGATTGATTTGATGCCATTTTTGTCAACAGCTGGCAACCAAAGGACCAATTTCTCTAATTTGTTAGAGATTAAAAGTTGAAAAGGTACGTTCACTAAAAACAGAAGAACCAATTTGTAGTTCAGTGTATGAACAATATCACAAGTGCTAGCGGGCTAGCTACAAAATCACGTGTTTTAATTGAATCACTCATATAATTGATGTATTATGCCCTCTTCATCATATACTATGCAAATGTCACTTAAAAACAACTCAACTTTAGTCTATTAAGCATCTATCTCAATGGGGTGTGAATAAATTTAAGAAGAAAATTCACTCCTTTGCCGGTGATGCACTCACCTAATTTTCTTATACACGAGCCCTTATTTAATGAACTCATTGAATTATTTATTAGAAGTTAGAACGATAAGTCGATAACTAGCAAAGAAATGTAGAAAGAGCCAAAAGTCAGTTAATAAACTTTAACCATGCACCACACGAAATCAGCACAAACGAACAGATCTTAATTTTAGCTTAAACAAAAAATAAACCACGAGGGAAAATGAATCAATTTAAAGCATTTTCAAAGGCCCGGGAGTCATCAATTCAATATAACATAAAAATGAGTTCAAAATGCTTTCAAAATTCAAAGGGACACGAGTTCCAATCAAATCAGCATAACTAACGACTAACCTGTAGAGTGAAGAGCCTATCCTCAAATTCCACTTCTTTTGTCAAGAAATCAGCACCGATTGTTGCCTTGTATTGATTGCTAAACTTCTTGTTTACATATCTAAATTCAAACATCAAGGGAAACAAAAGCCGCAATAATCATTTTTCTTACCGCATTTTCTTACAAAAAAAAATATCCACCTCTGATTAGTCTTACCCTAAACACTTACAAAACCAACCATAACAAGTTCACCTCACCGCTAATCACATATCCAAAAACGAAACACCCCTTCGAAAATATTAGGGCAAATGACATAAGAAATGCAGATAAACACATGTGAAAATCAAATAAACCCTAACAGATTCAGGTATTAAAGGATACTGATTCATCAAGGATGTTTTTCCAACCCTGCATCACACATAAACAAAAAACTTGTAAGCAGATCACTTCATAAATATATAAATTTGTGTATGTTCAACACAAGATGCATGCAACACATATTATTATGAATATTCACACTCACAGCATACAAAAAAAAATCATATAAAAATAAACCTAAATCATTTCTAGTAATTTGATATTCAAACTCCTGATCTTTAAACCTACAGCATACAGATTTATTCATGAAGCAGTAATTAATCAATTTGAGCACCACAAAAGTCAAATCAAACAAATAATCGAGATCAACTGCTGATTGTGAACTGAAAATAAGTAGAAAACCCTAATTAATAAAGATTGAAAGGGTGAATAGGAAGAACTGACCCGCTGTCACCGAGGATGATGACTTTGAGAAGCGTTCTTCGTCTTGAAGGCATCGTAATTGGATCAACAGAAAAAAGGATGTGAATCGAATTAAAGTGAAGGTGATGATTGAAATAATTGCAGTAAAGGTTGGTTGTTGATAGTTGGGGGAATCTTGAAGTGGATTTAGGTCGTTTGGAACCCGGTTGTCTTGATCAAATGGTGATGATGATCGATTAAACTTTAATTTAATTATGTATTTTTGGAGTTTTTTATTTTGATTTGGACGGACCTTTCTAGTATTGGGCTAGATCTGTCAGTCTCACATACGATCTCAATTCTCAAGATTCAAATATCAAAATTACCATTTTTCACGCAATAAGTTGTTTCATCGGTTTAACCAATGTTTTAAAAACCGGTATTTTAATCGTACTCGGTTAGACTCAGAAAGAGTTCAACCGGTTGAACCGGGTTATACCGGGCGGTTGAACCGTGTTGACTAACTAACTCTATGAACCGGTACCGGTATAATCCAATTTACCGGCGGTACAACTTCTTTGTCGTTTTCTTAGTTTACCGGTATGCTTCGTGTCGGCTGAAGACTCAGAAACCAGTTGGTCCGAGCTGGTAAGAGAAGAGCTTCAGATGACCTTGACTGAACCTGCAAGATCACAAGGAAGAAAACACACCGTTAGCCTCGTCACAAGGAGGGGGGCCTCTCTGTGACCAAGCTCGGGCGTGAGAATAAGTATTTGCGAGGAGAAATAGGTCAGGGAGAGAGAGAGGAGTTTAGAGAGAGAAAGTAGCGATTACCCTTGGTGAGAAGTCTTGGCAGGGTATTTATACTTTTGGGGTATGCTGACGTGGCGAGTTAGTTAGGGTCGGACCAGTCGTTGTCAGGCAGTTAAAGCCGTGGGTCCCAGTGCTCGGACTGTCGTGCTCCGGTCAAAGATAATATTTATAAACCCTATTTACCCTTAACAAATAGCTAGTGGTAGCAAGGGGTCGAACCACGAAGAGTATGTGGTTTGTGTGTGGATTCGATTGAATTATAGAGAAGTGTCACAATTATGAAGCTTGCTATGATATTTGTTTTCTTTTTTTTTGTTTTGTTGGAAGATGTGAATTTAAACTACTGGAATAGATTGAATTGATTAACAACTAATGAGTACGATTGCAAGAAAAATTGATTGCTAAACAATAATAAGAAAGATGGATCACACCCGGTTTCGGTAATTGCCAACCTAGGGTTTCTACAAGTTTTTAGATTCAACTCAATTGCGTATGATTAGCGGATTTAGTGTACCGTGACTTAGGTGCTAATAACTATCAACGTTTTGAAAAACGGACAAGAATACACTTTATAATCAACACAAGTAAAACCTAACCACGACAATGCATAACTACACATAACCATTTCGTAAAGTCATAACTTTTAACATCGTTCGACAATTTACGAATACGAAACAAATGTAAACTATTGTCAATGGTTTCAAAAATCAAACACAATTTGTCACAAAGTCGAATCAAGAACAATTCGAAACCCTAAAGTTAATAACTACCTACACCGGGGTGAAACCGAGATGATTAGCCGCTCATGGTTGAAGAAGCTTGATCACCGGATGATTGGAACTTGATGGAGATCATCTTGAAGCTTGAAGGATGGAGGAATGGTGGATAATTAAGGTTTTGGTGAATGATGATGATGGTGGAAGGATTAGGGTTTGTGGATGATTGATTCGTGAGATGGTGTTTCTTGATTCGGATGATGTTCTTGATGATGGATGGATTAGAGATCAATAAGGCCTGATTCTTGGCTCCAAGATCAAAGTTTGAACTCCAGGAATAGTGTAACCCCCGAATTGAATGACCCTCGACCAATAAAAGTCGTTCCCAACACCTGTATGCCATATTTTCGAGTTTCAAGGATTTACAAGCCGTCGCCGACGGCCCTCAACCCGTCGGCGACGGGCTCTGGATTTCACATCTCCGTCCGACGCCTTATGTGACTGTATACGGATAAACTTGGTCGACGGGGTTATTTAGAGGCCGTCGCCGACGTCTTGGGACCCGTCGACGACGGGCTCTCCAGCCTACTTCTCCGATTTCTTCGTTTCGTGCTTCCGTTTGATCCATAGCGCGTTCCAGTGCTCCGGTTTTCGACCCAGTGGCTTGTAAAGCTCCCGAAAAGCTCCTTAAACTCCATCAAACCTGCAAAACACATTTTTGATTAAAAGTAGGCTATCCGAAATTAAAATTTATGTAAAAACATAAAGTTATGCAATAACAAACACCGATTTTTAACCACGTATCACATCCCCACACTTGTCTTTTGCTTGCCCTCAAGCAAATCTGTTTTTCACTTTCACGTGGGTCGAACAACGAATACACTTCCCATTCCCGAGACAAAGGTTAAGGTCTATTGTCATACAAAAGTTCAAACCTTTTACAATTTTCACATATTTACCGGTCAAGTGAATAATCACATATAATAATGGTTATCCAAGATTAACCCGCCCGTAAAACTAACAAGTCATGCATATCCCTCACAATGTTCTCTCCACTCGGCTTAAAAATTTGCTAATGTGTATAATGTATTAGCACTTCAACAAATAATCGCTCAACACCGATTAGAACACGTACCTGCATAGGCTTGCAACTCAATCATTCTCCACCACCGATCACGAATACTAAGCACAAGTCATAAGGTCTTTGTAAAGGTTGTAACGGAACTAGGCTAAGGGTAGGAATGGGATATTTTAAAGTGGTTAAGGTGATGAAAATTCGATTTTTATTACAACGCAACTATTCTAAACTCAAGTAAACTATAAACATCAACTATAAGGCAATGATTTACGCCTTTTATTCAATAACTAGAAACACATATTTTTGTTCTTTTCTCAATGATTTTCTATTCTTTTTCGTACATTTTCTGATTTTTCTCTCTTTTTTTTAAACAAACAAATACAACTATACAAACTTTGCTACTATAATTGAATTTCCATCACACGGGTTTAAAAGAAAAAGGTTTTAAGGTTATTGGCTAAAGGGTGATCAAAAGAAGGGATTAGGCTCAAAGTTGGCTACTAGGGGATAATTTTTTTTTTTTTTTTTTTGATAAGGATATAAAAATGGTGTAAAAGGAAAAGGTTTACCTAATGCCTTAATCATTCTCGTGCTTGTATTCGGTCTATGGTCTCGAACGTATCCAAAGTTGCAAGTTCTACAATACGCGACTAATGGTCCACTCAAACAAAGAAACATGTAAATGTAAATCCATGATATAAAAGTGGCTCAAAACCTCACGTATAAGGGTATGATATGTGATATGTATCAAATGATAGTTCCTTAGGCGAATTATTCCCAAATAACCACCCGCTAAATAGCCGTTATGTTTATTAATTTGAACTTGACCATGACAAAAGACCGCATGGGTTGTGCCATCCCTCGTTGACTTAGTTATTTGTGCTTTTAAGATCGCTTTTGAAACAAGAATTTTTGAAATTTTCCCCCATCCCCACACTTGAGGTAAACATTGTCCTCAATGTGTAGTATTTAAATGAACGAGTCAAAATAAAAAACTTTTACTATTCCCCCATCCCCACACTTGAGGTAAACATTGTCCTCAATGTGTAAGAACTAGAGTTTTTAAAACGCAAAAGGGATGTGACACGGCTAACCTTCCCAAAATTTCACCCCGGAAAAAATAAAATATAAAATACAATCCACTTATTACTAAACTAATAATCAAGGTAAGAAGGAAACGCATGCACCTGATTTTTGTCGCTTGATGCTCATATCTTCTTCTTCTCTTCATAAAAACGGTTGTCTCGCGAACATGTTACACCTACAAATTCTAACCCTTGTGTAAAAGCATGCTTCTCACAACCATCAAAATTTGTTAGTTACCTAGTTCTACCACTTTTATGAAAATATTATGTAACGACTCACACAAAAACGTCCTAAAAACGTTCCGTAAATATAAACCCGGATCCCTAATATAACAACTCTCATTAAAAACACTATTTCTTATTTTAATTTAACCAAGAGGAAACTTTAATTGAGACACCCAAGTAATTCTGCATAAACCCTAAAAATATCATAACAATCAGAATCAGGATCAGGGCCCCTAAAACTCAAGGGGGGGCATTCCCTACTCGATGATTATCCTTATAACTTATTATAAAAATCGAATTTAAGCGAATCGTCGACTCACCTGCACTCCAAACACACGCGGCAATCAAATAGACATTTTGGGACCCATACGATGCGCAGGGGTTTTAGGCCTACGATGCGCAGGGCTGACCAAAATTCAGCTATAAATAGAGGACATTGGCACTTGATTTCTGGACATTCAACGTCGAAAGAATTCGAAATATACACTGAGATAACTTCTGTATACTCCAATTAACACACACAGGCACTAAATCGACGCCGCAATCAGGGTATTAGCACAATCGCTATTACGATTCATTGTCCGATCGATCAATATATCCAATGGATGTTTAAGTGCCGCCCACATTAGGGCTATACTTTGTCGTTCGTCGTTAAATCGATGGATGTTTAAGTATCATACTTTGTCATTCGTCGTTAATTCGATGGATGAAGTATCGCACTTTGTCATTCGTTGTGAGAATTTGATCTCGTGAGTTATCGTAAATGCTGGATTGATTACTAACCCAGAATTGTGTGCCTATTATTAGATTTAGGTTAAAAAGACTAATCAGTAGGCTAGACTCTGCTCAGATTAAATCTGCAATCCATCAAGGCTTATCTATAGACTTTGGTTGTATAAATCTGCATGATTATAAAGTGAGTCATTCTCTTTTTATCAACTATTTTACAATACCTCAAATTATTTTCAAGGTTATAATTACAGGGACTAAGTCGTGGATATCTTGAATTACTGGTTAGTGGGGTATTGTGCACATTACTAATTTCTCCCAGTTAGGTTCATTGACCTACTCGGGATAATCACTGTTAGGTTCATTGACCTACAGGGATAATCATCACTATTTAGGTTCATTGATCTAAATAGTGGTATGACCATCGTCACCATTGTGACTTGTCACCATTGTGACAGAATGCCAGATAAAAATAAGATAGAAGCCATTGTAATCGCTCTTATGCTGTAATTGATAACTATGCATCATTATGCAAAATAGAATGATTCACTCAGTATTTCCCGCTGACAAAACCTTTTTAAAATACTTTTCAGGTAATTACAGTAGATTGGAGTAATAAATGGATACGGCACTGAAAGGCATCAAGAAGTGGCTTATTTTATTAATTAAATTAAAACTAAGAAATATTGTTTTATGTAATTATCTTTATTAAAGCTACCTTTGTAAAACATGGATTTATTCCATCTATTTAATAAATAAAAATCCGGTGTTTCTAAACTCTGATATTTTTCCTAACTCACGGTCCTGATAAAATTTCCGCTGCAACGTTTTCAAAATAATCACCGGTACCACTGGGCTGTTCGCGACTCCCGATTCCGTCCAGGGTGGGTCGGGGGCCTGACATATTACCAAGCCATGCGTTATTTCACCTTGATTTATGTGGAAAATAATTTACAACAACAACAAACCTAACTCACTTTCGTAGGAATCACGGTTGCATTTAGCTTATGCAACAAGCCCTTTTAAACCCCCCAATAGCTTGGGAGGACGAGAGGTCTCGTGAGGGTTATATAGGGAACATACCCACAACGTTCATTTAACTAGGCAAAAATAAATAGTAACGAAAAAGAAATAAAGAAACTAAAATATACAACAACAACACAAAACATACCTTGCCTTCACCGCTGATATCTCTCGTTGGGATCAACTGGCGGGTTTGGCTGGTATGGATAACCAGTGAGGGCTTGAAACATCTCCCTATAGTTATCAAGTGGGCTCGTCTCTCCTTGCGGTGGTGGTTGATATGGTATCGGAATCAAGCTGGAGCCGACGGCTTCGGGCCAGTGAGGTGATGGGTCGGATGGGCCTCGTGGGACTGGGAGATTGGGGTAGTCGGTCCACCCCGAATGCTCGACATAGGGGCGGCCGGCCTCAAGGTCTCTTTGGTGTCTCTCCTGATCGTGAAGGATCTTGGCATTATTAATAGCCATTTCTTGTGAGACAAACATGGCACTCCATCGGTTATCCTCCACCGAGTTTCGGTCATGCCGCGCCTTTTCCTCCCTTTCTTCCCATGCCCGTCTTTGGGCCATGTCTTCTTCCTGCAACTGTATCAAGCGTTCCATATGAGATCGTCGAAGCGCTTGGTGCAATTGTTGCTCTTCCATAAATTTCTCCATTCTCTCACGGTAGGCTGCTTGAGAGGCCCACTGTTCTTGCGAGTAGGTCCCGTGCACCTCTTCCCAATTTTCTCTCCTCCTGTTATATTCTCGGCCCTCGCCTATACATGCCGAGATGTTATCGTAACACGCTTGTTGCCCGCGGTTAAAATTTCTGAACGACGGCCCTTGTCTTTGTTTCACAAAACCTGCCACCTCTGCATTAATCTCCCTATGGGGCCTCATGTACCTCTGTTGTGGTCCCCGTGGACCAGAAGGCTCATCCTCGTCTTCTTCATCAATCATCTCCTCATCTCCCCCAGCTCCTTGCTGCGCATCTGGGTTAACAAAATCATATATGTGACCCAATTTATCAGTCACCACATATTTGTTTTCCGACAGATTCACATCTATTTTCCAATTTTTCTTCATTGAGGCTATTTTGAACTCTTCCAGAGGTTTGGATACCCAAAGTGATTCCAGAGGCAAACAATTCTGTTGGACAATCATAGCACTGATGAGGCGTGCGTATGGAATAAAACGCCTTTGAGACGCCTCTCGGGTGATCTATGTATTCATCATAACGATATGTCTCCAAGACCAAGTAGGGGTCCCGTACAACAGAGAGTGGACAACCCTGTAATCGCTCGCTCTCACTCCCCCTCGATCACCGAATCTCACCATCACATTCTCTAGGGAAATTCCTTGAAGAATTTTCCCTTCGATCGTCATTTGAGTTCTTTTAGCCTCCCCCCCATCACTGTATGGTAAAATAACCGCGGTCATCTGCTCCGGGTCACCATCATTCATATGATTATCCAAAATTTGTTGCATGGTTGGATAGTCATATGCTTGCACCCCCAAAGAATCAAAGCGTGCGATGCAATTGATTGTTTCGAAGGACATCGTCATTACCCCTCGGCTTGTTTTACCAACCAATTTCCACTGAGCAGGAGGACTGTCTTTATTCATAAACCTCAACGTCGACAACCACTCGCACACCTCCGCCAAATACACCCGCGAGGTGTTGTCTTCACACCAATCTAGCACTCTCTCCCATCCTTGGCGTTCAAACATTTGCACAATCCCAATTTATTTGAACTCTTCAACATTCACCACTCTTTCACATATAACCCTTTCCGGCACTGAAGTGTTAACATTATTGACCATCTTCCATTTCCAAAGTTTGGCCTCTAACTTCCTATCTTGATAAGCCGATAGGGATTTGTTTTTCTCCTCATCCCAGACTTTGGCGCTTTTGCTATCCCTGAACTTTTCCCACGCCCAATCCTGCCTATACAGTCTCGCATCATTCTCTTCTACGGAGCTTAGCTGCTCCCACTTCTTCGGTATTAAACCGGAAGAAGATCCCACTCCCGATGATGAAGCTTGACCTGTAGTCTTTTGCTTTTTCTTACTACCTCCAGCCATAACTACAAGCACAAAACAAACAAAGCATCAATATAAACCCCCAACCTTTACTAAACTCTCCAACTTTGAACATGATGTGTGATGTTGAAGTTTTAATTAACAAGTAGATGCAAAATCGCCTTTTTAAACTTCCAAAGTCGCTCATTTTATCACATACCTATCAATTTTACTTGTTAACTCGCAATTTCTTATAAATTCAACAAGGTTCAACATCAACTTCATGTTCAATCATGTAAATAACAAGTGTAATCACGTCACTATGGTTATAACATGCTCGAATTCCATCCAAAACAACTAATCTTACTCAAAATCATGCTAAAACAACATACATTGTCTAAACAACCTACTCTTAAACTAACAAGTTTAAAATTTCGAAAGAAAAAAAACAAATAACATATGAGAATCATGCATAACTTTGAGTAAAATCCATACCTTTAGTGTTGTAAACAAGAAGAACTAAGAAAAAGATGTAAAGCAAGCAACTTGATGAACACCCCTTCAAAAACCCGAAATAACACGCCCAAATATCTTGCAAACTAGCAAGATTTGATGAAAACCGTGATGGGGGTTTGGTTCCTCTCGAAAAATCACACAAGATGGACTCAAAAATCAGAGGATTTGGTGGAGAATTGAGAGAGTTATGGAGGTTTGAAGCTTGACCTCCTCTAATGCGAAGTTGTGCCCCCCAATAGTGTTACAAATGGACGAAAACTCCGCCAAATGCGTATACGGCTCATCATTAGACCTCCCATTGAAGTGGGGAAGTATATTGATGTAATGCGGTTTACAATCAAACATTCTCCTTTCGCATACTATCGGAGAGTCATTATCGGTAACTACCGGTCGAAAACGGTCATTCACTCCCCGTGGAGGTTGTTGACGACGTTGTGGATCGTTAACTTCTTGGTCAACCAGCCTTCGGTTGTCCCTTCGATCACCCCTTCTATCCCCGCCTTGATTCCTACCTTGATTACCCCTTTGATTACCTCCTCCCACGAAACGAGGAATCCGATTAGGGTTACCATTGTTGTTATTGTTGTTGTTGTAAAACCCATCATTTCGGTTCCGTTGATTGTTGTTTCGTGGTTGGCGGTTGTTCTCATAACCGTCATTTATTGCATTCCCGTACCCATAGTCATCATTCCACACATAGTTGGCGTTTTGGTAGCCAAACTCCTCATCTTCATACCCTCTTGCATTGTAGATGTTACCCTGATTCACGTATCCCCAATCTTCGTCATCGTTAGCCCGATCATCATAATAGCCATCGTCGTCCGAATTTTCCGTATGCACGCTCACATGTTCCGGCGATTGATAACCGGGAACACTATATGGTTCGTCATCGGGGATGGCGTTCCTCAAATCGTCTATGTTGAAGAATGGGTCTTCGTTCGTAGGATTGCCATGATATCAGTTGCCTCGATGGTCGGAATTGACATTCCGGTCATCAAGATTGATGGGTAAAGAATTGTGTCGATGAAGGTTTTGTTGTTGGTGTGTTCGTTGGGTGTTATTGGGATTTTGGTTTTGAAAGGGTGGTGTGGGTGGTCCATTGTTGTTATTACCACCCGGTCGCTCTTGAGGCATAGGTTGAACATTTTGGACGGGGTGAAAGGTTCCTCGAGATTGGAATTGATTTTGGTTGAGGTTTGGGTGATTGGAGTTTTGGTTTGCCATTGAATCGGTTTCAATGGTCGGTGTGGATTGTGGTGTTTGATTGGTTTGATTAGAAACAAGAGTTGCTTCTAACCGGCTTGCTAGGTTTCTTCTTGCTACTCTCTCGATTTCCGGTTCGTAGACTAACGGTGAAGTCCTCCCGGAGTTTCGCGTATGCATGCACTACCTGTAACCTGCACAAGTAACACACCCCGCGTAACAAAGAAAAAGATAAAGAACAAAAAGAAAGCTAAACAAATTAAACAGATAATCACGCGAATTCAAACAATAATCCAAACACAAAGCGCACGCACTCCCCGGCAACGGCGCCAAAATTTGCTCGGACTGTCGTGCTCCGGTCAAAGATAATATTTATAAACCCTATTTACCCTTAACAAATAGCTAGTGGTAGCAAGGGGTCGAACCACGAAGAGTATGTGGTTTGTGTGTGGATTCGATTGAATTATAGAGAAGTGTCACAATTATGAAGCTTGCTATGATATTTGTTTTCTTTTTTTTTTTTGTTGGAAGATTTGTATGCGACTTTGATCAAGGAAGCTTGCCGTGTTCAAAAATTCCCGGAACACATCCTGGTGATGGGGAGGATAAGCACGCTTTGGTCCGAACCAGAATACTACCCTACCATAAAATGGAGCGGAAAGGGTTAGTTTATGTTCCTGGTTCGAGCACTGATTTTTCACATACCTTTGTATTTTTTATTCTTATTATATATATTATTTTTTTATATACGCATATTACGTATTGCCTTTCCTTTTTTGTGTGCAGCCATGGGATTAAAGGAAGCCTTGAGGTTGAAGTCATTCGATTCTAAGGAACTCGATGTCCGAGCTACCAAGACACCGAAGGGGGAGCCTCCGTATCTCTCTGTGGTTAAGGAGAATCTCTACACAATCAGGGAGCCTGTTGCTACGACCGGTCAAGGAGGCTCGAGCTCGGCTCCTTCGGTGCAAGCGGCAAATGTGGTTCTGGTTCAAGTGACTGCGGTGGCAAGTGGTGATAAGGGAAAGAAGACAGGTTCAAGTGGGGCGAAGAGGTCCGGTTCAAAAGTCATTTTGTACGGTTCAGAGCATCTGTCCATGGAAGACGAAGGAGTAAATGCCGAAGGTGATGACGATGATGCTGAGGATGCTGAAGCTCGTCCTCAAGTTAGTTTTAAGAGGGGGCGGAACACCTCTTCGAAACCCGATCCAAACCCAAAAAAGCTGAAAAGAACGAAGCTGGATTTTAAGACGGTTGTGTTAGAGGATGAAGTTGATCAAGTTACTGGTTTTTCTACTGCTGGAGGCTTGTTGGAGAATCTAGACGCTCATCTCCACGGTGGTAAGACTCCGAGGGACCGACCTGTCAATCTTCCTCCGAGCCCGCTGTCCTTCGGGGGGCAGACTACCAAGGTTATTGAGGACGTCAACATGCCTGAACCTTTATCTTTCAAGAAAATCGAACCTTCTCCCTCGGGTAAGCCTACGACGGGGGTTGCTTCTAATGTTTCAAGGCCAAGTCCTCAGCCGATTGATGGTGGGGATAGTGCCTCTTCGTCCCCCTTGTGATATGAAACTGAAACTGTTTTTATAAGTCGGGAGCTAGGTTCAGGCGAGGCTGTGGGTTCGGATGCTTTGGAAAAATATGTTCCTGATTGGTCGCTGGTGAATAAGGACAGGATCATGGACTCTCTTTCTGCGAAAATGGCGCTGTTCCACATTGGAACTCCTGCTGAACACGCACACTATAGGAAAATGAGCGGTCCGGAGCTCGGAAACGCTTTGATGCTGAACCAGGCCCAATCCAATTCCTTGGTGGTTGAAACACACAAACGGTGGATCGAGGCCGAATCTAATTGTCGTCGGTTTGAGCGTGAAGTTGTTTTCTGAAAGACGAAGAAAATGTTCGATCAAAGGCAAAGCAGGAAATTTCATCGCTCCGAGCTCAAGCAGATCGATTGAAAGAATAGGTTTCCGAGGCTAAAGAAGTTAGCAAAGCCTCTCAGGCCTCGGCTGCGGCTGCTTACGAGGCTCGTGACAAAGCTGTCCTTGATTTGGAGAATGTGAAATCAAAGTTTGAAGAGTTAGAGAAAAGATTGTCTGAGGTTGAGGAGAAAAATAAAGCGGAGCAGATGGAAATGCAATCCACTTATGATCAGCTGTTAGCTGATCATATTCGTCTGGTGAATGGTACGTTTATCGTATTTTTCTTGTTTGTTTATTCAACCTCTAACCTTTGGTTCTCTTCTTTTCTTTCTAGATAAGCTCGAACTTGAAAGGGCTCGTGATAGAGTCGTTGAGTCACACCAGACCATGCTTGCTGATACGAAAGACATGCTGACTCGGTATGATGTTGAAATGGTCGAGCTGTATAGCCTTGTATCGGAACTTATGCTTACCAAACAGTGGTTCTTGACCAACGGGGTGGCTTGGGTTGTTAAGCTGGTTCATCAGAGCCCTGAGTTGGAGAAGGTGGTTGCAGATTTGGTAAATAGCGTTAATGCTGTTGGTGTAAACGATGGCATTAAACAAGGCTTTCAAGCTGCAGGAGGTTCGGCTCGGTCTGTTGAGGAAATTCTTGGATATGATGAAGGAGCCAAGGATACCTTAGACGTTGAAATCAAGGCTTTCGACAATTTCCATATCACGGTTCTTGACAGGGTGTCGGAATTAGTGAACGAGCCTCTATCAGTTATAAAGCAGAGGAGTGAACTTCCTATTATCAAGGAGGATTAAGAAGAACCTTTCGTGTGTTACTGTAATCGTACAATATTTTATTTTTATTATGGCATGTAACCGTACAATCTGATTTCTGTTATGATTTTGCTGCACATGTTTCTTTTATTTCTATGGAATCGTATCTTTGGTCACGATATTTATGCCTGGCTTTCTAGCTTTAGTTTGCGTCCAAACTTTTGCTACTTAGCCAAACCCTTGTTGGGTCATCTAGATGACCGGATCGTAGCAAAAAACTTTTATAGATTAGTTTTATTTGCTTCAATCCTTTATGCTTTTAGTGGTCGGATCGTATCGGGTCCGATCCTTTTGCTTAACAGATTTTGTTATTTTTGAACTATTTAAGCCTTCTCGATCGGCGCGAGGCGTGGGTCGAGGCCCGTTTGTGCACATTTTGTTTCGTTCGAACTCATACATAGATATGCTATGGTTTGTACTGTAAAAATGCAGATAACTTTATTTAATAATTCGATAATCATAGTTCCGAGGCAGACCCTCCCGGTTTTACAGGAAAATTTTGAAATATGTTCGGGGCATTACCCTCCCGACACTTACATGGAAAAAGGAAATAACAATAAAAAATAGCGATCTTTTTGGCCCCTGGTGGGCAGGCGTCTACATGAAGCATTTCTTCAAATGAACCCCGTTCCATGTCCTTGGAACTGGGGTTCCGTCGAACTTTTCGAGCACGTAGGACCCCTTGTCACTAGCTTCTTTTATGCGATACGGTCCCTCCCATTTTGGGGTCAACTTTCCAGGAGCCTCGACGCGACTTGCATCGTTGCTTCGGAGCACAAAGTCTTCGACTTTGAATTTATAAAGTTTGGCATGGGCATTGTAGTACTTTTCGATTTTCTTTTTGTATCGGGCCTCCTTGATAGCCGCTACGTTCTGGCGTTCTTCCAACAAATCCAGGTTAGATCGGAGTTCCTGTTCGTTCTCTTCCCAATTTTTGCTTCTTTGATTTGGAAGTCCGATTTCTGCAGGAATCACAGCTTCAGTACCGTACGTAAGACTAAACGGTGTTTCTCCGTTACTTATCTTATGTAGGGTTCGGTGAGCCCATAGCACGTTCGGTAACTCATCTGCCCATCCTTTGCCTTCGTAACCAAGCCTTCTTTTTATCCCATCAACGATTCGGCGATTTATCTGTTCGGCCTGCCCGTTTCCTTGTGGGTGGGCGACCGAAGAGAAGACTTGGTTATTTTCAGATTCTCACACCACCGCTTGAACGGGTTCTCCACAAATTGTTTTGCATTATCGCTCACTATGTATAGCGGAAGGCCGAAACGATACACGATCTGTTCCCAGAAAAATCTCGTCACATTATAGCCAGAGATAACCGTGAATGGTCGAGCTTCCACCCACTTGGCGAAATAATCTACTGCCACCAACAGATACTGAGCGCTTCCACTCGATTGTGGGAAGGGTTCGACTATATCAACGCCCCGTTTCTGAAAGGGCCATGCGGCAGTTACTGGGATCATCTCGTTCTTCGCTCGGAGGCTTATCGGTGCGTGTTTCTGACATTCATCACATTGTTGGAGCTCTTTGACTGCACTCTCGTGCATCCCGGGCCAATAATATCCTGCGTTTTTTACCTTTGTAACGATCATCTTTGGCCCGGCATGGATTCCGAAAATGCCATAATGTATTCTCTGATGATATAACTGGCTTGCTCCTGATCGAGACATTTTAACATAGGGCCGAGGAAGGTCTTTCGGTACAAACCCCCTTCCTGCATTTGGTATTGAAGCGAGTTGATCTGGATTTTCTGGCCTCCGCCTTATCAACTGGCAAGACATCATGCACCAAGTAGTTGATTATCGGTGTCATCCATGTTTGTGAGGGAGCTTCCACTTGCATGACCTGTGGAGTGGCGATTGAAGGTGCAGTTAGCACTTCGACCCGTACCTCTTTAGCAAGATGGCTGAAAGACACAGATGCTAATTTGCTTAAAGCGTCGGCCTTTTTGTTTTTGCTACGAGGGATGTGTTCGATTTTGCATGAGTGGAACAACGCCATCGCTTGCTTCACTTGCTCCGAGTATTTGATCATGTTGGTTTCCCTTGCTTCATATTCTCTATTCACTTGATTTGCTACGAGTAGCGAATCGACATGGGCTATGACGTTTTTTGCTCCGACCTTGGCTGCTAAACGCAAGCCAGCCAGTAATGCCTCATATTCAGCTTCGTTATTGGAGCTCTTGAATTCTAGACGGAGTGCATATGTCATATCCATGCCATCAGGATCGGTGAGTATTAACCCTGCTCCCGCACCCTCGGCGCTCGAAGCCCCATCCGTATACAAAGACCAGGGCTTGTTTAGAGCTTGTTTAGCGGACCCTTGGTTTTGAAGGTGATGTTGAAAGCACCCAGCTCGATCACCCACTTTGCCATGCGACCTGATACTTCGGGTCGTCGGAGAACGTGCTGGATTCTTTGATCTGTTCAGACCTCGATTGGGTGGGCTTGAAAATATCGGCGAAGCCTTCTTGAAGCATGGACCAATGCCAGAGCTAATTTTTCCAAATTTGGATACCTTGTTTCATAATCCTTCAACGTTCGACTTACATAGTAGATAGGGATCTGAGCTCCGATTCGATGGGTGAGCGATACCGCGCTGATGGTGCCGCGTGATACGGCCAAGTATACTGTTAGCACCTCATCTTCTTCCGGTACGGTGAGAGTTGGCAATGTGCCCAGATAAACTTTGAGCTCTTCAAAAGCTTGTGAAACTTCTTCGGTCCATTTAAATTCCGATCTGAAACTTTTTCTAAGTACGTCCATAAATGGGAGGGATCTGTCTGTTGCTTTTGACAAGAAACGGTGGAGAGCGGCCAATCGTCCGTTTAAGGACTGAATTTCTTTAACGGTAGGTGGAGGCTTCATGGTAAGGACAGCATCTATTTTGTCGGGGTTGGCTCGTAAGCCTCGCGATCCGACCATGACGCCTAAGAACTTCCCTTCCTCTACCCCGAACGTACATTTTTTGGGGTTTATTTTCATATTGATGCTTCGGAGTCGGGTGAATGTTTCAAGTATGTCTTTCAACATGGCCTCTTCATCATGACTTTTGATCACGATATCATCAACGTACACTTCCAAATTTCGCTTAATCTGATCCTTGAAAGCTTTGTTCATTAATCGCTGGTACGTGGCACCGGCGTTTTTCAGGCCGAAGGGCATTTTTGTAAAACATTAAACTCCCTCATTAGTAATGAAGGCTGTCTTGTCCTCATCTTCGACTGCCATTTGTATCTGGTGGTACCCTTTGTAAGCGTCTAAAAAGATTTTCAGCCTGAACGTGGCGACGGAGTCGATTTTTTCGTCGATCTCTGGTAATGGAAAACAATCTTTCGGGCACGCATCATTCAAGTTGGTGAAATCGATACACATTCTCCAGGAGTTGTCCTTCTTTCGTACCATAACTTGGTTTGACACCCAAGTTTGATACCGGACCTCTCGGATGATCCCAGCATCTAGGAGACTCTTCACGTCTTTAGCAATTGCCTTGGCTCGATCCGGTGCCATGTGTCTTTTCCTTTGTGCTATCGGCTTGATTGATTCTTTTACGTTCAGATGGTGTTGTGCCATGGATCTGGGAACTCCTTGCATATCGGAATGCTTCCACGCGAAAACGTCGATTGACTTACTCAACAATTCCCATAGGAGCTTCTTTGTTCGTTTTGGGAGCTGAGCACCGATGGCCACTTGTTGCTCTGGGAACTCTGGATTAATTGCCCAGAGTTCCGTGGGTACTTCAGATTTTTTGGAGTTCGTTTATGCTGCGTGCCTTACTTCTGCAATGAATGAATTCGACTCTGAAAGGACAGTGGCGACCCCTGCCTTAGTAGGGAATTTTATGGCACCGTGTATTGTTGAACTAATTGCTCCGAGAGCTTGCAGCCCGGGTCGTCCGAGTATTACGTTGTGCGATGAATGAGTACCGACAACCAGAAAGGTTAGTTGAACGGTTCTACTTCTATCATTATCCTTAAACGTGGTCGGAAGGGTAATTTGTCCTATCGGACGAACCACCTCTCCCGAAAAACTTATTTACAGAGTAGACACCTCGATTAATCTCTTTTTGGTTTGGGGGGCTAGCTGTTGAAAACACTGTAAGTACATTATCTCAAAGGCACTTCCTCCGTCTACATATATTCGCTGGACCAAATGTCCTGCGATCACGGCCGATATTGTGTTAGGTCCGTCTCGAGCATCCTCTGGATCGATCGGAGGGAAGTATGTAGGTTGGTGCATCCAAGCTGCCATGTGCTGGTTCGACCGCTTTACCCCACTTGATTCGGTAGACCGAATCATATTCATTCTGGCCTCGGTGTTTGGATTGTCGAATGCGATTGCTGACTTTTTGCCATCTTTTACTTCCTTCACGAGGTGGGAGAGTTTTCCAGATCGTACAGCTTTCTCAATTTCTTGTTTCAGTGCCCAACATTCGTCGGTCGTATGCCCTTTGTCTCGCTGATACTCACAATACTTTTTGGAATGCTTATCTGATGTAGGCCGCTGCTTCGAAGGTGTAGGAAACCGAGTGGTTTCCGTACTAAGGATCTCACTCGGCGACTTAGTTAATTCAGAGAACGTATTGAAACGTACGTTACCGGTTCAGAAGTAGTTTCGATCAGATTTTTGGTACGGCCCGCGACTTCGATTCCAAATGTTGTTTCTATCCTTTGGTGGTGACGCGTTCCGTCTCCATGATGTGGTTCGAGCCTTTGCGTTCTTTGCTGTTGCTTCGTTTGGTTGTCCGCAGGCGCTTTTTCCCGGAACAAAGGCTCGAGCTCGTTATATAAGTACCTCCGTGGTTTTTGGGAGATCTTCATGGAGCTTTTTTACGAGCTGATTATTTCAAACTCCGTGACAGAACCCGGAAACGCAGAGTTAATCAACTGCTCCACATATCTGCATGCTCTCTCGATTAAAACGGTCAATGAAATCTTCTACGGATTCTCCGTCGCGGCGTTTTATGTGATGAACTTCAGTAATGACTTTCTTGCAGCGTCGCTGTTGACATAAATTTTGTAAGAACATACGCCAGAAATCTTCAAAATGATCGATCGATCCTTCCGGTAATCCATCGAACCATACCCTTGCTGACCCTGTGAGAGTCTGAGCGAACATGTGACACCATGCTGGCATGGGCCATTGTTCGACCTTGGCTGCTCCGGCAAAAGCGAACATATGATCGTCCGGGTCAGACGTACCATCGTAAAATTTTAACGTTGGGGGCATCTTCAACTTTGCCGGGAGCGGTGCTTTAGCAATCCTTAACGTGAATTTTGACTAAGAAGTCATGGACGTAGGATGGTATGGCATGATTAACTCCTGATCCTGAGGGTTTAGACCCATAGATCCCTGGTGAAACAGGTCGTAAAGACCGTTATTTACTGGAGCGTTCGTAAGGGTGGAAACTTGTGAAACACATGTTATGGGAGTGGAGATTATAGGACTTACCATAGATCCAGAGGTGAAAGCTCCGTCGGAGATGGGATTAGCCCCTGGATAAGCACTGCTGAACAATTCGTGCGGAGACTCTACAACATTTCCTCCCACTGCTGCTGCTGCTGTAGCTGTCGTAGCAAATCAGCGTTCCGTAGAAAGAAAGCGTTGTCGAAACTAGGCAGCGACGTGGAGACTAGAGCAGTAACTGAGACCGTGGTGACAGAGCTCGCGATTACAGAATTTGCAGGTGGAAGTATTGTTGTCGATCCTGCTGAGACCGCCGAGGTGGCAACTGTCGTGGAAACAACTGTTACAGGTGCAACTCTTCCTTCCCAGATATCATTATAAGACGGGAAAGTAGTTGTGGAGACAGCTGTTGTGGATTCCATAATTTCGAATGAAAAGAATCAATGAAGTGGATTATGTGAATTCGAGGCGATGGCGCCACTGAAGACTCAGAAACCAGTTGGTCCGAGCTGGTAAGAGAAGAGCTTCAGATGACCTTGACTGAACCTGCAAGATCACAAGGAAGAAAACACACAGTTAGCCTCGTCACAGGGAGGGGGCCTCTCTGTGACCAAGCTCGGGCATTAGAATAAGTATTTGCGAGGAGAAATAGGTCAGGGAGAGAGAGAGAGGAGTTTAGAGAGAGAAAGTAGCGATTACCCTAGGTGAGAAGTCTTGGCGGGGTATTTATACTTTTGGGGTATGCTGACGTGGGGAGTTAGTTAGGGTCGGACCAGTCGTTGTCAGGCAGTTAAAGCCGTGGGTCCCAATTAGTTAGAGAAGATTATGTGTCTTTAGTCGTTCCGACTGTGAACGCCAGGTCCGGTTTAACCCTTGGGCTATCGATCCAACCTTACATTTCATTAAGTGTTCGGTCCGGCCAGGACGTATCCTCATCACCGGCCAAACATCCGACATCCAGTTTAACCAGTGCAACCAGCTGGTTTAAACCGGTCTTTAAAACATTGGGTTTAACAAGGAGTAGGTACAAATACAAACCACAATTCGTATACAAATTGCAAGAATTATTTAAAAAGTGTCATGTCATCTCTAACCAATTATATAGAAATGGTAAAATAATAAACTAAATAATATTAGTTATATTGAATTCCCTATAATTATGCTAACAATCAAGCAATTCTTTATTTGGATCCTCATTTTGTTTTCAATGTGCTGATATAATTCTTCATAAAGAAAAGTGTTTATATCATTCACATATGTGTTAAAATCAATTATCTTGATTAATTTTCATGTGCTAATATAATTCAAATGTGTTACTTTTACGTATGTATTGTTTTAGTATGTGCTAATTTAACATTTTTAAGTGTTAGGATCTGTTCTCACGATTTGTAGGATAAATATGGTTTGTACCATAACCATCCCCCAGGTAACAAATACTTGTTTTTCTCTTTTTGAACAAATACTTTTTTTCTTTTTAACTACTATATTAAAATTATTCTATAAAGGCTCCTGAAATTAAAAAGATACAGTGGATCGCAAAATATAACACAATGCCGAAAAATATAACACGATGTCGAAGAAAAAAGACACAATGAGTCACAAAAAATACACAATGGCGCAAATATAGAAAAGATACAATAAAAAATAAAATAACACAATGATGTAAACAAAAAGTCTAAAATCTACAAGCTAAACATCTAAAAACAAAAACCTAAAATCTCACATCGTAGAGTTCGATGAGACGGTTTCAATGTCGCTTGAATGATGTCAATCGGAGTCCGTTTGATACCCTTCTTACGACTTCTTATTTTAGGAGACTTTGTATTTGATCTTCTATACGACTAATATTACTATATCTTTCACTCAGTCTTAAATTACACCAAATTAATTAGGCAAATTAGAAAATAATAATCCCATCTGTCTGAAATTGGCCGATAATAATCCCAAGTCAGTTATTAGCCAATAATAATCCGACCTCGTCCGATTTTTTTGAAAAATAGTCCGCCGTTAAAATAGCTTAACGGAGTTAAGTGTTTTTCCGAATTACAAACCGATGTTTTAGGGCTTTTGATCAGAACGAGGATACAAGTCGATTGATGTAAAACTTACCTCAAAATACTGCCCCCAACCCACGAAAACGGTGCTTCAATTCGGGTGTTTAACTTCCAATTAACAAAATTCAAGCCATTTTGAACACAATTTCGAGGTAAGTTTTACATCAATCGACTCGTATCCTCGTTCTGATCAAAAGCCCTAAAACAACGGTTTGTAATTCGGAAAAACACTTGACTTCGTTAAGCTTATTTTAACGGCAGACTATTTTACAAAAAAATTGGAAGAAGTCGGATTACTATTGTAACGCCCTGCGTTTTCATGCTTTCTACATTTGGAAACCCTTGCTTGAAATCCTATTTTTGTAAACTTTGTACTCTCGTATGTCTTTTTTTCGTTGTAATCGATATATTATCCAAGACTCTTGGCTCATTATTACACAACGAAACTCGATGCTCGTTAATCTAGTCAAAACTCTTAAAATAATGAGATTCGGAAACTTCGTGAAACGAATAGTCGTTTAAAGATTTTTATCCTAATTTAAATTCGTGTATAAATACGGTTATTTAACGATCCTATTTTATTTAATCAATTAAATTAATTAATATTATTATATAAAAAGTTTATCTAGTTAGTCTCGTTAGATATTAAAGATAGTAAACTAACCTAGTTAGTTGGTATTACAAGTTTGTTCCTTCTTTAAAAAAAAACAATATAACTTGGTTAGTTTAAATTATAAAGCTAGTTTCTTTTTTAAAATAACCTAATACAATCAAAATACCTAAAACCTTTGAATATAATTATAGAAGAGTAAGACAACTTGCTGATTTTCTTTTTGGAAATATATTAGAAGGAGAAAGTTCTTTAACAAATAATTGATTGTATTACCCTTACAAATGCTCATATGCTCATTGACTTGCATATGCATCTTCATACGGTCAAGGTGCCACTTTTAGCTTAAAATAGCAAATGTCATAAAGATTAACTGACATTATTTCATATTTTTGTTTGTTTTCTTAAAGCAAATAGGCTTAAAGATTGTGTTATTCACCAGCATAAAAAGATAAAAACTGGAATAAAGCTCTAAGGCCGCTTCATGTATGCAATTGTGAGCGTGGAGAGAATTAGGGAGGAAGAGATTCCTAGGGACACTAACCCATTGGCGATTGTGGCGGATAATAATCCGAGAGTGGCATCCTCAGAGAGAATGCGCTAAACGTTGCAAGATGACGCGAAGCTAGCGTCTTCAGCTGTCTCAATAGCAGCTGCTTCTTCTGTTGCTAAAGTGGCTGCAGCTGCTGCTAAAATCGCATCAGACGTTGCAGAACAAGCAAGATTAATGGGTGACGAAGTTTTTTTTTTATCAAAAAGATTATGTTTAAACACTGTTGGGTTAAAACAGTGTTTTAACCTGAGAAAAAGTGAAACCACTGTTTTGAACTAAAACAGTGTTTTGAAATCACTTTTGGGTTAAAACAGTGTTTGAAACCACTGTTGGGTTAAAACAGTGTTTTGAAACCACTTTTGTCTTCAGACACTGTTTTAACCCAAAAGTGGGTTCAAAACATTGTTTTAACCCAACAGTGGTTTCAAACACTGTTTTAACCCAAAAGTGATTTCAAAACACTATTGGGTTAAAATAATGTTTGAAACCACTGTTGGGTTAAAACAGTGTTTGAAGCCACTGTTCGAGCTGATGCTTTACTAATTATTTAGCTGCCACTTTCATGAATTTCTCTTAATAAAATCTTGACATTTTTATCTTGATTATTATTTTGGTCACTTCCCAACAGAAATCATGTTACATAGCTTAATAATTCTTTGAATTTTGACCACTTTCATGATTTTCTCTTAATTCTTTGAATGTTAAAAAGTGTTTTGTGGAGAAAACAGTGGTTGAAACCACTGTTTGGTTAAAACGGTGGCTTGAAACCACTGTTTGGTTAAAACAGTGGTTTGTGGAGAAAACAGATGTTTGAAACCACTGTTTGGTTAAAACAGTGGTTTGAAAACAATTGCAGCCATGTTAAATGTTATTTATTCATTTGTCAAAACTATTTTTAATTCCTTGATCATATGCTGCAATTGTTTAGTATGAAGGCCGTTGATGATGGGTGTAGATATGAACATTGCTGCAATTTTTATGAAAAGAAAACCTTTGAATATAATTATAGAAGAGTAAGACAACTTGCTGATTTTCTTTTTGGAAATATATTAGAAGGTGAAAGTTCTTTAACAAATAATTGATTGTATTACCCTTACAAATGCTCATATGCTCATTGACTTGCATATGCATCTTCGTACGGTCAAGGTGCCACTTTTAGCTTAAAATAGCTTTGTTGATGTAATCTTTGTGCTAAGTGACTGTAATTCTCATACTAGACAAAGCAATCCTTTGAGTTCCCAAAAAGAAAGCCGACTTTTTTTCTATTCGGTAACCACATTTCAGCTCATTTTCAAATAACTTTTTTTTCTATAAAGTATTTTTACATATTATGATTTTTTCCGGTTTTTTTAGAGGCAATGATGAAAAGTCAAGAAGTCAAAGAATGCATAGATATGTTTCTTTATTGAAACAAATGGCAACAGCGCATCTTTTGGCTACATTTGTGAAAGTATGTGCAGAGATTTAGCCTCTGCATGAGACGGTATGTTCAAAATAGGATGTTACCAGCCAGTCTCTTCTACATGTAAACTTTAAATAACCTTTCTTAATGTTAGATATTTTTTGATTTTGTTTCTTTTTTATTTTCATTTTTTGAACAAGCTACAAATCTGTTATAAAGATTAACTGACATTATTTCATATTTTTGTTTGTTTTTCTAAAGCAAATAGGCTTAAAGATTGTGTTATTCACAAGCATAAAAAGATAAAAACTGGAATAAAGCTCTAAGGGCGCTTCATGTATGCAATTGTGAGCTTGGAGAGAATTAGGGAGGAAGAGATTCCTAGGGACACTAACCCATTGGCGATTGTGGCGGATAATAATCCGAGAGTGGCATCTTCAGAGAGAATGCGCTAAACGTTGCAAGATGACGCGAAGCTAGCGTCTTCAGCTGTCTCAATAGCAGCTGCTTCTTCTGTTGCTAAAGTGGCTGCAGCTGCTGCTAAAATCGCATCAGACGTTGCAGAACAAGCAAGATTAATGGGTGACGAAGTTTTTTTTATCAAAAAGATTATGTTTAAACACTGTTGGGTTAAAACAGTGTTTTAACCCGAGAAAAAGTGAAACCACTGTTTTGAACTAAAACAGTGTTTTGAAATCACTTTTGGGTTAAAACAGTGTTTGAAACCACTGTTGGGTTAAAACAGTGTTGTTAAAACAGTGTTTTGAAACCACTTTTGGCTTCAGACACTGTTTTAACCCAAAAGTGGGTTCAAAACATTGTTTTAACCCAACAGTGGTTTCAAACACTGTTTTAACCCAAAAGTGATTTCAAAACACCGTTGGGTTAAAATAGTGTTTGAAACCACTGTTGGGTTAAAACAGTGTTTGAAGCCACTATTCGAGCTGATGCTTTACTAATTATTTAGCCGCCACTTTCATGAATTTCTCTTAATAAAATCTTGACATTTTTATCTTGATTATTATTTTGGTCACTTCCCAATAGAAATCATGTTACATAGCTTAATAATTCTTTGAATTTTGGCCACTTTCATGATTTTCTCTTAATTCTTTGAATGTTAAAAAGTGTTTTGTGGAGAAAACAGTGGTTGAAACCACTGTTGGGTTAAAACGGTGGCTTGAAACCACTGTTTGGTTAAAACAGTGGTTTGTGGAGAAAACAGATGTTTGAAACCACTGTTTGGTTAAAACAGTGGTTTGAAAACAGGTAGGAATGGAATGTCACACAGCGTTAGAAGTTAATCTTATATTCGAAACATGATGTCTTGATTATTCATTACTTTTTTTTCTTTTTTATAATTTTTAGAGTTTGTTAAAAGCGTGTTGTTAAGTTCAATTCATTAGTTTTGCATTTGAATTTATCGATTTTGTTTTTCATCTTTCAAAATCATTTTCCTTAAATTTATCGATTTTGTTTTTCATACAGGGATATAATCTGCTTTTTAGTATTTGATTTGGCCGATGACCCATGTTCAAGGATGCTTTATCTTTCAGACTATACGAAGATTGCCTCTTGGTTATCATAAGGCTAAATTTTAAATTAATATGGTCTCATTTGTTAATAAGCTTATAATACTAACACATACTTTTTTTAACATTGTTTTATAGGTGTGTTATTATTCATGTTCAATATAACCTCTTTCGTGTTCATGTGAGCAAGAAGAGAGGAAGACACAAAGGATGGGTCAAAACGGTTCAGATGATACAGGTTGACGTAATAAGAAGAAACTCTCTGTTGCGGAAGTGGTTATCTTGAACATGAGTAATAACACACCTGTCTTCTACCTCCATTGCAAGTAAGGTTCTTTGAATCATTTTGGCTCTTTTCTTAAGTCTTTGAGGGAGTTTACACCCTTTTCATTATGTAAGGCAATTCAGTATGTATGTATTTGACACATGAAACGTTGATTGCAGGCATTGCGGTTTTCGACAAAAACTTGCGATAACAAATCTGAGGCGTTTGGTATATTGTGTTTTGATCAAGTGAATGAGACTTTGTTGAGAGTGTGAGGGTTTCTTATAATAACCTCCCTTTTACCCTTTGATCTTCTGATCATTTATGTAACTAAACACAAACAATTTAAATGATGTATTATAATCTATTTTTTAATATTTGATTTCGATCATTATGAAAGGTGGCCCTGGCAGGAGAGAACGCGTTACCAAGATACGACGATTATGCACACGAGCAGAGTGTTTTTACAAGTAAAATCGGCTAAGATTGCTTTGATTGTGCTGGAATTATTTAAAACATAAAAACTGAATTTGAAAAGGTTGAAAATCATCCGGTTAATTAATAAGTTGATTCCTACGCCAAAGGTTTGTCTTTCACATTTAGTAACTTCTTGAGCTTTTTGGTTAAATCTGGGATTTTTGGTTTATGTAGAGAATGCTAGAGTGGTGATTTTTGGTGCAACTAATCGTCCTTCAGAGCTTGAAAAAGCAATATTTAGTCGACTTCCACAACCATTTGAGATAGATTACCTAACCGGAAAGAAAGCGTTAGCATTTTTAAGGTGATTAAAAGTCAAGAGATTAGAGGAAGGCATTGATCTTAACTGTACAGCTGCATTATGTGAAGGTTATACTCTAAGGTCTTCTAGAGCTTTACAATCAAGCTGTTTATCTTCCCATCCGGGATTTATTAGATGATGAGAAGAAGGAGAAGACATGGTTCAGAAGACCTTGTGAAAGCAAGATCAATGCAGAGTCAATTTTTATAATCAATTTTCAATTAAACTGTCTTTAACATACTGTTTTATAAAGATATGTAGCTAAACACAAACAATTTAAATGATATATTATAATCTGTTTTTTAGTATTTGATTTCGATCATTACTAAACCTACCCGTGTGGTTACACGGGTCCTACACCTAGTAACCTAATATAAGTTATGTAACTTCAGGGACTGTTGTGTCATTTGCTAAAAGTATGAGGCTAGCAAAGAAAGAATAAGAAAAGAAAATAAATACTCAAAAATGAAGACCATGGGACTCGAACCCGGGTCAACACCTTCACACACACGCGCACAAACCACTGCGCTGCAGCTTTTTTAATGAACAAAACCCAGCCTTATCTAATTTAAGCATTCATTTAGCTGACTCTTGACAGCACCAGCGCGACCAGACGCAAAAAAAGGCGTTGTTTGGTGTTTAATTCGAATTTTAAACATGTTTTGGGCATTTAATACTCACCTAAACTTAACCTAATCCTTCCCTATAAATACCAAACCATTCCCAAGCTCTTTTCACTTTACAAATACCTCAAAATCACTCTAAAACACCCTCAATCAGCTGCAAATTCGGAGTCTTGGACAGATTCAACACAAGTTCTTCAAACAAGCATAACTTCTTCATTTCTTGTCCGTTTTCATCGATTCTTCTTCCTACTTGTTTGGATTGACCTAAGGAACAATTCCACAGGTCTTCTATGGAAAACCAAGGTCTGGAATGTCCCCAAATAGGCTCCAAAGTGGACTGAAGTTTATCTTTGTGTAACTTGAGTTTATCTCATCTCAAACCTATGTCCTTATCCTTATAACCACTTCTATGGTTAGTTAGGCTTAAAAAAAGGTTGAGACATACAACATCAGAGGTTAATCCTCATATACTTTATGTTTTGTCTAGGTTTTTTAACCCACAAGTGGTGTTCAAGCTTCTAGCTTAAGAAGGTGTGATTGTGGACTAACTTGGGTTGTCCAACATAAAATCCCCACATCCCTTGATGATTTCTCATAGTGTAGTTGTTTATTATTCTTGTATTGATATTAGTTCATGACCCTCCTTGTATTTTTTTACATCAAGAGTAGTGGTGAACCATAAGAGGTACCTAAATGGAAGCTTGTTCTTCCTACCTCCTACATGACTTCCATGATACTAGAGGTGCCTAAATGAAGAATAATCTTCTACCTCATGCTTGATTAATGGACTAAATAATACCTATAATACTTATACCTATACATACTATTCGAACTCTTGATGGTGGACTTGTGTTCATTTGTCAAGATATTAGAATAACATCATCTAAGGCATAAGACTTGATACGATTCTAATGAGTATATTACTCATGAAAACATTAACCCTTGAGGTTTAATAGTGTCAAGAACAAGTACTTAGTGTTAAAAGATGATTACTTTCGAATACATATATTCTTGTGTTTTAACTTCCTAAATCCTTAAACAAACACATTCAACCTTCTAACCTCATCAACTTCGTCACATTGGATAATCGGAAAGCATATGCAAATTTGTGAGTATACTCGCAACCCCCTTTTTATGTTTACCACTTTTGGGGTGTAACATGTTTAATTATAAAAACCACACTTAAACTTATTCTTTATGCAATGCACGAAAAGCAATCCTTATACATGAATACTATATTGTTATACTTGATGCTTATACGTGGACCATACTTATGTGATATGTTTTAGTCATTAGCTTTCACGAGCCTCCATTTGACATGTATAGCGCTATAGGAGTAACGCACCGCCCGTAGACTAGTGGTCATGTTGAATTATATCATTGTTGCGTAAACAGAGGATTGGCTAGAAATATTGCATGGCATGTTAGGTTGATCTTGTATAAACTAAGTTGCCATGTGGATTCGTTTTTTTTTTAACTTTTATACTTACACTTATTTATAAACTTGTATACTCGCCTTTGCTTTTGCATTGAATGGTATTTTACACATGTTACAGGTTGAGGATTGATGATGTGATGAAAATGGACTAGTAAAGAGGCATAGATACTCACTTAGACGTTTAGGTTTAAAGTGTTGTATCAATTTTGGTTGTGTTGTGTTGAACAATGTTGTATTTGGATTTCTTGTAATGTTTGACAATTTATTTATGAAATGAAATCGGTTGAATTAAATATTGTCACAAATAGTGTTATGAAGTCTCTTACAATCTTGAACAAGTCCCACTTCGATGATTCCGCCATTGGTTGGGGTGTGACAGATTGGTATCAGAGCCATAACTATAGGGGATTAGGAAAATTGCCATGCTTTTGACCTAGTCTATAGTTAAGTACCAAAATCGACTATACTTGCTTCACATGCTACTTTTATGAAACATTTTTACGTGTTATTCTTGAAATGTCTCTTACGTGTTATTTTCTTGAAATGCTTTATGTTCTCATACTTGTTATTGTTATTTCGATCATACGTCTTTTACTCGATTATACTAAACCCAAAAACACTCGCATTTCACAAACGAGACGACTTCACCAAAATAGGCGTGAAACCCACAATTTGGTGAACGACTCTCAATCCATCTCTTCTTTTACACGAAATTCGCCACCCAGTTAGGAGTGAAATCCTCACCTTGATGGAGAATTTCCATTCAAACTCTAGTGGACCCTCGTCAAAGTGTTGAAATTTAATTTTGACCCTACGAGTACCAACCACACTTAGGGCACGAAATCATCAAGTTAGGGGTGAAACCCGCACCTTGTCGACTAGTTCCGCTCCTCGATTTTCATAAATCCCGCCAGGTCTCGAAATTTCAATTGATTTGGGACTTGTAGTAACCGGAAGGGTAAATACCGTTAACCGACTTATCGGCAAAAGTATTCCACCTATTAGGCCAAAGCATGCTCCTCAAATTCGAAAGACTTTTCGACCACTTTGGTTAGTCAAAGTTCCGTTTTGGAACCATCCAAATTTTAATCAAACATGTGTTTCTATTATTTATCTTATACGATGCCATTTTTTTCAAATTTAAATTTACTTCCGATATTCTCTTTTCACACACACAACATATTGGATCTTTTCCATACATTTATACATATGCTTGATTTCATATAATTTAAATTCATATTCCTTGTAACGACAAGTGGAGACATATCATCGAGATAGGAGTGATTTCCTTACCTTGACGATTAACTCCACTCCCATTTTCTTAAAATGACCTCATCAACGAGTTAGGGGTGATTCCCTTACCTAGGTGATCGTTACCAAAACGTCTCTTCAAAATATCTTATTATGCAAACTCGATCGTATTTTATACCTAAATTGTTTATCATTATTCAAAATACCTACTTATACCGATTTCAAAATACATTGTTTTATCAAGCGTACTTTCTATACTACAATCTATTTTCACTCAACTCATATACACGAGATTCTTAATCATGTCTTAAAACGTTTTATTACCCGAATTTCAAAACCTTACGGAATGCTACCTATCAATTTAATCAGTCCAATGAACCTCTGGCCCATGAACTTCATATTCAACTTAATCACTAAAACACGCACACGTTATATCATCATGCTAGAGACTTCCATTCTTAATCGAAATCAAACCAAATACTCTAAGTGTGGTTGGTACTCTTTTCATTACTTATAAGATCTTATAGATGTTATATGATCGTTTACCAAATACTCTTTTCAACATCAACAAATCATTTGTTAAAACTTTTAAAGTCCTTTTGCTAAATTTCCTTTCTAAGAATCCTCGTTTTCACAAGAACCTCCTAAATTCATAATTTCTCGTTTGATGAAACGAACTTACTTTTTATCGAAAACCTTTTCCTACACTAATTTACAAAACACGTGGGCAAGAAGACTTCATGGGGACCGACCATCTTCAGATTACGTAAACTCTTTTAAAACAAAAGTAGCATTCCCATTCATTACAAAATACATTATGCTTAACCAATGAGTACTTTATATCCTCTTACATATGCAAACTATATCCTACCTTCCAAATCAAACTCGATCTATTTGGATTAAAAAAAACAACGTTTCATTTAAACCACTATACATGCATATCATCATACACGTTTTAGTCGTTTCATCGCGACAATTTCATTTTTATCATTCGTATTTACATGCTCAATCTTTTGAGCACTTTTACATGCTTAAATTTGTATGTTTCAATTAATACTATATACGCAATCATTAGTATTCGCACTCACACTCATATTCATAACAATACATTTTATGCTTATACTTGTAATCGTATTCATACTTATACTCATAGGTTTCATGCCTTTACTTATATTCATACGTTTCATGCTTATACGTATACTCATACTACTCATACGTTTATGTCTACACGTACATTCACATGCGTATTCATACTTGCACTTATACTCATGCTTATACTTTCATTCATATTCATGATTCATACATCGTACCCGTACGCGAGCGGAATTCGAGGAATTCGCTTACGTGGGTCTTATATATACTTAAGCATGGACTTGCCTATATATTACATTCTTATACGTACCCAATCTTATTTTCAAATTTATGTATACCCTGATTCATACACACCAAGTACAAGCAATGCGGATCATGCGACGATCAATATAATCGCGGGTGCACACGGGATTATAGTGATAGGCGTATGAGAACCATAGAGTGTACTACTGTGTATGGTAAAACACAGAACGTAACATGACACCGAATACGAAACAGACGTAATGTAGTCAAAACATGGTGGATACGCCGCTGGTACTTCCTATATATAAGTGTTTTCACCATGTTACCAAACTTTCGTAAAACGTGCCATGAGAAATTCAGTGTTTTGCAGACCTTTGGACCTAATACAAACTTTAGACAACTCACAAACGCATTACATCCGATTATCCACGACGAGACCTCATTCTTAACACTTCACCTTCGTCTATCCAATACTTATGTCATTCTTATACTTGCATTCATTAAGAGTCTATCGTTCACTTCCATACTCCTATTATCCTCCATTATTCTTTTCTTCTATACGAACCTTGTTCACAATCAAGTCTGTTTAAACGTTCAAACCCTAACTTATTTCCTTACCTTAAAACTATCTTCCTATTCTTTATCCTTGTACTAACATACTTAATAGACCATTATCACTTTATTTAAAGTACCAAACCGTCTCGTCCCTCTCAATAAAGCAATTTTTTTTTACAAATACGCGATTTAGTACTATTCTTAAACTTTTCATACAAACTACCTCACTATTCATCAAATACAAACCGTCTTGTACAAAGATCTTTCTTCTTAAAACGACACATTTTATATATACCTCTTCAGTTTGATTCAAAACTGTTTAAACTCACGCACGTACGCGCTTTATACCTCGATTCTCTTAGCCAAAACGCTCTTTTCTCCAAGTACTTCCTCTTGAATAAATTTCGGGATGAAATTTCCTAAAGGAGGGGAGACTGTAACGCCCTGCGTTTTCATGCTTTCTACATTTGGAAACCCTTGCTTGAAATCCTATTTTTGGAAACTTTGTACTCTCATATGTCGTTTTTTTCATTGTAATCAATATATTATCCAAGATTCTTGGCTCGTTATTACACAACGAAACTCGATGCTCGTTAATCTAGTCAAAACTCTTAAAATAATGAGATTCGGAAACTTCGAGAAACGAATAGTCGTTTAAAGATTTTTATCCTAATTTAAATTTGTGCATAAATACGGTTATTTAACGATCCTATTTTATTTAATCAATTAAATTAATTAATATTATTATATAAAAAGTTTATCTAGTTAGTCTCGTTAGATATTAAAGTTAGTAAACTAACCTAGTTAGTTGGTATTACAAGTTTGTTTCTTCTTTATAAAAAAACAATATAACTTGGTTAGTTTAAATTATAAAGCTAGTTTCCTTTTTTAAAATAACCTAATATAAGTTATGTAACTTCAGGGACTGTTGTGTCATTTGCTGAAAGTATGAGGCTAGTAAAGAAAGAATAAGAAAAGAAAATAAATACTCAAAAATGAAGACCACGGGACTCAAACCCGGGTCAACACCTTCACACACACGCGCACAAACCACTGCGCTGCAGCTTTTTTATTGAACAAAACCCGGCCTTATTTAATTTAAGCATTCATTTAGCTGAATCTTGACAGCACCAGCGCGACCAGACGCAAAAAAGGCGGTGTTTGGTGTTTACTTCGAATTTTAAACATGTTTTGGGCATTTAATACTCACCTAATCCTTCCCTATAAATACCAAACCATTCCCAAGCTCTTTTCACTTTACAAACACCTCAAAATCACTCTAAAACACCCTCAATCAGCTGCAAATTCGGAGTCTTGGACAAATTCAACACAAGTTCTTCAAACAAGCATAACTTCTTCATTTCTTGTCCGTTTTCGTCGATTCTTCTTCCTACTTATTTAAATTGACCTAAGGAACAATTCCACAGGTCTTTTATGGAAAACCAAGGTCTGGAATGTCCCCAAATAGGCTCCAAAGTGGACTGAAGTTTATGTTTTTGCTTAAACTTTGTGAATCTTTGTGTAACTTGAGTTTATCTCATCTCAAACCTATGTCCTTATGCTTATAACCACTTCTATGGTTAGTTAGGCTTAAAAAAAAGGTTGAGACATACAACATCAGATGTTAATCCTCATATACTTTATGTTTTGTCTAGGGTTTTTAACCCACAAGTGGTGTTCAAGCTTCTAGCTTAAGAAGGTGTGATTGTGGACTAACTTGGGTTGTCCAACATAAAATCCCCACATCCCTTGATGATTTCTCATAGTGTAGTTGTTTCTTATTCTTGTATTGATATTAGTTCATGACCCTCCTTGTATGTTTTTACATCAAGTGTAGTGGTGAACCATAAGAGGTACCTAAATGGAAGCTTGTTCTTCCTACCTCCTACATGACTTCCATGATACTAGAGGTGCCTAAATGAAGAATAATCTTCTACCTCATGCTTGATTAATGGACTAAATAATACCTATAATACTTATACATATACATACTATTTGAACTCTTGATGGTGGACTTGTGTTCATTTGTCAAGATATTAGAATAACATCATCTAAGGCATAAGAGTTGATACGATTCTAATGAGTATATTACTCATGAAAACATTAACCCTTGAGGTTTAATAGTGTCAAGAACAAGTACTTAGTGTTAAAAGATGATTACTTTTGAATACATATATTCTTGTGTTTTAACTTCCTAAATCCCTAAACAAACACATTCAACCTTCTAACCTCATCAACTTCGTCACATTGGATAATCGGAAAGCATATGCAAATTTGTGAGTATACTCGTAACCCCCTTTTTATGTTTACCACTTTTGGGGTGTAACATGTTTAATTATAAAAACCACACTTAAACTTATTCTTTATGCAATGCGCGAAACATAATCCTTATACATGAATACTATATTGTTATACTTGATGCTTATACGTGGACCATACTAATGTGATATGTTTTAGTCATTAGCTTTTACGAGCCTCCATTTGACATGTATAGCGCTATAGGAGTAACGCACCGCCCGTAGACTAGTGGTCATGTTGAATTATATCATTGTTGCGTAAACAGAGGATTGGCTAGAAATATTGCATGCCATGTTAGGTTGATCTTGTATAAAGTAAGTTGCCATGTGGATTCGTTTTTTTTAACTTTTATACTTATACTTATTCATAAACTTGTATACTCGCCTTTGCTTTTGCATTGAATTGTATTTTACACATGTTACAGGTTGAGGATTGATGATGCGATGAAAATGGACTAGTAAAGAGGCCTAGATACTCACTTGTAACACCCTAAAATCCGAATGTTAATATTTGCCGTGTGTTCCTATATGACACGTCATGAAGTAAATAACTAGGCTATTTAAACTAGTTAAGGGTATTGTCAAAAGTATTAAATGACGAAAGTTGTGCCAATTATGTTTTAGTGGTATACACGAGGGACTAAAGTGGGGTAAATGGAAGTTGAATTATCAACTTAAAAGAAAATATCAACACACACTACACACACTTCGTATGTGTGTGTTCTAGATCGTTCCAGAGCTCCCCAAGGGAGCCAAACCCTAACTCAACAATATTCATCAAATTGGAGGGTGAATCGAAGCTCAAATTTACAACCGAACGTGAATTAGTGATCACCTTCACTCGGGGATCGTAAGGTATGTATTAAATCTAGGATTGGTGATCATGTGTAAAGTGGGTTATGTTCTAATCCATGAATTTAAGTGAAATTGAGCATGAGTAGGTGCTAGAATCATCATATAGAACAAAGGTTATGTATGGTTTGTGTTAATTTGATGTTTAGAGGTGAAACCCATTAGTTACGGTGATGATGATGCCTTGAATCACCACCTATGTCCAATTCTTGTTGAAAGATTGATGTATTTTGTGGGTATGATGAATTGTTGTTAGAAGAATTGAAAGAAATATGATGATAAAATGTTTGAATGTTTATGTGTGAATGATATATGTTAATTAGTAGGAGGATTTGATGAATTATGTATGAAATTAGGAGATTGTGCATGAATTAGTTGTACCTTATGTTTAGAAGTTTGTACACACACCAAGGGTATGATGAAATTAGAGATAATTGAGCTTAGATCATTAGTAAGTGATTACCAATGTAGTTATGAAGTGGGTTTTGTATAATATGATGATATGTTATTGTTAATGATGTTTGAAATCACATACATGTGTATATGTTTAAAGGATTTCGGCTAGGATTTGATAGATTATTATGTTTTGAGTTTGAATGATAGTTTCTGAAACAAGATCCGTGTGATGAATGATGAACAAGCTAACTATCTTAAGAATAATATATGATAGTTGATGCTTGATAAGCGACATGGAAGCTTGGCAAAGAAGCGGGTCAAACGGGACTTATGTACACGGGAAGCATACTTGGATGAGAGGTAAGTTAAGCTTACACCCTCCTTATATAATACCTATTCAATGTGTAAATTATGAATATGACAAGTTTATATATAAGGTACGATGTTCCGATAAGTATTGATACGGGTCGGAACATGGGTCTATGGCAAGAACTGTGCTTGATGGTTAAAATGGGGTAAAGGGGTATCATGGTAATTTTGATTACGAGTTAACGAAAGGATTTGCATTGCTATTAATTAGCAACTTAGTTAATGAAGTATTTAAACGGGTCATAGCTTTGACCCGAGCCATGTATGTGTGATTAGAGTCATAGTTAAATCGTGGGATTTGGTTAAATATGTGTTGAAGTCCTTCGTCGTAAATGATGGGGCTAAAGTTGACTAAAATGCCCTTGGTGGGTATATCGGGAAAACGACCTTTAAAAGATGTTTAGAAACAAGTTAAATGATCAAGTGAATAATTAGGATAAGTATGGAAGCGAAAAGTATGTTTTTGAGAATCAAATGCATTGAAATACGCAAATGCCCTTAACGGGTCAAAGTAAGCTTTTGAGCGAAAATGAGTTTAGAGAATGCAAGACATCCGAGAATTTAATCTTTTATGATAGACGTCATTGATATCATTAGGTTTATAAGAATTTATGGTCAAACAAACAAGTTATGTGGAATAAATGCATGAACGGGTCAAAATATGGTAAAAGGGTAATAAGCCGAAGGCTTAAAAGTCATAAATTTTGGTAGTCCAAATATTATATTTTTACTCCATGTGTTGGAGAATTTAATTACGGACGCGTAGGAAAAAGAATCGGGTAAAACGGATCAAAAACGAGAAAGTTATGCTCGTTTCCGTAAAACTGAGTTATGCTGGGAATATGCAGCAACAACTGCGAACTTTCTGATCATATTAGGTGGTGGCGTAGCGCGACGGGGAAGGCCCCAGGCCGTGGCGCTACGCCACGGACTCCAAATTTTAGAAAAATTTGTATTTTATTAATTTATGCAATGCGAACCCGTCTGGACCGTTTTTAAACGCGTATAAACTAAGAACGACTAATTTATTCCTTGTTTTAGGAAGTGTAGATACATATGAAGGTATGTATGTATGCATGTATGAATATAAGTTGTATGTATGAATGAAAGTATGTTTAGATGTATGCAAGTAGGTATATATATGAGTGTATGCACGTATGTAGGCATACGTGAAGATGTGAATGTATGTATGAATGTATGTGTGTAGGTGTGTATGTAGGTAGTATGTGTACGCAAGTGAGTATGTACGAATGTATGCATGTATGTAGGTTTGTGTGAAGGCATATAATAGGTATGTATATATGTAGGCATGTATGTATGTAGGTATGCACGTACGTAGGCACGTACGTATGTATGCATGTACGTATGTATGTAATTGGTTATGTGTGAACGTATGAATATGTATAAGTATCTATGAAAGTAGGTACGCATGTATCCAATGAAATTGAGGACTAACGATATTAATAGTGTGCCTAGTAAATGAAGTGTAACGCAGGAATAGCAAAGAAGTCTCACCGCGGATTGTATGATCAGATGGAAAGCTGGGATGTAAAGAGTTAACAGAACGAAAAGTAAACGTGAATAAATCTTGTATGTTTATAATGCGTACTAATGTTATGAATTTTATGTGGTGAGCGCAGGTAGTGCGAGTTACAAGGATCATCAAGGAATAGAGATCGAGGACCGAGTCACAAGACAGATTGTACGGGAAAGTTGGTGTATGTAATATAGAAAACCCATGTTATGTTTTTTAATTGTAAATGAGTCGATTTACGACTTCATGTGAAAAAAGTTGTGTTAAAATGAAGTTTTAAGTAAGTCAAGGTACTTATAATGAAAAGAAATTTTATGACACGAATTTCCGCTGCGACTTTTGCCTAGTACGTATTAGGGTCTTACAAGTTGGTATCAGAGCCCTGGTTTGAGCGAATCAAGTACGAGAAGATAAATACTTGAACTCAAACCTGTGTGCTCTTGTGATAAGGAACCCGTACAATCCATGACTCGATCAAGATCTAATGGTAGAAATGGAATGAAAGCATGTATCTATACATTCATATGAAGAAGCTAACGGTTTGCTATGTGCAATGTAAGCTTAAAAGTTTGGAGAGGATGATCCGTGAATGCAGTCTAAGATGGATGCTAAGGCAGGCAAGGATGCGAATGGACAGACGGACCCCAGGTACACAATGTTAATATGTATGGTACCGGTGTTAAAAGAAAAAGGAAGAAATTCCCTTGGGAAAGAAATTATTAAATGAAAGACAATGATATGGTTTTGGTGAAGGTTTAGAGATGTGCACAAAACTGAAACCCATCTCTCGGACATAAGGCGATGGTTACATGAAGGCACGAAACTAGTATGTGGATTGCGCACCTGGCCAGTACGCAAGAAGCATATGACGTTCGTGAGACCGTGGTAATTATCGCAGGTATGTCCGGTAGAGCTGGGTAGCAGGTGGACGTGCGGGGGAAACGGGTTGTAAGACTCTCGGGAAATTGAGAGTACTACGTAAGAATGAAAAGTATGATTGATAGGAATGAAGAATTTTGAATCCGTAAGAAAGTACGGATCAACAATATATGAATGAAATGTTTGAATCCGCGAGACGGATTCAAAGAATGAAAGATGTGAATGCAATGTTTGAATCCACGAGACGGATTCAAGGGATGAAAGGCATGAATGAAATGTTTGAATCCGTAAAACGGATTCAAAAAAATGGAATGTAGAAATGATATGTCTGAATCCGCGAGACGGATTCAACGCATGTAAAGAATGAATGATGTAAATGATATGTTTGAATCTGTGAGGTGGATTCAAAGCATAGAAGGAAGAAAATGTGTGAATGGTATGTTTGGAACCGCTAGACGAATTCAAAACATAGAAGTAATGAAAGGTATGGATGTTACGTTTGAATCCGCGGGACAAATTTAATATTTATAAAAAGGATGAAATTAGTCCACGTTAGAATGTGTCGATAGTTTGACCATGGTTATGTCAAACGAGTCATATGAGTGAATGTAAAGTAAATGAACAAAAGAATGATCATAATGGGCACGCAAACCTAAGTTTTAAAAACGAAAGAATGAAGTTTTGAACCAGTTATGTGTTAGATGTGTTAGTAATCAACTCTTAGGAGTCATAATGAATGACGGGCTACGACCCGGATAATGGTTTAAGTATGAACGAGAAGGGTAAGTTTTAACAAAAATACCGAAATGATGTAATGAATGTCTTTGCAAGCAAGCATGAAAAGTAAAAGAAGTACGAATGTGTACCTCAATACATTTATGATAAGTAAGAAATGTCGGTTTGACCTTGAAAAGTCAAACTGCAAAGGTCGACAAAATAAGTAACTAGAATAAAAGAATTGCATGTAGGGAATGAAATGTGGAATGTGCTATAGCATGTACGTAGGAAATTGTAAAAGAATTATAGGTGAGTAATCACCTAGCATAATGAATGTTTGAATGAAAAGTGCTAATCGCTGGTTTTGTAGATGTTAATGATAGAACTCTCAATGTGATGAAACCAATCGAATTGGTGAACGAATGTGCACGAGTGAAAGCTCAGTACAAGGTTGAATGAAAGCTGGCCTGGTACGGTCAGTACGCGCGAAGGAGCGGATCGATCTAGTTTACGGATCACAGAAGCACAAAATGAAATCAAAGTAAGTATAATGTTTTAACTCATACCAGATAGATATGGATTTGTAAATTGAAAGCGACCTACGAGATAAATGATGGAATAGGTATGGTAGGGTGTGGAAATATTTGACTTTTAATAGTTGACGTAAGAAGAGAACTATGTCATTAAGAACTAGATCTTAAAAGTTTTGAGCGAAAATGCCGGGTCTTGGTTGAACTCTCGTATGAAGAACCTGCATGATACGCTTGCTTAGGCAACTTAAGTAATGCATGAATTGAGAAGAATAGTAATGTAGAATGAATGAGGTGAGTTGAAGGTAACGTAAGGGTACGTATAGTACAAATGACTATAGGAAACGTAGAATGATGTTAACTTTAGAGTTAAGCGTGTATATGTAACTATGAAATAGTAGTTTTGTTGTGATAACAAAACAAGAACTAAACATTATATGACATATGTATAAAATATAATCTAAGAGATGGGATGAAGGTATTAGATCTGTTATAACGGATCATACGAATGTAAGTACGATAATAAGTGTGAAGAAGTATGTATATTGACCCACTACAAACGGGCCAAGGGAATAAGAATGTATGTAAGGGTAAAGTATAAAAAAAATGGACTTATTAGGAAGAAATCAATTATATGAAAAACTTATGAATTGCGAATGGATAGCTACCTATTATGATAAGGTACCAGTGAAAGTTAAACATATATGTGCATGTATAAATAAACAAAAAAGGAATGTTAGTAGTGGGATGATTATAATGGTTTCAAGTAAACAAAAAAATATATAATGCATATGATATACGAGTATTAGAATGATGAATGAACCATTAGCTATGAAGGCTGTTAGGAATTAGCGCTATTAGTGAAAGCGACACTAATAAGAACTCCGGAACGGGTTCTTGAACATAGAAGATTGTCATTAGGATGGGCTAGCGGTCGGGTGGATGGACTGGAAGAAAAGATAATGTGTGTTAAATGAAAGTGAGAAAGGTTTCGGGGACGAAACCTCGTTTAAGGGTGGTAGACTTGTAACACCCCAAAATCCGAATGTTAATATTTGCCGTGTGTTCCTATATGACACGTCATGAAATAAATAACTAGGCTATTTAAACTAGTTAAGGGTATGGTCAAAAGTATTAAATGACGAAAGTTGTGCCAATTATGTTTTAGTGGTATACACGAGGGACTAAAGTGGGGTAAATGGAAGTTGAATTATCAACTTAAAAGAAAATATCAACACACACTTCATGTGTGTGTGTTCTGGATCGTTCCAGAGCTCCCCAAGGGAGCCAAACCCTAACTCAACAATATTCATCAAATTGGAGGGTGCATCAAAGCTCAAATTCACAACCGAACGTGAATTAGTGATCACCTTCACTAGGGGATCGTAAGGTATGTCTTAAATCTAGGATTGGTGATCATGTGTAAAGTGGGTTATGTTCTAATCCATGAATTTAAGTGAAATTGAGCATGAGTAGGTGCTAGAATCATCATATAGAACAAAGGTTATGTATGGTTTGTGTTAATTTGATGTTTAGAGGTGGAACCCATTAGTTATGGTGATGATGATGCCTTGAATCACCACCTATGTCCAATTCTTGTTGAAAGATTGATGTATTTTGTGGGTATGATGAATTGTTGTTAGAAGAATTGAAAGAAATATGATGATAAAATGTTTGAATGTTTATGTGTGAATGATATATGTTAATTAGTAGGAGGATTTGATGAATTATGTATGAAATTAGGAGATTATGCATGAATTAGTTGTACCTTATGTTTAGAAGTTTGTACACACACCAAGGGTATGATGAAATTAGAGATAATTGAGCTTAGATCATTAGTAAGTGATTACCAATGTAGTTATGAAGTGGGTTTTGTATAATATGATGATATGTTATTGTTAATGATGTTTGAAATCACATACATGTGTATATGTTTAAAGGATTTCGGCTAGGATTTGATAGATTAGTATGTTTTGAGTTTGAATGATAATTTATGAAACAAGATCCGTGTGATGAATGCTGAACAAGCTAACTATATTAAGAATGATATATGATAGTTGATGCTTGATAAGCGATATGGAAGCTTGGCAAAGAAGCGGGTCAAACGGGACTTATGTACACGGGAAGCATACTTGGATGAGAGGTAAGTTAAGCTTACTCCCTCCTTATATAATACATATTCAATGTGTAAATTATGAATATGACAAGTTTATATATAAGGTACGATGTTCCGATAAGTATTGATACGGGTCGGAACATGGGTCTATGGCAAGAACTGTGCTTGATGGTTAAAATGGGGTAAAGGGGTATCATGGTAATTTTGATTACGAGTTAACGAAAGGATTTGCATTGCTATTAATTAGCAACTTAGTTAATGAAGTATTTAAACGGGTCATAGCTTTGACCCGAGCCATGTATGTGTGATTAGAGTCATAGTTAAATCGTGGGATTTGGTTAAATATGTGTTGAAGTCCTTCGTCGTAAATGATGGGGCTAAAGTTAACTAAAATGCCCTTGGTGGGTATATCGGGCAAACGACCTTTAAAAGATGTTTAGAAACAAGTTAAATGATCAAGTGAATAATTAGGATAAGTATGGAAGCGAAAAGTATGTTTTTGAGAATCAAATGCATTGAAATACGCAAATGCCCTTAATGGGTCAAAGTAAGCTTTTGAGCAAAAATGAGTTTAGAGAATGCAAGACATCCGAGAATTTAATCTTTTATGATAGACGTCATTGATATCATTAGGTTTATAAGAAGTTATGGTCAAACAAACAAGTTATGTGGAATAAATGCATGAACGGGTCAAAATATGGTAAAAGGGTAATAAGCCGAAGGCTTAAAAGTCATAAGTTTTGGTAGTCCAAATATTAGATTTTTACTCCATGTGATGGAGAATTTAATTACTGACGCGTAGGAAAAAGAATCGGGTAAAACGGATCAAAAACGAGAAAGTTATGCTCGTTTCCGTAAAACTGAGTTATGCTGGGAATATGCAACAACTGCGAACTTTCTGATCATATTAGGTGGTGGCGTAGCGCGATGGGGAAGGCCCCAGGCCGTGGCGCTACGCCACGGACTCCAGATTTTAGAAAAATATATATTTTATTAATATATGCAATGCGAACCCGTCTGGACCGTTTTTAAACGCGTATAAACTAAGAACGACTAGTTTATTCCTTGTTTTAGGAAGTGTAGATACATATGAAGGTATGTATGTATGCATGTATGAATATAAGTTGTATGTATGAATGAAAGTATGTTTGGATGTATGCAAGTAGGTATATATATGAGTGTATGCACGTATGTAGGCATACGTGAAGATATGAATGTATGTATGAATGTATGTGTGTAGGTGTGTATGTAGGTAGTATGTGTACGCAAGTGAGTATGTACGAATGTATGCACGTATGTAGGTTTGTGTGAAGGCATATAATAGGTATGTATGTAGGCATGTATGTATGTATGTAGGTATGCACGTACGTAGGCACGTACGTATGTATGCATGTACGTATGTATGTAATTGGTTATGTGTGAACGTATGAATATGTATAAGTATGTATGAAAGTAGGTACGCATGTATCCAATGAAATTGAGGACTAACGATATTAATAGTGTGCCTAGTAAATGAAGTGTAACGCAGGAATAACAAAGAAGTCTCACCGCGGATTGTATGATCAGATGGAAAGCTGGGATGTAAAGAGTTAACGGAACGAAAAGTAAACGTGTATAAATCTTGTATGTTTATAATGCATACTAATGTTATGAATTTTATGTGGTGAGCGCAGGTAGTGCGAGTTACAAGGATCATCAAGGAATAGAGATCGAGGACTGAGTCACAAGACAGATTGTACGGGAAAGTTGGTGTATGTAATATAGAAAACCCATGTTATGTTTTTTAATTGTAAATGAGTCGATTTATGACTTCATGTGAAAAAGTTGTGTTAAAATGAAGTTTTAAGTAAGTCAAGGTACTTATAATGAAAAGAAATTTTATGACACGAATTTCCGCTGCGACTTTTGTCTTGTACGTATTAGGGTCTTACATCACTTAGACGTTTAGGTTTAAAGTGTTGTATCAATTTTGGTTATGTTATGTTGAACAATGTTGTATTTGGATTTCTTGTAATGTTTGACAATTTATTTATGAAATGAAATCGGTTGAATTAAATATTGTCACAAATAGTGTTATGAAGTCTCTTACAATCTTGAACAAGTCCCACTCCGATGATTCCGCCATTGGTTGGGGTGTGACAACTATTGGCTAATAACTGACTTGAGATTATTATCAGCCAATTTCAGAAAGATGGGATTATTATTTTCCAATTTGCCAATTAATTATATAACTAATTCTTTGTTGTCTAGGATTGATCTTAAGATTTATGATCTAAGAGGTTTACACCTCAACCACCTGGTTGTTTTATTGGTTTGCACCTCAAATGCAAGGTGGCATAGAAGAAATCGTAAGTTCCGGGTTGTGTATGCATGCACAAGGATCGAGGATGAGACAAAGACCAATAAATAAAGATCCAAAGTAGAGAACACTGTCATGCGTAGTCTACGATAACATCATGGTAAAAGGCTAGTGTTGCACTAGCATACTACAAAGGATTATTGTTGTAGATATTTTTTTAGCATGGCTTGGACTACGCTAGGCACTCGGGTAGGAATGTCGATCCATTTAATCCATTTGTTGACAAATATTTAAGGGATCTTCAAGGGCTTGGGAAAAAAAAACCTTTTCTAGGAGGCTATAAGACAAGGAAAGACAAAATAATTGCAAGTGACAAACAATCTTTCATCAATCCAATCCACAATTGCTACCTGAGTTCGTCAACCATGAGCATGGCGGCTAATTCACCCATGATCAACCTCGGTTGTGGGGTTTATGTTAGTATATGTTGTCTGCTTTTCTAAACTATGTTGGTCATGAATTGTGCCTTAAGCATTCAAACATGTTGATAGTTAGGGTGGATCTACCCGTTCAATGATTTGTGTTTGAAGAAACACATTTCTTTTATGAATTTAGTTTAACAATATGTCCTTTATTATGCTTAAATCGTTAAAAATCATGATGATGTATAGAGTTTATGATGTTATGTAGGCAGTATGTTGATAAATTTTTAGCATGTGTTCTTCATTGATCTAGAATCATTAAGTAACGTGTCTTTAGTACTATAATTGTCCTTCATCCAATCATTGTTGGTTACTATGTATATGTTACTTATCAACTTGATAATTAAACCAGATTATATATTGGATTTCTAAGTTCAGACACATGTATCCATTGCCATGGAGTACATCAATTAGGCAATGCAAAGAGCCGAGGAAATGCAACGCCAATTCTAGGCTGAAGGGAATAAGACAAATAAGTTCTTCAATAAGTTAACTCTTTGATCCATTACAACAGATGTTAATGGAGGGTTTAGGTGACTAAAGATTTAATTTGAGTTGGAATGTTCAACTTAGAATCATTCAGTTAGTTGTTAGAAGTCGATCTCTAGGTGATGTCAACCTATGTCATGAGTTGTTTTCTTTTCTTGTGTGTATAAATAGATCATTACTGTGAGATTTTCAAAATGACCATTGGGTTCTCAATTTGTTTCAGAAAAGTAAGCATTGTGGAGACAATTTACTAGAGAAAAACATAATTGAGTTTACCCATTCATAATTAAATGGGTCAAAATTGGCACATCTACCGAATCTACATACAATAATCCAAAACATGTATTCTTTTGATGGAATCCAAAACATGTATTATTTTGATGGCGAACCACTTGCAACGATCCGCTTTAGCCAGAATTGCCAAAGGGTTTTTCAAATTGCTTTTGCAAGTTTATACTAGTAACTTTTCTTCTTAGTGGGGTTCCTAGAAGTGGTTATCTTAGCCATGCAGTAAACTTACATTTATGCGGTGATTTCAATAAAAAAAACACACTTTAGCAAGGAGGTAGATGCCACACAATACAAAATTGCATCAAATTATCTCCAAAATCAAAGTTACAACATTTCTCTTAACATGTTTATGCCATTAGAGATGGTTAGATTCTATGGTGTGGTTAAATATGGGTTTTTGATGATGTAGTAGATGACAACTTGGAAGAAATGAGAGTTGCATTTTGTGATTGTCCCGTTGACTCGGTCAGTTCATTACTACTTGTGTGACAACCGGTAATTTACGTCCCTTAATTACGCGAATAACAAACGTTTAGACGGTAATAAATAGTATTTAAGATGTAAATTAACTTAATTAGGCCTTTGGAGTGCCTAGGAACGTCTATCTGGCTTTACAGTGCGCGACAACTTCTCCTACAACACTACATTCTCCGCAACCGTAGAAAACGTCGATGCAGCCATAAAAGTCGCTCCATCTTCAAGTGCAAAATCCTCCTTAAAATACAACGCTGGAACTTCTCGCAAACACGCAACCAGAGCTTCCCTTGCCCTCTTATGACTATTAATCGCATCCTCATCCCTATCCTCCCTGTTCTCCTTGTTCGAATGGTTCCTAATATATTCGAAACTGTTATAATGATCGAAAATTGAAGATACATACTGTGTGAAAACAGATCTGGTGATTTCAAACCCTAGGGTTTTGATTGATCAGATTGATGTTGATGTTTATTCAGTTGCATACGGTTGAAGAAGTTGAAATTGAATGGCAACTAGAAACCCTAGGAAATGAATGTAGGTCGGACGTGGGGCCCCGAAGAAGCTGCGTTTGCAGGTGATGCAGTGGTGATTGACGGTGGAGAAGGTGGTGATAGTGGTGGAGGTGCGGTTTGCAAGCGGTGACAGCTGTGTTTGACGGTGGGGAATGTGGCGGAGGTGCGGTGGGGATGGTGATGCTGCGATGGTGTTAATGGTGGTGGTGCGGTGGTGTTAATGGTGGTGGTAGGGGTCTAGATGAGAGAGAGAAAGAAGAGATACAAAAATTTGGAATGACGTGTGAAGTGTGTATAATAATATATATAATTTATTTTATTGATTTTATTAAAATCTTTATGCATTAGACACTTGTTTTTATACTTTTGTGTATATAAGAGTTGTACTTTGTGTGTAAATAACCAAATTACCCTCATAGTTAACAAACTTGATGGATGATGTTAGAAAATGGTTAAAAAAAAGTGGTTATAGAGATATTTTGTTTCTGTAATCAAGTGATTAAAACCTATAGTCAAAAAGTAATTTACTCGGTATTTATTTAGGAGTAATTGATGATTAAAGTTATAATCAACTAACGAGGTTACAGTTTACACGACAATATTTTATAGCATTTGTAACCCTTCAGGCTTCAACCAAACATCCTATTGCAATTTGCAAGGATAGAGAGAGAGAGAGAGAGACACAGAGCGGAGATCTACTCGTAAACTTCCAGTTGCGCTCACAATTTCACTCGTACCAACACATAACACCAAGATCTGATTCATACTCGCACTCAATTGCAACATTTAGGTTTAAATTTCATACTCTCTCTCTACAATGGCGCAGTACGTGAAGAAAGACGATGATCGTGACGAGGAAGGTACCACTTAAAATTTTCACTATTTTTACCGATTCAATTGAAAGTATCATAATATTTGTTTAGATTTTGATCGATTTGGTCTGTTTCGGTGTTATTTTGTGATCCAGAGGATCTGCTATATGATGCTAGATCTACATTGCCGTTAATTAGGTTGTGAATTTGTGATTGTAGATTTATTTAAGGTGATTTGTGAGCTGTTGAAATTATTATGTTAGTTGATGATCTGGTTGTTAGTGATGGTATAGGTGTTGAGAAATTAGGTTGCCTTGACTGTGTGGTTATGAAGGTTTGGACTGTTCTTGTGTAATTTGTGTGAATTTTGTTTTCATTTTAGATCTACATTGTTGTTGAATCGGTAGAGCGGTTATTAATTTAGTTGAGATGGTTTGTAAGCTATTGAAATTATGATGTGAGTTGATCCGGTTGTTTCTGATGGTGGTGTTGTGGATCTTGAAATTAGGTTTGATTGAATGTGTTTCCAGAGGTTTGATGGAAGTATAATAGGAATGTAGAATATGTAGTTTATTTTGGTCTTTAACAATTTCTAAAATATTATAGAGGAATGATAGAACTGAAGAGTTCAATCCCACACTCAGGGGCTGTTTGGCAACATCTGAATCAATAAGTGCTGAATGAATAAGAGGTCTGAATGGGTAAGAGGGTCTGAACCAGTAAGTGCTGAACCAGTAAAGTGCTGTTTGGTTGCACCTCTGAATGACTGTGTAAAATGACATTTTTACCCCTCTCAACAAAACTAAATAGCAACTGTGGCATCCTCAAACAAATAATTCAGCATCCTATGCCTCGATTAATTATGGACAAAAAAAACATCACCAACAAACAAAAAAGTCTCATTACAAAAACATCACCAACATCACTATGTGCATTCTCTGAGGACTGAGGAGTCACTTGACACCACAAATCACCTTCTCACCTCTTGCTTCTTCACAAAGAACAAACTAGTTTACATCAAATTAGCATCAAGATCGGTGAATTCCCAACAATAAATTTTCATCAAAATAGCATCAAGAAGAACCTGTGGTCAAGAAGGTGCAGCGGCGGTGCTAGCACCGTCTGCGACGGCGGAACCGGCTGTGGAGGAGGAGGCGGCCGTGGAGGAGGCGGTGTGGAGGAGGAGGCCGGCCGTGGAAGAGGCGGTGTGGAGGAGCCGGCTGTGGAGGAGGAGGCGGCGGTCGGAGGAGGAGAGGGAGGCTGAGGGCGGCGGTCGAGGCAGGAGAGGGGTTGTTCGGTGGAAGAGAGGGAGGATGAGGGCTGTGGGAGGTGTTCGGTGGTGAGGAGACGAGGAGAGGAGGAGGAGGGCGGCGGGAGGTGGTGAGGAGACGGGGTGGGGGCGGAGGTTTTGAGAGGTGGGTTTCTTCTCCATCAGAGGTGAAAGGGGTGAAAGGGGGCAACGCAGGTCTTTTTTTCTTTCAGCATGTTTATATCTCTGAATGATTCAGCACTGAATCATTAAGAGGCTTCCCATTAAGAGGCACAACCAAACAGCCCCACCTCTGTCCGAATAAGAGGTCCACCTCTTAATGATTCATTAAGAGGTGTGCCAAACAGCCCCTCACTCTTTTGTTTTAGTAATCACCAAATCACATTCAATTAAATGGATGATTGTTTCTATCTTACAAAATGTTTTTGGCGCTGGAGACCTGGAGTACTTATTGATTATGATTTTTTGGTGGTAATGGAGAGATGATGGGATGATAGTATAGTTTGTAGCTTATCGTGATATACAAGAAATTATGAAATATTATAGAGCAGTTTCAACGCCTAAAAGTACAAACCCACACCCCATCTTCTCAACTACCAACCTATCTTATTGATGGCCGAGCAAATCTAATTGATAACTCATTGATTGTGTAGCTTCTGAGTACTGCACATATGGTTATTAATGTACAAATTGGTCTTCTATCTTTTCTTTTCTATCATTGACAATTTTGTAAACTTTAGATTGGTATGGTATTTTTGTGACATTGTAATTATTGCACTTTCATGTATTTTTGCTGTATCTAATATTATAACCGAGTCTTGTTTTCATGCGCAGCTGAGTACTCTCCCTTCTCTGGAATCGAGAAAGGAGCAGTTCTTCAGGAAGCTAGGGTCTTTAATGATCCTCAGTTGGATTCGAGGAGGTGTTCGCAGGTGCCTATTTTGTTTATTTATTTCAACATATAGGTGCTACATAATTTTTTGATTCATCCTCTTGCATGAACATGATCCAACAGATTATATTCTGATTTCTGTTGCCAGGTTATCACAAAGCTGCTTTATCTCTTGAATCAAGGTGATACCTTCACAAAGGTCAGATCATGTTCTATAAACTGTCCAGAAAGGCAACACTTGACTTTCATACAAATATATATGGTTTATTATATTATAAACATTTCTTTATTGTCGATTCATATTTGCAGACTGAAGCCACAGAAGTTTTCTTTTCAGTAACAAAACTTTTCCAGGCTAGAGATATCGGATTAAGAAGAATGGTTTATTTGATTATAAAGGAGCTCTCTCCCTCTGCGGATGAGGTCTCAAAACATTATTCTATATCTTTAATTCTTTATAGATTATTTACGCTTATACATTTAAATGACATGGTACATTTTCTTGTTCATGGAAGGTTATTATCGTCACAAGCTCCCTTATGAAAGACATGAATAGCAAGACCGACGTGTATCGAGCAAATGCTATTCGTGTTCTCTGTCGCATTACAGATGGAACACTTCTTACTCAAATTGAGAGATACTTAAAGCAAGCCATTGTTGACAAAAACCCTGTGGTAGCCAGTGCAGCGTTAGTCAGTGGTATCCATTTGCTCCAGGTACAACTTACGGTTTAAATAACTGCATTAGCTTGTCTTACTATTGTGTTAAAAATCTGTAATTATATTACATCTTTGAATCTTAGACAAACCCAGAGATTGTGAAAAGATGGAGCAATGAGGTACAAGAAGCCGTTCAATCAAGGGCCGCACTTGTACAATTTCATGCGCTTGCTTTACTCCAACAGGTATGACAGTTGAATGCATTGTATTGTGATTTTTATGTTTCACAAGCTTCTGAATGATTTAGGTTTTCTTGTGAGATGATTCTAACTAGGATGATCCCGCCGCGTTGCGGCGGACGAAGTATGCTTTATTATGCTAACATCATTGGATTGTTAAAGTTACCGAAAATGAGCGTTTATGAATGCTTAACTGAGCTGCATAATACATTACGTCCCTAATAAAAATATAAAACGGTAACCAACCGAGACAAAACAAAAGTTAACAGGCCAATCCGTTTTAACAAAACAAAAAAATACCTGTTTGTTTACACATGTGTGATGGGATCTTTAGTTAATTAAGTGGAATAACAAATTAATTGCAGAAATTTAAAACTTATTTTTGCAAATAAACAACTCAAATTGGGATATAATATATTTTAAAAATCTTGAAACATAACAGTTACTTATAACAGTAGTAACTTATAACAATGATGGGGTTTGATCATCATTCTATACACTTTTTGCTTTCACATGAATTCTATCATATCATTAGAAGCAAATATTGTGGTAGCAGGCATAACACTTCATTAGTAAAAACAAAGATAACATTTTGAAAATTTCACCTTCAATGTCTCTACTGCATTACTAACTTTGTTTTGATAGTCACAATCCCTCAATTTCTTTTAACTACAACAGTCAACAGGTATACCAATATGGCTTCCATTGTAGATTCTTAAATTGCCACTTTACAATTGAGGTCACTACTCCTACACATCAAAACCGGTCCCAAATCAGGTTGGACCCATCACTAAAATCTTGTCATAACACACAAAGGCGTGTACATCACTACCACAACAAATCAGTTGAATGAACCATTGGAAAAAAATCACTACAAATGTTCAACTCACTCTAACTCAAATCCTCTGTTTCAAACTTTTATAAAAATTGTTATCCAAACTTTTATAAAAACTTGTTCCAGACTTATATGACCATATTATAGCAGTTGAAGTGGCATATTGTTTAAACACTTGATTCACATACAAATTGCCATATGATGTGGTTTAGTGATGTGTATTAATGCAGTAGTCAACCTACATATATCATAATATGTATGACTAAAACTCATTTTAGCAGCCAATGTAATAGGTGTTTTAGTGGATAAAGGATGCAAAAAAAGAGTCCATACTACAACCAACATGGAGAACTAAAATGATAGTCTACTTATGTTCTTCACAATGTATTAACTTTCACAATGTATTAACTAATGTTTGCTTGCAGTCGTTAACATTCCCCAACTATTCAATAAACTCATTTTATAAATTCCTTTACACAACATAATATTTTCATATCACAAACTACCTGTTCAACAATCAATTTCATCATCAAAAAACTAAAAGCAACAATCGTTTTGACAGTATGTTGTAAAACAACGTATCCGCGACACAAAATACACGCAACATACAACTGACAATTTCAGAAATCGAATATCAGTTATATTAAAGGAAACCCCTAAAATTTAAAAATCGAAGTAACATTAAAGAACATCACCTATAAGTAAGAAGACGACCAGGAAGATGACGGAACCCTAGTCGCCAGGTATGCCACTGCCGTCATTCGTCATTCGATAAGCCCTATAAACCCATTAATCTGTGGAGTGGACACCATCGCACCACTACCGCACCACAAACAAACAATCGTCACCTAAGCTGTAGATTGGAATGACTGAAGCGCTTGATTAGGTCGCCGTAGCTTGCCGGTTACTTTATTTCTCTCCCTGACTCTCCTCTCTCTAATCTGATCTGTATGTATGTGACTATGTGAGTTTCTATTAAGAGAGACACGGTATGTAAGATGCAGAGGGACATTAAAGAAAATCAACTATGGTGGCGAAAACCTAAAGTTACGAAGTTCCCTGGCGCAAACCCCTGATGTCTTTTGATATATATAATAATGTGGTATATTTGCAGATAAGACAAAACGATCGGTTAGCTGTGAGCAAATTAGTGACCAGCTTGACGAAGGGCACTGTTCGTTCACCTCTGGCTCAATGCCTGCTGATTCGTTACACCAGCCAGGTATGTCTGTTATTGTGGTTTTTTCTTTGAAAATCAGGTAGTTTACTTCTTTGAAAATTCATGGTTGTTGCTTGTTGGGCAAGATGTGAATCACCGACACAGAATGTTTTTCTCAGGTTATTAGGGAGTCAAGCATGAACAGTCAAACTGGGGACCGCCCTTTTTATGACTATTTGGAAGGTTGTCTACGCCACAAATCAGAGATGGTCATTTTTGAAGCAGCAAGGGCCATAACGGAATTAAGCGGTGTTACTAGCCGAGAATTGACCCCTGCAATTACTGTCCTACAGCTTTTCTTGAGTTCATCTAAGCCGGTACTTCGGTTTGCTGCTGTTCGAACATTAAACAAGGTCACTTTCTCAACCTCTGAACAGAATCTTACCGTTCTTAGTTTAGTTTCACACGGTATTTGACTATTTTTCCTCTTACTGGCTCAAAATGTCATGAGCAGCAACTCTATTTATTATTGGCACTTATCCATCTTCACTTGAGGTGGCTGTTTCAGTTTAGTTGCATACAAATGTGTCAAGATTTGGGTTATGGTTAATCAATCACTAAAGGGTCAAAAGGGTAAAATATTTTATTAATATTGAAATGATTCAACTCTTAACTATATTTGACGAATAATTATTTATATACATCTTAAAAATTTTGGACAAAAAGTATTTTGGGTCAACTTGAATCGTACAAAGAATTACCTGTTTTGACGTGTAACCCAACCCGTGCTACTTGCCTATTTTGCAACATATACTCTCCATCTCTTTTATCTTTATTTGTCTTGGCTGGTAAATAGGTTAACTTCTTAACTTCTGATACATTTACCTCTTCTACACGTTATTAGCATAATTTATGAATTAGTTTTTACGATGGTTTTCTGAATGTTAACTGATTATATTTCATGAGGATTATGTCTTGAAGAAGGTTCTTTCGTATGGGAAATAACTCTCTATTGAAAAACTAGGACCAATAATAACAGTGCCTTTGTGGATTCCATTGTACAATATGCATCACTAACATTTTTTTAATAGTTGATTCACATTATGTTGTTTTTTTCACCTTTTTTTCTCATAAAGTGCACATGGTGTCTTTCCTGTCGGTAGAAACTATCCCGATACATATTACATAATGATCTATATCTTGTTCAGGTGGCAATGACTCATCCAATGGCTGTAACTACCTGTAACATAGATATGGAGAGCTTGATTTCTGACCAAAATAGAAGTATTGCAACCCTTGCCATTACCACACTTCTCAAAACAGGAAATGAATCAGGTGTTGATCGTCTGATGAAACAAATTACCAACTTCATGTCTGACATTGCCGACGAGTTCAAAATTGTCGTGGTTGATGCCATTAGATCATTATGTTTGAAGTTCCCTCTTAAGTTCAGAACATTGTGAGTCTATTCTATTCAACTTCAATCCTCAAATATTGAAGTTAGATGTGACCGTGTCTCACATAGTCCATTTACTTATTCTAGGATGGGTTTCTTGAGCAACATCTTAAGGGAAGAAGGTGGATTTGAGTACAAGAAAGCAATTGTCGATTCAATCGTAACTATCATAAGAGAGATTCCAGATGCAAAAGAGAGTGGGCTTCTTCACCTGTGTGAATTCATTGAGGACTGTGAATTTACATATCTTTCAACACAGGTAAGCACGGTCTTTGTCTTATTCTTGTTAGTTTTCTTTAACGTGGCAGCTTTGACCAATTTACTAATGTATTACTATACTAGTTGTTTCGGGTTACGTTTTTATTCTCTAACTGGTCAAAATGGTAAAATAAAAATATAGGTTAATCTTAAAAGGAAATGGTTTGGGACTTGGAAGTCATCCAAAGTGTATCTTTTAAGTAGGGGTGCAAACGAGCCGAGCCGAGCCCGAACTCGAGTAACTTATGAGAGCTCGAGCTCGGCTCGGGCTTGGCTCGTTTATTATCTATTAATTAATATATTAAATAAAAATAAGATAAATGATAGACTTGTGGGCTCACGAGCTCAATAAGTGAAGCTCGGGCTCGTTTACTAAATAAGCTTATATTTAGGTTCGGGATCGGCTCGTAAACAAGTTTAGATAGGCTTGACTCGGCTCATTTACCAGACAACTTTAAATAAGGGGTAAATGTTATTAAATATTGCACTAAGGCTCGATAAGGCTCAACGAGCCTGACGAGCTTCACATGCTAGGCTCTTGGTTTAAAAAAGTGCGCCTTAAACGCGCTTAAGCGCAAAGCGCATCTAGACGCAAACCCCATTGCCTTGTGTGACATAAGGCGCACGATGTACAAGAAGCGCAGCTGAGGCGCGCTTTTTAGGGTGAAAATCGACCTAAGGTGCAGCTGAGGCGCACACTTTTTGTACATGGAGTGTTTCTATGCTTCTGAGTGTTGTACAACAGGCTTTTTATGCTGTACATTTATGTTTTTTTCATTTTAAAACATATATAAAGCTTAATTATAGCTAAATCATAGGTATTGGATGCTAAACACTTATGGGATATATAAAATAAATTATATAATCACTTTGCGCTTTGCGTACGAAAAGCTCCCCGCTTTTGCCTTCGCTTTTTAAAAATCGGTTTTAGACCTCATCGCTTTTGAACCAAGGCTAGGCTCGATAAATAAACGAGCTTTATTTTAGGCTCAAGCTCGGCTCGTTTCGAGCTTTTTCTTGAGCTGCTCGGCTCGTTTGTACCCCTACTTTTAAGGCTTAAAATCTTCTAAATCACTGTTAAAAAACAATTTGAGTATTCTTCAGAGATTATTGTATTTATAAATAATATACTAATTATTTATAAAAAAAGTTAAGAAGTTTGGACAAAAAGTGTTTCACGTCAACCTAATCCATGCCAAAAATATCCTTTTCTGACCTGTTACCTTACCCACCCTTTTTCCTTTATCTAAATTTTCTGTACCTTTTAAGATTTCTCATACTTCTATTCGCCTTTTTAGTGTACTAAACTTGCTACTTTGAATACATGGTTAGATTCTCCATTTTCTTGGTATCGAGGGACCAAAGACATCAGATCCCAGCAAATACATTCGGTATATATATAACCGTGTCATTCTTGAAAATGCAACTGTTCGAGCTAGTGCAGTGAGCACTTTGGCAAAGTTTGGTGCTATGGTTGACTCGTTAAAGGTACATCAAGTTTCATTTACTATACTAAGGGCTTGTTTGGCTAAGCTTTTCAAAACTACTTATTTGCTTATTTGCTTTTCTGAAAAGCAAATAAGCAAATAAGTAGTTTTGAAAAGCTTTAAAATGGAGCTTTTCAGAACTACTTATTTGCTTTTCAGAAAGCAAATAAGCAAATAAGTCATTTTGAAAAGCTTAGCCAAACAGCCCCTAAGTTACTAACAGTAATATTCAAGTCAGATCAGGTGAATTCTCAGTAACTGAATTTGAGTTGTATGCAGCCCCGTATTTTTGTTCTGTTGAGGCGCTGTTTATACGATAACGATGATGAGGTCAGTTGTGTACTCAAATTAATATGTTTTTGTATTTATTAATTTAAATACTAACAATAAATACAAAAACTACACACTTGAAAATGACCTGCTTTGAAATTATGTATAGGTTCGTGACAGGGCTACACTATATTTAAATACTATTGGAGGTGACGGTTCTGTTGTTGAAACTGATAAAGACGTAAAGGAATTTTTGTTTGGGGCATTGGATCTTCCACTTGCCAACCTTGAAACTAGTTTGAAAAACTATGTAAGGTCGCCACATGTTTGACTCTGTTACGGCATTGTCTTCTTTACTAATCATTTTGTGTAATTGTCTGTTGGAATACAGGAACCGTCAGAAGAACCCTTTGATATCCGTTCTGTATCAAGGGAGGTTAAATCTCAGCCATTTGCAGAGAAAAAAGCTGCTGCTAAAAAGCCAACTGGTCTTGGTGCTCCTCCTGCGGGCCCCACTTCAGCCGTTGATACTTATGACAAGCTGTCAATTCCGGAGTTCTCAACTTTTGGACAGCTTTTCAAGGTTTGTCTACTCTATGGCATAACCTTTAATATAATCTTACAGGAACTATTACATGTGGCGATTTCTACCTGTTTTTGTTTATTTATTAATAGATCAGTTTGGGATGGACCAAATGGTTTCAAAATTATATAACTATTTCTAATGTTCAAAAAGTAGATATATATATATATATATAGAGAGAGAGAGAGGCCGTTTAACGTACAAGACCTCCTTATCATGCATTGCGTACGTGACCAATATAACGTGCGTAATTAGGGTTAACCCAACCCATGCGTAATAATGCAAATAACATGCGTAATTATGCAATAACGTGCGTAATTGAAAGCCTAGATTAGATCAGATGTGCGGTTGAGATGCTCGCGTACGCATCGCACGCTAAGGTGGTCTTGTATATTAAACTTTCTCTCTCTTTCTATATATATACATATATAATAGTAGATATTTATATGACAACCCGACTTTTTTTTTTGTAAAAGTTAATATTTGGGATAAAAAGTATTTGGGTATTTGGGCCAACTCAACCCGCCCTGCACATTTTATATATATATTTTTAGTAGATATTTATATCTGCTGTTGTCTTTCTTTAAACAGTCATCTGCACCGGTGGAGCTCACTGAAGCCGAAACAGAGTATGCAGTTAACGTAGTTAAACACATATTCGATAGGCACGTTGTGTTCCAGTACAACTGTACCAATACCATTCCTGAACAGTTATTGGAAGATGTAAGCTCTCATTTAAACACACAAAGCTCTATTTAAATTTACAAAAATAAATAAAATATTCTAACAAGATGGCTCGGTTTTAGGTTACCATTCTTGTGGATGCTTCAGAAGCAGAAGAATTTGAAGAAGTAGCAACTAAACCATTAAAGTCCCTACCGTATGATACACCAGGACAAACGTATGTTGCGTTCGAGAAACCGGAAGGGGTTCCGGCTGTTGGCAAATTCTCCAACGTGTTGCGGTTTATGGTTAAAGAGGTAAGTAATATTGTTTTTGGTTCAGTAGTGTTTCTTATTTGTTGAGGGTAATAATGTAATTTGATTGAAATTTGATTCAGGTTGATCCGTCAACCGGTGAGGCTGAGGAAGACGGTGTGGAAGATGAATACCAACTGGAGGAATTTGAGGTTGTTGCAGCAGACTACATGCTTAAAGTTGGGGTTTCCAATTTCAGGAATGCATGGGAAAGTTTGGGCCCGGATTTTGAACGGGTTGATGAGTATGGGCTTGGCCCAAGGGAAAGTCTGAAAGAAGCAGTTAGTACTGTTATCAATCTTCTTGGCATGCAACCTTGCGAGGTAACTAAATTTTCTCTACTTGTGTGTGTGTAACCAACGTTAAGTAGAGAACCGAGAATTTCACAAAAACCTGTACGTGGAGTGTTTTATGTATTACATAAAACAATGAAGCTAAGCAGTTAATGCAGTAAAAAATCGGATATCGGTAATCACGGTGGGATATCGGTAATTTTAATATCATGCTGAATTTATATATATAGCAATTTAACACTAACAGTTCAGTATACTCTCCTACCATTAACAAATTAGCCTTTTGCGACTTGCAAAACACTAACAATTGTAGTATGTGGGCACTGATTAAGACTTAAAACACTAACAATTAACAATTAAGACTTAAAACACTAATAGCAGCAATAAGAAGAAAGACGAATGGTAGAACTAATAAGAAGGGTACTGATATCGGGAAAATCGGTGATATATCAATCAAATATCGGTCAATATCGCCGATATTATCAGTACCGATATCCTGGCCGATATTTTGCACCGATGTCTCACTAAGGGACCGATAACCGATATATTGGTGATATACCGGCGATATTAACTGCATAGCAATGAAGTAAAAGTGTTTATCCACTTATACATGGTGCTGGAAAGATATAATGAGAGAGTGGGTAAGCGGTTACATAATTGCCTTGTGTGTCACATTTAAAGCAATATGTATAAGTGGTTTTGTGATTATCTACTTAAAAGTGTTCCTTTATTCTCTAAATCACTTGCACTTTAAAAAAAAAATATAAACCTTGAATGTTTCAGGGCACGGAGGTGGTTGCGGCGAACTCAAGATCACACACATGCTTGTTATCAGGTGTGTACATAGGCAACGTGAAGGTACTTGTTCGGTTATCGTTCGGAGTAGATAGCGCAAAAGAGGTGGCAATGAAACTTGCTGTTAGATCAGAGGATGAAGGTGTAAGTGATGCAATTCATGAACTAGTAGCCAACTAGTCAATTTATCCAACATGAAATTACCAAACTCCACCTTATATAATAAACATTGTTGTTTTTTGTTAAAAGAGTCAATAAGACATTTTTTTGAAGAGTATATGTATTTGCTTTTAATTTCTTTTTGTTATCAAGGGTGTTTTAATAGGCAGACATTTTTTATATTGTTTACATGGCGAGTATAAATTTTTTTTTTTGTAAGCATCTCGGTTTTGGTTAACATGTTATAGAAACTATTTTGATTGGTGAGAAAAACTTGCCCTCCCTTTATCTAACAAACAAATAGGAAAAACCCACATGTTGCTAAATGTATTTGTACAAAGAGTAAATTATAGAGATTGCCCTTTTTGGCAAATTTTGCGTGCTTTATGTTCTTTAAACTGACTGATTTTAACTTTTCAGTTAACTATAAGCTAAAATAACCTGTTAGGGTAGGCAGTATGATTTGCGGGGACTCGTTTGGGGAAGGGGAGTCACCGATCGGTGACCACACCGTGGTGATGAAGACCTTCGGTGAGTGGGTGTTCGGTGAGGCAAATCGGTGTATAGTCACCGATGTGATTGAGTGCAAAGATTAATGAAATTTGACCGTTAACTCAAACACCCTAAAGTGATTGAACCATACCTAGTGATTGAGTGCAAAATGGGGAGTGGAATGGGGAGTTGACATGGCATAATATTATTGGGTAGAGAATCACTCAATCACCTTAGAGTGATTAACCATACCTCCACCCTTAGAACTAAAACCAAATATGCTTTTAAAACTCTCAATTATGTGTAATATGCAATAAGATACTAAAACCTGTTAGAACTAATCATGGTTAGATATGATTTTTAGGTAAAGGTATTTTAAGAGAAACATGCTAAAATACTTGTTTGCTCATGCTATCTTGTATAAAACTTACTGAATTATGCTTTAAAAGTTTAAGATAATCAAGTTATTCGTCATGTTGTCATCCTAAATGCGCTTGGGTTATTTATGTGCTTCAAATTAATGATAATTATGCGTTTTATTGACATATTTTGTAATAAAAAGAATTTGCTTGCAGTGTAAATCATACATGAAAATTTTATGGGGGGCTAAATCCATGGTAAGATTTTCATATACTTTACATATTCACATTAATTTGATGAATCAAGAGTTACGAGCAAAATCAAGGTATTCGACTTTCTAGGTGACTAAACATGATGAACCACACACATAATATATATGTGCATGTGTATGTGTATGAAAGGACAATGATATACATAGATGAGTATATAGTATATTGAGTTGAATTTATGAAACACATGGTTACAGATTTTATCTATAATATGAACATCTATACTTTATACATTTGCATTCACATATAAAACAAATAAAAAATTGAATAGGAAGTGATCTGAATAGTAGATCTTGCTATTTTAATGAGTATTGTTAATCTTAGTCATAAATCCTATTATAAGACCGCATACTTTACCTTTTGGGCATCTGTTACCTATCAAGTTCGTGGGAATATCCGCGTCCACAAGTATCAGTTACATTTGTGGGTTTAGTAATATCCATTTATGGTCTTATTATGTGGTTAAGTAAGTTCTAAACATTTTAGGTTGTAGGTTTTGCTCGTATGATTTGGGTTCCTTTGTGATCCCTAGTTAAGATTGTGGTCTCAACCTTCTCACATATCATTTCTATAATTTCTGGCGACTCTAAAATCCAACAAATTGCCTTCATTTCACAATGGATGTTTGCACCACCTCTCTTTAGATGACATGTAAACTAGACCTTAAGCGGTGTAATTTATTGTGGTATACAACACAAACTCAATTTATTGTGGTACTAAAACACAAACTCCTATCAACTGATCGCAATTGGATATATGATTCTCTACTCTGATTGGAGGCAACTCGATTATTTGCTTATGGTATACATGCGTACATCATTTGGAAACTACGTTTCAAAACTTGTAATTCTGAGGCTTTAAATGATTATTAGCCTCAGAGATGGCGATAAAGAGGTCGATGGCGCCAACTGTTTTTCTTTTTTTGAATCGTTGAAGAAGATGAAGAGGTAAAAAGACATGACATCCATGTTTTGTTATTCTTCGTATAGAGTGAAAGGGCAAGTACGTTTTGTGTTAGTTTGGTAAATATTTTTTAGAGACAAGTTGGGTTAAAAACTCTTTATTCTTTTTTAGAATGGCCAAAACTTTCTTAAAACATAAAAACCCGACTAGCAAGAAGCTAGACAAAAACAACAGTATGGTTTGAACCGCAGACCTAAAAGAAATCGACTTGAAGTAAACACAAGGGAAAAACAACAAAACATACATGTGAAACACGCAAAAGACTCGCTTGAAACAAAACAACAAATAGAAACCTTAAATGAAACAGAATCAAAACCCGCATGTGGGACACTAACATGAACCACTTACCAATGGTCGGTAGTGAGTCTCATTCTGCAGTTCCTAGTAAATGTTGGATTTAAGAAAAGTATGAGGACATAGTTTCTTCAGAGGCCACATTTTCGGTTTTTGGTGGTGGTTCAAAGTCGGTTGATTCCCATATGCCGGCTCATAACAATTCTCATTCAACAGAAAGTGATAATCACATGGAACCCTCAGAAACTCAATTTCGGATTATAGTGATTGGTTACAGCTGCTGAAAGGAAAACCGAAAAACAAGTTCGTTATGCAGGTAGGTAGTCAGGTTGCTGAGGTGGAATGAAAATAGAAGAATCTAATGCCTTATCAGAAATAAAGAAAATATGGCATCATAAAGATCCCACAAGGAAAATTCATGGCTCTTTTTCGTTTTCAAAGTTGCATACACGGAATAGTAATAAGTTCTTCCCGAGATCTAAAACTATAGAGAACTAACAACGGAAAGGAATAAGATGGCAATTTATTAAGAGATACAATTAAGGAAAACTTTACGCTTACAATCCAGAGTTGTTAATGTTAACGACGGATTAGATCATTTTGAGGAACAACCAAAGACAAAAACGCCTTGCAGCGAGTGGATTGGTTTGAATTTTGTTTCCTAAACAATATTTGTGTTGTTGCATAAGGCTTTTAGCGTCTTTGCTAGTTGCTTTGTTTTTTGGTTAAAAAAATCGTTGCCATTAAAAAAATTGCTAAAAAAATACTCATTTCTTTTCATTTTAACATAATCCTTTTATCTTTTAAGTTCAAATTTAAAACAATTATTTCTTAACTTGATGCAGCATGTACATAACAAAAATATAGTAACTTATTATTTTACATAAAAAGGCACATACAAGTTGTTAAAAGTGTTTCATCAGATAAGAATGTTAGCAGCATATTTCAACAGAACTGTTGACTGATTGCTTCACAACATTCTCCTGGGTCCGGCTTCCACGTCAGCCGGTTGGATCAAAAGAAACCCGTCCCTTGCAGGTTCTCTAGAGTCAAGATCTACAGTCAAACCCTAACCGTAAACTCAAAATGCACATGCTAATTGCCATATAATAATATAAACAAACAACTATTGCTAATTAATCCTCTATTAACGCCAATTTCACAGCATTTTGCTTAGAGCACCCGTAGTGGGGCGTTTTTTTTAAAAAAAAATTGAAAAAAAACGCCCGGACCCCCATTACGGCCGGCGTTATTTTTCAAAAAAAACGTTGCCGGCGTTTTATTTAAAACGCTGAAGTGGTGGGCTGGTGCATTGGGCTTGAGACTAGAAGTTTGACTAGCCAATCACATAATGACTAGTAGTTTTTTTTTTTTTTTTAATTCTAAAATTTACACACACACGATTGCATGGGCGTTATTGGAATAATGTCCCACTACACCACTTTTGCTATAATGCCCCATCGCTGACTAGGACGCCACGTGTCGGATAATGCCCCATGGTGGGGGCATTATAACCCACTACCACTACACATGGTCTTAGAAACAATTACATCATCATGCACAAATGTGAACCAGATAAAAACCTAAAGGTAGTGTTCGTTTCAAAATGAAATCCGGATAAAATTGGGATGTAGACTCCATTTCTTATGTTTCTCGTTTCAATAGGAATTGAACACTAACATAAGAAACGAAATCTACATTCCAATTCCATTTTATGAAACCAACACCAAAATTTTACCTTCAATTACAAACCCTAACCGATCGCCCACGCAACCACGGGCAACCGGAGACTACAAAGGTACATAACCGAACCATACTCCACCTCCTCCATCATCTCCGCCACCGCCGGAGCAATCAACCACTTCAAAAACAACAAAATCAACAACGCGTTGACTTCTTTCTCCACCGAGCTACCTCCGATCCTGATGGAGAACCACAGCTGCGTCCGGACTCCATTCTCGTGAACATAAAACGTCGCCGCCTGAACCAGGAGCACGATCCGCCGGTTCCGGCCGATTCTGAAGCTCAGATCTAGCCGCCGGATGTTGAACCGGCGTTGCGGGAGGTTGGTGTGGTACTCGCGGTGAACGCGGCTGTTGGAGGCGGTGGATGGCGGCGGGAGGAGGCGGCGGGAAATGAAGAGGAGAGAACCGATGGCTAGGGTTCCGGCGGTGATGAAGAGTAACGATGAGGAAGATGATACAGGCATTGGGACATGATAATTTGATTATTTTTGTACGGTCGCCGGTGGATGATATAGGGGGGTTTGGACGCCACTTGTGTCTGCTTCTTTTTTTTTTTTTTTTTTTTTGTTATTTTTATTGCTTATCTTAGCGTGCCTTTTGGTTGTTTGGATTGTTATTTGATGAAGTCTTCATTTTGACTATATAAAAAGATCTATTGATGGGGGAAAACTATATAACTAGTTATAAAATAGTTATATTGACCAAACAACTTTTTACAAGTAGTTATAAAATAGTTATATTGACCAAACAAATTTTTTTTCCATAATAATTATGGAAGGTAACAAAAGATTTATTTACGGGGTAAATAGTTTTTTTTGACGGCAAACGACATAAATTTATCACTAAATTGAATACGATACTTGGTTAAGCAAGACACTAGACCGGGACATTATACACGATCACCCATATTTCGCCTAACAATGATACATTACTCGACTATATTAAAAAAAGTTATCTAATTTCGCCACTCCAGGTTATTCCGTTCCGCCCTGTGCTTCGCCCAAAGAAAAGACGTTTGTATTTCGCCGAAGATCTTGTTGATGACGTTACGTTTGCCAGAAAAAATAAGATCATTTCGCGCTTGTTATATACATAGTTATATAAATAGTTATATTGACCAAACAATTTCTTTCTTTTCATACCCCTAGTTATGAAAATATAGGTGGTGTTTGTTTTTAGAAAGGTAAAATGTCAGCAGCCCGCGAACCACATCTACAGACATCTGTAAAGAAGGGGTGGACCAAACCTCTACAGTCTGCAAAGAGAAGACTATTTATTTTTAACGTATGCAGAGTTCTAAAATAAACAGGTGATGGTGTACGACGGTGATGGTGGGTGGTGGTGGTGGTGCTAGACGGTGGTAGTGGACGGTGGTTGTGGTGATGGATGGTGGTGGGTGGTGGACGGTGGTGGTAGACGATGGACGATGGTGGTGGTGGTGGTGGGTGGTGGTGGTGATGGTCGGTGGTGTTGGTGGACAGTGGTGGCGGTGGCGGTGGTGGTGGGTGCCGGTGTTTAACCCTTTTCAGACCCTAGAGTATCTTAGAAGTGGCTAGGCTAAGTCTGCACCAAGAAGAGCTTGCGCAGACGTTTTTTTTTAATGAAACGTCTTCGGAAAAACAAACAGTTTGAAGATGACAATGTCAGCGCGTGGTCTGCGCGACGCAGACAGAAGAGTCTGCACATATCTTTTTTAGAAAAATAAATACCACCAGTCTTTTAGCCTACTCTTATTTCTGCTTATCAAAAGTGGTCACATTAGCTCTGCTGGGTGAGAAACATTTAGAGTTTAGCCTACACTTTAAACTTGTGGTTTTGAAGGCTTATAAACGACTTAGCTCCCGCTTTTTCAGTGCTGGCTATAGCTTATCCTGCTGAAGTAACACCAGTCCTTATCCGTGTGGGATATAACTATAATGGTAGTCTCGACAGGGGGTTTATCTTCTAATTCTCTTCTTCGATCGATATAACTTGGAATGGCACAACTTGATTGGTTACACATCACTGTCCTTTTGTATTGTTTGACCAATGCACGATTGATCATCATGGGGATTGGTTGTGGCAGACTAGCGCATGTTGATTAGCTGTAGGCTGCTGCCACTTGTACTGGTTGTACTAGTGTGAGCTATCATGGTTGCGCGTACGCAAGAGGACCCCGTGCAGGAACCTTGGAATGTTTTTGGGATTGTGTGGGTCAGTGGCGGAACTAGAAGAAAAATTCAGGGGTATCCCAAATTTTTTTTTACCTACATTCATAAAACGGATAGATTTTTTTCATACGTTTGATGACTGTCGTAAGGGTCATGCAAAAACCTAATAAACTAGATAGTAGAGTAAGTAGGGTATCGAATCCAGAGGAGTTTGGTGGAAAGTGTTACGATTTAGTCCATAACAATTTTCGCATTGAACCCACAAATGCCTCCTCTGAATGAAATTCAATGGGATCCAGATAGTACTAAGAATCTAATTGCAAAAATGTAAAATCGGTTATTTGATTGTTTGATTTAACAAAAAAACTAATTAAAACATGTAACAATAGTAGAAAACAATGGTTCCTCCGCATTTCAGATTCAAGATAGATGTCAATTATGTGATTAATTGCAACAACCACATAGACATGATTGTGTAATTCAATTAACAAGTTGTGATTATTCAAAGACTAAGTACTTCGATTACCAAACAATGGAAGGTTATCATATGAACATCAACCCAAATTACCAACCCTAATCCATATCAAATATATCCCAATTACTAGAACTCTCGGGAATTGAATGAATTAGAACTAAATTTTAAATAAAATCAGTCGTTTACAACCAGTCAATCAAATCAAGAGGTAAAAAGCATCGAATGCTTAGATTACCAAGTTCACAAACAATGAAAACACATAAAATCCATCCACTTACAAGAATCCCCCACCCAGAGAAAACCACTAAAGGATTAGCCGCTCATGTTGATGATTCGGTCTTCAGAACCTTGAATAACGGTTGAATTCACCTTCAGCACGGTTAATTCGGTGGAAAATATGGTGATGGAAAGTGAAAAATCGCCCAAAGTATGCTCCTTTTGTCCCAAGATTCGTGTGTTGAAGGAATGATAAGTTAGGGTTTTAAAAACCCTTTTAATACCCTTTACAAATCAGTATGCGCGCTGCCAAGCTAATCCCGCCGTAGCCTACGGGCTGCTGACTGTAGGTTACGGTTTACACCTGCTGCTAAAAAAGGTACCGCCAGCCGTAGCCTATGGCTTGGGACCAATTTTATGTCGGATTACTGCGTAATATGTTTCCCGATTCTTGAATATGACCATTTTTATTTGATTTGCTTTGATCTCAAAAACATAGCGATAACGCTCATCGACAATATGGATGTAAAGGAAAGCCCCATCATGCTAATCAATGATGGCAATTTCTTCAATAAGACGACGCCATACAAAGTGGTAATTAACATTTAAATACATATATTTTTAATTTTTAGTACACTTTTTTCTAACTAATTATAACATGTTCTCTGATCTCAGAAACACGTTTTCACAAAGTATCTAAAGCTGGTCCACCATCTGAACTATCCGCAAATAGAAAATGCATTGCCGCATAGGTTGGACTTTCATTGGAAGACGGTCGGCGACACGGTTGATTGTAGGGTGTTCGTTATGCATCATATGGAAACTTGATTCGGCATAATCGTTGAGAAATAGGATAGTGGCTTTCCCTTTACACATACCGAAAAGAAATCATGCTTGACACTTTTAAGGAATAAATACAAGGTGAAGAGGGTAACGTCAAACGTTAACAAGCATCGTAATCGCATAATGGCAGAAGCAGCAGAATACGGAAAGGTGGAAGAACAGGGTTAATTAGTACGTTTCAGTTTTTTACAAAAATATACATTTGATGGTTTGATTACTGGATATTTGTATTTTGATTTGTTTTTGTATTATGTTTTGTTTTGTTTTGAATTTGGAAAACATGCTTCGGTAAAGGAATGGTATGTTTGTTTGTTTGGTTTGACACATTTTAGAACTTGTGTATGATGTTTTATAATGAAATGTTAGTTATTTCCGTCTTGTGAGCAATGTAGAAAAGGCTATTAAGTAAATTGTTGTACACTTGTGTATGATTTATGTATGTATACATGTGTACAGTCTGGTACATAACAAAGTTATTTGCAACTGTGTATACATGTGTATAGTTGAGTACATAACATAAATCCAAACCGTATGTGTATCTTATACATACATTTTGGCTTTATGCTATGTCTAAAATATGAGAGTGTTAATAGGATCTGATAGACTTTCTGTATCTAAAAAATAGTGTGTCAAAGGTTCTACATTGTGTTATATTATAGACCAAGCAATTGTGTACACATGTGTACAGTTGTGGGTAATATATAAAATACACTAATCTATATCTATATATATAATAAACAAACAAAGTGTGGGACACGTGTCACTATATGGTGCAACCTCACAAAATTTTGGGCGGGAAAATTAGAGAAAAGTGTTATTTTTACACGGGATCCGTGTATTCTATCCAAACCCGCATGGATTGACCCGTGTATATAAGGATCTAAAAAACCCTAATTTTTCACATCGTCATCCCAAAATGAGTACACCATACGTTTCAAGCATTCAGAAACCTAATCTTCCAGCTTCCATCGTCGTTCTTACATCAGTCAAGCAAATCAGATGGTAGGTTATCTGATCTTCACCTATGATTTTTATTGTTAATCCTTTCCTTTTTGATTCCTAATAATCCCATCACAAACCCTAAATGCAAACTAACTTCTGCTCATCGATCAATCATTCTCTTTTCGATTGATTTTATCTTCACTGCTTCACCATTCTCGTCTGGCTCAGGCGATCCATCTTCGTTTAATCATTAAGGTTTACAGTTCCTCCTCTGCAAGGTGAGTTTATGTTACAATTCTTTTCTTCATTTAAACTTGGTTTGTTCAATTTCATCTTAAACATTCATTTATTTTTCTTTATTATTAGGGATCCTCTTATAATCTTCCATCATCTTCATACATAAGAAATCGCAACTTCTAATGTCTTTCTTTCCAGGTTTCATCTAAACCCAATCCACTGTTTCAGGAATTGAAGGCTGTAAAATTAGGTTTAATAATCAAAATTTTGTAGTTTTTTTTTGGCTTTTTACTTCGCTCTTTTGGTTTATTATTGTATGTTTGATGTTTGTTTCGAATGCTTTAATTAACCTTTTGATATTGGTTTTGATTAGGGTTATGAATCTCATTTCATTCAGGTATGATTATTCTTCATATATTGTTTTTTGGTAAATCTTGATGAATGGGAAGATTGGTAAAGACTGTTAAATGGTTTGTTCTTCATCTTCATCTTCTTCATATCATGATTTCTTTTTCTTCATAATATGTTCTATATTATCAGGTTTTGATTTAGATTCATGGTTGTTCTCATCCAGGTTTTGATTTTAGATTCATGGTTGTTCTCATCCGGGATCGAGGGTGTCGAACATTCGGGTTAGGGTTTTTCAATCATCGTGATGTAGCAGAGAATCATAAGGTACGACCACCACTTCCTCTTTTTCCTTTCAATTGACGATGATCTTACATCGAATAGAAGCCCTAATTTCATTATTCTGTTTTGTTTTTTAAAGAATAAAAAAAGAATTGCTGGTTCTGAAAGTAATCCAATAGAAGCCCTAATTTGATTATTCTGTATTTTTTTTTTCTAAAAGAAGAACAAGAATTTCTGGTTATCATAGTACGGGGTTAGGGTTTTAATTTAGTGACTGAATTATTGATAATCTGTCATCGAGTTATGTAAACATTCTGAAATGCTCTTACTCTACATTTACATGTTAACTCATACACTCTGGATTGTTTCTTTTGCGCCCACACTCTACCAAAACCCTAGCATTGCTTCATTTCCTCTTCAAGAATCTCCCTACCTTCTGCATTTCTTTTTTCTTTTCATCAAAAACTAAGAACAATCGTATGGCCATTGTATTTGGTGTTCTGCTTTTGTGTTCATGGATTTATCTTTTCAAGGTATTTTTCTGGTTCGTTAGTCAAAGGGGTATGGAAGATGAGATTATAATCCTGGGTTCATAATTCCGTGCATGTGAGACTAGGAAATGTCATTGAAAGAAAAGGTTTGTGTTCATTTTATTTTTTACTTCTACGAACACCAAAAAGACCTGATTATAGACTCACGGAACTTTTTCTACTTTCTACCTTGTGTCGCATTCATTCGCTTCAGGAAACGTTTACCAGGTAATGTTATTGTTAATGCTAATCAAGTTGTTTTATTTGAATAAACTCTCTGTGTGTGTTAAATTGTACCACCCTTATTGACGAATTTGATCATGGTGTAGGTTGTAAAAGCACAACACTCAACTCAAGGAAGAGGAGGTGCTATTATACAGGTTAAATCTCTCTATGTGTTCATTTATGATTATTTGTTTTCATGCATTGCTGTGTTAATTTCACCGTGTTTATTTAGAATTAATTATCATTGATGACAATGAAAACTTGATGTATGTGCGTTAATCTTATGTTATTCCTCTTGATCTATTTTAAGTCTCTAACTTTCTTAGATTATCAACAGGTAGAGCTTCGTGATGTTGATAGTGGAAACAAAGGGAATGAAAGGTTCCATACAGACGAAATTGTTGAAAGTATGTATTTTTACTTTCTGGTCTGATATTTTCTCATTCGGCTAAAATATATTGTTAAGCTTAAATTACAGGTGGCAAATTTGACCCATTACTTATGAATCTGTCGATTCAGGTTATTGTATTTTATTTTTTTCCTTCATCAAATGGGTTAGAAGGGTAAAATAAGAAGAATTTTGTCAAAAGGAAACATGTAAAATAGTGCAAATGGGTCGGGGTCGGGAGTTACCCAAAGTTGATTCTTATGTATAAATATTCAAATCTATCTATTTATTATATAAACAAATAAGGTTTGGGACACTTGTCAATTTGTGGTGACGAAATGCAATCATTTCTCCGATGCCGGTGGGTTGATGTCATCGATATACGGGTCGGGTATTATGAATCTGTTGGAGCCCTGTGAGGAATATTATAAATCCAAACCCTTGTCTTCTTCTTTGTCAGGTTGTTTATGCAGCAATGTCTAAAGCAAGAATGCAGTCTGGGCTATGCAGGTTTCTTTTTATTTTATTTTTATTTTTTGTAGTATTCTTGGGCTTTGGAATTTACAAATCCTTATGTCCTACTTATATCTTAATTTCTAACTTTGTTATATTTACTTATGTTATACTTTTAATGATTTGTTTGTAGGGATTGTAGGAAACAAGTGTATCTAGGTAAGTAATTATGAGCTTGATGTCCTTTTGGTTTGACTTGGTTTCCTAGACACGGGATTAAAGTGTTCAGAGTGTTCATACATAGTGGAAATATCAAAGGGAGTAGACTCCCCTGGTTCAATATTTATATAGTTCGTTTTTAGTGGTTTGACAACTTGAAATTTGAATCAAGTATTGGTAAACAAACCTAGCGGCTAGCTCTCAACAATCTAAGAGAGAAAACGGGACAAGTTCCTACACAAGTTCATATAAGCTTATTATGGAGCCGCATCAACTAATACAAATCGAACCACCTCAACTTTCAGGTACCGGTAACAATTTTATTGAAATTTGTTGGGACATTTTTTTGTCATAGTTTTTCTCATTTGTTGTTTATTAATGATGTTTTTTTCATGTAAGTTTCTTAGAGCTGTTATCTTAACATGCTTGTTATAGGTCTGATTTGGTTATTCCTTTATGTGTTTTCAAGCTTTTTAAGAGACATTTGGACTGATCCGGTGTTATATCTGAGTTTGACTAAGAGCTGGTGTCTAACATGGTTGTTTGGGACTTCAAATCCAACTAAAATCAAGGTAAGAATGCTGATTTTGGGGCTAAGATTTGTTGGGTTACAAGTTATATTGGTGCTTTTGTGTATAACGGATGACCATAGCAATTTGAAACCAACCTAAGGCTCATATGGACTGGTAACGGGGATGTAGCCAGTACAAAGCTTGCCAACTCAAATTGCCATAATTCATCACCAAAAGGTTTTCAAATGGATGTCTCACCACCAAAACATTTAATAAAGAAAGCGAGCGGATATGTTCTTTTGACTTTTAGTTTGGGTGACTTTATTCATTATGATCTTTATATAGACAAATCAACAAATGAAACCGGATGATATATTGTTACAACCACCTATAGTCAGTTAATATTTCAAAATGAATATCGTTACAACTACCTATCAGTTACGATTTCAAAATGAATGTAATTAAAGATTCTCAAGTGTGTGTATATATATGTGTGTGTTTTTATGTTTGTCTCTGTCTATACAAAATAGAAAATGTTCTTTTTTAACCATAGACTCCGATGACAATGATTAGACCAAGCTTATACGTTTATTGAAGTATCTTTTGCAATAGTTATACTTATTGTTGAAGGGCTGGGTGTGGATTAAGATGCTGGATGATGACATTATTGTTGGAAATTGGGGCTTTGTTTTCTCTGTTCTTTTCTTATTAAATATGTTTTTTTTCAGAAGATCAACCTGATATGTATGAATGTATAAGAAATAGAATTTGTAACTGCTAATTATTTTAATTACATGCTGCTTGAGATATTGTGTGTGTTGTATTTAGTTATAGTGTTAATAATTTATAGTAATTTACAGAGGATAAATATAGCATTCCTTGGCTATAGGGTTTTATATTCATTACAATTTAATTGCCATATGTTGTTTTTATATTCATTACAACTCTGGTTTGATACGGCTGTTACTTATGCCCCTTCGTGTAAGTTCTTCGTCGTAGTTCTCATTATTTTTTGTTGAGTTTTGTTATGATTTGGTTGGTTTTGTGATTAGGGTTTGTAGGACTTTTTAATTACGAGTGGTTTTTTTAATTCGGTTAAGTTTAATATTGATATGGTGCTTTCGAATCTTTTATTCGGTTTCTAATTGCGTTGGAGTTAGAAAAGTGATTTATAAACTGTAGGTTTTTGTTTCTTTGTAGAGACTTTAGGGATGTTCACAGTCAGGTTTAGCCTATCTTAACGAAAGTTTGGGCTGACTTGGTTACTACGATTTGGGAGAAAGGCACACTGAACTAGCCGAAACATGTTGGCTTAGCTGAAACTGCTGGTTTTCAAGTTTTAACGGTTCAGTTTTGGCGGTTTAATGGTTAAAGAGAAAAGGAGATTGTTTTTGTTTTTGTTTTGAAAGCATAATTTTTTATTAAGTTTTTGTATAAGGATTGTTTATATAATATATATACGTAAAAAGTAGTAAATGTTAAACGGCAAGTTTGAGAGGTTTTGGGCTCTACTAACAATTCCGGTTTATAAACACCCCTAAATTAGAGATGTTTGCAGATATGGCTCGTGTATGATTTGTTTTGGCTGAAGCTATAATACACAAGATCAAGACTACAATAGTCTTTCAGTTGGAGAGCGTTTGTGATTTTACAGAAACATCCGAGAAGGTAATAAGCCATGAATTATCTGAATTCATCCCAAGTTTGTCATACAACTTAATTGTTGGTTTTGTTTATAATTTTAGATTTTTGTGATTGTAGGAACATGTACAACAAGTTCATCACATACTACAAAGAACATTGATTTAGAACCAAAAAAACAAAAGTCAGCACATATTATTAATTGTTCGGTCATGATACTTATGTTTCTATGGTATTTATTAATTGTGTTCTATTTTGTTATCAAAATTAGTGCGAATACTCAACATGATCCTTCTACAGATGTGTCCTCAAAAGATGAACACATTAAATTCCTTCTCAATCAGGTATTATTCTTTATGTAAAACGTCAATTAGAAAGAAGAAAGATTTCACAGAAAGGAAGAGGAGAGAGAGATAGAAAGAAGAGAAGAAAGAGAGAGAGAAAGAGAGATGCGGGCGGTAGAGAGAGAATTTCGGAGCCGGTGAGTCTCCGATGACTGCCTTCGCGGGCTCGCCTCTCTTCCAGAGTGGAAGATGTAGAAACTCTCAGTGGTGTTGGTTTGGTCAAGTAAGTGATAGTGGTTCGTAATTCGTGTGAAGATTCGAGGGTTCAGAGGTGGTAGTGGCCAGTTCCGACGAGTCTAGGTGATTCCGGCAAGGTTAAACCAAGCGGCCGGCCACCACAATTGTCCGCTGCTATGCTCACATCCATGCAATTAGCTTGCGCCAGTGAGATTGCCATGCTGCCTCTTTCTTTCATTGTTTTGTGTATTTTGTTTCCAGATTTTAAAGTTTATTCTATGCCTGACATGTATTTGCAGGTGAAACCTGGGATTGGTGTGGAAGAAACAGTACACATTTGGTTTGGTAGGGGCTTAAAGTGGTCAAATTTCATTAAAAGACCGATGATGCCTTGGAAGTTTTTCACTTTTAGTCGGTTTCAAAATCAATACACAACAGCAATACTAATGGTATCTTCCCTGATTTTTGGATTGGTGACGCCCCGCTTTCAGTCACCTTCCCTACATTACTCGCTATAGAAAAAGACAATGTGTTTGATTGCGCATCGGATTAAATATGGGGTTGGATGGAACAGTTTTAGTGTGGCAATGGAGTCGGGTGCTGCAACATCCTATCGAAATAACTGAGTTACAACAGATTTCAAGCTGGCTTTCAGCCCTCTCTTCCTACTGGTATGTTTTCTGTTATGAACGTTAAACAGTGTATTCAGTTCCAAACTAGATTGCAGCCTCAATATACATTTGTGTGGAATAATTGGGACCCTACAAAAGTGGGGTATTGTGGCTTAGAGGGCTGAAAAGTAGAGACTTCCTACATTAGACGCATTGACAGTCAAAAACATTCAAATGCCTAATGATCGATGTGCTTTCTCTGGTGAGTACGGGGAAACATGTGGAGAAGACATTCATCTCTTGCCAGTTCGCACAAACTGTTTGGCATGTAATTGACCAATGGTGTAATCTCCCAAGCTTTTATGTGTTTCAGTTCCGAGATCTCTTGCATATGCCTGAATTTTACCATGGTTCGACGAAAAAGATGTTTTTTTTCATGCTATCATTCTTACGAAAATCTGGAGTATCTGGATGATGTGAAATAAGATCGTATTTAATAATCAGAGTTCAGCATCAGTGTCAAAAGTGATTGAAGAAGTCAAAGCCGTTGCATTCCTTTGGGTAAAAAAAAAAAGATCGAAAGAAGCTTCATTAACATGGAAGAATTAGTCCAGCTTTAGTTTCATGTTGTAACAGTTTTTTGGCTGTGTTTTGGTGCCTTACTTTGGGTCTATTGTGGTACGGCTGGTGGATTGTCTCCATGTACTGTAATATGTTTCTTTCTTGAGGTGTCTGTAGAATTCGTGCTTGCTACTCGCAAGATTTTAATGATATTATGTTGGCCTTTTAATAAAACAAAACCTGCGTCAATTAGGTTTTTTTTTAGTTTGTTTTAAGCACGATTTAGAATAAAGTGATTGTTTTCTTTTAACGATTTAGAGCATTTAAAAATCTTAAGCTTGATTGGTAATACAAGTCTAATGTGAGCCTGGCTTTTTATTTGAATTTTTGATTTGTTGATTTGAACGACTTTTTGGCGATTGCTTTCCTTTCACACATGTTCTCTAGGCCCGTTTATTTTTTTTTTTACTGTGAAATTAGGTGTTTCTCATTTCTTTAGTTCTTGCACATGCTACTGTGTATAATAAAAAAAAAAAAAAAATCATGTGTGTTCTTTACAATTGACATTTTACCAACTTAAAATTTGGTCCCTTTAATCCAGCAGATCATCATTCAACATTTGTGCTTATGGCAGATTTGATTTTTTAAATAATGAAAACAATGCAAAAAAACAAAGTGTAATTTACTAATAGAGTTACCAACTTGAACAATAGGGTTGTTAATGTCGGGTTTCAATATTATTCGGTAAGTGAGTAATTATTTTTTATAGTTTGTGTTTATGTCATGTCGGGTTTCAATATCATTCGACTGTTATTTTTGTAAGTTCATTAAGTCATTTGCCTTTGCTTTCTTGATTAAGTGGGATGACCCGCATCTAATTCCTACTGATATGCCAATTGAAGTATTAGAACTCTTCACTTGTGAATTGACAAGAGTACCTATAGCTTTCCCTATATATAAGTCGTTAATATACTTGACTTATTTTTGTTATTTAACATTTTTCTGATGGTGGTCCCAGTATATTAAAGTATATCAAAGAGACGGAAGAACGTGCAATGAAAGGATTGATGGACAGTAGGCACAAGTTGGATTTGATTTCAAATGAAGTACCATAGAACTTAAGAATCATTAGGCTGGTTAGTTTTACATATCATTAACACATGAGATTGAATTAGGTCAGGTTTACATTGTAAAGTGAGTTTGATCGTATGATTTCAGAAAGCTAAAATAAAAAATAGCTCAATAATCCTCACAAAATGTTAGAAGATTTTGTTAAGTCTTTCCAAATAAACCCAGACTTCAAGAAGAGCAGGTCAACTTTTAACAACATAATTCGATTAATATAAATTAAATTTTCTGGCTTCCTACGTTATTTATGTTTGTTGACGTGATTGTTTGATCTTTTTTTTTTTGCTTTTGATATCTACGAATAACTCTATCCTTTTTAAAGCAAATTATTTGTTTTTTTTTAACTTAATCAACCTGGCATTTTGACATTTGAGGCTTTCATCACCATGATCAAAGTACTCTGTTTAACATTAATCGATGAATCTTAATAAAAGAAAAACTAAAACCAAATATATATGATTTCATAATAGACGTTGATTATACTTTCTTTATTAATGTCATTCGTTGCAAATTAAAGAAACAACATATTTTAATATAATTAAAAAAAAAACATAAATCAATAAAACATGTTGTACGGGTTTAGAAAACATTATTATATTGAGATCTCATCATCAATTAAAAAGGAATTAGCTTTACATGAAAACTTTGAATACATATGGAGGCAAACTTGGGATACTTATGAAACCGAACTAAAAATTTGTGGTGGAGAAGGGAAAGAAGATACTAATGAGTTTGAAAATGTTGTTTATGTATTTTTTTATTATTGAAAACTAAATTTTCCTAGCCCGGGATGTTCCCGGGTGATAGCCTAGTATTATTAATATTTATGTTACCAGCAGTTTAAAAAACATACATTTGTGCTTAGAAGGAAATAACTATTACGTGTAACATCTAAACATTGTATCTAAAAAATAGTGTATCGAAGGTTCTGTATTGTGTAATATTATAGACATACCAATTGTGTACACATGTGTACAGTTGTGGGTAATATATAAAAAACACTAATATTAGTAATATTTACATTACCAGCAGTTTAAAAAACGTACATTTGTGCTTAGAAGGAAATAACTATTACGTGTTAAGTGTAATATTTAAATATTATGTCGCCTTAACATATATAAAATGAGTAGTATCTAGAAGTAGGTAGTAACTATAGGACAATAAAAATAAGAACAAAATACAGTCACAAACAATGATAAAAAAACATCCATCAAACATTAGCTCAGAAAAACGAAAAAAAACCCGACATAAACATGGTGCATGTATCAGTTTTTTTTAAATTATATCTCGCTACCATTGTCTTCACTCTTGTGTCAGTTCCATCGTCGTACTCGTCGTCTTCTTCCTCATCATAATCTGTCGACGAATCGTCCTTGGTTGGGTCGCCTTTTTTAAGTGGAAATTTCCTTTTATCGTGCTTCCTTACCCGTTTACCACAAAAATTGCATTTCCTTCTATGTTTTTTTTTGGTTTTCTTTATTGCTTTTTTCCTTTGGGCCAATTGGTCTTTTATTCTTGCCACAACCTTTGTTACGTATTTTATTCGGTGTCGTACATGAGATCTCTTCTGGTTCTGCGTAGGCAAGAAGTTCCTGGTAGACCACAACCTTCTTATTAATTTCCGGATCCTATGGAATCTCAACAAAGATCTTATGTTTTAATGTTTGTACTTGAGCATCGAGTTCCTCTAATTTATCAATCATGCCCCTCACTCTGTCTCTACACTTGTCCATATTATCTAATATTCTACGCCATAATCTTCCACTCCTACTTTGATCAACAGATAAGCTGTTTTCGAGGCTATGCACGCTACTAGAAATAGCATCTCTCCTCCATCTTGGGTGAATGTATTGTGCTGGAATCTTATGTACGTTATGATGTCCAAATACGCAAAACACACGACGATATAGATATCCGTTTCGGGTAAAACCCATACATTTGCAAGAAACAGATAGATATTGTTTGTTAAATGTGACTTGTAATAGAAGGTTAAAAAACCGATTAGTATATATGCAACGTATTGTATTTTTTTCTTTAAATAAGAAACAAAAAAAATAGAAAAATTTATTACTTTAATTACTAACCGTGAACTCATTTATAACTTTTGACGTGTGATCTTAGTGAGCAATCCTGGAGCAGTTTACTCCGTCCGATACTTATCATTCCGCAATATAGCTATTCTCCTTACCCTTGAAAATTTCCCTTTGGACGTCGAAGAATATTTTTCTTGTGTAAATAACATTTGCATGACGTTCGATTGGCCAATTTGTTTTGAATTCTAGATTAGTGGTGTCTGTTTTATAACAGAGTTTACGTTGGTCATTCCGTATCACATCAACGGACGTATCGTCGCACAACATAAATGTCACACCCCGATATTTCCACGTATTACCGGTGGGCCCGGTGGGGAGTATCGTGACGTAGTCGATATCATCATAGACAATTAATCACAGTTTAATGCACAACGGAAGTCTAAAATAATATTACAAACCGAATTTGAAAGGTAACATAAAATATTACACAACGGTTCTAAGTGGATCCATAGGCGGATCTAAAACAGAAAGTAAACATTGTTCAACAGACTTAAAGTATTAAAAGCTTGCAAAACTCTTTAATAATACTCAGGAGTTTCCAGCCCATTTCGTATAGTACATGCACTTAATCTTTTTAAAAAATACGTCAGTTTACACTGGTAAATACAATTAACTGTCTCTTTTGAAAAGTGTTTATAAAATTGGTTTGGATGCACAAGGCGTAAATCTTTTATAACTTGGGACAATTATAAAAATAATTTTGTATACAGATTTATATGTTTGTCGTACGTTTAGGACCCGATATAGAAACCGAGACAAGATTAATAGACACAGCACAAGTATAGGCCCACAAGAAGTTTCCTTACGAGTGAGATACCGTTTTTCATACGCAACAGTCAGGTGTATGCCTACACCCTGTGCTTATGACGTGGCCATTTCAAATGAATGAGTCGTGGATATCTAGGACACGGTCATATTAACCCCCAAAGGCTTTGTATCAAATAAAACAGATTAAAACGGGTTATCTCAATGATTTAACCACTAATCGATTAAATATTCAATACCCGACCAAGCGGTAATAATTTACCGTATCCCAAGCCCGTATAAGGGAAAATAAGTTAAAAGTATTTACATGAGCTAAAAATGTAAATTAAACTCAGCCGTATATTCTAATCAGCAAGTGCAGGGAGCTTTTACTGGGCTCCTAATCTGGAACGAAGGTTTTAAGAACCTATTAGATTCCTAACGGGTCTTATTTAAGTTATAACTTTAACCGGTTAGTTTTAAAGGAAAGTTTACGGTCCGAAACACAAGATTAAGCGATGACCGGATTGGGATGTGATTTAGACCCGACAAGTATGAAGACTTGTATATAATGGGTAAACTAAACACATTCTGGATTTTGAAGTAAAAATAACAAGGTTTGACCCGTTTCGGCTAATTCACGCAAACTAGTTACATAAACCATACCGAACGCGTATATGCATAACGGGTAACCGAATGAGTCATGTACAGGTTCCATAAGTTACTATGCTTAAAATATGTTGTGATATCAATAGGATATCTTCCATTATGCCCAAAACGAATTTAAAATCAATTTAAGCCTTGAAAGGGTATTTTAGTCATTTTAAAGTTTATAAAAGAGGTTTAAACATAAACTGAGGTTCTGGTCTCAAACATTCTGTAAAAATATTTATTTTATGTTGTTATATCAGCAAGATATCATACATATGTGTGTTTAATCATTTATGGCCAAACTATGCACCGTAGGGGCATTTTGGTCATTTCACATAAGCTTTAAGGTCAAATTTGGAAATCTGAGTTCAAGACTCATACTTACTGTTAAAGTACAAAAAAATATTTATAAAATCAGTAGGTAACAAGTCTTAGGCGTTAAATATGGTTTTAAACCATACTATGCGCTTAATAAGCGTAAAAGTCGGTAATTGACGGTATTCAAGATGTTTATAAAATTCTGAAGTTTTGATCAGTCTTTAAAGTTTAAAATATATTTTATTTAACTTATGATATCAGTAGGAAAGGTTTGGTATCAAAATGATATGTAAAACTTATTTTATAAATAAAAGGGCATTATCGTCAATACCAAATTTACACTAGAACCCTATGTTATGGTCAGTATAAAATTTGACAAAAATTTCCAAAAATCCCTAAATATTATCTCATATCAGTGGGTAGCAATTTTGGTGCCAAAATTGGGTTTAAATATGATTTATGCGGAAAATGCAATTTAATTAACAAAAAGTTTCATTTTTACGATATCTTGCATAACTTTAATTTGAGACCATAAACTGATGTCAAATTTTTAGGACATACTTATAAATCAGTAATAAAAATTTTGTTCTCTCACATTTTCAAAAATCTCGTTTTTATATCAAAAGGGCAAAATGGTCAACTTTTAAGCATTTAACGGAAACATGTAAATGATTCCGATTTCTATGGAACCATATAGTATAATCTCAGAGGGTTATACTAACATGTAATGTGGTCCCAAAGGAACCCTAAGGCATATCTAAACTACACTTAATTGGGTTAGAACTGAAAGTCAAAGCAAAAGTCTACTTTTGCGACTTACGGTTACAAACCGAGCCTAATACTCAGAATTGTCGGGTTGAACAGGCCTAAACATGCTCTTATATTATTTACCAAGTTGTTTATGTGATAAAATGTAATTTATAGCTTCTACATTATCATATGTTTTATTTTGCAAAAACTGACTCGTTTGACTTTTCTGTTAAGTAGTTTGACCCGACAATTGACTGAGATAACGTGATAATTTGAAGGTTCCCTTTTAAGGGTTTAACACCTACATAATTACCAACACATAGCCACTTTCAATTCGAATAATGGCTGGACCGTTAGTGATAAATCACAAAGTCAAAGCGTAATTACGATATCTTTGACTTTCGGTCATTACACTAATTAAAACTTAATTACAGAGGCTAAGAACACTTACACAAGTCCTTAGCATGAAAAATTAGACTAAGAGAGCTTCCTCCCAAGTCAGGATGGTCCAGAGAATGAGTTTGAAAGCTTTAGAGATTGAAAGTTTGAGAATTTTTGAAGTGCAAGGAATGAGCTCCAAACATGGCCCCTTTATATAGGTTTTTAGCTGGTTCTAAGATCAAAGCTGGTGTCCCCAGGTGAAATCTGAGGCATACAGGTGTTCAAGAGGTTTTACAATACCAGCAATAGTCCCTAGTTTCGAGTTCTTGTGAGTGCATGGCTGTATTGAAGAAGAGAGGCGCAGTAACCTGCACCTGTGCATGTTTCTGATCAGATCACGCCGTCACTTCGCGTGACGGCAGAAGGGTGAGGGTGTGGCGTGACGCCACCATAAAGGTTACCAGCCAAACCAGTTTCAAACTTGACAGTTTCACCCCCTGGACCTTTTAAAATGTAATAACTTTCATTTCAAACATATTTAACCCATATAATTTATATTTTGATGATCCATAAGATATAACCAAACATTGTTAGGTTTGGTTTCGTTAAACGATAGCCGAAAACACAAGTTTTGCCTCGTTGATGCTTTTAACCCTTTAATTACGAAAGTTAACATATTTATCTCAAACAATATCGAAACCTTGTGAAACTTTTGCCACTTATTCTAGGGAGTATAATTAATCGTTACAAAGCTTCGGGTTCGTTAAAAGGTCACTCAGAGGTATTAATTTAACATGTTGACACATTTAACCCCGAGTCTTGTAAACTTTTACTTTATTTCACAAACGGCTTCATACGTTTCACAATTTATTCGTTTAAGGGTATAAACATCGTGTAGGGTCATCGAAAGGCAAAATTTTCAAATGTTGACACTTTGGATCCTTTCACCTATATACTTTCCCCGTTAGTCAACTTTAGTCCCTCGAAATCAATTCATTACACGTTTAAAGTCCATGACACGTGTCGTTACTACATTGGACATGATTTTCCGAGGTGTTACATCCTCACCCCCTTAAAAGAAATCTCGACGTAGAGATTTACTGAAATAAATGAGGGTATTTCTGTTTCATCGTGGATTCAACATCCCACGTGTATTCTGGGCCTCTACGGACATCCCATTTCACTTTTACGATCGGCACATGCTTTCTTCGAAGTTTCTTAACCTGTCGATCCTCGATCGACAATGGTTTTTCAACGAACTTCAAGCTTTCGTTAATCTGCACGTCCTTATGTGACATTGCTAGCGATTCATCGGCTAGACATTTCTTTAAATTGCATATGTGGAATACATTATGTATCCCACTGAGCTCTTCGGGTAGATCCAGCTTATAGGCTACGGTTCCAACACATTCGATAATCTCGAATGGTCCTATGTATCTTGGGCTCAGCTTTCCCTTTTTGCCAAAACGCATCACCCCTTTCCAGGGTGACACCTTGAGTAGCACTTTATCACCAACCTCGAATTTTAGAGGTTTGCGCCTCATATCAGCATAACTTTTCTGGCTATCCCTGGCAGCTTTCAGACAATCACGGATTTGGACAATTCTATCCATCGTCTCGAGGACTATATCAGGTCCTGATAGTTGGCTTTCTCCAACCTCCGCCCACCAGACTGGCGTTATGCACTTTCTTCCGTACAAGGCTTCAAAAGGCGTTGCTTAAATGCTCGAATGATAGCTATTATTGTACGAAAATTCAATAAAAGGAAGATGGTCGTCCCAACTTCCACCCAAATCAATAACACAAGCCCTGAGCATATCCTCAAGCGTTTGAATCGTATGCTCGCTTTGGCCATCTGTCTGAGGATGATAAGCAGTGCTGAAATTTAGACGAGTGCCTAGGGATTGCTGAAAGCTTTTCCAAAAATGAGATGTGTATCTAGTATCTCTATCAGAGATAATAGATACTGGCACTCCATGGAGAGATACAATCTCATCCACATATAGTTGGGCTAGTTTATCGGAGCTATGCGTCTCCTTTATGGGTATAAAATGAGCTGACTTCGTCAGTCTGTCAACTATAACCCATATTGTATCATTCCCACCTTTCGTCTTTGGTAACTTAGTTATAAAATCCATAGTTACCATTTCCCACTTCCAGGTGGGAAGTTCAGGTTGTTGTAGCAAACCTGATGGTTTTTGATGCTCGGCTTTAACTTGTGCGCACATCAGACATTTAGCCACATAAGTGGCTATAGATTTCTTCAAACCTATCCACCAATAATTTTCCTTTAAATCCTGGTACATCTTATCACTGTCTGGATGGACTGAATATTTTGAACTATGAGCTTCTTGAAGAATTACGTCTCTAAGCCCTCCATGGATTGGAACCTAGATTCGACCATTTAATCTAAGGATTCCATCCTTGCCATATAATAATTGATCAGAAGTTACGCCTAACTTCTCATTCGGATAGTTAGTTTCTAATAAAGCTTCCTTTTGAGCGGCTAACAACCTTTCATTCAAGCTGTTCTTTTAATTCAATGCTTTTAGCATTGATCCTTATAGGTTTGATCCTTTCTTTTCTGCTAAGTGCGTCAGCAACAACATTTGCTTTACCCGGGTGATAGCGAATTTCACAATCATAGTCGTTCAATGTCTCCATCCAACGACGTTGCCTCATATTGAGATCTTTCTGGTTAAATAAATGTTGAAGGCTCTTGTGATGTGAATAAATCACGCACTTGGTTCCATATAGATAGTGCCTCCAAAGCTTTAGTGCAAATACAACGGCACCCAATTCCAAATCATGGGTGATGTAGTTCTTTTCGTGCACCTTTAATTGACGGGATGCATAGGCAATGACCTTGCCCTTCTGCATAAGCACACAACCCATACCTGAGTGTGATACGTCACAATAAACCACAAACTCTTCAATTCCTTCTGGCAACGTTAACACTGGAGCATTGCTTAATTTCTGTTTAAGAATCTCAAAGGATTCTTGTTGCTTGGAACCCCAGTCAAACTTGACATTCTTGCGAGTTAACGAAGTTAGAGGTGCAACAATCCTTGAAAAGTTTTCAATGAAACGTCTGTAGTAACCTGCTAGACCTAAGAAGCTGCGGATTTCTGTAGGTGTTTTTGGTGCTTGCCAATTCATAATAGCTTCAATCTTAGCGGGATCCACCTGGATACCACGCTCGCTTACCACATGTCCAAGACATTGGACTTCACGAAGCCAAAACTCACATTTGGAAAACTTGGCGTAGAGCTTCTTTTGCTGCAGAAGTTTAAGGATACATCAGAGATGTTTTTCATGATCGGCTTGACTCTTTGAATAAATAAGTATGTCATCAATGAAGACAATGACAAACTTGTCTAGATACAGCTTGCAAACGCGATTCATAAGATCCATGAATGCTGCAGGTGCATTAGTGAGCCCGAAAGGCATCACCAAGAACTCATAGTGACCATATCGAGTTCTGAATGCGGTCTTGTGCACATCTTCAGTTCTGACCTTCAACTAATGGTAACCCGACCTCAAATCGATCTTTGAAAAGTAACTTACTCCTTGGAGCTGATCGAACAAATCGTTGATCCTGGGCAATGGATATCTATTCTTGATTGTAACCTTGTTCAGCTCGCGATAATCGATGCATAGACTCATCGAGCCATCTTTCTTCTTTACAAATAGAATCGGCGCTCCCCAAGGAGACGAGCTAGGTCTAATAAATCCCTTCTTTAACAAATCATCCAACTGAGTCCTTAACTCTTTCATCTCAGTCGGTGCCAACCGATAAGGTGCTCTTGCAACTGGTGCTGCTCCAGGAATAATATCGATCCTGAACTCCACTTGCCTATCTAGAGGTAAACAAGGTAGTTCTTCAGGAAAAACGTCTGGATATTCAGAAATAACAGGGATGTCTTCGATCTTGGGCTTTGGTTCATCAATGGTTACCTGTGCCATGTAAATGACACAACCTTTCTTCAAACACTTCAACGCCTTAAGCATAGATACTTGCTTAGGCAATCTATACTATGTATCTCCTTGAATTGTAAGTGGTTCACCATGAGGAGTCTTGATAACCACTTGCTTCTTATCACAAACAATTTGGGCTTGGTTAAACGATAACCAATCCATGCCTATCACTATATCGAATCTTGCCAATTTCAACGGAAGCAAAGACAGTGGAAAATAGTGATTCCTAATGGATATGAAACATCCATCTAATATTGTTGAAGTAGTCTCTATCATACCATCAGCCAATTCTACTTCATACTTTATGTTTAGAGTTTTAACAGGTAGATTTAACAATTTACAAATTTATTGTCTACAAAAGACTTGTCTGCAACCGAATCAAACAAAACTCTAGCGTAAACGTCATTGATAAGGAATGTACATGTTATAACATTGTCATTCTGAACTGCCTCTTGCGCATTCATCTGGAAGACTCGGGCATTGGTCTTTTTAGCCTCCTCAGGCTTCTTTAGATTTTTCGGGCAGTTAGTCTTTATGTGCCCCTTCTCGTTGCAACCATAATAGGTTGCATCCTTCATTTTCTTGCAATCCAAAGTTTTATGATCCTTAGATTTGCAGATCCCACAAGGTAGAGGCTGAGAATCAAATCGGCATTTCCCGAGGTGGTATTTCTTACAGGTTTTGCACCTGGTCCTTTCACCTGACTGCTGGGAGCCCTTTTTAAACCCAAAATTCTTTTTATGCTCATAACTACCTTTCTTATGATCAGAGTTGCCCTTCCTTTTCTTGTCGGAGCGATGAGAACTCTCATCCTCCCGCTTCCGCTTTCCATCATCAGAAGCTTTGATAGAGTTGTTTTTGACTGCATCAAGTGTGAGTGATAGAGACTGATCCACCACTGACCTGTGTGTGGTAGGTCTGGATGCTTTCACATTTCCCTTGATTTTTGGAGCTAGACCTCCAATAAAACGTGCTATGCGCTTTGGTTCTGGTGTGACCAAATAAGGAACCAATTGGGAGATGGTATTGAAGCTTGTAACATATGCCTGACAGTCTAAATTCTTCATGACCAGAGTCAAGAAGTCAGTCTCGATTTTCTCTACCTCATGCTGAGGACAGAAGTTTTCCTTGATCAGTACAACAAATTGATCCCAAGACAAGTTATACAATGGGATCTTCCCTGTAGCTTGGATTAACGACCTCCACCAAGCTAAAGCTTCACCTTTAAATGATTGTGAAACAAACTTCACAATATCATGTTCTGCATAACCACTGATATCAACCACAGTATCCATCTCATCGAGCCATGTCATACAATCAATGGCTCCTTTTTCTCCTGTAAAGTCCCTTGGCTTGCAAGAGACAAAGTATTTGTAAGAACAGGTTTTGACACAAGGCTCCTGATTAAGCACAATCTGTTTAGATGGATATTCTTCTGATTCGACGAATGATGAGAATTGTCCTTATGAGATGTATGTGTCTTGGAGGGTGGTTTCGTATGAGGTACAGACTGAGTCCTGGTGTGAGTACCACTTGTTTCTTTGAATTGTCTGTTAAGGGCTCGAGTAACAACACTGTCTATCAATGCTTGTAGGTCTGTACCAGCTACATTAATTCTGGTGGTATCATTTCTCTCCCTTGGGTGACTGATAACCTCTTATGATTCAGACATGTTGAAGCTTGATTGCTATAAAACAATTGACAATAATTTGTTCAGAGGTTTATTATGGAATCATCATTTTTCGGTGATTCATTAACCATGGTAAGCATAGACCATAGTGGTTAATTTATTATCAGGTTATTTTAAAATTTACCTTATAATTAATCCCAGTTATAAATTATTAGGGATATTAATGTTGGCACAAAAGGCCAAGTCACGAGGACAAGCCATGATCTTACAAGATCGAGGCATTACGGTTCGAATATAGTTCATTACCTTTCTTGACAGGGAGTCGTAGACTACAACTGCCATTTGTCTTTAAAGGACAATAAATATGGCCCACATGTACTTCATCACTAATGGATGTTTAATAATATGATCATCTTATTTGATGATTTGAGCCATGATTCCTAGATCATTAGGCTAGATAAAGAATTTGGAAGAATCCAATATAAAGATGACATGTGTGACTTTATCGAATCACGTTTGCCAAGAGTGCTAACACGTTCTCAGGTGTTAACAAGGATTTATTTTCTTAAAAAGGTTTTACCATCATGGCCATGTCTAAAATGACATATAGGCAAGGTTATACCTTTAAGATTTTCTTTTAACATTTTATTGGCAGATCAAATTTAAAATGGAAAGTGATATTTTGATTTGTTTTATATAGTACATGCATATATATAATGACAAATAAATTTTAGAAAGGAAACATCCCATAAATTGAAAGAATTACATAGCTGCCCTAAACGGGACTTTTAAATAAATAACATTGTCCACGCAGGGACAGAAATAAGAAAGATAAGTCTACGCAGGGACCAAATACATAAATAAAATGTCCACACAGGGACTTAATTGAAAATAAAAATTACAAAACAAATAAATTAGGAATTTCAATAATCCCTCTTCTTCTTCCCCTTTATAAGGTTTGCCAAACCCTTAAGTAGACCACAGCGGCTCCTACATTCCTCTTCTACCCTTTGCTCCACCTCGTGCAACCGATGGAGGATTTCTTGCTGCTGCGGTGGTTGAATCTGTGGCGGCTGCGGCGGCTGCTGCTGCTGAGGCTGAGGAGGTGGTGGGTATTGATACCCATATGCTGGGTACCCAGTTGGGTACGTAGCTGGAAAAGGTCCAGGGTAGAGGGCGTTGTAGTTTGTTGCCTCGAGGTACGGGTCAATGGCAGGGGCATTGTTATAATTATAACCCGAATAAGCTGGTTGCTCGAACGAGTTGTACCCAGCTGAACCTTGGTAAGATGGGATTGGGTTTTCATAACCCATGTGTGGTGCTGCTGCGACTGGAGCAGAGTCGACTTTAGAAACTAGGTTTGAAGGCCCACCCATTTGCGGGTCTTCATACAGTGGCGGGTAGTGGCTGTTGCTGGAGTTTGGGGGGTGCTGAAGTGAAATCCCCCATGCACGGACATCCGTGCACCTCTTCTTCGCCTCGGTGGTTCAGGAGGCAGTTGCTGCTCTGGTGCTGGCGGTGGTGGTGGCGTAACCGCCTGAAAATGCGGGTCCTCAGAAGGGACCTGTTGGTGTGGTGGTGAGTTGTGGTGAGGGGGAGTGTACTCCCACTTGTATGTAGCACATCTTTCAGCAAAAATGTCAGGGCCCCTATAAGGCGAACCATGAAAGGATGATCTGCTAGAAATCTCAATGGGATGCGTCGGCGTCCTAGTCGGTGGTAGATCTGGATCTGGATCCTCGTCCATCTCCATATCCTGCATCTCAGAATAATAATCAACTGGTCCCAAAGGGTTTGGACCCTCTGGTTCTGGTACCTGGTTCATCGGGTTGAACCGGCTTTGAAAATAGGGAGTTGGGTTCTGGAAAGAACTGTGAGAACCCGAACGCTGCAACGGGATAAATGTGACATCCGTGCTTGTGAAATCTTTCTACAAGACTTTGAACAATAAAATATTAATAAAACAATGTGTTTTGATCCCAATGTTTGTTATTTATGTTTGATTTTATGCACATGTTGATTTTTGATCGATTTTGAACTCTATATCACTTTCTGGAGAGTTATATGCAAACTGATGCGTAAACGTAATCAGTTTAACTCGACAAACACTCCGGAACAGAAACATAAACTTAACATACCTTAAATAACCTTTACATAACTTTGAAATAAGTTTTAGAAGGTTTGGTATGGCAAAAACAAGTTTATTCGCTCACAGGGACTAATTGCGTCAAACTGCAAAAGTCTATCGTTTCGTAAGTCAACGTACAGTCCGGAATATGATTATAAGCTAAACATACCATAAATAACCTAAACATAGCTTAGAAATAAGCTTTGAGTGGTTCGGTGTGCGAAAACATGCTTATATGATCTTTCAGGGACTAAAAGTGTTAAAAACGGCGTAAGTTTGCATTTTCGTGCATAACTTGCGTTCTGACCACATCTGGACATCCAAAATTTTTGTACACACTAAAATATTTTTATTTTAGTGATCGCCATGCAAAAATACCATTCGTCGCTTAATTTGGTTCGTTTTCGCGTCCGTTTGAGTTTCATCGTAATTTAACGAACAACGCGACCGTACGACCAAACGAGCCGACATCTGAGAGTTTTCCGAGCACATTTTGAGTCCTCTAAACTTTATCGACCTTGTATAGCCTTGAAAATGGCTTAACGGGGGTCAAAAGGGGCTGAAATGAGCTCAAATCAAGTTCAGGGACCAATTATGCAATTCTGCCAAACTTGGCCATACGGGCCGCGTAAGCTCACCCTACATGCTTACGCGGGCCGCCTGAGAACCCCCAGCGACAGAAAATTTGTTTCAGCTGCTGTTTTGCAAGACCAGGCCCTTGTATGCAATATTTCTTGTTTGGGGACCAAGTTAACACCTTCCCAAGCATAATTACCTGTCACTAAACACTTGTAGGGCTGTGATTTATTGCTTGTTGGCCAAACAACTACATGTAATGATCTCACAAGTTCATGATAAGTATAAATAGCTTGGTCCATCAACTCAATTCCTTGCTCATTCTCTCATTTCTCCTTTCTCATCTGCTTTGGAGAGCTTCCTAATCTGATTGGAGGTTTATTCTTAGTAGAAAAGATAGCAAGGACCCTTAGTGAGCATTCTTTCATTCTTTTATTGCTTACTAGTTTAAAAAGTCAAACAGTGTTTGACTTTCGGTTTGACCAGTCAATTGGTCAAGTCAAAGTTCAATTGAACTTTGCAATGTGATTGTAATCACATTGGTTATAATCCTTAGTGATTATACCTACTGATTACCACATTAACTAGGCATAGTGACGAGTCAAAGTTTCGGTCAAAATGCGTTTTAGCACGCATTTTGCAACGAAACTACTTTTAGGTATCAAAACACTTTGTTTTGATACCAAATCAGTAGGTTAAACATGTTTTGACATGTTTAACTCGTCACTATTAGTTTGGTGCTTGTTTAGGGTCGTTAGTTAAGCGGTCTAAACAACCGCTTAGACTTTCGAACCCGACCCGTTTGGTCGATCATTAGGATCCGACCAAGCTTACTTAGTGATCATAGTTATATAGGGAATAACCCCTGAGGTTATACCTTATGATCACATAGGATTGGTTAGTCATTTGCTAGTTAACTTGTATGCCCATAGGAAATGACCAAAACGCCCTTTTGAAGCATAAATCCGTATTTTGACTATGTGAACATATTTTTGACATATAAACTGATCTAGTAACATGTTTAGGCATAATTGGGCATGTAAGACTTGGCATAGCACATAGTTAACCATCCGAACATAGTCTTACGCTAACGACGCATTATAGTAGCTTATACTACCATAATGGGTCGAAACGGGTCGAAAGCACTTAGGTAGACTTCCAAATCAGAATATAAGGTCTATTAAATCATACCATATGAGTTCAAATACTCATTTGATTTATAGAACCTCATTCTATCCTATCTCCCGATTTAGGAGTCGATTATTAACATAGTTACCTATACTAGGTGCCGTTTGATTCCGTGATACTTGGAGCTTAAATTGGTCTTATTCTCAAGACTAATTAGCAATCCCAAGTGAGTACATAGTTCCCCTCTTTTACCGTTTTCAAATATTTTGGGGTGATTCACATGTATATACTTTTTACTTTCTTGTTTTACATGTTTTTGTGACATAAACATGCTAGTTTCACTTAGTACATGCTTTCACTGTGTTTTGCTATGTATGTTAAGCATGCTAGCACATTGTTTTATTACACATTTGTTACATATGTTTACTTAGCATATGTACACATTGTTTTACATAAACATTTCTACTAGGCATGTTTACTTACCATTCCTAGTACATGATTTTCATAGCATGCTTACATTGGTTATGACATTTGGTGTGTTTAATCGGGACAATAATACATTCATTAACATTAGCTATGCCGCTCGGTAGTATGTAATGGTACCATAGTAATTGACAACTCCCGTTTCCGACTTCCTAGGTTTGTTTGGAAGTTGGGAATGACAAAATCCGATATACATAACTTAGATGAACCTTTAATTTGTTTAAAGGTTTGTCGCCACAGTCGCAAGGCTTGAATGTATGCGATTAACATTACTGCATAAATGTTTGTAATCATAAAGCATTGTTTTCTGCAAAACATGTCATTTGAATTAAACTTAGGTTTACTCAAAAATATTGTTTTGTACATTTTCCTACGGGGTTGAGTAGATTCTTTTATTCACCGTACATGACATATGTTTCTCATTGGCATTATTACATAGTTTAAGTAAATGTCTTCCTACTTGCTATGCATTGCATTGGTTATACATAATACATGTTACACATGACATTACACATGGTTTATGCATAAACATTTTGACACTAAACATGACATTTTGTTGGGCAATGATAAGTGACTTATGTAACGGGGCTATGTGCTATACGATAAAAGCATGGTGGATACGCCGCTGGTACTTCCTATATATAAGTGCTTTTATTGTATTACACATTGTTGCGTTATCTAAGCCACTTGACAAAGACATAAAACATTTTTTACAAGGACACGACATTTTTATACAAAGTATATATTTTATACAATTCACTTTTACTTGGTTATTTATTTAACCATGCGTACTTCTTTTATATCATTTGATTTTCATCTCGATTTTCACATGATTTTATAAAGGAAAACATTTTACAAGGTTCATGACTATTTTTGTTAAACACTTCTTTTAAACTACAAGTCATGAATCCTGCATAAACAAAACCTATGTATCTCACAGGCATTTTTATGCTGACGTACCTATTTTTACATGTGTTTCAGGTGCTGATGCATGATGATGTTTGTGCTACACTTAGGCGGACTCGGGCCTTAGTGACTTAAAAGACAATTATTATGTTATGTTCATGGTTGCAAAAGTCGCTAGACGCTCCCTAGTCGGTCGACCGGGGAGTTGAGAGTACTCGGTCTAGGCGGAGAGTACTCGGGGAGTACTTGGACATGTTAAATTATTAAGAATTTACTTTTTGGATAAAATACGTGAAAATGATATTCATTCTTTAATATGATAGGCATAGAAATTATGTTTTATTATTATTTAAGTCAAACTAGGTCCGAATTGACATACTAGATCCAATTCTAGCCGACGTTGACTGCATTTGACTGACTCCTAGTAATTAGGCGGAGTCGAAGAAAGTCGCCTCGGCAGCCGACCTTGTAGCGACTACTCAGGGAGTACTCGGCCTTGGAAACCTTGTTTTACAACCATGGTTATGTTTATTTAATTTTCAAGACAATGTAAACTTTGATTCAATAATACATAACTTTAATTACCATGGTTGTGGAAACAATGATTCTGTTACAACACTCCCCAGCGTTTCCGCCGTGGTTTCGTTGTTTTAACGCGGCCGGGGTGTGACAGATGAGTTGGTATCAGAGCCAATGGTTATAGGGAATTAGGTTATTAGTAATGCTTTGACCTAGACTATAACTTTCTAGGACCCTAACACAAGTTTACTTGTGTTTAGATCTTAAAACAATACCCGTCACCTATCCTTAGGTGATTACCAAAACATGAACACAAATTTCCAAAATGATTTTGAAATCAATCATCTATCCTTAGATGATTTCTCTTGGTCTTGTACCTTCCAAATTTTCAAAATCTCGTTAAAGTTTGGGGCTAAATAATGTGAACACGTGCAAACTGGAAGAGTGAATGCCTGCACCCTGAGTTTTCTGTCTAAGGCTAGAGTGTTCGTACAAATCCACAGTATCGGACCAATCACTCTTACCTGGGAACTCTTGGGGTGAGTGTTCACTTATAGGCGAGCATGTCTTCGGCGATACATTATTATGACCTATTTACTTTGATTTGTCACTGTGTGTCGTTTGTTTGCTTTGTGGTAACAAACAAATGACCACCATCTGTTGGTGCACTAAATGTATGATTGATTACGTCATTATCAAGTCTTGTGTCTAGGATTGTTTAAATGATCACAACATAGGGTTTAAGTTAGGGTTTTAGGTATGAAACATGAGATTTCGCTTGAATGGGTATGTATATGCTTGAAGCGAAATCAGCATAAGAGATTTCGCTTCAACAGTCTCAAGCGAAATCATGTCACTCTATATATAGGTGTGTTGGTCATTTGAAGGAGAGAGTTGTCATTGTATGTGTGACGAAGTGCTGACGGATTTGTATCAGAAAACCTTGTACAAGCACTCAAATCAATCAGAAAAGAAAGATTAAAAGGATTAGAGCTGTTATGACTTAGTTTACTTTGATTCCGCCTCTGTAAACTGAGATGAACATCCTTAACTGACGGTTAACGGTCATAGAACGGTCCAACAAGTGGTATCAGAGCTCAGGACGAGGAGTTCATACCATAGCAGCGGATTATCTTCTTTCTACTCATTTCTTTTTACATTTTTCAGATCTGAACAAGTTCTAACGGTCGAAATGGTCTAATTTTCGAGTATAACGTGTAAAACTGAGTTTTAACAAAGCCTACAATGTTTCAGACTAAAATTCAGCTTAAAACATATTAAAATTGACCAAAACCAAGATTTCGCTTGAAAGGTGTTCGAAATTATTGATTGATTTCGCTTCAGATCTGACTGTTTGGACTGTTTCGCTTGAACTGCTGAAGCGAAATAGATTGTGCTGGATTTCGCTTGAAGGCCTGATTTGGTTGAAGCGAAATAGTTGTTTTCGCTTGAAGATTCTGATCTGTTGAAGCGAAATAGTAGATTTCGCTTGAAACTTTTTGTTAACAGATTTCGCTTGAATCAGAATTGTTGTTGAGTTTCGCTTGAAACTTTTTGTTAACAGATTTCGCTTGAATCAGAATTGTTGTTGAGTTTCGCTTGAAGTTGAAGCAAAATAGATTATAGCAGATTTCGCTTGAACTTGTTAATTTTTCAAAACCTAAAAATTTTTCTAAGTGTTTGTTTGATTTTGCAGGTACGATCAATATGAATGATATTTTCATGAATCCTTTCAGCGACATGTATGCATTCGCTGGAGATTCCGGAAACAACGAAACGTCTTCAAGTGATGCAAACAAAAGTCCACCGAAAGAAAGAAAGAAGGAAGCTTGGGAGTCCGAAAGTGCATTTGGAACATTTAACAAACCTCCTAAGCTGATGGCTATAGAAGATTATAGCAGGTGGGCAACAAAGTTCGAAGATTGGTTGATGGCATTTGCTTTCCCTTGCTGGAAGAGTATGAAGAATGGTTATGCTCAAGGAAAGAAGAATGGTGAAGCATTAAGATCAGCTGAAGAGATTGATTCATTCGTAGCTGAGCAAAAATGTGTGGCATTATTGTTTCAATCAGTGCGTGAAGACATCATTTCACTGATAGATTACTCAAATTCTAAAGACTTATGGGCAAAGTTGGAAAAGAAGTGTGTCGGTAGTCAAGAGATTAAGAAAAACAAAAAGAAACTTCTTAGAAAAGAATTTGATCTGTTTGGTTGTATAAAGAACGAGTCAGTGTGTAAAATGATAGAACGGTTCGGTCATCTGAAGCTGGAATTAGTAAGACATGAAATTGATATTCCTGAAGAAGATCTTATCGACAAATTGTTCGATTCGTTGCCGGACGAGATGGATTGGAGATATTATGCGCTGATGTTGAAGAATACCATAAAAGAACCAGAAAAGCTGACATTAGATTTGTTGATTGAAAAACTCGAGAGTCATGAGCTAGAGTTGAAAAAGACGTACAAGATTAATCATTCATCTTATCAGCAGAATCTGGATTTATACTATCCAAAAAGCATGATGCCGAAAGCTACTTCTCCAAAAACTGCATTTTCTGCTGAGAATGTTTCTACAGCTGGAAAAGAAAGTCAAAGTGGTCAAAGCAGTGGAAGTCATAGTGGTTATCACAGTGGATCTATGTCTTCTGCAAATCATTCTGATGCAAAGTTTTCTTGCAATATCGCGATTGATCTGAAGAACGCACAGAATTTTGATGCGGAGTCGGCTAAGCAACAAATGGTCTTTTTGGCGTCTGTTTTGGAATCTTACGAAGGGTTGGTAGCTGGAAAAATCGGGAATACAAATCTGACGAAAGAAGACTACGATCAGATAGACCCTGAAGAAATGGAGCTGATCGACATTCGCTGGGCAATGGCAAGTGCAGTTCGACGTGCACAACGTTTCATGGAGATTACAGGGAGAAAAACGATCGGTGGTCCGTCTACTAAGTTGGGGTTCGATAAATCGAAGGTGACTTGCTTCAAGTGTAAGCAGAAGGGTCATTTTAAGAGAGAATGCCGAAACGCTTATGCTGATGAGTCAGAGAATCCATTTCGAGATGATTATTACAAAAAGGCAATCTACCATCAGAATAAATCTGAGCCGCCTAGATTGAAGCAGTCTGAAGATAACAGAGACAAATCAAGGGCTCTTGCTGTGATTTATGATGATGAGGGGTATGATTGGAGTAAGGAAGTTCTACCGGAAGAAGATGCGGTGGGTTACGCATTCATGGCAAGCAATGATGAACCTAAGCCATGGAAAGATGATCGTACTGAAGAACAGAAATATCACTACCGGAAGATGGTTGCTGAAACAAAGATTATCAGACTTTCTCGTATCTATCTGAATGCAAGGAGAGCCAATAGATGGGATCCAGATAGAGAGTGTTATCTTGATGAGTATGGAAATATTGCAATTGATGATAGTACACTTGATATCGAAGCCATTATCAAGGAGTACAAAGAAGAAGATGAATATTGGCAACACAAGTGGTGGGGAACTCCAACTTCGAAAATGATTGAAGAAGAGAAAGAGAAAGAGAGAAAGGAGAAAGAAGAGAAAGAGAAAGAGAAGAAAGAAAAGCAGGTTGATACAGGCTTAATTGATACTACGCAAGAGTTGACAGCTAAAAACCTGGGAGTGATGGCTGACAAAGTGCTAACTGCAAAAGCACTTGAGGTAGATCCTAATTCTGCTACTGAGTCAAAGGAGTCGGTCAGTCAAAGTGTGTCAACAAATGCGTCAGGTAACAAGAATGTGTCAGGTAACAAGATTGATGGGAATGCTGACTGCAAAAATTGCACCAAACAATGCAATTTTTGTAGCACTGTCACGTATCTTAACAATGAGAAAATCCAGAATCTGACAACAAAGGTTAGAAATGTTGAAAATCAGATTCTCGATCGTGACAAAAGTGTAAGAGCTTCAACTGAACGGAACAAAGAATTAACGGCTCAAATTGAAAATGATAAAACTGAACGTGAGAAAATAAAATCTGAAAATGAAAAGTTAATTCTTGAAAACCGTCAAATTTCTGAAAAGTTTGAGAAATTGAAAAACATTGTCAAAGATAGTGATGATCGTAATGGCAAAACATTTAAAGAAAATGAACATCTAAGAGCTGTTTTGAGATTAAAAGAAGAATCGATTAATGAACAACTGGATCAAATTGCTAAATTGAAACTTAAAGTTCAAGAAGCTGAAATTGAGAATGAACGAATCCAGTTGAAGCTTAACAGCTATAAATCAGCAAGCTTTGTTTTGCAGCATATTGTTCCTAAACCTATAGGGAAAGACAAATCGGGCGAAGATGTGTATTGTGATGGAACTGGGGTGGGGTTTCATCAAGTTCCACCACCTGTTCTTGATAATTACACGAAAAAGCAGTCTGGGTTGGTTGAAATTGAGGAAGAAAAAGAAGTTAAACTTCCGGAGAACATTGATGTTATTTTTTCTACATCATCTGATGATAGTGTTCAGACAGAGATTGTTAAGCGCACAGCTGAAAGTGTTTTGAATAGTGATTCAGCTGAAGATGATGGGGGTTTCTTGGACAAATACATTCAGAAATCAAAGTCCAAAAACAACTTAAGTGATGAACCGGGTCTTGTAATGTACAAGATGGCTGGATCTGATAAGTTGTTTTCGGATTCTGAATTTCCCATTGAGAATGTTAACATGAACAAATTGACAAATGTTTTCAAATTGGTTGAAGTTGAGTTGTCAGAAGTGAACAGTTTGAAACAAACAAAAAGGCAAATGAATTTTGAGAAAGATAAAGCTTATTACAAAAAGCCTATTGTTCCACCATGTTTTTATAATAACAATCGAAACAATTGGTCAGGTGGTTATCGAGGTGATAAGAGTTATCAGAAAAAGAGTTTTCAAAACAAGAGGTTTGCTGAAAAGAAGGTGTTTGTAAATGGTTCAAGTTCACTTTCTGATGAGGAAAATGAATTTTTTTCAAAATCAAATGAAGAGTTCTTTGAGAAAAGAGCTTCATATTATCAGTCTGAAGGCACAAGTCGAGTTGTTGATACTCGTACATGTTTTAGATGTAATCAAGTTGGTCATATTGCACGAATGTGTACCAATGTGAAGTCTAAGACTGAAAATGTGAAGTATCAACAGAAGAAAGTTGATGTGAAGGGTAAAGCACCAATCGTTGTTGAGAAAAAGAATGTGAAAAATGACAATATCAAATTGAAAAATGAACCCGTAAAGAAATTGGTAACTAAAAATGACAAATTTTACAAGAGGGTTGCATTATCTCAACAAGTTTGGAAACCAAAAACTGAAATGAAAATTTCAACTTCTGAAGAGAAAAAGGCTGATGAATCAATTTCGGTTGATTATAATGCAAATTTTCCACCTTTGAAGGCTAAAAATTTCAAAATTCAAGTTGCTAGAGTCAAGGCTACACCTAAGGCTGATGAGGCCTGGGTGGACACCATGTTCGAATAAGCAATTTGAATTGCCGGAGCTTCCTGGTTCGCGAAGCATGAATCGGCATCTTTATTGTAGTTGGTTAAATTGCAGTTTGTTTTGTGCAGGATCTTCCACAACTGATATCCAGATGGATCATGGATAGTGGCGCATCTCGACATATGACAGGGAAGACCGCATTGCTGTATGATGTGAAGAACATTAATGGTGGTTATGTGGGATTTGCTGGTCATGAAGGTGGTCGAATTGTTGGTGAAGGAACGTTGTCCAATGGGATTGTGACGTTTGAGAGAGTTAACTACATCACTGAGCTGGAGAACAATCTGCTTAGTATCTCGCAGATTTGTGACAATCAGTATACTACTCACTTCACTGATAAAGAGTGTTTGATTTTGAAACCTGGTTTTGTTATCCCTGAAGAATGGATTATTATGAGGGCACCTAGAGTGAATGATTTATATGTGTTAGACATGTCTGTAGCAACTACAACTACTGGTCAAGCACATTGTTTCGTGTCTAGAGCAACTGAGAAAGAATCCAGATTGTGGCACCGAAAGATGGGGCATATTCACCTAAGGAAGATGAATCACTTGGTGCACAATGATTTGGTATTGGGAGTTAATATCAAAGGTTTTCATCTGGAAGGGGAGTGCATTAGCTGCATTAAAGGCAAGCAGAAGAAAAAGTCACATCCTACAAAGCAAGTCAATTCAGTTTCAAGACCTCTGGAGAGACTTCACATGGATTTATTTGGTCCGGTGAATGTCAAAAGTATTACAGGAGATTACTATTGTCTGGTCGTTACTGATGATTATTCCAGATTTTCATGGGTTTCTTTCTTGAAGACAAAAGATGAAACATTTGACAGTTTGATGGCGCTGTTCAGGAAGATTGAGAATTTGTACCAAAGGCGTATCAAGAAAATTCGAAGTGATAATGGTACCGAATTCAAGAACAGTAAGATGGAAGAATTTTGTGATGAAAGAGGTATTTTGCATGAGTTTAGTGCTCCGTACACTCCGCAACAGAATGGATTCGCAGAACGCAAAAACCGGACGCTAATCGAGACGGCTAGAACTATGCTCGCAGATTCAAAGTTACCGATTAATTTTTGGGCTGAAGCTGTTTCTGCCGCATGCTATACGCTTAACAGGGTTCTTACTGTCAAGAAGTTAAACAAAACATGCTTTGAGCTAATCAATAATCGCAAACCGAATCTGAAGTATCTAGAACCGTTCGGGTCACCTTGTACGGTTATAGAGCCTTTTGGAAAGTTTGGTCCGAAGTGCATTGAGGGTATATTTGTTGGTTATTCAAATCCATTGCGACGTGTCTTCGTTCCAAGTGAGAAGCGGATTATTGAAGCTGCAAATGTTGAATGTCAAGGTTATACTATGCCGCCGCAGAATCCTGGTGATTCATGGCGTTATCATTATGACAAACTTTGGGATTCGTTTGACATGAGAGAAGAATCAGAGGATGATGAAGATTTCTTTGATGAGTTGGATATTTTGCGTGAATATGAGTCGCAGCTAAGATTCCCAGCTGAGTATTCGTGGAGACCACGGGAAACTTCAAATAATGATGAAGCAGGTCCAAGTAATGCTGGTGAACATGATGATGTCCAACAGAATGAAGTTGCTCAAGATTTTCAGTCGGCTCAGAATGATAATCTAGAAGCTGAAAACATGCCAGTATTTGATCACGGTGATTCAGATTCAAATTCTGAGGGGGAGCAAATTCAGATTTCAGGTCAAACAAACCAAGTTGGTGAACAAGATGCAGAGCAGAATGTTACTAATCTGGAGGGAAATGTAGATGTTCCGAGTGAAGTGATGCCGCGAACTTTTTCATATCATCCAGAGGAGTTGATTATAGGAGAATTGCAAGCTGGTGTTCGCACTCGAAATCAGATTGATAAAGGGCTTACTTGTTTTTATACAAAAGTTGCTCCTTTGCAAACTGAATTCTCATTAAGTTGTTTTATCTCGCAGATTGAACCAAGAACTTACAAAGAGGCGCTAACTGAAGACTCTTGGGTCAATGCTATGCAGGAGGAACTTAGTCAATTCGAGAAATTGGGAGTGTGGAAGTTAGTTGATTTGCCGGATGGTCAAAGGAAAATTAACACTAAGTGGGTGTTTAAGTGTAAGAGGGACGATAGAGGAGTTGTCGTAAGGAACAAAGCTCGACTTGTTGTTCAGGGATTTAGTCAACAGGAGGGGATTGATTTTACTGAAGTCTATGCTCCTGTAGCTCGACTAGAGGCTATCATAATTTTCCTAGCATTTGCGTCTTGGAAGAACTTCAAAGTTTATCAGTTAGATGTTCAATCGGCGTTTCTTTACGGGAAGGTTAAAGAGGAGGTTTATGTCGGTCAGCCACCGGGCTTTACTGACCCAATCCACAAAAACAAGGTCTACTTATTGGACAAAGCGTTGTATGGTCTACATCAGGCACCGAGAGCCTGGTACGAGACTTTGTCTCAACACCTACTCGCTAACCAGTTCATACGTGGAACAGTGGATGCCACTCTCTTCACTAAAGTCGTTGATGGTCATCTTCTGATAGTACAGATTTATGTGGACGATATAATCTTTGGGTCGACGAATGAAAATCTATGCAAAGATTTTGAATCAGTGATGAAGCAGAAGTTTGAAATGTCATCAATGGGGGAGATGAAATTCTTTCTGGGTTTACAAGTTGAACAACTTCCTGAGGGAATTTTCATTCATCAGTCAAAGTACGTTCATGATATTCTAGAGAAATTTGGGATGTCAGGTTCTACTCCAGCTGCTACCCCACTTGCAACAAATCATGGGATTCACCCAGATCTCACCGGAGACAGGGCTGATGAAACGTTTTACCGTTCCATGATAGGTTCTTTAATGTACCTAACTGCTTCACGTCCTGATATTATGTACCCAACGTGCCTCGCAGCAAGATTTCAGTCTAACCCGAGAGCATCGCATATGATCATTGTGAAGAGGATATTGCGCTACCTGAAAGGAACTCCTTCATTGGGGTTGTGGTATCCTAGAAAAGGCGATTTTACGCTCGAAGGGTATTCCGATTCGGATTTCGGATGCTGCAAAGTTAATTCAAAATCAACAACTGCAGGATGCCAGTTCTTTGGTCCTAGATTGGTTACCTGACAGTGTAAGAAACAAACGTCTGTGGCGTTATCTACATGTGAAGCAGAGTATGTTTCTGCTAGCAGTTGCTGCTCTCAGATCTTGTGGATACAGCAACAGATGCGCGACTACGGTTTGCAGTTTCTTAACACACCTCTTTTTGTTGATAATGAGGCCGCTATAAATATAACAAAAAATCCAGTACATCACGCTAAAACGAAACACATAGAAATTCGTCATCACTTTATTCGCGATTGCTTTGAGAAAAAGTTGATACGAATTGAGAAAATCCACACTGACGAACAGAAAGCTGATTTACATACCAAAGCTTTTGATAAAAATCGGTTTAAATATTTGTTAAAACTGAATGGTATGAAGCTTCTATCGGTGTCGGATGGCATAATTGGCGTTGATGAGAGTACTGTTGCGGATGAAGATGAGAAACAATCTGCAATGGTTTGTCGAATTTTTACTTGTTTTGGTATTTAGGGGGAGTAGATGTTTGTACATAGTTTATTTTCAGAAAATACAAAAACAGTAAAAAAATGCAAAAATACAAAAACATGATAAAATCTGAAAAAGAGCTTGTGTATATGGGGAAAATGATAGTACATCAGCTAGACGATTACAGTATGCTAAAGATTTGTAAAGTATAAAAGAGTTAAACAATCTTACTGATGATGTGTCGATAGGTTTTCACATTTTTAGTAAATTTATTCGGGATATAAACCTAAAATTCAAACTTGTGAATTCGTGGGGAACACTACTTGGATATATAGGTAACCCCTGAAATCTCGTTTGAAAGGTCTCGTAATCTGATATACTAGGTCTTTATACTCTATGATGTCTGGGGTATTATTCCGGGACTTCTGCTGGACGGTAGTTCTGACCTAGTCCCTGGCTAATACTTGCTTATATGCTTGAAACACAGCATAACACCCTCAGCATGCTGAAACAATTAAATTGATATATGCTGCTGTTGTAAGCAAAAAGATCCTTTAAAGGGGACACACCGAAAAGTCGAAGCTGATATCTCTCTGCGTATACGGAAGTATCGATCTGAGATCCCTCGGCCCTCGCACACCTAAATTATATACAGATATCATTGTAGTATTCTCACCTGTAAGACTGATTATTGAGATTCTGGATACGGGAGTATATTCAAGAGGTGGGACACATGAGTGATCTAAGTTCTTAATTCATCTAAATCGTATCCTGAGTAAGTTGAAATTTGTGTGAGAATTTAAGATGGATCAGTATATCGACAATCGAGGTAAATTGTTTAAGTCTGAGTATGTAATGTAGCTTAACGGTACTTGTGATTTGTCTGAAAAGCTGATATGATTCCCTGACACGCTCACCAAAATATGTTTGTAAATAGTTTACTTTGTTTACTTTCTGCAAATTTAAGTTTTCTGTATTTCATTTCTTAGTTTAGAACACTTTATAAAATCCAAAAAGATTTTATTTCTGCTTTATTTTAGACAAACCAAAGTGGAGAGTTGATTGTTGGATTCTCAGATGTTTGAAGCAGATGCAGGAGATTCTGGACTGAAGAATGAGGAGAGCTTACTTTGAAGAAGTTTGATTTGTTTGAAAAGTCAAAAACAAGTTCATTAACTTGATACTTGTTATTTTCAGAAAATGGTTGAAAATGTTGTTTTAAAATCAGTTTTGATTCGTCAAAAGATCAACCAAGGTCATTAATTTGGACTTGGTAGATTAATCAAGTGATCAGGGTCATTAACTTGAACCTGAATACTTGAGTGGATTATTAAAGCTGATTGAGTTTGTGTTTTATTGTTGAAAAGATAGAATGGTTATGTTTGTTGGTTGAGTAACAGGATTGGACTTTATCATTCCCACGGAAGCTAATTGACAAAGCTTGAACCAGATATCTCAGATTCTAGCATATCGAGAGGGGGAGTCTGTGAAAGGGGGAGTCTGGATCAACAGTCAAAGGGAAGATTGAAGTTTAAAGTTTAAAGTTTAAAGATTGAAGATAAAGATTGATGAGAGTTTTTAAAATGTTTGAAGATTGTGAAAGACAAAGACTTGAAGCCAAAGACTTCATCAACATCCAAGGGGGAGTCTGTTGGTGCACTAAATGTATGATTGATTACGTCATTATCAAGTCTTGTGTCTAGGATTGTTTAAATGATCACAACATAGGGTTTAAGTTAGGGTTTTAGGTATGAAACATGAGATTTCGCTTGAATGGGTATGTATATGCTTGAAGCGAAATCAGCATAAGAGATTTCGCTTCAACAGTCTCAAGCGAAATCATGTCACTCTATATATAGGTGTGTTGGTCATTTGAAGGAGAGAGTTGTCATTGTATGTGTGACGAAGTGCTGACGGATTTGTATCAGAAAACCTTGTACAAGCACTCAAATCAATCAGAAAAGAAAGATTAAAAGGATTAGAGCTGTTATGACTTAGTTTACTTTGATTCCGCCTCTGTAAACTGAGATGAACATCCTTAACTGACGGTTAACGGTCATAGAACGGTCCAACACCATCCTTGCACTTTGTCGATTTTATTGATATCTCATTTCTTTCATCACGTCATCTCACTCGTTTTCTCTCATGTTTCCTCTTTTAGAATGCCTCCTCGACGCGCAAATCCCCTACCAAATGCTGAACTGGCAGAAATCATCGCGCAGCAAATGGCTGCTGCGTTCCCCAATCTCATTGCTCAATGGAACCAAGCCAACAATAACAATAATGCACCTGCTCCATGTAATTTCAAAAGTTTTAACTCGGCTAAACCACTCAAGTTTAGTGGTTCTGAGGGAGCAACTGGGCTTCTACAGTGGTTTGAGAGTCTTGAGAGCACCTTTCGCCATGTTCAGTGTTCGAACAACCGTAAGGTCGAGTTTGCCTCGAGTGTATTTCAAAAGAGGGCTCTTACCTGGTGGAATGGGGTAATGAGAGACCGAGGTGCTGAGGTTGCTTTGGGTCAGACATGGGAGGAACTTAGAGCTCTCATGATGAGAGAATTTTGTCCTCGTCACGAGCAGAGGGCACTTGAAAATGAGTTCCATGATTTGAAGCAAGACAGTGGTGAGCACCGGGCTTACACTGATAGATATGAGGAGTTAAGCTAGCTATGCCCTACAATGGTCACGCCTTTGGATAAGGCTATTGAAAAATACATAGACGGTTTGCCAGATCCTGTTCAGGATATTGTCACTGGTAGTAACCCTACAACCGTCCGACAGACCATTGAGCTAGCTGCAACCCTTACTGAATCGCAAGTCAAAAAGGGTAAACTCCACAGAAAAGGTGACAAGAAGCAGAAACAGTCTGATAGCGCCACTGAGAAAAAGGGCAAGAAGGCTGCTGAATCTTCAAAGAAATCAAGGAAGCGTAAGGCTTCCAAGAATTTCGTTGTCACTGCTCAGACTAATCAGGCTGCACCTAATCAGGCAGCACAGAATCAGGCTGCACAACCTGCTGCCAAGAGGCAGTATGCGGGAAATGCACCTCTGTGCAACAGATGTAACAGCCACCACCAGCCACAGTTGCAATGCCGCATCTGCATGAATTGTGGCAAGTCTGGTCATCTTGCGAACACCTGTCGTTTTGCTCCTAACCAAAATCAGGCAGCTCAAAACCCAGCTGTACAAAATCCTGCCCAGAATCCTGCACGACCTCACTTTTCGCCTGGTTCGTGTTACAATTGTGGGGATCTGACCCACTACAGAAACAACTGCTCGAGGTTAGCAAACGCAAATCAGGCACTGGCTCGTGGTAGAGCTTTCAATCTTAATGCTAATGAGGCACGTGCGGATAACGAAGTGGTGAACGGTACGTTCCTTGTTAACAACCATCCTGCTTCTGTTCTATTTGATTCGGGTGCCGATAAGAGTTTTGTGTCCTTAGCTTTTGAGCCTTTGCTTTCGATGACTAGAACAAAACTAGGAAAGCCCTTGACAGTAGAGGTAGCTAGTGGTGAACCCGTTGTACTCGATTCTGTTCTTCGAAATTGCCAGTTGAACCTTAACAACCATCTTTTCCCTATCAACCTCACACCGATGCAACTCGGGAGCTTTGATGTTATAGTGGGAATGGATTGGTTAGCCAAGTACCATGCTGAGGTGGTTTGCTTTGAGAAGATCATCCGTATACCGCTTTCGACTGGTGAGATCTTAGAAGTTCGTGGGGAGAAACCTGTTAAACTTATGTCTTGCACCCAAGCCCAAAAATACCTACGAAAGAAATATGTTGCTTTCTTGGCACATGTCGTAGAGGGTAAAGGCAAGGGTAAGACTATCCAAGACATCCCTGTTGTTCGGGACTATCCTGAGGTATTTCCTGAAGACTTACCTGGATTACCCCCTGTACGCCAAGTTGAGTTTCGCATTGATCTAGTACCTGGCGCAAATCCCATTGCTAAGTCACCTTATAGTCTTGCACCTTCTGAGATGCAAGAGTTATCTAAGCAGCTTCAGGAACTATCTGACAAAGGATTCATCCGTCCGAGCTTTTCCCCTTGGGGCGCTCCTGTCCTATTCGTGAAAAAGAAAGATGGATCTTTCAGGATGTGTATCGATTATCGTGAGCTTAATAAGCTTACCATCAAGAATCGATATCCCCTACCTTGTATTGATGATCTCTTTGATCAGCTACAGGGCGCTACTTGCTTTTCAAAGATAGATCTGCGTTCTGGGTATCATCAACTTCGAGTTCTCGAAGAAGATATTCCCAAAACTGCTTTTCGTACTCGATATGGTCATTATGAGTTCACTGTTATGCCTTTCGGTTTAACAAATGCTCCTGCTGTTTTCATGGACTTGATGAATAGGGTTTGTAAGCCTTATCTGGACAAGTTCATCATCGTTTTCATCGATGATATTTTGATCTATTCTAAGACTCGAACTGATCATGAACAACATCTTCGTCTTACAATGGAGCTTCTAAAGAAAGAACAACTTTTCGCCAAATTCTCCAAGTGTGAATTCTGGCTTAAGGAAGTTCAATTTTTGGGGCACATCGTCAACGAACAAGGTATACATGTAGATCCCGCCAAAATCAGTGCGATTAAGGATTGGGATACTCCTACTACTCCTACCGAGGTTCGTTCATTTCTTGGTCTAGCGAGTTATTACCGTTGTTTCATTGAGAACTTCTCTAAAATTGCAGTTCCTCTCACTGCTTTAACTCAAAAGAGCAAACCTTTTGAGTGGGGACCCAGACAGGAAGAAGCTTTCCAGACCTTGAAACAGAAACTTTGTGATGCACCTATTCTATCTTTGCCCGAGGGTAACGACGATTTTGTCATGTACTGTGATGCATCCAACTTAGGTCTTGGCTGCGTTCTTATGCAAAGAAACAAAGTCATAGCTTATGCATCAAGACAGCTGAAAGTACATGAGAAGAACTACACCACTCATGATCTTGAGTTAGGTACAGTAGTCTTTGCTCTCAAAATCTGGAGACACTACCTTTACGGTACAAAGTGTGTAGTGTTTACTGGCCACAAAAGTCTCCAGCATATTTTCAATCAGAAAGAACTAAACATGAGGCAACGACGTTGGGTTGAACTCCTAAACGACTACGATTGCGAAATTCGCTACCATCCTGGTAAGGCGAATGTCGTGGCTGACGCATTGAGTCGTAAGGAACGTGTCAAGCTTCACTGTGTTCAAGTTCGATCTGACATTCAATCTCGCATAATTCAGGCTCAACATACTTGTGTTACATAAGACTTGATGGGTAAAGAATTACCATGTCATACAAATCCTGAGCTTGAACTGAGAGACTTTGGGATATTCTATTACATGGGCCGTTTGTGGGTCCCAAGTATAGATGATCTTCGCACCTTGCTAATGGATGAAGCTCATAAGTCTCGTTATTCTATTCATCCTGGTGCAGACAAAATGTATAAGGATCTTCGAACCCAGTATTGGTGGCCGGGTATGAAGAAGGACATTGCCTTATATGTTTCCAAATGCCTTACTTGTCTTAAGGTTAAGGCAGAACACCAACATCCCTCTGGATTATTGGAGCAACCAGAGATTCCGGTTTGGAAATGGGAAAACATCGCTATGGATCTCATTACCAAGCTGCCGCACACTAAAAGAGGTCATGACGCCATTTGGGTTGTTGTTGATCGTCTTACAAAGTCAGCACATTTCTTGCCAATCCGCGAGGATTTATCTGCTGACAAGCTTGCCAAATTATATGTTGATGAGATTGTATCTCGACATGGTGTTCCTTTGAACATTATATCTGACAGAGATGCTCGATTCTCGTCTCGCTTTTGAAGAACCATGCAATCTGCCATGGGAACCCAACTTAATTTGAGCACAGCATACCATCCGCAGACAGATGGTCAATCTGAGAGAACAATCCAGACACTGGAGGATATGCTTAGAGCGTGTGTGATCGATTTTGGTGGTAGTTGGGATTCTCATCTACCGTTGATCAAATTCTCCTACAACAATAGCTATCACACGAGCATCAAAATGGCTCATTTCGAAGCTTTATACGGTCGAAAATGTCGTTCACCGGTCTGCTGGAATGAGATAGGTGAAGCTCAGCTTACTGGACCTGAACTCATTCTAGAGACTACAGATAAGGTCAAGAAGATTCGTGATAACCTTCAGACAGCTAGAAGCTGTCAAAAGAGTTATGTGGATCAAGGACGCAAGCCCTTAGAATTTCAAATCGGTGATCACGTCCTACTCAAGGTATCCCCTTGGAAAGGTGTGATTAGATTTGGAAAGAAAGGAAAACTTGCACCACGTTATGTTGGACCATTCAAGATCGTTGAAAGAGTTGGAAAAGTAGCCTACAGACTTGAGCTACCTCCTAAACTTGGAAATGTTCATCCGACATTCCACGTGTCCAATCTCAAAAAGTGTTTAGCTGATGAGAACCTCCACATACCACTTGATGAAATTCGTGTTGATAAAACGATGCACTTCGTTGAGAAACCTGTGGAGATAGTGGACCATACATTTAGACAGTTGAAGAACAAACGGATTCATTTAGTCAAGGTTCGCTGGGAATCCAAACGTGGCCCATAGTTTACTTGGGAACATGAGGACCAGATGAAGACGAAATATCCGCATTTGTTCTCACAAGTTTCATCTAAATAAATTTCGGGACGAAATTTCCTAAAGTAGGGGAGACTGTGACATCCGTGCTTGTGTAATCTTTCTACAAGACTTTGAACAATACAATATTAATAAAACAATGTGTTTTGATCCCAATGTTTGTTATTTATGTTTGATTTTATGCACATGTTGATTTTTGATCGATTTTGAACTCTATATCACTTTCTGGAGAGTTATACGCAAACTGATGCGTAAACGTAATCAGTTTAACGCGACAAACACTCCAGAACAGTAACATAAACTTAACATACCTTAAATAACCTTTACATAACTTAGAAATAAGTTTTAGAAGGTTTGGTATGGCAAAAACAAGTTTATTCGCTCACAGGGACTAATTGCGTCAAACTGCAAAAGTCTATCGTTTCGTAAGTCAACCTACAGTCCGGAATACGATTGTAAGCTAAACATACCATAAATAACCTAAACATAGCTTAGAAATAAGCTTTGAGTGGTTCGGTGTGCGAAAACATGCTTATATGATCTTTCAGGGACTAAAAGTGTCAAAAACGGCGTAAGTTTGCATTTTCGCGCATATCTTGCGTTCTGACGACATCTGGACATCCAAAATTTTTGTACACACTAAAATATTTTTATTTTAGTGATCGCCATGCAAAAATACCATTCGTCGCTTAATTTGGTTCGTTTTCGCGTCCGTTTGAGTTTCGTCGTAATTTAACGAACAACGCGACCGTACGACCAAACGAGCCGACATCTGAGAGTTTTCCGAGCACATTTTGAGTCCTCTAAACTTTATTGACCTTGTAGATCCTTGAAAATGGCTTAACGGGGGTCAAAAGGGGCTGAAATGAGCTCAAATCAAGTTCAGGGACCAATTATGCAATTCTGCCAAACTTGGCCATACGGGCCGCGTAAGCTCACCCTACATGCTTACGCGGGCCGCCTGAGAACCCCCAGCGATAGAAAATTTGTTTCAGCTGCTGTTTTGCAAGACCAGGCCCTTGTATGCAATATTTCTTGTTTGGGGACCAAGTTAACACCTTCCCAAGCATAATTACCTGTCACTAAACACTTGTAGGGCTGTGATTTATTGCTTGTTGGCCAAACAACCACATGTAATGATCTCACAAGTTCATGACAAGTATAAATAGCTTGGTCCATCAACTCAATTCCTTGCTCATTCTCTCATTTCTCCTTTCTCCTTTCTCATCTTCTTTGGAGAGCTTCCTAATCTAATTGGAGGTTTATTCTTAGTAGAAAAGATAGCAAGGACCCTTAGTGAGCATTCTTTCATTCTTTTATTGCTTACTAGTTTAAAAAGTCAAACAGTGTTTGACTTTCGGTTTGACCAGTCAATTGGTCAAGTCAAAGTTCAATTGAACTTTGCAATGTGATTGTAATCACAATGGTTATAATCCTTAGTGATTATACCTACTGATTACCACATTAACTAGGCGTAGTGACGAGTCAAAGTTTCGGTCAAAATGCGTTTTAGCACGCATTTTGCAACGAAACTACTTTTAGGTATCAAAACACTTTGTTTTGATACCAAATCAGTAGGTTAAACATGTTTTGACATGTTTAACTCGTCACTATTAGTTTGGTGCTTGTTTAGGGTCGTTAGTTAAGCGGTCTAAACAACCGCTTAGACTTTCGAACCCGACCCGTTTGGTAAATCATTAGGATCCGACCAAGCTTACTTAGTGATCATAGTTATATAGGGAATAACCCCTGAGGTTATACCTTATGATCACATAGGATTGGTTAGTCATTTGCTAGTTAACTTGTATGCCCATAGGAAATGACCAAAACGCCCTTTTGAAGCATAAATCCGTATTTTGACTATGTGAACATATTTTTGACATATAAACTGATCTAGTAACATGTTTAGGCATAATTGGGCATGTAAGACTTGGCATAGCACATAGTTAACCATCCGAACATAGTCTTACGCTAACGACGCATTACAGTAGCTTATACTACCATAATGGGTCGAAACGGGTCGAAAGCACTTAGGTAGACTTCCAAATCAGAATATAAGGTCTATTAAATCATACCATATGATTTCAAATACTCATTTGATTTATAGAACCTCATTCTATCCTATCTCCCGATTTAGGAGTCGATTATTAACATAGTTATCTATACTAGGTGCCGTTTGATTTCGTGATACTTGGAGCTTAAATTGGTCTTATTCTCAAGACTAATTAGCAATCCCAAGTGAGTACATAGTTCCCCTCTTTTACCGTTTTCAAATATTTTGGGGTGATTCACATGTACATACTTTTTACTTTCTTGTTTTACATGTTTTTGTGACATAAACATGCTAGTTTCACTTAGTACATGCTTTCACTGTGTTTTGCTATGTATGTTAAGCATGCTAGCACATTGTTTTATTACACATTTGTTACATATGTTTACTTAGCATATGTACACATTGTTTTACATAAACATTTCTACTAGGCATGTTTACTTACCATTCCTAGTACATGATTTTCATAGCATGCTTACATTGGTTATGACATTTGGTGTGTTTAATCAGGACAATAATACATTCATTAACATTAGCTACGCCACTCGGTAGTATGTAATGGTACCATAGGAATTGACAACTCCCGTTTCCGACTTCCTAGGTTTGTTTGGAAGTTGGGAATGACAGAATCCGATATACATAACTTAGATGAACCTTTAATTTGTTTAAAGGTTTGTTGCCACAGTCGCAAGGCTTGAATGTATGCGATTAACATTACTGCATAAATGTTTGTAATCATAAAGCATTGTTTTCTGCAAAACATGTCATTTGAATTAAACTTAGGTTTACTCAAAAATATTGTTTTGTACATTTTCCTACGGGGTTGAGTAGATTCTTTTATTCACCGTAGATGACATATGTTTCTCATTGGCATTATTACATAGTTTAAGTAAATGTCTTCCTACTTGCTATGCATTGCATTGGTTATACATAATACATGTTACACATGACATTACACATGGTTTATGCATAAACATTTTGACACTAAACATGAAATTTTGTTGGGCAATGATAGTGACTTATGTAACGGGGCTATGTGCTATACGATAAAAGCATGGTGGATACGCCGCTGGTACTTCCTATATATAAGTGCTTTTATTGTATTACAGATTGTTGCGTTATCTAAGCCACTTGACAAAGACATAAAACATTTTTTACAAGGACACGACATTTTTATACAAAGTATATATTTTATACAATTCACTTTTACTTGGTTATTTATTTAACCATGCATATTTCTTTTATATCATTTAATTTTCATCTCGATTTTCACATGATTTTATAAAGGAAAACATTTTACAAGGTTCATGACTATTTTTGTTAAACACTTCTTTTAAACTACAAGTCATGAATCCTGCATAAACAAAACCTATGTATCTCACAGGCATTTTTATGCTGACGTACCTATTTTTACATGTGTTTCAGGTGCTGATGCATGATGATGTTTGTGCTACACTTAGGCGGACTCGGGCCTTAGTGACTTAAAAGACAATTATTATGTTATGTTTATTTAATTTTCAAGACAATGTAAACTTTGATTCAATAATACATAACTTTAATTACCATGGTTGTTGAAACAATGATTCTGTTACAACACTCCACGGCGTTTCCACCGCGGTTTCGTTGTTTTGACGCGGCCGGGGTGTGACAATAAAAGAATGATGCGAATCATGGGGCTCCACGTCTTGTTGTGGCCCGAAAGAATGGTGGTAGGACGGTGAGGAACTGAGTGAGACTGAGCGTCTCGCGGGCTCCAACTAAGTTCTCCAGTCTTCGTGAGGACTAGAGCTAAGTGTTGCTGATGGAGTACGACGGTGAGATGGCCCGACTTCATGGTCGTTTATTGCCAAAATTGGGGCCTTTCCTCTTCCACCTCTACCTCTTACCCTTGGCGGCATTTTGTCTTTGATCCTATCAAAACAAAAGAAAACAACAAAAGACAAAAATCAATTAAGATTAGGATTAATCCTAAGTCCTTTGCCTAGACTCGGAAGTCGAGGAATTGTACAAACTGTGTCATTGAGATTAAACACAAAAGGCTAGTGTTTAATTCACTCAATGTTGGCTCTGATACCAACCTGTCACACCCCGATATTTTCACGTATTACCGATGGGCCCGGTGGGGAGTATCGTGACGTAGTCGATATCATCATAGACAATTAATCACAGTTTAATGCACAGCGGAAGTCTAAAATAATATTACAAAACCGAATTTGAAAGGTAACATAAAATATTACACAACGGTTGTAAGTGGATCCACAGGCGGATCTAAAACAGAAAGTAAACATTGTTCAACAGACTTAAAGTATTAAAAGCTTGCAAAACTCTTTAATAATACTCAGGAGTTTCCAACCCATTTCGTATAGTACCTGCACTTAATCTTTTTGAAAAATACGTCAGTTTACACTGGTAAATACAATTAACTGACTCTTTTGAAAAGTGTTTATAAAATTGGTTTGGATGCACAAGGCGTAAATCTTTTATAACTTGGGACAATGTAAGGACTCTCAAAATTTTCCTAAAAATACCCGTAAGTTCAAACCCGGACCCCTGAAACCCTAAACCATATTAAAAATCAAGAAAAACAAATTTTTGGGTTCCAGGCGGGGCCGCGTAAAAGACAACATATGTCTTACGCGGGCCGCGTCAACATATAGTTTGACCGGATAAGTGTTCCGGATCCACGTGTCGCCTACGTGTCACACCTACTGATGACCAATCAAGGCTATTCGTAGACTAGGCGGCCTCGCGGGCCGCGTAGGTGTTAACCTTGGGTTTACGCGGGCCGCGTGAGCCCTATTTTTCAGCTATAAATAGCTTGTTGCATGCACAGTCTGATGGTGTCGAAACAAACTTTCAAAAACGAAGTTTTAGTACTCTGAAGTCGAAATTTCATATATTATTAGTGAGGCGCTGCTCCGATACCGGGTATTAACTCGATCGCTACTACGATTCAATGTCCGATCGATTAAATTATCCAATGGATGTTTAAGTGCTGCCCACATTAGGGTTTATGCTTTGTCATTCGTCATTAATTTGATGGATGTTTAAGTATCACACTTTGTCATTCGTTGTGAAGGTTTAATCTCGTGAGTTATCGTAAATGCTGTATTAGTTATTAACCGAGTTCGTGTGCATGTTATTAAATTTAGGTTAAAAGGCTAATCAGTAGGCTAGGCTCTGCTCAAATAAATCTGCAATGTGAGTCATTCTCTTTTTATCAAATTACTTTCCAAAAGCATGTTTATTTTCAAAGTTATAATTACAGGGATTAAGTCTTTGTAATCACCAAATTACAGCCGGTATATGGGGTTTTGTATACATTACTTGATAACCGTCACCATTGGACAACGAGTTAGCCAAGGGGTGATATGACCATAGTCACAGACACCATTGGGCTAAGAGGCTACCGATGGATGTTCGAGTGACAAATACTGTGGGTAGTTGGTTGATATCAGGAAACATTGTAATCACTCTTAATACTATAAATTATAACAAACTTGTCGTTTTAGTAAAAAGAATGATTCACCAGTATTTCCCGCTGACAAAACCTTTTTCAAACATGTTTCAGGTGATCTGTTGTGATCCAGGAAAAGTGCCGCAAGGCACTACAAGCTTAAGGAAGTGGCTCAGTATAAAATAAAGAAACATGTTTAGAAAAATAATAATTTCTCCGTGAAATCATATGATTGTAAATTACCGGGGTTTATTCCGAGTTGTAAAATAAAATAATCGGGAAATTGCAGTTTTAAAAAGATCATGTTAAAATCTTCCGCTGTTAACTCAATTAAATAAATACCACGGGATTTTCTGTCCCGCGGCTCCTGAAACGGGTCAAACCGGGTCGGGGGCCGTGACAGAAAAAGGTGGTATCAGAACCACTTATTTAAGCCCATTTAAGTATTTAGAAAATACTTAATTTTACTAATTGCTATTCTTTGATTATGTGTTTTATTAATTGACTATTTGTTAGTTACAGTATGGGTAAGCAAAAGCTTTCAAACATCTATCTTAAATTAGATAGGTCTTCCAACGAGAAGGGAAGTTCATCCCAAACAAATTCCTCAAAATACCTAACAGATCCTGATGAAGGAATCTTTGTTCGTAAGGTACAATATGAGGAACCACTTTCTCCTAATAAAAGAAGTTTGATTATTAGGAAAAGTCAGGAGAAAATAAAGAAAGCCCGAGAAAAGAAAGTTAACCAGGAAACCTAGGAATTAACCAGTAAATCACCGTGGGAAGACAAGTTAGATGAAAAATGGGCAGATCTTTATATGCTAGCCACTGTAGCCATAAATGCAAATCTTTAAATATTCTGACTCAAGTTTTAGCACCCTTATCACCTATAAGCCAGAAACCTTATCCAGTAAATAAATAAGTTTACCTTAAACCCTAATATGTTTTAATTATTAGTTGTCTTTTGTATTAAATTAGTCTCACGGTATGCAATAATATTTAAAGGTTATCCATGAAATTTTGTTATAAAATTTTAACTTAGCATTTTGTGTATTTTGCATATATGCTAAACAGCATGAACGACTTGTCTGAAGCTCTTCAAAATCTTAATCTCTATCCAGTGAAAATAGAGGTTTCTAGAGATTTTACGGGTTACATACCAGATATAGAAGAACCTATGGAATTCAATGCTCCACCTCCGGAAAAACCCAAGCCTAAGAAAAGCAGAAGATTTGTAGGATGGAGGCGTGTGCGCAGGAGGAAACCTACAACTAGGAGAATTCCTAAAATAGAAAATCCCTTAGATAAAGGAAAGGGGATTGAAGTCGGGGAAAGTTCTAGGCAGATGGAAAAGGAGTTTGGGGAAGGTTCTAGGCAAAATCAGATGGAACTTGGGGAAAGCTCTAGACAAGTTGAGGAGTTACCATGTCAGGATGAATTGGATCGCGCATTGGCGAGCTGTGATATAGTCAGGCCTGTCAATATTAATTTCTATTCTTATCCTGTCAAAAATCAACTCCCTATAAACTTAGAACCAGCAATCCCAGAACCTATAATTCATACCCAACCTTTAGGAATGGATGAGTGGTGGACTAATGATTGGCAGTTCCAAAATCTGCTCAACAGTCCTTATTCCTTTCTTCCTCAGTTCGACCCGGAACCTATACCAAACCCACCAATGAGCAATGAAAATCTAGCTGAACTTCGCCACTTTGGCGAGGAGCTGGTGGATGCAGGAAATAGGATCAGGGAAGTAGGAGAACAGATCTCCTGGAAATATGACGAGAGGGAACGTCGTTACTGAAATACCAACTGACGAGGGATAGTGTGGTGTGAGAATGTGGAACTGTGATTGTAAAATAAATAAGTAGAATATAGTCTGTAAAATAACTTTAAAATAAAACTTGTAAGATAAATGGTGTGTATTGACGCATATTATAAAATATAAAAATGGAAATCGAGAAATCGATAGTTTTGGCTATATGTGTGTTGTGAAATTTATATGATTATTTGTGTATGATTGTTATTTATTCGATACTAATAAATTATATATATATTAATTATCAGATGGAAAACGCTAATAATGAACCAGTAAACGAGGTTAACCATTCTGAACAACACCCCGAGGATCAATTTATGACTAGGCAAGATATAGAGAATATCGTTGCTCAAGGAATAGCCAATGCTATTCCAGCAATACTTGCTGCTGCACAGAAACCTGTTGAACCCCAACAAATCATTCCTAGCAAACGTATTTCTGAAGATAATTTCAGAAATAGCGTAAACGGAGGCGGTAATCATACTAATCATGATAATGAACCACGGCAGGCTCCGCTCCCTAAGAAAATGAAAGCTGCAACACCTGGTTGCACTTACAAAGAATTTCTTGCTTGTAAACCCGCTGAATTTGCAGGCAATGAAGGAGCGACTGCGGCACTGCGTTGGTTAGAGAAAACCGAGGCAGTAATTATAATAAGTAAATGTGCCAAGGACGACAAGGTCATGTATGCGTCGAATCTTTTCAAAGAAGGGGCGCTAGAATGGTGGAATACAGTACTTCAAGCCAAAGGAAGAAATATGGCCTATGCCATGAACTGGGAAGAATTTAAGAGTCTTATAGAAAGAAAATTCTGTCCTGAATATGAAAAAGATCAAATGGCAAATAAATTCCTAAATCATCGAATGATGGGTGTAGATTGTCGAGGGTATACTTCGACATTCTTTGAATATGCTAGAGTTGTACCAACACTGGCTTCGCCAGAACCGGTACTCATTTCTCGATATATTTGGGGATTAATTAGCGAAATCCGCAATATCGTTAAAGCTGCGAGACCTCGTAATATTGACGATGCGGTAGAATTAGCTAACACCCTAACTGATGAACTGGTACGCACAAGAGATGAAAACAGGAAAAAGGAACTGGCTCAGAAAATTACCCAAGGATTTCGTACGGGTAACAATAGTAGCTTCAGGAAAAGAGGAACCGGGCAATCTTCAGCCCCGCCATTCTGCAGGAATTGCAGAAAGAAACATTATGGTAGATGCAATGTAATCTGCTACTATTGCAAAGCTGTAGGACATCGTGAAGAAGATTGCAGAAAGAAAACAAGAATCTGCTATAACTGTGGAGAAAATGGGCATTTCAAAACAGAATGTCCTAAATTGATCAAACCAGCAGACAACAAAGCCAAGCCAGCCGACGGAGCTACCAAAAAGAATGTTCGTGCCTTCCAGTTAACTACTCAGGAAGCCGAGCTAATTCCTGACGTGATAGCTGGTACGTTCTTAGTCCACAACATATACGCAAAAGTATTATTTGACTCTGGTGCGAACCAAAGTTTTATCAATACTTCATTCAGCCAAGCTCTTAATTTACCTTTGACTAACCTTAGGCAGATTTTTACAATTGAAACAGCAAATGGGAATTTTATTAAAATAGATAAGGTTTTGCAAAAAGGAAATATAGAACTTTCAGGTCATAAATTTCATGCAAACCTATTACCAATGAATCTAGCTGGGTTCGATATTGTGTTAGGAATGGATTGGTTAGTAGCCAACCATGCTTGAATCCGTTGTGATAAGAATTCTATAGAGATTCAGGCACCTACTGGGGAAGTAATCATGATTACAGGAGATAAGCCACGCAAACCCATGAAGTTCATATCAGTAATGAAAGTTGCTAGTTATGAACGAAAGCAAGGAATAGTATATATGATTTCAGTAATCATTAGTACTAAGGGTAAAGAACTTAAGGAAATTCCTGTAGTCTCAGAATACCCAGATGTATTCCCAGAAGAATTACCAGGATTACCACCAGATAGGGAAGTAGAATTTAGAATTCATCTAATTCCCGGAACTACACCGATAGCCAAGGCACCTTATCGGTTAGCACCTACAGAAATGTTAGAACTGAAAAAGCAATTAGATGAATTACTAAGTAAAGGTTTCATACAACCTAGTTCATCCCCTTGGGGAGCACCAGTATTGTTTGTGAAGAAGAAGGATGGTTCGATGAGAATGTGTATTGATTATAGAGAATTGAATAAGATTACAATTAAGAATCGATACCCATTACCTAGGATTGATGATCTTTTCGATCAACTTCAAGGAGCTAGATATTTTTCCAAGATCGATTTACGCTCCGGATACCATCAATTGAAGGTACAAGAAGAAGACATACCTAAAACTGCTTCCAGAACTAGGTATGGTCATTACGAGTTTACAGTCATGCCCTTTGGGTTAACGAATGCTCCTGCCGCATTCATGGACATGATGAATAGAATCTGTAAACCGTATTTGGATAAATTTGTAATTGTTTTTATAGACGATATACTTATTTATTCCAAAAATCAGAACGGGCATTGTCAGCACTTGCATGCACTCTTAACTTTGTTAAGAAAAGAAAAGCTTTACGCTAAATTCTCAAAATGTGAATTTTGGTTGCAAGAAGTGCAATTCTTAGGACACATGGTGAATCACGAAGGTATCCATGTAGATCCTGCTAAGATAGAGGCAATTACCAAATGGAAGGTTCCACAATCCGCAATGGAAATTAGGAGTTTTATAGGTTTAGCCGGATATTATAGACGGTTTATTAAGGATTTTTCCAAGATAGCTGCACCTTTAACTAAGCTAACCTGTAAAGCAGTTAAGTTTGAATGGGGACCTAAGCAAGAATAAGCTTTTAGAATTCTAAAACAAAAGTTAACAAATGCCCCAATCCTAGCTTTACTAGAAGGGACTGAAGATTTTGAAGTTTATTGTGATGCTTCAAAACTAGGATTAGGATGTGTACTAATGCAACGCAAGAAGGTAATTGCGTATGCTTCAAGGCAATTGAAAAAGCACGAGGAAAACTATACGACTCATGACTTAGAATTAGGAGCCATAATTTTTGCCCTTAAAATTTGGAGACATTATCTGTACGGAAGTAAATTTACTGTCTATACAGATCATAAGAGTTTAAGATATATATTTGGGCAAAAAGAATTAAATATGAGACAAAGAAGATGGATGGAAATCCTAAGTGACTACGACTGTGATATTCAGTATCACGAAGGAAAGGCAAATGTAGTTGCAGATGCCTTAAGTCATAAGTACCATGAGAAACAACGATGGGTTCGTGCTCTTAGGTTAAATCTACAGTTAGATTTAATGGAACAACTAAAGCATTTTCAAGAAACAGCAATTAAGGATAATGTTGAAGGAATGAAAGGACAAACAAAAGAATTAGAACAAGGAGCTGATGGAATTTGGAGATTCCACAAAAGCAGAATTTGGGTACCTAAGCAGGGAGAATTAAGAAATAAGATTTTAGAAGAAGCCCATAAATCTAGGTATACCATGCACCCTGGAAACAATAAGATGTACCAAGATTTAAAGAATAATTTTTTTGTGGATAGGAATGAAAAAGGATATAGCTCGATATGTTTCTAAGTGTCTTACTTGTTCACAAGTTAAGACAGAACACCAGAAACCTTCAGGTCTACTACAACAATTAGAAATGCCTGTATGGAAATGGGAACTTATAACAATGGATTTTGTTACTAAGTTGCCTAAAACCAGAAAAGGTAATGATGCGATTTGGGTAAATGTGGACCGATTAACCAAATCAGCTCACTTTTTACCTATGAAAGAAACCTTTAGTATGGAAAGGTTGGCAAGGTTGTATGTAGATGAAGTAGTATCCTTACATGGAGTTCCACTCTCCATTGTATCGGATAGGGATAGTCGTTTCACTTCCCATTTCTGGACAAGTTTCCAAAAAGCAATGGGAACCCGACTAAATCTAAGTACTGCATATCATCCACAAACAGACGGGCAAAGTGAAAGAACAATACAAACCCTGGAAGACATGCTCCGAGCATGTGTGATAGATTTTGGAGGAAACTGGGACGATCACCTACCATTAATTGAATTCTCCTATAACAATAGTTATCATTCAAGCATCGACACTGCCCCCTTTGAAGCACTGTACGGACGAAAGTGCAGAACTCCAGTCTGTTGGGCAGAAATAGGAGAAAGTCAATTATTAGGTCCTGAAATAGTACAAGAAACCACTAACAAGATTACACAAATCAAGGAAAGACTGAAGACGGCTCGAGATCGTCAAAAGAGTTATGCAGACAATAGAAGGAAGCCATTGGAGTTCCAAGTTGGAGACAAAGTACTATTGAAAGTATCTCCTTGGAAAGGAGTAGTTCGATTCAGTAAGAAAGGAAAGTTAAGTCCAAGATACGTAGGACCATTTTCAGTGATCCAACGTATAGGACCAGTTGCTTATCGTTTACAACTACCAGAAGAGTTAGCTGGAGTACATGACGTATTTCATGTATCCAACCTCAAGAAATGCCTATCAGATGAATCATTGGTAGTACCTCTCCAAGATATACAGGTAAATGAGAAATTAAAATTTGTGAAGAAACCTCTTCAGATAGAAGACGGAAAAGTGAAATTTCTCAAGCATAAGCGACTAGTGCTAGTTAAAGTCAAGTGGAATTCAAAGAGAGGACCTGAATACACTTGGGAGCTGGAATCAGAGATGAAGCGAAAGTATCCTCACTTATTCCAATGAATCTCGAGGACGAGATTCTAAATAAGGTGGGGAGAATGTAAGGACTCTCAAAAATTTCCTAAAAATACCCGTAAGTTCAAACCCGGACCCCTGAAACCCTAAACCATATTAAAAATCAAGAAAAACAAATTTTTGGGTTCTAGGCGGGCCGCGTAAAAGACAACATATTTCTTACGCGGGCCGCGTCAACATGTAGTTTGACCGGATAAGTGTTCCGGATCCACGTGTCGCCTACGTGTCACACCTACTGATGACCAATCAAGGCTATTCGTAGACTAGGCGGCCTCGCGGGCCGCGTAAGTGTTAACCTTGGGTTTACGCGGGCCGCGTGAGCCCTATTTTTCAGCTATAAATAGCTTGTTGCATGCACAGTCTGATGGTGTCGAAACAAACTTTCAAAAACGAAGTTTTAGTACTCTGAAGTCGAAATTTCATATATTATTAGTGAGGCGCTGCTCCGATACCGGGTATTAACTCGATCGCTGCTACGATTCAATGGCCGATCGATTAAATTATCCAATGGATGTTTAAGTGCTGCCCACATTAGGGTTTATGCTTTGTCATTCGTCATTAATTTGATGGAAGTTTAAGTATCGCACTTTGTCATTCGTTGTGAAGGTTTAATCTCGTGAGTTATCGTAAATGCTGTATTAGTTATTAACCGAGTTCGTGTGCATGTTATTAAATTTAGGTTAAAAGGCTAATCAGTAGGCTAGGCTCTGCTCAAATAAATCTGCAATGTGAGTCATTCTCTTTTTATCAAATTACTTTCCAAAAGCATGTTTATTTTCAAAGTTATAATTACGGGGATTAAGTCTTTGTAATCACCAAATTACAGCCGGTATGTGGGGTTTTGTATACATTACTTGATAACCGTCACCATTGGACAACGAGTTAGCCAAGGGGTGATATGACCATAGTCACAGACACCATTGGGCTAAGAGGCTACCGATGGATGTTTGAGTGACAAATACTGTGGGTAGTTGGTTGATATCAGGAAACATTGTAATCACTCTTAATACTGTAAATTATAACAAACTTGTCGTTTTAGTAAAAAGAATGATTCACCAGTATTTCCTGCTGACAAAACCTTTTTCAAACATGTTTCAGGTGATCTGTTGTGATCCAGGAAAAGTGCCGCAAGGCACTACAAGCTTAAGGAAGTGACTCAGTATAAAATAAAGAAACATGTTTAGAAAAATAAAGATTTCTCCGTGAAATCATATGATTGTAAATTACCGGGGTTTATCCCGAGTTGTGAAATAAAATAATCGGGAAATTGCAGTTTTAAAAAGATCCTGCTAAAATCTTCCGCTGTTAACTCAATTAAATAAATACCACGGGATTTTCTGTCCCGCGGCTCCTGAAACGGGTCAAACCGGGTCGGGGGCTGTGACAGACAATTATAAAACTAATCTTGTATACAGATTTATATGTTTGTCGTACGTTCAGGACCCGATACAGAAACCGAGACAAGATTAATAGACACACTACAAGTATAGGCCCACAAGAAGTTTCCTTACAAGTGAGATACCGTTTTTCATACGCAACAGTCAGGTGTATGCCTACACCCCGTGCTTAAGACGTGGCCATTTCAAATGAATGAGCCGTGGATATCCAGGACACGGTCATATTAACCCCCAAAGGCTTTGTATAAAAAAACAGATTAAAATGGGTTATCTCAATGATTTAACCACTAATCGATTAAATATTCAATACCCGACCAAGCGGTAATAATTTACCGTATCCCAAGCCCGTATAAGGGAAAATAAGTTAAAAGTATTTACCTGAGTTAAAAATGTAAATTAAACTCAGTCATATATTTTAATCAGCAAGTGCAGGGAGCTTTTACTGGGCTCCTAATCTGGAACGAAGGTTTTAATAGCCTATTAGATTCCTAACGGGTCTTATTTAAGTTATAACTTTAACCAGTTAGTTTTAAAGGAAAGTTTACGGTCCGAAACGCAAGATTAAGTGATGACCGGATTGGGATGTGATTTAGACCCGACAAGTATAAAGACTTGTATATAATGGGTAAACTAAATACATTCTGGATTTTAAAGTAAAAATGACAAGGTTTGATCCGTTTCGGCTAATTCACGCAAACTAGTTACATAAACCATACCGAAGCGTATATGCATAACGGGTAACCGAATGAGTCATGTACAGGTTCCACGAGTTACTATGCTTAAAATATGTTGTGATATCAGTAGGATATCTTCCATTATGCCCAAAACGAATTTAAAATCAATTTATGCCCCGAAAGGGTATTTTGGTCATTTTAAAGTTTATAAAAGAGGTTTAAACATAAACTGAGGTTCTGGTCTCAAACATTCTCTAAAAATATTTATTTTATGTTGTTATATCAGCAAGATATCATACATATGTGTGTTTAATCATTTATGGCCAAACTATGCACCGTAGGGGTATTTTGGTCATTTCACATAAGCTTTAAGGTCAAATTTGGAAATCTGAGTTCAAGACTCATACTTACTGTTAAAGTACAAAAATTTATTTATAAAATCAGTAGGTAACAAGTCTTAGGCGTTAAATATGGTTTTAAACCATACTATGCGCTTAATAAGCGTAAAAGTCGGTAATTGACGGTATTCAAGATGTTTATAAAATTCTGAAGTTTTGATCAGTCTTTAAAGCTAAAAATATTTTATTTAACTTATGATATCAGTAGGAAAAGGTTTGGTATCAAACTGATATGTAAAACTTATTTTATAAATAAAAAGGCATTATCGTCAATACCGAATTTACACTAGAACCATATGTTATGGTCAGTATAAAATTTGACAAAAATTTCCAAAAATCCTTAAATATTATCTCATATCAGTGGGTAGCAAGTTTGGTACCAAAAATTGGGTTTAAATATGATTTATGAGGAAAATGCCATTTAATTAACAAAAAGTTTCATTTTTACTATATCTTGCATAACTTTAATTTGAGACCATAAACTGATGTCAAATTTTTAGGATATACTTATAAATCAGTGATAAAGATTTTTGTGCTCTCACATTTTCAAAAATCTTGTTTTTATATCAAAAGGGCAAAATGGTCAACTTTTAAGCATTTAACGGAAACATGTAAATGATTCAGATTTCTATGGAACCAAATAGTATAATCTCATAGGGTTATACTACCATGTAATGTGGTCCCAAAGGAACCCTAAGGCATATCTAAACTATATTTAATCGGGTCAGAATGAAAGTCAAAGCAAAAGTCTACTTTTGCGACTTTCGGTTGCGAACCGAGCTTAATACTCAGAATTATCGGGTTGAACAGGCCATAACATGTTCTTATATTATTTACCAAGTTGTTTATGTGATAAAATGTAATTTATAGCTTCTACATTATCAGTTATGTTTTATTTTGCAAAAACTGACTCGTTTGACTTTTCTGTCAAGTAGTTTGGCCAGACAATTGACTGAGATAACGTGATAATTTGAAGGTGCCCTTTTTAGGGTTTAACACCTACATAATTACCAACACATAGCCACTTTCAATTCGAATAATGGCTGGACCGTTAGTGATTAATCACAAAGTTAAAGCGTAATTACAATATCTTTGACTTTTGGTCATTACACTAATGAAAACTTAATTACAGTGGCTAAGAACACTAACACGAGTCCTTAGCATGAAAAATTAGACTAAGAGAGTTTCCTTCCAAGTCAGGATGCTCCATAGAAGGAGTTTGAAAGCTTTAGAGATTGAAAGTTTGAGAATTTTTGAAGTGCAAGGAATGAGCTCCAAACAAGGCCCCTTTATATAGGTTTTTGGCTTGTTCTAAGATCAAAGCAGGTGTCCCCAGGTGAAATCTGAGGCATAAAGGTGTTCAAGAGGTTTTACAATACCAGCAACAGTCCCTAGTTTCAAGTTCTTGTGAGTGCATGGCTGTATTGAAGAAGAGAGGTGCAGTAACCTGCACCTGTGCATGTTTCTGATCAGATCACGCCGTCGCGTCGCGCGATGGCAGAACGGTGAGGGTGTGGCGCGACGCCACCATAAGGTTACCAGCCAAACCAGTTTCAAACTTGACAGTTTCACCCCTGGACCTTTTAAAACGTAATAACTTTCATTTCAAGCATATTTAACCCATATAATTTATATTTTGATGATCCATAAGATATAACCAAACATCGTTAGGTCCGTTTTCGTTAAACGATAGCCAAAAACATAAGTTTTGCCTCGTTGACGCTTTTAACCCTTTAATTACGAAAGTTAACGTATTTATCTCAAACGATATCAAAACCTTGTGAAACTTTCGCCACTTATTCTAGGGAGTATAATTAATAGTTACAAAGCTTCGGGTTCGTTAAAAGGTCACTCAGAGGTATTAATTTAACATGTTGACACATTTAACCCTCGCGTCTTGTAAACTTTTACTTTCTTTCACAAACGGCTTCATACGTTTCACAATTTATTCGTTTAAGGGTATAAACATCGTGTAGGGTCGTCGAAAGGAAAAATTTTCAAATGTTTACACTTTGGATCCTTTCACCTATATACTTTCTTCGTTAGTCAACTTTAGTCCCTCGAAATCAATTCATTACACGTTTAAAGTCCATGACACATGTCGTTACTACATTGGACATGATTTTCCGAGGTGTTACTATTGGATTGTATTATTATACTAGGGTTTATTAGTATAAGCTCATGGGCTCGGTTGGGTTTCTAGGGTTCCTTATGATCTCTATATATTGTAACCCCAACATATCAATAAGATCAATTCAGTCTTTTACCATATCTTACATGGTATCAGAGCCAGCCTAGGCTCTATACCCTCTCCGCTGCGTCACACACATATAACCAAACCCTAGCCGTCACCACTTAAGAAAAACCCTAGACAGGGCGGCGTGCCGCCACTGCCGCCGCCGCCCTGTCTGGCCACCGTTCGTTTTCTGTTTCGTTTCCTATTCACTTTTCCTAAATAAAGTTCCGGTTTCGGTTTTTAAATTCTAGCCACTGTTCCTCCATCTTTTATTCGGACAACACTTGTAATCAGGTTCGACCGCCGTCCTTTTTATGGGTATCTTAGGAGTTTCAAGCCGCACAAACCCGTATGAATACTTTTCGTTTCGACGACTTTTCGGGTTGTGTTTAATTGTGTTCGCAATGGTCCGGTATCTTTTTCAATAGATGCCAAGAAAAACACACATATGATGCTACAGCATCTTGTTGATTCCGCTTCTCCGTCATGCCGCTCCTTGTCATCATCGTGCTGCCGCCGCCTACAGGACTACGGTCCACTGCCGCGCCGCTATTTGCCGCCGCCGCCCCGCCGCATTGGATGCTTCTTGTCGGATTAGGGATCATTAAAAAAAGTTGATTCTCATTAAAGATTACAAGATTGTGGAATTTTGGAAGAAGTTTTGACCGAATCTTAAGAACGCTCTTTTTCTTCATGTTTTTTTTTCCAGTCATAGCTTTCGGTTTCCTTCCGCTTCGACTGCGGGGGAGTATTAGACCTTATTATTATTGTTATTAGTATGAGCCCACGGGCCCAGCTTAGGTTTCTAGGGTTTCACATATTCTATATATAACGTAATCTTATTGAATCAATAAGATCAATTCAGTCTTTTACCATATCTTACATGGTATCAGAGCCAGCCTAGGCTCTATACCCTCTCTGCTGCGTCACGCACATATAACCAAACCCTAGCCGTCACTGACCGAGTTCAAACACTAGATAGGGCGGCGTGCCGCCACCGCCGCCGCCCTGTCCATTCCCTATCAGTTTTTTTAGTTTATTATTTGTTTGTTTTCCTATTTCATGTTCTAATAAGACCTGGTCTCGGTTCTTTAGTCACGGTTTCATCATTATTCGACAATCTTTGGTACATAGGTTGAGTTGACGACATCATCATTCCAATCTTGGTATCATCAATATTGCTTTGATTAATTTGGGATTTATTGTTTCTTGATTCATCGTGGATGACATCTCAAAGGGTTTGGGTTTTATTAACCCATATGTATGCATCATCCATCATCATTCTAAGCATATTCATCATCCGACATCTATATTATATTTTTTGTAAGGTGATGTAATGGAACCAAAGATTTGGATAATTATTCCCATGTATAATTATTCTCAAGAAAGATGGAAGCCAAAATTTAAAAGTTTGGAACAATATTTTAGGCTGATATCCTTTTAATTACCTTTCTTCGAATTATTTTGATCCCCTTCAATTCTAACCCTCCAATTTAGTCCCCTTTTACCCATTCTCTCTCAACCATGGTTCATATCGTTGGGTTGATCAGATCTCTTTCTTTGATTTACAGATCTTACTTCTTTTTGAAGTCATGCCTGACCACGGTCACCAGCCTCCACCATCTCTCTTAGACACACCGTGCTCGACCATGCTTGCCGGTTGTCTTCTGAAATCTTTCTTCCTTGTTTGTCTTGCCATGGCCGATTGGGATCTTGCCTATGTTGTGTTATTATTCCGGGAACTAAGAAACTAAAGCAGTGGAAGTACGTACACCAATTTATGTCAAGTATTGAAGAAAAAGGATTGCTATATCTTTTGGCAAAACCAAGTGACTTGTGATTTTTTGACATAAATTTTGACCTACAAGAACCAAGATCGAGACTAGTTTATTTTTATTGCTTTGTTTGTTTTTTTCCAGTCTAAGCGTTCGATTTTCTACCGCTCTGACTGCGGGGGAGTATTGGATTGTATTATCATACTAGGGTTTATTAGTATAAGCTCATGGGCTCGGTTGGGTTTCTAGGGTTCCTTATGATCTCTATATATTGTAACCCCAACATATCAATAAGATCAATTCAGTCTTTTACCATATCTTACAGTTACATCCTCACCCCCTTAAAAGAAATCTCGACCTCGAGATTTACTGAAATAAATGAGGGTATTTCTGTTTCATCGTGGATTCAACCTCCCACGTGTATTCTAGGCCTCTACGGGCATCCCATTTCACTTTTACGATCGGCACATGCTTTCTTCGAAGTTTCTTAACCCGTCGATCCTCGATCGACAATGGTTTTTCAACGAACTTCAAGCTTTCGTCAATATGCACGTCCTTATGTGACATTGCTAGCGATTCATTGGCTAGACATTTCTTTAAATTGCAGATGTGGAATACATTATGTATCCCACTAAGCTCTTTGGGTAGATCCAACTTATAGGCTACGGTTCCAACACATTTGATGATCTCGAATGGTCCTATGTATCTTGGGCTCAGCTTTCCCTTTTTGCCAATACGCATCACCCCTTTCCAGGGTGACACCTTGAGTAGCACTTTATCACCAACCTCGAATTTTAGAGGTTTTCGCCTCATATCAGCATAACTTTTCTGCCTATCCCTGGCAGTTTTCAGACGATCACGGATTTGGACAATCTTATCCGTCGTCTCGAGGACTATATCAGGTCCTGACAGTTGGGTTTCTCCAACCTCCGCCCAATAGACTGGCGTTCTGCACTTTCTTCCGTACAATGCTTCAAAAGGCGCTGCTTAAATGCTCGAATGATAGCTATTATTGTACGAAAATTCAATCAAAGGAAGATGGTCGTCCCAACTTCCACCCAAATCAATAACACAAGCCCCGAGCATATCCTCGAGCGTTTGAATCGTACGCTCGCTTTGGCCATCTGTCTAAGGATGATAAGCAGTGCTGAAATTTAGATGAGTGCCTAGGGATTGTTGAAAGCTTTTCTAAAAATGAGATGTGTATCTGGTATCCCTATTAGAGATAATAGATACTAGCACTCTATGGAGAGATACAATCTCATCCACATATAGCTGGGCTAGTTTATCGGAGCTATGCGTCTCCTTTATGGGTATAAAATGAGTTGGCTTCGTCAGTCTGTCAACTATAACCCATATTGTATCATTCCCACGTTTCGTCTTTGGTAATTTAGTAATAAAATCAATATTTACCATTTCCCATTTCCAGGTGAGAAGTTCAGGCTGTTGTAGCAAACCTGACGGTTTTTGATGCTCGGCTTTAACTTGTGTGCACGTCAGACATTTAGCCACATAAGTGGCTATAGATTTCTTCAAACCTATCCACCAATAATTTGCCTTTAAATACTGGTACATCTTATCACTACCTGGATGGACTGAATATTTTGAACTATGAGCTTCTTGAAGAATTACGTCTCTAAGCCCTCCATGGATTGGAACCCAGATTTGACCATTTAATCTAAGGATTTCATCCTTGCCATATGATAATTGATCAGCAGTTATGCCTAACTTCTCATTCGGATAGTTAGTTTCTAATACAGCTTCCTTTTGAGCGGCTAACAACCTTTCATTCAAGCTGTTCTTTTAATTCAATGCTTTTAGCATTGATCCTTATAGGTTTGATCCTTTCTTTTCTGCTAAGTGCGTCAGCAATCCTTTCTTTTAGCATTGTTCCTTATAGGGCAGAACCACGACAACCGTTACGGAACCCTAGATCAATCGGGCAGCGTATCTAATACGGATCCAGGGGTTATAATACTTACAACGGAGGAGAACTTCGCTAATTAGGGGGGTATAATACCCGCGTATTATCTCTACTATTCAGAAATTGTGATTGAGAAATGAAAATGGGACGAACAGACTGAAGATCCGAGGCCATCTATTTATAGTTGCTGAGTTTGGGTCTCTCGCGGCCCGCGTAACATAAGGGAAGGGCCTACGCGGCCCGCGTTGACCTCCGGTCAATGCGTAGCTGGGCTGAGTCGACAACTAGCTCCGCCGGGTGTTGGGCCACGTGGCGGCCCAGGGCCGTGCCTAGTCTTAAGTTGACGCGGCCTGCGTCACCCTTGGGGTGGGGCTTACGCGGCCCGCCTCAGCCCAAATTTTCAATTTTTTATTATTTTTAATACTATTTAATATATTTGAGGCCCGTTTTCGCGTATGGGGTGTATTTTGGGACATTTTGGGATATTTTAAAATATACTAGAGTGTCGGAAATAATAATCGAGGGTGTCGGTTTTATTGAGGATTGTTACAACAACCGTGCCGTGAACGTTATGGTGGCCACCTTTTAAAACCACGTATACCTTGTGGGACTTGGTAGGCCCAAGATTAGAGTTCCGACATTTATTTGGCAATGGATGTTCACAAATACACGTGTATAACGTAGGGGGGTTGCATGATAACATCTGATAAACATTGTTTTTAACACAGAATAGAATGATTCAGTTCACGGTAATACACATATGTATATTTTATACCAATAGTCAGGAACTAACTGTTTTTAGCATATATGAAGCATGAACCTTTGAGTTATTTATGTTTATTATATTTTATTGAGTGTTTTTTTAATAGGGTTGAACCCGGTTTGAGAGCCTAACCCGGTTCCAACCTAACCCGAACTAGTTTCATAGGGTTGAGTTTTACAAACCACTAACCTAGGTTGAACCCAACTCAGTTTCACTCTCAACCTGGTTTGACTTTTTTAAGCTTCATTCCAAACCAGTTTGAACCTGGTTCGATTTGTGCACCTATAGGTTGGCCGTTCAAATTTCAAATAGACTCAACTAGACCAATTATGTAGCCGGTTCCTGGTCTAACCAACTAGTCCAATCCGAATTAAAAACAATGCATCAAACACACGTTACTCGCTTTGTTTTATTGTGGCATCTAGTTGAAAACACGACAACAAAAGTAACATTACAATACTCAAAAAATGTGTTTCATGTACATTTTAATTTTTGGTGCCATACAAAACGAACCAAAATATCAAAAAGAACATAAATGGTTTGGTGACAAACTAAATCGTAACCCAAGTATGTTCTTGAATTTCCCGCGAGTTTAAAAATACAAACATAAAACAACCTTTCAAGTTTGTTTCTTTTTTTTTAGCTTTGAGTTGATTACGGTTTTAAACCAAACTTGCCTGAACCGAGAATCAAACTTAACTTCATCCGGTCTTTGCTAGGTTCATCAGTATTGTCGGTACGAACCCCTAATACTAAACTATTTCAATTGTTACAGCATATAGTTAGTGTGATACATTAAAATTTAAAACCAGCAGAACAGTTCAAACCAAAGCAATTCGTCTGGTTCAGTAGGTTTGACAAATCATTAAAATTTAAAACCAACAGAACAGTTTAAAACAAGGTTTAACATTTCATTTCATTTCATTTCATGGTTTGAAACTTGAAACTTTTCCTTTGTTTTACAAAAATTTCAAATTCGGAATGTTGTTTGCATACTATTATGCATCATCCATCAATTTATTTTTTTTTTAATCAAAGAACAACTAAAAAGATGTTTCGACCCACTAAACCAAACCAAACCGTTTTGGATGGTCAGACCTATCCAACCAACCAGGCCAGAATGATCTGCTGTTTTTTAAAACCATTGATAGCAGCTCCTCTTTTTTTGGTCAAAACCAAGCCAAACAAGACTTGTCTACACGAGTGATAAAACCTACATCGTCATCACATCATATATTCATAGTGGAGATTGATTCCATAGGATGAAAATATAAAAGTTAATGCACACTTCCAGTTTTTGATTTCAGAGTCGAAGATTAATAAATAAAAAACTGGTACCATTGTAATATGAACAATCTTCAACTTTGTGAAGCAAAAATATTTACTATTTGCTCTACCCGTCTAGTCTATGTTCATTCCACAAGATCAATAAAAGCGTACACAGACACACGTGCCAAGAAAGATGCAAACCAGCCACTAGTTACCAAGTTACCACCACGCGTTCTTCAATATTCATATCACTGTCCTGTGCCCTCCAAAAGCCCAAATCTGTATATAAACAGTAATCAAAATGTTTTTAGAGCTTCTATGTTTCCAAAATATGAGATTGCAACATCTTGTGTGATGCATACTGAAAAAATTATTTGACTATCCGACAAAAATCTAATACGCCCTTCGATAACAGCAAAAGAGAGGAATATTTGGTTAAAACAATCAAACAAGCATGAAACCGTCTAATAATGATATTAGATGACGGGAATTACAGGCTGGCCGAATGTGCGGGTCAAGTAAATATAGGGTAAGGTCGGATGGACTTAAAACATTTTGTCTAAAAGTTTCAAGTTTCTTTTATAAATAATCAACTAGAATTTTGACCCGTACCACAGCAGCAAAGTCGCGTTTGTGACTTTGTTACACATGTATTGATGACATTAATGTGTGGTGCGCGTAGGCCTGTAAACGAACCGAACGTTCATGAACTGTTCATGAACTTGTTCGGCGGGAAGTTCGTTTATGTTCGTTTATTTAATAAAGGAACAAACACGAACACAAAAAATTGTTCGTTTAATTAAATGAACGAACATGAACACACCTTGTGTTCGTTCATTTATATTCGTGAACATTCTTTTATGTTCGTTCATTTATGTTCGCGAACGTTCGTTTAAATTTTAATAAATACATAAATAGTTATATTTATATAAATATTAGGTTTTCTAACTACTTATATAAATATAACTAATTAGTATATCTATGAACACTTATTTAGATGTGTTTTCGGATGAAATGTAATATATTAGACTTGTTTCTTCAATCATGTTAATTTATGTTTATTCAAATACGTTCAGTTAATTTTTTATGTTCGTTTTGTGTTCGTTTATGTTCGTGAACTGTTCGTTTAGGCTTTAAACGAACGAACATGAACATGCCCGATTTCTTAATGAACGAACACGAACAAAAAAATGTGTTCGCTTATATGTTCGTGTTCGTGTTCGGTTAAAGTTAAATGAACGAACACGAACGTGCTTATGTTCGTGTTCGTTCGGTTCGTTTACAGGCCTACGCGCACATGACATTTCACGTTTTTAACTTTGTTACATACGTTACGTTCGTGACATTAACGTCATTAGACATAGATAAAAAAAGAGTATGTCTCGGACGTTGCAGTGTGAAGTCGTAAAAGTTGTTTAAACAGTGGTGTAAAGTCGTAAAAGTAATTTAGGCATAGATAAAAAAAAGTATAATAATGATAATGTGTCGCACGTTGTGATGTAAAGTCATAAAAGTAATTCAAACAAAAGGTGTCAAGTTATTAAGTAGAAAAGGTTGGAGGGTCAAAGTCGTCAATTACCAAAAGTTAGAATTGAAAAGGGTTGTAAAAGTAATTTAAACAAAAGGAGGTGTCAAGTTATTAAGTTGAAAAGGTTGGAGGGTCAAAGTTGTCAATTACCAAAAGTTAGAAGTAATGCGTAACTTACTTAAAGATGAGGGTTACCAGTGTTTCATGTCAAAAGCTTGAGAGTTAATACTGAATGTTGTCAAAAGTTTGAGGGTTAATAGTGAATGTGCCTCATGTCAAAAGTTTAAGGGTTGATAGGGAATGTTGTCAAAAGTTTGAGGGTTAATAGTGAATACTGTTGTCAAAAAGTTGAGGGATAATAGAGAAAGGTTCACCGACCTTTCTCTTTAAGATATAGTAAATTAGCGTCAAATATGAGTATTAAACAATATCATTTCAATAGTATTAAACTAGATACATAATATCATTTATATATACGTGCTCCCCAGACTACAAATTAGCATCAGATAATATGAGATTGGTAGAATTTACGCTGACCTTAAGACTTGTATCCCAACTTCCTGTGCACAAAGCACTGCCATCAGCAGCCAAACCCAGACAGCTCACACGAGCCTCATGTGAGTTCTGAAGCGTTCCAAGATTTAAAACAACCTATTTAAGAAAAACATCCTTGATAACGTTACCCAAGCTGAACCATGATATATAGGTAAACATATCCTGAACTTTAAATGCTACAGTAGCACCAAAGTCTTTAACCGTATTCGTTTAGTTCATTTAACGTGTGGACCTAGGCCTGTAAACGAACTGAACGTTCATGAACTGTTCGTGAACTTGTTCGGCGGGAAGTTTGTTCACTTATGTTCGTTAACATAAACGAACGAACATGAACACAATTTTTTGTTCGTTCACTTATGTTCGTGAACATCCGTTTATGTTCGTTCATTTATGCTTGTTTATTTATATTTGTTCGTTTATGTTTGTTTCAATTTAAATACATAAATAGTTATATTTATATAAATATTATACATAAAAGAAACTTTCTAACTACTTATATGAATATAACTAATTGGTAATTGGGCTTTCTAGTAATAAAAATGGGTTTTCCAATGGAGTTTATCGTAATTAATCACTAATTTATACAAAAATTACTTTATGTTCGTTTATGTTTAGTCAATTTTGTTCATTTACGTCTGTTCAATTATGTTCATCTGTGTTGTTTATTGTTTGTTAAATTATGTTCGTTTACATTCGTGACTGTTCGTTTTGGTTAAACGAACGAACATAAACGAACACGAACATGCCGAATTTATTAATAAACGAACATGAACAAAAAAATGTGTTCGATTATATCAATATGTCCGTGTCCGTGTTCATGTTCGGTTAAAATTAAGTGAATGAACACTTAACAAGCCTCTATTTGTGTTCGTTCGGTTCATTTACAGGCCTATATGGACCCCATTAATATGATGTGAAGAGAAAAAGAAAAAAACTTAGTTACCTCTGCCAATAGAGTATCCCATACAAAGCAATCACCATTTGAATAACTAGCAAAGAGCAGACGCCCTGATATGGAGAAAGCAATAGAGGTAACGTTAGGATTAGGGGTGTTGTTATCCCCATTTTGCTGATGTGGCGGGTACACCTGGAGCTGGTGTCCGGTTCTAATGTCAAAAAGCCTGCAAGTACCGTCATCTGATCCAGTTCCAAACCTGTTTCCATCCGGGAAGAACTTTACGGAATTAACATCCCCTTCATGGCCATAAAACGTTCTTACTGCTCGACTTGCAACACGTGTGTCCCAAAGACGTGCTGTTGCATCACAAGACCCAGAGACAAACATTCTTGTATTTGACCCGTTGATAGACACGCTGAAACAACCAACAGCTCATCATCAATCTTCTACTTGTAAAAGTTACTTGAGAAGCAAAATGATTACAGGCGTTATATTATTTTGATAATAATTTAAATAAATGATTTAGGAGATTTCATGCATTAGAAGTAGGGCTGCAACCAAACCGAACGAGCACGACCTTGTTCGTGTTCGTTTGTTAAAGAAACATATGTGTACACGAACTCTTCATGAACACTTACCGAAAAGATTTTATGTTCGTGTTCGTTTGTTAAGAAATGAACGTGTCCGGGTTTGTGTTCGTTTGTTAACTTTAGGTAACAACGCAAACGAAGGTTCACGAACACAAACTAATGTTCATGAACACAAATGAAAACAAACTAACACAAAGAAGCATTCATGAACAAAATATATAATACCTTGATACTTAAATATTATATTTGTTTAAACTTTGAAGTATTTTAATAAAATATAAAAATTTAAAACACTAATGAACTATTGAAAACAAACGGACATAAACGAACAAGTTAGTGAACGTTCACGAACATAAATGAACGAATGCGGCCTCTGTTCATGTTCATTCATTTAACTAAACGAACGAAATTCCTTGTTTGTGTTCGTTCATTTATTAAACGAACAAACACAAACGAACTTCCTACCGAAAGGTTCTCAAACTGTTCACTGAATGTACGGTTCGTTGGCAGCCCTAATTAGAAGTACACTACTAGGATAGATTTCAATAACAAATATACCTTAAAACGTCTGCGGTATGCCCTGACTGAAACTCCCCTCCAAAAACAGACGTTCTTAATCCTGTAGTTATATCCCATAGTCCACAAGTTTGATCACCAGAGCCGGTAATAAGGTGAGAATCATTATCCGGAACATATTGACAAGATGACACATAACCCTTGTGTCCACTCAGCGTTCTTGAAACCGGTAAATTAGCATCTTTGTCGAGCGGTGTGCTGAGGTTAAAGATGGAACACATGCTATCGAGACCACCACATGCAACTGACTGCCCGTTTGGAGAAAAAGCACATGTCATAACCCATGCACATGGGAGTTTTATGGCGTGGGTTTTCTGACTTGTGAGAGCGTTCCAAACTATTAATCTTCCGTCTTGAGATGCACTAACTATACGATTCTTTTCAGGAGTCCAGTCAAGTGAGTACACCTGAATTTAAATTTGAAGTTGAGAGTATTATATTTATGGATAAGATATAATCATATTGGAATACCTAAGAGGCTAAAAAAAGTATATAAGAGAATAGTAGAATTCTTTTGTATAAGCAGAAGGAAAATGGCATAAATTATCAAAATAGTTCAAGCATAAACACAGTGACATATTGATTAAAAAAATGAAACACAACAAGCGTGAGTGTCAATCAATCAATCACTCGTACCCAATAAATCCCACAAATAACAAAACTACTTGTAGGGTCTGGGGAGGGTGGGATGTAGGCAAACCTTACCTCTATCCCTAGAGATAGAGAGGCTGCTTCCAGAGAGACCCCCAGCTCCAAAACAAACAACAGACAACAAACTAAACCGCAAGACCATAAGAAAAAAAAAGCAACCAAATTACACAAGCAATGATGAGATAGTAGCATAGTAAAACATAAACATATAAAACATCAAGAAAGCACATATATATACAATACCTGCATCAAGACAATCACATGCATAGTCACCCTAGTGTTTAGGAAATCTAAATCCCTAAGAACCAACTAAAGCTCTAGAGTACCCTCCCCTAAAAAACTTTAACCTTAATCCTATGCCTCCATGAACTCTAGTAAATCATGTCTAATTTGTTCGTCCCAAGTTAATTTGGGTCTGCCTCTACTCCTCATCCCCTCAACAGTGAGGATTTCCACTGCTCTAACCGGTGTCGTCGTCTGCCTCCACTTCACGTGCCCAAACCATCTCAATCTCCCCTCCTTTATCTTATCTGATATATTTGTCACTCCTAACCTCTCCCTATAAACCTCATTTCTTATTCGGTCTAACCTTGTGTGCCCACACATCCACCTTAGCATCCTCATCTCTGCAACTTCCATCTTACGTGCTTGTGTCTTCTTGATGGCCCAACACTCTGTCCCATATAGTATAGCATGTCTAACTGCAACCCTATAAAATTTCCCTTTTAATTTAGTTGGAAACCTCTTATAGCACAATATCCCTGTGGCAGCTCTCCATTTACACCAGCCAATCTGTATGCGGTGGGCCACATCACTATCTATCTCCCCATCCTCTAGTACAAACGATTCTAGATACTTGAACTTAGTTGCCTGTGGAACTACTTGGCCCTCAATGGTGATCTGAGTGTCATCACCATCGCCTACACCACTGAAGTTACAATATAGATACTCCGTTTTAGAGCGACTTATCCTTAAGCCCTTGCCCTCTAAAGCTTCTCGCCACTCCTCTAACCTCTCATTCAACCCTGTTTAGTCTTCGCGGCTAACAAAATATCATTGGCAAAAAGCATGCACCACGGAACAGCCTCCTGAATTGACTTGGATAACTCATCCAAGACAATTGCAAAAAGAAACGGACTCAACGCAGACCCTTGGTAGAGTCCTATTTCCACAGGGAAGGAATCTGTTTCCCCTACCGGTGCATGAACACAAGTTTTGGTCCTACCATACATATCCTTGATAATGCCTATATACTTCCCAGGAATCCCTCTACCCTCCAAGCTATCCCAAATCAGTTGACGTGGCACACTGTCATATGCCTTTTCAAGGTCAATGAACACCATATGTAGGTCCCACTTTCTTTCTCTATACTTTTCCATCAATCTCCTTAAGATATGTATTGCTTCCGTAGTTGACCGACCTGGCATGAAACCAAATTGGTTTACTGTAACCTCAGTTTCTTTTCTAATTCTAGGCTCAACAACACTCTCCCATAATTTCATAGTATGGCTTAGCAGTTGAATCCCTCAGTAATTTCCACAACACTAGGCGTCTCCCTTGTTTTTATATCGAGGCGCTACGTCACTACTCTTCCATCGGTCAGGCATTTTTCCAGATTTGAATATAAGGTTGAACAAAGTAGTTAGCCGTTGAACTCATTTATCTCCTAAATACTTCCACACCTCGATTGGAATGTTGTCCGAACCAACTGCCTTGGCCCTTCCCATTTTCCTAAGTGATGTTCGCACCTCTGCTTGTGTTATACCTCGACAATAACAGTTGTTCCGTTGTCGGCTTTGAGAAGTACGGTCCTCGCTTTGTTGTCCAAGTCCTCCCTCTGTTGAAAAGACTCTGGAAGTAAGTCTGCCATCTTAACTTAATGTCATTCTCATTTACTAAAACACGTCCATCCTCTCCCTTTATAAACCTCACTACCCCTAGATTTTGCCTCCTACGCTCCCTGGCTTTGGCAAGCTTATACTATCATGCTCCCCATCCCTTGTCTCTAGTCGTTCATACATCTGCTTAAAGGTTGTGTTCTTTGCCTCAGTCACTGCCTTCTTCGCCTCCCCTCTGGCTTTTTTGTATTTCTCCTTCAACCTCAGTCGCTGCTCCTCATTTGTACACCTTAAAAGATTCCGAAGACGCTGTTGTTTATCCCTTATTTTGGTCTACACATCGCCACACCACCACAAGGTCTCCTTGTGTCCATTCTTCTTCCGTGTAGCAACCCCTAGAGTTTCCTTTGCCACATGAGTAATAGTAGTCTCCATATCCCCCCACATTCGGTTTGTGTCCCCATCTAGTGGAGGTGATGTCGTTAGCATGATCTTGTCTCTGAACATTGTAATCTTGTCACCTTTCAAATTTCCCCATCGAATCCTAGGATGAAATCTCCTTTCCCCCTCCGACAGCTTTACTCTTAGGAATATATCAGCCACAAACAAATGATGTTGAGCCACTGCTGTCTCTCCTGGTATAAATTTGCAATCTCTCCACCATCGCCGATCTTCTCGCCTCATTAAGAGGTAGGCGATTTGCGTGTTACGTCCCCTGCTACTAAAAGTGATCAAATGAGAGTCCCTTTTTCTAAAGAACGAGTTTAAAATACCCAGGTTGTGGGCCACCGCAAATTCTAAAAGATCCCTACCAGGTTCATTCCTATCACCAAAACCAAAACCCCCATGAACCGATCGAATGCCATCGCTATCCTTACCAATGTGGCCATTAAAATCCCCTCCTATAAAAATTCTCTCCTCCCTAGGTATGGCCCCCACTACTGCATCTAGACTATCCCAGAACTCTCTCCTCTCATGAACCCCCAATCCAATTTGTGATGCATAAGTGCAAACCACTGCCACTACTTCAGCACCTAGTACTAAACTACTAACCTCAACACCATAATCCTATCATTATGCCTTCTCGCCTCCACCACATTATTATGCAGTTCCTTAGTCACTAGAAAACCCACCCCGTTCTTAACCCCATCCAACCCTAAATACAACAACTTATACCCATTGCATTCGGCCCCTCTATACCCATTCCACCTAGTCTCCTGAAGGCACGCTAGTTGAACCCTATGCCTTTTAAGCACATCTACCAACTCCAACAACTTACTATTTAAGGTTCCTACATTCCAGGAAGCCAAGCGTAAAGTATACTCCTTATTTTTTTCCCTTACTTGCACCCCTCTTTCCCGGTCACAGCCTTAAGGAATAGTCATGACTCGAGTTGTCTACGGTTACAGTTAATCACACAAGAACAAGAGCTCACAAAAAAATTAAATAAATAAAAACCAAAAAAAAAAGACAGAAACACAGGCATCGTGAGCTCAGATCACACAGTCTCACACAAATCTCATCCAATTGCAAATAGATATACCCAAAAATCGTACGCACAGTATGATATTAAAATATAGTTTGATAATCAAAAGAATATTTGTTACCTTCTAATATAATAGTTTGTTTAATAAAGTCCCCAGTTATTGCACACAAGATATTGGAGTATAGTTTGTTAATAAAAAATAATTGTTATCTCTTAATATACTATTTTGTTTTTTTTTTTAAATATATATACTCAGAGAGAAAGCACCTGGGTGATAGCGTTCAGCAAACTTGCTGGTTGTTTGGAACCCTAAAACAATGAGTCTCTGTCTGCCGTTTGAGACTTTCACCGGAAAGTCATAACAGTTAGTGCCAAAACTTGCGGTCAGAAGTAGGAGAGTTCGTATAGAGGTTGAACCTGGCTTGATTCGTACCAGCAAAAGACGACTAGCGGCTGGTAAAAAGGTAGCAGAAACGTGAAGGGGAGAGAAGTTTGCTGGATCAAACCCGCCGGATTTGTAGCCACGGAAGTCGGATAGGTAACCTTGACCGATGTGTACCTGTAAAGAGAAGAGAATTTTGACCGGCAAACAAAGTTTACCTGCTAGGAAAGGAGAAAAGATTGGCCGGAAAAGTGATGTTTCCGGCAAAAGAAAAGTGGACGTTGGCCTTGTACGGAGAGAAAAGTTAGAAAAGTCCACAACAAGTGTGAGTGTATGACAACCAAATCTTAACTGCCTTAAAGATAATGTAGACTCATAAAGTGTCATAATGGTTAAACAAATTTGGTATTAAATAAGTGAAATACTGAAACCCTCACAGCAATCAGAGAAAGCTTGAGATGCATCAAGGTATCAAACTTTAGGTCTCTTGACTCTAGCCACCCCGTAAAGCAACAAACCTTCTGTTGTGAACCAGCCCTTTACAAATGAGAGTAAAAGGCTCAATATGGAGTCAAATGCTACAGGCCCAAGTGAATTACGAAGAGGCAAACACGAAAGATGTCAGGATGACCGGGATTCCGATTCAAGTGGGGGATCTTCGGGTGTTGTTCACAGCGACGGTGGTTTCACAGTCCTGGGGGGGGCCATCGGGTGTCGTTCACAGCGGCGGTGGTTTCACAGTCCTGGGGCGCCATAAACCTGCTTCGGTTCAGCTTCCTCGCTTTAATGGGGATAGTCCAGAACGGTTGGTTGCTCAAGCTAATCGTTAGTTTGACTTTTATGGCATAGCTGAATCAGATCGATTGACTGTAGCTTCCTTCTACCTGGATGATGCAGAGGCTGATTGGTTCGATTAGTTACACTGCCATTACCAACTCGCCGGTTGGCTTTCACCCAGGCGCTAATTAAACGTTTTCGCTCCAAGGGTATGGAGAAACCAAAAGAACTATTGGCCAAGCTTCAACATACCTCACTGCCATCGTTTTGAGGAAATACCAAATCGTTTAATGGTCTCTCCGATGGTTTTTCTTCCACCACTCACTCTACATTTTTCAGACAAATTCTTCTTGATGGGGGTAGCACCCAATGCTTTGTTCAGACTCGAATGGCCTCTTTTCTAAATTTTCTAATTGAATCACTTACTCCTTTCTATGTTGTGATGGGTAGCCGGATGTTCTGAGTTGGCTCGTCAAGTGTCACTGCTGATTCAGGGCCATTAGATTAAGGTTGACTTCTATGTTCTGCCACTACAGGGATAGGACTTGGGACACAGAGGCGGACTTAGAGTGTTACTAGGGGTGGCACGGGCTACCCCTCAACCCCGTCTCCGTAGTGTAAAAATACCCCTTAACTCCATTTCCGTAGTGTAAATATATTTCTCAACTCCGTTTCCGTTATATAAAGGATACCACTGAGCCTAAAAAAAAGTTAGGATACCCCTAATTTTTTGGGCTAGTTCCGCCACTGTTGGGACGTGTACATGCTGATTATACTGCTGGCACATGTGAATTCAATTATGATGGTCAATGTATCATTTGACAAGGCGAAACCAGTCCCACCACCCAGTTGATTCAGCTTAACGGTATACATCGTTTGGCTAACATGGATGCTATCACTGCCTTATTTCAATTGCAATTACTACATCGTCGTCTACCCAGGATACCTGGTTCGTGACATGTTACAACAGGGTAAGTACCAGTCCTTTTTCTTCTCCCCTACTGTTAGTTCTAAAAAAAGATAGCACATTGCGTTGCATCGATTATCGTGCCCTAAATGCTTTAACCATTCGTGCTCGTTTTCCTAAACCTTCCATTGAGGAGCTCTATGACAAAATATCGAAACACACTTATCACCTAAAAATAATCAACCCTACTCGAATAAAAGAATACTAATAGCACAACACCACGGAGTAAATTACAAAATTAAACGGACAATATAAACCATTATCATCAAAACCGATCTTATAATAAAATAATTCAACATAACAACAACATTATATAATCTTCATTACTTCAAACGCTCACTTGATCATAGTCAAAAACAGGTCAACGCAAACAATAAGAAGACAAGTATTGTAACAACTAACACAAAACTGAAACCCTACCTTGCCAGTATGCCCCTGCAAAATCCGGCAACAAACCAGATCCGTGGGGCCAAAACTAACCGGAGTCTTCCCCTGCGCTCTCGCATAACTCGCAACTGCCAAACTCAATCACAAAAACAAAGAGATCTAAGTACATTTAACACAAAAATTCAAATCCAAATCCAAACAAGTACGTATACCGTCTGTATCTAACAACTGAAGCCGTCGTTCCTTCAAGCGTTCTCTGAGAGAATTCAGAGTTTCAGTTGCAGCTATGTGCCTCTCTTTAAGCTCTGCAACGGTGGACATCTTTGTGGTTGATTCTGAGCCCTAATTGATGTTCATGTTCATATGCAAGTTGATTGATGAGATGAGATGAGAATGAGATGGGATTTAGGGCTTGTGAACAGTAGAGGGAGAATGAATGAAGATGGAAAAGTTGCAGAAAGAAAGTTGAGTTGCGAATTGTAATTGACCAGAAGCCGCAGGGCCCACTGTGACGTGGAATATGTTACGGGGTTGAAAGAAATAGTTGGTGAGGTGTGACACTTGATAGTGGTTGTCAATTTTTCTTCTTAGGGTGAGGGGGGCACTCCCCTAAGAGAGGAGTCCCCTCTCTTACGCACCACCAATCAGCTAGGGGAGTCCCCTCTCTTACGCACCACCAATCAGCTAGTGTCACGTCAACTCTCCTCTTAAACTCCCCTAACACCCAATTTTGATGGCGGCACTCCTCTCTTAGGGGACTTGGGTTTTTTTTTTTTTTTTTATTTGTTGTAAAATTATGCATGTTTATAAATTAAAATAATATTAATAAAAATAAAAATTAAATAAAAGACATTTCATTAAATTAAAAAAAAAACAACCTAGAAAAATAAAAATTACATTCAAACTAAAAAAATAAAAATTACATTCAAACTAGAAAAATATAAAAACAAACTACTCGTCGTCGGAACTCACTTCAAGGTGAGGTAGATCTAAACGTCTGAGATGCTCAACGAGATCGTGTTTTAGTCTCCAATGCGTGTCTTCGTCAATGAGCTCGCTATAAGCTGTTTCAGCGAAGACGGGTTCGACTGGAGGATCTTGAATGTGTACCGGTGCTATCGCCCTTCCGTCGTCTTTTATAATCATGTTATGTAAAATAATGCACGTATACACGAGTAACCTTATCTTTTTCACCGTTTTGGAACACATTGGACGCTTTATTCGGCCAACTCTCCATTTGTGATGATGATTAAGATTAACTGATTTAGATGAATGGAATATTTTATTTTTAGTTTCAACTATTTAAACTATTTTCATAATATAAATAAGCAACAGTGTTAATTGGCCTTTGTCTTGGTGTCCGAGTGATACGTGTCTTATGTCCAAGGCTTGATGCAAAACTACTATCAAGCCAGGGTTCTCACTGGAAACAGTTTCTCTTTTCCTAACGATTCTACCTTACCTTTGCTATTGGTGGAATTTACTGAGTATGGCGATAATGATGGAATAAGCAACATTTTGTTGCATTATGTTGTTGTACCATGTATGAGGAGTTTTTCAAAAATAATTGATTTTTCATTTTTCATCTAAAGGTTTTTATCTTTTCGTTTTAACCTTTTTTATTTTTTTACTTTTAACCCAAAGACTTTCATGTTTCGCAATTTAACCCCAACACTTTTTTATTTTCAACTTTGGTCCCCTATACTTTTCATTTTTCACAAATTTTTCGTTTTATGTTTCTTTCAAAATTTTGCGAGTCGATACACCGCAACGTGTGTGTGTGGTTCAACGTTTTTTGTCTGTTTTTTTCCTGTTTGAAAAGCCCCTCGCAACGCGTCTATTATTCTCCGTTTGACAAATTCGTTTTCAATGCGCAGGTCCTAAATCGACTTAATTTTTTCTTTCTATGTATTACATTTCGGTCTAATTTATTCGCATTAACACGCCGCAACGGGTGTGCGTGATTCAACGATTTTACGTCTGTTTTTCGTTCAATGTTATTTTTTTATATTACGAGCTCTTTTGTTGGTGGTGGTGTGGCATTGGGGCTACTTGGCACGATTTTACAAACGTGTTTAACTTATTAAAATTTTTATTAAACATAATTTGTTTCGAGTTTACCCCTACACCGCATTTACTTAAAAAAAACTATTTTTATGTGCATATTTTTATGCATGTGTCGGTATGAATTCGATTTGCTCTATTCAACGTAAACTTTTTTTTTTTTTGGAAAAATTACACTTTTCGTCCTTTATGTTTGTAGCTAGTTGCAATGGATGACCTTTACCTTTAATAATTACAGCCACAGTCCTTTATTTTGAAAACTTGTTACATCTTTCGTCCTTTAGCACTAACTTGGTTAAAATTTTCAGTTAAATTTATTTACTTAAGGGCAGTTTAGTCTTTCTACTTAATTATTTATAGTATAAATAAAAAAATAAAATCAAATATTTTCCGTTTGCAACCCACCTCATCCGCCACACCACTCCCACCTCCTCCGCTTGCAACCCCAAGCACCACCAACCATTTTCCAGCGACATCCAATCACCCCCACCATTTCTGGCGACATCCAGTCACCACCAACCATTTCCGACGACATCCAGTCACTGTCACACCCTGGCTTTGCGGAAGCGTGGTTAATTTGGTGTGACTTCTTAATACCATAGCTTAACCATAACAAAGCTATATGAAATAAAACCATGCAAGATCATCTATTCGATTAAGTTTTAAAAACCAAATACAATAACATTGTCTTAACGGAAACACATCCTAACGACATAAACATTGTTCAACAAACACAACATAACATAAGCATAGTTTAAGGACTGTGACTTGTCCAGGAAAGAGTCACATTCCCTAAACCCGGATGACCTCGTAACTAGTGCAGCGGGAAAACGTGTCATACCGCGCCAGATCCTTTAATTCCCTGAAATACATGTAAGTTGAAAAATCAACAATAATGTTGAGCGAGTTCATGTGTAAGTGAGTAAATAAACCTTTGTAAGTATAAAAATCCTGGTATGTAGCACATAAGGGAATTGAGATCACCAATGGTTTGCAAGGCCACTAATATGTGTGAAGTGCAAGTAGGGAGACTCAAACCTAGCAGATTTATGCGTCGGGCACGAAGTCACCCCGAGGTCCGTTTCTAGTTTGGCCTGGGGCTGGGCTCGCTACACCCAGATAGATCTACCGCTCCTGTCCCTCGGTCCTACCATGAGGACTAATGGCCTCATGTTGCTCCTACCCATTCACATGATCTAAGTAGTAAACCTCCTTACGCTAACCATACCATGTATAAAGTACTTGTAATCAAAGTAACATGTATTTCACCCCCGTAGTTTAGAAAACTGAAAACAGTTAAGAGAAAAGGGGGACATGAACTCACAGTGGTGCGCCTCTACCAAGTATACCTCCAAATCAAGCAGCTGTGTGACGACCTACACGTACTAACTCTATTAGACGGACGGCCGTGCCTTAGCTTTATGGTTTAAGTTTTTGGGAAATAGTTAGGCAACTATTTCGTGTTTATATTTTTGTAAATACTTGGTAATTATTCTCCTTCCCAAGGATGGGGGATTTAATACATGCGTGTTCGTAATCATTCGAATTACACTATTAAGTCTCACTTAATATATTTTATTTCTAACTCCAAAATATAAATATTCTTCCCAAAAATATTATATTTTAATACATGTGATTCTCCCAAAATAATACTTAGTAATATTTTTTTTTTACTCTAAAAATAATATTTACGTAGTTCACAAAATAATCATAAACATTTACACAAGTGATGTTGTGAAAAATATATATTTACTAAATACATATATTTATCACGTTTTATTTTGGGAAATCCCACCTCCGATATTTTGTAAATAAGTCGTGGCGAAACTTATGTTTTGAAAACAAGTCGAAAAAATGTATTTCTAACACTTGTGGTGAAAATATTTCTAAGTGTTAGGTTTTTGGAAAATTTCGCCAGAGTTTCCCCTGTAACTGGAGGTGGCCACGCTTTTAAGCGTATCATTTTCTTTTATAAATCAAGCCAACAATCTTCTTATTCAATCAAAACAATGTTCAAAGCATCAACTAGTCAAAATATATATAAATCGCATAAATTACATGAACTTGTGATTTATCCAAAATATGAAGTAAATTCCATTACTTTTTTTTAGTGGGTCTTTTGTATAAATCAATCCGGTTTCGTAAAAACCCCGTTTTTAAAGAAATCCCATCTTTACAACTTCTTATAAAATTTGACAAAACAATTTCCTTGTCGAAACTTAGTGTTACACAAGTGTTTACACACTTGTGTGTTTACTAAAATCATTCTTGTTTATGAAAGATCCGTCTTTAAAAGTATGTTTTCTCTTGACACGTGGTCCTTTGAAAATACCGTTTGTAGATCCGTAGATCTACTAGTTTTAAACACTATTTCATAGGAAAAATCGATTTTACACAAGTTCAATTTTCTCATGTGGTAGAGTTTCATCACTTAACCCTTGTTATACTTAAACAAGCTCTATGTCATGATCCATGATCATGACCAATCCGGGTTAAACGATGATCCGAGCTACCACAACATAGATCGGGCCTAAATAACCACACAAATCAAATACTACAAGATTTACACAACATTCAAGCTTTTAACCACCATTACTAGCATTTTTAGTAGACTTTTATGCTTCATCTTGTATGTTTACGAGTTTTAACCGTTACATATCATTTTAACCACTTTAAAATAGTTCGAGAGTGTGATTTAAGCAACTTACTACTAGCTCGAGGCTAGGGAAGAAACTAGTCGCAAAACGCGTGGATAAAAGCAATGTAGCGAGGTCCTTCGCAATCCGAGTGCACCAAGCTTCCTTATACGCGATCCTTAACCCTTGTATGATCTTGGAATAGCTTGAACAAAACTCGAAAAATTGATGGATGGATAGGGGAGTTCGGCCGAGAGCTTATAGAGAGAGAGAGAGAGTTGTGAAGTTGAGTTGTGTGATAGAAATGTTATGGTGGGTTAATGGGTTTACTTATAGACAATTAGTATGTGTATTAACCATTGGATTAAGTGTCTACTAGATATTAGACATAGAAGATTAAGTAAATCAACAAGGTACAAGGGGTGTCCCCCTTGGGGACCGAATTCGTTGGAGGGGGGGGGGGGGGTAACCTAGTTAGTTTCCAACTAAACATTAGGTAATTAGTTAAGTTAAGTTTAGTTAGTTTAGGGATTAACCCGGTTACTAGTGTCTCATGCATTATGACGGGTGTTAGGGTATTCAGGGACCCTAACTGGCTCAGAAAAAAGATAAACAATGTAAATGGCAATATTTTCATGTTCCGGGTATAGTCCGGTTGTTCGGTTGGATAGTAATCCGTTAAAGCGCTTAACAAAGCCTTAAAGTGTCGTTATTATTATTTTTAGTGACACAACTTATTCCACCAAAGTGTCGGGAATATTTTCCTCATGTTTTGGCACTTTATTAGTTAGCTAAAAGCTGGATTGTTTATTAAAGTGCTGAGTTTTTGTGCTTAGAGCACGTTTTAGGCACATCCAGTCATTGTAACTTATTCCTAGAGACGTAGTTCTACAACCCTTGTATCCCTACACTCACCACTAGTGTAGTAAAATATTTCTGGCTCATACAGGCCTTAGAGGCAGTGTCTGCCTGATGCTGGCTTTATCAGCATGTTCAATAGGTTATCCGTTTATAGTGCTACTGTGCTTTTTGTGCATCATGTTTGTCACTAAGGTTCAGCATGTAAATAATGTAGTGACGGTAAGTAAAGTATGATGCAGGTATATGCATGTATCAGAAATCAAGTAGCAGTTCATCAGTAATTTCAAACAAGCACAGTAATTAAGCAGTAATTAATTGTTAATTAAGTCGTACGGATACCTGGTTTAGTGAGGGTTGTCACAGTCACCACAACCATTTTCGACGACATCCAGTCACCACCAACCATTTCCGGCGACAACCAGACACCACCACCATTTCCGGCGACATCCACCACCATTGATTCTTCATCCCCAAAAAAAGGTCGCTGGCTCGCCGCCATCCTTCTTGGACCCCCAAATTTTCATTAGTATCCCATACCCCCAGATTTTTCATACAATATACATCAATTCCATAAAAAAATTTTCAATTAAGCCACGTAAAACCAACAATTTAATAGCTAATCATGGATATCGGCCCTCTGTTCTACAATTTCTTTTTTTCCCTATACCCAGTAGCTAATCTGTAACAATTCAACTCAAATATTAAAATAATTAAGTGAAAATAAGGGATTCATGATTTAATTCTATCTAGAAGGAGCTTTAAAACTGCTTTTCTAGAAACAAAATTAAATACAAGCCTAAACCCTTGAATCTGAATCAAATTAGGGCAAAATGCATCACTAAGCATCATCATTATCAATCTAACCTTTGCAGCAGGAAACGGAAACGATACTCAGATCTGTTACAGAGATCTTAACAGTTATAAATGGAAGGGTGGTGGTGTTGTGCAGTGGTGGCGTTAATGGTGGTGGTAGTGGCGGATTGGGATTTTTCATCGGAAAACTTCGTTCTTCACGGATTTGTGGCCAGGGAGATAGATGTGAAAAAAAATGGGTATACAAGCTGCGGTGGTGGTTGCAGACGCCGGTGGTGGTGGGATGTTTTTTCTTTTGTTTTGTTACAGAGGGGAGGGTGAAGGGTTTATAAGGGGATGGAGGGTGTAAAAAGACACAAATGTCCTCACATGAGGTGCACATGATATGACTTAACGTTTAAAATTAACTGAGTTAGTGATAAAGGACCTAATGTGTAATGCTTTTAACGAAAAAAGGACTGTGGCTGTAATTATTAAAGGTAAAGGTCATCCATTGCAACTAGCTACAAACATAAAGGACGAAAAGTGTAATTTATCCTTTTTTTTTTGGAAATGAGTCAGATCAAATATAATACGTTTTTGTTTAAAAAAACCATTTTTTACGTGCATACTTTTATGTATGTTTCGGTTTAAATTCGAGTTGGTGTATGTTTAAATGTAAACTTTTTTGGGAAATGAGTGAGTTCAAATATAATATGTTTCCATGCTTATTTTATGAATGTTTTGTTAATTTTGTTTCGAATCGAGTGGAGTCAAATTGTGTTTTTTTTTTCCTTTTTTTCAAAAGTTCTAATTAATCTCTTTTGATTATACATGTCATCTTTTCCGTTATACCCGTTACATTTTCTATAATATGTCGAATGCGCGTTTTCATATGGTTAACACATCACATAATGTTTGGACTAATCCATTCGATGTTTACGATATAGGCGCGCCGCAATGCGCGCGGTGTTATTGCTAGTTTGGCTATAATTTAGGTTTTTTTTTTTTTTTTTTTTCTCTTGAACGGCTTATTTCTTAAAACGCCAAACTAACAGGACGTGTTAAGGCAAGGAACACATACAAAGAATTTGAAAGGAAACTTACACCAATCAATCCATGTTGAAGACTTAAGAATGGATTTGCTTTTTTATCCATAAAAAGCTGAACGATTTGACATCTTCCATGATCTTGGATAGTAGAACCTGATTATCGGAGAAGGTGAGCATGTTCCTAAACTTTCAGATGGACCAACAAGCAGTCATAATAATCGTGAGGAGCAATTTTTGTTTTAGCCGGTTGAGAAGAGATGTTTTGTGAATTGAAAGAAGATCCCTATAGGATGTGATGATGCATGAAGTAAAAATACGGGCCGATGATTCATCCACTTCTCCACAAAATGGGCAGGCAACCGAGACTTAATTGATTCTATAATAACTTTGTGTGGACATAAATGGACCCATGTGCAATTTTTTACTGCCCAAATCAATTCATTCTTTGATGAAGGTGGTATGTTTGTCCCCTACGACTATGCGTTCTAGTCCTTATCATCCCCTTTATCTTCGTCCGCTGCATCATCATCCTCTTCCACCATTTCTCTCCATCTCCATTTAGTTTCAATATTATTATGTGTATTTAGTTGGTCACTTAAGCCCCTCCTCCTAAATCCAACGGTGAACATCCCAAGTTAACCATATATTGTTTCATAGCCCAAACCAAGTTATTGGGAAATTAGGGAGGAGGGGAGGAGCGACCATCAGAATTCGCAATTTATGTTTAATATTTCTGGCACCTAATTTAAATGTTTAAGTTTCGCCACTATACAATGAGCCGAAATACTTGTACACTCTCTCCTCTCATACACACTCAACACACGCGCGGTTCCCTTGACAAAAAGCTTATTGCACATCACCCTTCTCATGTCGTTATTAGGGTGAGGCAGTGTTCAATAGCGACACGACTTGCCACCTCATCTCTACTGCACCATTCTCGGATCCACACCCACCGAACATGTATAATTTTGGAAATGTGAACAGATATCAAACGTTAAACCCATTTGCCACCTTATTGCTTTGTATGGGTCGGTTTGGGTGTGAAACTAAATTAAAACTAATATCTAGGTTTTTCGGTTTTACGTATGGGTTTGGTTCAGTTGGGGGTCGGTTTTATATTTAGTCTTGTAACATTTAATCCTGAATGTAGGTATGAATCTTTTGCCCTAAAAGTATTGTTAACCACTTATTAATGAATTTGAGTTGCAAAGTTATGGCCCAAAATAATGAGTTTGCACCATAAATCCAATAACAAAGATTCATACAAGTTCGATTCATTTCAGTTCCCAAGTTCAGTTTGGTACGGTTTTGAAATGAGGTGTAACCGAAACCAAGACGTATATCTCAGTTTGAAAGTAACAAAACCTATCGTAATTTTCAGTTAAAACAACAAACCCGAACCATTGGTAATAGCTTAGACCTTTTATTTCAATACGATTTTGCCAATTAATTCGTTTTAGGTTTGGCTAATTAGTTTTTGCTCACCCCTACTTTGCTAAAGAGGATGTCTATTATTTACGGTATCATTTATAATTCAAAGGTCAAATGCTAAACTTTCATGCCATGAATCCAGACATATAAGAGTTTGGTTTTGAAACGAGATATAACCAAAATAACAAAGCCTACCATAAGAGTTTGGTTTTAAAATGAGGTAAACCAAAAATATTAGTGGAGATGAATATGATCGGGTGGTTCCGATGGTGGCACGATGATACTGTAGTGGTATGTCAGTGATCCAAGTTTGCCGTTACAAAAAACAAAACGTAATTTCTGGTTTTGAAAATAACAAAGCGTACCATAATGTTTGGTTTGGTTTTCAAAATAACAAAACCGAAACGTCAGTTAATAGTAAGATAGTTTATTGATACGGTTTCTCGATTAATTCAATTTAAGCTTGGTTAATCGGTTTCTGCACACCCATGGTTTGCTGAAGATGATATTTATTATTTATGGGCATCATTTCTAATTACAGGAAAACGTAAGCAAAAAAGTCCATTATTTATGACTTATGAGTAATCCTTACTAGCTTAATGAAAACGTAAACCAAAAAGATTCCATTGCCGGGAATCGAACCCGGGTCTCCTGGGTGAAAGCCAGATATCCTAACCGCTGGACGACAATGGATTTGTGTTTATACTAGACATTATTATTTCTATAAAGATAATTAAATTCGCAAATAAATATTTTCATAGAAAATTGGTTTTATACACTCTATCTATTTGGTGATGCAAAATCTAATCTAAGAGAAATAATAAATAAATAGCAGCAGCCTTAAAAACCCATTATAGTGTTGAACACAAAATTAAAACATAGATTAATGAGATACAATTATTTAACATAATTTTAGTTACAATTTCTTCACCAAGAGGATCGATCAAACCATTACAGAAGTCGCAACCACGCACTTAACTTGGCGTTATTTACGATCACCCCATTGATCGTTGAGTATCACAAATCCAAACAATCTCTCCTAAGAAAAAACACAAAAGTTCATACTCCTCCAGGATAAATACAACCATTGTAACCTGCAAAAAACTAGTTTAGAAAACGCCAACGGAAGACAACAATCCGAAAAATTTGCTAAATGAAAACACAAACTTACTAGGATTATTAGATGTGAGTGTAGCTGTTTGAAGGAAGTCACAGTTCCATGGGTTCCTACCAGCAGTTTGATAAAGCAGGTTCATTGCATAAGAAGCATGTGATGCTACGGTGTTAGGCTCGAAACATGCACCACCCGGTTGAAGTGGACCACAATCAAGACCTTGGCTACATACATAGTCTAGATTTGATTGCAATTGTGCATCTGATACACCTGGTTTGGGTACGCACCACCCTGCTGCTTGGACCGGTGATGGTGTTGCTGGAGTTGTAGGAGTTGTTGGCGTTGGTGATGTTGGTGTCGGTGTTGTGGGAGTCTAGACGATATGACAACCATCCAAAGGTATATGTCATTTTAACTTGAACAATTATGTCGTTTTGAAAATGAATTAAGATTATAAAATAGTAATCAAGTTTCAATACTGCTCTAATAAACTTGCGCACACTTTTTTCTAACTATATAAACCACTCAAGTTTCAATACTACTCTATTATTGTGGATTTATTCGCAATTTGTTTAATTTAACTGACTTATGTAGTGTTGAACAATTATGAAACTTAGTTAGTTATTATTTAGTAACTATTTTTTATTCACAATGACCTTATAAGTAGAGGTTGGACTTGTAATGGTAACCAGTTTCATACTTCATTTATTTGGACCACTTAATTTTAACATTTATAGAAATGTCACAACAACAAAACAACATTAGAACATTAGTTGTTTTTATAGTTTAAAAAAAAAAGTTTTTGAGTTATTTCAATGGAACATTTAAAAAGTTGATTACTATATTCTTTTTTAAAAATTAAAAATAAATACCATGATTATTGATTAATGTCTAACCTGGCTATTTTTGGAAAGACCCACGTCATAAGTCATGGATAGGTCAGGTTTAAAAAGCCCGAATGATCTCTCAGAGCCCGGCCCAGGCTTCAAATTCTCGTCATAGAGTGCAAATATATAGGTATCTACGGATTTTCCAGGCATCAATGGTGTTCCCACCTTTGATCTTAGATGGTTGATCAAATTACCATTGTAGGCTTTAGCATTCTCGATGCTGGGTCCCGCCTCATTCGGGTCACCTTTGTAAGCCCATCCTGTTTCCGCAACCACTATTTCAACGTCCTTGAACCCCATTGCATTTAGAGCAGATCTTACAGCATCCACCTGTTTATTGGAGATTTTATATATATTATAAAAACAATATAAATATTAAAACCTTAATCATAAAGAGGTAGCAGCCTGTTGCCCGTTTACATTCTATTTTGATGTAATTTCCAGCTAAATCTATTTAAACTTTTAATCATAATAATTTGTAATCTACACAAAAATAATTAAGTGTAAAGTAGACTTTGGCGACTGATCTATCTGTCGATATACCTTTTTCATGTAAACAATATTTTTTCTTCATATGTTGTTACATGTGGAAGCTTTGTCAGTATCATAAAAATTATTGATGGAATTGGATGCTATCATAAGTTCATGGAACCTTATTCTTCTAATAAGATGCCTAAACTTCATTCACTTTTTATTATTTTATGCATCACAGAAAAAAAACATGGGTTCTTTATAAGATATTGATGGAATTGGATGCTATTGACTCAAGCCATCAAGGGAATCACTACACAACTTTCACCGACAGCCATACCCTTCGGCAATCCGTCAAGGCGGTCGATGGATGTCAGGGTGTGTGCGTAATCTGATTTCCGACAGATCACTGATGGGATAGTTAGCAACGGAGTTCTAACAACTTTGCCAGCGTCGCAGGCAGCTGGTTTTTTCCGACAGATAATTACAGACCGATTACTGGGTTATGGATCCGTCGATAAATTAGCGACAGATTACCAAGGATATTTTTATATTTACATGTTCCTTATTCTTTGCTTTTTTTTTTTTAAAAAAAAGGTTGTCCAAAATTCAAAATAATTTAAAACAGGGACCTTGTTTTGTTGAATTTGGACCTGCAATTCAGTGCACTGGTGGTCCCCTTCTTGTCATCATCACTCATTCACTCCATAGTCCATACACTATTAATTTGGATATTCTTTTTCCTATTTGATTTGTAAGTATTTGTTATTTCTTTACTTTATAAATTTTATTATCTTCTTTTGTTTCTCATGTTAATTTTGTTTAATATATTATTTCAACGTATAAATGAATCTATTTAATTGTTTAGCTAAAATTAATTTTTTTACCGTCAATATAAGTTGTTGGTTGGTGTTAATTATTTATTTCTTATTATTCTTTTATTACTAGATATGAAAAATATATTAAAGTGAAAATTTATCTAATAATATTCCCAACCTATCTCTATTCCTGCTATAGTTCTATGCCTAAATTAGTTGACTTGATCCAACTGATTTTGACTGGACTCATCATGATTTTGCCTTGCTATAGCAAAAGTTCCTGGATCCGTCATTATTTATACGTTTCTCACATTTATCTACTTAAAACTGATTGTTGTATTTTTTTTCTTGATAATTAATGAAAAAATGATATTAAAATAAAGACTCATAACTAATTAAAATATGGGTCTCCCTCTTGTATACTCTCTAGAAATAAATTATAAGGAGAATCTCAATCCCAAGTTAATGCACGTGCATTGCTTTAAAAGTGTAAACTGACCTGTGCATCGAACATGTTCATGTACTTGATACCGTTGCCTGAGTCGACTCGGCCTGCATTGGGTTGGAAGAGACAAAACGCCAACGTTTCAGGCCGTGTGTCACTCTGGTAAGCGAAAAATGGGTAGGGGTTGATCATGAAAGGCGACCCGTTTGCACTGTGGAACTTCAACAACGATCTCATTGTGTCGCTGAACCCGGAATTAAACACAGCCGAAGATGGTGGATCTGAGCTTCCCAGCACTGCCATCGAATGCACCGTTGATACCTTGATTTTTCCACCTAATGATGCTGCATATTTCATACATGTACTCAGTTTCCTTTTCTTTCTTTTTTTTACCTTGATTTTACAACTTTCATTTTTTTAATAATCACGTTTATATAAATACATAAAAAGGAAAATATTTAACTTGAAAGGAATTAAACAGCAATTATTTAGTTTATGCCTCAAAAACTAATATTTTTTAACAAACTTTTTAGCACCTAAATCCACAATTTGAACCCACACAACTTTTGTGGAGGACAAAACCAATATAATCTTTATTTTTTCACAAAAAAAAAAAAAAATCTTTCACCCTAACTTGGTAGTTAATGTCGTTAGACTTGTTTAAAATAGACATTCTGGTAAAAAAATCATAAAATTTACCCCTTTAGAATGCAAAAGTATACCATCATATGTATATAAAATTAAAAAGAGACTTATTTAAACATCATATACAATACAAATGTATATCATCATATATAAACCCATTTGTCTGCTTCATCATTTTTGACCACTTGCCACTTGGAATATCATTTCATTAATCTTGACCTATTTAATTTTTAAGGATAAAAAGTCATTATATATATATTCTCACAAAACGTATATTTCAAAAGACCAATAATTCAATATACCAAAATTAGGTTAAATATGCTAGTTTTTTATGATATTAATACATAATTATTTGACATAATTTAATTAAAAATAACTAAATTACCATTTGAGTCTAGTGGTTTTAACCACTTGAACCCAAAATCAAAAAGTTTAACACTTGTATTTTTGATTTTGGATTATGTGGTTAAAACCACTAAAACACAGATACTCAAAATGTTATAAAATGAACGGTTAGGAATTTGAAGCGTTAAACTTTTTAATTTTAAAGTCTAGTGTTCAAAACAAAAAACACGACTCAAAAAGTAATTTACTCTTTACAAAATTTTAAAATATATATATATATAGAAAGGGAACCTGCATTAAGGGCGTTTTGGACATTTTGCATGGCAGGCAAACAAAGCGGCACAAGACTTTGGTCAACAGCGGTCATAACTTCATTTCCAACAGTAATCACAATAATATTACTATCCGGATAAGCCAACACGTTCGAGTTAACCCACTGAGTCGCGAAATTCGGGTCCGACGCCAATGCCGGTATATCCCCATTCGCTGCCCCGATCACGATCCCGATCCCCGTATTCGCTAACGCACGAATCATCCCCGGATCCGCACCGTACATCCTCACTTTCTCTATCGCCGTCGACTGTAGCAGCTTCGCCGTAGCCTCCGGCGCCGGCAGATTGTCGGCAACCAAACCATAGTTCCAGAGCCGGCTTTGGGCCTGTGCAGGAGGTTCCACTGCACAGGGCCCAAACCATTGAGGGGCCCAAAATTAATATCTCTTTATTTATATATAAAGCTATTGTAGAACAGATGAGTATATATTCTCCATTTGCCTGAATGGAAGCAGCACTTTTATATGGATGAGGCTGTTCCGAGTTCGAATCCTACTAGTAGCGTGTTTTTATTTTTTATTTTTCTTTCAATTGCTCCATGTTTTGTTTGGGCCTCAAGGGATGAAAGGTCACATAAATCTTATTATGTAAGTTTTTTTTTTCTCATTTAACCATGTACATAAAAAAAAAAGAGTTTACATGTTTTCTTTTTTGAATTGTAAGTTTTTTTTAGTTGTTCATTTCTCATCTAACCATTTACATTATAAACAAAGTAGAACTCAATATATAGTTTATATTTATAAGCTCTATTTATTTTATTTGTGAAAAGTTCATGTTATAAAACTAATTTGAATATGTTTATACATACTTATTATACTTCTTTTTGCTGGAAATATTTAAGTGTTGGTTAATTTTTGCTTGTGTGGAGGGTGTTCAAACCAATTTTAGGTGTATTAACTTATTTGTAACATAAAACTTGGATTTATTGTTTTGATTGATGCTAATTTGATATGTATATTTACTATATGAACATGGATAATTGTGACAACTGATAAACCATTCTAAAACTAATTGCGCTCATCTTTATACCATTTTTTAGATAATAGTCGAATCCTATATTTTGATTGAAACATATGATGTGCATATTAAAATTTTGATTGCTAATCGTGGACATAGATCATTTTGCTACAATATTTTTTGTTTATAGTTATTATAACTAGTTTAACTATATATTTAACATAGATCATTTTGCTACAATATTTTTTGTTTATAGTTATTACAACTATCGTCTTATTACTGATTTTATACAAATAAGTTTATATGTAGGGGCCCATATTATGAACTCGCACAAGGCCTAAAAATTCTTAGGGACTCTCAGGGACGGCCCTGCATAGTTCACACCTATAAACGATTGCGAACCTAAAACAACAACAATATCCATACCCAGTAAGTCTCACACATAGCAAAGCTATTGATAAATTCTGCAGAGTTGAGATGTAAACTTCAAAGTCAAACAATAGTCAAATAAACCGAACTAGAAAATGAATACATATTAGGACACTATTTGTGTTGTGTGTTACCTTTAAACTTTTAATTCTTTTGAAAGTAAAGAAAAGTGGTTTGCCTTTATGAAATCGAGTAACAAAAGTATAAGTGAAGTTACTATTGCTCGAATTTCGAAAGTTTCAGATCTAATCGAAGTGAAAGAAAGGAGAACTAGATTTAGTGAAGAAACAAGTAGATAAAATAAAGCACATGATGTGTGGCTTACTAGTAAAGCTAGAAAGGTGTAGTAGGAAGGTGAATAGAGTGAAAAACTTATGTATGGAAGTCGCCGGGAGTGCCATAGATAGATTTGGTGTGCAACTGAAGTGAATGAGTGTGTGAAAGAGAGTATTAAAAGATGAAGTGTGAAAAGGAAGGGGGTATAGAGTATGGATTTGAATATATGGAGGGGTGGGGGGCCTGGGGTGGTTGGATGTTTGCCTTCTCTCGTTTCCACGGTGGGGGCAGTGGTTGATGAGAGAGGCGGTGGCTGGTGGAGGAGAATAATAATAGCACACGTACTACGGTTATCAGGACTTGATGACTTGATGTCTACATGTGTTTGGTATTTTTTGTATCTTGTATATTTAAGAAAAAATGATTTTCTTGTTTAATTAGTTTCTAGGGAAAATTATTTCTTAAATAATGTGTTTTAGTGGTTTTAACAATTTGAGTCCAAATTAAAATGTTTAACACACTAAGTCTCTATAGCCACTTTTCTTAACCATTTGAGTCCAAATTTTTAACATCCATAACAATGGCGGAACTATAAGAACTATCCAGGGGTATCCCAAATTTTTTTTACTGTACATTAGGGGTGAGCAAATTAACCACCATAACCGATAACCGAACCATAACCGACATAACCGAACCACTAATAACCGATAACCATTATAACCAATGGTTATGGTTATGAAACTTTGTATAACCGCTCAATCGGTTATGGTTATGAAGCTTTGGTTAACCGATATAACCGAAACCGAACCGAACCGAACTTGTGATGTTAACTTTACATAATGGATTTGTGTTTTACAAAACCATATAGAGGGTTTTTAGTAAGATAAAAATATGTTAGTAACAAAATGATCTTGATGTAGATGTTATTTATTTTGATAAAGAACTAAGGTGTTATGGCCATAATTATTTTTGTTTGAGAATTACCTTATTAAAAAGAACCCTAAATCGGTAGTTTAACCAAAAAGTTTAGTCTCCGTTATCTTATAAAATAGGCTAAAGCTAAGTTCAAATCGCACAACCCTATTTATTTCAAACCTTGCTTGGTTACATAACCGAAATTAACCAAAACCGAACCATAACCGACTTCATAACCGATTAACCGTAACCGAAGTTTGGTTATGATTATGGTTACCAAAACTCCATAACCGAACTAGCGGTTATGGTTATGGTTAATAGTAAAAACCGAACCAAACCGACCCATGCACACCCCTACTGTACATTTATATAACAAATTTTTTTTACCTATATTACGGGGCAGAGTCGATCCTGAAAATTCAATGCCGTGTGTGAGCAAAAAAAAAGACCCCTAGGCCTTACCGAATTAAATTTTATAAACTAGTTTTTTTTTTTTTCATGTTATTAGTACTTAGGTTAACGAATCAATATTGAGCATTTCACATTTGGGCTAGGCTTTATGAATTAATATTGACAATAAGTTTTTAGGTTTTAGATTGGGCTAGGTTTATTTTTAATTTTTAGATCGGACTTGCGTCAATATTATCATTATCAAAATTCAGAGTTGTTTTATTCAGAATTGTATCATCATCACCAAAATTTTAAATAACCTAACAAAATTCAAAATATCGAAGCACAAACTTACCAAGAAATCAAACTATCAAAGCACAAGAAGAAAAGAAAACTCACAAACGATCTGTGAATTTTGATAAGTCGATGTTGATTCGAATTTTGATCAGTTTTGTGACTGCACTTCTGCTCTTCTGCTTCTGCTTGTTCGAAAATCAAAATAATGATCAGTTCTGCTTGTTTGATTTTTTTATCAGTCTCACACAGGTCATCACACTTTGTCGAATTTTGATCAGTTTACGCACTTTGTCGCTACTAATGTTATGGAGTTCAGATGCTTGTGCCTTGTACGCCGTTTGGTTTTCACAAATCTGTTTCCGCGCCCCTGCCCCACATTCAAAGGGTTGTTATTTGTTTTGTGCTAAAATATTAGTTGGGTTGGGACTTGTGCTTACACAACAATTGGGCTTACATTCAAAGGTTTATTATTTTTTTGGGCTAAAGTATCCTTTTTTGTCAGATGTATCCTCGTAGCTGTTTAGAGATATCTTTTGTATAAAACCGACAAAAAAATTACACTACCGACCCGAAGTTGAGTCGTAGCCCGTGCTACGGCTGGTTGTTAGCTAGTTCCGTCCCTGATCCACAAAGTCTGTTAACTACAAGGGCATTTTAGTTATTTACAAATAAGATACAACTCTTTAATGCACAAAATACAAAGAACAAGACTTTAATGCATGGTTTTAATATTATATATAAAATTATATTATATATATAATACAATATCTACAACCTGCACACACACTCTCTCACTCTCTCCTCTCTCTCTCTCTCTCTCTCTCTCACTCCTAGACCATCCTACCACCGTTACCACCACCACACCATCACCACCCTCCCCAGTCCCCACAACACATCCACCACCCTCTCCAACTCAAGAAACTTCAACAAAACTTATTGGGTATTGCAAATCCAGAGGCGACGGTTATTGGTGATGGGTATTGCAGGTCCGACGATAGTGGTGGTTGTTGGGTTCCAACGATGGTGATGGTTGTTGGGTTCTGGTGCCGGTGATGGGTAGTGCAGATCCAAGGGCGACAGATGTCGGTGATGGGTATTGCAGATCCAGAGGCGGCAGTTTTCGGTGCTGGGTATTGCAGATCTGGCGATGGTGGTGTTTGTTGGGTTCTGGCGATGGTGGGGTGATGGTGGTGGTTGTTGGGTTCTGGTGATGACCACTGTTTCATACACCCCTCTTTTCTCTCTCTAGTTCATCAAATTCACTAAATTATCATCACTTAAAAGTTCATTAATTCTGCATTTGTTCGATGATTTTTGCAAAAGATTGTGACTTTCTATGTGGGATCTTGTTTTTGCTTTTGCTTCTGGGTATCATGTTAATTGGTGGTGTATGTGGGATCTTGTGGTTGCATGTGTATGGAGAAAGAAGATAGAAATTAGGTATGTGTGTGTGAGAGAGAGAGAGACTAAGTGTGTTTGAGTGTGTGAGAGGGACAAGGTTTATATGTTTTTTTAAATAGAGGGGCATTTTAGTTTTTTCATTAAAAAATAACAGAAAATTCAAACGGAGTTAAAAATTTGGACTCAAGTGTAACAACCCGCACGTTCGTGCGTTGTTGCCCCTCGTTATACTCGTTACGCCTAGCACCAGAGATTCGAATCATAATGTAGCCATATCGAATACATCGCTACTTTGTAGTATTTTCGCATATTACGCATACTTTATCGCTATAACACATCACATCGCACACACTAACACTCACGATGACGTTGAGTGAGGACCTATTCTACCTTCCTCGATAGCCGTGGCGTGTCGCAACGCAACGCATATTCGAAACGCGCAGCTCGATTATCGCAACGCAGACTTTGAAATATGGATATTTATACGACCCTTTGTGACTAATTATAATAAATATGAGAATGAGGGTACGAAAATGTGTAACCAGACTATCGCAACGCTTAACGAACAAAATGAAACATCGAAACGCAATTCGCCGGAGACCACCGATCGAATGACTATCGCTTGAATAGTGATGTGACAGCTCTCACTCGACCAACACGCTTTGGGGCTATTTTCTCTCGATTTCTAGCGATTCTTGTAAGCTTCTACCTCAAATCTTGTACTTCTATGATCTACACACACTCTTTCATCTTTTCCAACAACAAATCTCACCTTATCACCGTAAAATCCTCTGATTTGGGGCGTCCTAAGGTGATGTCATCATGGAGTTCTTAGGAACAATGAAGCGTGACCTCACCTCATCAAGAACTATTCAGATCTAATGGATTCCATGGTATGAAAACACTAATCGCACCTAGATCTAAGCCAAATCTAAGTATTTCAAGTTTCTCTCAAACTTTCTTAACTTTTGACTCAAAACCGATAGAATCGGAGCTCGTTCCAACCTTCTACTCTATCTTAGTGATGTGTTGTGTAATACCTCGTAAAAGCACGTCCAATGATGTATTGACACGTGTACCAAAACCCTATTAATGTCAATCGTTGACTAAGAAGGACTAATTTTGTGAAAAATAAAAAATTTTGATATTGGAAGGACTGGAAGTGTTAACATACTTAACATAAGCCTCTGAATAACGTTACTCGGTAATCATATTCACAAATGAGCCACTTGTTGATCAAGAGTAGCCGTTTGCGTAATTAATTGAAAGTTTGCGCGATGAAGGGTTAAAAGCGTCAACATGTTAATTCTTACCTCTGAGTGACCTTTTAACAAACCGGGAGCTTCATGATATTTGATTATACTCTCGGGAATGCCAATTATTGGCCGTCTAAGTGGAGTTACACGCAACTTTGCAAGTTTAAGGGGTTAAAAGCGTCAATATGTTTAATTATACCCCTGAATGACCTTTCAGCGAACCCGAAGCATTATGATGTTTTATAATACTCTCAAGAATGCCTAGTATGGATTAGATAAGGCTTCAATGCTATTAAACGATGATATGCGCAAGTTTGCGCATTAGAGGGACTATTTGCGTCAAACTGCAAAAGTATTCCGATTCGTATGGTATTGAACCTTCCGGAATTTGATCATAAGTTAAAAATGCCCTAAATATCCTTTATATAGCTTAGAAATAGGCTTTGAGGTGTTTGGTGCGCAAAAAAAAATAAACTTATTTGATCAACAGGGACTAAAAGCGTCAAAAAGTGCATAAGTTTGCATTTTCGCATATATCTTACGTTCTGAATATATCCAGACATCCAAAAATTTATGTAATCATTAAAATATTTTATTTTAGTGATTGGCTTGATAAAATTCCATTCGTCGCGTAATTTGGTTCGTTTTTCGCGTTCGTTCGTGTTTCGTCGTAATTAGCCGAACAACGTGACCGTACGACCAAACGAACCGACATCCGGCATATTTTTTATCATGTTTCATGTTCCCTATGTTTAGGCATCATTGTAGAGCCTTAAAAATGGTTTAACGGGCCTTAAATGTGTCGGAAATGGCATTTATCAAGTGCAGGGACCAAAAGTGACAACAAATTAAACTTTGTGTGAGCTGTACATGTCCTTACGGACCGTATACAGGACCCTTACGGTCCGTATACCATTTCCAGCAGCAGAATTATGAAAACCAGCTTTGGTTTTGCTTCCTTGTCTCACATGTTTGATTCTATGGATCATTTGATGGTTTTGAAAGATGGTATTACACCTGTAATCATCTTGTGATTTCTCATAACTGATGCGTGTGGTGTGTTATATAAGTTTAAGTATATTTTAAGCCCTTTTTACACGTTAGTCAAGTTTTAAATTTATAAAACACGATATTTTACTAACACCAAACACACATATGGGCAAGTGCACCCATCGTGAGCGTAGTATAGTGTTGGCAAGATACCGAGGTCGTCCAAGGACACAAGAGCTTTTAGTACCGGTTTATCCTCAACGTCTAATCAAATCAAAAGTTAGAAAAAGGTTTTTAAACTAGAAAAATAAAAACTAACTAAAATGCTGAAAAATTAAAAAAAAAATAAAACAGATAGACAAGATGAATCACTTGGCTCCGACTCGTGTATAGTGTAACCTTTGATTATTTCCGCACTTTTGCACTTTTTAAGAGATTATCTTAGTTATTGTAGTAGGCCCCTCTTTTGAAGGTGACGTTACCCTCAACCCAGTAGTTTGAGTCAGCAAGGATACAATCCTAAAGGGTCAGATTATTGAAAGATAATTAATTAAGTTATTAATGCGTATTATGGTAGGCCCCTCTTTTGAAGGTGACGTTACCCTCGGCTAAGTAGTCTGAGTCAGCAGGGATACAATCCTAAATAGCCGGGTTAAAGTATTAATAGTAGCTTACATATGAGGGGATCAAAGAGTTTGGACCCCCGCCATCCAATACTGGTGGGTATTGAAGGAGGTCCTACTAAATTTGACCCAGGTCCTTGCAGGATCTATACACTGAACAAGGCAAGACTCTTACCAAACCGTTCCCTTAACCCCCGACCAGGTAGCCAACATACCTCCATATAGACCGTGGAGATATGAATGGTGAAAATCTTTTATTTTATATAGACAGTAAAATAATGCCAAGACACCACGGACAAACGATAAGGAAGAATCACCTTCAACATAAGAAACTAGTTATTAAAGTCATTAATACATAACCAAGTAAAAAGTGCGAAAAGATTAAAAATAAAAAGTATTACACTAGGCACTTGTCTTCACCAAGTGATGTAAGAGACTTAGGCAAACATGGCCTTTGATTGTCAAGAACTCTTACGATCAATCTTGGATCCCGAGACGACTCACACACTCTATGATGGACAATGGATGATGGTGGTGGATGATGGTGTTGGATGGTGGTGGGTGGTGGGTGAAGTGTGAGAGAGGTGGTGTGCCAAGGGATGGTTTGCAAATGAGCCAAGCACCCCTATTTATCGGCTGAACAGTAGCTCGGGCACGGCCCCGTGTCCATCCTCTTCTCTTTCTTCATTAATTGCAGTTTGTCTGCATTAGTTGACCACGCCCCCGTGTCCGCTGGGCACGCCCCCGTGTGCAGAAGCATATCTGTACTATCAAGATTTCCCCAGATTCTGCGAATCTTAGAGTTGACCACGGCCCCGTGCCCGCTGGGCACGCCCCCGTGGTGGGTGATAGAAGCTTCTATAGCTTTGTCTTTTATGCTGACACTTGGACACGCCCCCGTGTTCACTGAGCACGGGGCGTGTTCAGCCTTCTGTCTTCTTGATTTTGCTTGGGAAGATGCTGTCGGGGGGTCGGGCATGCCACATTTATTCCTTTTCTTGTATTTATGTTAGATTTAGCTGCCTTTTTGCTTCTTTTGTTCATTTGAGCTCATTTAATCCTGAAAATACAAAAGGAAGACAAAAACACACTTTTTCCAACATTAGTACTAAAAAAGGGTTAGTTTTATGCCACAATTGATGTAATTTATATGTTGTATTTTGTGCACATAAAATACCCCCACACTTGAATCTTTACTTGTCCTCAAGCAAAACTCTTTATAATGTGGCTTTACACTCCCAAATGGAATGGGTAGAAGAGAAGGTTTTTTTTTGGGCTTGTCATAGAGTGTCGGGATTTCCAAGATTCTTTATTAAGTTTTATTTTTATTTATTTACAATCCTATTCGTCATGATTTATTTAAAACATTACATAAGATAAATTACTTATTAGGGCATAACATGCCTCTTTAAAATTCCATTTATATACAAGTTCTCATACCTCACGGGGATCACTTAACACTCGGCCGAAGATGTATTTTAGTGAATCACTCGAGAGCGGCATGGAACTTACTTCTACCATAGGCTTGCCAAGCAATCAATCCTCCTCCTTTTTAACTATATACCTTTGTAAATATCAAGAGGACTTTTGGGTGAAGGGTTAGGCTTGGGTTAAAGGTAGGTGGTTGGGTTAGTGGTTAGTGAAAGGGCGAAAGGCGTAAAAAACATCGGTTTTCGTAAGACTTTTTATTTTTGCAATTTTTATTTTTGATGAAGCCATTATTCAAACAAAGTTATTTTTGATGAACTTGTTTGTTTATTTCTCTTTTGCTTCATCATCAACAAAATTTTTTTTTTTTTTTGAAGTCATACGAAAAACCGAGCTTGTTACTAAAAACAAAGGGTTAGAAATAAAAATGTTTTGGTGGGTGAAAGGGTGTTTGTTTTTGGGTTAAGAAATGAAAATGTTTAGGCTCAAAGGGGTTAACTAGGGGGATTTTGGGTAGGTGGTAAAAAAAAAGAGAAAATAGTGGTGTAGAAATGAAAAAGGGTTAGTCCTAATGCCTCCATCATTTACTTACTCAGGTTTAAGTTGGTAAGGAATGGGAATGTATCGTTGTGGCAAGTTCTAGAGTCGTAAGAACCAAGCGGCTATTCACACAAGAAACGAAAAAAATGAGCATTTAGTTTAAAGATATGTATTTGTATGCTCAATAAAGGCTCAAAACTCACTTTTTGTGGGAATGGGTTTTTATGTGATCAAGTATATATAATCAAATTTTAACTAAACTTGTCATGCCGTTTCATAATTTTCTTATGTTGGTTCTTTTTATCACGACGCTATCGGTTGTAAATTTGTAAAAATATAACCTTTTTAGAATTTGAAATTCAAAATTGGGGTGATTAGCGGTTCCAATAGAGTTTTGTGTAAGGCTTGTGATTAGGACTTGCAAGATTCAAAGTTTTAGCATCCCCCCCACACTTAAATTACACATTGTCCTCAATGTGTTCCAAAAATAAGTTTTTAGGTTGATTGAATGTGAAAAAACAAAAATTAATGTTACTGGGCGTCTGGACACGGCCCCGTGTTCAGATTGCCAGTAACAAAAGTTTGTAAAAAGAAACAGAAGCCTGGGCACGGGGGCGTGTTCGGCGAGCACGCCTCGTGTCCAGTTACCTAAACTGGGCATTTTCTGCAGATTGTGCAGCACGGGGCCGTGTTGGCAGGCACGACCCGTGCTAAACTTGCTGTAATGAAGAAAATTTTGTCGGATGGCCCTGTTTTCGTGCATGGGGTGCTGGTTCAAGTTCCCTTGTTATCCTTCACCATCCCGAGTGTGTTTTATTCCTGAAAATTAAAACTAAACTAGAAAACATAAAAATTAATCTAAACTAAACTACGGATAGTTCCGCGGAATGCCTCCGTGGTGCGCCACGTTTATAAGGGTTCTTGGCTAGACCCAAATACTGGTCATATGTCACCCAAGTGGGATGTTTTACATCCCATGCTACACCGTCGGAGAGCGTCATCCAAGCTTGAGTCTATGACCTTCATGTAGTTGACCGGGTCTTCGTCTTCTACTCTTTTTCCAACTCCAATCTTCACTTCCTCGTCCCCAAACTTCAATGTTAGTGTTCCGTTATTCATGTCTACAACTGCTTGGGCTGTGGCTAGAAATGGCCTCCCTAGGATGAGAGGGACTTCGGCGTCTTCTTCTATGTCTAGTATGACAAAGTCGGCTGGGAAGACGAAATTGTCGACTTTGACCAATAGATTTTCAACGACACCTTGTGGATATTTGACGGATCTGTCGGCAAGTTGTATGCTCATCTTTGTAGGGCTCGTTTTTCCTTGGCCGAGTTGTTTGAACATTGAGGCGGGCATGAGGTTGATGCTAGCCCCAAGATCGGCTAGTGCATTGCGAATGGGGGATCCTCCAATTGAGCAAAGAATCGTGAAGCTTCCAGGATCAATCTTCTTTTGCGGGAGTTTGTTGAGTAGTAAGGCGTAGCATTCTTCGCCTAAGTTAACTAATTGCAATGATTCAATTTTCCTTTTATGAGTGAGGAAGTCCCTCATAAATTTTGAATATCTAGGCATTTGGGTTAGGACTTCGATAAATGGAATATTAACATTCAATTGTTTTAGTAAATTTTCAAGCTTTGCGAATTGCTCATCGGTCTTTTGACGAATTAACCGACCGGGGTATGGAACCAGATGAGTCTTAGTGGGCTCTTGGTTTGGTGGAGAAGCCTTCTCTAGTTGGGGCGTGGGTGGAGTTGTGGTATGGCTGGATTGGCTTCTTTCAGCTGGCGGTAATGGAGCCTCCTCGGGACCCACGGTTCGGTTTCTCAATGTGATGAGATGTACTTGTGCTTTTGGGTTGGTTTCGGTATTACTTGGTAACGCGCCTTGTGGTCTCTCGGAGAAATTTTGAGCTATTTGATTTAATTGTTTTTCAATGTTTTAAATGCTAGCTTGTTGATTTCTGAAATTCGATTCCAATTGCTGAAATCGATCCGAGTTTTTCTTCTCGGTGTCGGAGATGAGGCGAGATACAGTATCTTCAAGCCTTTCTTGTCCACCTTGTTATTGAGAAAAATTTTGTGGTTGTTGAAAGTTAGTTCATTGGTTTTGTTGGTTACTACTATTGCCGGGATCTCTCCAACCAAGGTTAGGGTGGTTACGCCATCCTTGGTTGTAGGTACCCGTTGGAGGACCCGACGGCCTAGGTCTATTATCAATGTAGTTTACCGTTTCCGTTTGATCATCTAATTCTTTCATACAACTCCAATTTTCATGTGGTCCACCACACCCCTCACAAGCCATAACCGAGACCGTTTTTGCCATTTCTAACTTTTTGATTTTTGAAGAAAGGGCCTCGATTTGGGCTTGTAAAGAAGTGCTTTCATCAACCTTATGGGCGCCCGGGGCAATAGATTTATTGCCTCGGGGAGTGTGCCACTGAAAATTGGTTTGAGCAATTTCCTCAATTTGATTGTATATTTCATTTGGGCGACGATTACCTAGAAGTCCCCGGAGCTAGAATCAAGTGTTTGTCTTGTGTGTGGCAACAACCCATTGTAGAAAGTGAATACTTGTTGCCATACCGCAAGACCGTGATGAGGACACTTTCTTAGTAGCTCCTTGAACCTTTCCCAAGTTTCATATAAGGATTCCCCATCCTCTTGTGAATATGTATTAATTTCAGTCATTAATTTAGCCGTTTTAGTAGGAGGGAAATACTTATATAGAAACTTTTGGGCTAGTTCATCCCAGGTGTTTACCGAACCAACTGGGAGAGTGTTAAGCCAAGCCTTAGCTCGGTCTTTTAGTGAAAATGGAAACATACGAAGGCGGATGGCGTCGTTTGATGCTCCATTGATCTGAAAGGTATCGCATATTTCTAAGAAATTAGTAATATGTAGATGAGGATCCTCGTCCGCAAGCCCATGGAAGGTTGCGGAGTTTTGAAGCATTTGTATCAGATGTGGCCGAAGTTCGAAGTTGTTGGCTTCGACATTCGGTGCATTGATAGCGGCGCCGAGATTACCTACGGTGGGGCGTAGGTAATCCATGAGGGTACGTTGGTCCGCTATTAGAAGTGGGTCCCCCGAAACTTTCTCTTGGTTTTTAGCTTTAAGTCTTTTTCTGAGAAAGCGTTCGGGTTCTTCAAGAGGTTCTTTTATGTCTCTACTAGAACTGGAGCTCATATACTACGTAGAAAGTTTAGATGTGGCGCCTGGGTTCCAAGTCCTGGAATAAAAACATAAAAGAACGTTGGTCAGAAGGTTCACCACGGCCCCGTGCTCAGGTGAACACGACCCGTGGTCGGAAATACAGTGATTGTTATCCGGATCCCTGTTACTGGGGAGCTGGACACGGCCCCGTGTTGCACCGACACGGCCCCGTGCTCAACTCTCTGTAACTCGGAAAATAAAAACTGCCAGTGACAATGCTGGGCACGGCCCGTGTCCGACCAGGCACGGCCCGTGCTGAGCTCTGCAGAAACTGAAAAATTAAGAAAATCCTAAAAAAAAAAAATTAGAAAAAACGATTAGGCCGTTGATTTCTAACTTTCTTAAAATCCTTGTGTCCCCGGCAACGGCGCCAAAAACTTGATGCGTGTGGTGTGTTATATAAGTTTAAGTATATTTTAAGCCCTTTTTACACGTTAGTCAAGTTTTAAATTTATAAAACACGATATTTTACTAACACCAAACACACATATGGGCAAGTGCACCCATCGTAAGCGTAGTATAGTGTTGGTAAGATACCGAGGTCGTCCAAGGACACAAGAGCTTTTAGTACCGGTTTATCCTCAACGTCTAATCAAATCAAAAGTTAGAAAAATGTTTTTAAACTAGAAAAATAAAAACTAACTAAAATGCTGAAAAATAAAATAAAAATAAAATAGATAGACAAGATGAATCACTTGGCTCCGACTCGTGTATAGTGTAACCTTTGATTATTTCCGCACTTTTGCACTTTTTAAGAGATTATCTTAGTTATTGTAGTAGGCCCCTCTTTTGAAGGTGACGTTACCGTCAACCCAGTAGTTTGAGTCAGCAAGGATACAATCCTAAAGGGTCGGATTATTGAAAGATAATTAATTAAGTTATTAATGCGTATTATGGTAGGCCCCTCTTTTGAAGGTGACGTTACCCTCGGCTAAGTAGTCTGAGTCAGCAGGGATACAGTCCTAAGTAGCCGGGTTAAAGTATTAATAGTAGCTTACATATGAGGGGATCAAAGAGTTTGGACCCCCGCCATCCAATACCGGTGGGTATTGAAGGAGGTCCTACTAAATTTGACCCAGGTCCTTGCAGGATCTATACACTGAACAAGGCAAGACTCTTACCAAACCGTTCCCTTAACCCCCGACCAGGTAGCCAACATACCTCCATATAGACCGTGGAGATATGAATGGTGAAAATCTTTTATTTTATATAGACAGTAAAATAATGCCAAGACACCACGGACAAACGATAAGGAAGAATCACCTTCAACATAAGAAACTAGTTATTAAAGTCATTAATACATAACCAAGTAAAAAGTGCGAAAAGATTAAAAATAAAAAGTATTACACTAGACACTTGTCTTCACCAAGTGATGTAAGAGATTTAGGCAAACATGGCCTTTGATTGTCAAGAACTCTTACGGTCAATCTTGGATCCCAAGACGACTCACACACTCTATGATGGACAATGGATGATGGTGGTGGATGATGGTGTTGTGATGGTTGTGGGTGGTGGGTGAAGTGTGAGAGAGGTGGTGTGCCAAGGGATGGTTTGCAAATGAGCCAAGCACCCCTATTTATAGGCTGAACAGTAGCTCGTGCACGGCCCCGTGTCCATTGGGCACGACCCCGTGTCCATCCTCTTCTCTTTCTTCATTAATTGCAGTTTGTCTGCATTAGTTGACCACGCCCCCATGTCCGCTGGGCACGCCCCCGTGTGCAGAAGCGTATCTGTACTATCAAGATTTCCCCTGATTCTGCGAATCTTAGAGTTGACCACGGCCCCGTGTCCGCTGGGCATGCCCCCGTGGTGGGTGATAGAAGCTTCTATAGCTTTGTCTTTTATGCTGACACTTGGGCACGCCCCTGTGTTCACTGAGCACGGGGCGTGTTCAGCCTTCTGTCTTCTTGATTTTGCTTGGGAAGATGCTGTCGGGGGGTCGGGCATGCCACGTTTATTCATTTTCTTGTATTTATGTTAGATTTAGCTGCCTTTTTGCTTCTTTTGGTTATTTGAGCTCATTTAATCCTGAAAATACAAAAGGAAGACAAAAACACACTTTTCCAACATTAGTACTAAAAATGGGTTAGTTTTATGCCACAATTGATGTAATTTATATGTTGCATTTTGTGCACATCAATAACACTTGATTTAAAGACCCTCCAAACACTATAAATTGAGGTGAAATCTTTCATTTCATTTCACCATTTTCTTGAGTTCTTGCTCTCCAGACTCAAATCTGAGGATCCAAATCAATTGGAACCTCCTTTTGTGTTATCTTCAGTCCTAAGGACCACTTGTAAGTGTTCCTTTCATGCTTAGTTATTTTGTTTGACTCTTAAAGCCAAAAAGTCAAGCGTTTTCGATAAACGCTTTGACTTTTAGTTAGACCTTGTATGGTCAAGCCATTGTTCACAACGAACATGGCTACGTGATCGTAATTAGGTAGGTGTTAAACCCTCAAAAGGGCACCTGCTAATTACCACGTTTACTTAGTTAATTGTCGGGCCAAAGTAATTAAAATAAAAGTCAAATAAAATTCATAACTAATGATGTAAAGGCAATAAAATCAGTTTTGTCACTTTAATAACTTGGTAAATATTAATTGAACATGTCTAGGCATGTTCAACCCGACAATTCTAAATTTAGGATCGGTTCGCAACCGAAAGTCGCAAAAGTTGACTTTTGCTTTGACTTTCAGTTCTGACCCGAATTAGCTTAGTATAGTTATGCCTTAGGGTTCCTTTGTGACCATATTATATGTTAGTATAACCCCCTGAAGTTATAATACATGATCCCTTAGAATTTAAGTTCATATGCATGTTTCCGTTATATGCCAAAAAGTTGACCATTATGCCCTTTTGATATTAAAACGAGATTTTTTAAAATGTGAGAGGACAAAAACCTTTATTACTGAATTATAAACATGTCCTAAAGATTTGACATTAGTTTGAGGTCTAAATTAAGAGTTATGCTCGATATCGTAAATTGAAAGCTTTTTATTAATTAATCGGGATATTTGATATAAATCCTATTTAAACTCAAATTTTGACATCAAACCTTTTACCTACTGATGTAAGATAATATTTTGGGATTTTTGGAAATTTTTATTAAATTTTAAAATGAACATAACATAGAGTTCTCGCATAGGCTCGGTATTTTGGGATTTTTGGAAATTTTTATTAAAGTTTAAAACCATATTAGGCACCTAAAGCTTGATACCTACTGATGTTATGAATAAGTTTTTATATACTTTAACAGTAAATAAAAGTTTTGAACTCAGATTTCCAAAATTAACCCTTAAAGCATATGTGAAATGACCAAAATGCCCCTACGGTGCATAGTTTGGCCATGAATGGTAAATTTCACATATGTGAGATATCTTACTAATATAACTTGATAAAATAAATATTTTTACTGATTATTTAAGACCAAAAACTCAGATTATTATTTAACCTCTTTTATAAACATTAAAATGACCAAAATACCCCTACGGGGCATAAATTGGAAATAAAGAACAATTTGATAGAAAGGTTGTTAGCTGCACAGAAGGAAGCTGTGTTGGAAGCTAACTATCCTAACGAAAAGCTAGGAGTAACTGAGGAGCAGTTATCTCTTAGTAAGGATGGAATTCTTAGATTGAATGGACGGATATGGGTTCCAATTTATGGAGGACTCCGAGATGTTATCCTCCAGGAAGCCCACAGCTCTAAATATTCTGTTCATCCTGGAGCTGATAAAATGTACCAGGATCTTAGGGCAAATTATTGGTGGATAGGCTTGAAGAAGTCTGTAGCTACCTATGTAGCTAAATGCTTGACGTGTGCGCAAGTCAAGGCAGAACATAAAAAACCGTCAGGTTTACTACAACAACCTGAACTTCCTACTTGGAAGTGGGAAATGGTAACTATGGATTTTATCACCAAGTTACCTAAGACAAGGAAAGGAAATGACACCATCTGGGTGATAGTTGACCGACTGACTAAGTCAGCACATTTCCTACCCATTAAGGAGACCTACAGCTCCGATATGTTAGCCCAACTGTACGTTGATAAGATTGTAGCCTTACATGGCATACCTGTAGCTATTATCTCTGACCGAGATACTAGGTACACGTCGCATTTTTGGAAAAGCTTCCAACAATCTTTGGGCACACGTTTGAACTTTAGTACGGCTTACCATCCACAGACAGACGGTCAGAGTGAGCGTACTATTCAAACGTTGGAAGACATGCTACGAGCATGTGTGATCGATTTGGGAGGTAGCTGGGATAAGAACCTGCCATTGATCGAATTCTCCTACAACAATAGCTACCATACCAGCATAAAGGCTGCGCCTTTTGAGGCATTATACGGTAGAAAGTGTAGATCGCCTGTTTGTTGGGCGGAAGTTGGAGAAGTCCAGTTATCAGGACCAGAGATCGTGTTCGAAACGACGGACAAGATTGTCCAGATTCGTAACAATCTCCAAGCTGCCCGGAATAGGCAGAAGATTTACGCTGATCCAAATCGTAAGGATTTTCACTTCGAAGTAGGTGACAAAGTCCTACTTAAAGTGTCACCCTGGAAAGGAGTGATGCGGTTTGGTAAGAAAGGCAAACTAAGCCCAAGATACATAGGACCCTTCGAGGTTATCGAACGTGTCGGGTCAGTTGCCTACAAGTTAAACTTACCTGAAGAGCTCAGTAGTATACACAATGTGTTCCACATCTGCAATCTGAAGAAGTGTTTCGCTAACGAATCAGTGGTTATACCCTATACAGATGTGCATATCGATGAGAGCTTGAAATTTGTGGAAAAACCTTTGTCGATCGAAGATCGACAGGTAAGGAAGCTTCGAAGGAAGCATATACCTTTTGTAAAGGTCAAATGGGATGCTCGAAGAGGTCCCGAATTCACGTGGGAGGTTGAATCCACGATGAAAGAAAAGTACCCTTACTTGTTTCAGTAAATCTCGGGTCGAGATTTATTTTAAGGGGGTGAGGATGTAACACCTCGAAAATTTACGTCCTATAATGTGTTGACACGTGTCATAGGATTGAACGTGTGAAAGAATGTTCTTGAAGGACTAAAGTTGACAAACAGTGAAAGTATGTAATTATAAGGGTTCAAAGTGTCAACAATGAATAAATATACTTTGCAATAACCCTACATGATGTTTATAACCTTAAACGAATAGATCATGGATCATACGAAGCAAATTGTGAAAGAAAGTGAGAGATTACAAACTACAGGGGTTAAATGTGCCAACATGTTTAAGTTATACCTCTGAGTGACCTTTTGACAAACCCGAAGCTTTGTAACGATTAATTATGCTCACTAGAATGTACCACAAAAATTTCATGAAGTTTCGTTATCGTATGAGCAAGTTGTGATAAAATTCGTGTGTGAGGGTTAGAATCGTCAACATTGAAATTTAGGGCTTTTCGGGTGATCACAAAGTTACCCGAGGACTTAACAAAGTGGGTATAAGTCTTAAAGCCCCATATGTTAAATAACAAAGCTTCATATGCAAGTAGGATAGTGAAAACGACCTTTCGGGGGACCAAGGACCAAAGTGCAATTAATAAAACAAGTGTGACCTGACCAGAAGGGCCACGCGGCCCGCCTCACACATAGCAGAAGCCCACGCGGGCCGCCTGCGACCTGCAGATGCAGAAAAAACAGACAGCTGCCTGTTGATGCATGTAACCGACTCCAATCTCATGTTTTCGAAACTTTGGGCTGCCTAAAATGGTTTTTAGCTAGTAGGGGACTTGTGGATGATAATGCAACACCCCTAGACTTATGTGTTGATCATCTAAGAGTGTTGGAAGTTATTTATAAAGACCCACATTTTTCAACATTGATCATTCATCACTCCTGAGCATTTCCAGAGCATTCAAGCAGGCCACAAGCATTCCAAATCATCCATTAGTCGTGTGTAAGTGCCTTTGATCCTTCTTGTTTGAGTTATACTTAGTTAAAAGCCTAGAAATCAAACCGTCGTAACTACGGTTTGACTTTGTGATAAATCACAATCGGTCCAGAGATTTGTCGAATCGAAAGTTGTTATAAGTTGGTATTTATATGGTTAGTAAACCCCTAAAAGGGCACTCACTGATTCGAGTCCTAACTAGGTCGTTTGTCGAGTCAAAGGTTGTCCGAAAAAGTCAACAGAAATGTTAATCGCATATTTAATGATATAAAAGGCGTGTAATCTGTTTTATCAGTCATATAACTTGAAAATAAGTAGAGAAACTTGTCTACGCTTGTTTGATTCGACAACTTTATGTTTTGAACCGATTCGGAACCGAGAGACGCAAAAGTTTGACTTTTGCTTTGACCTCAGTTCTGACCCGATTTATATAGGTTTAGACATTCCTTAAAGTTCCATTAGGACCTAGTTACATGTGTGTATAAGCCTCTGCGTTTATACCACTCGAATCCCTAATCGTCCGATGTTTCCGTTAAACGCCTAAATATTGACCGTAATGCCCTTATGACCATAAAACGAGATTTTTGGAAATGTGAAAGTGCCATAATCTTAGTTACTGATTTTTAGACTTGTACCTAAAATTTCACATCAGTTGGAGGTCTAGATTAGGAGTTATGCTTAATGACGTAATTTGAGTGCTTTTAAGTAATTAAACGGCGTCATTAGCATAAAACCTATCTAAACCAAATTTTGGACACCAAACCTTTTACCCACTGATGTGATATAATATTTTGGGATTTTTAAAGATTTTTAATTATTTTTAAACTGATCATAAGCTAGGTTTATCGCCTCGATTCGGTTAATACCAAAAATACCCTTTTCGGCCATAAAATGAGTTTTACAAATCCTTTTAACGCCAATCCAATTGCTACTGATTTTAAATAATAAATGGAGTATTTTGAGCCTGTTTATTTGATCAGAAAACTCAGAATCGTATTTTAACCCGTACATCGCTTAAAACGACTTTATACGCGTATTTAACGCATAGTTTGGGTTTAAAACTATTTTAGTATATAAGACTTATTACCAAAGGTTATAACCTGTTAAAATAAGATATTTTACTGATCAACTCAGACCCGGATCACAGGTGTCTAATTAAACCCTTTTATAATCTTTAAAATGACCAAAATACCCCTACGGGGCTTATTAAAAGATTAAACTCATTTGGGGCGTCATGGGTGATATCCTACTGATGTCACAACTTATTTAAGGCGTGTTAACTTAGGAAACCTGTTTAGGACTCTTACGGATACCCGTTACGCTTCATGCGCGTTCGGTTCGGTTTATGTAACTAGTTTACATAAATTAGCCGAAACGGGTCAAACCTTATCAGTTTTATCTCAAAATCCAGAATGTGTATCATATACCCATATTAAGCAAGTCTTCAAACTTGTCGGGTCTAAATCACATTCTATCCGGTCTTCGCTTAATCGTGCGTACGAACCGTATCTTTAAAACTAACCGGTCTAAGCGTAAGCTTAACTAAAGACCCGTTAGGATTCTAATAGGTTATTATAAACCTTCGTTCCAGATTAGGAGAACCAGTAAAAGATACTTGCACTCGCTGATTTTGAACTATACTTACTCAGGTAAATACTTTTAACTTATTTTCCCTATACGGGCTTGGGGTACGGTATATAAAATACCGCTTGGTCGGGGCGTTGAATCTTTGATTGAATAAATGATAATGAAAGTATTGAGACGTCTCGTTTAATATTGTTTTGTTTGCTTAAAGCCTTTGGGGGGTTAATGACCGTGTCCCGGATATCCCTGGCATCATTTTACGAAATGGCCACGACCTTAGCACTCAGGTGTAGGCGTACACCTGTCAGTGTCTCATAAATAAAGTGGTGTGTTAATTGATCTTTAACCCGGCTCGATCCGGGCTACTGAACGCATAAGGAACATGTAAATCCCTACAAGTATTATATATTTAAATAATTATCCCAAGTTATAAAATATTATTTGTGCCTTGTGCCTTAAATGCATTTTCTTAAACTCTTTTCAAAATGAGTCGGTTGATTGTATTTACCAGTGTAAACTGACGTATTTTTCTTAAAAAGGTTAAGTGCAGGTACTACGCGAAATAGGCTGGCTTGTCTCCTAGCATCCACATTAAGTCTCGCCAGCTTGGATGTCATAAACTGTTGAACATTTGTTTTCCTTTTTATTTGATCTACCTGTGGATTTATATTCGACTATTTGTGATACTTAATATTACAATATCGTTTGGTTGAATTAAATCTATACTTTGCTTCCGCTGTGCATTTAAATATTGTGTTGTTTGACTATTATGTTGCCAACCACGTCACGATACTCCCCTACCGGGCCCACCGGTGACACGTGGAAAATCGGGGTGTGACAGGTTGGTATCAGAGCCAACATTGAGTGAATTAAACACTAGCCTTTTGTGTTTAATCTCAATGACACAATTGCACATTCCTAAATCTTCGAGTCTAGACAAAGAACTTAGGAATAATCCAAAATGTTTTATTTTAAAATTTTAAATTTTGTCCTTTATTTTCCTTGTTATTACCTTGTGTATTTTAACAGGTTAAACAATGCCGCCAAGATTCAGAGGACGAGGAAGAGGGCAAGTTAGCGCGCCTAACGACCATGAGGCTGGTCCTTCGCACCGACGAACTTCTTCTTCTACAAGGAGTCACAATCATCAAGAACCTTGGAGGGTTTATGAGGAGCTTGCCAGACGATCTACCTCACATGTTTCAACACCTTCATATCAACACTCCTTTGGGCCTCAATCAGAGAATGAGCCCCACGACCAGCAACAACAATCTCCGTCGCACCATTCCTTCGGCGACCCTACTCCGGTATTTCAGGGCCAGTTCAACCCAGCGGAGTACCTACCGGAACCAATAGGCTTTAACCCACTAGGGCCGGAGGATCACTTTTCTGGTGATCAAGATATGGACGAGGACACAGATCCCGTCGAAGCTTCAACCGGAACCCGGAACCATCCTTTTTCGATCTCTGATGGTTCATCTTACCACGGACCACCCTACCAAGGTCCGGATAGTCACATGGCGAGGTTCGAACGATGTGAGTGGTACTATACACCATCTGAACACTCATCACCTCACTAGCAGGCACCACAGCAGCAGCAAGATCCCTCTGGGGATCCCCATTTCGAGGCAGTCACGCCACCGCCTCCACCGCCGCCAGTTCATGTAGAGCCTCCAGAACCACCAAGACGTAGGAGGACTGGCGCACGGATCTCAACACGAGAGGTGGATTTTCATCTCAACACCCCTCAACACTCTAGCGGCAGCCATTACCCGCCTACTTATGAAGTCCCACAGATGGGAGGACCTTCGGTTCCAGTTTCGGAGGTGAATTCGGCACCTATTGTACCGCCATCACCGGGTTTTGGCCACCCTATCCCTGCATATACTGCTCCGACAGCTTACAATCCGTACGGACAGCCAGCATACTCTACCTATAATTATGCAGAGGATCCTTACCACGTGGCAGCAAACTACTATGCCCAAAACCCTGAGGGACCATATGGAACCCCTTGGGGAATGGGACATCCAGCTCATGGGTATCAGGTACCTACTCAGCCACCATTTCAGCATCAGCCACCACGGGTTCCTCCTCCTGAGCAGGTGGAGCTCCGTCATAGGTTGGATAGGGTTGAGCGAGACCTCCAGAGAGAGCGTAAGAAGAACCAAGGATTCATGAGTGGTTTAGCAGATTTACTGAAGGGAAAGAAGAAAAGGGATCGTTAAATCCCCATATGTAATATTGTATTTCCTTATTAATCAAGTCCCTACGTGGACAGTTATTTATGTGTGTATGTAGTCCCTGCGTGGACATCTACCTTTGTACTTAGTCCCTATGAGGACTTGTCTTACTAGTCCCTGCGTGGACACTTATGTTTGTAAATAGTCCCTGTGAGGACATGTGTTATCAGTATAGCTCCTGCGTGGGCAAGTATTTGTAAAAGTCCCGTTTAGGGCAGAAGTGTACTACTTGTATATTAAATGGAATGTTAAGTTTGGAAATTTTATTTCTATCATTTAAAGCATTTATATATTATGCATGAAATAAACAAAATAACATCATTCCTTTTGTAAATGATCTGCCTATTAAATATCAATTAAGGATCTTAAAGGTAAAACCTAGCCTACATGTCATTATAAGACTTGGCCAAAATGGTAAGACCTGTATAAAAGATTCCAATCCCAGTTAACGTATGAAAACATGTTAACACTCCTGGCAGATGTGATTCGTTAAAGTCACACACGTCATTCTATATAAGGATTCTTTAGAAGATTCCTGACCCAATAAAAATGATCTCTGAATCATGGGTTAAATCATTAATAAGTATGATCAGTTCTTTTTACCATCCATTGGTAATGGAATGCCTACGGGCCCTTCTCATTTTCATATGAGACAAAAGACAGTATTAGTCTGTGACCCTGTCTGATAAAGGTAATAAACTTTGTTCAAACCTTCATGCTTTGATTCTCTGAAATCATAGCTTATGATCTATATTGTCCCTGTGACTAGGCCTTATGTGCAAATAAAAACTGTTATTGTTTTATAATTAGGATAAATTATATTAGAAATCCTAAATTTATGTGAGTAATAAATTAACCATTTATGGTCTATGCTACCACGGTTAATAAAAATTGCCATAAAAGTCAATTCTATAATAAACTCACCAATAAATTATTGTCGATATGTTACAGTTCAAGATACATGGCAGACTCAAACGAGGTCAACAGTCACCCAGGGATAGTGAATGATAATGCCCATGTAAACGTAGCAGGTGCAGAGTTACAAGCTATGATAGATAATGCGGTTAATAGAGCTATGGATAGACAGCACCATGGATCAAGTGGTACCCATACGAGGACCCATTCTGCATCACACACTAGAACACCCTCCAGGACCCACACTGCCCACAACAGTAATTCTCACCACTCCTCGAATCAAAGGAGTAATCCGTCCCAAAGAGTTCTACAGAACCAAGAACCTCGTAATAGGGGTTGCACCTATAAATACTTCGTGTCGTGCAAACCCAGAGACTTCAATGGGGAAAAAGGAGCTGTTGATTGCATGACGTGGATGGATGAAATGGATACTGTGGTGGATATTAGTGGTTGCCATAATAGGGACGTTGTGAAGTTTGTCTCGCAGTCTTTCAAAGGAGAAGCCTTAGCCTGGTGGAGATCCTTGATCCAAGCCACAGGGAAAGTCCCGTTATACAACATGACCTGGGAACAGTTCATGGCACTAATCAAAGAAAATTTCTGCCCTCAACATGAGGTTGAGAGAATTGAATCTGATTTCCTGGCACTGGTCATGAAAAACCTGGACTGTCAGGCCTACCTTACCACTTTCAATACTTTGTCAAGGTTGGTCCCTTACTTGGTAACTCCGGAGCCTAAACATATAGCTCGTTTTATCGGGGGGTTGGAACCGGAAATCAAAGCAAGTGTAAAGGCCTCCAGACCAACCACTTTTCGGTCAGTAACGGACATATCGTTATCTCTGACCTCAGATGCTGTCACGCTGAGGTCACAAAGGAAAAATGATACCGAAAAGAGGAAGCGTGAGGATGACAACTCACGACGATCAGACAAGAAGCAGAAGGGAAACAATGACCAAAAGAAGGGGTCAGGTTTTAAGAAGGATGGTCAACAGTCGGGTGAAAAACCCAGATGTAAAACCTGCAAGAGACAGCACTTTGGGAAGTGCAGGTTTGAATCCAACTCACAATCACAATCGAAACCTTTTGCATGTGGGTTATGCAAATCCAGGGAACACAAAACCGTGGATTGCAAGAAGATAAAGGATGCGACCTGCTATGGTTGCAATGAAAAGGGGCACATCAGGAGCAATTGCCCAAAATATGCCAAGAAGCCGGAAGAGGCTAAGAAGACCAATGTTAGGGTCTTCAGGATGGATGCTAAGGAAGCCGTCAAGGACGACAACGTGATAACAGGTACCTTTCTCGTAAATGATGTTTATGCGAGAGTGTTATTTGATTCAGGCGCTGATAAGTCGTTTGTAGATAATAAGTTTTGTGAATTGTTGAAACTACCTGTTAAGACTTTAAGTGTGAAGTATGAGGTGGAACTAGCAGATGGTACTTTAGAAACCGCCTCAACTATCTTAGATGGATGTTTCATATCCATTAGGAATCACTCTTTTCCTTTATCCCTACTTCCCTTTAAGTTAGCCGGCTTTGACATAGTATTGGGTATGGACTGGTTATCTCACAACCAGGCCCAGATTGTTTGCAATAAGAAGCGAGTAATGATCAAGACTCCGTCTGGAGAATCACTTACTATCCAGGGAGATACCCAGTATGGGCTACCCGAGAAAATGTCTATACTCAAGGACTCTAAGTGTTTAAAGAAAGGTTGTGTCATCTACATGGCGCAAGTGATTATAGATGAGCCGAAGCCCAAGATTGGGGATATACCCGTCGTTTCTGAATACCCTGATGTTTTTCCTGAAGAACTTCCTGGTTTGCCACCAGAGAGACAAGTAGAATTCAGAATTGACATTATTCCTGGATCAGCACCGGTGGCAAGGGCACCTTATAGGTTGGCACCAACAGAGATGAAGGAATTGAGAACGCAGCTAGATGATTTGCTAGCCAAAGGTTTCATCAAACCTAGTTCGTCTCCTTGGGGAGCACCAGTTTTATTTGTTAAGAAGAAGGATGGATCGATGCGTCTGTGCATCGACTACCGTGAGCTTAATAAGGTTACTATCAAGAATAGATATCCTTTGCCCAGAATCGACGATCTGTTCGATCAACTTCAAGGGGCAAGTTTCTTCTCGAAGATTGACTTGAGGTCAGGCTACCATCAATTGAAGGTTAGAGATGAAGATGTGCACAAAACAGCATTTAGGACTCGTTATGGACATTACGAGTTCCTAGTGATGCCTTTTGGGCTCACTAATGCACCAGCCGCGTTCATGGATCTCATGAATCGCGTTTGCAAGCCGCACTTAGACAAATTCGTCATCGTCTTCATCGACGACATTCTCATCTACTCAAAGAACCAAGCTGACCACGAGAAGCATCTTCACTGCATTTTGGAACTACTTCATAAAGAATAGCTCTATGCCAAGTTCTCGAAGTGTGAATTCTGGCTTCGAGCAGTCCAATTTCTTGGGCATGTTGTTAGTGAGCGTGGTATCCAAGTAGATCCCGCTAAAGTTGAATCTGTCATGAATTGGCATGAGCCAAAGACGCCTACAGAAATTCGTAGCTTCCTAGGGTTGGCAGGATACTATAGGCGATTCATAGAAAACTTTTCAAGGATTGCTGCACCCCTGACTTCGCTGACACGTAAGAAGATTAAGTTTGACTGGGGTCCTAAGCAGCAGGAATCCTTCGATATTCTGAAACAAAAGTTGAGCAATGCTCCAGTACTGACATTGCCTGATGGAATAGAGGAGTTTGTAGTTTATTGTGATGCATCACACACCGGGATGGGATGTGTGCTTATGCAGAAAGGCAAAGTCATTGCCTATGCTTCACGTCAGTTAAAGGTGCACGAAAAGAATTACACCACCCACGACTTGGAGTTGGGTGCCGTTGTATTCGCACTAAAACTGTGGAGGCACTACTTATATGGAATCAAATGTGTGATCTATTCTGATCACAAGAGCCTTCAACATCTGTTCAATCAGAAGGACTTGAACATGAGGCAACGCCGTTGGATGGAAACTCTGAATGATTACGATTGTGAAATAAGATACCATCCCGGCAAGGCGAATGTAGTCGCCGATGCCTTGAGTCGGAAAGAAAGAGTGAAACCCATCCGAATCAATGCCAAGAGCATGGAAATAAAGAACAATTTGATAGAAAGGTTGTTAGCTGCACAGAAGGAAGCTGTGTTGGAAGCTAACTATCCTAACGAAAAGCTAGGAGTAACTGAGGAGCAGTTATCTCTTAGTAAGGATGGAATTCTTAGATTGAATGGACGGATATGGGTTCCAATTTATGGAGGACTCCGAGATGTTATCCTCCAGGAAGCCCACAGCTCTAAATATTCTGTTCATCCTGGAGCTGATAAAATGTACCAGGATCTTAGGGCAAATTATTGGTGGATAGGCTTGAAGAAGTCTGTAGCTACCTATGTAGCTAAATGCTTGACGTGTGCGCAAGTCAAGGCAGAACATAAAAAACCGTCAGGTTTACTACAACAACCTGAACTTCCTACTTGGAAGTGGGAAATGGTAACTATGGATTTTATCACCAAGTTACCTAAGACAAGGAAAGGAAATGACACCATCTGGGTGATAGTTGACCGACTGACTAAGTCAGCACATTTCCTACCCATTAAGGAGACCTACAGCTCCGATATGTTAGCCCAACTGTACGTTGATAAGATTGTAGCCTTACATGGCATACCTGTAGCTATTATCTCTGACCGAGATACTAGGTACACGTCGCATTTTTGGAAAAGCTTCCAACAATCTTTGGGCACACGTTTGAACTTTAGTACGGCTTACCATCCACAGACAGACGGTCAGAGTGAGCGTACTATTCAAACGTTGGAAGACATGCTACGAGCATGTGCGATCGATTTGGGAGGTAGCTGGGATAAGAACCTGCCATTGATCGAATTCTCCTACAACAATAGCTACCATACCAGCATAAAGGCTGCGCCTTTTGAGGCATTATACGGTAGAAAGTGTAGATCGCCTGTTTGTTGGGCGGAAGTTGGAGAAGTCCAGTTATCAGGACCAGAGATCGTGTTCGAAACGACGGACAAGATTGTCCAGATTCGTAACAATCTCCAAGCTGCCCGGAATAGGCAGAAGATTTACGCTGATCCAAATTGTAAGGATTTTCACTTCGAAGTAGGTGACAAAGTCCTACTTAAAGTGTCACCCTGGAAAGGAGTGATGCGGTTTGGTAAGAAAGGCAAACTAAGCCCGAGATACATAGGACCCTTCGAGGTTATCGAACGTGTCGGGTCAGTTGCCTACAAGTTAAACTTACCTGAAGAGCTCAGTAGTATACACAATGTGTTCCACATCTGCAATCTGAAGAAGTGTTTCGCTAACGAATCAGTGGTTATACCCTATACAGATGTGCATATCGATGAGAGCTTGAAATTTGTGGAAAAACCTTTGTCGATCGAAGATTGACAGGTAAGGAAGCTTCGAAGGAAGCATATACCTTTTGTAAAGGTCAAATGGGATGCTCGAAGAGGTCCCGAATTCACGTGGGAGGTTGAATCCACGATGAAAGAAAAGTACCCTTACTTGTTTCAGTAAATCTCGGGTCGAGATTTCTTTTAAGGGGGTGAGGATGTAACACCTCGAAAATTTACGTCCTATAATGTGTTGACACGTGTCATAGGATTGAACGTGTGAAAGAATGTTCTTGAAGGACTAAAGTTGACAAACAGTGAAAGTATGTAATTATAAGGGTTCAAAGTGTCAACAATGAATAAATATACTTTGCAATAACCCTACATGATGTTTATAACCTTAAACGAATAGATCATGGATCATACGAAGCAAATTGTGAAAGAAAGTGAGAGATTACAAACTACAGGGGTTAAATGTGCCAACATGTTTAAGTTATACCTCTGAGTGACCTTTTGACAAACCCGAAGCTTTGTAACGATTAATTATGCTCCCTAGAATGTACCACAAAAATTTCATGAAGTTTCGTTATCGTATGAGCAAGTTGTGATAAAATTCGTGTGTGAGGGTTAGAATCGTCAACATTGAAATTTAGGGCTTTTCGGGTGATCACAAAGTTACCCGAGGACTTAACAAAGTGGGTATAAGTCTTAAAGCCCCATATGTTAAATAACAAAGCTTCATATGCAAGTAGGATAGTGAAAACGACCTTTCGGGGGACCAAGGACCAAAGTGCAATTAATAAAACAAGTGTGACCTGACCAGAAGGGCCACGCGGCCCGCCTCACACATAGCAGAAGCCCACGCGGGCCGCCTGCGACCTGCAGATGCAGAAAAAACAGACAGCTGCCTGTTGATGCATGTAACCGACTCCAATCTCATGTTTTCGAAACTTTGGGCTGCCTAAAATGGTTTTTAGCTAGTAGGGGACTTGTGGATGATAATGCAACACCCCTAGACTTATGTGTTGATCATCTAAGAGTGTTGGAAGTTATTTATAAAGACCCACATTTTTCAACATTGATCATTCATCACTCCTGAGCATTTCCAGAGCATTCAAGCAGGCCACAAGCATTCCAAATCATCCATTAGTCGTGTGTAAGTGCCTTTGATCCTTCTTGTTTGAGTTATACTTAGTTAAAAGCCTAGAAATCAAACCGTCGTAACTACGGTTTGACTTTGTGATAAATCACAATCGGTCCAGAGATTTGTCGAATCGAAAGTTGTTATAAGTTGGTATTTATATGGTTAGTAAACCCCTAAAAGGGCACTCACTGATTCGAATCCTAACTAGGTCGTTTGTCGAGTCAAAGGTTGTCCGAAAAAGTCAACAGAAATGTTAATCGCATATTTAATGATATAAAAGGCGTGTAATCTGTTTTATCAGTCATATAACTTGAAAATAAGTAGAGAAACTTGTCTACGCTTGTTTGATTCGACAACTTTATGTTTTGAACCGATTCGGAACCGAGAGACGCAAAAGTTTGACTTTTGCTTTGACCTCAGTTCTGACCCGATTTATATAGGTTTAGACATGCCTTAAAGTTCCATTAGGACCTAGTTACATGTGTGTATAAGCCTCTGCGTTTATACCACTCGAATCCCTAATCGTCCGATGTTTCCGTTAAACGCCTAAATATTGACCGTAATGCCCTTATGACCATAAAACGAGATTTTTGGAAATGTGAAAGTGCCATAATCTTAGTTACTGATTTTTAGACTTGTACCTAAAATTTCACATCAGTTGGAGGTCTAGATTAGGAGTTATGCTTAATGACGTAATTTGAGTGCTTTTAAGTAATTAAGCGGCGTCATTAGCATAAAACCTATCTAAACCAAATTTTGGACACCAAACCTTTTACCCACTGATGTGATATAATATTTTGGGATTTTTAAAGATTTTTAATTATTTTTAAACTGATCATAAGCTAGGTTTATCGCCTCGATTCGGTTAATACCAAAAATACCCTTTTCGGCCATAAAATGAGTTTTACAAATCCTTTTAACGCCAATCCAATTGCTACTGATTTTAAATAATAAATGGAGTATTTTGAGCCTGTTTATTTGATCAGAAAACTCAGAATCGTATTTTAACCCGTACATCGCTTAAAACGACTTTATACGCGTATTTAACGCATAGTTTGGGTTTAAAACTATTTTAGTATATAAGACTTATTACCAAAGGTTATAACCTGTTAAAATAAGATATTTTACTGATCAACTCAGACCCGGATCACAGGTGTCTAATTAATCCCTTTTATAATCTTTAAAATGACCAAAATACCCCTACGGGGCTTATTAAAAGATTAAACTCATTTGGGGCGTCATGGGTGATATCCTACTGATGTCACAACTTATTTAAGGCGTGTTAACTTAGGAAACCTGTTTAGGACTCTTACGGATACCCGTTACGCTTCATGCGCGTTCGGTTCGGTTTATGTAACTAGTTTACATAAATTAGCCGAAACGGGTCAAACCTTATCAGTTTTATCTCAAAATCCAGAATGTGTATCATATACCCATATTAAGCAAGTATTCAAACTTGTCGGGTCTAAATCACATTCTATCCGGTCTTCGCTTAATCGTGCGTACGAACCGTATCTTTAAAACTAACCGGTCTAAGCGTAAGCTTAACTAAAGACCCGTTAGGATTCTAATAGGTTATTATAAACCTTCGTTCCAGATTAGGAGAACCAGTAAAAGATACTTGCACTTGCTGATTTTGAACTATACTTACTCAGGTAAATACTTTTAACTTATTTTCCCTATACGGGCTTGGGGTACGGTATATAAAATACCGCTTGGTCGGGGCGTTGAATCTTTGATTGAATAAATGATAATGAAAGTATTGAGACGTCTCGTTTAATATTGTTTTGTTTGCTTAAAGCCTTTGGGGGGTTAATGACCGTGTCCCGGATATCCCTGGCATCATTTTACGAAATGGCCACGACCTTAGCACTCAGGTGTAGGCGTACACCTGTCAGTGTCTCATAAATAAAGTGGTGTGTTAATTGATCTTTAACCCGGCTCGATCCGGGCTACTGAACGCATAAGGAACATGTAAATCCCTACAAGTATTATATATTTAAATAATTATCCCAAGTTATAAAATATTATTTGTGCCTTGTGCCTTAAATGCATTTTCTTAAACTCTTTTCAAAATGAGTCGGTTGATTGTATTTACCAGTGTAAACTGGCGTATTTTTCTTAAAAAGGTTAAGTGCAGGTACTACGCGAAATAGGCTGGCTTGTCTCCTAGCATCCACATTAAGTCTCGCCAGCTTGGATGTCATAAACTGTTGAACATTTGTTTTCCTTTTTATTTGATCTACCTGTGGATTTATATTCGACTATTTGTGATACTTAATATTACAATATCGTTTGGTTGAATTAAATCTATACTTTGCTTCCGCTATGCATTTAAATATTGTGTTGTTTGACTATTATGTTGCCAACCACGTCACGATACTCCCCTACCGGGCCCACCGGTGACACGTGGAAAATCGGGGTGTGACATTTGCGGTCCGTAAGCTTTCATCAGATGACAAAAACTTGTAATTTTCGAGCTTTGACCATGCAATCTTTCATAATTCGAACCTTAGGTCTTTTGCAACAGAGTGGGACCATATGATCAGTTCTGAAAGGGCATGCATGCCTAGCCATGCACTTATGTTGCCTTGGATCCTTGTGTTGCATGCTTTTAAGGAGCTTGGATTCTCTTGAAAAGAATTTGCCATAAACTTTATTGTAACATTATTTATTTAAAATCCAATTCCTTATAAACTGAATTTATTTAATTTAGGAGTAACCGGTTAGATACATCAGATGTTTATCATAACGATTTAAGGTCTTGGGATTTATTATTTGGTCGCTCAGAGGTGTTTATTAACATGTCGACCCTTTTAAATCCTACCATACATCTTTTACTTGATCCGGGTTCCTGACACGTTTATCTTACATGACACGTGTCTTTATTTTATTGGGTATGACTTTACGAGGTGTTACATCCTCACCCCCTTAAAAGAAATCTCGACCTCGAGATTTACTAAAACAAATGAGGGTATTTTTCTTTCATTGTGGATTCTACCTCCCATGTGTATTCGGGACCTCTGTGGGCATCCCATTTGACCTTTACAATAGGTACATGCTTCCTCCGAAGCTTCTTAACCCGTCGATCCTCAATCGACAAAGGTTTTTCCACAAATTTCAAGCTCTCATCTACGTGCACATCTATATTTGGTATGACTAGCGATTCATCTGCTAGACATTTCTTCAGATTGCAGATGTGGAATACATTGTGAATACCACTGAGCTCTTCAGGCAAGTTCAACTTATAAGCCACTGACCCTACACATTCGATAATCTCTAATGGTCCTATATACCTTGGGCTTAACTTACCTTTCTTACCAAATCGCATCACTCCCTTCCATGGTGATACTTTAAGTAAAACTTTATCACCGACCTCAAACTTTAGAGGTTTTCGCCTTTTATTAGCATAACTTTTCTGCCTATCCCTGGCAGCTTTCAGGCGTTCATGAATCTAGACAATCTTGTCCGTCGTTTCAAAGACTAAGTCAGGTCCTGATAACTGAACTTCTCCTACTTCCGCCCAACAAACAGGCGTTCTGCATTTTCTACCATATAATGCCTCAAAAGGCGCAGCCTTAATGCTGGTATGATAGCTATTGTTATAGGAGAACTCGATCAATGGCAGGTGGTTATCCCAACTACCACCTAAATCAATCACACATGCACGAAGCATGTCTTCCAAGGTTTGGATTGTACGCTCACTTTGTCCATCCGTCTGTGGATGGTAAGCCGTACTAAAATTTAAGCGCGTGCCCAAAGATTGTTGGAAACTTTTTCAAAAATGTGATGTGTATCTGGTATCTCTGTCAGAGATAATTGACACTGGTACGCCATGCAGAGTTACAATCTTATCTACATACAATTGGGCTAACATGTCGGAGCTATAAGTCTCCTTAATGGGTAGGAAATGTGCTGACTTAGTCAGTCTATCTACTATCACCCATATAGTATCATTTCCTTTCTTCGTTTTTGGCAACTTGGTGATGAAATCCATTGTCACCATCTCCCACTTCCATGTGGGAAGTTCAGGCTGTTGAAGCAAACCTGACGGCTTCTGATGTTCAGCTTTGACTTGCGCACACGTCAAACATTTAGCTACATAGGCAGCTATAGACTTCTTCAAGCCTATCCACCAATAGTTCTTCTTCAGATCCTGGTACATCTTATCAGCTCCAGGATGAACAGAGTACTTAGAACTGTGGGCTTCCTGGAGGATTACATCCCTAAGTCCTCCATAAACTGGAACCCAAATTCGCCCATTTAACCTTAGGATTCTGTCCTTGCCATAGGATAACTGTTCTTCAGTTACTCCAAGCTTTTCATCATGATACTTAGCTTCCAATACAGCTTCTTACTGTGCAGCTAACAAACTTTCATTCAAACTATTCTTTATCTCAATGCTCTTGGCATTGATCCTTATAGGCTTCACTCGTTCCTTCCTACTTAAGGCATCGGCAACTACATTTGCCTTGCCTGGATGGTATCTTATTTCACAGTCATAATCATTTAAAGTTTCCATCCAACGTCGTTGCCTCATGTTTAAGTCCTTCTGATTAAACAAATGTTGAAGGCTCTTGTGATCAAAATAGATCACACACTTAGTTCCATACAAGTAGTGCCTCCAAAGTTTTAGTGCAAATACAACGGCACCCAACTCCAAGTCATGGGTGGTGTAATTCTTCTCATGCACCTTTAACTGACGTGAAGCATAGGCAATAACTTTGCCTTTCTGCATAAGCACACATCCTATACCGGTGTGTGATGCATCACAGTATACTACAAACTCATCAATTCCATCAGGCAACGTCAATACAGGAGTGTTGCTCAACTTCTGCTTCAGAATATCGAAAGATTCTTGCTGCTTAGGCCCCCAGTCAAACTTGCTATTCTTGCGGGTGAGTAAAGTCAGGGGTGCTGCAATTCTTGAGAAGTTTTCAATAAATCGCCTATAGTATCTGTAACAACCCTTAGTAAATCCGATACTCTCATAATATTTCTGACACTCTAGTATATTGTAGAATGTTTCAATATGTCTTATATTACACCCCGTATGTAGAAACCGAGCCCGAGATATGTTATAACATTTAAAATAAATTAAAAACAATAAATATTGAGTTGAGGCGGGCCGCGTAAACCCACCCCAACCATTTACGCGGGCGGTATCGAGGTGGATACCGGATTCCTTTGAGTTTTTTTAGTTCAAACGGGCCGCGTAAGACTCCGTTTAAGTTAACGCGGGCCGCGAGAGATCAACAATGCGGAGACACCCTGAGCTGACACGTGTCGACATCGTGGCGGGTCTAGATCATGACCGGGACAAGCTAGTCAGTTGACCAGGGTTGACGCGGGCCGCGTAACCCTTGTCTGTTCTTTACGCGGGCCGCGTGGAGAACAAGTTTCAGCACTATATAAGAAAGCAACGGGTTTTCGTTTTCCGTCGCTCATTCCTTTCATTCTAAATCACAATTTCTGTAGTAGGCTTATAATACACGGGTATTATACCCCTAATTAGCAAGGTTCTGCTCCGTTGTAAGTATTATAACCCCAGTTTCGTAATAGTTACACTGCTCGATTGATTTAGGGTTCCGTAACAACTGTCGTGGTTCTGCCCGACGTAGTTGTTGGAATGCCGTCTCGGGGAGGGTATCATTAATATTTTCAAAGGGTTATGGTACTAACCAATGTACATTTGTATAAATTATAGATTATATCCAGGAAACCCTTACGCGAAGTCTAAGATAGCAAAGTGAGTTTATTCTCTTTTTGTTAACCTTTTTGTAATATTTTACAAAACCTTAAATATTTTACAATGCGATTAAGCGGTGATTGAGTCTTTGTAGTTCTTCAATTACTGCCGGTATGTTGGGGTTTTGTATACAAGATTTATTACTACGAGTAGTAGTAGTAGTAAGTCGGGGATGACAGTACGTTACCATTGGACGACGAGTTAGCCAATGTGTAATATGACCCACAAGTCAGGATTGACAGTACTGAATGAGTAATTGTGTAGAAATAAACAATGTGATCGCTCTCAATACTGTTTTAATTGATAAAATGTTCTTGATTAAACTGGGATTCACTCACCAGTATTTCCGACTGACAAATGTTTTTAAAACGCGTTTCAGGTAACAAAATATGACAGCCAATTAGTAAAAAGCCAGCTGGAGAGCACTGAAGGCTTGGGAAAAATGTGGCTATAAAAGTTACCTAATAAACGATGTTTTAAATTCAATAAAATAGGGTTTTTCCCTATAAATGTATTGTAATAAGAAACTTGGGTTTTGCCCATGTAATTATTAATATTAAATATGGTGGTTTTACTCTGATAAACATTTCCTAACTACGGTCCTGATGTAATTTCCGCTGCAAGATTAAATAACTGATACCACCGAACTCTGAGCTCGCGTCCGCCCGTTCCCGGGACAGATAAGGGATCGGGGGTTGCGACAGAAGGTGGTATCAGAGCCTAGCCACTGGTCTGAGCCAAAGAAGTGTTCTGCTGACACTTAAATTTTATATTTTGTGTTAGGAAATAAATTACGGAAATACGTGCATAACTGTATTTATTTGTTATGTGTTATTTGACTATTTGTTAGTTTACAGTATGAGTGATCAAGGACCCTCAGACATGAGTCGTCAGTTGTCTGAATCACCTAGGAGTGAAGGTACCTCGTCACAGCCTGCCCTTTCTGGGTATTCTGCTGATCAGGAAGAAGGAGTATTTGCTTTTAAAGCTCAGTCAGAAGAGCCATTCCCTCATAAGAAACCAGGATGGTTCAGTAAGGAAGCCTTTGCTCATAGGAAGAGAATGCGAAAGTTGCAACAGCAAAGAGTTCTAGCAGCTGCTAAGCGAAAAACAGATGCCCATACACAGGATATGCTTAATAGAAGCCTAGCCAATTTCCATATGCTAGCTACAACTGCTACTGACCCAAGTCTGGAACAATTAGTAGCCCCACAACCACAAATCCTAGACCAACCCATGGAGATAGAAAACCCCGAAAATCAAGTGGAGTTGCATGACTTCAACCCTGAAGAAATCCCTAGGGTACCTGCACCAAACCCTCTAGACCCAAATTATGACCCCTGGTGGGACGATAATAGGGACTTTGTGCATCGTTACCCTATCCATGAAGATACATCCATAGGAGCCTATCCAGGTATGGATCCTTTAGATCCCTATTACCATGATAACTACATTAGGGAGATCTTAGAAGATCCTTACCAATTTCAGGCACTTTCACCCCCATATCAGGAACCCGCACCCCAGATTCTAAACCCAGTCCGAGAACCTGCACCCCCAATGAGTGCAGAAAACGTGCAAGAAGTTAGGACTTTCGGGGAGGAAATTTTAGAAAGCAGTGAAAGAATGCGTCAGGTAGGAGAGCGTCTCGTATGGAAATACGATGAGCGCAATATGGATTTTTGGATAAATCCATATCCGTGATGTGATGGAGGAGACGATAATAGTAATAATAATAAAATAAAAAAATAAAATATGTGTGTACAGATGCATATTATTATTAGTGTGATTCTATTTCTGTTGATATTGTAATTTTTATTTCAGTACTAGTGTGTAATAGACGCATAGTATATGAAAAGAGTATAGTCGCAATGATCGACGCTTTTGGCAAAAATGCGTGTCATATGATTAACTATATTAAGATATTAATTGTGATATTAATATGGGGTAATGGTTTAAAATTCAGATGGCCGACGAAGGAAATCAAGGAAATCTGAATAACGATAACCAGAGTAACATTAACGTGGTTAATGAGAATCCGAGCATCAATGACAATGGAAACCAAGTGGATAATAGTGCTATCCAACACATAGTGGCACAGGGAATTATAGATGCAATGCCATTTATTCTTCAAACTATTAAGGATGCTGATAATAAAAGTAAACATAGCAGTAAGCGACCAATTGAACCGGAACATAGTGTGAACAATGGACCAATACTTCAATTGCCTATTCCCAAAAGAAGAAGAACCGTGTCTTACGGTTGTTCATATAAAGAATTCTAGTCTTGTAAACCAATGGAATTCTCGGGCAACGAAGGGGCCATTGCAACCTTACGCTGGATAGAGAAGACTGAGGCAGTCTTAAGGATAAGCAAATGTGCTGAAGAAGATAAGATACTGTTTACTTCTAATTTATTTAAGAATTCAGCACTAGAATGGTGGAACACTATCCTCCAAACAAGAGGAAGTGATAGAACTTACATTATGGAATGGGAAGAATTTAAGGACAAGGTAGAAAGGAAATTCTGCCCACCCAATGAAAAGGAACAGATAGCAAACAAATTCCTAAACCTTAGGATGATTGGTGTAGATAGTAAGGGATATACTAAAATATTCTTCGAATATGCCAGAATAGTGCCAACCCTTGCTTCACCAGAACCAGTGTTAATCTCCCGTTATATTTGGGGATTAATTGGAGAGATTAGACATGTAGTCAAGGCAGCTAGACCTCAAACCATAGAAGAAGCTGTAGAACTAGCAAATATCTTGACAGATGAATTAGTCCGTACCCGAGAAGAAGATCAAAGAAGGAACCTAACCCAGAAGCTCACACAAGAATTTCGTTCTGGAAATTCTAATCGTGGGAAAAATATAGGTTCTACCTCTGCATCCTACTGTAGGAATTGCAAAAGAAAGCATTCAGGAAGATGCTCCATATACTGTAATTTTTGCAAAATATCGGGACACAAGGAAGAAAACTGCAGAAAGAAGGCTAACAACCGGGTATGTTACAACTGCGGAGAACAAGGCCACATCAAGCTTAACTGCCCGAAATTAGCTCCAGCTCCAGACAACAAGAATACTAAAAATGCTAGAGCATTTGTTCTGACTACAGATGAAGCCAAGATGATTCCAGATGTCATAGCTGGTACGTTTTTAGTTAATGATGTTTTTGCTAAAGTATTATTTGACTCTGGTGCAAACCAAAGTTTTATTAATACAGCATTTTGCAAATTTCTAAATCAGTTATTAACTAAACTACCACAAGAATGTCTAGTAGAGACAGCTAATGGGGAAACCGTTAGGATTTCTGAAATCTTGCAGGGAGCAAGCATAGAAATTTTAAAACAGAAATTTATTGTAAATCTGTATCCCATGAATATGGCAGGATTTGATATTGTTTTAGGAATGGATTGGTTAATAGCCAATAAAGCCAGTATTTTATGTGATCAAAAGTCTATTCAAGTAAATTCACCAAAAGGTAAAACGATCACAGTTAAAGGAGATAAACCCTCTAGGTCCACTAAATTTATCTCTGTGATGAAAACTACAAGTTATATAAGAAAAGGTTCTATAGTGTATTTGATTTCCATAATCACTAACACTAAAGGAAAGGATTTAAAAGATATTCCAGTAGTATCTCAGTTTTCAGATGTATTTCCAGAAGAATTGCCAGGGCAACCTCCAGATAGAGAAGTTGAATTCAGAATCCATTTGATACCAGGAACGACACCGATTGCCAAAGCACCCTACCGTTTGGCACCTGCAGAAATGCAAGAATTAAAGAAACAATTAAATGAATTATTGGAAAAGGGATTCATACAGCCAAGTTCGTCGCCATGGGGAGCGCCGATACTGTTTGTTAAAAAGAAGGACGGATCAATGCGTATGTGCATTGACTACCGTGAATTAAACAAGGTCACAATTAAGAATTGGTACCCATTACCAAGAATCGATGATCTGTTTGATCAACTGCAAGGAGCTCGATTTTTCTCTAAAATCGATTTAAGGTTAGGATATCATCAATTAAAGGTACAGGAAGAGGATATTCCTAAGACCGCATTTAGAACAAGGTATGGTCATTATGAATTTACTGTCATGCCATTTGGTTTAACCAATACCCCAGCCGCATTTATGGACATGATGAACCGAATATGTAAGCCATATTTGGATAAATTCATAATTGTCTTCATAGATGATATTCTAATTTATTCTAAGAATAAAGAGGATCATGCAAAGCATTTGCACGCACTTTTAAGTCTATTAAGAAAGGAAAAGCTTTATGCTAAGTTTTCTAAGTGCGAATTTTGGTTAGAACAGGTACAATTCCTCGGACACCTAGTCAATCATGAAGGAATTCATGTGGATCCCACAAAGATCGAAGCAATTACTAAATGGAAAACCCCTGAGTCACCAACCGAGGTTAGAAGTTTCTTAGGATTGGCCGGTTATTATAGAAGATTTATTCGGGATTTCTCTAGAATAGCCATTCCCTTAACTAAGCTAACTTGTAAATCTGTTAAGTTTGAATGGGGATTAAAACAAGAAGAAGCCTTTAGAATTCTTAAGCAAAGATTAACCCATACACCTATACTAGCATTACCAGAAGGAGCTGAAGACTTTGTAGTCTATTGCGATGCTTCTAAATTAGGTTATGGATGTGTATTGATGCAACGCCAAAAAGTTATAGCATATGAATCTAGACAACTTAAGAATCATGAAGAGAATTATTCAACCCATGATCTAGAATTAGGAGCTATAATTTTTGCTCTCAAGATTTGGAGACATTACCTTTATGGTAGTAAGTTTACCATATTCACTGATCATAAGAGTTTAAGGTATGTTTTCAAACAAAAGGAATTAAATATGAGACAAAGACGCTGGATGGAGATGCTTAGTGATTATGATTGTGATATCCAGTATCATGAAGGAAAATCAAATGTAGTGGCAGATGCTTTAAGCCGAAAGTATCATGAAAAGCCAAAAAGGGTACGTTCTCTTAAATTAAATCTGCAAGTAGATTTAAATGATCAGATAAGAGAAGCACAAGAATCAGTAATCAAGGATGATTCTGAAAAATTAAAAGGTATGCTAAAAGAATTGGAACAAGGAATAGATGGAATTTGGAGATTTCATAAAAAGAGAATGTGGATACCTAAATTAGGAAATTTACGTCATTGTATATTAGAAGAAGCCCATAAGTCTAAGTATACGATGCATCCAGGAAATGATAAAATGTACCAGGATTTAAGGAAAAATTTCTGGTGGATATGAATGAAAAAGGACATAGCAGCCTATGTTTCTAAATGTTTAACTTGTTCACAAGTTAAAGCTGAACACCAGAAACCCTCAGGTTTGTTACAACAATTAGAAATGCCAGTTTGGAAATGGGAATTGATAACAATGGATTTTGTTACTAAATTACCCAAAACAAAGAAAGGAAATGATACAATCTGGGTGATTGTAGATAGGCTAACCAAGTCAGCTCATTTCCTACCAATGAAAAAAACTTTCAGCATGGAACAATTAGCTAAATTATATGTAAATGAAATTGTTTCTTTACATGGCATTCCTTTATCAATTGTTTCTGATAGAGATAGCCGATTTACCTCTCATTTTTGGTCAAGTTTCCAAAAGGCAATGGGAACCAAGTTAAAATTAAGCACAACTTATCATCCTCAAAAGGACGGACAGAGCGAAAGGACAATTCAGACAATGGAGGATATGCTTAGAGCTTGTGTAATTGATTTTGGAGGTAATTGGGACGATCACTTACCTTTAACAGAATTTTCTTATAATAATAGTTATCACACAAGTATCAATGCTGCACCATTCGAAGCACTTTATGGACGAAAGTGTCGAACCCCAGTCTGTTGGGCAGAAATTGAGGAGAAGCAACTATCTGGACCTGAGATAGTGCATGCAACAACTGACAAGATCATTCAAGTCAAGGAACGACTGAAAGCAGCACGTGATCGACAGAAAAGCTATGCTGATAACCGACGCAAGCCATTGGAGTTTCAAGTAGGAGATAAAGTATTATTAAAAGTCTCTCCTTGGAAAGGAATAGTAAGATTCATCAAACGGGGAAAGCTAAGTCCCAGGTATGTTGGACCTTTTGAGATTGTTAGAAGAATAGGACCTGTAGCCTATCAGCTACAACTGCCAGAGGAAATGGCAGGAATACATGATGTGTTTCATGTATCTAATCTCAAAAAGTGTTTAGTTGACGAATCACTATTAGTACCTCTTAAGGATATAGAGGTAAATGAACAACTCAAGTTTGTAGAAAGACCTCTACAGATTGAAGACAGGAATGTCAAGAACCTCAAGCATAAGAGACTAGTTCTGGTCAAAGTGAAGTGGGATTCCAAAAGAGGACCTGAATACACATGGGAGCTTGAATCTGAAATGCAAAGGAAATATCCGCATTTGTTCCAGTAGATCTCGAGGACGAGCTCTAAAACAAGGTGGGGAGAATGTAACAACCCTCAGTAAATCCGATACTCTCATAATATTTCTGACACTCTAGTATATTGTAGAATGTTTCAATATGTCTTATATTACACCCCGTATGTAGAAACCGAGCCCGAGATATGTTATAACATTTAAAATAAATTAAAAACAATAAATATTGAGTTGAGGCGGGCATCGTAAACCCACCCCAACCATTTACGCGGGCGGTATCGAGGTGGATACCGGATTCCTTTGAGTTTTTTTAGTTCAAACGGGCCGCGTAAGACTCCATTTAAGTTAACGCGGGCCGCGAGAGATCAACAATGCGGAGACACCCTGAGCTGACACGTGTCGACATCGTGGCGGGTCTAGATCATGACCGGGACAAGCTAGTCAGTTGACCAGGGTTGACGCGGGCCGCGTAACCTTTGTCTGTTCTTTACGCGGGCCGCGTGGAGACCAAGTTTCAGCACTATATAAGAAAGCAACGGGTTTTCGTTTTCCGTCGCTCATTCCTTTCATTCTAAATCACAATTTCTGTAGTAAGCTTATAATACACGAGTATTATACCCCTAATTAGCAAGGTTCTGCTCCGTTGTAAGTATTATAACCCCAGTTTTGTAATAGTTATGCTGCTCGATTGATTTAGGGTTCCGTAACAACTGTCGTGGTTCTGCCCGACGTAGTTGTTGGAATGCCGTCTCGGGGAGGGTATCGTTAATATTTTCAAAGGGTTATGGTACTAACCAATGTACATTTGTATAAATTATAGATTATATCCAGGAAACCCTTACGCGAAGTCTAAGATAGCAAAGTGAGTTTATTCTCTTTTTGTTAACCTTTTTGTAATATTTTACAAAACCTTAAATATTTTACAATGCGATTAAGCGGTGATTGAGTCTTTGTAGTTCTTCAATTACTGCCGGTATGTTGGGGTTTTGTATACAAGATTTATTACTACGAGTAGTAGTAGTAAGTCGGGGATGACAGTACGTTACCATTGGACGACAAGTTAGCCAATGTGTAATATGACCCACAAGTCAGGATTGACAGTACTGAATGAGTAATTGTGTAGAAATAAACAATGTGATCGCTCTCAATACTGTTTTAATTGATAAAATGTTCTTGATTAAACTGGGATTCACTCACTAGTATTTCCGACTGACAAATGTTTTTAAAACGCGTTTCAGGTAACAAAATGTGACAGCCAATTAGTAAAAAGCGAGCTGGAGAGCACTGAAGGCTTGGGAAAAATGTGGCTATAAAAGTTACCTAATAAACGATGTTTTAAATTCAATAAAATAGGGTTTTTCCCTATAAATGTATTGTAATAAGAAACTTAGGTTTTGCCCATGTAATTATTAATATTAAATATGGTGGTTTTACTCTGATAAACATTTCCTAACTACGGTCCTGATGTAATTTCCGCTGCAAGATTAAATAACTGATACCACCGAACTCTGAGCTCGCGTCCGCCCGTTCCCGGGACAGATAAGGGATCGGGGGTTGCGACAGTATCCTGCCAGTCCTAGAAAGCTACGAATTTCTGTAGGCGTCTTCGGCTCTTGCCAGTTCATAATAGCTTCAATCTTAGCTGGATCCACTTGGATACCATGCTCACTAACCACATGTCCAAGGAATTGGACTTCTCGAAGCCAAAATTCACACTTTGTAAATTTGGCATAGAGCTTTTCTTGTTAAAGTAGCTTAAGAATGCAATGGAGATGCTTCTCATGGTCAGCTTGGCTTTTCGAGTAAATGAGAATGTCGTCGATGAAGACGATGACAAATTTATCCAAGTACGGCTTGCAGACGCGATTCATGAGATCCATGAATGCGGCAGGTGCATTAGTGAGCCCAAAAGGCATCACTAGGAACTCGTAATGACCATAACGAGTCCTAAATGCAGTCTTGTGTACATCTTCATCTTTAACTTTCAATTGATGATATCCTGACCTCAAATCAATCTTAGAAAAGTAGCTTGCCCCTTGCAATTGATCGAACAGATCGTCGATCCTGGGCAAAGGATACCTATTCTTGATAGTGACCTTGTTAAGCTCGCGGTAATCGATGCACAGACGCATCGATCCATCCTTCTTCTTGACAAATAGGATTGGCGCTCCCCAAGGAGATGAACTAGGTCTAATGAAACCTTTGGCTAGCAATTCATCTAGTTGTGTCCTCAATTCCTTCATTTCTGTTGGTGCCAACCTATAAGGTGCTCTCGCAATAGGTGTTGCTCCGGGGATGATGTCAATTCTGAATTCTACTTGCCTATCTGGGGATAAACCAGGTAGTTCTTCAGGAAAAACTTCAGGGTACTCAGAAATGACTGGAATATCTTCAATCTTGGGTTTCTGCTCATCAATAGTTACCTGTGCCATAAAAATGACACAACCCTTCTTCAAACATCTAGATGCCTTGAGCATAGACACTTGCTCAGGCAGTCCATGCTGGGTATCTCCCTGAATGGTGAGTGGCTCACCAGACGGAGTCTTGATCACCACTTGCTTCTTATTGCACACTATCTGAGCTTGGTTACGAGATAACCAATCCATGCCTATAACTATGTCAAAACCGGCTAACTTCAAAGGAAGTAGGGACAATGGAAAAGAATGGTTCCTAATGGATATGAAACATTCATCTAACACTGTTGACGCGGTTTCTAAGGTACCATCAGCTAATTCCACCTCATATTTCACACTTAGGGTTTTAACAGGTAAATTCAGCAATTTGCAAAACTTATTATCTACAAATGACCTATCAGCTCCTGAATCAAAAAGTACTCTTGCATAGACATCATTTATGAGGAAGGTACCTGTGATCACATTGTCATCCTGAACAGCTTCCTTTGCATCCATTCGGAAGACCCTTGCATTGGTCTTCTTCCCATCCTCAGTCTTCTTTGCAAGTTTTGGGCAGTTGGATCTGATATGCCCTTTTTCATTGCAGCTATAGCACGTGGCATCCTTGATTTTCTTACAGTCTAAGGTCTTGTGCTCAGAAGACTTGCAAATCCCACATGCCCTTGGCTGTGACTGGGATTTTGACTCATATCTGCACTTCCCGAAATGTTGTTTCTTGCAGATTTTACATTTGGGCTTATCTCCCGATTGATGACCATCTTTCTTGGATCCAGAACCCTTCTTGTGGTCATTGTTTCCCTTATGTCTCTTATCTGATCGCCGTGAGTTATCATCCTCACGCTTCCTTTTCTCTACATCAGTGTTTCTTAGCGATCTTAGCCTGACCGCGTCCAAGGTAAGAGACAGAGATAGATCAGCTGCTGATCTAAAAGTAGCAGGTCTGGACGCCTTAACACTGGCTTTGATTTCCGGGGCTAAACCCCCAATGAAGCGAGCAATCCTTTTGGGTTCCTGGGTTACGAGGTACGGAACCAGCCTAGACAGGGTATTGAAACTGGTGAGGTAAGCTTGACAATCTAAATTTTTCATCACCAACGATAAGAAATCTGATTCAATTCTTTCAACCTCATGCTGCGGGCAATAATTCTCCTTAATGAGAGCAACGAACTGATCCCATGACAAATTGTAGAGCGGAATCTTTCCAGCAGCTTGAATGAGAGACTTCCACCATGCTAGTGCCTCTCCCTTGAACGATTGGGATACATACTTCACTACATCCCTTTCAGCACAACCGCTGATGTCAACTACTGTGTCCATCTCATCCAACCAGGTCATACAATCAATTGCCCCTTTCTCCCAAGTAAAATCCCGGGGTTTGCAGGAAACAAAGTACTTATAGGTACAGGACTTGGTACGTGGTTTATCATCAAACACTATCCTTTTTGATGGAACACTGTTTTGATTAGATGAATGTCGATCATCATCTTTCTTTGGTTCCTCTTTCTTGGAGGGTGGCTTGCTGTGAGCCTCCGAATGAGTGTTAGGCTTGGAGTGCGGTGTGGATAGGGTCCTACTTCGAGTCCCGCTAGATTCATTATACTGCCGCTCTATAGCTTTTGTAACAGCATTATCTACTAATGCTTGCAACTCCGCACCGGTCACATGTATCTTAGTATTTTCATGGTTTTCTACCGGATGACTGTTTACTTCTTCTGAACTAGCCATGTAGCCTTAATTGCTACATAAAATCAAATAAGGGCAAGGTTTATATAGAAGCTTATGCAGTTCTATCGTTCTTGACGATTTATTAACCATGGTTTTTAATAACTATTTTTGGTCAATTTGCTGAATATATTCATACTCAGGGTCTTTATTACAATCCCTAATTATAATTTAATAATAGCACAAAAAGGCCTAGTCACGTAGACAAGTTTAATTTATAAGCCCAGATTTTATGAAATCGAGGCATTAAGGTTTGAATCCAAGTTCATTACCTTTTCTTAATAGGGAGTTGTAGGCTACCACTGTCTTTAGTCCCAGAGGACGTTATTTATAGCCCGTGGGCACTTCATCCTTAAGGGATGATTATACAAATAAGGGAATTCAGAATAACCCAATTTAAGAATGACTTATGCGATTTTATCAAATCACATTTGTCAAGCATGTTAATATGCTTTCGGAAGTTAAGGTTTTGAATCTTTTGAAATAGGTTTTACCATCTTGGCCATGTCTGCAACGACATTTAGGCTAGGTTTTACCTTTAAGATTCTTTTAATATTTAACGCAGAACAATCCTAAATTGAGATGTTAACAAGGATCTGAATCTAATTGAGGAACTACCATCTTGGCCCTGTCTTAAGGTGACACATGGCTAGGTCTCGTTCTTTTTAGATTTTGCCATTTTATTATAATGGTAGATCTTTTAATGGGAATGTTATTTTATTTATTTCACATTTTATGTTTATGCACATAATTAATAAAATGAAAATTTAAATTAACCATTCCATAAAAATTTTTAACAAGTACGATGTTGCCCTAAACGGGACTTCTACTAAAAATAACATGCCCACGCAGGGGCTTAAACAACAAACATACCCACGCAGGGGTCAACAGAAAAACATGCCCACGCAGGGGCAGAATACAAAAAGACATACCCTCGCAGGGGTTAAACAAAAAGGCATGCCCACATAGGGGATGGATTAAAAATAAGGAATTACAATCAACCAATAAAGGATTCAATGGTCCTTCTTACTCTTCCCTTTTATTAAACTCGTCAATCCCTTAAAGAAGCCTTGTCGTTCCCTGCGATCTCTGTGAACTTCCCGCTCAACCTGATCCAACCTTTGGAGAATTTCCTCCCGTTCTGGCGGGGAAAACCTTGGTATCTGCGGCTGTGGCTGCGGCTGATGTGGAGGTCGAAGAGGCGGCTGTTGTTGGTATCCATAAGCTGGGTATCCAACTCCCCAAGGAGTTCCGTAGGGCCCTTCGGGGTTGAGAGCGTTGTAGTTCCACGCTGCCAAGTATGGGTCGACCTCAGCATAATTAAAGCTGGTGTGAGCCGGCTGCTCAAAGGGATTATACGCTGCTGAGCCCGCGTACGTGGGAATTGGGTTGTCAAAGCCCAACGGTGGTGGCATGGCATGTGTAGAGTTCATTTCTGGGATGGGGGTTGAAGATCCCCCCATCTGCTGGTCTTCTTGGAGTGGCGGGTAGTGACTGCCACTCGATGGTTGAGGGGTGCTGATATGCACTCCTCCCCGCACGGACATCCGTGCGTTTGATCTCCTTCGCCTCGGTGGCTCAGGAGGCTGTTGCTGAGGTGGTGGTGGTGGTGGCGGGGTAACTGCCACAAAGCGCGAATCCTCAGAAGGATTCTGCTGCTGCTGTTGCTGCTGATGAGGCGATGAATGGTAAGAGGGTGTAAAATACCATTCATACTGATTGAACCTTGCTTGGTAGCTGTCTGGACCACGGTAGGGTGATCCATGAAAAGATGACCCATCAGAAATTTCTATGGGATGTGTGGGGGTACCGGTCGGTGGTTCAGTAGGGTATGTATCCTCATCCATATCCATGGCATGATCTCCAGAAAAGTGATCTTTAGGTCCCAATGGGTTAACACCCATTGGTTCTTCGAGGTAGTTTGCCGGGTTGAACCAGCTTCGGAAGATATGTGACGGGTTATCAAAGGAGTGACGAGAGTTGGACCTCTGGAGAGGGATGTATGAAGGTTGTGGGTTTTCGGGCTCATTTTCTGAATGGGGTCCAAAAGAGTGAAGATAAGACGGTGACGAGCTTAACGAGACGGACCGCCTCGCTGGCTGCAGATGTGCCCTCCAGTCCCCCTGGGGACTTGTACGCATGTTGACGGGTGAGGTTCGTCTTTGAGACGGCCCGGCCTCATGGTCGTGGCTTGCTATAGGTGCCTTTCCCTTTCTCCTAAAGAATCTTGGCGGCATGTTTAGACCTGTCAACGTAAACAAGATAACAACAAAGAAAAATATATAAAAGACAAAAATAAAACAAAAAATCAGGATTTGTCCTATGTTCTTTGTCTAGACTCGAAAATTCGAGGAATGTGCAACTGTGTAACTGAGATTAAACACAAAAGGCTAGTGTTTAATTCACTCAGTGTTGGCTCTGATACCAACCTGTCACACCCTGATATTTCCACGTATTACCGGTGGGCCCGGTGGGGAGTATCGTGACGTAGTTGATATCATCATAGTCAAACAACACAATATTTAAATGCACAGCAGAAGCAAAAGATAGATTTATTTCAACCGAATAAATTGTAATATTAAATATCACAAACAGTTGAAACAGATCCACAGGCGGATCGAAATAAAAAGGAAACATTGTTCAACAGTTTTATGACATCCAAGCTTGCGAGACTTATTGTGGACGCTAGGAGAAAGCCAGCCTATTTCGAGTAGTACCTGCACTTAACCTTTTTGGGAAAATACGTCAGTTTACACAGGTAAATACAATTAACTGACTCATTTTGAAAAGGTTTACAAAAATTGATTTGAATGCACGTGGCACAAAAATTTTATAACTTGGGATAATTATTTATATATATAATCTTGTAAAAGGATTACATGTTTCTTATACGTTCAGTAGCCCGGGTTGAATACCGGGTTAAAGATTAATTGACACACCACATGATATAGTCCCGCGGCGGGTTCTTCCCGAAACCGGCGGTTATACCTTATTATTTATAAATACACTAACGGGTGTACGCCTACACCCGTGTGTTAAGGTCGTGGCCATTTCTTTGAATGATGCCAAGGATATCCGGGACATGGTCATTAACCCCCCAAAGGCTTTAAGCAAACAAAGCATTTTCAAACGGGACATTTCAATGATTTAACCTTCATCCAATTAAAGATGCAATGTCCGACCAAGCGGTATTTTATATACCGTACCCCAAGCCCGTATAGGGAAAATAAGTTAAAAGTATTTACCTGAGCTAAATATAAATTCAATCCCATCCGTATATCAAATCAGCAAGTACAGATAGCTTTTACTGGGCTCCTATATCTGGAACGAAGGTTTTTTTTTTAATAACCTATTAGATTCCTAACGGGTCTTTAATTAAGCCTATGCTTAGACCGGTTAGTTTTCCAAGAAGATTCGGTTCAAACGCATGAATAAGCGAAGACCGGAATAGATGTGATTTAGACTCGACAAGTTTGAAGACTTGTATAATATGGGTAAACTAAACACATTCTGGATTTTGAGACAAAAATGATATGGTTTGACCCGTTTCGGCTAATATATGCAAACTAGTTACGTAGGCCGATCCGAACGCGAAAAGTGCTTAACGAGTAACCATATGAGTCATATACAGGTTTCCTAAGTTAATATGCCTTAAATATGTTGTGATATCAGTAAGATATCTTCTATTATGCCCAAAACGGATTTAAACTCAAATTATGCCCCGTAGGGACATTTTGGTCATTTTAAAAGTTATAAAAGAGTTTAAATATAAGTCTGAGTTTTGGGTCTGATGTAATCAGTAAAAATACTTAATTTACTAAGTTATAACAGTAGGTTATTACATATATGGGAAACTTATCATTTAAAACCAAACTATGCACCTTAGGGGCATTTTGGTAATTTCACTTAGGCTTAAAAGGTCAAAACTGAAATCTGAGTTTAAAAAACTTTTGCTTACTGTTACAATATGATAATTTACTTAAAATATCAGTAGGCATCCAACCTTATATGTTTAAAATAGTTTTGATGCATACTATGCGTTAAAAATGCTTAAAAAGGCGATTCGGAGCTATTTCCGGGTTTTCAACGGAAAGCTGATATTTTTATATTTCCAGAAGGCTTAAAATATTCTATTTATCATTTAGAATCAGTAGCAAAAGGTTTGGGGTCAAATGGATTTGTAAAACTCATTTTATAGCCCGAAAGGGCAAAACCGACAATAACCGAATCAAGCTTAGACTCTAAGTTATGCTTAGCCTAAAAATAAATAAAAATCTTCAAAAATCCCAAAATATTATTTTATATCAGTAGGTAAAAATTTTGGTATCAAAATTGGGTTTAGATAGGCTATATGCTAATTACGCCGTTTAATTAATAAAAAACTTTCTAATTACGCTAATGAGCATAACTCCTAATCTAGACCTCAAACTGATGTCAAATTTTAGGGACAAGTCTACTAATCAGTAACTAAGGGTTCTACTCTTTTACTTTTTCAAAATCACGTTTTAAGGTTAAAAGGGCATATTAGTCAACATTTAGGCATATAACGGAAACTTGCATATAAATCGGATCGCTATGGAACCAAGTTGTATAATCACAGAGGGTTATACTAATATGAAACCTGGTCCAAATAAGGCTCTAAGGCATTTCTAAAACATGCTACATTGGGTCAGAACTGAAAGTCAAAGGAAAAGTCAAATTATGCGACTTTCGGTTCCGAACCAAGCCTAAACTGACAATTGTCGGGTTGAACATGTTTAGACATGTTCTTACATTAATTACCAAGTTATATTAATGATAAAACAGGTTGCATAGCTTCTACATTGTTAATTATGTGTAAATTTGAAAATAAGCTTTCTGTTGACTTTTTAAGTTTAGGTTTGACCTGTCATTTGACCTACTTAGAGTGGGAATCAGAGAGTACCCTTTTAAGGGTTTATTACCCACATAATTACCTACTTATAGGTACTTTTAATTCGAGATTTGACTAAACAAATTTTAATTAATCTCGAAGTAAAACCTTAATTACGACGGTTTGACTTTTAGCTAATTAACTAAGCTAAACTGAATTAAAAAGGATTAAGGACTTACAAAGGTCCTAAGTATGATTTGAAACTTAAGGGAACTTGCTTGTTGACCAGAGGAGCTCCAGAGACCAGCTTGAAGTGAGTTGCAAATGAAAGACCAAATGTTGCAACAAGAGGTTCTCTTATATAGCAACTTTGATGCATCAAGATCACTCCAAATCAGTCTACAATTGTTGTAAGATGTTCCCAGGTGTCCCTATGATGCTAAAAACCAGTTATAGGGCCCCTGATTTTCGAATACCACTCTTATAAGGCGGTGTAACTTGTTTAACAGGCATCTGTCCAAAATTTTGCCCAGTTACAGGTCTTACGGACCGTAAGCCTTAGGCTTTGCGGTCCGTAACAGACTTTCAGAAACCATCGCCCAGCTCCGCTCTCTTACAGACCGTATGGGCTCACCTTTGCGGTCCGTAAGCTTTCATCAGATGACAAAAACTTGTAATTTTCGAGCTTTGACCATGCAATCTTTCATAATTCGAACCTTGGGTCTTTTGCAACAGAGTGGGACCATATGATCAGTTCTGAAAGGGCATGCATGCCTAGCCATGCACTTATGTTGCCTTGGATCCTTGTGTTGCATGCTTTTAAGGAGCTTGGATTCTCTTGAAAAGAATTTGCCATAAACTTTATTGTAACATTATTTATTTAAAATCCAATTCCTTATAAACTGAATTTATTTAATTTAGGAGTAACCGGTTAGATACATCAGATGTTTATCATAACGATTTAAGGTCTTGGGATTTATTATTTGGTCGCTCAGAGGTGTTTATTAACATGCCGACCCTTTTAAATCCTACCATACATCTTTTACTTGATCCGGGTTCCTGACACGTTTATCTTACATGACACGTGTCTTTATTTTATTGGGTATGATTTTACGAGGTGTTACATGTTTATGTTTCTATTTTAAGATCCGCCTGTGGATCCATCTTACAATCCGTTTGTAATATTTGATGTTACTTTCGAATCGGTTTGTAATATATTTACTTTAGACTTCCGTTGTGCGTTGAACTGTGATTATTTGACTATGATGATATCAACTACGTCACGATACTCCCCACCGGGCCCACCGGTAATACGCGGAAATATCGGGGTGTGATAGGTTGGTATCAGAGCCAACATTGAGTGAATTAAACACTAGCCTTTTGTGTTTAATCTCAATGACACAATAGCACATTCCTTAACTTCCGAGTCTAGAGTTGAACTAGGAATGATCTCATCCCTGTTATATGTATACATTGTTTTCGATATTTATGCATCCCAGGATCGTGTCGCCGAGCGAAGCTGCCATTGGTGGAAGCTCTCCAGACCTGAAGTATAAGAATGTAAAGCTTCGTACTACAGCTCGAATAAGCACACGACCAGTATGGAGAAATGACCTTTTGAACCCATTAACCATATTTCAAATTCTGTACCCAAGACTTTTTGAAACTTCAAATGAGAAGCCAACATCGGAGGAGTTCATACCAGCTGTCCCTGAAGATCCAGCTTCAAAGATAATACCTATGGAATCAAAGGACTCATATTTCTTACCTCCAAGTCTTGAAATCCCAAACTTGGATTATACCTGTCCTGACCTTATTCATGATTCATATTATTCATTAGCCATAAAATCCTTGGATTCCACTTTTGCAAAGATTTCTAATATAGAAGATTTCGACTACCCACAAGAACCTTCTGTACCCATACCACACTCAGGGAACCAAGGAGAAAACTTTCAGAATTTGAATGAAGAAGGAACTTCCTTGTTATGTTTCATTTCTATAGTAGTCCCTATAAGGACATATATATCTTTTAAGTCTCCGCGTGGGCGAATTTCCTTGTGTAAGACCCGTTTAGGGAAATTATAGTATTTTAAGAGACTTTCTATGAAAAGTTTCCTGTTTTGAAATTTATTTTGGTATTAAACTGTATACGTATGTGTTATGTCCTAATTCAGAATATTATTTCAATTTATGATTGCTCTGCCTTTATATCTCAAAGAAAATCTTAAAGGTATAACCTAGCCTATATGTCATTTTCGACATAGCTAAGATGGTAAAGCCTTTTAAGATAATCGATCCTTGTTAACACCTAAGAACGTGTTAACACTCTTGACAAATGTGGTTCGAGAAAATCATAATAGTCATCCCTATATTGGATTCTTCCAATTTCCTGATTTAGCCTAATGATCCAGAAATCATGGCTTATATCATCTTATAAGATGATCATAACATAAACATCCAATAGTGATGAAATGCCTACGGGCTATATCTATTGTCCTAAAAGACAAAAGACAGTTGTAGTCTTTGACTCTCTGTCAAGAAAGGTAATGAACTACGTTCAAACCTTAATGCCTCGATCCTATAAGATCATGGCTTATAAATCCAAAACTGTCCTCGTGACAAGGCCTTTTGTGCCATTTCAATATCCTTAATAGCTTATAGCTGGATTAATTATAACGAAAGATTAAAAATAAACCTGATTATCAAATTAACCAAATATGGACTATTAATACCATGGTTAATGAATCATCGAAGATGATGATTCCAAAATAGACTCCTAAGCAAAATTATTGGCGATTGTTTTATAGAAAACAAGCTTCAGCATGTCTGAATCAGATGAAGTCAACAGTCATCCAAATATGAGGAATGAAAATACAAGGATGAATGTAACGGCTGCAGAGTTATAGACAATGATAGATAATGCTGTCACTCGAGCCATTGACAGAAAATTTAAAGAATCAAGTGGTGCTCACACCAGGAATCAGTCTGCACCTCATACGGAGCCACCTCCTAAGACACATATATCTCATAAGGATGATTCTCATCATTCGTCGACTCAGAGAAGTGATCCATCCAGAAAAATTGTGCTCAATCAGGAGCCGCATGTTAAGACCTGCTCTTATAAATACTTGGTCTCTTGCAAACCAAGGGACTTTACAGGAGAGAAAGGAGCCATCGATTGTATGACATGGCTGGATGAGATGGATACAGTAGTAGATATAAGTGGTTGTGCAGAGCAGGATATTGTGAAGTTTGTTTCGCAATCATTCAAAGGAGAAGCGTTGGCATGGTGGAGATCATTGATCCAAGCCACGGGAAAGATCCTACTTTATAATTTGTCTTGGAATCAATTTGTTGCGCTGATCAAGGAAAATTTTTGCCCTCAGCATGAGGTAGAAAAGATAGAAACAGACTTCTTGACTCTGGTCATGAAGAATTTAGATTGTCAGGCATATGTGACAAGTTTCAACACTATGTCCCGCCTAGTTCCCTATTTAGTCACCCCTGAACCTAAACACATAGCACGTTTTATTGGAGGCCTAGCACTAGAAATTAAGGGAAATATCAAGGCATCAAGGCCTACCACATATAGGTCCGTGGTGGACTTATCCTTATCTCTCACTTTAGATGCAATCAGGAATAAGTCTGTTAAGGCTTCTGGCGAGGGAAAAAGGGAAAGAGAAGAGGAGAACTCTCATCAATCTAACAAGAAGAAGAAGGGAAGTTCTGAGCACAGGAAAGATTCCGAGTTTAGGAAAAACTCGAGTCAGTCTAATAACAGACCCAAATGCAGTAACAGCAGAAAGCAACATTCTGGAAAATGTACGATTAACCCAAGTGCTAAACTGTGTGGAATTTGCAAGACCAAGGGTCACAAGACTTTAGATTGCAAGGAGTTGAAGAACGTGACTTGTTACAACTGTAACGAGGAAGGGCACATCAAAACCAACTGCCCAAAACTTATAAAGAAGCCTGGAGAGGCCAAGAAAACAAACGCGTGAGTCTTCCAGATGAACACCCAGGAGGCAGTACAGAATGATAACATCATAACATGTATTTTCCTTATCAAGAGGATTATGCAGAAATTTGTTTGATTCTGGCACAGATAAGTCTATTGTGGACAATAAATGTTGTAAGCTATTGTATCGGCCTGTTAGGACTCTAGGCATGTAACGCGAGGTAGAATTGGCCGATGATACTTTAGGAACTGTTTCAACAATTTTTTATGGATGCTTTATATCCATTAGGAATCACTCCTTTCCGATATCCTTATGGCAAGCTTTTAAGCTGTCCAAAATCATCAAATATGATCAAGACAGGTGTGACATTTTGATCCCCTGTCAAAAAGGTGATGGACTAGGTCCAAACCTTAAATGCCATTGATGGTCTTTTTATGGCCTAGGCTAAGTATGATTGATATATATTTAAATAAGATTCATTAAGAATGTTCGTACTATATTAGCCTGTATGGTTTATTAATACCATGGTTAGTATATGTTAGGTCATCAGGATGATGAATAGCGGTTGTTGGATTGCAACTAAGTAATTATTTCATTTGGTGATTAGGAACCAAGACTCGAGTATGACAAACTCGGATAAGACAACCGTCAATCGCGCCATTAATGATGCGACACATGCTAATGATGCTACAATTGTGAACCTCAAAATTAACAAAGATGTTCTTCAAACTATGATAAACACAGCTGTTGGAAAAGCTGTGAGAAAGGTCGTGAAAAAGTTCAAAGAGCCCAATGTTACTTGCTCCAAAACTCATTTAAGAATACACTCCCTTACTCACGAGAAGGATCTTGTTCATACCTTGGATGCAGAGAATGAACTAAGAAGGAAAAGGGAGAAAGATAACTCCCATATTTCTAAGAAAAAAGGGTAAGCTTGAGCAAAAGGAGAACAAACATAAGTCCAACAAGAAACCTGTATGCAAGACCTGCAAGAAGCGCCATCTAGGGAGGTGCAGGTTCGAATCGAAATCCCAATCGCAACCTAGGGCTTGTGGGATCTGCAAATCAAGAGAGCATAAAACGTAGGATTGCAAGGACATAAAGGATGCAGTCTGCTTCGGCTGTAATGAGAAAGGCCACATCAAGACTACATGGCCTAACTATGTCAAAGGAAGTGCGGCTAAGGATAGAAAGCCTAAGAATGAAGCGCTCCAACTCTCCCGATAATGCCTGAGGCAGTTCACATCAATAATGTCATCAGGTACATTCCTTATCATTTATCAGTAATATAAGTGCTAAGAGTTCTGTTTTGATTCGAGTACCAATAAATCCTTCATAAATTATAAGTATAGCAAACCTTTAAAATCTTTCACAAGAACCTTAGATATTAAGCCTAAGGTAAAACTTACAGACGAAATCATAGGAACCATTTCTTCTATTCCTGTCAGAAATCTTCAGTCATAAAATTCTAGAGTACCCTCTCTCCAGATGAAGTACGTCAGCACATGTAGTTGTTATCTCTTTGATCTCTATCGATTGCGAATACTAGACGGTATGAAAAAAGCGCCATATGAGGATTGGTGTATCTTAAAATGTTCCATAGATTGCTTCCATGCCTGATCAGTATGGAGGTTTAATGCATGGAACCACAAGGATATTCCAAATGGTCATATAGTACTAAAGTCAGCTAATGGTATTCAAAGAAGATATCCAGAATGGAATTGTACAAGTAAGTGTCTCTGATTAGGGAATCCGTGGACTCGTAACATAAATGTGTCACTTATCTGACACAGTCAATGGTAGATGAACTGGAGCCTGAGATTTGGGAAAATCTCTGTAACCTCCTTGTGTCTTGATTATCATCTCCAAGGACTACCATGTTTACCTCCTGAAAGGCAAGTAGAGTAAAGATATACATCCCACTTAGGGCTGCATTATTATGAAATCTCCAGGACGGTTAGTACCATCATTAGAAGAATTGAAACCTGATTAAGTGAGTTTTAAGATAGAGGTTCATAAAGCCTAACTCAATATTCTGAGAATTCAGTATTGTTAATTAAGAAAGACGGTTCATTTTGCTTATGCATTGATTATCGCAACCCTATTTAGGCAACAATTAAGAATCGCCATCAGCTGCCCAGGATCGTCGACTTGTTCGACTAGCTGTAAGGATTAGCTATTCCTTAAGACTGGTTTTAAGCTGTATTTGGAATAACCATCTCACCTTAAATAAGATTTTCTATAATAGTTGTTATGTAAGTATCAAGGCTGCTCCTTTGGAGACCTTGTATAGATGGGATGTTAAACATCTGTTGTTAGACAGAAGTGCAGTAAGTCCGAATTAGCAGGACCTGAAATTACCTTGGAAAACAACGAATAAGATTGTACGAACCCGTAGTCATCTGAAAGTTGCTAGTAATCGGCGGAAAATCAAGGATTGATAAAAGTCGCAACCATCTTAAGTCCTCAATAAGGAATAAGGCTCAATTGAAGGTATCGCCCTAAGAAGGGTGTACTAAATTTTAATTTATCAAGGAAAGTTAAGCTCTGGATATATAGAATCATTCGAGGAAATCGAATATATCAAGATCAAGTAGCTTATAAGCTAAAACTTACCTAAGGGGCTTGATGAAAATCAATGTGACCCACACTAGTGATTTAAGAATATGTTTCGCTGATAAATCAAGAAGCATTATCACATAATGATATGCAGATTTATGATTTGATGTGAAACCCGTATCGATTAAGGATCGACAGGTTAAGAAACTCTAAAAGGATACATGTACCTATTATAAAGGTTACCTTGGGGGCTTGGAGAGGCCCCAGATATGCTATGGAAGTTAAGTCCATTATGCGACAAACAGTACTTCCATTATTTTAGCAAATCTCGAGGTCGAGATTTCTTTTAAGGGGGTGAGGATGTAACACCTCGTAAAACCACGTCCAATGATGTATTGACACGTGTACCAAAACCCTATTAAAGTCAATCGTTGACTAAGAAGGACTAATTTTGTGAAAAATCAAAAAATTTGATATTGGAAGGACTGGAAGTGTTAACATACTTAACATAAGCCTCTGAATACTGTTACTCGGTAATCATATTCACAAATGAGCCACTTATTGATCAAGAGTAGCCGTTTGCGTAATTAATTGAAAGTTTGCGCGATGAAGGGTTAAAAGCGTCAACATGTTAATTCTTACCTCTGAGTGACCTTTTAACAAACCGGGAGCTTCATGATATTTTATTATACTCTCGGGAATGCCAATTATTGGTCGTCTAAGGCTTTTATGCCTTTAAGTGGAGTTACGCGCAACTTTGCAAGTTTAAAGGGTTAAAAGCGTCAATATGTTTAATTATACCTCTGAATGACCTTTCAGCAAACCCGAAGCATTATGATGTTTTATAATACTCTCAAGAATGCCTAGTACGGATTAGATAAGGCTTCGATGCTATTAAACGATGATATGCGCAAGTTTGCACATTAGAGGGACTATTTACGTCAAACTGCAAAAGTATACCGATTCGTATGGTATCGAACCTTCCGGAATATGATCATAAGTTAAAAATGCCCTAAATATCCTTTATATAGCTTAGAAATAGGCTTTGAGGTGTTTGGTGCGCAAAAAAAAAATTATTTGATCAACAGGGACTAAAAGCGTCAAAAAGTGCATAAGTTTGCATTTTCGCACATATCTTACGTTCTGAATATATCCGGACATCCAAAAATTTATGTAATCATTAAAATATTTTATCTTAGTGATTGGCTTGATAAAATTCCATTCGTCGCGTAATTTGGTTCGTTTTTCGCGTCCGTTCGTGTTTCGTCGTAATTAGCCGAACAATGTGACCGTACGACCAAACGAACCGACATCTGGCATATTTTTGAGCATGTTTCATGTTCCCTATGTTTAGGAATCATTGTAGAGCCTTAAAAATGGTTTAACGGGCCTTAAATGTGTCGGAAATGGCATTTATCAAGTGCAGGGACCAAAAGTGACAACAAATGAAACTTTGTGTGAGCTGTACATGTCCTTACGGACCGTATACAGGACCCTTACGGTCCGTATACCATTTCCAGCAGCATAATTATGAAAACCAACTTTGGTTTTGCTTCCTTGTCTCACATGTTTGATTCTATGGATCATTTGATGGTTTTGAAAGATGGTATTACACCTGTAATCATCTTGTGATTTCTCATAACACTTGTTGATCATCTAAAGACCCTCCAAAGACTATAAATAGAGGTGAAAAATTTCATTTCATTTCACCATTTTCTTGAGTTCTTGCTCTCTAGACTCAAATCTGAGGATCCTAATCAATTGGAACCTCCTTTTGAGTTATCTTCAGTCCTAAGGACCACTTGTAAGTGTTCCTTTCATGCTTAGTTATTTTGTTTGACTCTTAAAGCCAAAAAGTCAAGCGTTTTCGATAAACGCCTTGACTTTTAGTTAGACCTTGTATTGTCAATCCATTGTTCGCAACGAACATGACTACGTGATCGTAATTAGGTAGGTGTTAAACCCTCAAAAGGGCACCTCCTAATTACCACGTTTACTTAGTTAATTGTCGGGTCAAAGTAATTAAAATAAAAGTCAAACGAGTTGGTTTTTAAATAAAATTCATAACTAATGATTTAAAGGCAATAAAATCAGTTTTGTCACTTTAATAACTTGGTAAATATTAATTGAACATGTCTAGGCATGTTCAACCCGACAATTCTAAGTTTAGGATCGGTTCACAACCGAAAGTCGCCAAAGTTGAATTTTGCTTTAACTTTCAGTTCTGACCCGAATTAGCTTAGTATAGTTATGCCTTAGGGTTCCTTTGTGACCATATTATATGTTAGTATAACCCCCTGAAGTTATACTACATGATCCCTTAGAATTTAAGTTCATATGCATGTTTCCGTTATATGCCAAAAAGTTGACCATTATGCCCTTTTGATATTAAAACGAGATTTTTGAAAATGTGAGAGGACAAAAACCTTTATTACTGAATTATAAACATGTCCTAAAGATTTGACATTAGTTTGAGGTCTAAATTAAGAGTTATGATCGATATCGTAAATTGAAAGCTTTTTATTAATTAAACGGCATATTTGATATAAATCCTATTTAAACTCAAATTTTGACATCAAACCTTTTACCTACTGATGTAAGATAATATTTTGGGATTTTTGGAAATTTTTATTAAATTTTAAAATGAACATAACATAGAGTTCTCGCATAGGCTCGGTATTTTGGGATTTTTGGAAATTTTTTATTAAAGTTTAAAACCATATTAGGCACCTAAAGCTTGATACCTACTGATGTTATGAATAAGTTTTTATACTTTAACAGTAAATAAAAGTTTTGAACTCGGATTTCCAAAATTAACCCTTAAAGCATATGTGAAATGACCAAAATGCCCCTATGGTGCATAGTTTGGCCATGAATGGTAAATTTCACATATGTGAGATATCTTACTAATATAACTTGATAAAATAAATATTTTTACTGATTATTAAGACCAGAAACTCAGATTATTATTTAACCTCTTTTATAAACATTAAAATGACCAAAATACCCATACGGGGCATAAATTGGTTTTAAATTCGTTTTGGGCATAATGGAAGGTATCCTACTGATATCCCAACATATTTAAGGCATATTAACTTGTGAAACATGTTCATGACTCATTTGGTTACCCGTTATGCATTTTACGCGTTCGATACGGTTTACGTAACTAGTTTACATGAATTAACCGAAACGGGTCAAACCTTATCATTTTCACTTAAAAATTCAGAATGTGTTTAGTTTACCCATATTAGTCTCCATACTTATCGGGTCTAAATCACATTCTAATCCGGTCTTCGCTTAAACTTGCGTTTTGAACCGTAAACCTTTCCTTAAAACTAACCGGTCTAAGTTACAACTTAAATAAAACCCGTTAGGAATCTAATAGGTTAATAAAACCTTCGTTCCAGATTGAGAGCCCCAGTAAAGGTACTTGTGCTTGCTGATTTGAATATACGGCTGAGAATAATATTACATTTTAGCTCAGGTAAATACTTTTAGCTTATTTTCCGTTATACGGGCTTGGGATACCGTATTATAATAATACCGCTTGGTCGGGTGTGTAGTTATTTAAATCGGATTGTGATTAATATATTTACATAACCCGTTTTAATCTGTTTTGTTTGGTATATGGCCTTTGGGGGGTTAATGACCATGTCCTGGATATCCTCGGCTCATTCATTGAAATGGCCACAACTTAAGCACGGGGTGTAGGCATACACTTTACAGTTGCGTATGTATAAATTGTAATCCACAATGAAGATTTCTCCTTGTGGGCATTATACCTGTGGTGTGTCAGTTAATCTTGTCCGGCTCTTCTAACCTTCCCCGACGGACGACAAACATGTAAATCTGATATAAGATTGTTATTAATATAATTGTCCCAAGTTATAAAAGAATTTTTGTGCCTTGTGCATTTAAATCAATTTTCATAAAGATTTTCAAAAGAGTCAGTTAATTGTATTTACCAGTGTAAACTGACGTATTTTCCAAAAAGGTTAAGTGACAGGTACTGTACGTAAATTGGCTGGGAGCTCAGGGCGTTAATAGGGAATCTTGCAAGTTCTAAACGTCTAAAGTCTGTTGAACTGTGTTTATGTTTCTGTTTTAAGATCCGCCTGTGGATCCATCTTACAATCCGTTTGTAATATTTGATGTTACTTTCGAATCGGTTTGTAATATATTTACTTTAGACTTCCGCTGTGCATTGAACTGTGATTATTTGACTATGATGATATCAACTACGTCACGATACTCCCCACCGGGCCCACCGGTAATACGTGGAAATATCGGGGTGTGACATGTTGGTCCAAGATCTGAATTCTATCCAAGGGACAACTGATTTCGGGTTAAGCATGAACAACCGTCTCGAACAGTTAACTGATCGGACTAGGGTGATTCCTGTTCGATCGGATCACTTGGGTCGAGATGGGGTTTCTGTTGTTTAGCACGTTGTCAAACCGTCTCGAACAAACCGCAAACATTCAAAATAATCAAGTTCAAAACGATTGGATTCGTGGGACGGATTGCCGTCCGATCGGATTGCCATCCGATCGAACGGCAATCCGATCGGATTGCACTTGAGAATTAACACTTAACAATTTTTAACATGATTCTATCGGATTGCCATCCGATCGGATTGCCATCCGATCGAACCGCAATCCGATCGAAATGCACTTGAACTTTCAACACTTGAACATTTTCAATTTTTCAAAGAACAATGGTTTCCAACGGATTGCTATCCGATCGGATTGCCATCCGATCGGGTAACCATCCTGCTGTGAATTTGTTCTCACTAAGTGTCTTGCCAATCGGATCACTATCCGATCGAACTGCCGTTCGATCGATCGACCTGAAGGGTAGAGATACTTCTCTATTTTCAAAATGCTACAACGAAAACTTCAAAGCCATCATACACAAACACATCCTTACCAAACGAAGGTCAATCCAATCGAATGGCCATCCGATCGGATTACCATTCGACACTTGGTCACTTTTCACCATTTTACGCACCGCTCTTCGCTTATGTTATCGTTAACTGTTCAGGCTAATCACTCTAGCGCTCCCTTAAATCCATTTCCATCGCTGTGAGTATACTCGAACCCTTTTTATCGCCTTTTTGGGTGTAACATACGTTCCTATCAAATCAATTTATCAAAACGAATTATTCAATCAACTGTTTATCACTTGCGAATAATTGTTATGCATATTTACACGTGATGCTAGTTACATATGTGTTAGGACTTTTACTCGCGAGGTCCCGCCTTAACTAGTATAGTACTATAGTACCCGACGGGGTCTAGTTAGGATGAATAGCAATCGCAATCGCAGCTCGAGAGACTTAGCTGGTAGTATCTGTCTAATATATGTGTTAGGGCATCTCGTTTATGTATGTGGTAATTCGCAGCCCTTTTTATCTACTATGTTTCGCTATCAAAACTTGTATACTCGCCAATACTTTTGTATTGACGTTGTTTTAACGTATGTTGCAGATATAGTCGCAGTCTACATCAAATCAAGCTAGGAAGTCTAGAAACTCACTTAAAATCTAGGTTGTCGGAATTGTATTGTTCGAGAGGACAAGAAATCTGTGATAACTTATGTGATTGTATTGTTTGTTAGTATGGGATAACAAATGTAATAAATATTGTCGCTTTATAGTTGTTATGGATTCTCTTGAGCAATCTGATTCGCCTAGTGCCACGCCCCGATGATTCCGCCATCGGTTGGGGTGTGACATCAAGTGGTTAATAGAAGTGGTTGTAGGGACTCATGGCGTTAAAATTTTTTATTTTGGACTCAAGTGGTTAAAACCACTACAACACAGAAACTCAAAAACTAAGGGTTAAGTTATTCTACAAAGGTTTCTAATTGTAAGAACTGTAAGAAGGATTTATAAAGTGATAAATGTTCAATAACCTAAAACCTAAACCCACTACATCACCACCCAAAACCTAAACACCCACCCCCACCCCACACCTTCACCACCCAAAACCTAAACCCCCCACCCCACCACCACCCAAAATCCTACCCCCCACCCCCAAAAACCTAAAAAAACATACCCATCCCCCAAAAACCTAAAAAATATCTTAAAAAAACCTAAACACCCACCCCCACCCAAAAACCTAAACCCCCCTCCCCCCCACCCATCCCCAAAAACCTAAAAAAAATACACATCTCCGAAAAACCTAAAAAAAAATCTTAAAAAAACCTAAACACCCACCCCCACCCAAAAACCTAAAACCCCACCCCCTCCCCCTTCGGCCAAAAAAAAAAAATATTTTTTTGGGTGGGTGATAGGGGGAGGGGGTGGGGGTGGGGGGTGAGGGTTTAGGTTTTTGGGTGATGGTGGGTGTTTAGTTTTTTTTTTAGTGGGTTTTTTTAGGAGCTTTTATACCCTTCTTACAATTAGAAGCCTTTATATTTGATCCTAATCCCAAAAAAGTATTTTACTCTACTTTTTATAAAATAAACATGAACATGTTAATGATTTATGTAAAGTAGATCGAAAAGATTACTCATGGGAATATTAGATTAAATACCACATTTAGTGAAAAGCCTACAATTTAAAAAAATAGTAGTGGTGGTTAAGTTTGAAGTAATGATTGTTTGCGATTGAAAAATATTGAGAATCAACGAGTCATGCAAGGCATGATGTATATACACTTGTGTATTCACCTCATCATTTGTACCAGTCGTTATGTATTTTAGGATTTGATTGTGTATCATATAAGGGGACTCGGGGTGGTCTGTGATGGCACCTCCATCACTCGTTCCATATCGCACACCGCCGCCACCACCTTCCACAACGCGTGGAAAACTTCACGCGTCGTAAAAATTCGATTGTATGTGTATGACTGGTACGTTGTGTATTAATACTTGTACGTTGTGATGTTTTTCGTCGGAAATTTGTTGGCTTCGTCGGAAAACTCGGTGCAAGTCGAGGAAGATGGAGCTGATGTTTTTGAAAAGTTTGATTTCTTTTTAACACATTCAGTCCCTGTGGTTTATAGTTATTTACAAAACTTATTTAAATCTTATTCCTTTTAATTTCAACTGTTAAAACTGGCAGGTTTGGTCCTTGTCATAAAAAAAATTGTTTCTTTTATAAACTTGTAAGATATTTTTTATAAACTTTATAAAAACAAATAAATGGTTGTGAGTGATGGAATTTCATCGCTAGTGATGACCACCGCCACTAAAAATGGTTGTGAGTGATGGAATAATGGTTGATGACATGGCGGAACTTGATTGGATGTTTGTGATACCACCCTACTCCCCTAACACTAGATGTTAGGATAGATCAATAAAAAAAGGGTCTAACACACAATTAGGTTATGTAGTGACTAATAACCTAACGGCTAACGCTTACTGTTTGATTGCCAAGGACCGAATCACTTTCAAACTTGATTGTATATTCATACTTTCAAACACTGCTAAACTTTCTAATTGGTTACACGAGTAATATTCTCCAAATTACTCGCCTGTTATAATAACTAACATAATAAACGTATAATTACTTACATTATTATAGGAAAACAATAATGAGAAGGTCACTAAAATATGGTCACTGATTTTTTACTTGTATCTTTGACTTCTTGATAGGAATTGTATTAGAGGTAGAAGTGTAAAAAAACCCGGTTTGGGGCTGCCAAACCGGTTCACAACTCAACCCTATACACCAAAAACCGATTTGTGCCCCGACCCAACATGGCGATTTAGGGATGGTGTGTGATTTCAAAGCTTAAATCGATTCATAAAACCGAATTGTTTTGGGCTAAACCGGTCTAGAATAGATTTGGGGCCGAATCGGTTTAGAAACCGACCCAAACCGATTCAGATAGGTTCAAGCTTTCAAACCTAAAGTTGATACATAAATAGAATTTGGGCCAAACTGGTTTGAGCCCCTGATGAAACAACCCGAGCTGGATTATGAACCGAACCAATTTGGGACTAAACCCGGTTTTTGTACACTTCTAGTTATAGGTAGTAAACTTGTTAATTGGTTTCAACAAGTTTAGCAAACTTTGTACTCGGTATCAACTTTGAACGTCGGTAGCAAACTTTGTATTTCAGTATCAAACACATCTTCAACCAACACTTAGATGTTTTGGTGAGCATCAACATGATAAATTTCAATACTAAGTTATTATGACCGACACAAGAGTCCTAATTGCTGACTTGTTTGGTGTGATCGTCTATTATTTAAATAATCAAGGGTGCACAAGAGTCCTTTTTTTTCACGGCAAATTTCTTTTCATCCTTGTCGTCTGTGGGACTTGAACCCAAGACCTCCTTCTCTCAAATCCAGGTGTTTAAATGTTTTGTCTTTGCCATTTTTTTTTTTTTTTTTTTTTGAAAATAAACTATCATTAGAAACTGCCTCCGACCCAAACAGGCAAAAGGCCAATACAAAACAAGAGCCCCGACCCAAACGGGCAAAGGCCAAAATTACACCCTATACATAGGGTATTTACATCAATCCTTCCAACTAATAAATTTACATGCTGATCTATTTTTAAGCCACCCATACCCTCTCGATTTAATATCTATCAAGATCTCTTGAGAACTTCTCATGTGTTGATTAAATACCAAATCATTCCTAGCATTCCATAAACCCCAACACGCGATAATTACCAATCCCCCTAAAATCTTCTTCATTTTTTTCCTTTCTTGATTGGAGTTATGAATATCCATCAAGTCTTTGAATTCGAACGCGAAAATCGGAAGGATGTTACACCAATCACTGAAAGCCGCCCACACACGAATTGCCAACGAGCATGCTGTAAATAGATGATCTAGAGATTCCTCATACTCATCGCAGAAAGGACACATAACCGATGTTATATCAACATTCCTTCTTCTCAGATTGACTCTAGTAGCAAGACGATCCAGGTTACCTCTCCACATCATGATATTGCATTTGATAGGGACCCATTTGCTCCATTCATAAGTAGGAAGGTGACTAGATCCCCTATCTGAAATTAACGTCTTTTTAACTGATTTCATCGAAAATCCATCCTTTCTGTCAATGCTCCATATCCATGTGTCCTCTTCGTTAGACAATCTCACCATGTTAATAACTTCATGACATTCCTGCCATTCTTTGCGTTCATTATCAGACTCGGGCAATATAGCCCAACTCCAACAAAGTCCGCCGTTTCCTTGACCCCTCCCTATTTTCTCTGAAATTCTGCAAGATTTATTAGGATCCAAAGCAAAAATATGTGGCCATCTTTCCAAGAATGGAAGATCACCCACCCATGTATCAATCCAAAACCGAATATCCTCCCCGTTTCTCACTTTTCCCATAATTACCTGATTAATATTTTTCCCATTTAATTTAAGATTGGAAATCAATTTAGCAATATTATTACAGCACCCCGTAGACTTTCCGTTTAAAGGCAGGAAGCTCCTTTGATTGTTTTTCTTATGACAAGCATCCACCACTTTATTCCCAACTATCATTTGTATCAAACCCTTACAATTACACACATGCATAATAGATGTGATGGTCTGAAAACATTTATTGCATAAATTAAATTTTGTATCAGGTTGTGGTAATTTGTGCTATATGTACCAACTTTTTTCTATTGTGGTTTATATACATGTGTAAAACACATGTTATCCTGTGGTGACCTCTTGGGTGTGGGTGGCTTGAGTTAGAGGTATTGCTCGATACGTGGTGAGTGTGGACTCCATCAGACCACCTAAAAATAAGTGGGGTGTCAGGGGTAAACTTACCATAGAAGGAGGGGTAGCCCCCGTTACCCCTCAACTTTTCTCCGGAAGTGTAATTTTTTTCTTTTTTCGATGTTTTTTTTAATTCCGCTACCCTTAAAAGAATATTGTGCTACCCCTTCTCATATGAAATAGTTAAAGTGAGAGAGATCACTAAAAATAGATGGCATCATGGTGGCTTATTTCATTTTCCGATCGACAAGCTTTAATGCAGTTTCTTTTCTTGAAGAAGGTGAATGTAAAGTCAAAAACTTAGGTTAAATACATCAAACGCCGTTACTGTTAATGTACTGTTTCTCAGTTATGTTGTAAATTAATATAGGTATTTAATTTATTTATTTATTTATTATTTTTGTCTTACCGTATTTTCTAACATAGTATAGGAACTTTTTGACAACACCACCTTTGTTGATGAACAAGCACATCATTCAAAAATAAAGATTATTTTATGTATTTCACAATTTTATTTATCATTTCTTTAAATATAAAATGTCGAAATAGTCACTGAGTTTAGGTTACTTTTTTCACTTCAGTTTAAAAATGAAATCTTTTGTATTTGGATCTCTAAAAATTCATTTTTATTGTCATTTTCATCCTATTGGCAAACCGAGTTAGAATTTTCTAGCTAACCTCTCCCCTTTTTGTCGTTTTCCTAATTAAAATGTAGGGTATAATCATCATTTTATGCCATAAAATATTTAATTAAATGAGGAAACGATAAAAAGGGGTAAAAGCTAACATAAAATTCTAACCCAATTTACCAATTGGATGAAAATGATAATAAAAATGAAATCTTAGGGACTCATATACAAAAAAGTTTCATTTTTTAACTGAAGACTGTCCTAAAGTCATGGTCCATTTTACTCTATAAACTCTTTCTTTTACGTGTATATTTTAGAATGAACTTTGATCTTTTTTAATGGTTAACAAACAAATAACCAGTTAAGAAGAGTGTATCTTGATATATATGTTTTTCACCCACGAGATCATGACTTTAAATAGACAAACTATTCTAATGATCGGAGATGTTTTAATGTAAAATGGTTTGATAAAGTATGATAAAAAAAATTGATCTATTTTAGTGACCGGGGACGTTTTATTAGTGGCCTATGGTTAAAAAAAATTGGTCCAATTTTAAATGGACAAACCATTCTAATGGTCGGAAACATTTTATTATCGTGTTTCTATTTTTGTTCTGTTACATTGTATGAAGCATGGTAAAAAAATGAACATTACCCCTAAAATTTTAATCTAGATCCGCCACTGTGGGGTGTGGAAGCGACGTGGCCAGGCGGCGTTGGGGTGCCATGTTGGTTTTTTTATATTTTTTATATATTTTTTATTTATATAATAAAACACAGACTTATATTAATTTAAAAAAAATTACATAATATCCTAACAAATTTAAAAAACCTACTTATTAAATCCTAAAAATAAAAAAAAAAGTAGTTACTAAATCCTAAAAAAAAATCCGGAGTTCGGTAAATATTAAAGTGGGGAACCCACTTAAATTCCGAATTCCCAGCATACCTCCACTCGATCGCCGTGGCTCAAGTCGCCCGCAGGGACACGGTCGAAACAAACTTTAAACTGATCCAGTTTCGGTTTGAGTTCACGCCACTTGTGTTGGTAGGCGTTGAAATTGTGACGAGCGTTCCCAACGTGTTGTTGGTATTGCTGGAACGCTTGTCCCCAATACATGGTTTGACCGTGTTGTAGCGTATGTTGTGCATCGACGATCGATGTCACAAGTGCGATCTCCTCCTCTTCCGTCCAATGCACCATGTCCGGTTTTTTGATGTTGGTTTGGTTGAAAAAGATTTGTTATTTGGTGTGGGATTGGTTGAAGAAGATTTGTAAATATTTGTGGAAAAAATGAAGTTTGGGATGGGTATTCATACGTAAAAAATTGTAAAATTTAAAAAAAAATTGATTTTTTACTTCAAAACTGCCATCTCCAACGGCTATGACAAACGACTACCCCAAACGGTCATATGCCACCAACCAATCCAAACCAGCCACCTTAGACCGCCCCCGCCCAACGCCAGGCTTTAAAGCCACACTAGCGGGGCAACGCCGTAGCTAACGCTGGCACAGTGTAAGTTAGCCAGCGTTGCCTGACATCCCCCGCCCTAACCAACGCCCCACACCCTAGTCTAACAATACACAATTCTTTAAAAGTTAGAAGTTTATGTAATCAATAGCCTATTCCAACCTTTATGTTTTTTTCCTATCGACTCTAATGAACTTTTAGTTATTTTGTAGACCTGGCAAACGGGTCGGTGGTTCGTGAAACGCCCTAACACGTTTTAACCAAATTTAACGCAGCGGAAAAATGTAGATTTAAAGTTTCTTTCATTATATTCATTCTTTCACCTTAAATACTTTAATCCCTTCTATAATTTATTTAAGACCTGACATACTTATACTAAATTACGTAACCATGCACCCACACGTACAATCCATGTCTTAACTCGATCTTTGACCGCATACACTCAATGATGAGAAATCCATAAACCTGTATAACCTGCAGTCACCACATACAAACACATTGTTAGCAACCGGTGACATCATACATAAATTTTAAAACATGTATATTCGAGCGTCAACATCTCTTGATCTCACTTATATAAATCCATTAACCCGTCCATTCGAGCACATTCATCGGACTTCAATACCGAATCTTTACTTCCATTATTAGTATTCCCGCACTTCCATTACACTCTTAATAGAAAATCGATTAGCATCGTTAGACTTCATTCATATATATAGGTTCACGTATACACATAAACAAACCTCATTCGTCCATGCATTTAGCTAAATACCAATTCATTCATACATACTATTCTATCCGTACGCACATACTTACAATCTACATCTTACGCGTTCATAGTCATACTCCCTACTAGTTTCAACTACTTACATACAATCAAACCCATATCCACATTTGTAACTACTTATCTTCTTTTAATACATGATACCAAATTGTAAGTTCCCTCTTACCCGCACTTGTTAGAAACTCTTCCCTTAACCACTTTTCGACTCATTTCGCCAAACTTACCTTAATACTTCCATTGATTCATACCTTCTTACATGACTCACGATAATCGTCATACTACAATACATTTTAGAAACTAAAGGGTAAGTCCGGAATACACTTACCTTGCGCGTCCGTATTTGCGTTCGCTTACTTGAGTCTTCTTAGCCCGTTAGCCTTCCACGCTCTTAACCATCTTGACATGATTCCTATACATTCATGTCATTACATTTACATTCTTATTAGCATATATGCTTATACATATGAACAACCATATCAAATTCACATCTCATATATGACCTTCGTTAATCCATTCAAACAAGCATAAAGCATACTCAACATCATCCCTACATAATCTTCACATGAACTATATCTGTTTACTCATTACTTGCATGCAATTTCACTTATTATTGTCTTTTAGACATTTCATCAAACACTTGGTGTGCGTACTACTTTCTAAGCATGATGTACAAGTATTTCATGCTTTTCTTCCTAATTATCACTTTCATTCATCAATACAAGTAATCATCATACAAATTATATACCATACTCAATCCATATACATGTACACATCACATACTACACATATTCACAATCAATTTCATACCCTTTCATGGATTAAACATAAACCCACTTAGCTAGGTGTAGTAATTCATCAAAACACTCAATTTATAGCAATTTACTCAAAATCTTCACTTAGGGTTCGTTCCTAAGCAAGCATACATTGCCAATTTGGCCATAACCTCTACGATTCATATATAAATCACTACTTGTGATGTTCATCAAGATTTCTCAACTTCATTAAACATCAAAATTCAACATACCTTATGATCCCCTAGCTTGGGTGATCGTTAATTCACGTTCCTTCTTGAATTTGAGCCTCGATTCATCCTTCAATTGGATGATATATGATGAACTAGGGTTTGGCTCTCTAGAGCCTTCCCCTGATCACGTAAAGAACACACACGAAGTGTGTGTGTGTGTTATTGTCATTTAATAAAACAACTTTCAAGTTATCCCACTTTGGTCCCTCATGTTTCGTTTTAATTAAATAAGGCTACAACTCTTCGTTTACTACTAACGATACCAATAATCAACTAGGTTAATTATTCCTAGTTAATCTTCATTTACAGGTTAACTTTTATCATTAACGGTACCTTACCCGTTTCTTAATAGTAACCGGGTTTAAATTACCAAACCCGTTTTTGGGGTGTTACAGGTCGGGTCAGGTCAGGTCATGGGTCAAAACGGGTTCGGGTCGAAACGGGTTCGGGTCAAAACGGGTCAATTAAAAAAAGGGTTGTTTTGGTTCCGGTCAAAACGGGTTCGGATCGGAACAGGTCCGAGTTGAAACGGGTTCGGGTCGGAACGGGTTCGGGTTCGGGTCGGAACGGATTTCGGGTTGGGTCGGTTACAAAATGTTTTTTTTTTACAACACAACAATTATGTTTTGCATTTATTCAAGTGCAAAATACCAAATGTTACAGTGCCAAGTTTTGCATTTATTACATATGTTTCTTTATAGATACAGACATATCTGTAAGTGTGTTTGTTTCTGTATTATGAAGTGAGAGAAGATGAAAACGAAAGCGTACAGTTGCATCCTGTGTGTATGTATGTATATGCAAAACATAATTGTTCGGGTCGAAACGGTTCGATTCGAAATGGTACTGGTCGAAACGGTATGGATCGAAACGGTTCGCGTCGAAATGGTACACGTCGAAACGGTTCGATTCGAAAGGGTACGGGTCGAAACGATACTGGTCGAAACGGTACGGGTCGAAATGGTTCGCGTCGAAACGGTTCGCGTCGAAATGGTTTGCGTCGAAACGGTACATGTCGAAACGGTTCGATTCGAAACGGTTCGATTCGAAACGTTACTGGTCGAAACGGTACGGGTCGAAACTGTACTGATCGAAACGGTACGGGTCGAAACGGGATTCGAAACGGTACTGGTCGAAACGGTTCGCGTCGAAACGGTTCGATTCGAAACGGTTTGCGTTGAAACGGTACGGGTCGAAATGGTTCGCCTCGAAACGGTACGCGTCGAAACGGTTCGTGTTGAAACGGTACGAAACTCGTCCCGACCCGAAACCTGCCCCGTTTCTTTAAGACACTAACCCACATCGACCCATTTCTTTAATGTTGTCGACCCGTTTGACCCGAAAATAACAAGATAGAATTTCAAGTGACCCATTGTGACTCATTTAGTTAAAATATCTTGTCCAAACCAATCCATATGATTTTTAAAGTAACCCAAATTGACCCCTCTATTATTTTGTAATCATTCTTGGCCTACTCCAACTATCAGGAGATCGGGGCCCTTTGCGCCCTTACTATTTCATCCTTATAACCTAATATTACATCATAATCATTTTCTATTATGATTAACATGAAAATTAACTATGCTGACACAACTAAGCTGAGTATAGAAAACGATCAAACTGTAAAATATAAATTACATAATCTAAGTAAAATTAATTTAGGCTGTGTTCCATAAGTGATTTAATGGATTTCCATGTATCAGTTTATTATTTGATTCATTTTTTTTTTTGAATGAGTAAAATCTCACCGCACATGCCCTTTACATTGATTTGAACCGACAACCATTTAATAGGCTATCCCTTGAGGGATTCATTTAATAGGCTATAATTGGCAGCGATTATTACTCGGGAGAAGAAAAGGGAAACATAAGAAAAGTAAGAATTAAATGGTTTGGGCCGTCGATGAAAGTGGGCTGAATTGGTATAATTGATTAATGAGTTGGGCTTGGGCTTGGGCTGCCAAGAAGGAACCAAAAGAAGAAATTGAAAATTGGAAGTTTGCCGCGCTGAAGCCAAGAAGAAGCCAACATAGAGCCGACCACTGCCGGCTTGGCTTGAACATGTATTGAGACCAATTCAAGGGCTGGTGAGTTTTATTGATTAATATTAAAAGAATAAATAATTATATAGTGATAATATTAATTCTTTCATTAATATGATTAGTTAATTTCTTTCTTGTGATCGCACTCTAATGTATATGTATTCAATTCAACTTGTGAGCTTTTGCTAGACATGAGTGTGTTTTTATTATTTTTACTAGTTGAATGATTAGAGTATATTCATGTGTTTAATATAATTGTTGGTATAGTTAGTTACTATTTTGAACACTTCATAACATTTTTTATACCATTTGTTCTTTTATCATTAAAGAACAAGGTGTTCTAATTGAACACTTCATAGCATTGTTTCTACTATTTGGTTTTTATCATCATAGAACAAGGTTTTTAATTGCCCACGTTAGATAGTATGTTGATAATGGATAAGTACCCCATCATACAACATAAAATTTTCGGTCTAGAATCGTTAAAAGATTTGTTGTTTGATTGAAGCGTCTATTGGTTGTTCATCATTCAAATACGTTATACGATTATTATCGAATCACCAAGATGTCATTACGTTATAAAGAAACTCCACCGTGTTGTGCTACAGCCTATGAGATTAATTGACTTTAATGTATCTGGTTAATGCGAAAGGTGTACGAATTATGTTTACGTAATTTGTTAGACATTCAACTGAATTACAAGCTTATGTGATTGATACAACCCTGAAACTAGAAGTGATTACGCGCCTTTATCTCATGTTTTTTTGATGGTTGTGTTTCTATTTCTAGTTTCTTACTTTAGTTGCGATTTAATCTAACATTAGTTTAGTTAATCATCAATCAAAGCTTTTGATTGCCATTATGAGCACAAGGTTCGGGCTTAACAGAGTCTGCACTCAGGAAGTGACTGAAATGAAGGTGCATTGGCAGTACCTGATCGTGGTCAATCGAGCCATAACGTGCCATGGAAGCCCAATGGCTACGAAACAAGCCGAGACTACATGCATCCCTAATTAGGTGCGACACTGAAATTGCTATCCCCATTGCAGTGTTCTGTTAATCCTACAGCAAAATATTTTTCATGTTTCAAAGTAACACACTTTTTGAAGAACACATACATATCATTACAAGCATAAACAAAAGCTAATGTTTAAAACTCAAATAGAATCACTTTGGCAATATGATAGCATCTCCTTGTCATTCTCAAATATCTTCATATGTTCTTCTTCCAACATCACCAACGCTTCAATACCATCACCATCCGCTTTATCCATCAACACAAAACCCTTTTTACCTGTTGATTTAGTCGCAAGAGTTGTACCCATCGGCTTCCCCCATCCAAAGTCCAGTTTGCTATAAGGGAACCCGCATAAGCTCGAACAATAATACGACCCCTCGCCAATGTTCTCTAAATCTTGATTTCTCACTTTCGACCATTTAGTGTTCTCAGCTAGCTGTTGAACACTCTGGATCCCTTCAAACTCTAACTTCTGTTTCTTTATCTCCTCAACAACCGTACTTATCGAAGTTTCACTTGTATGCCTGGTGGGCACCATCATAAGTGAGACAAAATTCCCTATGGTAGTTTGTGGCAGCTTTTCGACGAATTTATCACGCATATTAACCATAAAAAACAAATAAGACGGCTTAAACGTGCCCGATTTTGTGGCTGCTGCCTTCACTGCGGTAGTGTAAAGCATAGATGTCAATACTTCAACCCGTGTAGGATTGTTTATAGACCCACCCGCCTCAAACACGACCTTGTTTTTTAGCTCACTTAACTTAGAGTTACGAAAAACAAATCTCCTCACCCCGAAAATACGTATTTGATTGATATCACGATCACCATTAGGAGCAGGAGCACGAATAGATTCGCTACGCGGGTAGTGAATGAAATGAGGGTTCATAGGCAGTACTTGATCATGATCAATCGAGCCATAACGGGCCACGGAAGCCCAATGGCTAAGAAACGAGCCAAGACTACAAGCATCCCCGACTAGATGCGACATTGACAATGCTACCCCGAGTCCACCACAAGAAAAATGATTAAGTTGAACCCGAACCACATTCGTGATGCTAGGAGGCATGTGGTGAACAACACCATCAGCAAACAGTTGGCCCAATGTTTCATCTTGTCCTGTCATATGTTGGAAAGTATCCAGCTGGCTGTCATTCCTGGCCTCAACAAACACGACTCCCTCATCGTTACAATCGATGTAGGATGGTGTTGTGGGTGTGAATAACCGGCCGGCGAAAGGATAGTGTTGTGTTAGGGTTTGGGATAGTGATGTTTTCAGTATGGTGGATTTTTGGTGAGTGGTTAATGTGCAATTGGGATTGTTGGGGTAGAAGAGGAGGAGTGGTATGTAGGCTTTTGGGTTGAGTAGATCGAGTTCGGAGAGATTGCAAGTGTGGAGATGAGAAGGGGTTGGAGATGAGGGTTTGATTGTTTCACGAGAGATGATTGTGTGAAGTTGCCTTGTTGCTGATCTTAGGAGGTTCACGATCATCATCGGGATGATTAGTTTCCGGCAGTGGCAAGTCAGGTTCAGAGTGTTTATAGTTCGGGTGCTTGCTTCACATATATGGATCAGATCTTTGGAGTATCCAATTTAGGGCATGTTTGGCTAAGCTTTTTTAAACGATGACTTATTAGCTTTTTGAAAAGTCATAATCTCTAAAATGATGTTTGGCAATGAGAGTGTATGTGAGGGAAAAAAGCCAATAAGTCAATAAGTCACTCACTCCATACTGACTTTTTCAAAAAGCCAATAAGTTAATAAGTTGTTTCAAAAAGCTTAGCCAAACATGCCTTTAGTATATCATCATTTGATCTGTTATTTTATCGAGTTAAATGTCAAAATCGTCTATGAGATTTGGACATTTTTGTCACTTCCGTTCAAAATTGAAACCTTTTGTAACTTAACCCGAATGTTTTATTTTTGTTGTCATTTCCATCAAAATCACTAATTTAATTAAATGTATCGTTAATTATATTTATTGTTATATATATATATATATATATATATATATATATATATATATATATATATATATATAGGGTCACGATTTAGAGAAAACGGTGAAAAGTGTGAGAACCAAGAGAACGGTTATGGATCGTCAGATCAAAACAATCCACGGACTAGATTGCGCGGTGACGTTTTTGTAAATAACACCAATTCTATTATGTGGGACGCGCTTCATTAAGGGTAAAAGGGTCTTTTACCGCTGAAATTCAAAACGCCAACAAAATTGATAACACACCATTCATAAAAATAAAATGCCATTAAATACATAACGCCAAAAATTAGTGATAAAACGCGTTGGAGATTACAGGAACAGAAAACAACACAGTAACTGAAAATTCAGTTATTAACATTTATTAGAAGAAATTCCCTCCTAAATTACAAAAAACATCATTATATAAACGAAGTAAAATATCGCTTCCATAATCACTTCAATCTATCATTTCTGCAAAAACATATTTAACCAAAAATGCCAATTTAATCAAAACGCCAAAAATGGCAACCATCGTTTGGTGAAGATGCACTCTGGCAATCCGGCGATTCGTCCTGCGTACTGACAACAGAAGGAGGGTGTATGTTAGGACGATCAAGGCAATTTTGAAGATGGAAGAAGAGGTACAGAGGGGTATCCAATCTCTTGGCATCGCTCTGGATAACGAATGCCGTGAAACACATATGCTTATGAAAGCATTAACAAGGAAATTTGGACAAATCAAAGCAGATGGAAAATCAGACCATGTCATGACATCATGGCGTTTTAATGATGAAACAGACATGGTGACCGTTATATACGACAGCGGAGAGCATGAAAACTACTGGCTTGAAAACATCATGACAAAGAAGGGGCTTGGGTTCATGGAAGAATTGTATAACGCCACTTGTTTGAACACAGAAATGGACTAAAAAATGGCGTTAATGCAAAATATGTTCAAATGGAGGCTTCAGAATCTTCAGGAACAAGAAGCCGATGAAAGTGAAGGTGATAACATGGATGAAGGTCTACATGAAGACTCCGAGAAAGAAGATGACGCAAGTGATGGATACTTCTCGGATAAAGTACCTTCTGACGAATAGTTTTAATTTTAATTTTTATTTTTTTTCTTCTGTTTAATCATCTTTTTTTTAAAATGATAATTAAATGATATATTTCTCTATTTATTTGCAAAACGCCAAAAAAATACTATAAAAAGTTATTGCTTATAAAACGCCAGAAATAAAAAAAATATTTTTCCTGCTTAATATTTTCTTCGTTATTGTATTTTGTCATCTTAGTCTGCATAACATCATTTAAAAAAAACGCCAAACTTGGAAGATTGGACGTCTATCACCCTAGAAACTGATAAAAGCTGAACAAAACAGTAAATACAAACAGTAACTGAAAAGACAGTTACTTTATTACAATCGTTTATTATAATAAAAAATCCCGCCTAAACTACGTGCCAAAAATCTCCTATAAGAGAGGGGTCTACACACAATGAATTGCTCACACCCAGAAAAACAAACGCCATGTTCTCTAGAAACCACTCACTTTAAAACGCCAAAAAAAGGTTAGTTAAAATAACCACAGATGGCAAATCTTTCACTGAATGGATTCTTCTCTGAGGGGGTTATCTCTATAATCTTTTGCTGAATGAGATGGACAAATATTCAAGAAAAAGAGACTGATGACAGTGATATGTCATCATGTGAGCTTTGTTCTTGATGATTATATGCAAGGCATGAAGGGATCATGTCACGGCCCCCGGCCCGGTTTTACCCGTTTCAGGAGCCGCGGGACAGAAATCCGTGGTAATTATTATGTTGGCCGCGGAATTTTAACAGGATCTTTTAAAACTTGAAAATACCCAATTTATTTTATTTCACAAATTGGGAATTACACCCATCATTTACAATAAAGGTAATTTCACTGGGAAATCCCTGATTTTACAAAAAACATGATTCTTTATTTTATTGAGCCACTTCTTCAAGCTGGCAGTGCTACAAGGCACTTTTTCCTGGATCACAGCAGATCACCTGAAACATGTTTTAAAAAGGTTTTATCAGCAGGGAAATATTGGCGAGTCACTCAAGTTGCACAAAATGACACATTGTTATAATATACAGTATTAAGGGTGATTACATTGTTTATATCAACCAATTACCCCAAATCGGTATTTGTCACTCGACCGAATCTGTGACTATGGTCAGATCACCCATTGGCTAACCCGTTGTCCAATGGTGACGGGAAACAAGTAATGTATACAAAACCCCACATACCGGCAATAATTGAAGATTACAAAGACTTAATCCCTGTAATTATAACCTTGAAAACATTTTAAGATTTTGTAAAGCACTTTGATAAAAAGAGAATGACTCACATTGTAGATTTAGATGGGCAGCGTTTAGCCTACTGATTTTAGCCTGGTTAACCTAATTCAAATAACAATGCACACGAAAACTAGGTTAGTCACTTTAATCCAACTTTTACGACAACTCACGAGATTCAAAACCTTCACAATGAATGACAAAGTGCGATACTTAAACATCCATTGAATTTACGACGAATGACAAAGCATAACCCGAGTTTGGGCAGCACTTAAACATCCATCGGATTGGTTTTTATCGATCGGACATTAAATCGTAGCAGTGATCGAGTTATTACCCTGTTATTGCGGCAGAGGTTCGGGATTATAACTACTTTTGAACGAAACAGTGTATAAGTGAGTGTTCGTAACGAAATTTAACGTCGAAACAAGCAAACAGTTCAAGTCCCATGCCCCTGGATTTATAGCCTAAATTTGGACCTCCCGCGTGTCGTGACAGGATCACCCATCCCTGTCGCGTGTCGCGGGGAAACCCAAAGCAGGCTAGGCCTGCTTTGTCACCTACTTAGCCCTGCTGAGTCGACGAAATTCGAAATTACGTGTTTTAGAATCGTTTTGAGCGGATAAACATAATTAGGGAATACCCCCCCCCCCCCTTGAGTTTTAGGGGGCCCTGATCCTAGTTCCAACTATTCTGAAATTTTTAGGGGTCATGCAATATTTCTTGGGGGTCTCAATTAGGGTTTCTTATTGGACAAAATAAGATAAGAATTAGAACTTTTGGTGAGAGTTGTTACATCCTCCTCACCTTAATTAAAATCTCGTCCTCGAGATTCACTGGAATAAATAAGGATATTTCAGCTTCATTTCCGATTCTAGCTCCCAAGTGTACTCAGGTCCTCTCTTTGAATCCCACTTGACTTTGACCAGCACTAGTCGCTTGTGCTTGAGAAACTTGACCTTTCTGTCTTCTATCTGCAATGGCTTCTCAACAAATTTTAACTTTTCATTTACCTCCACATCTTGAAGAGGTACTACCAGGGATTCGTCGGATAGACATTTCTTGAGGTTGGATACATGAAATACATCATGTACCCCGACTAGCTCTTCTGGTAGTTGTAAACGATAGGCAACTGGTCCTATTTGCTGGATTATTGGGAATGGTCCTACGTACCTTGGACTTAACTTTCCTTTCTTACCGAACCGAACTACTCCTTTCCAAGGAGAAACTTTCAAGAGTACCTTATCTCCGACTTGAAATTCCAGTGGCTTGCGTCGATTGTCTGCATAACTCTTCTAACGATCACGAGCCGTTTTCAGTCTTTCCTTGATTTGAGTGATCTTGTCGGTGGTTTCTTGCACGATTTCGGGACCTGATAATTGGCTTTCTCCTATTTCTGCCCAACAAACTAGAGTTCTGCACTTTTGTCCATACAGTGCTTCGAACGAGGCAGCTTCGATGCTTGCATGATAACTATTATTATAGGAGAATTCAATTAAGAGTAGGTGGTCATCCCAATTTCCACCAAAATCTATTACACATGCCCTAAGCATGTCTTCCAGGGTTTGAATTGTCCTTTCACTTTGTCCGTCTGTCTGGGGATGGTATGCAGTGCTTAAATTTAGTCGGGTTCCCATTGCTTCCTGGAAACTGGTCCAGAAATGGGAAGTGAAACGACTATCCCTATCCGATACAATGGAGAGTGGGACTCCATGTAAGGATACTACCTCGTCTACGTATAACTTGGCTAACCTTTCCATGCTAAAGGTTTCTTTCATGGGTAGAAAATGAGCTGATTTGGTTAATCGATCCACAATTACCCAAATCGCGTCGTTACCTTTTCTGGTTTTGGGCAACTTAGTAACAAAATCCATAGTTATAAGTTCCCATTTCCATACAGGCATTTCTAATTGTTGTAGTAGACCTGAGGGTTTCTGGTGTTCTGCCTTAACTTGTGAACAAGTAAGACACTTAGAAACATATTTAGCTATATCCTTTTTCATTCCTATCCACCAGAAGTTATTCCTTAAATCTTGGTACATTTTATTATTACCAGGATGCATGGTATACCTAGATTTATGGGCTTCCTCTAAAATCTTATATCTTAAATCTCCTTGCTTAGGTACCTAAATCCTTCTTTTGTGGAATCTCCAAATTCCATCAGCTCCTTGCTCTAATTCCTTTATTCTTCCTTTCATTCCTTCAGCATCATCCTTGATTGCTGATTCCTGGACATTCTTCAGTTGTTCCATTAAATCTAATTGTAGATTTAATCTAAGAGCATGAACTCGCTTTTGCTTTTCGTGATACTTACGACTTAAGGCATCTGCAACTACATTTGCCTTTCCTTCGTGATATTGAATATCACAATCGTAGTCACTTAGAATTTCCATCCATCTTCTTTGCCTCATATCCAATTCTTTTTGCCCAAATATGTATTTTAAACTCTTATGATCTGTATAAACAGTAAACTTACTTCCATACAGATAGTGCCTCCAAATCTTAAGGGCAAAAATTATTGCTCCTAATTCTAAGTCATGTGTCGTATAGTTTTCCTCGTGCTTCTTTAATTGCCTTGAGGCATACGCAATTACCTTTTTGTGTTGCATTAGCACACATCCTAATCCTAGCTTAGAAGCATTACAGTAAACTTCAAAATCTTATGTCCCTTCTGGTAAGGCTAGAATTGGGGTGTTTGTTAACCTTTGCTTTAAAATTCTAAAAGCCTCTTCTTGCTTAGGTCCCCATTCAAACTTAACTATTTTACATGTTAGCTTAGTTAATGGCATAGCTATCTTAGAGAAATCTTTAATAAAGCGCCTATAGTATCCAGCTAATCCTAGAAAACTTCTAACTTCCGTAGCTGATTGCGGGACCTTCCATTTGGTGATTGCTTCTATCTTAGCAGGAACCACGTGAATACCTTCGTGATTCACCATGTGACCTAAAAATTGCACCTCCTGTAGCCAAAATTCACACTTCGAGAATTTGGCGTAAAGCTTTTCCTTTCTTAACAAGATTAAGAGTGCATGCAGGTGCTCACAATGCCCTTCCTGACTTTTGGAATAAATAAGTATATCATCAATGAAGACAATTACAAATTTATCCAAGTACGGTTTACAGATTCTATTCATCATGTCTATAAATGCTGCAGGAGCATTTGTTAACCCAAAGGGCATGACTGTAAACTCGTAGTGACCATACCTAGTTCTGAAAGCGGTTATAGGTATGTCTTCTTCTTGTACCTTCAATTGATGATATCCGGAGCGTAAATCTATCTTAGAAAAATATCTAGCCCCCTGAAGTTGATCAAAGAGATCATCAATCCTAGGTAATGGGTATTGATTCTTAATTGTAACTTTATTCAATTCCCTATAATCGATACACATTCGCATCGACCCATCTTTCTTCTTTACAAACAACACTGGAGCTCCCCACGGGGATGAACTAGGTTGTATGAATCCTTTATTTAGCAACTCATCTAATTGCTTTTTTAGTTCTAACATTTCAATGGGTGCTAATCGATAGGGTGCTTTAGCTACTGGTGTAGTTCCAGGAATTAGATGAATTCTAAATTCTACTTCCCGATCTGGTGGTAATCCAGGTAATTCTTCTGGGAATACATCCGAGTATTCTGATACTACTGGAATTTCCTTAAGTTCTTTACCCTTAGCGCTAATGATTACTGAAATCATATACGCTACTCCTTGCTTTCGTTCATAACTAGCAACTTTCATTACGGAAATGAACTTCATGGGTTTACGCGGCTTATCCCTGGTAATCATAATTACTTCCCCTGTGGGTGCATGAATTTCTATAAAATTTTTATCACAGAGGATTCGAGCATGGTTGGCTACTAACCAATCCATTCCTAATACGACATCGAATTCAGCTAAATTCATAGGTAATAGGTTTGCAGAAAATTTATGACCTGAAAGTTCTATATTTTCTTTTTGCAAAACCGTATCTATGTTAACCGAGTTCCCGTCTGCCGTTTCTACTGTAAAAACTTGCCTAAGTTTCGTTAAGGGTAGCTTAAGATCTTGGCAGAAAGAAGTATTTATAAAACTTTGGTTTGCACCAGAGTCAAATAATACTTTCGCATAAACGTCATGAACTAAGAACGTACCAGCTATTACGTCAGGAATCAGTTCAGCTTCCTGCGTGGTCAGTTGGAAGGCTCTTGCGTTCTTCTTGTTAGTCCCTTCAACAGGTTTTGCCTTGTTATTTGCTGGTTTGACCAATTTAGGGCATTCTGGTCTGAAATGGCCAGCTTCTCCGCAGTTGTAGCAGATCTTTGTCTTCTTTCTGCAATCTTCTTCATGATGTCCTATCGCTTTGCAGAAGTTGCAGGGTTCATTACATTTTCCAAAATGTTTCTTTTTACAGTTCCTGCAGAATGGCGGAGTGGAAGATTGCCCAGTTCCTCTTTTCTTGAAATTGTTATTATTACCCACACGAAATCCTTGGGTAATTTTCTGAGCCAATTCCTTCTTCCTGTTTTCTTCTCGCGTACGCACCAATCCGTCAGTCAAAGTGTTAGCTAATTCCACCGCATCATCAATCGTGCGGGGCCTCGCAGCTTTGACAATATCACGGATCTCACTAATTAAACCCCAAATGTAGCGAGAAATAAGTACCGGTTCTGGCGAAGCCAGAGTAGGCACAATTCGAGCATACTCGAAAAACTTTGAAGTATACCCTCGGCAATCAACATCCACCATTCGGTGGCTCAGGAATTTGTTTGCCATTTGTTCTTTTTCATATTCTGGGCAGAATTTTCTTTCCACCAGACGCTTAAACTTTTCCCAACTCATGGCATAGACCATGTCGCTTCCTTTGGCTTGCAACACCGTATTCCACCATTCTAATGCTTCTTCCTTGAAAAGATGAGAAGCGTACATGACTTTATCCTCTTCGGCACATTTACTTATTTTAATTACTGCTTCGGTTTTCTCCAACCAACGCGGTGCAGCAGTCGCCCCTTCATTGCCTGCAAATTCAACAGGTTTACAGGCAAGAAATTCCTTGTAAGTGCAACCAGGCGTTGCAGCTTTCATTTTCTTAGGAATTGGGGCCTGCATTACATCATCATTATTGTTAATGTTGCCGCCTCCATTTATGCTATTACTAAAGTTGTCTTCATGAGTACGTTTGCTAGGAATAATTTGTTGAGGTTCAACTGGATTTCGGGCAGCAGCAAGAATTGCTGGAATAGCATTGGCTATTCCTTGAGCGACGATATTCTCTATATCTTGTCTATTCAGAAATTGATCTTCATTGTTTTGCTCTGATTGGTTACCCTAGTTAACTTGTTTATTACCAGCGTGTTCCATTTGGTAATTAATATATATAAGTTATTTTCACAAAATAAATAACAATTTCACAATAAAATAATTGCACGTAATCATGTCAACACGTATAGCCAAAATTGTCAATTTTTCGACTTCCATTTATATATATTTTAATATGCGTCCGTACACACCAGTTATGTTACACAAGTTTTATTTTTAGTTATTTTACATGACTATTTTTATTAGTATATTATTATTAAACACATCCTCCCACAACCCCCCCAACTCTAATCAGCTGGCATCTCAGAAACGACGTTCCCTCTCGTCGTATTTCCAGGAGATCTGTTCTCCCACTTCCCGGATTCTATTTCCTGCATCTATCAGCTCCTCGCCATAGTGGCGGAGTTCAGCCAAATTCTCATTGCTCATCGGTGGGTTTGGGGCAGGCTCTGGGTCGAACTGAGGGAAAAAGGTATTAGGGTTATTTAGGAGATTCTGAAATTGCCAGTCGGAGGTCCACCATTCTTCTAGTTCTGCTGGTAGAGGTTGGGAGTGGATAATAGGATCTGGGATATCAGGCTCTAGATCAACTGGAAGTTGTGCTTCCGCTGGGTAATTAAAGAGGTTTTCACCGGCATGTCTGATGAGGTCTCTAAGTGCCAGTTTATGATCCAGCTCCTCCTAGGATGGCATTTCCTGGTCTTGCTTGGAACTTTCTCTGATCTCTATTCCCTTTCCTTTATCTTTGGGATCCTCCGTCTTTATAACTTTCCGTGTCGCTGGTTTCTTCCTGCGTACGTGCCTCCAGCCCACGAATCTTCTTTTCTTTTTCAGTTTTGGTTTTTCCGGAGGTTGGGCTTAAAATTCCATGGGTTCATCAACGTTGGCACAATAACCGGTAAAGTCTCTGGAAACTTCCACATTAACATTATAGAGATTGAGATTCTGAAGAGCTTCAGACAACTCATTCATGCTGCTTAGCAGATATGAAGAAACATACAAAATTCTAAGTTAAATTTTTGTAATTTGAATTTTCACATAATCACAGAATGGTAATCGGAAAAATTAAGTATTTCTAAATACTTAATTGGCTTAAATCAGTGGCTCTGATACCACCTTTTTCTGTCACGGCCCCGGGCTCGGTTTTATCCGTTTCAGGAGCCGCGGGACAGAAATCCGTGATAATTATTATGTTGGCAGCGGAATTTTAACAAGATCTTTTAAAACTTGAAAATACCCAATTTATTTTATTTCACAAATTGGGAATTACACCCATCATTTACAGTAAAGGTGATTTCACTGGGAAATCCCTGATTTTACAAAAACATGATTCTTTATTTTATTGAGCCACTTCTTCAAGCTGGCAGTGCTACAAGGCACTTTTTCCTGGATCACAGCAGATCACCTGAAACATGTTTTAAAAAGGTTTTATCAGCAGGGAAATACTGGCGAGTCACTCAAGTTGCACAAAATGACACATTGTTATAATATACAGTATTAAGGGTGATTACATTGTTTATATCAACCAATTACCCCAAATCGGTATTTGTCACTCGACCGAATCTGTGACTATGGTCAGATCACCCATTGGCTAACCCGTTGTCCAATGGTGACGGGAAACAAGTAATGTATACAAAACCCCACATACCGGCAGTAATTGAAGATTACAAAGACTTAATCCCTGTAATTATAACCTTGAAAAGATTTTAAGATTTTGTAAAGCACTTTGATAAAAAGCGAATGACTCACATTGCAGATTTAGATGGGCAGCGTTTAGCTTACTGATTTTAGCCAGGTTAACCTAATTCAAATAACAATGCACACGAAAACTAGGTTAGTAACTTTAATCCAACTTTTACGACAACTCACGAGATTCAAAACCTTCACAATGAATGACAAAGTGCGATACTTAAACAACCATCGAATTTACGACGAATGACAAAGCATAACCCGAGTTTGGGCAGCACTTAAACATCCATCGGATTGGTTTTTATCGACCGGACATTAAATCATAACAGTGATCGAGTTATTACCCTGTTATTGCGGCAGAGGTTCGGGATTATAACTACTTTTGAATGAAACAGTGTATAAGTGAGTGTTCGTAACGAAATTTAACGTCGAAACAAGCAAACAGTTCAAGTCCCATGCCCCTGGATTTATAGCCCAAATTTGGACCTCCCGCGTGTCGCGACAGGATTACCCATCCCTGTCGCGTGTCGCGGGGAAACCCAAAGTAGGCTAGGCCTGCTTTGTCACCTACTTAGCCTTGTTGAGTGGACGAAATTCGAAATTACGTGTTTTAGAATCGTTTTGAGCGGATAAACATAATTAGGGAATACCCCCCTTGAGTTTTAGGGGGCCCTGATCCTAGTTCCAACTATTCTGAAATTTTTAGGGGTCATGAAATATTTCTTGGGGGTCTCAATTAGGGTTTCTTATTGGACAAAATAAGATAAGAATTCGAACTTTTGGTGAGAGTTGTTACAGATCAACACAAATGTAAAATGCTATTTTGGACTCCATTATTATAAATAGCATTCAAACAAGAGTTGATCTTTATTGACATGCCACCAAATGAGAATATCACACTAAAACACAGGATGCCACTAACAAGCTTCGTCTAAAAAAGATGACGTTTATGTAGGAAAGTTGGCATCTAGCTAAGGTATTCAAAGGTTCAAAACGCCAAAACAAATTCAAGAAGAAGAGGCTGATGATAGTCAAGATTCGGATGAGAAATTAGATTACCATTTTTAATTTTTTTTCTTTTTTTACTTTATATTGTTTTGTTATCAAATTATCTGTTGTTTAGTTATCTAATTCTCTACAAATAAAATACATTATTATATAAAACGCCAAAAACTACAAACACCAAAACGCTAGTAGTATGAAACTGTGAGAGCGGGTGCTACCAAAGCACCTTGTCAATGTATTAAATGCCAAAAAATTGACTAAACGCCATAAAAAACACTTGGTCTTATTGTAATCTTATGAAAATATTAATGACTCGTAGTGAATTATTATACAACGCCACAAAACGCCAAAAAATTGACCAGAAAACGCTATAACGCCAAACAAATTATCTATGTGACACAAAAACAATTAATTCAACGCCAAAAGTTTAATAAATACAATTAACGTCAAAAATAATCTTAGACGCCAAAAATGAAGCAGCATAAATTGGGAAAATAAAAGAAGATTGAAAAGACAAAAAACCCCACAGGGCCTGATCATATCCCGCGCCACGTGTTGGGCCAGGATGCGTTCTCACCGTTCTCACACCTTTGGGCGTTTTCTCCTGATCCCGTTCTCATATATATATATATATATAAGGATCATGTGAGAAGTAGTAGGCTAAATGAGAAACTTGAGAAGCATTCTGGACCACACATTTTCCCTAAGCAAAAAAATGCAAAAAAAAGGTGAAAAAATGCAAAAATGTTTTTTTTTTTTGGAAAAATCGCAGCTTTTTCTTTAAGAATTATTTTTTTTAAAAATTTTTTTTTTTGGATTTATACACGTGTATATTGTTAATCTTTTAACTATACATATATGTATATTGTCCATTATACATATATGTATATACATGTTTAAAATTGAAAAATAAGTGTTATTTAAGGTTTAGCATTAGTATTTAGGGTTTAGCATTAGGGTTTAGGGTTTAGCTTTATGGTTTAGGGTTTAGCTTTAGGGTTTAACATTAGGGTTTAGCATTAGGGTTTAGCAATAGTATTTAGGGTTTAGCATTAGGGTTTACCTTTTGGGTTTAGCATTAGGGTTTAGCTTTTGGGTTTAGCTTTAACTTTTGGGTTTAGCTTTATCTTTAGGGTTTGTATTAGGGTTTAGCATTAAGGGTTTAGCTTTAGTGTTTAGTTTTAGCTTTTGGGTTTAGCATTAGGGTTTAGCTTTAAGGTTTAGAATTAGGGTTTAGCTTTAGGGTTTAGCATTAGGGTTTAGCTTTAGGGTTTAGCTTTAGGGTTTAGAGTTTAGGGTTTAGCATTAAGGTTTAGCTTTAGTGTTTATGGTTTAAGATTAACAATATACACATTTTTTCAATTTTAAACATGTATATACATATTTGTATAATTGACAATATACATATATGTATAGTTAAAAGATTAACAATATACACATGTGTATACATCCAAAACAAAATTTTTTTTTAAAAAAAAAAAAACAATTTTTTTAATCCTTAAAGAAAAAGCTGCGATTTTTCAAAAAAAAAAAAAAAAAAAAAAATTTTTGCATTTTTTTCACATTTTTTTTGCATTTTTTGCTTAAGGAAAATGTGTGGTCCAGATTGCTTCTCAAGTTTCTCAAATAGGGTGGACTTTTCTTAGGATCCCTACCATATATATATATATATAGGGGACCGCTAAAATGAAAACCACCTCGAGTTGTAAGAACCATGAGAACTACACCGTACGGGGCGAGTTGGACCAAATTTTTTTTTCATAAACATAGATGCGTGTATTATAAACACATTTGTAAAAAAAATTCAAAAAAAATGTCGTGTGTGTAGTTTTGAGCACCACAAGTTTGTGTTTACGGGAACCGTAAATTTTGTTTAAAATTTACGTTACCCGTAAACAGAAACTTGTGGTGCTCAAAACTACAAACACGACATTTTTTTTGATTTTTTTTTTTTACAAATGTGTTTATAATACAAGCATCTACGTTTATGAAAAAAAATTTTGGTCCAAGTCGCCACGGATCAAAAAGTTCTCATGGTTCTTACAACTCGAGGTGGTTTTCATTTTAGCGGACCCCTATATATATATATAGGGGAAGGTTCATTTGAGAAGAAAGTTAATGTGAGAAGAAAAAGAAGAAAGGGTATAATGGTAAAACATTAAATAGTTTATAACTCCTCCCATTAATTATGTTATCTCTCATTAATAAAGCCAAAACATTTTATTCTACACATTTCAAAATTTATCCTACATATATCTTACACTTAGCGAAATTTACCCTACACTTATCTAAATTTATCATACACGTTTAAGAATTTATCCTACACATATACTAAAATTTATCCTACACATGCCAAAAATTGTCCTTCATCCTAAATTATTTTATCTTGAAAAAGTATATTTAAAAGGGAGTTACAATTTTAATTAGTTAGCTAATTAATTACAATTATAAATTTACATATATGCCCTTATTAATAACATTAAATACACATATTAAATGAAGTAAAATGGAGCATTTCTATTGGTTTAAAACTTATTCTTTTTATTCTTACAAAATTTTTCTTCTGATTTGAACCCTCCACTATATATATATATATATGTATATATATGTATATATATATGTATATATATATGTATATATATATGTATATATATATGTATATATATATGTATATATATATATATATATATACAGGGTCAGGATTTAGAGAGAACGGTGAAAAGTGTGAGAACGGTGAGAACGATTTTGGTGGTGACATGTGGCATTGATGCTAAATTACACTAAGGGGTAATATTGTCAAAAAAACCCACTCACATGAACTGGCTGTTCAAATAAAACGCCATAAAAACACCCAATTCAGAAAAACGCCATGAAAAATACCCAGTTAAAAACGCCATAAAACACCCAGTTCAGAAAAACGCCATGAAAAACTCAGTTGAAAACGCCATAAAACACTCAGTTCAGAAAAACGCCATGAAAATACCTAGTTAAAACGCCATAAAAACACCTAGTTCAGAAAAACGCCATGAAAAAACTCAGTTGAAAACGCCATAAAACACTCAGTTCAGAAAAACGCCATGAAAATACCTAGTTAAAACGCCATAAAAACACCTAGTTCAGAAAAACATTGTTAGAAATATAGGCTTAGAAAACAAATGCAGTATGCAAGCAATGCAGAATAGAGCAGCAGCAGATGCTCTATTGTTTGATGCGCTAATCAGATAATAGATGCTCTAATCAGATGCACTAATAGATGCTCTAGTAATAGATGCTCTAATCAGATGCTCTAATAGATGCTCTAGTACTAGATTCTCTAACAGATGCTCTAATATGTGGCATGCGTTTTTATGTGGGATGCGCTATTATGGAGCAAGTTCAGAAAAACGCCAAGTTCAGAAAAACGCCATGAAAATACCTAGTCTAAAACGCCATAAAACACTCAGTTCAGAAAAACGCCATAAAACCCAGTTAATTTTTTTTTTCGAAAAGTATATCAATAGTATACTCGTTGGAAAGATAGAAAAATGCTGAGTTTTATGGTGTATTTTTTTTTTTTGAAAAATAATCACGCCTAAAAAAGTTATTGTCGTTTAAATATGATGGGGGAAAATGGCATGTGATTAGCATGTGCACATTCGCTTGGATCTTCCTATTTTACCCCTCCTGGTAGTTCCAAGGCCCCTATTATTTACAAAAATGCCACCGCATCAATCTAAGCCACAAACCACTAAGATCTTGTGGCTGAGAATCGTTCTCACCGTTCTCACACTTTGCGGCGTTCTCTCCTGATCCTGTTCCTATATATATATATATATAGGGTAAGGTTCATTTGAGAACCACTTTTGTTGTGAGAACCGCGAGAATACCTAAAAATACCGTTATCACTATTAGTTTTTGTTTGATTTCGTCTTAGCTGTCCAAATCACTAACTTAATTAAAATACCTAAAAATAGAGTTATCATTTCCATCCAAATTACTAACTTTTTTTTGGGGGTTTAGTTTTTAGCATTTAGCTTGGGGGGTTAGGTTTTGGAGGGGGGGGGGGGGTTAGGTTTTTTTAGGTTATTTTGTTGTGTTCACATTGGTTCTCGCGGTTCTCGCAATAAAGGTGGTTCTCAAATGAACCTTACCACACAGATATATATATATATATATATATATATATACATATATACATATATAGAGTAGGGTTCCTGCGGAAAGTGTGTTTTTCCTAGAAAGTCTAGGAAGCAATAAGAACGCGACATGTGGCATTGAAGGATTTTAACTAAAAGGGCAATTGTGTAATTTGAATATTATTTTAATTATGGATTATTTTATTACGATAACTAACTAACCAGAAAATTATGGAAACTAAATATTCCATTTAAATCAAATTGATAATTTCAATTTAAATCATACAAGACGCTGTGTTTCTTGACAATGTGTTTTAACAGCAAGCAGATTTCTTGACGCTGTGTTTTAACAGCAAGCAGATTACTGGAGGATTCTTGACACTGTGTTTTAACAGCAAGCAGATTACTGGAGGATTCTTGACACTGTGTTTTAACTGCAAGCAGATTGCTGGAGGATTCTTGACATTGTGTTTTAACAGCAAGCAGATTTCCTTGACACTGTGTTTTAACAGCAAGCAGATTCCTTGACGCTGTGTTTTAACAGCAAGCAGATTGCTGGAGGATTCTTGACACTGTGTTTTAACAGCAAGCAGATTGCTGGAGGATTCTTGACGCTGTGTTTTAACAGCAAGCAGATTGCTGGAGGATTCTTGACACTGTGTTTTAACGGCAAGCAGATTGCTGGAGGATTCTTGACACTGTGTTTTAACAGCAAGCAGATTGCTGGAGGATTCTTGACACTGTGTTTTAACAGCAAGCATTCGTCTTCAACACAACCCAGTGTCTTCGTCTTCAACACACTGTGTTTTAACAGCAAGCATTCGTCTTCAACACAACCCAGTGTCTTCGTCTTCAACACACTGTCATCAATCAACATTAAGAACCCGATTCAAGGATAGATAAAAAAAATTGAAACAAGTATGAAAAACAACAACCGATAGGGAAACATCACCAGCCGACCAACGATTTCGACTACTGTTTGAACGACAACCGTCAGCAACATCAACAATATATGACCAATCGGAGAAGAATATTTGCAGGAAAAATGGCTGGTTCTTCTTTGGTTGCGGTTAGGGAGAGAGAGAGAGAGAAAGAGGGGAAATCCCATGATTTTAGGGATGGGTTATTGATATGACAGTTTCTTGATTGATTTAAAACACTTCCAATTACCAAAATACCCTCACTATATTAAAAGTCTCTAATTATATAACTCAGATATTACGAAAATGCCATCCATTTGATCTAAGCCATTAAAAACACCAATCGGATGGCCCAGATCGCTTCCTAGACTTTCTAGGAAAAACACACTTTCCGCAGAACTCCTACTCTACATATATATATATATATATATATATATATATAGTTACGGGATCAGGAGAAAACGCCCTAAAGTGTGAGAACGGATCCTGACCAAACACGTGGCACGCGATATAGTGAAGGGCAGATGGGCTTTTTTGTCCTTTTATATTCTTTTTTTCAATGCGTCTATAACAACTCTCCCGAAACCCTTAGAGTATCCCTATACGCCCTAAAATACACTCCGTATACGAAAAACGGCCCCGAAATACCTTTATTTCATTTAAAATCAAATAAAACAAAATTCTAAGGCCGCTCGCGGCCGCGACCATGTTGCTTGTGTGCTTCGCGGGGCGCGACAGCTGGCCACTAGACGCAACCCGGTGCCGCCACATGGCATGTTGCGTGTCGAGGCTAATGGGTCGACTCAGCCAAGCTAGGCCCTAGTCTATTGCTCTCTCGGGCCGCGTAAGGTGAAGGGATGGGGGTTGCGGGCTGCGAGCCACCCTATCTCCAGCCCTATAAATAGCGAATTCGAGTTCAGTTTCAACAGTTCACAAATTTCTATTCTCTCTCGATATAATAACAATAATTCCCGGGCATAATACCCACTAAATTAGCAAAGCTCTGCCTCGTTGTAAGTATTATAACCCCGGTTACGTATTAGTTACTCTGCTCGATTAATCTAGAGCTCCGTAACGCATGTCGAGGCTCTGCTTGACTCAGTCGTTGGAGTTCTGTCTCGGGAGAGGGATATAGCTAATGTAAATTGGGTTTTTATACGAACGCGTGTGCATTGTTTAAATTAATAGATTATAACCAGGAAGTCACCAGGAATAATCTAAAATAGCAATGTGAGTTATTCCTCTTTTTGTAAACTGTTTTTTACAAAACCTCAATGGTTTTAAATTATATTTAACAGTGATTGAGTATTTGTGATTCTATAATTACTGTCGGTATGTTGGAGTTTTGTATACATTACTTGTTACTACACTGTGAGTAGTAGCATGACCACAAGTCAGGATTGACAGTACCGTGGGTGGTAATTAAAGTAGATGTAAACAAATGTAATTGCTGGATTGCCCTCAATACTGTAAAATGATAAAACTTGTTTTGATTAAATTGGGATTCACTCACCAGTATTTCTTGCTGACAAAACTTTTTAAAATGCGTTTCAGGTAACAAAATGTGAAAGCCAAATAGAAGCCAGCTGGAGAGCACTGAAGGCTTGGAAAAGTGGCTATAAAAGTTACCTAAATAATGAAGAATTTTTTATTTCAATAAATTAGGGTTTACCCCTATAAACATGTTTATAATGGAAACTTGGGTTTTTTTCCTATGTATTTATTATTATAAAAATGTGGTGTTTTACTCTGATAAACTATTTCCTAACTACGGTCCTGATGTAATTTTCGCTGCCAAATAAATAAACACCGATACCACCGATACTGTGCTAGCGGCCGCCCGCTCCCGGGGCAGGGGTCGGGGGTTGCGACAGAAGGTGGTATCAGAGCTACAACCACTGATTTCGGCCACAGAAGTGTTCTGCTGACACCATGATCAATCCTGTTAGGAAATAATCTATGTGATTATGTGCATATATGTATATTATTGTTTTGTGTTATTTGACAATTTGTTAGTTACAGTATGAGTGATCAAGGTCCGTCTGACGCCTATCGTCACCTATCTTGTTCTCCTAGAGATGAAGGAACTTCCTCCCAGCCTACTCCTTCGGGGTATTCTACTGACACTGAAGAGGGAATCTTCATATTTAAGGTGCAATCCAAAGAACCATTCCCTACGAAAAAGAGAGGATGGTTCAGTCGGGGAGCACATGAGCGCAGGAAGCGAATGAGAAAACTTCAGCAACAAAGGGCTTTAGCAGCAGCCAATAGGGAGATGAATGCCCAGACCCAAGACATAGTCAATAGGCGATTAGCCAACTTTCACATACTAGCCACCACTGCAGCAGATCCAAACCTAGACCAAATCATTGCACCACAGCCACTGCTACTATTCCCAACCCAACCAATGGAAATAGAACCTAACCAAGGAGACTAGATGCCCATACCAGCATTCGACCCAAATGAAATCCCTAGAATCCCAGCACCCAATCCTTTAGCATATGACCCTTGGAACGATGAACATAGGGATTATCGAGAACTCTATCCACAGGAAGAACCGATACCGAACCCCATAGCACAATACACTAACCTTAACCATCTAGACCCATATTGGGATAACGACCGGTATGTCCAGGAAATACTAGACAACCCGTACCCATATGGACAACCTGTACCTCAGTACCCTGACCTAGTACCAGCCCCATTGCCAACCATGAGCGAGGAGAATGTGCAGGAACTCCGCATATTTGGTGAGGAGTTAGTTGAGGAAGGAGAGAGGATAAAACAGATAGGGGAAAAGCTCGTGTGGATATACGACGAGCGAGAAATGCATTTCTGGAACAACCCCTACTGTTAACGATAATATATATATATATATAAATGCGTATCGGTTGAAAAAAAAGATAGCCTAATATCTAGTGATGCATAACTAGTGATGTGTTTTAAATTCCAGTTGCAGCTTGTAATATATATATATATATATATATATATATATATATATATATATATATATATATATATGAAAAAGAGTATATGTCTCAATGCTCGACGATTTGATCAATGTGTTTGTTGTGTGATTGTTTACATTAAATTTCATTCTGTGATATTAATACCAGATAAATATTTATAATCCAGATGGACAACAAAGTAAATCAGGAAAACCAGAATAATGAGAATAATGGAAACCAAATAGATAACAGTGCCATCCAACACATAGTAGCACAAGGAATTATAGATGCTATGCCTTATATCATCAAAACGGTTAAAGAAGCATAAAATAATAAAAGTAACAGTGGAAGTAAACGAACACCTACTGAACCCAGTCACAGCGTTTATAATGGACTATTGCTTCAATTGCCTATTCCAAAAAGAAGAAGAACCATGTCATATGGTTGTTCTTACAAAGAATTCTGGTCTTGCAAACCAATGAAGGAGCCATTGCAGCTCTACGTTGGATAGAAAAGACAGAGGCTGTCTTAAAAATAAGCAAATGTGCAGAGGAAGATAAAATCATGTTTGCTTGTAATCTATTTAAAAATGCAGCCTTAGAATGGTGGAACACGATTCTCCAGTCTAAGGGAAGTGACAAAATTTATAATATGGAATGGACTGAGTTTAAGAACGTGGTCGAAAGGAAATTCTGTCCTCCCAATGAAAAAGAACAGATTGCTAATAAGTTATTAAACCTTAGAATGACTGGAATAGACTGCAAGGGTTACACTACCATATTCTTCGAATATGTTAGAATTGTGCCATCCCTAGCTTCACCAGAACAAGTATTAATCTCCCGTTACATCTGGGAATTAATTAGTGAAATCAGACACATAGTCAAGGCATCTAGACCACAAACCATAGAAGAAGCTGTAGAACTAGCCAATATCTTGACTGATGAGTTAGTACATACACAAGAAGAGAACCAGAAGAAGAACCTAGCACAAAAGTTTACCCAGGAATTTCGCTACGGTAATTCCAACTGTGGGAAAAACATAGGTTCTACTTCTACACCCTACTGATCGTAATTTCACATACCCGTTTTGCATAGAAATAGCCAATACCTTCATTTTACATACCCGTTTTACGATCCATTTCTTCCTACGTGATCGTAATTTGTTCTTCCATCATATGGAGTTAAAATCCAACATCCGAGCTAACTAAATTCTTAAATTTAAGCTCTCGGCTTTATATTCATTTTCAAGTTAATTGACCCGTTCATGTTTTAAACAACCAACTTGTTTAATTTCTTTCATTTTCATACAAAATTCATAACCATGTATGTTCCTAATACCCGGGGCTTTATTCGTGAAGTTTATGCACCCGTTATTTATTTTGCAGATATACCTATTTTGTCCCGTTAAGGGAATTAGGTATTTTAAACCTACATTTCTTTCATCCTTTGTTTGCACCTTATTTCCTTACTAAGGTATCTACTTATCTTCCACGACAACTATATTTATGGTGGGTTTAATGATACAAATTATTTATTCCGAATTCTACCATTCGGATTGTCAAATTACGGCAAATACCCTTTTTGAGGCATTTGACCCAGAATCACATCTTTAACTAATATTATTTACGTGTACCTGGCTCGGGTCAAGTATTGACCCGTTTCTAATACCTTGCCTCAATAATTTGCTAATTCATAGCAACGCAAATTCCATAAGCCGTTTTACCCTGTGAGCATTAGACTCGACAAGTACTTATTAGTCGTTATTTGTCAAATGGTATTAACATTACCATTTGACCCGTTTGGTCTAAACAACCAAATGTTTTGCACTTATTTGAATGGTATTTAATTACCGTTTCACCCCTTTAACCTATTCTGGTTTACACCTTGAGTTCATATTACTTAAAAGTCGTTTCTTATTTTGTTTGACCCGTTATGACTTACGCATTGTGGTGTCTTTTCAAATCTCTTTATCTATCTGTCAACTCATGTCCGGATTACTGTTATACCACTTTTACCCGTCACGGTTTATACAATAACGTAATGTTTCAAAATTCCTTTTTTGTTCATCAACACATGACTAATTTACCATTTTATCCCTTTTTGCCATAATTTATGGTTTCTCACCATTTTTACTTGTTCCGACCCGTAATATTTCACGTCGGAACATCATATTTCACTTACTAAATTTTCCTTTTCATTTTCCATACACACAAGTAGGTATTCTATAAAAAGAGTGTAAGCTTTACTTACCTCGCATCCAAACTATGCTTTTTCTTCATACTTGATTTGTTTGACCCGCTTCCTTCCTAAGCTTCACATAGCTTGTCAAGCGTCAAACTATAATCATAATTTGTAAGATGGTTAGATTAGTCATTATCAATCACGACTATTCCACCTTACGTATTTTCTATCAAAATTATCATTCAATCTTATTAAAGGTCAGTTTGACTTTCAAAAGTCAACTGCCCCTTTTTAATGTATGAAATGCATAATTGAGTTCAACGAACTCACTTAGGCATTTCTTCGACTATTCGGTAGGCGCTATCTTTAGGTGTCACACCCCGATATTTCCACGTGTTACCGGTGGGCCCGGTGGGGAGTATCGTAACGTAGTTGATATCATCATAGTCAAATAATCACAGTTTAATGCACAACGGAAGTCTTGAAAGTAAAATATTAATACAAACCGAAACACAAAAGTATAATTAAATATTATACAAACGGTTGTATGTGGATCCACAAGCGGATCAAAAACATAAAGAAAAATATTGTTCGACAGACTTTAAGTATTAAGAGCTTGCAAGACTCTTTATCTAATACTCAGGAGTTTCCAGCCCATTTCGCATAGTACCTGCACTTAATCTTTTTTGAAAAATACGTCAGTTACACTGGTAAATACAATTAACTGACTCTTTTGAAAAGTATTTATAAAATTGATTTAGATGCACAAGGTATAAAACCTTTTATAACTTGGGACAATTATATAAAATAATCTTGTATACAGATTTACACGTTTGTCGTACGTTCAGGGCCCGGTTAGAAGAGCCAAGACAAGATTAATAGACACACCACTAGTATAAGCCCACAAGAAGTTTCCTCATGAGTGAGATATCGTTTTACATACACAACTATCAGGTGTATGCCTATACCCTGTGCTTAAGTCGTGGCCATTTCAAATGAATGAGCCGAGGATATCCAGGACACGGTCATATTAACCCCCAAAGGCTTTGTATCAAACAAAACAGATTAAAACGGGTTATCTCAATGATTTAACCACTAATCGATTAAATATTCAATACCTGACCAAGCGGTAATAATTTACCGTATCCCAAGCCCGTATAAGGGAAAATAAGTTAAAAGTATTTACCTGAGCTTAAAATGTAAAATTTGTATTCTCAGCCGTATATTCTATTCAGCAAGTGTAGGTAGCTTTCACTGGCTCCTAATCTGGAACGAATGTTTTAATATCCTATTAGATTTCCTAACGGGTCTTATTTAAGTTGTAACTTAGACCGGTTAGTTTTAAAGAAAAGTTTACGGCACGAAACGCTAGATTAAGCGATGACCGGATTGGAATGTGATTTAGACCCAACAAGTATGAAGACTTGTATAAAATGGGTAAACTAAATACATTCTGGATTTTGAAGTGAAAATGCTAAGGTTTGACCCGTTTCGGCTAATTTATGTAAACTAGTTACGTAAACCGTACCGAACGCGTATATGCATAACGGGTAACCGGATGAGTCATGTACAAGTTCCACAAGTTAATATACTTTAAATATGATATGATATCAGTAGGATATCAACAATTATGCCCCAAATGAATTTAAAACCAAATTAAGTCCCGTAAGGGTAATTTGGTCATTTTAAAGTTTATAAAAGAGATCTAATAGCAAAATGAGGTTCTGGTCTAAAAAATTCAGTAAAAATATTTATTTTATCAAGTTACATCAGTAAGATATCATATATATATGTGAGGTTTATCATTTATGGCTAAACTATGCGCCGTAGGGGCATTTTGGTCATTTCACATATGTTCTTAAGGTCAAATTTGGAAGTCTGAGTTCAAGACTTATACTTACTGTTAAAGTATTAAAATTTATTTTTTTAAAATCAGTAGGTAACAAGTCTTAGGTGCTAAATATGGTTTTAAACCATACTATGCGCCTAATTAGCGTAAAAAGTCGATAATTGACGATATTTGAGATGTTTATGAAATTCTAAGATTTTGATCAGTCTTAACTGTTTAAAATATTTTGTTTATCATATAACATCAGTAGGAAAAGGTTTGGCATGTAAAAGATATGTAAATCTCATTTTATTAATGAAAAAGGCATTATCGTCAATTACCGAATTCATGCTAGGACTCTATGTTTTGGTCAGTATAAAATCTGACAAAAATTTCCAAAAATCCCTAAAAATTATATCATAATAGTAGGTAATAAGTTTGGTGCCAAAAATTGGGTTTAAATATGATTTATGCTAAAAATGCAATTTAATTAACAAAAAGTTTTGTTTTATGATATCTTGCATAACTTTTGTTTGAGACCAGAAACTGATGTCAAATTTTTGTGACATACTTATATATTAGTAATAAAGCTTTTTGTCCTCTCACATTTTTAAAAATCTCGTTTTTACAACATAAGGGCATAATAGTCAACTTTTAAGCATTTAACGGAAACATGCAAATGATCTATGATTTCGAAGGGACCATGTAGTATGACCTCAGAGGGCTATACTAACATATAATATGGTCACAAAGGAACCCTAAGGCATAACTAAACTAAGCTAAATCGGGTCAGAACTGAAAGTCAAAGCAAAAGTCTACTTTTGCGACTTTCGGTTGCGAACCGAGCCTAATCTCGGAATTGTCGGGTTGAACATGCCTAAACATGTTCTTATATTATTTACCAAGTTATTTAACTGATAAAATGTATTTTATAGCTTCTACATTATCAATTATAATTTATTTTGTAAAAACTAACTTGTTTGACTTTCTGTTAAATAGTTTGACCCGACAATTGACCAAGTAAATGTGATAATTAGGAGGTACCCTTTTAAGGGTTTAACACTTACATAATTACCAACACATAGCCACTTTCAATTCGAATAATGGCTGGACCGTTAGTGATTAATCACAAAGTCAAAGCATCATTACGATATCTTTGACTTTCAGTCATTAAGTTAATAAAACTTAACTACAGGAGCTAAGAGCACTTACAAGGGTACTTAGCATGAATATTAGACTTAAGAGAGCTTCCTTTATGCTTAGGATGCTCCAGAGAATGCTCCAAAGCTTTAGAGATTGAGAGTGTATGAAAATATGAAGTGCAAGTGAGAATTGCTGCCCAAATTGCACCTATTTATAGCAAATGTGAGCACCTCCTTATCAATCCAGGTGTTTAGTGTTGTTCCCAGATTACATGTGTCTCTAATGGTTTTGGATACCATCAACAGTCCCCTGGTTTCGATTTATGTGAGTGTAAGGCTGTTTTGAAGAAGAAAGGTGCAGAACCTGCACCTGTGCATGGATTCTGTCAATTTCAGGCCGTCGCGTCGCGCGACGGCAGTGGGGTTTTGGTGTGGCGCAGTGCCACCCCTAGGGGGACCAGCACAATAAGTTTTAAACATGGCAGATTCAACCCCTGGACCTTTTAAAACGTAATAACTTCTATTTCAAGCACTTTTAACCCATAAAGTTTATATTTGGATGATCTTTAGGATATAACCAAACATCGTTAGGTCCGGTTTCGTTAAACGATAACCGAAAACACTAGTTTTGCCTCGTTGATGCTTTTAACCCTTTATTCACGAAAGTTAACGTATTTAACATCAAACGACATCGAAACCTTGTGAATTTCTCATCACTTGATCTTGAGAGTATAATCAATCATTACAAAGCCCTGGGTTCGTTAAAAGGTCACTCAGAGGTAGTAATTTAACATGTTGACACGTTTAACCCTCGCGTCTTGTAAACTTTCACTTTCTTTCACAAACGGCTTCATACGTTTCATAATTTGTTCGTTTAAGAGTATAAACATCGTGTAGGGTTGTTGAGAGGCATAATTTTCTAATGTTGACACTTTTGGTCCTTCCACACACATACTTTCTTTGTTTATCAATTTTAGTCCCTTGAAATCAATTTGTTACATGTTTAAAGTTCATGACACGTGTCTTTACTATATTGGACGTGATTTTGCGAGGTGTTACATTAGGCCACTAATTTAACTACATTCATCAACATAGTTTATATACATCATATAATCATCTAATTCCATAAAACTCATACTTTCATCAAAAACCCATTTCGCATACATGTGCTAATTCAATCTTAACACTTATTCAAGAACTCTCTTCTTGAATATAGCAAGTATGATGATTCTAAACCTCTATTCTATCTTTATCTATCTTTGAATTCTTACACTTTATGCAAGAACTTCAATGTCAAGAATTTCATCACAACCTTCAAAACCTATCTCAACTCATGTATGAACAAGTATTCAAACTTATAAATTGTTTAAGTAACTTGCTTTTACTATCCAATATGATTATTCTAATCACAATTTTAACATTATCTTCATCATATTCTAAAAACCCATTTAGCTAGGTGTGGTAATTCACCCATACACCTAAATCATAGCAATTTACTTTAAATCTTCACTTAGGGTTTGTTCCTAAGCAATCCCACTTCTCTAATTCGGCCGTAGCCTCTACAATTCAGACATAAATCGCATCTTGTAAAGTTAATTAATTTTCACAACTTCATAAATGTCAAAAATTCGACATACCTTACGATCCCCTTGACTTGGTGATCGTGTAAACGCGTTCGTGCTTCAATTTGGTCTTGAATTGATCCTCAATTTGGGGTTTAAGCTTGAACTAGGGTTTCACCCTTGTTCTTCCCCTCCTGGTCGTACGCACACACACACACACACACTTAGTGTGTGTGTTGTGTTTTATCTCTTATTTTTAATAAAACAAGTTTGCCTACTTGGCCATATTAGTCCCTCATGTTTTATTTTGATCAAATAAACCTTGGGCTCAACTTTCCTCTTTTCTTGAACCGAATAATCCCCTTCCATTGAGATACCTTTAGGATAACTTTATCACCAATCAGAAACTCAATCGGTCTTCGTCTGTTATCAGCATATGATTTCTGTCGGTCTTGAGCTGCCTTCAAATGAGCTCGAACCACATCAATTTTCTCGGTAGTGGTTCGAACTATATTTTTGTGGGCAAGTTCGTGAGGACCCACTTCACCCCAACACACCAGGGTTTGACATTTTCTGCCATAAAGCATCTCGTAAGGGGCCATCCCAATGCTTGAATGGTAACTGTTATTATATGAAAATTCGACTAAGGGTAGATAGACATCCCAGCTACCACCAAAATCAGTGATACATGCTCGTAGCATGTCTTCTAACGTTTGAATTGTTCTTTCGCTTTGCCCATATCTCCGAGGATGGTATGCGGTACTAATAAACAACTTATTACCCATTTGATCTTGAAAATCACACCAAAAGTTTGAAGTAAACCGAGTATCCCTATCAGACACGATGGATACCAGCACTCCGTGGTGTGCCAAGATCTCATTCGCATATACCTCCGACATCTTCTCAGATGTATAAGTGTCACGAATCGGAATGAAGTAAGCACTTTTTGTTAGTCGATCTATGTGACAACCCGAACCCTTGACGCTGATCGTCGAGAGACGAGCATTCTATTATTATTTTATTATTATTATTATTATCATCATCATCATCATTATTATTATTATTTATCTAAATAACCGCGACGAGAGGAACGTACCGTTTAAACTGTAAACCAGAACCAAACATATTTAACGTAACACACACACGTATACAAAATAAATAGCATATTTGGTTGCGCGTTTTGGAACGAACCCGTTTTTATATAAAGGCACACAAACGATATTTTGCGGGCTAGTATACTTGGGCCAAGTCCAACCCAAAAACTCATCTCCTAAAAACCCTAGCCTATAAAACCTTATTAACCTCTTCCCCTCTCATTTTCTTCAAACAAAAACCCTAATCATATTTGAAAGAACCAGCCGCACCCCCATACTCCCTCTCTCTCTCGTCTGCAATTCCCGGCGACCGGAGCCACGATTTTCGGCGACCGGTTTTCTGTCCGATCAACACCCCATACTCCCACAACTCATTCCCCCTATGTTCATCTTTTCCTACACCCACACGCACATCCCCTCCCCCCTCAGCCACGCACAACCATCACCTCCTTCCCTATGATTGATCTAACGGCCAACGCCCCCGTTTATTCTTCCGATGATGACGGCGGTGGTAAATCTAAACGGCCCACGGCGATGGACATCGAAGTGAGAGAGAGAAGCGATAGAGGAAGAGAGAGAAACAGAAAATGCTGGCGATGGCATTGTTCTGTCGACGACGTTGAAGTCGGAGAAGACAGCAGCAGCTGCTGAGAGTAATGGCCGTTGCAGTGGCGGTATTGGTGATGGTTCTTCGACGAACCAGTGGCGCCGACGACGGAAACAATGGCGACAACGGGTGGTCCATTCAACCCACGAATCAATCGGTTAGTATATGTTGGCTGTGTTTATATGCATTCTGCGGTTCCTGAACAATATTAGTATTGTGCTTTCATTCATAGTTGAGTTGGTAGTGTTGGTAATTGTTGAGATTTTGAGTATATAATTGTTAAATGTCTGTTGTTTTGAACCAGTTTGAAAGAATGACCATTGTTAACTGATTATTGCTAACTGATGTTAATAGGGATGATATGACTCTTTTCGTACAAGCTGTTTTTGTGTATTGTGCGAATTGATCAGCTGTATGCTTTCATCTTACAGCTTGAGCTTAGCCTGTTTCTTGTAATTTGTGCTAAATTTTGTGTAGGCTGTCTAGTATATAAGAACTTGTGTTTGTTGTGCATATTTTCTTTGTCAACAATATTGATAAAGTGCTAGTGATGAAATATTGACTGTTTATTGTGACCTGATCATATGTGTGAAATAAAACATGTATTTGAGGTGTATGGTGGTAGACTTCATATAACCATCTATTATGTGTTTGCTTGATGATTGGTTATGAAAAAGTGTAGGAATCTCATTATTATGGCATGATAAGAGTGAATGCGATTGCTGTACATATGAATCTAATGGTTGATACATGGACAAATTGCCTCATGATTGTTTGTAGAAATTTATAATATTCGCAAATGAAGTTGTGATGCCAGATTTTGACTAGATGATTTGGTGAATTGTTTAAGCTAAAAATTTGATAAGGAAGTAATAATAAATATCATGATTTTAGACTGAATAAGTTAAAAAGGGCTATAATTTGAAATCTACTGTTTTGATCTGATTTGGTGAGTGTACGACATATGGAACATGTTAATAAAATCTGATTGGACACTACATGTTAATGAAATTTGATTGGTTAGTACGGGTATGAAAATTCTAGAAGCTTTTGCATAAGTTGCGAGTCTAGACCTTATGGTTGCGACTCGAGACCATTGAACGACTACTCGAGATCAAGCATGCACATTAGGGGACTCAAGACCAACTTGGTTGCGACTCGAGATCTCCTAGTCTCGACTCGAGACCTGACTCGAGACCCCGAGGTCCCGACTCATGCATGCACTACTCGAGATCATCTACTTGCAACTCGAAACCTCTTGGTTACGACTCGAGACCTCACGATCTCGAGTCGAGACCACCCGGTTTCGACTGAACTGCTTTGCTTAGTTATTGGGCCGCACAAACTGATATTATGGATTATGTGTTACTGTTGTTGTTTAACTGATAATGTTTAACTGTTCATATGCTAGGGTAGGCCCAATACCGTATATGCTAGTATGACTTACATGCTATGTGTTAGATACGTGTAATTTATACATGACATTTCTTGCATACGAACCTAATAAATATCTATAAACCATAATAGGGTATGGTTGACCCACATAACACAAGTAAAACTTACTACCGAGCAAAGCAAAGGTGAGTTCACTACTTTTTACTTAAAGCATGCGTTCCCGGTGGTTGGGAAACGGAACGAAACACTTTTCCTGGTTTGGGATTGCTTACTATCTCCTTGTGCGGGATACGGTATTTCTATCTCCTTATGTGGGATACGGGTAACAACGCTGTCCCCTTGTGAGGGATACAAACTACTTTTCTCCCCTTATGCGGGACTCTTAGTTAATTACTGTTTGTACGGAAATGCAACGAGCAACACTAAACGAAACTCTATCACTCAAGTCCCTACTACTTAATACCGATTAGTCGCCGGGGCCAGGCGAACGGGTTATTAGTTGATAGCGCTATTTAGGTCTTACCAACCTCACACCGTGCCCGCGTATGGGATCGGGCGTGAACTAATGTACTCTGGCAAACCGTCAATGACGATAGAACATTGACAAACGGGGCACTGCGGAAACATACGGTCACCTAGTATTCGGTATTGGAAAAATAGTTTAGTCGCTCACCTATGGGGTAGCTCCCCATGGCATGTATAAACGGATAAATTAACTGGTTAAAACAAGTTTTTGGAATTAAAACTGAGAAACTACAAACATGTGAACTCGCCAACGTTATGTTGACACTCTACTGCATGCTTTGCAGGTTGCTCGATACAGCTCTGGACAGACGTTGCAATCGGATGGAGTGTGTGGTTCGTAAGTATCATGATAACAAACTTGTGGTTTTCAATTTAGATGTGTTTTCTTCCCCTTTCCGCTGTGAACTTAAACTATGTTTTGGAAAAATTTAAATTAGGTCACTGATTACGCTAACGTTTATAACAATAACTAATCCGTTCAAAATAATTAGTGGCTAAGATCCTGGTCAGTCACACGCCTCGCGGTAACACTCCGCATGTGGATTTTGAGGGTGTGACAGATTGGGATCAGAGCCATTGGTTATAGTGAACTAGGTTTAAAATATAAAATGTTTTGGACTTAAAATATTTTTATATGAAAACCAGACTATAACCGTTCTTTAACGAAAACCACAACGACACCACACTCCGGATTGCAAGGTTCGTCAATCTCAGATACTCACCTGGTAATGGTAGGTTAACGGCATTTACTTGTGCATAACTTATGTGTGTGAACACGTATGTGTGTATGTGTATAATTAGCATATATGTGTTAGTATGTATGCGTATATTTAGTATTTAACACAGTGGATCATATGAAGGCTAGGCAAGCGTGTTACGTGCTAAATAGGAGCGAGTCCTCCTAAACCTGGTTCGAAACCACGACGCACTAAGGGCAAGGAACCAGCTATTCCAAGTCCTCTTCAACATATTTCTTAATATCATCCCTGGATTAGAACGAATCGACGCGGTAAACGTTTACTCGATATACCTGCTCAGGAGAAGCCTGCTATGAACCACATAGAGAAGTTGCGAGAACGAATCGATGAAGTGGAGCCCTTCCTATATCATGGGATATTGAAAGAAGTGACGACGTTGTTCACTTCCCTTTTACTTACCTATTTCTTTTTCCGACTTAAGTGGTGGAAATTGCTCCCTCATCCGACCGATCACCTGGATTCTGGAAGCATTCTAGTAAGCCTACACTTTTCGGGTCTCTGTTTGCATGTCTCGAACACGAAAAGCATGCGCAGTGTATGCTTCTCATTGCAGTGCCAGCAATCGTATCACCTTTCCATCGACCACAAAGTTATTTCCCCTAATTCCTCGTTGCATGGTTAATCCTATTCAAGTTCAACCTTATACCTTAGCACGCCCCAAAACCCAGCAAATTGATACCTTTCTTACAAACCGGCGTATTTGAAGGCGTGGCAAGACGAAGACACGAGCCAGCCAACCCACCGACGAGTACGGTGACCTAGATGCTACCTTATCCTTCGTTTTCCAAAGCCGTTATTCTTTGGCGACTTTTCTGATTCTGTGAATCCTTCTGCAAGCTTTCGTACGAACCAACATGTATTGCACGAGACGGTATCCCCACTTCTGTCGTTTCTTTATCACGACATCCGCGCTTCTTCATACCAGATTTCTCTCTAGTCTAGTGAGTTCAACAAGCTCGACCTTTAGTCGATAAACTTCTTAAACCCCTGAAATGTGGCAACGTGCTACTTCAATCGCACCTTTTCGAAAACCTGTTTCCGCATTTTCACAACGAAACCCCTCGACGACGCAAGCGCTACTTCGGACTCTTTCCCACGATTTAGAACAATTCACTCGAACTTGATTCCTTACCGATCTGGGAAATCACACCGTGCCAGACATATATAAGTAAATCCTAAAACCTACAAACCTGCGCGACGATCATCCCTCTGTGCTAGCCACTTCGATGAAACACTTCTTATCAGGCAAGCGACATTCTATATTCTAACCGCATACAACTTGTGTACGATCAGTGACTGCTTCGACATCAGATGAACCCTTACTGCCAATCCCAAGACCGTTGCGCCTTGTCTCAAGTGAACGCCTCGATTTTGATTTCCCCTTTCACATTTTCGTGTTCATAGTGCTATGTTTCACAAATCTTATGATCCCTATCATATTTTATTCCTCGCAAATCTCTGTCGGACGAATTACTTTTTACGAACGATTACCCGTTGGAGCAACGAGCCAAGGATACCCCGGAGGTTAAAGGTATCGCAAGCACTGTTCTTCGAACTCGATTCGACCAACATCTAGTTACGACACTCGAATTTTTTCCATCCTGTCAAAGTTCAACACTTGCTCCTTTCGACGACATCTGAACCTACTCCGAAAGCCCGAGGTAGTCCGAACGACTCCTCCGCTTTACCCTGGTACTTCTACGACTCAAACCGTCTTGTGCTAAGTTTTCAACGCGCGACTTTTAACGTCGCAAAGCCCGCTTTCTTCGATCGTTTACGCAATGCATCACGGCTTAAAGTCGAAAGAGTACACCCAGCATTGAGGAGATGTTAGTAATTCACCGTCCCAATAATTGAAAGATGAACTATGTGATGCTCCAATCCTATCTTATCCTATCCTGTCCAAGGCATTGAAGATATATTGCCAGTAACGGTACGCGACCAAAGAAACTGACCAGTTCTCGAACTTGCAGCCATCTACTAGGAAGGAGAAAATACTAGGCACGAAATGCCAACTTCTCTTATATCTGATCGTAACCCACTTTTTGCATCCGACTCATCACAGGCTGTGCACAAAATCCTTTGGCTCATAGTTAGGCTTGAGCACCATTTATTACCCGCTGATGGGTGGTCAATTCATCACCACTCCCCTTTTGTAGGAATCCCTTTCAACAGCAGTTACCACACTAGAATTCAGGCAGCACCATTTGAGGCATTGCACGGGCACAGATGCCGGTCATCTTTGGGATGGGCGAAAGTTGGCGAAAGCCGATTTACCAGCCCAAAACCTGTACTTGATAATACGGATAAGATTGCCCGAACCAGACAACACATGGCGGCAGCTCGAGCCTGTCGGAAAAGCTACACTGTTAAGCGTAGGAAACCTCTAGAATTCCAAGTTGGGGACCCGGTTCTACTTAAAGTCTCACCCTGGAAGGGTGCGGTTCGTTTTGGTAAACAAAGCAAGCTTAATCCACGATACGTTGAACCATTCAAAATTGCCGAGCGGATAGGTAAGGTTGCTTACAGGCTAAACCTGCCTGAAAAGCTGAATGCGGTGCACAATGTCTTTCACGTGCCTAATATGAAGAAGTGTCTGTCAGATGAAACATTCGTTGTTCGTTTAGGAACTCATGATGAACAACCAACTACACTTTGTTGAGGAACCGTTTGAGATCAGGGATCAAGAAGTCAAAACCCTCAAGCGTGATATAATATGCCAACATACCGAGTTCGTTGGATCTCGCACCGTGGCCCAGAGCTTACCTGGGAACGGGAAAACCAGATGATGCGCATGTATCCCCAGTTGTTTACAAACATTACTTCCAGCACTGAGGCTACAGCTGAATTTCGGAAAGAAATTTCAAACCAACAGGGGGTGATGTGACGCACCACGAAAACGTTTAAAAACACTAGCTTGTCAGTGGCTGTGTGCTAAATTTCGGGACGAAATTTCTTGAACTTGGGGATAATGTGACACTTCGGGTCTTCCTGTATGTTTCTTGGATGTTATAATTAAATTTGTGAAATTCTATACTATGTGAAATACGTACAAACTCTTGGAATCTTATGCTACTTGACCGTCTACGCGATGTGACCTTATGTGCTATGTGGCTTACATGTTTATTTTGTGAACTTTTGTGAACTACGTGTATGTACGTATGACACTAGGTTATCAGCGAGTCTATAATTAGAGCGAATCGTATGTCTTAGCTTAAATTTCGAGGACGAAATTCCTGTAACATGGGGAAAATGTGACAACCCGAACCCTTGACCCTGATCGTCGAGAGACGAGCATTCTATTATTATTATTATTATTATCATCATCATCATTATTATTATTTATCTAAATAACCACGACGAGAGGAACGTACCGTTTAAACTGTAAACCAGAACCAAACATATTTAACGTAACACACACACGTATACAAAATAAATAGCATATTTGGTTGCGCGTTTTGGAACGAACCCGTTTTTATATAAAGGCACACAAACGATATTTTGTGGGCTAGTATACTTGGGCCAAGTCCAACCCAAAAACTCATCTCCTAAAAACCCTAGCCTATAAAACCTTATTAACCTCTTCCCCTCTCATTTTCTTCAAACAAAAACCCTAATCATATTTGAAAGAACCAGCCGCACCCCCATACTCCCTCTCTCTCTCGTCTGCAATTCCCGGCGACCGGAGCCACGATTTTCGGCGACCAGTTTTCTGTCCGATCAACACCCCATACTCCCACAACTCATTCCCCCCTATGTTCATCTTTTCCTACACCCAGACGCACATCCCCTCCCCCCTCAGCCACGCACAACCATCACCTCCTTCCCTCTGATTGAACTAACGGCCAACGCCCCCGTTTATTCTTCCGATGATGACGGCGGTGGTAAATCTAAACGGCCCACGGCGACGGACATCGAAGTGAGAGAGAGAAGCGATAGAGGAAGAGAGAGAAACAGAAAATGCTGGCAATGGCATTGTTCTGTCGACGACGTTGAAGTCGGAGAAGACAGCAGCAGCTGCTGAGAGTAATGGCCGTTGCAGCGGCGGTATTGGTGATGGTTCTCCGACGAACCAGTGGCGCCGACGACGGAAACAATGGCGACAACGGGTGGTCCATTCAACCCACGAATCAATCGGTTAGTATATGTTGGCTGTGTTTATATGCATTCTGCGGTTCCTGAACAATATTAGTATTGTGCTTTCATTCATAGTTGAGTTGGTAGTGTTGGTAATTGTTGAGATTTTGAGTATATAATTGTTAAATGTCTGTTGTTTTGAACCAGTTTGAAAGAATGACCATTGTTAACTGATTATTGCTAACTGATGTTAATAGGGATGATATGACTCTTTTCGTACAAGCTGTTTTTGTGTATTGTGCGAATTGATCAGCTGTATGCTTTCATCTTACAACTTGAGCTTAGCCTGTTTCTTGTAATTTGTGCTAAATTTTGTGTAGGCTGTCTAGTATATAAGAACTTGTGTTTGTTGTGCATATTTTCTTTGTCAACAATATTGATAAAGTGCTAGTGATGAAATATTGACTGTTTATTGTGACCTGATCATATGTGTGAAATAAAACATGTATTTGAGGTGTATGGTGGTAGACTTCATATAACCATCTATTATGTGTTTGCTTGATGATTGGTTATGAAAAAGTGTAGGAATCTCATTATTATGGCATGATAAGAGTGAATGCGATTGCTGTACATATGAATCTAATGGTTGATACATGGACAAATTGCCTCATGATTGTTTGTAGAAATTTATAATATTCGCAAATGAAGTTGTGATGCCAGATTTTGACTACATGATTTGGTGAATTGTTTAAGCTAGAAATTTGATAAGGAAGTAATAATAACTATCATGATTTTAGACTGAATAAATTAAAAAGGGCTATAATTTGAAATCTACTGTTTTGATCTGATTTGGTGAGTGTACGACATATGGAACATGTTAATAAAATCTGATTGGACACTACATGTTAATGAAATTTGATTGGTTAGTACGTGTATGAAAATTCTAGAAGCTTTTGCATAAGTTGCGAGTCTAGACCTTATGGTTGCGACTCGAGACCATTGAACGACTACTCGAGATCAAGCATGCACATTAGGGGACTCGAGACCAACTTGGTTGCGACTCGAGATCTCCTAGTCTCGATTCGAGACCTGACCCGAGACCCCGAGGTCCCGACTCATGCATGCACTACTCGAGATCATCTACTTGCAACTCGAAACCTCTTGGTTACGACTCGAGACCTCACGATCTCGAGTCGAGACCACCCGGTTTCAACTGAACTGCTTTGCTTAGTTATTGGGCCGCACAAACTGATATTATGGATTATGTGTTACTGTTGTTGTTTAACTGATAATGTTTAACTGTTCATATGCTAGGGTAGGCCCAATACCGTATATGCTAGTATGACTTACATGCTATGTGTTAGATACGTGTAATTTATACATGACATTTCTTGCATACGAACCTAATAAATATCTATAAACCATAATAGGGTATGGTTGACCCACATAACACAAGTAAAACTTACTACCGAGCAAAGCAAAGGTGATTTCACTACTTTTTACTTAAAGCATGCGTTCCCGGTGGTTGGGAAACGGAACGAAACACTTTTCCTGGTTTGGGATTGCTTACTATCTCCTTGTGCGGGATACGGTATTTCTATCTCCTTATGTGTAACATCTGTGCCTCCACGGCCATCAAACAAATACCGAACCAATGAAATATTATATTTCATACTTGGGATTTGTAAAAATATGTGTATCATTTGCACATATCAATTTTTGTTCAATTCCAAACTCTAAATCGCTTTATGGAAGGTTATACGCGCACCGATGCGTAAATATAACCAGTTTAATGCAACAAACACTCCGGAATAGTGACATAGGCTTAACATACCTTAAATAACCTTTACATAACTTAGAAATAAGTTTTGGAAGGTTTGGTATGCCGAAATCAAGTTAATTCGTCTACAGGGAGTAAATATGACAAACTGCGAAAGTTTGCCAATTTGAACTGTAACAGACATTCCGGAACATGACCATAAGTTAAACACACCTTAAATATCCTTTACATAGCTTAGAAATAGTCTTTGAGGGGTTCGGTGTGCTAAAATATACTTTTGGGTCATTCAGGGACTAAAAGTGTCAAAAAGCGCACAAGTTTGCACTTTTGCGCATAACTTACGTTCTGAATACATCCGGACATCCAAAAACTTATGTAAGCACTAAAACATCTTATTTTAGTGTTTGGCATAAGAAAAATCCATTCGTCGCGTCATTTGGACCGTTTTTTACGTTCATTACGACTTCCGTCGTAATTAACCGAACAACGCAACCGTACGGCCAAACGAACCGACATCCGAGATATTTTTGAGCACATTTTAAGTTCCCTATACTTTAACTTCATTTTAGAGCTTTGAAATGGGGTTAACGGGCCTTAAACGTGTCTAAAATAGCTTAAACGGGCTGCAGGGACCAAAACTGTAATTCTGCCAAAATTGGTCCTTGCGCACCGCAACAAATATTTGTTACGGTGCGCAAGGGGTCTGCAGACCAGATGCAGTGTATTAAACAACCTATTTGCAGCTGTTATCCACTCCTTAATCCCTTGCCACATGTTGATCTCTTATGGTGAGTGGCCTTTTTGGGTACCATAAGGTTCCGACACATGTACGGATGAGATTAAGGCTCGTATTTCGACAAACGATCCTAATGGTGGACCATTCACTATAAATACCCTTGCCATCCAACCTCTAAACTCACTAGAATCTGATCTCAAATGCTCTAAGTTGAAACCTTTGTTTCATACCTGAGCTATTTTGATCTAGATTAGCATTCGGGGACCCTTCGTAAGTATTCCTTCGTTCTTTTATTGCTTTTCGAGTCTGAAAGTCAAACTTTGTTTGACTTTCTGCGTTGACCAGTTTATGGTCAATGCGAAGTTCATTTGAACTTCGCAACGTGATTGTAATCACGATGGTCATAGTCCCTTGGGACTATGCCTACTGATTACCACGTTGTCTAGGGTCGTAGGGTAAGCGATCTAATAAATCGCTTATACCTTCGAACCCGACCCATTTGGTCGATCATTAGGATCCGACCAAATACCTTAGGTGACCATAGTGTATAGGGAATAACCTTCCGAGGTTATACCTTATGGTCGCTTCGTTTAAGTAGTTGTATGATAGGTAGTTTATATGCCTTAGGTAAATTACCAGAATACCCTTTTCATGTATAATTGGTAATTAAGCATATGTAACCTAAAATTTTGTCACATAACTGATTATGTAACATGTTTAGGCATATAACACTTGTCATAGGACTAGGTAGGCGGTCCGAACGCGTTTCACGCGAACGACGCGTTAAAGTAGCATAAGCTACCTAAACGGGTCGTAATGGGTCGTAAGCACTTAGGTTAGGTTTCATTTAGTATGTAGCCTTTGTTAAACCATATTACACGAGTCTCAAGACTCGTTTGGTTTACGAACCCTCATTCTATCTAAATCCTCCGATTTAGGTCCGGTTTATTAACATAGTTACCTATATTAGGTGCCGTTTGATTCCGTGATATCTAGCATTGCTTGGTGGTTATCTTAGGACTTCTGAGCAATCTCAAGTGAGTACATAGACCCCTCTTTTACTGTTTTCAAACTGTTTTGGGGTGGAACACATGTGCCTACTGTTACTTTCATGCTTTCCTGTTTTCACATCATATACTTGCTATGTTTATTAGTACATTTATAGTACATGATTTCATTGTGTTTTATGCTACATACGCCTATTGTGTGCATACTTAGTACATTGTTTTACATCACATCACATTACATGCTATGTATGTCCATTTAGTACATGCTTAGTACATTATTTTACATTGCATCTCTGTTGCATATGTTCCAGTAACATATGGACACATTGTTTTACAGCTCTACCTTGTATGTTTACTCTAGCATACTAGGTACATCATCTTCATAAAACATGCTTACATTTTGGTATGACATTTGGTTTGTTTAAACTATACTATACATTCATTAACACCGATCATGCCGCTCGGTAGTAGGTAGTGGTACCATAGGACTTGACAAATCCCATTCCTGAAATCTCGGGTTTGTTTGGACGTAAGGAATGACCGAATCCGAATACATATTCTTTTGATAACCCATTTTTACATGGTTATCCGACTGTCGCAAGGCTTGGATGTATGAATTTTCACAATACCGCATAAGTGTCTATATCAGTATAGCATGCATTTACTACACAAAAACATAACTTTGATTTAAACCAAGTTTTACTTCAATACTATGTTCTTGTGCATATGGTTTAGTTGATACATTTCACTAGCCATACATATTATTTTGGTTACATATTACATGATTTACATTGATCATGCATTTCCACAGGACATAACTTTGATTTAAACCAAGTTTTACTTCAATACTATGTTCTTGTGCATATGGTTTAGTTGATACATTTCACTAGCCATACATATCATTTTGGTTACATATTACATAGTTTACATTTGACACATAAACATTTTTGACATTGGTTATACATTACATGATTTACATCTTGACATAAACATTTTAACATATTATTTCAATACATTTGGAAGTTGGTTTAAGCATAGACATCTTACATTGTTGGTTTGGTTTGAGTAAGTGATTTAAGTAACGAGGCGTGTGTAATATGATACAAGCATGGTGGATACGCCACTGGTACTTCCTATATATAAGTGATTGTATGGTATTACATATCGTTGCGTTATTTGAAATTATTTCAATTTAGACATATAACATTTTATACAAATAACATACTTTTCACAATACATTGTTTTACAAACAACTTAACTTATACAAACTTATTTTACATGGTTATTCATTTAACCATGCATTATTCTCTTATTTATACGTATCATCTGAACTTATTGTTTTTCAAATGATTTACAAAGACAAAGCAAGTTACAAGGTTCATGTCTAAACATTTTCTTAAACAGAAGTCATGAATCTTATTTTCACAAAACCTATGTACTCGCCGGCATTTTTATGCTGACGTACCTATTTTCACATGTGTTTCAGGAAATGAAGCATAGGATTGATCAAGATACACTTAGGCGGACTTGGGCCTTAGCGACAATAAAAGATGCAAGACTAGTTATTTATGTTATGTTTCTTTGATTGTCAAGACATTGTAACTACTTTAATCAATAAAACAATATTTAAATTTCCATGTGTTATGAAACAATGATTCTGTTACAACACTCCCCGACGTTTTCCGCCACGTTTGGTTGTCCTACGTGGTCGGGGTGTGACAGAAAAGTTGGTATCAGAGCTCATGGTTATAGGGAATTAGGTTATTAGTAATACTTTGACCTAGTCTATAACCTTCCTAGGACCCTAACGCGAGTTTACTTGCGTTTAGTCATAAAACAATACTGTCACCTATCCTTAGGCGACAACCACAACAAGAACACAAATTTCAAAACCGCTTTGAAAACTAATCATCTGTTCTAGGATGATTGATTACTAGGTTTTGAACCCTCTATTGTAAGGTTTTGAACTCTCTATTATATGGTTTTGAACCCCTTTGAGTTTTCAAAACCTCGTCAAGGTTTTGGGTTTTAAATAATGTGAACACGTGCAAACTGGAAGGGTGAATGCCTGTATTCTGGGTTTTATGTCTAGGCAAGCACTTCGTATACATCTCATCAGATGCGAGACCAGTTGTGCTTACCTGGGAATTCTTGGGATGAGTGTTCACTTATAGGCGAGCATATCTTCGCGATACATTATTTTTGACCCATTTACTTTGATTTGTCACCATCTCATTTGTTTGCCTTAGGTAACAAACAAATGATCGCAATTTTCATTCGTTACCATTCCGTATTGATTTTCCAATAACCTTTCACTTGTTTCTTCCTATGTCTTTCACTTTCTTCTAGAATGTCTCTTCATCACGATGACGCCCAGATATCCAAGCAGACTGCCAAATTCGCTCAGCGAATAGGCGAAGTAGTCCTGAAGACTGTTGAATTAGCTACTGCCATGTATCGTCTACAGGATGAAGCCACTCAAGAGTCACCAAGACAGGCAGGACCTAGTCAGGTGACAATACCACCAGCCAAGAAACCAATCGAGGAATCAAAGACCATGGATGAACGATCCCCTAAGAAGTCAAAGAAGCGAAAGGCTTCTCAGAACTTCGCCGTGGTCGCTCACAATGGTCAAGCCTTCCCCAACCAACCAGCTCAACCCCCCTGCTAGGAAGCCATACAATGGAACTGCACCCTTGTGCAACCAATGTAACCTTCATCATCACCCTAGTGTGAAGTGCCGCAAATGTCAGATTTGTGGACTTATAGGTCATACAGCAAGGGTTTGCCCAACTGCAGCTGTACCAAATCAAGCTGGCGACACTCCTGCTCAAGCTCGTTTCTCACGAGGGCCTTGCTACAACTGTGGCGAGATGGGCCATTTCCAAAGGGATTGCTCAAAGCTTGCTAATGCAAATCTGACCCACGGATGAGCATTTGGCTGAACAAAGGATGTTGCTGTCTTATGCTTTTGTTCTTTTGTTATCCTTGTAATGTGAAACAATCTGTTTGTTTATAAATAAAAGTTATTGTTCACAATTCTGATATACAAGTATAGTTACATGTGTGTATGGCATTCCCCTATAATACCTACATTAAGGAACTATGTTCCTTACAAACTACTCTTGTGATTTCTCTCTTTCAAATGATCGCTCATGATTCCCTCAAAAATTTTAAGTACTCGTTTCATTCTAAGAAACAAAGTACAGAAAATAAAGTGACATTATGAGTGATCATGCTTCTGCACATCTGTGCCTTTGAATCCTTGGTTAGATAACTAAGGATATTTTCAAATCTCATACCCATTACGTTTTGATTTTTCAACATACAAAGTACAAGTATTTCAAAAACATTGGCAATACTTTCAAAAACAACCTTCATAATTTCAAAATGTTTCATATAGTCTGAAAACAATATTAACACAGTACATTTTCTTATCAAGTGCATGATTTCGAAAAGCATCATTCAAATTTTTTCAAAAACCTTATACATAATTTCAAAATTCATCTCGCATGATTTTAAAACATTTTTATAAATATACTTACCTAGTACACCTACTTTATGATTTCAAAAGTATTATATATAAGGTTTCAAAAACGTTAAACACATTTTTCTTAAAAGAACCCCATGCATAGTTTTCAAAAATATTTTCCTCATACATTGACTTAACCTTCAAATTCTACTTCATATGTCGCCTTGACATATCAAGCATCTCAACTTCATAAGCATTTTAACTTCATGTTTTGACTTAAGCACATCCAGTGCAAGATTTCAAAACATCTTCAACTTCTAAAATCCATATGGGATCTTTTTATCTTCACAATTAGACCCTTGTGGATGTTCATCATTCAAATCAGAGTCCTTAATTGGATTCCTTATGTACCTGAATTCGAACATTTCGGTTCCTTATAATCGAAATCGAATTTCTCTTTTAAAAATCTTTCTATCTTTATAGATAGATTCTGGTAAATGTTTAAAGTGCCAAATGAAATCCACGAGATGGATTCCTATTGTACTTTAAATACATGTGCTCTGTTAGCAGAACAAACTTCTAGTTAAACAATTTTGTGGTTATGTGACTATGTGTTTATTCATCTTATGTTTTCTTTTATGCATTTTGTGTTTTTGTATACTCTGGATATTCGTTATCCAAATTCTCATAGAATCTTTCATATCTTCATATGATGGGTTCGTAGTAGGATATTCAAAAAGGTACTACCTTAAATCCTTAATGGGCTTCTATGTAACAGTTAAGACCCTTGGATTATATAGTACCACTCCATGATTCATAAGAGACCCTTTAGTGGTCTAGTCAAAAAGATTGATTCACAATTTGGTTAAAGAACGACATCTAGTGATGCAGTTGAATAGACTCCTTGATAGTCTATTTAGATCATTTATTGATTTAATTAAAAGGACTCTATGGCGGTCTAGTCACACTCATCACATGATTGTTCATTTGGTTTTACCCTACACATTATAAAATAGACTGTGTGAACTGTGTAAGGAATTGTCTAATTATGGACGCGTACATAATTATGAAATTTAGTGCACAGAAACCCAGTAAGATTTGTTATGTGTAAGAATCGATAGCGACAACAATAACAAAATGAGAACGATGTAATGGAGGTACGGTGGTCGCACCAATGACGCTTCATATACTTGTATATAAGTATCCCTCTTACATTGCAAGCATGATGTTATTAAAGTTACTAGAAGTTCAGAACCCTAACCAATGTTGTTCGATCTTTTCAACTTCATGTTTTAAACTCTCACAAGTTTCCTCTAAATAAATTTCGGGACGAAATTTCCTAAAGTAGGGGAGACTGTAACATCTGTGCCTCCACGGCCATCAAAAAAATACCGAACCAATGAAATATTATATTTCATACTTGGGATTTGTAAAAATATGTGTATCATTTGCACATATCAATTTTTGTTCAATTCCAAACTCTAAATCGCTTTCTGGAAGGTTATACGCGCACCGATGCGTAAATATAACCAGTTTAATGCAACAAACACTCCGGAATAGTTACATAGGCTTAACATACCTTAAATAACCTTTACATAACTTAGAAATAAGTTTTGGAAGGTTTGGTATGCCGAAATCAAGTTAATTCGTCTACAGGGACTAAATATGACAAACTGTGAAAGTATGCCAATTTGAACTGTAACATACATTCCGGAACATGACCGTAAGTTAAACACACCTTAAATATCCTTTACACAGCTTAGAAATAGGCTTTGAGGGGTTCGGTGTGCTAAAATATACTTTTGGGTCATTCAGGGACTAAAAGTGTCAAAAAGCGCACAAGTTTGCACTTTTGCTCATAACTTACGTTCTGAATACATCCGGACATCCAAAAACTTATGTAAGCACTAAAACATCTTATTTTAGTGTTTGGCATAAGAAAAATCCATTCGTCGCGTCATTTGGACCGTTTTTTACGTTCATTACGACTTCCGTCGTAATTAACCGAACAACGCAACCGTACGGCCAAACGAACCGACATCCGAGATATTTTTGAGCACATTTTAAGTTCCCTATACTTTAACTTCATTTTAGAGCTTTGAAATGGGGTTAACGGGCCTTAAACGTGTCGAAAATAGCTTAAACGGGCTGCAGGGACCAAAACTGTAATTCTGCCAAAATTGGTCCTTGCGCACCGCAACAAATATTTGTTACGGTGCGCAAGGGGTCTGCAGACCAGATGCAGTGTATTAAACAGCCTGTTTGCAACTGTTATCCACTCCTTAATCCCTTGCCACATGTTGATCTCTTATGGTGAGTGGCCTTTTTGGGTACCATAAGGTTCCGACACATGTACGGATGAGATTAAGGCTCGTATTTCTAAAAACGATCCTAATGGTGGACCATTCACTATAAATACCCTTGGCATCCAACCTCTAAACTCACTAGAATCTGATCTCAAATGCTCTAAGTTGAAACCTTTGTTTCATACCTGAGCTATTTTGATCTAGATTAGCATTCGGGGACCCTTCGTAAGTATTCCTTCGTTCTTTTATTGCTTTTCGAGTCTGAAAGTCAAACTTTGTTTGACTTTCTGCGTTGACCAGTTTATGGTCAATGCGAAGTTCATTTGAACTTCGCAACGTGATTGTAATCACGATGGTCATAGTCCCTTGGGACTATGCCTACTGATTACCACGTTGTCTAGGGTCGTAGGGTAAGCGATCTAATAAATCGCTTATACCTTCGAACCCGACCCATTTGGTCGATCATTAGGATCCGACCAAATACCTTAGGTGACCATAGTGTATAGGGAATAACCTTCCGAGGTTATACCTTATGGTCGCTTCGTTTAAGTAGTTGTATGATAGGTAGTTTATATGCCTTAGGTAAATTACCAGAATACCCTTTTCATGTATAATTGGTAATTAAGCATATGTAACCTAAACTTTTGTCACATAACTAATTATGTAACATGTTTAGGCATATAACACTTTTCATAGGACTAGTTAGGCGGTCCGAACGCGTTTCACGCGAACGACGCGTTAAAGTAGCATAAGCTACCTAAACGGGTCATAATGGGTCGTAAGCACTTAGGTTAGGTTTCATTTAGTATGTAGGCTTTGTTAAACCATATTACATGAGTCTCCACACTCATTTGGTTTACGAACCCTCATTCTATCTAAATCCTCCGATTTAGGTCCGGTTTATTAACATAGTTACCTATATTAGGTGCCGTTTGATTCCGTGATCTCTAGCATTGCTTGGTGGTTATCTTAGGACTTCTGAGCAATCTCAAGTGAGTACATAGACCCCTCTTTTACTGTTTTCAAACTGTTTTGGGGTGGAACACATGTGCCTACTGTTACTTTCATGCTTTCCTGTTTTCACATCATATACTTGCTATGTTTATTAGTACATTTATAGTACATGATTTCATTGTGTTTTATGCTACATACGCCTATTGTGTGCATACTTAGTACATTGTTTTACATCACATCACATCACATGCTATGTATGTCCATTTAGTACATGCTTAGTACATTATTTTACATTGCATCTCTGTTGCATATGTTCCAGTAACATATGGACACATTGTTTTACAGCTCTACCTTGTATGTTTACTCTAGCATACTAGGTACATCATCTTCATAAAACATGCTTACATTTTGGTATGACATTTGGTTTGTTTAAACTATACTATACATTCATTAACACCGATCATGCCGCTCGGTAGTAGGTAGTGGTACCATAGGATTTGACAAATCCCATTCCTGAAATCTCGGGTTTGTTTGGACGTAAGGAATGACCGAATCCGAATACATATTCTTTTGATAACCCATTTTTACATGGTTATCCGACTGTCGCAAGGCTTGGATGTATGAATTTTCACAATACCGCATAAGTGTCTATATCAGTATAGCATGCATTTACTACACAAAAACATAACTTTGATTTAAACCAAGTTTTACTTCAATACTATGTTCTTGTGCATATGGTTTAGTTGATACATTTCACTAGCCATACATATTATTTTGGTTACATATTACATGATTTACATTGATCATGCATTTCCACAGGACATAACTTTGATTTAAACCAAGTTTTACTTCAATACTATGTTCTTGTGCATATGGTTTAGTTGATACATTTCACTAGCCATACATATCATTTTGGTTACATATTACATAGTTTACATTTGACACATAAACATTTTTGACATTGGTTATACATTTGGAAGTTGGTTTAAGCATAGACATCTTACATTGTTGGTTTGGTTTGAGTAAGTGATTTAAGTAACGAGGCGTGTGTAATATGATACAAGCATGGTGGATACGCCACTGGTACTTCCTATATATAAGTGATTGTATGGTATTACATATCGTTGCGTTATTTGAAATTATTTCAATTTAGACATATAACATTTTATACAAATAACATACTTTTCACAATACATTATTTTACAAACAACTTAACTTATACAAACTCATTTTACATGGTTATTCATTTAACCATGCATTATTCTCTTATTTATACGTATCATCTGAACTTATTGTTTTTCAAATGATTTACAAAGACAAAGCAAGTTACAAGGTTCATGTCTAAACATTTTCTTAAACAGAAGTCATGAATCTTATTTTCACAAAACCTATGTACTCGCCGGCATTTTTATGCTGACGTACCTATTTTCACATGTGTTTCAGGAAATGAAGCATAGGATTGATCAAGATACACTTAGGCGGACTTGGGCCTTAGCGACAATAAAAGATGCAAGACTAGTTATTTATGTTATGTTTCTTTGATTGTCAAGACATTGTAACTACTTTAATCAATAAAACAATATTTAAATTTCCATGTGTTATGAAACAATGATTCTGTTACAACACTCCCCGACGTTTTCCGCCACGTTTGGTTGTCCTACGTGGTCGGGGTGTGACATTATGTAGGATACGGGTAACAACGCTGTCCCCTTGTGAGGGATACAAACTACTTTTCTCCCCTTATGCGGGACTCTTAGTTAATTACTGTTTGTACGGAAATGCAACGAGCAACACTAAACGAAACTCTATCACTCAAGTCCCTACTACTTAATACTGATTAGTCGCCGGGGCCAGGCGAACGGGTTATTAGTTGATAGCGCTATTTAGGTCTTACCAACCTCACACCGTGCCCGCGTATGGGATCGGGCGTGAACTAATGTACTCTGGCAAACCGTCAATGACGATAGAACATTGACAAACGGGGCACTGCGGAAACGTACGGTCACCTAGTATTCGGTATTGGAAAAACAGTTTAGTCGCTCACCTATGGGGTAGCTCCCCATGGCATGTATAAACGGATAAATTAACTGGTTAAAACAAGTTTTTGGAATTAAAACTGAGAAACTACAAACACGTGAACTCGCCAACGTTATGTTGACACTCTACTGTATGCTTTGCAGGTTGCTCGATACAGCTCTGGACGGACGTTGCAATCGGATGGAGTGCGTGGTTCGTAAGTATCATGATAACAAACTTGTGGTTTTCAATTTAGATGTGTTTTCTTCCCCTTTCCGCTGTGAACTTAAACTATGTTTTGGAAAAATTTAAATTAGGTCACTGATTACGCTAACGTTTATAACAATAACTAATCCGTTCAAAATAATTAGTGGCTAAGATCCTGGTCAATCACACGCCTCGCGGTAACACTCCGCATGTGGATTTTGAGGGTGTGACAATCTACAACTGCCCAGATGGCGTCGAATCCATGAGTTGTTCTCGGTAGTTTGGTTAGTAGATCCATGGTGATATGTTCCCATTTCCACACCGGAATGTCTAACGGTTGAAGTTTACCGTAAGGCTTTTGGTGCTCTGCTTTTACTTGTAAAAAAGTTAAGCATTTCTCCACATATTTGGTTACATCTCTTTTCATCCCAGGCTACCAATAGTTTTGTTTCAAATCACGGTACATCTTGGTCGCCCTGAGTGAATAGAATAACATGACTTATGAGCTTCGTTAAGTAGAAGCTTTTTAACACCACAAGTTTTTGGAACCCATGTTATACCGAAACGAATTTTCAACCCGTTATTTCCATCCATCAAATCTTCTAGTTGGCCCACTATTTGCTCCTTCTTCCAGTTCTGTGACAACTATCAAAATTTCAGATGTCCGTACGATTATTAAACAACGATTAGTGCTTAATGACTGTGTTGAATTACAATTAATTACTTAAACTGATTTCGGATTATTACTATATACATACATATGCATCATATATTGTAAGTGACATATCATTATTGCATGCAAACTTTGTTGATTCAAATGATGCACGAAACACAGTTAGCACAGTTATCAGACAAACCAGAAAAATGCTGACGGAGTTCAGTAAATAGACAGACATAGTATTGAGGTACAAAATGAGACAGAAACCAAGTATTACACTAGTATAGTGTGTAGGAAAGTAAGGATCACAAAACTGCCTTCCTAGAGATAGTTTAAGTGCCGGAAAGTGCCTAAAACTCACATAAACTGCAGAATTCTGCAGAATTCAGCATAAATCAGTACAATTCAGCTATTTAACACAATAATATCATGCAAAATTTATGTTTTAATGTCCAAAATAACTTACAAAGTGTCGGGAATTGAAACTGCCATAAAAGGTGCTTCAATCCTCGTGAAACTGCGCAATTCAGCACTTTAACGAACCTTAACGAACCGAATAACCGAACAACAACCGGGACATCAAAATTTGTCTAGAAGTAATGTTTTTTATGATATTAAGCTAGTATTGGTGGCAGAACACCTTAAAAATCATAAAAACACATAAACACACTCAAACATACTTAAACCTTCTAGTTTGCACTTTAAACCCCTAACTTCTAAAAATTTCCATTTACCCCCCCCCACCAAATCCGGCCCCTATGGGCCCCACTTACCTTTTATTATTTTATTACCTCTTGTCCCCTTAATCTTATGCAAAAATCTTAATAAAGATTACTATGTTGGAAAGTCCTTTTATAAGAACCTTATGTTATAACTATTGTCCATTATCACAAAAATTCTCCGTCTTCTTCCTTCTCTTTCTCTTTGGTCTCGGATCAAACACCTCCACATACAACCATCATTTCCACTTCATTTCAAGGCAATCCAAGGTGATCTAGAGGTGTATGGAGGCCATTTAAGAAGGTGTATGGTGCTAGAACTTGAAGGACCACCTTGTGAAGCTTTTAACCTCTCATTTTCTTCCTTGTTCATCATCTTCATCTTTGTGCCAGTTCCCTAGCCATTAGAGCTAGTAGTAAGCTTCTTGATCACTAATTTAAGTCATGTTTATGTTATGTATAAGTTTCACCATCTAAACAACTTAACTCCTAATGTTAAAAATGAAAAGATCTAACATATTCATGAAGAAAATAAGTGATTACATGGATTTTTGGTGTATGTAATGATGTTGTTGGTGTTATATCTTGTGTTTATGATTAGATCAAGTATGTTAAAACTTGGATCTACCAAGTTTAAGGATGGATCTTGAAGGATCCATGGTTAAACTTGAAGATGAACATATGAAGCATAATGTGAACTTGAAATATGAATTTTTATGCATAAACTTGTAATCTTGAAGTAATAAAATGTGTGTAGAACAAATTTTTGAAACTAAAATTCATGGAAAGTTTGTTGAAAATTTAACATAAAGCTTGTTTTTGAAAGATCTAAAGATATTAAGCATGGATCTTGAAAGATCCATGGTTAAACATGATGTTAAAAATTATGATCTTTCTAATAAGCATAAAAGTGGTTTTAGAACATGATTTACAAACTTTAAAGATCATTAAACTCATGGGAGAGTTGGTTAGTAAAATAAAGTTTCATAAAAGTCTGTTAAAATACTCAAGAACACTTATTTTTGGAAAAATCATCTTATGTAAAGTGTAGATCTAGAAGACTACACATTTTTAACAAGAGTCAAGTTCACCATGATGTTCATATGGAAAGATTAGTGTATGTTGTTGATGATTGTTGTTGGAAAATTGTTTTGATGTTGAAAAGAAAATAAACACATGTTTTGAAAACATGGGAAACCTCCATTTTTAGGGGAAACTATGGCAAAAGTTTTCTAAAAATTAAGCACTTAGAAAAATATTTCTAAACAAATATTTACAAGTATATTTTCAAACTATGGATTTTCACAAAAAGTTTGCCATAAACTTTGTTACAAAAATTATAAATATTGGAGGTTGGTTTTTATAAATAAAAGTGACTAAATATGTATTTAAGAAAATATATATTTAGAAGTCACCACGTGTGTGATTATTTGTATATTATATGTATTAGTTATATTATTTTAGGACTTGAAATAATATAACTCACCAAAATACCAAGAAGTTACAATCCAAAATATTACCAATATTCCAAGAGAATAAACATATGAATTATACCCAAAATATTGAAGATACCGAACAAAGGAATATAACTCATAAAATATTCCGAAAATATTATTCATATGTATATTTTGGTAAATAATATTTTGGACATCAAGGGAATGAAAATGGGATTTTCATGATTACTACAAAATATTTCATATTTTTGACAAGAAGGAAATGTATTATCTTTGGGCAAGTAAAAAAATATATATTTTTCTTTGAATTATTAGAAGATATATTATTTTTGGAAGAAAATATATATTTTCTCTAACAAACTTCAGATACATTATTTTTGGGAGAAAATGTACACTCTTAAATAAACTTGAAATATATTAATTGTGGAAGAAAAACAAGCTCACATATATTTTCAAGTTAGACTTGAAAATATATTATTTTTGGGACTTATATGGAAATACAAATATTTTTGCCAAAGGAAAAATTATAAATAATTTTTCTAAATAATATTCCTTAAAATGTATATTTTAAAAATTTATATTGATGAATTTTTATTAAAAATGATATTCCGGAAAAGTTAAGTGTAAGAATACTTAATAAACACAATAAGGATACGTATTCTCATACGTATAAATACCATTCGGAATACGATGCCAATACATGGCAAAAATATACAAGTATACGGATACGAATACAAATACACCCATCCTTGGGAAGGATATACATATACATTACAAAAGCGTGTCAAGTTAAAATATATTATTTTAACTAATATTCCAAAATGTAGTAAATATAATATTTATTATTTTGACAAATAATTATATACTTGGAATAACATTGATGACACAAACTAACGTAACTCAAGACACTAATCAAGACCAAGGTTAAGGCACGACCTACCCGTCTAATGGACCGTAGTACGCATGTAGGTAGTCGTGCGTTCTAGAGGAAGCTTTGAGTTACATTGGATACGAGGAACGCAAAATTGTGAGTTCATATTCCCCCTTTTCTTTTAATTATTTCAGTGTTATAACTTCGGGAGTGAAATACATGTTACATACTGTTTACAAACAATTACAAATTGTATGATTAGCTAAGGAATGTACTGCTAGATCATGTGAATGGATAGACGATTGACTTAAGACCATTAATCCTTGTATAAGGACCGAGGGGCATGAGTGATAGATCTATTGGGTGTTGCGAGCCCCACCCATGGACCTGCGAGTTGGCCGCATGTGGTGACTATGTCGTTCCGCCGGAGGGGCCGGTACGAAATACGCTTACAGGGTTGTGTGCTTCCTATACCATGTCACTTATATTAATGTATTAGCTACACATTAATTGATCTGTTTTCCTTATTGCTTCATACCAGTTTACAAATACATACATACATACTTACAAATGTTTTCAAGGATACTCGTGCACACATACAAAACACATGAACTCGCTCGACTTTTGTTGATGTTTACAAACTACATGTATTTCAGGAAATTAAGTATGGATCTGGCGGGTGTTGGAGTTTACAAGTCGTGTCTCTAATAAAAGGTGTCATCCGAAGTCGAAGGATTTGGGTTATGTATTTTATCTTGGATAAGATACATGGCTCGAAACCTAGTTTGGTTGTGTCTTTTGTGAAGTCCAGTATGGAACTTTAAGCTTTGGTGGTCATGTGATCTAAACCTAAAGTCTTAGTTTGATGTTAAACAATGACGGTTGTATTATTTTGAAAACTATCTATGGATGAACACCTTGGTTTTATCATATAGTTGTTTGTTATGGTTGAATGCAATGATATTAAGCAAGTCACACCAAATCACGCTTCCGCAAAAGTCAGGGTGTGACAGTTTGGTATCAGAGCTTCGATTGTAGCGAACTAGGATTCCTTCTCGAGTCTAGACTACAATCATTAGGGCTCTCACGAAAATATTTCTACAACATGTTTTCGTTGCATACACGAAAACACCTAGATCCAAGAAACAAACGTTTTTATAAAGAAAAGACACGAAACACATTTCAAGGTTTATGTTTGTGGTTCAGTATAAGACACTGGGTGGTTCAGTCTGAGAGACTGGGTGGTTCAGTCTGAGAGACTGGGTGGTTCAGTCTGAGAGACTGGGTGGTTCAGTCTGAGAGACTGGGTGGTTCAGTCTGAGAGACTGGGTGGTTTAGTCTGGGAGACTGGGTGGTTTAGTCTGGGAGACTAGGTGGTTTAGTCTGGGAGACTGGGAAATATAGAAAGTTTCATGAAAGATAAATATGAATACATGATTACATGATAAATTGCCTTTGTTTGCATATATTGGGTGTAAGTGGATTACTATACGTACATATGTTAGGATTACGATGTTGCAGACACACATGTTATCCTCAGAGAATGGGTTGTCGGATGCCCGCAACCCGAAGGCAGTCGCATCAGACGACGAGGTCATGCCCACGCCAGAGATATATACGTCAGACACTGAGAGTGATCCTGACATGCGGTCCGAGGACGAGGACGACTTCCAACCGTTCACGCTACCAGAATTTGGCGATGATTTACCCCTTGCTGATGGTTTCCCTGACGAGGATCCTTTTGTCATTCTTGTTCAGTCCATGACCACCTCATCACTGGTTATTCCGATGGTGAGCCCATCATGGCTCCGATCCTCGATGCCGTACCTCTCGTGGTCATTCCTCCCGAGAATCTGCCTTTCGACGATTAGTTTGATGATGACGTTGATTTGTTTGTTGATGGTCCTCCTGATGACTCCCATGATGATGGAAAGTTAGATGAGAACGTTGTTGCTATTCCACTTCTTGAGATCCCTGTTATCAAGTTATCCTCTGATTCTAGTTTGCACTCTGTTTCAGACTCCTTTGAGTCTGTGACCCTTTCAGCTTTACAGACGGCCGGATTACAGCTTTTGCTACTGACACGGACGACGACACCGCTATGACTGCTGCACTATCACCTGCTCGAGATCACACACCTCCACACGACCCAGAGCCTGCTCCTGAGCTAGCTTCTGTTCCTTTTGGGTCAGCCTGATGTTGCGACTATTGATCTTAAGCCGATTCCTGATCCTGACCATGTTCCTTTTGGTCTACCAGATATTGCACCCCTTATACCTGACCCAGTTCCTGCCTCTGTTGACCATCCTGTTGCCAAGACATTTATTCCCCCACATGCACCCGCTGATGTTGCTCCTCTCCCTCCTGTAGAAACCAATGTCCATCACACTGATTTGCCGATTGCTTTTCCTTCAGGACATCCCTGTACCCGCACCCCGGGAAGGTACTTCTGGTCAGCACCCGCGCGACGATCCCTTTGCTTCAGCAGCTTTTCCACAAATCTCTCAAGCTGCTCCGTTTGCTCCTTTTCATTACTTCACCGCTGGACGAGACATTCCGATGGTTCCTACCCTACACTATGATGATTTCAGACCCCTACCATCCCTTACATTATGGAGGCTACACACGGGATGAGTTGCTCCTGTTACTTCAGCTACAGTTTGAGGTTTTGAGTTATAGTGTTTTGGAGCTTGAGCTGACACCACGTCCTCCACCCTGTCTATGCCAGTATACTTTGCTCTTCCACATTCATCACTGTCTCCTTTTGCACTCTCACCTGCTGCTATTACACCTTTCCCAGGTTTTGATACTCGTTTCTTTACTATCGAGCAGCAGATCGGTTAATTACTTCGACGTGTATACGAGCTCGAGAAGGAGCTCGCACATGTTAGCAGTTTGCTTTTCATTCCTCCTCCACCTCAGTCATCAGTATAGTTGGTTTTTGGTTTTATACGGATTGCATTACTTTGGGTAAAGACACTACTAATGAGCCGAGATTGTGGAGACTTTTGAAGACCACTTTTGACCACGTGATTTTGGTATATTGATAGACTTATTGGACAAAGGTAGTGTGACCCTGTGTCCCTTTTTATGTGATACACCTTGTAGACAATGTGATTGTGGTCGGTAAATGATGAAAGCCCAATCATCATGTTCTTATTAAACATGTAAATCAACAACGTGCTTGCTTGTTATGTTCTCATTAAACACATTCCTATCTACATGTTTGTGCTATAATTGTGATGTTATATGATTGCTTGCTATGACGATTGCTTAAATACATTTGTATACGCACCTCCTAGGTCTTATTCGTTACGTAGAAGCTTATGTGCCCGTGTCCTTAATAAGACATGACTTAACCGATCTTTTTATAAGATGTCGCTTCAAAGGAACACCGATACCAACAACCCTCTGCTGACGACAGAGGCAGAATTACAAGAGCGCATCTCACAAGCCATCGCACAGCACGAGGCCCTTCGCTCTGAACGCAGCGGAGGTACCTCAGGAAATGACCCACCCAATGGTAATGATTAGTCACTTAAGACACATTACAAAACGTTTGGACCTTTCCATGGGTGCTTTGCTAATGCCTTATGTGAATGATGTTGCTTATGTCACAGGCTGCACCTACAAGCAGTTCTTGGGCTGTAAGCCCCGGGATTTTGACGACACTGTGGGTGCCGTAGCTTTTGTGCGTTGGGTCGAGAAGACGGATTCTGTTTTACGACTGAGCAATTGTACTCCAAGGCAACAAGGCACGTACGTATCTGGACTGTTTCTAGATGGGGCTCTGTCATGGTGGAACCTTCAGGTTCAAACGTTGGGCGAGACTGCTGCGTATGCTATGACGTGGGACGAACTGAAAGAGCTGATGCATAAGAAGTATTGTTCAAGAGCAGAAATCCAGAAGCTGGAAACTGAGTTCTGGAACTTGAAAATGGAAGGTTCAAAGATAGCTAAGTACGTGCAGAGATTTCATGATCTGTCTCGTGTTGTCCCTTAATGGTAGAACCAGAGTTTAAGAGGATCGAGCGCTTCATCGGGGGATTGGCACCTCAGATTCTAAGCCTGGTGACAACATCTAAACCTCCAACAATTACCGATGCTATTGACTTAAGTGTGACGCTCACTGAAGAAGCGGTTAGACTGGGAAAATTTTCAATCTCTGAAGAAAGGAAGGAGACTCCTGTGGAGCCATCTGGAGATAACAAGTGAAAGTTCGCAAACTTCAAGAAGGGTACCCGGGCGGATAAAAACAACAAGGCCAAAAAGGGAAAAGAGTACATGGGTAAACTAGCAAAGTGCGCCAAGTGTCGACGTCATCATACCGGGCGATGTAAAAATGGAAAGTGTGACAACTGTGGCAAAGTGGGGCACTGCAAGGAGACGTGTTGGCATGGGACGGGACGTGGAAAGGGAGGTCAAGGGTGTTATAACTGTGGTGACATGGGGCACTTTAGGAAAGATTGCCCAAGGGAGATTAACCAAGACCGTGGAAGAGTGTCCAACACCGGAGCTAGGGAAGCACACCAGGATCCAAATGTGGTTACGGGTACATCCCCTATTAGTCAACGTTATGCATCTGTGTTGTTTGATACTGGTGCAGATTTTACCTTCGCATCTTTAGAGTTTAAGAATATACCTGGTTTAGTAGCAAGTGAGTTAGATATCCCGTATTCGATAAAACTAGCTAGTGGGAAGCTAGGGGGGCCGACGAAGTAATTAGAGGCTGTGTGATAAAACTTAGAGAGCGTGAGTTCTCACTAGATCTTCTGCCAGTTGATTTGGGAAGCTTAGACGTCGTAGTGGGGATGAATTGGTTGTCGGGTAATCGTGCGGAGATTGTTAGCCGTGAGAAGATTTTCCGCAGCCGATGGCGAGTGAAGAGAAGATTGTGATTCATGGGGAGAAGCAGGATACGCTTCTATGAATTATTTGTTGTTTGAAGGCACATAAGTTTTTGCGTAAAAGGTGTATTGCCTTCCCAGATCATGCCGTGGGCAAAGAAGCCGAAGAACCTAAGCTCGAAGATATCCCTGTGGTAAGGGAATATCCTGAAGTCTTCCCCAAAGACTTGCCAGGATTATCTCCTCAACGACGAGTCGAGTTACACATTGACTAGGTTCCAGGTGCCACACCTGTAGCTAAGACACCCTATCGACTTGCACTTCCTGAGATACAAGATTTGTCAATGCAGCCTCAGAAGTTGCCAGATAGGGGATTTATAAGGCAAGCTCTTTGCCCTAGGGAGTTTCAGTACTGTTCGTCAAGAAGAAGGACGATGGTTTTCAAATGAGCACCAACTACCAGGAGCCGAATAAGCTAAGCAACAAGATTCGGTAACTCTTGCTGAGGATTAACGAATTATTTATTTAACTAACTATGAGGATCCAACTACTATTCTAAGACTGATCGTTGATCGAGTATCATTAGCTGTGAATTCAGGATAAAAGCATACCAAAGTACAGTGAGTCGGCAACTTGTTTTAAACATACGCTAATATTGTGTTTTCTACACGATGCACAAAACAGTTATACACGGAGTGCAAAACTTTGAGAACCTAGAAAACATGTACTTAGGACCTTTGGGGACTTAGGTCAAAACTCGTTAAAGGTTGTCACTTAGGAACCATATCTGTTAACTCAAGCAAACCCCATTATTCTGACGTATATGCTATTTCAGTTAACCAGACAGGTAAAGCACTCAAATTTCTTATATTGAAATTTCCACTTTTGCTTCTAACAAGTAGAATTTTGCATCTCTACTTCTCCTAATGGTAGTTGCATCATAACCATTTTTCATCATTAAAGCGAACACTCCTTTGTCTCGATACTTGATCATTTATTCATTATAGCAAATACTCATTGTTTCATTTCTTGGAAATTCATATGTTACGCATGCACCATTTGTTACGCATGTGGTTTCGTTTCAAATAAGCGTTTCGTCAAAGTTCAAATATTATTTGCTAAAGCTAATTATTGATTTGTGATTCGAATGACCTACATTATTGTAATTGTTGGCTCCTTTGCTATTAAGTCAACACACTTTCTGGAAACTTCTTTTCTTTCGAGTTACATACATGGTTTATCTTTGTAACCATGCCGACTTCCCTTGTTGATACATACATTTATTGTCAGATTGCGTTGAGACCAAGTTCAATTGCTTGAACTTGTCCATTTCGCATATTCAATTCAAGACACCATGTGATGTACTTAGAGCATCGTATTCAAATTCATTTTTGCAAGTGTTCCATTTGTTCTGAGTCGCAGTAGACTTGTTTAGTCTATGACTCCATTAAGTCGTCTGTTGGTTCTCACACCTTGTGATGGTGTCTCGTTAATTTGAAGCCTGCGCTATTCTCGTTTACGCATCTCATACACGGATTTAATTGTTTATTTATTGACTTGCTCTAAATCCATTTTGTTTTATCATGATTAAAGCATTCTTAACACAATCGTGTGTTAAGACAATGGTACATAAACTCATTGTATATTCCAGTGTACCTCCTAACGGTTCTTTCCTTATTGATCGAATGCCTTGCGGTATTTATTACTTTTTCATCTTCGATCGGAAACGATAGTTCTTTGGTGTTCTATACTCAATTGAAAAATCCTACGATGCCGTTTGAATCCAATTTCCAGGATTGCTTCATTACACTTTCATTTGATTTCAAACACGGTGAACTTGTTCGGTCACCGCTATTATTGAATTATGTCATTACGACACCTTGTGGTGTCGGTACAAACTTGTAGCTTGTGCTAACCATGGTCACCCGTTTCACACGAAACTACACATACTTTTGTTTGACTTGTAATTTAAACATTCTTAATGCAACTATGTATTAAGACAATGATACACCAAGTTCGATTGTATTTCATTTCGGTGTATTCTCGCAATTCAATATTGTCAACACACTAGTTTTATTCATTTGTTTGTTCAAAAGTTGGCAGATCATTTTCGTGTCACTATTACATTTGAGCTTGCTGATTTTGAGTTCATTTAGCGGATGCTATTGTTTCTGAAAACTTGTTTGCATATTGTGAACGATCGTTTGGAATTCTATCGATCAAAACTCCTCTTTTGTTGAACCCCTGTTAACTAAGTTACACTAGATTATACATCTATACGTCTCGTGTACTTTGACATCACTTTCTGGAACACATACCTTTTAACCATTGGGTTCTTGTTGTTGTAATATGTCCTTGGATTCACCTGATTCGAATAAGTTTTGATTCGGTTTTGTGGTTATCTACCTCAGTATTATTCATATCCATACACGCATAATGTAACCCTAAGGAGTTAAGGTAGTATAAATTTCGAGGACAAAATTTTCTTAACAGGGGGAGAATGTGACAACTGTCTAAATTTCAGATGTCCGTACGATTATTAAACAACGATTAGTGCTTAATGACTTTGTTGAATTACAATTAATTACTTGAACTGCTTCCTGATTATTACCATATACATACATATGCATCATATATTACAAGTGACATATCATTATTGCATGCAAACTTTGTTGATTCAAATGATGCACGAAACACAGTTAGCACAGTTATCAGACAAACTAGAAAAATGCTGACGGAGTTCAGTAAATAGATAGACATAGTATTGAGGTACAAATGAGACAGAAACCAAGTATTACACTAGTATAGTGTGTAGGAAAGTAAGGATCACAAAACTGCCTTCCTAGAGATAGTTTAAGTGCCAGAAAGTGCCTAAAACTCACATAAACTGCAGAATTCTGCAGAATTCAGCATAAATCAGTACAATTCAGCTATTTAACACAATAATATCATGCAAAATCTATGTTTTATTGTCCAAAATAACTTACAACGTGTCGGGAATTGAAACTGCCATAAAAGGTGCTTCATACCTCGTGAAACTGCGCAATTCAGCACTTTAACGAACCGTAACGAACCGAACAACCGAACAATAACCGGGACATCAAAATTTGTCTAGAAGTAATGTTTTTTATGATATTAAGCTAGTATTGGTGGTAGAACACCTTAAAAATCATAAAAACACCTGAACACACTTAAACATACTTAAACCTTCTAGTTTGCACTTTAAACCCCTAACTTCCAACACCAAATCCGGCCCCTATGGGCCCCGCTTACCTTTTATTATTTTATTACCTCTTGTCCCCTTAATCTTATGCAAAAATCTTAATAAAGATTACTATGTTGGAAACTCCTTTTATAAGAACCTTATGGTATAACTATTGTCCATTATCACAAAAATTCTCCATCTTCTTCCTTCTCTTTTTCTTTGGTCTCAGCTCAAACACCTCCACATACAACCATCATTTCCACTTCATTACAAGGCAATCCAAGGTGATCTAGAGGTGTATGGAGGCCATTTAAGAAGGTGTATGGTGCTAGAACTTGAAGGACCACCTTGTGAAGCTTTTAACCTCTCATTTTCTTCCTTGTTCATCATCTTCATCTTTGTGTCGGTTCCCTAGCCATTAGATCTAGTAGTAAGCTTCTTGATCACTAATTTAAGTCATGTTTATGTTTTGTATAAGTTTCACCATCTAAACAACTTAACTTCTAATGTTAAAAATGAAAAGATCTAACATATTCATGAAGAAAATAAGTTATTACATGGATTTTTGGTGTATGTAATGATGTTGTTGGTGTTATATCTTGTGTTTATGATTAGATCAAGTATGTTAAAGCTTGGATCTACCAAGTTTAAGCATGGATCTTGAAGGATCCATGGTTAAACTTGAAGATGAACATATGAAGCATAATGTGAACTTGAAATATGAATTTTTATGCATAAACTTGTAATCTTGAAGTAATAAAGTATGTGTAGAACAAATTTTTGAAACTAAAATTCATGGAAAGTTTGTTGAAAATTTAACATAAAGCTTGTTTTTGAAAGATCTAAAGATATTAAGCATGGATCTTGAAAGATCCATGGTTAAACATGATGTTAAAAATTATGATCTTTCTAATAAGCATAAAAGTGGTTTTAGAACATGGTTTACAAACTTTAAAGACCATTAAACTCATGGGAGAGTTGGTTAGTAAAATAAAGTTTCATAAAAGTCTGTTAAAATACCCAAGAACACTTATTTTTGGAAAGATCATCTTATGTAAAGTGTAGATCTAGAAGACTACACATTTTTAACAAGAGTCAAGTTCACCATGTTGTTCATATGGAAATATTAGTGTATGTTGTTGATGATTGTTGTTGGAAAATTGTTTTGATGTTGAAAAGAAAATAAACACATGTTTTGAAAACATGAGAAACCTCCATTTTTAGGGGAAACTATGGCAAAATTTTTCTAAAAATTAAGCACTTAGAAAAATATTTCTAAACAAATATTTACAAGTATATTTTCAAACCATGGATTTTCACAAAAAGTTTGTCATAAATTTTGTTACAAAAATTATAAATATTGGAGGTTGGTTTTTATAAATAAAAGTGACTAAATATGTATTTAGGAAAATATATATTTAGAAGTCACCATGTGTGTGATTATCTATACTATATTATAAAACATTTCATAAGGATGACGGTAAAAGTTAAGTAAATACAAGTATTTATGCTTATGGTACAATACAAAATGAGATTAGTTTAAGGGTAAAATTGTCTTTTTAGCACCATCCAATATTAGTGATTTAAGACGCTTGGTGGGGTAAATTCCTTGAGCAATAATTATTATCCCTCCTTTAATGAGGAAGCAAGTTTAAAGGGCAAACTGAAGGGTGGTATCGTCAGTTATAGTGTTCAATGGGAAAATTTGATGATCAATTGAAACGGCCTATTAAATTATGGGAGCAATTAATGGTGAAATTTAATATGAATCACTATAAAATCATCTTTTACCTTGGCGATTCAAAATCTGGTAAGAGCCCAACTCTATGAAGATTAATCAATTCATACCCTAATTGATTCTTTGAACTGATTCTTCGTTTATCTCCTCACACTTTGTATGTATTTTTATATTGGAGTTTTCAGTCTCGAAGGACATGTAAATGCTTTTTCAAATCAACTGTGTCACCATTGTAGCTCGTCGGACAATCGTTTTTCTCGACCAACGAAACTATACCGGTAATCACCACCACCGAGGAGATGGAAAAACGAACAAGGCCACCTCAAATATGGATTTCAACCGATCTCAATGTCAACCGCCATCAACTCAGATTTGGATCTGGTTCCCTTCGTTTATTTATTCCGGTAAAAAATTCTGAATTTTGTAAGTTTTAATTTGTTGTATAAATCAATTTTTATCAGCTTTATGGTTGTGTTTTTGTTTTGTTCGTGCATTTACGTCAGGTATGAGCTTGTAAGGCTAAATCGATTCCATGGATTATCATTGAGGATTGTGTAACTATTCTCAAAGCAGGTCATTTTGTTTAATATGTTAAATTTATCTTTTAAGTGTGAGATGTAACTCAGTAACTTATCTTAATCCTTTTGAAAGGTTGTCAAACTTGTTGTTTTTAATCCTTTTGAACTAAATTATCCAACTAATGAATGTGATTAATTATGCTAAACACTTACTCCACAATTGTCTGGACATATTCTCTTAGCAAGAGGATGCAAGAAAATGTACAATACGGGTACAAAGGGAAGAACCCGTCAGAAACCGCCTTCGATTTTGTCAACGCTTTGGTTGACGCGGCCTATTAAAAAACCTCCATGGGTGGCTTTAATCGCATTGAATCCCATTCGATCCCTGAGTCATTAACGATGGTTTAGGAATTTGAACAGATGATTCTCAATTTTGGTAGTTTTCAATTAAACTGTAACTGATGTTTTGTAAAAGGGGTGAGTGTAGGATTCAATTGAAGCTAACCTGTATAACTTGTTTAATTTCTTTATAATAGCTTTGAAAGACAAACAATTGACATTCCCCCATGGAAAAGGGAACGACACAAAATCAGGCTGTAATGAAATTAAATGGGGAAATAAATTAGGAGTCTTTTTTCTTTCTGAGCAGGTGCAAGGAAGCGATGGTAAAGTAGGGGTAGGAGTGGAATATAAATTGGTTAAAAGCTAAAATGTTTAAAAGCTAAAAATATTTTTTAAATATGCAATTGATCAAATAAAATTTGTTTGATTAATTAGTTCGATTTAATGCGTAAAAACATGGTCTACTAAAAGAGATAATTAAAAAAACATATAAAATTACTGAATAGCTTTTTATTAAAAGCCTTCATTTATTTTTTATTTGGTGCATTCATTCTAATTTGTAAATACAAGTATTTATGTTTATGGAACAATACAAAATGAGATTAGTTTAAGGGTAAAATTGTCTTTTTAGCACCATCCAATATTAGTGATTTAAGACGCTTGGTGGGGTATTTTAGACAATTCCTTGGTGGGGTAATATAGATAATTTGTTATAAATATATAAATATACTATATATTTGGAATGATGGGGCAAATAATGTTCTTATTTCATTACAGAAGCCACTTATTGTAGCTGCTAACATCTTTGTGGTCATTCCTAACATTACTATCAGGTATAAACCAAAAAAGAATATTTTAACATTTATTTACTCACATTCCACATGACTTGATTTGGCCAGTTTAACGGACATGGTTGGACAGGTCAAACCAGCCAAAACCAATTTGCTCGTTTTAGTTTTCTTGTAAAAAACGTATCTAACCTTTCATGTTTAAATAAAATAACAAATGAAGGAAAAAATGAATCTTTAAAAACAAACAGAAGACGAAAAGAGTCATAAGAAACTTGTATAAAAGAGAACTTAACCAAGACAGCACATTATAAAACTTGTGATACGGTAAAGATGCCAAAGTTATATATGACATTTATAAAATGGTTTCCTAAACAGTTGGTTTAATTACCACATGATACATAATTATTCCTTTGAGCAAAATGATTTACAAGACAACCATATATCATTGATTTCATAGTGTATAATTAATTATATTTATTTTAACAATAAAAGGAAATAAAATAACAATAAAACTAAAGAGCAAGTTTAATAAAGCTTGGCTTGTTGGCTACAATATAAAGAATGAAATCTGATAAGAACTTTAATTCCTTTTGTTTATTTTGATGGTTTGCATATGCGGATAAATATACCGATGAGATCTATAACTTATATGGGATTTTTTTACGGTTTAAATTACAATCTTGTCATATTATCGCAGCAACGCGCGGGTTTCCCACTAGTTTGTATATTATGTGTATTAGTTATATTATTTTAGGACTTGAAATAATAGAGTAGGGTTCGCACGGAAAGTGTGTTTTTCCTAGAAAGTCTAGGAAGCGATCTGGTCCATCCGATTGGTGTGTTTAAGGGTTGAGATTAAATCAATGGCAATCTTGTAATATTTGAGTTTAATTAATTGATTGTTTTAAATGAGTAGGGGCAATTTTGTCAATGGCCGTGTTTTAAATCAATTAGATAACCGCCCAGTTCCTAAATTCAAGCGATTTTCCCTCTCTCTCTCTCCAAACCCATCTTGGAAACCCCAATCCCTACCAAAAATAACTACAATCATGGAAGAAGATAACTTTAGAAACGATGGAGAGCACCAGATCAAATTAAAACACTTCTCCATCTCCACCATCTCCGAGTTCATCATCACCATTCAAATATTGTTCTTATCATCTCCGTTTTCTTGACGATGTGTTTTAACAGCAAGCAAATTAATACAGTTGTGTTTTAGCAGCAAGCAGATTCATACAGTTGTGGTTTAGCATCCAGATTCATACATATGTGTTTTAACAGCAAGCAGATTCATACAGATGTGTTTTAACAGCAAGCAGATTCATACAGATGTGTTTTAACAGCAAGCAGATTCATACAGATGTGTTTTAACAGCAAGCAGATTGATACAGTTGTGTTTTAACAGCAAGCAGATTCATACAGATGTGTTTTAACATCCAGATTCATACAGATGTGTTTTAACAGCAAGCAGATTCATACAGATGTGTTTTAACAGCAAGCAGATTCATACAGATGTGTTTTAACATCCAGATTCATACAGATGTGTTTTAACAGCAAGCAGATTCATACAGCTGTGTTTTAGCATTCAGATTCATACAGTTGTGTTTTAACAGCAAACAGATTCATACAGTTGTGTTTTAACAGCAAGCAGATTCATACACTTGTGTTTTAGCATTCAGATTCATACAAATTGTGTTTTAACATCAATCAGATTCATACCCTGTGTTTTACCATCTTTATATTGTGGGATCTATAAAAAAAATTGACTTTAGCCATGTAAACTGTTAAAACACAGCACCAAGAACATGCTGATAAATTCCAGTAATCTTCTGAACAATGGAATATGCGATGTAATGTGACATGGAATTTTAGTTAATGAACACATTGACTTCCAGATTTGAATTCGAAAATAATAAAAATTCCGAAAATCATGGAATTTTAGTTAATGAAGATACATTCCAAAAATAAAATTAAAATGTGAAATTACATGATAGCCCTTCTACTTAAAATCCCCCAATGACACATGTCCAATTCTTATTCCTTCCTAGACTTTCTAGGAAAAATAGACTTTCCACCCAACTCCTACTCTGAAATAATATAACTCACCAAAATACCAAGAAGTTACAATCCAAAATATTATCAAAATTCCAAGAGAATGAACATATGAATTATACCCAAAATATTGAAGATACTGAACAAAGGAATATAACTCACAAAATATTCCGGAAATATTATTCATATGTATATTTTGGTAAATAATATTTTGGACATCAAGGGAATGAAAATGAGATTTTCATGATTACTACAAAATATTTCATATTTTTGACAAGAAGGAAATGTATTATCTTTGGGCAAGTAAAAATATATATATTTTTCTTGGAATTATTAGAAGATATATTATTTTTGGAAGAAAATATATATTTCCTCTAACAAACATCAAATACATTATTTTTGGGAGAAAATGTACTCTCTTAAATAAACTTGAAATATATTAATTGTGGAAGAAAAATAAGCTCACATATATTTTCAAGTTAGACTTGAAAATATATTATTTTTGGGACTTATATGGAAATACAAATATTTTTGCCAAAGGAAAAATTATAAATAATTTTTCTAAATAATATTCCTTAAAATGTATATTTTAAAAATTTATATTGATGAATTTTTATTAAAAATGATATTCCAGAAAAGTTAAGTGTAAGAATACTTAATAAACACAATAAGGATACGTATTCTCATACGTATAAATACCCTTCGGAATACGATGCCAATACATGGCAAAAATATACAAGTATAAGGATACGAATACAAATACACCCATCCTTGGGAAGGATATACATATACATTACAAAAGTGTGTCAAGTTAAAATATATTATTTTAATTAATATTCCAAAATGTAATAAATATAATATTTATTATTTTGACAAATAATTATATATTTGGAATAACATTGATGACACAAACTAACGTAACTCAAGACACTAATCAAGACCAAGGTTAAGGCACGACCTTCCCGTCTAATGGACCGTAGTACGCATGTAGGTAGTTGTGCGTTCTAGAGGAAGCTTTGAGTTACATTGGATACGAGGAACGCAAAATTGTGAGTTCATGTTCCCCCTTTTCTTTTAACTGTTTTCAGTGTTATCACTTCGGGGGTGAAATACATGTTACATACTGTTTACAAACAATTACAAAAGGTATGATTAGCTAAGGAATGTATTGCTAGATCATGTGAATGGATAGGCGATTGACTTAAGACCATTAATCCTTGTATAAGGACTGAGGGGCATGAGTGATAGATCTATTGGGTGTTTCGAACCCCACCCAGGGGCCTACGAGTTGGCCGCATGTGGTGACTATGTCGTTCCGCCGGAGGGGCCGGTATGAAATATGCTTACAGGGTTGTGTGCTTCCTATACCATGTCACTTATATTAATGTATTAGCTACACATTAATTGATCTGTTTTCCTTGTTGCTTCATACCAGTTTACAAATACATACATACATACATACTTACAAATGTTTTCAAGGATACTCGTGCACACATACAAAACACATGAACTCGCTCAACTTTTGTTGATGTTTTGAAACTACATGTATTTCAGGAAATTAAGTATGGATCTGGCGGGCGTTGGAGTTTACAAGTCATGTCTCTAATAAAAGGTGTCATTCGAAGTCGAAGGGTTTGGGTTATGTATTTTATCTTGGATAAGATACATGGCTCGAAACCTAGTTTGGTTGTGTCTTTTGTGAAGTCCAGTATGGAACTTTAAGCTTTGGTGGTCATGTGATCTAAACCTAAAGTCTTAGTTTGATGTTAAACAATGATGGTTGTATTATTTTAAAAACTATCTATGGATGAACACCTTGGTTTTATCATATAGTTGTTTGTTATGGTTGAATGCAATGATATTAAGCAAGTCACACCATATCACGCTTCCGCAAAAGTCAGGGTGTGTTCTCCTCTTTTATCGCCTCGACTTGTGCCTCTCGGATTTGTTCAAGTAAACCCGAGGTCACCATCAATTGCATTGAGCGCACTCGAATGGGAGAGTAATCTTCCTTTCGACTCAACGCTTCTGCCACTACATTGGCTTTTCCCGGATGGTAATGTGTCTTATAGTCGTAATATTTCACTGTCTCTAACCAACGCCTCTGTCTGATGTTTTTTTCCTTTTTATCAAAGAAATACTTCAGGCTCTTGTGGTCAGTAAATATCGTGCATTTCACCCCGTACAAGTAGTGCCTCCAAAATTTTAAGGCGAATACCACTGCCGCCAATTCAAGATCGTGTGCAGGATATTTCTTTTCATGAACCTTTAATTGTCTTGAGGCGTAGGCAATAACCTTGCCACATTGAATCAAAACACACCCAAGACCCAGATGTGATGCATCGGAATATACTACCATATCATCTGCGCCATCCGGTAAAGTTAATACCGGAGCAGGGGTCAATTTTTCTTTGAGTGTCTGAAATGCTCTTTCTTGTTCAACACCCCAGTTAAATCTTTCATCCTTGCAGGTTAACTTGGTTAATGGCGAAGCAATTTTGGAGAAATCTTGAATGAATCTCCTATAATAACCCGCAAGCCCTAGGAAGCTTCTGATTTCCGAAGGATTCTTTGGAGGATTCCAATTCAACACAACTTCTATTTTGTTCGGATTAACCAATATTCCATCGGCACTAATGATGTACCCAAGGAATTGCACCTCTCTTAGCCAAAAAGCGCACTTCGAGAATTTCGCATAAAGATTTTCTCGTCTAAGCATGTCTAACACTTCTCGTAAATGACGAATGTGATCCTTTTCGTCCCTCGAATACACCAAAATATCATCGATGAATACTATCACCGATTTTTCCAACATGGGTTTGCAGACCCGGTTCATGAGGTCCAAGAATGCCACGGGTGCATTCGTCAACCTAAAGGACATCACGAGAAACTCATAATACTCGTATCGTGTACGGAAAACCGTCTTCGGTACATCTTCTTCCTTAACCTTCAATTGATGGTACCCCGACCATAAATCAATCTTTGAGAACCAACTAGCGCCTTGTAGTTGGTCAAATAGGTCATTGATTCTCGGAAGTCGGTATCGATTCTTCACCGTAAGTTTATTCAACTCCCGGTAATCGATACACACATGCATCTTTCCGTCCTTCTTCTTTAAAAATAATACCGGTGCACCCCATGGGGAAACGCTCGGCCTTATAAACCCCTTATCAAGTAGGTCTTGTATTTGCGACATTAACTCTTGAAGCTCTGACGGTGCTAGCCTATATGGCGTCTTAGCTACCGGCTTTGCACCTAGAACCAATTCGATTCCGAATTCTACTTCATGTTCAGGCGGTATACCTGGAAATTCCTCCGGAAATACATCTTCAAATTATTGTACCACCAGTACTTCTCCAATCTTCGACGATACTTTCTCCGAATCTCATGCGTAAATCAAATACGCCTTACACCCATGTTGCATGAGTTTACGTGCTTCCATCATCGAGCACACTACGGGATTACCACTCTTTTCTCCATAAATAGTAACAAGGTTTCCACTCGGAGATGTTAGTTTTATCTCCTTGTGGAAGTATGTAACTTTTAGCGTGATGTCGAGACAACCAATCCATCATGACGACCACTAGTCTATCGAGTATTCTTTATCATCAATACTCAATTTGCAATCCCAGAACATATCACAAACAATAAAACTCCTGTTATTACCTATTTCTACTTTTAAAGGCATAGGTAACTTTGTTAATACAAATGAAGGATGTCGAATAAATCCATGTGAAACAAAAGATTTATTCGCACCCGTATCAAATAAAATACGTGCGGGAATAAAATTTATGGCAAAAATACCTGAAATCACATCGGGTTCAATCTTGGCTTCCGCCGTGGTTAGATGAAAGGATCTGGCCTTTGATCTCGGGGTTTCTGTTTTCGTGTCATGTACCTCCTTCTTTCCTACCAATTCTGGGCACTCAGATTTCTTGTGACTTGGTTGGTAACACTTGTAGCAAACCGACACTTTACCAGGGCATATCAAAGCCGCATGCCCCGTTTTTCCCGCAAATAGCGCAAGGTTTATCCTTGAAATAACATTCACCCTTGTGAGCCTTGCCACACGTCTTTCAACTTGGCGATCCTCCTTTCACATTTGGTTTCTTTGAAGATTCCGTCATCTTTGATTTCTTTTTGGGGCTAGGATTCGCATCCAATGCCCTTCTTTCCCCTCTCTCCAATTGTTTCTTTAACTCTATCTCCCATTCCCGAGCAATGTTGATAATCTCAGTGAGAGTCTCATACTTTGAGGGAGTCATAAACTCCCGATATTCAGCACTCAACATATTATAGTAATAATATATTTTTTGCTCTTCGGTCTGCACCAGCTCATCACAGAATCTCAGCTTATCAAGGAATATTCCCATATTCTTGTCTATTATTTCAACCTTTTGTCTCAGTTGGATGAACTCCTCCTTGATCTTATTGATGACGTCCTTAGGGCTATGATGTTTAAGGAATCGAGCCTTAAACTCATCCCATGTCATGTTCCTTGTTGCCTTGACCCCTTGTTCCTTCTTCAGGTTATCCCACCAATCCTTCGCTTGCCCCCTCAGTTGACCCGTCCCGTAAGCTACAAAGTCGATTACGTCACAGTGGGTTCTTTCAAAAACCCCTTCAATATCACTCAACCACCATTGATAGATGATCGGGTCAACTTCCCCGTTGTAAATTGGGGGTTTACAAGCCATGAACTTGTTATATGGACAAGCTTTTCTCTTAACATGCTTCTCTTTTGCTTGGTTGAAGCTTTCCTTAAACTCATTTATCTTTTCATCAACTACCGATGGTACTGTATTCTGAATTCTGTCTATAAACCCAGGTAAACTGTTCTCTATAGCCTTTCTGACCTCTTCGGAAATCCTTTCTATCATTTGTTCGGTGATCACGGGCACCACATCATCGTTGTTTCCACTCGACATCTTTGAATCTAAAATGTTTACATCAAACTGATAAACATTTCATCTTATTATTCTGTACATCTTTTGGTTTGGCTTAGCCAAGTTTATAACTTGCTTAAACCATTCGTTTTTAGTGCATTTTCCGGGTTTGAGTGTATTAGTACACTTTTCCCATGCATTTTAAATCATACTTTTTCCTAGTGTTTTGTTTAAAATCAACGTATATAATTAATTCTTACCGGATGTTTGATAAAGCTTCAAACCGAACACACTTTGTCAATAACCTTGAGCTCTGATTACCAACTTGTAAGATCCATACGAGTTTTATAAACATTTCATCTTATTAATATGCGTTTTACGAAAAACATTCACATATGATGTTCACCTTGAGTTAAAAAACATTTAAAATCCAGTTATTAATGTCCACATAATTCATAATATCAAAACTAAACAAGATCGACGCGGAAGCTTCATTTAACGTGTGTTCGGTTCTTGCACAACGCTTGATCTTCATCCAAAAGTTTATAATGATCACCTATAGTCAAAACCATCATAAACATTAGTTACGCGAGCTTTGAAACATATTTAAACAAGTTCTTTAAGTAAAAACAATCAACCCAAAAGTTTTTGCCAGCTAATAAGGCCCTCGCGGGGCGCGACCATGTTTTTGTTTTGCTGTCGCGGGGCGCGACAACCGTGGCGGGGTGCGACAGCCATTAGCCTCACCCGTCGCGTGCCGCGAGGCCCCTATTTCTACAGAATGTTTCTTTCCTGGAGCTGCATCTGCCCAGCTATGCCATTTTCTCATGTTATAACATAAAACTTGCATAACTTTCAAAATACTTATCCGATTTACACGAATCTTGATTCTATTCGACCGTAATACATTTACCAATGTATTTAACACTTAGGGTTCGCAAAATCTTGATTTGTACGCCATACTTATAATATATTTTATAAGTATTTTATAAATCCTTATTAGGTTATTCGACCCGCTTGGTTCGAAACCATTTCTAATAACTTATGGCGAGGACTAATCCCTTGCCATTTTACCCACTTCCGGGCTTATTAATAACTTACATATTTCGCTCCCATCACATGGTTTGCTTACGCGTTCACGTCCGCTTGATATCTTTGATTCAAGCATACGTTTTTCCATCAATAATTCAAGAAATCTAGTCCTCTAAGTTTTAACCCAAATCTATGGTTCGTCTATCAAACTTTAGCGTATCCAATGCTCGACTTACGCATCCAATTTACCGGTTTATTGGTGTGACATTCAAATCATTTAAAATTGCCATTTTAGCTAACTCTTTTGTTTTGACCCGTTTGGTTATTTTAATGAATTTCCATCATTCTTGCAAACATACCAAACGCATCCAACTTTGCTATTATCATACGTACAACACATCATTGACCAAATTTGTCTATAGAAATGTAACGAAACAACAAGTTACGTACCTTATAGCCCGCGCTCGACGCTTCACCCGCTTTGCCTATAGAGTTCAATCAATTTCATGTTTAGAACTCATTTCTCATATCACACGTAATTTGTTAAATTTGCCAATTACTCGATTCTTTCATATTTTCAACATATCAAGGTTCATTTAGGCATTTTAGCGAACATCTTGTAGGCGAGATATTATATGCATCTATTATCAAGTTCATGGTTAACTTTTAACCAAGTTTTAACATCACAATCAAGTCTCTATGTCTAGTATACATGAACAACACCTAGAACTTGCATTATAATGTCAATTTTTATAAATTTAACACTCTAATTCAAGTGTTCATCATATTATCATAAAACCCACTTAACACATACTAGGTTAATCATTCAATCTCTAGTTTATGGCATTATTTCACCAAATTCACATCTAGGGTTTGTTCCTAGACTTATACTCATGTCAATTTCACTAAAACATTCAACATTCACACAAGAATTTCGTTTATGAATGTTCATCACAATTTCAAAATATTACTAAATAACAAAATTAATTTAACATACCTTGTGATCTCCTAACTTGGGTGATCACGAATTTAGTTAAAGCCCCAAATTTCTAGCTTGATATCCCTTTGATTTTGATGGATTTTAGTGAGTTAGGGTTCAAGAGAAGAACCCCCTATTTTGCTCTGTGTAAAATTCGACCAGGAACACACACTTGTGTGTGTTTTTGGTGTAAATTTTCTTTTATCAAAATCACTTTCACTTTTGTCCATTTTAGTCCCTCTAATTTTCAAGGTTTATAAAAGAGGGTTAACTAATCAAGTTTCTTTATTGTTTATTATGTATTATTAACTAGTTTTGTTATTCCTAGTCACATTATTCTTAGTTATGACCAACATATATAATATATATAAATTTCTAATATTTTTAGGGTGTTACAAAACCTAAAAAAAACCTAACCCCCACCCCTCAAAAACCTAAACCCCCCCCCACCCCCCAAAAACCTAACCCCCCACCCCCACCCAAGCTAAATGCTAAAAACTAAACCCCCCTAAAAAACCTAAAAAATTCTTAAAAAATCTAAAAAACACATATTTTTTAATATTCTTTTGTTTAAATCGCTACTTTTAGTAGACATTTTTTTTTAATTTTTTTTAATAACGAAAAGTAGCGATTTTCCATAAAAAAAATATTAAAAAAAGAATTTTTTTGTGTGTTTTTTAGATTTTTTAAGGTATTTTTGGTTGTGTTCACATTGGTTCTTGTGGTTATCTCAATAAAGGTTGGTTCCTAACTGATCCTTCTCCTATATATATATATATATATATATATAAACAGAAAAAAGTTTATAGAAAATGAATCATTAAAGCTTTTAATAGATTTTCTAAGCCATGAAATAGAAAAAGGGCAAGGCATTACAAAAAGTGTTAATCATCCTATGATATTACATTTGGAAAAAATAGGATATATTGGAGAAGATATAACAAAATCAAAGGTAAAATATATTTGTAAATTTAAATTAAAAAATCCTGATACAGTAATTAGAACAGCTAATATAGAATATAACCCATTAGACAAAGAAGAATTCAAAAAACAAATTCCTGAAATGGTAAACCAAGGACTAATTAGAAAATCAGAAAGTCCTCATAGATCTACAACTTTTTTAGTAAGAAATCACAGTGAGATAAAAAGAGGAAAAGCTAGAATAGATTATAATTATAAAAGATTAAATGATAATACAATAGATGATGGATATAATATTCCTAACAAAGATAGTTTGCTAAATCTTATACAAAACAAAAAAATATTTTCAAAATTTGATTTAAAATCAGGATATAATCAGTTAAAGTTAGAAGAAAATTTTAAACCATGGACAACCTTTACATGTTCAGAAGGGCAATATGAATGGAATGTCCTTAGTTTTGGATTAAAGAATGCACCTTCAATTTTTCAAATATTTATGGACAGTATATTTTTAAAATTTGATTTCTGCTTAGTATATATTGATGACATTTTAGTTGCAAGTAATACAGTGCAGGAACATGAGAAACATCTACAACAGGTTTTTGAAGAAATAAAGAAAAATGGTATAGTTGTTTCAAAAAGAAAAATGGAACTTTTTAAAAGAAAAATTTCTTTTTTAGGATTAGAAATTGGAAATGGAAAAATAGAACTACAACCACATATTTCTACAAAGATTCTAAATTTTCCAGAAAAATTTGAAAACTTAAAACATATACAAGCCTTTTTAGGTCGAGTAAATTATGCTAGAAAATTCATTCCAAACTTGTCAAAACTGGTTGGACATTTGTATGGTAAAACCACTAAAAACGGTCAAAGATATTTTAATCAAGAAGATATTAAATTAGTTAAAGAAATAAAAAAAAACAGTTAAAAATATTAAACCATTAGAGTTACCATTAGTTACAGATTATATAATTATTGAAACAGATGGATGCAAAGAAGGATGGGGAGCAGTCCTTCTGTGTAAACAAAACAAATACAGTCTCAAGGAAGAAGAGAAAATTTGCGCTTATGCAAGTGGTAATTTTCAAAACAAAACAAACTGGACTACAATTGATTTTGAAATACAGGCATTAATTTATGCATTAGAAAAATTTAAAATCTTTCTTAATAAAAAGTTTACAGTAAGAAATGACTGTGAAGCAATAGTTAAGTTAGTAAAAAATGACCAAAGTAAAAAAGTAAATAGAACTAGATGGGTCAATTTGCAAAATATTATACAAGGGAATGGGTATTTTATAAATTTTGAACACATTAAAGGAAAAAATAATGGGATAGCTGATATGTTGTCTCGAAATATAAACAAATGGTTTGTTTCAGATGGACAGGAAAAAAGATAAGGAGAAATTAAAGCTTATACACCCAAAGCAGGGGAATTCTTCCTCGGATGAAGAACAAATCCAACAGTCATATCTACATTCAACAGAAAAGATATACAGTTCTCCTCACATCTCATTACCACAGATAATGACAGGACAGTTTTATAAGCAGCAATCAAAGGCAGCTGGCAAGCGACCATTGTACACAAATTTCTCACCCAAGCCGGTGATTGAGTTTGGAACATATGCTTTACAGATATGTAATGAAGTTGATAAAAAGTTTCGTCCTATTATGGGAATGAAACTTACAGATAAACAACAATGTTTATTAGACAACTTATGGCATGTTCAAACCATGCCACAAGCTTCAACATTTAAAGTACAGGTTTTAAATGCTCTAAGCATTTACTTTCAGGAACAAAGCTCAAAAACACCTGAAAGACAGTTTAAAATAAAACCAAATTACACACATTATGTAATATTTAGGGGTACAAAGGTTGGTATTTTTAACAAATGGGAAACAGTTGCACAACACATAACTTGTGTAGGAGGATCACTGTGGAAAGGCTACACAAGTTTTGCTGAAGCTCTTCAAGCAGCAAGAAACAGTTTTGGTATACAAAGTTTTTACATAGAACCTGAAGAGGTTAAGAGTTTTGCTGATTTGGCTAAAACAAATCCCGAGCATTACATAAAAGCTCAACAAGAAATTATTTCTACATTAAAAACACAGCTTGAAGAAAAAACAAGAAATGTAAAAGATATACAATTAAAAATTGAAAATAGCCTGTTAAAACAAAAAATGTGTTTGCTCGAATCAAAAAATGCACAGTTATTACAAAAGATCGAGAAAAAAGAAAACAAAGATAAAACAGATGTACACAGGACTTTTGAGTGTTTCAGGACAAGGATTCTTGATACACCTTGGAGGCAATGCCTAAAGCCAGTTACAGAAAGATTCCCAGAATTTGAGAATCTTGTTTCACAGAAAGTTTGTGCAGAGTTTCCTCTAATTCTATACAATTTGCAACAACAGCTGGTAGACATGGCATTCAAATTTGACAGTGAACAACAAGGATTCAAAGTGGTGGAAAGAACGAATGAAACAGGAGACGGAATTGGTCTTCTATTGCTTCAAATACACCATCCTACAAAATTGACAGATGAACAAATAATTCAATTTTATCATCATGGTATGATTGATTATTTGGAAATCAAGTTAAACAAGAAAACAGAAGATCTCCTCAACCAGCTTGGAGAAAAAATGATTCTAATTGCAGGAAATATTGCAATAAGATCGACAACCTTGATCATTGGTTGCAAAATAATTTCCTCATTTCCTTATACAGATTCATATACATACAGACCAGGGAGAAAGAGAATTTTCATTGAACACAAAAACGCATGCTATCATCTACAAACAGCAATGACAAAAACTAACATAGAGTTTGCAACTCTACCTTGGTTAAGTCATTCAAATGAAAAGATCCTAGACAGTTTTACACAGTTTATTAAAAAACATCAGGAAACTCTAGAACTTCCTGATTATTTTCCATGGAGGAATTATCAATTGGTATATATAGGATAAGGATCATGTGAGAAGTAGTAGGCTAATTGAGAAACTTGAGAAGCATTCTAAACCACACATTTTCCCTAAGCAAAAAAATGCAAAAATAATGTAAAAAAATGCAATTTTTTTTTTTTTTTTTGTAAAAATCGGAGCCTTTTCTATTAGGTTTTTTTAGGGATTTATACACATGTGTATATTGTTAATCTTTTAACTATACATATGTGTATATTGTCAATTTTTTAACTATACATATATGTATATACATGTTTAAAATTGAAAAATAAGTGTTGTAAATATTTGATTGAGGTGAATGATTTACTTTTAACTTTAGGATTTAGAATTAGTATTTATGGTTTAGCATTAGGGTTTGGCATTAGTATTTAGGGTTTAGCTTTAGGGTTTAGCTTTAGCTTTAGGGTTTGCATTAGGGTTTAGCTTTAGGGTTTAGCATTATGGTTTAGCTTTAGGGTTTAGCATTAGGGTTTAGGGTTTAGGTTTTAGGGTTTAGCATTAGGGTTTAGAGTTTAGGGTTTAGGGTCTAGAGAGTTTTGGTTATTGTTCAATATACACATACGTTTAACTTCCTGGAAATGCAACATCATTGGAGTATGTAGGAACTGAGCTACTTGTTGACAGCATAGGCGATGTCTAGGCAGTTATGGTGAGATATTGAAGTGCACTAATGATGTGTGGTTGGAAACACGTTGTTTATACATATATTTGTATAGATCTTAGTTAGTTTTATTGTGTTTTTGTAAGTATTTAGCTGGTACTTAATGTGAATGTGTTTTGCAAGTGTTTGTGTGAAAAGAGGTTTAGAAAAGATTAATGAAGTATAACTGAAAAGTTGAGAAGATGATATGATAGAGGATAGGATTACAAAGGAAACGGAGTTGAAACGAGAACGTCACGAATGAAACAAGAAATCTGGAAAATCTACCGCATCGCGTGTCGTGGAGGAACCTCCTCCCTCTGTCACGACATGCGAGAGGCAGCCAGATCGCGAAAAAAGGCCCAATAATCAGTATAACCCTACCAGAACCCTACCAAACGAACCATTCATCATTCCAAACGAACCAGAGCTCCAAAAGGGTGATTTACAACTTCAAAACTCTTTTCCATTCATTTCCTTGGTTTAAGAGACGTGCGGGATGATGCTTAACTTTGGGATGACAACCATGCGCGGCTAATTCTCTTGTGACTTCCTCCAAGCAGATGACTTGTATAGGTTTTTGCACATTATTTGGTTTATGTATTGGATCTTATTTTATTTGTGATGACAAACCTTTAAATCTGTTTAACGTATTAGTTAATCTAAACAATTTGTCTGTGTTTTGAGTTTTTGTTACAGTTACATTCGGTTGATGACAAAACCTAGAAGTGGATTGGATGACTAAAGGGAGTTGAATTGACAGTTATAAATTGGGTAGCTAACATTGTTTGATGACAAGAACCTGTTTTGATTGTTATATTAACTAATTTCTAGAACTATGTCTATGTGGTCCCAATTTGGTGTGAAACCTAGAACCTGAAGTTTGGAGGAGGTTACATTTCTCATCATTGTTTATCTACTAATAATCACTTTTCTGAAATCAAACTAAAACCAAAAATTAATAGTTTAGGTAAATTAGATAAAACTATAATTTTCCACCAATTCCCCGTAGATTCGACACCCAATATGACCTTACTAGTAAAGGTGAACATGACAGTTGAAAACATATCTTTTGGTTTACTACGTCTAGTAACCATAAGATAAACACAACACCAAGTAAATGAATCTCAAGGCACTTTAATTGAATAGTACCAAATCAGACAACCAAAGAAACGTGTGGAACAAGATATGAAAATCAACCAAACAAAGCATGCATACATATCAAAACCAATAAATAGTTAAACGCTTTACCAAAACATGAACTAATCAAATTAGCATCCAAAATCCTAGAGTAAACAAGTAAATCAAGTATTCATCACAAGTCTAGGCAGTTATAAGTATTTAGCATCTTATAACAGATGTAAACATCATCTAAAAGTTCAAAGCAATTGAATCAAACATATGTTAGAGTACGAAGAATAAGTGTTTTGTAAGGACCTGCAAAAATGTCCCAAAACAACCCGTAAGTAGAAACCCGGACCCATAAAACCCTAATCCTTGTTGAAAATCAAGAAATTCAAAATTTATGGGTCGCTCGCGGGCCGCGTAAGCCTTAAGGGAAGCTTACGCGGGGCGCGGCAGCTTGAAGATCTCCGGATAAGCGTTCAGGCCACGTGGCGAGCCTACGCATGACACGCTAGCCCTAGCCGTAGCTAGGGTGGCCCTCACGGGCCACGTAAGATTGTATTAGAGTTTACCCGGGCCGCGACAAACTCAAATTTTTGCTATAAATTGCTCGTGCATGGGGCTTTCATCTGTGTTTGAAAAATCAGTTCAAAAGACGAAGTATACTGCTCAAAATCATAGTTTCACATAGGGAAACGCTGCTACGAGTACAGGGTATTAACTCGATCACTGCTATGATACAATGTCCGATCGATTGAAACCGATCCAATGGATGTTTAAGTGCTGCCCGAATTCGGGCTATACTTTGTCATTCGTCGTGAGGGTTTTGATTTCGTGAGTTTATCGTAAATGTTGTATTAAGTTACTGACCTAGTTTCGTGTGCATTGTTATTTAACTAGGTTACGAGGCTAAATCAGTAGGCAAAGTTCTGTCCAACTAAACTTGCAATGTGAGTCATTCTCTTTTTATCAAAAGTGCTTTACAATACCTCAAATTATTTTCCAGTTATATTTTACAGGGGGTAAGTCTTTGTTATCTTAAATTACTGGCAGTAAGTGGGGTATTGTGCACATTAGTATTATCCTCTCTCGTTTAGGTGGACAAACCTAAACAGAGATAATCATCATTATTGGGTGAAAGGACCCAATAGTGGTATGACCATCGTCACCAGGGGGTGACACTGGACCAGATAATTGTAAGATAGTGGCAATTGTAATCGCTCTTAGTCCTGTAATTTATAACAATGTGTCATTTTGTGCAAATTGAATGACTCGCCAGTATTTCCCCGCTGATAAAAATCTTTTTAAACATGTTTCAGGTGATTTACTGTGAACCAGGGAAAAGTGCCACGTAGCACTACAGCTTGAAGAAAGTGGCTCAGTAAAATAAATAAACATGTTTTTGTGTAAACAGGGAATTTCCCCATGAAATTTCCTTTATTGTAAATTATGGGGTTTGTCCCAAAATGTGAAATAAAATAATTGGGCATTTACAGTTTAAAAGATCATGTCAACATTTCCGCTGCCAAATTAAATAATAATACCACAGGTTTCTGTCCCGCGGCTTTTGGACCGGGTAAAACCGGGCCGGGGGCCGTGACATGTTTAATTAATAATCTTAGGAATATATAAGGTATCATAAAGTTTAATACGTAAACTAGTTTCATAAGTAAATTTAAGATTCCCACCGCTTTGACCTAAAGTTCTTTTCTATTCCCCAGTTTAGGTGTTCTTTGGTTTCTTTCCAGCTTTCAAATTGTAAGGAATCCATGCGTAGAGTTGGTTACATGTCAAACTGATGCGTGTGTAGCATTATATGTTTTTTTTATATTTTAAACCCTTTTTAACACTTTAGTCAAGTTTTAAATTTATAAAACACGATATTCTACTAACACTAAACGCACATATGAGCAAGTGCACCCATCGTGAGCGTAGTATAGCGTTGGTAAGATACCAAGAATGAACTGTCGGAGGCACTCCGAAACTTTACTATCCATACCACCGATATGGATACCACAGGAAACCCATCTGGCTACCAGGCGGATACTGAGGAACCACTAACATTCCAGGCCCAGGCCTAGGAGAAACCAAAGCCGAAAAAGAGGAGGAGAATCTTGGACTGGAAACGCGGACGTAGGAAGAAGCCAGCTGCCCAGAAGGTTAAAAAGACTGAGGATCCTAAAGATAAAGGGAAAGGAAAGGAGATCGGGGAAAGTTCCGGGCAAGCCCAGGGAATGTCACCATGGGAAGAACTTGATCGCAAACTGGCGAATTGTGACCTCATCGGACCTACCGATGAAAACCTCTTCAATTATCCCGCTGAATCACAACTTCCAGTTAATTTGGAACCTGCTATCCCAGATCCTATTGTCAACCACCAACTTCTACCCGGAGAATTGGAGGAGTGGTGGATGAGTGACTGGCAGTTTCAGAATTTCATGAATAACCCCAACGTCTATTTTCCCCAGTTCGACCTTGAACCTGCACCAAACCCACCCATGAGCACATAAAACTTGGCTGAACTCCGCCACTATGGCGAGGAACTGGTGGATGTGGGAAATAGAATTCGGGAAGTGGGGGAGAAAATCACGTGGAAATACGACGAGAGGGAGCGTCGTTTCTGAAGGGCCGATTAACTGTGGTTGTGTGTTTGTATAATAATAATAAAATACTAATAATAAATAATAAAAATATAATCATGTAAAATAACATAAAATAAAACTTTTGTAATATAACTGGTGTGTATCGATGCATACTAATATATAAAAATATAAAAGTCGCAAAGTCGACAATTTTGGCTATACGTGTTGACGTGATTATGTGTGATTGCTTTATTGTGTTTAGTTGTTATTTATTTTGTGACAATAATTTGCATATATTGTTAATTATTCAGATGGAAAACATGGAAAACCAACCAGTCAATGAAGTTAATCAATCATAACAAAACAACGAAGATCATTTTCTTAATAGGCAAGATATAGAAAATATCGTTGCCCAGGGCATAGCTAATGTCATCCCGGCAATCGTCGCTGCTGTTAAAAGTCCTATTGAACCTTCGCAAGCTAACCATAGCAAGCGCACTCGGGATGACAATTTCAGTAACAGTGTTAATGGAGGTGACAACAATAATAACAATGTGGTTCAAGCCCCAATACTCAAGAAAATGAAAGTTGCAACACCTGGTTGCACTTATAAAGAATTTCTTGCCTTCAGTTACACGTCTTCAGAATGTCAAGTCTTCAGTACGGCACATAAGACACCCTTGGATGTCGATGAAGTCTTCAAGCGGGCAAGTAGAGGTGTCAAATCGGAAAATCAAAGAGATTTTGCAAAAGACCGTGCGGGCGGACCATAAGGATTGGTCAATTAAGTTGAACAATGCTTTATGGGCCTACCGTACGGCACATAAGACACCCATTGGCACTACACCTTACCGGTTGGTCTATGGTAAAAATTGTCATTTGCCGGTTGAACTTGTCCATAAATCATTATGGGCTATTAAAGAGGTTAATGTTCAATATGATGATGCAGGTAAGGAACGAAAACTTAAGCTATGCGAGTTAGAAGAGCTGAGGGAAATGGCATATGAATGCGCGTCCAAGTACAAGGATGGGATGAAGAAGGCACATGATGCCAAATTGAGGAAGAAAGAGTTCGAGATTGGGCAAAAGGTGTGGCTCTACAATTCGAAGCTCAAATTCTTTCCCGGAAAGCTCCGAAGCAAATGGATGGGACCCTATGTGATCACCCGGGTCGGACAATTGGGTGATGTTACAATCGAGGATCCGAAGGATGGGTCACGGCAAACGGTTAATGGTCATCGGCTAAAACCGTTCCTCGATGGTAATGAAAAGGTGGATGAAAACAAGGAATCGGTAAGCTTCGTGGTGAGCATTCCGGTTTATGAGGTCGACTAAAAAGGACCGGTAACATTTTGTGTAGAGTTTTGTATAATTCTTTAATTGTTTGAGTGCTTTGGATATAATCGTTTTTGTTTCATACTAACCCCGTGTGATTGTGTGAAGTCCGGATATTCCGAACGAGTCCTGAAGACGTAAGGTATGTTTTTAGACTTTGTTATGTGCATTGAGGACAATACACGACTTTTTGGGGGGTGGTAGGGCCGTTAACGGTTTTCGCGTTTTCAAATTTTAACTTACAAAAATTTACAAAAAGATTTTTAATAATTTTTAATGTATATAGTCCCTTTATTAAAAGTTCATAAAATTCTCCCTATTTTTCAATATATATATATATATATATATATATATTATTTGAAAAAAACCGGTGCCCGTCGGCGACGGGTATAGGCCCGTCCGGGACGGGTTGTAGAAAAGCCCGTAGGCACATGTTCCCCGTAGACAGGTGAATACCCGTCGGCACCAGAACCGTTCATCCTTGCCTGTCGGCGATGGGTTGCCTTTCTTGATTCCGCTGCTGTTTTTTCCTTTACGCAATAAACTCGAACCAAACATCCTCTAAACCCATTAAAACATGACCAAACTCAGTATAAACCACACAAGTCGTCCCACAACACCCCTTCATCATTCATGCTCTCTAAACCCCTGCTCTTTCTCTCTCCTAACTCACCCTCTCAACTTCATCTTCTCCACAAACACTCCAAGAACCCTAAAACCTTCAAGTCTCCATAACTTCATCAAATCTCCACCAAATCACTTGATTTTTGAGTCCATCTTGTGTAGTTTTTCGAGAGGAACAAAACCCCCATCACGGTTTCCATCAATTCTTGCTCGTTTGCAAGATTTCTGAGCGTGAAATTTCGGGTTATTTGAAGGGTGTTCATCAAGTTGCTTGTTTTACATCTTTTTCTTAGTTCTTCTTGTTTACAACATCAAAGGTATGGATTTCTTTTAAATTTATGCATGATTATCATATATTTAGTGTTTTTCTTCCGAAATTTTAAACTTTTTAGTTTAAGAGTAGGTTGTTTAAACAATGTATGTTGTTCTAGCATGAGTTTAAGTATGACGGGTTGTTTTGGATGGAATTTGAGCATGTTATAACCATAGTGAAGTGATTGCACTCGTTATTTACATGATTGAACATAAGGGTGATGTTGAACTTTGTTGAACTTATAAGAAATTGTGAGTTAACAAGTAAAATTGATAGGTATATGATAAAATGAGCGACTTTGGAAGTTTAAAAAGGCAATTTTGCATTTACTTGTTAATTAAAATTTCAACATCACACATCATGTTCAAAGTTTGAAAGTTTATTGAAGGTTGGGTTTATGTTGATGCTTTATTTGTTTGTGATTGTAGTATGGCTGGAGAGGGAGAAAAAAGCAGAAAACTACAGGGCAAGGCTCATCATCGGGAGTGGGATCTTCTTCCGGTTTAATACCGAAGAAATGGGAGCAATTAAGCTCCGTAGAAGAGGGTGATGCGAGACTCTATAGGCAGGATTGGGCGTGGGAGAAATTCAGGGATAGTAGAAGCGCTCAAGTATGGGATGATGAGAAGAACAAACCTTTATCAACGTATCAAGATAGGAAGTTGGAGGCCAAACTTTGGAAGTGGAAGATGGTCAATGGTGTGACCACTTCAGTGCCAGAAAGGGTGATATGTGAAAGGGTCGTGAATATGGAAGAGTTTAGACAAATTGGGATCTTGTAAATGTTTGAGCGTCAAGGATGGGAGAGAGTTCTTGACTGGTGTGAAGACAACACCTCTCGGGTGTATTTGGCAGAGGTGTGTGAATGGTTGGCAACATTGAGGTTCATGAACAAGGAGGGTCCTCCCGCTCAGTGGAAATTGGTTGGTAAGACAAGCCGAGGGGCGATGACAATGTCCTTCAAAACGATTAATTGCATTGCGCGCTTTGACTCTTTGGGGGTGCAAGCATATGATTATCCAACCACTGAACAATTTTTGGATAATCATATGAACGGAGGTTATCCGGAACAAATGACAGCGGCTATCTTACCGTACAGCGATGGGGGAGCGGCCTTAAGGACACAAATGACGGTTGAGGGGAGAATTCTTCAAGGAATTTCCCTAGAGAATGTGTTGGTGAGATTTGGTGATAGAGGAGGAGTGAGAGCAAGTGATTGCAGGGTTGTTCATTCCTTGTTATACGGGACACCCACTTTGTCATGGAGGCATATCATCATGATGAAAACGTGGTTCACCCGGGAGGCATCTCAAAGGCGTTTTATTCCATATGTACGCCTCATAAGTGCCATGATCCTCCAGCAGAATTTTCTGCCCCCGGAATCACTTTGGGTATCCAAACCCCTGGAAGAATTCAACATAGCATCAATGAAGAAAAATTGGAAGATAGATGTGAAGCTGTCAGGAAACAAATATGTGGTGACCGACAAAATGGGTCACAGGTATGATTTTGTTAATCCAGAAGCACAGCAAGGAGCTGGGGGAGATGAGGAAATGATTGATGAAGAAGACGAGACTGAGCCTCCTGGTCCACGGGGACCAAAACAGAGGTACATGAGGCCACACAGGGAGATTAATGCAGATGTGGCAGGTTTTGTGAACCAAAGACAGGGGCCGACGTATAGAAATTTTAACCACGTGCAACAAGCGGTTTATGATAATGTCTCGGCATGTATAGGCGAGGGCAGAGAATATAATAGGAGGAGAGAGAAATGGGAAGACATGCACGGGACCTACACGCAAGAACAGTGGGCCTCCCAAGCATCCTATCGTGAGAGGATGGAGAAACATATGGAAGAGCAACAATTGCAACAAGCACTTCAAAGGTCTCTCATGGAACACTTGTTACAATTGCAGGAAGAAGATATGGCCCGAAGACGGGCATGGGAAAAAAGGGAAGAAAAAGCGCGGCACGAGCGAAACACATTGGAAGACAACCGTTGGAGTGCCTTATATGTCTCAAATGAAATGGCAATAAACAACGCCAAAATCCTCCACGATCAGGAGAGACATCAAAGAGACTATGAGGCCAGCCTCCCTTATGTCGAGCACTCGGGATGGACCGACTACCCCAACCTTCCCGTTCCACGAGGCCCATCCGATCCATCTCCTCACTGGCTCGAGGCCGTAGGCTCCAGCTTCATTCCGATACCCTATCAGCCACCACCTCAAGGAGGGTCGATCCCACTTGATAACTACAGGGAGATGTTTGAGGCCCTCACTGGTTATCCATACCAGCCAAACCCGCCAGTTGATCCCAACGAAAGATATCAGCGGTGAGGGCAAGGTATGTTTTGTTGTTGTTGTTGTTGTTGTTGTATATTTTAGCTTCTTTTACTTTAATTTCATTATTATTTAATTTTGCCTAGTTAAATGAACGTTGTGGGTGTGTTCCCTATATAACCCTCATGAGACCTCTCGTCCTCCCAAGCTATTGGGGGGTTTAAAAGGGCTTGTTGCATAAGCTAAATGCAACCGTGATTCCTACGAAAGTGATTTAGGATTGTTATTGTTGTAAATTATTTTTCCACAAAAATCAAGGTAATTTAACGCATGATTTGGTAGCACTTTCATAAAAATGGTAGAACTAAGCACCTAACAAATTTCAATGGTTGTGAGAAGCATACTTCTACACAAGGGTTAAGATTTGTAGGTACAACATGTTCACGGGACAACCGTTTTTATGAAGAGAAGAAGAAGATATGGGTGTCAAGCGACAAAAATCAGGTGCATGCGTTTCCTTTTTACCTTGATTCTTAGTTTAGTAATAAGTGGATTGTATTTTGTATTTTATTTTTCCGGGGTGAAATTTTGGGGAAGTTAGTCGTGTCACATCCCTTGTGCGTTTTCAAACTCTAGTTCTTACACATTGAGGACAATGTTTACCTCAAGTGTGGGGATGGGGGAAAATTTCAAAAATTTTTCAAAAAATTTCTTGTTTCAAAAGCGATCTTAAAAGCACAAGTAACTAAGTCAACGAGGGATGGCACAACCCATTTGGTCTTTTGTCATGGTCAAGTTCAAAGTAATAGCATGACGGGTATTTAGCGGGTGGTTATTTGGGAATAATTCGCCTAAGGAACTAGCATTTTATGCATATCACATACCATACCCTTATACGTGAGGTTTTGAGCCACTTTTATATCATAGATTTACATATACATGTTTCTTTGTTTGAGTGGACCATTAGTCGCGTATTGTAGAACTTGCAACTTTGGATACGTTCGAGACCATAGACCGAATACAAGCACGAGAATGATTAAGGCATTAGGTAAACCTTTTTCCTTTTACACCATTTTTATATCCTTACCCAAAAATTATCCCCTAGTAGCCAATTTTGAGCCTAATCCTTTCGTTTGACCACCCTTTAGCCATAACCTTAAAACCCTTTTCTTTTAAACCCGTGTGATGGAAATTCGGTTATAGGCGTAAAGTTTGTATAGTTGTATTTGTTTATCTACGAAAAAAAAGAGAAAAATCAGAAAATTCATGAAAATGTTAGAAAATTGTTGAGAAAAAAAAACAAAAATATATGTTCTTAGTTTGAGAAATAAAAGGCTAAAGTTGATTGCCTTGTAGTTGATGCTTATAGTTTAGTTTTGTTTAGAGTAGTCTTTTGTAATAAAAATCGAATTTTCATCACCTTAGCCACTTTAAAATATTCCATTCCCTACCCTTAGCCTAGCCCCGTTACAAACCTTACAAAGACCTTATGACTTATGCTTAGTATTCGTGATCGGTGGTGGAGAATGATTGAGTTGCAAGCCTATGCGGGTACGTGTTCTAATCGGTTTTGAGCGATTATTCTTTGAAGTGCTAATACATTATACATATTAGCCAAATTATAAGCCGAGTGGAGAGAACATTGTGAGGGATGTGCATGATTTGTTAGTTTTACGGGCGGGTTAATCTTGGATAACCATTGCATATGAGAACATTCTTTTTACCGTTAAATATTGTGAAAATTGTAAAGAGTTTGAACTTTTGTATGACAATAGACCTTGACCTTTGTCTCGGGAATGGGGAGTGTGTTCGTTGTTCGACCCACGTGAAAGTGAAAAACAGATTTGCTTGAGGGCAAGCAAAAGACAAGTGTGGGGATGTGATACGTGGTTGAAAACCGGTGTTCGTAATCGTGTAACTTTATGTTTTTACATGAGTTTTAATCTTGAATAGCCTACTTTTAATTAGATTTGTGTTTTTGCAGGTTTAATGAAGTTTAAGGAGCCTTTCGGGAGCTTTACGAGTCACCGGGTCAAAAACCAGAGCACCGGAACGCATTACGGATCAAACAGGAGCGAAAAATGGAAAATCAGAAAATGAAATTTGGAGAGCCCGTCGCCGACGGGTCCCAAGCCGTCAGCGATGCCCACTAGAAATGGTCGTCAGCCAAACAAGCCGTAAACAGTCAAATAGGCCGTCGGCCAGATTTCAATAATTGAGAAGCCGTCACCGATGGGTTCAGGGCTGTCGGCGACGGGTTGCGGATTGCTGAAACGCGAAAATTAGGTATTTGGTTATAGGAACGATTTCTATTGGTTCATGGACATTGAACTCGGGAGTTACACATCCTTTTGAGTTTGAAAGTGATCTTTGGAGCCATTACTCACCAACCACTTTGTCACACCCCGACCACGTAGAACATACAAAACGTGGCGGAAATGTCGGGGAGTGTTGTAACAGAATTAATCGTTTCAAATCCATGGCAATTAAAGTTTCGTTTTAGTAATCAATTATGAGAGTTTACATTGTTTAAACAAGAAACAAAGGGTACACAACATAAGTTAACTAGTTATTGTCTCGTTTTAAGTCGCTAAGGCACGAGTCCATCCTAAATGTAGCATGTATCAACAATCATTGCAAAGCAGTACCTGAAACATGTGTAAAAACGAGGTCAGCAAAGAGATGCTGGCGAATACATTGGTTTTGTAGGAGTGTCGAAATCATGGCTAGTTTAGACGTTGCAATACTTTATTTAAAAACCTTGTTTTGAAAAGAGTATAATATTGCAACTTAATTAACCAACTCAAATCAAGCGGGTTATAATTTGTAAAACCTCGTAGCCATGACTCTTAACCCAAAAACATTTGTTTTAGTAAATTATTTGAAAAACAATGATAAGTTCTGATGATATGTATAAGTAAGAGAATAATGCATGATTAAATGAATAACCATGTAAAATAAGTTTGTATAAGATATGTTGTTTGTAAAACAATGTCTTGTGAAAAGTATGTTATTTGTATAAATGTTATATATCTCAAACTGAAATGATTCAAATAACGTTACAGTATGTAATACCATACAAGCACTTATATATAGGAAGTACCAGCGGCGTATCCACCATGCTTGTATCATATTACACACGCATCGTTACTTAATCACTTAATCAAACTAAACCAAATCGATAGATAGATAGTACATTAAATATACCTTCGTTGTTTAAAAGAATAGATTTAGATAGTATAGTACAAGTATACTTCGGATTTATAGATAACATATCAAAATATGCTTTGGATGTGATAAATAACATATTAAACTATGTTTCTGTTTAGTAAATAACATATCAAAATATGCTTTGGATGATTAACAAAATATATGTTGGTTTGTACAATACCACACATGAGAGTATATCAAAATATACTTTAATAGTGTGATTTGAGAATTCAATCAGACCTGGTGCATCAAGATACACCTTTGAGACTATAGAAATACCACAAAGGCAATTCCTATTTGGATGGAGCAACAAATTGGTTTCAGACATTCCATGACAACAGGAATGGGGTGTCAAATCCTATAGCGCTATATCATACTAACAATCGGTCTGGTGAACATAAAATAAGTACAATTCAACAATTCATTTTATGTTCTTTGAGAAATCATTGCTTAATTCATAGATAGTCATTCAATCTGTCAATAGATAAGTAATAACATGTATAATCAATTATACTTTTGGAAAACACGAAAATAACAGATAGGTACACATGCTTCACCCCAAAACAGTTTAGAAAACAGTAAAAGAGGGGAATAATGTACTCGCCTGAGATTGCTCAGATGTCTAAAGATAATCACCAAGTAATGCTAGAGATCTCGGAATATCAAACGGCACCTAATATAGGTAACTACATTAATAAACCGGACCTAAATCGGAGGATCGGATAGAGTGAGGGTTTGTAAACCAAACGAGCGTAGAGACTCGTGTCATTTGGTTTAACAAAGCCTACATACTAAATGAAACCTAACCTAATTGTTTTCGACCCATTACGACCCGTTTAGGTAGCTTATGCTACTTTAACGCGTCGTGCGCGTGAAACGCGTTCGGACCGCCTAACTAGTCCTATGACAAGTAGAATATGCCTAAATATGTTACATAATCAGTTATGTGACAAAGGTTTAGGTTACATATGCTTAATTACCAATTATACATGAAAAGGGTATTCTGGTAATTTACCTAAGGCATATAAACTACCTATCATACAACTACTTAAACGATGTGACCATAGGGTATAACCTCGGAAGGTTATTCCCTACCTACTATGGTCACCTAAAGTATTTGGTCGGATCCTAATGATCGACCAAACTGGGTCGGGTTCGAAGGTATAGGCGATTTATTAGATCGCCTACCCTACGACCCTAGACAACGTGGTAATCAGTGGGCATAGTCCCAAGGGACTATGACCAACGTGATTACACTCACGTTGCGAAGTTCAAACGAACTTCGCATTGACCATTACTGGTCAACGCTGAAAGTCAAACAAAGTTTGACTTTCGGACTCGAAAAGCAGTAAAATAAGGAAAAGAACGAAAGAATACTTACGAAGGGTCCCCGAATGCTAATCGTGATCAAAATAACTCAGGTATGAAACAAAGGTTCCAACTTAGAGTCTTTAAGATCAGATTCTTGTGGGTTTGGCTATGGAATGGGTTGGGTATTTATAGTATTCGGAGAACCGTTAAGATCGTTTGTCGAATATCGTGCCTAAATCTTGTGCGTACATTTGTCAAAATGTTATGGTTACTGAAAATGATCCTTAATGTGCTGAAAGGTCAAGTGTGGATTTGTGGTTGAGGATTAAACAGCTGGAAATCTGCTGACTGTTTAATCTAATCTGATCTGCAGAACCCATACGCACCGTAGGGCAAAGATGCATGCGCATCGTAGGGTACAAGTTTGGCAGAATTACAGTTTTGGTCCCTGCAGTGCAATAAGGTTATTTCTGACACGTTTAAGGCCCGTTAACCCCATTTCAAAGCTCTAAAATGAAGTTAAAGTATAGGGAACTTAAAATGTGCTCAAAAATATCTCGGATGTCGGTTCGTTTAGCCGTACGAACGCGATGTTCGCTTAATTACGACGGAATGCGCATAAGCGCGCAAAACGATCCAAATGACGCAACGAATGGATTTTTGACAAGCCAAACACTAAAGCATAATATAGTCATGCTTACATAAATTTTTGGATGTCCAGATGTATTCAGAACGTAAGTTATGCGCGAAAATGCAAACTTGTGCACTTTTTGACACTTTTAGTCCCTGAATGACCCAAAAGTTTATTTTAGCATACCGAACCAATCAAAGCCTATTTCTAAGCTATGTAAAGGATATTTATGGTATGTTTAACTTATGGTCATGTTCCGGAATGTCTGTTACAGTTCAAATTGGCATACTTTCACAGTTTGTCAAGTTTAGTCCCTGTAAGCGAATTAATCTTGTTTTCGCCATACCAAAGCCTTCAAAACTTATTTCTAAGTTATGTAAAGGTTATTTAAGGTATGTTTAGCCTATTTCACTATTCCGGAGTGTTCATTGGATTAAACTGGTTATATCTACACATCAGAGCGCGTATAACCCTCTAGAAAGCGATTTAAAGCTTGAAATTGAACAAGAGTCGATATGTGCAAATGATACACATATTTTTATAAATCCCAAGTATGAAATACAATATTTCATTGGTTTGGCATTTGTTTGACGGTTGAAGTGACACAGGTGTTACACACTTCACTTCCATTCCATCTCCAACATACATCACCCGAATCATAATCCGAATCATCACCATCATTCACAATCATCAATCTTTCCATAACCCTAATCCTTCCACCATTATTCCTCCACCATCATCGTTCACCAAAACCCTAATCATTCATCAATTCTCCATTGTTCAAGCTTCGAGATGACTTCATTCAAGTTCCAAGCATCCGGTGATCAAGTTTCCTCAACCATGAGCGGCTAATCACCTCGGTTTCACCCCGGTGTAGGTAGTTGTTTAATTTAGGGCTTTGAATTGTTCTTGATTCAACTTTGTGACAATTTATATTGATTTTTGAAACCTTTGACAATAGTTTACATTTGTTTCGTATTCGTAAATCGTAGAGCTATTGTAAAGCTATGACTTTGCGAAATGGTTATATGTAGTTATGCATTGTCTTGGTTAGGTTTTACTTGTGTTGATTACAAAGTGCATTCTTGTCCGTTTTTCGAAACGTCGATAGTTATTGGCACCTAAGTCACGGTACACTAAATCCGCTAATCGTATACAATTGAGTTGAATCTAAAACTTGTAGAAACCCTAGGTTAGCAATTACCGAAACCGGGTGTGAACCCTTTTTCTAATTATTGTTTCGTAATCAAGTTTATTTGCAATCGTAATTGTTAGTTGTTATTCAATTAAATCAATTCCATTAGTTTAAATTCATATCTTTCAACAAAACAAAAATACAAAAAGATCATAGCAAGCTTCATAATTATGACACCTTTTTATAATTCAATTGAGTCCACTCGCAAACCACATACTCTTCGTGGTTCGACCCCTTGCCACCGCTAGCTATTTGTTAAGGGTAAATAGGGCTTATAAATATTATCTTTGACCAGAGCGCGACACTCCGATCACATATGCGGGTACTTGTTTTATTGCATCAAGGAGTGGAAGATTAATTTTAACTTGTTTGAACATGTCCCGTAATTCTTCTTTTTGGGGACTTCTTGATGCAATAAAATTTTTCCTACTCGGGTCAAGTAAAGCCAACGGAAACGGGACTTGACTCGGTTCACCTTCATCTTTTTCATTCTTTTCATTTTCACCCAACCCCGGTTTTTTAACATTTGATTCTTTAGATACAACCGGTGAAACTTCATCATCATCATTTTCATTACCCGTGACATCCTCAACTACCCCTTCAACCAAACCCGGTGACAAATTGGCTTTAAGTTCTTTGCCACTTCTTAACACACTAACATGATGAACATTAACATTACCTCGTGATGAACTATGGGAAGGATTTACCTTGGTGTCACTAGGAAGTTGACCTTTGTTTTTCTTCAACTCCGCTACGTCGGTTGCCAATTGACCCATTTGGGTTGTTAATGTTTGAATGCTTTTGTCACGAACCTCGTCCTTTTGCATCCGAACTTCATCAAGTTGATTCCGTTTTTGCATGTCTTGTTGCATTGCCCGGAGCATATCCATGACTTCACTCCCGCTTGATGAAATTGCCCTTGGTAGCCATAGTTATTTCCACCCCTATAGTTGCCTTGATTGTATTGTTGGCGAGGTGCAAAGTTACCTTGAGCTCCTTGAAAGTTTGGGTTAGCTTGGTTCACCGCGTTTCCGTAACGGAAATTAGGATGGTTTCGTAACCCGGGGTGATATGTGTTGGAGTTCATGTTGAAATTTCGACCACCCCTTTGAATAGCATTCACTTCTTCTACTTGCTCATCAACCACCCCTACTACACAAACTTCCACTGTATGGCCTATTTCATTGCAATTAGTGCACACGTTGTACACTTGATTCGTGGTTTGAACATTGCCACTCTCTACTCCATGCACTTATGGCCTTTGTATCACATGCCTTGCCTGTCTTGAGGATTGGGCCTTCCTTTTGGAAGTCACCGCCATTTGTTCTAAAAATGCCCAATCGTCTTGTTCAAAGTTTGTACCGAACGTACCATTAGTAACCGACATCAAGTCACGTGCAACCTGCGAACTCAACCCTTCATGAAACACGTTCAATAATTCCCAAAGTTGGATACCGTGATGAGGGCAATTCCGTAGCATCATATTGAACCTCTCAAACGCTTCGTGAAACATTTCCCCTAACTGTTGTTGGAAACTTTTCAAACCTCTCCTTGCATCATTAGTCTTTTGGGAAGTGTAAAACTCATCCAAGAAAATCTGTTGCATATCGGCCCATGTAAAAATCGATGCGGAGGGTAAAGTGTGAAACCATCTCTTTGCTTTGTCTTCCAAAGAAAATTGGAAGAGAACCAACTTGACATCATCCGAAGAGAACCCTTGACCTCCAATGGTGTTACAAATAGAGTCGTACGTCTCCAAATGAAAATAAGGTTCTTCTGTTGCTAACCCCTTAAATTTTGGTAGACTTTGGAGAGCGGTTGTTCTAACTTCAAAAGTTCTTCCATCCGCATGATGAGGAATCACTATCGGCGAAGGATTGTTAGTGATAATAGGCCAGAAGTGAGCTTCAATTCCCCGTACTACTTCCCGATGATGTCTTCGAGGGGCACCCAATGGTGCTCTTGGTTGACCCATTTGCCCTTGCATTGGTCCTTGAGGTGCAAATGGTGGTTGATATTGGTATTAATGCATTGGCGGTTGTTGTTGAATCGGCCTTTGAAATTGCGGTTGTGTATTTTGAGGACGCACTTGATGTAGCGGTGTAGGGCGTTGCAATTGTGGCCCTTGTGGTCTAATGTGTTGCACCCCAACTGGCATTCTACCCATGTCTTGAAATTGTTGTAACGGTTGACTTTGTTGACCCGCTCCTCCTTGAGGTCCCAAGTATCCTCCATCACCCCCATAATAAAAGCCTTCTTCTTCATACCCGCGAAAATCTTCTTCATAACCATCATCATATCCATCCCCTTGAATACCCGAATATTTCCCAAATGGAAAGGATGAATATTGGAAACCCGATTGGTTTGGTGGTCGGTATGTAGATGTAGTATGGATGACGGTTGAACCTTGTGGTAGTGGGTGGGTTGAAGATGATTGACCCGTGGTTGGGAAGAAATGTGAAAGTGGTGGGATTGTGGTAGAAGGGCTAAAGGTAAGACTGGGTTCAACTTGAGTAGTAATCGGTTGCATGGTGTTGGTAGGTGTAACGTCATGAGGTGGAGTAGGATTGGTAGTGGTATTAGGCATGGTGGTATTTGGTGAAGGTTGTGTGGAAGTAGGAATGAATGATGAGGTCGTTTGACCCGTTGTGGGTGGTATTTGGGTTTCTTGCATGATGTTTCTTGGTGTAATGGGTGAAGTGGGTGAACCAATAATTCTGTTTTCTCGTACCAAAACTCGGTTTTGCCTTAGCGTTCTTTCGATTTCCGGATCAAACGATAGTGGCGACGACTTGTGAGAGCCTCTAGTATGCATACACCTGAAGTACCTGCACACTAAACACAACCAGCGTAAACCCGAAAATAACAAAACAAAACTATTAAACTAACACACGTTGCGCACTACTCCCCGGCAACGGCGCCAAAATTTGACGTGCTGTCGTAGTGCACGCAAATTTAATCCAAATTACAACTAGTAGATAGCAGTAAATGGGTATCGAACACAGGGAGTTTGTGGAAAATGTGTTGATTCTATAGTCTTGCAAATTAACTACAATTAAACTAATGTGCAGAAATTAAAGATCAAGAGTTTGGATTATTTGATTTAAAAACTAAGTTATCAACTAATTGCTAATCAAGATTGGATTTTTAATTCAGATTATGAGAACAATGACCATCTTAGGATTCAGTTTCTTTTAACACTTGTGCAAAATTCCAACTAAAAAGTGTTACATAGACATAACTCATGTACAAACATTTGTTGTGATAAAAGGGAACAAAGTACTCGGATTATATTAACGCGAGGTTGTTTCCCGATAATCAATCAATCAATATCCAACCCTAACCCTTCCCGTGATATCTCGATTGTCAACGACACCAAGAATGTACGATTTAGACTAGAATTGAAACATCAATCAACAAGCTACAATCAAATATTCATACACCATGATAATCAAAGCAAACACACAAAGTTATCATTCTAGAAATTAAGGAAAAACACACAAGAGTTGTAGAGAAACCTTCACCTAAGATGATCACCACAAATTTAGCCGGACATTGTTCGGTGGATCATCATAACATCAAAGTAAAAGTTCATACGAATCGAAAACTAAAACCGAATGTTAGAAATTGTTCCCAAATGATATCCAAAGCTAAAATTCGCCCACCAAGTGCAGAGAAACGTTCCCAATCATGAATACCATGAAAAGACACTTGAAAACGGTTTTAATTGAGCAGTTACGTCTTTTCCTCGTCACCTCTACCGTAACTTACGGTGGGTACCGTAAGTTACGGTAGCCTTCAAACTGTTACGGTGAGACTCTCCTGTGTTACGGTGGAAAACTGAGCTTTTCAGGGCTACCGTAATTTACGGTACCCACCGTAAATTACGGTGGACCCCTGAAGTCTTTGTTTTGTTTCTTTTTTCCATTCTTTCATGACCTGTTCCACTCCAGTCCTTCCAAAACAGCGTTTTCTCCATTTTAAGCTCCAAAACGTACCTGAAACATAAGCAACTGTAGTCATCTAATTCAAGATAATTACGCGATCAAGTGAGGGATAAACTAGTCTTTTAACACCATTAAGGGTTGTCCTATGGACCACCCGTCAGTATTCCTGGTAATTCCTCCGGAAATACATCTTCAAATTCTTGTACCACCGGTACTTCTCCAATCTTCGGCGATACTTTCTCCGAATCTCATGCGTAAATCAAATATGCCTTACACCCATGTTGCATGAGTTTACGTGCTTCCATCATAGAGCACACTACGGGATTACCACTCTTTTCTCCGTAAATAGTAACACGGTTTCCGCTCGGAGATGTTAGTTTTATCTCCTTGCGGAAGCATATAACTTTAGCGTGACGTCGAGACAACCAATCCATCACGACGACCACTAGTCTATCGAGTATTCTTTACCATCAATACTCAATTTGCAATCCCGGCACATATCACAAACAATAAAACTCTTGTTATTACCTATTTCTACTTTTAAAGGCATAGGTAACTTTGTTAATACAAATGAAGGATGTCGAATAAATCCATGTAAAACAAAAGATTTATTCGCACCCGTATCAAATAAAATATGTGCGGGAATAAAATTTATGGCAAAAATACCTGAAACCACATCGGGTTCAATCTTGGCTTCCGCCGCGGATAGATGAAAGGATCTGGCCTTTGATCTCGTGGTTTCTGTTTTCGTGTCATGTACCTCCTTCTTTCCTACCAATTCTGGGCACTCAGATTTCTTGTGACCCGGTTGGTAACACTTGTAGCAAACCGACACTTTACCAGGGCATATCGAAGCCGCATGCCCCGTTTTTCCCGCAAATAGCGCAAGGTTTATCCTTGAAATAACATTCAACCTTGTGAGCCTTGCCACACGTCTTGCAAATTGGCGACCCTCCTTTCACATTCGGTTTCTTTGAAGATTCCATCATCTTTGATTTCTTTGTGGGGCTTGGATTCACATCCAATGCCCTTCTTTCCCCTCTCTCCAATTGTTTCTTTAATTTTATTTCCCGTTCCCGAGCAATGTTGATAATCTCAGTGAGACTCTCATACTTTGAGGGAGTCATAAACTCCCGATATTCAGCACTCAACATATTATAGTAATAATATATTTTCTGCTCTTCGGTCTGCACCAGCTTATCACAGAATCTCAGCTTATCAAGGAATATTCCCGTAATCTTGTCTATTGTTTCAACCTCTTGTCTTAGTTGGATGAGCTCCTCCTTGATCTTATTGATGACGTCCTTAGGGCTATGATGTTTAAGGAATCGCGCCTTAAACTCATCCCATGTCATGTTCCTTGTTGCCTTGACCCCTTGTTCCTTCTTCAGGTTATCCCACCAATCCTTCGCTTGCCCCCTCAGTTGACCCATCACGTAAGCTACAAAGTCGCTTACGTCACAATGGGTTCTTTCAAAAACCCCTTCGATATCAGTCAACCACCGTCGATAGATGATTGGGTCAACTTCCCCGTTGTAAATCGGGGGTTTGCAAGCCATGAACTTGTTATATGGACTAGCTTTTCTCTTAACATGCTTCTCTTTTGCATGGTTGAAGCTTTCCTTAAACTCATTTATCTTTTCATCAACTACCGATGGTATTGTGTTCTGAATTCTGTCTATAAACCTGGGTAAAATGTTTTCAATAGCCTTTTCGACCTCTTCGGAAATCCTTTCTATCATTTGTTCGGTGATCAAGGGCACCGCATCATCGTTGTTTCCACTCTACATCTTTGAATATGAAATGTTTACATCAAACTGATAAACATATCATCTTATTATTCTGTACATCTTTTGGTTTGGTTTAGCTAAGTTTATAACTTGCTTAAACCATTCGTGTTTAGTGCATTTTCTGGGTTTGAGTGTATTAGTACACTTTTCCCATGCACTTTAAATCATACTTTTTCCTAGTGTTTTGTTAAAAATTAACGTATATACTTAATTCTTACCGAATGTTTGATTAAGCTTCAAACCAAACACAGTTTTTCAATAACCTTGAGCTCTGATTACCAACTTGTAAGACCCATACGAGTTTTATAAACATTTCATCTTATAAATATGCATTTTACGACAAAAATGTCGTTTTACAAAAACATTCACATCCGATGTTCACCTTGAGTTTAAAAACATTCAAAATACAGTTATTAATGTCTACATAATTCATAATATCAAAACTAAACTAGATCGACGTGGAAGCTTCATTTAACGTGTGTTCGGTTCTTGCACGACGCTTGATCTTCATCCAAAAGTTTATAATGATCACCTATAGTCAAAACCATCATAAACATTAGTTACGCGAGCTTTGAAACATATTTAAACAAGTTCTTCAAGCAAAAACAATCAACCCAGAAGTTTTTGCCAGCTGATAAGGCCCTCGCGGGGTGCGACCAGGTTTTTGTTTTGCTGTCGCGGGGTGCGACAACCAAGGCGGGGCGCGACAGCCATTAGCCTCACCCGTCGCGTAACGCGAGGCCCCCATTTCGACAGAATGTTTCTTTCCTGGAGCTGCATCTGCCCAACTATGCCATTTTCTCAATTTATAACACAAAACTTGCATACTTTCAAAATACTTATCCGATTTACACGAATCTTGATTCTATTCGACCGTAATACATTTACCTTTGTATTTAACACTTAGGGTTTGCAAAATCTTGATTTGTACGCCATACTTATAATATATTTTATAAGTATTTTATAAATCCTTATTAGGTTATTCGACCCGCTTGGTTCGACACAGACAAACTTGGTAATGATTTGTATATTGTATTGTGATTAAAACTGGTTACAATAGAAAGAATATATAGGAAAAATATTTACACTCTAATCCTCCTATTATAATAATATTTAAATACAAGACTAATTGTCTAATAGACACCATTTCTAATAAGTTATGGAGAGGACTAATCCCTTGCCATTTTACCCACTTCCAGGCTTATTAATAACTTGCGTATTTCGCTCCCATCACATGGTTTGCTTAGGCATTCACGTCCGCTTGATATCTTTGATTCAAGCATACGTTTTTCCATCAATAATTCAAGAAATCTAGTCCTCTAAGTCTTAACCCAAATCTATGGTTCGTCTATCAAACTTTAGCATATCCGATGCTCGATTTACGCATCCAATTTACCGGTTTATTGGTGTGACATTCAAATCATCTAAATCGCCATTTTAGCTAACTCTTTTGTTTTGACCCGTTTGGTTATTTTAATGAATTTCCATCATTCTTGCAAATTTACCAAACGCATCCAACATTGCTATTATCATACGTACAACACATCATTGACCAAATTTGTCTATAGAAATGTAACGAAACAACAAGTTACGTACCTTATAGCTTATCCTTCAAGCGCACGTCATTCCAACTTGACCACTCGATGCTTCACCCGCTTTACCTATAGAGTTCAATCAATTTCATGTTTAGAACTCATTTCTCATATCACACGAATTTGTCAAATTTACCAATTACGCGATTCTTTCATATTTTCAACATATCAAGGTTCATTTAGGCATTTTAGCGAACGTCTTGTAGGCGAGATTTTATATGCATCTATTATCAAGTTCATGGTTAACTTTTAACCAAGTTTTAACATCACAATCAAGTCTCTATGTCTAGTGTACATGAACAACACCTAGAACTTGCATCATAATGTCAATTTTCATAAATTTAACACTCTAATTTAAGTGCTCATCATATTATCATAAAACCCACTTAACACATACTAGGTTAATCATTCAATCTCTAGTTTATGGCATTATTTCACCAAATTCACATCTAGGGTTTGTCACTAGACTTATACTCATCTCAATTTCACTATAACATTCAACATTCACACAAGAATTTCGTTTATGAATGTTCATCACAATTTCAAAATATTACCAAATAACAAAATTTAACATACCTTGTGATCTCCTAACTTGGGTGATCACGAATTTAGTTAAAGCCCCAAATTTCTATCTTGATTTCCCTTTGATTTTGATGGATTTTAGTGAGTTAGGGTTCAAGAGAAGAACCCCCTTTTTTGCTCTGTGTAAAAGTCGACCAGGAACACACACTTGTGTGTGTTTTTTGTGTAAATTTTCTTTTATCAAAATCACTTTCACTTTTGTCCATTTTAGTCCCTCTAATTTTCAAGGTTTATAAAAGAGGGTTAACTAATCAAGTTTCTTTGTTGCTTATTATGTATTATTAACTAGTTTTGTAATTCCTAGTCATGTTATTCTTAGTTATGACCAACATATATAATTTATATAAATTTCTGATATTTTTAGGGTGTTACAAAACCTAAAAAAACCTAACCCCCACCCTTTAAAAAACTAAACCCCCTACACCCCCCCCCCCCAAAAACCTACCCCACCCCCACCCAAGCTAAATGCTAAAAACTAAACCCCCCCCCCCCCCCCCAAAAAAAAAAAAAAAAAAAAAAAACTAAAAAAATATTAAAAACACACATTTTTTTTAATATTCTTTTGTTTAAATAGTTACTTTTAGTAGCCAATTTTTTTTAATAATGACAAGTAGCGATTTTCCATAAAAAATATTAAAAAAGGAAATTTTTTGTGTGTTTTTGAGATTTTTAAGGTATTTTTGGTTGTGTTCACATTGGTTCTTATGGTTCTCGCAATAAAGGTTGGTTCCTAAATGATCCTTCTCCTATATATATAGGATAAGGATTATGTATGAAATAGTAGTCTAATTGAGAAACTTGAGAAGCATTTTGAACCACACATTTTCCCTAAGCAAAAAAATGTAAAAAAATGCAATTTTTTTTTGTAAAAATCGGAGCTTTTTCTATTAGGTTTTTTTTAGGGATTTATACACATGTGTATATTGTTAATCTTTTAACTATACATATGTGTATATTGTCAATTTTTTAACTATACATATATGTATATACATGTTTAAAATTGAAAAATAAGTGTTGTAAATCTTTGATTGAGGTGAATGATTTACTTTTAACTTTAGGATTTAGCATTAGTATTTATGGTTTAGCATTAGGGTTTGGCATTAGTATTTAGGGTTTAGCTTTAGGGTTTAGCATTAGGGTTTAAGATTATGTTTTAGGTTTTTGGTTTAGCATTATGGTTTAGCATTATGGTTTAGCTTTAGGTTTAGGGTTTAGCTGTAGCTTTGGGGTTTGCGTTAGGGTTTAGCATTATGGTTTAGCTTTAGAGTTTAGCATTAGGGTTTAGGGTTTAGGGTTTAGCATTAGGGTTTAGAGTTTAGGGTTTAGGGTTTAGGGTTTAGAGAGTTTTGGTCATTGTTCAATATACACATACGTTTAACTTCCTGGAAATGCAACATCATTGGAGTATGTAGGAACTGAGCTACTTGTTGACAGCATAGGCGATGTCTAGGCAGTTATGGTGAGATATTGAAGAGCACTAATGATGTGTGGTTGGAAACACGTTGTTTATACATATATTTGTATAGGTCTTAGTTAGTTTTATTATGTTTTTGTAAGTATTTAGCTGGTACTTAATGTGAATGTGTTTTGCAAGTGTTTGTGTGAAAAGAGGTTTAGAAAAGATTAATGAAGTATAACTGAAAAGTGGAGAAGATGATATGATAGAGGATAGGATTACAAAGGAAACAGAGTTGAAACGAGAACGTCACGAATGAAACAAGAAATCTGGAAAATCTACCACATCACGTGTCGTGGAGGAACCTCCTCCCTCTGTCACGACATGCGAGAGGCAGCCAGATCGCGAAAAAAGGCCCAATAATCAGTATAACCCTGCCAGAACCCTACCAAACGAATCATTCATCATTCCAAATGAACCAGAGCTCCAAAAAGGTGATTTACAGCTCTAAAACTCTTTTCCATTCATTTCCTTGGTGCAAGAGACGTGCGGGATGATGCTTGACATTGGGATGACAACCATACGCGGCTAATTCTCTTGTGACTTCCTCCAAGCAGACAGTTTGTATAGGTTTTTGCACATTATTTGGTTTATGTATTGGATCTTATTTTATTTGTGATGACAAACCTTTAAATCTCTTTGACGTATTAGTTAATCTAAACAATTTGTCTGTGTTTTGAGTTTTTGTTTACAGTTACATTCGGTTGATGACAAAACCTAGAAGTGGATTGGATGACTAAAGGGAGTTGAATTGACAGTTATAAATTGGGTAGCTAACATTCTTTGATGACAAGAACCTGTTTTGATTGTTATATTAACTAATTTCTAGAACTATGTCTATGTGGTCCCAATTAATTAACTGAATTTGGTGTGAAACCTAGAACCTGAAGTTTGGAGGAGGTTAGATTTCTCATCATTTTTTATCAACTAAAAGTCACTTTTCTAAAAGCAAACTAAAACAAAAAATTAATAGTTTAGGTAAATTAGATAAAACTATAATTTTCCACCAATTCACCGTAGATTCGACATCCAATATGACCTTACTAGTAAAGGTGAACATGCCACTTTAAAACATATCTTTTGGTTTACTACGTCTAGTAACCATAAGATAAACACAACACCAAGTAAATGAATCTTGAGGCACTTTAATTGAATAGTACCAAATCAAACAACCAAAGAAACGTGTGGAACAAGATATGAAAATCAACCAAACAAAGCATGCATACATATCAAAACCAATAAATAGTTAAACTCTTTACCAAAACATGAACTAATCAAATTAGCATCCAAAATCCTAGAGTAAACAAGTAAATCAAGTATTCATCACAAATCTAGGCAGTTATAAGTATTTAGCTGCTTATAACAGATGTAAACATCATCTAAAAGTTCAAAGCAATTGAATCAAACATACGTTAGAGTGCGAAGAATAAGTGTTTAATCAATAATCTTAGGAATATATAAGTATCATAAAGTTTAATACGTAAACCGGTTTCATAAGTAAATTTAAGGTTCCCACAACTTTGACCTAAAGTTCTTTTCTATTCCTCAGTTTAGGTGTTCTTTGGTTTCTTTCCAGCTTTCAAATTGTAAGGAATCCATGCGTAGAGTTGGTTACATGTCAAACCACCATGTATTAGTTGGAACATTTAAATTAAAGGACTCAAGTATCATGTAGAATTATTACCTTTCTTAGCCAACCACTCCTTAAAGGCTGGGCAATCTTCTGCTTATGTCCGTCCTTCTTGCAGAACTTGCATCAAGGCTTCCAATAGGAGTTTTTAGAGTTGGGGGCAACACACGGATTACTATTTTGGACTTAAGAAACTTCCTTTATTGGATAAGTGCCCTTCCTTTTCTTGGAAATGGTAGTGGAGAGGTAAGTAACATCAGGGTTGTCCCACTTCATACGCTCTTTCTCTTTCACGCACATAGTGATGTAAGACCCTTACTATTATTTAACAGTTTTCGTATAGATTACAAAAATGAACATGTAATTAAGATTGCATATACATTGAAAAGTACGGGATAATTAAAACTTTTACAATTTTCAAGTATACCTCATAATGTGATTAAATTCGTCGTTTGAATATAACGATTAACAATGTGCGGAAGCTTGAGTCTTGATCGTGTTAGGTTCTCCATTGAGCTTAATCGTCGTCCGGTATTCCAAGATATACCTACATTTCATAAACCATGAAATGACTTAGTCATACTTAGTTTAAAACGAGCTTAAACAAGTTCTACGCATCAAATTATCAAAACAAAACAAATTTCCAACTTTTATACCTCTCGCGCCACGCGAGAGGCTCGGTTAAACTTGTTGCGTGCCACGACCCGCATCGCGTGGTGCACCTGAATTATCTTACTCCCTCGCGTGGCGCGGGGGAGGCCCTTTTCCAGCAGGTCCGGAGCTGGGACCTGCATTTCAGCCCAGCTTTGTGGTTGGCCATTTTTAACGTAATCGCACATAACTTTGGATCTACATGTCCGATTTACCTGATTCTTTTTCCTAAGCGACCGTAATTAAATTACGAATCCATTTATTATCTTTGTTCGCATCGACATTCGATTTATAAACTAACGGTCTATAAATCCTTTTTATGATTATTCGACCCGTTTATGTTAAAATCACAAACTTGTTTCTAGTTAATCATAAACCATACACTAAAGTATTTAACTCAAAATCTTTATTTCGGAATCATAACTTTTGTGAATTACGCGGCCTATACCCAAGTTATGCGCGTAATTCGTTTTGACCCGTTTAGAGGATTTAAACTTTTATGTTTAAATGTCGCCCGTTCTCTTCACCCATTATTTTCCCATATTTGAATTATCTACTTACATTCCTCCACAACCATTCTCGTGGTAGATTTAGTATATTTGACCAATTTTCCGAAATCTACACTTCGATTGGTCGTTTTACAGAAAAGACCCATTTATATGCATTTGACCAAAAATGCTTATGTCTAAAACCTTATTACTTATCAAAAGCTTACATAATCATAATACATGTTCCTAAACGACCTCTAAAGGGTCGTTTGCATGGGTTACCCTTCAAGGGCTTTTTGGTCAATTTTAGTCCCTCATTTTACGACGAAGGACTTTCACTAATTATTTGAACAAAATTGCACTTTTAACTATATATCTATATATACGCGTACCTGGCTTGAGTCAGCATATAGATATAACAACTCTCCTAAAATTCTTATAACACCCCTATACGCTCTAAAATACACCGCGTATGCGAAAAACAGCCCCGAAATACCTTAATTTTAACAAAAATCAAATAAAAATAAGAAATAGGGGCGCTCACGGGGCGCGACACCCGTGACTAACTCAATCGCGGGCCGCGACAGCTTGACCACCAGGCGAGCCCCTGAGCCGCCACGTGTCAGCATCGTGTCGAGGCTAGTGGGTCAACTCAGCAAGGCTAGGCCCTACTCCACCTAGTTCGCGGCCCGTGAAGACCTTGTCTTCGGCTCTCGCGAGGCGCGACAAAGTGTTGATCAGGCACTATAAATAGAAGAGATCGACATTCAGTTTCAAATCGTTCAAATATCCATTTCTCTCTCTCTCAATTCTGAATAGCAATAATAATTTCCGGGTGTTATACCCACTAAAATAGTGAAACTTTGCCTTGATGTAAGTATTATAACCCCCGGTTTCGTATTAGATACGCTGCCCGATTGATCTAGTGCTCCGTAACGCATGTCAAGGCTCTGCCTGACTCAGTCGTTGGAGTTCTATCTCGGGGAGGGTATAACTAATGTAAAATGGGTTATTATACTAACGCGTGTGCGTTGTTTTAATTAATAGATTATAACCAGGAAGTCACAGGGCAATACCTAAAGTAGCAATGTGAGTAATTCCTCTTTTTGTAAATTGTTTTTACAAAGCCTCAATTGTTTTACATTATAATTAAAACAGTGATTGAGTATTTGTAATTCTACAATTCTCGTCGGTATGTTGGGGTTTCGTATACAAAATTTATTACTACACTGTGAGTAGTAACATTACCACCAGTCAGGATTGACAATACCGTGGATGGTAATTAAAGTAGATGTCAACAAAGGTAATTGTTGGTTGCCCTCAATGCTGTAAAATGATAAAAACCTGTTTTGATTAAATTAGGATTCACTCACCAGTATTTCCCACTGATAAAACTTTTTAAAACGCATTTCAGGTAACAAAGTGTGAAAGCCAAATAGAAGCCAGCTGGAGAGCACTGAAGGCTTGGGAAAAGTGGCTATAAAAGTTACCTAAATAAAGAAGACGTTTTATTTCAATAAATTAGGGTCTATCCCTATAAACATAATGTAGTGGAAACTTGGGATTTTCCCATGTATTTATTATTAAAAAATGTGGTATTTTACTCTGATGAAATATTTCCTAACTACGGTCCTGATGTTATTTCCGCTGCCAAAATGAATAAACACCGATACCACTGATACTGGCTCGCGGCCGCCCGTTCCTTGAAATAGGGGCCGGGGGTTGCGACAGAAGGTGGTATCAGAGCTACAGCCACTGATTTTAGCCACCAAAGTGTTCTGCTGACACCAAAATTTTATCCATTATGTTAGGAAATAATCTATGTGATTATGTGCATATTTGTATATAATTATTTTGTGTTATTTGACTATTTGTTAGTTTACAGTATGAGTGATCAAGGTCCATCAGACGCCTATCATCAACTGTCTAGTTCTTCTAGAGATAAAGGAACTTCTTCCCAGCCTACCCCTTCGGGGTATTCAGCTGACACAGAAGAGGGGATTTTCATATTTAAGGCGCAATCCGAAGACCCATTCCCTACCAAAAAGAGAGGATGGTTCAATCGGGGAGCACACGAGCGTAGGAAAAGAATGAGGAAATTACAACAGCAGAGGGCTTTAGCAGTAGTAAATAGAGAGATGAATGCTCAGACCCAAGACATAGTCAATAGGCCATTGGCTAATTTTCACATACTAGCTACCACTGCCGCAGACCCAAACTTAGACCAAATCATTGTACCACAGCCACTACCACTTTTTCCAACTCAACCCATGGAAATAGAACCAAACCAAGGAGACCAGGTTCCCATACCTGCTGTCGACCCGGACGAAATCCCTGGAGTCCCAGCACCAAATCCTTTAGCATATGAGCCTTGGAACAATGACCATAGGGATTATCGAGAACTCTACCCACAGGAGGAGCCCATACCAAACCCTGTAGCACCATACCCCAACCTTGACCCTCTAGATCCATATTGGGATAATGACCAGTATGTTCGGGAAATCCTAGAAAACCCATACCCATATGAAGATCCGATGCCCCAGTACCTTGACCCAATACCATCACCACCACCACCCATGAGTACTGAAAACGTGTAGGAACTCCGCACTTTCGGTGAGGAGTTATTAGATGAAGGAGAAAGAATAAGGCAAATAGGGAAAAGTCTCGTTTGGAAATACGACGAGCGTAATATGCAATACTAGATGAACCCCTATTAATAATAACAGTAATATATATATATACGTGTAGTTTAAAAAAAATAGATGATCCAATACCTACTGATGCATAACTAGTATTGTATTTTAAATTCCAGTTGCAGCTTGTAATAGATATAGATATCTATGAAATAGAGTAAATGTCGCAATGCACGACGATTTTGATCAATGTGTTGTTTGTGAAATTGTTGGCATTAAATCTTATTCTTTGATATTAATACTTGGTAAATGTTTATAATCCAGATGGACAACAAAGTGAATCAAGAAAACCCGAATAACGATAATAACAGAAATCAATTAGATAACAGTGCCGTTCAACATATAGTGGCACAAGGGATTATAGATGTTATGCCATATATCATCAAAATGGTTAAGGAAGCCGAAAATAATAAAAGTAACAGTGGAAGTAAACGACCACCTACTGAACCCAATCATAGCGTAAACAATGGACCATTACTTCAATTGCCTATTCCAAAAAGAAGAAGAACCATGTCATATGGATTCTGGTCTTGCAAGCCAATAGTATTCTCAGGCAATGGAGGAGCCATTGCAGCTCTACGTTGGATAGAAAAGACTGAGGCAGTCTTAAAAATAAGCAAATGTGCAGAAGAAGATGAAATCATGTTTGCTTCCAATCTTTTTAAGAACACAGCTTTAGAATGGTGGAACACTATTCTCTAGTCTAGGGGAAGTGATAAAGTCTATAATATGGAGTGGACTGAGTTTAAGAACATGGTTGAAAGAAAATTGTGTCCTCCCAATGAAAAAGAACAAATTGCTAATAAGTTCTTAAACCTTAGAATGACTGGAGTTGACTGTAAGGGTAACACTACCGTATTCTTCGAATATGCTAGAATTGTGCCAACCCTAGCATCACCAGAACTAGTATTAATCTCCCGTTACATCTGGGGATTAACCAGTGAGATTATATACGTAGTCAAGGCAGCTAGACCACAAACTATAGAAGAAGCTGTAGAACTAGAAAATAACTTGACTGATGAACTAGTACGTACACTAGAAGAAAACCAGAGGAAGAACCTAGTCCAAAAGCTTACCCAGGAATTTCGCTACGGTAATTCCAACCATGGGAAAAATATAGGTTCTACTTCCGCACCTTACTGTAAGTCCTGCAAGAAGAAACATTCAGGGAAATGTCTACATACTACAACTTCTGCAAGATACCAGGACACAAGGAAGAAGACTGCAGGAAGAAACCCAGTAATGGAGTATGCTTCAATTGTGGAGAAAAGGGACATATCAAACCAAACTATCCGAAACTAGCTCCAGCCATGAACAACAAGACTACCAAGATTGCTACAGCATTTGTTTTGACAGCCGAAGAAGCAAAAATGATTCCGGAGGTGATTACCGGTATGTTTTTAGTTAATGATGTTTTTGCTAAAGTATTATTTGACTCTGGTGCGAACCAAAGTTTTATTAATACTTCATTTTGCAAACTTCTCAATCAACCATTAACAAAACTTCAACAAGAATGTGTGGTAGAAATGGCAAATGGGGAATCCATTAAGATTACAGAAATCTTGCAGGGAGCAAGAATAGAAATTTTAAGCCATAATTTTATTGCTAACCTTTACCCAATGAATATGGCCGGATTTGATATCGTGTTAGGAATGGATTGGTTAGTAGCCAATAAAGCCAGTATTCTATGTGATCAAAAGTCAATACAAGCAAATTCACCAAAAGATAAAAAGATCACAATTAAAGGAGACAAGCCATCTAGGTCCACGAAATTCATCCCAGTGATGAAAACAGCAAGTTGCGCAAGGAAAGGATCCTTAGTATATATGATTTCCATAATCATTAACACTAAAGGAAGGAAAAGAATTGAAAGATATTCCCGTAATATCTCAATTCTCAGATGTTTTCCCAGAAGAATTACCAGGACTACTGCCAGATAGAGAAGTCGAATTCAGAATTCATCTGCTACTAGGGACAGCACCAATTGCTAAAGCACCCTACCGTTTGGCACCAGCAGAGATGCAAGAACTGAAGAAATAGTTGGATGAACTTCTGGACAAAGGATTTATACAGCCCAGTTCATCACCATGGGGAGCACCAATTTTGTTTGTCAAGAAGAAAGACGGGTCAATGCGTATGTGCATTGATTACCGAGAACTGAACAAGGTCGCGATTAAAAATTGGTACCCATTACCGAGAATCGATGATCTGTTTGATCAATTGCAAGGAGCTCGATTCTTTTCTAAGATCAATTTACGCTCAGGATATCATCAATTAAAAGTACAGGAAGAGGACATTCCTAAAACTGCCTCCAGAACCAGGTATGGCCATTATGAATTTACAGTCATGTCATTTGGTTTAACCAATGCCCCAGCCGTATTTATGGACATGATGAACAGAATATGTAAACCATATCTGGATAAATTCATAATTGTCTTTATAGATGATATTCTCATCTACTCTAAAAGTAAAGAGGAACATGCAGCGCATCTGCATGCACTCCTTACATTATTGAGAAAAGAAAAGTTTTACGCTAAATTTTCGAAATGTGAATTCTGGTTACAAGAAGTACAATTTCTTGGACATTTAGTCAATCATGAAGGAATTCATGTGGATCCCACAAAATCGAGGCTATTATTAAATGGAAAATCCCTGAATTACCAACGGAGGTGGGAAGTTTTCTTGGACTGGCAGGTTATTATAGACGGTTTATCCGAGATTTCTCTAGAATAGCCATTCCTTTGACAAAACTGACTTGTAAATCAGTTAAGTTTGAATAGGGATCAAAACAGGAAGAAGCCTTTAGAATCCTTAAGCAAAGATTAACCAACGCACCCATACTAGCATTACCAGAAGGAACTAAAGACTTTGTAATCTATTGTGATGCGTCTAAATTAGGTTATGGATGTGTGTTAATGCAACGTCAAAAGGTTATAGCCTATGCCTCTAGACAACTTAAGAATCATGAAGAAAATTATACAACTCATGATTTAGAGTTAGGAGCCATAATTTTTGCCCTTAAAATTTGGAGACACTATCTCTACGGTAGTAAGTTCACCATTTTCACCGATCATAAGAGTTTAAGATATGTTTTTGGGCAAAAAGAGTTAAATATGAGACAGAGACGCTAGATGGAGATTCTTAGTGATTACGATTGTAGTATCCAGTATCATGCAGGAAAGGCTAATCTAGTAGCTGACGCTTTGAGTCGAAAGTATCATGAAAATCCAAAACGAGTACGTTCTCTCAAATTGAATCTGCAGATAGATTTAAATGAGCAAATTAGAGAAGTACAAGAATCAGTAATCAAGGACGATACTGAAAAATTAAAAGGAATGATTAAGGATTTAGAACAAGGAACAGATGGAATTTGGAAATTCCATAAGAAAAGAATTTGGATACCCAAACAAGGAAACCTACGCCACCGAATATTAGAAGAAGCCCATAAGTCTAAATATACGATACATCCTAGAAATGATAAGATGTATCAAGATTTAAGAAAGAATTTTTGGTGGATAGGAATGAAAAAGGATATAGCAGCTGTCACGGCCCCCGACCCGGTTTGACCCGTTTCAGGAGCCGCGGGACAGAAATCCCGTGGTATTTAATTAACAGCGGAAGTTTCTTCAGGATCTTTTTAAAACTGAAATATTTCCCGATTATTTTATTTCACAACTCGGGATAAAACCCGGTAATTTACAATATTGAGATTTCACGGAGAAATCTTTATTTTACAAAACATGTTTCTTATTTTTATACTGAGCCACTTCCTTAAGCTTGTAGTGCTTCTCGGCACTTTTCCTGGATCACAACAGATCACCTGAAACATGTTTGAAAAAGGTTTTGTCAGCGGGAAATACTGAGTGAATTATTCTATTTATGAAAACGACTCGTTTGTTATAATTTACAGTATTAAGAGAGATTACAATGTTTCCAGATATCAAACCAACTACCCACAGTACTTGTCACTCGAACATCCATCGATAGCCTCTTTGCCCGATGGTGTCTGTGACTATGGTCATATCACTCATTGGCTAACTCGTTGTCCAATAGTGACGGTTATCAAGTTATGTATACAAAACCCCACATACCGGCTGTAACTTGGGTGATTACATAAACTTAATCACTGTAATTATAATCTTTGAAATTAAACATGATTTTAAAAGTAATTTGATAAAAAGAGAATGACTCACATTGCAGATTTAATTTGAGCAGAGTTTAGCCTACTGATTAGCCTTTTTAACCTAAATTTAATAACAGGCACACAATTCGGGGTTAGTAATCAATACAGCATTTACGATAACTCACGAGATCAAATTCTCACAACGAACGACAAAGTGCGATACTTAAACATCCATCGAATTAACGACGAACGACAAAGTACGATACTTAAACATCCATCGATTTAACGACGAACGACAAAGTATAACCCTAATATGGGCGGCACTTAAACATCCATTGGATATATTGATCGATCGGACAATGAATCGTAATAGCTATCGAGTTATTACCCTGATTGCGGCGTCGATTAGTGAATTGTGTGTGTTAATTGTAGTATTTCGACTATAACTCAGCGTAGAATTGGAATTCTTACGACGTTTCATAGCCAGAAATCGAGTGCCAATGTTCTGTATTTATACCCAAAAATTGTCAACCCTTGCGCATCGTAACACTCTGACCCTTACGATGCGCAAGGGACACCTTTGCACTATAGATCAGCCACGTGTGGGACTAGGCCTGCTGACTTGACAATTTCGTAAAATTTGTTTTTGACAGCAATCTATTTAGATAATCGTGACTAGGTTTTACCCCCCCTGAGTTTTAGGGGCCCTGATCCTGATTCCGATTGTTCTGAAAATTTTAGGGTTTGCGCAGAATCACTTGGGTGTCTCAATTAGGGTTTCCTATTGGACAAATTAATTTAATAAATATGACTTTTGATGAGAGTTGTTACATTCTCCCCACCTTAATAAAAATCTCGTCCTTGAGATTTACTGGAATAATTGAGGATACTTTCGCTTCATTTCGGATTCCAGCTCCCAAGTATATTCAGGTCCTCTTTTTGAATCCCATTTTACTTTAACTAACACTAGTCGTTTGTGCTTGAGAAACTTCAGTTTTCTGTCTTCTATCTGAAGAGGTTTCTCAACAAATTTTAACTTTTCGTTTACCTCTATGTCTTGGAGAGGTACTACCAGAGATTCGTCTGATAGACATTTCTTGAGATTGGATACATGAAATACATCATGTATTCCAGCTAACTCTTCTGGTAGTTGTAAACGATAAGCAACTGGTCCTATACGTTGGATCACCGAAAATGGTCCTACATACCTTGGACTTAGCTTTCCTTTCTTACCAAATCGAACTACTCCTTTCCAAGGAGAAACTTTTAATAGTACTTTATCTCCGATTTGAAATTCTAACGGCTTGCATCTATTGTCTGCATAACTCTTCTGGCGATCTCGAGCCGTCTTCAGCCTTTCCTTGATTTGAGTAATCTTATCAGTCGTCTCTTGTACAATTTCAGGACCTGAAAATTGACTTTCTCCTATTTCCGCCCAACAAACTGGAGTTCGGCACTTTCTTCCATACAGTGCCTCAAATGGGGCAGTTTCAATACTTGAATGATAACTATTGTTATAGGAGAATTCAATTAATGGTAAGTGATCGTCCCAATTTCCACCAAAATCTATTACACATGCTCGGAGCATGTCTTCTAGAGTTTGGATCGTCCTTTCACTTTGCCCGTCTGTTTGTGGATGATATGCCGTGCTTAGGTTTAGTCGAGTTCCCATTGCTTGCTGGAAACTTTTCCAGAAATGAGAAGTGAAACGACTATCCCTATCTGATACAATGGAGAGTGGAACTCCATGTAGAGATACGACTTCATCTACATACAACTTTGCCAATCTTTCCATGCTAAAGGTTTCTTTCATAGGCAGAAAGTGAGCAGATTTGGTTAATCGATCCACAATTACCCAAATCGCATCATTACCTTTTCTGGTCTTGGGTAACTTAGTAACAAAATCCATTGTTATAAGTTCCCATTTCCATACTGGCATTTCTAATTGTTGTAGTAGACCTGAAGGTTTCTGATGTTCTGCCTTAACTTGTGAACAAGTAAGACACTTAGAAACATATCTAGCTATATCCTTTTTCATTCCTATCCACCAAAAGCTATTTCTTAAATCTCGGTACATCTTATTGTTTCCTGGATGCATAGTATACCTAGATTTATGGGCTTCTTCTAGAATCTTATTTCTTAATTCTCCTTGCTTAGGTACCCATATTCTGCTTTTGTGGAATCTCCAAATTCCATCAGCTCCTTGCTCTAATTCTTTTATTCGTCCCTTCATTCCTTCAGCAACATCTTCTACTGCTGTTTCTTGAACATTCTTTAGTTGTTCCATTAAATCTATCTGTAGATTTAATCTAAGAGCACGAACTCGTCGTTGTTTTTCATGATACTTACGACTTAAGGCATCTGCAACTACATTTGCCTTTCCCTCGTGATATTGAATATCACAGTCGTAGTCACTTAAAATTTCCATCCACCTCCTTTGCCTCATGTTTAACTCTTTTTGCCCAAATATATATCTTAAACTCTTATGATCTGTATAGATAGTAAATTTACTTCCGTACAGATAATGTCTCCAAATCTTAAGGGCAAAAATTACAGCTCCTAATTCTAAATCATGAGTCGTATAGTTTTCTTCGTGCTTTTTCAATTGTCTTGAGGCATACGCAATTACCTTCTTGCGTTGCATAAGCACACATCCTAATCCTAGTTTTGAAGCATCACAATATACTTCAAAATCTTCAGTTCCTTCTGGTAAAGCTAGGATTGGAGCATTGGTTAATTTCTGCTTTAATATTCTAAAGGCTTCTTCTTGTTTAGGTCCCCATTCAAACTTAACGGCTTTACAGGTTAGCTTAGTTAATGGTACAGCTATCTTGGAAAAATCCTTAATAAACCGTCTATAGTAGCCAGCTAAACCTATAAAACTTCTAATTTCCATTGCTGACTGTGGAACCCTCCAATTGGTAATCGCCTCTATCTTAGCAGGATCTACATGAATACCTTCGTGATTCACCATGTGTCCTAAAAATTGCACTTCTTGCAACCAAAATTCACACTTTGAGAATTTGGCATACAAATTTTCTTTTCTTAACAAAGTTAAGAGTGCATGCAAGTGCTGACAATGTTCGTCCTGACTTTTTGAATAAATCAGTATATCATCTATGAAGACAATTATAAATTTATCCAAATACGGTTTACAGATCCTATTCATCATGTCCATGAATGCTGCAGGTGCATTCGTTAACCCAAAGGGCATGACTGTAAACTCGTAATGACCATACCTAGTTCTGAAAGCAGTTTTAGGTATGTCTTCTTCTTGTACCTTCAATTGATGATATCCGGAACGTAAGTCGATCTTAGAAAAATATCTAGCTCCTTGAAGTTGATCGAATAGATCATCGATCCTAGGTAATGGGTATCGATTCTTAATTGTAACCTTATTCAATTTTCTATAATCGATACACATTCTCATTGAACCATCCTTCTTCTTTACAAATAACACTGGTGCTCCCCACGGGGATGAACTAGGTTGTATGAACCCTTTACTTAGTAATTCATCTAATTGCTTTTTCAATTCTAACATTTCTGTGGGAGCTAACCGATAAGGTGCCTTAGCTATCGGTGTAGTTCCCGGAATTAGACGAATCCTAAATTCTACCTCTCTATCTGGTGGTAATCCTGGTAATTCTTCTGGGAATACTTCTGGGTATTCTGAGACTACAGGAATTTCCTTAAGTTCTTTTTCCTTAGTACTAATGATTACTGAAATCATATATACTATTCCTTGTTTTCGTTCATGATTAGCAACTTTCATTACTGATATGAACTTCATAGGCTTACGTGGTTTATCTCCTGTAATCACAATTACTTCTCTGGTGGGTGTTTGAATTTCTATGGAATTCTTATCACAAAGAATTCGAGCATGGTTGGCTACTAACCAATCCATTCCTAACACAACATCAAATTCAGCTAACTTCATAGGTAATAGATTTGCAAAGAATTTATGACCTGAAAGTTCTAATTCTACATGTTGCAAAACCTTATCTATTTTAACTGAATTCCCATCAGCCGTTTCGACTGTAAAAATCTGCCTAATGTTGGTTAAGGGTATATTAAGAGCTTGGCAGAATGAAGTATTGATAAAACTTTGGTTTGCACCAGAGTCAAATAATACTTTGGCGTAAATGTTGTGAACTAGAAACGTACCAGCTATCACATCTGGAATCATCTCGGCTTCTTGAGTCGTTAACTGAAAGGCTCGGACATTCTTCTTAGTAGCTCCATCGGTTGTCTTGGCTTTGTTGTCTGCTGGTTTGACCAATTTAGGACATTCTGGTCTAAAATGTCCTGTTTCTCCGCAATTATAGCAGACTCTTGTTTTCTTTCTGCATTCCTCTTCACGATGTCCTACCATTTTACAAAAATTGCAGGTTACATTACATCTTCCAAAATGTTTCTTTCTGCAATTCCTGCAAAACGGCGGATTTGAAGATTGCCCTGTTCCTCTTTTCTTGAAGCTGTTATTATTACCCATACGAAATCCTTGGGTAATTTTCTGAGCCAGTTCCTTCTTCCTGTTTTCATCTTGCGTGCGTACTAGTTCGTCGGTTAGGGTATTGGCTAATTCCACAGCATTGTCAATCGTACGAGGTCTCGTAGCTTTAATGATGTTACGGATTTCACTAATCAATCCCCAAATATAGCGAGAAATGAGTACCGGTTCTGGCGAAGCTAGTGTTGGTACCACTCTAGCATATTCGAAGAATGTCGAAGTATAACCGCGACAATCTACACCCATCATTCTATGGTTTAAAAACTTATTTGCCATTTGATCTCTTTCATATTCGGGACAGAATTTTCTTTCTACAAGACTCTTAAATTCTTCCCATTTCATGGCATAAGCCCTATTTCTTCCTTTAGCCTGGAGCACCGTGTTCCACCATTCTAGCGCCCCTTCTTTGAAAAGGTTTGACGCGTACATGACCTGATCCTCCTGAGCACATTTACTTATGGCAATTACTGCCTCGGTTTTCTCTAACCAACGCAGTGCCGCAGTCGCTCCTTCATTGCCTGCAAACTCAGTGGGTTTACAAGCAAGAAATTCCTTATAAGTGCAACCAGGTGTTGCAGCTTTCATTTTCTTAGGGAGTGGAGCTTGTCGTGGTTCATTATCATGATTAACATGATCATTGCCTCCGTTTACACTATTACTAAAGTTATCTTCAGAAATACGTTTACTAGGAACGATTTGTTGAGGTTCTATTGGATTTTTAACAGCAGCAACGAATGCTGGAATAGCATTGGCTATCCCTTGAGCAACGATATTTTCTATATCCTGCCTAGTCATATATTGATCCCCCGGTTGTTGCTCAGATTGATTAACTTCATTTACTGGTTCATTATTAGCGTTTTCCATCTGATATGTAATTTTTATTAGTATTGAATAAATAACAATTATATATAAAGCAATCATATAAAAATACACATATAGACAAAACTATCAATTTCTCGATTCCCATTTTATATCTTATAGTATGCATCAATATACACTATTATCTTACAAAGTTTTATTTACAGACTGATTTTACTTATTACTATTACACAACCACAGTTCCATAAAACCCCTATCTTTTGTCAATTGGTATTTTAGTAACGGCGTTCCCTCTTATCGTAATTCCAGGAGATCTGTCCCAAAATCTCTTGGATCCTATTCCCAGCATCTACTAGTTCTTTGTCAAAATGGCAGAATTCATCCATTTTCTTGTTACTCATTGGTGGATTTGGTAAAGGTTCTAGATTGTACTGAGGAAAAAGCTTATAGGGATTGTTTTGTAACTGTATTTCATTAGTCAACCATTCGTCTATTTGCGAGTGGATTGAAGGGTTTGGAATAGCTGGTTCTAAATTCATTAGTAGTTGTGTTTCAAGAGAATGAATAAAATCATTTTCATTAACAGGCTTAATAGTATCATAGCCTGTCAATACTAGATCTAGTTCTTCCTGAGATGGTAACCCCTCAATTTGCCTTGAGCTTTCCCCAATTTCCATTTTCTTAGGCTTGGATTTCTCTAGAGGTAAAGCGTTGAATTCTATAGGTTCTTCTATGTCTGGTATATACCTATTGAAATCTTTGGAAACCTCTATTCTTACTGGATAGAGATTTAACTTCTGAAGGGCATCATACAAGTCACTCATGCTGTTTAAAATACACACAAAATAAAAAAAAATATATCAATTAATAAAACACATAATCACATAATTGGCAATCAGTAAAAAGTTAAGTATTTCTAAATACTTAATTGGCTTAAATCAGTGGCTCTGATACCACCTTTTTCTGTCACGGCCCCCGACCCGGTTTGACCCGTTTCAGGAGCCGCGGGACAGAAATCCCGTGGTATTTAATTAACAGCGGAAGTTTCTTCAGGATCTTTTTAAAACTGAAATATTTCCCGATTATTTTATTTCATAACTCGGGATAAAACCCGGTAATTTACAATATTGAGATTTCACGGAGAAATCTTTATTTTACAAAACATGTTTCTTATTTTTATACTGAGCCACTTCCTTAAGCTTGTAGTGCTTCTCGGCACTTTTCCTGGATCACAACAGATCACCTGAAACATGTTTGAAAAAGGTTTTGTCAGCGGGAAATACTGAGTGAATCATTCTATTTATGAAAACGACTCGTTTGTTATAATTTACAATATTAAGAGAGATTACAATGTTTCCAGATATCAAACCAACTACCCACAGTACTTGTCACTCGAACATCCATCGATAGCCTCTTTGCCCGATGGTGTCTGTGACTATGGTCATATCACTCATTGGCTAACTCGTTGTCCAATAGTGACGGTTATCAAGTTATGTATACAAAACCCCACATACCGGCTGTAACTTGGGTGATTACATAAACTTAATCACTGTAATTATAATCTTTGAAATTAAACATGATTTTAAAAGTAATTTGATAAAAAGAGAATGACTCACATTGCAGATTTAATTTGAGCACAGTTTAGCCTACTGATTAGCCTTTTTAACCTAAATTTAATAACAGGCACACAATTTGGGGTTAGTAATCAATACAGCATTTACGATAACTCACGAGATCAAATTCTCACAACGAACGACAAAGTGCGATACTTAAACATCCATCGAATTAACGACGAACGACAAAGTACGATACTTAAACATCCATCGATTTAACGACGAACGACAAAGTATAACCCTAATATGGGCGGCACTTAAACATCCATTGGATATATTGATCGATCGGACAATGAATCGTAATAGCGATCGAGTTATTACCCTGATTCCGGCGTCGATTAGTGAATTGTGTGTGTTAATTGTAGTATTTCGACTATAACTCAGCGTAGAATTAGAATTCTTACGACGTTTCATAGCCAGAAATCGAGTGCCAATGTTCTGTATTTATACCCAAAAATTGTCAACCCTTGCGCATCGTAACACTCTGACCCTTACGATGCGCAAGGGACACCTTTGCACTATAGATCAGCCACGTGTGGGACTAGGCCTGCTGACTTGACAATTTCGTAAAATTTGTTTTTGACAGCAATCTATTTAGATAATCGTGACTAGGTTTTACCCCCCCCCCCTGAGTTTTAGGGGCCCTGATCCTGATTCCGATTGTTCTGAAAATTTTAGGGTTTGCGCAGAATCACTTGGGTGTCTCAATTAGGGTTTCCTATTGGACAAATTAATTTAATAAATATGACTTTTGATGAGAGTTGTTACAGCAGCTTATGTTGCAAAGTGTCTAACTTGTTCATAAGTTAAAGCTAAATATCAGAAAACCTCAGGTTTGTTGCAACAATTAGAAATGCCAATATGGAAATGGGATTTGATAACAATGGATTTTGTTACCAAATTACCCAAGACACGTAAAGGTAATGATACAATCTGGGTGATTGTAGACAGATTAATCAAGTCTGCTCATTTCATACCGATGAAGGAAACCTTCAGTATGGAACAGTTAGCCAAGTTATATGTAAATGAAATGGTTTCATTACATAGAATTCCTTTATCTATTGTTTCTGATAGAGATAGCCGTTTTACTTCTCATTTTTGGACAAGTTTCCAAAAAGCAATGGGAACCAAACTAAATCTAAGCACCGCTTATCATCCTCAAATGGATGGACAAAGCGAAAGGACAATTCAGACAATGGAAGATATGCTTAGAGCTTGTGTAATTGATTTCGGAGGAAATTGGGACGATCATTTACCATTAATAGAATTTTCCTACAATAACAGCTATCATACCAGCATCAATACTGCACCATTTGAAGCACTTTATGGACGAAAGTGTCAAACCCCCGTTTAGGCAGAGAATGGAGAAAAGCAACTGTCTGGACCAGAGATAGTACAAGAAACAACGGACAAGATTATTCAAGTCAAGGAAAGACTAAAAGCAGCACGTGATCGTCAAAAGAGTTATGCTGATAATAGGCAAAAACCATTGGAGTTTCAAGTAGGAGACAAGGTATTATTAAAAGTTTCGCCATGGAAAGGAATAGTTAGATTCATCAAGAGGGGAAAGCTAAGTCCCAGGTATATTAGACTGTGACACCTGTGTCACTTCAACCATCAAACAAATACCAAACCAATGAAATATTGTATTTCATACTTGGGATTTGTATAAATATGTGTATCGTTTGCACATATCAATTCTTGTTCGATTTCGGGCTCTAAATCGCTTTCTGGAAGGTTATACGCGCACCGATGCATAAATATAACCAGTTTAACACAAAAAATACTCCAGAACATCAACATATACTTAACATACCTTAAATAACCTTTACATAACTTAGAAATAAGTTTTGAAGGCTTTGGTATGGCAAAAACAAGTTAATTCTCTTACAGGGGCTAAATTTGACAAAGTGCGAAAGTATGCCAATTTGAACTGTAACAGACATTGCGGAACATGACCATAAGTTAAACATACCATAAATATCCTTTACATAGCTTAGAAATAGGCTTTGGGGGGTTCGGTGTGCTAAAATAAACTTTTGGGTCATTCAGGGACTAAAAGCGTCAAAAAGTGCACAAGTTTGCATTTCCGTGCATAACTTACGTTCTGAATACATCCGGACATCCAAAAATTTATGTAAGCACTAAAATATTTTATTGTAGTGTTTGGCATAAGAAAAATCCATTCGTCACGCCATTTGGATCGTTTTTCGCGCTTATGCGCATTCCGTCGTAATTTACCGAACAACGCGATCGTACGGCCAAAGGAACCGACATTTGTGATGTTTTCAAGCATATTTCAAGTTCCCTATGTCTTAACATCATTGTGGAGCTTGAAATTGGGTTTGACGGGTGTTAGAAGTGCCGTTACGCAACGAAACAAGGTACAGGGACTGAAACTGACATTCTGCCAAACTTGATGGCTTACGGACCGTAAGCCATCACCCTTACGGTCCGTAAGCAGGGGTCAGATGCAGAAACTCATTTTGACTGCTGATTAACAGCTTTTAAACACTCCAAAGGCCAATGCCACATGTTAATCCCTGATGCTGGGGGCAAATGATGCACCATAACATTTCAACACATGTACGGATGATATTCGATCATGGTTTTCAAGAAACGATCCTAACGGTGGTCCATTTCCTATAAATACCCACCTTAGTTTTTACTTATTCCTCACAAATCTGATCAAAAGTGCTCTAAGTTGAAGCCCTTGCTTCATACCTGAGTTATTTGGATCGAGATTAGCTTGCGGGGACCCGTTGTAAGTGTTCCTTCGTTCTTTTATTCTTTTAGCGTTAAAGTCAAACTTTGTTTGACTTTCTGCATTGACCAGTTTATGGTCAATGTGAAGTTCGTTTGAACTTTATCATGTGAGCGTAATCACGATGGTTATAGTCCCTAGTGACTATACCTACTGATTACCACGTTATCTAGGCTCAGTGACGAGTCGTAGTTTCGGCCAAAACGCTTATTCTTGCGTATTTTGTAACCAAACTGCTCTTAGGTATCAAAACCGTTTGTTTTGATAACAAACCTGTTTTCTAAACTTAGTTAAGCATGTTTTAACATGCTTAGCTCGTCACTTTTAGTTTAGTGCTTATATAGGGTCGTAAGGTAAGCGATCTAAACAATCGCTTATACTTTCGAACCCGACCCGTTTGGTCGATCGTTAGGATCCGACCAAACACATTAGGTGACCATAGTATATAGGGAATAACCTTCCGAGGTTATACCTTATGGTCGCTTCGTTTAAGTAGTTGTATGATAGGTAGTTTATATGCCTTAGGTAAATTACCAAAATGCCCTTTTAACGCCAAAATTCATTTTAAGCATATGTAACATAACTTTTGGTATCTAAACTGATTTGGTAACAATATTAGACATGTTAAGGCATATTTTACTTATCATAGGGCTAGTTAGGCGTTCCGAACGCGTTTTACGCGAACGACGCGTTAAAGTAGCATAAGCTACCTAAACGGGTCGTAATGGGTCGTAAGCACTTAGGTTAGGTTTCATTTTAGTATGTAGGCTTTGTTAAACCATATTACATGAGTCCCCATACTCATTTGGTTTACGAGCCCTCATTCTATCCGATCCTCCGATTTAGGTCCGGTTTATTAACGTAGTTACCTATATTAGGTGCCGTTTGATTTCTGTGATCTCTAGCATTGTTTGGTTGTTACACAAGGACTACTAAGCAATCTCAAGTGAGTACATAGTCCCCTCTTTTACTGTTTTCCAAACGTTTTGGGGTGAAGCATGTGTACCTATCTGTTATTTTCATGATTTCAAAGTATAATTGATTATACATATTATTACTTATCATTTGACAAACTAAATGACTATCTATGGTTTAAACACTAATTTCTCAAAGAACATAAAATAAAATGTTGAATTGTACTTATTTTATGTTCACCAGACCGATTGGTAGTATGATATAGCGCTATAGGATTAGACACCCCATTCCTGTTGTCATGGAATGTCTGAAACCAATTTTTTTCTCCATCCAAATAGGGATTGCCTTTGTGGTATCCTTATAGTCTCAAAGGTGTAGTTTGATGCACTAGGTCTGAATGAATTCTTAAATCACACTTTTAAAGTATATTTTGATATACTCCCAAAAGTATAGTTTGATATACTCTCATGTGTGGTATTGTACAAAACCAACATATATTTTGTTAATCATCCAAAGCATATTTTGATATGTTATTTACAAAACCAAAACATAGTTTAATATGTTATTTATCACATCCAAAGCATATTTTGATATGTTATTCATGAAACCAAAACATAGTTTAATATGTTATTTATAAATCCGAAGTATACTTGTAAATATACAACTGAAAACTACTATTTTAAACAACTAAAGTATATTTTATGTACTATCTATCTAACGATTGGGTTTTGGTTAGTGTTTAGATAACGGGACGGGTGTAATGTGATGAAAACATGTTAGATACGCCGCTGGTACTTCTTATATATAAGTGTTTTCATTGCATTACATTCCGTGGCGTTATTTAGTACACTTGGGTCAACGATATTGGAACTGAAATATATTTTAATATATTACTCATTCGATTCTCTTAAAATCCAAAGTATATTTTCACATATACTATAAGCCTTTTTATCAAAATATTGTTTTTCAAACAATACATTAAATACAAACTCATTTTACATGGTTATTCACTTAACCATACATTATTCTTTTATGAATATATATCATTGTTTTGTTTATCCCTTTTCAAATGATTTATAAAACTAAACATTTTACAAGGATCATGACTGACTTTTGTTAAACAATTTTTTTTCTAAACTCATAAGTCATGAATCCTATATTCACAAAACCTATGTATCTCAAAGGCATTTTTATGCTGACGTACCTATTTTTACACATGTTTCAGGTGCTGTCTTGTGATGATTGTTGATACACGCTACACTTAGGATGGACTCGTGCCTTAACGACTTTAAAACATGAAAGATAATAGTTGTACTTATTTGATTGTATTAAAACAATAAGTTCATTTATTCAATAAAATGAAAAAATTTATGCCATGGTTATGAAACAATAATTCTGTTACAACACTCCGCGACGTTTCCGCCACGTCTTGTTGCTTTAGGTGGTCGGGGTGTGACAGAAAAGTTGGTATCAGAGCCAATGGTTATAGGGAATTAGGTTATTAGTAATGCTTTGACCTAGACTATAACCTTCCTAGGACCCTAACACAAGTTTTCTTGTGTTTAGTTTTAAAGCAATACCGTCACTTATTCTTAGGTGACAACCACAATAAGAACACAAATTTCTATCCCGCTTTGAAAACTAATCATCTGTTCTAGGATGATTTATTATATGGTTTTGAACCCTTTAAGTTTTCAAAATCCCGTCAAAGTTAGTCTAAATAATGTGAACACGTGCAAACTGGAAGGGTGGGTGCCTGTACCCTGAGCTTTCTGTCTAAGGCTAGAGTGTTCGTACAAATCCGCAATATCGGACCAGTCACTCTTACCTGGGAACTCTTGGGGTGAGTGTCCACTTATAGGCGAGCATGTCTTCGCGATACATTATTTTTGACCTATTTACTTTGATTAATCACCAGGGTCGTTTGTTGCTTTGTAGTAACAAACAAATGACCACCATCCTTGCTTTCATCAGATTTGTTTCATCTCATTCTTTTCGTCTAATTCTCTCACTCGTTTCCTTTCATGTTCCTCTTTTAGAATGCCTCCTCGACGCGACAATCAGATGGCGAATGCCGAACTGGCGGAAATCATCACGCAGCAAATGGCTGCTGCCTTCCCAAATCTCTTTGCTCAAATAAATCAAGCCCTCAACAACCATAATGCCCCATGCAATTTCAAGAGTTTCAATTCGGCAAAGCCACTTAAGTTTAGTGGTTCTGAAGGAGCAACTGGGCTCTTACAATGGTTCGAGAGCACTGAGAGTACGTTCCGTCACGTTCAGTGTCCTGACAATCGCAAGGTCGAGTTTGCTTCCAGTGTGTTTCAGAAAAGGGCTCTTACATGGTGGAACGGGGTTATGAGAGACCGCGGTGCTGAGGTTGCATTAGCCCAGACTTGGGCTGAACTTAGGGCTCTTATGATGAAGGAGTTTTATCCTCGTCATGAATTGAGAGCTTTAGAAAGGGAATTCGATGACCTGAAGCAAGACAGTGGAGAACATCGAGCCTATACTGACCGCTATGAGGAATTGAGCCTGTTAAGCCCTACTATGGTTACGCCTTTGGATAAGGCGATTGAGAAATACATTGATGGTCTTCCAGACGTAGTTCAGGATATCGTTACTGGCAGCAACCCTACTACTGTCAGACAAGCCATTGAATTGTCTGCCACTCTGACTGAATCCCATATCAGGAAGGGTAAGCTGTTTCGGAAGGACGACCTAAGACCATCTGACAAGACTGCTCAAGCAGAGCCAAAGGAAAAACAGGATGAGGTATCCAAGAAGAAGAAGCGCAAAGCCTCTCAAAAACTACGCCATAACTGCTCAAGACAAATAGGTTGCACCAAACCAGCCAGCACAACCTCGCAAAAGACAAAACTATGTTGGTACCGCACCTTTGTGCAACAAGTGCAACCGTCATCATCTGGAGCAAGAGCAGTGTCACAAATGTACCCACTGTGGGCGGTTGGGACATTTGATCAATGTTTGTCGTTATGCAAATCAAGCTGCTGCAAACCCTGCTGATGTTCAAGCACGGTTCCCTCTGGGGTCATGTTATAACTGTGGTGACCTTACCCACTACAGGAACAATTGCCCAAGACTTGTTAACATACCTCCAGCGCGTGGACGAGTGTTTAACATCAATGAGGCAAACGTGAACAATGATGCAGCAGTGAACAATTAGTGTTTTGTAATTCCTTGGTTGTTATCTTTTGACACTTCAAGACAATGCGATTGTTACATAAATAAAGATTTGTTGTTTTTATTTCTGCAAAATTTATGCGTTTATATGAATGATGGATGCAACCTTATGATGTCAACCCAAAGACAAACTACTTGCGTGGTTCTGTCATTTTATGATCACTTGTGATCGTCCCAAGAACCTTAAACGCTCGATTCTTTTAAGAAACTAAGCCAAACTCTTATTGAAAATCCTTCTATCTTTATAGATAGATCCTTGAAAATCATTAAAGTGCCAAATGAAATCCATGGATTGGATTCCTAGTGTGCTTTAAATATCCATACCTAAAGATAACAAATTAAAGAATCAAGTTAACTAATTTTGTGCTTATGTGTTTCCTTACATGTTTTGTGGTTGTATGTGATCCATCCAAATCCTTGTAGAGTCTTTCATATCTCATATGAGGGTTTCATAGTAGGATATCCAAAGTTACTATCTTAAATCCTTAATGGACTTCTACGTTGTAGTCAAGTCCCTTGGGTTTTAAAGTACTATTCTAAAATTGGACCCCTTGAGTGGTCTAGATAAACAGTTTGATCTGAAAATCTGGTTAGAAATATCATGTGATGATATAATTAAAAAGATCCCTTAAGTGGTCTATTTAAGGAGATCGTACGACGGTCTAGTTAAGAAGATCATGTGTTGACCTAGTTAAAAAGATCGTTCGTTGATCTAGTTGAAAAGATCCTTTGGTAGTCTAGTCAAGCCGCTTCATGTTTACTCAATTAATTCTTTTTCCCTACGCATTATGAAATGAACTGTGCGGACTGTGCAAGGAATTACGTAATTATGGAGGCCTACATAATTATGGAATTCAGTGCAGAGAAACCACAGGAAGTTTTGTTATGTGTTAAGACATATAGTGACAAGAGTAATGATACGGGCGAAGTCTTGGACCTTGACCAATATCATTTATTCCTACACTCCCCAAATTCTGATCTCAATCGCACACCAAGTTTCCTATGATGATCTTCATGAGAAACATTCTTTCGTCCGTAGTTAGAAACCCCATGTTTTGTTACTACAAGGACTTCACTTTGAAGGTTGACATTTTTGCTAAGAATCCTAACATGGCCCAGAGTTTTACTTAAGGGTTCAATGGATTTGTCTGAAAGCGAAACCGTCACAGCTGTCTTCACAAGTTTCCTCTAAAACTAAATTTCGGGATGAAATTTCCTAAAGTAGGGGAGACTGTGACACCTGTGTCACTTCAACCATCAAACAAATACCAAACCAATGAAATATTGTATTTCATACTTAGTATTTGTATAAATATGTGTATCGTTTGCACATATCAATTCTTGTTCGATTTCGGGCTCTAAATCGCTTTCTGGAAGGTTATACGTGCACCGATGCGTAAATATAACCATTTTAATGCAACAAATACTCCGGAACATCAAAATATACTTAACATACCTTAAATAACCTTTACATAACTTAGAAATAAGTTTTGAAGGCTTTGGTATGGCAAAAACAAGTTAATTCGCCTACAGGGGCTAAATTTGACAAACTGTGAAAGTATGCAAATTTGAACTGTAACAGACATTCCGAAACATGACCATAAGTTAAAAATACCATAAATATCCTATACATATCTTATAAATAGGCTTTGAGGGGTTCGGTGTGCTAAAATAAACTTTTGGGTCATTCAGGGACTAAAAGCGTCAAAAAGTGCACAAGTTTGCATTTTCACGCATAACTTACGTTCTGAATACATCCGGACATCCAAAAATTTATGTAAGCACTAAAATATTTTATTTTAGTGTTTGGCATAAGAAAAATCCATTCGTCACGCCATTTGGATCGTTTTTCGCGCTTATGCGCATTCCGTCGTAATTTACCGAACAACGCGATCGTACGGCCAAACGAACCGACATCCATGATGTTTTCAAGCATATTTCATGTTACCTATGTCTTAACATCATTGTGGAGCTTGAAATTGGGTTTGACGGGTGTTAGAAGTGCCGTTACGCAACGAAACAAGGTACAGGGACTGAAACTGACATTCTGCCAAACTTGATGGCTTACGGACCGTAAGCCATCACCCTTACGGTCCGTAAGCAGGGGTCAGATGCAGAAACTCGTTTTGACTGCTAATTAACAGCTTTTAAACACTCCTAGGCCAATGCCACATGTTAATCCCTGATGGTGGGGGCAAATGATGCACCATAACATTTCAACACATGTACGGATGATATTCGATCACGGTTTTCAAGAAACGATCCTAACGGTGGTCCATTTCCTATAAATACCCACCTTAGTTTTCACTTCTTCCTCACAAATCTGATCAAAAGTGCTCTAAGTTGAAGCCCTTGCTTCATACCTGAGTTATTCGGATCGAGATTAGCTTGCGGGGACCCGTTGTAAGTGTTCCTTCGTTCTTTTATTCTTTTAGCGTTAAAGTCAAACTTTGTTTGACTTTCTGCATTGACCAGTTTATGGTCAATGCGAAGTTCGTTTGAACTTCATAACCTGAGCGAAATCACGATGGTTATAGTCCCTAGTGACTATACCAACTGATTACCACGTTATCTAGGCTCAGTGACAAGTCGTAGTTTCGGCAAAAACGCGCATTCTTGCGTATTTTGTAACCAAACTACTCTTAGGTATCAAAACCGTTTGTTTTGACACTAAACCTGTTTTCTAAACTTAGTTAAGCATGTTTTAACATGCTTAGCTCGTCACTTTTAGTTTAGTGCTTATATAGGGTCGTAAGGTAAGCGATCTAAACAATCGCTTATACTTTCGAACCCGACCCGTTTGGTCGATCGTTAGGTTCCGACCAAACACATTAGGTGACCGTAGTATATAGGGAATAACCTTCCGAGGTTATACCTTATGGTCGCTTCGTTTAAGTAGTTGTATGATAGGTAGTTTATATGCCTTAGGTAAATTACCAAAATGCCCTTTTAACGCCAAAATTCATTTTAACCATATGTAACATAACTTTTGGTATCTAAACTGATTTGGTAACAATATTAGACATGTTAAGGCATATTTTACTTATCATAGGGCTAGTTAGGCATTCCGAATGCGTTTTACGCGAACGACGCGTTAAAGTAGCATAAGCTACCTAAACGGGTCGTAAGCATTTAGGTTTGGTTTCATTTTAGTATGTAGGCTTTGTTAAACCATATTACATGAGTCCCCATACTCATTTGGTTTACGAGCCCTCATTCTATCCGATCCTCCGATTTAGGTCCGGTTTATTAACGTAGTTACCTATATTAGGTGCCGTTTGATTTCCGTGATCTCTAGCATTGTTTGGTTGTTACACAAGGACTACTAAGCAATCTCAAGTGAGTACATAGTCCCCTCTTTTACTGTTTTCCAAACGTTTTGGGGTGAAGCATGTGTACCTATCTGTTATTTTCATGATTTCAAAGTATAATTGATTATACATGTAGGTAGAGGATCCTGTAAAAAGTGCTCAAAGTGTGAGAAGTGTGAGAAGTGTATTATAACACTATATATAATACTATATAACACCATATAAACACTGTATAACAATATGTAACACCATATAATACCATATAACACTTTGTAACACTATATATCATTATATAACAAATATAACACTATAGGTTGTCTGATAGCATGTCTATGATAGATGTATAATGTTATATTTGTTATATAATGATATATAGTGTTACATAGTGTTATATGGTATTATATGGTGTTACATATTGTTATACGGTGTTTATATGGTGTTATATAGTATTATATATAGTGTTATAATACACTTCTCACACTTCTCACACTTTAGGCCCTTTTTACACTATCCTTATCCCATGTAATTACTTATCATTTGACAAACTAAATGACTATCTATGGTTTAAACACTGATTTCTCAAAGAACATAAAATAAAATGTTGAATTGTACTTATTTTATGTTCACCAGACCGATTGGTAGTATGATATAGCGCTATAGGATTAGACACCCCATTCCTGTTGTCATGGAATGTCTGAAACCAATTTGTTTCTCCATCCAAATAGGGATTGCCTTTGTGGTATCCTTATAGTCTCAAAGGTGTAGTTTGATGCACTAGGTCTGAATGAATTCTTAAATCACACTTTTAAAGTATATTTTGATATACTCCCAAAAGTATAGTTTGATATACTCTCATGTGTGGTATTGTACAAAACCAACATATATTTTGTTAATCATCCAAAGCATATTTTGATATGTTATTTACAAAACCAAAACATAGTTTAATATGTTATTTATCACACCCAAAGCATATTTTGATATGTTATTCATGAAACCAAAACATAGTTTAATATGTTATTTATAAATCCGAAGTATACTTGTAAATATACTACTGAAAACTACTATTTTAAACAACTAAAGTATATTTTATGTACTATCTATCTAACGATTGGGTTTTGGTTAGTGTTTAGATAACGGCACGGGTGTAATGTGATGAAAACATGGTAGATACGCCGCTGGTACTTCTTATATATAAGTGTTTTCATTGCATTACATTCCGTGGCGTTATTTAGTACACTTGGGTCAACGATATTGGAACTGAAATATATTTTAATATATTACTCATTCGATTCTCTTAAAATCCAAAGTATATTTTCACATATACTATAAGCCTTTTTATCAAAATATTGTTTTTCAAACAATACATTAAATACAAACTCATTTTACATGGTTATTCACTTAACCATACATTATTCTTTTATGAATATATATCATTGTTTTGTTTATCCCTTTTCAAATGATTTATAAAACTAAACATTTTACAAGGATCATGACTGACTTTTGTTAAACAATTTTTTTTCTAAACTCATAAGTCATGAATCCTATATTCACAAAACCTATGTATCTCACAGGAATTTTTATGCTGACGTACCTATTTTTACACATGTTTCAGGTGTTGTCTTGTGATGATTGTTGATACACGCTACACTTAGGATGGACTCGTGCCTTAACGACTTTAAAACTTGAAAGATAATAGTTGTACTTATTTGATTGTATTAAAACAATGAGTTCATTTATTCAATAAAACGAAATTATTTATGCCATGGTTATGAAACAATAATTCTGTTACAACACTCCCCGATATTTCCGCCACGTCTTGTTGCTTTACGTGGTCGGGGTGTGACAGAAAAGTTGGTATCAGAGCCAATGGTTATAGGGAATTAGGTTATTAGTAATGCTTTGACCTAGACTATAACCTTCCTAGGACCCTAACACAAGTTTTCTTGTGTTTAGTTTTAAAACAATACCGTCACTTATTCTTAGGTGACAACCACAATAAGAACACAAATTTCTATCCCGCTTTGAAAACTAATCATCTGTTCTAGGATGATTTATTATATGGTTTTGAACCCTTTAAGTTTTCAAAATCCCGTCAAAGTTAGTCTAAATAATGTGAACACGTGCAAACTGGAAGGGTGGGTGCCTGTACCCTGAGCTTTCTGTCTAAGGCTAGAGTGTTCGTACAAATCCGCAATATCGGACCAGTCACTCTTACCTGGGAACTCTTGGGGTGAGTGTCCACTTATAGGCGAGCATGTCTTCGCGATACATTATTTTTGACCTATTTACTTTGATTAATCACCAGGGTCGTTTGTTGCTTTGTAGTAACAAACAAATGACCACCATCCTTGCTTTCATCAGATTGTTTCATCTCATTCTTTTCGTTTAATTCTCTCACTCGTTTCCTTTCATGTTCCTCTTTTAGAATGCCTCCTCGACGCGACAATCAGATGGCGAATACCGAACTGGCGGAAATCATCGCGCAGCAAATGGCTGCTGCCTTCCCAAATCTCTTTGCTCAAATGAATCAAACCCTCAACAACCATAATGCCCCATGCAATTTCAAGAGTTTCAATTAGGCAAAGCCACTTAAGTTTAGTGGTTCTGAAGAAGCAACTGGGCTCTTACAATGGTTCGAGAGCACTGAGAGTACGTTCCGTCACTAAAATAGCGAAGCTTTGCCTCGATGTAAGTATTATAACCCCCGGTCACGTATTAGATACGCTGCCCGATTGATCTAGTGCTTCGTAACGCATGTCAAGGCTCTGCCTGACTCAGTCGTTGGAGTTCTGTCTCGGGGAGGGTATAACTAATGTAAAATGGGTTATTATACTAACGCGTGTGCATTGTTTTAAATAATAGATTATAACTAGGAAGTCACAAGGAAATACCTAAAGTAGCAATGTGAGTAATTCCTCTTTTTGTAAATTGTTTTTACAAAACCTCAATTGTTTTACATTATAATTAACAGTGATTAAATATTCGTAATTCTACAATTATCATCGGTATGTTGGGGTTTTGTATACAAAATTTGTTACTACACTATGAGTAGTAACATTACCACCAGTCAGGATTGACAGTACCGTGGATGGTAATTAAAGTAGATGTCAACAAATGTAATTGCTGGATTTCCCTCAATGCTGTAAAATGATAAAAACCTGTTTTGATTAAATTGGGATTCACTCACCAGTATTTCCCACTGACAAAACTTTTTAAAACGCGTTTCAGGTAACAAAGTGTGAAAGCCAAATAGAAGCCAGCTGGAGAGCACCGAAGGCTTGGGAAAAGTGGCTATAAAAGTTACCTAAATAAAGAAGACGTTTTATTTCAATAAATTAGGGTCTATCCCTATAAACATGATGTAATGGAAACTTGGGATTTTCCCATGTATTTATTATTATAAAAATGTGGTATTTTACTATGATAAAAATATTTTCTAACTACGGTCCTGATGTGTCACACCCTGACTTTTGCGGAAGCGTATGATGTGTGACTTGCTTAATATTATTGCATTCAATTATAAATAACAACTATATGATTAAAACCATGCTGTTCATCCATTCATACGTTGCAAAATATTACAAACCCAAGTTGTTTAGTACTAACCATCAAACTTCAAGTTTAGCTTATAAACCATCCAAATACTAAGTTCCAAAAGGACTTTTAACAAAAGACATTAAAAACCAAGGCTTTTATTCATATATCTTATCAAAGACAAGATATACCATTCAAACCCTTCCAAAACAGGATGACATCAATTCTTGAAATTATTTCTTGAAACTTTCAACGCCCGCCACATCCATATTAGTTTCCTGAATTACATGTAATTTGAAAACATCAACAAAAGTTGAGCGAGTTCATGTGTTTTGTATGTGAGCACGTATGAACTTGTAATCATTTGTAATTATGGCTTTGTAATCCGGTATGAAAGCGTCTATGAACAAATCATTAATGTTTTGCAAGGACATTAATATGTGTGGTGCGTAGGAAGTGCTCAAACCTAGCGAATTTCCTCAGGGCCATCCGGCGGAAACGACATAGTCACCACTTGCGGCCACACAAGGACCCATGGGTGGGGCTTGCTATACCCAGATAGATCTATCACTCATGCCCCTCGGTCTTAAAATAGATTAATGGCACTTAGGAGAGATACTACATCATCCACATGATATAACAATTCATTCCTTAGCTAAACCATACCATTGAAACATTTGAACTTTTGAAACATTTGAAACATGTATCTCACCCCCGAGAGTTATAAAACTGAAAACAGTTAAAAGAAAAAGGGAACATGAACTCACAGATTTGCGTCCTATATCCTGTAACTCAAAGATCACTTCCTGATGTCATACCACTACCTACACACGTGTTATGTTTTATTAGATGCTTAGGTCGTGTAACGACTCTTAGTCTTAATTGTTTAGTAAGACTTATTTCGAAATTCTTGGTATACTTTGAGTTACATCTTTGATGTACATTTTATCATTCCAAAGTATATAATTATTAGTTAAAAATAATAATATTTTTAACTTAAATTATGTTTATTTCATTATTTGGAATATTGTTAAATCAATATATTTTTAACTTGGTTTATGATGTATTTCCACATATTTATTTTCCCAAGTATGGGTGTACTTGTACTTGTGTATTTTCATACTTGTGTATTTGTGTATTTTGCTAAGTATTGGTGGTGTATTCCGGTGTGTATTTTTTTACGTATGAGGATACGTATTTTCTTGTATTTATTAAGTATATTGTACTTAATTTTGTATTTAAACTTCCGGAATGTTATTTTTAGACAACTAAAAATCACCAACTTTGTATTCATATTTTAAGAGAATTTTTATAGAAAAATATCTATAAATCTTTCTTGGCCAAAATAAATATACCTTCATATATTTCTCAAAAATAATATATATTTTTAAGATTAACTTTAGAAAATATATATTTCTATCTTTTACCCAAAATAATATATTTTTAACTTGTTTAAGAAAATATATATTTCTATCTTTTACCCAAAATAATATATTTTTAACTTGTTTAAGAAAATAATATATTTTTAACTTGTTTAAGAAAATATATATTTAACTTGTAAAAATCCATATTTTCCGTTTCTTTGGTTTCCAAAATAGCGTTTGTCATACTTGTTGAGTTACGAATTTATTTCTCGAATATATATAGGCTTGTAGTCCATATGTCCATTTGTCCGATTGTCCAATATTTGGGTATAAATTATATATTTGTTTTCTTGCGATTTTGGTAATATTTTCATTTTACAATTTTGGTATTTTGGTGGGTTATATTATTTTCAAGTTCCTGAAATAATATAACTAATACACATAATATACAAGTAGCACACAATTTGTGACATCTATTTTTCCTAAATATATAATTAGTCATTTTTATTATAAAAAATCAACCTCCAATATTTGTAATTTTTGTAATAAAAATTATGGCAAATTTTTAGATTAAAACCATGATCAAAATTTACTTGTAAACACTTGTTTAAAAATATTTTTCTAAGTGTTTAATTTCTACAAAACTTTTGCCATAGTTTCCCCTTAAAAATGGAGGTTTCCATGCTTTAAAAGCATATCATTTTCTTTTAAAATCTTATCATCAATCAACAACAATTTACACATAACTTACCATATGCTTTAAATATGCATTTTACACTATGACATGAACTTAAAGGTTTGTAAAAACTTGTAGTAACTTCACATGTTGTTTAGTAGGTTTAGTTACCTCTAAAAACATGGTTTTTAGTTTATAAAGCTCATTCTTGTAAATTTTAGTTCTTTACAACTTGTATGATGATTTTCTAAAAATAATTCTTCTTGTATTTTTCTTGTTACCAACATCTTTCAAGCTTTGATTTAACACTTAAAACATGTTTACTTTCTTTAAAACCCAAGTTCATGTTAATCTTGTAATAAACTTTGTTTCCTTGAAAATATTATCTTTGAAATCTTTCATTTTCAAGACTTATAACATGTATCAATAATCATCATTCACTAAAACAATTTCATTTTTAAGTTCATGTTTAACATAAAGAATGATCATCACAAATTTCACAAGATCCATTCTTATACTTGCTAGATCAGGTGTTTAATCATCATCTAGCAAGCTTCTTATGATGATCAACATCATAAACACAAGAAACCAACAAACAAGTTTCATACATACACTAAAACAACTTAGATTTTCATGTTATTAAGCTTTATGTTCAAGATCATCTTCATGTTTCTTTGAAATTCTTTAGATTAACATATTACATAACACTTTAACCACTAAAATTAGAAGTAATAACAAGTTGTGAGGAGCTTACTACTAGCTCTATGGCTAGGGAAGAAACAAAGATGAAGATGATGAAGAAAAGTGATGGATAAAAGCTCTAGGAGAAGATCCTTCTACTTCCAATGCTTCCAAGCTTCTTAGATGTGCATAAGACACCTTAGGATCACCTTTGATTGCTTGAGATTGGCTTGAAAATGAAAGTGTGTGTGTGTGTGTGTGTGTTATGTGAGCCGAAATGGAGGAAGGAAGGAGGAGGAGATGGTGTGATGAAGATGATTAAGTGTGAAGTGAGCTTTAACTTGAGGTTTAAATAATAAGTCTTCCAACATTTAATTAGACATTGGGTAATATGTTTCAAGACCACTTAGCAAATCTAATTAAATATTATAAAGAAATCAAGGGGGTGGGACCCCTTGATGAACCGTAAATGGGGGGGGGTGTATTTGTTGGATTTCAAATACTAGTTAAGGATCTTGGTTAGATTGTAAGGATATTGGTTAGTGTTATATGTGTTTTAGTGTTTTAGGGTGTGTTATGATGTTTGGTGACCATAACTAGCTTTGTAACACTAAAACAATGTTTCTAGTGAAATTTTGGTGTTTCGGGTAGTGTCCGGTTGTTCGGTTGGTTAGCGGTTCGTTAAGGTGCTAAATTGCACAGTTTAGTGTGCTTTATGTTGTCTTTTATGACAGTTTTGATTCCCGACACTTATCAAAGCATTCTGGACCTTTAAACCATAATTATGCATTATTTTTTGATGTTAAAATGCTGAAAATTGCTGAATTTTATTGTTTTCTGCAGAATTTTGCAGTTTTAGTGTCTTTCGGGCACTTTCCGGCACTTAAATCATCACTCAGAAGGCAGTTTTGTGATCCCTACTTTCCTACACCCTATTCTAGTGTAACTCTTGGTTTCAGGCTCATTCTGAGTCTGAACATCATGTCTGTCTGAGTACTGAACTCCCGTCAGTACTTCTGGTTTGCCTGATAACTGTGCTAACTTTGTTCTGTGCACTAATTGAATCACATTGTGTTGCATGTAATAATGATAAACATGCTTGTAACATGAAATGCATTTGTATCTATTTGGCAGTAATAAGAGAATCATTCATGTCATTAATTTAATCATGCACAGTCATTAAAGCACAAATTACTGTTTAATATTGTACGGATACATGTAAAATTGCCAGTTGTCACATTATCTCCCCGTTAAAAGAATTTTGTCCCGAAATTCAAGTTGCGTTATCAGTTGCAGGGGAGTTGTGAAACAAGTGCGGATACTTGATTTAATCTGGTATTCACGCTCCCAAGTAAACTTTGGGCCATGACGTGAATTCCAGCGAACTTTGACAAGTTTACTATGACTTCTTCGTGTCTGGTAGACTCTCCAGTCTGCAACCTTGACAGGTTATTCAGTAGATTGGAGTTTGTTGTTAATGAGAATCTCGTCTGCGGGAATGACGACTGCTTCTTGTGTAGGGCTCTTCTTGAGATTAGACACGTGGAACGTGTCATGAACACTACTAAGCTCTTCCGAAAGTATTAGTTTGTATGCAACGGTTTCGATCCTTTCCAGGATCTCGAAGGGTCCAATGTACCGTGGGTTCAACTTCCCATGTTTACCAAATCGTACCACGCCTTTCCAAGGCGAGACTTTTAGTAAAACCGTATTATCAACCTCAAATTCCAACGGTCTCTGCCGCTTGTCGGCGTAACTCTCCTGTCTATCACGTGCCGACTTGATACGATCACGTATCTGAACTATCTTTTTCGTAGTTTCCTGAATCAATCTCAGGGCTAATAAATAGTTTATCTCGGGTCTCCGCCCAACACAACGGGGACCGACACTTATGTTCATATAGAGCTTTAAACGGGGCAGCCTGAATGCTGGTGTGATAATTGTTATTGTAGGAAAACTCCACCAAGGGCAGGTGAGTATCCCAACTTCCACCAAAAACCATCACACAAGCATGTAGCATGTCTTCCAAAATCTGAATCGTTCGTTCACTTTGGCCGTTCATTTGAGGGTGAAAGGCAGTTTTAAGGTTCAACTGTGATCTAAAAGCCTTTCTGAAACATCTACCAAATTCTTGACACAAAACGACCATCTCGGTCGGATATGATAGAGACAGGCACTCCATAACGTGCCACAATCTCCTTGAGGTATATCTCTGCTAACTTCTTGGTGTTATCCTTCTCACTGATCGGCAAGAAATGCGCAGGCCTTGTGAGTCGGCCAATAATCACTCAAGTCATATTGTGTCCTCTTTGTGTTCTTGGTAGCCTTGTAATGAAGTCCATGGAGATCCGTTCCCACTTCCAGACGGGAACCTCCGGTTGTTGCAGTAACCCTGACGGTTTCTAGTACTCTACCTTAACTTTGGCGCAAGTAAGGCAGTTACCCACATATATAGCGATGTCGGCTTTCATCTTGGGCCACCAATACCAATCTTTTAAGTCATGGTACATCTTGTCGGATCCAGGATGGATCGGGTACCTCGACTTATGAGCTTCGTCCAGAATAAGTGCTCGTAGATTACCGAAGGATGGTACCCAAATTCGTTCCATGAGTTACAATGTTCCATCTTCCTTAGACAACAATTTCACTTTTATACCACGCAGTGCTTTGGCTCATAGGTTCTCTGGTTTAAGTGCTTCCCGTTGGGCTTCACGAATCCAAACGGTGAGATCGGTTTGTATTGTCATCTCTAAGGCTCGCACCCTAAGAGGCTTTGCACCTTCCTTGCGACTCAAGGCGTCGGCTATAACGTTCGCCTTACTCGGGTGATACCTGATCTCACAATCATAATCATTCAACAACTCAACCCATCTACGCTGTCTCACATTCAAGTCTTTCTGATCAAAAGGAATGTGTTACGAACTCTTATGGTCAGTAAAGATCGTGCAATGACTACCATACAAGTAATGACGCCAAATCTTTAACGGGAATATCACAACTCCTAACTCGAGGTCGTGCGTCATACAGTACTCCTCTTTCACCTTTAACTGATGTGACGCGTAAGCGATGACCTTGTCTTGTTGCATCAATACGCAACCAAGACCTTGTCGGGACGCATCACAGCAGACCACGGAACCGTCAGTACCGTCGGGTAAAGATAAGATAGGTGCGTCGCAGAGTTTATCCTTCAATGTCTGCAAAGCTGTTTCTTGTTTTTCTCCCTAATCAAACTTCTTATCCTTTTGGGTTAGGGACGTTAGCGGCTGAGTAATACTTGGAAAAATCCTCTATGAACAGTCTGTATTAGCCTGCTAACCCCAGAAATTGTCGTATCTCAGTTGGCGTCTTGAGGCTCCCCAATTCGTGTTCGCTTCGATCTTGGCAGGGTCTACATGAATTCTATTCTCATTCACCACGTGACTTAGGAATTGCACCTCGCGAATCCAGAATTCTTACTTCGACTACTTTGCATACAACTGTACCTCTTTCAAAGGTTTCAAGATAGCTCGTGGGTGCTGCTCGTGCTCCTCCTTGGGTTCCGAGTATATGAGGATGTCATTAATAAACACAATCATGAATTTATCAAGATACGGCTTACACACTTGGTTCATGAGATTCATGAATAACGTCGGTGCGTTCGTTAAGCCAAACGGCATGACAAGGGACTCGTAATGCCCGTAGCGAGTCTGAAAGGCCGTCTTAGGGATACTTTCTTCTTGTGTCCTCAATTAATGATATATTGTCCTTATGTCAATCTTGGGATAGTAGCTGGAACCTTGTAGTTGGTCAATCAAGTCATCAATTCTCGGTAAGGGGTACCGATTCTTGATGGTTAGTTGTTTAACTCCCTGTAACCTATACACAATACTTTTTCCTTATTAGTTCTTTTGAGTTCCTCTCATGTCAGACTGTATGCACATACGAAAACTGCCGTCCTTCTTCCTAACAAATAACACTAGAGCTCCCCAGGGTAAGAAGCTCGGCCTGATATGTTCCCTTATCTAGCAGCTCTTGTAGTTGAGTCAAAAGTTCTTGCATCTCGGACAGAGCTAGTCGGTAAGGTGCCTTTGCCACTGGTGCCACTCCTAGCACTAGATCTATCCGAAACTCCACTTGTCGCTGTGGAGGTAGTCCAGCCAAGTCTTTTGTAAAGACTTCTAGAAATACCTTTACAATGGGGATGTCTTCAAATCTTGGCTCATCAGTCTCCTTGTCGACAATATGAGTAAGGAAGGCTATGCAGCCTTTTCGGAGACACTTCTGCGCTCACATAACCAATGTAAAATGTCACAGTCTTCCGCCTTATGAGGCACAGCGTCCTCGCATCAATTGTATGAAGGCAGTATACTATAAGTGTCTCATCATTCGCAAGAGTGATGCGAACGACTTTCTCATGACAAACAACTTCAGCTCCATTCTTGGATACCCAATCCATACCGACTACAACATCAAAACTTCCTAAACCAACTGGTAGCAGGTCAATAGAAAATTTTTCCTTCTCCAAAATCAAGTGTACCACCCTTAATAATTTCATCCTCTTCGACTAATTTCCCATTAGCTAACCCTATTGAGTAGGGAGTGTCTAGCTTTCTCGTTCTAGACCAAGTAGGTTCTTAAATTCTATAGATACAAAGCTAAAGTCACCGCCAGTATCAATCAAAATGGATGCATAGTGTTGGTTAATAGGGAACGTAGCTGCAGCTATGTTCGGTTCCTGGCGTGCCTCGCGTGCTCCTATCGTGGTAATACTCCCACGAGCCTGATTTTTCTTCAGGCAGTCCTTTCGATGGTGTCCTTTGTCCCCACATCTGTAGCAACCTTTGTCCTGAATTCCATTCCCTTGCCCCATACCAGACCAGCATGCCTCCCTGAAATGCCCGGTCTTGCCATAATTACCACACCTAGTGATCCTGCACGATCCCGGTGATGATAATCACACCTATCGCGCTTTGGTAGTTTTCCCAGGTAGCGTTTATCTCCTGTTTTAGTCCTAGCAACGAGTGTCTTGACTTTCTTGGTTGCAATGGTTTCCTCATGTTCGTTGCTCGATTTAGAGCCCTGCTCGGCGCGCGTATACTTCCTTTTATTTCTACCCGAAGAAGACTCCACATGCGTCTTCTTTTTCACTGGACTTTCAATTGTTTTCTCCATCATTACTCCGCCCTCGGCAGGACCTAGGGCAAAACTTATCGCCTGAGTGATCCCCATTATGGTTCCTCTTAGTCTGCCGCTGTTTGCAATGTTGCTTGCTTCGTATTGGATGATTGCTTTAGCGACTTGCTGGTTCACTAGAGCTTCGAACTCAGCTCTTGTTGCAGGTAAAGGTTCCGGTTGGGTCTGACCAATGTCCTTTTGTTGTGGTTCCATGAGCTTCACATGCATAAAACATATCGACGAAATTAGACATTTATTTTAGAATAAATATGGTCGTCAATAAATGAAAGCAAATCTCAGTCGTCGTGCACTATAAGCATAAGGGTAAGGTAATTCCTAATGAGGCCTATGCAAATCTTCCCACCATAATCATCTCGTTATTGTAGTGAGGTAAAATGAGTCGCAATAAAATCTTGCTAAGGGTACATTGACTTTTACATATACTCTACCAACTTGTAGCAATTAGTATTGTGTAGAAAACCTCCTCAGAGTCACCTTACTCCAATTTGATGCAAGTCATCCAGTGCTATACAAAATACGGTGAGGCCTTCCCTTCACCTTGTTCCTTGTTTATTCCTCAAGTTTCACTCTTCCATAGTCTTTATTTCTACAAAACGGGCATACTTCCCAAAGGATGGGGTTGTGCCTTACTACCATGTGTAGGAGGGGGAGTGGAAACACAGAAGTAAGGTCGTGAGGGTACATGACTTCTTCCTCGAGACCGAGTTGTGCCTTGTAGCAAACTTAGAGTGGTTTCCAGGAACGAATGCACTACCCAAACGATGAGGTGCATTAAGGGATAGAGGGTGTGGAGGTACTGATAGGGGTGTTGGTGGTGACAATATAGGTAGTGGGTGACAAGGTGCTTATGAGGTGAAGGAAGAGAAGAAACTTCCTGCATGTTTCATCCATGCACCTAAATTGAATGGGAATCTGTTGAGAAGGGGAGAATCGAGTGGTCGTTTTCATCCTTATAATATGTACTCCATACTTCATGGTTCTCGATTATCTGATGTAGAAAGGACCCCTTCACCACATTGGACCGTGCGACGCACACTTTGATTTTGCTTGGGCTCCAAGAGTTCCAATATAGTTGGTATGGTCTCCATGATTGCCGAATGGAGTGCGGTAAATGGGTTATACTACAGCTCACGCCAAGCTACCTCCTTGAGGTAAAACAGATGTCAAATGTTTAAGGCCTATCGTAGCAACAACAATGGATAAGTCTGGGGTGTTGTATGCTCTTTACAAATTTAAACACAAGAATACTATAGTGTTGAGGAAAAATCTTTCCTGAGTGTTAGCCATTTTCTCTTGTTTGAGTACCGGTTCCCAATGTCCTGTATAGCAGGTAGAAATGTTAGGCACGAAGTAGGCAAAGAAAGGCTTCCTACTTCGTAGGATGTTATAGTAACTATCCCGGTTAGTGTTCTACTAGATGAAAATTTGAACAACTTTAGAAATTTCGAATGGGTGGTGATCATTAAATTGACCCGCAGAGTCCACCAGGATTTCCATGCACTACAAGTCGTTATTACATGGGCCCCTGTAATAATAAATTGTCTTGCATGGTCACCCTAATTTTCCCTCGTTCAAAGCAGACGATCAACCAGAGAGGGGATACTACTGTCCTCATACCTTCAACATGGAAAGGACCATTATGGTGGTCCACGCGCTATCATCCGTTGTCGTTACGCGCGAATTGGCACAATGCTTAGTTAGAGTAGGAATAAGGAGGGTTTCCTAGCAATAGTAGTTGGAGGGGCACCTTCAAGATGAGTACTTCATCTTCCTTGTCTGGAAGAGAGTGTCATCAATCATGCTTCGTAAATACCTCAGGGACCTCGTCCCACTGATAAGGTTGTTGTCCAAGGTTGCCTCATCCGCCTCGGCGTCGCTAACGTAGTCAGGCACCTTCACATTCAAGAGAGAAGAACAGCCATCTTCTACGAAATCAAGCTCAGGGTCTCGTTTAGTAATTACCTCAGCCATGAGCTCCGCATTAAACGCGAGGTCGATAGTCGCATTGTACGAGTCAGGAATAGCAATAGAATTGGAAGTCGAAGGTATCTCGTTCCCGTTAATAATTATCCCATACGTATATATGCATATATATTAATAAATAATAATGTTACTTAGTATATACAAGCAAATAAATGCAACATGTCACATATAGCTCTCGTTTGTCCTTTCGGGGGGGGGGGGGTCATTTTGTCTTTGGCAAGTCTATCCCACATGGACTAACTATACCTCAATTGGCACATTAGTCGGGGTATTCTTCCTCCCTGCTAATGTCCTTTCTTTGTCTTTCCTTTGAAAAATGTTTGTCTCATGGATCATGGCGCTTTTTGTAAATGCAATGAAAAATATTTTCGTGAGAGAATCCTAGTGATTGTAGTCTAGACACGAGAAGGAATCCTAGTTCACTACAATCTGGCTCTGATACCAAACTGTTACACCATGACTTTTGCGAAAGCGTATGATGTGTGACTTGCTTAATATCATTGCATTCAATTATAACAAACAACTATATGATTAAAACCATGATGTTCATCCATTCATACGCTGCAAAATATTACAAACCCAAGTTGTTTAGTACTAACCATCAAACTTCAAGTTTAGCTTACAAACCATCCAAATACTAAGTTCCAAAAGGACTTTTAACAAAAGACATTAAAAACCAAGGATTTGATTCATATATCTTATCAAAGATAAGATATACCATTCAAACCCTTCCAAAACAGGATGACATCAATTCTTGAAATTATTTCTTGAAACTTCCAACGCCCGCCAGATCTATATTAGTTTCCTGAAATACATGTAATTTAAAAACATCAACAAAAGTTGAGCGAGTTCATGTGTTTTGTATGTGAGCACGTATGAACTTGTAATCATTTGTAATTATGGCTTTGTAATCCGGTATGAAAGCGTCTATGAACAGATCATTAATGTTTTGCAAGGACATTAATATGTGTGGTGCGTAGGAAGTGCTCAAACCTAGCGAATTTCCTCCGGGCCATCCGGCGGGAACGACATAGTCACCATATGCGGCCACACAAGGACCCATGGGTGGGGCTCTCTACACCCAGATAGATATACCACTCATGCCCCTCGGTCTTAAAATAGATTAATGGAACTTAGGAGAGATACTACATCATCCACATGAACTAACAGTTCATTCCTTAGCTAAACCATACCATTGAAACATTTGAACTTTTGAAACATTTGAAACATGTATCTCACCCCCGAGAGTTATAAAACTGAAAACAGTTAAAAGAAAAGGGGAACATGAACTCACAGATTTGCGTCCTATATCCTGTAACTCAAAGATCACTTCTTGATGTCGTACCACTACCTACACACATGTTATGTTTTATTAGACGCTTAGGTCGTGTAACGAGTCTTAGTCTTAGTTGTTTAGTAAGACTTATTTCAAAATTCTTGGTATACTTTGGGTTACATCTTTGATGTACATTTTATAATTCCAAAGTATATAATTATTAGTTAAAAATAATATTATTTTTAACTTAAATTATGTTTATTTCATTATTTGGAATATTGTTAAATCAATATATTTTTAACTTGGTTTATGATGTATTTCCACATATGTATTTTCCCAAGTATGCTTGTACTTGTACTTGTGTATTTTCATACTTGTGTATTTGTGTATTTTGCTAAGTATTGGTGGTATATTCCGGTGCGTATTTTTTTACGTATGAGGATACGTATTTTCTTGTATTTATTAAGTATATTGTACTTAATTTTGTAATTAAACTTCCGGAATATTATTTTTAGACAACTAAAAATCACCAACTTTGTATTCATATTTTAAGAGAATTTTTATAGACAAATATCTATAAATCTTTCTTGGCAAAAATAAATATACCTTCACATATTTCTCAAAAATAATATATATTTTTAAGATTAACTTTAGAAAATATATATTTCTATCTTTTGCCCAAAATAATATATTTTTAACTTGTTTAAGAAAATATATTTTTTTCTTCACTCAAAAATAATACATTTTCTATTTAACAACGTATGATATATTTTGTAATACTTGTAAAAATCCATATTTTTCCGTTTCTTTGGTTTCCAAAATACCGTTTGTCATACTTGTCGAGTTACGAATTTATTTCCGAAATATATATATGCTTGTAGTCCATATGTCCGTTTGTCCGATTGTCCAATATTTGGGTATAAATTATATATTTGTTTTCTTTCGATTTTGGTAATATTTTCATTTTACAATTTTGGTATTTTGGTGGGTTATATTATTTTCAAGTTCCTGAAATAATATAACTAATACACATAATATACAAGTAGCACACAATTTGTGACATCTAGATATATATTTTTCTAAATATATACTTAGTCATTTTTATTATCAAAAATCAACCTCCAATATTTGTAATTTTTGTAATAAAAATTATGGCAAATTCTTAGATGAAAACCATGATCAAAATTTACTTGTAAACACTTGTTTAAAAATATTTTTCTAAGTGTTTAATTTCTACAAAAATTTTGCCATCGTTTCCCCTTAAAAATGGAGGTTTCCATGCTTTAAAAGCATATCATTTTCTTTTAAAATCTCATCATCAATCAACAACAATTTACACATAACTTACCATATGCTTTAAATATGCATTTTACACTATGACATGAACTTGAAGGTTTGTAAAAACTTGTAGTAACTTCACATGTTGTTTAGTATGTTTAGTTACCTCTAAAAACATGGTTTTTAGTTTATAAAGCTCATTCTTGTAAATTTTAGTTCTTTACAACTTGTATGATGATTTTCTAAAAATAATTCTTCTTGTATTTTTCTTGTTACCAACACCTTTCTAGCTTTGATTTAACACTTGAAACATGTTTACTTTCTTTAAAACTCAAGTTCATGTTAATCTTGTAATAAACCTTGTTTCCTTGAAAATATTATCTTTGAAATCTTTCATTTTCAAGACTTATAACATGTATCAATAATCATCATTCACTAAAACAATTTCATTTTCAAGTTCATGTTTAACATAAAGGATGATCATCACAAATTTCACAAGATCCATTCTTATACTTGCTAGATCATGTGTTTAATCATCATCTAGCAAGCTTCTTATGATGATCAACATCATAAACACAAGAAACCAACAAACAAGTTTCATATATACTCTAAAACAACTTAGATTTTTATGTTATTAAGCTTTATGTTCAAGATCATCTTCATGTTTCTTTGAAATTCTTTAGATTAACATATTACATAACACTTTAACCACTAAAATTAGAAGTAATAACAAGTTATGAGGAGCTTACTACTAGCTCTATGGCTAGGGAAGAAACAAAGATGAAGATGATGAAGAAAAGTGATGGATAAAAGCTCTAGGAGAAGGTCCTTCTACTTCCAATGCTTCCAAGGTTCTTAGATGTGCATAAGACACCTTAGGATCACCTTTGATTGCTTGAGAATGGCTTGAAAATGAAATTGTGTGTGTGTGTTATGTGAGCCGAAAATGGAGGAAGGAAGGAGGAGGAGATGGTGTGATGAAGATGATTAAGTGTGAAGTGAGCTTTAACTTGTGGTTTAAATAATAAGTCTTCCAGCATTTAATTAGACATTGGGTAATATGTTTCAAGACCACTTAGCAAATCTAATTAAATATTATAAAGAAATCAAGGGGGTGGGACCCCTTGATGAACCGTAAATGGGGGGGGGGGGTGTATTTGTTGGATTTCAAATACTAGTTAAGGATCTTGGTTAGATTTTAAGGATATTGGTTAGTGTTATATGTGTTATAGTGTTTAAGGATGTGTTATGATGTTCGGTGACCATAACTAGCTTCGTAAAACTAAAACAATATTTCTAGTGAAATTTTGGTGTTTCAGGTAGTGTCCGGTTGTTCGGTTGGTTACCGGTTCGTAAAGGTGCTAAATTGCGCAGTTTAGTGTGCTTTATGTTGTCTTTTATTACAGTTTTGATTCCCAACACTTATCAAAGCATTCTTGACCTTTAAACCATAATTCTGCATTATTTTTTGATGTTAAAATGCTGAAAATTGCTGAATTTTATTGTTTTCTGCAGAAATTTGCAGTTTTAGTGTCTTTCGGGCACTTTCCGGCACTTAAATCATCACTCGAAAGGCAGTTTTGTGATCCCTACTTTCCTACACCCTATTCTAGTGTAACTCTTGTTTTCGGGCTCATTCTGAGTCTTAACATCATGTCTGTCTCAGTACTGAACTCCCGTCAGAACTTCTGGTTTGCCTGATAACTGTGCTAACTTTGTTCTGTGCACTAATTGAATCACATTGTGTTGCATGTAATAATGATAAACATCCTTGTAACATAAAATGCATTTGTATGTATTTGGCAGTAATCAGAGAATCATTCATGTCATTAATTTAATCATGCACAGTCATTAAAGCACAAATTACTGTTTAATATTGTACGGATACATGGAAAATTGCCAGTTGTCACATGATGTAATTTCCGCTGCCAAAATGAATAAACACCGATACCACTGATATTGGCTCGCGGCCGCCCGTTCCCGGAAATAGGGGCCGGGGGTTGCGACAATAGACCCGTTTCATACCTCGCTTTAGTTAACCGATATTCTATGGTGACACAATTGTCCAAATTGCTATTCGTTCCTGTAAACATATAACTTGACAACCAACATTAATCGATATTGTCAAATGGTGTTATCACCACCATTTGACCCATTTGGTCTATACGACCAAACATTTATATTTATAACAAATCATGGTTTCTAATTACTCAATCATTCATCCGACCCATTTCGGATTTTTACCACAAAATTCCTTTTTCTTACATATTTATCCCATTTCGGCTTACGCCGTGGGTATCCTTTTAATCTCAACTTACAATTAGTCATCACGTGACTAAATTACCCTTTTACCCCTTTTTCCCATTACTAGTTACGCTATAAGGTAATTTTAAGAAAACTCATTAATTCTTAATCAATTCATGACTAATTTACCATTTTGCCTCTTTCACATTAATCATGGTTTAAAACGTTTTTATTTGTTCCGACCCATTTCGTTTCGTAACCCATAATTCAAACTTAATCCATTGTCGTAATTATCGCCTATAAAATAAATATGTATGCTACAAATGGGTGTAAGCTTTACTTACCTCTTATCCAGTTTACGCTTTTCTTCTCGTACTTGATTCGTTCGACCCGCTTTCTCCCCAAGCTTCCACCTAGCTTGTTAAGCACCAAACTATCATTCATCGTTCACAAGGTGGTTAGTCTAATCATACTTTAATACGATTGTTCCACCTTACATATTTCATATCAAATTATCATTCATCGTATGGTAGGTCAGTTTGACCTTTTAAAAGTTAAATGCCCATTAGTATACAAGATGCATATTCAAGTTCATCAACTAGTTTACGCATTCTTTGATTACCCGGTAGGCGTTATCTTTAGGCCACCATTTTAACCAAGGTTCTAGCCGAGTTTATTACATTTTCAACACTTTATCTTGTTCAAGTGATTATCAAGACTAATTTGTTCATTCATTTCGCAAGGACTAAGGGTTCTTCATATACGAGTGAAACCCGTTTCGTCATATCACTAGCATTCATCCGAACACCTAATATTATCAAGTTCTACCTATCAATTAGTAGTTAACATGCTTTCAAACATCCATATTCATGAAATAATCACTAATTTCACTACAACATTCAAAACCCATTTCGAATCATGTATAATCAAATACTCAAACTTGCAATTTGTTTAAGTATCTCGCTTCAACTATCAATTATGATGATTGCTAGCACAAACATATCATCATCTTCATTATTTAGTTAAAACCCACTTAGCACATACAAGGGAAATCATCAAATCCCTAGTTTTTAACACTAATTCATCAAGTTTTCAACTAGGGTTTGTTTATAAACATGAATTTCATCACAACAATGCTCATAGATTCATCATTCATTCCAGAATATCGATTATGATTGTTCATCATAATTTCAAAGTATCACCAAATAAAAAAATTCAACATACCTTGTGATCCCCATGTCTAGGTGATCGTTTTTATGTGTTCATGCATTGATTTGGGTCTTGATTTGAGCTTCAATTTCATCATTTAGTGTGAGTTAGGGTTTGCTCCATGGGAGCCCTTCTCCTGATCGACCATACGCACACACTGTGTGTATGTGTGTGTGTTTTTTTTTTAATAATTAACTTTTCCAATTATCTAACTTTGGTCCCTCCTTTTTTGTTAATTATTAAGTAGGTTAAAACCTATTTATTTTCAATCCATATTCCCTCTTATTTACCAGGTTAAACATCCCTAGTTAACTTAGTGGGTTCGGGGAAGTTTATGACTATATTTATTTTAAGTCTCGTTAACTCGGGCCTTTTATAAATTTTATTTACCCATAAGGCTTTATTCAACTTTTATTTAATATTAGGTTTATTTATTTAAAAAATCCTAATAGTCACCGGGTTAATTTTACCACTAACGGTACTTTACCCGTCTTTTAATGTTAACCTGGTTTGATTTCCAAACCCGTTTTCGGGGTGTTACAAGTCTACCCTCCTTAAAGAGCTTTCGTCCTCGAAACCTTTCTTACGTAATTCCTTAGGTTTAACTCCACGGACTTAGTTTCGGCAACTACTTGAGCATTGCTCGCATTTAATAATCTTACCAGAATAGTATGGTATTGTCTTTTTGGTTTTCAAACGTATGCGCCTTTCACGTGTAAGGCCTCATAGGCCGTTACTTTCAGTTTGTATCTTTTATCTTTATTGATTACTTATTTTGGCGGTTAGACTTGTTAGTCACCGATTACCTTATACCCCATCTGTGACAACTGCCACTTTCTGATAATTTACGTACATTTAAAGCAATGATTTACATTATACAAGTATGTGTTTTGAATATTCGAACTGCATGATTACAGGATATACATCTTAGAATACTCATGAAATATTCATTTATGATGCACATGATTCATTTATAGTGGTTACATTTGAAACAGTGTAAACAATGCATCGAAACAACTAGAGTAGTGTCTAGTAAACTAGCGTGCTGACAAAAACTCAGGATCCGCAAAAACCATTTAAAAGACATCTTTAGGACTCAGACGAAAGTCCAACATCAAATATACATTAAACCCTATATGGGAATACAAGGGTTTGGTTTAATATATTACCAATGTCCGGTAGCACCAAAAACTGCTCGAAAACTGCCGAAAAGTGCTAAAACTTACCATTTCAATAACTTTCCGCAAAATTCAGCATTATTATTTTTACTACAAGATGCAAAAGTGTTGTTTAAACACAAATTTCATATGAAAATACTTAGGGAATATCAATTACACACATAACCGAAATTTTCCCTACAACTTCCACAAGTTTACCATTCGACTAGTTACTTGCGGAACAAATGCCAAACGAATATCCGAACGATATCTAATCTTTTTTTAGCAACTATCTATCATTATGTGGATCATTTTGGTCTAGTTATAATCACCTAACACCTTGAAACATCTTGAAAAATTTCAAACACCTAAACCCTTAAACATCTAATATTTTTACCACATTTTTATCAAGTATAAATTTCTTAACACTTTGAAACAAATACAAGACCCACCCCTCCCTCATGTTCACGTTTTTAAGGGGTCCCACACCCTTAATTTTGTGTTAAATATCTAGATATTTTTATTATGTTGCAAGTGGTTAAGTTGGTGGATGATTATATCACTTAACCACTAAGTAATCTAGCACCTTACCACCCATTTTTCATCTTTTAATTACCCACACAAACTCTCTCATCATCATCTTCATCTTCCACCAAGAACTCCATAAAAACCCATTTAAAGTTTATCACATCTTAATGATCAACATGGAGTTTCATGGAGCTTAAGGTGATCTAAAGCATTTGCAAGTTAAAGGAAGGGTTTTCATCCATTCAAGAGTATTCTACCATCAAGATCTTCATCTTCTTAGTTCTTAATCATCCTCTTAGATCATCCCTAGCCTAGTGCTAGAAGTAAGCTTCTAGATTTATTTTTTTCTCATACTTATATTATGTTTATGATTGTTATTATAACTAATAACAACTAAATAATCATACATAATAAACATGAAAAATACAAAGAAGCAAAAATAATAATTATGATTTATTTATGCTTGTTTATGTTGTGATCTAAGACTTGTTAGTTGCATATTTGATCTTGTTATGATGATTATGATATGAAGAACTTGTTAGATAATGTTTTAAAAATATGATCTAACAATTATACATGTTTATGTTAAAGGGTTTTTAACATAAAAGTTTAAATGGATGATCATAACCTTTGATCTTGTGAAAGTATTTAAGGTTTTTATTTAAAAACAAGACTTTTACAAGATTATAAAAAGTAACATACAACATGAGATTTTTATAAAAGTTGTTAAAACTAGAAGTAAACTTGGTTTTTGAACTAGTTAGCATATGTTATGATCATGTCCAAAACCCTACATGATTTGGAGATCATTTTGATAAGTTTATGTTATAAAAATCTCATATGTTTTTAGTTAAGATGTTGAGTAAATTGATGGTGATTTGGAAAAGAAAATGATATGTTTATTAAACATGGCCAAATGATTAATACCAAGGTTATATGGCCATTTTTTTTAAAAAGATATTATGTTAAGAAAACTATCATTTTTGGTTAAATCTTTACAAGATTTAAAAAGATTTTGAAGTTAGGTTTTTATAAAAGAAAAGATTAGATAAATATATATTTTGAGAAAATATATATTTGGTCACTTTAACAATTTTTGTGTTATGTATTATTTGGTGTATTAGTTATATGTAACAAACTAGAAACTTGAATATAATGATACAAATAAACACAAGGTATATTACAATCAAAGTCTTACAAGAATACATATATATACACTTGAATACAATTTACGGACGATTCGGACATCGGATACAACTTATGGTCAAATCGGACGACGGACGAACCTATGAACATATCGCCAATCCGAGGACTTACTACGACGTTTAGGCGATCTTTCGACGCAGACACAAAAATTACGTTACCATTAACAAAATTCGGACATTTCGAAACTTATAAAAGCTATTATGTTTTTATTAACTAAAAAGTATACTTAGTTATTTTTATAAAAATGTTTTTTTTTTTTTATAAAAATGAAAGACTTATACTTTCAAATGGGCTTACACTATGGGCTAGTTTATACAAATGGGCTATTTTATACAAATGGGCTATCTTTTACAAATGGGCTATTATTTATAAATGGGCTTAACTTCATAACGGGCTTATCAAAACACATGGACTAAGCCCAATACCAAACTTATGGGCCAAGGCCCAATAATATTAAGCCCAACACTATTTAGGCCCAACACTATTTAGGCCCAACACTATTTAGGCCCAACACTATTGAGGCCCAACACTATTGAGGCCCAACACTATTTAAGCCCAATAACATGAATTCTTGGGCTAAGCCCAATGACATATAATTGATAAAAATACAATTATACAATTTACTTATACAAGACACGAAATCAAGAAGACAAGACCTGATGATACAACTCACAAGATACAAGATTACATATATATATATATATTTGGTGAAATATATATATAATAGTTTAACAATTCCAACATCTAATACATAGTTTAACGAACAACAAAGACATACAAGTCTTACACATATTTAAGACACAAGACTTGTACTCAAGTCATTTACAAAGACCGAAGTGTCTAACAAATATAAGAACATTTGTAGGTCGCAACATTGTTCAAGACGACCACGCGTAAGATCACAAACAGTTATCATTCACGGACGCAATACTGTGAGTTCATGTCCCCTATTCATTTAAATGTTTTACAACTTTACAACTATCGGGGAAGATACATGTTCAATCGTATGTTAAAGTTAGGGAATGAAACACCTTAGATCATGTGCGAATTCGGGTTATACATCTAAGCACCATTAATCCAGTTTGGACCTAGGTACAAGTGGTTAGATCTAATGGGTTTTGGCGAGCCCCACTCTTGGTCATGGACCCATACAGAAGAGTGCGTTTGGGTCCCAGTCGATGGTAATCGACACGAAATCATCTAGGTTTGGATTACTTCCTATTTCGTCACACATATTAATGTCCTCGCGAAACATTAATGATCAACGATTTCATTGACGCTTTACATACTACATCATTACATACAGATACATTTTATACAACTCACATTTTATGGATACAGTTTATACAACTCACATTTTATGGATACATTTTATACAACTCACATTTTATAGATACATTTTATACAACTCACATTTTACAGATACATCTCATACAACTAAACTGCATGAACTCGCCAACTTTTGTTGATGTTTTCAAACTTAACATGTATTTCAGGAAATTAGTGGACCATGCAGACATTTCAGTCAAGGAAAGCAAATATCAAGACTCCATGCCACCATTTGAAAGGTTTGCCCGTTATATACCGCCTCTTTGCGGTGATATAGTGGTCAAAGCCTTGACATTTTAAGACTTACATTTTGATGTATAAAACGATGACAACTTATTTTCATTTGATGGTTTGTAACCAATACATTTAACTTATGTTGCGTTCTTTTGAAACGATTACGACAATGGCATTGGAGCTTGTTTTTATTCATTTAGTATGTTCACTTATATTGTTATGCAATGAGAACCGATCAGATCACACCTCGCGCTTCCGCTACGAGCGGGTGTGACAGATTGGTATCAGAGCATCGATTGTAGTGAACCAGGATTCTTTCTCGAGTCTAAGTCTACAATCACTAGGGACCTCTCACGAAAACCTCTTGTTCCTGTTGAACAGATTATAAATAAAATTGGACAGGTCAAAAGGTTTTCATTGCATAAACATTTTTCAAGGTCCACTACAACAAAAATTCACTTCACATAAATCAAGCGAGGACATTTCCGTGGGTGAAGTCTATGAGAAATAGGCGCATTAAATTAATAGACTATGTGCCTACAATACAATACATTACATTATCAGTGCTTATACATGATAGACACATTACATTATCAGTTTACACATCATAAATAGTTTACAAGTTCAACATATACAAATTCAACTTATGCAAGATAGAAATCCTTGTTAGATAGGATTTCATGTGATTATACATATATATATATATATATATATATATATATATATATGATTTATTTATATATGTGTTGTACAAAATATTTTGCCAAGAACAAAATACCTTCGACTTCAAACTGTATTTTAATTCTTTACTCGCACGATGAAAATATCGACCTCACGTCTACTGCAGAGCTTATGGCGAACATGATCCTAAGTGAAATCTTAAACTTAATTCCGTAAAATATGGTTGCTTTCTTGTGAATGCTGAGAAGCCTGACCATGATAATGACGACGAGGCGGAGGTGGTAACCTTGGACAACAACTCCATTAGTGGGACGAGATCCCTGTGACTCATACTAATCAAGGTTGATATACTCTTGTCCCTACAAGGAAGATGAAGTACTCATCTTGAAGGTTCCCCTGCAGTTGTTATTGTTACAGATTCTTTCCATTTCTATTTCATCTAACGCCGTGCTGTTCTGCGAGTAATGACAACGAACGTTGACACGTGAGCTATCACGAAGGTCCCTCGGTATATTGACAATAGTGTTTCCTCTCTTACTGATCGGCTGCTTCATACGAGAGAACGCTAGGGTGACCATGCAAGGCAATTTATTATTACGGTGGCCAACGTAATAGCAACTTGTAGTGCATGGGAATTCTGGTGGACTCTGCGGGCCAAGCTAATGATCACTATTCGTTCAAAGTTCTTAAGTTATTACTTGAGATTCAATTTTTCTTATCTATTAGAACACGAACTGAGGTGGTTAGTATAACACCCTACAATACAATACAATACAATACAATACAATACAATACAATACAATACAATACAATACAATACAATACAATACAATACAATACAATACAATACAATACAATACAATACAATACAATACAATACAATACAATACAATACAATACAATACAATACAATACAATACAATACAATACAATACAATACAATACAATACAGGAAGACGACACTTATTTGTTCACACCTAACATTCGATCTATATCACGGTTCACTTGAGACTAGGCATTTAAACAAACAAAACTTGTTAGCCACTCATGGAGGATTTTCCTCAACATTCTTGAAATTCTTGAACATGGATTGGTTCCATGGTGTCTATGACACTTTACCATACTTTACCTTACCTCACCTTATCATATTCCATCTTAACATATTTATTGGAAGTTATACAATAAATTCCGTCGCTTGACATTTATCTTTTCCCAAGGAATGGTATGGCATGAGCCATGCTGCAACTCCCTCATTGCATTCTATTCGACATTTCTGGAGATTCTAATAATCTTGCTAGAGCTCGTGAAACTCAAGCACTATTACCATAATTTTCACATGGACAAATAAGACAAAGGATTTTCTGTACTTCGGACGATCGAGGTCATAGAGTAGGGAACACATATTATATGGACGAAGACCACTAGTTGGTTTTCCCTCCTCAACGAATTATTTTTTTTTTCTTTTTTTTTCCATTTAAAAATATGACCAATACACGCAAGAGGCATTACACCTTTTTGGTTTTGGTTATCCACATTATCATTTATTCAAACATGTATGAACAATACGGTCTTGAGGTTTCCATGACCGATTGATTGCATTCTTCATTCTTGGGCACATGATAGACTTTATTTATCCAAATACATGTCTAGATTCTTTTAATAGTGTGTATTAAAAAGATCATGGCTCCAAAAGAATCAATTGTTTAAGTTAAAAGTTATGTGTTGAAAACCATTGCTTTTACACAAGACATGTTTTATACATGACATTGTTACGCAAGACATTGTTATACATGTCATTTGACGTTGGTATACACAAGACATTTTTTGGTGGTTATTTGTAAGTGATGAGACGTGTGTAATATGATAAAAACATGGTGGATACGCCGCTGGTACTTCCTATATATAAGTGCTTATATTATATTGCATATCGTGGTGTTATTCAAATCTCTTCGATAAAGACAAGACACGATATTTTTGCACAAGACACGACATCTTCTACACAAGATATAATATTCTATTTCAAGACATGATATATTTATACACTACATTTCTATTGGTTATTTATTTAACCATACATCATTCTTTTATAGCATCTGATTTTCATATCTATTTTCATATGATTTTATAAAAGAACTCGATTATAACTGGAGCCAATGTTGATGGTTACACTTAATGCTTTCACGGTCTCTCAAGGGTAGTTCCAAACTGAGTAACACCCGAATTCAAACACACTGAGTGTTACATTTAGGGTTTAGCCTCGGAGATCCAAAGCATGACCGCATCATCCCTCCCTACCTCGATCACTCAAACAATAACTCTCGCCCTAAGAGAAATGAAAGAAATTGCTTCCATAAACGATTTTGGCACCAGGATGTATGCTGGTAACTTGCCGAAATCCTAAATGTGACAAGTGAGACGTTCATCATGAGGGCAATTGCAAAAGCGCCAAGAGTAGCAGTGTGCTGAGACCGGGCGCAAAACAAAGACTAGTAAGACGATAATACTTAAGAAGGGATCGAGCTAGTGAATAAGTGTGTGTGTGGCTAGAACTATGAATACTCCACAAAATCCCAATGAAGTCATGAGTACTTACACTCTACAATCATCATGTATCAATTCTATTAATACCAACACCGAGCTTAACTAGTTATCTTTAGGTGTTGTACATATACTCGAATTAGAGTCATGTTGTACACACATTACTATATCAAGTTAGCTAATGGGGAATTAGCTGAGACACGTCAAATCATTAAGGGTCACCGGTACGTATCCTATCAATCAACATTTCAAATCCATATTATTTGATACCATTGCCGATTTTTTTGCTTTATCTCAACATTTCACATGCATAGTTTCATGGCTAGTGACGGGATTGTCCTAGCTACAATTAGGGATTGGGTTATCCTACATCTAAACATAGGGATTGGGTTGTCCTCTACATCTGTACAGGGAAGTCTTTACTACATAGAATTCAAAATGTACTTGGCCTAGAGTCAAGTAAGCTAGACGTCTCCTCATTCTATAGAATTGGCAAACGGTAAACTAGCCGAGTCAGGAGCAGAAATTTCATATCGATCTCTTACCCATTGAGTTAGGTATTTTTGACGTAGTGGTTGGCATGGATTGGCTATTCAATAATAGACCCGAATTCTTCTGTCATGAGAAGATCATTCGCTTACCACTACCGAACGAAGATACACTTGTATCCATGGAGAGAAGCGCAACACATCATTGCGGAACATCAATTGCATGAAGGCTTAGAAGTGCTTACGGAAAGGTTGTATTGCCTTTCTAGCACTTGTTGTAGACAAGAAGGCCGTTGGGCCACAGGTAACAAATATTCTTTTGAAAAAAATAATTTCCTGAAGAATTTCCTGAAGTCTTTCCAGGACTACCACCATATCAACAAGTCGAGTTTCACATCGACTTGGTACCGGGAGCCGCACCCGTAGCCAAAACTCCATGTCGATTAGCACCTTCTGAACCTTGTAGTTGACCGAATAAGGATGTTATGCGTTCATAACCCCCACTCTTTACCACTATACATCTTTATAAAGGTTTTGGGGGTGGAAAGACACGCAGGTTTTGCAAAAGTGCACAATATTTCGATGAATGAAAATTCATATTTTTAAACCATGTTACAAATGAATTTCCAACTAACTCAAATGGTTTATGAAAGGTTCTAGCTTCTACTCTAAGATAGACTTACGATCGGAGTATCATCAGTTACGAATTCAAGAGGAAAGCATACCGAAAACGGCTTTTAAGACTCGTTACGGTCATTACGAGTTTCTCGTTATGCCTTTTTGGTTTAACGAACGCACTAGCGGTCTTCATGGAATTAATGAATCGCGTGTGCAAGCCGTATCTCGACAAATTTGTCATAGTGTTTATTGACGACATATTAATATACTCACAATCGACTGATGAACACGAACAACATTTGAGAACCATTTGGAGCTACTAAAGAAGGGGAAACTATACGTGAAATTTTCCAAGTGCGAATTTTGGATTCGCGAGGTACAATTCCTCAGGCATGTAGTGAACGAGAAAGGCATTCAAGTAAACCCAGCTAAGATTGAAGCAAATGAGATTTGGGAAGTGCCCAAGACTCCAACTGGAGTCTGACAATTTTTGGGATTAGCGTGATATCATCGGAGATCTATTGAGATTTTTTTTTGTAATTACTCAATTGCTAACCTCCCTCACCCATAAAGACAATAAATTCGCCCCAATCGAAAAACAAGATATAGCATTACAACTTATTCTTAAGATTGGTGCATAGCATTTTACAATCTTATCATTATCCGACGATACCGATGACTTTGTTGTAGACTATGATGCTTCGCATCAAGGATTGGGTTGCGTACTCGTGCAACATGAAAAAGTTATTGTGTACACTTCGCGCCAATTAAAAAGTTCACGAGAAGAACTATACCACTCTCGACCTTGAGTTAGGCACGGTGGTATTCGTTTTAAAAATTATGGCGACATTATTTATATGATACTCAACGCATTATTTTCACGGATCATAAAAGTCTTCAACAAATATTCAACCAAAAAGAATTAAATATGTGTCAACGAAGTTGGGTTGAATTGTTGAACGACTATGATTATGAAATAAAGTACCATTGGGGCAAGGCGAATGTTGTAGCTGACGCCTTGAGCCGCAAGGAGCAAGTTAGAACACTGAGAGTTCAAGCATTAGAGAAGATGATTCACAAGCGCTCAAGGAAGAGCATATTCAAGCAGAAACACTTCAAGGCATGAAGGAACAATTAGTGCCGAAAGAAGACGGAACTGTCACACCCTGGCTTTGCGGAAGCGTGGTTAATTTTGGTGTGACTTCTTAATACCATAGCTTAACCATAACAAAGCTATATGAAATAAAATCATGCAAGATCATCCATTTGATTTAAGTTTTGAAAACCAAATACAACAACATTGTCTTAACAATCACAAACATCAACATGACATAAACACAGTTTAAGGATTGTGACTTGTCCAGGAAAGAGTCACATTCCCCAAACCCGGATGACCTCGTAACTAGTGCAGCGGGAAAACGTGTCATACCGCGCCAGATCCTTTAATTCCCTGAAATACATGTAAGTTAAAAAATCAACAATAATGTTGAGCGAGTTCATGTGTTTAGTATGTGCGCGCGAATAAACCTTTGTAATCATTGCAAGTATGAATGTTTTGTAAACTCTTGTATGAAAGCAAATAAGGAAGCATATCAGTTATTGTGTATCCACATGGTCCAACCTGCGGGCGCATGGGAGGGGATAGGACAAAGTCACCACATGGTCCAACCTGCGGGTGCATGGGTGGTGTTACGACAAGGTCACCACATGGTCCAACCTGCGGGCGCATGGGTGGTGTTAAGACGGGGTCACCACATGGTCCAACCTGCGGGCGCATGGGTGGTGTTAAGACAAGGTCACCACATGGTCCAACCTGCGGGCGCATGGGTGGTGTTTGTTATGCTCAAATAGGCCTATCACTCGTATCCCTCGATCGTACTATGAGGACTAATGTTCTTAAGGTTTCACCTACCCAATCACATAACCTAACAGTTCCTTCCTTAGCTGACCATACCATGTAATAAACATTCGTAATCATAGTAACATGTATTTCACCCCCGCAGTTAAAAACTGAAAACAGTTAAGAGAAAAGGGGGACATGAACTCACTGTGGTGCGCCTCTACCAAGTATGCCTCCAACCAACCAGCTGTATGACGACCTACACGTGCTAACTCTATTAGACGGACGGCCGTGCCTTAGCTTTATGGTTTAAGTTCTTGGGAAATAGTTAGTCAACTATTTCGTGTTTACATTTTGTATACTTGGTAGTTATTTTCCTTCCCAAGGATGGGGGATTCGATACATGTGCGTTCAAATTATACCATTAAGTCTCACTTAATATATATACATATTTCCAATTCCAAAATATAAGTATTTTTCTCAAAAATATTATATTTTCATTTCACATAATTTTTCTCCAATAATACGTTGTTAAAATACGCATTCATAAATATTTCCGTAAGTGCGTAAGTTACGTTTTAACAATCGAGTGGTAATATAATTACCGGTGTAACTTATATATTTATGGTGAAAGCGTTCGTATTATTTTGGAATCGTTAACGTTCGTAAATATTATTTTACTCTAGAAATAATATTTATGTATTTTCACAAAATAATCATAAACAGTGTGTGAAAAATATATATTTATCACGTTAAATTTTGTGAAAATCCCACCTCCGAATATTTAGTAAATAAAGTCATGGCGAAATTTATATTTCGAAACATGTCAAAAATAATTCTAACACTTGTGGTGTAAATAGTTCTAAGTGTTAGGTTTTTAGAAAATTTCGCCAGAGTTTCCTCTGTAACTGGAGGTGGCCACGCTTTCAAGCGTATCATTTTCTTTAACAAATCAACTCAACAATTTTCTTTATTTGATCAGCACAACTTCCATCACAGCAACTAATCAACATATGTGTAAATTGCCAAAAATTACATGAACTTGCAGTTTTTTCCCAAAACTGTGGTGTAAACCCCTTAAATTTAGTAGATCTTCATATAAGGTAATTTGATCTTGTAAAAACCTCGTTTTTAGAGAAAATCCATTTTTACAACTTTCCGTCATCTTTTACAAAAGCTGTTATTTTGTCGGATCTTTTCATTTCACAAGTGTTTACACACTTGTGGTTTATAAAAATCATGCTTGTTAGTGTAAGATCCATCTTTTAAAATACATGATTTTGTTAATACGTGGTTCTTTGAAAATACCACTTGCAGATGCGTAGATCTGCTAGTTTTAAACACAATTTCACAAGTAAAACTCTTTTACACAAGTTCATGATTCGCGTGTGGTAGAGTTTCACCTTTTAACCCTTGTATTATTCAAAACAAGCTTATGTTAAGATCCATGATCTTACCAAACCGGGTTAAACGATGATCCGAGCTACCACATCATAGATCGGGCCTAAATAACCATGTATTTCGAATACTACAACATTTACACAACTTATGAGCTATTAACCACCATTTATAGTGTTTTTAGTAAACTTTAATGCTCAAAATGCAAGATTCCGAGTTTTAACCGATAAAAATCCTTTTAACCACTTTAGATTAGTTCAAGAAGGTGTTTTAAGCATTATACCTCTAGCTCGAGGCTAGGGAAGAATCTTGACGAAAATCGGGTGGATAAAAGCAAAGTAACGAGGTCCTTCGCGTTCCGCTTGCTCCAAGCTTCCTAATACGAGACCCTTAACACTTGTAGATGCTTGAAATATGAAGATCAAGATCGAAAATATGATGGATGGAATAGGGGATGCTTGGCCGTAAGCTTTGAGAGAGAAAGAGAGAGGTTGAAGTTGATTTGTGAGATGGAATGATTATGATGTGTAATGGTGTGAACTTATAGATAATTAGCTTGTGTATTATCCAAGGGTTCTTGTACTACTTAGATATTAGGCAAGAGGATTTAAACAAATCAACAAGGACAAGTGTGTCCCCTCTTAGTTTGGGGCCGGTTAGCAAGGGGGGGGGGGTCTAGTTCGAAACCAAGTATTAGTTAGGTGTTAGTTATGTTAAACCAAGTTAGTTAAGAGTTTAACTTGGTTAGTTATGTTTAGTGTGTTACAATGGGTGTTAGGGTACACGGGGACCCTAACTGGCTCAGAAAAAGATAAATAATGGAAATGACAATATTTTCATGCTCCGGGTATAGTCCGGTTGTTCGGTTGGATAGTAATCCGTTAAAGTGCTTAACAAAGCTTAAAGTGTCGTTAATACCCTTTTTAGTGACACAACTCATTTCTGACACTTTGGAAAGTGTCTAGTAATATTTTTCTCATGTTTTGGCACTTTATTAGCTAGCTAAAAGCTGAATTATTATGTAAAGTGCTGAGTTTTGTACTTAGAGTACGTTTTAGGCACATCCAGTCATTGTGACTTATTCCTAGAGACGCAGTTCTACAACCCTTATATCCCTACACTCACTACTAGTGTAGCAAAACATTTCAGGCTCTTACAGGCCTTAGAGGCAGTGTTTGCCTGATGCTGGCTTTATCAGCATGTTCAATAGGTTATCCGTTATAGTGCTACTGTGCTTTTTGTGCATCATGGTTGTCACTAGGGTTCAGCACGTAAATAATGTAGTGACGATAAGTAAAGTATGATGCAAGTAAGTACATGTACCAGATATCAAGTAGCAGTTCATCAGCTAGTTCAAACAAGCACAGTAATTAAGTAGCAATTAATCATTAGTTAAGTCGTACGGATACCTGGTTTAGTGCGGGTTGTCACAGGAACTTTATACCTTATGGGTTGAAATTAGGTTCCATTCTTTGGCGGCCTTCGAGATGATATTTTGAGGAAGCACATAGGCCTAAGTATTGAAAGAATACTATTGGTGGCCTAATCTCAAAAGTGATATCGCGACTTATGTCGGAGAATGCTTGACTTGAGCGAAAGTCAAAGTCAAATAGAAAAATCCCTCAGGATTGGTACAACAACCCGAGATTCCCTTTTGAAAATTTGAACAAATATCGATGTACTTCATTACGAAGTTACCCAGGACCTCAAGAGGTCACGACATGATATGGGTAATCATCGATAGACTAACAAAGTCTGCACACTTCTTACCGATTCGGGAGAAGGATAGTACAGAGAAACTAGCAGAACCCTATCTCAAGGAAATAGTGGCTCGTCATAGAGTGCCTATTTCAATCATCTCAAACCGAAACAGTCGTTTTGTTTCAAGAATTTGGAAATCATTTCAACAGGCCTTTGGATCTCATTTGAATCCAAATACGGCCTTTCATCCACAAACTAACGGCTAGAGAGAACGGGAAATCCAAACACTTGAAGATATGCTTCGTGCATGTGTTATGGATTTAGGCGGCAATCGGGATACTCATCCACCTTTAGTTGAGTTTTTCTACAATAAACAGCTACCATACTAGTATACAAGCTGCACCGTTTGAAGCTCTTTATGGTCGAAAGTGTCGCTCTCCGCTATGTTGGGCGGAAACAGGCGATAGTCAATTAATTGGTCCGGAACTAGTCCAAGAGACTACGGATAAAATTTTTCAGATCCGAGACCGTATCAAGGCGGCTCGCGATCGACAAAATAGTTACGCAGATAAAAGATGAAAACCATTATCTTTCGAGGAAGGAGACAAAGTCTTGTTGAAAGTCTCGCCTTGTAAAGGCGTAGCGAGGTTCGGTAAACATGGAAAGCTTAACCCACGTTACATTGGACCATTTGAAATCTTAGAAAAGATTGGCACTGTTGCCTACAAGTTGAAGTTACCAGATGAACTTAGCAGTGTGCACGACACGTTTCATTTGTCAAATCTTAAAAAGAGTCCAACACAAGCAACCGTTATCATTCCTGCGGATGAAATTTCACATTGACGACAAACTCCAATTCACTAAAGAACCTGCTGAAGTCATGTACTGTAAAGTCCAGAAATCATTGAGGAGTCGTATCAAATTATTAAATGTACGTTGGAACTCTTGACACGGACCCGAGTATACTTGGGAACGTGAAAATTAAATCAAAGCCAAATACTCTCACCTGTTCGAGTAGTCTCCTGCAAAGGATGACTCAACTTGAATTTCGGGACGAAATTCTCAATAACAGGGGGAGAATGTGACAACTGCCACTTTCTGATAATTTTTTCGTACATTTAAAGCAATGATTTACATTATACAAGTATGTGTTTTGAATATTCGAACTGCATGATTACAGGATATACATCTTAGAATACTCATGAAATATTCATTTATGATGCACATGATTCATTTAAAGTGGTAACATTTGAAACAGTGTAAACAATGCATCGAAACAACTAGAGTAGTGTCTAGTAAACTAGCGTGCTGACAAAAACTCAGGATCCGCAAAAACCATTTAAAAGACATCTTTAGGACTCAGACGAAAGTCCAACATCAAATATACATTAAACCCTATATGGGAATACAAGGGTTTGGTTTAATATATTACCAATGTCCGGTAGCACCAAAAACTGCTCGAAAACTGCCGAAAAGCGCTAAAACTTACCATTTCAATAACTTTCCGCAAAATTCAGCATTATTATTTTTACTACAAGATGCAAAAGTGTTGTTTAAACACAAATTTCATATGAAAATACTTAGGGAATATCAATTACACACATAACCGAAATTTTCCCTACAACTTCCACAAGTTTACCATTCGACTAGTTACTTGCGGAACAAATGCCAAACGAATATCCGAACGATATCTAATCTTTTTTTAGCAACTATCTATCATTATGTGGATCATTTTGGTCTAGTTATAATCACCTAACACCTTGAAACATCTTGAAAAATTTCAAACACCTAAACCCTTAAACATCTAATATTTTTACCACATTTTTATCAAGTATAAATTTCTTAACACTTTGAAACAAATACAAGACCCACCCCTCCCTCATGTTCACGTTTTTAAGGGGTCCCACACCCTTAATTTTGTGTTAAATATCTAGATATTTTTATTATGTTGCAAGTGGTTAAGTTGGTGGATGATTATATCACTTAACCACTAAGTAATCTAGCACCTTACCACCCATTTTTCATCTTTTAATTACCCACACAAACTCTCTCATCATCATCTTCATCTTCCACCAAGAACTCCATAAAAACCCATTTAAAGTTTATCACATCTTAATGATCAACATGGAGTTTCATGGAGCTTAAGGTGATCTAAAGCATTTGCAAGTTAAAGGAAGGGTTTTCATCCATTCAAGAGTATTCTACCATCAAGATCTTCATCTTCTTAGTTCTTAATCATCCTCTTAGATCATCCCTAGCCTAGTGCTAGAAGTAAGCTTCTAGATTTATTTTTTTCTCATACTTATATTATGTTTATGATTGTTATTATAACTAATAACAACTAAATAATCATACATAATAAACATGAAAAATACAAAGAAGCAAAAATAATAATTATGATTTATTTATGCTTGTTTATGTTGTGATCTAAGACTTGTTAGTTGCATATTTGATCTTGTTATGATGATTATGATATGAAGAACTTGTTAGATAATGTTTTAAAAATATGATCTAACAATTATACATGTTTATGTTAAAGGGTTTTTAACATAAAAGTTTAAATGGATGATCATAACCTTTGATCTTGTGAAAGTATTTAAGGTTTTTATTTAAAAAAAGACTTTTACAAGATTATAAAAAGTAACATACAACATGAGATTTTTATAAAAGTTGTTAAAACTAGAAGTAAACTTGGTTTTTGAACTAGTTAGCATATGTTATGATCATGTCCAAAACCCTACATGATTTGGAGATCATTTTGATAAGTTTATGTTATAAAAATCTCATATGTTTTTAGTTAAGATGTTGAGTAAATTGATGGTGATATGGAAAAGAAAATGATATGTTTATTAAACATGGCCAAATGATTAATACAAAGGTTATATGGCCATTTTTTTAAAAAGATATTATGTTAAGAAAACTATCATTTTTGGTTAAATCTTTACAAGATTTAAAAAGATTTTGAAGTTAGGTTTTTATAAAAGAAAAGATTAGATAAATATATATTTTGAGAAAATATATATTTGGTCACTTTAACAATTTTTGTGTTATGTATTATTTGGTGTATTAGTTATATGTAACAAACTAGAAACTTGAATATAATGATACAAATAAACACAAGGTATATTACAATCAAAGTCTTAAAAGAATACATATATATACACTTGAATACAATTTACGGACGATTCGGACATCGGATACAACTTATGGTCAAATCGGACGACGGACGAACCTATGAACATATCGCCAATCCGAGGACTTACTACGACGTTTAGGCGATCTTTCGACGCGGACACAAAAATTACGTTACCATTAACAAAATTCGGACATTTCGAAACTTATAAAAACTATTATGAGTTTATTAACTAAAAAGTATACTTAGTTATTTTTATAAAAATGTTTTTTTTTATAAAAATGAAAGACTTATACTTTCAAATGGGCTTACACTATGGGCTAGTTTATACAAATGGGCTATTTTATACAAATGGGCTATCTTTTACAAATGGGCTATTATTTATAAATGGGCTTAACTTCATAACGGGCTTATCAAAACACATGGACTAAGCCCAATACCAAACTTATGGGCCAAGGCCCAATAATATTAAGCCCAACACTATTTAGGCCCAACACTATTTAGGCCCAACACTATTTAGGCCCAACACTATTGAGGCCCAACACTATTTAAGCCCAACACTATTGAGGCCCAACACTATTTAAGCCCAATAACATGAATTCTTGGGATAAGCCCAATGACATATAATTGATAAAAATACAATTATACAATTTACTTATACAAGACACGAAATCAAGAAGACAAGACCTGATGATACAACTCACAAGATACAAGATTACATATATATATATATTTGGTGAAATATATATATAATAGTTTAACAATTCCAACATCTAATACATAGTTTAACGAACAACAAAGACATACAAGTCTTACACATATTTAAGACACAAGACTTGTACTCAAGTCATTTACAAAGACCGAAGTGTCTAACAAATATAAGAACATTTGTAGGTCGCAACATTGTTCAAGACGACCACGCGTAAGATCACAAACACTTATCATTCACGGACGCAATACTGTGAGTTCATGTCCCCTATTCATTTAAATGTTTTACAACTTTACAACTATCGGGGAAGATACATGTTCAATCGTATGTTAAAGTTAGGGAATGAAACACCTTAGATCATGTGCGAATTCGGGTTATACATCTAAGCACCATTAATCCAGTTTGGACCCAGGTACAAGTGGTTATATCTAATGGGTTTTGGCGAGCCCCACTCTTGGTCATGGACCCATACAGAAGAGTGCGTTTGTGTCCCAGTCGATGGTAATCGACATGAAATCGTCTAGGTTTGGATTGCTTCCTATTTCGTCACACATATTAATGTCCTCGCGAAACATTAATGATCAACGATTTCATTGACGCTTTACATACTACATCATTACATACAGATACATTTTATACAACTCACATTTTATGGATACAGTTTATACAACTCACATTTTATGGATACATTTTATACAACTCACATTTTATAGATACATTTTATACAACTCACATTTTACAGATACATCTCATACAACTAAACTGCATGAACTCGCCAACTTTTGTTGATGTTTTCAAACTTAACATGTATTTCAGGAAATTAGTGGACCATGCAGACATTTCAGTCAAGGAAAGCAAATATCAAGACTCCATGCCACCATTTGAAGGGTTTGCCCGTTATATACCGCCTCTTTGCGGTGATATAGTGGTCAAAGCCTTGACATTTTAAGACTTACATTTTGATGTATAAAACGATGACAACTTATTTTCATTTGATGGTTTGTAACCAATACATTTAACTTATGTTGCGTTCTTTTGAAACGATTACGACAATGGCATTGGAGCTTGTTTTTATTCATTTAGTATGTTCACTTATATTGTTATGCAATGAGAACCGATCAGATCACACCTCGCGCTTCCGCTACGAGCGGGTGTGACACCATCGCTCGGGTATATTCATTTTGCCTTCCCGAGGCTTATATGAGTTTATGATCTCCTATCCCGTAACTCACGTTACAACGTGATCATATTCTACATTACTTTTCTTGACCGTGAACGCGTCACATCACGTTTAAGTTTATCTCAACTTTTATTTATCATACTTCTTCTTTTCGAATGTATCTTCTTGCACCTATCGGTGTTAAGACCCATATCCTTTAACATTAATCATTTCCAAATTCGCCTCGTAATATTCATATTTGTTAAAATGTTATTTCTTACTAAAACTGAATTTTTAGTTTAACATTTTTCTCTTTAACTTATGTCAATTTCTCATATCAGGGAATTGACGACCAAAGATTTATTCCTTTCCGTTATTATTTTACGCGGGGAATCATAACTAGTTCCCACGCTTTACATTATCGACCCGTAGGTTCCTTTCACTCAGCCTCGCAGGCTATTTCTATAGGTTTTCACCCATTTTAAGGTGAGACTCTTACAGCTTGTTTCTCTCTATTCATGACCCAAGGGTCTTCTTGGTCCCGTAGACCTTAATACTACTTTTAATCCCGTAGGTTATGATGACCCCGTAGATTATCTTTTATTCGTGTCTTTATTTAAATGTACATATACGTACACATATGGCGTCAAGGCACCCCTTTTTACATTTAGAATTCTTGACCGTAGTCTAAGGCTATATTCGTTTACTTTCGGACTAATCTTCCGACTTTATGACTCCTTACGTCATTTACACGTCAGTTTGTTCTTACACTTACCATTTCTCGGTTCATACTTATACTTCTTTACAACCCATTACCCGGGTTCTTTTATCTTAATGTTTTTAGCGCCCATAACCTCTTGTACAGGTTTATTAATATTTCGCGCTTTTATTTATTCGGTTCACGCATACTTACATTAGCAAGAGTTATTCTTTATTAAACTTGTTTGACTTGTTCGTGTGAAATTTCCTCACTTATGAATGTCAAACTTCATTCTTTATTCATTCTGTTTGACTTGTCTGTGTGAATTTCATCACTTATGACAGTCAAACTTTATCCCTACGCCTTAGCATTCTTATTAGTCGGTTTGTATTTTCATTTACCTTGATTCTTGTCCCTTCCCTCGGGCTCGTTATTCTAACGTAATACGCTTCCGTCATCCGGCTTATGTTTACGTTCGTTATCAAACATCTTGCTTATTTGATTCATTTGGGTACCTTATTAGCTCGTCCCGTTCACCCCGTCCTTACTACATCGGACGTAAATGCGTCCATCATAAGAAGTTCATGGTATCATGTGGTCACTACTTACTTGGCCAGAGTAAGCAATCAACACATGGTACACATGACCTTTTTATGATTTTCACATTACACCCCATGTAAGTAACGCCTCTAATCTTTCTACATTATTGATTTATATTGGCAAAACTTTATTCGATGGCTATTTAAAAATTTTTAGTTTTACCAGTTTCGTTCTTGAACGTATACAATGTTTCCCTTTTTATCGAACTATTATATAATCACACTCGTTAGTGTGATCGCTACTTTTCTCAATAGCATTATATTGAGAGTTTTCCACTTGGATAATTACCCCGTCCAAGTTTCTATATGAACTAATCCTGTTATTTCTTTGTTATTTATCATCGTGAATAACACATGTTTCTATTAAATTCCTGTTGGTAACATCATCCTGAATAGATATCTATTCAGGTTTCGTAACACCTCGTAAAAATCTTGTCCAATTATGTGAATACACGTGTCCTAAACCCTAAACATGTGAAAGATTGGATTACAAGGACTAAAGTTGGCAAACAATGAAAATACGTATGCGAAGGGACTAAAAGTGTCAACATGCTAAACTTATGCCTCTGATTGACCACACACGATGTTCGTATTCTCAAACAAGTGAATTATTGGACATGAGAAGTCGTTTGTGAAAACGATTGAAAGTTTACAAGACATGGGGGTTCAATGTGTCAACATGTTAATTTTTACCGCTGAGTGACCTTTTAATGAACCCGGGGCTTCTTAATGTTCGATTATAATCCCGAGAATACGTGATAATAAATTTACAAGGTTTCGGTATCACTTGGTGATAATTGCAAAAGATTTCAAGAATAAGGGTTAAAAGCGTCAACGAAAGAAACTAGTGTATTCGGGTGACCTTTAACCGAACAAAAGCCTAAAGGTGTTTATTATAACCTTCAAGACACTTAAATACTAACTAATAGTGCTAAAAATGAAAGTTATATGAAGTTTATAAGGACCAGGGAGTGAATCTGCCAATATTGAAACTTGTTTTACCGGATCAGAAGGAGAGTCGCGGCCAGCGAAGACTTAAGTTATGTCTTTCGCAGCCCGTGAGAAAATGCCCAGTAACAAAAATGTGGACAGCTGCATGTTTCAGCCTTGTTACCCACACAAACCGACATTGCATGCCTGAAACTCGAAACCAGGGATTATTTGATGGTATTTACTGACACTAGGACACCTGGAATGATCTGAGAATGATAAAAAACACCTGGATTAATCCTATAACTTCTTTAATTAGTATAAATAGGTGCACTCATCCATCACTTGAACTTGCACCTTTCATTTTTACTTCTCCTCTCCTTCTCTGAGGTTCCTGATAAAAAAGGAAGCGCCTCTAAGTTTAATCTTCGAGCTAGGACCCTTTGTAAGTGTCCTTAGCCACTCTAGTTCGGTTTTTATGCGTTTAAAGACCGAAAGTCAAAGTTGACGCAAAACGGCTTTGACCTTCGGTTTAGACCTAAATGGTCCAGCCATTGTTCGAGGCGAATATGGCTACGTGATCATAATTAGGTAGGTGTTAATCCTTCAAAAGGGCACCTCCTAATTATCACGTTTACTTAGTTAATTGTCAGGTCAAAGTAATTAATCAATAAGTCAAACTGGTCAGATTTTCAAATAATAATCAAAACTGATAATATAGAGATTATGAATCATATTTTGTCACTTAAATAAGTTGGTAAATGTTATTAGAACATGTCTAAACATGTTCAACCCGACAATTCTAAGTTTAGGCTCGGTTCGCAATCGAAAGTCGCAAAAGCTTGACTTTTGCTTTGACTTTCAGTTCTGACCCGATTAAGCTTAATTCCTTTATGTTTTAGGCTTCTAATGTGACCATTTAATGTTGTAGTATAACCCTCTGAGGTTATATTACCTGGTCACTTAATATACTGAATTATATGCATGCTTCCGTTATTATGCTTATAATTGACCAATATGCCCTTATGGTCTAAAATTGAGATTTTTGGACATATGAACATACAAGCAAGTTAAGTACTGATATATAAACATGTTTAAATTATTTTGACATTATATTCTGGTCTCAAAGTGATGTTTTGCTTAATATCGTAAATTTAGATCTTATAAAGTCTAAATTACCCTTTTATGCAAGAATCTTGTTTAAACATAAATTTTGACCCAAAACTCTTAACCTACTGTTATGATATCATTTTTAGGAATTTTTGGAATGTTAGGTCAGATTAGATGTTGACCTTAACATTGAGTTCTTGTATAAATTATATAATTGACGATAATGCACTTTTCACTAATAAAATGTGATTTACATATGATTAACATGCCAAGCCTTTTTCTACTAATTTAATATGAAAAATAAAATATTTTAAATATCCAAGGCTGATCAAAATCTTATAATCACATAAACATCGCAAATATCGTCAATTATCGATTTTTACGCTAATTTGGTGCATAGTATGGTTTAAAACCATATTTAGCACCCAAGACTTATTACCTACTGAATTTATAAATAAATTTTAATATTTTTATAGTAGGTATAAGTCATGAACTCAGACTTCCAATTATGTCCTTAAAAACATATGTGAAATGACCAAAATACCCTTTCGGGGCATAGTTTGGCCATAAATGGTAAACCACACATATGTATGATATCCTAATGTTATGACATCATAAAATAAATATTTTTACATAATGTCTTAGACCAGAACATCAGTTTACTTTAAAGCCTCTTTTATAAATCTTAAAATAACCAAAATGCCCTTACGGGACTTAATTCGGTTTTAAATTCTTTTTGGGTATATATGTTGACATTCTACTGATGTCTTAACATATTTTAAGCATAATAACATATGGGACTTGTATATGGTTCATTTGGTTACCCGTTATGCATTTATGCATTCGGTTCGGTTTATGTAACTAGTTTACATGAATTAGCCAAAATGGGTTTAACCTTATCATTTAAACTTCAAAATCCAGAATGTGTTTAGTTTACCCATATTATACAAGTATTCAAAGTTGTCGGGTCTAAATCACATTCCAATCCGGTCTCCACTTAATCTAGTGTTTCGAACCGTAAAGTATCTTTAAAACTAACCGGTCTAAGTTTTCGACTTAAATAAGACCAGTTAGTATCCTAATAGGTTAATAAACCTTCCATACAGATTAAGTAGCTTCGGTAGAAGATATTTGCATAAGGTCTTAGAAATTATATGGCTGAGTAGCATCTTTGCACAACTAGCTCAGGTAAATACTTTTAACTTATTTTCCCTTATACGGGCTTGGGATACGGTATAATAATACCGCTTGGTCGGGTATGGAATCAATTAATCGGATTATGATTAATAAATTTCATAACCCATTTTAATCTGTTTTGTTTGATAACATAAACATTGGGGATTAATACCACCATGTCCTGGATATCCTCGGCTCATTTCATTTGAAAATGGCCACGACCTAAGCACGGGGTGTAGGCATGCACCTGACAGATCAAATGCTAAATAACCCACATGTTGGGGATAACTCCTTTGTGGGTTTTATAGTAGTGAGTCAGTTAATCATGACCGACTTCCAAACCGGCTCCAATTGTATGACAAACATGTAAATCTGTATACAAGATTTTAATAAAAATTGTCCCAAGTTATAAATGATTTTGCGCCATGTGCACCTAAACCAATTTTCATAAACTATTTTCAAATGAGTCGGTTAATTGTATTTACCAGTGAAAACTGACGTATTTTCCAAAGACTAAGTGACAGGTACCTCTCGAAATTAGGCTGGAGGTACTTGGTGTCGATTAATAGGATTTTGCAAATCCTTAGATACCTGAAGTCTGTTTATTTCAGTTTTTTGTATTTGTTTTTGTGATCCGCCTGTGGATCTCTATTAAAACCATTCTGTATATTCTTTTATTTCGAACTCTCGGACATTATGGTTTGTAATAGTAAATAATTCCGTTGTGCTATAATATTGTGTTAATTGTCTATGATGATATCAACTACGTCACGATACTCCCCGCCGGGCCCACCGGTAACATGTGGAAATATCGGGGTGTGACAGGTTGGTATCAGAGCTAACATTGAGCGAATTATACACTAGCCTTTTGTGTTTAATCTCAATGACATAATAGCACATTCCTTAGACTTCCGAGTCTAGGAAAATGACCTAGGAATATTCTTAACTTTCCTTTTGTCGTTTATATATTGTTTTCTTGTTTTGACAGGTTTTATAAAATGCCGCCACGAGTCAGAGGAAAGGGAAAAGGTCCTATGAGGGGAGGACCATCAAGTCATGCTGGACCATCACATAGACGCACCCCTTCAGCGTCATTTAGCACCTCCGATTCAAATGACGATTGGAGGCGTTCTTTAGAACCCGCGAGGCGATCCGTCTCACTTAGTACATCACCGTCATACCACCCTTCCTTTGGGCCGCCTCAACAAGACGAGCCCCAACATTCATTTCACTCTCACCACTCACATCACTCGCAGCATTCGCTGCACTCATACTCATTTCACCATTCTGATTCCCACCATTCTTACTCACCGGGTTAATTTAACCCTAATGATTATATTAATGAACCACCGGGATATAACCCATTAGGCCCCGAGGACCACTTCCCACAGGATATGGATATGGATAGTGATCCAGGTCCAACAATGCCACCGTCTGGGACGCCTACGCATCCTATAAGTATTTCTAATGGTTCTTCATTTGCGGGATCTCCTTATCGAGGTCCCGACACTTATAAAGAATGGTTCGGGCAATGGGATTTTGTTAACACCCCTTCTTTTCACAACACTCCACCACAGCCTCCACTAGAGGAACCACACTTCCAGGCGGTAACTCCACCGCCATTGCCAGTTGAGGAACCACCTCCTGTGCCACCAAGGCGAAGGAGCAACGCACGGATGTCCGTGCGAGGGGGACCGAGATTCAGTTCCCCACAAGCTTCAAGCACTTACCCTCTGATCCCCGAAGATCCACAAATGGGTGAACCTTCTCACGCGGTGTTGGAAATTGATACCACACCAGCTACTTCGCACCACCGCCACCGCCGATGGGTTAGGAAAACCCAATACCTACTTACCCAGGTTCGACTGGGTATAACCCGTTTGAGTATCAAGATCCTACTGGTTATGAATACCAAGCTCCTGCTCATGACCCATATGTCGAAGCAACTAACTTCAACGCTCTCTATCCCTCGCCATTCCCATCAGCATACCCAACTGGGTATCTCGTACAAGTGTATCAATACCCTCCTTATCAGCAGCAACCTCAACCTCCACCTCAACAATCATAAATGCAAGAAATCTTACAAAGGTTGGAGGAGGTTGAACAAAAGGCGGAGGAACGGGAAAGAAAGACTCATAAATTTCTTAAGGGTCTTGCAAACTTCATCAAGGGAAAGAAGAAGTATAAAATTTTATTTTATTTTGTATTGTAGTTTCAATTAAGTCCCTGCGTGGACATTTCTTTTATTTCAGTCCCTGTGAGGACTTGTCTCTTTTCTTTAGTCCCTGCGTGGACAATTTATTTATTTCTAAGACCCGTTTAGGGCAGTTGTTGTAATCTTTTAGTACTATTAATGAAGTATTTCTTTTGAAATTTATATATGTATTTTAATACATCAACATGCACATAATCATTTCAATTTTTATTGATCTGCGTTGAAACTTCAAAAGATGTTCTTAAAGGTATAACCTAGCCACAATATTAATGGCTATGATGGTATAACCCTCTTAAGACAATAATTCCTTGTTAACATCTAAAAACATGTTAACACCCCTGGCAGTATGGCTTGAGAAACCACACCAGCCTTCTAAGTACTTGGATCTTTCCAAGCCACCTACATGGCCTAAATGATCAATGTGAATCATGGCTATTAACATCAAATTCGATGTCTGAATTAAAACATCCATTTGAGGTGTTTTTCCTATAGGCCAATTTGTATCTATGACAAAGATAGTTATATTTTATAACTACTTGTCCAAAAAGGGCAATGAACTATGCTCGACCCTTAAAATTATCGATCTAGAAATCATTGATTATGTTCTAAATTGTCCTAGTGACAAGGCCTTTTGTGCCATCTAAATGTCCTTCGAGACGAGCCTTTATGCTATATGAAAATGTCTATATGACATTGACAGTTGTGACTTATGTCCCCTGTCTGATGAATAAAAAGGATTCTATCCTGTATAATTGCCAATAATGGTTCATTTGTAACCTAGGCAAATTATAATCAAATAAATTCAAACATATTTTATTAGCCTCTATGGTTTATATATACCATGGCTATCTAATCATCAAAAAATGATGATTCGTTATATGATATCTAACCAAAACATTATTGCTTGATTATAGCATTCAAATCATGGCTGTCTCAGATGAAGCTAATAGTCACCCAGTTGAGGGAAACAATAATGATACCTGGCTGCACGTTACTAGTGTCGAATTACAAGCCATGATAAACACATCAGTTACTCAAGCTGTGAACAATATGTTTAAAGAACCGAGTAATGTTCGATCAAAAACTCATTCAAAGTCCCTTTCAAAATCGCATACGTTGAAAAAGGATGAATCTCAACATTCATCCAATCAGAAGAGTGAATCTCATAAGTAGATTGTCTTTGATCAGGCTCCCAGGTACAACAAGGGTTGTACTTACAAATATTTTGTCTCTTGTAAACCAAGGGATTTCACTGGGAAAAAGGGAGCTATTGATTGCATGAAATGGTTAGATGAGATGGAGACGGTTATGGATATTAGTGGGTGTGCCAAAGAGGACATTGTTAAGTTTGTGTCACAGTCCTTTAAAGGCGACGCCCTGACATGGTGGAAAGCCTTAGTGCAATCCACAGGAAAAGTCCCTCTGTATAACCTTTCTTAGGCTAAGTTTGTTGAGCTTATGAAAGACACTTACTGTCCACAACACGAAGTAGAGAAAGTGGAGACTGATTTCCTCACGTTGGTCATGAAAGATCTGGATTGTAGATCTTATGTTACTAGTTTTAATTCAATGTCTCAACTCGTTCCATATCTGGTCACTCCGGAACCAAAACGCATTGCGCGTTTTATTGGTGGTTTAGCCCCTGAAATCAAGGGACATGTCAAGGCTTCAAAGCCTACCACTTATAGATCAACTGTAGATCTATCATTGTCTCTTACTCTTGATGCTATAAGGAGTAAGTATAGGAGGACCACTAATGATGGAAAGAGAAAGAGAGAGGATGACCAGTCCCACCAGTCAAACAAGAAGAAGAAAGCAAACTTTGGTTTCAAGAAGGGTCAGTCTGGTGACAAGCCTAGGTGCAAGGTTTGTGATAAAAGACATTTTGGAAAGTGCAATATGGATCCACAAGCCAAGCCTCATGGAATCTGCAAAAAGAAAGGGCACAAAACTTTGGAGTGCCGAAACATAAAGGATGCAACCTGCTATGGTTGTAATGAAAAAGGGCACATCAAGACTAACAGCCCTAAGAACACCAAGAAGCCTGATGAGGCCAAAAAGACAAATGCAAGGGTGTTTCAGATGAACGCCAAGGAGGCGGTGAATGATGATAATGTTATAACAGGTACCTTCCTCATTAATGATATTTATGCTAGAGTTTTATTTGATTCAGGTGCTGATAAGTCATTTGTAGCCCATAAGTTTAGTAAGTTGCTGAATCTGCCTATTAAAACTCTATACATTAAATATGAGGTAGAACTCGTAGATGGTACCTTAGAAACCGCTTCAACTCTTCTTGATGGATGCTTGATATCCATTAAGAATCAATCTATTCTGCTATCTCTTTTGCCAATGAAATTGGCTGGGTTTGATGTAGTTTTAGGCATGGATTGGTTGTCGCATAACCAAGCCCAAATTTCCTGCGATAAGAAACTTGTTAACATCAAAACCCCATCTGGTGAGTTAATCACCATTCATGGAGATACACACTATGGTTTGCCCGACAATGTATCCGTACTCAAAGCATCCAAGTGTTTGAAGAGTGGATGTGTCATCTACATGGCACAAGTGATAGTAGATGATCCGAAACCTTCCAATCATCTCTGAATACCTTGATGTCTTTCCTGATGAGCTACCGGATTACCTCCTGAGAGGCAAGTTGAATTCAGGATAGACATTCTACCAGGAGCGGCACCGATTGCACGAGCTCCATATCGTTTAGTACCTACAGAAATGAAAGAGCTGAGAACCCAATTGGATGACTTATTGGAAAAGGGTTTTATACAACCCAGCTCATCACCTTGGGGAGCACCCATACTGTTTGTAAAGAAGAAGGATGGTTCAATGCGTCTGTGCATTGATTACCGCAAACTAAACAAGGTAACGATCAAGAACCGTTATCCATTGCCCAGGATCGATGACTTGTTCGACCAACTCCAAGGGGCAAGCTGCTTCTCGAAGATTGATTTAAGATCCGGGCATCATAAACTCAAGGTTAGAACTGAAGATGTACCTAAAACCGCGTTTAGAATGAGGTATGGCCACTATGAGTTCTTAGTGATGCCTTTCGGGCTCACTAATGCACCTGCAGCATTCATGGACCTCATGAATCGAGTCTACAAGCCATACTTAGATAAGTTTGTCATCGTCTTCATAGATGACATACTTATTTATTCTCGTAATCAAGCAGATCACGAGAAACACCTACGGTGCATTCTAGGATTGCTACAACAGGATAAGCTTTATGCTAAATTCTCCAAGTGCGAATTCTGGCTTCGCGAAGTCCAATTCCTTGGACATGTTGTAAGTGAGTGTGGTATCCAAGTGGATCCTGCTAAGATAGAAGCAATCATGAACTGGCAAGCACCTAAGACACCAACAGAAATTTGCAGCTTTCTGGGATTAGCCGGTTATTACAGAAGATTCATTGAGAACTTCTCGAGAATAGCTGCACCTCTAACTACCTTGACCCGCAAGAATGTGAAGTTTGATTGGGGTCTTAAACAACAAGAGTCCTTTGAGATCCTTAAACAAAAATTGAGCAATGCTCCTGTGTTGATATTGCCCGAAGGAGTAGAAGAGTTTGTTGTCTATTGTGATGCTTCACACACTGGTATGGGTTGTGTACTTATGCAAAGAGGCAAAGTGATTGCCTATGCATCACGACAACTGAAAGTGCACGAAAAGAATTACACCACCCATGATCTGGAATTGGGTGCCGTTGTATTTGCACTTAAATTGTGGAGACATTACTTGTATGGAACCAAATGTGTGATATACTCAGATCACAAAAGTCTCCAACACTTGTTCAATAAAAAAGATCTCAATATGAGGCAACGTCGTTGGATGGAAACTCTAAATGACTACGATTGTGAGATTCGCTACCATCCTGGCAAAGCGAATGTAGTCGCAGATGCTCTAAGCCAAAAAGAAAGAGTCAAACCTATAAGGATTAATGCCAAGAGTATCGAACTCAAGAATAGCTTGAATGAGAGGTTGTTGGCCGCTCAGAAAGAAGCTGTATTGGAAGCTAACTTTCCAAGGGAAAGACTAGGTGCAACTTTTGATCAGTTGTCACCAGGGAACGATGGAATCCTCAGAATAAATGGTAGGATCTGGGTTCCTATTCATGGAGGACTTAGAGATATAATCCTCCAGGAAGCTCATAACTCCAGATACTCAGTGCACCCTGGAGGTGATAAAATGTATCAAGATTTAAAGGCCAATTATTGGTGGATGGGTTTGAAGAAGTCCATAGCCACACATGTAGCTAAATGTCTGACATGCGCTCAGATTAAAGCCGAGCTTCAAAAGCCGTCAGGTTTGCTACAACATCCAGAACTTCCCACAGGGAAATGGGAGATTGTTACCATGGATTTCATTACCAAGTTACCTAAGATAAGGCATGGAAATGATACTATATGGGTCATAGTTGACATACTGACTAAGTCAGCTCATTTCTAACCCATCAAGGAGACTCATAGCTCCGATAAGTTAGCTCAATTATATGTGGATGAGATTGTATCTCTCCAAGGAGTGCCAGTATCTATTATATCTGATAGAGATACTAGATACACTTCTCACTTTTGGAAAAGTTTCCAACAATCGTTAGGCACTCGTTTGAATTTCAGTACAGCTTACCATCCTCAAACGGATGGACAAAGTGAGCGTACGATTCAAACATTAGAAGACATGCTTCGCGCATGTGTCATTGATTTGGGTGGTAGCTGGGATGACCACCTTCCTTTAATTGAATTCTCCTACAATAATAGTTACCATACCAGCATTCAGGCTGTGCCTTTTGAGGCTTTATATGAAGAAAATGTAGAACGCCCGTCTGTTGGGCAGAAGTTGGAGAAGTTCAATTATCAGGACCTGAGATAGTCCTAGAAACAACGGACAAGATTTTCCAAATTCGTGAACGCCTAAAAGCTGCCAGAGATAGGCAGAAAAGTTATGCAGGTAAAAGGCGAAAACCTCTAAAGTTTGAGGTAGGTGACAAAGTCTTACTAAAGGTGTCACCCTGGAAAGGTGTGATGCGCTTTGGTAAGAAGGGCAAGCTAAGCCCAAGGTACATTGGACCATTCGAGATTATTGAATGTGTCGGAAGTGTAGCTTATAAGCTAAACTTACCTGAGGAGCTAAGTGGAATTCACAATGTGTTCCACGTTTGTAACTTAAAGAAATGTCTAGCTGTTGAATCGCTAGCAATGTCTCATAAAGACGTAAAAATTGATGAAAGCCTGAGGTTTGTTGAGAGACCTGTATCAATCGAGGATCGACAGGTTAAAAAGCTTCGAAGGAAGCATGTACCGATAGTGAAAGTTAAATGGGATGCCCGTAGAGGCCCTGAATATACGTGGGACGTTGAGTCCACTATGCGACAAAAGTACCCTCACTTATTTCGATAAATCTCGGGGTCGAGATTTCTTTTAAGGGGGTGAGGATGTAACACCTCGTAAAAATCATGTCCAATTATGTGAAGACACGTGTCCTAAACCCTAAACATGTGAAAGCTTGGATTACAAGGACTAAAGTTGGCAAACAATGAAAATACGTATGTGAAGGGACTAAAAGTGTCAACATGCTACACTTATGCCTCTGATTGACCACACACGATGTTCATATTCTCAAACAAGTTAATTATTGGACATGAGAAGCCGTTTGTGAAAACGATTGAAAGTTTACAAGACTTAGGGGTTAAATGTGTCAACATGTTAATTCTTACCTCTGAGTGACCTTTTAACGAACCCGGGGCTTCATAATGTTCGATTATACTCCTAAGAATACGTGATAATAAATTTACTGTAGGATCGGTTTCGGATCCGAACGAGTCGGTTAGAAGAGCTTTTCACCAAAACAAGAGGTGGAAACAAGTGTTTCGGTGTAATTCAGCGAACATTCACTTTAATCTGTTGTTTTTATTGATATGCAATCGATTACAGACCTGACAACACTTCGGCAGCACTTCGTGGCTCACCGGAAGACAATCACCTAGTACTCTTTCTGTGAGATTCGCTTATATGACCTATATATAGGTGATCAGGTTCGCTTATAAGAACATGTACAAATGAGCGAACCTATCACTTGACACAAAAACGGACCTTCTTGATGACATAAAAGCGAACCTAACATGAACATAAAAGCGAACCTAATCAAATAACATTCTGATTTCATATTTGCATGCAGGTTCATGACATGTTGTCATGTGATGATGTCATCATTGGAGTCACCATTATGATGTCATCATTGGATATGATGACATCATGCTTGATTTAATGCGCAACGAACCCGAGACTTGACATAAGACGAAGACGACAGATGAATGCACCAACAGACTCCCCCTCAGATGTTGACGAGTCTTAAGTGTCGAGTCTTTGCATCTTCAGTCTTTATCAGTCTTCAATCTTCCTCTGAAGTATTTGTCATTGCAAGAATCCTCATTCTCTATCTTCATCATCAACAAACTCCTCTCTCTCAAATGTTGAAAATCATGATGTCTTCAGACTCCCCCTCTCAATCTGCTGGGATCGTAGTCTGGAATTCACAAGATCATAACCTAGCTTTCTTCCTGCTCTGGATTAAAACCTGGCCAACCTGCAAAAACTCTACCCAAAAATAAATTTTCTGATAACAATTTGTGGATAAGATTTTCAAATCTAATTTACCACTTGCAGGAATAACGTTTTTATAGCAAACTTTTTTCATTTCATTTTAACAATCTTCAAACACTTTCACCCAAACCATTTGTTCATCATGTTTAGCACTCGGAATTTCAAAAATCAGCTTCTCAACATCAGTTGTCGAAAATCTTTTTGAATTTTCAAAAATTTATGCTAAAACACACTCAAATCTTTTTGGATTTTTTTAAAAAAAAAATACCTGACACTATTTGTAGAAACAAGAAATTGCAGAAATGAAATATTTACAAACAATATTTTTGTGAGTTCGTGCAAAAGGATCATATCAGTTTATGAGACAAATCACCAACACCGTTAAGCTTTATTTCATTTTAAGTTCTAAACGATTCACTTAGATTGTCAGTATGTTTGTCCACTTAAATTTTCACACAAACTGCAACTGCTTCGAGATACGAAATTAATGATTTAAGAACTTAAACTCAATCGCGTGTCCCACCTCAGAATATACTCCCGTATCCAGATCCCAATATTCAGTCTTACAGGTGAGTATACCACAGATGATATGTAACACCTGTGTCACTCCAACCATCAAACAAATGCCAAACCAATGAAATATTGTATTTCATACTTGGGATTTGTAAAAATATGTGTATCGTTTGCACATATCAACTCTTGTTCGATTTCAAGCTTTAAATCGCTTTCTGGAGGGTTATACGCGCTCTGATGTGTAGATATAACCAGTTTAATCCAACGAACACTTCGGAATAGTGAAATAGGCTTAACATACCTTAAATAACCTTTACATAACTTAGATATAAGTTTTGGAAGGTTTGGTGTGGTGAAATCAAAGTTTATTCGCTTACAGGGACTAAACTTGACAAACTGCGAAAGTATGTCAATTTGAACTGTAACAGACCTTCCGGAACATGACCATAAGTTAAACATGCCATAAATATCCTTTACATAGCTTAGAAATAGGCTTTGAGGGGTTCGGTGTGCTAAAATAAACTTTTGGGTCATTCAGGGACTAAAAGTGTCAAAAAGTGCACAAGTTTGCATTTTCGCGCATAACTTACGTTCTGAATACATTCGGACATCCAAAAATTTATGTAAGCACTATAATATTTTATTTTAGTGTTTGGCATAAGAAAAATCCATTCGTCGCGTCATTTGGATCGTTTTTCGCGCTTATGCGCATTCCGTCGTAATTAAGCGAACATCGCGATCATACGGCCAAACGAACCGACATCCGAGATATTTTTGAGCATATTTTAAGTTCCCTATACTTTAACTTCATTTTAGAGCTTTGAAATGAGGTTAACGGGCCTTAAACGTGTCGAAAATGGGTTGATTGCAATGCAGGGACCAAAAGTGTAAATCTGCCAAACTATGGCCTAGCGGTGCGCTACACTTTTAACGTAGCGGTGCGCTAGCCAAGTTCAGACCAGATGCAGAGTATTTAAACAGCAGGTTGCAGCTGTTTGATTCTCACCCACATGTTTCCAATTATCTAGTCATGAAGATAAGGATCATTTTTAGTCACCATAAGGTTCCAACAAGTGTACGCCTTGGATCATGGCACGTTTTACATGAAACGATCCTAACGGTTCGGGTATTCCTATAAATACCCAACCCATTCCATAGCTAAAATCACTAGAATCCTGATTTGAGAGCTCTAAGTTGAAACCATTGTTTCATACCTGAGTTCTTGGATCGGGATTAGCATTCGGGGACCCTTCGTAAGTATTCTTTCGTTCTTTTCCTTATTTTATTGCTTTTCGAGTCAGAAAGTCAAACTTTGTTTGACTTTCAGCGTTGACCAGTAATGGTCAATGCGAAGTTCGTTTGAACTTCGCAACGTGAGTGTAATCACGTTGGTCATAGTCCCTTGGGACTATGCCCACTGATTACCACGTTGTCTAGGGTCGTAGGGTAGGCGATCTAATAAATCGCCTATACCTTCGAACCCGACCCAGTTTGGTCGATCATTAGGATCCGACCAAATACATTAGGTGACCATAGTAGGTAGGGAATAACCTTCCGAGGTTATACCCTATGGTCACATCGTTTAAGTAGTTGTATGATAGGTAGTTTATATGCCTTAGGTAAATTACCAGAATACCCTTTTCATGTATAATTGGTAATTAAGCATATGTAACCTAAACTTTTGTCACATAACTGATTATGTAACATGTTTAGGCATATAACACTTGTCGTAGAACTAGTTAGGCGGTCCGAACGCGTCTCACGCGAACGACGCGTTAAAGTAGCATAAGCTACCTAAACGGGTCGTAATGGGTCGTAAACATTTAGGTTAAGTTTCATTTAGTATGTAGGCTTTGTTAAACCAAATGACACGAGTCTCTACACTCGTTTGGTTTACAAACCCTAATGCTACCCGATCTTCCGATCTAGGTCCGGTTAATTAACATAGTTACCTATATTAGGTGCCGTTTGATATCCGCGATCTCTAGCATTGTTTGGTTGTTACTCAAGGACTACTGAGCAATCTCAAGTGAGTACATAGACCCCTCTTTTACTGTTTTCCAAACTGTTTTGGGGTGGAACACATGTGCCTACTTGTTACTTTCATGCTTTACATGTTTTCACATCATATACCTGCTATGTTTGTTAGTACATTATAGTACATGATCTCATTGTGTTTTATGCTATGTATGTCCATTTAGTTCATACTTAGTACATCGTTTTACATTTACATTTTATGCTATGTATGTCCATTGCGTGCATACTTAGTACATTGTTTTCATCACATGCTTACATTTTGGTATGACATTTGGTTTGTTTACATGGGACAATACATTCATTAACACCGATCATGCCGTTCGTTAGTAGGTAGTGGTACCATAGGAATTGACAACTCCCGTTCCGGACGTCCCAGGGAAAGGGGATGAAAGGAATGACCGAATTCGATGATATAAGACAGATAGACCTTTAATTTGTTTAAAGGGTTTATCACCTCAGTCGCAAGGCTTGGATGTATGCATATTCACAATACCGCATAAATGTTCATATTAAATATTTGCATGCATTTACACAAAACATAGCTTTGATTTAAACCAAGTTTTACTTCAATACTTTGTTTTTGTGCATATGGTTTAGTTGAGACATTGCGCTTGCCATACATGACATTTTGACATAGACATTTGACATGGATATTTGACATAGACATTTGACATGGATATTTGACATAGACATTTGACATGGATATTTGACATAGACATTTGACATGGATATTTGACATAGACATTTGACATGGATATTTGACATAGACATTTGAGACATGGATATTTGACATAGACATTTGACATGGATATTTGACATAGATATTTTGACATGATTTACATCTTGACATGAACATTTTACATTGTTTGGTTTGGTTTGATTAAGTGATTAAGTAACGATGCGTGTGTAATATGATACAAGCATGGTGGATACGCCGCTGGTACTTCCTATATATAAGTGTTTGTATGGTATTACATGTTGTAACGTTATTTGAATCATTTCAGTTTGAGACATAGAACATTTCATACAAATAACATACTTTTCACAAGACATTGATTTATAAACAACTTATCTTATGCAAACATATTTTACTTGGTTATTCATTTAACCTTACATTTATTTATACTTATCATCTGATCTTATCGTTTTTCAAATGATTTAAAAGACAAAGCAAATAACAAGGTTCATGACTAAACATTTTCTCAAACATAAGTCATGAATCTTATTTTCACAAAACCTATGTATCTCACAGGCATTTTTATGCTGACGTACCTATTTTCACATGTGTTTTTCAGGAGCTGTTGCATAAGATGATCAAGATACACATAGACAGACTTGGGCTTTAGTGACAATAAAAGATACAAGACTAGTTAATTATGTTGTATTTCCTTGTTTGTTAAGACATTGTAACACTTTTATCAATAAAACGAAACTTCAATTGCCATGGATTTGAAACGATTAATTCTGTTACAACACTCCCCGATGTTTCCGCCACGTTTTGTATGTTCTACGTGGTCGGGGTGTGACAGAAAAGATGGTATCAGAGCTCATGGTTATAGGGAATTAGGTTATTAGTAATGCTTTGACCTAGTCTATAACCTTTCTAGGACCCTAACGCGAGTTTACTTGCGTTTAGTCATAAAACAATACCGTCACCTATCCTTAGGCGACGACCACAACAAGAACATAAATTTCAAAATCGCTTTGAAAACTAATCATCTGTTCTAGGATGATTGATTACTAGGTTTTGAACCCTCTATTATATGGTTTTGAACCCCTTTGAGTTTTCAAAACTCTCGTCAAGGTTTTGGGTTTCTAATAATGTGAACACGTGCAAACTGGAAGGGTGAATGCCTGTATTCTGGGTTTTCTGTCTAGGCAAGCACTTCGTATACATCTCATCAGACGCGAGACCAGTTGTGCTTACCTGGGAATTCTTGGGATGAGTGTTCACTTATAGGCGAGCATGTCTTCGCGATACATTATATTGACCCATTTACTTTGATTAGTCACCATCTCATTTGTTTGCCTTTGGTAACAAACAAATGGTCACAATCCTCATGTGTTGTTATTCTCTTTTGACTATCTTTCACTTGTTTCCTCCTATGCCTTTCGTTATCTTCAAGATGCTTCTTCATCGCAACAACAATGTCCGAACCAGGTGCTGCAATTACCCAGCGAATAGGCGTCGTACTCCAGAGGACCGTTGACTTAGCTATCACCATGACTCGCCTCAGGGATGAAGCTGTATAAGGGAACTGCTCCTTGGTGCAATCAATGCCATCGTCATTATTCAAATCAAATACCCTGTTTCAAATGCACCCACGGTGGACGATGGAGACATTTGGTTAACATGTGCCGCTTTGCAATCCAAAGCAAAGCTGTTACAAATCCTGCTGCTGCTCAACCTTCAAACTCTGCTTCATATGTCGCTTGACATATCTGGCGCCTCAACCTCGTGAACTTTCTACCTTGTGTATCGACGTAAGCACGCCTAGTGCAAGGTGTCGGAACACCTCCCGTTACAAAAACTCCAAAAATCCATATAGGATCTTTCTATCCTCATAATTAGATCCTTGTGGATGGGTATTATTCATCGGAGTCCTTAATTGAATTCTTTGTATGATTCAATACGTACATCACAATTCAATAAGGACAAAGCCGAATTCCTTTTAAGATTATCCTATCTTCGTAGATAGATTCTTGAAATGATTAAAGTGCCAAATGAAATCCACGAATTGGATTCCTGGTGTGCTTTAAGTATCCGCGTCCAAAGATAACAAATTAATAACAAATTAAACAACTATGTGATTTTGTGCTTATGAGTTCCCTTTATGTTTTTGGTGTGATCCAAATTCTTGTCATTCAAATCCTCGTAGAATCTTCCATATCTTTGGGTGCTATATTAAATCCTCAACGGGCTTGTACGTAATAGTAAAGACCCTTGGATTATATTGTACCATTCCATAATTAGACCCATGAGTGGTCTAGGTAATCAGATTGATCCAAAAAAATCTGGTTAGGAATATCATGTGATGATATAGCTGAAAGGACTCCTTGGTGGCCTAATTAAAAGGATCATTTGTAGATCTAATTAAAAGGACCCTATGGTAGTCTAGTCACGCTCATCACAGGTTTGATTTTCCTCCCCTCCACATTACAAGCAAATTGTGCGGACTATGCAAGGAATTGCGTAATTATGGATGCATACATAATTATGGAATTCAGTGCACGGAAACCACAGCTAGTTTGGTCATGTGTCTGAAAAATGACTCTTTTCGTTCATTTTTGGTTTCTGAAGAAATGGTGAAAAATGACTCTTGTCGTTCATTTTTGGTTTCTGAAGAAATGGTGAAAAATGACTCTTGTCGTTCATTTTTGGTTTCTGAAGAAATGGTGGAAAATGACTCTTCTCGTTCATTTTCGGTTCTGAAGAAATGGTGGAAAATGACTCTTTTCGTTCATTTTCGGTTCTGAAGAAATGGTGGAAAATGACTCTTTTCGTTCATTTTCGGTTCTGAAGAGGTTGTGGAAAATGACTCATTTTGTTCATTTTCGGTTCTGAAGAGGTTGTGGAAAAAGACTCATTTCGTTCATTTTCGTTTCTGAAGAATGCCTGTTGAAAATAACTCCGTTCATTTTTCATTTCTGAAAAATGTTCGTTAAAGAGAAATTACAGGATTACGTCTTGTTCATCTTTGATGGTTATTTAACACAAAGTCACAGATAGACTCCTACGAATTAATTTCGGGACGAAATTTCCTAAAGTAGGGGAGACTGTAACACCTGTGTCACTCCAACCATCAAACAAATGCCAAACCAATGAAATATTGTATTTCATACTTGGGATTTGTAAAAATATGTGTATCGTTTGCACATATCAACTCTTGTTCGATTTCAAGCTTTAAATCGCTTTATGGAGGGTTATACGCGCTCTGATGTGTAGATATAACCAGTTTAATCCAACGAACACTCCGGAATAGTGAAATAGGCTTAACATACCTTAAATAACCTTTACATAACTTAGATATAAGTTTTGGAAGGTTTGGTGTGGTGAAATCAAAGTTTATTCGCTTACAGGGACTAAACTTGACAAACTGCGAAAGTATGTCAATTTGAACTGTAACAGACCTTCCGGAACATGACCATAAGTTAAACATGCCATAAATATCCTTTACATAGCTTAGAAATAGGCTTTGAGGGGTTCGGTGTGCTAAAATAAACTTTTGGGTTATTCAGGGACTAAAAGTGTCAAAAAGTGCACAAGTTTGCATTTTCGCGCATAACTTACGTTCTGAATACATTCGGACATCCAAAAATTTATGTAAGCACTATAATATTTTATTTTAGTGTTTGGCATAAGAAAAATCCATTCGTCGCGTCATTTGGATCGTTTTTCGCGCTTATGCGCATTCCGTCGTAATTAAGCGAACATCGCGATCATACGGCCAAACGAACCGACATCCGAGATATTTTTGAGCATATTTTAAGTTCCCTATACTTTAACTTCATTTTAGAGCTTTGAAATGAGGTTAACGGGCCTTAAACGTGTCGAAAATGGGTTGATTGCAATGCAGGGACCAAAAGTGTAAATCTGCCAAACTATGGCCTAGCGGTGCGCTACACTTTTAACGTAGCGGTGTGCTAGCCAAGTTCAGACCAGATGCAGAGTATTTAAACAGCAGGTTGCAGCTGTTTGATTCTCACCCACATGTTTCCAATTATCTAGTCATGAAGATAAGGATCATTTTTAGTCACCATAAGGTTCCGACAAGTGTACGCCTTGGATCATGGCACGTTTTACATGAAACGATCCTAACGGTTCGGGTATTCCTATAAATACCCAACCCATTCCATAGCTAAAATCACTAGAATCCTGATTTGAGAGCTCTAAGTTGAAACCATTGTTTCATACCTGAGTTCTTGGATCGGGATTAGCATTCGGGGACCCTTCGTAAGTATTCTTTCGTTCTTTTCCTTATTTTATTGCTTTTCGAGTCAGAAAGTCAAACTTTGTTTGACTTTCAGCGTTGACCAGTAATGGTCAATGCGAAGTTCGTTTGAACTTCGCAACGTGAGTGTAATCACGTTGGTCATAGTCCCTTGGGACTATGCCCACTGATTACCATGTTGTCTAGGGTCGTAGGGTAGGCGATCTAATAAATCGCCTATACCTTCGAACCCGACCCAGTTTGGCCGATCATTAGGATCCGACCAAATACATTAGGTGACCATAGTAGGTAGGGAATAATCTTCCGAGGTTATACCCTATGGTCACATCGTTTAAGTAGTTGTATGATAGGTAGTTTATATGCCTTAGGTAAATTACCAGAATACCCTTTTCATGTATAATTGGTAATTAAGCATATGTAACCTAAACTTTTGTCACATAACTGATTATGTAACATGTTTAGGCATATAACACTTGTCGTAGAACTAGTTAGGCGGTCCGAACGCGTCTCACGCGAACGACGCGTTAAAGTAGCATAAGCTACCTAAACGGGTCGTAATGGGTCGTAAACATTTAGGTTAAGTTTCATTTAGTATGTAGGCTTTGTTAAACCAAATGACACGAGTCTCTACACTCGTTTGGTTTACAAACCCTAATGCTACCCGATCTTCCGATCTAGGTCCGGTTAATTAACATAGTTACCTATATTAGGTGCCGTTTGATATCCGCGATCTCTAGCATTGTTTGGTTGTTACTCAAGGACTACTGAGCAATCTCAAGTGAGTACATAGACCCCTCTTTTACTGTTTTCCAAACTGTTTTGGGGTGGAACACATGTGCCTACTTGTTACTTTCATGCTTTACATGTTTTCACATCATATACCTGCTATGTTCGTTAGTACATTATAGTACATGATCTCATTGTGTTTTATGCTATGTATGTCCATTTAGTTCATACTTAGTACATCGTTTTACATTTACATTTTATGCTATGTATGTCCATTGCGTGCATACTTAGTACATTGTTTTCATCACATGCTTACATTTTGGTATGACATTTGGTTTGTTTACATGGGACAATACATTCATTAACACCGATCATGCCGTTCGTTAGTAGGTAGTGGTACCATAGGAATTGACAACTCCCGTTCCGGACGTCCCAGGGAAAGGGGATGAAAGGAATGACCGAATTCGATGATATAAGACAGATAGACCTTTAATTTGTTTAAAGGGTTTATCACCTCAGTCGCAAGGCTTGGATGTATGCATATTCACAATACCGCATAAATGTTCATATTAAATATTTGCATGCATTTACACAAAACATAGCTTTGATTTAAACCAAGTTTTACTTCAATACTTTGTTTTTGTGCATATGGTTTAGTTGAGACATTTCGCTTGCCATACATGACATTTTGACATAGACATTTGACATGGATATTTGACATAGACATTTGACATGGATATTTGACATAGACATTTGACATGGATATTTGACATAGACATTTGACATGGATATTTGACATAGACATTTGACATGGATATTTGACATAGACATTTGAGACATGGATATTTGACATAGACATTTGACATGGATATTTGACATAGATATCAATTTTATTGTTTCATCAACTTGCTGAGGGCTGCGCTATATTTCAAGCATGCGGAAAGTATTCTCCGGGGACTAGGCCATTGCTTCCGCAAAATCAGAAGTCCCGGGATAATACCCCAGATATCACTGAGTATAAAGACCTAGTATCTCAGAAAGAGGGACCTTTCAAACAAGATTTCGGGGGTTACCCATATATCCGAGAGATGTTTCCCCACGATATAAGCAAGTTTGAAATTTAGGTTTATATCTCGTCACAATCTACTAAATGTGCAAAAACCTACTGGCACATCATCAGTGAGACCATTTATCACTTTTTATCTTACCAATTCTTTAGCATGCTGTGATCGTCCACTGATGTACTATCATTTCCTCTTTTATGCAACAAAAACTCATTTTTCATTTTATCATGTTTTTGGCTTTTTCAAATTTTCAAATGTTTTTGGATTTTCTGAAAAATATACTCCCCCTAAAATACAAACACATTTTAGGAAATTGAAAACAAACTGTACAAGAACGTGACAACTGATATCGAATTGCCTCAATTCGCCATCCACTTGGCATAAACAATCAGAACTCCCCCTCACAACAAACTATTTTCCCATTGATTTCAAAACACTTAAGTTTGTTTTAATCAAATGGTTTTTCCGGAAAATAAGTTTTGTTGATTTTGTAAAACCATTAGTAGGTTAGGGGATAAACTCATCCTTTTGTTTTTCACCCACTTTTAGAAAATCAGATACAACTTAATGTCCCTGATTTACCACTTGTAAGAATAATCCAATCAAACATTTTCAACCAATCATCATCTGTTGGTTGAATTCTCAAAGTGCTGATTCCTACTCCTCGCTTATCAACCTGGGAGTTCCGGCAAATCCTGCAAAAAAAATTTCAAACACAGATTAAGAAGGATGCCGATTCATGATCCACGATTACCAACTTGGGATCTCCGGCAAGTCAGGTTTTTACTCTTTGAAAAATATATCCACCCAAGCCTGACCTTCCTTGGGTGAAACAACCTCTTCTTCTTCGTCTTTTCTTTCAACAGACTTGTGAACACGTCTTTTAGAAGCATAAAATTCTTTGACACCTTTGGCGTTACCATTAACCATTTTGCCAAAAATGTGTTTCACAGTTCCATTGAAAGCCTTATCAACATCAAATTTTTTCTTGTCAGAATAAAATTGATTTGAAATTTCGACTTTTCCAACTTTCTTCTTAAAATTTTCAGCCCGCAAAGGTGGAAAATTTTCATCGTTCATAGTTGGAACTGATTTCTCAACCTTTTCTTTAACAACTTTTGGCTCCTCTGATTTTATGGAATCAGACTCATCACCAGAACTGTTCCCTGAACCCTTAACAACCCATTTTTGATTTTTCAAATTTTCTTTTCTTTTAACCACATTCTTTGAACATTCACCAATTTCAAAGGTTGAATTTTCAAAGCCTGTAAACTTTCGGGTTGAAAGTTCAGTGTTATCGATCATTTTCTCTTTTAGTTTACCAGAGACTTCCTGTTTTGTTTTGAATGTCTTCGGACAGTCTCTAGCAACATGACCAACAGTTTTACACTGAAAACATGTTCTCTTTTCAATTTTCTTTGGAACAACATTCTTCTTCAGTTCTTCTTGCTTCTTGGCAAGGAATTCCTGATTCGTCTGCTTTCTGAATGCTTGCTCTTTCTCGTCATTTAAAAAATTCCCTGAAACAAACACAGTTTTTGGTTTAGAAAATTTTTCATTTTTATAGTTTTTCGGTGGTACAAAACCTAGACCATTCTTTTTGAAATTACGGTTTTGGTTTGGTTTCTTTTGAAAACCAGAACCAGAACTGTAACCCTTTTTCTTGTTTAATCTTTGTTGAACTCTTGAGGTGTAAGGTTTAGGTTTTTCAGAAAGATTTACATCTTTTATTTCAGAAATATTAATTTCTGTCAGTTTGAAAACCTTTTTAATCATTTCAGTTTTAACACCTCTTATTGGAAAACTCTCATCAGAATATAATTTGTCAGAATCTTTCAAAGTATATGCCACTTTGAATGATTCATCATTCAAATTAGATTTTGATAGCAAAAATTGTTTGTCATAAACCCGTTTGTCCTTTTTGATTGTTGACTTTGACGCATCAGACTCAGACTTTGACTCGGATTTGGACTCCGGTTTTGACTCCTCACAGTCATCTTTATCTAACACTTGATCGACCACACTTTTTATCAACTTTGACTCATGATCAGTGTCGGACGACGTGTATGTGACATCAATATTTTCTGGCAAGTTATCCGACGTCCCAGACTCCCATTGTAAGTTTATTGCTTTTTCGACTCTTTCGGAATTTGGATTTCGAGGTAAAAATCCATTTTCGACTGGAGGCGGACATTTGTTGTAAACCACACTTGGTTTCTTACCAGAACTTTTCATTTTATCTTCATCTTTTGTCACAGATTTCTTTTCTTCGGACGTCTTCACATCTTCAAACGTCTTCAAATTCTCCACAACTGGATAAATCCTGTCAACAACAAAAGTAGAACATGAGTAACTTTCTAATAACTTGTTGACTCTCTCAGTTTCTATCTTTTGTGTTGCTAACTTCAACTCTAGATCAGCACATTTCTTTATGTGAAAGTTGACATCATCCAGCTGTCTCAGATATCCTATCTTCAACGTATTCATTGCCACAACTTGTTCACCGTTTGAATTAGTATACTTGTTAATTTCTCTGTTCATTGTATCATAGGATTATTTCAATCTGTTTATATTGTGCAGTAACTCATTGTTCTGCTTGATTAAAGAATCACAATTCATGCACTTTTCATGAACTTTGACAGGTTCAACATCAACTTTGACTTCAAATTCAGGAATATCTTTGACTGTTCGGTTTGATTGTAAAAATTCAGCTCTTCTCTTTTTCTCAGCTTTAGCTTCAGCTTTTAATCTCTCTTCCTCTTCTTCCTCTTCTTCAAGCTTTCTCCGTCTTGCTTCAGCGGCTTCCATTACTTTTCTGCACTTTTCGGCACATTTCAGATCGTAGGCATTTACAATGCAAGCTTTAACATTTGAAATGTCTTGATCTGGGCAAAAATCATTCCAACTGAAACCTTCAGCCAACTTTTCATCATCTTGTTCTGCCAAACACACTTTGCTGTTTGTTGGAACATATTTATCCCAAGTAAAATTATCATACTTGCCCTGATTAACTATACATGCTCTTTTTGAACCTTCAATCACATCTCTTCCATGAGCAGTTTGTGCCTGATGCAATGCTGGTGGTGTAATTTGATGATAAATCGCCTTTTTGTGATAATCGTTGTTTCCAAAAGGATTCTGGGCTCCAGTAGCTTCACGATTTTTGCACTCTCTCTTGAAATGCCCCTTTTCCCTGCAACGAAAACATGTAACTTTAGATTTATCAAAGCCTAAATTTGAAACATTTGCATCCAGGAAATCATTTCTTCCCGTAATTTGTTTAAACTTATCAGCTCTTCTCATTACACTGGCCATGCACCATTTAATATCCATCAATTCCATTTCTTCAGCATCGATTTGATCGTAATCCTCTTTCGTGAGCATTGGATTACCGATCTTTCCGGCCACAAAACTACTATAGGATTCCAACACCATTCCCAACAAAGACATTTGATTTTTAGCTACTTCTTCAAAATAATCTTGATCACTTTCAAGATTCAATACAATATTGCATTGAAGTTTTCTTCCGTTCTTTGTTGCAGAAATGTTTGGATCGTATGATGAAAATCTTGTGCTGCTTGATCCCTGGGATGATTTCTTTTATGAAGAATCTTTTGCACTGTAAGCAGTTTCGACTTTTGGAGAAAAATTTGACTTTTCGTTGACACCACCTTTGTAATACAAGCTGATATCTTGTTCTCCATCGTAATTCTTCATTCTGGCAATCTTTCTCTGCTCCATCTCTTGAGCTTCCAAATGTTTGATGAAGTCTCCCAGTGTCATGTTTTTATAATCTTTTCTGTTGGATCTCAGCATCATCAGAAACGTTCCCCATGTTTCATGTGGTAGCGCATCTGCAAGTTTTTCAATCAATTCATCAGTATCCTTTTTAATTCCAAGTTTTGTCATATTTCTCACCAAGTTACAATATCTATCAATTATTTGCTTGGTGTTTTCAGATTTTAAACCACGGAATAAATCAAACTCTTTCTTCATGAGAGACATCTTGTTTTTGAGCATATCATCACTTCCAACAAATTTTGCTTCCAATTCTGTCCAAATTGAATAAGCAGTTCCATCATGTTGAAGCAGTATCAAGATATCTTCTTTTATCGCTTGCTGAAGCAGACTCACCATCAATTTCTCATCTCGATATTTCTTTTTATCTTCCGTACTCATTTCTCGAATTGTTTGCTGAATATTATTCGTTGTGGGTCTAACATATGGTTCTTCAGTGTGTTCCCACGCATCCAAATGATAAGCTTCAACCCAATTCCCAAACCGTTCAGACCATGCATTGTAATCATCAATATCCATGAGTTTGGGTGGTTTCTGAGACGTCCCGGTTTCATTTTCATGCAAAGCACTCTTAGTGATTGTAATTGGACTAGCAAAAGCATTGTAGAACTCGTTCTCCATGTTTCGAATTTTCAAATGAGCTGTATCACCTTTTAAAATACCTGACAACAAACAGACAAAAACACAATCAGTTTAACCACTTATCAATTTACTGAAACAAACTGGTAATCAAACTTGTGATTATTTTGTGCGGACTGAAGATAGACACACTATGCGGACTGCTTTGACCCGGATCAATTTAGATGACTTTTCCAATGACCTGGCAAAACCACACGACCTTGAACGAATCTCGGTATAAAACAACTGGAATCAAATTAAGCTGAGTGATTTGATATCAATGAGCCGAAAAGTATTAAATGATGATTGGGCCGAGGACCTTGTATAACTGTTTTGGGCTGGTAATTTCAACTATTTATTAACTTCAAGTGTGACTGACAACAAGATTCAAGACAACAATTTTAATACATTGTCAAGTTGGGCCGAACTTTTTCAATTTACGTCTGATGAAGGACTTTGATTGTTGACAACCCAAAATCACATGCAAACCTCGAATGAAACCAAAATAACACACTGCAAACCAACACTTTCTTTTTACTTTTCACACACACCAATGTAAATGGCCGACACCATTAAGACCACTGAATTCCCATTGGACCTCAAATTATCATTCGGTGGGCTGCAACTATGTCACATGTGTCTTCATCTTTTATCAAATCACATGTGCAAACTTATTAACTAATAGCTGACACAAATTCACATGCACAACTTTAATGAACCGACAATTGCTTTGACCACACTTTAACTTTGAATCACATGCAAGACTTATACACCTTTATCAACTTTCACATGCAATTCTGATTAAAGCAATCATGTGACTGACTCGTGATATTTAGTTCCAACAAACTGACACCTCGAATTCAATGTTACACAATATTCAATGAACAATCACGTGAAATAATGAAACACTTTGGGGCTGAATTCCTAAGTGTCACTAAAACGAAACCATTGTTGTCACTAAGAGCGGATCTCAAATGTCACTAAGAACGGATCTCAAATGTCTCTAAGAGCGGATCTCAAATTGTTCAAATGAGTGGACCCAATGAGCGTATCAGATGAGCGGACCAGATGAGCGGAACCACTGAAAAAAAATGTCTTTGAAGCGGACCTATCTGGTAATTTCGAGCGGACCTACTCAAAATATGTCCAAAAAGCGGAACTAGCTGACCCTTAGAGCGGATCTAACTGGTAATTTGAAGCGGACCTGTCTGCTGATGTCATTTTTTGAACGTGCACGTATAAGCGAACCCCCTAAAATCCTAAGTTCTAGATTGATTTTAGATCTGAAAATTTCAAGGGTTTACTAATACATGATTCCGAGTGCACTGTGTGAAATTTAGCTGGTTTTACCGTGAAAATTTTTTGATGTTCGTAAAAGAATGATGTAGAAACAGAATTATCGGCTGAATTGTATAGAACTCTTCTTCACTGGCTCTGATACCACTTGTAGGATCGTTTCAGATCCGAACGAGTCGGTTAGAAGAGCTTTTCACCAAAACAAGAGGCGGAAACAAGTGTTTCGGTGTAATTCAGCGAACATTCACTTTAATCTGTTGTTTTTATTGATATGCAATCGATTACAGACTTGACAACACTTCGGCAGCACTTCGTGGCTCACCGGAAGACAATCACCTAGTACTCTTTCTGTGAGATTCGCTTATATGACCTATATATAGGTGATCAGGTTCGCTTATAAGAACATGTACAAATGAGCGAACCTATCACTTGACACAAAAACGGACCTTCTTGATGACATAAAAGCGAACCTAACATGAACATAAAAGCGAACCTAATAAAATAACATTCTGATTTCATATTTGCATGCAGGTTCATGACATGTTGTCATGTGATGATGTCATCATTGGAGTCACCATTATGATGTCATCATTGGATATGATGACATCATGCTTGATTTAATGCGCAACGAACCCGAGACTTGACATAAGACGAAGACGACAGATGAATGCACCAACATTTACAAGGTTTCGGTACCACTTGGTGATAATTGCAAAAGATTTCAAGAATAAGGGTTAAAAGCGTCAACGAAAGAAACTAGTGTATTCGGGTGACCTTTAACCGAACAAAAGCCTAACGGTGCTTATTATAACCTTCAGGACCCTTAAATACTAACTATGGGGTCCAATAGTGCTAAAAATGAAAGTTATATGATGTTTATAAGGACCAGGGACTGAAACTGCCAATATTGAAACTTGTTTTACAGGATTAGAAGGAGAGTCGCGGCCAGCGAAGACTTAAGCTATGTCTTTCGCGGCCCGCGAGAAAATGCCCAGTAACAAAAATGTGGGCAGCTGCATGTTTCAGCCTTGTTACCCACACAAACCGACATAGCATGCCTGAAACTCGAAACCAGGGATCATTTGATGGTATTTACTGACACTAGGACACCTAGAATGATCTGAGAATGATCAAAAACACCTGGATTAATCCTAGAACTTCTTGAATTAGTATAAATAGGTGCACTCATCCATCACTTGAACTTGCACCTTTCATTTTTACTTCTCCTCTCCTTCTCTGAGGTTCCTGATAAAAAAGGAAGCACCTCTAAGTTTAATCTTCGAGCTAGGACCCTTTGTAAGTGTCCTTAGCCACTCTAGTTCGGTTTTTATGCGTTTAAAGACCGAAAGTCAAAGTTGCCGCAAAACGGCTTTGACCTTCGGTTTAGACCTAAATGGTCAAGCCATTTTTCGAGGGGAATATGGCTACGTGATCATAATTAGGTAGGTTTTAATCCCTCAAAAGGGCACCTCCTAATTATCACGTTTACTTAGTTAATTGTCGGGTCAAAGTAATTAATCAAAAAGTCAAACTAGTCAGATTTTCAAATAATAATCAAAACTGATAATATAGAGATTATGAATCATATTTTGTCACTTAAATAAGTTGGTAAATGTTATCAGAACATGTCTAAACTTTTTCTTTGACTTTCAGTTCTTACCCGATTAAGCTTAATTCCTTTATGTTTTAGGCTTCTAATGTGACCATTTAATGTTGTAGTATAACCCTCTGAGGTTATATTACCTGGTCACTTAATATACTGAATTATATGCATGCTTCCGTTATTATGCTTATAATTGACCAATATGCCCTTATGGTATAAAATTGAGATTTTTGGACATATGAACATACAAGCAAGTTAAGTACTGATATATAAACATGTTTAAATTATTTTGACATTATATGCTGGTCTCAAAATGATGTTTTGCTTAATATCGTAAATTTAGCTCTTATAAAGTCTAAATTACCCTTTTATGCAAGAATCATGTTTAAACATAAATTTTGACCCAAAAATATTAACCTACTGTTATGATATCATTTTTAGGAATTTTTGGAATGTTGGGTCAGATTAGATATTGACATTAACAATGAGTTCTTGTATAAATTATATAATTGACGATAATGCCCTTTTCACTAATAAAATGTGATTTACATATGATTAACATACCAAACCTTTTTTCTACTAATTTAATATGAAAAATACAATATTTTAAATATCCAAGGTTGATCAAAATCTCAGAATCACATAAACATCGCAAATATCGTCAATTGTCGATTTTAACACTAATTAGGTGCATAGTATGGTTTAAAACCATATTTAGCACCCAAGACTTGTTACCTACTGAATTTATAAATAAATTTTAATATTTTTATAGTAGGTATGAGTCATGAACTCAGACTTCCAATTATGTCCTTAAAAACATATGAGAAATGACCAAAATACCATTTCGGGGCATAGTTTGGCCATAATGGTAAACCACACAAATGTATGATATCCTACTATTATAACATCATAAAATAAATATTTTTATAGAATGTCTTAGACTAGAATATCAGTTTACTTTAAAACCTCTTTTATAAATTTTAAAATGACCAAAATGCCCTTACGGGACTTAAATCGGTTTTAAATACTTTTTGGGCATATATGTTGACATTCTACTGATGTCTTAACATATTTTAAGCATAATAACATATGGGACTTGTATATGGTTCATTCGGTTACCCGTTATGCATTTATGTGTTCGGTTCGGTTTATGTAACTAGTTTACATGAATTAGCTAAAATGGGTTTAACCTTATCATTTAAACTTCAAAATCCAGAGTGTGTTTAGTTTACCCATATTATACAAGTATTCAAACTTTTCGGGTCTAAATCACATTCCATTCCGGTCTCCGCTTAATCTAGCGTTTCGAACCGTAAAGTATCTTTAAAACTAACCGGTCTAAGTCTTTGACTTAAATAAGACCCGTTAGTATCCTAATAGGTTAATAAACCTTCAATACAGATTAAGTAGCTTCGGTAGAAGATATTTGCATAAGGTCTTAGGAATTATACGGCTGAGTCGCATCTTTGCACAACTAGCTCAGGTAAATACTTTTAACTTATTTTCCCTTATACGGGCTGGGGATACGGCATAATAATACCGCTTGGTCGGGTATGGAATCATTTAATCGGATTGTGATTAATAAATTTCATAACCTGTTTTAATCTGTTTTGTTTGATAACATAAACATTGAGGGTTAATACGATCGTGTCCTGGATATCCTTGGCTCATTTCACTTGTAAATGGCAACGACTTAAGCACGGGGTGTAGTCATACACCTGACAGATGCAAATGCTAAATGACCCACATGTTGGGGATAACTCCTTTGTGGGTTTTATAGTGGTGAGTCTGTTAATCATGACCGACTTCCAAATTGGCTCCAATTGTATGACAAACATTTAAATCTGTATACAAGATTTTAATAAAAATTGTCCCAAGTTATAAATGATTTTGTGCCATGTGCACCTAACCAATTTTCATAAACTCTTTTCAAATGAGTCGGTTAATTGTATTTACCAGTGAAAACTGGCGTATTTTCCAAAGACTAAGTGACAGGTACCTCTCGAACTTAGGCTGGAGCTACTTGGTGTCGATTAAGAGGATTTTGCAAATCCTTAGATGCCTGAAGTCTGTTTATTTCAGTTTTTTTGTATTTGTTTTTGTGATCCGCCTGTGGATCTCTATTACAACCAGTCTGTATATTCTTCTATTTCGAACTCTCGGACATTATGGTTTGTAATAGTAAATAATCTACCAAGCCTTCTGTTGTGCTATAATATTGTGTTAATTGTCTATGATGATATCAACTACGTCACGATACTCCCAGCCTGGCCCACCGGTAATATGTGGAAATATCGGGGTGTGACAGGTTTTCCAAGTTTTATCATATATATGCAACCGTCATTCCCTACGTGTTTGTTGTATATTACTACTTGTGCGATTAAATTTAAAAGCGTGCACCTGGTAATGCTTGCCCTAACGGGCTTTCATTGCCATTAACCTTGTTCACGGTCGTTACGCGATTTAGGTCCTTGGTGAGCATACTTCGCTAGTCTTACTTTGGACCATTCCTTTGTCAAATCCGCAATATGTTACACTCCCGCTATCTTCCGATGCGAGTGTCATTCAACTACAACATTTATGAAAGTTAGTAATTTCGACATTAATGAACGCCCGTATTACAATACGAGGTTTTCTACTATACGTGCCAACGCACTTAAATTTGTTAACTATATTAATCATCTACTTGGGGTAACGTGTATTACACGATAACCCTATGTGTTGTTTATAACACTTCAATATACTAGATCATTTATATACATATAACTTACCAGGTCTGCAATCAAGCCTCGAACTGAACACACTTTACTCTTTAACCATGAGCTCTGATTACCAACTTGTAAGACCCTTACTATTATTTAACGGTTTTCGTATAGATTACGAAAAATGAACATGTAATTAAGATTGCATATACATTGAAAAGTACGGGATAATTAAAACGTTTACAATTTTCAAGTATACCACATAATGTGATTAAATTCGTCATTTAAATATAACGATTAACAATGTACGCAAGCTTGAGTCTTGATCGTGTTCGGTTCTCCATTGAGCTTGATCGTCGTCCGGCATTCCAAGATATACCTACATTTCATAAACCATGAAATGACTTAGTCATACTTAGTTTAAAGCGAGCTTAAACAAGTTCTATGCATCAAAATATCAAAACAAAACAAATTTCCAACTTTTATGCCTCTCGCGCAACACGAGAGGCTCGATTAAACTTGTCGCGTGCCGCGACCCCCTTCGCATGGCGCGCCTGAATTATCTTACTCCCTCACGTGGCGCGAGGGAGGCCCTTTTCCAGCAGGTCCGGAGCTGGGACCTGCATTTCAGCCCAGCTTTGTGGTTTGACCATTTTTAACGTAATCGCGCATAACTTTGGATCTACATGTCCGATTTACGTGATTCTTTTTCCTAAGCGACCGTAATTAAATTACAAATCCATTTATTATCTTTGTTCGCATCGAAATTTGATTTATAAACTAACGGTCTATAAATCCTTTTTATGATTATTCGACACGTTTATGTTAAAATCACAAACTTGTTTCTAGTTAATCATAAACCATACACTAAAGTATTTAACTCAAAATCTTTATTTCGGAATCATAACTTTTGTGAATTACGCGGCCTATACCCAAGTTATGCGCGTAATTCGTTTTGACCCGTTTAGAGGATTTAAACTTTTAAGTTTAAATTTCGCTCGTTCTCTTCACCCATTATTTTCCCATATTTGAATTATCTACTTACATTCCACCACAACCATTCTCGTGGTGGATTTAGTATATTTGACCGTTTTCCGAATTCTACACTTCGATTGGTCGTTTTACGAAAAAACCCATTTATAAGCATTTGACCAAAAAAGCTTATGTCTAAAACCTTATTACTTATCAAAAGCTTACATAATCATAATACATGTTCCTAAACGACCTCTAAAGGGTCGTTTGCCCGGGTTACCCTTCAAGGGCTTTTTGGTCAATTTTAGTCCCTCATTTTACGACGAAGGACTTTCACTAATTATTTGACCAAAATTGCACTTTTAACTATAAATCTATATATAGACGTACCAGGCTCGAGTCAATTTATAGACCCGTTTCATACCTCGCTTTAATTAACCGATATTCTATGGCGACGCAATTATCCAAATTGCTATTTGTTCCTGTAAACATATAACTTGACAACCAACGTTAATCGATATTGTAAAATGGTGTTATCACCACCATTTGACCCATTTGGTCTATACGACCAAACATTTATATTTATAACAAATCATGGTTTCTAATTACTCAATCATTCATCCGACCCACTTCAGATTTTTACCACAAAATTCCTTTTTCTTACATATTTATCCCATTTCGGCTTACGTCGTGGGCATCCTTTTAGTCTCAACTTACAATTAGTCATCACGTGACTAAATTACCCTTTTACCCCTTTTTCCCATTACTAGTTACACTATAAGGTAACTTTAAGAAAACTCATTAATTCTTAATCAATTCATGACTAATATACCATTTTGCCTCTTTCACCATTAATCATGGTTTAAAACATTTTCATTCGTTCCGGCCCATTTCGTTTCGTGTCGGAACCCATAATTCAAACTTAATCCTTTGTCGTATTTATCGCCTATAAAATAAATACGTATACTACAAATGGGTGTAAGCTTTACTTACCTCTTATACAGTTTACGCTTTTCTTCTCGTACTTGATTCGTTCGACCCGCTTTCTCCCCAAGCTTCCACCTAGCTTGTTAAGCGCCAAACTATCATTCATCGTTCACAAGGTGGTTAGACTAATCATACTTTAGTACGATTATTCCAACTTACATATTTCAGATCAAATTATCATTCATCGTATGGTAGGTCAGTTTGACTTTTTAAAAGTCAAATGCTCATTAGTATACAAGATGCATATTCAAGTTCATTAACTAGTTTAGGCATTCTTTGATTACCAGGTAGGCGTTATCTTTAGGCCACCGTTTTAACCAAGGTTCTAGCTGAGTTTATTACATTTTCAACACTTTATCTTGTTCAAGTGATTATCAAGACTAATTTGTTCATTCATTTCGCAAGGACTAAGGGTTCATCATATACGAGTGAAACCCGTTTCGTCATATCACTAGCATTCATCCGAACACCTAATATAATCAAGTTCTACCTATCAATTAGTAGTTAACATGCTTTCAAACATCCATATTCATGAAATAATCACTAATTTCACTACAACATTCAAAACCCATTTCGAATCATGTATAATCAAATACTCAAACTTGCAATTTGTTTAAGTATCTCGCTTCAACTATCAATTATGATGATTTCTGGCACAAACATATCATCATCTTCATTATTTAGTCAAAACCCACTTAGCACATACAAGGGAAATCATCAAATCCCTAGTTTTTAACGCTAATTCATCAAGTTTTCAACTAGGGTTTGTTTCTAAACATGAATTTCATCACAACAACGCTCATAGATTCATCATTCATTCTAGAATATCGATTATGATTGTTCATCATAATTTCAAAGTATCACCAAATAACAAAATTCAACATACCTTGTGATCCCCATGACTAGGTAATCGTTTTTATGTGTTCATTCATTGATTTGGGTCTTGATTTGAGCTTCAATTTGATCATTTAGTGTAAGTTAGAGTTTGCTCCATGGGAGCTCTTCTCCTGATCGACCATACTCACACATTGTGTGTGTGTGTTTTTAATAATTAACTTTTCCAATTATCTAACTTTGGTCCCTCCTGTTTTGTTAATTATTAAGTAGGTTACAACCTATTTATTTCCAATCCATATTCCCTCTTATTAACCAGGTTAAACATCCCTACTTAACTTAGTGAGTTCGGGGAAGTTTATGACTATATTTATTTTAAGTCCCGTTAACTCGGGCCTTTTATAAATTTTATTTACCCATAAGCCTTTATTCAACTTTTATTTAATATTAGGTTTATTTATTTAAAAATCCTATTATTCACCGGGTTAATTTTACCACTAACGGTACTTTACCCGTCTTTTAGTGTTAACGTGGTTTGATTTCCAAACCTGTTTTCAGGGTGTTATAAGTGATCAACTCACTCATCGCCCATTTGTCCTTCTGAGTGTTATAGTTGATCTGGAAAGCTTCATAGGCAGCAGGAAGAAAAGTCATGATGAAGTACACCAGAAAACCATCATTGATCTCCATGTCTAATCCCTTGAGCTTTTGGGCCATGTCGTTAATAATCATGACGTGCTCACGAATACTGCTCTTATCATCACACTTAGTAGTCATTAGCTTGAGAATAAGAGTGCTAGCGTGCGCCTTAGACATTCTGTCACACCCAGATATTTCCACATATTACCGGTGGGGAGTATCGTGACGTAGTTGATATCATCATAGTCAAATAATCACAGTTCAATGCACAGCGGAAGTCTAAAGTAAATATATTACAAACCGATTCGAAAGTAACATCAAATATTACAAACGGATTGTAAGATGGATCCACATGCGGATCTTAACACAGAATATAACACTGTTCAATAGACTTTAGATGTTTAGAACTTGCAAGATACCCTATTAACGCCCTGAGCTCCCAGCCAATTTACGTACAATACCTGTCACTTAGCCTTTTTGGAAAATACGTTAATTTATACTGGTAAATACAATTAACTGACTCTTTTTTAAAATAGTTTAAGAAAATTGATTTGAATGCACGAGGCACAAAATATCTTTTATAACTTGGGACAATTATATTAATAACAATCTTGTATCAGATTTACATGTTTGTCCAACATTTAGGGCCGGTGAATTAAACAAACCGATCAAGATTAATCGACACACCACAAATATAACTCACAAGAAGTTACCTCACGAGTAAGTATATCTTTTACATACGCAACAAGAGGTGTTATGCCTACACCTTGTGCTTAAGTTGTGGCCATTTACACTTTTTAAATGAGCCAAGGATATCCAGGACACGGTCATTAACCCCCAATGTTATTTGTTATCAAGCAATACTGATTAAAACGGGATTATGCAATTTAATCATCTCCGATTAAAAGGTTTCTACACCCGACCAAGCGGTATATTTATAATACCGTATCCCAAGCCCGTATAAGGGAAAATAAGTTAAAAGTATTTACTTGAGCTTAAAATGCAATTTATACTCAGCCGTATATTCTAATCAGCAAGCACAAGTACTTCTACTGGGGCTCTCAATCTGGAACGAAGGTTTTATTAACCTATTAGATTCCTAACGGGTCTTATTTAAGTTGTAACTTAGACCGGTTAGTTTTAAGGAAAGGTTTATGGTTCAAAACGCAAAAATTAAGCGAAGACCGGATTAGAATGTGATTTAGACCCGACAAGTATGGAGACTTGCATAATATGGGTAAACTAAACACATTCTGGATTTTGAAGTGAAAACGACAAGGTTTGACCCGTTTCGGTTAATATATGTAAACTAGTTATATAAACCATATCGGATGCGTAAGATGCATAACGGGTAACCAAAAGAGTCATGAACATGTTTCACAAGTTAATATTCCTTAAATATGTTGTGATATCAGTAGGATACCTTCCATTATGCCCAAAACGAATTTAAAACCAATTTATGCCCCGTAGGTGTATTTTGGTCATTTTTAATATTATAAAAGAGGTTAAATAGTAATCTGAGGTTCTGGTCTAAAATAATCAGTAAAAATATTTATTTTATCAAGTTATATCAGTAAGATATCTCACATATGTGAAATTTATCATTTATGGCCAATCTATGCACCGAAGGGGCATTTTGGTCATTTCACATATGCTTTAAGGGTTAATTTTGGAAATCTGAGTTCAAAACTTTTATTTACTATTGAAGTATAAAAACTTATTCATAACATCAGTAGGTATCAAGCTTTAGGTGCCTAATATGGTTTTAAACCATACTATGCGCCTAAATCGCATAAAAGTCGGTATTTGACGATATTCGGGTTGATTAATGAAATCTGAGATTTTGATCAGCCTTTACTGTTTAAAATGAATTATGTAATATATAGAATCGGTAGAAAAAGGTTTGGTATGTAAAGGTTGTGTAAAACTCATTTTATTAGCGAAAAGGGCATTATCGTCAATTACCGAGTCTATGCGATAACTCTATGTTATGATCAGTTTAAAATTTTATAAAAATTTTCAAAAATCCCTAAATATTATATTACATCAGTAGGTAAAAGGTTTGATGTCAAAATTTGGGTTTAAATAGGCTTTATGCCGAAAATGCCGTTTAATTAATAAAAAGCTTTAAATTTACGATATCGAGCATAACTCTTAATTTAGACCTCAAACTGATGTCAAATTTTTAGGACATGTTTATAAATCAGTAATAAAGGTTTTTGTCCTCTCATATTTTTAAAAATCTCATTTTAATATCAAAAGGGGCATAATGGTCAACTTTTAGGCATTTAACGGAAACATGCAATGAACTAGGATTTCTAAGGAACCAAGTTGTATAACTTCAGAGGGTTATACCAACCTATAATATGGTCCTAAAGGAATTCTAAGGCATAACTAAACTAAGCTACATCGGGTCAAAACTGAAAGTCAAAGCAAGAGTCTACTTTTGCGACTTTCGGTTCCGAACCGAGCCTAAACTTAGAATTGTCGGGTTGAACATGCCTAGACATGTTCAATTAATATTTACCAAGTTATTAAAGTGACAAAACTGATTTTATTGCTTGTACATCATTAGTTATGAGTTTTATTTAAAAACCGACTCATTTGACTTTTATTTAATTACTTTGACCCGACAATTAACCAAGCAAACGTGGTAATTAGGAGGTGCCCTTTTGAGGGTTTAATACCTACCAAATTACGATCACGTAGCCATGTTCGTTGCGAACCATGGCTTGATCATACAAGGTCTAACTAAAAGTCAAAGCGTTTATCAAAACATTTGACGTTTCGGCTTTAAGAGCCAAACTACCCAAGATAGGATACCTACAAAAGGTCCAAAGGACTGAAGATAGTTCAATGGTTTGCTCCTTATAGCTCAGGAGCTCCCAATGAGAGCAGAATAGGAGATTATGAGAAAGGTGTGAGTTTTCAACAAAGAACTCACCCCTATTTATAGTTGTTGGATGGATTGTGGATGATTGCCAGGTGTTTAGAGGTGTTATAAGATGGTTACAAGTGTAATACCATGTATTAAAACCATCCAAGAGCCCCTAGAATTATTTATGTGAGACATGGAAGCAAAACCAAAGTTGGTTTTCAGTTTTATGGAACTGGCACTCTCATACGGACCCCAAGGGGTCTGGTATACGGTCCGTAAGCACCAGCCCAGCTCACCAAATTTCCTTTGTTGTCACTTTTGGCCCCTGCACTTGATAAATGTCATTTCCGACACTTTTAAGACCCGTTAAACCATTTTTAAGGCTCTATAATGATGCCTAAACATAGGGAACATGAAACATGCTCAAAAACATGCCGGATGTCGGTTCGTTTGGTCGTATGGTCATGTTGTTCGGCTAATTACGACGAAACACGGACGGACGCGAAAAACGAACCAAATTACGCGACGAATGGAATTTTATCATGCAAATCACTAAAATAAAATATTTTAATGATTACATAAATTTTTGGATGCCCGGATATATTCAGAACGTAAGATATGCGCGAAAATGCAAACTTGTGCACTTTTTGACGCTTTTAGTCCCTGTTGATCAAATAAGTTTATTTTTGCGCACCAAACACCTCAAAGCCTATTTCTAAGCTATATAAAGAATATTTAGGACATGTTTAACTTATGATCATATTCCAGAAGGTTTGATACCATACGAATCGATAGACTTTTACAGTTTGACGCAAATAGTCCTTCTAATGCGCAAACTTGCGCATATCATCGTTTAATAGCATTGAAGCCTTATTTAATCCGTATTAGGCATTCTTGGGAGTATTATTAACATCACGATGCTTCGGGTTCGTAAAAAGGTCATTCAGAGGTATAATTAAACATATTGACACTTTTAACCCCTTAAACTTGCAAAGTTGCGCGTAACTTCACTTATAGGCATAAAAGACCTTAATGGCCAATATTTGGCATTCCCAGGAGTATAATCAAATATTATGAAGCTCTCGGTTTGTTAAAAGGTCACTCAGAGGTAAGAATTAACATGTTGACGCTTTTAACCCTTCATTGCGCAAACTTTCAATTAATTACGCAAACGGCTACACTCGATCAACAAGTGGCTCATTTGTGAATATAAATACCGTGAGAGGTTATTCAGAAAATTATTTTAGGTATGTTAACACTTCCAGTCTTTTCATAATCAAAGTTTTTGATTTTTCGAAAAATTAGTCCCTTAAATTCAATGTTTGACTTTATTAGGGTTTATTACACGTGTCAATACATCATTAGACGTGTTTTTACGAGGTGTTACACATTCCCTTTAATTGATGCTCACGGAAGCCAGATAGATTTTAGCATCAGGCGAGTCTGAAATGGCTCCTCTAATTGCAATGCTAATGTGGTCCTTAAAAATATGAGAGACATGTGATTACACCTCTCCCACTTTTCAGACAATATGTGCTCAATAGGAGTCTTTTTGTCATGAAGTGGCAGTGGTTGATCTACTCTTAATGTGAAGTCGAAATCAAGCAAAACAAGAGTTAGCATGAGGGAGTCTTTCCAACCAGCAAAGTTATCAACAGTTAATGGTGGAATCCCACAGTTAGGAGCTACAATGGATTTAAGATGAGAAAATAAGATACTTAACTAGAAAAACTAAGAGTTACCTATTGGGAAACTAATCTAAGGCAGGCAGAAATTAGGAACATTTTAGTAATTAAGTTGTGATATGTATATTATTAATATCAAAACTAATAGACTAATTTAAGTTATATTTAAATAAAAGCACATCACATTTGGGCAGAAGTGAGACCATTTAAGCATTTTGTAACACATTACCTTTGGGTAGAAGTGAGACAATTAGTTTATTGGCACAAGTTAGTTTTGTAAGATATAAATGTAACACATCACCTTTGAGTAGAAGTGAAACATCTATGCATTTAGGCAAAAACTCATATGCTTATTTAGACTTGAACAACAAAGTAGATGTCACACATCACTCTTGGGCCTAAATGAAAAATCGAAGTGTTATTCAAGTAAGGAAATCTTAGTTTTGTAAAACATTTGATACGTTAGGTTTAACAAAACTAATCAATTAGTTAATAACATAAACTTTTATGTGACTTAAAGGACTCATTTAGGTTTGTGTGAAGAATTAAGGTAGTGTGGCCAGATTAAGACAGCATCGCCGAATATACTCTCAATGTAACCAACTTAGCGTCGCCATTTTCAACAAAGTTACCCATCTGTTTGTGTCGCCGATTTAAGGATCAGTCGACATGAGTGTCGGCTGCTGATTTTGTGTCAGTTAGACAAAAGTGTTGCCTGCACAATGTCGGTTGACATGATATGAATGTCATCTGGCTTTTCTGATTGCAGACATTAGTGTCGTATGAATAATGCTAACTGACTTGAGTATCAAATGGCAGTTGTGCCTACAGACATTACTATCGCTAGCTTTATTGCCAGCCGACTCAGTGTTGCCAAACAGTTGAAGTCTTCGACTTCAAGTGTCGACTGACATTGGCAAAACTTTTTGTTAGGACTTTAGGAGAGCATCACCAATGCATATTTTTCACACAAACAAAGTTTCCTAAACTTAAGGGACTACAAGTCTGATTTTTCATCAAATTGTAACCTAAATCTGTCACCTAATTGATTTTCATCAATTTTAGGATGAAGATAATCAAGAACACCAAGAACAATTTATGAAAATTCAAAATTGTTCTTAACTAATTTTTATCAGATTTAAGAAATTAAAAATTAGTTTCTAATGAGATTTAAACAAGTTATAATCAGATCTAATGATCCACGAAAACGTAAGCATGATATTAGATCCGAAAATAGCATAAAGAACCCGACATTTTTGGGTTTTCATTAAAAAATTCTTGTTTATTAACAAAACATAATTGATTAATCAACATATGCTGTGATACCACATGATGATCGATTATTTAGAGAAACATTATAGAAAAAAGAAGATGAAAGAATATATGTACCCGTTAATCTAGAAATCACAAAGATGATTTGTAGACATGTTCTTGACTGATAGGGTTCCCATTTGAGGTGTACGGTTATGGTGGCTAATATGATCTTGAAGATCACGGTTTTAAAGAGAGAGGGAGGGACGATTAAGAGAGATGATGATGTTATGATTTGTGTCAACTCGAAACCCTCTCTAATGACCTTTATTTATACACTTAAGAGTGAAGTCTATTCTCTATGACCTCTGTTTATACACTCAAGAGGAAAGTCTATTCTCTAGTAAGTGTAATACGCCCAACAAATATTTACCATTTAATGATATGAGTAATTAAGTCAATGATCAAACTATTAGATAAATAATAATAATGACCATATATTATATTAGATAACCCTACAAAAAGTAACTTAGGGTACCATTGGTTAGCTTAGTGGTTGTGTCTCTTCACACCACACCTTTTAAATAATACCTTTAAATTAATAAACACATCTAATACAACCAACCGCATGCACTTCAATATGTACTATTTTGTTTAACACATATACCTCTTTGTTTAACACAAAATCAACATGTACCCTTTTGTTTAAAACACACACCCTTTCCTTTTAATTCATTACCCCTCTATTTAATACGCATGCCCCTTTGTGAACACAAGAACATAACATACCATATCTGAAATATTATGAGAAAAAGTCTGAGATATACGAGTAAAAACAAGTTATAAATCTGTTAAAATATCCTATTTTTTCATATATTCTGAGTTTAAATGTTTTCCTTTTTTACATTTCTAACTGTTGCCTTTTGTTCTTGTTTGTTTTTGAAGTTTGGTCCGGTTTGCTTTGGGCTCGTTATCTCCTTTATTAGGCTGGTCCATGATTGCTTTGGGCTTAAGGGTTTCGTGATGATCCGGCTATATAATGCGTCTCCTTGGGATCCTGGCCACACCGTCTCACACTGCTCCTTCTCGAATACTTGTGCTCCTGCTCTCTTTCCCTCACATGTTCATTCGTGAGGCTGTTTGATTGTTCTTTGTTAACCTTTTTGGTTGTATATGTTCACCAGTCAATCTGTGATGACTGACTGATTTCCTTGTACTGATTTGAGAAAGAAGTTGAATAAATTTGATCTTCATCTTTGGTTGATTTAATCCCTGAAGTTCTGACATGGTATTAAAGCTCCAAGGTTAAATTGGTGCTCTGGTGTTCTTCCGCTGCAATCTCCGGTGCTTGTTTCTCCGAGTATCAGTCCAAGGACTCTGATCTAGGGTTGTGACAGTGGTGCTTGAAGTCCTGGTGGTCCTGTGGTCCGCTGACTTTCTTTCTGACTCTTTCTTGGTTGTGATTGTCGAGCCGCCGCTGGAAGTACGAAACCCTAACTTTAGGGTTTTTTTCGCATCTGGTCATCTTGAAGGATTTCTCGTTGGTCCCTTTTAGGGCAAACCAACAGATCTGGTCTTCTGTCTTCTGATCAAGGTCTTGTAACCCTAAGTGAAGGTTACTAGCCTTGATCCTTTGGATTTTGCACGCACCCACTGTGAGATTGTTCTACTCTTTGTTTTTACTTTCTGTCTTGCATCTTTTTTGTTGTGTCTAGGCATTTTGATACCGGGTTTTTAGGTGAGACCGGCTTGATCTTGGGATACAGAGAGGGTCCACTCTGTTGCATATTGTTTGTGTCGAAAGCTCCCTGAATACCGTCTGCGGAGGCACCTTTGAGTGATGAACCTCTGATCGGACCTCTGTTCAGGCTTCGCTTTTTTGACCCTGACCTTTTTTTTTATTCTGCCTGTGTTCGTTGCTTTGTTTGCTATATTGTTTGCTACTGTGTTGGTTCCTGTCAATCTGATTGCTTGATTTTACTGTCTCTGTGATTATCTGTTTTATTGTGCAAAATGCCTAACACAGATGATCAAGTTGAAACCTCTGTTACTTTGGTTAGTAAATTAGATGCAAGCGATCCATTATATCTGCATGCTAGTGACTCCAGTAGTCTCACTATTGTCAATATCAAACTATAAGGAACTGAAAATTATGTGGTTTGGTCAAATGCTATGAAACTTGCTTTAACTGCTAAGAATAAGTTAGGCTTTATTAATGGTACTTGTACCAAATCAACTAAAGATGATGTTCTGGCTAGTCAATGGGATAGGTGCAATTCTGTTGTTTTAACTTGGATTCTCAATTCTGTTTTTGAAGAACTATATGTTGGTCAAGTTTACTCTAGGCTTGCTAGTGAAGTCTGGAGTGACTTAAAGGACACTTATGACAGGGTTGATGGATCGGTTGTGTTTGGGTTATACCAAAAGATTAATTCTGTTAGCCAAAATAAGGCAAGTGTGTCTGAATATTATCACAAACTCAACACTATGTGGAAACAATTTGATGCCATGGTTAAATTGCCTTCTTGTACTTTTGATGCTTCTTCTAAATACAATGAATTCAGTCAACTGATTAAACTTATGCAGTTCTTGATGGGATTAGATGACATTTATCAACCTGTTAGAACAAATCTGTTAACCAGGGATCCTTTACCTACTCTTAAAACTGCTTTTTCCATTATTTCTAGAGAAGAATCACACAGAGATTCAAATAAATCCTCAAAGGTTCCCAATGTTGGTTTTGTTGCAAAAACAACACAATACAATGATAATAAAAAACGTTTTAGCAAAGGTCCTAATCCTAACCTAAAATGTACCCACTGCAATAAGGTTGGTCATGTGATTGAAAAATGTTTTGAACTTCATGGTTATCCCTCAAACTACAGAAATAAACCAAGTCAAAACAGTCCTCAATGGTCAAAAACAAATGTGTCTGCTAATAATTATGTTGCCAATACTATGAATGATCAATCTGCTAATACTTTCTTGAATGCTTTAACTGCTGATCAATTCTCTAAGTTGTTAGGTCTGCTAAATGAAAATAAGCTGGAAGATTATCACAAATCTAATATGAGTGGTAAGTGCTATAGTGCCTTCTCTTCTCTAGGATCTTATAAAAATATCTATTGTTTTAACACTAGTTTTTTCCACCAAAATAGACTAAAATGGATCATTGATTCGGGGGCTAATCAACATATGGTTATGAACAATGATAACATGTTTAACCTAGTAGATGTGTCTGATTATGGTATTACTGTGAAACATCCAAATGGAACTGATGCTAGAGTTAAACAAATAGGATGCTTTAAACTTTCTGAAGATGTGATCTTGAAAGATGTCTTTGTTGTCCCTGAATATTGTGTGAATCTCATTTCTGTTCACAAACTAGCTAAAGATAACAAACTTAAAGTTGTTTTTGATGAACATAATTGTTATATTCAGGATGCGTCCTTAAGGAAAAACCTGGTGATTGGTAGACAAATAGATGGTCTTTATTTCTGTGGTAATTCTAGTAATCCTATTATTGCTTGTTTTAATAAAACTGAAACAATAAAGCTCTGGCATTCTAGACTTGGTCATCCCTCAGACCAAGTCGTACATGTTCTAAACCTTAAAAACGAATCAGGACAAGCTGAGCCTTGTGACACTTGTCACAAAGCGAAACAGCATAGAATTCCTTTTCCCTTAAGTGACCATAAGTCTAAACGTGTTGGTGACTTAGTTCATCATGATGTTTAGGGTCCCTATAAACGGCCCAGCCTTGATGGTTATAATTTTTTTCTCACTATTGTTGACGACTACTCGAGGTCAGTATGGGTCTATCTAATGAAATCCAAAACTGAGGTGTTTGACAATATCAAAAACTTCTATGATTTGGTCAAAACTCAATTCGAAACAAAAATCAAAAGTTTTAGAAGTGATAATGGGTCTGAGTTTATAAATTCTCAAATGGAAAATTTTGTTAAAACTCATGGAATACTTCATCAAACTTCTTGTACTTACACTCCCCCAACAAAATGGGATTGCTGAAAGAAAACACAGACACCTTCTGAATGTAACAAGAGCTTTATTATTTCAATCTGGTGTTCCTTTAAGATTTTGGTCTGAATGTGTTCTTACTGCTACTTATCTGATTAACAGAACCCCCTCCTCTATGTTAGGTGGTAGAACACCCTATGAGTTGCTTTATGGTTTTAAACCTTCTCTTGATCACTTGAAAGTTTTTGGATGTCTAAGTTACTTTACTGTTTTAAACAATACTGATAAACTTGAAGAAATAGCTGAACGATGTGTCTTTATGGGATACTCAAATTTAAAAAAGGGATACAAACTTTGGAGTTTGGATCAAAGGACATTCTCCTTCTCAAGAGATGTCAGCTTTTATGAAACTGTCTTTCCTTTTAAAACCAAGTTATTTTCTGAAACTGATTTAGACAAAACAAATTCTTTGAATCACTCAAACTTTTTTGATGTTTATGAACCTTCAAGTGATATAAATCCCGATGATGAAGAGAAGGAGTCTATTGATTCTGTACCTGAGACACAGCAACACAGTAGCTCTAATGGGCCAGTTGATGTTGCTGATGCTCAGCAGTCATTTTCTTTAGGTGACATGGCTAATGTTCAGCATCATAGTGAGTCTCAAACTGAGTCTGTGCGGGTTGAGTCTAGTGGTAAAAATGATGAATCAGTCCTTCCTAAGGGTAACCAACCTTATCTTAGAAAATCTACTAGACATATGTCTGCCCCTAAAAGGTTTAATGACTTCATTGTTGGCAATGCTAAATACAGTTATGATAAAGTTGTTAGCTATGCAAATTTGTCTAGTGAAAATGTGTGTTTTGCTGCTAATTTGAATAAAATGGCTGAACCTGTTAATTATAGAGAAGCATGTAAAGATAAAAGATGGTTAGATGCCATGAATGATGAACTTTCTGCTTTATATAGTAATGATACTTGTTAGTCCCAAAAAACCCATGACATCACTCGACGGTTCGATCGAATGCGGAAAGTAAGATCAAACCGACAAGAACAAAAAGAAATATATTTCATTAAACAACTCAGTGTCGCTGCTTAGATCGCACACAGTCTCAAGGACTGTCTGGTACGATCTTCGAGAACCTTGCACACAATCCCTAGGATTGTCTGGTACAAGCCTCTCTATTTGGGGCTACATTGTTACACAATATGAGAGCTCTACTACAATATTCTAGACAAGACTATATATAGGAGCCTCTACCCCATTGGCCCACATGGCCTAGCCCAAGCCCAAGTTTTAAACTAAACCAAATAAACGTAAATAAAAGTAATAAAGATAAGCGTAAAACTTTTTGGACCTAACAATACTTGGGACATAGTTGACCTTCCAAACGGGAAGAAACCCATCGGGTGCAAATGGGTATACAAAGTTAAATACAAATCAAATGGTGAAATTGATAGGTTTAAAGCCAGGCTTGTTGCCAAAGGCTTTAGTCAAGTTGAGGGCATAGACTTTGAGGAGACCTTTTCTCCTATTGTCAAAATGGTCACGGTTAGATGCATCATTAGTCTTTCTGTGCAAAATAACTGGCCCATTTATCAACTTGATGTCAATAATGCCTTTCTTTATGGAAATCTAAAGGAAGAGGTTTATATGACTCCTCCTGATGGTTTAAATATAGATAACAATAACAAAGTTTGCAGACTAAAAAGGTCCCTGTATGGTTTAAAACAGGCTCCTCGCATGTGGAATGAAAAACTTGTTCAAGTTCTTGTTAAAATTGGCTTTGTTCAGTCCAAATGTGACCATTCTATGTTCATTAAGTCTGATAACTCTGTGTTTATTGCTTTATTAGTCTATGTGGATGACATTGTGTTAACGGGGAACAATTCTGATGAAATTAATAACATCAAATCTCTATTAAAAAAAGAATTTCAAATTAAAGACCTTGGTTTATTAAAATACTTTCTTGGCATTGAAGTTATTAAAAACAGTGATAGTATTTGTCTTACTCAGAGGAAATATTGTATGGATCTTTTAAACGAATATGGGATGAGTGGATGCAAACCTGTCAGTTGTCCCATAGAGCAAAACTATATTTTAACCAAACTAAGTAAAAATGAGGAATTAAAGGATGCTAATGTCACTGAGTATCAAAAACTTGTTGGGAAACTTATTTATCTATCTCACACTCGTCCTGACATTGCCTATGTCGTTCATTACCTATCACAATATATGCATAAACCAACCGAGGCACACTCTCTGATAGCCTTTAGGCTGCTGAGATACTTAAAAGGTGCACCCGGCTGTGGTATCATGTTTAAACAAAGTGACTCATTTCAGTTGACGGCTTATGCTGACTCCGATTGGGCTAAATGTGTCGGCAGCAGGAGGTCTGTCAGAGGGTTTTGTATCTTTCTTGGAAACTCCTTAGTTTCTTGGAAAAGCAAGAAACAAAGTGTAGTTTCTCGTTCCTCTGCTGAAGCTGAGTACAGGTCCATGTGCAGTGCCTCTTGTGAAATCCTGTGGTTAATAAATATCTTAAGAGAATTGGGGGTTAAGGTTGATCTTCCGGTAACCCTCAGATGTGACAATACTGCAGCCATCTCTATAGCTGCAAATCCTGTGTTTCATGATAAAATGAAACACTTTGAGGTTGACCTATTCTTCCTGAGAGAAAAAATAGCTGCAGGTATCATCAAGACAGCTGGTATAAAAACTGAATTTCAACTCGCTGATCTGTTCACAAAAGGTTTGATGCCAAGGAATCATGATGAAATGTGTAAGTCATTAGGTCTGACAAATCTGTTTAAACATTTAAACTGGGGGGGGGTGTTAAAATAACCTATTTTTTCATATATTCTCAGTTTAAATGTTTTCCTTTTTTACATTTCTAACCGTTGCCTTTTGTTCTTGTTTGTTTTTGAGGTTTGGTCCGGTTTGCTTTGGGCTCGTTATCTCCTTTATTGGGCTGGTGCATGATTGCTTTGGGCTTAAGGGTCTGATGATCCGGCTATATAATGTGTCTCCTTGGGATCCTGGCCACACCGTCTCACACTGCTCCTTCTCGAATACTTGTGCCCCTGCCCTCTTTCCCTCACACGTTCATTCGTGAGGCTGTTTGATTGTTCTTTGTTAACCTTTTTGGTTATATATGTTCACCAGTCAATCTGTGATGACTGACTGATTTCCTTGTACTGATTTGAGAAAGAAGTTGAATAAATTTGATCTTCATCTTTGGTTGATTTAATCCCTGAAGTTCTGACAAAATCTTATTTATTTTGGCGCCTTTTTTGACACCATTTAGAAAAACACCAACTGCCTTTTCTGACACCTTTTAGAACAACACCAACAATTCAATCAGGCGTGTCGTTTCTTAAATAATCACCGTGTCCGTTCAAAAAAAATAACCACCGTGTAAGTAAAATAACCGGCACAACTACCAAACCTATAAAGACATCTTCATATCCACTGATACTTCTTACCCCCAACTTTACAATTATATTGCCTTGCACACTCCCGCCATGTTTAACTGAAGCAACGTTGTTTATCCTATCATCCCAAATGTGAAATTGGTCCTGGGCTACAAGCAGAATTTGTGATTTTGAAAAACTATGAAGATGTGATCAAAATTTACGGGGTGATATTTTTACTATGTTTTGCTGTGAAGAAAATGGAGTAAATGCATAATTTATTTGATTTATGCAAAGTTGTAGAAAGGGACCATATAGATTATTTTAATTAAATAATGGCATTGTTTAATGTTTGTGGCCCTATACATTTGGTAGAAAACTTTATAAATTGCCATCCAATATAAATATATTTGATTTATTGTTCCATTAAAATAATGTGACAAAATAAGTAATTCATTAACCAATCAAAACATATTTAGGTGAAATATTTATTAGATATAGAAATTTAAATATAAACAGATTCACCCTATTTCATTGTAATTTAAGTTTTAATACACATTTAATACGTTACAATTAGCATTACAACATTTCTTACAAATATTTCTTACCGTTTATTTTAATCACATGCTTCTAACCAACACTTTAAGTTTTAATATACACATTTAATATGTTACAATTAGCATTACAACATTTCTTGCAAATATTTCTTACCGTTTATTTTTAATCGCATGCTTCTAACCAACATTTCTTACAAATATGTCTTTCCTTTTATTTTTAATAGCATGCTACTAAGTTTTCTCTTCACCATATTTAAAGCACACCTATTAATAACCGAATGTACATAGCACAACGCCCAACAACACCATTTTCAACAACACCAGTTAAGCGGTAACTATCGTCAAAAAATATGCTTACAAGATATATCACCATGCTCATTTTGCGCTTTTGAAGTAAAATGCTTTAGTAGGATGTTATAGGCTAGGGATAAGCAAAAGCTTTAACTCGTTTAATACAAATATAGTCTTACAATTTTTTCCTTCTGTTTGTTTTGTATGCCGTTTTGGATGCTTGCTAGTGTTCTTTTAATAAAATTAAAGTCACCGTTGGAAGAAAAAAAAACATACGCGCGTGCACACTCACCAGAGCCGTTCCTATGTTTTCGGATGCCCGCAAACTACGAAGTGGAGGCCCTTTTGTAAAATTATCATTTTCAACATATTTGGTAATAAAACCCTCGTTCTTTACCCGGGCTTAGAAGCAACAATTATAAACTAAAAAGTTTATAATTGGCGTGGTTAAAATATTTTTTTTGGAAATTTATGAGTGTATCAGATTCTACATATGAATTGATTTAAAAGAGAACAATGATTTGCTTCTAGCAAATTGCCTAACTACTATCACACAACAATCCCAAATTTCTAGCAAATATCAATTAGATATACCTTAACTAATAGCAAATAGCAATCAATAGTTTATAACAAATATCAAAACTGAAATCTGAAAAATTACCTATGCGGATTTTCACTATTCTCCTCTTCTCTGATAATCTGAATAGGTTCTTTGCCTTCCAAACACAACCCCAATCTCAACTTGCAATCACAATATCAATAATCAATTGCAATTCCACAAGAGTCACACTCTCAAGCACAATAAAAAAGACAAAGCATCAGTTAGAGTTTTAGAAATTTAGGGTAAACATTGATTGAGAAAAACACACATATATAAACATATACCATATGAAATAGTTGTTAACCTACCTTATATCCCGAATTAATATTAATGACTCCCCAAATCATGACTTGGGAGGCCATCATTAACCTCAGGCGATAAACGACTCGTTAATCATAACTTTAGAAGTGTGGGTGCCATTTGGAATGATAGTGAGGAAGCAGGGGATTGATTGGTTGCGTGCTAGATTCCATAACTTCAGATTCAGAAGCGTGCAGCCCTAGATAAAAAAGAGAATGGCGTTGTTAAAAATTGAGGCCCTGATTTTAGATTAATGAATTGGGCTGTGGGCACTTCGGCTTGTAAGTAAGCTGATTATTATTGAAGAAAGAAAAGGCCCAAAATCCTGAGGTCCTTAAACTTTGGAGGCCCTAGGCCTTTGCCTAGATACAAAAGCTCATTAGGCCGGCCCTGACACTCACACACCCACACACATCTATACTATATAATAAAAGAAACCAACTTTGGGACACATGTCATTCATTGGAGCCATCTATTTTTTAGTTTTCTCATCTTTATATCCTACTTAATTATAGATAATTAATATTAATTATAAGATAATTATAAAATTAAATTTAAACAATTCGTGTAGGAGATAATATAATCTTTTGAAATATTTATTAGATTTCAAAATTATTTATCTTGACATTAACAAAAGACGTACACTAAATATAAATTAATATAATGTAAAGAGTTAAATGTCATTTTAGTCCCTGTGGTTTGGGCCATTTTGTCAGTTTAGTTCAAAAGTTTTATAATACACAGGCTTTATAAAGATATAATAAGATATAACTTTTTATTGATTGGTATATAAAATTACATGTGCTCAACCCATACAACACATGAGGTTCTTAAAAATGTAACTTTTTTATTATTAATATATAAAATAAAATTTACTCAACCCGTACAATACATAAAGTTCTTGAAGATATAACTTTTTTATTATTTAATATATAAAATTACATTTATTCAACCCATGTAATAAATGAGATTTTTAAAGATATATTTTTTTATTATTTGGTATATAAAATTACATTTATTCAACCCATGTAATAAACGAGGTTTCAAAAGTATTTTTTTTATGATTTGATATATAAAATTACATTTATTCAATCCTTGTATTACACGGGGTTCTAACCTAGTATATATATATATTGAATACTATCTTTGTTATTGACGTGTTATGGATTAAATGAGAATATGATAGTTGAAAAACTATAAAAAACGATCAAATAATACTACTTGATTAGTCCAGAATTTCATGTTTACTTCCCTATAAAAGTATTGATAATTAAGGTTAGGTGGTTTGTCTAAAAAATAGAGAAACGTGAATTGTGAGATAACTTTAATAAGAAAATAACTATAATATATTACCTATAAAATTATTGATAATTAAGGTTAGGTAGTTTGTCTAAAAAATGGAGAAACGTGAACTGTGTGATAACTTTAATAAGAAAATAATTATAATATATTTTTATATGTTTTTAAAAAGTTAAGCAAATTGACCTATAAATAAATTAAACTAAATAATCTACAATAAGACAGGCCTTAAATTGTGTTTAGTCATGGAGTAAGATAGGTTTTGAATTGTGTTTTAGTCATGGAGCTGCACATATATAATGAAAACCAGATCCAGATTTGAAGACAAATAAAAACCCCAATAAATATCTCTAAAAACAAAAAACAAAAATGGACGGGATAACTTAAAAAATTGATATGGTCAACGTGCTATATATATATATATATATATATATATATATATATATATATATATATATGGGGCCGCTAAAATGAAAACCACCCTCAGTTGTAAGAACCGAGAGAACTACTTTTCAACCATTAGATCTTCAAAATGGATGGATAAGATTAAAAGTAATTAAAAATAATATTAAATACTTTTTGTCTTATTATGTATTTAATATTTTAATCCAAAATAGTAGTTTAGTAAAATTACTCCTTTTTTTTTGTCTTTATTGTTTTTTTATTACTTTTTTGTATTATTATATTAGTTTTTATTTTTTAAACATAATTTTTTTAAAAGCATTTTTAAATTCAGATTTTTTAAACTTTTTACGTTTTACGTTAAACTTTTTACGTTTTATGTTTTATGTTAAACTTTTTACGTTTTATGTTAAACTTTCTACGTTTTACGTTAAAAACTTTACGTTTTATGATAAAAAGTTTACGTTTTAACTTTTACGTTAAAAACTTTACGTCTTACGTAAAAAATTTACGTTTTACGTTAAAAAGTTTACGGTTTTAACTTTTTTTTTTCAAAAACTTTTTAACACAAAACGAACGCACCCAAAAATCGCAACTCGATAGGTGTCTCAGATAGATTTTTATCATCATCGATTGGGAAAAAATATAAAAAATCAACAACAAAAATCAAAACAAATGTTTGGATTCTTGAAAAAAACGGGGTTTGGCTCAGATTTTTTCCAATAATCAGATGCTGCAAAGTGGGGTTGCAGGTTCAAAAATCTACAATCCACCAACCGTGCCGCGCCATCGTCATCAAAATATACGTTTTTTTTGCGTCATCACCGCCCGAAATCCAAACGGATCAAAACCCACATAGTTCACTGTTCAAAATCTAACAAAAAGCACCAGATTCAAAACATTCAGCAAGCACCATATTCAACAGATTCAAACATTCAAAAGCACCATATTCAAACATTCAAAGGCGCTGAGATTTAAAACATTCAAAAAAAGCACCAGCAAAAACCACTAGCAAACATTTCAAAAGCACCAGCAAAAACATCCAGATTCAAACACTCAAAATCACCAACAAAAGCCCTTACCATATTCAAACATTCAAAACCACCGACATTCAAAACATTCAAAAAAGCACCAGCAAAAACATCCAGATTCAAACATTCAAAATCACCAGCAAACACCGTCCCAACCGATGGCGAAAACATCGGGGCATGGCACTGAGCGAAACAGATTGTCCAGAAGTTTCCATAACAATTATCATTACCAATTAATTTAAAGTAACATGTCCCATACCATGTCTTAAAAGATAATACAATTATTACAGACAAAATCTAGGCAAATAGTTCTGTTCCGACAACTCAGATTTCATTTGTACAGACAACTATTTGTTGGCCTCTAAGACCTTATTCTAGCCTCGATTTCCTAGCAGATAAGCATCCTAAGCACCTGTCACATACGTTAAAATAAAGTCAATACACATAGTGTAAAGGCGAGCATACAAGTTTGATAATAGCATATAGAGTTCGAAAGCGTTACGCATAACCAGCACGTATACAGAGTGAAATGAGGCATGTTAGTTATCGACATGAACCTATCGATACCAATGACTGCGGGTTGACTGCCCAAGGCAGTTTGCAATACATTCTCACCACTGTGAGCCATGTAAGTAATTGTCCTTAACAACCCCCGAGTGAACGGGTGCTGAGTCCAAACTAATAGTACTACCGTTGCTAAGGCAGGTAGACAGCATTCCATGTGTAAACATAACAAACAAGCATTCATTTAGTCACGTATAACATGCGGTAACGGTTAGCGTTTAAAGTATTGCGTAGTGTGTTCGATGTGATTTTGTATAAGTAACGTATGTAACACCCAAAAGTGCGTAAAGCAAAAAAGGGATCGAGTATACTCACAGTGTCGATGGATTGAAGGGACCGCGTAGAGCGAGATTAGCCTGAACAGTTAATGATAGCATAAAAGATAAGCGAAGCGCAAAACGAGAAAAGTCACCAAGTGCAGAATGGTGATCCGGTCGGATGGTGATCCGGCCGGTCGGCCATTCGTGCGGATGTTGACCTGTTCGGGTGGTTATCCGTTCGGACGGTCATCCGGTCGGATGACTGTTCGAGTGGATTGTTTCTTCCCTTGGGAAGGATGTGTTTGTGTATGATGGCTTGACTTTTGAAGGTTTCGTTGTAGTATTTTGAAAACATTGAAGTATCTCTACCTTTCAGGTCGGTCGGTCGGACGGTCGTTCGATCGGACGACAACCCGTTCGGTTGGGCACTTCAGTGAGAACAAGTTCACAGCAGGGTGTCACTCGATCGGACGGTTGTTCGATCGGGTGGCATCCTTTGTGCATTGAACATGTTGAAAATTGTTTAAGTGTTGAAGCTCTGAAACATCACATATTCAGATGGTCGGTCGACCGGGTGGTGACTCGATCGGACTGCAATTCGTTCGGTGTTCCAGAACTCTCGAAGCTTGATTTGAAAACTAAAAGTGGGGCCAAGGTGTAAGCCGTACGGGTGGCCGGTAGGTCGGGTGGCTGTCCGTTCGGACGGTCATCCGTCCTGGTTAACCTGTTCGTCTTACACTTGGTTGTTTTTGATAGTTTGTCGTTTTATCAAGATATTTTGATAACGTGTTAAGCAACAGAAACCTCGTCAATACTTGGTGCTCCTGATCGGACAGGAATCACCCAAACCCGATCAGTGGACAGTTCGAGACGATGTTCCACGTTTAACCCGGAATCGATAATCTCGTGGATAGAATACGGACCTTGAATCAACACAACCACAATAATGAGTAGTAAGCCGGCACAAGTTCCGATTCTATCGGTTTTGAGTGCATTGAGTGTAAAAGAGTTGAAAGAAAGTTGGAAAACCATCTTTCAATCCTTTTTCTTGTGAATATGTTTAGATCTATGAAAGATCTTTGTTTGTTTATGTGGAAATCGGTTAGATCTAAATTGTTCTTGGTGGATTGAGGCCAAAACATGAAGTTCTTCAAGAACACATGATGACGTCATCCTAGAACACCTTGAATCTTAATGATTTCACGGTTAAAAGATAAGATTCAAAAGATAGAAAGGTGTAGGAGTACGTGTAGATTAAGGAAGTACAAGATTTAGGACGAGATCTTACCGGAATTGCGAGAAATCGAAGGAAAAAGCGAGTAGGAGCACTGGTCGGATGTCACTTGCCAAAAGTGGAAAGAATGAAAGTGACAAGGGGTATTTATAGGATGCCCAAAGTGGAAAGGGCTGGTCGGTCGGATGGCATCTCGCCCGGGTGGCAGCCCGGCCGAGTGGCTCCTCGGTCGGATGGCACCTCGCTCGGGTGGCAGTCCGGCCGGGTGGCTGTTCGGTCGGCTGGCACCTGGTTCGAGTGCTCGGCGCGACGAGTTTTGCCGTTTCGATTTCGGTTGCGAGCGTTGCGATGCGATAGATTTTCCTAGTCAAATTACTTTTAATCCCAACTACTCATATCTTGCACTGTCTCTTCTCCACCAATTATCATACTGTTTCGTTTGCGATTGAGTTCGATTGCGTTTGAGTTTCGATTGCGATTCGATTGATTATCACACATAACATAATTTAAACATGCACAAGTAACACATAAAGCACACACACACGTATACAATAACCAAAATGCGTAAATCGAGTTGCGAGTGCGATTGTGATAGCGATAAAGCGATTAAACATGCGATAAATAGCGGTTACCATGCGATTATTAATAGATACTCCACATAATACAACTAAAGCGAAAATAAAATAGACTAATTACAACTCAAAGAAGTCAAAACAAGAATTGAGCAAGGAGAGACGGATCGCAATTAGCAATCTTGTCTTCCTTTGACTTCAATCTTGACTTTGAATTTGACTTCAGAAACACGGGGTGTTACAGCACCCCCGCAACAGCAGTGGCGGTTGTCGAGTAATCACCGGGGGGGGAGATGAAGAACGGGCCGGCATAGTCGCCGGAGTCCAACTCGCCGGAGTAAAAATGCAGAGACAGAGAGAGAAGCTGAATGATTCTTAAAAGAGGGTGAGGGTTTTATATTTTGAAGAGAGAAAAAGGTGAGAGATTTTTAAAATCTCTAGTGGCTTTAAATGAAGAGAGAGGGGGGACTTAACATTTGGGCTAAATGACCAAAATAACCCTTTGGTTGGCATAATCTGATTGGTGGGAGTGGTTCTCATGGTTCTTACAGCTGGGGGTGATTTTCATTTTAGCGGCTCCTATATATATATATATATATATATAGCGTAAGGATCATTTCAGAACCATAAATATTTACAGAACTCGCAGAACTCCTAATAAATAATCTTTTTATTTATATATTTTTATGTTTAGGATAATTTTATTATTTATTATGTGTATTTTTATGATTACGTACATGTTAAGAGTAATTTTATCATTTTTATATGTAACTTTATAATTACACATATGTAAACTAGTTTTTTACATATATGTAATTAGTTATGACATATATATATATAATTTGGCTATTACACATATGTAAGCTACTTTTAACATGTATGTAATTAAAAAAATACATATAATAGATGATAAAAAGATACTAACTTCAAAAAAATATATAAAATGATTGTTTATTAGGAGTTCTGAAAGTTCTGTAGTTATTTAGAGTTTTGAAATGAACCCCACCCTGTATAGCGGCGTAAGGATCATTTCTACACCCTATTTGAGAAACTTGAGAAGCATTCTAGACCACACATTTCCCCTAAGCAAAAAAATGCTAAAAAAAAATTTTCAAATCGGAGCTTTTTCTATTAGGGTTTTTTTAGAGGGATTTATACATATGTGTATATTGTTAATCTATAAACTATACATATGTGTATATTGTCAAACTTATAACTATATATATGTTTAACTTCCTGGAAATGCAACATCATTGGAGTATGGAAATGCATGTTTCTTTGGTTGTTTGATTTGGTACTATTCAGTTAAAGTGCCTTGAGATTCATTTACTTGGTGTTTGTGTTTATCTTATGGTTACTAAACGTAGTAAACCAAAAGATATGTTTTAAAGTGTCATGTTCACCTTTACTAGTAAGGTCATATTGGGTGTCGAATCTACGGGGAATTGATGGAAAGTTATAGTTTTATCTAATTTACCTAAACTATTAATTTTTGGTTTTAGTTTGATTTGAGAAAAGTTATTTTTAGTTGATAAACAATGATGAGAAATGTAACCTCCTCCAAACTTCAGGTTCTAGGTTTCACACCAAATTCAGTTAATTAATTGGGACCACGTTGACATAGTTCTAGAAATTAGTTAATATAACAATCAAAACAGGTTCTTGTCATCAAAACATGTTAGCCACCCAATTTATAACTGTCAAGTCAACTCCCTTTAGTCATCCAATCCACTTCTAGGTTTTGTCATCAACCGAATGTAACTGTAAACAAAAACTCAAAACACAGAAAAATTGTTTAAATTAACTAATACGTCAAACAGATTTAAAGGTTTGTCATCACAAATAAAATAAGATCCAATACATAAACCAAATAATGTGCAAAAACCTATACAAATTGTCTGCTTGGAGGAAGTCACAAGAGAATTAGCCGCGCATGGTTGTCATCCCAATGTCAAGCATCATCCCGCACGTCTCTTGCACCAAGGAAATGAATGGAAAAGAGTTTTGGAGCTGTAAATCACCTTTTTGGAGCTCTGGTTCGTTTGGAATGATGAATAATTCGTTTGGTAGGGTTCTGGCAGGGTTATACTGATTATTGGGCCTTTTTTCGAGATCTTGCTGCCTCTCACATGTCGTGACAGAGGGAGGAGGTTCCTCCACGACACGCAATGCGGTATATTTTCCAGATTTCTTGTTTCATTCGTGAGGATCTCATTTCAACTCCGTTTCCTTTGTAATCCTATCCTCTATCATATCATCTTCTCCACTTTTCAGTTATACTTCATTAATCTTTTCTAAACCTCTTTTCACACAAACACCTGCAAAACACATTCACATTAAGTACGAGCTAAATACTTACAAAAACACAATAAAACTAAGTAAGACCTATACAAATATATGTATAAACAACATATTTCCAACCACACATCATTAGTGCTCTTCAATATCTCACCATAACTGCCCAGACATCTCCTATGTTGTCATCAAGTAGCTCAGTTCCTACATACTCCAATGAGAAATTACAAAATATTACAAAGGAATATGAAAGCTACAAAGTTGTATTAATTCTAAACTTGTAGTATTGTTGTGTAAATTATTTCATATACACACACATCCCTCCACACATTTGTAAAGTACTGAGAGTTAATCATTATCACGATTGTCTTTCATAAAAGTGGCGTTAGTAAAAATCCTTACAAGAGAAATATTAAATAAAATTTAGGTGTAATAAACAGAAATGTAACTACATCTACATAAATGTCTACATTAGTAACACTTTTATAACATAACTAGTATTTATCACAACTAAATACCATCTAACCTTGGTTTGCAAGTATTTAAACTCTCATCACAAGAAATTACACTAGACCACCAGATATTATATTGTCCTTTAATCCGCTCAATAGACACTTATAAATAGACCGTGATGTATAACACATAGAAAAACAATTGTATGTTAATCAGTTTTTTCATATCTAATGGAAAAACACTTTAGGGATCTTGACATACCTGATAATCCAGTAGTAGTTAGAGATGAAGAAGAAGCCATCTTGATCGGTTCCCGTTTAGGGTGAGCAGTTAGGATGGAGAGGGATGATAACAGATTGTAGTTAGGGGGGCCGTAAACTTTATGGTGTGTCTTTAGGGTTCCCAATAACCTGTATTTATATGCTTTACCCAAGGGGAAACCCTAATTAACTAGTACGGGCTTTTACGTCCATCAAATAAAGCCCATTTAATTTTATAGGGATATTAAGGTAAATATTGATCTGGTTATTAGATAAATGATCAACAAGGGCACCATAAATTATTTAATAAATAATTTACGCTAACATTCTCCCACTTGGCCGAGTGATTATTTATTATGAGTATTAGATAAGCCTGATCAGGAGTTAATACTCATTTTAGTTTTAAACCAAAATTGTAGCAGAAAAATACAGTCTTTGAGTTAGTTATTCAACTCAGGACCCCCATTAATCATACTACAATCCCAAATTTAAAACCTAAGCAAAATAAGGATTAATTTACAAGTAAGCCCTTAAACGATGATTTGTATAATAATAGTCTTTACGTCATTAGGCTAGCGAAACGTAGTTAGAGACAAACAAATCAAATGAGGAAATTTTATTATTAAAACGTAAGTAAGTACAATATGCATTTAAATAAGGTCTTTACAAAAGCCCATCTTCAAAACATGTTCTTCGAATACTTTAGGTGGGAGACCTTTAGTCATCGGATCCGCAAGCATATTTTTCGTACTTATATACTCAATACAAAGCTTATTTTCCTCAACATGTTCACGTACGAACAAATACTTTGTATCAAGATATAATCCAGCTCCGGTTGAACTGTTACTGTTAGAGAAGTTAACGGCAGCTGAGTTATCACAGTACAACTTCAATGGTCTAGATATGGAATTAACAACTTTGAGTCCAGTAATCAGATTCTTTAGCAACATTCCATGACAGGTAGCGTTATATACAGCAATGTATTCTGCCATCATAGTGGATGTTGAAGTTAGCTGTTGTTTATGACTCCTCCATGAAATACGTCCGCCGGCTAACATAAAGATATACCCTGAAGTTGATTTCTTGTCATCTTTGCATTTAGCAAAGTCAGAATTAGAATAACCAACCACTTCCAAAACGTCACTTCTTCTATAAGTCAGTTTATAGTCTTTCGTCCCCTGAAGATATCGAAGTACTTTCTTTGCCGCTTTCCAGTGATCAAGGCCAGGGTTAGACAGATAACGGGCTAGCATCCCTGTAACATAAGCGATATCTGGACGAGTGCAGACTTGAGCATACATGAGGCTCCCAACTACTGAGGCATAAGGTATCATTCTCATTTGCGCCTTTTCATCCTCAGTTTTCGGACATTGAAAAGAACCGAAAACATCTCCTTTAACTACTGGAGCTACAGAGGGAGAGCTGTGTTGCATGTTATATCGACTAAGGACACGATCAATGTAAGCCTTTTGTGATAAGCCCAAAATTCCATTACTTCTATCTCGGTGTATTTCGATGCCAATAACGTAAGAAGCCTCTCCGAGATCTTTCATGTCAAAGTTATGCGAGAGTAAGCGCTTCGATTCATGCAACATATCTAAGCTATTACTTGCCAATAGAATATCATCTACGTAAAGGACAAGTATAGTAAAATTGCTCCCACTCATCTTGAGATAGGTGCATTGATCCACTTGGTTCTTCATAAATCCTTGCTGCTTCATGACTTCATCAAACTTAAGATACCATTGATGTGATGCTTGCTTCAAACCGTATATGGATTTCTTCAGCTTGCAGACAAGATGTTCTTGACCTTCAGGTTTGAACCCTTCAGGTTGCTTCATGAACACGTCTTCATACAAGTCTCCATTGAGGAAAGCAGTCTTGACATCCATCTGATGCAACTCTAAATCAAAATGAGCTACTAGGGCCAAGACGATCCTTAAGGAATCTTTTTGAGAGACAGGTGAAAAGGTCTCTTGATAATCGATTCCCTCTTTCTGAGTGTAGCCCTTTGCAACCAATCTTGCTTTATATCGTTCAACGCTTCCATCCGGATTTAGTTTTGTTTTGTTTTGAAGACCCATTTACATCCTACGGGTTTAATACCGTCGGGTAATTCAACCAAATCCCAAACGTCATTTTTCTTCATGGAGTCAAGCTCGTCAATCATAGTTTTGTTCCATTCAGAAGACTGATCACTACTAATGGCTTCATTGTAAGAGGTAGGATCGGTAAACTTTCCATCATCTGACACGACTTCAGCTAGGTAGGTTTCATAATCATCAAAATTAGTGGGCCTTCTCGCCCTAGATGACCTCCTAGGTTGATTCTCAACTTCGACATTTGAGGGTCCTTCATTCTCAGGTACATGCGGAGCAACATTTAATTCTGAATGAGTTGGAGGTGGTGCAGTGACATGCGGTTCAACATCGAGTACAAGAGGAGTAGTAATAGGAGGTAATGAAATGGACGAGTGTCTCCCCCCTGCGTCTTGTACTTCTTGTAAATCATTGTAAGGATTTTCACTACTCCCACTGACCTTAAAGTCCTCAAGAAACGCGGCATACTTGGTTTCTACAATACGAGTAACATGGGAGGGACAATAGAATCTATAACCCTTTGAGTGATCTGGATATCCAATAAAGAAACAACTTGTTGTTTTCATATCCAGATTCTTTAAGAAAGGGTTATAAAGTTTAGCTTCGGCAAGGCAACCCCATACTTTCATATATCTAAGACTCGGTTTCCTTCCTGTCCAAAGTTCATAAGGAGTTTTAGGGACAGACTTCGAAGGAACTCTATTGAGTATATGAACAGCTGCTTTTAAGGCCTCGGTCCAGAGGAATAAGGGCAAACCTGAGTTGGCTAACATACTGCGTACCATGTCCATTAGGGTTCTATTTCTTCTCTCAGCAACACCGTTCTGCTGAGGAGTACCGGGCATAGTATATTGGTTCACGATCCCCTGGCCCTTACAAAACTCATAAAATGGACCAGGAGCCTGACCCACATCAGTATGTCGACCATAATATTCGCCTCCTCTATCTGATCTAACAACTTTTATTTGACGATCTAATTGTTTTTCAACTTCAGCTTTATAGTCTTTAAATGTTGTGAGAGATTCAGATTTTTCTTTAATGAGATACAGGTGCATATAACGTGAATAATCATCAATAAACATGATAAATGAAGTGTGTCCAGTTATGCCAGCGATGTTATAAGGGCCGCTAATATCAGTATGAATGAGTTCTAATAAATTAGAGCTCCTAGTGGCACCTTTCTTATTCGCTGATGTCATTTTACCTTTAAGGCATTTGACACATGTTCCAAAATCATTGAAATCGAGAAGTGGTAAGACCTCATCCTTCACGAGTCGAGTTAAGCGTTCTCGTGAAATGTGGCCTAAATGTTGATGCCACAACATGGATGAAGTTTCTAAGTCTCGTTTGCGTTTTCTCTTTGTTAAGTTCTCATTAATATTATATGATAACAAAGACTTGGAAAAATCATCATCTAGTTCTAATCAATAGAGACCACCATCCAAGAAGCCATAACCAAATATTTGAGAATTAAAACTGATAGTAAGTTATCCATGACCATGAGAAACAAGAAAACCGTCTATTTCTAACTTCGGTCCTGATACAAGATTCCGAGTAATCTCAGGAATATATAAGGTATCATAAAGTCTAATAGTTAAACCAGTTTTCATAACTAAATCTAATGTTCCCACGGCCTCAACTACTAGCAGCTTTCCATTTCCCAACTTAAGCGTTCTTTGGTTTCTTTCCAGCTTCCGGATTGTATGGAATCCCTGTAAGGAATTGGTTACATGAACCATAGAACCAGAATCAAACCACCAAGAATTAGATGGAACATTTAAATTAAAGGACTCAAGTATCACGAAAAGATTATCACCTTTCTTGGCTAGCCACTCCTTAAAGTCCGGGCAGTCCTTTTGCTTATGTCCCACCTTACGATAGAACTTGCAGTGAATCTTCCCTTTGGAGTCATTAGATCCAGAAGCACTTGCACCTGCATCCCGTTTTTGGACCTTTACATTAGGCTTCTTATTGTAGTTCCCCTTCCTTTTCTTCGAGTCAGCAGTCATCAGGTAAGCAACATCGGCTTTCTCCAGTTTCAGACGTTCTTCTTCTTGCACGCACATGGCAATCAACTCATTCATCTTCCATTGGTCCTTCTGAAGATTATAGTTGACTTTGAATGCTTCATAAGATGCGGGCAGAGACGTCATGATAAAATGCACCAGGAAACCATCACTAATCTCCATGCTTAATCCCTTGAGCTTTTGGGCCATGTCATTCATTTTCAGGATGTGCTCACGAATACCGCTGATCCCATCATACTTTGTAGTCACCAATTTCAGAATGAGGGTGCTGGCTTGCGACTTAGACGTCCCTTGGAATTGAGCCTCCACATTAGTCAGATATTCCTTAGCTGTAGCAGTGTCAGGAATGGCTCCCCTGATAGCAGGACTTATTGAGTTTTTCATGAAGATAAGAGACAGACAATTAGCTCTCTCCCACTTTTGATAGAGTAGTTTTTCAGCTTCAGTACTCTTATCAGTAAGAGCAGGAGGAGCGTTTTCAGTTAGCGCACAGTCAAACTCCATGAGTGCGAGAGTAAGGTTAAGAGAATCCTTCCACGAAGCATAGTTCGCACCAGTCAAAGTATCAATAGCCATAACAGGAGCTGATAGTGGATTAAAATGAGAAGAATAAGATACATTGCAAAAGAAGAAGTTAGAGTGACTTATAGGTAACCTAAAACTAAGGCAGGCGGAAATCAAGACCATTATACAAAGGAAGCTGTGATAACGTTATTTATACACACCAATTTTAAATAAGGTTCTACTTGAATGACGGTTTTCGCTTTGTCTATTGCCAATCATACAAGTATTATGAACAGTCAGACTGTGCAGATTAGGTGTAACACATCACCTTTGGGCAGAAGTTGAAACACCATAATTTTAGGCACAAGTCAAAGTTTGCGAGACAGGAGTGTAACACATCACCTTTGGGCAGAAAATGAAACACTCATGCATCTTAGGCAGAAGTCATGTGTATATCATATGAACAAAAGTAATAAGGTAAGTGTTACACTATGTTTGTTCATATAATAAGGATATACACCTAAGTGACTATGCTTAAGTTCACTAAATAACGCCACAAGTAAACACATCACCTTTGGGCAGAAGTGAGAACTTGAAAAAATGTTATTTTAGTTAAGCAAATTTTAAATCAATCAAAACAATTAGTTGAATGATTATTTAAAAGTTGGGTTTATAAAACATAATAAAGTAAGGTTTTATAAATTTAACCCGTAAACCTGACCCCGTGAAACAATGAAGTTAATCCGATAAGGCTGGTTCAACTAATTTTAATGGATTTTGATTATAATTTCGAAATATCTCATGTGTATCTATCCAAGTTAGTTATTCGTTTATAAACTAAAAAAAAATTTATACGAAACTTGGAGATAAAGTTACACAACTTTAGGAAACATAATCAAAATCTAATCTACCACAAAATTAGGTGATATTATAAGAAATACTCATGGCAATAATCGTAAATAAAGCAAGTTGCTGCGGTATTATGGGAGAAAGTGAGCAACTGGTGCCGCATCCCTCCAATCTATGCGTTCTCAGTCCGTGACCTGCTGGATCTCCACAAATCCGGACATTACAAGGCTGAGGAAAAGATGGTTATTCAAGGCATTATTCGGGTGGCTTGCTGGTGTATTTGGTTGGCGCGTAACAACGCCATCTTTTTGGGGAAGGAGGTCAAGGTGGAAGCGATATTTAGTGAAGTTAGATCTTTGGGGTTTTTGTGGTTTAAACATAGAATCAGGAATAATCCTATTTCGTGGTCGGATTGGTGTAAATATGTAATTAGTTAGTTGGTTTTGTTTCCCGGCTCGGTCTTCGGGCTTGGGTATTTCTTAATGAAGTTTTCCTTTAAAAAAAATGATGGCTTTAGATTTCAAAAAAATCAACTGACAATAAAGCATAAAGTTTCGATGAATTATTCCTTGGAAAAAAAGAAAACAAAAAATATCATATACAAATTCCAAGAAAAGTTGCATCTAGACGTACCAAACTTTGAACAGATGCTAATTAAAAAAGAACCAACTGATCGACATAATAAAGTATATTGGGTTTAATAAAAAACTTAGTTTTTCCGATTTCAATTCCATATTATAAGGGAATTTAAGAACTGAGTAACATCGCTCTGATACCACATGTTAATCAGTTCTTTTCATATCTAATGGAAAAACACTTTAGGGATCTTGACATACCTGATAATCCAGTAGTAGTTAGAGATGAAGAAGAAGCCATCTTGATCGGTTTCCGTTTAGGGTGAGCAGTTAGGATGGAGAGGGATGATAACAGATTGTAGTTAGGGGGGCCGTAAACTTTATGGTGTGTCTTTAGGGTTCCTAATAACCTGTATTTATATGTTTCACCCAAGGGGAAACCCTAATTAACTAGTACGGGCCTTTACGTCCATCAAATAAAGCCCAGTTAATTTTATAGGGATATTAAGGTAAATATTGATCTGGTTATTAGATAAATGATCAATAAGGGCACCATAAATTATTTAATAAATAATTTACGCTAACATTGTACCCATAAATTATTACGAATATATTTTTATATCCTGTTTTATTTGAATAATCCAACATGACCTTTAGGATGTTATTCCGTTTCTATTAGCAATCAAACAAGTGCAACGTACAACTAAAAATACAAAACTCCTTTCTTTCATAAACAAAAGTACAGTCAAATCTAGATAATATTGCAAAATGAAAGCAACTCCTTGTCATTCTCGAATATCTCCATGCGTCCTTTATCCAACAACACCCACGCCTCAATACCATCGCCATCCGGTGTATCTATCAACAAAAACCCATTTCTATGTAACGATCTAAGTGCCGGTGTCGTACCCACCGGTTTTCCCCACCCGAAGTCGAGTTTGTTTATAGGAAACCCGCACAAGCTCGAACACCAGTGTAACCCATCCGCAGCGTTCTCCAAATTTCGATTGCTCAATTTCGATCGCATCGAATTTAAATTTTCAGCCAAGTGTTGCACACTTTGTATTCCTTCAAGTTGTAACTTTTGTTTTTTCATATCCGCAACCGCATCACTTAATGATGTTTCACTTGTATGCATGGTCCGTACCAACATAAGTGACACAAAATTCCCAAAAGCGGTTGGGGGCAGCTTTTGCACAAATTTGTCACGTGCATTAATCATCATGAACAAATATGATGGTTTAAAGCTGCCCTGTTTTGCGGTGGCTGTTGCCACCGCAGTTTTGTAAAGTAGAGATGTCAATACTTCAACACGTGAAGGTTTGTTTATAGACCCGCCTGCCTCACACACGACCTTGTTCTTAAGGTCGATTAATTTTGAATTTGTGAACACGAATTTCCTTGACGCCAAATTGGTATGATCGATATCAAGAGCTCGAGCTTTGGAATGAACCGTGTTAGAGTCGGTAGGCGGGGAGTGAAGGAACACAGGGTTAAAGGGCTGCACATGTTTGTGGTCAATCGAGCCGAAACGGGCCGTTGCAGCCCAATGACAAAGGAAGGAACCTAGTGTCGATCCATCACTGACGATGTGCGACATAGAAACCGCCAACCCCACCCCACCACACGCGAAATGATTGAGTTGAACCCCTACAAGACTCGTGTTACGAGGAGAATTGTAAGAAGCCAGATCATTAGCAAAAAGTTGGTAAAGGGTCTCATCCTGTTCCCTACGAGCTAGGAACGTGTTGAGGTTCGTGTCGGTTCGGGCTTCAAGAAACTCGACTCCATGGTCGTTGCAATTAACGTAAGATGTTGTGGGTCTGGTCATCCTGCCGGCAAAGGGATAATATTGTGTGAGCGTGTGTGACAATGATTTTTTGAGCACCCTGGCTTTGTCGTCGGGAGTAAGAGTGCAATTGGCGTTTTTCGGGTAGAAGAAAATGAAGGGCAGATATGTTTTCATGGCGAATTGATCGATCGGAGATAGATTATAAGTTTGGAGATGAGAAGGGGTCGGAGACCAGGGTCTGATCGTTTCTCGAGAGATGATTGTGTGAAGTTGCCTTCTTCCTATTCTTTGGAAGGTCGTCATATTGTTGTTTACAATATGTTACAGGCTATATATATATAAAACTAACTATTACGGATCAAAGGTAGAACAGAAGTGCAAAATAATATTCTTTTGTTAATAGTAATAAAAAAATGGATGGATTGGGGTGATGTAGTTTGACGTAGATGCGTACAGCCGTACAGCTTTAAGTACGTTGTTGTTACCGTGTGTTTTTCTTTCCATAGCAGTCGTCTTAGGCTAGTGGGTATGGTTGATGGATCATCCTTGAGAATGATCCGCCACGTATGCGCCACGTCATCATCCTCCCAAGATTGGTCCATCCTCCAAAACTAGAGGGCATGGTTAAGTTGGTCCTAGTCATCATCCTCCACCACTTTTATGTTTTTTTTTTTTTTTTAATCTTCCACTTTTTTTAACATTAAAACCTTATAAAGAAGCAACATATTAGTGCATATATGTGTTGTAACTTGGGCTTTGGGAGTATTTCAAAAAAAAATGAAAATTTTCCTTTTTAACCCTAAAGGTTTTAATGTTTGACAATTTAAGTTTAAACTTCTAATCTTAGTTTCCTTTTTAACCCTAAAGTTTTAATCTTTCACAATTTACCCTAAAATTTTAATCTTTGACAATTTAAGTTTAAAATTTTTAATCTTTCTTTCCTTTTTAACCCTAACGTTTTAATCTTTAACAATTTAAGTTTAAAGTTTTAATCTTTGGTAATTTAACCCCTTTGATTAATTTGATTTTTTACTTCTAATTCAAACGTTTCCATCTTTTACGATTTAACCACTTTGATTTTTTTTACTTATGTGTTGTAATCTTGGCTTTGGGGGTTTTTCAAAGAAAAAATGGTTATGCATATGGTTGTTGTAACCTTGGCTTTGGAGCTTTAAAAAAAATTGATTTTTTTACTTTTCACCAAAAAGTATTTCATAGATTACTTTTAACCCAAAACTATTTGTTTTTTTTTACTTTTAACACAAAACTTTTTATCTTTTGCAATCTATCCTCACAACTTTTTTACTTTCAACTTTTGTCCTTTATAATTTTTCATTTTCCGCAAATTTTTCGCTTTATGCTTCGTTCTGAATTTTGTGACTTAAAACATCGCAACGTGCGTCTATGGTTTAGCATTTTTCACGTTTCGTTCTAAACTTTGCGAATTAACACGACGCAACGTGCGTGTGTGGGTGAACGTTTTTACATTGTCTATTTTTTCCCGTTTGACAGGTTCAACATAACGTGCGCGACCTAAATCGACTTAGTTATAACTAAAGAATCCCCGCCGCATTGCGGCGGGTCGTATTTCTAGTTTAACAAATAAAGTAACAAAATATTTTCATTAATATTAAAAAACATTACATAAACTAAAAAAAAAAAACAAAAAAAACATAAACTTAAAAAAAAAAACTTAAAAAAAAAACTTAAAAATATCCTAATATATTAAAAGAAGCAACTAGTCTTCGTCTTCCATGTCGTTGTCGGGTTCGTTTTGAGCGTTGTTCCAAATGTACTCCACCAAGTCCGCTTGTAGGTTATGATGTGTGTACTCGTTACGTAGAGCGAACATGTTCAAATCTTGTTGTTCCGCACTAACTGGAACAGAATTTCCAGTTGACGCGTCTTCGTCGTACTCACATATCGCTCTACCTTCGTCTTCAATGACCATGTTATGAAGGATGATACAAGCGTACATAATGTGTCGTAACCTCTTTGGTGTTTGCGAACGTGCTGGATGTTCAATGATGTGCCATTTTTTTTGTAGAACACCAAAAGCCCGTTCAATATCTTTTCGCGCACCCTCTTGAAACTTCGCAAACTTTTTTCTTTTGTCGTCTGTCGGGTGCGGAATAGTTTTAACGATTGTCGAGTACTTTGGGTATATCCCATCGCCTAGGTAGTAACCTCGCCTGTATTCCACCCCCGAAACTGTAAAGCTTGTGTCCGGACCTGTACCCGCCACTACATCCTCAAATATCGGTGACTGGTATATGATGTTAAGGTCATTGAGCGAACCAGGTAGACCAAAAAAAGCATGCCAGATCCAGAGATCCTGTGACGCAACCGCCTCTAGAATAATAGTCGGATGTCCATGATCTCCCCTAGTATACTGACCTTGCCATTGGACTGGGCAGTTCTGCCACGCCCAGTGCATGCAATCAATGCTCCCGAGCATTCCTGGGAAACCATGTCTCTCTTCGTGTGCTTGATATAATTTTTGAACGTCGCTTGCGTTCGGTTTCCGCAGATATCGCTTGCTATACAATTTGACAACCCATTCGCAAAACTTGTGCAAACATCGACGTGCGGTTCTTTCAGACATCCTAATATACTCGTCTAATGCATCAGGTGCGTAACCGTACGCAAGTTGGCGAATGGCCGACGTGCATTTTTGTAAATTACTGAAACCCCTTAGCCCCCTAGCGTCGTTCCGCAATGTAAAAAACGGATCAGACTGGGCCATGTCGCCTGCAATACGTAAAAACAGTGGACGACTCATGCGGAACCGACGTCGGAAAATCTCGGCTGGGTACACGGGTTCGTCGGCAAAATAATCGGCTAGTAGTTTAGCGTGGCCGGCTATAAATTTAAAACGAAACATAAATGAAATTAATTATAAAATACATTTTCAAATCTATATAAAACATATGGAAAAAAAAAGTAAAATACCTTCTTGGTCTCGGTTATATTTTGCTCGTCTAGTTACCCGTTGGGACGACCCTTGATCAGCCGCCATGAAGACTTGAGCCGCGTTCATAATCATGTTGTGCATAATATCATCCTCTTCCGAAGATGATGAATACCACGCAGACGAACCCGATGAAGACATAGAAGAAATAGAAGAAATGGAAGACATGGGTGAAGCCATGATAATTTTTTAGCGAGAAATGGGGTGGTAGTGTGTAAAAAACGGTATAAAATATGATGAGTTTTTATAAAAAGGGAAGAGTGGTTTATAAAATGTGAGAGAGATGGGGTGGTAGTGGGTGAAAAGTTGTGGAAAAAATGGTTAAAGAGGTGAGTATTTATAAAAATGGAAGTGAATTGGGGTATATTTTGAATTATAACCGTTTGATATTTAATGTTTATTAGAAAATTAAATTTTTTTTTTTATTTTGAACGGTCACAATGGATCCGGGCCCCACCACTTTGGATCGTCGCAAACGTCTAGAACCCGACGTTCAAGACGGGACGGGGGGGGGGGTCGGCACGGTGTTTGGATCGTCGCCGACCCAGGATGATCCGGGAACGATGCCCATGCCGACTAGCCTTACCGTTTTACTCATGTTAACCTTCAAATTCTGATTTTTGTTCATTTGTGAAGAGTTTTATGTTTTGAAACTACTTTTTTTTTTTAATCTTAGACCGTCCGTAATGGGACGGTACATACCGCCGGAATGCTTGATCGCACCCCATAGCGTCCGCTCACACCGCTACGGCCGGCGTTATGGGTTGGTTTTGTTTTTCTCCTTGCGAAATATATAACGCGGTGAAAGTTGAAGATTTCAAAAAATATGACAAGGTCATATGAATTTAAAAAAAAAATTCTAAAAGATCTCTATATATATCCACTAAACTTTCACATTTTACACTCAACCAAATCTCAAAACACCCTCTAATCCCACAATCTTATAAAAATAATACTTCTAATCCCACATTCTTATTAAAAATAATGGGCTTGTCATCGGCAAATTCGTTCATCGATATTTACCGAAGATTTTTTTCACCCGAAGAAATCGCGGAATAAGAAGAAGCGGTTACGAGTGCATGTGCCCTCGCGACTCAAGCCATACCACACGTTAGCCATTCCCCTCCACGCCCCATTTTGAGGCGCACTTTTATCTTGCGAGACCGTGAAGCCGCAAACGAGCGTTTGATGAAAGATTATTTTGATCCGACACCGGTTCACGGCCCCGATGTTTTTAGGCGGCGGTTTAGGATGAGCCAAAGGTTATTTTTGTGTATTGTTTTTTTTAATTGTAACGTTTTTATTAAATATTGTAATGTTTTTTTTAAATTTAATAAAAGTGTTTTTTTAAATAAATTAGAGATTAAATGAAAAAAAATGAAAAATTAATAATTAAGTAATAATGGATATGGGGCTTTATGACTACACCCTCTTGTGATATAAAGCCCCATAAAGCTTTTCTCTTGCACTTTTCACCACTTGTCATATAACGCCCCACAAAGGGCCTTTAAGACTACACATGACCTTATCCGAAATCTACAGACACGAATTTAATGTCAAATCAAAATGTGTAAGTCTCCTCACCAACAATTTGTTTGGGGTGTTCGATATATGGACCTCTACGGGAGGAAACAAACATATGAGTGGATGTGAAAAAATGAAGAGGGAAAAAACATAGGTGGGGTACAAGATTAAAGAAAAGTGGGACTGTGAGGAAGAGGGTGCAAAATAGATTAGAAGGTTTTGGTGGAATTATGATTTAAAAACTGGTTTTCAAATTATATCGGGTTGAGCTCTGAAATAGTTTAATCAGTTAAACCGGGCGATTTATCTGGATTACTAGTTAACCCTATAATTTCATAAAATACAAATTTATCTAAAAAAACAATCCAATCTCAATTAGAATTTATGTAACTGATCATTGTTTATCTAAAAAAACTATTTTCTTGTAACATATTAAGCATTTTAAGAGCATTTTTATTACTTATAAATAATATTACATTAAACGAGATGGGTAACAATTTCAACAACAATGGAATATTATAATGGAAGACACTAGATTAATTACCGAAAATATTGAAAGTAGTATAACCTTGATATTGTATTTATTAAAGTTAGAAAATCAAATTTTAGGATAATGCAAACCGGTTTAACAATTCGAATCGGTAAGACCGGAATTACCACCGGTACATAAGACATATCGTGTTCGAGTTTTATCGGCCATTGTCATACCAGGCCCGTGTCTAGTTTAACCGGTATAACTACCGGTGCATACGTGTATTTAAAACATTGAGCTGACTTTAGGTTATTTTTGTCTTTTGGTAACTTTGTCTTTGTCAGGTTTGCGTTGTCTTTATGTGTTTTATACCTTAAAGGGTTCGGTGCTGCAGTCACTTAGCCTTGGTATTTTTAACAAGAAGACATAGCAAATGGTGCTAGCTACCCACGACTTCCATAACGGTCACTAGGCTATGCACGTGCAGAATATTAAAAGCATATTCCCCAAGAATATCGGCAAGACCAAGTCCAATGCAAGCTCCAAAAATTCTGCAGGGGCGGAAAGTCATGTGACCCAAATTTTGTTTCTATCGCTATGTTTCAGGTTATATGTTCGGGTCGGCTATTCGATTCGGGTCGGGTCAAACAATTATAACTCCAAATAAAACAAAAATAATCTTCGTTCATTCAAATGAACCCTCAAGATCAAGAGGATAAGGAGTGATAATGGCACGGAGTTCAAGAATCGAATTTTGGATCTCTACTGTCTTCGAAAGGGAATTGAACATCATAAGGGAAGTTGTATATCTATGTTCTGTAATTTTAAAGTTTTGGTGTATAGGCATAATGCCTATACACCAATTCAGGAGGAAACCCAATAAATATGGGAAAAACCCCCTTGTTCCAGGTTTTGAACACGATTAAGACATTTGATATTAAAAAACAAGTTGTCGAAGACTTTTTATATGGATGATATTGGAGGAAAATTTGATCTCCCTTTTGATGATATCTATGAAGAACATTTGATATTAAAAAATGTTACAAACAGATTTAGAAACTTCCCAAATCCATAAGGGAAGTTGTATATCTATGTTCTGTAATTTTAAAGTTTTTGTGCAGGAGACGGCATCCGATGGGATGAGGGTTGTCAAAGATATCGAATGGGGCACGTGCATTTTAAGATCACTAAAAAGGTAAAAATACATATTTTTATCACACTTACCTTCTTATCAAGTGGTTTAATTGCAAATTAAATCTTGTTAACCAGTAGACGCTAGCCCACATGTTAAAGCGGAATATTGATTATGAATGTTTTAATATCACTATATTAGATGCAAAAATTCTTAAGTTTAATATATCACTTTAATATATTAGAGCATTGACATTCAATCTCTTATTTTTATTCCTATAATAACACTAAAAATCACTATCTATAAATGGTATGCGCGGTATCATTACACATGACTCGTATTGATAAGATTTTTTTAAATGGTATGCGCGGCAGCATTACACGTGACTTAAAAGTCTTGCTTTCTAATGTCGGTTTGTAAGGAGTTATAGCATGTAGATACTTGAATTCAAATTACCTTTTAAATAAGACATCAAATTCTTAGGACATGCCTTGATAAAGTCATACCAAAGTTTTCAATATTAATCCAACGGGTTAGATCAAATACAAAGGATAAAATAAATAAGAAGTGTAAGAAGGATTCTAATCCATTGATCTTAGATTTGAAGGGTTGAGATTGGTTGTAGGGAAAAGAAGATAATAGAAGGGCATAAAAGGAATCCTATATTTATGGATTTTCTCTCTCCACGTGCAAGACACATGCCAATTCCCCCATCGATTTAAAACGTCCATAACTTTTTCATACGACATTTTTTTTCAAAAAAAAATTCACCATAATAACGAGCGTTTTTTAATATTTAATATGAGTACCATATTATCATATAAAAATTTTCATTTTTACTGGGTTTTTTGGCATTGTGTTAAAGGTTCAGGTCATTGTGTCTTTTAACTGGGTTTTGGTCAGTAGAGTTTCTATACATTGTGTTATTATCAAAACCTATAACACAATGTTAATTTGAGTTCTATCCATTGCGTTTTTATAAAAACCTATAACACAATATATGACACAATGAAGATTTTGTTATATCTGGGTTTTCTATAAATTGTGTTATTAGTTCAGGTCATTGTGTTTAATATGTTATTCATTGTGTTTTAATATATTGTCCATTGTGTTTTAATAATTTGTTCAATTTTTTTTATTATCTTGTTCATTGTGTTTTAGTTTGTTATGTATTGTGTTTTTAGTTTGTTTTTCATTGTGTCTTCATCTGCTCTCCATTGTGTCTTTTATCTGCTGTCATTAATTGTGTCTTTTATCTGTTGTCATCAATTGTGTTTTTATTTAGTCTGATTCTTATTGTGTTATATGTTATCGCCATTGTGTTATACGTTATGGTCATTGTGTTTTAGTATGTTGTCCATTGTGTCTTTATCTGTTGTCATTGATTGTGTTTTTATTCTAATTTACATTGTGTTTTACATCATGTCCATTGTGTAATATGTTATTCATTGTGTTTTAATATGTTGTCCATTGTGGTTTAATAATTTGTTCAATTTTTTTATTATCTTGTTCATTGTGTTTTAGTTTGTTATGTATTGTGTTTTTAGTTTGTTTTTCATTGTGTCTTCATATGCTCTCCATTGTGTCTTTTATTTGCTGTCATTAATTGTGTCTTTTATCTGTTGTCATCAATTGTGTTTTTATTTAGTCTGATTCTTATTGTGTTATACGTTATGTTCATTGTGTTTTAGTATGTTGTCCATTGTGTCTTTATCTGTTGTCATTGATTGTGTTTTTAATCTAATTTACATTGTGTTTTACATCATGTCCATTGTGTAATATGTTATTCATTGTGTTTTAATATGTTGTCCATTGTGGTTTAATAATTTGTTCAATTTTTTTATTATCTTGTTCATTGTGTTTTAGTTTGTTATGTATTGTGTTTTTAGTTTGTTTTTCATTGTGTCTTCATATGCTCTCCATTGTGTCTTTTATTTGCTGTCATTAATTGTGTCTTTTATCTGTTGTCATCAATTGTGTTTTTATTTAGTCTGATTCTTATTGTGTTATACGTTATGTTCATTGTGTTTTAGTATGTTGTCCATTGTGTCTTTATCTGTTGTCATTGATTGTGTTTTTAATCTAATTTACATTGTGTTTTACATCATGTCCATTGTGTAATATGTTATTCATTGTGTTTTAATATGTTGTCCATTGTGGTTTAATAATTTGTTCAATTTTTTTATTATCTTGTTCATTGTGTTTTAGTTTGTTAAGTATTGTGTTTTTAGTTTGTTTTTCATTGTGTCTTCATTTGCTCTCCATTGTGTCTTTTATTTGCTGTCATTAATTGTGTCTTTTATCGGTTGTCATCAATTGTGTTTTTATTTAGTCTGATTCTTATTGTGTTATATGTTATCGTCATTGTGTTATACGTTATGTTCATTGTGTTTTAGTATGTTGTCCATTGTGTCTTTATCTGTTGTCATTGATTGTGCTTTTAATCTAATTTACATTGTGTTTTACATTACGTCCATTGTGTAATATGCAACTGGGTTTTTTAAATTTTTTTGAAAAATATAACAATATGGTACTCATATTAAAGATAAAAAAACGCTCGATTTTATGGTATAATTTTTTTTTAAAACAAATGATGTATAAAAAAGTTACGGACGTTTAAAAGTTAGGGGGGAAATAGCATGTGACTTGCATGTGCATATTCTCTTTCCTCTTGTAGACAAAATTACCCTTTCCATTTAATTACTCATATGACACTTGTCACTCTCTGGTGCCTTCTTACCCTTCTTATTTTTAAATCTTTTGTATTATAACTCAACCCTTAATCCAACTAGTGTTGTTTTCCGCGCTTCGCAGCGGCCATTTGTTCGGAACTGGTGTGGTTCGTCAGGATATCACAACCGAAAGAGAAATGGAAAAAAAGTTAATAATGAGTGGTAATGTATCACAACTGAAAGACAAAGCTCGACTAAAACATGGTAATAACTAACATATAGAAAAAGGTTGCTAAAAGCCAAATTTAGCTATTTATTTTTCTGCCCAAAAATATTTGTTTAACTCTTCTAGTGAAACTTGAGTGCTTAATGTATATTATGTTGATCATATATAAAATATATTGTAATGTAAGATGGACTACCTCATTTTTATAATGTTTTATTGACTTTTTTCATATTTGATATTTGTAAATTAACCTATTGAAATTCTACAGGATAGAAATCTCTTTCCATCAAACCTTCCCCTTTTAACTTTCATCTAGCCAACAATCTATTTTCTTAATTTGAAACCACAATCACTGGTTCAGATCTTTACCATGTTATCACAGCCATGATTTCACCGCCGACTAAGAAGAGCACCACCATTACGGTTGGCGTCAAGAAGAAGACCACCATCACTGTCGGCTCCAAAAAGACGATCACCGTCACATCTTCGGCGAACATTATTGCATCTTAACCAAACAAACTCCATTTTCCACAACAGCCATGGCGTCAAAGGCAACCTCCAAGTCATCCCATCTCTACCACCACCATAAACGCCATCATCTGCCCCATCTGATCTTCATCATCACACCACCATCGCCACCCACTCCACACATCACCTGAACTCTCTCTCTCTCTTTATCTCTCTCTCTCTCTCTCTCTCTTGTCTGCGATGGTTTCAGTTTTCGATGTTGCCATCCCATTCTTGCAGATTCCGTTTAGATCCGCCATCATTGTCACGGAGGTGTTGGATGGCGAGTTTTAGTGGTGGTGGACCGACCTAATTTCTTGTCGCCGGAGATCTTTTTCACCAACTGAAACTATTAGTAACATATGTATATGTATGTGTGGGTGTCTTTTTATTGAGGCAGAATACTTTCGTGGTAAAAGTGAGAACCCAACAAAGTTCCTTGGCACACTGTAGCAGTGCTACAGTATTTTTAAGTTCTTTAATATATATATATATAATTGTTTATGGGAAAACATAAAAGAAAAGAAAAGATAAAAAGCCTATAACAATATATAAAGAAATTCAATGTTTCTTCAAGAAATGAACCCCCAACCCCAAAAAACCAAAGCTTGAAGCACCCTTCAATCACAAGCAACAAACCCTGCTAAATACATGCAGATATATAACAACACCATCAAATACTCAAACAAACACGACCACGACAATGATGATAGTTGGTACCCGTTAGTTACCCTCCCGAGTGAGAGACGGGGGTTGTAACAAACTGTCCATTCTTGTAACTATGAATGTACTGCTGTGGCAAAGCATGCTCCACCTGCAACCAGAAAACATTTAGTCCAAAATCAGATATTATGAAGAGGGCTGATTGGCTGTAACTTGTAATAAAGCAATTTCATATAGACCAACCAAGTCTATTTGTGGTTATTTTTTTCATATCAATATCATTTCATCCATACAACATCATTGACCATCCCATCAAATTGAATGAAGTCTACCAAATTGATTATTATAGTCTACTAGGGTGTGATGCATTATCAACAACTCTCTCGGCTCTTCCTAAATCGACGTCATCAGAGTTGGGAAGTAGAAAGTTGACAAACCTTGGTCAACTGTAATACAAATCCTATATTTTGGCCTAGGGGGTCAACTGTTGACAAACTTTGGTCAACCGTAACTCAAATCATCTATGTATGTATGTATGTATGTATGTATGTATGTATGTGTATAACTGTATATATATCAAAATGTAAAAAGTATGCATACCAAATCATTATCGGGGCCGGAGGCAGGCACCAGTACATTAATTTCACTCGACTTCGCAGTTGTAATAGAAGCCTCTAGAGAATCTTTGCTCAAGTACAGCTGGCAACCTGCTGAGTTGTCCACAGAAATGGTAGGAGCTGTACCCTGCAATTGGCCACAAGGAAAACAAAGTTAACAGTAACAACGCATTTCATGAATTAAATAAAGCACATCAGGATTAAATTACATACCTGGCATTGCACCTCGACACTGTTGCAGTTAACAATTTCACAAGCCGCAACAACGTCCTGTTTTCGGAATTAAAAGTCAGCGTTAATCTTTTCAGTCGACAACCATATTATGCTTGTAATGTACCGAATCACAGTTTTGTAATTGTAACTGACCGTGAATACAACGCCCACTTTTGTGCATTTGTCAACAGTTATGTTATTAACTTTACCTGCAAGACAAGGTCAGAAACTAGTAGCAGGAAAAGAAATTAAGAAAACGCAACACGGTACCTTTGATTTGTAGAACAGAATCTTTGCATCCAAAAATGTAGACTGTTTGCTTTGAATCACAATGATCAATCAACAAATCCTTCTTCCCAATTTGATTCTCAACAACCCATCTGTAAATCGTAAGAAAAGAGTACACGCCTCTATTAACAACCATATTTGCAAATGTCTTGTGTCAATTATGACAAAAAGTGTACTCACTTGCGACCCATTTGAAGCTCAAACTTTGGAGCTCCAACTTTAGAAACAGATGGCACACTTGCACGAACTTCTTTTTCACCAGCACTGACAAAGCCCGCTCTATCTGCACGGTTCTTGGTCTTCATATCATCTGTAACTCTTCTTAATCCTAGAAACATAGAAAACAAAGTCAACAAACAAATTAAGATAGTAACAGAGAGAATACATGGAAAAAAGGGAAATAAGAAGGATAAGCTACCGGCGGTAACTGGCTTTGAACTAATTTCTTGAAATACAGCAGCCATTCCCTCCTTCGGGCGTGATGAAGACGGCTGAGAAGACTCTGGAGTGAAGAGTGAGGCAGGTGGAGGGGGTGGAGGTGCGGGAGCTTTTGGTGGTGCCGGAGCTTTTGTGGGTACGGAGACAGTAGATCCTGTGGCACTCCATACGGGCCCCAACGGATAGTGGCTCTTTACATAATTTCTTAATCCAGGTATATAAAGTTCTTTTAGAGCTCTTGCCCACTCCACATGATTTGAATCTTTATTTCTATATTCTACAAGGACCTAAAATCGCCAATTTCAATATATTAGCAATTGTAACTTGATAGCATCACAACTTCCAATAGGGGTGTTCACAGTCCGGTTTTAACGGTTTTTGGTCAAACCGTAAGCCTAACTGTCAGTAACGCTTTTTTATAATCGAAAACCAAAACCGAAACCGAACCGTTGAAAGATAAAAACCAAACCGAAACGTTGCTAACGGTTTGGTTCCAGTTGGTTTGGTTTCACAATTTAGGCTTTGGGTGGGTGGTTGGGTGCGCACGCCCGAACAACTGCAAAAGTTCAAGAATAATAAAGAACACATGAACGAAATGTGGTCCACACAATGTCTGTGAACAGGTTACGTCCACGGGCTAAGTAGAGAGACATTTATTTGTTTTGATCTCGGTACAAGGTTTACAATTACATAGAGTTGTTTATATTATAGTCGGATTACAGTTGATGATTTTTTCCTAAGATTGTATAGCCAACCTAATATACTAAGCAAGACCAAGCCGAGGTGTGGTGCTCTTAGACTCCCGCCATCGTGGTGGGGATCAGGTCCTTTCAACAACTATCTAACTCCATAACTGAACAATCTCCCATTTGGAGATTGACCATCAAACCAACTGTCATCAAGGCATGTAACTCCACTAAACCTTAAAGTGTGTACACTCCTCTCTCTAGCTCAACGTCTTATCATTGATCATCTAGAAGGCTAGTTAAAGCCATGTGAAGCTTCAACTTCTATGTTGTCACAAGTAAACACGCCTGCATGATTCTTCATACCGATGATTTTTTTTTTCAATGAAAAAGTACCATCACTCGCCAATTCCCAATTTAAGTGATATCTAACATTCTATATCATCTAAATATGTTCCGTCTTACTGTGAAACACAAGTCTTTGTGAGATGAATGACATTCTAGCACAATAGACAACATTGTGAAATAGAATAAGTCATAAGTGATAAGAAGTTCTTCAACCATAGCTCTTTGCCTGCTACTGCAATCACCATATATTCTGCTCCGGTAGTTGAAACAACACTCTTCTCTAGTAATGAATCTTTCAGAAATACTTAAACCAACAATAGGATTCCTCTTGACTTGACGGTAACACCTAACGTCTAAAAGACATCTATACTCGAACACTTGGTTTGGTACAATAGAGAAGATAATAACTTATTAGGCAATCTGACCAAACAAACGCCCACCCATAATAAGCACACAAACAATAGCAAACAATAGCAAGACAAACTAACAATGCAAAATTAATAACGCGCACAAGAATATAACACTGTTTACTCAATATATTTGATTGAGTTCCACTGCAAACTACAACAACTTTTATTGATTCTGATTTTGGTACACGGTTTTACAATTTTACAATTACAAAGAGTTGTCATATAATAGTTGGATTAGGGTTCATTAGTTGTTCCCTATGATTGCACAACCAACCAAAAAGGGGGCCTAAAATCTATGCAGTTAATGCGGAAAAATATCGGTTATCGGTCAAGGACCGATATATGAGATATCGTTTATCGCGGTGAGATATCAGTGAGATATCGGTAATTTCTAATATCATGCATAAATATATATATTTATATTCATATCTAGAGCCTATATATATACTAGAAGTCTAATATCATGCATAAATATATATATTTATATATATACAAGAGGTGGTAGAAAGTCTAGGTGTGGGAATGAAAGTCTCAAAAGGTGGTAAATACTTTGTCCCACATTGGTGTGGGAACAAAGTGAGTGGTTGTTTATAAGGTAAATCATTTACTACTCCATTGTAGCTTTATGACATGTTTTACCACAAGTCCTACCCGCGCGCAGGGGGGGGGGGGGGTGCAAAAAATGGGTTTCTGAGCTGGAATTTGGTTGAACTCGTGCGTGCCCGCACATCACGAATGCAGCTCCGAAACCCCAGGGGTCCGCGTGAGGTCGTTTTTTGCTGTGGAGTGCAGTTTTTAAAATATGGCCAAAACCGATACGGTTTTTGCAAGATATCGGAAACCGATATTTTGCTGAGGGGCCGATAACCGAGATATCGCCGAGATTAACTGCATAGCCTAAAATTACTAAGCAGGACCTACCGAGGCAGACATAGTGTTTTGTTTTGGACTAAGACCATTGTAAGGTATGTGACTTGTCCCACATCGGTTGTATGGGTAACTGATGTGGGGTTTATATACCAAATGGGCTCTCTCACCCAGTCACCCACCAGACTAGTCTTTTGGGTTGAGTTCTCTCGTTTGGTATGTGACATTGGTATCCAAGCCAGAACTCGGAGTGGTGGCCCACGGAGTGGTGGCCTGGAGAGAGCCAGTCATGACCAACGAGGCTCGGAGTGGTGGCCTGGAAAGAGCCAGCCGTGACCAACATGGCCGTGACCAACGAGGACGTTGGCCCTTAAGGAGGGTCGATTGTTATGGACTAATACCATTGTAAGGTATGGAACTTGTCCCACATCGGTTGTATGGGCAACTGATGTGGGGTATACATATGAAAATGGGCTCTCTCACCCACCAGACTGGTCTTTTGGGTTGAGTTCTCTCGTTTGGTATGTAACATATAGCCATATCATATCCGTATGTTCTAAATTCAAAATTGGCGCATGATTCTACAAAGAAAAACTACACATTCATAAACTTAAAAAAGAGACTATATTACCTTATTGTTGTAGAATTCAGCAGCCTGCCAAGATTCTTCGACATGTGCAATAGGCATGCTCATTCCTGGGGATATTACATTGGCAATAAGTACCCAGATGCAAGATCGATACGGGCTTTGTTAAAACACAGAGTATGAAGAAGACTTCTCACCACAATCCTTTCCTGCATATGCAATCCATGCTAGTGCTGTTAAACTCTCGGCAACAGCTTTTAAGTGGTTGAAGAAATCAGACCGCCTTCCTTCGGTCATACTGATTGCTTTCATCAGATTTTCATTTAGTGGCTTCAAAAATTCACCCAATCCTACCATGTCAGGTTTCTGCATCAGAAAAAAAAATCAGCATCCTAACAACCGGAAAATATCAAATAACTATAGCATTAAACCGCACATCGATTAACCTTCATCTCAAGACTCCTTGGTTAAACAGCTAAACCATAGTTTTCAAAAACGGCTGAGGCGTGCGCCTCAAGGCGAAACACCCCAAAAACGATTCTGAGGCGCGCCTCAGGGGATTTATGTTGTACGTGCGCCTCAGAGGGGCTGAGGTGCTAAAAAGGCTGCGCCTCAGGGGTTTTTGATACTTGTTTTTGATGTTTTTGAATTTTTGTGTCAATATCAAGCAATTTATGTCTTTTTTATGTGTGTTTTTGATCATTTTGATGAATTTGATGATGAATTTAGTTAGTATTATTATTTTTATAAGATATATAATTTTTATATTTATTTTTTAATTCCGCCTCGGGCTTACGCCTCGGTTCGCCTCGAGGCTTACGCCTCGTGAGGCGAAGGGAAAACGCCTCAAAAATCGTTTCCGTTCTTTTAAACCTTGAACTAAACAACATGTAAATGATCAATCGTACATCATCCGGCCTTAGGCCTCTCATACTACCAACAAAATATATTGTCCGCTTTACCCCTGATGGGTTGCCCATCCAACTCATGGACTTGTTTGCGCTAGTTGAGACTTCCCAAGACGTCACCCATCTAATACTACCACCTGACCAGCACACTTAACTGTGGAGTTTTCATTTGCTCCACAACCTATGCGCCCAGAACGCGTTGTTGATTTAAGAGGCAAGGCATTCCTTATGAACCAAGAATTTATCCTGTTCATATCTAAGCAGTTAAAGCGGTAAAATAGCGGATAGCGGTCAAGGTCCGCTATACGATATATAGGTTATAGCGGTGGTATAGCGGTGATATAGCGGTAATTTTTATACCATGCATAATTTATGTATTTTTATATATATTATATACATATACCATTAATTTTATATTGTTTATATATAAATTCACAAGTATGAGGACTAAATATAAACTAATGAAGATGGAGGGGGGTTATATGTTAAAATACCCAAACTTAAATAACCCTAATTATCCCCACTTTCATCATACGCCGTTTTCTTTCCCGCTCCCCTTCTCTTCTCCATCAGGCGTACCCAGTTATCTCTACAATGGTTCAAAATCATGGAGCAACAACTGATTTTTGTTCAAATTAAGGTAACAATTCGTTTCACTTAACCGATTTGGTCAATTTTTTACTAATATCTGATCCAGTTTTGACCGATTTGGTCCGATTATAGGCGACTTTTGACCGATTTTTTCAAACTTTGACCTAATTTGACTATGACCGATATACCGGTTTCCAAATAGCGGCAAATAGCGGTCAAATAGCGGGCTATAGCGCCGCTATTAGCGGAACCGCTATGCCCAACCGCTATTTGGACCGCTACGATGCCAGAAGACCGCTACACCGCTATAGCACCGCTATAGCGCCGCTATTAACTGCATAGGTTCATATGGCCGATGTGGGATTTGCCTAGGGTGTTACAATGTGTCATGTTATCTTCCACATATCGTTATAATTATAAAGTCTCCACTCGGGCAACCAAATACAAATCCCTGAGTTCGTTGATGGGCAATCCATAGGGGAAATACATACAGACAATACTGGTGGCACAAAAGATCAGATGTTATAATCATTCTCTGAATGTGAGGCTAGTCCACTTGGTAGAGGCATATGCCGCCTTTCATTCTCGGAACTTGGACCATTCAATATGCTCAAATTGTTCAATTTTCATTACCAGCGTCATTTAATCGGTGACAGAAATCAAATAAAATTCATATCAACACCCAAAACCACAATTCTACAAACATAAATAGTAAGCATATAGCAAAAATGAAATGAATCAAACAAAAAGGCACCTAATTAAACACGCTGATCAAAATTTCAAATGAAGAATCGGTTAAAACTTAAAACAAACCTTAGTTTGCTTGATATTAACAAGAAGCTCCTTCTGAGCACAAAACGCATCATTTAGAACACTAGTAGCTTCCTCAACTTGTCCTCCAATCTTAGCAGCAGCACTCGAAACCTTACCCACGTATTCATTCAAAAACTCTTCAAATGCGATGATCGATGGATCCGTCGATGCGGCAACCGCGTCAAGGTCGGTGTCTCGTGACTGCGACCCAATGGAAAGTGACTCCAGTCGTGCTACAGCGGACTCCAGACGCTTTATCAGTTCTTCCATTTGAACTCCCTCTCTCTCTATCTACACACAATGTTTCTCTCTCTAGAATTTGAGCATATCAAGCAGATCTGGTGTAACTGGTATTTGAGTTGTGACCTATCTATCTGGTTGTCTTTTAAACGCCGAAAGGCAAAGAGTGCGTTTGGTTTCATGTTTTTTTCTTGTTTTTTCAACTCTTTTTCATATATGGAGTGAAAGTTGGAGAAAGTTGCAACAAAACCCCCCCGAGGTAGGTTTACATAGTTACAAGGTGGATCTCGCATGGCACGTGCGGCATTTAAAGAGGAGGTCTCATGTTGGGGTGTTTTTTTAACAGAAATCTAAAAACTGACCCGAGTACAATTAACACGAACCTGGTTATGGTGTTACCTCATTAACTCTAACCCGAATAAGATGGGACGCGAAACCTGAAAATAGTATTCGGGTCGGTAATTGGGTTAAAAATGTTAATCGGGTTGACCCGATTAACCCGAATTACATAAAAAATAGTTTCGTTGGTTGTTTAAGCGACTAAAAAGATTCGGTCCCGTCTTTCCCATGGAAAGAGTTGCCCCTGTTTTAGTGCTACATGAGAGCTAGCAGATTGGGCATTTGTAGAGGATGAGCTTGTCCCCAACATGACTACAACTAATATGTCATGCATACAAGATATCTGAAATTGTTACAATATATTAATAGGTACATTTTATGTACACCATATATTTTATTAACCATAATATATATGCATTAATCTATACATCTATATAAAGAATTTCCTTGGATATAATAGTAATTTTCACCACAATTTTAAGACGGCAGACGAAAGATCATTAGTTCTTACCCTAATCTTCATCCCTTTCTCCCAAATTTAACCCCAATTCAATGTTTAGTAGCCAAACCGTCCGAGTAATTATATGAATAATCAATTAGGTTTTATGATTGAAATCTGTTATGGGTTTTTCTTTTTGATTGAAATCGTCTTCAATAAATTGACGATTGAATGGCGCCATCATCCTCTATTCTTCACCAAAATTGTTTGTTTACCCACAACAGCAAATTAATGCGAACTTAAATCACCGGCAACGCTTCAAATGGCAAATGATTCGATTCCGTTTTATATGTTCAATGGGAAACACCATAAATGGTAGAGAAGACGGTGGCAGTGGGAGAACCTCGTCATCCACCTAGGGTTTCAATTGTATCTTTCGTCTAATAAACATCACAACTGCAATCGTTGAAGGAGGCAGGGCCGCCGTTACCGTCACCGAAATAATCCCCTAATCTCACAGGTTAGTTATCTGGATGTTCAATTACATATGTCCTGGTGTTATACATGTATCATCTAATTCACAATTAGGCCTACAGATTGTCAATATGAGGTGTTATTGTTAACTTTCAAGTATCATAACAGTTTCTAACCCTAAATTAAGTTTCAAAGTAGTGCTTATAAAGTTTAAGATGTGTAATTTCACTGGTTAATTTTGTTGTTGTATGCGTATGAATTTTGTATGTATGGTTTTAAATTTGTTTTATAGGTGAAATAGTTGAGGAATATTAGTTGAAATGTTATAAATTACAAAACTTGTTGTTTTATCTATGTGATATACAATTATAAACCATGTTGTCTTTTTTGGTATACGTGTAAACTCCTGTAATGGAAAGTGCATTCTATGGAAAACGTGGTATATTGCTAGGGGCTTGTTTGATCAGATGGAAATTCTGATAATACCGGTGAAAAAGCATTCTAATTGTTTCGTTTGAAATTAACAAATGTAATTATGTGTTGAGATAGCTGCGGCCAAATTGTAACGATGTCATCTGCGATTTCTGTGATTATGGCTAATATGCATAAATATTAACTCATATGTGCTATTACCTGCTTAGTTAATAGGATATGAGCATCATTTGGTGTTTAGGTTCTTTCAATTTATATATTTCATCCATATTAAGCTGTGTCGATATATAGCCAATGCCACCATGAAATGTGTAATTTTTTCCATGCTCATCACTGTCATTTTTCAGAGACAATGGCAACTTCTAAAATGTGTAGTATTATCATCATTGTGACAACTGGCACCAAACCGGTAATTTCCGTACACTTTGATTTTTATTTAATGACTGCAATTATGTGCTTTAAAGTCAACATTGTCTGATTACATTCCATACAAGTGAATTCATGCACGTTTTATACTACAAAATATTGCTTTATGCATTTAACGAGAGCGTTGCGTCAGAAATACTAGTAAACTCACTGGTAAGACACAATGTGTCAACAAATCTGCAGAAAGCAGTTAGACAATAGAATTGGAGCCTAGGTGTAGGTCCAACGACAAGAATACATTAAAACCCAAGAGTATATACAAGGGTTAACATATAGACATTCCGGAAGCTAAAATAAGCAGTAGAAAGCACCCGAAACGCACTTTAAGTGCAGAATTTTATCAAATTCAGCAATAATCAGCATTATGACACTGAAATATTATGCAGAAATTATGATTTATCATCCAGAATACTTCCCTAAGTGTCGGGAATTGAAAGTGTCACAAAAGAATACTCAAAGGACACTAAACGGATTAATTAAGCACTTTAACGGAACAGTGTCAAACCGAACAACCGGACATTACCCGGAACACCAAAATAATGCTAGAAGCATTGTTTTTATTTTTCTAAGCTAGTTAGGGTCTCCGAACACCCTAACACACTATATATTACTTAACATACACAAACCACTAATTATTTCATTTATTTCCTAACTAGATTAGTAACTAACCATTACCACCCAACCAAGCACCCCCCCCCCCCAAACCATACGGTTTCAAGGGTGGTATCCCACCCTTGATTTTCTTCATTTGTTTATTTGGTTTGCATTGTACTAAGGGAACATGAGGTCTAATGGACAATAACATGTTGGAAGGTTGTTTATTTAACCACTAGTTCACCATTTCACTTCATCATTCACACATCAACAACTCACAAAACTCTCTCCCTCTCTTCTTGGTTTCAGCTGACCCCAAGGAGCACCACCACCACCATCACTTGATCATCTTCAACCATTTTAAGAGCATACATAGGTGTTAAAGTGCATACAACGAAGCTCGGTGTGTTCGGAAGTTGAAGGACCTCTCTTATATTCTTTTATCCACTCAATTTCTTCACTTGAACTTCCCTAGCCTTGAGCTAGTGGTAAGAACTTAAATCCCTTCATTTTTCATCTTATTTAGGTGGTTAAAGAATGATTCATGATGTAAATCTTGAATAACACTAAGAATCACAAGAAAAGAACTTGAACATAAGCTTTAAATATGAAGAAATCAAGTTGTTTTAGTGTTGTTAAACTTGTTGATTGTTGATTGTTTGTAGAAATGATGTTGATCATCATGTAGTCTTGCTAGATCATGATTAAAAACATAATCTAGCAAGATGAGGGGATGAACATGTTGAAGGTTATGAATCATCCTCACAAAAAGTCATGAACTTGAATAAATATGATGTTTCTTGTAAAATAATGAACAAGTAAGTTTAAAGTCTTGTAAATCTAAATATTTCAAGTATGATTTACCAAGAAACCAAGTTAAAAATACAAGTTTCACTAAACCGTGGTTCTTACATAAATAAACATCATTTTTAGTGGTTAACAAAGCAAAGAAACACATGTGTAACAAGAAAAATACATGAAGAAGTATTTTTAGAAAACATGAACATAAGTTGTAAAGAATCATATTCTTTAAAAATGGAGTTTTTAAAGGAGCAACCACACTTTAAAGGGTAACAAGACTTACTAAATACACTAGTAAGTTACTACGCATTTTTATAAATTATCAAGTTCATGAAATGGAGAAATTGATGTATATTGTTGATGATTGTTGTTGAAATTGATGGATGATGATTTAAAAGAAAATAAACACATGTTTTGAAAACATGGGAAACCTCCATTTTTAGGGGAAACTCTGTCAAAATTTCTGTAAATTTTGACACTTAGAAAAATATAAGTTTTTGAGAAACTTATCCCCTAAAGATGTATCTAAAAACATTTACCAAGGTTTCCCAAATTTTTGTGTTAAGAAATAATGATTTCTTCAAGATTAAAATTGATATTAAGTATGTATATTTTTGAGAAAAATATATATATTTATTGATCACCACATTTTGTGCTAGGTGTATATAGTATGTATTATACTTGATAGTGTATTAGGACTTGAAAATACACTAAATACTCTTGAGGAGTAAAAACACAAAAATACACATACAACATACAAGATACATAATTCGGGTGCAAAATACAAGAAACTTATATTTATTTTTTGAGGAAATAATATAAGTAAGACACTTAGTTAAAAATATAAATTATTTTTAACACAAGAAAACATATACAAAAGATAGTGACTGTACTTGTGCGATACAAGTCTAGTGACTAACGTTAAGAAAACACGTATAGGTCACGACGTTAATTAAGCAAATCCGGTGAAGTTTACGACCCAAGGAACGCAAAGTTGTGAGTTCATGCTCCCCCTTTTCTTTAACTGTTTTCAGTTTTATAACTTCGGGGGTGAAATACATGTTACTGAATGTTTACAGGAAAGTTCGTGTCCCCACTTTTAATCTTTTACATACTCTTAAACTTGGGGCGAACACATGAAAATTGATACTTGATATAATAAACGAGAGTTGACACTTGATATAATAAACGAGATTTGATACTTGATATAATAAACGAGAATTGATACTTGATATAATAAACGAGAATTGATACTTGACATGATGAATACATAAACAAGAAGCACTCTTGGTGATCACTAGTACCAAGTATGATGCGTTTTGAGGAATGATACGAGAAATCGTGTCACGAATAGGGTACCATAAGCACCATTAATCGTGTACATACTTAGACCGCAGAACAAAAGGTTAGATCTAACGGGTGTCCGGGCAGCCACACTCTCGGTGAACACTAGTACCGAGTAGTGCTTTTGTGTCTCCGTCGTGAATCGACAACTAGAAAAATGCCTATGGTTTGGTGACTTCCTATGTTGTGTCACATGTTAATGGCCTTGCAACCCATTAACTACACAAGAATACTTTATTTGTACGAAGTTCGTACACAATAATACTTTATTTGGTTCATACCACAAGAATACTTTATTTATACAAGAATACCTTATTTTCACAAGATACTTATCATGTTTTCATACAAAGTATACAAACGTGTTCAACACAAAACTGCATGAATTCACACCAACATTATGTTGACGTTTTTCCAAAACTCACATGTATTTCAGGTAACTAAGGTGGATGTTCGCGCAGTCTTACTTATGCTCTTGGATGTCGTCTATGTTACGTTTAAATAAAGTTGTGGACTTTCAGACAATATGTTGTCTCGTGATGTAAACACTTAAACTATGATTTTCAATTATGTAATGTTGGCATTTGAAGTTATTTTATGAGCATGTAGTATGTTTACCTTTCGTATGCAATGAGAACCTTTCATGATCACACCTCGTGCTTCCGCCGCAGAAAGGGGTGTGACAGATTGGTATCAGAGCTGCGATTGTAGTGAACCAGGATTCCTTCTCGAGTCTAGACTACAATCTCTAGGATCCTTTCACGAAAACAATTTTTCCAAAAAGTTTTCATTGCATAAAACATTCCGCGACATCCACTACCTGAAACTGTTTACAAGAGTCAAGAAAAGACACTACGAGACTTAGGGTGCACTGGAGTAGCACTTATCTGTGATGAAGAATTACTTGCAATTATGTGTGATAATTGATACTTACATATGCTAGAAGTAGAATGTCACAAGTATACGTGACTTTACCTGAAAACAATGGCCTATCTGAAGGAGGAGATACGAGGATGAAACGAACTATGCGGACTGTGCAAGGAGTTACGTAATTATGGATGCATACATAATTATGGAATTCAGTGCACAGAAATCACAGCAAGTCTTGTCACGTATAGATTCCCTCAGTGCAAGAAAAGGGTCAAACGTGAACACCCCTCCCCCAGCCTAATAAGTACTCCGTTGGAGTAATAATTGTTTGATGTCACTTATGTGGTATATGCCTGAATATATATACTACTACTGTCTCGTAAGACGATATCAAACAAATATCTAACCTTGCTGTGTTGTGTTCTGATAGAACATGGCACCCAGGAAAGCTGTGAATGCTCGCAATGATGATCAACCTCCTCCTCCCCCACTGCCAAGAACTGCTGAAGAGCTGAACGCTCTACTGGAGGAAAGGATCTCCGCAGCTATCGCTCAATATGAGGCAAACCATACTGCAGACAGTGGAGGACCAAGCAATGCTAGGCGTAATGGGAATGGAGATTCGTCTGGAGGAAATGCAGCTCCAGGTAACCTTAAGACGATTTGCTAAGCATGGAGAAATTTATGAACGGTCTTTGTTTCATTATTTCTTCGATTGCTCACGTGTGAATTGGTTGAATCAATTCCAGGCTGCACTTTCAAGCAGTTTCTCGACTACAAACCGATGAACTACGACGACACAGGAGGTGCAGTAGCATTTGTACGCTGGACGGAGAAGACTGAAGCTACCATCCGCATGAGCAAGTGTACCGCGGATCAGCAAGTCACTTTTTCTACTGGGTTGTTTGTCGATGAAGCTCTGACTTGGTGGACCTTAGGCGATGATGCCGCTTATGGCCTAACTTGGGATGAACTGAAGGAAAGAATAAGAGAGAAGTATTGCTCTCGTGCTGAACTCCAAAGACTGGAAACGGAGTTCTGGCACTTGACTATGGAAGGTGCTGACATTAATGGTTACACTCGAAGGTTCCACGATCTGTCTAGAGTGCTTCCCTACATGGTGACTCCCGAATTTAAGCGCGTTGAACGCTACATTTGGGGACTGGCCTCAGAATTCCGTGGCATGGTAACTTCGGCCAAACCCCAAACCATCACTGAGGCTGTAACTCTGGCTGTCAGCCTTACTGAAGATTGTGTTCGTATGAAGAAGCTATCACTGAACCCAACAGAAAAGACCGAGACGCATGCTGAGTCGTCCGGCGACAAGAAAAGGAAACATGCAAACCTGAATCAAGCAACTCATAACAACAAGGGTTTCAACAAGAAGCGCGACACTAACCCGCCTCAGGAGACGAAAACCCTTGCAACCATGAATGACGTTCCTGCCAAGAGGTACCTGGGCACTCGGCCCATTTGCAACAATTGCAAGCGTCATCACGAAGGGGTTTGTCGCGTTCCAAAATGCGACAAGTGCGGAAAACTGGGTCACCATACTGAGGATTGTTGGGGAAAAGGAAATAAGAACGGGAATGGAAACCGCAACGGGGCTGGTAATAGAAACAATGGTGGAAATGGAAATGGTGCTGGTAACGGGAATGGGCGAAACCAAGGATGCTTCAGTTGTGGAAGCAAAGATCATTTCATGAAAGATTGCCCAAGGGGAAACAATGCTCAGGCCCGAGCATTTGTGATTGGAGCAAGGAACGCACGCGAGGACCCTAACGTGGTCACCGGTACGTTTCTCATTAACAATCACTTTGCATCCATATTATTTGACACTGGTGCCGACTATAGCTTCATGTCTGTGGAATTTAAACGTATGCTTGGAATAGAATCTAGTAGATTAGATATTCCGTATTCTATAGAACTAGCCAATGGTAAACTCGTTGAATCGGGCGAAGTTGTTAGAAGCTGCACGTTAGAACTGGGCGAACGAAATTTTAGCATCGACCTCTTACCTATTCAATTGGGTAGCTTCGATGTAGTGGTCGGAATGGACTGGTTGTCCAAGAACAAAGCTGAAGTTATTTGTCATGAGAAAGTCATTCGCATCCCTTTAGCGAATAGTGAAACTCTCATCATGCATGGAGAAAAACGAGACGCACCTCTACGAATCATCAGTTGTATGAAGGCACATAAGTGCTTAAGGAAAGGATGTGTTGCCTTCCTAGCACACGTTGTAGATAAGAAGGCTGAGGAGCCAAAACTCGAAGACATTCCTGTGGTGAAGGAATTTCCTGATGTTTTTCCCGAAGATCTGCCAGGGCTACCTCCGCAACGACAAGTCGAATTCCACATAGACTTGGTTCCAGGAGCCACCCCTGTAGCCAAGGCTCCCTATCGGCTTGCACCATCCGAAATGCAAGAATTATCCACACAACTCCAGGATTTATTGGATAAAGGATTCATAAGGCCAAGCTTCTCACCTTGGGGAGCTCCAGTATTGTTCGTGAAAAAGAAGGATGGAACATTGCGGATGTGTATCGATTACAGAGAATTAAACAAGCTCACTATCAAGAACCGGTACCCGTTATCAAGGATTGATGACTTATTTGATCAGTTACAAGGATCAAGTTACTATTCCAAGATCGCTCTTCGATCTGGATATCATCAGTTAAGGATACAAGAAGAAAGCGTACCAAAGACTGCATTCAGAACACGCTATGGGCATTACGAGTTTCTTGTGATGCCATTCAGACTGACGAACGCGCCAGCAGTCTTTATGGATCTGATGAACCGCGTATGCAAACCATATCTCGATAAATTCATGATTGTATTTATCGATGATATCCTGATTTACTCGCGAACGAAAGAAGAACATGAGCAACATCTCAGAACTATTCTGGAACTACTGAAGAAAGAGAAGCTTTATGCAAAGTTCTCGAAATGCGAATTCTGGATTCGTGAAGTACAATTTCTTGGTCACGTTGTGAATGAGAAGGGCATTCATGTAGACCCATCCAAGATTGAAGCAATAAAGAATTAGGAAGCCCCCAAAACCCCAACTGAAGTTCGACAATTTTTAGGCTTAGCAGGCTATTATCGGCGATTCATCGAGAATTTCTCAAAGATACCTCAACCGCTAACGACCCTTACACAGAAAGACAAGAAATATGACTGGGGTTACAAACAGGAAGAAGCCTTCCAGCTACTTAAAAACAAGCTATGCGATGCACCGATACTATCATTACCCGAAGGCACTGAAGACTTCGTGGTATACTACGACGCTTCACGACAAGGTTTGGGTTGCGTTGTGACAACTCGAGTTTCCAAGATTCCATCTTCGCATTTAGTGCACGTTAATTTTTTTTTATGTTGTTTGTTAATGCGACTTGTTTGTTTCACAACGCTTACATTTGTAAAAACGTAAAATCGTATTGCGATTGATATTTTATATTTGGGATGCATAATATTTATTATATGTGAGTGGATGTTAATAAGGTTTGGTATTAAATTGCATATTATAAATGAAGATGAAACCCTTACTGAAAACTATTACCCATGAAAACACTACCTAGTGAAAACACCTTATGTGTTTTCGTCCATGTGTGCTGACGAAAACAGCAAATGGGCTTCAGGCCCAGCGGGGTATTATATATATTTATTTTATCACAATCTTCTCGGAGAAGTTACTCACTTGTCAAACCTTATCCCATTGTTTCTCTCTCTACCTCTGAAACCCAACAACAGGAAGCCAAACCTCTGTTTAATCATTGGTTAGTGATTTCATGATTCAGTTGTTTTAGATGCATATCGTATGATTATTGGATGTTTAATCATGATATATGTATATATTTATACATGTGATTATGTGATTGATCATTGTGTGCTCGTTAGATAATTATTATCTATGAACTGTCTGTATATTAGATGTTTTGATCAACAGTGGGTATATGTTAATAAAAGATAAACTGATTCAAGTATGTTCTTGATCTTACAAAGTTTTGGTAGAGTATTTGTTTTATATCAATGATTGATTAAATGACTTTGTAGATGATTAATCATGTAACCATAGTGAGATTATAGAGTTTCTGGGTTTTTCATATGTTACAGTAAGTGTTGTTGATGATGATGAATAGTAACGAAAACATCCCCCCACAAATGAAACTGGACGAAATCACATATGTGATTTCGGCCCAAGTGTATTCGGCCCAAGGATGTTTTCAGCCCACTTAAGTGATTTCGGCCACATAAAGGGATTTCGGCTCAATATGGATTTCGGCCAAGGGGATTTCGAACATAAGGGTTTTCGGCTAGCTAGTGATTTCGGCCCATTCAGTTTTCGGCCCAACCAAAGTGATTTAAATAACTGTTCAAGCCCACCTAAGTGTTTTCGGCTCTAAAGGGTTTTCGGCCATAGGGTGTTTTCGGCACTTATGTGTTTTTGGCAACATGTTACTGTTATTATTAATGTTATTAATTATGTTATTTAACTTAACTAACCATTGGAATAACTCAGTTAGTTTATTTAACTTTGTTAAATATGTATTTTGATAACTTCTTTGTTTGAGTAACTCTGTTAGATGACAATTCTGTTAAGTAGTTAACTGGGTTAACTGACTTACTCTGTTTATTTATTATTCCAATGAAGTGGATTAATTATGTTATTCCATGAAATCTGTTAACTTTATTCACTCAGTTAACTTGCTAGTTCTGCTAGATGCCAACTCTGTTAAATGTATGGATGCAATTAACTGCTTATGTTGCATGATATGAACTGTCAAACACTCCATGATATTACTGTGACACTAGTTCCATGTGAAACTTTACAAACAATGTGAACTGATTGAGTATACGTGCACTATAGGACTTGACTGATAATTGTGAGCACTTAACTTAACATACCGAGCAAAAAAAGGTGAGTTCACACTTCTACAAAGGCATGGGATTCCCGGGGTTGGGAATGGGTTGATTGATTATTTATGCTTAAGAGTTATCGGAATTACATACCATAGGCCTCGGGAGAGGAAGGTCAATGGTAGATACTACTAGACTAGTGATACATATACTTCTCTTCGCACACATGCCGGGATCGGCCGCGATACTAGAACAATCTTCGCAAACATGCCTGGAATGGCCGCGAACTATACTTTAATCTTCGCAAACATGCCTGGAGGGCCGCGATACAAATATACCTAGTCTAGAGAACATATGGGAAACCCCCACTAAACTTCGCAAACATGCCTAGAGGGCCGCGATACCATTACATACGATACATGATTACTTAACGAACATACGATTTACGATACGAACATTATAACTAAATAACCAACTGTGAACTCGCTCAACTAGTTGTTGACTCTTTGTTACATGCCTTGCAGGACCTTAGGTACTTTTGGAGCTTGCACGGGAGGCACAGTCGTTGTGGACATGGATCGTGAATGTGTTGTTAAATACTATGACATTTTGTACTTAAACTTATGTTGGGTTTTACATTATTGCTTCCGCTACACACTTGTTTACGTTTGGTTTTGAAAACACCTTTCGTATCGTTGAATGACTTTTACTATTTACTTATGTTCAATATGATTGGTGGCTTGATCCTGGTCATGTCACGCCTCCAAGCGGTGGTACTCCGCGTGTGGATTTTGGGGGTGTGACATGCGTGCTTATGCAGCGCCAAAAGGTCATCGCTTACGCTTCAAGACAACTGAAGATTCATGAAAGAAACTATACCACTCACGACCTGGAGCTGGGCGCAGTGGTATTCGCCCTGAAGATCTGGTGACATTATTTATATGGTACTCGATGCACAATCTTCACAGATCATAAAAGCCTACAGCACATATTTGATCAGAAAGAACTAAACATGCGACAGCGACGTTGGGTCGAGCTGCTGAACGATTATGACTGTGAGATTAAGTACCATCCTGGAAAGGCAAACGTTGTAGCAGACGCATTAAGCCGAAAAGAAAGGGTTAAGACCCTAAGGGTTCGAGCATTGAAAATGACTATTCGAACGAACCTCACTGCACGCATTCGTGATGCACAACAAGAAGCTCTTAAAGGAGAAAACCGTAAAGCTGAATACCTCCGGGGTATGTTGAAATATATGGTGCCAAATGAAGAGGGAGCCTTATATTTTAAAAAGCGTATTTGGGTTCCGCTCTATGGTGGCATACGAGAAGTCATCCTTGATGAAGCGCACAAGTCAAAATACTCGATCCATCCAGGATCGGACAAAATGTATCAACACTTAAAAGAATACTATTGGTGGCCAAGACTCAAGAGCGACGTTGTTGTCTATGTTGGAAAATGCCTAACCTGTGCTAAGGTTAAGGCTAAATATCAGAAACCGTCCGACCTGCTACAACAACCAGAGATACCCATGTGGAAATGGGAGCAAATCTCGATGGACTTCATAACGAAGTTGCCCAGGACCCCGAGAGGGCACGATATGATATGGGTGATAGTCGATCGGTTAACGAAGTCTGCGCACTTCCTACCGATCCGAGAAAAAGACAGCACTGGAAAGCTTGCTGAGATATACTTAAAAGAAATCGTGGCACGACATGGAGTGCCAATCTCAATTATTTCAGACAGAGATGGACGCTTTGTCTCAAGAATCTGGCAATCATTTCAGGAAGCCTTTGGATCTCAATTAGATCTAAGCACGGCCTTCCATCCACAAACAGACGGCCAGAGCGAACGGACTATACAAACATTAGAAGATATGCTTCGCGCATGTGTCATGGACCTAGGCGGCAGTTGGGATACTCACCTACCTTTGGTTGAGTTTTCCTACAATAACAGTTATCATACAAGCATAAAAGCCACGCCGTTCGAAGCTCTGTATGGCCGCAAGTGCCGCTCGCCCCTGTGTTGGGCAGACGCTGGAGATAAACGAAGGGTTGGTCCTGAACTTGTACAAGAGACAACCGACAAGATTATGCAGATCCGAGAGCACATTAAGGCGGCTCGAGATCGACAAAAGAGCTACGCTGATCGAAGATGAAAACCATTAGAATTCGAGGTGGGAGACAAAGTTTTGTTGAAGGTCTCACCTTGGAAGGGCGTAGTAAGATTTGGAAAACGTGGAAAGCTGAATCCACGATACATCGGACCATTCAATCTTAGAAAGAATTGGTACCGTGGCATACAAGTTGGAATTACCGGAAGAACTTAATGGAGTACATGATACGTTTCATGTATCCAACCTCAAGAAGAGTCCAACACAAGAAGACGTGATCATCCCTGCGGATGAAGTGCATATTGATAACGCCCTCCGATTTACAGAACAACCCGTTGAGGTTACAGACTGGAAAGTCAACAAGACCAGGAGGAGCACTGTTAAACTTGTCAAAGTACGTTGGAACTCTAAACACGGACCCGAGTACACATGGGAACGTGAAGACCAGTTCAAAGAAAAGTATCCCCACCTGTTCAAGAAGACTCCTGCGAGAGTTAGCTCAGCCTGAATTTCGGGACGAAATTCTTTTAACGGGGGGAGACTGTGACAACTGGCACCAAACCGGTAATTTTCGTACACTTTGATTTTTATTTAATGACTGCAATTATGTGCTTTAAAGTCAACATTGTCTGATTACATTCCATACAAGTGAATTCATGCACGTTTTATACTACAAAATATTGCTTTATGCATTTAACGAGAGCGTTGCGTCAGAAATACTAGTAAACTCACCGGTAAGACACAATGTGTCAACAAATCTGCAGAAAGCAGTTAGACAATAGAATTGGAGCCTAGGTGTAGGTCCAACGACAAGAATACATTAAAACCCAAGAGTACATACAAGGGTTAACATATAGACATTCCGGAAGCTAAAATAAGCACTAGAAAGCACCCGAAACGCACTTTAAGTGCAGAATTTTATCAAATTCAGCAATAATCAGCATTATGACACTGAAATATTATGCAGAAATTATGATTTATCATCCAGAATACTTCCCTAAGTGTCGGGAATTGAAAGTGTCACAAAAGAATACTCAAAGGACACTAAACGGATTAATTAAGCACTTTAACGGAACAGTGTCAAACCGAACAACCGGACATTACCCGGAACACCAAAATAATGCTAGAAGCATTGTTTTTATTTTTCTAAGCTAGTTAGGGTCCCCGAACACCCTAACACACTATATATTACTTAACATACATAAACCACTAATTATTTCATTTATTTCCTAACTAGATTAGTAACTAACCATTACCACCCAACCAAGCACCCCCCCCCCAAAACCATACGGTTTCAAGGGTGGTATCCCACCCTTGATTTTCTTCATTTGTTTATTTGGTTTGCATTGTACTAAGGGAACATGAGGTCTAATGGACAATAACATGTTGGAAGGTTGTTTATTTAACCACTAGTTCACCATTTCACTTCATCATTCACACATCAACAACTCACAAAACTCTCTCCCTCTCTTCTTGGTTTCGGCTGACCCCAAGGAGCACCACCACCACCATCACTTGATCATCTTCAACCATTTTAAGAGCATACATAGGTGTTAAAGTGCATACAACGAAGCTCGGTGTGTTCGGAAGTTGAAGGACCTCTCTTATATTCTTTTATCCACTCAATTTCTTCACTTGAACTTCCCTAGCCTTGAGCTAGTGGTAAGAACTTAAATCCCTTCATTTTTCATCTTATTTAGGTGGTTAAAGAATGATTCATGATGTAAATCTTGAATAACACTAAGAATCACAAGAAAAGAACTTGAACATAAGCTTTAAATATGAAGAAATCAAGTTGTTTTAGTGTTGTTAAACTTGTTGATTGTTGATTGTTTGTAGAAATGATGTTGATCATCATGTAGTCTTGCTAGATCATGATTAAAAACATAATCTAGAAAGATGAGGGGATGAACATGTTGAAGGTTATGAATCATCCTCACAAAAAGTCATGAACTTGAATAAATATGATGTTTCTTGTAAAATAATGAACAAGTAAGTTTAAAGTCTTGTAAATCTAAATATTTCAAGTATGATTTACCAAGAAACCAAGTTAAAAATACAAGTTTCACTAAACCTTGGTTCTTACATAAATAAACATCATTTTTAGTGGTTAACAAAGCAAAGAAACACATGTGTAACAAGAAAAATACATGAAGAAGTATTTTTAGAAAACATGAACATAAGTTGTAAAGAATCATATTCTTTAAAAATGGAGTTTTTAAAGGAGCAACCACACTTTAAAGGGTAACAAGACTTACTAAATACACTAGTAAGTTACTACGCATTTTTATAAATTATCAAGTTCATGAAATGGAGAAATTGATGTATATTGTTGATGATTGTTGTTGAAATTGATGGATGATGATTTAAAAGAAAATAAACACATGTTTTGAAAACATGGGAAACCTCCATTTTTAGGGGAAACTCTGTCAAAATTTCTGTAAATTTTGACACTTAGAAAAATATAAGTTTTTGAGAAACTTATCCCCTAAAGATGTATCTAAAAACATTTACCAAGGTTTCCCAAATTTTTGTGTTAAGAAATAATGATTTCTTCAAGATTAAAATTGATATTAAGTATGTATATTTTTGAGAAAAATATATATATTTATTGATCACCACATTTTGTGCTAGGTGTATGTAGTATGTATTATACTTGATAGTGTATTAGGACTTGAAAATACACTAAATACTCTTGAGGAGTAAAAACACAAAAATACACATACAACATACAAGATACATAATTCGGGTGCAAAATACAAGAAACTTATATTTATTTTTTGAGGAAATAATATAAGTAAGACACTTAGTTAAAAATATAAATTATTTTTAACACAAGAAAACATATACAAAAGATAGTGACTGTACTTGTGCGATACAAGTCTAGTGACTAACGTTAAGAAAACACGTATAGGTCACGACGTTAATTAAGCAAATCCGGTGAAGTTTACGACGCAAGGAACGCAAAATTGTGAGTTCATGCTCCCCCTTTTCTTTAACTGTTTTCAGTTTTATAACTTCGGGGGTTAAATACATGTTACTGAATGTTTATAGGAAAGTTCGTGTCCCCACTTTTAATCTTTTACATACTCTTAAACTTGGGGTGAAAACATGAAAATTGATACTTGATATAATAAATGAGAGTTGACACTTGATATAATAAACGAGATTTGATACTTGATATAATAAACGAGAATTGATACTTGATATAATAAACGAGAATTGATACTTGACATGATGAATACATAAACAAGAAGCACTCTTGGTGATCACCAGTACCAAGTATGATGCGTTTTGAGGAATGATACGAGAAATCGTGTCACGAATAGGGTACTATAAGCACCATTAATCGTGTACATACTTAGACCGCAGAACAAAAGGTTAGATCTAATGGGTGTCCGGGCAGCCACACTCTCGGTGAACACTAGTACCGAGTAGTGCTTTTGTGTCTCCGTCGTGAATCGACAATTAGAAAAATGCCTATGGTTTGATGACTTCCTATGTCGTATCACATGTTAATGGCCTTGCAACCCATTAACTACACAAGAATACTTTATTTGTACGAAGTTCGTACACAAGAATACTTTATTTGGTTCATACCACAAGAATACTTTAGTTGGTTCATACCACAAGAATACTATGTCGTTTCAGTGAGTATAAAGAAATTGGAATGCTATAAGTGACAATAACCAAAACTCTCTAAACCCTAAGGCTAAACCCTATGCTAAAACCTAAACCCTAAAGCTAAACCCTAATGCAAACCCTAAAGCTAAAGCTAAACCCTAAAGCTAAACCCTAATGCTAAACCCTAAAGATAAACCCCAATGCTAAACCCAAAAGTTAAATCATAATGCAAAACCTTAAAGCTAAACCCTAAACCCTAAAGCTAAACCCTAATGCTAAACCATAAATACTAATGCTAAATCCTAAAGCTAAAACTAAATCATTCACCTCAATCAAAGATTTACAACACTTATTTTTCAATTTTAAACATGTATATACATATATGTATAGTTAAAAAAATTGACAATATACACATATGTATAGTTAAAAGATTAACAATATACACATGTGTATAAATCCCTAAAAAACCTAATAGAAAAAGCTCTGATTTTTCCAAAAAAATACGTTTTTTTACATTTTTTTGCATTTATTTGCTTAGGGAAAATGTGTGGTCCAGAATGCTTCTCAAGTTTCTCAATTAGCCTACTACATCTCACATGATCCTAATCCTATATATATATATATATATATATATATATATATATATATATATATATATATATATGAGGAAGTGTAGGATACAAATACCCTTATCCTACATAATGTACGTTATATCCATGGCCGTACACGTGTCATGATTCATTTTTCTTTCATAAAGTTAAATCAGACAATTCATTCAATCAGCTGAGGGTAAATTAGTCTATTCATTCAATCAGCGAGAAGTTCGTTACACCACTATCCCGGTAATTATGATTCGTATCAGTTTCAAATTTTCATAATTCTCAAACAATACATTGCAATTTCGTTTTTCTGCGTTAGGGTTTGAATCGATTGTTGTTTCCAATGGATCCACAGAGCAGCACCGGACGAAACACAGATGTTGGGTTTGAAGATGCTCGATCGGTCGGTGATTAGGTTCAATTATTTGCTTATCAGAGAGTTACGATTGATGAAGTTATAAATCCTAATTCTGCAAATGCAAATGCAAATACAAGTGGTGTAAATGAGTTTTCAAATGGTGATTTTTGTGAATTCGGATGTTTAAATTGTTTCGTAGATGTTTTTGTGTAATCGTTTTAATGATTTTGTATGATTATAACTGACTGGAAGGTTTTGAATGTTTATTAGAAGATAATTGACATGAAAACAAAGTGTTTAAGTTCGCAGGTTTTGAGTCTGACAATTTGCATGTGATGTTAATTCTAAATGCTGATTTCGCATGTTATGATATCATAAATCGCATGTGTAAAACATATTATCAAAATGGTCAATTTCGCATGTTATGAGTCTAACAATTCACACGTTTCGTTGTTCTTGTGATGAAATTTTGGAGTTTTCAGTATATCGCATGTTATGAGTCTGATAAATCGCATGTGTTGTCTCTTTTTTATTTGATTATGTAGATGAAAGGCTTTATATTCCGGAGGTTGAACCATCAGCTACACCTGTGGTTGGAATGCAATTTAGTTCTCTCGAACAAGCATACATGTTTTACCAAACATATGCTAAGTTAGCTGGTTTTTCTACTCGCAAAGGTGGTGAAGTACACAGTGGTGGTATAACCAAAACTAAGTATTTTATTTGTTCTAAAGAGGGACATAAGCCATTGTTTATTGACTATGCTTATTCGAAGTCAAAAAAAAACCATTCAAATCAAGGAACAGAGGGACCATTAGAATTGGGTGCAAAGCTCAACTTATGATTTGTTCGGTGGATGGTAGATCATATACAGTCAAGAAATTTGTTGATGGCCATAATCATAAGTTTGTATGTCCACACGATATTCATATGCTGCCAGCGTACAGGCAATTGTCAGAAGTCCAGGAGGAAATGATATGGGAACTAGATACTCTAAACCTTGGCCCTGTCAAAGCTTTTCATATAATGAGGAAACGATACGGTGGTTTCGAGAATGTTGGCGCCACGGTCGATGATTGCAAAAACTTTAAAACTCGAATTAATAGCTATATAGGAGAATATGACGCTGACATGGTGATCAATAGGTTGAGTGACAAAAAAGAATATTTAGTTGATTTTTCGTTTGAATATTCTATTGATGAGGATAAACGGTTAACTGGTTTGTTCTAGGCTCATGGGTTATGCATGCGTAACTTTATGGAGTTCGGGGATGTGATATCGTTTGATGCTACTTTCAAAACAAACAAGTAAGTATTACATTAATGTTTTTTAATATTTTCGCATGTTATATGATTTTGTAAACTGGCAATATCGCATGTTAGTATACATTGAAATTTAGGTGTTGAATATATCGCATGTTTTAATGTCTATTTCGCATGTCTATAATGTCTATTTCGCATGTTACACTGTGTACTTCGCACGTTACTAAATCTTGAATTATTTTTGAATTTCAGGTATAAGATGGTGTTTGTTGCGGTCACTGGGATTGATAACCACTGTCAAAATGTAACACTTGGAGCTGGGTTGTTGGCATCGGAGAGCATTGACTCTTATAAATGGCTTCTCAATTCATTTGTAAATTCATTTGGACGCCAGCCAAAGGTTGTAGTGACGGACCAAGACCCTGCGATGAAACAGGCTATCGAGGGTGTTTTTACTACCAGCAAACACAGATTGTGCATGTGGCACATAATGAAAAAAGTGGCAGATAAGGTATACTATGCTATATTGTCTTTCATTAGCATTTTTTTACACTATATATCCGTTACATGATGATATGAAAACCATTTATCGGTGTAGGTGTCACACCCCAACCGATGGCGGAAACATCGGGGCATGGCACCGAGTGAAACAGATTGTCCATGAGTATCCATAACAACTATTAATTACCAGATATTAAAACGTCATGTCCCATACCACAACATATCCAAATAAATCAGTTATTACAAATAATTGTCTCAAAAACAAGTACTGTCTCGACCACTCAGATTTAAGCGTGACATAACTAGACCCCTAACTTGATTCCATGAAAAGCAAGCAAAGCATCCTAAGCACCTGCCACATACATTAAAATAAAGTCAATACACAGAGTGTAAAGGTGAGCATACAAGTTTGATAGATATAATAGAGTTCGAAATAGTTTACGCATAACCAGCATGTAAAATGTACAAAGTGAAGGTAAGTAGGTTATCGACAGAGAAATATGCACAGACGTGACTGCGAGTTGTAGAATGCGCAACACATATCCCCACTGGGACACGTGAAGTAAAGCCCTTAACAACCCCTGTCCCCGACAGGTGCTGAGTCCAAACTATAGTACTATCGTTGCTAAGGTGTCAGGCAACAATCACTGTGTTAACATAACATACAAGCATTCATCGAATAACACGTAGCATGCACTAACGGTTAGCGTATAAATAGTGTTTGCGTTGTGTGTAGATTGTGATTTAGAATAAGTAACGTATGTAACACCCAAAAGTGCGTAAAGCAAAAAGGGTTCTAGTATACTCACAAATAGCGTTAAACAAGTAAACACTGTCTTGGATTGAAGGGAGCACTGAAAGGTTAACCTGAACAGTTAACGATAGCATAACGATGAGCGGTGCGTAAAACGGTAAAAAGTGTCAAAGTGTCGAGTGGTAATCCGATCGGATGGCAATCCGATCGGTTGGTCAGCCGATCGGATGTCAATCCATTCGGATGGTCATCTGATCGGATGGCAATTCGATTGGATTGACATTCGTTGGTAAGGATGTGTTTGTGTATGATGGCTTTGAAGTTTTCGTTGTAGCATTTTGAAAACAGAGAAGTATCTCTACCTTTCAGGTCGTCGATCGAACGATCGTTCGATCGGATAGCGATCTGATTGGCGGGATACTTAGTGAGAACAAGTTCACATCAGGATGGTCACTTGATCGAATAGCAATCCGATCAGGTGGCAATCCGTTAGTTACTGATGATCTTTGAAAATCATGAAAAATGGTTAAGTGTCGAAGTTCCAAATGTCACAGGGTCGGATGATCGTTCGATCGGATGGCTATCCGATCGGGTGGCAATCCGTTCGACGTTCAGATCTTTGAAAAGTTGAATAAAAAGTTAAAGTGTGGAACAAAGTGCAATCTAATCGGATTGCTGGTCGATCGGATGGCAATTCGATCGGATGGCAATCTGATCAGACGGCAATCCGTCCCGCGATCTGATCTTCTTGCAACTTGAAAAGTTGTTAAGTTTTGAAGGTTTTGCGGTTTTATCGAGACGGTTTGACAACGTGCTAGACAACAGAACCCCATCAAGGCCCAAGCTATCCGATCGAACAAGAATCACCCAAATCCGACCAGTTTGTTGGTTCGTGACGGTTGTTCATGCTTAACCCGAAGTCGGTTGTCTCTTTGATAGAAACTAGATCTTGAACCAACACATCACTAAGAAAGAATAGAAGGTCTGTACAAGTTCCGATTCTATCGTTTTTGAGTGCATTGAGTGTAAAAGAGTTGAAAGAAAGTTGGAAAACCATCTTTCAATCCTTTTTACTTTGAAAATGTTTAGATCTATGCGAAATCGTTGTTTAGTCATGTGGAAATCCTTCATATCTGAGTTGTTCTTGGTGGAATGAGGCCAAAACTTGAAGTTCATGAGAACTCCATGATGACATCACCCTAGAACACCTCAAATCCACTGATTTCACGGTTAAAAGTTAAGATTCAAAGGTGAAAATGATGAAGAAGTGTGTGTAGATCATAGAAGTACAAGATTTAGGTTGAAAACTTACAAGAATCGCGAGAAATCGAGAGAAATGAGTGCTTGAGCGAGCTGGTCAAGTGGAGGAGCTGTCACATCACAAATGATGTGACATGAGGGTATTTATAGGGTTTCCAAAAGAGGAAAGTGCACAAGGGTCGGATTGGCCACCGATCGGATGACGCCTCGATCGAATGGCAATCCGATCGGATGGTCACTCGATCGGGTGGCCATTCGATCCAGGTGTCCGGCGTGCTGAGTTTTGTCGTTTCGATTCGCGTGTTGAGCGTTGCGATGCGTTTCGAGCGAGCAATGCGATAGAATTGCCCATTAGTTACACAAATAACCTAACTACTATATCTAACATACAATCACTATAAATAACTTGCGTTTAGCGTTTGCAATTCGATTGCGATTGCGATAGAGTTGCAATTGCGTTTCAATTAATCACTACAACATAAGGTAAGCATGCACAAGTAACACATAAGCAACACACACCCGTAAAACAATATTCAGAATCTATCAATCAAGGCGCGAATGCGATTGCGATGCGATAAGCGAATAAGCAATAAAACATGCGATAAACATCAATTAAACCTTGATTATTAATAGATACTCCACATAATACAACTAAAAAAAAATAAAAGATTCGATTACAAGTCAAAGAAGTCAAAACAGTAGTTGAGCAAGGAGTGACAGATCGTAATTAGCAATCTTTTCTTCCTTTGACTTCAATCTTGACTTTGACTTTGACTTTCGTAACACGGGGTGTTACAGCCTCCCCTACTTAAGGGAATTTCATCCCGAAATTAGGCTGAAGCCGTAACAAACAACTGCGGGTACTTCGCCTTCATGTCACTTTCGAGTTCCCAGGTGAACTCTGCGCCACGTTTGCCTTCCCAGCAAACCTTCACAATGGGAATGCGTGAGCGCCTGAGCTTCTTGGTTTCTCGGTCCATGATTTCGACAGGCTTCTCCACGAAGTGTAGTGTTTCGTCCACTTGGAGATCCTCTAGTGGAACTTGTAAATCTTGCTCGGCTAGACACTTTCTGAGGTTCGATACATGGAAAGTTGGGTGAACGTTGTTAAGTTCCTCCGGTAGTTTGAGTCTGTAGGCCACTTTGCTGATCCTTTCCAGAATCTTAAAGGGTCCAACATATTGAGGCGCGAGCTTTCCTTTCTTGCCGAATCTGATCACACCCTTCCAAGGTGATACCTTTAGGAGTACGTGATCGCCAACATCAAATTCAAGGGGCTTGCGTCGTCTATCGGCGTAACTTTTTTGACGACTCCGAGCTTTTAGCAGATTGTCTCGAGTTTGGAGGGTCTTGTCAGTCGTTTCTTGCAGTAGCTCAGGACCGGTTAGTTGCGCATCTCCGATCTCATGCCACACAATCGGCGATCGACATTTTCTTCCGTACAATGCCTCAAATGGTGCCATTTGTATACTAGAATGATAACTGTTATTGTACGAGAATTCAACTAAAGGCAAGTGAGCGTCCCAATTACCACCGAAATCTATGACACACGAGCGAAGCATGTCTTCAAGAGTACGAATCGTTCTTTCAGTCTGACCGTCGGTTTGGGGATGGAAAGCGGTACTTAGACTAAGCGTAGTACTGAGAGCAGATTGAAATGTTTCCCAAAGATGCGAGGTAAATCGACCATCGCAGTCAGAGATGATGTCACGAGGTGTACCGTGTCGACAGATAACTTCGTCGGTGTAGATTCGGGCTAATTTTTCTACCTTGAAGTCTTCTCATATCGGCAGGAAATGAGCGGATTTAGTCAAGCGGTCAACGATAACCCAGATGCTATCGTGACCTGAGGTTGTACGTGGAAGTTTCATGATAAAGTCCATGGCTATGCTTTCCCATTTCCACATCGGGATTTCGGGTTGCACAAGCAAGCCAGAGGGTCTTTGTTGCTCGGCTTTGACTTTCAAGCAAGTCAGGCACTTCGAAACGTAGATAGCGATATCCTTCTTCATACCAGGCCACCAGTATCGTTGACGAAAGTCATGATACATTTTGTCGGCACCAGGATGAATGGAATATTGTGACTTGTGGGCTTCATCCATCAGGATTTGTCGCAAGTCGGTATGCTTGGGGATCCAAATTCGGTCCAAATAATGGAAGATCCCATTCGATTTATTCACTAACTGGGCACCATCATGGTAAATCCTTTCCTTCTTCAAAGTGTGTTCGGTGAAACAGGCATGCTGAGCGTCACGGATGAGGGTTTCAAGATGATGCTGGGCTTGGATATTACGAACGCTATGCAAATAGCTTCGTCGGCTTAGAGCATTGGCAACGACATTTGCCTTACCAGGATGATAACGAATCTCACAGTCGTAATCGTTGAGAAGTTCTACCCATCGGCGTTGACGCATATTCAGTTCTTTTTGGCTGAAAATGTGTTGTAGGCTCCTATGATCTGTGAAGACCGTACACTTGGTACCATAAAGGTAGTGTCGCCAAATCTTCAACGCAAAAATAACTGTGCCTAGCTCAAGGTCGTGGGTTGTATAGTTCTTCTCGTGGATCTTGAGCTGACGAGATGCGTAAGCGATAACCTTGTCTCGTTGCATGAGAACACAACCAAGTCCAAGGTTCGAGGCATCACAATAGACAATGAAGTCATCGTTTCCGTCGGGTAAAGCGAGGAGGGGAGCCTTGCAGAGCATATGCTTGAGAGTTTGAAAGGCAGTCTCTTGTTCAGTTCCCCAAACAAAAGGCTTATCTTTATGCGTCAAAGAAGTAAGCGGAATAGTGATTTTCGAGAAGTCAGCGATAAATCGACGGTAATAGCCAGCCAAACCGAGGAACGAACATACATCGGATGGTGATTTTTGTAACAATCCTCAATAAACCGACACTCTCATAATAAATTCCGACATCCTAGTATATTTTAAAATGTCTCAATATGTCTTTAAATACACCCCGTATGTGAAAACCCAGCCCGAAATACATTAAATAGTATTTAAAATAAATAAAAACCTGATTTTTAAGTTGAGGCGGGCCGCGTAGGACCCACCCCAACACTTACGCGGGCGGTATCAAGGCTAAAACTTAATTTCGGTAAATCTTAAGTTAAAGCGGGCCGCGTAAGACCCCCGTTAAGTTTACGCGGGCCGCGAGAGATCAAGAACACGGCAACACCCCAGGCCGACACGTGTCATCATCGTGTCGAGTCTATGCGTTGACCAGGACAAGCTAGTCCGTTGACTAGATTTGACGCGGGCCGCGTAGCCCTAAGGCTACTCTTACGCGGGCCACGTGAGAGTCAGTTTCAGCAACTATATAAAGGAGCCATCAGGTTCAACCAGAAATCGTTCATTTTTCATTTCTCAATCTCAAATTCTGAATATTTGGCATAGTAAGCTGGTATTATACCCCCTAATTAGCGAGGTTCTACTCCGTTGTAAGTATTATAACCCCTGTTTCGTAATAGATACGCTGCCCGATTGATTTAGGGTTCCGTAACAACTGTCGTGGTTCTGCCCGACGTAGTTGTTGGAATACCGTCTCGGGGAGGGTATCATTAATATTTTCAAAGGGTTATTATACTAACCAATGTACATTTGTATAATTTATAGATTTATCCCAAGAAACCCTTACGCGAAGTCTAAGATAGCAATGTGAGTTTATCCAATTTTTGTTAAACTTTTCGTAATATTTTACAAAACCTTAAATGTTTTACAATGTGATTAACCGGTGATTGAGTCTTTGTAGTTCTTCAATTACTGCCGGTATGTTGGGGTTTTGTATACAAAATTTACTACACTGTAAGTAGTAAGTCGGGATGACAACACGTTACCATTGGACAACGAGTTAGCCAATGTGTAATATGACCCACTAGTCAGGATTGACAGTACTGAATGAGTAATTGTGTAGAAATAAACAATGTGATCGCTCTCAATACTGTTTTTAATTGATAAAATGTTTCTTGATTAAACTGGGATTCACTCACCAGTATTTCCCACTGACAAATGTTTTTAAAACGCGTTTCAGGTAACACAATGTGACAGCCAGTTAGTAAAAAGCCAGCTAGAGAGCACTGAATGCTTGGGAAAAATGTGGCTATAAAAGTTACCTAAAAGACGATGTTTTAAATTCAATAAAATAGGATTTATTCCTATAAACATATTGTAATAAGAAACTTGGGTTTTACCCATGTGATTATTAATATCAAATGTGGTGGTTTTACTCTGATAAACATTTCCTAACTACGGTCCTGATGTAATTTCCGCTGCCAAATTAACCGACTGATACCACCGAAATTCTGAGTTCGCGTCCGCCCGTTCCCGGGACAGATAAGGGATCGGGGGTTGCGACAGAAGGTGGTATCAGAGCCTAGCCATTGGTCTGAGCAAAAGAAGTGTTCTGCTGATACTTAAATTCTAAATTTTGTGTTAGGAAATAATTTATGTGATTATGTGTTTTGTGTTATTTGACTATTTGTTAGTTTACAGTATGAGTGATCAAGGACCCTCAGACATGCGTCGTCAGTTGTCTGATTCACCTAGGAGTGAAGGTACCTCTTCACAGCCTGCCCTTTCTGGGTATTCTGCTGATCAGGAAGAAGGGATGTTTGCCTTTAAAGCTCAGTCGGAAGAGCCATTCCCTCGCAAAAAGAGAGGACAGTTCAGTAAGGAAGCATTTGCACGTAGGAAAATAATGCAGAAATTGCAACAGCAAAGAGTTCTAGCAGCTGCTTAGTGAAAGACAGATGCCCATACACAGGATATGCTTAATATAAGCCTAGCCAATTTCCATATCCTAGCTACAACTGCTGCTGACCCAAGTCTGGAACAACTAGTAGCCCCACAACCCTTACCTTTATTTCCCACTCAACCGATGGAGGTAGAAATGCCTGATTTTAACCCTGAGGAGATACCTAGGATACCAGCCCCTAATCCTCTAGATCCAAATTATGATCCATGGTTTGATGATCTTAGGGATTATGTGCCACGCTATCACTTAAACGAAGAAACCTTGCCGAACTTAGCAGATATTCAGGTTTGGACCCTCTAGATCCCTATTTCGACAACGATGAATACATTAGGGATATTTTGGAGAATCCATACCCTCAGGAGAATCCAGTACCTCAGTACCCAGAGCCAATACCAGTACCTGCACCCCCAATGAGTGCTGAGAATTTGCAAGAACTCCGAAATTTTGGAGAGGAAATCATAGAAAGTAGGGAGAGGATGAGGTATGTAGGAGAGCAACTCGTATGGAAATACGATGAGCGCCAGATGGATTTCAGGGGAAATCCATATCCCTGAAGGAAGTGATAAAGTTGGTAATAATAATAAATAAAATATGTGTAATAATAATAAATCTATCGTAGTATAGACCACTCTGTGGTTAACGAGGCATAGTAGTATTGTAATTTTTAATTTCCGTTTTAGTGTGTATTTGACGCCTACTATAGCAAAAAGAGTAAAGTCGCAATGCACGACGTTTTTGACCAATATGTGTGTTATGTGGATTGTTACGTAAATCATTTAATTATTTTATTAATGATTGGTAAATGTTTAAAATTCAGATGACCGATGACGGAAATCAAGGACATCTAAATAATGATAACCAGAGTAACATTAACGTGGTTAATGAGAATCCGAGCATCAATAACAATGGAAACCAAATGGATAATAGTGCCGTTTAACATATAGTGGCACAAGGAATCATAGATGCAATGCCATTTATTATTCAAACGATTCAAGAATCGAATAATAAAAGTAAGCATAGCAGTAAGCGACCAATCGAACCAGAAAACAGCGTGAACAATGGACCCGTGCTTCAAATACCCATTCCCAAAGGGAGAAGAACCATGTCTTACTGTTGTTCTTATAAAGAATTCTGGTCTTGTAAACCAATGGAATTCTCGGGCAACGAAGGGGCCATTGCAACCCTACGCTGGATAGAGAAGACTGAGGCAGTCTTAAGAATAAGCAAGTGTGCTGAAGAAGATAAGATACTGTTTGCTTCTAATCTGTTTAAGAATTCAACACTAGAATGGTGGAACACTATCCTCCAATCAAGAGGAAGTGATAGAACTTACAATATGGAATGGGAGGAATTTAAGGACAAGGTAGAAAGGAAATTCTGCCCACCTAATGAAAAGGAACAGATAGCAAACAAATTCCTAAACCTTATAATGACTGGTGTGGATAGTAAGGGATACACTAAATTATTCTTTGAATATGCTAGAATAGTGCCAACCCTTGCTTCACCTGAACCAGTATTGATCTCCCGTTATATCTGGGGATTAATTGGGGAAATAAGACACGTAGTCAAGGCAGCTAGACCTCAAACCATAGATGAAGCTGTAGAACTATCAAATACCTTGACATATGAATTAGTCCGTACCCGAGAGGAGGATCAAAGGAGGAACCTAACCCAGAAGCTCACACAAGAATTTCGTTCTGGAAATTTTAATCGTGGGAAAAATATAGGTTCTACCTCTACACCTTACTATAAGAATTGCAAAAGAAAGCATTCAGGAAGATGCTCCATATACTGTAACTTTTGCAAAATATCAGGACACAAGGAAGAAGACTGCAGGAAGAAAGCTAACAACAGGATATGTTACAACTGCGGAGAACAAGGTCATATCAAGCCTAATTGCCCGAAATTAGCTCCAGCTGCGAACAACAAGAATACTAAAAATGCTAGAGCAATTGTTCTGACTGCAGATGAAGCCAAGATGATTCCAGATGTCCTAGCTGGTAGGTTTTTAGTTAATGATGTCTTTGCTAAAGTATTATTTGACTCTGGTGCAAACCAAAGTTTTATTAATACATCATTTTGCAAATTTCTAAATCAGTCATTAACTAAACTACCACAAGAATGTCTAGTAGATACAGCTAATGGAGAAACTGTTAGGATTTCTGAAATCTTGCAGGGAGCAAGAATAGAAATTTTAAATCAGAAATTTATTGCAAACCTTTATCCCATGAATCTGGCAGGATTTGATGTCGTTTTAGGAATGGATTGGTTAATAGCCAATAAAGCCAGTATTTTATGTGATCAAAAGTCAATTCAAGTAAATTCACCAAAAGGTAAAACGATCACAATTAAAGGAGATAAATCATCTAGATCCACAAAATTTATCTATGTGATGAAAACTGCAAGTTGTATAAGAAAAGGTTCTATAGTGTATTTGATTTCTATAATCACTAACACTAAAGAAAAAGAACTAAAAGATATTCCAGTAGTATCTCAGTTTTCAGATGTATTTCCAGAAGAATTGCCAGGGCAACCTCCAGATAGGGAAGTTGAATTCAGAATCCATTTAATACCAGGAACAGCACCAATTGCCAAAGCACCTTACCGTTTGGCACCTGCAGAAATGCAAGAATTAAAGAAACAATTAAACGAATTGTTGGAGAAAGGATTTATACAACCAAGTTCATCGCCGTGGGGAGCACCAATTTTATTTGTTAAAAAGAAGGACGGATCAATGCGTATGTGCATTGACTACCGTGAATTAAACAAGGTTACGATTAAGAATCGGTACCCATTACCGAGAATCGATGATCTGTTTGATCAACTACAGGGAGCTCAATTTTTCTCTAAAATCGATTTAAGATCAGGGTATCATCAACTAAAGGTACAGGAAGAGGATATTCCTAAGACCGCATTCAGAACAAGGTATGGCCATTATGAATTTACTGTCATGCCACTTGGTTTAACCAATGCCCCAGCAGCATTTATGGACATGATGAACCGAATATGTAAGCCATATTTGGATAAATTCATAATTGTCTTCATAGATGATATTCTCATTTATTCTAAGAATAAGGAAGATCATGCAAAACATTTGCACGCACTTTTAAGTTTATTAAGAAAAGAAAAGCTTTACGCTAAATTTTCAAAGTGCGAATTTTGGTTAGAGCAGGTACAGTTTCTCGGACACCTAGTCAACCATGAAGGAATTCATGTGGATCCCACAAAAATCGAGGCGATTACTAAATGGAAAACCCCTGAATCACCAACCGAAGTTAGAAATTTCTTAGGATTGGCCGGTTATTATAGAAGATTTATTCAAGATTTTTCTAGAATAGCCATTCCCTTAACTAAGCTAACCTGTAAATCTGTTAAGTTTGAATGGGGATTAAAACAAGAAGAAGCATTTAGAATCCTTAAGCAAAAATTAACCCATACACCCATACTAGCATTACCAGAAGGAGCTGAAGACTTTATAGTCTATTGTGACGCTTCCAAATTAGGCTATGGATGTGTATTGATGCAACGTCAAAAGGTTATAGCTTACGCATCTAGACAACTTAAGAATCATGAAGAGAATTATTCAACCCATGATTTAGAATTAGGAGCTATAATTTTTACTCTTAAGATTTGGAGACATTACCTTTATGGTAGTAAGTTTACCATATTCACCGATCATAAGAGTTTAAGGTATATTTTCAAGCAAAAGGAGTTGAATATGAGACAAAGACGTTGGATGGAAATGCTTAGTGATTATGATTGTGATATCCAGTATCATGAAGGAAAAGCAAATGTAGTGGCAGATGCTTCAAGCCGAAAGTATCATGAAAAGCCAAAAAGGGTACGTTCTCTTAAATTAAATCTGCAAATAGATTTAAATGATCAGATAAGAGAAGCACAAGAATCAGTAATTAAGGATGATACTGAAAAATTAAAAGGTATGCTAAAAGAATTAGAACAAGGAACAGATGGAATTTGGAGATTCCATAAAAAGAGAATGTGGATACCTAAATTAGGAAACCTACGTCATCGTATATTAGAAGAAGCTCATAAGTCCAAATATACGATGCATACAGGAAATGATAAGATGTATCAAGATTTAAGAAAGAATTTCTGGTGGATAGGAATGAAGAAGGACATAGCAGTCTATGTTTCTAAATGTTTAACATGTTCTCAAGTCAAAGCTAAACACCAGAAACCCTCAGGATTTCTACAACAGTTAGAAATGCCAGTGTGGAAATGGGAATTGATAACAATGGATTTTGTTACTAAATTACCCAAAACAAAGAAAGGCAATGATACAATCTGGGTGATTGTAGATAGGCTAACCAAGTCAGCTCATTTTCTACCAATGAAGGAAACTTTCAGTATGGAACAGTTAGCTAAATTATATGTAAATGAAATTGTTTCATTACATGGAATTCCTTTATCAATTATTTCTGATAGGGATGGTCGATTTACCTCTCATTTTTGGTCAAGTTTCCAAAAAGCTATGGGAACCAAGTTAAATCTAAGCACAGCTTATCATCCTCAAACAGATGAACAAAGTGAAAGGACAATTCAGACAATGGAGGACATGCTTAGAGCTTGTGTAATTGATTTTGGAGGTAATTGGGATGATCACTTACCTTTAATAGAATTTTCATATAATAATAGTTATCACACAAGTATCAATGCTGCACCATTCTAAGCACTTTATGGACGAAGGTGCCGAACCCCAGTCTGTTGGGCAGAAATTGGGGAAAAGCAACTATCTGGACCTGAGATAGTGCAAGAAACAACTGACAAGATTATTCAAGTCAAGGAACGATTGAAAGCAGCACGTGATCGACAGAAGAGTTATGCCGATAACCGACGCAAGCCATTGGAATTTCAAGTAGGAGATAAAGTATTATTAAAGGTCTCTCCTTGGAAAGGAGTAGTAAGATTCATCAAACGGGGAAAGCTAAGTCCCAGGTATGTTGGACCTTTTGAGATTATTAGAAGAATAGAACCTGTAGCCTATCAGCTACAATTGCCAGAGGAAAAGGTAGGAATACATGATGTATTTCATGTATCTAATCTCAAAAAGTGTTTAGCTGATGAATCACTGATAGTACCTCTTAAGGATATAGAGGTAAATGAACAACTCAAGTTTGTAGAAAGGCCTCTACAGATTGAAGACAGGAAAGTCAAGAACCTCAAGCATAAGAGACTAGTTCTGGTCAAAGTGAAGTGGGACTCCAAAAGAGGACCTGAGTATACATGGGAGTTTGAATCAGAGATGCAAAGGAAATATCCGCACTTGTTCCAATAGATCTCGAGGACGAGCTCTAAAACAAGGTGGGGAGGATGTAACAATCCTCAATAAACCGACACTCTCATAATAAATTCCGACATCCTAGTATATTTTAAAATGTCTCAATATGTCTTTAAATACACCCCATATGTGAAAACACAGCCCGAAATACATTAAATAGTATTTAAAATAAATAAAAACCTGATTTTTAAGTTGAGGCGGGCCGCGTAGGACCCACCCCAACACTTACGCGGGCGGTATCAATGCTAAAACTTGATTTCGGTAAATCTTAAGTTAAAGCGGGCCGCGTAAGACCACCGTTAAGTTTACGCGGACCGCGAGAGATCAAGAACACGGAAATACCCCAGGCCGACACGTGTCATCATCGTGTCGAGTCTATGCACTGACCGGGACAAGCTAGTCCGTTGACTAGATTTGACGCGGGCCGCGTAGCCCTAAGGCTACTCTTACGCGGGCCGCTTGAGAGTCAGTTTCAGCAACTATATAAAGGAGCCATCGGGTTCAACCAGAAATCGTTCATTTTTCGTTTCTCAATCTCAAATTCTGAATATTAGGCATAGTAAGCTGGTATTATACCCCCAATTAGCGAGCTTCTACTCCGTTGTAAGTATTATAACCCCAATTTCGTAATAGATACGCTGCCCGATTGATTTAGGGTTCCGTAACAACTGTCGTGGTTCTGCCCGACGTAGTTGTTGGAATACCGTCTCGGGGAGGGTATCATTAATATTTTCAAAGGGTTATTATACTAACCAATGTATATTTGTATAATTTATAGATTTATCCCAAGAAACCCTTACACGAAGTCTAAGATAGCAATGTGAGTTTATCCAATTTTTGTTAAACTTTTTGTAATATTTTACAAAACCTTAAATGTTTTACAATGTGATTAAGCGGTGATTGAGTCTTTGTTGTTCTTCAATTACAGCCGATATGTTGGGGTTTTGTATACAAAATTTACTACACGGTAAGTAGTAAGTCGGGACGACAACACGTTACCATTGGACAACGAGTTAGCCAATGTGTAATATGACCCACCAGTCAGGATTGACAGTACTGAATGAGTAATTGTGTAGAAATAAAAAATGTGATCGCTCTCAATACTGTTTTTAATTGATAAAATGTTTCTTGATTAAACTGGGATTCACTCACCAGTATTTCCCACTGACAAATGTTTTTAAAACGCGTTTCAGGTAACACAATGTGACAGCCAATTAGTAAAAAGCCAGCTAGAGAGCACTGAAGGCTTGGGAAAAATGTGGCTATAAAAGTTACCTATAAGACGATGTTTTAAATTCAATAAAATAGGATTTATTCCTATAAACATATTGTAATAAGAAACTTGGGTTTTACCCATGTAATTATTAATATCAAATGTGGTGGTTTTACTCTGATAAACATTTCCTAACTACGGTCCTGATGTAATTTCCGCTGCCAAATTAACCGACTGATACCATCGAAATTCTGAGTTCGCGTCCGCCCGTTCCCGGGACAGATAAGGGATCGGGGGTTGCGACAATTTTGGAGTAACCCAGCTCTTAATAGTTTCAATTTTTGTGGGGTCGACGAGAATACCTTGACTATTGACAATGTGACCGAGGAATTGAACCTCCTCCAGCCAAAATTCACACTTGGAGAACTTGGCATAGAGTTGATTCCCTTGGAGTAGCTCGAGAACCAAACGTAGATGCTGCACGTGTTCGGTTTTCGACTTTGAATAGATAAGGATGTCGTCGATGAATACAATGGCGAAGCGGTCAAGAAACGGTTTGCACACACGGTTCATCAAATCCATGAAAACCGCAGGTGCATTGGTTAAACCAAAGGGCATTACGACGAATTCATAATGGCCATAGCGGGTTCAAAAAGCGGTTTTCGGAATGTCTTCCTCCTGAATGCGTAACTGGTGATAACCTGAGCGTAAATCGATCTTCCAGAAACATGAAGCACCTTGCAATTGATCAAACAAATCATCGATTCAGGACAGGGGATAGTGATTCTTGATTGTCAGCTTATTCAACTCCCTATAGTCGATGCACATCCGGAACGACCCATCCTTCTTTTTGACGAAAAGGACTGGTGCACCCCAAGGAGAGGTTCTAGGGAGAATAAAGCCTTTGTCAAGTAATTCCTAGAGTTGATTCGAGAGTTCACGCATTTCGGACGGAGCGAGGCGATAAGGAGATTTAGCAACAGGGTTGGCTCTAGGAATGAGATCGATGCGAAAATCAATATCACGACTCAGGGGTAACCCAGGTAGATCATCAGGAAAGACATTCGGAAAATCACTAACTACAGGCACCTTATCGATTGCCTTAACTTCCTTTTTCTCCGCTACTACTACGTGAGCCAAGAAAGCTTGGTATTCCTTACGGAGATACTTGCTAGCTTGGACACACGACATGAGTTGGATTTTCTTTGATGCGACTTCACCGTAAACACACAATAGATCACCATTAGCGAGCGAGAAGCGAATCATCTTATCGAAACAAACAGCTTCAGCACGATTTTCTCGAAGAAAATACATGCCTATTATGACGTCGAAACTACCGAGCTGCATCGGAATAAGGTCGATAGGAAAAATGTGATTGTTGAGTTTGAGAGTACAATCACGAAGAACATAATTGACAGCGACGGTTCTTCTGGTGGCCACTTCAACATCGAATGACGAAGGGAGATGGGCGCGCTTACGATTTAGGAGCTTTTCGAATTCAAACGATACAAAACAGTTATCGGCTCCAGTATCAAATAAACACGAAGCATATATACCATTCACAAGGAACGTACCATTAACCACGTTGTTGTCGACCTGAGCCTGGCGGACATTAATGTTGAAAGTACGTGTGCGGGCTGCTTGCTGCTGTTGCTGGGGCTGCTGCTGTTGTGGCACTTGCTTCACTACTCTGTTGGGGCACATGTTTGCGAAGTGGTTGGGATCACCACATGCAAAGCAAACTCTAGCGTGGATCGCGGGTGCAGGAGCCGCTTGTTGGCCTTGAGGAGCAGGAAGTAGAGCTTGATGAACAGGAGGTGGAACTTGAGCTGGAGCTTGGCGTGAACCTGTATGGCAGTTGGCGGTGAAATGGCCGTACATGTTGCAATGCACACAGTATCTGTAGGCGATTCCCACTGGGTGGTGATAGGTACAAGTTGGGCAAGCCGGGTGAGGACCAGTATATGCACGCTTGGCCGGCGGTGCATAAGTGACTGGTGCCGCGGCTTGGCGGTGCTGGGGCTGCGGTTGAGCTGGAACGGCTTGGAGAGGAGTGGCAGTGGTGACAGCGCAATTTTTGCTACTGTTGTTGTTGTTGTTCTTCCTCTTGCGACGAGAGGACTTTGACGACTGCGGTGCGGTGGCTGCGGTTTCAGCGGTTGCAGCAGTGGTGACTTGATGCAGATTCTTGGAAGCTATATCCCAATATCCAGCCTTGACTCACTTGTCATTTATCTCAGCAGCGAGTAAGAAAGTTTCCTCAATGGTTGACGTCTTTGCGGCTTGAACGAAATCAGCCACGCAATCCGGAAGAGCACGGATATACTTTTTGATTGTGATTTCGGGCGTAGAGACTTGACCTGGACAGATTATGCTTAGCTGCTTGACGTGAGTAGTCAAACCAGCGTTGTCGCCATCCTTCTGCTTGATATACCAGAACTCGTCCCCCAACTTTTGGAGCTCGTGGGGAGGGCAGAACTCCTTCATCATCAAGTCCTTCAACTCATCCCACGTCAGCCCGTAAGCTGCATCATTCCCTCTTTTGTTTCTCTCGGCCGCCCACCAATCTAAAGCGCGGGATTGGAAGACGCCGGTGGCGTTAACAGTTCGGAGATTTTCAGGACAGTTGCTCTGACGCAGGGTGACTTCAATCGAATCAAACCATTGAAACATGGCCGTAGGACCATTTTCTCCTGTAAACTCTTTTGGACCGCAAGCTTTGAATTGCTTGAATCAGTCCGGGACTCTGGTGAATCAGTCCGGGACTCTTCAGAAGATTTGCTAGCATTTTCATTCAGCTCACTAACAATCCAAGGAATGACTTTCGCCATTTGCTTCGAGACGATTGCAGCAATGCGTTTGTCATCATGATTGCGGCGAGCAGCGTGGGAGTGAAACGATCCAAATGACGACATTGTCTGCAAAAGACATCGCCATAGGACTCAATCACTATTTCGATTAATCCTAACATAGTCTAGCGACTTCACCAAAAGCTATTTTATAAAGCACAGGAACACGTATAGCCATGTAAACACATAATCACATAGGCACAGAAACACATAAGGCAATCAGAGTACAGAAACCATACTATATTTGCACATATTCACTCATAGTTCAAGGTTCGCGCGTTCAAGAATAGCGGTGGCGATTAGCGAGTACACGGCGATTAGTATAGCATAAGCGAGTAACATAGCATGCGATCATCCATAATTTGCGATTTGTTAACGTGGTGTAGTGAGTGTTGTTGATCAGCGAAAGAAAAAGTCGTTAGATCAAAACCAACAGTACCTCAAAACGCTAACAAATAAGCATAAAACCACATGAAACACATAAAATCTCATGTAAAACGGCAAATATCAGAGTCAGCAATTGCGGGCTCAGAATCGAAACACATAAAATCAGCGAGTGCGAGCTTGAAATCGAAATGGATTGTCTAAGGCTTGATAGACGTCTACTATCCAAAGTGATTCGACTATCATCAGGGACTACTAGTGTACGCTTTGGCCTAATAGACTGTGCTCTATCACCGACATACAGTGAATGGCATGCATCCTTTCGGTTACTCACGCAACTCGAGTCATTGGAATCCATCGAGACTTTGGTGAGAGTTATGTAAAACCAAAATAAGGAGCGGAACGAGTCATCAAGATTCGGGCATCACCCCTAACTTAGCGACTACATTCCTATTTGTGTGATGAAATCACGAGAGTGAGAGAAGAATCTGCGTCGAAGTGCGGATTTCACTCTTGATTCAACGCAAATTCTCGTGTTTATAGTAGGAATGCGGGTCAAAGAGTGATTTAATCGAGAGTTTGCGGTTTTCACACCTAATCTCGATCTAGCCACTTGTTCATTTCGAAAACAATGTAGTGTGATGGTATAGCATTAGTGCGAGTCGATCGAGAAATAACAACAAGCTCGTACGGAACCCCTAACGGGTTCGCACAAGGCGGTCTGTTGGTACTTAGACTATAGACTAGGTCGTTTCTAAGACATCGACCCGGACTAGGTCGAGTCTTGCCTAATTCCCTATAGTTATGGCTCTGATACCAATCTGTCACACCCCAACCGATGGCGGAAACATCGGGGCATGGCACTGAGCGAAACAGATTGTCCATGAGTATCCATAACAACTATTAATTACCAGATATTAAAACGTCATGTCCCATACCACAACATATCCAAAGAAAACAGTTATTACAAATAATTGTCTCAAAAACAAGTACTGTCTCGACCACTCAGATTGAAGCGTGACATAACTAGACCCCTAACTTGATACCATGAAAAGCAAGCAAAGCATCCTAAGCACCTGCCACATACGTTAAAATAAAGTCAATACACAGAGTGTAAAGGTGAGCATACAAGTTTGATAGATATAATAGAGTTCGAAATTGTAAGACCCCGTGTTATGAAAGTCAAAGTCAAGATTGAAGTCAAAGGGAGAAAAGATTGCTAATTGCGATCTGTCACTCCTTGCTTAACTACTGTTTTGGATTCTTTGACTGTAATAAATCTATTTTATTTATCGCTTTAGTTGTATTATGTGGAGTATCTATTAATAATCGAGGTTTAATCGTTATTTATCGCATGTTTTATCGCTAATCACATCGCAATCGCATTCACGCCTTGGTGGATAGATTCTGAATATTGTTTTACGTGTGTGTGTTACTTATGTGTTATTTGTGCATGTTTACTTTATGTTTGTGGTGATTAATCGAAACGCAATCGCAACTCTATCGCATCGCAAATGAATCGCAAGCGCTAAACGCAAGTTATTTATAGTGATTGTATGTTAGATATAGTAGTTAGGTTATTTGTGTAACTAATGGGTAATTCTATCACATTGCTCGCTCGAAACGCTCAACACGCGAATCAAAACAGAAAAACTCAACACGCCGGACACCTGGATCGAGTGGCCATCCGATCGGATTGCCATCCGATCGAGTCGCCATCCGATCGGTGACTAATCCGACCCTTGCTCCCTTTTCCTCTTTTGGAAACCCTATAAATACCCTCCTGTCACATCATTTGTGATGTGATAGCTCCTTCACTCAACCAGCCGCACTCAAGCACTATTTCTCTCGATTCCTCGCGATTCTTGTAAGTTTTCAACCTAAATCTTGTACTTCTATGATCTACACGCACTTCTTCATCATTTTCTCTTTTGAATCTTAACTTTTAACGGTGAAATCAACGGATTTGAGGTGTGCTAGGGTGATGTCATCATGGAGTTCTTTTGAACTTCAAGCTTTGGCCTCATTCCACCAAGAACAACTCAGATCTGAAGGATTTCCACAAGATTAAACAATATTTTCACATAGATCTACACATAATCATGGTTAAAAGGGTTGAAAGATGGTTTTGCAACTTTCTTTCAACTCTTTTACACTCAATGAACTCAAAACCGATAGAATCGGAGCTCATTCTGATCTTCTACTCCTTCTTAGTGATGTATTGGTTCAAGATCTGGTTTCTATCAAAGAGACTACCAATTTCGGGTTAAACATGAAAAACCGTCTCGAACCATTAACTGGTCGGACTAGGGTGATTCCTGTTCGATCGGGTCACTTGGTTCAAGGTGGGGTTTCTGTTGTTTTCACACCGTCTCGATCAAAACTGCAAAACTTTCAAAATAATCAAGTGCCAAAGTCGATCAGGTCGTTGGGACAGATTGTCGTCCGATCGGATTGCCATCCGATCGAACAGCCATCCGATCGGCTTACACTTGGTTCCACACTTAAACTTTTATTTTAACTTTGCAAGGATCTAAACGTCGAATGGATTACCGTCCGATCGGTTTGCCATCCGATCGAACGACCATCCGACCCTGAGACATTCGGAACTTCGACACTTAACCATTTTCATATTTTTCAAAGAACATCAGTAACTAACGGATTACCAATCGATCGGATTACAATCCGATCGAGTGATAATCTTGCTGTGAACTTGTTCTCACTAAGTGTCCTTCCAATCGGATCGCAATCCGATCGAACAACCGTTCGATCGATCGACCTGAAAGGTAGAGATACTTCTCTGTTTTCAAAATACTACAACGAAAACTTCAAAGCCATCATACACAAACACATCCTTACCAAACGAGTGTCAATCCAATCGAATGGCCATCCGATCGACTGGCCATCCGATCGGATTGCCATCCGATCGGATTGCCATCCAACACTTGGTACTTTGCACCGTTTTACGTGCCGCTTATCGTTTATGCTATCGTTAACTGTTCAGGCTAATCTCTCTCAGCGCTCCCTTCAATCCAAGACAATGTTTACTTATTAAACGCTATCTGTGAGGATACTCGAACCCTTTTTGCTTTACGCACTTTTGGGTGTTACATACGTTACTTATTCTAAATCACAATCGACACACAATGTAAACACAATTTATACACTGACCACGTGTTATTCGATGAATGCTTGTATGTTATGTTAACATAGTGATTGTTGCCTGACACCTTAGCAACGTTAGTACTATAGTTTAGACTCAGCACCTGTCGTGGACAGGGGTTGTTAAGGGCTTTACTTCACGTGTCCCAGTGGGGATATGTGTTGCGCATTCTACAACTCGCAGTCACGTCTGTGCATATTTCTCTGTCGATAACCTACTTGCCTTCATTTTGTACGTGTTACATGCTGGTTATGCGTAAACTATTTCGAACTCTATTACTACTATCAAACTTGTATGTTCACCTTTACACTATATGTATTGACCGCTATTTTAACGTATATGACAGGTGCCTAGGATGTTGTGCTTTACCTGCTTTTATGGAATCAAGTAGGGTGGAGTCTAGAAACAAACAAAGACAATTTATTTGCTTATTTAAATCTGAGTTGTCGGAACATGTTTTGTTTTGAGGATAACAATGTATGTAATAATTTGATTGCTTAGTAGATTATGGTATGGGACATAATATTAACTATCCGGTAATTTAGTTGTTATGGAATTTCTCTTGACAATCTGTTTCGCTCAGTGCCATGCCCCAATGTTTCCGTCATCGGTTGGGGTGTGACAGATTGGTATCAGAGTTATAACTATAGGAAATTAGGCAAGACTCGACCTAGTCCGGGTTGATGTCTTAGAAATGACCTAGTCTATAGTCTAAGCACCAACAGACCGCCTTGTGCAAACCCGTTAGGAGTTCCGCACGAGCTTATTGCTATTTCTCAATCGACTCGCACCCACTCTATACTACCGCACTACCTTTCCTAAGGTAGTCGCACTGCACTATTTTCAAAATGAACCAAGTGATTGGATCGAGATTAGGTGTGAAAACCGCAAACTCTCGATTAAATCGCTTGTTCGACCCGCATTTTTATCTACAAACAGGAGAATTTGCGTTGAATCAGGAATGTCTCACATAAAAGTTTGACCGGTTTTCAAAGTTGATTGGTTATCAACAACCAGTAACTAATGCACCTCCTACTGTCCGTGTCCCAACTGGTATAAGAAACAAAGGTCGTGTCTCACATAAAAGGATTAAATCAAAGAAGGAACAAATGATCAACCGCAAAGGGAAGAGGACAAGGACATGTAGTGTATGCAATGAAAAAGGTTATGATATTCGGACTTGCGAGATACTGAAAGGCAAAAAAGCAAAAAGAAGATGAAGGGAGTTTAGATTGAAAAAGATCCCAGCCACAAAGTCAATGAGGTCGAAGACGAAGTTGATGAAGAGGAAGATGAGTTCGAAGATTATAGTGGAGGGAGTGATGATGTCAGTGAAGAAGATGTTTGGGAAGAGGTTTCAGAGGATGAAGATTAATTTTTTTAATTGTACATGCATTTACACGAGAAATATGCAATTTAATATACATGAGGTTTTAGTATACTAACATGCGATTTTAGTATCTAAACATGCGATTTCATATACATCAGTTTATAAATAGTGTAACATGCTAGTTTATTGTGTTTCCATTTTATGACATGCGATTTGTGTTATCTTGTATTTGTTACAAACATGTGATATATATGTAATTCATTCATGTGATTTATATAATAATTAACCATCAGATGTCTTCAAAACATGTATACAAAACATAAACATAAAGTTATTGTTATTGTTTAACACAACTAAAGACTATAAAATGATAAAGAGAAACCTAGTTACTTGAAGCAAAGATTTTCTCACGTTCTGCCGAGCTGAACTCCATCTTCTCTTTCACTGTAGTCAGAGCATCATTCAGAAAAGAGAAGACTAAGTCATCGGCTCGAGACTGTTCCTTAATGTGCTCCAATGTGGCGTCTCTGAAGGTCGATGGTGGTTCTTCAACGAGTCTCTCTCACATGCCTTGATTTTTCTTGATTTCTACAAGAATCTTCCCCTGCACATCAAGAATCAAGTGAGAAAAGTTGACATCGGTGCTTATTTCTGTCAACGTGCGAGTTGACAATAGTTCCTTTATTGCAATGTTCTTTAATTGTTTCGAATCTTCAGAAGACATTTTTGTGTGTGTTTTGTGTGTGTTTGTGTTTGGTGTCTTAAAATGGAAGGTTGTTTTGCCTGGGTATTATACATTAAAATAGTAAATTTATTATGTAGGTAGGGTGGTAAGTTCAGTAGTATTTATGTTAAAAGTGATCATTACAAGTCACATTACAGTCACATCGGTATTAAATTCATTTTTTAATATAAAATAGTAAATTTATATTTATTTTAATTATCAATTCATAGTTTCTTATTGTGCATTTTAATCAACGTGGAAATAGTTATATGAAATCATCAGCATTAATTTTTTTAAAATCGCATGTGGCTCGAAACAGAATTCGCACACTATAACAAACCACAAACAATATCACCTTTTTAAAGTCGCATGTGGCTGGATACATATTTCGCACACTATAACAAACCACAAACAATTCTTTTTCGCATGTTTTTAAAAATCAACAACCTTTCTTTGTTTTCAATTGCTTTTCGCATGTTCAAAATGCATTTTTCATGGCTTACTAAACCTTTTCTTTGAAAACACTGAATTCGCATACTATAATGATCATCCTGGATCATCTTCTTCGATCGATTGTCGATCGATGTTATTGTAGTTCAGAACTTCCATATCAACAACTATGAAATCGCAGCATGGAGAAGGAGGTTTGTGAATAAGAATCTTACATTGTTGTATTTGATTCAGGGTTTGATTTTTGATTCAGGGTTCGATTTTTGAATATAAGATTTGAATCTCCGTCAGTTACAGAGATAACGATCTCGTAATGACGATTTTAACCTTTTCTATAAGATTTGAATATATTAATATGATTGATTTAATGATTTAAATTAGTTTGATGGAGTGAAGATCCTACGGCTGTGGATATCGCGTACGTAATGCAGGATAAGTGGTATTGTACGTTAACCGGCCTATATATATATATATATATATATATATGGGGTTCTAGAGTGAACACTAGTGTATTTGTGAACTGAATGAACAAATCCTGATCATTGATTTACATTATCAAATCGTAAAATACATTAGTGTATTTTCATCAAATCCTGACCATTAATCCAATACTTTTTCCAAATCTAAGAGCATCGATCATCTTCAATGCACTGTTAGATCATCATCGTCGATCATCATTGATATATCTATCATGGAAAACGAGCAAAGCAGTTTTAATCAAATCAAAAAAATAAAACACAATGTTTGATAACTACGAGGATTCTGACCCAATCAACAATCTGAATGCAATGTTGGATCATAATAAACCTTTGTATCTAACAATTGGAGAGCAACAAGGTAATTCTTGGTGTCCAGTTTGTGTGTTCTTTTTTTACTTTTACAGAATTTCTTTTTTGAGTGGTTAAATCCGACTTTCGTGTCTACATATTCGCCTATATGTTATGGTTTTATCAAATAACATTCAGCAAATGTGTATTGTTGTTAACTTTCTATTTTTATTACATCCAGTCACAAAAATTATGATTGATTTCATATTATATACATATGTATATCGCATATCAGTTATCTTAGTGCTATTTTTTTTGCATTATGTGTGTATACACATGTGTATATTATTGTTTTGAATGTTTCAGTTTAATTTTAGAAACAAATTATCCATATTGTACATGTATATCACGGTTGTATATACTCATTCAGTTGTGTATTGTAGTTATGTACACAGTCAGTGTCTAATACTTCCATAAGCATTTTGCCAAACTGATGATTTTCTTGATTTTGTATGGATTGTAAATCCGTGGCTAGTAATGTATATGAATCATCAAATTGTTTGAGGTATTGGACCCCCACCGTACCGGCTGGATTCAAGCCCTATGTAGGAGCCAAGTTTCAATCACTCGATGAAGCTATTATCATGTATGAAGACTATGTTGATCAAGCGAGCTTTTGCACGCGTTTGAGTACAACAAAAGTAGATAAAGGAATAACTAAAATTAGGTATTTTTGTGCTCAAAAGCGAATAAACCAAAGGATCAAGATGGTGAGCCAACTGTAGAATCTTCACCTTTGGATTTATCAGACGTCATACATGCGTATGCATGGGATACACGCGCGTCGGATATCTTTATCGATATTTGTTTTGTGTTTTAGACATCATAATTTACAAAAGATCCCTTTAAAGTATTTTTATCGCTTTTTTTAACAAACATTATATTAGACTGTGATTTTAATGTTTTGGTTTTTATTTCATAATTTGTGTTTGGTGTTTTGTGCGAGCTTTTATGTTTACCAACAACATTGAAAACTTTGCGTCCTAATACCATTATTTACTTTGTGTTACTTATATGTGAACATATATGTTTATAATTTGAAAACTGTTGAGTATACACCTATGTACAACTAACTAGTATATGTAGCAATCAAACAACAGAAACAACATAAATGGAAGTAACATATTGGCCATACTGAATTACCCATTTTCTAATTATCAAATATTGCAGATATTTGTACACCACACCTAGCTGAGATAATAAATCCATAACATTTTGGGTTTAATATACACATATGTACAACAACCTATTTCTACATACAACAACATAACGCATATGTATGTAGACATTCGTACGTTTCTACATACCATCAAATGCTTATAAAATTTCAAACTGTTGATGCACGGGATGTCTGTTGACTACGTTTGCATTAAGTCTTAGGTCAAGATAGGTTAGATTGGAGCTTGAAAGTTAAAATAGGGTTTAATATTGTAATTTCGCTTATATGTACATGTTTAGTAGGTGGTTTCGCTGATATGGTCACATGGGATTTCGCTTATATGGACAGCCATATGAGCGAAATCAGATGTAGTATATATACCTGTCATGTGTGATTTCATTTGTAACTTGGAACGAAACCTGGTCATATGCTTTGTAACGAAACTTTGTCAAAATCAATTCAGAAAGCATCAATATAGAAGGAATTAAAGAGGAAAAGCTGTTGTTACTTTGTGTACATTGATTCCACCTTTATATGCAAAGATGAACGATCTCTACTGACTATTTAGGGTCGCAACCGGTCCAACAAGTGGTATCAGAGCTCAGGACGAGGAGTTCATACTACTACAGCTTGATTCTACCAGATTCTCTTACTTCTACTCACTTTCTCTCATACTTTTTCGATTTGAACTGGTTCCTACGGTTGAAATGGCCTGAATTTCGAATATAACGTGTAAAACATAGTAATAACAAACCCTTGAAAGAATCAGGTTAAAATACGGCTTAAAAATGGTAAAAATTGTCTAAAAACCTGATTTCGCTTTTACGGACATCGAAGAGGTTTCGCTTATAAGTGCTTGATTTCGCTCTTAGATACATTCTAGTTGTCTAATTTCGCTCATAAGGACATAAAGTTTCAGATTTTGCTTTTAGATACATCATAATTTCGCTCATAAGGACAAGTTGCTAATTTCGCTCGAGTGTACATCAGTTCTGATTTCGCTTTTGTGTCATCACAACTGATTTCGCTTATTAGTCACTGTTTTCCAAAATTTCGAAAATTTTTCTAAGTGTTTGCTGATCTTTCAGGTACATTCAAGATGGATGACATTTTCATGAACCCGTTCAGCGATATGTATGCATTTACTGGAAATTCCGGAAACGATGATACTTCGTCTAGCAATGCGAATGAGAACCCGCCGAATGCGAAGAAAAAGTTAACGGAAGCTTGGGAATCTGAAAGTGCTTTTGGAACCTTCAATAAACCTCCAAAGCTAATGGCTATCGAGGAATATAGTCGATGGTCAAGAAAGTTTGAAGACTGGTTGATGGCATTTGCATTTCCTAGCTGGAAGAGTCTGAAAAACGGCTATGAACATGGAAACAAAAATGGTGAAACTTTAACATCAGCTGAGGAGATTGAATCATTTGTGGCTGAGCAAAAATGTGTGGCATTGTTATTTCAGTCCGTTCGGGAGGACATAATCTCATTGATCGATTATTCAAATGCAAAAGATCTCTGGAAGAAGCTAGAAACAAAATGTTTAGGAAGTTCAGAAATTGTGAAAAACAAAAGAAAACTTCTTAGAAAAGAGTTTGATCTGTTTGGATGTTTAAAGAACGAGTCAGTTTGTAAAATGATAGAAAGGTTTGGTCATCTGAAGCTGGAATTAGCAAGACATGATATCAGATATCCTGAGGATGAGCTTATCGACAAATTGTTCGATTCGTTGCCAGACGAGATGGATTGGAGATATTATGCGTTGATGCTGAAGAATACCATCAAGGATCCAGAAAAGTTGACTTTAGATTTGTTGATTGAGAAACTCGAGAGTCACGAGCTGGAACTAAAGAAGACATTCAAAGTCAATCACTCATCTTATCAACAGAATTTGGATTTGTATTATCCAAAGAGCATGATGCCAAAAGCAACTTCTCCCAAGACTGTTTTTTTCTGCTGAGAATGTGTCCACAGCAAGCAAAGAAAGTCAAAGTGGTCAAAGCAGTGGAAATCACAGTGGATCTTCATCATCTACAAGTCATTCTGATGCAAAGAATCGTTTTCAATGCAACATCGCAATAGACTTAAAGAATGCTCAGAATTTTGACGAGGAGTCTGCTAAACAACATATGATTTTCCTAGCATCTGTGTTGGAATCATATGAAGGGTTAGTAGCAGGGAAGATAGGCAACACCAACCTAACGAAAGAGGACTATGATCAAATAGATCCTGAAGAAATGGAATTAATCGACATTCGTTGGTGCATGGCCAGTGCTGTTCATCGAGCACAGCGTTTCATGGAAATAACCGGCAGGAAGACAATTGGTGGTCCATCTACCAAGCTAGGATTTGATAAGTCCAAGGTGACGTGCTTCAAGTGTAACCAGAAAGGTCACTTCAAACGAGAATGCAGAAACGCATATGCTGATGAGTCGGAGAACCCTTTCAGATAGGATTACTACAAGAAGGCAATATATCATCAGAATAAATCCGAGCCGCCTAGATTGAAGCAGGTTGAAGACAACAAAGAGAAATCTAGAGCTCTTGCGGTGATTTATGATGATGAGGGTTATGATTGGAGTCAAGAGGTTCTACCGGAGGAAGATGCGGTTGGTTACGCATTCATGGCGAAAAACGAACCTATTCCGTGGAAAGACAACAGGACTGAAGAGCAGAAGTATAGATACAGAAAAATGCTGGCTGAAAACAGAATAATTAGAATATCTGGTATCTATCTGGAAGCGAAGAGAGCGAGAAGATGGGATCCGGACAGGGAGTGTTATCTTGATCCATATGGAAATATTGCAGTTGATAACAAAACTCTTGATCTGGAAGCCATAATCAAGGAGTTCAAAGATGAGGATGATTATTGGCAGAATAAATGGTGGGGAACTGGAGACGAGAAAGAGAAAGAAGAGAAAGAGAAAAGAGAGAAAGAAGAGAAAGAGAAGAAGGAGAAAGAAGAGATAGAGAAGTCAAAGAAAATTGACACTGGTGTTATTGACACAACGCAGGAGTTAACTGCTGAAAACCTCAGAAAAATGGCTGACAAAGTGCTGGCTGCTAAGGCACTTGAGGTAGACTCTAACTCCGTGTCTGAGTCAAAAAGCCAGGTCAGTTCAAACTTGTCAACAAATGTGTCAGGTAAGAAAATTGATGGAAATGTTGATTGCAAAAATTGCATCAAAGATTGCAAATTTTGTAATACAGTCACGTATCTCAACGGTAAGAAAGTTGAAGATCTGACAGCAAAAGTCAGAAGTGTTGAGAATCAAATTCTTGATCGTGACAAAAGAGTTAAAGCTTCAACAGAACGGATAAAAGAATTAACTAACCAAATTGAAAATGATAAAATTGATCATGAAAGAGTTAAAAAGGAAAATGAAAAGTTAATTCTTGAAAACCGTCAAATTTCTGAGAAGTTTGAAAAACTCAAAAGCACAATGAAAGATAATGATGATCGAAATGGTAAAACTTATAAAGAAAACGTTCAACTAAAAGCAGTGCTTAGAGTAAAAGAAGAATCAATCAACCAACAACTAGATGAAATCGCTAAACTGAAACTTAAATTTCAAGAGGCTGAAATTGAAAACGAGCGAATCCAGTTGAAGCTTAACAGTTACAGCTCCGCAAGCTTTGTTTTGCAACACATTGTTCCCAAACCCATCGGGAAAAACAAAGCTTGCGAAGATGTTTATTCTGATGGAACCGGGGTGGGTTTTCATAGAGTTCCACCGCCGATTTTGGATAATTACACGAAAAAGCAATCAGGGTTGGTTGAAATTGAAGAAGAAAGTGAAATGAATCTTCCGGATTCAATTGATGTCACGTTCACATCTTCCAATGACGATAGTGTCCAAAATGATATTGTAAAAGGTGTTGTTGAAAATGTGCTAAAAACGGATAGTGACACTACTGAGGAAGATGGGTGTTTCTTGGATAACTACATTCCGAAACAAAAGTCCAAGAACAACTTAAATGAAGAATCAAATCTTGTCATGTACAAGATGTTGGGTTCAGATAAGTTGTTTTCGGATTCTGAGTTTTCGATTGAGAATGTTAATATAAACAAATTGACAAATGTTTTCAAGTTGGTCGAAGTTGAGTTGTCATAAGTGAACAATCTGAGTCAAACAAAGAGAAAAATGAGTTTTGAGAAAGATAAATCATACTACAAGAAATCTGTTAATCCATCACGTTTTTATAATAACAATCGAAATAACTGGTCGGGTGGTTATCAGGGTGGTAGGAATTATCAGAAAAGAAATGTTCCAAACAAGAGGTTTGCTGAAAAGAAAAAGTTTGTGAACAGTTCGAGTTCACTTGCTGATGAAGAGAAAGAGATTTTTTCAAAATCGAATGAAGAGTTCTTTGAGAAAAGAGCTTCACAATCTCAGTCTGAAGGCACAAGTCGAGTTGTTGATACTCGAACATGTTTCAGATGTAATCAAGTTGGTCACATTGCACGAAAGTGTACCAATGTGAAGCCTAAGACTGAAACTGTGAAGATTCAAAAGAAGAAAGTTGACGAAAAGGGTAAAGCACCAATGGTTGTTGAGAAAAAGAGTGTGAAAAATGACAACACCAAAGTGAAAAATGAACCCGTAAAGAAAGTGGTAACTAAAAATGACAAATTTTACAAGCGGGTTGCATTATCTCAACAAGTTTGGAAACCAAAAAGTGAGAAAAAGATTTCACCTTCTGAGGATTCAATTCCAATTGATTATGATGCAAATTTTCCACCTTTGAAGGCTGAAAACTTCAAAATTCAAATTGCGAGAGTCAAGGTTACACCCAAGGCTGATGAGGCCTGGGTGGACACCATGTTTGACTAAGCAGTTTGAATTGCCGGAGCTTCCTTGATCGCGAAGCATGAATCGGCATCTTTATTAAAGTTTAAGTCAAAGTTTGTTATGTGCAGGAACTTCCAAAACTTGTATCCAGATGGATCATGGATAGTGGAGCTTCAAGACATATGACAGGGAAGACTGCGTTGCTGTATGATGTGAGAAATATCAATGGTGGTTACGTAGGTTTTGCGAACTAAACAAATAGAAATTCGTCATCACTTTATTCGCGATTGTTTTGAGAAAAAGTTTATACGAATTGAGAAAATCCACACTGACGAACAGAAAGCTGATTTACATACCAAAGCTTTTGATAAAAATCAGTTTAAATATTTGTTAAAACTAAATGGTATGAAGCTTCTTTCGGTGTCGGATGGAATTATCGGTGTTGATGAGAGTACTGTTGCGGATGAAGACGAAAAACAATCTGCAATGGTTTGTCGCTTTTTTACTTGTTTTGGTATTTAGGGGGAGTAGATAGATGTATATAGATATATTTGCAGAAAATACAAAAACAGTAAAAAATGAAAAAATTCAAAAACAATATAAAATCTGAAAAAGAGCTTGTGTATATAGGGAAAATGATAGTACATCGGCTAGACAATTGCAGTATGCTAAAGATTTGTAAAGTTTAAATGAGTTAATCAGTCTCACTAATGATGTGTCGATAGGTTTTCGCACATTTAGTAGATTTATTCGGGATATAAACCTAAAATTTCAAACTTGTGAAATTCGTGGGGAACACTACTTGGATATATAGGTAACCCCTGAAATCTCGTTTGAAAGGTCTCGTATTCTGATATACTAGGTTTTTATACTCAATGATGTCTGGGGTATTATTCCGGGACTTCTGCTGAATGGAAGTTCTGACCTAGTCCTTGGATAATACTTTCCACAAATGCTTGAAACATAGCATAAACCCTCAGCATGCTGATGAAACAATAAAATTGATAGTCACTGCTGTTGTAACTAAAAGATCCTCTAAAGGGGACATACCGTAAAGTCGAAGCTGATATCTCTCTGCGCATACGGAAGTATCGACCTGAGATCCCTTGGCCCTCGCATTACCTAATTTATGTACAGATATCATTGTAGTATACTCACCTGTAAGACTGAATATTGGGATTCTGGATACGGGAGTATATTCAAGAGGTGGGACACATGAATGAACTAAGTTCATAAAACATCTAAATCGTATCCTGGGTAATTTGAAATGTGTGTGAGAATTTAAGATGGATCAGTATATCGACAATCGAGGTGAATTGTTTAAGTCTGAGTATGAAATGAAGCTTAACGGTACTTGTAATTTGTCTGATAGCTGATATGATTCCCTGACACGCTCGCCAAAAATTAAGTTTGTAAATAGTTTACTTTGTTTACTTTTTGCAATTTAAGTTTTCTGCATTTCATTTCTTAGTTTAGAACACTTTATAAAATCCAAAAAGATTTTATTTCTGCTTTATTTTCCGACAAACCAAAGTGGAGAGTTGATTGTTGGATTCTCAGATGTTGAAGCAGATGCAGGATGTTCTGAGCTGAAGAATAAGGAGAGCTTACTTTGATGGAGTTTGAATTATTAAAAGTCAAAAACAAGCTCATTAACTTGATACTTGTTTTTTTCAAGAAAAAAAATGTTTGAAAATGTTTTCAAAATCAGTTTGATTCGTCAAATGATCAACCAAGATCATTAAGTTGAACTTGGTAGATTAATTGAATAATCAGGGTCATTAACTTGGACCTGAATACTTGAGTGGATTTCTAAAACTGATTGAGTTTGTGATTTATTGTTGAAAAGATAGTTTGTAATGTTTGATGTTTGAGACACAGGTTTTGGACTTCATCATTCCCACGGAAGCTAATTGTCAAAGCTTGAACCAGATTAAGACCTCAGATTCTATCATACTGAGAGGGGGAGTCAGTGAAAGGGGGAGTCTGGATCAACGGTCAAAGGGAAGTCTGAAGATGAAGCCAGGACAAGATTTTGAACCTGTGAAGACAGAGTTGGAGAAAAGACCAAGACTGAAGACTCGGAGCTGAAGACTTCGTCAACATCCAAGGGGGAGTTTGTTGATGCACGGGATGTCTGTTGACTACGTTTGCATTAAGTCTTAGGTCAAGATAGGTTAGATTGGAGCTTGAAAGTTAAAATAGGGTTTAATATTGTAATTTCGCTTATATGTACATGTTTAGTAGGTGGTTTCGCTGATATGGTCACATGGGATTTCGCTTATATGGACAGCCATATGAGCGAAATCAGATGTAGTATATATACCTGTCATGTGTGATTTCATTTGTAACTTGGAACGAAACCTGGTCATATGCTTTGTAACGAAACTTTGTCAAAATCAATTCAGAAAGCATCAATATAGAAGGAATTAAAGAGGAAAAGCTGTTGTTACTTTGTGTACATTGATTCCGCCTTTATATGCAAAGATGAACGATCTCTACTGACTATTTAGGGTCGCAACCGGTCCAACACAAACATATATACAAAATAGTATTTTCACAAAATAATAAATACAAGTTATTTACATAAGCTAAAAAAACAAGATTCAATTCATGTACACATATGTAAAGTTGTATTTTCACAAAATACTACATACATATATGTATTCTTATATCAAACAACCAAAATGGGGAGCCAATACATCCAGGACAACATCTCTTATAAATATACTTGTGGCGTCTCTTATAACATAAGTACATCCACATCATTCACAAGAAATTCTCGTGTAACCTACGTAATAAGACAAGTCTTATCCTAGCTCATAACCATACTCTATGTTTCTGCACGCTTTGGCGCATGATAGAACCTCGAAAAGCTTATCCCTAAATGTATCTCAACTATACCCAATTTGCCTAATCTTAATATCCACATGAAAAAATCGAAATCTGGTGATAAACTGCAAATCCTTGCTTCCAATTCGAAAGGATAATATATTCTCAAGCATCCTTGGGGGGTATGATGTGGGTCTGTAGTATTAGACGAACTAAACAATACTCGTTCCATGTATTTTGGACATAAGACAACGCCCGGAACATGTATTTGGTATTCCTAAATAATCTAATCCTAGCCTAGTTAGTGGTAATTTGTCACGAATTTCCCTAGGCATAACTACACATCTCATCATCAAAAAATTATAGTTAGTCGAATAATAATATTCAACATAAACATCTTGACCAACACTGCATCAAAGCAAACATGTAAATATATGACAAATGTATAATATAATTATTCTAAGATAACAACAAATAAAATAGCAGTGACCAAATACTGGCATACCTACTTAATTGTCGCCATTGGCCATTGTAAAGCTCTTGAACGTAGGTTAGTATAATATGAATACTACTTCAATCTTCTAGACACTAGAGTGAATCGATTGTATCGTATGTCTAAATCATCATTCAAAGTTTCTGAAATGACACTAAATGTTACTTGCTTTAATACATTAAATTGAGAAGAGATAATTTTTCAGATTTTATGTGACTCTGACTCCTATAGATTTTTAACTCACATTTTGCCAAAAAAAAAAAAAAAAATACACCTACCTTGTTTTAGTAAAATCTCTTATATTTATACAAAATCCCTATATTTATACTAAAACATGTTTATAGGCTCGAACATCACCTTTTTATAAAACAACATTTTCATTATCAAAAATACCCATATCAACTATAATAAGGTTTATTCTATAAACCATTACAAAAAATATTACTAACATTGCACACAAATGCCTTTGCAACAGAGATCCACTAAAGAATCTTACCAATGTTCAAGTATAAAATGTAACAATAATCTTACCAATGTTCTATATTAAAAAAATTTATTTTACCGATATGGATGCCTTGTTACAGAGGTATGAATATGCAACCGTGTTTAATCTATACTTATCTATAATACTATAAAAAGGAGAAGTGATGTACAAGATTGTAATTTTACCGTGCGTATAAATTTTGAAGCATAATGTACAAGGGAGTAAAAGCCATTTTAGAGAGGTAAATTAGGAAGTCACACACAATTTTAAGACACCTAAGGGACAGTCTCGGGATTTCATCCCTGCTCATCATTCATCACCAATTAAATAAGACGCCACCCATAAGTCGGAGAAAGCCAACCGAATTGAAGACGTCCCTTCTTTTCCACTCCCATCCCCTTTACTCAGGTCTGGACCATACAAATTCCCATTACAACCTGGAACCCTAGCAAAGTTCAATTCACGCTCTCTCCAATCTCATTTTTTCTCTCGATCTGGAACCCTAGCCTCCTCTATCCCTCTCCATTTGGATGACGAATAACTGGAGATGTAGAACACCGATTTGAAGAAACCCAGCCGATTTGTAGGTTTGTTCCTACTCATCAGCCTCACATGGGAGATAGAAAGGCAACCCGATTGTTCGCAGAAGCAGGTTACTTTTTAAATTTGTTTCTGATGATCGATATCTGTCTTTATAGGGCTTGATTTTGTGGTCAAAATGATTACTGATTGAATTAGTGTCCGATGATCGATAGTCAGGGTTTGATTTCGAAGTTAATGCATTGTAGTTTTTGCAGAGATTTGATGATATATTAAATTTAGGGTTTCAGCTAGAGGCAGCAGTAAATTGTGAATCATATCACAACAATACCCAATGTAAAACAAATATGTGCATTTGCTTAAAACTCAGCGGGTTAGGCTTAATCTGATCGATTGTGATATATCACAACAATACCCAATGTAAAACAAATCATTTTAGCGGATACTTATATATATATATATCTCTTTGCCAATAGACATCGAAGTATACGATTACATGTTAAATTATAAAATTGATTATATGTGAAGTTTGATGGTTTCCGTTTGCTAAAGTTGATTATTAGATGAAAAGGTTATGCTATAACATGAACTGTGACTCTGCAAGTCATTTTTTCATTAAATCTTTCAATAGATCTCAGGAAGAAAATGTAGGTTTTGCATGATTAATTGGATGATATTATTTTTTAAACATGTATTTATATGTAAGTAGCTATCATTTTGTGAATGTGTAGTTGGACTGAAGTGAAGTGAAGAAGTTTGTTTTGTCATTCACCACATCAACAACAAATTGTAAAGCTAACAAAATGGCCATGAGTCCACTAAATGTGGAGACATAAAGGATCAAATAGAAAGTTTATTTTGGCTAGGAAGTGTAGGAAGCAATAGGATTAGGACATGTGGCAACATTTAAAATAAAGAAAAAAGGGTATTTTAGTCAATCCAACCCTTTCTTCTTCCTTTTCAAAACTCAGTAACTTCAAAACCCACCATTTTCAAAACCCACCATCTTCAACCATTTCTTCACTTTCTATCTCAATAATCACTACATTATAGTGCGATTTTCATCACCAATAAATGATTCAAACACCCGATCAACGTGTTCTTCAGCTTTTTTGAAGAAAACCCAGTTTAATTTCATACAAAATCTCGTTTTTTTCGGTGATTTTGAAGATAATCACTCGATTCGTTCGATTCGAGCGCTGATAAGTGTTTCAATCATTCAAAATTCGTCAATTGTTGAAGAAATCACTTCGATCCATGTAAGAAATTCTTTAATTTCATTTTTACGATCTGGGTTTTTTATTTAGTCATTGCGTTTTACGATCTTGGCAGGGGTCCGGGGGCAGCGCCCCTGGTAGCGGGGTCCCAGGGGCGGCAGCCCCTGGCTCCAAGGGGCAGAGCCCTTGGCTGGGGTTGAGCTGGAAACTGCATTGGTTCAGACAGTTCACAGCACAGACAATTCACAGCACAGTCAAAACTATTGTCATGGTTCAATGTGTTTTAGAGAGAACACTTTCTTTGGTGTTTTTAGGCAATTGCGTTTTAGAACTAAAACATTTTTATGTGTTTTCTGGCCATTGCGTTCTACTAAAACACATTCTTGAAGTGTTTTTTGTGCATTGCGTTTTAGGTAAAACACTTTTTTATGTGTTTTCAGTCCATTGCGTTTTAGAAAACAGACATTTTAAGGACATTTCTTTGTGTTTTCTGGCCATTGCGTTTACAAATAATACATTTCTTTGTGTTTTTGGTGCATTGCGTTTTAGGTAAAACACATTTTTATGTGTTTTTAGTCCATTGCGTTTTAGAAAGTACATTTTCTTTTGAATTTTTAGGCTATTGCGTTTTAGAAATAAGACATTTCTTTGTGTTTTCTAGCCATTGCGTTTTACAAATAAGACATTTATTTGTGTTTTTTGTGCATTGCGTTTTAGAAAAATGTCATTTTTTAGGTTTTTTTTTTCATTGCGTTTTAGAAATAAGACATTTCTTTGTGTTTTCTGGCCATTGCGTTTTACAAATAATACATTTCTTTGTGTTTTTTGGTGCATTGCGTTTTAGAAAAATGTCATTTTTTTAGTTTTTTTTTTCATTGCGTTTTACGTAACTGGGGGTTTTCTATTGCGTTTTACGCAACTGGGTTTTTAATTTTTTTTTTTGAAAATATAGCAATAGTATACTCGTTTTAAAGATAAAAAACGCTCGTTTTTTGGTGCAATTTTTATAAAAAAATAATGTCGTATGAAAGAGTTATTAACGTTTAAAAAATGGGGGGAATTGGAGGAGAGAGAAACTATTGGCTTGGATTGACTAGAATGCCCCTAAACAAACTCACGCGCCTCTTTTCTTCCCTTCAATTTCCATCATTTAATCTTAGCCCTTGATTAACTAAATGGATGGTCAAGATCACTTCCTAGACTTCCTAGCCAAATAAACTTCCTATTGTATCTCCACCCAAGATTCTATTTCGAGTTTGCTTGAATAAGCGGCTAACAATGATGTTATAAGGGGAGAAAATGAAAGTTTATGCTATTGCAGAAAATGAAAAATGAAATGGGGACATTATTGCTTATGCAATAAAGATTCATGATAGGCTCAAATTCATGTTTCCATTTTCAACGGGTTAAATGAGTAAATTTTATTGAACGGGTCAACTGGGTAATATTTATGGAACTGGTCAAAATGGCTTGATCTACGGCAACTTGCGGGATGTTATTACCAATTCTTTTAAGTAATTCAGAGGCTAACAAAAAACCGAAACAACTGATAAACAAAAGGAAAATGAGTACAACACTGTAAATTGTTGACTCCGCCACGCGCGAGTTTCCCACTAGTATATTATAATGCATTTGATAAGGATACCAACCAAATTTAAGTAATTGCAATACTTTGTGCTTATGGTACAACAATTCAGTGGGGTAAGTAAGTGGGTAAAATGGTATTTCTACATAGGTATTTAATTGATAAATATAAATTTATGATTGAAGTGTTGTTAGATACAATTAAATTGATAAAATAAGTATAAAGATAATGAAAATGTAAAAGAATTCAAAGAGTTGTCAATTGAACCAATTGAATTTCGAAACTGTTAAACTAATGGCCATAATTGGCAAATAAATACAATAGTGATAACAAAAAAGAATTCAAATGTTTCGTACCTGACCGAATTAATTAAATTTTGAAACAATCAAACTTTTGGCCATCATTGACAAATAAATATAGTGTCCAATGACCATCATTGATAGATACATCTAGAGTTCAAAGTCACATGCATGGTGGCTATAAGTACCCGTAAGGAAATCATTTTGTGGATCTCAAATTTCGACCTTACGATTTCTCTCTCGTAAGCTATGCTAACCACCATCATTGCTGATGCTTTCTCCGGTGTACCGCAACCTTCTTTCATTTCTTATTTTTTTGAGTTGAGTCATAGCCATAGTTGTTATCCTCATCATGTTTAGTTGCCGATCCGGAGCACCGACATCACTTGCTCGATGTTAACGGATCATCGTGGCACACATGCAACAAGTGGTATCTACATCAAATGCCTGTTCACAAGAATTTATGTGATTTAATTTCCCATTTCATCGGTTTGCTTATAAGTTCAGTTTTGTATTTTTGTATATGTGACCAATATTATGAGCCCGGTTTAATGGTAGCAGGTTAATTCTAGACCTTACACGATATATATTATATGTTAGCCATATATTATATGTTATGCATAGTTAGACTTGTAAGTAAAATGTTTATTCTGAAAATATTTAATTCTCATGGATTGAAGACTTACTTTCACAAAACTGAAAACACATGACCCTCACTAAAGTGAGGACTTGCTTTCATAAGTGAAATCATTATTCCACATTGTATTTGAACACTTGATCTTCATGAAATTCTAAATTAAGATTGTTTAATTTTCATCATATTAAGTTTCATCATGGTCCAAATCACAACTTTTCTTATCATGTTCTGTCATACTGAAATAAAACCGTTAATTAGTTGCAACGATTATTTATAAACTTAGAAAAATCATAGAAAAAGATATTACTTTTTTTTGCTTCCTGGCATATTTAGTTTTTTGATAAGCTTCATTGCATTCATCAAAGGTCTCAATGAAATGTTTTTCAATATCTTTCATCATTACATCTACTTTTTGTTTGATCTTCAAGGGTTTCCTTTTGTTCCTTTAGAACTCCCTTTAATTCTTGAAGTTGGGTAACTAAAGGCACACGCATGGCACTCTCAGATTCGAGTTTACCTTCCAAATCTTTATTTTTTGATTCTTGTCATGTCATCTTTTACTTTTTTGTTTCTTAAAGGTTATTGTGGTGGAGCACCTCTTCCACAACCAGCAATGCTTGACAGTTGGCATGATGTAATTATGGAAAAAACAAGTTTTTGTATTTGTTAACTCAAAATCTCCATGTGTGACTTCTGTTATTTCAGATTGTTCATTATCTATCTATAAATAAGTAAACCACTAGTTGTACGTGAACTTTTAGTTAGTGGTTAAAAGGTCTCAGTCATTTAAATGAGCTATTAACTTGTATTAGTTTTATATATTTATCGTTGATTGTTTATATATTACTATAAGATACCTATATATGATAAAACTTATTACAAGAGTCATATTTTTATTTATTTAAAAAATGGTAAAAACCTCAACATTTGTATATATTATAAAAAACTATTGCATGTCTAAATTACATTGTAGTATTTTTTTATAATTTTAATTACTATATTAGTTATGCGACGTCGTTTGGTTTATAAATACGTTCGACCGGTAGATTGGTAAGACATATGATTCAACGGTTGGTTTGGATCCTTTATGAAAATGTTGGTTTGAAGTCATAATTAAATTAAATGGGTTGGTTCTAATAGGAAGACTCTCTCATGCATGTTGTTATCGAGTGGACCTGGGTGTCGGATGCGGCTGGGAGGTTCTCGGCTAAGGCTGTAAGGCAACTGATTCAGGCAGAAATCAACATTAGTGACAGATTTATCATGGACTGGTGTAAGTGGATACCTGCTAAGGTTAATATCCATCTTTGGAGAGCTGAAATGGAGAAAATACCTACAGGAGCGGCTTTAAAAAAAAGGAATGTGCAGATTGAAGACTCTATGTGTCAGTTGTGCGGTTCGGATGAAGAGTCAGCGGATCACATCTTCATTGCGTGTCATGTGGCAGCGGTTATTTGGAACGGCATAAGCTCGTGGTGTAAGATCCCCAATATTTTCGCTTTTTCTATTAGGGACCTTCTCGGCATTCATAAGGATCTCAGGGTGTCGGATAGAAAGAAAGAAGCTGTACAAGGCATCATTATGATAGCGTGCTGGAGTATCTGGCGTGCAAGGAACAATTTTATTTTTGCCAACAAAACGGTTAGTATTCTTAGTGAGGTTAAGGCTTTGGGTTACTTGTGGTTTTCTAATAGATCTAAACATAAAGGGATTGAGTGGGATGGGTGGAATTCCTTTGTAAATATGTAAGTTGTTTGGTGTTGTTTGGTCGGCCCGGCTTGGGTTGGCTTGTTTGTGGATGAAATATTACCTTTCAAAAAAAAAAAAATGTTGTTATCGAATATTCTTGTGGATCCGCGTTTAAGCTAGCAATAACATATGCAAGTTATATTCACCTTTTTGCTTGCAAGCGTTATAGTTAAAGTGAAATTGAGGATGGTGAATTCAACCAAATGTTTTTGCCTCCAACATATTATACGTGCCGGAGGTGCACATTGATCAAACTTGTTCATGAACCGAAACCGGTTTGGAACCCACATGGAGAGGAATTGGTTTGAGCCTGATAAAAATAGTAGGGTTTGGAACTAATTTGAGCTGATGAAGAGGGACATGGGCGTTAACAACCTTTAATTGTGTTCCCGCCGCATCGCGCGGGCACCTCACTATACCACATGATATATTTAATGTATGTGTTACCATGTGCCAAACTTTCAAAAGTCACTAATAGAGAAAAATGCCCAGATAGTCCATGTGGTTTACTCTATTTCATCTATAGCCCCTACACTTCTAAAATTACAACTATAGTCCCCAACTTTTACACATTCATTCTCGAATAGTCCCTATCGTGGATGAGAGTTAGTTTTCTCAGTTAAGTGGGTGTGAAATGACCTAAATACCCTATACAAGCCCATTGTTCGGGTGTGTGGGAGTGGAGGAGAAGGCAAGACAAAGTATGGTGGGTGAGAGGAGGATGGTGAGTGTGGTTGTGGCAGTGGTGATGATGGCGGCGACGGTGGTTGTGGGGGGGGGGTGGTTGTGGCAGCGGTGGTTACGGTGAAGTGGGGGTGGGTAGATGGTGGTGGTGGTTGTAACGCCCTGCGTTTCAAAACTTTATCTTCTTGGCAAGTCTCGTCATACTTCCTACCTAGTGATGCTTAGTGAGACTATTTGAATCTTAATCATGTTAAACTACGTGAAACTTTTACTTTATGATGCTTTTGTGATACTTTATGCACGAACAAGTATGAATCTTGACTCTTATGATACTTGACTCTTGTGATACTTGATTCTTGTGAAACCTTGAATCTTGATACTTGTGATACTAGAAACTTGACACTTGATACCTATTGAACAAGAAACTTTGATACTTGGAATGAGCAAGAAACTTGATACTTATTGAGCTGGAAACTAGCTTAGACATAGACTTGAAACACGGAAACTTCTGTGTTAGTTATATCCTAATACCATGTAATGGCTACTCACAATAACGCGCAACGCAACTCTTATCTAACTCGCAAAAGGAACCAAAGTTGGAAAACTAGCAAAAGGGGCATCGACTGTCCGAATGGACATCCGACCGGATGGCCCTTCGACCGGAAGGCCATCCGACCGCCTGCCTTTCTCCTCCAACTGTCCCTATCACCTATAAATAGGGCTGTTCACCCTTCATTTCACACTTTTACTCTCTGCCATCTGACCACACGCACTCTCAGGCACTTTAATGAGATTCAAGGCAAACTCGTAAGTATTCTCACCCGATTCTTGTACAACTTCCATCATTCATGACTTCTACACAATCTTCTTCATCAAAATCGTACGAACAATTCAACTTTTCATGAAAAGCAACTGATTTGGGCTTCTTGAAGGTGGTTTCCACCCAATGGTTTGTACAAATTGCGGTGGAGCCTCATTCAATCATGATCGGCCCCAGATCTAAGGGATTTTCACAACTTTCATACAAAACTTAAAGGAATCTCGCACTTTTGCACCAGATCTGACGGAGTTTCACATATTTCTGGCTCAGATCTGATGAACATCACGTTTTACAACTGATTTTTGAAACTTTTCTTCAACTATTATACAAAACATTAGTGGAAATCATACTCAAACGGACTTCGACTCTTTTCTTAGTCAAGGTTGGCTTGAAAGCTGGATTTCACCGAAAAACGGACCGACTGACGGGTCCAAACATGAAATCTCATCAGAGACAGCCTGTCGGTTCGAAAAGGGGTGGTTCCCCTCCGACCGAACGAGCTGGGTCTGGTGCGTTTCTGTTGTTCGACGCGTCATCACACCGTCTCCATTAACTCGAAACTTAGAAAATTTCATGAGACTTTGCACAATAATCGTCTGTCCGAATGGCCATCCAATCGGATGACCATTCGTCCAGAGGATCTGATTACGATGACATTTGTTTTTTTACAGGACACTATGAGCAAAATGTTCAAATGGCCATCCGTTCTAATGGTCATCCGTCTGGATGATCATCCGATCAGATAGGGCCCATCTGTTCGAATGGTCATCTGACCGGATGACTATCCGTCCGGATGACCATCCGCTCAGGTGCCTAGTCAGACACTTTTACTCGATTTTTTGCATCATTCGACACTTTGTGCCCAACCGGGTCAGCTCTTAGAGGACTTATGCTCTGTTCCCCGCACGCAAGCTGATCCAGCGCTCCCTTCGATCCAATCTTAGCAGTGTTTGGTTTAAGCACCCACTATGAGTATACTCGATCCCTTTTTGTTTTAAACACTTTTGGGATGCAACATGTATTCTATATCAAGACACTTGACACTTGAAACTTATTTGAAACATGCTCTATCCGCAGTAAACATGAAACTTGAAACTTGTGATACTTAAGACTTTCATGCTATGTTAACGTTTAATCCCTGTGTGTAGTTCCACCTTAACAATAGTAGCGCTATAGGGGTAACGCACCTCCCTGTTAGTCTTCCGGGTATTGTTAGGAGGAGACATTAACCTCCCGTTATTCTTTGGGAAGGCATTTAACGCGTTGGGAAACTTGGGCTATCACTTGGACTGCGTAAACTAGCATGGTGAAACTTATTATCTGTTTTCATGTTGGATATGAGTTTTTAAAATATTATGCTACGTATTCAAAGTTGTATGGTCGCCAACATTTTTGTTGATTGTATTTTAATACATGTTGCAGGTTGATAGTAGCTGGTACTCAAGGAAAAACAAGCTAGGATGACGCTTAGAAACACATCTTAGGTAATCAAATAATTTGAACAATATTCGAATCGTTATGATATTTGGATACTTATTGTGGTTGTGGATTCTGTTTGACATTTTTAGACTTATTTTATGAAATTTGATTAATCCATATCGAAACAAATAGTGTTGTGGAATCTCTTGAGCAATCTGATTCGCTTAGTGCCGCGCCCCGATGTTTCCGCCATCGGTTGGGGTGTGACAGATTGGTATCAGAGCCATAACTATAGGGAATTAGGAAAAGTAGGAATTCTTTGCCCTAGTTTATAGTTCTAGGAATTTTAACTCTTATTTGTTGTTTAAAACTTATGCATTCTACCTTACATACCTTTCCTTAACACAATACACACTTGGATGCTTTGAAAACACTCTCAAAACGACTCATCAAAACAGGGTTGATTCCCGCCTTTGATGATGACTTTCGCTCAGCAGTGTTAGTATTTACGCACGAGATTTACCCTCAAGTCAGGAGTGACATCCAAACCTTGAGGGGAAATTTCCATCTCATAATCTAGTAGGTCTTATCTTTTGATAGGTACAGATACTATTAGGGTACGATGTTACCAAGTTAGAGGTGAAACTCACATCTTGATAACTAGTCCCACTCTTTGATTTTCAGTCTCGCCAAAGTCTTGAATCTTCCAATCAATTAAGGACGTGTATTGACCGAAAGGACAAATATCGTAGGCCTAACATCAATGAACTTATTTGTCTAAGTACGCCAAGGCACGTTACCTTGATTCAAAAGGGGCTCGATTTACTTTGGTTAGTCGACGTTTCTCTACCCGAAACAATCCTATGTTTTATGAGCCTGTCTTTTATGTTATCTCGGTTTACATGTGGTTTTATACTTGATACTTGTTTATTTCGAAACTTTTACACGGAGCGCACTATCTCCGCAATCTAAAATAGTAATAATAATCTCGCAGGAACAAACTAAATTTACGATGATTTATTCCTATTATACTATGTGGAAGTCTTGATTAAACTATGTGAAACATGTTGAACGTTTTGTGATATGTGAAACAACTTGAGCCTTTTATGCGATCATGTGAAACATTGTGCTATGCTACGTAATCATGAAACTATGATCGAGTCTCACCCGATTCCTTGTTGAATCTTTAGATGTCATCGATTCATCATAACAACCCACGCAAGAAATCGAAGGCCAACACTCAGAAAAAGTGTCACACCCCGATATTTTCACGTATTACTGGTGGGCCCGGTGGGGAGTATCGTGACGTAGTTGATATCATGATAGTCAATTTATCACAGTTCAATGCACAGCGGAAGTGTAAAGTAAAATATTACAAACCGAAACGAAAGTAACATAAGTATTACAAATGGAATGTAAAGGATCCACAGGCGGATCAAAACAAAAGAAGATAATTGTTCAACAGATTTTGAGTGACAAAGCTTGCAAGACTCTTTATTTATTCACTCAGGAGTAGCCAGCCTATTTCGAATAGTACCTGTACTTAACCTTTTTGGAAAATACGTTAGTTTACACTGGTAAATACAATTAACTGACACTTTTTGAAAATGTTTTAAGAAAATTGATTTAAATGCACAAGGCACAAATAATCTTTTATAACTTGGGATAATTATTTAAAAATAATCTTGTAAAAGAATTATATGTTTATTATACGTTCAGTAGCCCGGGTTGAACACCGGGTTAAAGATTAATAGACACACCACATAATATAACCCACGGCGAGTTATTCTCGAACAGGCGGGTTCATTATTTTACATACGCACCGGCAGGTGTATGCCTACACCTCGTGCTTAAGTCGTGGCCATTTCAATGAATGAGCCGAGGATATCCAGGACATGCTCATTAACCCCCCAAAGGCTTAGAACAAACAAAACAGATTAAATGGTTTATCTCAATGATTTAATCTTCATGTGATTAAAAATTCAATACCCGACCAAGCGGTATTTTATATACCGTACCCCAAGCCCGTATAAGGGAAAATAAGTTAAAAGTATTTACCTGAGCAAATTATACAAATTGATCCTAGCCGTATACAATCAGCAAATGGAAATATCTTTTACTGGGCCCCTAAATCTGGAACGAAGGTTTTAATAACCTATTAGATTCCTAACGGGTCTTACTTAAGTTTAAACTTAGACCGCTTAGTTTTAAAGAAAGATATACGGTTCAAAACGCAAGACTAAGCGAGGACTGGATTAAAATGTGATTTAGACCCGACAAGTATGAAGACTTGTATAATATGGGTAAACTAAACACATTCTGGATTTTGAAGTGAAAATGATAAGGTTTGACCCATTTCGGTCAATTTATGCAAACTAGTCACACAAACCGTACCGAACGCGAAAAATGCATAACGGGTAACCAAATGAGTCATATACAGGTTTCACAAGTTAATATCCCTTAAATATGTTGTGATATCAGTAGGATACCTTCCATTATGCCCAAAACGGATCTAAAATCAATTTAAGCCCCGTAGGGGTATTTTGGTCATTTTAAAGAGTATAAAAGAGGTTAAATATTAATCTGAGGTTCTGGTCTAAAATGATCAATCAAAATATTTATTTTTGCAGTATATCAGTAGGGAATTGCATATATGTGAAATTTATTATTTATAACCAAACTATTCACCGTAGGGGCATTTTGGTCATTTCACATAAGCTTTAAAGGTCAAATTTGGAAATCTGAGTTCAAAACTTTTACTTAATGTTAAAGAATAAAAATTTACTTAAAACATCAGTAGGTATTAAGTCTTATGTGTCAAAAATAGTTTTAACCCATACTATGCGTTTATAACGCGAAAAAAGTCGGTTTTAAGCGATTTTCAGGTTATATAAGGAAATCTGAGTTTTTTATCAGTTTATAAAGTTCAAAATATTTTATTTATCATATAAAATCAGTAGCAAAAGATTTGGTATCAAAATGTTATGTAAAACTCATTTTATTAGCAAAAAGGGTATAACCGTCAATTACCGAATCAAAGCAAGAACCCCATGTTATGATCAGTTTTAAAATTAATAAAAATCTTCGAAAATCCCAAAATAATATATTACATCAGTGGGTAAAAATTTTGGTGTCAAAATTTGGGTTTAGATAGGCTTTATGCTAAAACGACGTTTAATTAATAAAAAGCTTTTAAATTACGATATTGAGCATAACTCTTAATTTAGACCTCAAACTGATCTCACATTTTCAAAAATATCGTTTTAATATAAAAAGGGCATAATGGTCAACATTTAAGCAATTAACGGAAACATGCAAATGAATCGGATAAATAAGGAACCTTGTAGTATAACCTCAGAGGGTTTTACTAACTTATAATATGGTCCTAAAGAAACCTTAAGGCATATCTAAAACAAGCTAAATTGGGTCAGAACTGAAAGTCAAAGCAAAAAGTCTTCTTTTGTGACTTTTGGTTCCGAACCGAGCCTAAACTTGGAATTGTCGGGTTGAACATGCTTAGACATGTTCTTACATTATTTACCAAGTTATTTTAGTGTTAAAACAGGTTCCATAACTTCTACATTATCAGTTATGAGTTTATTTGCAAAAATAGCTTTCTGTTGACTTTTTATAATTAAGTTTGACCCGACAATTGACCAGGTTAGAGTGGAAATCAGAGGATGCCCTTTTAAGGGTTTATTACCCACATAATTACCAACTCATAGCCACTTTCAATTTGAAAAATGGCTGGGCCATTAGTGATTAATCACTAAGTCAAAGCTTAATTACGACGACTTTGACTTTTGGTCATTAGACTAAAAAAACTTGAACTAGGAAGGCTAAGAATGCTTACAAAGGCTCTTAGCACGAATTAGGAACTTGAGAAAACTTGCTTGAAGTCCAGAGAGCTCCAGAGAGTGTGATGAGAATGATTTTTGTGAATGTGCATGAACTAGCAAACTAACAAGTTCTTATATAGCCAAAAACAATTCACAAGATCACTCCACATAAGTCTATAAGTGTTTCCTGATCATCCCAGGTGTCCCCTATGCATGAAATACCATTGGTTCAGTCCCTGAATTCAAAAACCAGCTTTCTAAGGCGGTGGAACAGGCCAAACCCGCACCTGTCCACATCTGGCTGTTACTAGCACTTCCACGCGACCCGCGTAAGACATAGGGAAGTCTTACGCGGCCTGTGTCAACCTTCAAAACCGGGAAAAATGTTTCAAACTTTGCACTTTCAGTCCCTGGTCCATTTTAACTTTGTTTTACTTTCATTTATTGCCTTTTGGACCCCCATAGTTAACTTTTAAGGACCTTGGGTCATAAACTAACTCCGTTAAGCTCCCGATTAGTTATACGATCACCCGAAAAGTCCTGTTTTCTTTAAAACTCCCATAAATTTATATCTTATATTCTTGAGATCAAAATATATAATTGTTACAATGTTTTTGGGCTCGTTAAAAGGTCACTCAGAGGTTACTTTAACATATTGACACTTTTAACCCTTATGTTTTGTAAGATCCTTATTTTTAATACAAACGACTTTCAATGTTCGATAAATTATTCGTTAAATAATACGAACGTCGTGTGAGGTCAATCAGAGGCACAAGAATGGCATGTTGACACTTTGGATCCCTTTATTCACATATTTACATTGTTTGACAAATTTAGTCCCTCCAAATCATTCTAGAATACGTTTAAAGTCCATGACATGTGTCTTCATTATATTGGTCGCATTTTTACGATGTGTTACATCCTCACCCCATTAAAAGAAATCTCGACCTCGAGATTTACTGAAATAAATGAGGGTACTTCTGTTTCATTGTGGACTCAACCTCCCACGTGTATTCGGGACCTCTACGGGCATCCCATTTAACCTTCACAATCGGTACGTGCTTCTTTCGAAGTTTCTTAACCTGTCGATTTTCGATCGACAAAGGTTTTTCAACAAACTTTAAGCTCTCATCAATATGCACATCCTTATGTGACATGGCTAGCGATTCATCAGCTAGACATTTCTTTAAGTTGCAAATGTGAAATACATTATGGATTCCACTGAGCTCTTCAGGCAGGTTTAGCTTGTAAGCTACAGTTCCGACACATTCGATGATCTCGAATGGTCCTATGTTTCTGGGGCTTAATTTACCCTTCTTGCCAAAACGCATTACCCCTTTCCAGGGTGATACCTTAAGTAGAACTTTGTCACCTACCTCGAATTTTAGAGGTTTACGCCTTTTATCTGTGTAGCTTTTCTGCCTATCCCTGGCAGCTTTGAGACGATCACGTATTTGCACAATCTTGTCTGTCATCTCCAGGACTATATCAGGTCCTGTTAGTTGGACATCTCCAACTTCCGCCCAACAAACTGGCGTCCTGCACTTTCTTCCATACAAAGCTTCGAAAGGTGCAGCTTGAATACTCGAATGATAGCTATTATTGTACGAAAATTCGATCAACAGAAGATGATCATCCCAACTTCCACCTAAATCAATAACACAAGCCCTTAGCATATCCTCCAGTGTTTGAATTGTACGCTCGCTCTGACCATCCGTCTGAGGATGATATGCAATGCTGAAGTTTAATTGAGTGCCTAGGGATTGCTGAAAGCTTTTCCAAAAATGTGATGTATATCTTGTATCCCTATCAGAGATAATCGACACTGGTACTCCGTGAAGAGATACAATCTCGTCCACGTATAGCTGAGCTAACTTATCTGAGCTGTGTGTTTCCTTAATAGGTAAGAAGTGGGCTGACTTGGTCAGTCTATCTACTATTACCCAAATAGTATCATTTCCTCACTTTGTCTTCGGTTACTTAGTGATAAAATCCATAGTTACCATTTCCCACTTACAGGTGGGAAGTTTAGGCTGTTGTAGCAAACCTGACGGCTTCTGGTGTTCTGCTTTAACTTGAGCACACGTCAGACATTTAGCCACATAAGTGGCTATAGATTTCTTCAAACCTATCCACCAGTAATTTTCTCTTTAAATCCTGGTACATCTTATCACAGCCAGGATGAACAGAATATTTGGAGTTATGGGCTTCTTGAAGAATCACATCCCTAAGTCCTCCATAAATTGGAACCCATATTCATCCATTCAGTCTTAGGATCCCATCCTTGCCATACGATAACTGTTCAGCAGTTATGGCCAACTTTTCATTCGGATAGTTAGCTTCTAGTACAGCTTCCTTCTGAGTGGCTAACAACCTTTCATTCAAGCTGTTCTTCAATTCAATGCTCTTAGCATTGATTCTAATGGGCTTAACTCTTTCCTTCCTGCTCAAAGCGTCGGCGACTACATTCGCCTTGCCTGGATGATATCGGATTTCACAATCATAGTCGTTCAGTGTCTCCATCCATCGACGTTGTCTCATGTTCAGATCCTTCTGGTTGAACAAGTGTTGAAGGCTTTTATTATCAGAATAGATCACACACTTGGTACCATATAAATAATGCCTCCATAGTTTTAGTGCAAATACAACGGCACCCAATTCTAAATCATGGGTGGTGTAATTCTTTTCGTGCACCTTTAATTGTCGGGAAGCATATGCAATGGCCTTGCCTCTCTGCATGAGTACACAACCCATTCCAGTATGTGATGTGTCGCAGTATACCACAAATTCTTCAATTCCCTCAGGCAATGTCAAAACCGAAGCATTGCTCAATCTTTGCTTAAGAATCTCAAAGGACTCTTGTTGCTTAGAACACCAATCAAACTTTATATTCTTGCAAGTTAATGAAGTTAGGGGTGCTGCAATCCTTGAGAAATTTTCAATAAAACGCCTGTAATATCCTGCCAGACCCAAAAAGCTGCGAATCTCTGTGGGCGTCTTCGGTTCTTTCCAATTCATGATGGCTTCAATCTTAGCGGGATCCACCTGGATACCACGCTCGCTAATCATATGTCCAAGAAATTGGACTTCACGAAGCCAAAACTCACATTTTGAAAACTTGGCGTAGAGTTTCTCTTGCTGAAGAAGTTTAAGGATACATCGAAGGTGCTTTTCATGATCGGCCTGGTTCTTTGAGTAAATAAGGATGTCATCAATAAAGATAATGACAAACTTGTCCAAGTAGGGTTTGCAAACGCGATTCATGAGATCCATGAACGCTGCTGGTGCATTAGTGAGCCCGAAAGGCATCACCAAGAACTCGTAGTGACCATAACGAGTTCTGAATGCAGTCTTATGCACATCTTCATCTCTAACCTTCAGTTGATGGTAACCTGACCTTAGATCAATCTTGGAGAAGTAACTTGCTCCTTGCAATTGATCGAACAGATCGTCGATCCTAGGCAATGGATATCTGTTCTTGATTGTAACCTTGTTCAGCTCTCGATAATCAATGCATAAACGCATTGATCCATCCTTTTTCTTCACAAACAGTATCGGTGCTCCCCAAGGAGATGAGCTAGGCCTAATAAAACCTTTTGCCAACAAATCATCCAGTTGAGTCCTTAACTTTTTCATCTCAGTCGGTGCTAACCTGTAAGGTGCTCTTGCAACTGGTGCTACTCCAGGAATAATATCAATCCTGAACTCTACTTGCCTATCTGGAGGTAACCCAGGTAGTTCTTCAGGGAATACATCTGGATATTCAGAAATGATAGGGATGTCTTCTATCTTGGGCTTTGGTTCATCAATAGTCACTTGTGCCATGTAGATGACACAACCCTTCTTCAAACACCTTGACGCCTTAAGCATAGACACTTGCTTAGGCATCCCATACTGAGTGTCTCCTTGAATTATCAACGGCTCACCATAAGGAGTTTTAACAACCACTTATTTCTTATCACAAACGATCTGAGCTTGGTTATGAGATAACCAATCCATGCCTATCACTATGTCGAATCCAGCTAGTTTCAAAGGAAGCAAAGACAGAGGAAAATAGTGGTTCCTAATGGATATAAAACATCCATCTAACACAGTTGAAGCAGTTTCTATGGTACCATCGGCCAATTCTACTTCATATTTTATGCTTAGGGTTTTAACAGGCAGATTTAACAACTTACAAAACTTATCATCAACAAACGACTTATCTGCACCCGAATCAAATAATACCCTTGCATAAACATCATTGATAAGAAAGGTACCTGTTATCACGTTGTCGTTTTGAATGGCCTCCTGAGCATTCATTTGAAAGACCCGAGCATTGGTCTTTTTACCTTCTTCAGGTTTCTTTGCATACTTTGGGCAGTTGGACTTGATGTGCCCCTTTTCATTGCAGTTATAACACGTCGCATCCTTTATCTTCTTGCAATCTAACGTCTTATGCTCACTTTACTTGCAAATCCCACAAGCCCTAGGCTGCGATTGGGATTTTGATTCATACCTGCACTTTCCCAGATAGCGCTTCTTGCAGGTCTTACATTTGGGCTTCTCACCCGACTGTTGGTCATCCTTCTTGAACCCTGAACTCTTCTTGCGATCAGAGTTCCCCTTATGCTTCTTGTCTGAACGGTGTGAGTCATCATCCTCACGTTTCCTCTTCCCCGCATCAGAATTCCTAAGCGATCTCTGCCTGACCGCATCAAGGGTAAGAGATAATGACAAATCAGCTACTGACCTAAAGGTGGTAGGTCGAGACGCTTTCACACTAGCTTTGATCTCCGGGGCTAAACCTCCAATGAAACAGGCTATACATTTTGGTTCCGGTGTCACCAAGTAAGGAACCAATCTAGACATGGTATCAAAACTCGTGAGATATGCCTGACAGTCTAAGTTCTTCATAACCAATGTCAGAAAGTCAGTCTCGATCTTCTCAGCTTCATGTTGAAGACAGAAATTCTCTTTGATTAAAGCAACAAACTGATCCCATGTCAGATTATACAACGGGATCTTCCCAGTAGCTTGGATCAATGACCTCCACCAAGCTAGAGCTTCTCCTTTAAACAATTGTGACACAAACTTCACAATATCTTACTCTGCACAACCACTAATATCGACCACAGTGTCCATCTCATCGAGCCACATCATACAATCGATGGCTCCTTTCTCCCCTGTAAAGTCTCTAGGCTTGCATGAGACAAAATACTTATAAGAACAACCCTTAAAACGTAGCTCTTGATTGAGCACTACTTTCTTAGATGGAATACTCCTCTGATTCGATGAGTGATGAGAATCACTCTTGCGAGCTGTATGAGTCTTGGAGGGTGGTTTTGAATGTGGCACAGACTGAGTTTTAACGCGAGTTCCACTCGATTCATTAAATTGTCTGTCAAGAGCTCGAGTAATGGCATTATCTATTAATGCCTGCAATTCCACGCCCGCTACATTAATTCTGGAAGTGTCATGATTCTCCCTCAGGTGACTGTTAACTTCGTCTGACCCAGCCATGTAGCTTGATTGCTACATAAAATATTGACAAGATTTATTCAGGAGTCTATTATGGAATTGTCTTTTATGGCAATTCATTAACCTTGGTAACCATAAACCATATTGGTTAATTTAATTTATTTAAATTTTTATTATATTTAATCCCAGTTATAAACTATTAAGGATAACAGGGTGGCATACAGAAGGCCTAGTCATAAGGACAGTTTTAATTTTAAACCATGATCTTATAGGATCGAGGCATTTAGGTTTGAACATAGTTCATTACCTTTTCTTGACAGGGAGTCGTAGACTTCAACTCTTGCAGATCTACAAGAAGTCCCGGTGGAGGTTGCACCTCCTCAAACCGATGCCAATGAGCCCGCTTTTCTTCTCCCTAGGGAGATAGAAGAATGGCTTGCCGACGTGTGAGGAACCGATGCCCGGAAAAAGAAGTTCTCCAAGCCACAGTTAACCGAGGGATTTACCTTTTCGGAAATTTTGCTAATAGAATAAGTTGTAGGCTAGAAACTTCTTGGTTTAGATTTCTTGTGTTTCTTTGACCTAACTATCTAGTATTTTTATTTTCTAGGACTATTATGTAATTCTCTCTATGACTTAATGAATGATGGTTTTAGTCAATTTGGTGTTTGGATGGTGTTGAAATGAATAAAACACACTTGAGATGGCAAAGGATGCAAGGGAAACTTGAACCAGCACCCCATGCAGGAAAACAGAACCATCCGACAAAATTTCTTCATTTACAGTAAGTTCGGCACGGGCCGTGTCCGCCCAACACGGCCCCATGCTGCACAGCCTGCAGAAATACCCAGTTCAGGTAAACTGGACACGGGCCGTGTTCACCCAACACGCCCCCGTGTCCAGGCTTCTGTTTCTCTTGATTTAATTTTGTTACTGGCACTTGAACACGGGGCCGTGCCCGGACAACACGGGGTCGTGTCCAGCGTCCAGTAACACAAATTTTTTGCTTTTTCACACCTTTTTACACATTCAATCAACCTAAAAACTTATTTTTGGGACACATTGAGGACAATGTGTAATTTAAGTGTGGGGGGGATGCTAAAACCTTGAATCTTGCAAGTCCTAAATACAAGCCTTACACAAAACTCTATTGGAACCGCTAATCACCCCAAATTTTTTCAAAAAATTTTCATTTTTTTTACTTGTCTAGGTTTAACTTGGGAATTTCAAGTTCTAAAAAGGTTATATTTTTACAAATTTACAACCGATAGCGTCATGATAAAAAGAACCAACATAAGAAAATTATGAAAAGGCATGACAAACTTAGTTAAAATTTGATTATATATACTTGATCACATAAAAACCCATTCCCACAAAAGTGAGTTTTGAGCCTTTATTGAGCATACAAATACATATCTTTAAATTAAATGCTCATTTTTCGTTTCTTGTGTGAATAGCCGCTTGGTTCTTACGACTCTAGAACTTGCCATGACGATACATTCCCGGTCCTTACCAACTTAAACCCGAGTAAGTAAATGATGGAGGCATTAGGACTAACCTTTTTTATTTCTACACCATTATTTTTTCTTTTTTTTACCGCCTACCCAAAATCCCCCTAGTTAACCCCTTTGAGCCTAAACCTTTTCATTTCTTAACCCAAACCAAACACCCTTTCACCCACCAAAACCTTTTTATTTTTAACCCTTTGTTTTAGTAACAAGCTCGGTTTTTCGTTTGAAAAAAAAAAAGTGTTGATGATGAAGCAAAAGAAATAAACAAACAAGTTCATCAAAAATAACTTTGTTTGAATAATAGCTTCATCAAAATAAAAATTGCAAAAATAAAAAGTCTTTCGAAAACCGACGCTTGTTACGCTTTTTCGCCCTTTTCTACTAACCACTAACCCAACCACCTACCTTTAACCCAAGCCTAACCCTTCACCCAAAAGTCCTCTTGATATTTACAAAGGTATATAGTTAAAAAGGAGGAGGATTGATTGCTTGGCAAGCATATGGTAAGAGTAAGTTCCATGCCGCTCTCGAGTGATTCACTAAAATACATCTTCGGCCTAGTGTTGAGTGATCCCCCGTGAGGTATGTGAACTTGTATATAAATAGAATTTTAAAGAGGCATGTTATGCCCTAATAAGTAATTTATCTTATGAAAAGTTTTAAATAAAATCATGACGAATAGGATTGTAAATAAATAAAAATAAAACTTAATAAAGAATCTTGGAAATCCCGATACTCTATGACAAACCCAAAAACTTTCTCTTCTACCCATTCCATTTGGGAGTGTAAAGCCACATTATAAAGAGTTTTGCTTGAGGACAAGCAAAGATTCAAGTGTGGGGGTATTTGATGTGTACAAAATGCAACATATAAATTACATCAATTGTGGCATAAAACTAACCCTTTTTTTAGTACTAATGTTGGAAAAAGTGTGCTTTTGTCTTCCTTTTGTATTTTCAGGATTAAATGAGCTCAAATTAACAAAAGAAGCAAAAAGACAGCAAAATCTAACATAAATACAAGAAAAGGAACAAACGTGACATGCCCGACCCCACGACAGCATCTTCCCAAGCAAAACAAGAAGACAGGAGACCGAACACGCCCCGTGCTCAGCCAGCACGGGGGCGTGCCCAAGTGTCAGCAGAAAAGACAAAGTGGTAGAAGCTTCCATTGCCCACCACGGGGCCGTGCTCAGTGGACACGGGGCCGTGGTCAACTATAAGATTCGCAGAATCCAGGCAAATCTTGATAATACAGATATGCTTCTGCACACGGGGTCGTGCTCAGCGGACACGGGGGCGTGGTCAACTAATAAGACAAACTGCATTAAATGAAGAAAGAGAAGGATGTGGACACGGGGCCGTGCCCGAGCTTCTGTTCAGCCTATAAATAGGAGTGCTTGGCTCAAGCTCAAACCATCCCTTGGCACACCACCTCTCTCACACTTCATCCACCACCCACTACCACCATAACACCATCATCCACCACCATCATCCATTGTCTATCATAGAGTGTGTGAGTCATCTCGGGATCCAAGATTGATCGTAAGAGTTCTTGACAATCAAGGCCATGTTTGCCTAAGTCTCTTACATCACTTGGTGAAGACAAGTGTCTAGTGTAATACTTTTTATTTTTAATATTTTTGCACTTTTTAATTGGTTATGTATTAATGACTTTAATAACTAGTTTCTTATGTTGAAGGTGATTCTTCCTTATCGTTTGTCCGTGGTGTCTTGGCATTATTTTACTGTCTATATAAAATAAAAGATTTTCACCATTCATATCTCCACGGTCTATATGGAGGTATGTTGGCTACCTGGTCAGGGGTTAAGGGAACGGTTTGGTAAGAGTCTTGCCGTTGTTCTGCGTTTAGAGATCCTGCAAGGGACCTGGGTCAAATTTAGTAGGACCTCCTTCAATACTTAATGGTATTGGATGGCGGGGGTCCAAACTCTTTGATCCCCTCATAAGTTAACTACTATTAATACTATAACCTGGCTACTTAGGACTGTATCCTTGCTGACTCAGACTACTTAGCCGAGGGTAACGTCACCTTCAAAAGAGGGGCCTACCATAATTTGCATTAATAACTTAATTAATTATCTTTCAATAATCCGACCCTTTAGGATTGTATCCTTGCTGACTCAAACTACTGGGTTGAGGGTAACGTCACCTTTAAAAGAGGGGCCTGCTACAATAACTAAGATAATCTCTTAAATAAGTGCAAAAGTGCGGAAATAATCAAAGGTTACACTATACACGAGTCGGAACCAAGCGATTCATCTTGTCTATCTGTTTTTATTTTTATTTTTATTTTCAGCATTTTTAGTTAGCTTTTATTTTTCTTAGTTTAAAAACATTTTTCTAAATTTTTGATTTGATTAGACGTTGAGGATAAACTGGTACTAAAAGCTCTTGTGTCCTTGGACGACCTCGGTATCTTACCAACACTATACTACGCTCATGATGGGTGCACTTGCCCATATGTGTGTTTAGTGTTAGTAAATATCGTGTTTTATAAATTTAAAACTTGGCTAAAAAAGTGTAAAAGGGCTTAAAATATACTTAAACTTATATATACACTTCACACGCATCAGCCCACCCATCTGTGGGTCTTCATATAGTGGCGGGTAATGACTACCACTTGAATGATGAGGGGTGCTGAAGTGGAATCCCCTCGCACGGACATCCGTGCTCCTGATCTCCTACGCCTCGGTGGCTCCGGAAGCAGTTGCTGCTCAAGCGGTGGTGGTGGCGGTGGCGTGACCGCTACAAAACGTGAATCCTCAGAGGGATCCTGCTGCTGCTGAGACGGGTTGAAGGAGGGGGTAAACTCCCATGGGTATGAAGCAAACCTCGCTTCATAGCTTTCTGGACCCCAATAAGGTGATCCATGAAAAGACGACCCATCTGAGATCTCAATGGGATGCGTGGGTGTCCCAGATGGTGGTTCGGCAGGATCTGGATCATCATCCATATCCATGTCCTGAGCTTCAGGAAAATGGTCTTCAGGGCCCAATGGGTTATGATCCATTGATTCTTCAATCTGATTTACCGGGTTAAACCGGCTCTGGAAAAATGGGTCGGGTCCTGAAAGGCGCGGTGAGAACCCAACCGTTGCAACGGTAAGTAGGAATGGCGTGAATGGTCGGACTCGTTGCCTTGATGTAGCCCGAAAGAATCGTGGTAAGAAGGTGAGGAGCTAAGCGAGACAGAACGCCTCGCAGGCTCTAAGTAGGTCCTCCAGTCTTCTTGAGGGCATGTGCTCATAGTAGCTGACAGAGTTCGCCGGTGGGAAGGCTCGGCCTCATGATCGTTGGGGGAGGTGAATGGCCCCTTGCCTCGTCCTCCTCTTCAGAATCTTGGCGGAATTTATGTTGATCCTGTCAAAACAAACAAAAGAAACAACAAAGGAAACCAATAAAGGACAAAATAAAATAAATTAGGATTAGTCCTAAGTTCTTTGTCTAGACTCGAAAGTCAAGGAATGTGCAAACAGTGTCATTGAGATTAAACACAAAAAGGCTAGTGTTTAATTCACTCAAACCTGGATCCGATCCTAACCTGTCACACCCCGATATTTCCACGTATTACTGGTGGGCCCGGTGGGGAGTATTGTGACGTAGTTGATATCATCATAGTCAATTTATCACAGTTCAATGCACAGCGGAAGTCTAAAGTAAAATATTACAAACCAAAACGAAAGTAACATAAGTATTACAAACGGAATGTAAAGGATTCACAGGCGGATCAAAACAAAAGAAGATAATTGTTCAACAGATTTTGAGTGACAAAGCTTGCAAGAGTCTTTATTTATTCACTCAGGAGTAGCCAGCCTATTTCGCATAGTACCTGCACTTAACCTTTTTGGAAAATAAGTTAGTTTACACTGGTAAATAAAATTAACTGACACTTTTTGAAAATGTTTTAAGAAAATTGATTTAAATGCACAAGGCACAAATAATCTTTTATAACTTGGGATAATTATTTAATAATAATCTTGTAAAAGAATTATATGTTTATTATACGTTCAGTAGCCCGAGTTGAACACCGGGTTAAAGATTAACAGACACACCACATAATATAACCCACGGCGAGTTATTCTCGAACAGGCGGGTTCAATATTTTACATACGCACCGGCAGGTGTATGCCTACACCTCGTGCTTAAGTCGTGGCCATTTCAATGAATGAGCCGAGGATATCCAGGACATGGTCATTAACCCCCCAAAGGCTTAGAACAAACAAAACAGATTAAACAGGTTATCTCAATGATTTAACCTTCATATGATTAAAAATTCAATACCCGACCAAGCGGTATTCTATATACCGTACCCCAAGCCCGTATAAGGGAAAATAAGTTAAAAGTATTTACCTGAGCAAATTATACAAATTTATCCCAGCCGTATACAATCAGCAAGTGCAAATATCTTTTACTGGGCTCCTAAATCTGGAACGAAGGTTTTAATAACCTATTAGATTCCTAACGGGTCTTACTTAAGTTTAAACTTAAACCGGTTAGTTTTAAAGAAAGATATACGGTTCAAAACGCAAGACTAAGCGAGGACAGGATTAAAATGTGATTTAGACCCGACAAGTATGAAGACTTGTATAATATGGGTAAACTAAACACATTCTGGATTTTGAAGTGAAAATGATAAGGTTTGACCCGTTTCGGTCAATTTATGCAAACTAGTCACATAAACCGTACCGAACGCGAAAAATGCATAACGGGTAACCAAATGAGTAATATACAGGTTTCACAAGTTAATATGTCTTAAATATGTTGTGATATCAGTAGGATACCTTCCATTATGCCCAAAACGGATCTAAAATCAATTTAAGCCCAGTAAGGGTATTTTGGTCATTTTAAAGAGTATAAAAGAGGTTAAATATTAATCTGAGGTTCTGGTCTAAAATGATCAGTAAAAATATTTATTTTTGCAGTCATATCAGTAGGGTATTGCATATATGTGAAATTTATTATTTATAACCAAACTATGCACCGTAAGGGCATTTTGGTCATTTCACATAAGCTTTAAAGGTCAAATTTGGAAATCTGAGTTCAAAACTTTTACTTACTGTTAAAGTACAAAAATTTACTCAAAACATCACTAGGTATTAAGTCTTATGTGTCAAAAATAGTTTTAACCCATACTATGCGTTTATAACGCGAAAAAAGTCGGTTTTAGTCGATTTTCAGGTTATATAAGCAAATCTGAGTTTTTGATCAGTTTATAAAGTTCAAAATATTTTATTTATCATATAAAATCAGTAGTAAAAGATTTGGTATCAAAATGTTATGTAAAACTCATTTTATTAGCAAAAAGGGTATAACTGTCAATTACCGAATCAAAGCAAGAACCCCATGTTATGATCAGTTTAAAAATTAATAAAAATCTTCAAAAATCACAAAATATTATATTACATCATTGGGTAAAAAGTTTGGTGTCAAAATTTGGGTTTAGATAGGCTTTATGCTAAAACGACGTTTAATTAATAAAAAGCTTTTAAATTACGATATTGAGCATAACTCCTAATTTAGACCTCAAACTGATGTCAAATTTTTAGGACATGTTTATAAATCAGTAATAAAGGTTTTTGTCCTCTCGCATTTTCAAAAATCTTGTTTTAATATAAAAAGGGCATAATGGTCAACATTTAAGCAATTAACGGAAACATGCAAATGAATCGGATAAATAAGGAACCATGTAGTATAACCTCAGAGGGTTTTACTAACTTATAATATGGTCCTGAAGAAACCTTAAGGCATATCTAAAACAAGCTAAATCGGGTCAGAACGGAAAGTCAAAGAAAAAAGTCTTCTTTTGCGACTTTCGGTTCCGAACCGAGCCTAAACTCGGAATTGTCGGGTTGAACATGCTTAGACATGTTCTTACATTATTTACCAAGTTATTTTAGTCTTAAAACAGGTTCCATAACTTCTACATTATCAGTTATGAGTTTATTTGCAAAAATAGCTTTCTGTTGACTTTTTATAATTAAGTTTGACCCGACAATTGACCAGGTTAGAGTGGAAATCAGAGGGTGCCCTTTTAATGGTTTATTACCCACATAACTACCAACTCATAGCCACTTTCAATTCGAAAAATGGCTGGGCCATTAGTGATTAATCACTAAGTCAAAGCTTAATTACGACGGCTTTGACTTTTGGTCATTAGACTAATAAAACTTGAACTAGGAAGGCTAAGAAAGCTTACAAAGGCTCTTAGCACGAATTAGGAACTTGAGAAAACTTGCTTGAAGTCCAGAGAGCTACAGAGAGTATGATGAGAATGATTTTTGTGAATGTGCATGAACTAGCAAACTAACAAGTTTTTATATAGCGAAAAACAATTCACAAGATCACTCCACACAAGTCTACAAGTGTTTCCTGATCATCCCAGATGTCCCCTATGCATGAAATACCATTGGTTCAGTCCCCGAATTCGAAAACCAGCTTTCTAAGGTGGTGGAACAGGCCAAACCCGCAGCTGTCCACATCTGGCTGTTACTGGCACTTCCACGCGGCCCGCATAAGACATAGGGAAGTTGTAGGATCGATTTGTGACCCGAATGAGTCGTTCAGAAGAGCTCAAATCCGTTTCAGAGGCGGAAACAAAGAAACGGACGTGAAAACAGCTTAAGTCACACTTTAAACCTCTTGTATATTGATTTAACAGCGTTTACAATCAAAAGGTATACCGGCAGCACTTCGGTATCACTCTGAGACAATCGTACAAATGAAATGACAAACATCCTATTTATAGTGTTTAGAGTTCGCTTGGAAACACTTCAAGCGAAACCCATTTACTACAATCCAAGCGAAACCTCAATTTACAATATAATGATCTGATTCAAGCGAAAGCCTTGAATGTTACTTTGTCTTCATGTGTGATGATGTCATTGATGATGTCATCTTGATGATGTCATCATGACATCATGTTTGAATAAAACCACACTGAATCCGAGACTCGATATAAGACGAAGTTGACAGATGAATGCACTAACAGACTCCCCCTCAGATGTTGACGAGTCTTAAGTGTCGAGTCTTCAACGTCTTCAGTCTTCAGTCTTCAGTCTGAACACTCTTTGAAATATCTGACTCTATAAGCATCCTCAAACTTTATCTTCTTCTCCTCTTCAGCATCAACAGACTCCCCACGAACAATCTCTACTCGGATGTCTTCAGACTCCCCCTTTCGATATGCTGGGATCGCAGTCTGGCATGTTGAAATCACAAAGTCCTCAGGTATCTGAACTTGGCTTTCTATCATTCAAATAACCTGCACATTCTCTACCCAAAAATAAATTTTCTGATGATAACTAGAAAAGCAAATTTTAAAATGATTCAAAGTTTATAGCCTCTGATGAACCACTTGCAGAAATATCATTTTCATTTCAAATACAACACACTCTCCCAAACCATTTGATCATCATGTTTAGCACTCGGAATTTTGAAAATTAGCTCTCCAACACCAGTTGTCGAAAATCTTTTTGAATTTTTCAAAATTTATGCTAAAACACACTAAGATCTTTTTGGATTTTTTTAATAGAATGAAATGCAGTAAAGAAATATTTACAGACAATATTTTTGTGAGTTTGTGCAAGAGGATCATATCAGTTTATGACAAGTCACGAGTACCGTTGAGCTTAATTACACATTAAGAATTAAACAATTCACTTAGATTGCCAATGTACTGATCCACTTAAATTTTCACACAAATTTTAACTGCTTCAGGATATGAGTTAGATGTTTTAAGAACTTAAACTCATTCATGTGTCCCACCTCTTGAATATACTCCCGTATCCAGATCCCAATATTCAGTCTTACAGGTGAGTATACCACAGATGATATCTGTAAAGGGTTAAATTGCGAGGGCCGTGAGAGCTCAGGTCGATCTTTCGATGCGCTGAGAGATGACGGCTTCGACTTTTGGTGTGTCCCCTTTAGAGGATCTTTTGATTACAACAGCAATGATTATCAATTTTATTGTTTCATCAATTTGCTGAGGGCTGTGCTATATTTCAAGCATGCGGAAAGTATTCTCCGGGGACTAGGCCATTGCTTCCGCAAAATCAGAAGTCCCGGGATAATACCCCAGATATCACTGAGCATAAAGACCTAGTATCTCAGAAAGAGGGACCTTTCAAACGAGATTTCAGGGGTTACCTATATATCCAAGTAGTGTTCCCCACAAATAAGCAAGTTTGAATTTAAGTTTATATCCCGAAAAAGTTTACTAAATGTGTAAAAACCTATCGGCATATCATCAGTGAGACTGTTTAATGCTATTTAAACATTACATTTCTTTAGCATACTGTGACTGTCTACTGATGTACTATCATTTCCTCTTCTTTGACACAAAAACTCATTTTTTATTTTATCATGTTTTTGCCTTTTTCAAATTTTCTAATGTTTTTGGATTTTCTGAAAATTTCTACTCCCCCTAAAATGCAAACACATTAAAGGAAATTTGAAAATAAACTGTACAAAACTTGACAACCGATATCGAATCGTTTCAAATCGCCATCCACTTGGCATAAACAATCAGAACTCCCCCTTACACAAAACTATTTTCTCATAATGATTTCAAAACACTTAAGTTTGTTTTAATCAGAATGATTTTTCCGGAAAATAAATTTTGTTGGTTTTACCATTTGTAAAATTAGGGGTTTGGTTCATCATCTTGTCCATTCAATCTCTTATATGTGGATTACATCAAGTTCAAACTAATGACCTTGAGTAATCACTTTGTCAGAATCAACCTCTCACCACTTTGTAAGAATATCCAAAACATATAATCACATGTAGGAATAAAACATCTACACAAACCATTTTACCAAACAAAATGCCGATTCCTGCTTCGCACTTACCAACCTGGAAGCTCCGGCAAGTCACACTCATCCTGTAAAAATTAAACACATTTAAAAATCTTTCACAAAATCTATCTTAACAAGAATGATGCCGATTCCTGATCCACGATTACAAACTTGGGATCTCCGGCATAGTCCTAAGACTTCAAGGGAAACAGACTTCCATCCAAGTCTTTTCAGACTTGATGGCTTTTAGTTCTTGCGCAGTAGGGTTGTAAGTTGCCTTTTTAGTTGCATAAAAATTTTTAACCCCCTTTGCTTTCCCATTTAACATTTTTCCAAAAATTTTCTTAACACTTCCATTGAATGTTTTCTCGACATCAAATTCATTTTTCTCTTTGTAAAACTGATTCGAGATTTCAATTTTACCAACTTTCTTTTTAACCTCCTCAAATTTCAGTGATGGAAACTCATCATCATTCACTGAAATTTTCACCTCACCTTGTGGCTCTTCTGGCTTTGTGGAACCAGATTCATCGCCAACATTCACATCAACTTTCTTAACAACCCACACTTGGTTGTCATTCTCTTTCTTTTTATAAAAATTCTTTTTAGAACACTCACCAACCTCATAAGTTGAATTTTCAAAAATTTTAACTCTGTCGGTTGGTGGTTCAACATCAACAACCTTTTCTTTCAATTTCTGAGAAACTCCTTGTTTTGTTTTGGCATTTTTCTGACAGTTCCATGCAATGTGACCAGTTTTATTGCACTTGTAACAGGTACGAGTCTCTCTTTGATAAAACACTTTAGTTCCATTCTTCTTCTTTTCAGCAAGAAATTCTTGATTTGACTGTCTCCAGAATGGTTTCTTCTGTTCCTCTTCTGCACTTCCACCTGACACAAATTCTGTTTTTGTTTTAGAATTTTTCAAATTTTTATGATTTTCTGGTGGAATAAATCCAAGACCTTTCTTTTTGTAGCTACGATTTTGGTTTTGTTTCTTTTGAAAACCAGAACCAGAATTGTAACCCTTTTTCTTGTTTAGACGTTGTTGAACTCTTGAAGTGTACTTTTTAGGTTTTTCAGTAAGATTTAAATCTTTTATTTCAGAAATATTAATTTCTGTCATTTTAAAAACCTTTTTGATCATATCAAAACGAACACTTCTTATTGGAAACTCTTTGTCAGAGTATAATTTGTCCGAATCATTTAAAGTGTATGCAACTTCAAATGTTTCATCATCCAAATTTGCTTTTGATAACAAAAATTCTTTACTGTAAGACCGTTTGACCGACGACTTTGGACTGTTGAATGACGAATTTGACCCTCCAGACTCAGACTTTGACTCAGATTCCTCCTCAGTATCCAACACCTGATCGATCACCTTTTTGATTAACTCAGACTCATGATCAGTATCAGACGAGGTAAACGTGACATCAATGTTATCTGGTAAAACGTCAGTTGTGTCGGTTTTTAGCTTTATATTGACTGCTTTTTCAAGTTGCTCCTCGTTTGGTTTTCTAGGAGAGTACCCTTCCCAAATTGGAGGCGGACACTTGTTATATCTAACAGTCGGTTTCTTACCACTATCTTTCTTCTTTGTTGGCTTCTCGTCTTGAAAAGCTTCCATACCTGCAACAGTTGGGTAAATACGATCAATGAGATAATCAGAACTAGAATAACTTTGTAATAAATGTCTAATTCTCTCATTCTCGATCTTTTCTGTCTCCAACTCTTGCTTCCATTTAGCACTCTCTTCGATGTAAAAGTTGATTGCTTTCTACTTTGTCATCATCACAGCATTCATCATCGTAAGTGCTTGTTCTCTCTCTGAGTTTGTCTTTTGGAGACCAGTTACTGTTTTGTTCAAGACATCATAAGATTTTTTTACATAATTGAGGTTGAACAGTAACTGCTCTTTCTTCTTCTCATATTCAGCAATGATGTTGTCTTTTGCAGCACATTCCTTGCAAGCTTCCAAACACTTCATGCAAGGCTTTACAACTTCAACAATCTTCTCTATCTCGATTGTCTTTACCACTTCAACCACTTTTTCTTCTTCAATCACCTTCTCTTCTATCTTCACTTGCTCACTTTCAACCATCTCCTCAGCAACACCTTCAACATTCTCTTTCTTAACAACATCTTCAGATTTCTTTAGTTGTTGTTCTTTAGCAGCTCGTTTTTCTTTCAGTTTCTCCATACGATCTGCAAAATAAAAATGAAAACTTTCAGGAGACAGATGAGATTTAGCAACATTAAAATGTTTCTCTTCCTCATCATCACTGCCACTATCAACTGGTGACTGATCAAACTGTACAGATTTTTCAGAATCAGCATCTGATACAACAGAATCAGACGGTGTTTGATCAAATACAACTTCTTTTTCTGAAATAACATCATTTTTAACACTCTCATCTGAACATAATGAATCTTCATCAGCACTTTCTGAGCTTTCTTCAGATGTAACAGACTGTTCCTTCACACTTTTCACTGTCTCACCGATAGATTTCATCCATGTGGCAAACATGTCTGGTTCTCTGACAATCTTAGCAATGAAAGCTTTAAAATTCCCATTCTCATCTGCAAACATATTCCAGCTGAAGCCTTCAGGTAGTCTCTCATCATCTTGATCGACTATGCATGCTTTGCTATCAGAAGAGATATAATTGTTCCAATCAAAATTCACCGCACATGCTCTTTTTGAATCCTCGATTCTTCTACCATGAGCCGTCTGTGAGTCTTGTGATTGACCAACTTGCTGATAAATGGCTTTCCGGTAGTAATCATCTTTTCCAAACGGATTCTGAGCGCCACTAGCTTCCCTGTTCTTGCATTCCCGCTTGAAATGACCTTTCTCCCTGCATCGAAAACAAGTAACTTTAGATTTATCAAAACCTAAAGTAGATACATGAGCATCAAGAAAGTCATTTCTCCCGGTAATCGTTTTGAACTTTTCAGCACGTCTAAGAACACTCGCAAGACACCATTTGATATCCATCAGTTCCATCTCTTCTGCGTCTATTTGATCGTAATCCTCTTTGGTGAGCATGGGATTTCCGATCCGACCAGCCACTAGACCCTCATAAGATAACAACACTGATCCGAGTAAAGCCATGTGGTCTTTAGCAGTGTCTTCTGAAAAACTTTGATCTTCTGGAAGATTTAGAGCGATGTTGCATTGAATCACATAACCATTTCCTGTCTTTGTGTTTTGAGACTGAAAGCTTTCTGATGAACTTTTTGGATTGACACTCGGATATAATGAGAAGCCACTACTGCTTTTGTTTGAACTTTGATCAATCTTTTCTGTAGAATCTTCAGCACTAAACGCAGTTTGAATTTTCGGACTTCTCTCAGCTTCTGGAACTGGAACACTTCCTTTGTAGTACATTTTTACATCCTGTTGACCACTTGGACTGTTCATCCTCGCGATCTTCTGCTGTTCCAAATCTTGACCCTCAATCTTTTCGATAAACTCACCAATTGATAACCCATCATAAACCCCTGTGTTTTTCAGGATCATCAAATAAGTTCCCCACTCTTTTTGCGGTAACGCATCAGCTAATTTGTCTACCCACTCTCCAGACTCCTTTTTTATACTAAGCATTGACATAGATCGCACAAGGTGACAGTATCTTTCAATCAGCTTCTTTGTGTCTTCACCCGGTAGACTGCTGAATAGATCAAACTCTTTCTTTAACAGTGCCTTCTTGCTTTTAATCATTTTCTCGCTACCCTCAAATTTCACTTTAAGTGCGTCCCAGATTGACTTTGCAGTTTTGTCATGCTGTAGCAGAATGAAAATATCTTCTTTGATAGCTTGTTGAAGCAGACTAATCATCATCTTTTCAGCTCTATACATATCACGTTCTTGATCACTAAATTCATGTATTTTTTTATCAACTTTCAAATCAGTCTGTGGCAAAACATATTTCTTCAAAATACATTCCCATGACCTTAGATGGTTAGCCTGAACCCAGTTCTCGAATCTATCTTTCCACCCGTAGTATTCTTCAATACTCATCAATTTCGGGGGCTTTTGAGTGGTTCCTGTCTCGTTTTCCAAATTCATGTTCTGAGCAATAGAAGCCGGAGAAGTCGGGGATGTTGCAAATGTGTTGTAAAACTCTTCACTCATGATTCAAAATCGAAGAATTTCTCAAACAAGCTTTCAAATGAACTTGTTTACCTCGTAAAAATATACCTGAAACAAACAAACAACCAATCAGTTTAAAGATTTATCAATTAACAGAATAAAACTGGTACTCGAACTGGTGAATATTCTGTGTGGACTGAAGGTTGACACACTGTGCGGACTACTATGACCCGGATCAAATTCAAATGACCTGACCCTGTGAAACCTTTGAACTCCAACCCGTATAGACTGAAACTAACTTTCAAGTGAATTGATGACTTTTAACCGAATAGAACTTTTTCACTCGACCTGACCCCACCAAACGACCATTTCGTGCAACGTGTAACAAATTTGATGCGACCTTATGAACAATCTGTTTGAACCTTCAAAAACTTGTTTACATGAGCCGAGAAACAAACAATTACAATATATCACTTATATCCCTTGGGCCACTCAAAGATATCACTTTTATTGGGCTTGGTATCAATTAATAGATGTGGAAAAATGAACTATCACATGTAAACCTGACAAACTAACATGCAACTTTGACTAACATGGCTGACACTAATCAAAGCTCACGGGTTACACAAGAAATCTGATCACATGCACTTCCACATTGTTTACAATGAACTTTAATGGATTTAACTAACACATGCACCACTAAGCCGACAAACTTATGTATGCATTAAATCTGATTGGGCCGTCTGATACTTCTCATACACACTTAATTGAGATTACATGCAATCTTGTTTGATCACATTCACATGTACTGTATCGGAAGTTGAACCCAAATGCCGACAATGTGTCACATAAAGACTTTAATGAACCGACAATCCTGATCAACCCTAAATGCTCATTGGACCTTTCACATATGTAGACTTATCCAAGACACATGATATCATTTACCAACTAGCTGACAATCCTTGTTTAATGTGTCACATAGATCGATGAACTTTCTAATCGGTGTGTCGGTTTCAAGCGAGACTCACGAGGTAAACTTAAGCAGAAACCCACACGTATTTCAAGCGAAAGCCGATGTTTCGCTTCAACCACTACCAAAATTTCAAGCGAAGGCCAACAGATTGTTCAAGCGAAAGCTAATGACATCAGCAAATTCGAACACATTACAAGCGAAACACTGATTTTAACCGGTTTTAAGTCGATTTAAGTTCTGAAACTTTCCAGGATTTGTTAATACATGATTACGCACAAGCTGTGAAAATTTGAGCTGATTTTATCCGAGAAAAATTTTAATTTTTGAAAAAGAATGGTGTAGAAACAAATTTTTTGACGAAAACAAGCTGTTTTGGCAAGAACTCCTCGTCCTGAGCTCTGATACCACTTGTAGGATCGATTTGTGACCCGAATGAGTCGTTCAGAAGAGCTCAAATCCGTTTCAGAGGCGGAAACAAAGAAACGGACGTGAAAACAGCTTAATTCACACTTTAAACCTCTTGTATATTGATTTAACAGCGTTTACAATCAAAAGGTATACCGGCAGCACTTCGGTATCACTCTGAGACAATCGTACAAATGAAATGACAAACATCCTATTTATAGTGTTTAGAGTTCTCTTGGAAACACTTCAAGCGAAACCCATTTACTACAATCCAAGCGAAACCTCAATTTACAATATAATGATCTGATTCAAGCGAAAGCCTTGAATGTTACTTTGTCTTCATGTGTGATGATGTCATTGATGATGTCATCTTGATGATGTCATCATGACATCATGTTTGAATAAAACCACACTGAATCCGAGACTCGATATAAGACGAAGTTGACAGATGAATGCACTAACAGAAGTCTTACGCGCGTCAACCTTCAAAACCGGGAAAAATGTTTCAAACTTTGCACTTTCAGTCGCTGGTCCATTTTAACTTTGTTTTACTTTCATTTATTGCCTTTTGGACCCCCATAGATAACTTTTAAGGACCTTGGGTCATAAACTAACTCCGTTAAGCTCCCGGTTAGTTATACGATCACCCGAAAAGTCTTGTTTTCTTCAAAACTCCACGAAATTAATATCTAATATTCTTGAGATCAAAATATATAATTGTTACAATGTTTTTGGGCTCGTTAAAAGGTCACTCAGAGGTTACTTTAACATGTTGACACTTTTAACCCTTATGTTTTGTAAGATCCTTATTTTTAATACAAACGACTTTCTATGTTCGATAAATTATTCGTTAAATAATACGAACGTCGTGTGAGGTTAATCAGAGGCACAAGAATGGCATGTTGACACTTTGGATCCCTTTATTCACATATTTACATTGTTTGACAAATTCAGTCCCTCCAAATCATTCTAGAATACGTTTAAAGTCCATGACACGTGTCTTCATTATATTGGTCGCGTTTTTACGAGGTGTTACAAAAAGATGATGTCTTTTATGGCCGACCAGATTGCACGCATTGTTCCCAAGATTGTCACTGAAATCCAGGGATCAAACACACCTCCCTCCTCTGTTGACTCTAAAGCAGACAAACCTAAGCCTGTGAGCTTCAACTACAAACACTTTGTCTCTTGCAACCCTAAGCCTTTCACAGGCAGCGATGGGTGACTGCAATGCTAGAGTGGTTCAATAGCATCGAGGTTACTTTCATCAACAGTGAATGCCCTGAGCATCTAAAGACTAGGAGTGCAACTGGCGTGTTTCAAGGAAGAGCTCTAGAATGGTGGACCAATGAAAGGAACATTCGCTCCAATGAGGAAGCCTATGCTTTACCCTGGGTTGAGGTTAGGGAGATGATGATGCTTGAATTATGCCCTCCGCATGAGCAGCAGAAACTTGAGGATGAATTCTGGCATCTGAAACAAGTTGGGGATGACAATCTGGCTTATACTACCCGCTTTAAGCAACTCAGCATCATTGTGCCTCACTTGGTGTCTACTCCTAAACGCATGATCACCAAGTACATCCATGGGTTACCTCCTGCTATGCGCGATGCCATTGAAGCACCTCAGCTCGGATCTATTGAAGAAGTTTACCGTCTTGCAGCAAGCTTGAACAACAACCGTGTTCGTGATAAACAGTCTGGAAACTCTGCTCCCTTGAAACCTACTAACCAGATTACCTAGCAGCCAAGTGGCAACAAGAACAAGAAACGTAAGTCTCAAAACTCTGGCTGCAATGCCATTGTTCCTGCTGCGAATCCAAACCCCTGCTGGGAATGCTATTGTGCCCGCTGCCACTCCGAACCCTCCTGCTCCAGAAAACACCAAGAAGTCATACACTGGGGTTCATCCCAAGTGTGCAACTTGCAACTATCATCACCCTGTCGGCGTAGCCTATCGCCTGTGTACCAACTACAATCGTTATGGTCACACAACCCCTTACTGCAGTCAAGCCAATCAAGTCCAGCAAGCAGCACCAGCTCTACCAGCTCCTCAGAACCCCAAACCAGCAAACAATGTGAGAGCATGTTACAAGTGTGGAGACACTACTCATCTCCGTTCCCAATGTCCCCAGTTGAATCAAGAGCAACAGCAAGCCGCTTGAGGGTGAGCGTTCAACATTAATGCGAATCAGGCGTGTAACGCCAATGATGGCGTTAATGGTACATTTCTCGTTAATAACCTTTACGCTTCGATACTATTTGATACTGGTGCCGACAAAAGCTTTGTGTCCGTAGAATTTGAATCTTTGTTAAATTGTGCACGCTCTAAACTACCTAAGTCGTTCTCTGTTGAGATTTCCGATGGTAAGTCTATTCTAGTTGATTCTATCCTCCGTGATTGTTCCTTGACTCTTAACGATCACGTTTTTACTATTGACCTCATACCCATGCAATTGGGTAGCTTCGATATCATAATCAGCATGGATTGGTTGCGTAAGAACCATGCTGAAATCGCTTGTCATGAGAAGTACGTTCGTTTACCTCTTCTGTCCGGTGATACTTTGCAAGTCTATGGAGACCGACCTTCTAGAAGACTAAAGCTGATGTCATGCACTCAGGCGAATAGATGCTCACGTAAACAGTACTTTGCCTTTTTGGCCCACATAGTGGAACAAAAGGGCAAGGGAAAGAGCGTAAGTGATGTTCCAGTAGTGTGTGATTTCCCTGATGTCTTTCCTGAAGATCTTCCTGGTCTTCCTCCTCCTCGATCTGTCGATTTTCGTATTGATCTCTTACCTGGTTCGACTCCTGTCGCCAAAGCGTCGTACCGACTTGCACTCTCTGAGATGCAAGAATTATCTAGTCAACTGCAAGAACTACTCGACAAAGCTTTTATACGTCCAAGTACCTAACCTTGGGGTGCTCCTATGCTATTCGTCAAGAAGAAATATGGCTCATTCTGCATGTGCATCGACTATCGTGAACTTAACAAACTCACCGTCAAGTATCGTTATCCTCTTCCTTGTATCGATGATCTATTTGACCAACTACAAGGCGCAAGTTGTTTCTCTAAAATCGACCTTAGATCTGGTTATCGTCAGCTCCGTGTTCTCGAAGAAGATATCCCCAAAACCGCATTTCGTACTCGTTATGGGCACTACGAGTTCGTGGTCATGTCTTTTGGCCTGACCAACGCACCCGCGGTGTTCATGGATCTTATGAATCGTGTTTGTAAACCTTATTTGGATCGTTTTGTGATAGTCTTTATTGATGATATTCTTATTTATTCGAAAACTCGAGCTGATCATGAACGACACTTACGTCTAATGTTAGAACTTTTACGTGGTGAGCGTTTATACGTAAAGTTTTCTAAGTGTGAGTTTTGGATTAATAAAGTACAATTTCTCGGACACGTCGTTAGTAAAAAAGGAATCCATGTCGACCCTTCCAAAATCGAAGCAGTGAAGAACTGGAGTACGCCTAAATCTGCATTTGAGATTCGTTCCTTCTTGGGATTGGCAGGTTATTACCGTCGATTCATCTCGGACTTTTCAAAGATCGTCGTCCCTCTAACTTCATTGACTCAGAAAGAGAAACCTTTTGCTTGGGGTCCCGAGCAAGAGGAATCTTTTCAAACTCTTAAGAACTTGCTCTGTAACGCTCCTGTACTTGCTCTCCCTGATGGGAATGATGATTTTGTGGTATATTGTGATGCCTCGAACCGTGGCCTGGGCTGTGTACTCATGCAGCAGGACAAGGTCATCGCTTATGCCTCCCGATAGCTCAAAATACATGAGAAAAACAATACTACCCATGATTTAGAGCTTGGCGCAGTTGTTTTTGCGTTAAAGATTTGGCAACAATACCTATATGGTACTAAGTGTGTGGTTTTCACTGACCATAAGAGCCTGCAGCACATCTTTAACCAAAAGGAACTGAATATGCATCAACGACGATGAGTAGAGTTGCTTAATGACTACGATTGCGAGATTCGCTATCATCTTGGCAAGGCAAATGTAGCGGCGCCCTTAGTCGTAAGACTCATGTTACTAGGATCCGCTGTTTTCAGATCACTAGTGATCTTCATGCTTGTATCCATGAGGCTCAATACTCGTCAGCAAACGAAGGTAGTCTAATCGTTGAAATACGAGGTGCTTCTATTGACCAACTTGAAACAAAGTCTGACGGACTTCAATACTACCTCAATCGCATCTGGGTGTCAGATCGCGATAATCTTCGTGAGCTCATTATGAATGAGGCTCACAAATCACGATACTCTATTCATCCGGGTGCTGATAAGATGTACCATGATCTGCGTATGACTTATTGGTGGCCTAGCATGAAAAAGGACATCGCCGCATACGTCTCGAAGTGTCTTACTTGCTCAAAGGTTAAAGCCGAACATCAACGTCCTTCAGGTCTTCTTGAACAACCCGAAATCCCTATTTGGAAATGGGATAGTATCGCTATGGATTTTATAACTAAACTACCTCGAACACCTGCTGGTCATGATAGTATATGGGTAATCATTGACCGCTTGACCAAATCAGCCCACTTTATTCCGATTCGCGAAGATTTCAAAGTGGAGAAACTTGCCCGAATTTACACTGATGAAATCATATGTCGTCATGGTATACCCGTTGACATTATATCTGACCACGATGGTCGTTTTACTTCACGCCTTTGGCAAACTTTTCAGTCCGCTATGGGTTTTCTCTTGAATCTTAGTACAACCTTTCATCCTCAAACGGATGGACAGACAGAACGCACAATCCAAACCCTAGAGGATATGCTCCGTTCTTGTGTCATCGACTTTGGTGGTAATTGGGATGTACATTTACCATTGATCGAGTTCTCGTACAACAATAGCTATCATTCCAGTATTCAGATGGCTCCTTTCGAAGCTTTATACGGTCGCAAGTGCCGATCTCCTCTCAGCTGGCATGAGATTGGTGACAAGCAACTTACTGGCCCTGAGATCATTCAAGAGACGACGGATAAGATTCTTCAAATCCGTGATAACTTGATCAAGGCTAGGAGCAGACAAAAGAGCTATGCTGACAAAAGGCGTAAGCCTCTGGAATTCAATGTTGGAGATCACGTTCTGCTCAAAGTATCTCCTTGGAAAGGAGTGATACATTTTGGTAAGAAGGGAAAACTTACCCCTCGCTATGTGGGTCCTTTCAAGATTCTCGAAAGGATTGGCAAGGTGGCTTACCGACTCGACTTGCCTCAAGAGCTTAGCAATGTACATCCGACGTTCGACGTTTCCAATCTCAGGAAGTGCCTAGCAGATGAGGAACTTCATGTTCCTATCGAAGACTTGCAAGTAAACGAAACTCTTCATTTTGTGGAGAAACCGGTCGAAATCATGGACCGAGGGACCAAGATACTAAGGCGCAGAAAAAATTCCATAGTCAAGGTGAGATGGGAAGGAAAGCGTGGCGCTGAATTCACTTGGGAACTCGAGAGTGAAATGAAAACCAAGTATCCACAGCTCTTCGAGCAGTCTTCCTCATAGATTTCAGGGACGAAATCTCCTAAAGGAGGGGAGACTGTAACGCCCTGCGTCTCGAAACTTTATCTTCTTGGGAAGTCTCGTCATACTTCCTACCTAGTGATGCTTAGTGAGACTATTTGAATCTTAATCATGTTAAACTACGTGAAACTTTTACTTTATGATGCTTTTGTGATACTTTATGCATGAACAAGTATGAATCTTGACTCTTATGATACTTGACTCTTGTGAAACCTTGAATCTTGATACTCGTGATACTAGAAACTTGACACTTGATACCTATTGAACAAGAAACTTTGATACTTGGAATGAGCAAGAAACTTGATACTTATTGAGCGGGAAACCAGCTTAGACATAGACTTGAAACACAGAAACTTCTGTGTTAGTTATATCCTAATACAATGTAATGGCTACTCACAATAACACGCAACACAACGCTTAATCTAACTCGCAAAAGGAACCAAAGTTGGAAAACTAGCAAAAGGGGCATAGACTGTCCGAATGGACATCCGATCGGATGACCATCCGATCAGATGACCATCCGACCAGATGGCCCTTCGACCGGAAGGTCATCCAACCGCCTGCCTTTCTCATCCAACTGTCCCTATCACCTATAAATAGGGTTGTTCACCCTTCATTTCACACTTTTACTCTCTGTCATTCGACCACACGCACTCTCAGGCACTTTAATCGAGATTCAAGGCAAACTCGTAAGTATTCTCACCTGATTCTTGTACAACTTCCATCATTCATCACTTCTACACAATATTCTTCATCAAAATCGTACGAACACTTCAACTTTTCATGAAAACCAACTGATTTGGGCCTCTTGAAGGTGGTTTCCACCCAATGGTTTGTACAAACTGCAGTGGAGCCTCATTCAATCAAGATCGGCCCCTGATCTAAGGGATTTTCGCAACTTTCATACAAAACTTAAAGGAATCTCACACTTTTGCACCAGATCTGACGGAGTTTCACATATTTCCGACTCAGATCTGATGAACATCATGTTTTACAACTGATTTTCGAAACTTTTCTTCAACTATTATACAAAACATTGGTGGAAATCAGACTCAAACGGACTTCGACTCTTTTCTTAGTCAAGGTCGGCTTGAAAGCTGGATTTCACCGGAAAATGGACCGACTGACGGGTCCAAACATGAAATATCATCAGAGATAGCCCGTCGGTTCGAAGAGGGGTGGTTCCCCTCCGACCGAACGAGCTGGGTCTGGTGCGTTTCCGTTGTTCGACGCGTCGTCACACCGTCTCCGTTAACTCGAAACTTAGAAAATTTCACGAGACTTTGCACAATGATCGTTTGTCCGACTGGCCATCCGATCGGATGACTATTCGTCCAGAGGTACCGTAACCGGTATTTTCGGTATCAGTACCGATTCTGTATCGGTTGGCACCGAGCTCATCCCTACCCCTGAAACTAAAAAAGAAAAAATTAAAAGTTGAAGAAAATCAACAAAAAAAGTTGTATGATACCGTTGTTCGTATGGTAACCGTGATCAGATATGAGCAAATGGTACGGGGTAGCCGCACTGAATTTTCCAAACCAAAAGATTTCCAATATCAATTCGGCACCAACTTTTGGCGTTTTCTGTATTAGTGCCAGTTTTTACCTTCATGTACTGATACCGAACAGGACCGTACCGGTATTTTCAATACCAATACTGGTTCGATATCGGTTGACACCAAACTTATCCCACCCCCTGATATTAAAAAAAAAAAAAATTAAGTTAAAAAGTAAAGAAAATAACTATTATTATAATGTTAAAATAATAAAAGTGTTAAAAAAAATTATATATTATTATAATATTAAAATCTAATGGGTTATTAGATTTTATCACCCTCAACTAATGGCTATTGGCCACTGCCACCCTCAACTATCACTTTGACGCCCGTCACCCCTAACTTAACACTTAGTGTGCTCTGTCACCATGTCGTTAGCTAATCACTAACTTTTGATCATGATACTACACTTTTTGGGGTGTCATAAGGATCTTGAGTGGGTTTTAGGGATCTTAGGACACCCTCGAAAGTATAGTAACATGATCAAAAGTTAGTGATCTGGTTACAGAACACACTAAGTGTTAAGTTGGGGGTGGCAGGCGTCAAAGTGATAGTTGGGGGTGGCATCGACCAATTAGCAATAGTTTAGGGTGATAAAACCCAATAACCCAAATCTAATATATAGTAATAATTCTTAGTCATCTACAAATAACTTCCATATAAAACTATAAAAGTCTAGTAATAATTCTTAGTCATCTACAAATAACTTCCATATAAAACTATAAAAGTCTACGATACAATGAGAGAGAATCAATCAAAAACATATTTCATATAAGAGACTAAGAGTCTACGATACAATGAGAGAGGATCAAACAAAAACATATTTAATATTTTCTTGAGTTCTCAACATTAATAGAAACTAAATTTGTTATTACACTCAACACAAGAAACTAAATTTATATAAAATAAAAGGAAAATTAGACGATAAATCGGTATGTGAACTACATTTTGTTTTTCAACTTGGATGCTAGTTGATCTAGTGTTTTTGTCGAACACCCGTCTTTGCTAAGCACACTTAGAGCCGCTTCTTTAAGCTTATGAGTCCGAATTCGAATAGCCTTCCCTTCGTCACCTTGCAATAAACCATTAACAACCCGAGCAATCTCTAAACGATCCACAATGCCATTTTCATTCAATTTAGCCCTCATACCAACTTGCAGTCCCTCGGTCAGCATTATTGCATTCATCTTTTGGTCAGCATAAAGTGGCCAAACAATCACCGGCACCCTATGAACTATAGTTTCGAGAATCGAATTCCAACCACAGTGAGTTAAAAACCCTCCTGTTGAGCTATGGCTCAATATTCGGGCTTGCGGTGCCCAGTTGGGCACCACTAGCCCACGGTTTTTGGTTCTTTCTAAAAACGTTTTTGGTAAAAAGTCAAAAGTGCCATCATGTCCTTGGCTATTTAAGTATGTACCATCTGCTCCTTTATCATGTGGGGGTCGAACCACCCATATGAATCTCTGCTCACTCAACTCCAAACCCATGGCTAACTCAGTGACTTGCTCAGAAGAAAGGGTCCCAGCACTCCCAAAACATATGTACAAGACAGACCCACATGGTTGACCATCTAACCACTTTAAACAACTCGACTCGTTTACACCCTTACTGGACTCAACCGACCCAGACTGTATCAACGGTCCAACCGGGTAAACCGGAGGCATACCCGGTTGCTCCTTTAGCAAAACTTCAATTGCTCCAGCCTCCAACCCCTTGAAGCTATTTACCACTATGCCATCAGCCATCACATACCTCTTTGCAATGTGCAAAACCCTTTTGTATGCTTCATTATTCCGGTCCTGAAGCGGGCCAAGCAAGTCCCTACCATGAACCGGTATACAACCCGGTATCTGAATCGGGTCGGGTACGTCCCTATACTCGCATGACACCATTTGATCAAGCTTTGGAAGATATAAACACAGAGACAAACACATGGCGGATGCTGCAAAGAAAAGATAACGCGGGACACCAAATTTGTCCGCAACATCGAAAGCATCTGCTGCAAGCAAATCAACAAACAAAGCAACAATCTTTTTGTCTGCCATCATGGAACTTATGGTTGCATGAAGAGCAGTAGCAGATCGGGTCGCCAGGAGAGATAATCGGGTCTCAATCTTGGTATCTTGAGGTAAATCATCGAAGTTTACAGGAGGGAGGAGGGTGTAGTTAATGGCATCTGGGAGTGAGTCAAGAAACTCATACTGTGAATTGGATAATTGGCCTTCGTTTGGGATGATGAAAGTTGCAGAGAGATTGTGTTGGGCTAAGAGTTTTTTGGAAAATTCAATCAATGGGATGAGGTGGCCCATCCCTGGGATGGGTATAATGGCGATATGTGATGGTTTCTCCATTGAAATCGGGGAGAAAGATGTGTGTGTTCTGTTATGTGAAATTGTGGATGATGAATGAATGGATGTAATAGGAGTAGGGGTGTTCATGAGCCGAACCGAACCGAACGGAGGTCTGTTCGTGCTCGGTTCGGTTTGAAACCGAGCTGCTCGGTTCGGTTCGGATTTAGGTAATCGAGCGGAAATGTTATGCTCGTGCTCGGTTCGGTTTAGAACCGAGCCGCTCGGTTCGGTTCGCTTTTGCTCAGTTTTATTAACAAAAATACAAACATAAAAAGTCTCACAAAAATAAACACAAAATGTCATCTAAATGTTTAATGTTTAAGAACATCCAAAATGTAAAATAACTTCCAAAACACGCGTTGAAGTCATTCCAAACATCTTCAATCAAAAACTGAATTCAAAACATAAAATTTTATAAAGTAACATCAATTCAAATCCATAAAAAAACCCCTCTTTCGGCTCTTTCAGGTGCAGAAATTTGTCCACATATCTTGATCTATCATGTAATCTTGATCTACCTGTAACAAGGAGTCAAAGAAATTGAGAAATTAGAAAAATAATTTTCTATATATGCTGTATATTATTATGTATAAATAAATCAAACTTTGAAGTTGAACATCTAGGTTCTAACTTCTAACCAGCAATGTCACATATCTTGTATATGTTTCCAGTGAACATCAAAGAATGGCCCAAATTGACAGTAAGCCCAAATTAAATTTTAGTGTAATGAGCTGAAGATAACACACAAACTCAACATCTAGGTTCTAACTTCTAACCAGCAATGTTCTTCTCACAATAAAAATAAATACCAGTTCAGCTTTAGAAACACATACATATTCAAACACAAAAAATAATACCTTCCATTATTAATTAGTGAGAAGACTTATCGGGAATCAAGACATCAATATCCAAGTTTTCTTTGTCTTTTGCAGATTGCTACAAATTAAAAAGTATAAAGGTTAGTATATAATGTATAAAATATAGAAATGAACGAAAAAAAAATGAATTTAATCTTACGGCCAATGTTTTTATCGTTGTCTTTGAGATGGATTTTAACCAATCACTTCCGCAAACGAGAAGTTCTACCATGTCCTTTGATAGAGAGCTTCGGTAGTCATCTAAAATACGCCCTCCCGCACTAAATAGGAGTCAATATTATATTTCCATAATTTTGTACATGTCTATATATATTTGAGGAATGAGAATAGAGGAGGCATCAAAGCCATTAACATTAAACCCTATCATGGTATCAAGAGACCGGGCTCTCTAATTGCCGCCGTCCCCCCCCCCCCCCCCCTCCGATCCCTCCTCTCGCTTCTGCCCTTCTTCTTTTCGTCTCCTCCCTTTCTTTCACCATGGATACTAAACTACATCCTGCATCCACTGTTACAAACATCAAAAGTCTCATTCCCGTAACCCTAGAGATGGATAGCGGTTTATACGCCTCATGGAGCGAACTTTTTCGCCTCCACTGTCGTGCGTTCCAGGTTATACAACACCTCTCACCAAAGCCGGTTGCTGAATCCTCTTCCTCCAAAGAAACCGAAAAAGACAAAGACAAATCCGCTAAACCTGTTGATGACTTGTGGGATCGACTAGACGCTATCGTTTTACAATGGATTTATGCAACCATATCCCGTGATCTCTTACACACCATTCTGAAACCCAATGCTACGGCTCACGAAGCATGGGTGGCTCTTGAAAATATTTTTCAGGATAATAAAAGTTCACGGGTTATTCATCTCCTTCACAAGTTCTCTAACACGCGTCTTAGCGGTTTTCTGAACGTCTCCGCTTACTGTCAGCAATTGAAGGTTCTCTCCGATCAACTTGCAAGTGTTGGTTCACCTGTCGATAACCAACGCCTTGTTTTACAACTGATCAGCGGGTTGAATGAGCAATATGAGGGGATCGCAACTATTCTTCAAAATCAGGATTCTCTTCCCAGTTTCTATGATGCACGCTCCAAGCTTATCATGGTTGAACCCCGCAAAGCCGAACAAGCTCTTCAAGCTTCTCAGACTGTCGGCACCGCTCTCAATGCAAACTCATCTCGATCGGCCGGCAATAACAATATACAGGCTGACTACCAGTCGGACGGACAATACGGTGGCCGCGGGCGTGGCCGTGGGTCTCGTGGCAGAGGTCGTGGCAGGAACTCCTGGGGTCGTGGCCGTGGCAACCACAACTCCACTCATTGGCAGCAACAGTGGTCGGCGCCTCCCCCTTGGGCCGCACAACAGTGGGCTTCTTCTTTTCCTTGGGCCTCGCCACAATGGAATGTCCAAACTCAGCCACCATGGGCCGGTAACCAACAACAGCAGTGGGCTGCCCCCTGCCCATACCCGACCGTGAACCCCACTGCCGGCAACTCGGCTTCGGCTAATGGCCTCCTCGGTCCTCGGCCCAATCAAGCGAATCATGCAGCTTACACACCCACGGACATTGAACAGGCGATGTACTCCATGTCTTTGAATCAACATGATCCAGTCCCCGTAATGGACACTGGCGCTACGACCAACATGACTAACACCCAAGGTAATTTTCAATCCTTTTTCAATAACAGCATCCCACAAGATATTATCGTTGGTAATGGCTCGACCATTCCGGTTGTTGGACATGGTACTCAAATCCTCCCACCGCCCTTTCCACCCTTTGTCCTAAAGAACGTCCTATATGCACCAAAACTACTTAAAAACCTTATTTCCGTTCTACGCTTTACTACTGATAATTCCGTTTCAGTTGAATTTGACCCGTTTGGTTTTCTTGTGAAGGACTACAAGACCCGGATCCCTATCCTACGATGCAACAGCAGCGGTGATCTATACCCGTTATTGCTTGGTCCGGGAAGCACAATCAACCCCTCCACCTTTGCGGCTATTTCCTCTCAATTATGGCATCATCGTCTCGGTCACCCGGGACAACCTACTATGCAAACTTTAAAACGTTCATGTTCGATAAATTTCAGTACTTTGAATAATAACATTTGTCAATCTTGTGTTTTTGGAAAAAGTGTTCGTTTACCATTTGTTACTTCTCACACACATATATTTCAACCGTTTGATATTATACATAGCGACCTTTGGACATCGCCCATACTAAGCTCGGGTGGTCATCGATACTACATTCTGTTTCTTGATGATCACACGAACTTCTTATGGACTTATCCCATATCTAAGAAATCCCAAGTTTATTCTGTATTTTGCAATTTTTACAAACATATTGAAACCCAGTTTGAGAAGAAAATAAAAACTCTCCAATGTGATAACGGTCGTGAATACGTCAACTCATCTTTCTCACAATTTTTTAACGACCATGGCATGCAATATCGCCTCTCGTGTCCTCACACGTCATCCCAAAATGGCAAAGCGGAACGCCAAATCCGCACCATTAACAATATGCTTTGCACCCTATTGGCCCATGCGTCCCTACCATCGTATTTTTGGGATCATGCCCTCGACACCGCCACCTATCTTCTTAACATACTTCCCATTAAACACAAACATAACACCACACCCACCGAAAACTTATACCACCGAATCCCAACGTACGATCATCTCCGAGTCTTCGGGTGCCTTTGCTATCCCCTTATCCCCTCCACCACTATCCATAAACTCGAACACCGTTCTTTTCCGTGTGTCTTTCTTGGATACCCACTCACCCACCGAGGCTACAAATGCTTTAATCTCGAAACTAAACAAATTATTATATCCCGCCATGTCGTGTTCGACGAAACTACCTTTCCGTTTGCTAACCATATATCACCTAAACCCTCATATGACTTCCCCCAAACTGGGCTATCTCCACTGTTGTGGCCCGCTGTCCAATTTCCCCCTAACCAAACCTCCCCGGCCCATAGTACCACCACTCCACTATCGGCCCAAAGCTCCCCGGCCCACACCCCTTCCACTCCCGTCTTGGCCCAGCCACCCACCACCCTTCCCTCGGCCCAAGCACCTCCACCCACTGCTCCGCCTACCCAATAGCCTAACCCATCGGCTGACACTACACCTATCTCTACTACTATACCGAACCAGCCCACTGCCACCCAACCCACCCGTACTATGCGAACCCGCGCAATGGACGGGATTATCAAACCTAAACGGCACCTCAATCTTCATACAACCACCACTTCACCCGTCGTCCCCCTCCCTAAAAACCCAACCGAGGCCTTGTCCGCACCGGTATGGCTTCAAGCCATGTCCAACGAATTCGATGCTCTTATTAAAAATGATACTTGGGATCTCGTGCCACGTACACCAAATATGAATATTATTCGCAGCATGTGGCTATTTAAACACAAGTTTAAGTCAGACGGTACATTAGAACGATACAAGGCACGTCTTGTGTGCGACGGTCGATTACAACAGGTGGGTATTGATTGCGGAGAAACGTTTAGTCTGGTCGTCAAACCGTCTACTATACGTACGGTATTGTCGATCACTTTATCAAAGTCATGGCCCGTTCATCAGTTAGACGTTTCAAATGCCTTTTTGCATGGTAAATTAAATGAGGTCGTATATATGTATCAGCCTATGGGATTTCGCCACACAGGTTTTCCCGATCACGTCTGTCAGTTGAAAAAGTCATTATATTGGTTGAAACAGGCGCCGCGGGCATGGTACCAAAGGTTCACTGATTACTGTTAACATTGGGGTTTTGGCAAAGTAAATGTGATGCTTCGTTGTTTACATTGCATGACGGTACAACAGTTGCCTACTTACTTCTTTATGTTGATGATATTCTTCTTGTTACATCAACGGATCAGCTTCGACATCAGTTGATGGCTCGCTTAGCCAATGAATTTGCTATGAAAGATCTCGGGCCACTCAGTTTCTTTCTCGGGGTCGTTGTTACTCGTCAACATAATACTATGTTTCTTTCTCAACAGTCATACGCTTTGGATATCATCGCTCGGGCCAGGATGCAGTCTTGCAATCCCGTCACTACCCCGGTCGACACACACTCCAAGTTGAGTGCTCACTCCGGTGAGGATTTTCATGATCCTACACTGTATCGTAGTCTCGCTAGAGCGCTATAGTATCTTACGTTTACACGGGCCGATATCAGTTACGCAGTGCAACAAGTCTGCATGCACATGCATGCACCGAAAACAGGTCATTGGAACGCCTTAAAGCGCATAATTCGGTACATCAAAGGCACCACCTCCTATGGCCTCACCCTATGCTCGTCCACAACTCCTTCTCTCGTGGCATACACCGATGCGGATTGGGCCGGTTGCCCCGACACTCGATGGTCCACGAGTGGTTATTGTGTCTATTACGTTGATAACTTAATCTCATGGGCATCTAAACGCCAACCTACCATATCTCGTTCCAGTGCCGAAGCCGAATACCGTGGGGTAGCTAATGTGGTCGCTGAAATTTGCTAGTTGCGCAACTTGCTTCTTGAGCTTCGTCACCCTTTCACTCGTGCCACATTAGTATACTGTGACAATGTGAGCACCATTTACTTGTCCGGTAATCCGGTACAACATCAACGTACCAAACACATTGAGCTCGATATTCACTTTGCACGGGAACAAGTTCAACGCGGTCAAGTGCGAATCCTTCATGTGCCTTCTCGTCACCAAATTGCTGACATATTCACCAAGGCACTGCCCCGGATACTTTTTGATGATTTTCGATCCCGTCTCAACATTCGGCAACCTCCCGTTTCGACTGCGGGGGTGTAATAGGAGTCAATATTATATTTCCATAATTATGTCAATTGTAATTAATTCTAGGGTTTTGTACATGTCTATATATATTTGAGGAATGAGAATAGAGGAGGCATCAAAGCCATTAACATTAAACCCTATCAGGATGAACCAACGTCTTTAAATAAGCAATTTTAAGGAGAGTAAAATTTATATTGGCGGTTTCTCTCGTTTAAATAAAGGGTATAATCGTTATTTTTATGTCATAATATATTTTAATTAAATGAGCAAAATAAAAATAAAAGAGAAGTTAACATAATATTCTAACCTAGTTTGCTAATTATATGAAAATTGCAACAAAAATAGAACTTTAGAGATCTAGATACAAAATGTTTTAATTTTAGACTAAGATGACAAAAATTAACTAACGGTAGAGACCATTTGGAAGTTTTACACTTTTTAAGAACATGATTGTGTTATGTGCCACATCCTGCTAGTGGGCCACTCGCTGTCTTTGCATTATTAGTTTTTAGTTGAGTAGATTTAGTGGGTTAGATTGTTACAATTGTTAGGCATCTTTAAACGAATCTCTATCTCCATTTTCTTTATTAATAAAAAATTAGAGATTATCTCAAAGTCTGCATCTTGCTATTTTCTTTTTAGTTTGACTCACTCAACGGGTTATTTATCACAAATCCAATTAGATCGTATCAGATTTAGATTCAAACGGTTTGGTTTTAAACTTGGAACATCTCGTCTAAATCGGAGAGTATGTTTAACCTTTATATATATATATATATATATATATATATATATAGAGAGAGAGAGAAAGGTTAACGTACATTACGGCTTAACATATATCACGTATAATAGATAATTACGGCACATTAATTTTAAAATCGCGCACGTTATAACTCAAAAATCCAAAATCACGCATTTTGAAAACAATAATCACGCATGTTGAAACCATTAATCACGCATGTTATAGAACAAAATCACGCACGTTGTCGTACGTGATGTACGTTAAGCCGTAATGTATTTTACACTTTCTATATATATATATATCTATATAGGGTCAGGATTTAGAGAAAAAACTCAAAAGTGTGAGAACGGTGAGAATGCTTATGGGTCGTCCGATCAAAACAATATATGGACTAGATGACGCGGTGACGTTTTCGTAAATAACATCACTTTTATTACTCTGGCGCGCTTCATTAAGGGTAAAAAAGTCTTTTGACTTCGCCACACAAAACGCCATCTCATGAAAATAAAACGCCAAACATATGGCACACAAACATTCTAACTAAAAACGCCATTAGATATAAAACGCCAAACTTAATTATAATAAAATCGCGCCTAAAAACCGCCAAAAAAAATACTATATATACAACATCTCAGACCTTCAATTAAAAACACACACAAAAACCCCCAAACGCCATATTTAATATAAACCATTCGCCTTAGAAACGCCAAAAAACCCAAACTTCAAATATCTTCTAAACCAAAAACGTTTATTTGAAATTCAGTTTGGTTATCTGTAAGGTTTCACTCAATGCAATGGACAAAAATTCTTAAGTGATGATATTTTACATTTCATTGAGAAAAATCTTTTTGACTTTATCATCAACTTCCTTCCATTTTATAACGCCAAAACATACAACAACAATATTGAGGTTTGTTGTCAATAAAGTTCAACTGTATGGGGTGGACAACATTGCCAGTTTTCTTTCTTAACCGAGGATTAACAATTTTGTCCATCTCATACAGCAAAACATTCATTTTAGCATGATCAAATTTTGAGGTTTAAGATGCTTTCATTTAGTGGCGTTCTTTTTATCGGTAAAACGCCAAAATTAATAAATCAAACATGGTTTCATTTGAAAATTCAAGATTGTTGGCTAAAAGGGTGTAAACTCAATAACATTTTGCTGCATGAGATGGACAAATATTATAGAAAAAGAGGCTGATTTCAGCCTTTGTGCTTCCACACGGCGACAAAAAAACTACTTCAAAAAAAAAATCATACGAAAGTCGAAACAGCCAGTGAAAATGCTTCAAAAGAAGAAAGAGACTGCTGACAGTGAAGATTTGGAAGATCAATATATTTTTATTTTAATTTTCTTTTTCAGTTGATTGTTATATAATAACAACGCCATATCTAATAAAAACGCCACAAAGCCAAATGCTTGTCAAAACGCCAACATGCCATAAAACGCCCCAAAAACTACCAAATCATAATAAAATTAATTTGGACAAGAATTATAAAAAAACCCAAAAAATAAAAAATAAAATAAAATAAATAAAAACCAAATTTGAAAATGTAACTAGAAACAGTAACTACAAATCAGTAAAACGGAAGAGAGGGAAAATTTATTATATTAGAATCTAAAACACCAAACTTGAAAGATGGGACGTGTTACAGACTTCAGAGATAAATCTTATCAAAAACAATAATTACAAACAGTAACTGAAACGACGAATACTTTATTATGTTAGGATCTGAGGTTCTTTTGATTGTGTTTGTTTAAGAAGAATGAAGATGAAACAGAGATATATTGCAGTGGAATTAAATGGAATAAACTTTCAACACACAATCAATGAGAGAATAAGTATAAGCAAACATGTTTGACATGAAATCGAATGATTGTATTTATTACAATAATCAATTACAATGCATGCATGCACATAATCTCCCCCCAGCCTGAGCTCACTAGAATGTTCGTACAGAATGACTTGGTGATGAAGAGAGCTAATAGAACAGTACAGGGTACTGTTCTATTTATAGTACAGAACAACCACTGAGCATCTTTGGCTGACGTCACCATGAAAGTGACATCTAACCTCCTAACAACCTACAACCACTGATCAATACAAACGCTGATGACTAAACAATTGATTACAAATAATACAAGGCATAAACTAAACTACTGCTTCTTCATTCCACTGTTATAGCTCCAGCAGTGCTTTGTGTCTTCAGCAGTACTTGAGGCATATCAGTAGATTGAGCATCAGTGCTTTATCTTCAACAGTCTTTTTATATCAGCAACAGTTGTGAAGAGCAGTACTTTGAGGTCATCAGATGTTAGGGCCACTTTCAAGGGGAAAGATCTGTTACAAATAACTTCTTATTGTGAATCCACTGATCTGAACCATTTTTGGCTTTATCAACTGTTCCTTTGTAGGGTTCAATCCCAACAATCTCCCCCTGGGACAGATGATGCCAAAACACTTCATTATTCTGGATCTTTATTGCCTCATCAAGAATTCCCTAACTTGCCCTTTGAATTGTAATTCAAAGTTCATGGAATCCTCATCATCTTCATCCCTGCACAGTGGAAGCTCAAGAAGATCTTGTAAATCTTCTACACTTAGGCCAAGTGCATTTTCCCTTGATATATGCTTTACCTCACCACTGGATTTGAGCAGAGTCAATACGTGGGTCTTTTGATCAGACTTCCACATTAGTTTTTTTAATCCAGTGGGTTTCTTGGGAGAGTTTTTATTTTAGATGAGTTTGGAGAAGGAGGCCTGGTGATGACAACTTTGGCAGGGTCTTGAGATTGTGCTAAGTTTTGATTTTCTGCCAACATTGTCTGAAGAACCATCTTCATGATATATTCTTCTTGAGTCTTGTCTTCTTTTGTTTTCTGCATCCATCTGCTTTTGTTTCCTTCTTTGATAAAGGATGACAGCAGGTGGAGTAGTGGATCTTCTAATTGGCAAGACCTATTTGACTGGAACCACTGCTTCTGGATAATCAGGCTTTTTGGGAGCAGTGGGATCTTTTTTCCTTAACTCTTCCAACCTTTTGTATGTATCTAACACTTTTACCTCTGACCACCTTGTAACCTAGTTCCTTGACCCACAATCTGCAGCTATAAGCTTTTCTTTCATTCTTTTCAGTTTCAAAGCCCTTTCTGGTACATTCTTTTTGTAATTGGACCAGACTGGAGGAGTTTGCTTTACTTTGTATTCAAGCATCTTTTGAATTCTTGCTATCTCCTCTTTAAGTTCACTAATGGTCCATTCCTTGTACTGATACTTTTCTGCCCTATATTTCTTGTATGCCATGATGTACTAAATGTAGTCTTGTTTCAAACTTTCATCATCCTTTTCTGACAATTTCTAGCAAAGGTCTTTTGAGAACTGCTTTAAAGTTCTGACTTTGGTGAGCAGGTATTGCAAATTCCTCTGAATGTCTTTGTTAGACTTTCCCTTTGTGTCTCTTTGAGATATATCCTCTGCTTGTTTCGCCTTTAATTTCAGATACTCTTCTATGTTTCTTGGCAAAGGATATCCTTGAAGAGATGGGAGTTTCCTCTTTTCAGGATCATCTTCAGAGTAGAAGGATTTGATCTCCTCCCTGACTGCTGGAAGATCTAGTGGATATTGTACTCCCAAAGGGGCTAAGGCAATGTTTGGATCAAAGGCTTGAACCGAGGAGATTGGAACAGGGTTTTGAATAGTGGCTAGGGTCAGAGGTTGTGAAGATGCTGGAAGTGGAGAAATGTCATCTTCCAGTACAATGTTTGTTACCCTTCTCCTTTTGTGCTTTGGAGAGGTTGGTGGTGTATTTGTAGGTTTAGTGGTGGTGTTTGAAATGATGGGTGACTGACTAACAGCTGTTGAAACAACTGGTGTTTCAACCACTGTTGTCACGACAACTGTTGATGTGTCAACTGTTGTCTTCTGCTTTTTGGCAGGTGGTTTTTATGATGGTGGTGATGTTTTTGGTATGACAGTGGATTGAGTGTTGGCTGAAGAAGTGGTAAGGGCATTGGTTGGGATAACATTTGTTGAAACCACTGAAGTACCAACAACTGTTTATACAACAGGTGTCTTAACATCTGTTGGTTTGGAGGTTTGATGTGAGGAACTTTTGGGGATTCTAGGAGGCGGTTTAGTGGTTTTGGGTTGGCTAACCTTTCTGGTAGTCTTTCTTTTATTTGAAATACCCTGTGCCTCCTTAGCCATAAAAACTTTCTTTTCCTCTTCAAATCTTTTATCTCCCTTTGTTTCCATTTTCTCTTTTAACTTTGCTTTTTCTTCAGCAAAAGCATTTGGAGTCACATCAACCTTCTTTGATCCATCTGGCTTTGTAATTTCTACCACAAGGTTAGACATTGGATCTGGTGGCAGATATAGACCTTCTTTTCCCTTGTTACCTTTCTCCCCCTTTTTGGCATCATCAGGGTTTTCAACATAAATGATGGTAGGAGGAGAAGTGCCAGTGGTTTGAAGCAAATGGGCCTTGATTGCCTTGATATCAGCCAGTGTATCTTTGTACCTAGCTTCCATCACATTTCTGAACATTTGAAGCTGAACCTCATGTTGTTGATCAGCATATTGTCTCTGTTTGTGAAGCATAGGTTGAAACATGTGCCATAGCTCAGTGGGGGATGGAGCAGATGTTGCAGCAATGGATGTAGCCTTTTGGGATTGTAACAACTGTTGCAACATATTTTTGATATCTGCAATAGATGTTTCAATTGTATCAACCCTCTCCATCAATTCTTTGTATTTTAAACCATCACCCAAATGAATGGGATCATCTGATTTCCCACTAGCAGTGGTTGTATCAGTAGTTGACTTAGGGAAAGTTTCCCAAAAATCATCCACTGATGCCCATTTTTCTTGGTACTGGGGACTTCTTTACTCAGCAGAGGTTACCATAAGAAACACACCAGTGGGTATCGGAAACACACTAGTGGTCACTTTGGTTCCCAAAGAGGAAATTGCCTTCAAGGGAGTCTGAGTGATGAAACAACTGGCCAAATGTAAATCAGTGGATTCAACACATATAGTTGTTGCTCCACTTGAAATACTGACAGGAGTTACTTGTAACTCCTCCAGTGTAGCCTCCTCAGCTGTTGGTGGGTTAGCAAGGATAGAGGAACCAGACTCAGTCACTTGTTGATGTATATTCTCAGGGATAGGTGGTTGAGAAGAACTGATTTGTGTCTGATCCATATCAAGTTCATCCAACAGAGGTATAATTGATGGTTGGAAGTTGTGCAGTGAGGATGGGGGTTGAAAGAGAATTTTCCCCGGGAGCAGGGCCATGGAAGATGGATTCAAGTGAATCCAGAGCTTCATATTGTGGTGTCCCTGTGGATACAACCTGATCCTTTTGAGAGGATGCAGGAGGAGTTTTAGGCTCGGGTTGAGATCTTTCTTCCATCTGCTGTGAGGAAGTAGCAACATTGATTATTGGTGACTTTTGTGTTGTCGTAGGATTTACTTCTGGGATCTCATCTTCCAGAATATCCTTTTTGGAGGGTTTGGGGGGCTTTTTGGTATCTTCTTTTTGGGCTGTTTGGTGATTTTTGGTGTGGGTTTCACAGCACGGGTTGTGCTGCTGTGATCACCAGGAGCAGTGGGCTCAACAACAGGAGTGATGTGTGCAAAATGCAACATATAAATTACAACAAAGGAGGCATAAAACTAACCCTTTTTAGTACTAATGTTGGAAAAAGTGTGCTTTTGTCTTCCTATTGTATTTTCAGGGTTAAAAGAGCTTAATTGAACAAAAGAAGCAAAGATGCAGCCAAATCTAGCATAAATACAAGAAAAGGAATGAAAGTAGCATGCTCGACCCCTCGACAGCATCCTCCAAAGCAAAAACAAGAGAACAAATGGCTGAACACGCCCCGTGCTCACTGAGCACGGGGGCGTGCCCAAGTGTATGCAGAAAAGACAAAGTTGTAGAAGCTTCTATCACCCACCACGGGGGCGGGCTGGACACGGGGCCGAGGTCAGCTCTAAGATTCGCAGAATCTAGGAAAATCTTGATAGTACAGATACGCTTCTGCACATGGGGTCGTACCCAGCGGACACGGGGGCGTGGTCAACTAATGCAGACAAACTGCATTTAATGAAGAAAGAGAAGATGGGTGGACACGGGGCTGTGTTCGGGCTTCTGTGTAGGCTATAAATAGGGGTTCTTGTCTCACTTGCAAACCATCCCTTGACAAACCACCTCTCTCACACTTTACCCACCCACCACCACCACCACCACCATCACAACCCACATCCACCACCATCATCCATCATAGAGTGTGTGAGTAGTCTCGGGATCCAAGATTGATCGTAAGAGTTCTTGACAATCAAAGGCCATGTTTGCCTAAGTCTCTTACATCACTTGGTGAAGACAAGTGTTTAGTGTAATACTTTTTATTTTTAATATTTTCGCACTTTTTATTTGGTTTTCTATTAATGACTTTAATAAATAGTTTCTTATGTTGAAGGTGAGTCTTCCTTATCGATTGTCTGTGGTGTCTTGGCATTATTTTACTGTCTATATAAAATAACAGATTTTCACCATTCATATCTCCACGATCTATATGGAGGTATGTTGGCTACCTGGTCGGGGGTTAAGGGAACGGTTTGGTAAGAGTCTTGCCTTGTTCAGTGTATAGATCCTGCAAGGACCTGGGTCAACTTTAGTAGGACCTCCTTCAATACCCACCGGTATTGGATGGCGGGGGTCCGAACTCCTTGATCCCCTCATATGTAAACTACTATTAATACTTTAACCCGACTACTTAGGACTGTATCCTTGCTGACTCAGACTCCTTAGCCGAGGGTAACGTCACCTTCAGAAGAGGGACCTACCATAATATGCATTAATAACTTAATTAATTATCTTTCAATAATCCAACCCTTTAGGATTGTATCCTTGCTGACTCAAACTACTGGGTTGAGGGTAACGTCACCTTCAGAAGAGGAGCCTACTACAATAACTAAGATAATCTCTTAAAAAGTGCAAAAGTGCGGAAATAATCAAAGGTTACACTAAATACGAGTCGGATCCAAGTGATTCATCTTGTCTATCTGTTTTTATTTTATTTTATTTTTCAGCATTTTAGTTAGTTTTATTTTTCTTATTTAAAAACCTTTTTCTAAACTTTTGATTTGATTAGACGTTGAGGATAAACTGGTACTAAAAGCTCTTGTGTCCTTGGACGACCTCGGTATCTTACCAACACTATACTACGCTCACGATGGGTGCACTTGCCCATATGTGTGTTTAGTGTTAGTAAGTATCGTGTTTTATAAATTTAAAACTTGGCTAAAAAGTGTTAAAGGGCTTAAAATATACAAAAAAATCTATAACACCACACGCACGTCAAGTTTTTGGCGCCGCTGCCGGGGACACAAGGATTTTAAGAAAGCTTAAAATCGACGACCTAATCAGTTTTTCAAAACCTTTTTAAAACGCATGCATTTTTCTGCATTTTAGTTAGATTTTGCATTTACAGTAGCCTGAACACGGGGCAGTGCTCACTGAACACGCCCCGTGCTCAACGAAACTAGTATCTTTAATTCAAACACCCAGATACAGAATCAGAACACGGGGCCGTGCTTGCTGAACACGGGGCCGTGTCCAGCCTCTGTTTCTGTTTTTATTTTTGTTTCCTGGTCTCAAGACTTTGTTGTGGTCTGCTGAGTGATTCTCATGGATCAATACTCAGGAGGTTACAACTACACCTATGAGGAGGATGATTATAGGGAAGACTATTGCACCATTTGTGGAGACCCGCACTCGGTTCAATATTGTGACTTATTTCAACCATCCACTTCATACACCTACTATGAGGAGCCCAGGTACGAGCCATCAACTTCATACACATCCTATGAAGACCCAAAGTATGAACCTCCTCCCTCATACTCATATTTTGAAGAACCAAGGTATGAGCTTTCATACTCATACTTTGAGGAACCACAATATGAGCCACCACCTTCATATGCTTATTATGAGGAACCATGGCGTGAACAACCCACCTCATATGAGTATTATGAAGAACAAAATTATGACCCTTATCCATCATATACTTACAATGAAGGACAATGGTGTGAACCATCTACTTCCTCTGAGTATTATGAGGAACAAAGGATCGAACAACTGGATTCGAGCTTTGAGGATCCCGATCCTTACTCTATCGCCGACATAGCCGATAGGATAATAGAAAAAATTAAAACTATCAAACGTTGCATATTAGAATCTCGCGCAAGGGAAAAGAAGTCCCGCGCAAGAGAAGAATTAAATAAAAAAGAGATAGCTGAAAATGTAAAAATGGAAGAACAAATAAGTGAAAAACTGACACATGAGTTAAACAACGAAAAGGGTGAGTCCGATAACGTTAAAATTCAAGAAGAGTCTAATTTTGAAGAAATTAATCTCTTGTCACCTTCTTTCGAAAATCATTGTTTAGTTCCCACTCATGCTAAGTTTTTAAAAGAGTTAAACACTAACACTAAAATTGACGAAACGATAAGCATTAAGTTAACTAATGATTAAACTTCACTAATAAAAGAAGATCCATTTGAAATTAACATTACACTGGTTCCATGTTTTTTTCAAAATTCATTTATTAGCAATATCACAATTGATAAGGATCTTTGTGTTAACATAATGCCAAACTACATTTTCGAAAAATTAAGTATTGGTGATTTTTCTCCACTTCAAGTACCCATTTTTCTGTCCAATCGGAAAGTAATAAAATCAATCGGTGTAGTTGAGGATGTCTTGGTTCAAACAAATCAAATGGTAATCCCAACCGACTTTGTCATCCTTGATGACGCTCCTCTAGTGTTGGGACGACCCTTCGTAAAAACCCACGAAGCTTTGAAAAACCGGAAGCGCAACAATCTATCTATTCAATTAGGGGCATTTAAAAAGAGTGTCGATCTTAAGCGTTCAATGAAATATCCATTCGGCAATAATGACCCCCTAATTGAAGATGAAGATGAACCACCCGATACAAGAGAAGAAATTGACCACTTTGTCGAAGAAGAGGTCGCCATAGAACAAACTTTTGTAGTTCTTGATCGAAATGAGCAACCAAATAAGGAGTCTCCTAAAGACCCACCTCTTGAGCTCAAAGAACTTCCAAAAGGTTTGGAATATGCTTTTCTCCACAAAGGTGGTAAATCACCTGTAATTATTTCATCTAAATTATCTAGCTTAGAAAAAGAAAAATTAATTACACTTTTGAAAAAACACAAAAATGCAATCGCTTGGAAGCTTGTAGATATTAAAGGCATAAGTCCTTCCATGTGCAAGCAAAAAATTTTAATGAACGATGACTACAAATCGGTAATACAACCACAACGTAGGGTGAATCCAAATGTCCAAGAAGTGGTAAAAAAACGAAGTCATCAAATTGCTTGACGCCGGACCTATTTACCCTATCTCCGATAGTCCATGGGTAAGTCTCGTCCAAGTAGTTCCAAAGAAAGAAGGTATGACGGTAATAACTAATGAAAAGAATGAATTGATTCCAACGAGAACCGTCACAGGATGGATGGTATGTATAGATTATAGGCGATTAAATGAAGCAACAAGGAAAGATCACTTTCCTTTACCCTTCATTGATCAAATGTTAAAAAGATTATCCGGTCATAAATTTTACTGTTTCTTGGATGGTTTTTCAGGTTACTTTCAAATCCCGATAGCACCCGAAGACCAAGAAAAGACAACCTTCACATGTCCCTATGGAACTTTTGCTTATCGACGCATGCCTTTGGTCTATGTAATGCCCCCACAACCTTTCAATGTTGCATGGCGGCCATCTTCCATGATATGATAGAAACGACAATGGAAGTCTTCATGGACGACTTTTCTATCTTTGGAGATTCATACGACCAATGCCTCGATAACCTTGAGCGAATGCTATCCCGATGTGAGGAGACTAACCTCGCCCTTAACTGGGAAAAATGCCATTTCATGGTAACGGAGGGAATAGTACTCCGTCATAAGATCTCAAGCGAAGCGAATGGAGGTAGATCGAGCCAAAATAGACACTATTTCTCGATTACCACCCCCATCCTCCGTTAGAGCTATCAGAAGTTTCCTAGAACATGCCGGATTATATAGGCGATTTATCAAAGACTTTTCTAAAATTTCAAGACCTCTAACAAAATTACTTGAAAAAGATGCCCCTTTCATCTTTGACAAGGATTGCAATCAAGCATTTCTAGCACTCAAGGAAATGCTAGTCAATGCACCTATCATGATAACGCCTGATTGGAAATTACCTTTCGAAATCATGTGTGATGCAAGTGACTTTGCGGTTGGAGCCGTCTTGGGACAAAGAAAAGCATTTTCACCCAATTTATTATGCTAGTAAAACACTTAACGATGCACAAGAAAATTACACAACATCAGAAAAAGAGTTACTAGCTGTGGTATTTGCTTTTGATAAATTTTGTTCTTATCTTGTTCTTTCTAAAACAATAGTCTATACAGATTATGCAGCCATTCGATATCCCTTCAAGAAGCAGGATGCTAAACCACATTTGATTCGGTGGATTCTACTCCTCCAAGAATTTGATATCGAAATCGAAGACAAAAGAGGAGCGGAAAACACCGCAGCAGATCATCTTTCACGCCTAGAAGACCCAGCTTTGGAGGTAACCAGGGATGACAAATCAATGAAAAATTTCCAACGGAGTCCCTAGAAATGGTGGAATACCGAGAAGAACCATGGTACGCCGACTATGCTAACTACCTAGCTAGCGGTATAGTCGCAAAAGGTTGGCCACGTCATCAAAGAAAAAAAATCTTTGCTAATGTAAAGCATTACTTTTGGAAAGACCCTTATCTTTTCAAAATGTGTGCCGACCAACTCATCTGCCGATGCGTACATGGTAGTGAAGCAAGGAGGATTCTCCGCCATTGTCATGAAGGTCCATACGGAGGACATCATGGTGCCGCTAGTACCGCACGAAAGGTATTTGATTCAGGATTTTACTGGCCAACCATTTACAAAGACACCCAAAGTCTTGTCAAGACATGTGACGCTTGCCAAAGAACAGGTAATATTTCTTCCAAAAACGAAATGCCACAAAATGGCATTCTTGTTTGTGAAAATTTTGATGTTGGGGACTCGACTTTATGGGGCATTTCCCACCGTCAAAAGGAAACAAGTATATACTTGTGGCAATCGATTACTTGTCTAAATGGGCCGAGGCCAAGGCACTTCCAACCAATGATGGAAAAGTCGTGGTAAGATTCCTGAAAAGATTATTCTCTCGTTTTGGAACACCAAAAGCTTTAATAAGTGATAGAGGTACCCATTTTTGTAATCATCAACTTGAAAAAATCTTAACAAGGTATGGGGTCTATCACCGGGTTTCAACAGCATATCACCCTCAAACAAACGGACAAGCCTAAGTGACTAATAGAAGTTTAAAATGAATACTCGAAAAAACCGTAGGGTTAAATAGAAAAGAATGGGCCGATAAATTAGATGATGCTTTATGGGCTTTTCGAACTGCTTATAAAACAACAATAGGTACAACCCCATATAAGCTCGTCTATGGAAAAAGCTGTTATTTGCCAGTGGAAATTGCACACAAAGCCTACTGGGCAATTAAAAATGTAAATTTAGATTTAGAATTTGCCGGTAAAAACCGATTTTGTTAATTAAATGAATTAGACGAACTAAGGAATTATGCATACTCTAACTCCGAAATTTATAAGGAAAGAATGAAAAACTTGCATGATAAACACATTAAACCTAATGAATTTCAAGTAGGGGATCAAGTTCTATTGTTTAATTCACGACTTCGATTATTTCCTGGTAAATTAAAGTCTAGGTGGTCAGGACCTTTTTCCATCACCCATATTTTCCCACATGGTGCAGTAGAAATTAAATCTCAAAATGGAAATCCATTTAAAGTCAATGGCCAAAAGTTGAAGCTCTATCAAGGATTCATTGAGGATGAGGAGGAAGAAATCTCGCTTCAAACGATCGAAAAATGAAAGCATCAACAATATACCTGGTAAGTTACGAGCAAGCAGGGTGACATCTAAATCGGTAAGTCTTCTAACCAAATTTTCAGGAAACAAGGCACTCACACGAGCACTTCTTAAAAAAAATTAAAAAACTTTCCCGCCCACGGGGCCGTGTCCGTGCAACTGTCAGGAAAAAACCCCTTTTCCAAACAGTTTCTTCATTTCCACACGCCCCGTTTCCCCAAAAACTCTCTGGTTCAGGCAATTTTTCTGAAAGATTCCGATGTCTCCTGTACTTCTAACAACATCAAGGTATGATTCTATCATCATTAGTAGTTAGATTAAGCATTTGCATGTAATTAAAACACCAAGAATTTGTGGAAAAATCTAGGGTTCTTAAACTTCATCCGGATCGACCCTCAGATTTTTGCTTAGATCTATTAGCATTAGTATAGATACATGTTATTGGAAGTAAATCAACTTGTATTATTCGTAGATTTGCCCGATTTCTCACAAAACCCCAAACCCTTGTTTTTTAACAGAAAAAGATAAAATCGAAGGGGTAAACGGTTTGTTTTGGGAAAAACGGCACTTGGGGTTTCATTTTCGGGGAAAACCGCCCCTACTGGACCAAAAATTTTCAAGTTTTCGGGACCGGGTCGAAAAATGGGATTTTTGGGAAACAGACGTCTGGACACGGGGTCGTGCTCGCTGAGCAGGGGGCGTGTCCAGCCAATTTCAGGCCAACTTGGGGCGTGTCCGCTGAACACGAGGCCATGTTCATCCGACTGTTTTCATGTTTTCTCAGAAAATTTCATTGTTTCATGCTAAATTGTTTGGTGTTTCCTTTCAGATGTCCAAGAAATTCACGCGGTTCAATGCAAATGAGTTGGATGCTAAAGCAAGATACGACGTGCTTCGAACAGGCCGGAGGAATACCCACGAACAGTATGCATGGATCTTCATGGTTGGAGGTCCACATGTTAATCCCTTTTTCTCACGAACAATTTCCAGCCTGTGTGCCGTTTGTTGAACAATTTACTTTCTTTAACTCTTTTTACTTTCTGCATTTATCTTTCTTTTTAATTTTGTGGTATGGATGGTTGAACAATGGTAATTTAGGATGCTTGCTATGGTTTGGTGTGGTATTTATTAGTTAAACAGGTACATACAAGGCTTAGAGTACTAAACATTAGTGCTACTAAAGTCGGGACTGGAAAACCGAAGCCAGAAACCTGTTTTTCACCTTTGCAGATTGTCTACATGGGGTCGTGTCCAGCCGACACGCCCCCGTGCCCATTGCCCCAGACCTGCTTTTTGTCAAAATTCTACAGATTTTTACCAGACACGGTGTCGTGCTCACCCGACACGCCCCCGTGTCCACCTTCTGTAAGTTCTCGTTACTGGCAATCTGACCACGGGGTCGTGTTCATCCAACACGGGGCCGTGTCCAGATGCCCAGTAACATAAATTTTTGTTTTTAACACACCTTTTACACATTAAATCAACCTAAAAACTTATTTTTGGGACACATTGAGGACAATGTGTAATTTAAGTGGGGGGGGGGGGGGTGCTATAACCTTGAATTTTGCAAGTCCTAATTACAAGCCTTACACAAAACTCTATTTGAACCGCTAAACACCCCAAATTTTTTTCAAAAAAAAAATTCATTTTGAATTTTTTTTACTTGTCTTGGTTTAATTTGGGAATTACAAGTTCTAAAAAAGGTGATATTTTTACAAATTGACAACCGACAGCGTCGTGATAAAAAGAACCAACATAAGAAAATTACGATTTACGAAACGGCATGACAAATCTAGTTAAAATTTGATTATATATAATTGATCACATAAAAACCCATTCCCACAAAAAGTGAGTTTTGAGCCTTTATTGAGCATACAAATACACATCTTTAAACTAAATGCTCATTTTTCATTTCTTGTGTGAATAGCCGCTTGGTTCTTACGACTCTAGAACTTGCCACGACAATACATTCCCGGTCCTTACCAACTTAAACCCAAGTAAGTGAATGATGGAGGCATTAGGACTAACCCTTTTTATTTTAACACCATTATTTTTCTTTTTTTTACCACCTACCCAAAATTCCCCTAGTTAACCCCTTTGAGCCTAAACCTTTTCATTTCTTAACCCAAATCAAACACCCTTTTTCATTTTAAACCCTTTATTTTAGTAACAAAGCTTGGTTTTTCTTATGACTTACTTATCAAAGAAAAAAAAAATTGATGATGAAGCCAAAATAAATAAACAAACAAGTTTATCAAAAAGAACTTTGTTTGAAGAATTGCTTCATCAAAATAAAAAAGTTACAAAAATAAAAGTGTTACGAAAACCGAAGTTTTTTTACGCCTTTCGCCCTTTTCTACTAACCACTAACCCAACCACCTACCTTTAACCCAAGCCTAACCCTTCCCCCAAAAAGTCCTCTTGAAATTTACAAAGGTTTTTAGTTAAAAAGGAGGAGGATTGATTACTTGGCAAGCTTATGGTAGGAGTAAGTTCCATGCCGCTCTCGAGTGTTTCACAAAAATACATCTTCGGCCGAGTGTTGAGTGATCCCCCGTGAGGTATGTGAACTTGTATATAAATGGAATTTTAAAGAGGCATGTTATGCCCTAATAAATAATTTCTCTTATGAAAAGATTTAAATAAATCATGACGAATAGGATTGCAAATAAATAAAAATAAAACCTAATAAAGAACCTTGGAAAACCCGACACTCTATGACAAGCCCAAAACCTTTTCTTCTACCCATTCCATTTGGGTGTGTAAGCCACACAATAAAGAGTTTTGCTTGAGGACAAGCAAAGATTCAAGTGTGGGGGTATTTGATGTGTGCAAAATGCAACATATAAATTACATCAAATGAGGAATAAAACTAACCCTTTTTTAGTACTAATGTTGGAAAAAATGTGCTTTTGTCTTCCTTTTTTATTTTCAGGGTTAAAAGAGCTTAATTGAACAAAAGAAGCAAAAATGCAGCCAAATCCGGCATAAATACAAGAAAATGAATGAAAGTGGCATGCCCGACCCCTCGACAGTATCCTCCAAAGCAAAAACAAGAGAACAGATGGCTGAACACGCCCCGTGCTCACTGAGCACGTGGGCGTGCCCAAGTGTCTGCAGAAAAGACAAAGTTGTAGAAGCTTCTATCACCCACCAAGGGGGCATGTCCAGCGGACACGGGGCCGTGGTCAACTCTAAGATTCGCAGAATCTAGAAAAATCTTGATAGTACAGATACGCTTCTGCACACAGGGTCGTGCCCAGCGGACCCGGGGGTGTGGTCAACTAATGCAGACAAACTACATTTAATGAAGAAAGAGAAGATGGGTGGACACGGGGCCGTGCCCAATGGACACGGGGCCGTGCCCAATGGACACGGGGCCGTGCCCAATGGACACGGGGCCGTGTCCAGGCTTCTGTGCAGGCTATAAATAGGGGTGCTTGTCTCACTTGCAAACCATCCCTTGGCAAACCACCTCTCTCACACTTCACCCACCCACCACCACCACCATCACAACCCAGATCCACCACCATCATCCGTCATAGAGTGTGTGAGTAGTCCCGGGATCCAAGATATCGTAAGAGTTCTTGACAATCAAAGGCCATGTTTACCTAAGTCTCTTACATCACTTGGTGAAGACAAGTGTTTAGTGTAATACTTTTTATTTTTAATCTTTTGGCACTTTTTATTTGGTTTTCTATTAATGACTTTAATAAATAGTTTCTTATGTTGAAGGTGAGTCTTCCTTATCGATTGTCCGTGGTGTCTTGGCATTATTTTACTGTCTATATAAAATAAAAGATTTTCACCATTCATATCTCCACGGTCTATATGGAGGTATGTTGGCTACCTGGTCGGGGGTTAAGGGAACGGTTTGGTAAGAGTCTTGCCTTGTTCAGTGTATAGATCCTGCAAGGACCTGGGTCAACTTTAGTAGGACCTCCTTCAATACCCACTGGTATTGGATGGCGGGGGTCCGAACTCCTTGATCCCCTCATATGTATACTACTATTAATACTTTAACCCGGCTACTTAGGACTGTATCCTTGCTGACTCGGACTACTTAGCCGAGGGTAACATCACCTTCAGAAGAGGGGCCTACCATAATATGCATTAATAACTTAATTAATTATCTTTCAATAATCCAACCCTTTAGGATTGTATCCTTGCTGACTCAAACTACTGGGTTGAGGGTAACGTCACCTTCAGAAGAGGAGCCTACTACAATAACTAAGATAATCTCTTAAAAAGTGCAAAAGTGCGGAAATAATCAAAGGTTACACTAAATACGAGTCGGATCCAAGTGATTCATCTTGTCTATCTGTTTTTATTTTATTTTTCAGCATTTTAGTTAGTTTTATTTTTTCTTATTTAAAAACCTTTTTCTAAACTTTTGATTTGATTAGACGTTGAGGATAAACCGGTACTAAAAGCTCTTGTGTCCTTGGACGACCTCGGTATCTTACCAACACTATACTACGCTCACGATGGGTGCACTTGCCCATATGTGTGTTTAGTGTTAGTAAATATCGTGTTTTATAAATTTAAAACTTGGCTAAAAAGTGTTAAAGAGCTTAAAATATACAAAAAAATCTATAACACCACACGCACATCAGGAGCCTGAGGAGCAGAGGTTGTTGTAACGCCTCGTATTTTCATATTTGTGTTTTACTTTTCGAGGCGTTAATCATAATGGTAATACATTTTTTATCACATTGTTAATGGATAAACACAAGATTTTTATAAGAAACTGAAAAACTATACAAAGATATTTTTCTAATAATTTTTAGCGTAAAACTATACTGAAAGAATAGGCTCCTTGCCTTTCTCTATTGATAATTACCACTATAAATAAAACAATGGGATCTGCTATTTTTGGTACATATAATCACAAATTGATACACATAATCGATGCCTAATATATACGCTATTATACCCCCGCAGTCGAAGCGGGAGGAGACCGTATGCTGAGACTGGATCTGAAATCTCCAAATAGAATGCGTGGTAACCCCTTGGTAAATATGTCTGCTATTTGATACCGGGAAGGGACATGAATAACACGTACTTGACCCCGCTGACCCTGTTCACGAACAAAGTGTATGTCTAGCTCTATGTGTTTGGTTCGCAGATGTTGAACCGGGTTACCTGACAAATATATAGCACTAACATTGTCACAGTAAACGAGTGTAGCACGAGATAGCGGCAGCTGAAGCTCAAGCAGTAAATTCCGTAGCCAGCAAATTTCAGCAACTACATTTGCCACGCCACGATATTCAGCTTCCGCACTGGAGCGGGAGACGGTAGACTGGTGTTTGGAAGACCATGAGATGAGGTTATCGCCGAAATAAATGCAGTAGCCGCTGGTCGAACGACGGGTGTCAGGGCAGCCTGCCCAGTCGGCGTCTGTATAAGAAACTAGGGAAGGAGATGGTGAACCTGTGAGCATCAAGTCGAGCGTGGCAGACCCCTTGACATACCTGATGATCCATTTGAGAGCGTTCCAGTGATCAACGCGATGAGCATGCATGTGCATGCAAATCTGTTGTACCGCGTAAGTAATGCCCGGTCGAGTGAGTGTGAGATATTGAAGTGCTCCAGCGAGACTACGGTAGAGAGTGGGGTCGTGGAAAAGATCACTGGATATGCTACTGAGCTTCGAAATTGTGTCGACTGGCGTGGCAACCGAGTTGCAGGATTGCATTCCTGCTCGAGCAATGATGTCAGCAGCATAAGATTGTTGCGAAAGGAACATAGTGTGAGCAGTTCTGGAAACAGAAATCCCCAAAAAATAGCTGAGGGGACCTAAATCTTTCATTGCAAATTCATGAGCAAGACTTGACATTAAGCGCTGACGAAGGTGGTCGGATGACGTGACTAAGAGGATGTCATCAACATAAAGAAGCAAGAAGGCTGTATCGCTACCATGGTGGAACTTGAAGAGAGAAGCATCACAGCGACTGTGTTGAAAACCCAGAGTGAGAACGTAGTCTGTAAATCTTTGGTACCAAGCCTGAGGTGCCTGTTTCAGCCCATAAAGAGATTTCTTGAGGCGACACACGTGATCAGGAAACTGTTTGTGTCGAAAGCCCATAGGCTGATACATGTAAACTGTCTCGTTTAAATTCCCGTGTAGAAATGCGTTAGTAACGTCTAACTGATGAACCGACCACCGTTTTGATAGAGCAATGGACAATACTGTACGAATCGTCGCTGGCTTCACAACCGGACTAAAAGTTTCCCCGCAATCTATACCAACTTGTTGTAACCTACCGTCACAAACTAAACGTGCCTTGTATCGTTCCAATGACCCATCCGATTTGAATTTGTTCTTATATAGCCACATACACCAAATAATATTCATATCTGATGAACGAGGTACTAACTCCCAAGTTCCGTTTCTAATTAGTGCATTGTACTCCGTAGTCATAGCGGAGTACCATTCTGGTATATTAAGGGCATCAGTGGGGTTTTTGGGAATGGGTTGGATAGTGGTGGATGTGGTGGTAATGTGTAAGTTGAGAGGGTGTTTGGGTTTGAAAATTCCGCTCAAAGAGCGTGTGTGAATAGTTCGTTGCGGCTGGGCGGTGGACGATTGAGTGGGTGGGGTTGGGTCAGGGATCGAATGAGTATGAGAGGGTGAGGGGGGGCTGTTGAACCGGTTGGAGGATGAGCAGTATTACTGGTGGTCAGTGGCTGCGAGGGGTGGGCTAGGTTTAGTGGGCAGTGGGTAAAGGGAATGGAGGCGGTTGGGCTGTGGTGAAGTGGACTAGGGGGATTAGGTGAAGTGGGTAGCAAGGGATGTGGGCCGAGAAGAATTAAAGGGGATGGGCTGGTTGGATAATGGGTAGTAGTGGTTGGTTGTTGGATGGGTGTCGTTGGAAATCGGATAGGGCCGAGTGGGTTTGAAGGGTTGTTAGAGCCTGGTGAAGTGTTTGGGTGGGCTGAGGAAATATGAGGACATAAATGAAATGGGAAAGGATTGGACAGAAAATCGTAAGAAGGAGTTGGGCCGATTTGTTGACTAAACAGGAATGTGGTTTCTTCAAACGCCACGTGGCATGAGATGAATATTTGTTTTGTTTGTAGGTCGAGACATCGATACCCGCGGTGAGTAGCGGGATATCCGAGAAAAACGCATGGTTGAGAACGATATTGAAGTTTATGTATGGATGTGGATGGGGTAAGAGGGTAACAAAGGCACCCAAAAACCCGAAGGTGATCGAATGTGGGTGTTGTTTGGTATAATATTTCTGTCGGGGACTTGGTTTGGGAACGTGTGTTAGGTAAAATGTTGAGAAGATAGGTGGCGGTTTCGAGAGCAAAATGCCATAAGTGGGTCGGTAGGGAAGCATGAGCAAGTAGAGTACGAACCATATTATTTATTGTGCGAATTTTTCTCTCGGCTTTACCGTTTTGAGAGGAAGTGTAGGGACATGAGAGGCGGTAAAGAATACCATTGGTGGTGAAAAATTTTTGAAAAGAGGTGTTAACGTATTCACGTCCGTTGTCGCATTGAAATGTTTTAATTATGCGTTCGAATTGGGTTTTTATGGTGGATGCAAACTGTTGAAACGATGGGAACACTTTGGATTTGTTTGCAATGGGATATGTCCACAAAAAATAGAATAGTCATCTAAAAATAGCACATAATATTTGTGACCACCCGAGCTAATAATAGGAGACGTCCAAACATCACTATGAATAATATCAAACGGTTGAATAGTATAATTATTCGATGCAAAAAATGGTAACCGAATACTTTTACCAAAAACACAAGACTGGCATATATTATTATGAAGTTTATCAAAAACAATAGAACTAGAAGTTTTTAAAGAATGCAATGAAGAGCGTCCAGGATGGCCAAGACGGTGATGCCAGAGTTGTGCGGAAATAGCGGCAAGAGCAGTAGGTTGAGATGGAGATGACCCGAGCACCAGAGGGTAAAGATCACCGCTGCTGTTGCATCTGAGGAGCGGCTTCTTGGTCTTGTAATCCTTCACAAGAAAACCAAATGGGTCAAATTCCACAGAAACAGAATTATCCGTAGTAAAACGACGAACGGATATTAGGTTTTTGACAATTTTAGGTGAGTAAAGAACGTTTTTAAGGATAAAGGGTAGGAAGGGTTTGGGAAGGTATTTTGTGCCCTGTCCTAATATCGGAATGGTTTCGCCATTTCTTACAATAATGTTTTGAGACACGCACGAATTAGAAAAAGAATGGCAGTTACCTGATTCATAAGATGTATTTGATGTTGCTCCTGTGTCCATATACTGAGTGGGGTCGGGCTGCTGCAAGGACATGGTGTACATGGCATGTCCAATGTCCGTCGGGCTGTAGGCAGTGTGAGCCTGGGAGGGGCGTGGGCCGAGGATACCTGAAGTGTGGGACGAAGCACTGTTGGGCCGATTTGTAGTTGGATACGGACATGGTGGTATAGGCCCGAATGCTTGTGAAGATGGGCCGAAATGTGGATATGGGCTGTAGGGTGTTCCGGTCATCCACTGATTATGAAACTGATTTGGCCAAGGGTTTTGTGAACGCCCTCTGCCATAGTAACCGCGTCCCCTGCCACGTATGCCCGACCGACCGCGGCCCCTGCCGCCGGTCCGGTCATCTTGCCGATGTATGCCGGTCGTCGCTGCACGCTGTGTGGTGGCCGTGAGGGCCGTGCCAGCTGCTTTGGAAGCATGTAAAGCTTGTTCAGCTTTACGACTTTCGACCTGAATGATCTTGGAGTGAGCAGTGTAGAACGATGGTAAGGGTTCCTGTTGTTGCAGGATGGTGGCAATTCCGTCATATTCTTCATTCAAACCGGCGAGCAACTGAAGTACAAGTCGTTCACCGTCCACGGGAGCATTGACATTGGCAAGTTGATCAGCCAAGACTTTGAGTTCTTGGCAGTAAGCGGATACGTTCGGGAAGCCGTCCAGCCTGGTGTTGGAAAACTTGTGCATGTGATGGATCGCACGGGCACTCTTGTAGTCATGGAAAAGATTTTCGATGGCAACCCAGGCGTCGTATGCGGTGGCAGTCTTGTTAATAATTGTGTGTAAGAGGTCGTTTGAGATTGTACTGTATATCCATTGTAGTACAAGAGCATCCAGTCGTTCCCACTCCTCAGACTTTTTATCGGTTTCGGTAGAAAAGGAAGAGGTCTCCGGTTTGTTGGTGATATGGTCATAGACAAGAGAAGCTTTGCAGTGAAGTTTGAAGAGGGTTGCCCAAGAGTTGTATTGGCCAGATTCGATTTCAAGGGTAATGGGTATAAGGTTTTTTATGTTGGTGACAGTTGTAGCGGGGTGAATCTTGGATTCAATAGTGATCGGAGCAGTGGTATTTGGACCAGTCATGGCTGCGGCGGAAGAGGGTGAGGAGGATAGGGGTGAGCCGATTAGGGTTTAAAGAGAAAGAGGGAAAGGATCAAAGGATGATACCATGAAATAATAGGCTCCTTGCCTTTCTCTATTGATAATTACCACTATAAATAATAAAATGGGATCTGCTATTTTTGGTACATATAATCACAAATTGATACACATAATCGATGCCTAAGATATACGCTATTATATACAAAAGAATTTTTAATAATTTTTAAGAATTTTTCTAGCTTAGGTCCCTTTTGTAAAAAGTACATGTTTTAATCCATAGTATTCAAAAAAAGATGAATAGTGACCGTGAATAGTGCCATACGGATTATACCCATTTTTCTTCTCCAATCACCTTTTCCACCTCTTCCAGTCACCTTTTCTTCCTCCATTCTCCATTATTAATTTCTTTTTCATTTATTTTTTATTTATCTTTTCTATTTATTTATTTTAATTATCTCCACCAATCACCATTCACCTCATTCACCTATAAATACCAACCTTCTCCTACCATTTTCTTCACACCAAATCTTCTCAATCTCTCTAATTCTAAGAATTATAAAAGAACACTAAGTGTTCTAACCATTCTCCTCTCTCTCTAATTCTCATAAAATCATCCAAGCAAGAAAGAGAACTCGAAGAGTTCTAAATAAAACAGTACACCCAACAAAGTTCGTAGTATGCTCTGTGGTTGCAGCTTAGTCTGATCTTCCACATTAGAAACGGGGATTCGATTGATTGTTTTGTATACGGTAGAATTGTACAGTTTATAGGCTTGAAGTTTCCAACCTTCAACTCGTCACGGGGTTACCAAAGGAACAACTTTGAGAAACCGTGAGTATACTCGCAACCCCCTTTTTATGTTTACCACTTTTTGGGGTGTAACATGTTTACCTTATTTAAATACACTTAAACTTATTCTTTATGCAATGCACAAAACAATCCTTATACATGAATACTATGTTATGATACTTGATGCTTACATGGACCATACTTATGTGATATGTTTTAGACATTAGCTTTCACGAGCCTCCATTTGACATGTATAGCGCTATAGGAGTAACGCACCGTCCCCATTAAACTTGGGTCATGTTGAATTACTTAAACTTTCTTGCGTAAACAGAGGATTGGCTAGAAATATTGCATGCCATGTTAGATCTTGTATAAACAAAGTTGCCATGTGGATTTGTTTTTAAACTTTTATACTTATACTTATGCTTAAACTTGTATACTCGCCTTTGCTTTTGCTTTTGCATTGAATTATATTTTAAACATGTTACAGGTTAAGGATTAATGATGCTATGAAAATGGATAGCAAAGATGCTTAGATACTCACTTAGACGTAGGTTTAAAGTGTTGTATCAATATTGTTATATCATGTTTTGAACAATGTTGTTATTTGAGTTTCTTTGTAATATTTGACAATTCATCTATGTTATGAAATCGGTTGAATTAAATATTGTCACCAATAGTGTTATGAAGTCTCTTGCAATCTACGCACTTCGTCTCATCCCGATGTTTCCGCCATCGGTTGGGGTGTGACAGATTGGTATCAGAGCCATAACTATAGGGAATTAGGAAAAGTAGGAATGCTTTCACCTAGTCTATAGTTCTAGAGCTTTATTCTCATGCCTTGCTTGAATTACTTGCATGATACTTTATTTGTTCATTATTTATTCTCTTTTGACCTTTAAACATATATGTCACCTATATGTTAATACTTGACATACTATTCTTATGTGTTAATACATGTTTTATTATGTGTTAATATTTATTTTAATACTTCATTCTTTATGTGCCATTCTTGACTTGTTTGTTTAATCTTCAACATACGCTTTTCCTCATACATTTTACTCGACTATTCTAAATCCGCAAACACTCGTATTATACAAACGAGACAAATTCACCAAAATAGGCGTGAAACCCATAATTTGGTGAACGACTCTCAATCTACCTATTCTTTTATACGAGATTCATCATCAAGCTAGGAGTGAAGTCCTCATCTTGATGAAGAATTTCAATTTTGAATTCTAGTGGACCCTCGTCAAAGTGTTGAAATTAAATTTTGACCCGACGAGTACCAACCACACTTAGGATACGAAATCGCCAAGTTAGGGGTGAAACCCGCACCTTGTCGACTAGTTCCACTCCTTGATTTTCTCATAAATCTCGCCAAGTCTTGAAATTTCGATTGATTTGGGACATGTAGTAACCGGAAGGGTAAATACTGTTAACCGACTTGTCGACGAGAGTATTCCACCTATTAGGCCAAAGCATGTTTCTCAAATTCAAAGGAAATTTCGACCACTTTGGTTTAGTCCAAGATTCGTTTTGGAACAATCCAAGTTTTAATCAAACCTATGCTTTACTATCATCGCTTTTATATGACACAATTCTCTCGTTTCAAATTCCAATTTATTTTCGAGATCATTTTTTTTTCTCACACACACATCATACTAGATCTTTTCATACATTTATACATATGCATGATTTCAAAACGTCACTCAATTTTGTTTGCATTCGTTGTAACACCAAAATGGATACATATAATCGAGATAGGAGTGATTTCCTTACCTTGACGATTAACTCCACTCCTTCTTTTCTTAAAACGACCTCACCGACGAGTTAGGGGTGATTCCCTTACCTAGGGATCGTTACCAAAACTTTCCTTCAAAATATTTTATTATGCAAACCTGATCATGTCTTATACATAAATCATTTATCAAAATACCTACCTATATAAATTTCAAAATACGTTGTTTTATCAAACGTACTCCTTATTCTACAACCTATTTTTCACACAACTTATGCATACGAGAATCTTAATCATGCCTTAAAACGTTTTATTACTCGAATTTCAAAACCTTACAAAATACTACCTATCAACTTAATCGGTCCAACGAAACTCTTGCCCATGAACTTCATATTTAATCTAATCACTAAAACGCGCTCACATTATATTATTATACTAAAGACTTTCATTCTCAGTCGTAAATTAAACCAACTTCCTCATATATTGATAAGATCTTATAGATATTATCAAACCGTTTTACCACAAACTTTTTTTTTAAACCAACCAATCATTTTGTTAAAAACTCTTTTCAATGAACACTAAGTTCATTGCTAAATTTCTTTTAAGAACCAACTTTTTTACAAGAACCTTCGAATTTCAAATTTTATATCTTATTGCAAGATCCTTTGAAATAATACGAACTTATTATTTACAATGAACTTTTATACACCGCTAAATACGTCATTCAAAGTTCTAAACACATGGACAAGAAAACTTCATAGGAACCGACAATTTTCAACTTAAGTAAATTCTTTTAAAACAAGAGCAACATTTCCGTTCTTTTACAAAGTACACCTCACATAATCAATAGATGCTTTACATACTTTTGACATTCACAAACTAGATTCTATCTTCCAAACCAAACTCAATCTATTTTAATTCGATAAACTCGACGTTTTGCTTAAACCACTATACATGCATATCATCGTGCACATTTAGTTGATATCTCGCGACAATTTCATTTATATCGTTCGTATTTACTAACTCAACCTTTTTAAACGCTTTTATACGCTTAAATCCGTTGTGTTCCAACATATACTATATACGTAATCCTTATTACTCGTACCTACACTCATACTTATACTCATACTCATAACCATACATTTTTATGATTTTACTTATACTCATACTACTATGCATTTAGTGTTTATACTCATACTTACGTGTATATGCATACTTAAACTTATACTTATGCTCGTACTTTCATTCATACTCATGATTCATACATTTGTACCCGTACGTGAGCGTAATCCGAGGGATTCGCTTACGTGGGTCCCAAACATACTTAAGCATGGACTTGCTTATATACTACATACTTATACGTACACATTCCTATTTTAAATTATGTATACCCTGATTCGTACACAACTAGTACAAGCTATGCGGATCATGCGACGATCAAAATAATCGCGGGTGCACACGGGATTATAGTGATAGGCGTATGAAAACCATAGAGTGTACTACTGTGTATGGTAAGACACAGAACGTAACATGACACCGAATAACGAGACAGACGTAACGTGGTCAAAACATGGTGGATACGCCGCTGGTACTTCCTATATATAAGTGTTTTCATCATGTTACCAAACTTTCGTAAAACGTGCCATGAGAAACTCGGTGTTTTGCAGACCTATTTAGACCCGATACAAACTTTAACAACTCACAAACGCATTACTAAATTCGATTATCCATGACGAGACCCCATTCTTAAGACGTCGCTTATCTATACACACACATGCATGTTTTACTTAGGCTCAATGCCTCGAATCATTTTAGACAAACGAACCCTTTTACAAATCTATCTTTTCGTTCCTCGAAACTTCATACTCTTCAACACGTATCCAAACATCTAAGTCTTGATTTTAGACAATCATTCTTTTAGCCAAAATGCTTTCCTCCAAGGTCTTCCTCTTGAATAAATTTCGGGACGAAATTTCCTAAAGTAGGGGAGACTGTAACGCCTCGTATTTTCATATTTGTATTTTACTTTTCGAGGCGTTAATCATAATGGTAATACATTTTTTTATCACATTGTTAATGGATAAACACAAAATTTTTATAAGAAACTGAAAAACTATACAAAGATATTTTTCTAATAATTTTTAGCGTAAAACTATACATAAGAATTTTTAATAATTTTTAAGAATTTTTCTAGCTTAGGCCCATTTTGTAAAAAGTACATGTTTTAATCCATAGTATTCAAAAAAAATGAATAGTGGCCGTGAATAGTGCCATACGGATTATACCCATTTTTCTTCTCCAATCACATTTTCCACCTCTTTCAATCACCTTTTCCACCTCCATTCTCCATTATTAATTTCTTTTTCATTTATTTTTTATTTATCTTTTCTATTTATTTATTTTAATTATATCCACCATTCACCATTCACCTCATTCACCTATAAATACCAACCTTCTCCTACCATTTTCTTCACACCAAATCTTCTCAATCTTCTCTCAGTCTCTCTAATTCTAAGAATTCTAAAAGAACACTAAGTGTTCTAACCATTCTCCTCTCTCTCTAATTCTCATAAAATCTTCCAAGCAAGAAAGAGAACTCGAAGAGTTCTAAATAAAACAGTACACCCAACAAAGTTCGTAGTATGCTCTGTGGTTGCAGCTTAGTCTGATCTTCCACATCAAAAACGGGGATTCGGTTGACTGTTTTGTATACGGTAGAATTGTACCATTTATAGGCTTGAAGTTTCCAACCTTCAACTCGTTACGGGGTTACCAAAGGAACAACTTTGAGAAACCGTGAGTATACTCGCAACCCCCTTTTTATGTTTACCACTTTTTGGGGTGTAACATGTTTACCTTATTTAAATACACTTAAACTTATTCTTTATGCAATGCACAAAACAATCCTTATACATGAATACTATGTTATGATACTTGATGCTTACATGGACCATACTTATGTGATATGTTTTAGTCATTAGCTTTCACGAGCCTCCATTTGACATGTATAGCGCTATAGGAGTAACGCACCGCCCCCTTTAAACTTGGGTCATGTTGAATTACTTAAACTTTCTTGCGTAAACAGAGGATTGGCTAGAAATATTGCATGCCATGTTAGATCTTGTATAAACAAAGTTTCCATGTGGATTTGTTTTTAAACTTTTATACTTATACTTATGCTTAAACTTGTATACTCGCCTTTGCTTTTGCTTTTGCATTGAATTGTATTTTAAACATGTTACAGGTTAAGGATTAATGATGCTATGAAAATGGATAGCAAAGATGCCTAGATACTCACTTAGACGTAGGTTTAAAGTGTTGTATCAATATTGTTATATCATGTTTTGAACAATGTTGTTATTTGAGTTTCTTTGTAATATTTTACAATTCATCTATGTTATGAAATCGGTTGAATTAAATATTGTCACCAATAGTGTTATGAAGTCTCTTGCAATCTATGCACTTTGTCTCATCCTGATGTTTCTGCCATCGGTTGGGGTGTGACAGTTGTCTCAGCTAAATTCTGCTCAGGTTCCTCTGTTTCTGTTTTGGAAGGTTTTGACAGCCTTGTGAAAGTTTCAGAAGATAGGCTGTTTATTTGAAAAGGATTTCCTTAGATAAGCACATGTGCATTATCCTTTGAAAATTTCTTTTGTAAATAAAAACTTAAAAACCTTGGAAATTATAAGAATGGTTTTTTCTTTTCTTTGATATTATTAACATTTTTGACCATTTCATTGAAAATCTCTTGGGAGTAGTTAAAATCAACTTCAGCCATTATAGCATAACCCAGGTATTGGATTTTCAATGGTATTTCATTAAAAGCTGTTGTTTTATTTGACACACACATGAGGAGGGTATGGAATAAAAATCTCATGGCAGGTGGAAAACTCCCTTTTTAGAAAGTATCCTTCTTCATTTGTTCCTCATACCCCCTCTCAATCAAATCAGTTTGGTATTCTTCCTTTGGGAAAGAACTTTTATCTGTAAGATCATTTATTTCAAAAACCTCTGAAATGGTTTGAGGTGTGACAACAACCTGAATTCCCCTTATAGTTGAAGTAATAGCCAAGGGCTTTTTGTCCTAAACTTCAAGCTTTGCATTTTTCCAGAATTCACGTAGGGTATCCATGTAGATAGGTGCGTTACAGGTCAACAAAGTTTTGTACTTTGAAGACGAGAGAGCATCAATAACGGAGTGAAAGGTTGTGTTTTGACTTGTTTTATCAAGTGTACACATGTAGTTGTGAGGGGTTTTTAGTGCGAGAGCCATGGTGATTTGAAGGTAGTTGCGAGAGGAAGAAGACGATGAATAAATTGAAGGATTTCGATGGAAACTGCTTTTGAAAGGAATTTTGAATTCGATTCGACAGTGAAAACCCTGTTTGGGGTTTTGATCAGGGTTTTATAAGGTGAAAAAGTGAATGCTAACATGGCAGCGGTTACAAAGATCTGACGGCTAAGTACTGTCCACGTGACGACCTCTGATGAACAATGGATGACAGTTGTTTAGGAAACCACTGATGATCAATATCAGTGGTTTACAGTGGTGAAAATGAAAACAGTGGCTGACTTTTAACTATCAGTGGATAGTTATCAGTGGGTTAAAACACTGATGTTTGATCAAACAGTGATTAACAAGGAACATGAAGGAACAGAGGTTTTCTTTCAGCGTGGAAGAAATCAACAGAACAGATGTTTGAACCAAAACAGTGGTTGTGGCAGACTTTTAAGGATTAATGAAAATTTTCATTTTTAGCTATTTTTAAGGATGAACTTTTGATTTTCTGAAAATATTTTAATGCTTTTATTCATAGAAAAACAGGATGTTGCCTGTTATTCCATGTCCAGCATGCCAATCCTAGAGATCAAGCTTTCAAAGGTGGATGTGTCTAAAGCCTTTTACTTGGAAAGTAAGTTATTGAGAAGATTCCTTATGACTCAATGGTACACGTACCCTATCATATTTAATGCATGCATACTCAAAGTTTTAGTTTGAGTTTTGAATTTTTATTTTTCTTTATTATCTTATGGAGGACACGTCCACCAATTTTTTTTTTCAATTTCGTATATATATATAATTTAGTTATTATTATTTTATTATTATATATTATAATTAATTCAGCTGCTTCACTCATTTGGCGCATATAACTTCTAAAATATGATGTTTTGTAAAATAATGAATATGTCATTAGAACGAGAATATTTGTATCTACATTTTGAACTAAGTTTCATTAAAAATGGAGTAGGTTCAAAGATAATGTATTATTTTTATAATTTAAGTATTAAACGGTTCCTAGGCCCGTCTAGGTACTTCATATTTCTAATGGCCAGCTTACCCGTAATCTACCCGTTTAATAATATAAGTTTTATATACTTTATTTTAATATAAAAATAGAAATGTCACACACACACACATATATATATATATATATACAAGCCAATTAATTAGTATAACATTCCAACCAATTATATATAAAATAGTTTTTAAAACTATGTAAAACGTATAAGAATAAAATGGGTCGAATAATTATATTAAAAATAAAACTAGTTACGAGTGGTTTATAAAATTAAACAAACCTATAATTCTTATATGATAAAAATGGAAAGGTTATCCTCCCCACCTTGTTTAAATCTCGTCCTCGAGATTTGGGTTACGATGTCTTCTTAGAGTTATGTTATGTCTTAGTCAATAAGAACAATATTTAAGGTAAATGACATAGAATCAAGACACGTTCAAATTTTGTGAATACGCGTTTTACGATAAATAGGACTCAATGGTTAAATTGAATTATTTCAAAAAAAAATCGACGTCAAATGAAGGAGATGAAATGATATAATTTCCAAGGTGACTAGGTTCAAGCAAAAAGAGATATATGATCAATAGATGTCTAATTTGAATGTTTACAAGTTGTAAATGACTTTTAGAATCAATAGAATTCATTGTCAAAGGAAACTTACTTTAGTTGTCAATTAAGGAAGACTCAGAATCAACAAGGTCAAATGAAATAGAAGCACGAAAATAATTTGTCAACTATCGAACCATGACATGAGAAAAATCAACGTGTTGACATTACTGAATTTGCAAGGATACACCTAAATACAACATAGCTTAGTGTATCATTGTCTTAATACATAATTGCATTAAGACTATTTTCAATGATGAGTCAAACGAAAGACATACGTGGTTTTGAATGATTCGTTTGATTATGATTAGCCCAAGCTACAAGTTTATATGACGCCGCAAGGTGTCGTAATGATTGAAATAGTTCAATAATTACGGTGGCCGAACAAATTCACCGTTTTCATAATCAACTATAAGTTTTAATGAAGTAAATTTCAAATAAATATTATAGGGTTTTCAATTGATGATGAAAGACCAAATGAATATCATAAGATTTTCGATGAATGATGAAAGAATCTTTAGAGGTACATCGGAATAATACGAATTTGTGTACTCTTATCTTAACACATAAATCCGTACATCAGGTGGGCAAATGAGATTAGCTCTAGTTTCAAGTTAATGAAAACGCCACCACAAGGTGTCGTAACCAAATAAATAACTCAATGAAAATGAAGACCAAACAAGTCTATTATGGTTCTGAATAGATGAAGTACTTGACAAGATGAATTTATTTAATAACAGTCTTAATACAATTTTGTGTTAAGATAAGAGTACACAAATTCGTATTATATTCTGGTGTACCTCTAAAGATTCTTTCATCATTGATCGAAAATTCTATGATATTCATTTGGTCTTTCATCATCAATTGAAAAAATCCTATAATATTTATTTGAAATGAATATCCAAATTTACTTCATTAAAACTTTCAGTTGATTACAAAAACGGTGAATTTGTTCGGTCACCATAATTATTGAGCTATTTCAATCATTACGGCACCTTACGGCGTCGATATAAACTTGTAACTTGGGCTAATCATAATCATATGAATCATTCAAAACCACGTATGTATTTCATTTGATTCGTCATTTAAAAGTAGTCTTGATGCAATTATGTATTAAGACAATGATACACTAAACTCTCTTGTATTCCGGTGTATCCTTACGATTCAATAAATGTCAACACACTGATTTTCCTCATGTCATGATTCGATAATTGACATATCATTTTCGAGCTTCTATTTTATTTAAGCTTGTTAATTCTAAGCCTTCCTTGATTGATGATTAAAGTAAGTTTTCTTTTGACAGTGAATTCTGTTGATTCTAAAAGTTATTCACAACTTGTACACATTCGATTTAGACATCTGTTGATCATAAATCTCTTTTGGCTTGAACCTAGTCACCTTGGAAATTATTTCATCTCGTTTATTTGACATCGATTTCTGGAACTAATTCAGTTGAACCATTGACTCCTATTTATTATAAAACTCGTATTCATTTGAACATGTCTTGATTCTGTGTCATTTACCTTAATATTGTTTTTATTGACTAAGACATAACATAACTCTAGAGGAGACATCGTAGCCCAAATCTCGAGGACGAGATTTAAAGCAAGGTGAGGAGGATTTAACCTTTCTATTTTTTTCATATAAGAGTTAGGGGGTGGGGGTGGTCATTAGTGATAGAATTCTATCACTCACAAGCACCAATCAAGTTCCGCCATGTCATCAACCATTTTTCCATCACTCACAATATTTTTTTGTGGCAATGGTCATCACTCACCACCACACCCAACAATTTCCCCCCAACCAACAATTACTCTCACAAAAAAACCATCACGCCATTAAAAAAAATAACGAAATCGTGTTTTCGTGATTGTATCACACGTTATTGTAATGGTGGCGGTGGGAAAATCAATTGTTCCACGCGTTGAAGTTGTTTTTCGTGATTCTATCACTCACCGCCCCCGGTGCTCTTATAGGTTTGTTTAAATTTATTAACTACTAGTAACTAGTTTTATTTTTAATATAATTATTTGACCCATTTTATTCTTATACGTTTTTACATAGTTTTAAAAACTATTTTATATATAATTGATTGGAGTGTTATACTAATCAATTAACTTGTATCTATATATATGTGTGTGTGTGTGTGTGTGTGAAATTTCTATTTTTTATATCAAAATAAAGTATATAAAAACTTATATTATTAGACTAGTAGAGTACGTGTAAGTTGACTATTAGAAATATGAAGTACCTAGACGGACCTAGGAATCGTTTAACAATTAAGTTATAAAAATACATTATATTTGGACTTACTCTGTTTTTAATGAAACTTGGGTCAAAATGTAGACACAAATATTCTCGTTCTAATGACATATTCATTGTTTTATAAAACGTCATATTTTAGTAGTTCTAAGTGCCAAATAAGTGAAGCAGCTGAATTAGTTATAATATATATAATAATAATAAAACAATATTTAAAATTAAAACCCTTCAATTGAAAGAAAAATAAATAGAAATAATAATAAAATAATAATAAAAATCTACAACTAAACATTGAATTATGGTATACGTGGAATTCATTTAATGATGCAAGTTCCTTAGCCTCCAAGTAGAAAATTTGTATAAATAGAGATTTTCTTTCAACCTTCACTTTTGCTCACAAATTCCTTTCCTTTTTCTTTCTTCTCTCGATCTCTCTCTGTCTATTTATATATATTTTTATATTTTTACCCAATAATAATAATAATAATAATAAAGCTCTACCCCGTTTTAAGTGTTTTAACCCCTGATCACTGAGTCAATACCCTGTCCGATTGATTTAGGACCCACCAACGCATGTCAAGGCTCTGCCCGACTAAGTACGTTGGGGTTCTGTCTCGTGACGTTTTGATAAAGTTAAATTTGGGTTATTATACTTAACACGAGTGCATTATATATTTTACTAAATAGCTTAGGAGTTATACCCAAGATTATAGCAGGAGGCTTTTAGTTGAACCTTAAAGTTACAAAGTGAGTCATTCTTTTTTTTATCATCTTTTTTTTTTTTTTGTGATACAGTTATATTTAAAAATGCTTTTCCAAAATCCTAAATGTTTATCAATTATACTTACAGTGATTAAATTTTTGTATTCTACAATAACTGTCAGTATGTGGGGTTTTATACATTACTTGATACTCGTTACTATGGGCCAAAGAGTTAGTAAATAGTAGCACAAATATGGTTTAATATGGTTTAGCGGAGGCATGAACATTCAATGCCATATATTAGTATTTATAATAATATATTAAACTTTTATTTATTGCCTTGTTATTTAAAAATCTATACTATATAATAAAAGAAACCAATGAATGGACACACGTCATTCATTGAAGCCATCTATATTTTTTTTAGTTTTCTCATCTCTATCTCCTACTTAATTATAATTAATATTAATTAAAAGATAATTATAAAATAAAATTTAATATAAATTTAAACAATTCGTATAGGAGATAGTATAGTCTTTTAAAATATTGATTAGATTTCAAAATTAATTATCTTGAAATTAACAAAAGACGTACACTAAATATAAATTATTATAATGTAAAGAGTTAAATGTCATTTTACTCCCTGTGGTTTGAGTCATTTTGTCAATTTAGTCCAAAGGTTTTATAATACACAGGGTTTATACAGATATAACAAAATATAACTTTTTTATTGATTGTTATATAAAATTGCATGTGCTCAACCCATATAATACATGAGGTTCTTAAAATGTAACTTTTTTCATTATTTAATATATAAAATTAAATTTACTCAAACCATATAATACACAAGGTTCTTAAAGATATAACTTTGCTTTAATTATTTAATATATAAAATTACATTTACTCAACCCAGGTAATAAATGAGATTTTTAAAGATATATTGTTTTATTATTTGGTATATAAAATTACATTTTTTCAACCCGTGTTGTAAACGAGGTTTTTAAAAATATTTTTTTTTATTATTTGGTATATAAAATTACATTTATTCAACCCGTGTATTACACGGGGTTCTAACCTAGTAGTATTATATTTAATGTTTAAATATGATTTAAATACTATAATTAATATTTAATATATTATATTATAAACTATAAACTTTAATGTTTATCGTAATAAAAAATTTAAACGATATATATTATTATTTAACTTTAATATACATCGGGAGATCTAAATACTTTATTTAATATTTAAAATAGTATATTGTAAACCTTAATGTATGTCTTAAACAATATATGTTAATTATATATTTAAATTTTAATATACTAAGATAGACAGCAGTAATTATATTTTTAAATCTTAGTCCCGTTAATATATTAAATGATAATATCATAATTATTTAATTAATAAAGTTATAATTACTAGTTTGACAGAAAATGATATATTTCATTTTCTGGGAAGATTTGTTCCGTGCCATAGAAAATATATTTAACAAAGTGATATTATGAGTTTTATAGTATATATATAGATATATAAATGTATACACTGCTAGTCCACAGTCACCAAGGGTGTGACAAGAACCGTTACTGTTGGGTGACAGGACCCAAAGTAATATGACTAAAATCACTAGTTGCGAGAATGATCAACAGTGATATGACCAGAGTCACTAGTTGAGAGAATGATCAACAGTGATAGGACCAAAGTCACTAGTTGAGAGAACGATCAATAGTGATACGACCACCGGCACTAATTGAAAGAATGATCAACAGTGTTATGACTATAGTCACTAGTTGAAAGAATGATCCACAGTGATATGACCACTGTCACGGGAATCGCCTAGTGACAGATACCTTTGAATAATAGTAAGATATAATCACTTGATAAACTTACTATTGGACGAAAGTGAGCCAGTGAGTGATATGACCATTGCCACATCGGAACTGCCACCATGTGACAAATACTGATTGAGTTTTGGGTAAATATAAACAAATATAAAAACCATTAATGCTGTAAAGTATAACAATATATTTTTATAAAAATGGAATGAACTCGCCAGTATTTATTACTGATAAAGTATAATATTAAAAGTTGGTGTTTTTATAAACTCTGAAATTATTTCCTAACTACGATCCTGATGAAGAATTTTTCCGCTGCGTATTTAATAAACACCGGTACCACTTAAATGGTTCACGGCTCCCGCTCCCAGGGTAGGGGTCGGGGGTTGTGACAAAATACATTAGTGTATTTTCATCATCAAATCCTGACCATTGATCTAATACTTTTTTGCAAATCTAAGAGCATCAATCATCTTCAATGCACTATTAGATCATCATCGTCGATCATCACTGATATCTATCATGGAAAACGAGCAAAGCAGTTTTATCAAATCCAAAAAATAAAACACAATGTTTGATAACTACGAGGATTCTGACCCAATAAACAATCTGAATGCAATGTTGGATCATAATAAACCTTTGTATCTTACAAGTGCAGAGCAATAAGGTAATTCTTGGTGTCCAATTTGTGTGTTGTTTTTTTTTACTTTTACAGAATATCTTTTTTGAGAGGTTAAATCCGACTTTCGTATCTACACATTCGCTTATATGTTATGGTTTTATCAAATAACATTCAGTAAATGTGTATTGTTGTTAACTTTGTATTTTTAGTACATCCAGTCACAAAAATTATGATTGATTTCATATTATATACATATTTATATCGCATATCAGTTGTCTTAGTGCTATTTTTTGCATTATGTGTGTATACACATGTGTATATTATTGTTTTGAATGTTTCGGTTTAATTTTAAAAACAAATTATCCATATTATACATATATGTATATCACGGTTGTATATACGCATTCAGTTGTGTATTGCAGTTATGTACACAATTAGTGTCTAATACTTCCATAAGCATTTTGCCAAACTGGTGATTTTCTTGATTTTGTATGGATTGCAGATCCGTGGCTAATAACGTATATAAATCATCAAATGGTTTGAGATACTGGACCCCCACCGTACCATCTGGATTCAAGCCCTATGTAGGAGCCAAGTTTCAATCATTCGATGAAGCTATTATCATGTATGAAGACTATGCTGATCAAGCGAGCTTTTGCACGTGTTTGAGTACAACAAAAGTAGATAAAGGAATAACTAAAATTAGGTATTTTTGTGCTCAAAAGCGAATAAACAAAAGGATCAAGATGGTGAGCCAACTGTAGATTCTTCACCTTTGGATTTATCAGACGTCATACATGTGTATGCATGGGATACACGTGCGTTGGATATCTTTATCGATATTTGTTTTGTGTTTTTAGACATCATAATTTACAAAAGATCCCTTTAAAGTATTTTTTTTCGCTTTTTTTAACGAACATTATATTAGACTGTGATTTTAATGTTTTGGTTTGGTTTTATTTCATAATTTTGTGTTTGGTGTTTTTTGCGAGCTTTTATGATTACCAATAACGTTGAAAACTTTGCGTCCTAATACCATTATTTACTTTGTGTTTCTTATATGTGAACGTATATGTTTATAATTTGCAAACTGTTGAATATACACCTATGTACAACTAACTGGTATATGTAGCAATCAAACAACAGAAACAACATAAATGGAGGTAACATATTGGCCATACTGAATTACTCGTTTTCTAGTTATCAAATATTGCAGATATTTGTACACCACACCTAGCTGAGATAATAAATCCATAACATTTTGGGTTTAATATACACATATGCACAACAAACTATGTCTACATACAACAACATAACGCATATGTATGTGGACATTCGTACATTTCTGCGTACCATCAAATGCTTATAAAATTTCAAACGTATATGCAAAATAGTATTTTCACAAAATAATAAATACAAGTTATTTACATAAGCTAAAAAACCAGATTCAATTCATGTACACATATGTACAGTTGTATTTTTCACAAAATACTACATACATATATGTATTCTTATATCAAACAACCAAAATGGGGAGCCAATACATCCAGGACAACATCTCTTATAAACATACTTGTGGCGTCTTTTATAACATAAGTATATCCACAACGTTCACAAGAAATTCTCGTGTAACCTACGTAATAAGACAAGTCTTATCCTAGCTCATAACCATACTCTATGGTTCTACACGCTTTGGCGCATGATAGAACCTCGAAAAGCTTATCCCTAAATGTATCTCAACTATACCCAATTTGCCTAATCTTAATATCCGCATGAAAAAATCGAAATCCGGTGATAAACTGCAAATCCTTGCTTCCAACTCGAAAGGATAATATATTCTCAAGCATCCTTAGGGGGTATGATGTGGGTCTGTAGTATTAGACAAACTAAACAATACTCGTTCCATGTATTCTGGACATAAGACAACGCCCAAAACATGTATTTGGTATTCCTAGAGAGTCCAATCCTAGCCTAGTTAGTGGTAATTTGTCAAGAATTTCCCTAGGCACAACTACACATCTCATCATCAAAAAATTATAGTTAGTCGAATAAGAATATCCAACATAAACATCATGACCAACACTGCATCAAAACAAACATGCAAATATATGACAAATGTATAATATAATTGTTATAAGATAACAACAAAGAAGATAACAGTGACCAAATATTGGCATACCTACTTAATTGTCGCCATTGGCCATTGTAAAGCTCTTGAACGTAGCTTAGTATAATATGAATACTACTTCAATCTCCTAGACACTAGAGTGAATCGATTGTATCGTATGTCTAAATCATCATTCAAAGTTTCTGAAATGATACTAAATGTTACTTGCTTTAATATATTAAACTGAGAAGAGACATTTTTTTCAGATTTTATGTGACTCTGACTCCTATAGATTTTTAACTCACATTTTGCAAAAAAATTACATCTACCTTATTTTAGTAAAATCTCTTATATTTATACAAAATCCCTATATTTATACTAAAACATATTTATAGTCTCGAACACACCTTTTTATAAAACAACATTTTTGTTATCTAAAATACCCATATCAACTTTAATAAGGTTTAATCTATAAACCAACTCAAAAAAATATTACTAACATTGCACATAAATACCCTTGTTACAGAGGTCCACTAAAGAATCATACCAATGTTCAAATATAAAATGTAACAATAATCTTACCAATGTTCCGTATTAAAATTTTTTATTTTACCGATAGGGATGCCTTGTTACAGAGGTCCACTAAATAATTTTAGTGATGGTATGAATATGCAACCGTGTCTAATCTATATCTATCTATACTATATTATAATGCATTTGATAAGGATACTAATCAAATTTAAGTAATTGCAATACTTTGTGCTTATGGTACAACAATTCAACGGGGTAAGTAAGTGGGTAAAATGGTCTTTCTACATAGGTATTTAATTGATAAATATAAATTTATGATTGAAGCGTTGTTAAATACAAATAGATTGATAAAATAAGTATAAAGATAATGAAAATGTAAAAGAATTCAAAGAGTTGTCAATTGAACCAATTGAATTTCGAACTGGTTAAACTAATGACCATAATTGGCAAATAAATACAATAAATATAGTGTCCAATGTAGAGACATAGTGATAACAAAAAAGAATTCAAAGGTTTCGTAACTGACTGAATTAATTAAATTTTGAAATAATCAAACTTTTGGCCATTATTGACAGATAAATATAGTGTCCAATGACCATCATTGACAGATACATCTAGAGTTCAAATTCACATGCATGGTGGCTATAAGTACCCGTAAGGAAATCATTTGGTGGATCTCAAATTTCCATCTTACGATTTCTTTCTCGTAAGCTATGTGAACCACCATCATTGCTCCTGGTTTCTCTGGTGATCCGCTGCCTTCTTTCGTTTCTTATTTTTCTGAGATGAGTCACAACCATAGTTGTCACCCTCATCATGTTTAGTTGCCGATTCGGAGCACCGACTTCACTTGCTCGACGTTTACGGATCATCGTGGCACACATGCAACAAGTGGGATCTACATCAAATGCATGTTCACAAGAATTTATGTGATTTAATTTCCCATTTCATCGGTTTGCGTATAAGTTCAGTTTTGTAGTCTTGTATATGTGACTAATATTATGAGCCCAGTTTAATGTTAGCAGGTAATTAATTCTAGATCCTACACGCTATATATTATATGTCAGCTATATATTATATGTTATGCGTAGTTAGAGTTGTAAGTAAAATGTTTATTCTGAAAATATTTAATTCTCATGGATTGAAGACTTACTTTCACAAGCTAAAATTGAAAACACATGACCCTCACTAAATTGAGGGCTTGCTTTCATAAGTGAAATCATTATTCCACATTGTATTTGAACACTTGATCTTCATGAAATTCTAAATTAAGATCGTTTAATTTTCATCATATTAAGTTTCATGATGGTCCAAATCACAACTTTTCTTATCATGTTCTGTCTTACAGAAATAAAACCATTAATTAGTTGCAACAATTCTTAATAAACTTAGAAAAATCAGAGAAAAATGTATTACCTTTTTTTGCTCCCTGGCATATTTAGTTTTTGAGAAAATTACCAAAATAGCCAAGAAAACCTTTGACTTACGAAAATGGTCATTTGATGCCTCCTTGGAGCAGGGCATCCCACATTTGATGCATCCGCCAATGGTGAGTTGACACGTGGTAAAAGTGACCTGATACCTCAGCCGCCAGCGCATCCGGGCCAAAAAGTAGGCGGATGCGTCCGGCTAAGCTGCATCCGGAGCAGCTGGCTGGCTTGGCTGTGGCTCGTTGAGTGGCTCCTTTGGAGGAGCTGTAAGACGCATCAGGGGCATCGGTTTCCGTGCTTTTCTATTTTTTTTTTATATTTCACATATTCATTTAGTTTTTTTTTTTGTTAATTCAAACCCTTCTACTATATATAATGACGAAAATCAGTTATTTTGAACATGTTCTCTCCAAACCAATTTTTATAGAATGCTAATGTCAATGTATCCGCCTTTTGATACTCTCCAAATATAAATGAAGTTGTTTAACTATGTTGAAGATGACGTTTTCCTGAGTTTTAGAAGTCCTAGTGTTTATGGTTGACGGGACCTGCCCCGAGTGACGGAAGTGATCTGACTTGCCATTTATGGTAGGTGGTTTAACGAAGAAATTCGAAGAACTCACTTACAAAGGGAACGTTGGATCACTTCGTGTTATCGGATTTCCCCGTCCACGTCCTCTACCGCTCCTCCTAGGCCGCCAAATTGTTCAAAAACAAGGAGGAATTGGAGACCGAGCTTTGTGGAGGAATTGGATCACTTCGTGTTATCGCTTAAAAATATCTTTTTTAGTCTGTAATTTTTTTTTGGTTTATTTTGGTTTGTTTTTTATTAGGTTTAATTGTTGTATTTAAAGTAAATAAAAAGTTGTATTTTTTTTTTTTTTGTATTAGTGATAAATTTGACATTTCTATCCATATCTCCATCTATATATTTAAAATTTGGTCACTAGTATACTACTAAACAAATAATTAGAATAGATGGGTGGTGGTGAATTTGAACCATCGGGTGATAGACCAGAGGCTGATTGAAACCCTCCACCAGGCTGCCGTGCACCGCCACCAGCCTACTGTGCACCGCCTCCAGGCTGCCGTGCACCGCCACCAGCCTACTGTACACCTCCTCCAGGCTGCCGTACACCGCCACCGGCTACTGTACACCGCCACCAGGCTGCCGTGCAACGCCACCAGGCTGCCGTGCAACGCCACCAGGCTGCCGTGCAACGCCACCAGGCTGCCGTGCAACGCCACCAGGCTGCCGTGCAACGCCACCAGGCTGCCGTGCAACGCCACCAGGCTGCCGTGCACCGCCACCACCCCGTTTAAATCCTAGTTTATTCAACCCGCCGCCTCTGAATACTGATGATGAGTGGGACAGTATCACCGATGAAGAAGCAAGCTTTGCTTACGATTGTGCCATGGCAGAACTTCAGTTTTTCCTGTTTGCGAGTTGGTGGTAGTCAGTCAAACTACATGGATTGTGGGGAGCCCAAGAAAAGTGAACAGCGTTAGGCTTGGTTAATAATTAGAGAAACAGTTATTAGTATTATGTCTAAATTAAATTTTGTAATGGGTGGTACTACATATTTAATGGTAAAATGTATGTTAATATGTTATCAAAATTAGTTATCAATATAATTCAGTAATTTGTTATCAATACACATAAATATATGAATCTGAATGTTAAAAAAAAAAAAAAGATGCCTCTATTTTCTAGTTTTTTAATAGTAAAATGTTAATATGTTATTAAAGAAATTCATATTTTAGGTGATTTGTTATAAAAGAGAAATGAAAAACAAATTTTATATAAACTTTAGTAATTATAAAGGAATTATTACATAAAGAACACAAAGTAAAACGATCATGAAAGTAAATTAAAAAATCCATATTAAACTACGTTAGGACGTGGTAAACAACGCCAGAAATACAAATTATCTGCCATGAACCTTCTATATGACTTCATTTTTTGATTGATGTCACAGGTGAGATTTATGGGTTTATCTGTAACGAGATGCTCCATCAGCATACATAGATACACAGCTTCGTTTGCAGTCAAGGAGCAGTTTGACACGATATAGTCATCATTCATTTCGAATGAAATGATTTTTTCTGGCTTTCCAATCTTTTTCCAATAGCGCAAATTAACTAATACTGCTCCTAAGTATACGCATATTTTTGTCAGTCTAGGGATGACAGCCTGTCTGTATTTTTCGCCAGCACAGATGTCTTGACCCGGGAACATTACCAGCTGTTGGGTTGCCAGCTCAAGACGTAGCATTAGCCACTCCTTATTTTCTAGCGGGATAGGGAAAAAAACATAATCAATGTCAAAAAAGGAAGGAAACGGCTTAATTTACCGTTACAGTAAGTAGCCGCGTTTTTCAGAACCGATTCCAATAAACACTCATAAAACTTTGGTGGTAGTATTGTCCAACGTAGATTTAACAAGGGGTCTTTTTGAAGCTTTCTACTTCTCCAATTCATCAGTCTTCCAACCCACGCTTCGATATGCTGTAAAAATTGTAGTGTTAGTAACATATTTTAGCAAATTATAGTTTACGTAAAATTGTTGATATAATTTACTGTGTCGTTGAGATAGCCGTTGAAACAAAATCCCAATAAAGTTCCCCAAAAGTTTTTGTCAAGCTGTACTGATCTATTAAAAACAGCTGAATAACAGAACGGTGTGTCGCCTCTGTTGAAGAATTCGAGCACATCTTTCGACCAATTTTCTGTTTCATCGTCTGGTATCGCCCATCTACCGTGGTTGTGCTGATGTAGGCTATGTCTATTATGTAGACAGTCTTCTTCTCCTATTTTTGGGGGGTTGGATGATGTTCCGCTTTCTGTTGCATTCACCGGCTTCCTCCATCGATTAAGGATCCAACTTGAGGAGTTTTTAGCCGGTTGAGAGCAGTATTCTTCACCCGCTAAGTCTTTTGTAGGATCGTTCGCACGACCAAAACGAGTCGTTCAGAAGAGTTCTTGTCAATACGAGAGGCAGAAACTAACGTATTGACTTCGAGATAGCTTGATATACACTCTAATTGTCTTTTTTATTGATATAACAATGTTTTACAGCGAGTAGACACTTCAGCAGCACTTCGGCTCTGGAATCAGAAAGCTACAAATGAAATGAACAGGACATATATATATAGGCTGAGCATTTCGTGCGAAATGGTCTTGTTCCATTTCGTGCGAAATGGTTACAATCACACAATTCTCGTACTTCGTGCCCTGATCTTCCCAATCTAATACAAGACTCGATACAAGACGAAGTCGACAGTCATATGCACCAACAGACTCCCCCTTGGATGTCGACGAGTCTTCAGTACAAATCTTCAGTATGTCGAGTCATCAATCTTTATCAGTCTTCTCGTGCTCTTTCTGAAGTATCTGACATTGTTAGCATCCTTAATATTTTCTCTTCTTCTATCAGCATCTAACCTCCCCCTTGGATGTTGATCTAATCTTCAATCTCTTTCTTAGAGTTTCAATCTGACTCTTCACATTCTCTTGATCAGATCTCTTGATTCCTTAAGCTCATCAGCATCAGCAGCTTGCGTAGACATGGTCAAGAATCAGAAGCTGGCTTTATGCATCTACAGACTCCCCTTTGCTAGCAGACTCCCCCTTAAGTTATTCCGGGATTGCAATCTGACATAGCTATTGTTCTAGATTCGAAACCTGGCTCAAACTCTGCTCAGGCTTAATGCTCGGGGACCTGCACAAATCTCTACCCAACAATAAATCTCACAAATTTAATAATTTGACAAATTTATACTCCACTTGCAGGTATCAATCAAAATGATTTAACATTTATAATCTTTGATGACCACTTGTAGGCAAAACATTTTTATTTCAACTCAAACTCTCCCAAATCTGTTTATCATGTTTAGCACTCGGAATTTTGAAAATCAGCTTTCCAACATCAGTTTGTCAAAAATCTTTTTGTATTTTCAAAATTTTATGCTAAAGCACTCCAAAAATCTTTTTGGATTTTTGATTTTAATGAAAAGCTTGTAAAGAAATATTTACAGACAATATTTTTGTAGGTTTGCGTAAGAGGATCATATCAGTTTATGAGATAAATCACAAACACCATTAAGCTTTAAACATTTTAAGTTCTAAATGATTCACTTAGATTGTCAGTATACTGATCCACTTAAATTTTCACACAAAGTTCAACTGTTTCGAGATACGAGATTAATGTTTTAAAGCACTTAAACTTATTCGCGTGTACCACCTCAGAATATACTCCCGTATCCAGATCCCAATATTCAGTCTTACAGGTGAGTATACCTAGATGATATCTGTAAAGGGTTTAATGCGAGACCATGAGAGCTCAGGCTATTGCTTTTGCAAAATCAGAGAGATGATGGTTCGACTTTAGGTGTGTTCCCTTTAGAGAATCTTTTCTTCAACAACACATGACTAGCATTTTGCAATGTTTCATCATTTTTTATGCTGAGGGGGGTGCTATTATTTCAAGCAAGCGAAAAGTATTATACGGGGACTAGGCCATTGCTTCCACAAAATCAGAAGTCCCGGGATAATACCCCAGATATCACTAAGCATAAAGACCTAGTATCTCAGAAAGAGGGGTCTTTCAAACAAGATTTCGGGGGTTACCCATATATCCGAGAGATGTTCCCCACGAATTAAGCAAGTTTGATATTTAGGTTTATATCTCGAACACAATCTACTGAATGTGTAAAAACCTACAGGCATATCATTAGTGAGATCGTTTATCACATTTGACTTTCCAATTCTTTACCATGCCGTGAATGTCCACTGATGTACTATCATTTCCTCTTTTTCACAACAAAACTCATTTTTTCATGTTTACAATGTTTTTGGCTTTTGATTTTATCATGTTTTTGGCTTTTTTCAAATTTTCGAAATTTCTAAAAAATTTTACTCCCCCTAAAATCAAAAATATGTTTCAATTTTGATTTTCTGGGAAAATTTGAAAATGAACTGTACAAATGAAAGTGACAAACTAATGTGAATTGCTTCAAATCGCCATCCACTTGACATAAACAATCAGAACTCCCCCTGTCAACAAACTATTTTCCCATTGTGATTTCAAAACACTGAAGTTTGTTTTAATCAAAATGATTTTTCCGGAAAATAAGTTTTGTAGAATTCACAACCACTTGTAGGTTAAGATACCACTTGAAGAAAGATGTCGATTCCTATTCCACACTTACCAACCTGGAAGTTCCGGCAAGTTCTCACTAGTAGAATTTAACAATTTTAGATTTTTTCACAAAAACATTTTCTAAGAATAATGCCGATTCCTGCTCCACGATTACCAACTTGGGAGCTCCGGCAAGTCAGGATTTTTACATATGAAAAACAGACATCCAAGCCTGATCAAACTTGGATGTGACCTTTTCAGTTTCACTTGGGGTATGAACATTTCTTTTTTCTTCATAAAAATCTTTTACCCATTTGGCCTTCCCATCAAGCATTTTCCCAAAAATATGTTTCACTTTTTCATTAAAAGCTTTTTCGACATCAAATTCTTTCTTTTCAGAATAGAAAAGATTCGATATTTCTACCTTTCCAACTTTTTGTTTAAAATTTTCAGTCCGCAATGGTGGAAAGTTGACATCATCCATTGGCGGTACTGAATTTTCCCTTTTTACCTCAACTTGTGGTTCCTCTGACTTTGACGAGTCAGATTCATCGCCAGATTTTACATCTGTTTTCTTAACAACCCATTTTTGATTGTCAAGATTCACCCTTCTTTTGTAAAATCTTTTTGAACATTCACCAACTTCATATGTTGAGTTTTTAAATACTTTGAATTTCTCGGTTGGTGGTTCGGTTTTATCAACAACTTTCTTTTTGAGTTTAGAAACAACTTCCTGTTTTGTGTTGGTTGCCTTTGGACAGTTCTAGGCGATGTGACCAACTTCTTGACATCGATAACAAGTTCTTGTCTCCCTTTTCTGATTAGCTCCAAACACAGTTGTAACACCTCGAAAATTTACGTCCAATAATGTATTGACACGTGTCATGGGTTTTGAATATGTGAAAACATACTTTAGAGGGACTAAAGTTGACAAACAGTGAAACTATGTAAATATAAGGGTCCAAAGTGTCAACAATTGATAAATATGCTCTACAATAACCCTACATGATGTTTATAACCTTAAACGGATAAATCATAGATCATGCGAAGCGAGAAATGAAAGAAAGTGAGGAATTACAAACTACAGGGGCTAAAAGTGTCAACATGTTGAAAGTATACCTCTGAGTGATCTTTTAGCAAACCCGAAGCCTTGTAATGATAAAATATACTCACTAGAATATGTGACAAAAATTTCATGAAGTTTCGTGAACGTATGAGAAAGTTATGATTAAAACCGTACACGAAAGGTTAATTGCGTTATCGTGAATTTCGTGACTTTTCGGGTAAGCGCAAAGTGAACCGAGGACTTTGCCATGTTTATAAAAGTCCCAAGGTTCATAAAAATCAGATTTCAAGGGTTTAGAGTGCAAATAAATCGCCAAAGCACGTATCAAAAGATCAGGGACTGAATTGCAAATTGAATGAAACTTGTAAAGCTGGTCGATGACTTGTACGCGGCCCGCCTGGCCGTCCTCGCGGCCCGCGACCCAGCGCCCAGCGACAAAACAACGTACAGGTGCCAGTCAGGTCTGTTTTGCGAGTTGTTACCAGCTGTAGCCGATTCAGGGAGCTCACCAATCGACCTTCATGCAACCAAGGGCACTTGTCTTCATCCCACAACTCTCCTAGACACTTGTAACACCCTCTGATCAGATCAAACTTGTGATAAAAAGGGACTTGAAGATGCAAACCAAGAACACTTGAAACTTCAAAAATTCACAAGACTTCTCCTGGAGCTTTCTGGACGACAAGGCACCTTCATAGTGATCTCTAAGCTTGTTTAGGACCATTGTAAGTGTTCATATCATTCTCTAATTCGTTCTAGCTTAGTGTATTCACCGAAAGTCAAACTATCGTAAATTAAACTTGACTTTGAGTTTAAACGAGATTGGCTCTGTCATTTCTCAAATTGAAAGTACCCACATGTTGGTATTTATGAGTGTAACAAATCCCTAAAAGGGTATTTTCAGATTCACACTCTAAGCATGTTAATTGTCGAGTCAAAGCTTTTCTTAAAAAGTCAACAGAATGCGTTTTTGCAAATTTAAGCATGATTAACAATGTAGGCTACATGCAACCTGTTTGATCATCAAAATAACTTTATAATTAATGTAAGAACATGTTTCATCATGATCATCTCGACAATTATCAGTTTAAAACCCGAATCGGAATCGAAAGTCTCATAAATTGACTTTTTCTTTGACTATCAATTCTAATCCGTACATGCATGTTTGAGATCTGTATTAGAGCATATTTTGGACCAAGTTTTATATAAGTTCAACTCCCTGAGATTTTACAACTCGGATCAATACCTATCCGGTTCAAATGCATGTTCCCGGTTTATGCTTAAAATTTACTATTTTGCCCTTTTGGTTATAAAACGCGATTTTTGAAAAAGTGAAAGAGTAGAAACATTTTTTACTGATTTACAAACTTGCACCAAAAATTTGACATCAATCCGAGGTCTGGATTGTGAATTATGCTCAATATCGCAAATAAAACGGTTTTTAGTAATTAAATGGCGTTATGAGCATAACGCCCATCAAAACCTAATTTTTGACATCAAAGTGTATACCTACTGTTGTTATATAATATTTTAGGAATTATAAAGATTTTTAATAATTTTTAAACTGATTGAATCATAGAATTTTAGCCTTAAATCGGTTATTGTCGGTTTTACCCTTTTAGGCCATAAAATGAGTTTTATAAATCCTTTTGACCCCAAACCTTTTTCTATTGATTTTATTTGTTAAATATAATATTTTGAGCCTTCTGGAAATATAAAAATATCAGATTTCTTTTACAAACACGGAAACGGCTCTAAATCGCCTTTTTAAGCGTTTTTAACGCATAGTATGTATTATAACCATATTAAACATATAAGGTTTATACCTATTGATGTTCTTAGTTTATTTTTATAAAATAATAGTAAGTACAAGTTTATAAACTCAGGTTTCCAATTTTGTCATTTTTAGCCCTTGTGAAATTACCAAAATACCCCTAAGGTGCATAGTTTGGGTTTAAATGATAATTTTCACTTACGGGTCATACCCTACTGTTATAACATGTTAAACTAAATATATTTGCTGTACGAACCAGACCTGTAACTCAGATTTACAAATAAACTCTTTTATAATCTTTTAAATGACCAAAATGCCCTTATAAGGCATAAATTGTGTTTAAATCCGTTTTGGGCAAAATAGAAGATAACTTACTGATATTATAACATATTAAGAGCATATTATCTCAGGGAACTTGCATATGACTCTTACGGTTACCCGTAACGCCCTTTTCGCGTTCGGTTCGGTTTATGTAACTAGTTTGCATAAATTGACCAAGACGGGTCAAACATTATCATTTTATCTCAAAATCCAGAATGTATTTAGTATACCCATATTATACAAGTATTCAAACTTGTCGGGCCTAAATCACATTCTATCCGGTCTTCGCTTAATCGTGCGTTTGAACCGTATCGTCCTTTAAAACTAGCCGGTCTAAGCTTAAGCTTAAATAAAGACCCGTTAGAAATCTAATAGGTTACTAAAAACCTCCGTTCCAGAATAGAAGAACCAGTAAAAGCTATCTGTACTTGCTTGATGATATACGGCTGGGATTGAATTTATATTTAGCTCAGGTAAATACTTTTAACTTATTTTCCCTTATACGGGCTTGGGGTACGGTATATAAAATACCGCTTGGTCGGGCATTCGACCTTAATCGATTGGTGGTTAAGTATTATCGAGATGACCCGTTTAAAAATTTGTTTTGTTTGCTTAACGCCTTTGGGGGGTTAATGACCATGTCCCGGATATCCTTGGCATCATTCATGAAATGGCCACGACCTAAGCACGGGGTGTAGGCGTACACCTGACAGCTGCATATGTAAAAACTGGTATCCCACTTAAAGGAATCAGCCTTGTGGGCACTATACCTGTGGTGTGTCTATTAATCTTTAACCCGGCACGAACCGGGCTACTGAACGCATAAGGAACATGTAATTCGTTTACAAGTATTATACTCAATTAATTATCCCAAGTTATAAAATGTTTTGTGCCACGTGCATTCAAATCAATTTTTTAACCTTTTCAAAATGAGTCAGTTAAATTGTATTTACCAGTGTAAACTGACGTATTTTCCAAAAGGTTAAGTGCAGGTACTACACGTAATAGGCTGGCTGTCTTCTAGAGCGTCCACAATAAGTCTCGCAAGCTTGGACGACAATAAAGCTGTTGAACAATATCTTATTTTATTTAGATCCGCCTGTGGATCCTCTACATTCCGTTTGTAATACTTGATATTACTTTATATCGGTTTGTAATATATTATCTTTTGCTTCCGCTGTGCATTATTATATTGTGTTGTTTGTCTATGATGATACCAACTACGTCACGATACTCCCCACCGGGCCCACCGGTGACACGTGGAAAATAGGGGTGTGACAACAGTCTTCTCAAACTTTTGTTTTTCTGCAAATAACTCTTTGTTTGATTGTTTCCAGAATGAGCTCTTTTCTTCTACTTCAGAACTTGACCCTGAAACAAATATTGTTTTTGTTTTAGAAATTTTCTCATTTTTATGATTTTCGGGTGGAATAAAGCCTACACCTTTCTTTTTGAAATTACTGTTATGGTTTGGTTTCTTTTGAAAACCAGAACCAGAACTGTAACCTTTTTTCTTGTTCAATCTTTGTTGAACTCTTGAAGTGTATTTTTTAGATTTTTCAGTAAAGTTTACATCTTTTATTTCAGAAATATTAATTTCTGTTAATTTGAAAACCTTTTTAATCTTTTCAATTTAAACACTTCTTATTGGAAATTCTTCATCAGAATATAATTTGTCTGAATCATTCAAAGTATATGCCACTTTGATTGGTTCATCATTCAAATTAGATTTTGATAACAGAAATTCTTTATTATAAACCCGTTTGATCAACGATTTTGGACTGTTAACTGATGATGAACTCGAACTCTTGGATTCGGATTTTGACTCTGACTCCTCATCTTTATCCAACACCTGATCGAACACCTTTTTTATTAACTCAGACTCATGATCAGTGTCAGACGATGTGAACGTGACATCAATGTTGTCTGGTAAATCATCAGTTGTTTTGGACTTTAACTTTATATTGACAGCCTTTTTGACTTATTCCTCATTTGGTTTTCTGGGAGAATAACCTTCCCAGATCGGAGGCGGACACTTGTTATAATTTGCACTTTGTTTCTTACCAGTATCCTTCTCTCGGTCTTTTTGTCTTGAAATGCTTCAAAACCTGCAACAGTTGGATAGATTCTATCAATCAAATAATCAGAACTAGAATAACTCTGTAACAATCTTCTGATTCTTTCATTCTCTATCTTTTCAGTCTCCAATTCTTGCTTCAACGTTGCACATTCTTCAATATAGTGATTGATAGCTTTCTGCTTTGACATCATCTCTGCATTCATCATGGTTAAAGCATCTTCTCTTTCAGAGTTAGTCTTTTGCAGACTATTCACTGTTCTGTTTAACACATCATATGATTCTTTCACATACTTGACATCAAACAATAATTTTTCTTTCATCTTGTCAAGCTCACTAAGCTTCTCATCCTTTTCTTCACAATGTTTTCAAGGTTCCAAACACTTCAGACACGGTTTTGTGATCTCAACAATTTTTTCAACCTCGATTATCTTTTCAACTTCAGTCACCTTTTCAGCTTCAACCACCTTCTCAGTATCTTTAATTTCTTTACTTTGTTCAATCTTCTTTTCCTGAGTAACATTCTCGCATTTCATCCTTTTCTGTTCTTTTGCTGCTTGTTTCTCCTTCAGCTTCTTCAGTCTATCTGCAAAATAAAATTTAAAACTTTCAGGAGATAATTGAGTTTTTCCAATGTTTATTTGAATTTCTTCTTCATCATCACTGATATCCGATGATGATTGATCAAACACTTGGATCTTTTCTGAAATATTATCTGAAGAAACAGATTCTCCATCTTGATTTTTCTCATCACTATCAAACACTTTCATCCATTCCTTCATCAAATCTGGTTCTTGAACTATCTGTGCAATAAATGCTCCTAACTTTGAATTAGGCGGAACATATTTGTCCCAGCTAAAACCTTCTGCCACTTTTTCATCATCTTGATCTATTATACCATAATAAGCTATCTTTGTTGACTCTTCGATCGCTTTCTTCTTTCCATCTTCAATTGCTTTTGATGATGATGGTGGTTGAGAAACTTGTTGATATATAGCTTTCCGATAATAATCATTATTCCTGAATGGATTATGTGCTCCACCTGCTTCTCGATTGGTACATTCCCTCTTGAAATGCCCCTTTTCCCTGCATTGAAAACAAGTAACTTTAGATTTATCAAAACCCAAAGTAGAAACATTTGCATCACGGAAATCATCTCTTCCTGTAATTATCTTAAATTTCTCAGCTCTCCTCAAAACACTTGCTAAACACCACTTAATATCCATAAGCTCCATTTCTTCTGCATCGATCTGATCGTAATCCTCTTTTGTCAACATAGGATTTCTGATCCTTCCAGCAACCAAACCCTCATAAGATTCTAGCACTGTAGCAAGTAATGCCATATGACCTTTAGCGACCTCTTCAGAGAAACTTTGACCATTCTGAAGATGCAACGCAATGTTGCAATGTAAAACATGACCATTACTGCTGTTTGAGCTTTGGAACTGATGACTTGAGGTTGAAACATTCGGACTGACACTCGAGTATGAAGAAAAACCACTGTTGCTGCTTGGACTTTGCTTAACTGATCCAGATGAATTTTTTGCACTAAAAGCAGTTTGGACCTTTGGGCTTGCTTCAACATCTTGAACACTCCCTTTGTAATACATCTTGATGTCTTGTTGACCACTTGGACTGTTCATTCTAGCAATCTTTTGTTGTTCAAGATCTTGACCTTCAATTTTTTCAATAAACTGAGAAATTGTCATATTCTCCAGTATTTTTCAAGATCATCAAATATGTACCCCATTCTTTCTGAGGTAAAGCATCTGCTAATTTGTCAACCCATTCTTCTCGATCTTTGTTAATATCCAACAGAGACATTGATCGCACTAAATGGCAATATCTTTCAATCAGCTTCTTTGAAGATTCACCTGGCAAACTCGTAAACAAGTCAACTTCTTTCTTTAACAACGATTTCTTACTCCTGATCATCTTCTCACTTCCCTCAAACTTAATTCGAAGTGCTTCCCAAATCAAACGTGAAGTATTATCATGTTGAAGTAATATGAAGATGTCTTCTTTCACAGCTTGCTGGAGTAGACTGATCATCATCTTTTCTGCTTTATACATGTCTCTCTCTTTGTCCGACAATTCAGAAATAGTTTTGACAACTCCCATATCTGTACGAGGTTTAACATACTTTTTCTCAATACATTCCCAAGACCTCAAATGATTTGCTTGAACCCAATTTTCAAACCGGTCTTTCCAACCATAATATTCTTCAAAGCTCATTAGTTTCGGGGGTTTTTGCAAAGTTCCTGTTTCATTTTCCATGTTCATGCTCTGAGCAATGGCAACCGGAGTACTCGGGGCAGTAGCAAATGCGTTATAAAACGCTTCTTCCATTTTCGGTTTTCAAAAATCACAAAATCAGACACTTTCACACGAAATGAACCTCTTCACACGATATGAATCCTTCACACGAAATGAATTCTTCAAGCGAAATGACCCTCTAGTACGAAATGGATGCTTTCGTACGAAATACTCAACTTTCAAACGAAATGACCCTCACTAATCACTTCGTGCGAAATGAACTGATGATTCAAACGAAATGGCACACTCAAATGAAATGGACATCCATTTCGTGCGAAATGAAGAATCCGATGTACTTTTTCAAGCGAAATGGATCACACGGGTTATTTCGTGCGAAATGGAATGTTTATTCCATGCGAAATGATGTTGATGTCATACTTTCGGTCAATTTTTTGTCAAATTGATCAAGTTTTAGGTTGATTTTAGGTCTGATTCTTTCAAGGCTTTGTTAAAACAGTGTTTCGCTTATAATGTGAGAAATTCAAGCCATTTTAACCATAAAATCTTGTTAATTTTGAAAAAGAAAGTGTAGAAGTCAGAAAAATGATGAAATTAAGCTGAATTCGGTAAGAACTCTTCCTCCTGAGCTCTGATACCACTTGTAGGATCGTTCGCACGACCAAAATGAGTCGTTCAGAAGAGATCTTGTCAATACGAGAGGCGGAAACTAACGTATTGACTTCGAGATAGCTTGATATACACTCTAATTGTCTTTTTGATTGATATAACAATGTTTTACAGCGAGTAGACACTTCAGCAGCACTTCGGCTCTGGAATCAGAAAGTTACAAATGAAATGAACAGGACAGATATATATAGGCTGAGCATTTCGTATGAAATGGGCAAAACTCATTTCGTGCGAAAAGGACAATGTCCATTTCGGGCGAAATGGTCTTGTTCCATTTCGTGCGAAATGGTCACAATCACACCATTCTCGTATTTCATGCCCTGATCTTCCTAATCTAATACAAGACTCGATACAAGACGAAGTTGACAGACATATGCACCAACATCTTTTCCCCGCCGTTCAGACATGCTTTTTTTATTAAATTTAGGGAACCACCGATTTTTTATGTGTTTTTGCACTTGTAAAAAAAGTTACTTATATAAAAAAATTACATTAAAAAAACCCAAGTTAAATGAGATGGGACGTTCCCGACGCATCCCATGCGTCTACGAATCCTAGAAAAATGTGATTTAAAAATAAATGAAAAATAAATTTGTTTATGTTGAAGAAGATGCAAAACCACATGATCTATATACTATTGAAACACAATTTTCAATTTTATATCATGAAATATGATTTAACATACACAAAATTAAAAGTTACTTATATAAAAAAAGATTACATTAAATATAAAAAAACGAATTTAAAGAGATGGGACGTTTCCGACGCATCCCATGCGTCTATGACGCCTAGGAAAACGGGCCTTGACTCTTAAATTATTAATGGACATTAAAGTTATTGGAGAGGCATCCGATGCAGCTACACATTAAACGAGGGGTCCATAGACGCTTTCGGGGTTAGACGTCTCCCATTGCAGGGACCACCACATGTGGTGGTTGCACTGTTCCTTTCAACGCTTCCGAAGCGGGTAACAGGGACCACCTTTGCCGGAGCTCCGACCCATCTTTCCTCACTAAACCACACGATCCGACCCGATTCGATTTTGTTAAGGATTCAGTTACTCTCCGACCCGACCCGATCCGACCCATTTTTGTAACGGAAACACGCACAATGACTCAATCCCAAATTTAACATTGAATTCACGGTAGAAGATACGGCTCCAATGCTGGACAACACTCTTCCGGCTACCACTAAACTGGTATTTCTTTATGGTAGTGTTATTGGTTTTTTAGTTTTTGTTGTAGTGTTTACCATTCATTATCCCACTGATGTAGGCTAAGGCTCCTAGAAGAGTTAGAGCAGCTTGGACAGTTCTAGATAAAATCAAAAAGAAAATGACAGGTAATTTAGAACATATGCTAAGGCAGACGGTCTTTGGTCACTATTTGGATCTTGAGTCTATCATTTGTGAAAGACCACTTTTGCTTTGTGTTGCACGACATCAGGTTCCCACTGATAATCCTAGCAATGGAATAAGTTATGTGTTTGGGAATGATTTTATTCATTTTACTCCCATCCAGTTTTGTCTTATCACCGGGTTTAGATTTGGACCGTTTACAAATACGATATCTAATGGATCACCTAGTTCGTTCAGATCAAGAATTTTCCCGGGGACACGCGATGTAAAATTACGTCATGTAGAAGATGCATTTGATTCGGACTGGTCACAACTCAGTGAAGACGATTGTCTTCGTATCTGTCTGTTGATGTTACTAGAGTTAGGTTTTAAAGGTACCCAATGGTTCGAATCCGTTGACAAAATGGTTGTGAATTTGGTTGATGATTTAGAAGCATGGAACAACTTTCCGTGGGGTAGCTATCTTTGGCAGAGCACGTATGTGCATGTATATGATTTGAGTCGTTGACACCAACAGGGTACCGCCGGGTTCTCGTTGCCTGTTGCGTTTAGCCGTTCAAGGTACAAATTTTGATTTAATCTGATGCAATACATTGCAACCCCTTACTTAAAATAAATTTATGTATATGTGTAGATGTGGATTTATGAAGTCTTTCCAGAATTTAAGGAGATGGTTTCATTTTTTAAAGGCGAAGCAATTCCAAGATTTTTGGGTTGGGGGCCTGGAAAAAGGGTTACAACTGCTACAGTTGAACGCATTTTTGAATCGGCACAAAAGGTAATTGTTGCTGCTTGTTACTTTATTCTCAGTTATATAGTAAGATTAGAATAAATTGATTGATAAAACTTTTCATTATTCAATTCTTAGAATGAACATTACCGTCCGATTCAAACCATATTGCCCACTAGTCAGGAGATGCAGACTGAGTGGTACATATCTAGTTTGCAATTTTTAGAAAGTATTCGTATAGCAAACGAGGTACCCCGTAACATGCAGCCCAATGATGATACGATGCACACCAGTGGTTTTAAACCAAATGATGGGGTTGCTGATGGGTTTGAAGGTTATGCAGCGTTGTCCCCCATGGGCACCCAACAATCAAGAAAAAGAAGGTCTGCAATTCATGATGGAGGAAATGTTTCAAATATGGATGAATTAGAATCGTCTCTTGTGGAAAAATTTAAATCAATATTGGACGAGAACAATGAGAAGCTAACTCTGCTAATTGAGGCAAAAGTGAGGGTGAAATTAAATAAATGTGTTTTATGTAATAGTGATGCTATAATTTAATATGTCTATTTGTTATGCAGCTAATGAGTCTAAGTCTTGATCATGGTAACGTTCATTCAGTCGGAAAAGTAAGGTTGTATTGCGAGGATTTAGGCAATTCAATTACATCAAAAATAACATCTACTAATGTTCGTTATCACTTAAACTTATGTATGTAGCTGGAAGTAGACTCGTTTGTCAACTTCAATGATGTTGGTGATTATCATGTGGCAACAGAAAACTTACAACCGTGTGACGATCATGTATGTAATAATACAAAACAGTTAGTCGATGATGCCCCGACAGCAGCATTACGGCGATCAGAGAGGTTAGTAAAGCCGGGTCCGTCTATGCTATCACCTTTTGTTTTGTTCAAGAATGTGTCAAAGAGAAACAAGAACAAAGAATATAGTACGTGTACGGATAAACATATACAAAAGGTCCGAGATTGGTATATCATCGAACGTTCACTGGTAAGCAAGATGGATTTAAGGACGCGGAAGCTTGGAAAAACGATGGCTGGTGAAGTTGGTCTACAATTTTGGTCGTCGTTGCTAGGTGACGACGGGTCCGGTTGGTTAAGTGATGATGTAAGAAAATTATCAATATTCACGCTTCCAAATTATTTATATTTTCAAAACTGTTATTTTAAAAAGAGTAAATTACAAAACTCGTCCTTTATGTATGTCACTTATTGCAAATCATGTCCTTTGTCTTCAATAATTACTTTATTCATACTTAATGTTGACAAATCCTAACATGGTCTGTCCTTTATCCCAAACCAAGTTAAAAATCTCAGTTAACCTTACTCACGTGGGACCTACCTGAGGGGCATTAATGTCCTTTCACCTACCAAGTCTTCTCCCCCAATAAAACCCCCCATTTAACCCCAATAAAACCCCCCATTAAATAAATCAATTTAATCTCTTTCTCTCTTAACTCTCTCTCTCTCAGTCTCTCTTTGTAATTCCCCACCAGCCATTACCACTACCCCTATCAGTCACTACCTGCTACCATCTAAATTCAAATCAAATCTCATGATCTTTCCCCTAGGTCTCACCTGCACAATCGACAACAATAATAAGGAGCAAATTAGGGCTAACAACAACAACAATTAGGAGCAAGAACAATAAGATTCGAGCCAGATTGCTGGGTGGTTACTGGATTTAGCGTGGTGGTTGTCGGATTTGGTGTGGGGTTGTCGGATTTGGTGGGTTGTTATCAGCTTTGGTGCGGTGGTTGGGACGGTGGTCACAGGTGGTTGCGGGTTGAACGTTTGTGCTCCGACGGAGTGGTGGAGTTGTGGTGCTCCGGAGAAGAAACAAGTTTTTATTGGTTTTAAAGAACCCCGTTCAATGGATCCGACCGGCGGCCACCATAGACAATCCGACGACATCGGAAGAAGAAGCGATTGAGGCGACAGTCAGAGCTAGGGTTAGGGTTACGGTACCGTTGAATGTGTTTGGTTTTGGATGCTTCTGATTATTTATTTAGTTACTTTGTTTTGTGTTGCAGTTGTAATGTGTTGTGGTATCGTGAATGTATATACTTGCACCAATTATACATGATTGAGGTTCAGATTGAGGGTTTTAGTTTAGGTGGTAGTAGGTGGTGGCTAGTGGCTGGTGAGGGCAGTGGTGGTGGCTGCTGGGTCTGTTAGAGAGAGAGACTTAGAGAGAGAGAGAGAGAGTTGAGTGGGAGAGAGAGAGTGGAGTTTATGTGTGTATATATATTTCAAACAGAAATGTTTTAGGTGAAAGGACATTAATACCCCTCAGGTGGGTCCCACGTGAGTAAGGTTAACTGAGATTTTTGACTTGGTTTGGGGTAAAGGACAGACAATGTGAGGATTTATCAACATTAAGTATGAATAAAGTAATTATTGAAGACAAAGGACATGATTTGCAATAAGTGACATACATAAAGGACGAGTTTTGTAATTTACTCTTTTAAAATTTTTTCAAAACAGCATTTATACGGTTGGATGATTAAGATGTACGAGCAGAGGAACCAAAGCGATCGTTGGAGCATTCTACCACCCTATTTTCAATTGACCATAATTGAGTGTGATGCACACCGAAGGATGGAGGGCTATTTCAATGGGTCCTTGATTCCTATTCCACCAATTTCCGAAGTTGACGAGGTAAGTTATCACTACAAAAAAAATGCCATTTAGTGGCACACACTTTTAATGACACTTAACGTTTGTGCCACTAGTATAAGTTTTAATGGCACTTTGCGTATGCCATACTTGTCTAGTACCCATTTTTAGTGGCAGTTAATTTTTATGCCGCTAATTTAGGTCTATAGTGACACTTTGTATATACCACTAAAACTGTAAATAGTTTTAATGGCACTTTTTATATGCCAGTTGAATTTGCATTTTTTAAATCTTCCCTCTTTTCTTCCTTGAAACACTAAACTTAAATTTCACCTAAAATTTATTCCCTCCCAATTGGTTAGTTTCAACACAATTAAACATCTCCCTCCCAAAATCACGTTTCACCAAAACATCACCCTCAAAATCTGTTTCTAAAATAAATTGTCCTTCTTCTAAACACAAATCCATTTATGTTGTCATCCTCATTCACGTTGCAACAAGATCTAGGTAATTTTGTCCCTACCTCTTATTTAATTTTAATAATTTTGCTGGTCTACTTTATGTATGTACCTGGTGTAATGGTGTTCCGTAAAAAGAAAACTCACCTATGAAGTCGACTCACCGCCAATCGGACTAATTATGTGTCGACTGAACATGATGTAACAACTAGGGTTTGGGTATCGGAACTTATTTTGTTAACTAACATCATGTTCATAATCAATTATTTAAATGGAAAGTAGAGAAGGAAACCCTAGCCGTAGCCTGGGCGGCAAAGTTCGTGACTAGATATACAATTTTAGATCAGAGTTTCAGTCTGTTAGGTGTTGGTGAAGGTTGTTCTCCTGAAAAATGACGTTTCTATTTTACGTTGTTGCAGGTATTGTGACCGATTATCATGATAAGGAAGTGGCTCAATTGGTCTTTCACACCGTTGGCGGTTATGCTACTGTTGGATTACGTTCCGACTGGCAGGTATTCAGTAGTAAATCTTTAAATATTATTGATGCGCTTCTTGTTTCCTTTCTAATTGTTGATAAATTTGTGTGAATTTTCTGTTAGTCTAATTTAAAAAAATTTTGAATTTGTGATTTAACAAGCCAATCAAAATGGAAATGCTGGTTAATGTTTATAAAGGTGCATATTATTTGTTTTTTTTTTTTTTTTTTTTTTTGATGTGCAGCGTAATGTATCTACTCTAGGTTGTTTGTGTTTGGTACAAAACAGAACTTGATTTAGCTAATTCGTGGATAACTCATTGACTCCATATATATAATTCAAGGGGTTGCTAAGAGTAGCTAAATGCTTACTTTTAATACCTTTTGTTGCTATATGAAATGCTTAAGTTATCATTTGATTATGTCGGACAATACCATTTTGTTTAGGGGAAACCTAAACCTGCAAGGCTGCAACGACAAACTATAAATGAGTCTAGCATGAACAAGATGACTTGAGATATGGTATTATAGAAACATATACATTTGAAAGTCTATTCCAGAAAACTAAGATACAAAGGCATTAGTTTTTAACTACATTTTTTTTATAAATTGTTGACCAAAGTGTTTTAGGTAATTTGACTTATTGACGTGCTTGAACTCGACTTATTTCAAGCTTCACATGTAACTTACGTGTGTAACTAATATTATATATACAAATTAAAGAGATCATTGTAAATTTTATGGGTGGATAAGGTTTAGGCCGAACCTAACCGACGTTTCTTGGTCCATGTGAAGGAATTTAAGATATCATGTGTTTAGTTTTTAGTTTGCTCCTGAATTTGTTTAGGCATCGTTATGTGATGGTTCATCCTGGGTTATATTCATGGTTTTTGTCATGGGGTTTAGCTGCTGCCCCTTATCATTCTTTTTCCTTTGTGCATCAGAATGACTATATTAACATAAATTATTGTCTCTTTTGGTTTTTGATTTCCTATACTAACCATCAAACATATATTATAGGTGACAAATAATACTGATGTATACTCAACACCAGGAGATATGTATATAACAACTCGTACCATTGTATGCTGAAGTTGTCTAATGTATTCCTACGCATTTTAAATGACACTTAAGGCACCTTTTGTTTTTTTCAATCCACTTGACCCGTTTCGTTGTTAGAAATATCATTGAACACCCCGACATGTCAAACCAGCATGGGTCTTTTGATTAATAAATGGGTTAAGAGTATAGATTTTTAAGAACATCAATGTATAATAAGTATATTGTAAACCCGGCAGGTCGGGTCGGCGGGGTAACGGGTCATAATGTGTTCAGGTCATTATGAGCTTCAACCAAACTGGGTACACAGTTCCAACCAAACTGTCGTACAAGTGAAATGGACTGTTTTAGAAAGTGGTCGTTTGGTCTGGGTCTGAACGGGTTCACGACATTTAGTCGGGGGTAATAGGTTGTAGCGGATTTGGGTCTGAGTGGGCTCCAACCAAACTGGATACGGGTCAAATCAAACTAATTTAAAAAGTGGTCGCTTTTGTTCGGGCAGAACGAGCTCATAGCGTTGGGCAGGGTAACAGGTCGTAGGGGGTTCGGGCCTCAGTGGGTTCCAACCAAACTGGGTATGGGTCAAAACGGGCTGGTTTAAAACGGGTGGTTTGATTTGGGTCATAGGAGGTTAGCGTCTCAATATGTTGTTATCCCTGATAATATGTACGAAATTGAGCAAGAATACACCTTGTTTATAATTATATAAGTAGTAATTATTATTATTATTCAAACATTCATTCATTGTATTTTGAAGTTGTATAAGCAATGAATTTAACTCATTCAGACTACCTAGGGCATATATATCAGTTAACATGATTTTGATTATCGTATATTTGTTGTTAACGTGAATTCTGACTCGTTCAGGCTACCTAGGGCTAAATATATTGGTTAATATTGAGTTGTTCGGTTTTATTGTATGCTGTTATAGTTTTGATGATAATATTGAAAAGAAGTAGAATTTAGTTGTTCACATGGGTTTTTTTGGTTAGGTCTTTTGAAGTTCTTCACCATATAATAGTGAATTCAACTCATTCAGACTACCTAGGGCAAATATGTCGGTTAACATGAGTTTTTCGGTTTACCTGAATGCTGTTGTGAATTGTGATTTTGGTGATAGTATAGAGTACAGGTAGAATTTAGTTAAAAGCATGAGTATACAGGTTAGGTATTGTTAAGTTCTTCACAGTGTAAATGGAAAATTGGCTCATTCAGGCTACCCAGGGCAAATTTCGTGTTGATGCTTTCTATTTTTTTTTAGCTGTTATGGTTTGCTGAATGTGTTGAGAAGTAGTATAAATCAGTTGTTGATTCTATAGACTGCTCGGATATTGTAGAAGGCCTGCACTTTGATTTGTAATGCCAAACCTAGTTTTAAAATTGTTTTTTTTGTGTGTGTGTGTTTTACACAAGCATTGGTTTGTATTCCTTTTTTTTTTAACGGCAAATTTCTTTATTCCTGACGTCTATGGGACTCGAACCCACGGCTTTTTTATGACATTGAACATTTGCATTGGTTTTTCGCCAAAAAACACAGTGTCTCAATAGTTAAAGCATAACTAGATTGGGCCGGCCCAATTCTGATTCGCCCCAATTTTGATTCAGATTTGAGGCCCAATTCAATGGTCCAATTCCGGTACACGTTTTCATAGTATTTCCATTGAATTAAAGTTGTTCCATCTTAAAAAAATGACATTCGGCTGGCCCAATCTGGTTATGCTTTAACTATTGAGACACTGTGTTTTTTGGCGAAAAACCAATTCTAAAGTCAACAAAATATATTGTGAATTCAAAGAAAATTCCTTTTGTCTTGTTTTGAAATCACTTTCATGAAAAACATTTAATTCTTCTAGTGGACAAAGGGCTCATTTTGAGTCAACAAAATATATCTGTTTCACGAAAAACCAATTCTAAAGTCAACAAAATATATCTGTTTTTTCGTGAGTTATTGGGAATGGCCCTGAATCATTCCATTAGTGCGGCAATTACCTTTTGTCAACAGAGTTCATTTTGAATATCAACAAGTTGTTGGGCGTCTGGCCCATTAGTAGGCACACGTACCCATTTTAAAAACGCCATTGGGCCGGCCCATTTTAACGAGAAGGGGGTGCAGCAACAGGTTTTTCGGGCCATTTTAATGCACTATTCTCATGCTTAAAAATTAACAGAATTATGTAAATAACGTAGTAGATATTAATATAACCAAAAGGGTGTGTTTCATACATATCTTAAATATTAAAAAAAAAAAAAAAAAACTTGTTAACCAAACTAATTCATAAAACCAAAATCGGTTAACAAACGGCTGAATTTAGACATAATTGACGAACTATATGAAGATTTACAAGTAAATCTTCATAATCTCCCAAACAGAGACCCGATCGAAGTCTTCCTCATACTTCAAGAGGTAGTCTAGAAGTGCTTCCTCGATCACTTCTTGTTCAGTTAGCTTCTTCTCGGCCTTGGACGCTGCCTTTACCCTTCCATTGAACATGGAACACTTGCACCTTAGGTAGGCCGAACGGGTCTCCACCTCGTTCACATCTCGTTTCGTTTCACCATGTCTACAAAACATGTGGAACACGCTGGTCCAAAAGGCGGCATCCGTAGTCGCATGCCGGCATAGGTGTCTCGTTTCAACGTAGGACATTGCAATGGCAATGTCTTCAACCTCGGTCCATGAATCATTAGCCATTTTGAAGTGTTCTCAAAGGTTTTGTGTACAGATAATAAAGTGGAATGATGAAAAAATGGGAGATATAGTTGGCTATATATATAGGCATGGAGTAGAAGTAATTAAATGCAAATTTAGTATGAAACAATTAAATAATCTTAATTGTAACTTAAACTTTAATAAAAGAACTCATTTCTCATTCCATCTTTTGAAATTCACATTAATTAAATGCTAATTTTGTATAAGTTAAAAAAATACCGTGAAATAAAAAAAAACAGATTCTAAGACTTTATAAAAAGTTATTAAATTATTTTATTAATATTTCCTTTACCTATTTTTAAGAAACGTGTTAAAAAATTATAATAATAGTATTTGTTATAAAAAAAAGAGGAGGTAGGTAGATCTTATTATTGGTCTATAAATATGGACCATTGGTGGGAATTTCTTCATATCATAACAAATTTGCACAATAATGTCTTCAAAAGGAAGGCGTCAATTAAGCATTCCAGATTGTGTAGAGAACACTGTTTTGCTTAATCTGAATGACCAATCTGTTTATTGGTCACAAAATGTTCTTGACTTCTACTACGACGGTGATAGCCAATTTTGCTATTCAACTTATATGGGGCAAACGCCGTTAGACAGAGAGTGGTGGGGTGGAGTACTAAGGTATTGTGGAGATGGATTTATGCAAGAAACGGTAATTTGATTATTTTACATAGTTTTATTATTTATATTATTTATTTATAATTTCTAAATATGATCATTTTAAAAAATTTATAGCATGTCCGTGCATGGTGTAACAAGCTAATAGAAAATCGTCAAGGGACATCTTCATAAGATACTGTTCGTTGGACCATTCTACCCCCAAATTTTATAAACATTTTGGCGGAACAGGATCAAGATGCTTACGGATACGCTACTGGCGATGTAGAACTATACCCTGCCTTTTGGGAAGTGGATACGGTAAAAAAAAGTTACATTGTAAGAATGAACAACATAGATATGCACTCACTAAATATTTACCGTATCTCCTTTTCAGGTTTACATACCAGTATCGCAAGACAAAGAAGGCTGGATAATCTTAAAGATAGATATGCACTCACTAAATATTACTGTTTATTTTACCAATAAATGTGATGCACTTAATTGCGGGGAACGATTCTGAGTTCACAGAAGGATACACCAAACTCTAGTAGAATTCGAGAGTCTCTTCTTATGGTTCCTCGGTCGTATACAATATTGGGAAAATGCTGGACTAAGTGAGGCTGATGCGTTGGAGTACACCGGGGATGTTGTCTGGCCTACATCCGAACATCGGGTTGGTCGGAATTCGGGTGTGATATTGTCTATGTTACTGCAAAATCTTGTGCAAAACAGTGTACTTCCAAACTGGCAGGAACGAAACATGCAAGATGCCTGATGAGATATAGAAGATTTATGGCAAATCAACTCTATTTTGCACGTTTCACACCCCATTAATAATCTAATTAATAAATAATGCCTAGTGAAATTATTGTTTATTTAGTTAATTGAATTGAAATTTTTGTTAATTTAATAATTTAATTAATAAATAATGACTAATAAATAATTTAATTTAATTATTGTGAAATGAATCGAAATTTTTGTTAATTGTTTATTTAGTGAAATTATGTTCTATTTTTTAAATTAAAAAAGACTTTTTTGTGAACATAATAGTTAAAACAGAAAATAAATATAAATAAAATAAGGATTGTTAATATATCTTAAATAGGATATACATTTGGCATAAATTTATACAAAAACTTCTTTAATCATCACCCAAATTGTACGAGGGGTATGTATTTTGAAGTATATAATCCTGAAATTCTCCGGCTTCAACTTGGACGGGTGTGGGTTGTGGCTTAGAGACGCGGCGAGAAGAAGTCTTTGTTTTGGGCGGTGCTAAACAGCTCGCACGAGAATGCCCATACGTTTTGCACTTACCGCAGTATATGGGAGTGGGGTCCTCTCCTAGCGATAGGATTTGTTAGTTTTCTTTAGGACGTCCGGCTTGTCGTTTCGTAATAAGCGGTGGTTGCAGATTCACCAGTCCATCGGGTACTTCCCACTCTGATTTATCAGGGACTGGATTTATATGCTCCTCATACGTGGATTTATAAACTTCATTAGTGTAACATGACATCGCATAATGAGCAAAATCTGGTTCACCTAAAAATCTAGATACTGCAATAACGTGCCCGCAAGGTAACCCATGTACTTACCAAACCCGACAACTGCATGTTCCATTAGAGAAGTCAACTAAACCTCTCTTTCCACCATCATCAATGTCAAAACTGTTCTGAGCAATTCCAACAACCATCCACGAACGAGAACCATCAACTTTGCCTTGAATTTTTTTTGAGCCCATGTTGTAAGCAAGTGTTCGCCTTGAATTCCCTCGTTCCAGCGATCATAGAACCATTTTTGGACAGAATGTCGAAAAAATTCTATGAGTTGGGTTATTGGAATTTTTCGGGCATGTTTTGATAAAGCATTCATAGATTCAGCGCTGTTAGATGTCATGTAATGGTATCTTCTGGCTGGACAATGTGCTCTTGACCATTTGTCAAACCCAATTTCTATAAGAATGTTCCATAATCTTGGAACAGCTGCACATAGCGCGTCGAATGATTCTTGAAAATCGGATATCCTGTAAGATTTGCAAGCCTTCCACCAAAGACTCTCATATTCCTTTTTTTTACGGTAAACGAAGGTTGACCATCAAATGACGACAACATAACCCGTGAAAGCTTCTTGGAAACACGACCCGTACGGCTAATTGTATAGAAGCTGCCCGGTCAGAAATGATTGCCAAATCTGAATTCTCGCCGATGCATTCTTTCAATTTTGAAAGGAACCACATCCACGAATCACCGTCTTCAGATTTACCAATTCGATAACCAATAGGCAAAATCTGATTGTTTCCGTCCATGCCATGTCACACCCCGACTTTTCCACGTATTACCGGTGGGCCCGGTGGGGAGTATCGTGACATGGTTGGCAACATAATAGTCAAACAACACAATATTTAAATGCACAGCGGAAGCAAATGAAAGATATATTTCAACCGAATATAATTGTAATATCGAGTATCACAACAGTTGAAATTAATCCACAGACGGATCAAAAATAAATAGGAAACAGTAGTTCAACAGACGTTAGGCATCTTAAGCTTGCGAGACTCTTTATTGATGCTAGGAGTAGCCAGCCTAGTTCGCGTAGTACCTGCACTTAACCTTTTTGGGAAAATACGTCAGTTTACACTGGTAAATACAATTAACTGACTCATTTTAAAAAGGTTTGATAAATTGATTTGAATGCACGTGGCACAAATATCTTTTATAACTTGGGATAATTATTTGAATATATAAACTTGTAAAAGGATTACATGTTCCTTATGCGTTCAGTAGCCCGGTTCATGCCGGGTTAAAGATCAATAGACACACCACATTATTTATTTATGCACTGACGAGTGTACGCCTACACTTCGCGCTTAGGTCGTGGCCATTTCGTAAAATGATGCCAAGGATATCCGGGACATGGTCATTAACCCCCCAAAGGCGTTAAGCAAACAAAACATATCTAAACGGGTCATCTCGATAATACTTAACCACCAATCGATTAAGGTCGAATGCCCGACCAAGCGGTATTTTATATACCGTACCCCAAGCCCGTATAAGGGAAAATAAGTTAAAAGTATTTACCTTTGCAAGTATAATTCACAATTAGCAAATGCGGGTAGCTTTTACCGGTTCTCCTATTCTGGAACAAAGGTTTATAATAACCTATTAGAATCCTAAAGGCCTTTAGTTAAGCTTAAGCTTAGACCGGTTAGTTTTAAAGATAGATACGGTTCAAACGCACTATTAAGCGAAGACCGGAATAGAATGTGATTTAGACCTGAAAAGTTTGAAGACTTGTTTAATATGGGTAATCTAAACACATTCTGGATTTTGAGATAAAACCGATAAGGTTTGACCCGTTTCGGCTAATTTATGCAAACTAGTTACATAAACCGAACCGAACGCGCAAGAGGCGTAACGGGTGACTATGAGAGTCATATACAGGTTTCCTAAGTTAATATGCCTCAAATATGTTGTGACATCAGTAAGATATCTTTTATTATGCCCGAAACGAATTTAAACTCAAATTATGCCCCGTAGGGGTATTTTGGTCATTTACAAGGTTATAAAAGAGTGTAAGTATTAACCTGAGTTACAGGTCTGATGTAATCAGCAAAAATACTCAATTTACTAAGTTATATCAGTATGGTATTGCATATATGTGAAATTTATCAATTATAACCAAACTATGCACCGTATGGGCATTTTGGTAATTTCACATAAGCCGAAAAGCTCAAAACTGAAATCTGAGTTAAACATCTTTTGCTTACTGTTAAAATATTATAATTTACCTAAAATATCAGTAGGTATCAACCCTTGTATGTTTAAAATAGTTTTAGTAAATACTATGCGTTAAAAACGCTTAAAAAGGCGATTAGAAGCCGTTTCCGGGTTCTATATTGAAAGCTGATATTTTTATTATCCCAGAAGGTTTAAAATAATTTATTTATCATATGAATTCAGTAGCAAAAGGTTTGGGGTCAAAAAGATATGTAAAACTCATTTTATAGCCCAAAAGGGCAAAACCGACAATTACCGAATTAAGTTTATGACTCTAAGTTATGCTCAGCCTAAAATTAATTAAAAATCTTCAAAAATCCCAAAATAATATATTACATCAGTGGGTAAAAAGTTTGATATCAAAAAGTGGGTTTAAATAGGCTATATGCTAATTATGTCGTTTAATCGTTAAAAAGCTTTCTAATTACGCTAATGAGCATAACTCTCAATCTACACCTCAAACTGATGTCAAATTTTGGGTGCAAGTTTATAAATCAGTAATTAAGGTTTCTACTCTTTTACATCTTTAAAAATCACTTTTTATGGTGAAAAGGGCATAATGGTCAACATATAGGCAATTAATGGAATCATGCATATTAATTGGATAACTAATGAACCAAGGTGTATAATCACAGAGGGTCATACTAGCATGTAACCTAGTCCAATTAAAGCTCTAAGTCATTTCTAAATCATACTAAAACGGGTCAGAACGGAAGTCATAGCAAAAGTCAAAGTTTTGCGACTTTCGGTTCCGAACCGGGTCTAAACAGAAAATTGTCGGATCAAACGAGCTTAGACCAGTTATTATACTTATTACCAAGTTATATGAGTGATAAAATAGGTTACACGCCTTCTACATTGTTAATTATGCGTTAATTTGAAAATTAGCATTCTGTTGACTTTTTCTAATCAACTTTGACCCGACAAATGGTCTAGTTAGAGTGGGAATCAGAGGGTGCCCTTTTAAGGGTTTATTGCCCACATAATTACCAACTTATAACTACTTTCAATTCGACTAATCACTGGACCATTAGTGATTAATCGCTAAGTCAACCGTTAATTACGACGGTTTGACTTTTAAGCTAAAACTAAGTAAAAACTCAACTAAGAAAGGTTAAGCATACTTACTGAAGTCCTATGCACGATTAGGAAGGCTTAGGGTCTGCTCTTAAGCTCCAGGAAGCTCCAAAAATGCAGAAGTGAGGTGTGATCAATGGTTGCAACATGAGGCCTTTATATAGTGTTCAAAATCCCATAGATTGCTGACAAACAAGTCTATCATGTGCCCCTGATCTCCCACAAGTGTCCTAGTTGTCTAAAAAGCAATTAGGGGTCGTCCAAAGATGTGGAAAATCGATTATAAGTCGGTTATAAGATCAAAACAGTCAACAGCCACAATTGCTGTCGCTGGGCAACCCTTACGGACCGTAAGGGTTGTGGCTTACGGTCCGTAAGCCCTTTGTAGAAGGCAAAAACTCTTGCCCTTTCAAGCATTCGAACAGGCAACCATGAATTATGAATTTGGGACATGAATTATCAGTTTGGGGCCTCAACAACATGCTTGAACAGTTATGTACCCTACCACTTTGAAATGTTTTCCTTGAATCCTTTTGAAAGTGCCGTAAATGCAGGTTTATCGTGCATTTCTTCGTAGGAGTCCACCCTTGCTATTATGGGTCAATTATTGATAGTATTTACCGGGTTTGAGTATAACAGATGTTTATAATATACATTAGGGTCTTGGGATTCATAATGAGGTCGTTCAGCGGTATAAATTAACATGACGACACTTTTAAATCCCGTCATACATCTTTAACTAGATCCGGGTTAATACACTTTTGTCGTACATGACACGTGTCATTATTTTATTGAACATGAATTTTCAAGGTGTTACATCCTCAACCCCTTAAAAGAAATCTCGACCTCGAGATTTACTGAAATAAATGAGGGTATTTTTCTTTCATTGTGGACTCAACCTCCCACGTGTATTCGGGACCTCTACGGGCATCCCATTTTACCTTTACAATAGGCACATGCTTCCTTCGAAGCTTCTTAACCTGTCGATCCTCGATCGACACAGGTTTTTCAACAAATTTCAAGCTCTCTTCTATGTGCACATCTGTATGTGGTATGACCAGTGGTTCATCAGCGAAACACTTCTTCAGATTGCAGATGTGGAATACATTGTGAATACCACTGAGCTCTTCAGGTAAGTTTAACTTGTAAGCCACTGACCCGACACATTTGATAACCTCGAATGGTCCTATGTACCTCGGGCTTAACTTACCTTTCTTACCAAAACGCATCACTCCCTTCCAGGGTGATACTTTGAGTAGAACTTTATCACCTACCTCGAATTTTTGAGGTTTATGCTTTAAATCTGCGTAGCTTTTCTGCCTATCCCTGGCAGCTTTTAGGCGATCACGAATCTGGACAATCTTGTCCGTCGTTTCAAAGACTATTTCTGGTCCTGACAATTGGACATCTCCAACTTCCGCCCAACAAACGGGCGTTCTGCACTTTCTACCGTATAAGGCCTCGAAGGGCGCAGCCTTAATGCTGGTATGGTAGCTATTGTTGTAGGAGAATTCGATTAACGGCAGGTGGTTATCCCAACTACCACCTAAGTCAATCACGCATGCTCAAAGCATGTCTTCCAAAGTTTGGATAGTACGCTCACTCTGGCCGTCCGTTTGGGGATGGTAAGCCGTACTGAAATTTAAGCGCGTGCCCAAAGATTGTTGGAAACTTTTCCAAAAATGCGACGTGTATCTAGTATCACTGTCAGAGATAATAGCCACAGGTACGCCATGTAGAGATACAATCTTATCTACGTACAATTGGGCTAACATGTCGGAGCTATAAGTCTCCTTAATGGGTAGGAAATGTGCTGACTTAGTCAGTCTATCAACTATTACCCATATCGTGTCATTTCCTTTCCTGGTCTTGGGTGTGAAAACCCTCACCAAACCAGGTATCCGTACTAATTAATTAATATTTAATTACTGTTTAATTACTGTGCTTGCTTACAGTTGTGATTAATCTACTACCTGAATTCTGATACATACTTATACATGCATCATACTTTACTACTGTCACTCCATTATTTACACAAAACTTCAGTGACAACCTTGATGCACAAAAGCACAGTGAGCACACTATACGGATAACCCATTAAACATGCTGATATAACCAGCATCAGGCAGACACTGCCTCTAAGGCTTGTATGAGCCAGAGATAGTTTACTACACCGGTAGAGAGTGTGGGGAAATGAGGGTTGTAGAACTGCGTCACTAGGTGTTAGTTATAGTGACCGGATGTGCCTAAAACGTACTTTGAGTACAAAATTCTGCACTTTAAATAAAAATTCAGCATTTATCTAAACTAGTAAAGTGCAAAAAGTTGGAAAATATTACTAGACACTTTCCAAAGTGTCGGGAATAAATTGTGTCACTAAAAGAAATAATAACGACACTTTATATACTTATTTAGAACTTTAACGGATTACTATCCAACCGAACAACCGGACTTAACCCGGAACCTAAAAATATTGTCAACAACATTGTTTTTCTTTTTCTGAGCTAGTTAGGGTCCCCAAACACCCTAACACCCGTTGTAAATTACAACACACTAGTAACTAAATTCAAATCTCTATCTAACTAACTAATACTAACCTATTAGTTGGAAATCAACCATGGGACCTTCCCCCATAACCGAACTCGGTTAGTGTGAGGGGACACCCACAAAATTTTTGAATATAATAATCTTGAGTGTCTAATATCTTCTAGACACTATAACCTTTGGTTAATAAGAAAGTAATGGCCTATAAGTTCATGCATAAGTCCATCATAACTTACAACACTTGAACAAAAAAAAAAAAAATCAATCTTTCCTTTCTTTCTTGCCACTGCCGAGAGCATTCACTTCCATCCATCCATTTTTCAATTTCATACAAGGCATTATACTTATATACAAGTGTAAAGGGTCACATACGAGGAAGCCCGGTGCTTGCGGATCGTCAAGGACCTCACCTCAACGCTTTTAACCACTCGTTTTTCGACTAGTTTCTTCCCTAGCCTCGAGCTAGTAGTAAGTGACTCTAAACGCCTTCTTGATCTATTCTAAAGTGGTTAATAAGATTTTTGTCGGATAAAAATCATAAACACTAGAGATCAAAATTTAAAAGTCTACTGAAAATATAAACAAAGTGGTTAATGGATGAATGATGGTGTAAAACTTATAAAACTAGTATTGTTATGATTATTTTTGGTTGTTGATTGCTAGTATGGGAATGGATCGTCATCAAACCCGCTAGATCATGTTCACAAAACATGAACTAGCCTTATGTTTAGTTGTAAAATTTCTAGATGACGAACCCTTTCCAACATAAACATGAACTTGTGTAAAAACAATTTTTCTTATAAAATGGAGTTCTAAACTAGTAGACCTACGGATCTACAAGTGGTATTTTCAAAGGACCAAGTGTAAAAAAAAAAATCATATTTTTAAAGCCGGATCTTTCCTAAACAAAGGTGATTTTTGTAAACACACAAGTGTGTAGGCACTTGTGTGACAAAAAGTTTTAACAAATAATTGTTTTTGTAATATTCGACAAGAAGATGTACAAATGCATTTTCTAAAAGAACAAGATTCGTGAGAAACCGATTTTTATTGATAGAAAGATCTACTAAAAATATGGGGAAAGTTACTATATATTTTGCACAAACCACAAGTTCATGTGTTTTGCGATTTATATCTATTTTGACTATTATGATGATGAAACTTTGTTGATTGATGTTGGGAACATTGTTGAATTGAAATTTTAAAAGAAAATGATACGCTTGAAAGCGTGGCCACCTCCAGTTACAGGGGAAACTCTGGCGAAATTTTTCCAAAAATCTAACACTTGGAAATATTTTTATCACAAGTGTTATGAATGTAATTTTTTTTAACTTATTTTTTCCAAATAAATTTCGCCATGATTTTATTACAAAATTTCTAAGTGTCGGAGGTGGGATTTTCACAAATAAAACTTGCAAAAATATATATTTAGAATATATATTTTCATAACAACACTTGTGTAAATTTTTGTGATTATTTTGTGAACTACGTAAATATTATTTTTAGGGTAAAAATAATATTACTGAATATTAACGGCTCCAAAATAATAACGAACGCCTTCACAATAAATATTTAAGTTACACCGGTATTATTTATACCACCCGAACCTTACAACGTAACTTACGTATTTTCAGGAAATACTCATAAGTGTGTATTTCGTTAGAAGTATTATTTTGGGTAAATTATATGGAATAAAATATAATATTTTTGGGAAAAATATTTATATTTTGGAGATAGAATTTAAATATATTTTAAGTGAGACTTAATAATATATTTTGGTTTTACAAGAAAACGCACATGTATCAAAACCCCCATCCTTGGGAAGGAAATATTTATCAAATAATTACGAAGTGTAAACACGAAATAGTTGCCTAACAATTTCCCAAAGACATTAAACCTTAAACTAAGGCACGGCCGTCCGTCTAATAGAAGTTAGTACGTGTAGGTCGTCGCACAGCAGATTTTTTGGGAGATACTTTTTAGAGACGCACTTCGGTGAGTTCATGTCCCCCTTTTCTCTTAACTGTTTTCAGTTTTTAACTGCGGGGGTGAAATACATGTTACTATGATTACGAGTACTTTTTTTACATGGTATGGTTAGCGTAAGGAGGGTTACTACTTAGATCATGTGAGTGGGTAGGCGGGAACTGGAGGCCATTAATCCTCATTGTAGGACCGAGGGACGTAAGCGGTAGATCTATCTGGGTGTAGCGAGCCCAGCCCCAGGCCCAACAGAACGGACCTCGGGGTGACTTTGTGCCCAACGCAAAATCCGCTAGGTTTGAGTCTTCCTACTTGCACTTCACACATATCAATGGCCTTGCAAACCATTGGTGATCTCTTTTTCCTTATTTGCTACATACCAGGGATTTTTATACTTACAAAGGTTTTACTTACTCACTTACACATGAACTCGCTCAACTTTGTGTTGATTTTTCCAACTTACATGTATTTCAGGGAACTAAGGATCTGGCACGGTATGCTACGTTTTCACGCTGCGTAAGAGTTATGGGATCATCCGAGTTTAGGGGTTGTGGCTTTTACCTGGACGAGTCACAGTTCTTAAACTACGTCTATTTTAAGTTTGTGGTTGTGTCTTTCAAACGATGTTTTTATGTTATTAGGTTGTAATTTCCGTTGCATGTGTCAACGCCTTAAGACAATGTTGTGGTATTTTACTTTTCAAACTTAAGTCAATGGATGATCTGCATGGTTTTATTTTCATATAGCTTTGTTGTGATTAAGCTATGGTATTAAGAAGTCACACCAAATAAACCCACGCTTCCGCAAAGCCAGGGTGTGACATTGGGCAACTTGGTGATGAAATCCATTGTCACCATTTCCCACTTCCATGTGGGAAGTTCAGGTTGTTGTAGCAAACCTGACGGCTTCTGATGTTCAGCTTTGACTTGCACCTACGTCAAGCATTTAGCTACATAGGTGGCTATAGACTTCTTCAAGCCTATCCACCAAAAATTTGCCTTCGGATCCTGGTACATCTTATCAGCTCCAGGATGAACGGAGTATTTAGAACTATGGGCTTCCTGGAGGATAACATCCCGAAGTCCTCCATAAATTGGAACCCATATTCTTCCATTTAACCTCAGGATTCCGTCCTTGCCCTGAGATAATTGCTCTTCAGTTACTCCTAGCTTTTCGTTAGGATAGTTAGCTTCTAACACAGCTTCCTTCTGTGCAGCTAACAACCTTTCGTTCAAACCATTCTTTATCTCAATGCTCTTGGCATTGATTCGGATGGGTTTCACCCTTTCCTTTCGACTCAAGGCATCGGCGACTACATTTGCCTTGCCAGGATGGTATCTGATTTCACAATCATAATCATTCAACGTCTCCATCCATCGGCGCTGCCTCATGTTTTAATCTTTTTGGTTAAAGAGGTGCTGGAGGCTCTTGTGATCAGAATAGATCACACACTTGATACCATATAAATAGTGCCTCCATAGCTTCAGTGCAAATACAACGGCACCCAGCTCCAGGTCATGGGTGGTGTAATTCTTTTCATGCACCTTTAACTGTCTTGAAGCATAGGCAATAACCTTGCCTTTCTGCATAAGCACACACCCCATGCCAGTGTGTGATGCATCGCAGTAGACTACGAATTCTTCGGTACCTTCAGGCAATGTCAGCACAGGCGCGTTGCTCAATTTCTGCTTAAGGGTATCAAAGGATTCTTGTTGCTTCGGTCCCTAGTCGAACTTAATTTTCTTCCTAGTCAAAGAAGTTAGGGGTGCAGCAATCCTTGAAAATTTTTCGATAAAACGCCTGTAGTATCCTGCCAATCCCAAGAAACTACGAATTTATGTGGGCGTCTTCGGCTCCTGCCAGTTCATAACTGCTTCCACCTTAGCGGGATCCACTTGGATACCACGCTCACTAACCACATGTCCAAGGAATTGGACTTCTCGAAGCCAAAATTCATACTTTGAAAATTTGGCGTAGAGTTTCTCATGATGTAGAAGTTTAAGAATACAACGAAGGTGTTTCTCATGGTCAGCTTGGTTCTTCGAAGAATGTCGTCGATGAAAACGATGACGAATTTATCTAAGTACGGCTTGCAAACGCGATTCATGAGATCCATGAACGCGGCAGGTGCATTAGTGAGCCCAAAAGGCATCACTAGGAATTCGTAATGACCATAACGAGTCCTAAATGCAGTCTTGTGTACATCTTCATCTCTAACCTTCAGTTGGTGATAGCCTGACCTTAAGTCAATCTTAGAGAAGTAACTTGCCCCTTGCAATTGATCGAACAGATCGTCGATCCTGGGCAAAGGATACCTATTCTTTATAGTGACCTTATTAAGCTCACGGTAATCGATCCACAGACGCATCGATCCATCCTTCTTTTTGACAAACAAGACTGGCGCTCCCCAAGGAGACGAACTAGGTCTAATGAAACCTTTGGCTAGCAATTCATCTAATTGCGTTCTCAATTCCTTCATCTCTGTGGGTGCCAACCTATAAGGTGCTCTAGCAACAGGTGCTGCTCCAGGGATGATGTCAATTCTGAATTCCACTTGTCTATCTGGTGGTAACCCAGGTAGTTCTTCAGGGAAAACTTCAGGGTATTCAGAAATGACTGGGATATCCTCAATCTTGGGTTTCGGTTCATCAATAGTCACTTGTTCCATGTAGATGACACATCCCTTCTTCAAATACTTAGAGGCCTTGAGCATAGTCACTTGCTCAGGCAGTCCATACCGGATATCTCCCTGAATGGTAAGTGATTCACCAGACGGAGTCTTGATCACCACTTGCTTCTTATTGCAGACAATCTGGGCCTGGTTATGAGATAACCAGTCCATGCCTAATACGATGTCGAAACCGACCAACTTCAAAGGAAGTAGGGACAAAGGAAAAGAGTGGTTCTTAATGGATATGAAACATCCATCTAATATTGTGGAGGCGGTTTCTAAGGTGCCATCTGCTAATTCCACCTCATACTTCACACTTAAAGTTCTAACAGACAATTTCAACAATTCACAAAACTTATTATCTACGAAAGACTTATCAGCACCTGAATCAAAAAGTACTCTTGCATAGACATCGTTTATAAGGAATGTACCTGTTATCACATTGTCATCCAGTACTGCTTCCTTTGCATCCATTCTGAAGACCCTTGCATTGGTCTTCTTTCCTTCATCAGCCTTCTTTGCTAGTTTTGGGCAGTTAGACTTGATATGCCCCTTCTCATTACAGCTGTAGCAGGTTGCATCCTTCAACTTTTTGCAATCCAAGGTCTTGTGTTCCTTGGACTTGCATATACCACAGGCAAAAGTTCTTGACTGAGTCTGCGAGTTCGATTCATATCTGCACTTCCCGAAGTGCTGTTTCTTGCAGACTTTGCACTTGGGCTTATCACCAGATTGATGCCCATCCTTCTTTGACTCAGACCCCTTCTTGTGGTCACTGTTTCCTCGGTGCTTCTTGTTTGACCTTCGTGAATTGTCATCTTCACGTTTCCTTTTCTCGGCATCCTTGTTCCTCAGCGATCTTTCTCTGATCGCGTCCAGTGTGAGGGACAAAGATATATCAGCTACAGATCTGAAAGTAGCTGGCCGAGAGGCCTTCACGCTTGCCTTAATTTCTGGGGCTAAACCCCCAATGAAACGAGCTATTCTTTTGGGTTCCGGGGTCACCAGATATGAAACCAATCTTGACATGGTATTAAAGCTCGTAAGGTAAGCTTGGCAATCCAGATTTGTCATTACCAATGATAGAAAATCTGACTCAATCTTTTCGACCTCGTGCTGAGGACAGTAGTTTTCCCTGATGAGGGCAACAAATTGTTCCCATGTCATGTTGTACAGTGGGATCTTCCCAGTAGCTTGAATCAACGATCTCCACCAGGCCAAGGCCTCACCTTTAAACGATTGCGACACAAACTTTACCACATCTTTCTCAGCGCATCCGCTGATATCAACAACTGTGTCCATTTCATCCAACCACGTCATGCAGTCTATAGCCCCTTTCTCCCCAGTGAAATCCCTGGGCTTGCATGAAACAAAGTATTTGTAGGAGCAACCCTTATCACGAGGTCCTTGATTCAGCATGATTCTTTGAGATGGAACACTTTGCTGATTTCTGGACTGACGATCGTCATCAACTTTCTTGGGTTCTTCCTTCTTGGAGGGAGGCTTGCTGTGAGCCTCAGAATGAGTCTTAGGCTTTGAATGCGGTGTAGATAGGGTCCTACTCCGAGTCCCACTATATCCATCATACTGCCGCTCTATGGCCTTTGTAACAGCGTTATCTATTAACGCTTGTAGTTCAGCACCCGTTATATTAATTCGGGCATTATCATTAATCTCTCTGGGGTGACTATTAATTTCATCTGAGTCAGCCATTGCAGTTTGAACTGTTACATAAAAGATTGACAATAGTTTATTTGGGAGTTTATTATAGAATTGCCCCTTAGGGTAATTCATTAACCATGGTAAACATAGACCATATTTGGTTAATTTGTTACTCACATTTATTTAGGATTTCTATTATAATTTATCCTAATTATAAACGATAACAGCATTATTAGCACACAAGGCCTAGTCACAGGGACATTTTAAATTATAAGCCATGATTTCAGAGAATCAAGGCATGAAGGTTTGAACATAGTCCTTTACCTTTTTCAGACAGGGTCGCAGACTACTACTGTCTTTTGTCTCATATGAAAATGAGCAGGGCCCGTAGGCACTATATTACCAATGGATGGTTAACATATGATCATCTTAATTGATGATTTAAACCCCTGATTTATATATCATTAGTTTAAGTTAGGAATCTTTTGAAGAATCCTATTAAGAATGACGTGTGTGATTTTTAACGAATCACTTCTACCAGGAGTGTTAACATGTTTTCAGATGTTAACAAGAATTTGAACCTTTTAAACAGGCCTTACCATCTTGGCCAGGTCTTATAATGACACGAAGGCTAGGTTATACCGTTAAGATTCTTAATTAATATTTAAATAGGCAGATATATTTTTAAAAGGAATGATTTTGATTCATTTATTTCATATATACTTTATTTATGCATATAATGGCAAAAATGAAATTTATAAACTTAACATTCCATTAATTATTAAAAAGATTACACATCGCCCTATATGGGACTTTTTAACAGAACAAAATACCCACGTAGGGGTCAAACCGAAATACTAGTCCACGCAGGGACTTAAACAAACAACATACCCTCATAGGGGTTAACAGAAAGATAGGCCCACACAGGGGCTCAAAAGACAACCATACCCACGCAGGGGTCAAAACAGCAAGACAGGCCCACGCAGGGGCTCAACTGTACAAGGAAAATACTTGGAGGATTCAATGGTCCTTCTTGCTCTTTCCTTTTATTAAACTTGTCAATCCCTGGAAGAAACTTTGTCGCTCCCTGTGATCTCTGTGAAAATCTCGCTCGACTTGGTCCAGTCTTTGAAGAATTTCTTCCCGTTCGGGTGGGGAAAACCGTGTCGGCTGTGATTGTTGCCGAATTATAGGTCTAGCAGGTATTTGGTACCCATGAGTTGGGTACCCTACTCCCCAAGGAGCTCCATACGGTCCTTCAGGATGAAGGGCGTTATAGTTGGCCGCTACCAAGTATGGGTCGGCTTCAGCGTAATTATAGTTGGTGTGAGCCGACTGCTCAAACGGGTTGTACGCCATTGAACTAGTGTATGCAGGAATCGGGTTATCAAAACCCATCGGTGGTGGCTGCGGTGCAACTGGGTTTGAAGGCCCACCCATTTGCGGGTTTTCATGTAGTGGCGGATAATGACTGCCACTTGAGTGTCGAGGGGTGCTAAAGTGGAAATCCCCTGCTCGTGCAAACATACGTGCGCCGGTTCTCCTACGCCTTGGTGGTTCTGGAGGTGCTTGATGAATTGGCGGCGGTGGAGGCGGTGGCGTGACAGCCACGAAACGTGAATCCCCAGAGGGATCCTGCTGCTGCTGCTGGTGAGGCAACGAATGATGCGAGGGTGTAAAATACCACTCGAACTGGTTAAACCATGCCTGGTAACTGTCTGGACCATGGTAGGGTGATCCATGAAAATACGAACCATCAGAGACCTCGATAGGGTGGTTGGGGGTCCCGGTTGCAGGCTCGACGGGATCCGTGTCCTCGTCCATGTCCTCTGCATGATCGCCGGAGAAATGATCCTCTGGCCCCAATGGGTTAAAACCCACTGGTTCTTGTATGTAGTTTGCCGGGTTAAACCAGCCCTGAAAGACGGGAGTGGGGTCTCCAAAGGAATGGTGCGATAGGGATCGCTGAAGAGGTATGTAAGAAGGTTGTGGGTTATTGGGCTCGTTTTCCGACTGTGGCCCATACGAGTTATGATAGGGAGGCGTCGAACTGTGCGAAACAGACCGTCTAGCGGGCTCCGCATGTGTCCTCCAGTTTCCTTGTGGTTCTGCGCTCGCAGTATTAGAAGGAGTTCGCCGGTGCGAAGGCCCGGCTTCGTGATCATTGGGGGCGGTGATTGGCCCCTTGCCTCGTCCTCTTCGTCTGAAAAATCTTGGCGGCATATTTAGACCTGTCAATATAACATAAGATAACGACAAAATATAAAGGACAAGGTTAAGATAAAAAAACAAAAACATTTTGGATTATTCCTATGTTCTTTGTCTAGACTCGAAAATTTAGGAATGTGCAATTGTGTCATTGAGATTAAACACAAAAGGCTAGTGTTTAATTCACTCAGTGTTGGCTCTGATACCAACCTGTCACACCCTGACTTTTCCACGTATTACCGGTGGGCCCGGTGGGGAGTATCGTGACGTGGTTGGCAACATAATAGTCAAACAACACAATATTTAAATGCACAGCGGAAGCAAATGAAAGATATATTTCAACCGAATATAATTGTAATATCGAGTATCACAACAGTTGAAATTAATCCACAGACGGATCAAAAATAAATAGGAAACAGTAGTTCAACAAACGTTAGGCATCTTAAGCTTGCGAGATTCTTTATTGATGCTAGGAGTAGCCAGCCTAGTTCGCGTAGTACCTGCACTTAACCTTTTTGGGAAAATACGTCAGTTTACACTGGTAAATACAATTAACTGACTCATTTTAAAAAGGTTTGATAAATTGATTTGAATGCACGTGGCACAAATATCTTTTATAACTTGGGATAATTATTTGAATATATAAACTTGTAAAAGGATTACATGTTCCTTATGCGTTCAGTAGCCCAGTTCGTGCCGGGTTAAAGATCAATAGACACACCACATTATTTATTTATGCACTGACGAGTGTACGCCTACACTCCGCGCTTAGGTCGTGGCCATTTCGTAAAATGACGCCAAGGATATCCGGGACATGGTCATTAACCCCCAAAGGCGTTAAGAAAACAAAACATATTTAAACGGGTCATCTCGATAATACTTAACCACCAATCGATTAAGGTCGAATGCCCGACCAAGCGGTATTTTATATACCGTACCCCAAGCCCGTATAAGGGAAAATAAGTTAAAAGTATTTACCTTTGCAAGTATAATTCACAATTAGCAAATGCGGGTAGCTTTTACCGGGTCTCCTATTCTGGAACAAAGGTTTATAATAACCTATTAGAATCCTAAAGGCCTTTAGTTAAGCTTAAGCTTAGACCGGTTAGTTTTAAAGATAGATACGGTTCAAACGCACTATTAAGCGAAGACCGGAATAGAATGTGATTTAGACCCGACAAGTTTGAAGACTGGTTTAATATGGGTAATCTAAACACATTCTGGATTTTGAGATAAAACCGATAAGGTTTGACCCGTTTCGGCTAATTTATGCAAACTAGTTACATAAACCGAACCGAACGCGCAAGAGGCGTAACGGGTGACTATGAGAGTCATATACAGGTTTCCTAAGTTAATATGCCTCAAATATGTTGTGACATCAGTAAGATATCTTTTATTATGCCCGAAACGAATTTAAACTCAAATTATGCCCCGTAGGGGTATTTTGGTCATTTACAAGGTTATAAAAGAGTGTAAGTATTAACCTGGGTTACAAGTCTGATGTAATCAGCAAAAATACTCAATTTACTAAGTTATATCAGTAGGGTATTGCATATATGTGAAATTTATCAATTATAACCAAATTATGCACCGTAGGGGCATTTTGGTAATTTCACGTAAGCCGAAAAGCTCAAAACTGAAATCTGAGTTAAACAACTTTTGCTTACTATTAAAATATTATAATTTACCTAAAATATCAGTAGGTATCAACCCTTGTATGTTTAAAATAGTTTTAGTAAATACTGTGCGTTAAAAACGCTTAAAAAGCCGATTAGAAGCCGTTTCCGGGTTCTATATTGAAAGCTGATATTTTTATTATCCCAGAAGGTTTAAAATAATTTATTTATCATATGAATTCAGTAGCAAAAGGTTTGGGGTCAAAAAGATATGTAAAACTCATTTTATAGCCCAAAAGGGCAAAACCGACAATTACCGAATTAAGCTTATGACTCTAAGTTATGCTCAGCCTAAAATTAATTAAAAATCTTTAAAAATCCCAAAATAATATATTACATCATTGGGTAAAAATTTTGATATCAAAAAGTGGGTTTAAATAGGCTATATGCTAATTATGTCGTTTAATCGTTAAAAAGCTTTCTAATTACGTTAATGAGCATAACTCTCAATCTACACCTCAAACTGATGTCAAATTTTGGGTGCAAGTTTATAAATCAGTAATTAAGGTTTCTACTCTTTTACATCTTTAAAAATCACGTTTTATGGTGAAAAGGTCATAATGGTCAATATATAGGCAATTAACGGAATCATGCATATTAATTGGATAACTAATGAACCAAGGTGTATAATCACAGAGGGTCATACTAGCATGTAACCTAGTCCAATTAAATCTCTAAGGCATTTATAAATCATACTAAAACGGGTCAGAACTGAAGTCAAAGAAAAAGTCAAAGTTTTGCGACTTTCGGTTCCGAACCGGGTCTAAACAGAAAATTGTCGGATCAAACGAGCTTAGACCAGTTATTATACTTATTACCAAGTTATATGAGTGATAAAATAGGTTACACGCCTTCTACATTGTTAATTATGCGTTAATTTGAAAATTAGCATTCTGTTGACTTTTTCTAATCAACTTTGACCCGACAAATGGTCTAGTTAGATTGGGAATCAGAGGGTGCCCTTTTAAGGGTTTATTGCCCACATAATTACCAACTTATAACTACTTTCAATTCGACTAATCACTGGACCATTAGTGATTAATCGCTAAGTCAACCGTTAATTACGACGGTTTGACTTTTAAGCTAAAACTAAGTAAAAACTCAACTAAGAAAGGTTAAGCATACTTACTGAAGTCCTATGCATGATTAGGAAGGCTTAGGGTCTGCTCTTAAGCTCCAGGAAGCTCCAGAAATGCAGAAGTCAGGTGTGATCAATGGTTGCAACATGAGGCCTTTATATAGTGTTCAAAATCCCATAGATTGTTGACAAACAAGTCTATCATGTGCCCCTGATCACCCACAAGTGTCCTAGTTGTCTAAAAAGCAACTAGGGGTCGTCTAAAGATGTGGAAAATCGATTATAAGTCGGTTATAAGCTCAAAACAGTCAACAGCCACAATTGCTGTCGCTGGGCAACCCTTACGGACCGTAAGGGTTGTGGCTTACGGTCCTTAAGCCCTTTTGCAGAAGGCAAAAACTCTTGCCCTTTCAAGCATTCGAACAGGCAACCATGAATTACGAATTTGGGACATGAATTATCAGTTTGGGGACTCAACAACATGCTTGAACAGTTATGTACCCTACCACTTTGAAATGTTTTCCTTGAATCCTTTTGAAAGTGTCGTAAATGCAGGTTTATCGTGCATTTCTTCGTAGGAGTCCACCCTTGCTATTATGGGTCAATTATTGATAGTATTTACCGGGTTTGAGTATAACAGATGTTTATAATATACATTAGGGTCTTGGGATTCATAATGAGGTCGTTCAACGGTATAAATTAACATGACGACACTTTTAAATCCCGTCATACATCTTTAACTAGATCCGGGTTAATACACTTTTGTCGTACGTGACACGTGTCGTTATTTTATTGAACACGAATTTTCGAGGTGTTACATGCCAACAGCCAAAAACATTGTTCCTTTAAATTCACCCTTCAAGTGGGCCTCATCTATGATAATAAGCGGTCTTAAATTTCTGAGAAAGCTACGAATCTGAAAGTAGTACGATATTGTTAGATTTTTGTGGAAAATTTATTTATTGATTTATTTATTTATATTTTAGTGTAACATTTAATATAGTCTTTGACTTACCACCGCACCTATGGCGACAAATAACATTTCAAAACGACTTTCAGAATCAGTGCGTATGTGTGTCACTGTTCCTGGATTAGTCTTCTCCAAGTTATAACAATAGACGGGGAGTTCGGCAAAAGAACTTGACGAACTACCTTGCAAAATTTCTAATGCGTTACCTTCCCACGCCATGCTTGCATGTATGATAAATTGACTTTTTCTTTAATCCTAAAATCCTTTACAATTTCTGTCGAACGGTATATCCGTCCACAATCTTTGAATTGTTCTTTTAATAAGCTACCCACCACCATTGGGTTTGCTTGTCGCATATGTGGATATGTTTGCGTCTTAGAACATGTATGTTTGTTGTTAAAATGTTTAACGTAAAAAACATCACAAGATTCCCGACTCCCTGCCTTGAAATTCCACTGGCAATTCTCATCAATACAAGATACTTCGTAACGAATTTTGGATGATCTGTCTACTTTATACGAAAAACTTTTGGAAAGACACATTTTTCCTAATTCTATGTTCATTTCCTGCTTGTTACGGAAAATATAACCTATGTAAAACTGGCTTTTATTTTCAAGAGGACAATTAACATTATCAGTAACTCCAGATTTATATGTTGCGTTACATTCATCTTCAGGAAAAACATTTACGTTAAGATCGGGACATTTAAAATAATTGGAAGAACCCGCAGATGAACCAACACCAAGTTCTTGCACCACATATAATTTAAATAACTCATGAGGGTTTCTTTCCGCAATATTGAAAAAAAAGTAAGATCGGAATCATCAATTATATCAATGGGATCGCTAAAACTTGACATTTTGTAAGATACACGTGTGATGTTTTGAAGACCTGTTGACTCACTAAGATTTTTTAAAAATGTGTTATAAGAAATTGTAGTAGAAGTTTCAAAACCACGTCTAACAGAATCTGGTTGGACCACGTACTCAAGCCTCCCATCAACGACTTCCCACTTGCCACCACAGTAAACGACAAATCTGACTGCCATATCAATAGAGAAAAAACATATGAAGATAGATATTTTTTGTGAAAGTTTGGAGATCAAATTTTGTAAAATGTTTGGAGTAACGGTACTGGTACCTAGAATCTAAAAATAGAAACGTGTAATACATCAGATAAATAAAAACGAAAACTATTTTTTTTGTCTAAAGCGTCTCGAGACTCCTCCAATGCGTCTGTCAGTACTAAAGAGTCAAAGGTGTACTTTTCTGATTACCGACGCATTACATGCGTCTGAACAGGTCTTCCGTTTGACACGTGATGCGTCTCAGCCGCATAAGTAGAGGCGTCTGTAGACGCATAAGAAAACGTGTTATGACGCATCCGAAAGCTGACAAGGGAAGCGTCTGTAGACGCATACGAAGCAGCTATGCAGAGGCATCCAAAAGCTGACAAAGGAAGCGTCTGTAGACGCATACGAAGCAGCTGTGCAGAGGGGCATCCAAAAGCTGAAAAGGGAAGCGTCTTGTAGACGCCTTGGAAGCGTCTCTGATCGACGCATAAAAACTTGTACCCAGCCAGACGCATCACACTAAGCCAGACGCAAGCTAAAGTGGATGCGTCTCGTAGACGCCTTGGAAGCAGCTGAACTTTTCAAACCCAATCATTGAGACACGTGTCGCTTGATTATTCCCTGACGCATCGTTAAGACCTGCAGACGCATAACATCTCTCGAAATATGTGATGCCCTGCTCCAAGGACGCATCAAATGGCCATTTTCGTAAGTCAACGATTTTCTTGGCTAATTTGGTAATTTTCTCTTAGTTTTTTTATAAGCTTCATTGTATTCATCAAAGGTCTCAATAGACTGTTTTTCAATATCTTTCACCATTACATCTACTTTTGTTTGATCTTCAAGGGTTTCCTTTTGTTCCTTTAGAACTCCCTTAATTCTTGAAGTTGGGTAACTAAAGACACACATACATGGCACTCTCAGATTCGAGTTTACCTTCCAAATCTTTATTTTTTGATTCTTGTCATGTCATCTTTTACTTTTTTGTTTCTTAAAGGTTATTGTGGTGGAGCACCTCTTCCACAACCAGCAATGCTTGACAGTTGACAAGATGGATGTAATTATGGAAAAAAACAAGTTTTTGTATTTGTTAACTCAAAATCTCCATGTGTGACTTCTGTTATTTCAGATTGTTCATTATCTATCTATAAATAAGTAAACCACTAGTTGTACGTGAACTTTTAGTTAGTGGTTAAAAGGTCTCAGTCATTTAAATGAGCTATTAACTTTTATTAGTTTTGTATATTTATCGTTGATTGTTTATATATTACTATAAGATACCTATATATGATAAAACTTATTACGAGAGTCATATTTTTATTTATTTAAAAAAGGGTAAAACCCTCAACATTTGTATATATTATAAAAAACTATTGCATGTCTAAATTACATTGTAGTATTTTTTTATAATTTTAATTACAAATTATTTATGCGAAGTCATCTGGTTTATAAATACGTTCGACCTGTTGATTGGTAAGACATATGATTCAACGGTTGGTCCGGATCCTTTATGAAAATGTTGGTTTGAAGTCATAATTAAATTAAATGGATTGGTTTTAATAGGAAGACTCTCTAATGCATGTTGTTATCGAGTATATGCAAGTTATATGCAACGTTTTGCTTTCAACCAAATGTTTTTGCCTCCAGCATATTATACGTGCCAGAGGTGCACATTGATCAAACTTGTTCATGAACCGAAACCGGTTTGGAACCCATATGGAGAGGAATTGGTTTGAGCCAGATAGAAACAGTAGGGTTTGGAACTAGTTTGAGCTGATGAAGAGGGACCTGGGCATTAACAACCTTTAATTGTGTTCCCGCCGCATCGCGCGGATACCACATGATATATTTAATGTATGTGTTACCATGTGCCATACTTTCAAAAGTCATTAATAGAGAAAAATGCCCGGATAGTCCCTGTGGTTTACTCTATTTTCACCTATAGTCCTTACACTTCTAAAATTACAGCTATAGCCCCAACTTTTACACATTCGTTCTCGAATAGTCCCTGGCGTGGATGAGAGTTAGTTTTCTCAATTAAGTGGATGTGAAATGACCTAAATACCCTATACAAGCCCATTGTTCGGGTGTGTGGGAGTGGAGGAGATGGCAAGACGGAGTATGGTGGGTGAGAGGCGGATGGTGAGTGTGGTTGTGGCAGTGGTGATGATGGCGGCGACGGTGGTTGTGGCGGGGGGTGGTTGTGGCAGTGGCGGGGGGTGGTTGTGGCAGTGGTGGTTACGGTGAAGTGGGGGTGGGTAGATGGTGGTGGTGATGGTGGTGAAAGGTGGAGATGGTGGTGGTTGGTTTAGAGTGGGGAAGATGAAGTGGGTGAAGTGGGTGGTGGGTCCTATATAAAATTTTAATACGGAGTACTAATTATATTCTTTTCTCTTATTACATTTATACTATAAAGGTATTTAGGTCATTTCACATACACACTTATCTGATAAAACTAACCTCTATCCGCTTCAGAGACTATCCGAGAACAAATTTGCGAAAGTTGAGGACTATAGTTGTAATTTTGAAAATGTAGGAACTATAGGTGAAAACTGAGTAAACCAGGGACTATCCAGGCTTTTTTTTTTCTCATTAATATGTTGTGGGCTCGGATCATTGTTTACCATCATCACTATACATTTAACTCAGATCACACAAACTACTTACTGGTTTTGATAATAGAATAATATATTAAATAGGGTTTTATTATTAAGAAAATAATTCTTAGCCATCTACAAATAACTTTCATATAAGAGTCTACGATACAATGAGAGGGGCTCAAACAAAAACATATTTAATATTTTCTTGAGTTCTCAACATGAACAGAAACTAAATTTGTTATTGTGTAATAAGTATTCTTACAAAGAGAGAGCCTCATATCAACACAAGAAACTAAATTTATATAAAATAAAAGAAACTAAATTTATATAAAATAAAAGGAAAATTAGACGATAAATCGGTATATGAACTAAATTTTGTTTTTCAACTTGGATGCTAGTTGATCTAGTGTTTTTGTCGAACACCCGTCTTTGCTAAGCACACTTAGAGCCGCTTCTTTAAGCTTATGAGTCCGAATTCGAATAGCCTTCCCTTCGTCACCTTGCAATAAACCATTAACAACCCGAGCAATCTCTAAACGATCCACAATGCCATTTTCATTCAATTTAGCCCTCATACCAACTTGCAGTCCCTCGGTCAGCATTATAGCATTCATCTTTTGGTCAGCATAAAGTGGCCAAACAATCACCGGCACCCCATGAACTATAGTTTCGAGAATCGAATTCCAACCACAGTGAGTTAAAAACCCTCCTGTTGAGCTATGGCTCAATATTCGGGCTTGCGGTGCCCAGTTGGGCACCACTAGCCCACGGTTTTTGGTTCTTTCTAAAAACGTTTTTTGTAAAAAGTCAAAAGTGCCATCATGTCCTTGGCTATTTAAGTATGTACCATCTGCTCCTTTATCATGTGGGGGTCGAACCACCCATATGAATCTTTGCTCACTCAACTCCAAACCCATGGCTAACTCAGTGACTTGCTCAGAAGAAAGTGTCCCAGCACTCCCAAAACATACGTACAAGACAGACCCACATGGTTGACCATCTAACCACTTTAAACAACTCGACTCGTTTACACCCTTACTGGACTCAACCGACCCAGACTGTATCAACGGTCCAACCGGGTAAACCGGAGGCATACCCGGTTGCTCCTTTAGCAAAACTTCAATTGCTCCAGCCTCCAACCCCTTGAAGCTATTTACCACTATGCCATCAGCCATCACATACCTCTTTGCAGTGTGCAAAACCCTTTTGTATGCTTCATTATTCCGGTCCTGAAGCGGGCCAAGCAAGTCCCTACCATGAACCGGTATACAACCCGGTATCTGAATCGGGTCGGGCACGTCCCTATATTCGCATGACACCATTTGATCAAGCTTTGGAAGATATAAACCCAGAGACAAACACATGGCGGATGCTGAAAAGAAAAGATAACGCGGGACACCAAATTTGTCCGCAACATCGAAAGCATCTGCTGTAAACAAATCAACAAACAAAGCAACAATCTTTTTGTCTGCCATCATGGAACTTATGGTTGCATGAAGAGCAGTAGCAGATCGGGTCGCCAGGAGACATAATCGGGTCTCAATCTTGGTATCTTGAGGTAAATCATCGAAGTTTACAGGAGGGAGGAGGGTGTAGTTTATGGCATCTGGGAGTGAATCAAGAAACTCATACTGTGAATTGGATAATGGGCCTTCGTTTGGGATGATGAAAGTTGCAGAGAGATTGTGTTGGGCTAAGAGTTTTTTGGAAAATTCAATCAATGGGATGAGGTGGCCCATCCCTGGGCTGGGTATAATGGCGATACGTGATGGTTTCTCCATTGAAATCGGAGAGAAAGATGTGTGTGTGTGTTATGTTATGTGAAATTGTGGATGATGAATGAATGGATGAACCAACGTCTTTAAATACGCAATTTTAAGGAGGGTAAAATTTCAAAATGTTCCATAAGTTTAGGTATATTGGCGGTTTCTCTCGTTTAAATAAAGGGTATAATCGTTATTTTTACGCCATAATATATTTTAATTAAATGAGGAAAATAACAAAAAAAAAAGAGGAGTTAACATAATATTCTAACCTAGTTTGCTGATTATATGAAAATTGCAACAAAAATAAAACTTTAGAGATCTAGATACAAGATACAAAATGTTTTAATTTTAGACTAAGACAAAAATTAACTAAAGTTAGAGACCATTTTGAAGTTTTACTTTTTTAAGACCATGTGTAGTGGTAGAAGGTTATAATGCCCCCACCATGGGGCATTATACGACACGTGGCGTCCTAGTCAGCAAGGGGGCATTATAGCAAAAGTGGTGTAGTGGGTATAATGCCCCATAATGCCCTATTCAATCATTTCTCAATCATTTCACAATTATTTTTTTTAATTTAAAACATAAAAAAACTTCATTAATTTAAAAACAAAATTACATTACTTGAAATAAAAATAAAAAAAAAACTGAAAAAAAAAACAGAAAATAAAAAAAAAACAGAAAAAAACAGAAAAATAAAAAAACAGAAAATAAAAAAAAACAGAAAAAAAAACAGAAAAATAAAAAAAACAGAAAAAATAAACAGAAAAAATAAAGTTAAAAAAAATAACATGATCTAGAGTCCATATTTTTCTCGAATTTTTTGTTGACGCATTTGCGCAAGGATCAACGCGTCGCCTTGGAGGTGATCGATCGATTTGGACAAAAACTCAATGTCCTTTTCCATTTGCCTCGCCTCTTGCATCTCGTTAAACTTTTTGGTTTCGGCCACTCGTTCTTGCATAATCTCCCAACGTTTGTAGCCGAGGTCGCGAATGTCTTGGAGACGACGGTTCATCTCCTCGAAATCATCCTTTAACTCGAGATCGGAAGACGACTCAACCGTTTTTTTCCCGGTTCCCTTTCTTCTACCGGTGGGTCGGACCAACTCTTCTTGAATTCCCTCGTCAACGTCCACCGCCTCATTTAAATCAACATTGCGGGCATCCGATGTCGGAGTTGACGGGTCAACGGAGGATGATGTTTTTGACCTTTTAGCCCGACGTCTACTACTAGACGTCATTGGATTAACTACCGCCCACTTTGGACTTTTTCGTAGTACCTCCCAACACTTATAGTACGTGAAAGGGCATTTTGTCCTCTCGAACTCCTCCATAGTCTTCGTTAAAACCCAAACGTCACCTTCACCGCTCGGGCGATTATCGTAGTTACGTTGGAAGACTTCTTGGAACGAATGACACTTGTTGTTGATGTCGGTCCATTTGCTAGAAATGGAGTCTTTGTCCCGATGTTCGCCTTGACCCCACGTGCTAAAGAAGAGTGCACGAACCCTATCCCAAAAAACCGGGCCCGTTTGAAAGTTTGCTACAAAAAAAATAAAATAAAATAAGTTGTTTGTTATAAAATAAAGTAACAAAATAAGTAAAATAATATTTATATAAAAAAGTTACCGGTCTCTTCGTCCTCCGAAATGTCGACAAACGCCCGAGTCAACGTGTATTCCTCTTCCTTCGTCCATTTGATGATATTTTTTGTACGCCGCGGTGCGTCCTTATCCTTCTTCTTATGCGACCTTCTGCCGCGTTTCGATGTTTCTTGCACCGGTTCGGGTTGCGTCTCTGGTACGACATCCACATCGGGTTCGGCTTCGGGTTGTAACGGTTGAGACCCGCCGGCTTGACCATAGCCGAAAGTGGTCGGAACAAACGGAGTGGCGCCACTCAAGTAAGCCGCGTAAGTTAAAAAGCTCGGGTCCATGTCTTGGAAGTTGTACGGGGTTTGCGGTTGGGTTGTGTTCGGGTTTGCGGGTCTAGCGGGGACACCAAAAGGAGGGCGGAATGGATGCATGATTGTATAAAAATTAGAAGATAGTGGGTTTTTTTTTTATAAAAGTTGGAAGAAAGTGGGAGAGATAGTGAGTTTTTGTATAAAAAATGGTGTGAATGTGGGGTAAATATATATAGTGGGAATTATTTTAAATTAAAAAAAAAATAAAAGAATATTACCGTTTGAAAACGGTCGAATTTTGGTGGCCCCACACGAATTAAGCGTTATTTTTAAAACGCCGGCCCCTATTTTTTTCGAAAATCACGCCGGAAAACGCCCCCTGTAATGGGGGGTTGGGCGTTTTAGGGCGTTTTCGGGCAATTTTTTTTAAAAAAAACGCCCCATTACGCTTGGTCTAAGAACATGATTGTGTTAGGTGCCTCATCCTGCTAGTGGGCCACTCGCTGTCTTTGCATTATTAGTTTTTAGTTGAGTAGGTTTAGTGGGTTAGATTGTTACAAAATCTCTATCTCCATTTTCTTTATTAATAAAAAATTAGAGATTATCTTAAAGTCTGCATCTTGCTATTTTTTTTTAGTTTGACTCACTCAACGGGTTATTCATCACAAATCCAATTAGATCGTATCAGATTGAGATTCGAACGGTTTGGTTTTAAACTTGGAACATCTCGTCTAAATCGGAGAGTATGTTTAACCATTATATATATATATATATATATATATATATAAGACAAAGATCCGTTAGGAACCACCCTTTATTGCGAGAACCGCAAGAATCAATGTGAACACAACCAAAAATACCTAAAAATAGTTAAAAAAAACACAAAAAAAAAATTAGTATTTTTTATAAAAAAAATCGCTACTTTTAGTAGCAAAAAAAATTTTTTTTGCTACTAAAAGCAGCGATTTTAACTTAAAAATATAAAAAAAAAATAGTGTGTTTTTTTGATTTTTTTATGTTTTTTGGGGGTTTGCTTTTTAGCATTTTAGCTTGGGGGTGGGGGAGGGGGGTTTAGGTTTTTTTTTTTTTTTTTTTTTTTTTTTTGGGGGGGGGGGGGGGGGTTAGGTTTTTTGGGGGTTTTAGTTTTTAGCATTTAGCTTGGGGGGGGGTGGGGGGTTTAGGTTTTTTTTTTTTTTTTGAGGGGCAGGGTGTGGGGGTTAGGTTTTTTTGTGTTCACATTGGTTCTCGCGGTTCTCACAATAAATGTGGTTCTCGCATGAACCTTACCATATATATATATATATATATATATCGGGGAAGGATCCACTAAAAAGTGGATTTTACCTAAGTAGCCTAAGAAGGATTGTGATGATGATATGTGGCACTCTTAATAAGTAGGAATAAAGGGCATTTTGGTCCTTATAAATAAGAGTGAAAATGACATGTGACACTCCTTTTGTTTTTAAAAAATACAACAAAAAAATCTAGCACAAAAAATCTAGCACACAAAAAATGTAGTACAAAAAAATATAGCACAAAAAAATCTAGTACAAAAAGATATAGCACGAAAAAATTCCGCAAAAAAATGTAGTACAATCAAATTTAGCACAAAAAATTGAGAAAAAAAAATTAAGACAAAAAATTTCAGTACAAAAATCCAACAAAAAAAAATGTTATACAACATAGAAATACAACGCATTTTAGTGGGGTTTTTTAGTCTTCATATTTTATATAGCAATATGGTACTCAAATTAAAGATAAAAAGACGCTTGATTTTATGGTGAAATTTTTATGAAAAAATAATGTCGTATAAAAAAGTTATGAACGTTTAAAAAATTGGGGTGAAATATGCATGTGCCTTGCATGTGGAGAGAAAAAGTCTATAAGTATGATTTTCCCAAGATACCCTTACACTCCTCCTTTCTACTACACTTTCATCTTAACCGTTGATTTGAAAAAATGAATGGTTAAGATTCCTTCTCATCCTACTTAAGGAAAATTAACTTTTTATTTGATCTTACCCCTATATATATATATATAGTGTGAGGTTCATTGGGGAACACTAAAAAAATGGGGAACAGTGGGGAACCGACTCAAACGAACTCCGATTTGACTAATTCCAGCGGCGTTGGAACCGGCTCGTCGAACCCTAACTAGGATCTCTTAACCCTAAACCCTAAATCATAACCCCTAAACCCTAAATATATTAGGGTTTGGCTTTAAGGGTTTAGCTTTAGGGTTTAGCTTAGGGTTTAGCTTTAGTGTTTAGTTTTAGCGTTTAGGGTTTAGCTTTAGGGTTTAGGGTTTAGCTTTAGGGTTTAGGTTTGGGGTTTAGCTTTAGGTTTAACCTTTAAGGTTTAGCTTTTAGGGTTTATAGTTTAGATTTTACGGTTTAGCTTAGGTTTTAGCCTTACTTTTTAGCTTTAGGGTTTAGAGTTTAGGAGTTAGGATTTAGGGTTTAGAGTTAAGAGATCTTAGTTAGGGTTCGACGAGCCGGTTCCAACGCCGCTGGAATGAGTCCAATTGGAGTTCGTTTGAGTCGGTTCCCCGCTGTTCCCCACTTTTTTAGTGTTCCCCAATGAACCTTCCCCTATATATATATATATAGGACAAAGATCCGTTAGGAAACACCCCTTATTGCGAGAACCAATGTGAACACAACCAAAAATGCCTAAAAATAGCTAAAAATCACACACTTTTTTTTTAATAATTTTTATAAAAAAAATCGCTACTTTTCGTAGCAAAAAAAAAATTTGGCTACTAAAAGTAGCGATTTTAACATAAAAAATGTTAAAAAAAAATAGATTTTTTTTAGATTTTTAGGGGTTTTGTTTTTAGCATTTTAGCTTGGGGGGGGGGGGGGTTTAGGTTTTTGGGGGGTGGGGGAGGGGGGTTTAGGTTTTTTTTTTGGGGGGGGGGGGGGGTTAGGTTTTTTTAGGTTTTTTGGGGGTTTTAGAATACAACTACGTTGATCTTAGTAAAAGGTGCGTTAGATGCACGTGGTTCCAAGTTAATGCCAGATAAAAAGGATTTTGGTTATAGTTTTCCGTGCGATGGCCCAGGACGAGGCGGTACTTGTGATATTTCGGCTTGGGACGCATTTTATTTGGCAGTTTTTTGGATGTTAAATACCATTGGATGGGTTACTTTTTATTGGCATTGGAAGCACATTACATTATGGCAGGGTAATGTTTCACAGTTTAATGAATCTTCCACTTATTTGATGGGCTGGTTAAGAGATTATTTATGGTTAAACTCTTCACAACTTATTAATGGATATAATCCTTTTGGTATGAATAGTTTATCCGTCTGGGCATGGATGTTTTTATTTGGACATCTTGTTTGGGCTACTGGATTTATGTTTTTAATTTTCTGGCGTGGATATTGGCAGGAATTGATTGAAACTTTAGCATGGGCTCATGAACGCACACCTTTGGCCAATTTGATTCGTTGGAGGGATAAACCGGTGGCACTTTCCATTGTACAAGCAAGATTGGTTGGATTAGCCCACTTTTCTGTAGGTTATATATTTACTTATGCAGCTTTCTTGATTGCCTCTACATCAGGGAAATTTGGTTAATTTTTTTCATTGAATGCTTTGTATCCGCGATAATCTCATTTCTTTCGATGAAGAAGAGATCCACCTTCTTATCTCATATTTAAATCTACTGGTTTCTTCATTATTTGTAACAGTTCTTTACTTGGGGGGTTGGAAACTTTCTATTCCGTACATACCTGTTCCCGAGCTTTTTGATATTACTAAAAGAGGTAGAGTCTTTGGAACAATAATTGGTATCTTTATTACATTAGCTAAAACATATTTGTTCTTGTTCATTCCTATCGCAACAAGATGGACTCTACCACGGCTGAGAATGGATCAATTATTAAATCTTGGATGGAAATTTATTTTACCTATTTCTCTAGGTGATCTATTATTAACAACTTCTTCCCAACTTCTTTCACTGTAAAAAAATACGTCTATTTTCACGACTTGTCTCAAACAAGCAAATTCGCTGAGCCATCACAATTACAAGAAAATTGGGCAATTGATATTGCACGAAATAAACAGGTTTTAGTATCAAAACCCAGACACAGTTATGCTGGAAACTCTTTACAAATAGGAGATTCAAGTAATACTAAACAATTAATTCGTTCTATGTCAGAAAGAATAGATGGATATGGTAGAGTTTTAAAAAAGAGTTATTGGAGAATAATGTCTTCAAAACCAATTTTAGATTATTTACAATATCTTGATCAACAAATCACCTATGAAGAGGCTGATATACAATTTGGATTTATGAGAATAAATCAAATTAAAGAAAATTTTAGGTTAAGTCATAAAACAAAAATTCTTAATATAAAAATTGTTAAGGAAAACATTTTTGCTTCTAAGCAAAAAATTATTGAGCTTAGAACTAAAAAAGTAATTATATCTACAACATGACTACTCTTTTGAAAATAGAGGAACTTGTTAAAGATTTAATTAGAAAGTTGGATAGTCTATCTACCAACGAGAATCTTGAGGCAACTGCCGCAAAAATCATCAAAGATGTTTCAGACAAAATTGATGAAAAAATGGATTCAAAAACTCTTATGCCCGAAAGGCAAAAAGAAAAAATTGATGATGAAAAAAAAGCTTTCAAAAGTATTCATTTTCAAACTTTAACGTTGGAAATCCATCTTTAGGAAGTTCTAAAAGTCCGAATGCATTATCATGGCCTTTTGGATCGACTTCAAATGACCAATAAAGGTCAAATGGAAAACCTTCTAAGGAATATAAATAGAGAGATCTCTAGACATTATTTCTATCTTGAAAGAAATAATCAAAGAATTTATGAATTACATTCAGATTGGAGTATTCATCCTTCTGATAAACTTTTTGAATTAACTGACTTAAAAAGAAAAAATTCTTTTATAGGAAAAGATATTCAAAGATTAAAAGATAACAAGATTATTTTATCTTGTGGATAAAATGAGTTCCATCACTCAAAAATTGGAATAAATTTTAGATGAACAATTGGATACCCTTCCAGTTGAACAAATAATAGAAATTGTTAGTCTCATTTCTTTAGATGACAAAGAATGTGAACAAAAGTTTTCTGAAAATAAAATCTTAAACGAAAGATATTTTTCTGAAAATAAAGAACAGGTCTTTGTTTTAAAGAATGAAGATTCAAGAACCTTTCCTGTAAAGAAAGAAGAACCCGATACTGAAGAAAGTTCTTCAGATATTGAAATGTCTCCGAGACAGAGAACTTACAATGCCTCTACTAGCAAAAGTAACAGGTATAAAAAGAAGGATACGGAATTTTCCATGCCGTATCATAAAGGTATACCTAATTCTAATAGTAATGACAATGGTAGTGCAACTACTATTAATACTATTAAAATTGACTGTATCTTCAACCTCGACAAAAGAAAAGAGGTAATTGATAAATGAAACACTGAGATCAGTCTAATCATTCAGACTAATTCAGAAGAGTTCTCTCATGCTAAGGCTTTGTTATTATTATTAGAACATAAGTCTGCAGGAATTATACAAAGTTTCATCAAAGGGACAACTTGGCATGAAGATTTGCATGGTATAGATCTTTTTGATCAAATTATAAATGCAATATACATGATGTTTTTAGGTCTCGACCTCATAACAAATAAAGACCATGAAAATAAAAAATTGCTAGAAAAAGCAAGACAAAATCTTGCAAAAGCACAAATTTGTGATATTTGTTTATTAGACGATTTTACTTGTCTTTATGAAACAAATCTATACAAATTAAGTACAGGTGAATTCCACTCTTGGATTGAGGCTTACTTAATGAAGATTCCTATCGTTGGAGAAAAAGCCAAAGAACGATGGAACAAAGAAAAGAATCAGTTCACGATGCATTCTCTTGGATTTGCAACAAGAATTGTCAAAGAAGAAATTGCGGTTTACTGTGATTTTTCTGATAAACAAAAACAGGTAAAAAGTTTTAACAAAAGCTGTTGCAAAAAACTTACTGAGTTACCACAATTAACTTTTGGTTGTGAAACAGTAAAAGATGAAAATTATTTCAAAAAGAAATATAAAAATAAATATAAAACAAAAACTAAAAAACGTTTTTGGAAAACCAAGAAAAGAAAGTTTTCTCCTGGAAAATACTTTTCAAAAAAAAAAAACCTAAGGTTTGTCCTCAAGGGAAGAAAAAATGTCGTTGCTGGATATGTTCTGAAGAGGGACACTATGCAAACGAATGTCCCAACAGACAAAAGTTTCCGGAAAAATTAAAAATTATTTCGAAAGCGGAAACTGAAGGATATTTTCCTTATGAAAATATTTTTGATGGCTATACACAAGTATATGCATTAGAAATTTTATCCGATTCTTCTACGGAAGACTCAAAATGAAGTCCAACCACTCTTTTAGTTGGGGGGATAAAGATAAACAAAACGAACTTTTGAAATTTGTTTGTTCAAAAATTATTTATTTTCTGAAAACTAAGATATTTTTGGAAATAATAAACAAGGTCGTCTTGTCAAATGACAGACACGGTAAGGGGGCCAAAAATGTGTTAACTGATAGCTTGACACGAGATTTTCAGAAATCTTAAGCAAAAATGTCACTGTCATTCTTGCTACTATAAATAGAAGGCATTTCTTCATTCAAAAAATTCATCACTTTCATTTACACTTACAAAAAGAAAGGCATATTTTTTAAAAAATGGAAGATTTAAAGGCTTTACGCCTAAAAGAAAAAAATTCTTTTAATAGAATTAAAAGCCATTCAAGAAAAAATAGCTCTCTACGACGAAAGTCTAGACACAACTGTTAGTTCAGAACATGATTCCGAAAGGATACAATCTGAATCTATTCCTTTACAAACGGCTAAAGGTAAAGAAAAATCAAGTCCGTTGATTCCTGTTGCTTTGGAAAAAAGCAATTATAAAGTAAATGAAGAACTAAAATCTTCATCTAGCCCAGTAGCAAACGGCTCTGGTAAAGGCACATCAAATCCGTTGATGGGTGACAGTTTGCCAAAAACTGAACAGGTCTCTCTCAGACCAAGTTACTCACAAGTCACACAAATTCCAGAAAAGCATAATTCAAGATTTTATGTTATTTTCGATGGTGACCACAGAGGAATATATGAAGATTGGGGTATAGTCAAAAATTACATTGATAAAACCGACTATCCTTTCAAAAAATTTGGGTCGTTAGCGCAAGCCCAACAAGAAGCTACCCGATATTCAGCAAATCTCGGGAAGAAAGGAATACCTTTAAAGGTAACAATTATTCCTGAGCCATTGAAGCCCAAGAAAAAAGAAAGAATCATTGAATTCAAAAACACTTTCTCAAGATCAACAATAAAAGAAGAGAAAGAAGAAGAAGATATTATATCTTTGGACGAATTCAGAGGAATTTGGTCTAAAACAAGAGCTCTTAGTCAAGATGATTTCAAGTTTGAGCATGTCTATACAGAAGATAAGGCTACTAAAAGTCTTTTAGTCTTTTGTCAAGGCGCAAGTCCAGAACTTGTTTCACTAGCATTTTCTGCTGGTCTAATAAAGTTCATATATCCATCTCCAAATTTGCTTGAAATTAGCATGTTTCCAGAAGGGATAAAGAAAGCTATTAAAAACTTTCGAAAGAAGATTGCTGCAGCAAAAGACGCAAACATCTTCATAAAGTGTAACTCTACACTTCCAGATTGGTACCAAGGAACTTCTTCCCAAAGTTACTATCATATAGAAATCGGGCTCGCGAAAGCAAGAACCGTCAACCCCTCAAAAGTTATGAATGAGGAGCAAGAAGATTTCGAAAATTGGGTCGAAATAAGGGTTAAAGGATTCTTAAAAATCCTGAATAATCTTCAAAATATTAAAGTAAAAAGCTTTAATAAAGTGAATTATTGCAGCAACCACTGCATCATCACAAGTTACAGTGGAACTCCACTACCAAAGCACGAGAAGGAAGCTTTAGAAAAAATGGAGCAACGCATTATCTTTAACAAAGTTGATGTGAGTCCTACTACCAAACAAAGACTCTGCAAAATAATGCAAAGACCACAGGAAAGCCATCAGTGCATGAGCTGTAAAGAATCTTCCACCGAAGAAAATTCTGACAAAAGTGGTCCCTCTATTAAAGCCAGCTACTTTTCAGAAGACGACACGCGAGAGCTGGACCCAACACATGGGTTTGTCGACTAAAAAACGTCATGCATGACGAACACTTAAGGCTATTTTAGACCTTTTGTAAAATTCACTTCTGCTATATAAAGAAGTTGAATTCATTAGTTTTAGATATCCCCTATCCCTGGCTTGAAACCGAATCCTCAACCACCATCCTTTCCTAAATTCTCAATTTAAGAATTCCCTCGTACCTTTTCTCACCCACCATTTCACTTTTTCTTTTCATGCTTTCTTAGTTTAGAATGATGGAGTAGAACTCCTTTAAGGGGGTTATGTAAATTTCAAGAAGTTCTCCTTCGGGAGAACAGTTATGAAATAAAAACTCCTTTGTAAACTTATATCTTTTATCTTTTATCATGAAAGTTTTTATTCTGTAAAACCTGGAGTCCTGAAGCCCGTTGAAGTACCGCTTAGGCAGGAGGCCGTTAGGGAAATAAGGGTTGGATTGGTCCCTTGCAGAAAAAATTAGAAACGATCAAGAAGAAGATACAAGAAGAAGAAAGGTATAAAATTTTATTTCAAACTGTTAAATTACTTCAAGATTGATATTTCATATCTCTCCTTAAAATCTTAAAAAGAATTTATTTCAACACAAAAAACTAAGATTTTGATTAAATCAAAAATGATGTTTATAAATTAACACAAAAAGAAATCGATTAACAACTATCGAAACAAATGATTTTTTAATTGAAAAATTTTAGTCAAAATATGACTACAAAAAATAATGAATTTTGTAAATTCAAAGGATTGATTCCACAATTAAACAATTTCAAAATTGTTTATATTAGTCTACGTTTGTCGGCTAATAATTTCATATTCAAATTATCTATCGATTGGTTTAAATCGATTAATAATTCTAATATGAATTTTATATTCAATAAATTGAATTCTAAGAATTCGATCGATTGAATTCAATAAATTGAATTTCAAGTTATGAATTTTATATTCAATAAATTGAAATCTAAGTTATCAATCGATTATTTTAAATCGATTAATAATAATGAAAGATTCTTTTCAAAGAATTCTTTAGAATATTATATTCAAAATACTATGTATACTATGCATCTTTTTCTTTTTAATCGACTAAAAAGAAAAGAAATACTGTGCATATTTTTCAAAAAGATTCATTTAATGAATTTTATATTCTATAGTCTATTAATTGGGCAAGTTGGTATCATAGCTTTTGCTAAAATACCGTCTACAAAAATGATTTTTAATCTACAAAAAGATTTTTAATCTAGAATAAAAATGATGAGTCTTAACCAGACCACAAAACCTCCAAAGGACTTAATGAACCCTTTAGTTGAATTTGCCACAAATTCTGAAGTACCTCCGCAGAGTGCATCTTTTTCAAAAAGATTCATTTAATGAATTTTATATTCTATAGTCTATTAATTGGGCCAGTTGGTATCATAGCTTTTTTTTTCGGAGGGGGGGGGGGGGGGGTTAGGTTTTTTGGGGGTTTTAGTTTTTAGCATTTAGCTTGGGGGGGTAGGTTTTTTTTGGGGGGGGGGGTGGGGGGTTTAGGTTTTTTTTTTTTGAGGGGGGGGTGGGGGTTAGGTTTTTTTTAGCTATTTTAGATTGTGTTCACATTGGTTCTCGCGGTTCTCGCAATAAAGGTGGTTCTCGCATGAACCTTACCCTATATATATATATATAGAGAGAGAGAGAAATGTTAACGTACATTACGGCTTAACGTATATCACGTATAACAGATAATTACGGCACGTTAATTTTAAAATCGCGCATGTTATAACTCAAAAATCCAAAATCACGCATATTGAAAACAATAATCACGCATGTTGAAACCATTAATCATGCATGTTATAGAACAAAATCACGCACGTTGCCGTACGCGATGTACGTTAAGCCGTAATGTATTTTACACTTTTTGTATATATCTATATAGGGTCAGGATTTAGAGAAAACGCTCAAAAGTGTGAGAACGGTGAGAACGCTTATGGGTCGTCCGATCAAAACAATCTATGGACTAGATGACGCGATGGCATTTTCGTAAATAACATCACTTTTATTACTCTGTGCTTCATTAAGGGTAAAAAAGTCTTTTGACTTCGCCACACAAAACGCCATCTCATGAAAATAAAACGCCAAACATATAGCACACAAACATTCTAACTAAAAACGCCATTAGATATAAAACGCCAAACTTAATTATAATAAAATCGCGCCTAAAAAAACCGCCAAAAAATACTATATATACAACATCTCAGACCTTCAATTAAAAACACACACAAAAACCCCAAACGCCATATTTAATATAAACCATTCGTCTTAGAAACCTGCCAAAAAACCCAAACTTCAAATATCTTCTAAACCAAAAACGTTTATTTGAAATTCAGATTGGTTCTCTGTAAGGTTTCACTCAATGTAATGGACAAAAATCCTTAAGTGAGGATATTGTACATTTCATTGAGAAAAATCTTTTTGACTTTATCATCAACTTCCTTCCATTTTATAACGCCAAAACATACAACAATATTGAGGTTTGTTGTCAATAAAGTTTAACTGTATGGGGTGGACAACATTGCCAGTTTTCTTTCTTAACCGAGGATTAACAATGTTGTCCATCTCATATAGCAAAACATTCATTTTAGCATGATCAAATTTTGAGGTTTAAGATGCTTTTATTTAGTGGCGTTCTTTTTATCGGTAAAACGCCAAAATTAATAAATCAAACATGGTTTCATTTGAAAATTCAAGATTGTTGGCTGAAATGGTGTAAACTCAATAACATTTTGCTGCATGAGATGGGCAAATAATATAGAAAAAGAGGCTGATTTCAGCCTTTGTGCTTCCACACGGCGACAAAAAAACTACTTCAGAAAATAAAAATAAAAAAAATCATACGAAAGTCGAAACAGCCAGTGAAGATGCTTCAAAAGAAGAAAGAGACTGCTGACAGTGAAGATTTGGAAGATCAATATATTTTTTTTAACTTTCTTTTTCAGTTGATTATTATATAATAACAACGCCATATCTAATAAAAACGCCACAAAGCCAAATGCTTGTCAAAACGCCAGCATGCCATAAAAAACCCAAAAAATAAAAAATAAAATAAAATATAATTTTATTTTACTTTTTTTTTATCAAAAACAATAATTACAAACAGTAACCGAAACGACGAATACTTTATTATGTTAGGATCTGAGGTTCTTGTGATTGTGTTTGTTTAAGAAGAATGAAGATGAAACAGAGATATATTGCAGCGGAATTAAATGGAATAAACTTTCAACACACAATCAATGAGATAATAACTTTAAGCAAACATGTTTGACATGAAATCGAATGATTGTATTTATTACAATAATCAATTACAATGCATGCATGCACATAATCCCCCCCCCCCTCAGCCTGAGCTCACTAGAATGTTCGTACAGAATGACTTGGTGATGAAGAGAGCTAATAGAACAGTACAGGGTACTATTCTATTTATAGTACAGAACAACCACTGAGCATCTTTGGCTGACGTCACCATGAAAGTGACATCGAACCTCCTAACAACCTACAACCACTGCTCAGTACAAACACTGATGACTAAACAACTGATTACAAATAATACAAGGCATAAACTAAACTAATGCTTCTTCATTCCACTGTTATAGCTCCAGTAGTGCTTTGTGTCTTCAACATTACTTGAGGCATATCAGTAGATTGAGCATCAGTGCTTTATCTTCAACAGTCTTTTTATATCAGCAGCAGTTGTGAAGAGCAGTACTTTGAGGTCATCAGATGTTAGGGCCACTTTCAAGGGGAAAGATCTGTCACAAACAACTGCTTATTGTGAATCCCCTGATCTGAACCAGTTTTGGCTTTATCAACTGTTCCTTAGGGTTCAATCCCAACAATCTCCCCCTGGAACAGATTTTCATTATTCTGGATCTTTATTGCCTCATCAAGAATTCCCTAACTTGCCCTTTGAATTGTAATTCAAAGTTCATGGAATCCTCATCATCTTCATCCCTGCACAGTGGAAGCTCAAGAAGATCTTGTAAATCTTCTACACTCAGGCCAAGTGCATTTTCCATTGATATATGCTTCACCTCACCACTGGATTTGAGCAGAGTCAATACGTGGGTCTTTTGATCAGATTTCCACTTTAGTATTTTTGAATCCAGTGGGTTTCTTGGGAGAGTTTTTATTTTAGATGAGTTTGGAGAAGGAGGCCTGGTGATGACAACTTTGGCAGGGTCTTGAGATTGTGCTAAGTTTTGATTTTCTACCAACATTGTCTGAAGAACCATCTTCATGATATATTCTTCTTGAGCCTTGTCTTCTTTTGTTTCTGCATCCATCTGCTTTTGTTTCCTTCTTTGATAAAGGATGGCAGCAGGTGGAGCAGTGGATCTTCTAATTGGCAAGACCTGTTTGACTGGAACCACTGCTTCTGGATAATCAGGCTTTTTGGGAGCAGTGGGATCTTTTTTCCTTAACTCTTCCAACCTTTTGTATGTATCTAACACTTTTACCTCTGACCACCTTGTAACCTGGTTCCTTGACCCATAATCTGCAGCTATAAGCTCTTCTTTCATTCTTTTCAGTTTCAAAGCCCTTTCTGGTACATTCTTTTTGTAATTGGACCAGACTGGAGGAGTTTGCTTTACTTTGTCTTCAAGCATCTTTTCAATTCTTGCTATCTCCTCTTTAAGTTCACTAAGGGTCCATTCCTTGTACTGATACTTTTCTGCCCTATATTTCTTGTATGCCATGATGTACTCAATGTAGTTTTGTTTCAAACTTTCATCATCCTTTTCTGACAATTTCTGGCAAAGGTCTTTTGAGAACTGCTTTAAAGTTCTGACTTTGGTGAGCATGTATGTGACAACCCAATCCCCAGGGTTAGTGTCTTTCGGTATTGTGATTGTGATTCCTCTCAATATCTTTCTTTCCCGTTCTTGCTTTAGTAAATTTGTTTTACACTCGTAACTTCCGTAACTTTGACAAACGTATGGTAGACGTGTTAAGGTATAACGCAGTTGGGTAAGTGCTTGTGTTGTGGGCCAATCCGTGTGTCAAATGTATGATTGAGCCGTACCCTGGTATTTCTAGTGAATGGATAATTTTTATGTGGGCCGCACCTATCACAACTACCATTGGGCCGTTACCATATTTTACCAATCCAATCCCCTCATTCCCTTATTTTGGGCGTAAGTTATTGTGTTGTAATTGACAACCGGTTGCAAACCCTATCTCTCTCAAGATCACATACGTGCGAGCAGGAAACCCCATCCCCTTTTCATGACTCTCTCTTGTTACAAGTGTTACCTTCTGGTTAGTACATTATCCTTATTTAATTAGAATTCTTGGTGATATTTGGTTGAAATCATGATCAGCGATGAATGGTTGTAGCATGTGTATGTTTTCGTAGGATTATTTATGTGTGAATGTGATTATCCATATCGTATGCATGTGCTTTAAAACAACATTGATTAACTGATCTTATTCGAGGTAATTTGTTTAGTGTGGCTTGTTATCATAAACTGATTTTGTGACACCCTCGGCCGAAAACATACTTGTCGATCAATATGTTATTAGTAAGAGAATAACTATGGTTTAAAGTTTTGCTAGAACCGGGAGGATTATGATTGTATGGTTACAAACTAGGACTCTATGCGATGATTTGTGTGATCCGATTTGGATGTTTCTTGTTGATAAATAATTGATAATTCTTTGTCATGATGAATCACCTGATTTATGTTAAGCATTGCTTATGACTCGATTTAATAAGCTGTTGATTATGTGTCTTTGGGTAAAATATGTAGAATGAAAATTATGGCCATGCATTGGAAATCTACGAGGGATAATGGTCGAGATTATCACTTTGTTATTTGAATTGATTGGGTTATGAGCCATGATGGAATTGTCAGAATATGTTGGGATGGTGGCATAGGAATAGGTGATAGATTAATTAGATAAGGATGGGTGTGTATTGATAATTGTTGGTAACTAATGATTAATGAAAAGGAAACGGTTATGGGATTAAACTGAAGTTGTGTGATCGGTTGTGGGTTAAGATCAAATGTGCTATTAATCCAGTAATTAAGTATATGGGCCGAGTAGCTTGGGTAATGGATAACGGGGATTGGTTATATACGGCTGAATTGAATTGTTCGATGTTCTAGGATTTGACATGATTTGATTGTTACATGACTTAATTGACTTTGGATCACTGTTATGAACATCATACACATGATTTGGGACTGTTGTTTGGATGAACACTTAAACAGATTACATGTATATATTGTTGGGTTGATATTAATTAAATGAGTTATTAGAGTATTGTATGGGATATTGGATTGGGCCGCACATGGTTATTGAACACACAAACACACTTAAACTAGTTAGTGATCACGGATTCCAGTTGGGCCCGGAGCCAACTGAATCACGTGATTTGATCTGCGCCAGCAAGATTGGGCCGCTGCACACAGTGAACACAACCGTTTAGAATGATAATGTTTTGGGTTACATGTGAGATGTGTTTTATTTTGTTTAGTTGCAAGCCCAATTCATTGAACGATAAGAGGCCCAATCGCATATATACTTACATCGGTATAGTCTAGTGGGCCGCATCTCAATTTGAAGTTGGTTATGTTTGTGATACGTAACTACTTGTGTTTCGAAAAATTATCGAGCATTATGTGAACTACATGAGATTGAACTGGTAATCTGAACTTACATGAACTGTTATGTCATACCCATCATGAGTGATCAATCTGTGCTACAACTTGCTTTAATAAGTGGATTTTGGTGTATGAATCTGATCATTATCGGTAATTATATTAGGATTGAATTGAGCAACTGTGAACACATTCTTTAATCTTACCGAGCAAAACCAAGGTGAGTTCACTACATTCGAGCATGCGTCCCAGTGGTTGGGGACAGTCAGTGGTCTGGGTAATAACGGGTATATTGGTTAATATTCTCACCTATCATTTTTGTAAGTCCCTTATTATGTTACCTGGAGGGTAACGGGTATTAGTTGGTAGCGCTACTTAGGTTTGGCACCCTCACACCGCTGCTAGATAGGACGGATGTGAACTAATGACCCAGTCGGGGCCCAGTACTAGATAGGAGTACGTGGGAAGGGCAGTCATGTATTTCAGGAGCCGTCTTGTTCGGAATTGAGATATTAACAATATTACTTGCATGTGTCAGTGAACTGTTTTACATACAACTGGTAACAAACGTTTTCTAAAACTGTGAACTCGCCAGCTTTGTCTGATACACTTGTTACATGCTCGCAGGTCGTTAGGTACTTGGGAACAGGAACTTGCTGGCTGGAGGGCGTGAGTGGTCATGGTTGCATTGATGGGTTTATTTATCAGACATCTATTTACTACAGTTGTTTGGAAAGTATTTACATTATGTTACGTTAACGCTTCCGCTGAACTTGATGGTTTTTGAATTACTTACGTTTGGATTTTATTACTATTAAATGATGAAACTTTATTTTAAACTTATGGATTCAATGTAATTGGTGGCTCATTACTATTGGTCACACGCCTAACAGGGACATTCCTTAGGTGGTAATTTGAGGGTGTGACAGTTTGGTATCAGAGCCACTGGTTATAGTGAACTTGGTTTTAAAACGATTTCTATAAAACCAGACTATAACTGAACTGATCCGAAATCGACCATGACACTCAGCTCCAGACTGCAAGGTTCGTCTCTTGTTTACTATTGCGCAGTATCTCTAGTATTTGCTATTAGATAACATCACATGTGAATGCACACTTGGCACAACAATATGAACTTATATGATAACAACCCACGTTACGTGTTTTGAGAGTGCGACTCTACTTGAACTTACATGATCTATGTTGTGGTGTCACCCATCTTACTGCTTGAATTCGGGGAACCTTTCTAACACGAATTGAGTGGAGCTGAGATGAACATGCAAATTGGATTATTATTGTGGGTGCACACATAATGATAATGTGGGGTGCATGTGAGTCCCAGTGAAACTTGACAAGTGTGAAAAGGGTTCTGCTCTGTTAATTGATGTTATGTTAGAACTCAGCAGTCTATAGGAGTCATAGCAGTGATTATCTCCTACTTGAACATAATCTTTTCATCCCTTTCTGAATCCTTACGAATCTCGATGCTATCGAGTATCATCTAATCACACATCTAAACGCCTAGTGAACTGTGTAGAATGTTAGGTGATAGTACGAACATCCCTGAGTTGGATGGCTCGGCGTCAAATGATTGGACTATACTTTCCTCACTTATCTTTGTTTGCTGGAACTTAGCGTGATGATGCCTTAGATCCCAAAGTGCGATCACTTCTGCAACACTCTCGTGACATACCGAGTATTACTCAGTCAATTTGCAAGAACGATGGGCAAGAGGGTAAACGTAGTACCTTACCGACTTCAGCATTTGAACGACCCTAGTTACCGGTAACGAACAACAGCGATTTGACTCCAATCGAATCCCTAACCCCAGCCAGCGACTCATGGGAGTCGACTCTTACGAACCAATCGGAACAAAATCGATGACGATTGACTGTAGCGTGGACTTTGTAACAGCCCGCACCATGAGTAGTGCCTTAGGACGTGGCATGGAATGTGAAAAGATGGTCCTTGTTGGTGAAAGAACACAGGAAACCGTTTCAGGCTACAATATTAGAGGCGACAGTCGCGGCAACATCAAGGTACTCGTGATCGTAGCTCACAGTATGGAGACGAAGGTGACCTCGACAAGGATTGACTGTGTTAAGTCAAGGTGACGACAACCAAGGGAACGACGGCAGTACTGGAAATTCTCGTGACGAAAACAACACTGGAAATGAAGCTCATGGAAGGACATTTAGTATTAGCATAGGCTATACCAAGCGTAATAGCAACACGACAGCTTGGATGGGTAGCTATTCGCTTCGTCTCTGTTTTGTTTAACCCTGATGCTTCTTGAAACCGAACCTGTTGTGGAGTCGGCTGATGCAACTCAATTGAAGCCTTATATGTCCGCTGGGATGCAAACTCGACCTTGGGGGACAGGTGTTCGACATCGACCTTCCTTCCACTACCCTTGATGGTTGCAATACAGTAGTTAGTGTGGATTGGTTATCCAGAGATCGCGCAGTTACACCAGTGAGGAGAAAATTTTGTGTGGAGAATTGTTACTTGTTCTAAAGCGTCAGAGTCGTGCAAAGATTAGCGCCAGTCTAGCTATGAGGGCCCAGAAGTGTCTACGGAGGGATGACCCCGCTATGTTAGCAACCGTTTCTGATGATAAGGCTAAGGAAAATAGGATCGAGGATCCACCAATTGTTTATGACTCATCTCAGTGTGCTACTCGCGGAACTTTCAGGTTTACTTCCACAACTGTTATTCGGAATCTCGGTTGATCACACGCCAGAGGCAGCTCCGAATACTCGTACTTTTACCGTCTTGCACCAGGAGGGTTGCAAGAACTGTATAAGCTACTACGAGAACTGTTGGACAGGAGTTTTGGAGGACCTAGTTTTCGCTTTGGGAAGCCCCAGTTATATCCGTGAAGATAAGTCTTTTTGTGGGTGTACTGATTATCGAGAACACATCAAGGTGACAGTTGAGAACCGTTTGCCTCGGCCACGTACTGACAACCTGTCGACTAGTTGCAAGGGACGAGCTTTCATTCGAGGATTGATTTGCGAGCGAACTAGTATCAGATGGAAGTCCAAGGGGAGAATGTTTTTAAAGCGGCTTATCTGATGCAATTCGGCTATTGGATGACGTTTTGAATCCTTTCCAGGAGAAGAGAACATCAGGGACAGCTTTATATCTCATTTGAGAGCTCCTGAGGGAGGAGCCACACCGCGCGAAGTCTTGATAAATGTAACTTCTGGATCCGAGAGGTACCCTTTTCGGGTCATGTAATCAACAAAATGGGAATGCACGTGGATCTCGCTACGACCCGTTTTGGTTGGAAACTGATCGACACCAAAGAGTCCTTCGAAGATACAGCAATTTCTTGGTCTCACTTGATACTATCGCATATTAATCACAGGATTTTCGAAGGGCGTGTAGCTTAAATCTCTTTAACACAGTAGGGTGTTGTGTTCGTGGAAGACAAAACGGGGGGACGTCATTTCAGCTTTCAAATCCCAACTCTGCAATGCACTGAGCATCGTCTTCATCTAAGGGTACGAGTGATCCAGCGGTATACCATGATGCTCCGAATCAGAGTCCCAGTTACACGCCGATGCAACACGAGAGAGTGATGACTTACGTAATGGATTTACGAGGAGAAACTGCACGACATGCAATCCGCGGTGGAAACCGTGGTCTTTGGATTTAAGTGGGAGGCATTACTTGGACGGTACCGAATGCACTACTTAGACCGATCACAAGGGCCTCCCGAGTACCCTTTTTACGAAAGAGCCAAACATGAGATGGCATCGCCGGATGGAACCCTTGAATGACTTCGACTGTGAAACCCAGACGCGTATGAGCCTTGTAGCACACCATCGACTCTAACCCACTTGATTAGATTTGTTCTGCTCGAACCAAAGTGTTGAAGGGCGTGAACCTCCCAGCTGGATCTGTGCGGGGCATGGAAAAACAATTTGTAGCTAAAAATCGAACGGTATTCATTACTCCATGGAGCGAATCGGAGTCTCACAATACGGCAATCCAAGAGAACGTATGTCGAGCGTAGCACGCCAGCCTTGATATTCTAGCCATCTGGATTTTGATAGGAGATTTTAGGAACTATAAATCTTGTACTGATGATCGGGCATGAAGGCCCGCCTAGCAATGTATGTGAATGATGTTTGACTTATGGGAAAGTCACGGTGGAGTATCAAAAACCTTCTAGTTGGGTCAGCAACCAGAAACACCCATATGGAAATGAGAACAGACTGCCATCTAGTCTACTTACAACTCGAAATGAAGACAATATCACCTGGGTGATCGTTGATTGTCTCACGTAACCAGCACACTTTCTTGCAATCGAGGAAACTGACGAATCTTCACAGCTTGTGAACGTTCCTCTGAGAGAAGCGGTTTTTAGGCACGAGGTGCCAACTCCTGTACCCTTGATTTTGGTCTATGCCTGATTCTTGACAGGCAATACACAACACCCTTGGCTCACGTCTAGACATGAGCATTACTTGTCACCGTAGGATAAACGGTCTGAGTAAACGAACCATCCTAACACTCGAAGACATGTTGCGGGTATGTGAGTGAATGACATTCGTAAAGATTGGAAGGATTCCTACCTTTGGATGAGTCCTATTGCAGCAGATACCATTCTGGTATTCAGACAGCTCTGTTGAGCATCACCTGAACGATAATGCCAATCTCCTTGTTGGGTTAAGGCGAGTGGCAACCTAATCACAATTCCCGAAGTTGTACTCGAAACTCTTGGGGATATTGTTTAGCTCGAAACTCGTTTGGCGAAAACGCATGACCGCCAGAAAAGCAGATAAGTTTAGGACAACACTGGGAGTTCGCTGTAGGCGAACGTGTCATGATTAAAAGTCTCACCCTGGGACGGTGCAGTGCCCTTTGGGAAAACGTGGCAAGATAAATTTACGTTACGTTGGGCCATTCAAAATTCTGGAAAGAATTGGTGACATGGCCTACAAACTCGAGCTGCTCGACGAATGGGGTAATGTACTCGATGTTAGTTATGTCGAGAGTGTAAGGCAGTATTTTTTTTTCTGATAAAACACTTGTGATACTTTTGCTAGAGCCAAAAGTTAACGATGAATTGAAGCTGTCGAGGAATCTATCGAAAACATGGACCAGGAAGTCAAGGTTCGTTGACTTATTTGAATCTTAAATTGTGAGAGTTCGTAGGAACTCAAGTCGTGGACTGGAGTTCGTGTGGGAACGCAAAGATCAAATAAAGCTCTAGTATCCTCAATTGTTCAAACGGTTGATTTAACTTCAGATGTCATTGACGAATTTCGGGACGAAATTCCCTTTCAAGTTGGGGATGATGTGGCACCTGAGGAAAATCTGCAGCAATCTTGATCTATCACTTCGTTTCTCTATGTCTGCTTGTCAAATTTCGGGACGAAATTTCTTTCAAGTTGGGGATGATGTGACAACCCAATCCCCAGGGTTAGTGTCTTTCGGTATTGTGATTGTGATTCCTCTCAATATCTTTCTTTCCCGTTCTTGCTTTAGTAAATTTGTTTTACACTCGTAACTTCCGTAACTTTGACAAACGTATGGTAGACGTGTTAAGGTATAACGCAGTTGGGTAAGTGCTTGTGTTGTGGGCCAATCCGTGTGTCGAATGTATGATTGGGCCGTACCCTGGTATTTCTAGTGAATGGATCGTTTTTATGTGGGCCGCACCTATCACAACTACCATTGGGCCGTTACCATATTTTACCAATCCAATCCCCTCATTCCCTTATTTTGGGCGTAAGTTATTGTGTTGTAATTGACAACCGGTTGCAAACCCTATCTCTCTCAAGATCACATACGTGCGAGCAGGAAACCCCCTCCCCTTTTCATGACTCTCTCTTGTTACAAGTGTTACCTTCTGGTTAGTACATTATCCTTATTTAATTAGAATTCTTGGTGATATTTGGTTGAAATCATGATCAGCGATGAATGGTTGTAGCATGTGTGTGTTTTCGTAGGATTATTTATGTGTGAATGTGATTATCCATATCGTATGCATGTGCTTTAAAACAACATTGATTAACTGATCTTATTCGAGGTAATTTGTTTAGTGTGGCTTGTTATCATAAACTGATTTTGTGACACCCTCGGCCGAAAACATACTTGTCGATCAATATGTTATTAGTAAGAGAATAACTATGGTTTAAAGTTTTGCTAGAATCGGGAGGATTATGATTGTATGGTTACAAACTAGGACTCTATGCGATGATTTGTGTGATCCGATTTGGATGTTTCTTGTTGATAAATAATTGATAATTCTTTGTCATGATGAATCACCTGATTTATGTTAAGCATTGCTTATGACTCGATTTAATAAGCTGTTGATTATGTGTCTTTGGGTAAAATATGTGGAATGAAAATTATGGCCATGCATTGGAAATCTACGAGGGATAATGGTCGAGATTATCACTTTGTTATTTGAATTGATTGGGTTATGAGCCATGATGGAATTGTCAGAATATGTTGGGATGGTGGCATAGGAATAGGTGATAGATTAATTAGATAAGGATGGGTGTGTATTGATAATTGTTGGTAACTAATGATTAATGAAAAGGAAACGGTTATGGGATTAAACTGAAGTTGTGTGATCGGTTATGGGTTAAGATCAAATGTGCTATTAATCCAGTAATTAAGTATATGGGCCGAGTAGCTTGGGTAATGGATAACGGGGATTGGTTATATACGGCTGAATTGAATTGTTCGATGTTCTAGGATTTGACATGATTTGATTGTTACATGACTTAATTGACTTTGGATCACTGTTATGAACATCATACACATGATTTGGGACTGTTGTTTGGATGAACACTTAAACAGATTACATGTATATATTGTTGGGTTGATATTAATTAAATGAGTTATTAGAGTATTGTATGGGATATTGGATTGGGCCGCACATGGTTATTGAACACACAAACACACTTAAACTAGTTAGTGATCACGGATTCCAGTTGGGCTCGGAGCCAACTGAATCACGTGATTTGATCTGGGCCAGCAAGATTGGGCCGCTGCACACAGTGAACACAACCGTTTAGAATGATAATGTTTTGGGTTACATGTGAGATGTGTTTTATTTTGTTTAGTTGCAAGCCCAATTCATTGAACGATAAGAGGCCCAATCGCATATATACTTACATCGGTATAGTCTAGTGGGCCGCATCTCAATTTGAAGTCGGTTATGTTTGTGATACGTAACTACTTGTGTTTCGAAAAATTATCGAGCATTATGTGAACTACATGAGATTGAACTGGTAATCTGAACTTACATGAACTGTTATGTCATACCCATCATGAGTGATCAATCTGTGCTACAACTTGCTTTAATAAGTGGATTTTGGTGTATGAATCTGATCATTATCGGTAATTATATTAGGATTGAATTGAGCAACTGTGAACACATTCTTTAATCTTACCGAGCAAAACCAAGGTGAGTTCACTACATTCGAGCATGCGTCCCAGAGGTTGGGGACAGTCAGTGGTCTGGGTAATAACGGGTATATTGGTTAATATTCTCACCTATCATTTTTGTAAGTCCCTTATTATGTTACCTGGAGGGTAACGGGTATTAGTTGGTAGTGCTACTTAGGTTTGGCACCCTCACACCGCTCCTAGATAGGACGGATGTGAACTAATGACCCAGTCGGGGCCCAGTACTAGATAGGAGTACGTGGGAAGGGCAATCATGTATTTCAGGAGCCGTCTTGTTCGGAATTGAGATATTAACAATATTACTTGCATGTGTCATTGAACTATTTTACATACAACTGGTAACAAACGTTTTCTAAAACTGTGAACTCGCCAGCTTTGTCTGATACACTTGTTACATGCTCGCAGGTCGTTAGGTACTTGGGAACAGGAACTTGCTGGCTGGAGGGCGTGAGTGGTCATGGTTGCATTGATGGGTTTATTTATCAGACATCTATTTACTACAGTTGTTTGGAAAGTATTTACATTATGTTACGTTAACGCTTCCGCTGAACTTGATGGTTTTTAAATTACTTACGTTTAGATTTTATTACTATTAAATGATGAAACTTTATTTTAAACTTATGGATTCAATGTAATTGGTGGCTCATTACTAGTGGTCACACGCCTAACAGGGACATTCCTTAGGTGGTAATTTGAGGGTGTGACAATGTATTGCAAATTCCTCTGAATGTCTTTGTCAGACTTTCCCTTTGTGTCTCTTTGAGATATATCCTCTGCTTGTTTGGCCTTTAATTTCAGATACTCCTCTATGTTTCTTGGCAAAGGATATCCTTGAAGAGATGGGAGTTGATATCCTCCCTGACTGCTGGAAGATCTAGTGGATATTGTACTCCCAAAGGGGCTAAGGCAATGTTTGGATCAAAGGCTTGAACTGAAGAGATTGGAACAGGGTTTGGAATAGTGGCTAGGGTCAGAGGTTGGGAAGATGTTGGAAGTGGAGAAGTGTCATCTTCCAGTACAATGTTTGTTACCCTTCTCCTTTTGTGCTTTGGAGAGGTTGGTGGTGTATTTGTAGGTTTAGTGGTGGTGTTTGAAATGATGGGTGACTGACTAACAGTTGTTGAAACAACTGGTGTTTCAACCACTGTTGTCGCTACAACTGTTGATGTGTCAACTGTTGTCTTCTACTTTTTGGCAGGTGGTTTTTGTCATTGTGGTGATGTTTTTGGTATGACAGTGGATTGAGTGTTGGTTGAAGAAGTGGTAAGGGCAGTGGTTGGGATAACATTTGTTGAAACCACTGAAGTACCAACAACTGTTGATACAACAGGTGTCTTAACATCTGTTGGTTTGGAGGTTTGATGTGAGGAACTTTTGGGGATTCTAGGAGGTGGTTTAGTGGTTTTGGGAGGTGTGGTTTTGGGTTGGCTAACCTTTCTAGTAGTCTTTCTTCTGTTTGAAGTACCCTGTGCCTCCTTAGCCATAAAAACTTTCTTTTCCTCTTCAAATCTTTTATCTCCCTTTGTTTCCATTTTCTCTTTTAACTTTGCTTTTTCTTCAGCAAAAGCATTTAGAGTCACATCAACCTTCTTTGATCCATCTGGCTTTGGAATTTCTACCACAAGTTTAGACATTGGATTTGGTGGCAGATATAGACCTTCTTTTCCCTTGTTACCTTTCTCCCCCTTTTTGGCATCATCAAAGTTTTCAACATAAATGATGGTAGGAGGAGAAGTGCTAGTGGTTTGAAGCAAATGGGCCTTGATTGCCTTGATATCAGCTTGTGTATCTTTGTACCTAGCTTCCATCACATTTCTGAACATTTGAAGCTGAACCTCATGTTGTTGATCAGCATACTGTCTCTGTTTGTGAAGCATAGGTTGAAACATGTGCCATAGCTCAGTGGGGGATGGAGCAGATGTTGCAGCAGTGGATGTAGCCTTTTGAGATTGTAACAACTGTTGCAGTATATTTTTTATATCTGCAATAGAAGTTTCAATTGTATCAACCCTCTCCGTCAATTCTTTGTATTTTAAACCATCACCCAAATGAATGAGATCATCTGATTTCCCACTAGCAGTGGTTGTATCAGTAGTTGACTTAGGGAAAGTTTCCCAAAAATCATCCACTCATGCCCCTTTTTCTTGGTACTAGGGACTTCTTTACTCAGCAGAGGTTACCATAGTAAACACACCAGTGGGTATTGGAAACACACTAGTTGTCACTTTGGTTCCCAAAGAGGAAATTACCTTCAAGGGAGTCTGAGTGAGGAAACAACTGGCCAAATGTAAATCAGTGGATTCAACACCCGTAGTTGCTGCTCCACTTGAACTACTGACAGGAATTACTTGTAACTCCTCCAGTGTAGCCTCCTCAGCTGTTGGTGGGTTAGCAAGGATAGAGGAACTAGACTCAGTCACTTGTTGATGTATATTCTCAGGGATATGTGGTTGAGAAGAACTGATTTGTGTCTGATCCATATCAAGTGCATCCAACAGAGGTATAATTGATAGTGGAAGTTGTGTAGTGGGGATGGGGGTTGAAAGAGAATTTGCCCCTGGAGCAGGGCTGTGGAAGATGGATTCAAGTGAATCCAGAGCTTCATAATGTGGTGTCCCTGTGGATACAAGGAGTTTTAGGCTCAGGTTGAGATCTTTCTTCCATCTGTTGTGAGGAAGTAGCAACAGTGATTATTGGTGACTTTTGGGTTGTCATAGGATTTACTTATGGGATCTCATCTTCCAGAAGATCCTTTTTGGAGGGTTTGGGGGCTTTTTGGTAGTCTTCTTTTTGGGCTGTTTAGTGATTTTTGGTGTGGGTTTCACAGCAGGGGTTGTGCTGCTATGATCACCAGGAGCAGTGGGCTCAACAACAGGAGCCTGAGGAGCAGAGGTTGTCTCAGCTAAATTCTGCTCAGGTTCTCTGTTTGTGTTTTGGAAGGTTTTGACAGCCTTGTGAAAGTTTCAGAAGATAGGCTGTTTATTTGAAAAGGATTTCCTTGGATAAGCACATGTGTATTATCCTTTGAAAATTTCTTTCGTAAATAAAAACTTAAAAACCTTGGAAATAATAAGAATGGTTTTTTCTTTTCTTTGATATTATTAACATTTTTGACCATGTCATTGAAATTCTCCTGGGAGTAGTTAAAATCAACTTCAGCCATTATAGCATAACCCAGGTATTGGATTTTCAATGGTATTTCATTAAAAGCTGTTGTTTTATTTGACACACACATGATGATGGTATGGAATAAAAATCTCATGCCAGGTGGAAAACTCCCTTTTTGCAAAGTATCCTTTTTCATTTGTTCCTCATACCCCCTCTCAATCAAATCAGTTTGGTATTCTTCCTTTGGGAAAGAACTTTTACCTGTAAGATCATTTATTTCAAAAACCTCTGAAATGGTTTGAGGTGTGACAGCAACCTGAATTCCCTTTATAGTTGAAGTAATAGCCAAGGGATTTTTGTCTTAAACTTTAAGCTTTGCATTTTTCCAGAATTCATGTAGGGTATCCAGGTAGATAGGTGTGCTACAGGTCAACAAAGTTTTGTACTTTGAAGACGAGAGAGCATCAATAATGGAGTGAAAGGTTGTGTTTTGACTTGTTTTTAGTGCGAGAGCCATGGTGATTTGAAGGTAGTTGCGAGAGGAAGAAGACGATGAATGAATTGAAGGATTTCGATGGAAACTGCTTTTGAAAGGAATTTTGAATTCGATTCGACAGTGAAAACCCTGTTTGGGGTTTTGATCAGGGTTTTATAAGGTGAAAAAGTGAATGCTGACGTGGCAGCGGTTACAAAGATCTAACGGCTAAGTACTGTCCACGTGACAACCTCTGATGAACAATGGATGACAGTTGTTTAGGAAGCCACTAATGATCAATATCAGTGGTTTACAGTGGTGAAAATGGAAACAGTGGCTGACTTTTAACTATCAGTGGATAGTTATCAGTGGGTTAAAGCACTGATGTTTGATCAAACAGTGATTAACGAGGAACATGAAGGAACAAAGGTTTTCTTTCAGCAGTGGAAGAAATCAACAGAACAGATGTTTGAACCGAAACAGTGGTTGTGGCAGACTTTTAAGGATTAATGAAAATTTTCATTTTTAGCTATTTTTAAGGATGAATTTTTGATTTTCTGAAAACATTTTAATGCTTTTATTCATATAAAAACAGGATGTTGCCTGTTATTCCATGTTCAACATGCCAATCCTAGAGATCAAGCTTTCAAAGGTGGTTGTGTCTAAAGCCTTTGTTAGCACATCTACCATCTGATCTTTAGTTGGAACATGGTGTAGAGAAATCAAACCTTTTTCATAGCAATCCCTCACAAAGTTATGTCTGATGCCAATGTGCTTGGTGGTTGAATGTGAAACTGGATTTTTGATGATATTTTATGCTGCCTAACTGTCCAACATAAGAGGTGTCTTTAAGGCAGTGATACCAAAATCCAGCAGTTGATTTTGAAGCCATAACAGTTGGGCTGTACAGCTAGCAGCAGCTATATACTCTGCCTCAACAGTGGATGTTGAAACAGTTGCTTGTTTTTTTGCTTTGCCAAGACACTAAGCAACTGCCTAGGAATTGGAACCCTCCTGAAGTGGACTTTCTTGTTGTATTGCATCCAGCAAAGTCACTGTCTGAGAAACCTAAAAGCTTGATATTTCCATCAGCTGGATACCAGATACCAAGTGTGGGAGCACCTTTTAAGTATCTGAATATTCTTTTTACAGCAATAAGATTTTACTTTCTAGGGGCTAATTGGGATCTTGCACAAACATATGTTGTAAACATGATGTCTGGCCTAGATGCAGTTAGGTACAATAAAGACCCAATCATGCTTCTATAAAGAGTTTGATCAACCAAATCATCCTTTTCATCAGACATGACTATCTTTGTGGTTGCTATGGGTGTACTCCATGGTTTGCAATCATTCATCTCAAATTTGTTTAAAAGTTCTTTGGCATATTTGCCTTGATGAATGAAAGTACCATTTTGCAGTTGTTTTACTTGGAGACCAAGAAAACACTATAGTTCACTCATTGCACTCATCTCAAAATCAGATGTCATGAGTTTTCTGAACTCTTCACACATTTTGGAACATGTGCTTCCAAAATATCATCCACATAAAACTGGACAATCATCAAGTCTTTCCCTCTCCATTTTAAAAATAGTGTTTTGTCAATTTTGCCTCTTGTGAAACCAATAGAGAGAAGAAAGGTGAAAAAAGTTTCATACCAGGCTCTAGGTGCTTGTTTCAGGCCATACAAAGCTTTATTTAGCTTGTAGACATGATTTGGATTAAATAGATCCTCAAAACCAGGAGGTTGACAAACATATACCTCTTCTTTAATCTTACCATAGAGGAATGCACATTTAATATCCATTTGAAACACCTTTATGTTGTGGTTGACAGCAAAGGCCAGGAATAATCTGATAGCTTCCAATCTTGCTACAGGGGAAAAAGTTTCATCATAGTCAATGCCCTCTTCCTGTCTGAACCCTTGAACCACTAGCCTTGCTTTATTCTTGACAACAATACCCCTTTCATCAGTTTTATTTTTGAAGACCCACTTTGTGCCAATAGGACTCACACCCTCTGGCAGTGGTACAACCTTCCATACTTGTTGTCTCTTAAACTGTTGGAGCTCTTCTTGCATGGCTTCCACCCAACTGTTGTCTTTTAGTGCCTCTTGGTACTTGACAGATTGATGAAGTGATAGAAAACCAGCAAAAAGACAGATGTTTTGGGATTGACTTCTGGTGAGCGCCCCTTCACTGATGTTGCCAATGATTTGGTCAGGTGGATGAGACTTCAAGAAGATTAAATCTCCTTTGTATGGAACAATGGCATTTATGGGTGAGGGCTGCAGATGTGAATCATCTGAGCTAACCACTGTTGGTGACTTTGATGATCCAACAGGGTCTTGAAATGGAGGTGGAGGAATAGGAGGAAGTGGTGTGGAAACAAGTTGATTTTTATCCACTGTTTGAGGATTTTTATCAACAGTGTTTGAGGATGTGGAAGGAGGGGTTAAAGGGCTACTTTGGTCAACAACTGTTGAGGTAGTAGTGGTTGAGCTTTGACAGCTGTTTTGAACATCTGCTGCTCTAGCAATGGATGTAAACTTCTGTTGTGGAATGATGATTTCATATCCATTGTCTGATTGAGGATTTTGAGATGGTCCTGCACTGTTAGTCTTGACAGAAACATTTTCAAAAGTAAATTTATCAAGATCAAATAACTCAGCAGGATTTGTAGGGATTTCCATTGAAGAAAAGTTCATTGAACTTCACATTCAAAGTTTCTTCCACTGTCTTAGTCCTAGTGTTAAACACTTTGTAGGCCTTAGCAGTGATTGAGTATCCCAAATGAAAACCACAATCAATTTTGGCTGCAAACTTTGAAATGGAATCTTTTAAGTTTAAAATGAAGCATGGGCAGCCAAAAACTTTGAAGTATGAGATCAGTGGTTTGATTTTATACAGAATTTCATAGGCAGTCTTTTGATGCCTGGGGTTTATTAAAACTCTGTTCTAGACATAGCAGGCAGTGTTTACAGCCTCTGCCCAGAAAGTTAATGGCAAACCTGAATCAGCAAGCATGGTCCTGGCTGCCTCAATTAATGTTCAGTTCTTTCTCTCAACAATCCCATTTTGTTCTGGTGTCCTTGGAATGTTGTACTACCTTACAATTCCTTTTGACACACAAAACTCATCCAACTCCCTATTTCTGAATTATGTGCCATTCTTACTCCTGAAGACTTTTACTGGCAAGTCAAACTGCTTTTCAACCTGTTTGACAAAGTCTTGCAAAATGCCTGCAGTCTCGTCTTTGGAATGTAATAAATAAGTCCATGTAAACCTAGAAAAGTCATCTAAAATTACCAAACAATATCTTTTCTTTTTAAGATTCGTGACTTTTACTGGGCCAAACAGATCCATGTGAAGCATTTGCAAGCACTTGGTTGTTTTGGACTCTTCAATGGACTTAAATGAGCTTTTATGTTGTTTTCCTTTTAAGCAGGAAACACAATGCTCAGGACAGGTGAACACTTTTTATGGAAGACCTCTTACAAGGCCCTGTTTTGATAAAGCAGTGATTGTCTTGAGATTTGTGTGCTCCAATCTTCTGTACCATAGTTCTGTCTCTTTGTTAGAGGCAGATGAGAACAGACAGGCATCAGTCCTGAGGCTCTCTTTTGACAAATCAACTACATAAACATTGCCACTCCTTTGAGCAACAAGTTGGGTTTTTCCATTTTTTATTATTTCTTCAATTTTTTAACCATTTCTGGTCCAACAATCCTTAGTAAAGAATGATCCATAACTTTTGTCACTCATTTGAGAGACACTAAGGAGGTTGAATTTTAGATTGTCTATCAGATTGACATTTTCAAACTTAACATTTCCAGACTGTACTGTACCAGAACCCATCACCTTCCCTTTACTATTATTACCAAAAGATATATCCCCCCTCCATGAGTTTTGAATTCTTTGAGTAGGGCTCTACATCCAGTCATGTGCCTGGAGCCTCCACTATCTACATACCAAAGACTATCTAAGCATGCAGAAGCTCCCTGCACATCAAGTAAATAATTAGTTCAGGAGGTTCTCCAAAGCCAATAAGGCTTTGGATGGGGTCTCAACAGTGTCTATGTTAAGTTTAGGAAGATGGACAGTGGTTAGATCAGGGGTTTGGTCAATTTTTGGAACATTTCTCTCTCACCACTGTTGGGAACCATTTCCTATCAGTTGTTGGTAACCAAAGGGATGCCTGTTCACTTTTGGTTTAGTAGGCTTTTTGTAAACCTCATAAACATGTGGGACCCTTTGGTATGGAGGTTGACCTTTACCTCTTTGGTATTGGTTAGCAGGGGGTGCATCTATCACTTGAACTTCTCTTTTAACAGAGGTTTGGTTCAGCTGTTTTGTAACAGCTGTTTGGACAGGCACAAAGGATGGTTGTTTCTTGACTTGTGAACTTGATGAACTCATGGGTATTTTTGAAGTGTACTCATTCCTTTTTACATCATAGGTTTTAAGATGCACACACTCCTGAGTTAGATGGTTTGATTTACCACAGATGGTGCAGCTCTTTGAAGGCACAATGATACTTGTATTGTTATTGTCATAACCTTTTAAATGAAAACAATCTTTGGTCAAATGATTTTTCTTTTCACAAAAGTCACAAAACAAGTTTTTAATCTTTTCTTTTCTTCTTTTCAGACTCATTTGCAACAGAGTTTTGAACCACTGTTGGGATGTCCTTAAGAGGAATGACCTTGGCCTTTGGAGCTTTGACACCATCCACAGTGGTGAAATCCATGGGTTTAAAATTTTCAAGAATGTCACACTCATCAGACCATGTGGGTTTTGTTTTTTAATAATGCACCGCCTACCTTACGCGCCAAAAAGACATCCTATAAAATGATACGTCTCATAAACTTACATTTGATCAAACCAAAAAAACAAACGCCAATACTACTAAATACCACTCACTGTAAACGCCAAAAAATTAAAAAATCAAAGATGGCTAATATGCTTTCTTGGATATTCAGTATTGTTCTTCGTGAAGTTTCACTGAATAAATTGTTAGCAGAGGGGAGTAACTCAATAAGATTTTGCTGCACGAGATGGACAAAAATTCAAGAAAAAGATACTGATGACAGTCATATGTCATTTTGTATTCTTTGTTCTTGAAGAAGGCTTGGATGAGGAGAAGAGATCAATGACACTGAAGAGTGGGATGATTATAAAGATGAAGAAAAAGCGAAAAACCCACCCACACGTCATAGATCTATATCCCCAAACATCCACAAAAAGCCACTTCAACAGACGAGCAGGAAAAATAATCAAACCAATGGGTTTGTTAAGTTTTACATAAAACGTCATATATTTGGTGACAGTTCTTGTACTATTAAAGACGAGAGAGACTGATGACAATGAAGATTGTGAAGAGAGATCCGACTAGGAATTTTAATTTATTTTCTTCGCTTCTATTTTTTTCCCTGTGCTTGTAATATAATCTTACAATTGTAAAACGCCAAGATACAACAAACGCCAAAATGTATATAAAAATAATAGAACAATGGGCCAACTTGTTTAAAACGCCTTGAAAAAACGTCATTCAGATAGATTTCCTGACCCCTAGGTTCTAATGGCATACGATTTGAATAAACGCCATAAACGCCAAAATGTTAATACAATGAAACCATTAAACGCCATTAATTATTGAATTTGGTTAACGCCCAAAATCTTAAACACCAAAAAATAAAACAATATTGTGAAAAGCGGAACTGAAAAAGCAGAAGATAAAAGGACAAAAAAGCCCCTCCGCCCTTCTCTATGCCGCGTGACACGTGTTGGGCCAGGATGCGTTCTCACACTTTTAAGCGTTTTCTCCTGATCCCGTTTCTCTCTCTCTCTCTCTCTCTCTATATATATATATATATATATATAGTAGGGATCCTGCGGAAAGTGTGTTTTTCCTAGAAAGTCTAGGAAGCGATCTAGGCCATCCAATGGGTGTGTTTAATGGTTAAGATGAAGTCAATGGCAATCTTGTAATTTTTTAGTTTATTTAATTCATTGTTTTAAAAGACTAGGTGCAATTTTGTCAATATATCGTGTTTTAAATCAATTAGATAACCGTCAGTCAAACCCAGTGTAACGACTCACACAAAAATGTCCTAAAAACATTCTGTAAGTATAAACCCGGACCCCTGATGTAACAACCCTCATTAAAAGTCCTATTTATTTTATTATTTTATCCAATAGGAAACCCTAATTAAGACACCCAAGTAATTCTACACAAACCCTAAAATTATCAGAACAATCAGAATCAGGATCAGGGCCCCTAAAACTCAGGGGGGGGCATTCCCTACTCAACGATTATCCTTATAACTTATTATAAAAATCGAATTTAAAACTTTCGTCGACTCAGCAGGCCTAGTCCCACACGCGGCAAGCCTATGAAGAAAACGTGTCCCTTACGGACCGTAAGGGTTTAGTCTTACGGTCCGTAAGCCTGACAAAAATCGGGTATAAATAGAGGGCAGTGGCACTTAGTTTCTGGAGTTTGAGCGACAAGAAAATTCGTTATATTCTCTGAGTTTTGGTCCGATTACTACAATTAACACACACGATCACTAATTGCTGCCGCAATCAGGGTAATAACTCGATCGCTATTACGATTCAACGTCCGATCGATTATAACTATCCAACGATTGTTTAAGTGCCGCTCAAATTGAGTTTATACTTTGTTATTCATCGTGATTTCGACTTGAATGTTTGAGTGCTGTTCGAACTCGGACTATACTCTGTCATTCGTTGTGAATCCGCTGAATTGTTAAGTATTGCACTAGTAAATCGTTGTGAGGGTTTAATCTCGTGAGTTATCGTAAATGCTGTATTAGTTAATTACCTAGTTCGTGTACACTAGGTTACAAGGCTAAATCGATAGGCTAAGCTCTGCCTGTATAAATCTGCAATATATCAATGCTTATCTGTAGACTAAATTGTGGTCGTATGAATCTGCATGATTATATGTGAGTCATTCTCTTTTTATCAAATTACTTTTGAAATCATGTTTATTTTCAAAGGTTATAATTACAGTGATTAAGTTTATGTAATCACCCAAGTTACAGCCGGTATGTGGGGTTTTGTATACATAACTTGATAACCGTCACTATTGGACAACGAGTTAGCCAATGAGTGATATGACCATAGTCACAGACACCATCGGGCAAAGAGGCTACCGATGGATGTTCGAGTGACAAGTACTGTGGGTAGTTGGTTTGATATCTGGAAACATTGTAATCTCTCTTAATACTGTAATTATAACAAAAGAGTCATTTTCAGAAATAGAATGATTCACTCAGTATTTCCCGCTGACAAAACCTTTTTAAAACACTTTTCAGGTAATTACAGTAGATTGGAGTAAGAGATGGATACGGCACTGAAAGGCATCAAGAAGTGGCTTATTTATTAATTAAATCAAAATAAGAAATATTGTTTTATGTAATAAAATTTATCTTTATTAAAGCTACCATTATAAAACATGGGTTTATCCCATTTATTTATTAAATAAAATCCGGTGTTTTCTAAACTCTGATATTTTCCTAACTCACGGTCCTGATGAAATTTCCGCTGCAACGTTTTCAAAATAATCACCGGTACCACTGGACTGTTCGCGGCACCCGATTCCGTCCAGGGTGGGTCGGGGGTCGTGACAGAAGGTGGTATCAGAGCCACTGATTTAAGCCTTTAGGTGTTGTGACAATAATACCTAAGTTTGTATAAAAGAGTTAGGAGATTGCCATTTACTGGTAGCACACATGATAGCATTTAGACTTGAACTTAAGAAAAGATGCCTTAGTATCAGCTTCGAGATAAGCTAAGTACTTGTGTAAATAAAGTATGATGGATTTTGATATACCATAAGAATGGTAATTAGAATATTGCAAGATATGATAAATAAGCAAGAATTAATAGTAATTATTGCTTATTGATATTACTTGATCTAGAATAAGATATGTACGGGAATACAAATTTCCCTAATTCTGGATAAAAACTCTAATAAAAGAGGTACTTTTAAAAGATACTATTTATGGGAAATAGAAAATCTTCTCCGGCAAGACTGGGTATGGTGTAGCAGACTCTCCAGTTTGTCCGGATATACTAAGATTACCTCTCCGGCGCGAACCGGGTAAGACGGGGTATATAATATGTCAAACGAGTGACAAGATTTCCCTAAATAGTATTATGACCAGATATCTGACTGGTTTTTTGGAAATATGAATTTGTTAAAAACATTGACCTGATAGATGGTATATTTATTTCAGCATGTGAAATATGTGATTATATAGATATGTATATCTATAAGGAATTCCAAAAGTCAATTTGGAATAAAGCACAAGCATCTGTGTCTAGATTTCTTTATTAGGAATCTCTTTTCCGATATCAAACATTATTTCATTTGATTATCTGTCTAGTAACTTGAGCGACAATAATAACAATAGAAACCCATTAAGTTGGGATACCATCGAAAGTGTAAAGAATTTCTAACGCGTTACCATAAACTATTAACGCAAGTAAGAAGCATGTAAAGTTGTGATAAGGTACAAGAAAACACATGAAAATTTAATTATAAAGAAGTTGAAGTATATCACACACAATTTCCAAGGCAAGACCTTTGGAAAATATAATTGGGCACGATGACACCAATGCTAATTCCGTCAAATAGAAGAACTACTAATTAAAAGGAAGCACTCTATCACGCGATCCTACAAGCAACCTGAATCTCGTTGAGATACGTGGTAACAAAATTTCACAAACATCTATGCACAGTCTAATCGGAGTAAATATTATCACTGCAAAAGGAGTCATATACTTTTGCAAATTCCCTATTTGACATTCCCTGGTAATGTCATTTAATAACGGTTATCACTTGAAATTCCAGATAGAAGTTCTTATATTTCTTTTGTTGAAAATTCTGACTTCTGCATATAATAAGTTGACTTTCGCATTTCTACTTTTCCTAACGATCATCATATCAGGAGAATTTATTTCATAGTAGCGAATATTGATTCATTTCAATTCTTGGTAAATCCACACGTTATACATGCACCATTTGTTGCGCATGTGATTCGTTTAATTTCTGAATTCCACTAGAAGGCTTCATTCTAATTTGTCGTTTTATCCAAACTCAAATATCCTTTAGTTAAACTTGATTTTGGCACGGTGAACCGCATTATTATTAAACGATGACTCTTAATATCGAGTCAATAAATTTTTGAAAAACTCAATTTTCTTTGGCATACATGGTTTCTGTTATGACTATGTCTGAATTTTTTAAAACTCGTTTTGTTTAAACCGAGTTCAATTGTTTGAACTTACTCGTATTACATATTCAATTCAAGGTTCCATATGATGAATTAAAACCATCATATTCAGAATAATCCTAACAAGCATTTCAATTCTCTTGAACTATAACATGCTTGTGTGATCCTCGACTTCACTAAATTATTTCTTTGATCACGATCACCTTGTGGTGACATTTTTACAAAATCTGAAGATTTCGCTAATCTCGGATTTAATTATTTAATTATTTATATTAAATCCACTTTATTCTATACAAGCAATCTTAAAACAATCATGTGCTCAGATAATGATACCCAAATTCATATTTCGGTATATCTCTTAATAGTTATTATAATATCAATCGAGCCTTTTGTAATATTTATTGCTCTATCATCGTTAATCGAAAAACAGTATATATAAATTTAATTGATTATATACAGAATTACCTAATTTACAAATATAGTATTACTATTTAAAGTTATTGTTTAGTTATTTATTATTGATAATTTTATTATTAATAATAAAAGAAATACTAGGCTTATTATTAAGGGAAGGTATTGGATAGCCTAGCCTTAGTTAGGCATGGACTGATCACCTATGCTTAAACAAGGCAGCACTAACCAATATCCAACCATGATAATAACTAGTTAAAATATAGGCTTATTGGCCTGTAATAATCCCACCTACACCTTTTTGGCCAATAATAATCCCACCTCAGAATATTCCCCACACCAGTCCCATTTTTCAAATTTTTGGCCCACACTGGTCCCCAGTTAAAAATCCCTAACTCAGTTAGTAAAATGGCTGATGTGGCAGATGATGTGTTAAAAACTGATTATGTGGCAGATATGTGGCAGATGATGTGTTAAAAACTGATTACCTGTAATAATCCCACCTACACCTTTTTGGCCAATAATAATCCCACCTACACATTTTTGGCCAATAATAATCCCACATCAGCCATTTTACTAACTGAGTTAGGGATTTTTAACTGGGGACCAGTGTGGGCCAAAAATTTGAAAAATGGGACTGGTGTGGGGAATATTCTGAGGTGGGATTATTATTGGCCAAAAAGGTGTAGGTAGGATTATTACAGGCCAATTTGCCTAAAATATATAAATTAAGTCATTATACTTATTTAATAAATTTTAATTATATTTTACTTTGTACTATAAGGAGAAGACATATTTTCATAAAATAATATAAGCATTTGAGGTACAAATAAAATTATATAAATAATTGTCTATTACATATTTTGTGATAACTATGTACAGTAACACTCTTGCAAGAAAAATAATCATATAAATAATATAGTAGTCATCAACTACATTGGATTAGGAAAACATAGTAATATATAAGAATAGTCTCCGTTTTCACTTATTTACAACATTTATAAAATACATTTACAACGTTATATGGTTTCAAAATGAAAATAAGTAATCACATAGAATCGACTCATTAAATGTTATATATGTACAAAAGTATTTGTACAATAAATATTTTTACACCTTTAAACTTTCATTTAATGTTATAAATAATAGTGATTTCTTTTACAAAATAATAATAATAAAATATTTTGTAATGTATTAAGTTTATTACGGTGTTTTGTAATATATTATAAAGTAAAAAAATAAGTTATTTTACATAGAATAGTAAAATACTAAAATAATATTTATTTAAAAGTGGTGACCATTTACAAATAAATATATATTACATAATATTTATATTTGATATATAAGATACAGTTCAGACGAGTACACAAATAATATATATTATATTTGCTTTACAAATATAATATAAATTGGTCATGACAAAATAACTTATTTTATTATATTTCGATCTCTAGAACATAATATGAAAAAAAAAATATGGTTACTAATAATGTACTATCACAATTAAAAACAACTTGGAACTCTAAACAAATGATACACTAACTTTATTATCTTTTGGTGTATCTTTGCAATTCATTCATCTCAACACTGTGATTTTCTAATATCATAAATATTTGACAAATCATTTTTCATGCTTTTATTTCTATTGAACCCTGTCAATTCTAAGTCTTCCTCAGTTGCCAATCAAAGTAAGCTTCCTTTTTACAAAGAATTTTATTGATTTTAAAAGTCCTTCACATTCATTTTAAATATCTATCTTTTGACTTGAACCTAGTCACTTTGGATATCATATCATTTCATTTCATTCGTCATCGATTTCTTGAACTAATTCAGTTGAACCATTGAATCCTACTTAAGATACAACTTGTATTCACAAAATTTGATATTTTAAATTTTGTATCATCTACTTTAATATTATTTTTATTAACTAAAAGGTGACATAAGTCTAAAAGAAATATCATAACCCAAATACACTTGGGAGCTGGAATCTGAGATGAAGAAAAAGTATTCCTATTTATTCCAGTAAATCTCGAGGACGAGATTTTTATTAAGGTGGGGAGAATGTAACGACTCACACAAAAATGTCCTAAAAACGTTCTGTAAGTATAAACCCGGACCCCTGATGTAACAACCCTCATTAAAAGTCCTATTTATTTTATTATTTTATCCAATAGGAAACCCTAATTAAGACACCTAAGTAATTCTACACAAACCCTAAAATTATCAGAACAATCAGAATCAGGATCAGGGCCCCTAAAACTCAGGGGGGGCATTCCCTACTCAACGATTATCCTTATAACTTATTATAAAAATCGAATTTAAAAGTTTCGTCGACTCAGCAGGCCTAGTCCCACACGCGGCAAGCCTATGAAGAAAACGTGTCCCTTACGGACCGTAAGGGTTTAGTCTTACGGTCCGTAAGCCTGACAAAAATCGGGTATAAATAGAGGGCAGTGGCACTTAGTTTCTGGAGTTTGAGCGACGAGAAAATTCGTTATATTCTCTGAGTTTTGGTCCGATTACTACAATTAACACACACGATCACTAATTACTGCCGCAATCAGGGTAATAACTCGATCGCTATTACGATTCAACGTCCGATCGATTATAACTATCCAACGATTGTTTAAGTGCCGCTCAAATTGAGTTTATACTTTGTTATTCATCGTGATTTCGACTTGAATGTTTGAGTGCTGTTCGAACTCGGACTATACTCTGTCATTCGTTGTGAATCCGCTGAATTGTTAAGTGTTGCACTAGTAAATCGTTGTGAGGGTTTAATCTCGTGAGTTATCGTAAATGCTGTATTAGTTAATTACCTAGTTCGTGTACACTAGGTTACAAGGCTAAATCGATAGGCTAAGCTCTGCCTGTATAAATCTGCAATATATCAATGCTTATCTGTAGACTAAATTGTGGTCGTATGAATCTGCATGATTATATGTGAGTCATTCTCTTTTTATCAAATTACTTTTGAAATCATGTTTATTTTCAAAGGTTATAATTACAGTGATTAAGTTTATGTAATCACCCAAGTTACAGCCGGTATGTGGGGTTTTGTATACATAACTTGATAACCGTCACTATTGGACAACGAGTTAGCCAATGAGTGATATGACCATAGTCACAGACACCATCGGGCAAAGAGGCTACCGATGGATGTTCGAGTGACAAGTACTGTGGGTAGTTGGTTTGATATCTGGAAACATTGTAATCTCTCTTAATACTGTAAATTATAACAAAAGAGTCGTTTTCAGAAATAGAATGATTCACTCAGTATTTCCCGCTGACAAAACCTTTTTAAAACACTTTTCAGGTAATTACAGTAGATTGGAGTAAGAGATGGATACGGCACTGAAAGGCATCAAGAAGTGGCTTATTTATTAATTAAATCAAAATAAGAAATATTGTTTTATGTAATAAAATTTATCTTTATTAAAGCTACCATTATAAAACATGGGTTTATCCCATTTATTTATTAAATAAAATCCGGTGTTTTCTAAACTCTGATATTTTCCTAACTCACGGTCCTGATGAAATTTCCGCTGCAACGTTTTCAAAATAATCACCGGTACCACTGGACTGTTCGCGGCACCCGATTCCGTCCAGGGTGGGTCGGGGGTCGTGACACCCAGTCCCTAATTTCACGCGATTTTCCCTCTCTCTCTCTCCAAACCCATCTTAGAAACCCCAATCCCTACCAAAAATAACTACAATCATGGAAGAATATAACTTTAGAAAGGATGGATAGCACCGGATCAAATTAAAACACTTCTCTATCTCTACCATCTCCGAGTTCATCATCACCATTCAAATACTGTTCGTATCATCTCCGTTTTCTTGACGATGTGTTTTAACAGAAAGCAAATTAATATAGTTGTGTTTTAGCAGCAAGCAGATTCATACAGTTGTGTTTTAGCATTCAGATTCATACAGTTGTGTTTTAACAGCAAGCAGATTCATACAGTTGTGTTTTAGCATTCAGATTCATACAGTTGTGTTTTAACAGCAAGCAAATTCATACAGTTGTGTTTTAACAGCAAGCAGATTCATACAGTTGTGTTTTAGCAGCAAGCAGATTCATACAGTTGTGTTTTAGCATTCAGATTCATACAGTTGTGTTTTAACAGCAAGCAGATTCATACAGTTGTGTTTTAGCATTCAGATTCATACAGTTGTGTTTTAACAGCAAGCAGATTCATACAGTTGTGTTTTAGCATTCAGATTCATACAGTTGTGTTTTAACATCAAGCAGATTCATACACTGTGTTTTACCATCTTTATATTATGGGATCTATAAAAAATTGACTTTAGCCCTGTAAACTGTTAAAACACAGCACCAAGAACATGCTGATAATTTCCAGTAATCTTCTGAACAATGGAATATGCGATTGGTTTAGATTTCGAAAACAAATTATTCAGAAAATCATGGAGAAAAACGGTTACAAAATATGGACATGGATAGTTAGTTAATGAAGATAAATTCCAAAAATAAAAATAGAATGTGAAAATACACAATTGCCCTTCTAGTTAAAAATCTTCAATGCCACATGTCGCATTCTGATTGCTTCCTAGACTTCTAGGAAAAACCCACTTTCTACCCAACTCCTACTCTATATATATATATATATATATATATATAGGATTTGGTTCAAGAGTGAACACTAGTGTAGCTTGCGAACTGAGTGAACTAATCCTAGCCATACACGTGTGTAGATCAATGGGCAGTATTTGTTCACTCTGTTCGCAAATACACTAGTGTTCACTCTAGAACCCCACCATATATATATATATATATATATATATATATATATATATATATATATATATATAGGGTAGAGATCCTAAGAGAAGTTCACTCTATTTGAGAAACTTGAGAAGCATTCTGGACCACACATTTTCACTAGGCAAAAAATGCAAAAAAAAAAAAAAAAGTTAAAAAATGCATTTTTTTCCAAAACATGTGTTAAGCACCTGTTAGAATGATATATAACGTGTGTTGATTTACAGAAACAGATCCATAAAAGATATTGAATTGACAAGCTGGATGGATGAAGGCGACGTTAATGCGGGTACATTGAATAAGTCACATCCTTTGGGAAAGAAGTCTTCGTTCATTTATAACATGTGTTGGTGGTTCATGCTGTAACAGAACACCATGATGTAACCTAACATGTGTTCATGTATAACATGTGTTAAGCCCCTGTTAGAATGATATATAACGTGTGTTAACCTTTTGTTAATTAAAAAAAACATGTAATATCTATTTTATTTTTGTTGATGTTTAAAATATCCGATAATGTGGATACTGAGCGTAAAACTTGTACAAGTAATAAATGTACAAGTTAGTATGTAACGTGTAATATGAAACGAGCCATTTATGGTAACACATGTACCGGTAATTTTGGAATATATAATATGAAACAGGTCATTTGTTTTGCACATTTTGGAATGTATAACATGTGTTAAGCCACTGTTATAATCTTTTTGTAACCTGACATGTATTCTTGTATAAGCTAGTGGTTTACAAAACACCATGATGTGTATATACTGATCTAACATGTGTTACAATTTGTCTGTTCGGAACATGTAATTGCTTAACATGTAATTGCTTAATGACAAAGGGTGAAAACATTTGACGGGGGCGATGAGTTTAATGGTGAGCTTAGCTAATATCGTAATCTTGTTGTAACCCCACTTGTATACATATGATAACATGTAAAGCATCCATTATTACCCGACTTGTATTCATGTATATGAAAGTGGTTTGCAAAACACCATGATGTGCATATACTGATCGTAACACGTGTACAAGTTAATATGGAACATACAAGTTAATGTTGTAACACCGTATACCTGGGATAACATGTGTTAAGCCTCTGTTATAATCTTGGTTTTACCCAACATGGTGTCATGTATAAGCTAGTGGTTTCCAAAACACCATGATTTGTATATACATATTGTAACATGTGTTACGCGCCTCACATGTATAACGTGTGTTAAGCCTCTACTATAACGTGTGTTAAGACTTCCAGAATGGATGCATAAACTCCAATAGTAACTTAATAACACAGTATACCTGATATAACGTGTGTTAAGCCTCTTTTATAACGTGTGTTAAGACTTCCAGAATGTGTTAAGTCCATACCGTTTTAACATCATGTACTAGACAAAACAAAATAAGAGTATCACATTACATATTACTAGTAAACGAAAATACATAGCACTAAGAAAATGGTGGAGCTTCCTTTGAAAGTCTGCCTTAGCTATTCAGCGGCTACCTTTGCTGCCTTAGCTTTTCAGCGGTTACCCTTGCTTTATTGTTTGGGTCGGTCTTGAAACGGTTTGTAAACATGTGGGTGTGTGTATGCCAGGGAAGTTATAAAAATGTGTTTTCATGTCACATGTAACACATGCATGTCCGAGAAGTTCAACCTATAACACGTGTTAGTTGTGTTGTGCTGTAACATAAACATGGTCATGATCCAACGGTCCCGAGAATTGGATCTTATTTCCCTTGAATCCATCACCGTCCTAATAACAAAAAGATAAGATAACCGTTAAGTCGTTAACCAGACATAAATATTAACACATTCATAGCCAGAAAATCTTTTTTCTCAGATAACATCACAAAAACATTTACTATTCAGATCAAAAGCCCCAAACAAAGCAACCAAACCAATAAAAAATAGTTACTATTCAGATCAAAAGCCCAAACAAGCAACCAACCCAAGCACAGCTTTTTAACACAAAAATAAAAACCTGCAAATTAATCTTACACAACTGAAACAACAACTAACAAAGTGCACATAACTAAAAACCTGCATTTAATTCGTCATACCCTAATACATGTCTCTAATACATCGTCATACCCTAATACATGTATCTATAACATGTTACTATGGTTTAGCTGTGAAACAGGAGTTCAGACTATAACACGTGTTACGTTGGTTGTGCTGTAAGACAAACTTGGCTTAGCTGTGAAACAGGAGTTCAGACTATAACACGTGTTACGTTGGTTGTGCTGTAAGACAAACTTGGCTTTTCGTTTCTAAAAACAGATGTCCAGAAGTTCAAACTATAACACGTGTTAGTTGTGTTGTGCTGTAACATAAACATGATCATGATCCTTAAGCATCTGATCCATGTTTGACGAAACCAATGGTCCCGAGAATTGGATCTTGTTTCCCTTGTATCCATCACCATCCTAATAACAAAAAGATAAGATAACCGTTAAGTCGTTAACCAGACATAACTATTAACACATTCTTAACCATGGTTTTTTCATTCAGCAAGTGTAACAGCTGAAAATGAGAAAACAACATCAAATAAGGACACAAATGAAGATAATGACATAAACATTAAAGATCTAAAATACGAAACATTAACGGTCTATAATTTGTAATCTATACGAACATTAACGGTTGTTCGTGTTTCATAATAACGGTTGGAATTATACAAACTGTAATTTGTAATCTATAAGACACATTAACGGTCTAATTACGAACATTAACTATTATACTTGGTGTTCGTGTTTCAAAACCCATATTCTATAATCGGCTGAAAAGAAAAAAAACTACTGAAGCAAACAAGCAAGATAAAAACGTGAGCATTAATGGACTTGTTGTTCGTGTTTCACATTAACGAGATCCCCCCTAAATCATCAAATCCAAACAACAAACAAAAACCCACAATGCAATAATCAAATCAAGAAACTAAATCAAGATTACCTCATCGCAAATATCACCACAAATATCGGACCCAAATCGAATCAAATAATAAAAAAGGAAGAAACTTTATTCACACCCCTGTTCACCACAAGATCTGGACAAACATTGGAAGGTGAGAGAAGAAGAAGAAGAAGAAGAAGAAAAGCGAATCAAAGCCCACTAGCCCAGATCGTAGTAAAGATCTTGTTTAGGAAGATGAATACTCCACAGTACATTAATGGTGCTCCATAGATCTACCATTGTTGATGGATGCTCCATAGTTCATTAATGGTGGATCTAGTTTGAAATAAGTGGTTTAAGAAGATGAAGAAATTATGAAAAAACAACCTTTCTAATTTGAATTTGGTTCAACGAAAATGGAGGAGGATGGAAGAGAATGATGTGATGTTAGATATTAATGAGGGTGTCAAATCACTTTGGGCAAGATAACTTTTTGAGTAGGCTAGGAATATGTTGAATTACCAATGTGCCCTCTAGATTAAAAAATGATATTATGGAAGCTGGGACATGTGGCCAAATGTAGGCCATTAGATGGGTTTCCAAGGTTTTCTAAAAATTCAAGGTTTCCTATATAGCATTATCGTATATATATATAGGGATTGGGTAAAATGAGAACCATAGGAACCAATACTAACCATTGATCAAAGGTGTTTGTATGGATGGGATTAAAATACAATAAAGTAAAGTAATGATCGGGTTTTAATTAATGAGATTTTGTTTTTTTATTGAGATAAGGGCAATTAGGTCTTTTACTGTATCTATTAAAGATTTGTGTTATTAATATGATTTGATTAAAATTTTACAGTAACTCTTCAAAAAATTTTGATTTAATTTTTAAAATAAAATTTAATAAATCAAAAAATTAATATAAATTAATTAATTTGATTTATAGTAAGCTTATCTAAAAATTTTTGATTTAATTTTTACAGTAAAATTTTAATTAATAAAAAATTAATATAATTTAATTATTGTGATTTAGAGTAAAAAAAAATTATGCACGGTTTTATATTTTTTATTGCGTGCGGTTTTAAACTTTTTTACGCACCGGTTTTTAATTTTTTTGCGTGCATCATCAATAAAGCTCTTCTTGCCAAGTGGGGTTGGAGGTTCAAGAATGAGAGTAATAGTTTTTGGGTTAAGGTTATCAACGCTATTCATCGTCATAGGCTGTGTTGGGATTTCATGCCGATCCGGTCCTCTCTCAACGGGGTTTGGTGAAATATTTATAAGGTTTGTTCGAATCAGTTAGTGGATAACATCTCTCTAAAAAGTTTAATGTGTGGTGAGGTTGGAGATGGGCGGGATATTTTGTTTTAGTTGGACCCGTGGCTGCTGCCGAAACCTTTGAAAGAGGAGTTACTGAACCTGTTTCAGCTGGAATCAAACAAGAAATGCAAGGTTAGGGATCGGATTGTGAGACCTATGTCAAACTCGTGCGGGAAATGGGAGTGGAGGTCTGAACCAGATTCTGATGTGGAGCTAGCCGAATGGAGTTATTTATGTAATTTGCTTCTTCCTATCTTCTTATCGGATCGTAAAGACGGGTGGAAGTGGCTGGGTACCGGTTCGGAGGGCTTCTCGGTTGGTGCGGTTAAGAGGATGTTCGAGTTAAATAAGGATTTTAGTTCTCGGTTCGTTTGGGAGTGGTGTAGATGGTTACCGAAGAGTGCAACCTCTTCGCGTGGAGAGCCGAGCAGGAGAGGATCCCGACTAGGGAGACGCTTCAAAGGAGGAACATTTATATTGAAGATGGTAGTTGCCCGCTTTGTAGTATGGGAGTTGAATCGGTGGATAACTTGTTCACCTCGTGTGGGGTTTCGTCGGTTATTTGGAATAAAATTCAAGCTTGGTGAAGACTTCTAATTTATTTGTCTTCTCGTTCCGTGATGTTTTGGAGGTGCATAATTGGGTCGGCTTGGATGGTCAGAGGAAGGAAGTGTTCTACGGAATCGCCATTCTTACCTGCTGGAGTATATGGAAAGCTATGAATAATCTGGTTTTTGTGGGGAAGCCTTTCAACATCAACGATGTTTTTAGTGAAATTAGGTCTTTGGGTTTTGTATGGTATAAAAATAGATCGAAAAATAAAAGTATCTCATAGGAGGATTAGTGTAAATTTGTAAATATGTAATCGGGGGTGGCCGCTCGGTTTCGAGTGATTCTGTTGCTTTAATGAAGTTTTCCTTTAAAAAAATGTTAGGGAATTTTGGGCAAGACCAGTAATTGACTTAGATTGGGTCAACGCCATGTGGACAGTCTTTCAGTAAACTAAATTCGATTAAGAATCAGAACTATATGGTATAAGGTTATTCTGAACATTTCCATTTAATGAATGTTTATACCCCCCCAAGATTTGGCTGCTAACATCATTGAAATAGAGTTTAAGCGTTCCTCTGGGAACCTAAGGTCATCTTTTTCATTCAGGGTTTGGACTTGGATATGTTGCAACGTATTAAGTCAAGTGTCAGCAATCGCCAATGAGCTAGTGGTGGAGTGGTAAAGAAAAGACCTGATGTTCCAAGTGACCCAGGTTCAATTCCTGCCCCCAGCATTAGTTTCTTCGGCACCTGGTGATGATGGGAGACTAGACGAGTAGGCGGCGATCGCTAGTTCGATCCTTGAACTGAGCGGGTTTTATCTCACCGCACTGTCGTGCCTCGGGGCGAGTGTTCACGGGCTTCGGCCCTAGGTGAGGGTTTTCCCCGGTTCGGAAGGTGAGTGTACCCCGATGTGGTGAATTTCGCCAGTAACCCATTTGGTGGATTCGTTGGTCGTTCAAAAAAAAAAGTGTCAGCAATCATGTGTTGCTAAATGCTAAATTCAGATAACTTTTGATCAAAAAACAATCAAGTTTGAGTACAAGAGACAAAGAAGTAATCAACCTATATTTACATATTAATACTTGTAGCATTGGCATCTCAGTTTAGTAAAACGAACTACAAACCAATCGTATCTAGAAAAAAAGATTCTGATAACTAGTGTATCTCCACCCGCATATACGAAGAATCATCTCCAGGTTGATCTATCTTCATCACCACCCGTTGGTAAAGAAACCTTACTAACAGCAAATGCATCTGGTCGGCGCATGTTTGGGTCTTTAGGTGGACGCGATTCCTGTAAATTATAAACAACTCAAAACACTTAGAGCTCGATACTTGATTTGACTTCAAAGCAAAGGAGTGAGATACTTACTTTGCGGAAAGGGAAGTCATCCGCCTCGAGCATGTGTACAATTTGGCTCATTTTTGGACGCTTACTTGCATCCATATCTATACACCGAAGGCACACTAATAAGACTCGTTTTAAAGCTCTTGAAGAAGGTCGTTCAACGATCTTCGAGTCTAGTAACTCCTCACCAAGTCGACTTGCCACCATTCCTCTAAACCAGTCAACCAGGTTCATCTAAAAATAACAAAAAAAAATGAAGAAAAATATTGGTGGAAATTTTGAGTCATACAAGTGAGGTAAAAGAAGGTAAATTTGTTAAATTACCTCTCCAGGTGGTCTGGAGTAATCAACCGGACTCCTTCCGGTAACAATTTCCATAAGTAAAACTCCAAAGCTGTAGACATCACTTCCCTCATTGAGCATCCCAGTGCTTGCATAGTCAGGTGACACATATCTACAAATATCACTGAAGGTAAGAATTTTGTTTCCGGTCTCAAACTTTTTCTTATAACCGTGCTAACCAATGGGGCCATGCAGGTAGGCGGCCTTCAAGTAGTTAAAGGTAGAAACCAGTGGAAGTTGGATTCAAACTCGAGATGATAAAACTTTCGTTCAAATTGAAGAGGCGAAAATAAAAACTAACCCAAATGTTCCCATTACACGTGTTGTCACGAAGGTTTTTTCAGATTCAAGTAACTTGGCGAGTCCAAAATCAGCTACTTTTGCATTCCATTTCTTATCCAGAAGAATATTGCTTGATTTAATATCACGGTGAACAACTTTTGGTTCCAAGCCTTCGTGTAAATATGCCAATCTAAAATGAAAACGAATTAATGGGTCAAAGGATCGAAATTTGTCATAATACAATATGGGTAGGTTGAGTTCAGTCATCTCCCTTGCATAATAATACAATATGGGTAGCTTGAGTTCAGTTATCTCTTAACGGATTAATGGGTCAAAGGATCGAAATTTGTCTTTTATGCAAAAAGAAAAAAAAAACATATACTAATATTGTAATAAAACAGTTTTTGTCATCATATGTTATGCACAAACAGTTTATAAAAAATAAGTGACAAAAACTGGCAAAAAATTGTTTCGGCTTTCGGGTCATCGTGACTTGTTTCACCCTTGACCACGATGACTTGTTTGAACCAACCCTTTTAATTTACCAAACCCACACATTTTGTCACCTGGATGTCGTTTATGGATCAAGACTCTATAATGAACGAAAACCACCGCCCTATGTAAGATCAAGGAAAAGAAAAAAGAAGACAAGCATACCCTTTTGCAGTCCCGACAGCAATCTTCATGCGGATGTCCCAAGTTAGAGCACTGGTAGGTCCTACATCTCCATGCAACCATTGTTCCAAATTCCCATTGTCAATGTACTCATACACAAGCATCCTGTATTGAGGGGGGTTTGCAATGTTTAGGCGGACAAAAAAGTTGGTTCGGTTTTAGATGTATTATTTTAAATCCAAAACCAAACCAAAATCAAATTTACATATAGGAATATAAATATATTGCATTATAGAATGTTCATAATCATAATAATGGAGAAACAAAAAACATCAAGAATACCTCTTAGCGCCTTCTGCACAAAATCCAATTAAACCAACAAGGTTTTTATGCCTTACTTTGCCAATGGCTTCAACCTCGACTTTGAATTCCTTCTCCGCCTGCCCCCTACACATTCAATCCATATTTATTTGGTCAACAGAGGTGGCGGGTCGGGTCAAAATAACAACTCAAAATGGATCAGTCATTTAGTTAAGTGTTCGGTTTGATGTAGAACACTTTTCGTCATTATGAAGTTCGCAGATAATCAGTTAATATTTTAATTTCTTTAGAAGGCTCCTAATGCTAATCTACTCATATTATCCACCTATAAACCTTGCATGATTTGAACCTCCGCCTTAGATAAAGTGAAGACACGTTACCGCCACACCATGTCCCTTAATATTTTAAATACGACTACAAGACTATAATATTAAAATAGTAGTTACTTCGTTTGAATAAAACAATTCTAAACTGACATTGATGTTCACGAGACTACTAATTACTCACGGAATTCCGCTTAGCCAATAAATTAATCATATATATCCTAATTCAAATGTGGAACGTGAAATGAGTGAGTACTATATCTCATTTAATAAAGAAAGGGTCTGACTCATGTCAATATCTCATATTTAAATGCGATATAGTACATGAGTTGAATTTGATTCACTGTCATCTCTTGTGAGGAGATCAAGGTTAAATTTGGTTCTCGACCTTTGTAAGTTTGAGGACTAGCGTCTTGCTAGTGTTATTTAATAAAATTTTATGTCGGCCGTTCAAAAAAAAAAAGTTGTTCACAAAAAAACAAAAAAAAAAAAAACCCTATTAGGTGTATATAACTTAGGCTATGCGATATGGGGGATGTCCCCGGTTCGTCCTGGTCCGGGGCCGGAGCGCACACCGTGCCGCCCCCCTCCGTCTTCATGACATGGCGTCGTCTCCGTCGGTATTCCGACGTCCAGGACGGAGCAAAACAATGGGCCCCCCCTCGGCGACGCCCGTCTTCCCACGCCGCCCCCTCCGTCTTCATCCCGTCGCCGGCTTCATCTCCGTCACCATACCCACAAGCCTTATTACTCTTCGGAGACCCTGCTTTATGGTCTTAAGGTGCATATAACCAATGACCAATCATGCTACCTCATTTTTCCTATAGACTTCCCTAGACTCCCTAGAAAGGGGAGGGTGGAGTTTCCTCTTCCTCCATAGCCTACTTTTCTAAAAAAATTAAAAAAAGAAAAATATTTTGTTGTTTAAAACTTGATTGGTTGAATCAAGGAGGAGAATAGGAAAAGTGCAAGGAGATTGTAAGGGGTAGGGGCGCTCTACTAGTGATGGATTTTAGTGGAAAAGCCCATCACTCACCACACAAACATCTGCCATTGAAAAACAACCGAACATGTGCGCCAGTAAACAACCCACAACGCGTTATGGCTACAACGCGTTTTACTAATCACGCGTGATGGGCAAGGGGGCGGTGGTGTTCCACAATAAACAACACGTGGTCATTGAACCACCACGTAGCGCCCCGAGTGGCCTAATGGATGCCGTTCGCTCGGGAACTATTTGGAACACCACGCAACACATAGGGCGTGTTCCATATTGTTACCGTGAAATCTCGATGCTCGCAAGGACTCCACTTTGTGCAGTCTTATACGGTTAAAATTACCTCCATCCTAAACCACATGTCTACATACTGTTTATTTACATCGTTTAAAACTAATATATCACATCATCTATAATTGCTTTGACTTTTTTGTCATACCTAATTTGATACGGTCATACTTCACATCACATAACGAAATTTAATGTAAATATATTATAATGCAAAAAAAATTATCGATTCAATCGAAGTTTTTCTTGAAACGAGAGAGTAATGAAGTAACCCCAATAACTTCCCTCTGCCACCACCACCAGTACCGTCGGCAACGACGTTGATCTTAGATCTAAAAGACTAAAACACCCTCCACTCTATTTTCCCTTATTAATTTTTCAAAAAAGATCCAAATCACCACATTCCTTCACTACCAATTAAACATGCAATTAACAAACATATTTCAAATTTAAACTAATAATAAAAAAAAACTCACCGATTATCCAAAAGATTCTTCACCGCCACCGACAAACCATCATGCAACACCCCTCTGTACACCACACCATACCCCCCTTCACCTATCACATTCTCCTCTGAAAATCTGTTCGTAGCTGTTTCAAGCTCACTCAAACTGAACCACCGACCCCACCCGATATTATTAACATTCTCCGCACGTGCGGAAGAAGACGACGCCCCTTCACTACCACTCGTGCCGGTTCCTGAACCTGAACCGGTACCTAAACCGGAGCATGAATTGTTGCTACCAAAGCTAGTATCATTATGTAGTTTTTTCTCAACAACTTTGATTATCGGTTTACTCTCTTCTCCATCGTCACTATCCAACTCGAACATACTCATCAACGTCGTCACCGCTTTCTCATTCTGATCCGAGCATTTCGCAACCGCGTTAACTGTTTCCATACGTCGTCGTTTCGATTTATGTTTGTAAATTAGAAGGATGATAATTAGCAAGAGCACCGTCGTTAAAGCTGCTACTGTGACTGCGATGACGACGTAGAGTTTTTGACCTAAAATAGGTGTTTTGGAAGTGAGGGTGTGAACCGGAGAGTGATCGGAGGTGTGGCCGGAAACCGACATTGTTGGTTTTTTTTCCGGCGAGATGAGAAAGAATTTGAAAAAATAATAAATATTTATTGTTTGAGGGGAGCATTCAAAGTGAGTATAATGACAAAAGTTAAAGCGTGGCGAGAGTCAAGTGATTACTTTTGATGGGAATGGGTCTGGTGTTTTGAAGTATTACGAAAGAGCCACTGTGCATGGACTAGAAGGTAATGAGTTTGAATGTCACTAGAGTCGGTGTTTGACGCTTTTGACAAGTGTTTGGATCTACTTTAAGATTTGATTTAGTGGGGATAAATGGCTTTCTTGCTTTTTATATTGATTATTAAATCATCTTTTGAAAAACAAATAACGAGTAATTAATATGATTTAAATCCATTTATATAATCACTAAAAGTACGATACTTATTTCAATATATTCTTTCATAATATCTTTTGTATTAAATGTAGTTGATTACTTGATTACATACCTTTTATTAATATTAAAATTTAGGTATTAATTGAAATCTCATAGTTGGACTAACAGGATAGAGTCAACTGTAAAAAAAAGATTATAATCAATTAAGTTTTCTAAGTGTTTTTTTACTATAAATCAAATTATTTTCCTCAAATGTCACTAACGTTTATAATTGTTCAGGTCAAGTCAAAATGATAAAAATAAATGCTAAATAGTAACCAATATTTATACATATTCTATTTAGGTTATAAAATAAATGCTAAATAGTAACCAATTCTAAGTGTTTTACTATAAATCAAATTATTTTTCCTCAAATGTCACTTACTTTTATAATTGTTCAGGTTAAGTCAAAATGATAAAAATAAATGCTAAATAGGAACCAATATTTATACATATTCTATTTAGGTTATAAAAATAAATGCTAAATGGTAACCAACATTTATACGTATTCTATCTAGGGGATTAGGATAAAAAAAAAATGACAATATAAATAAGAAGGGTAAGAAAGATTTTAGTCCATTGATTTTAGATTTGGAGAGTTGAGATTAATTTCAGGAAAAAAAAAAATGGATGGCCATAAAATGAATCTAATATTTATTGACTTTCTCTCTTCACATACAAGGCACATGCTAATTTATCCCATCAATTTAAAACGTCCATAACTTTTTCATACGACATTTGTTTTTTTAAAAAAAATTCAACATATTAACGAACGTTTTTTTATCTTTAATATGAGTATGATATTGTTATATAAAAATAAAATAAAAATTTTTATTTTTACTGGGTTTTCTTTGTATTGCGTTAAAGGTTCTGGTCATTGTGTTTTTTAGTGGGTTTTGGTCTTTACATTTTTACAGGTATGGGATTAGTTTTAAAAATTTTCACAGGTATGGGATTAGTTGATACCCGACCCGATTACCCGAAACCACATGCCCGTTTACCCGAACTATATACCCGAAGTTTTTAATTTATATTTTTATTTTCCACAAACCCTTATCTATTAGGGGAGGGGGTGATCACTAGTGATAGAATTTTATCGCTCACAAGCACCAATCAAGTTCCGCCATGTCATCAACCATTTTTTCATCACTCACAACCTTTTTTAGTGGGGGTGGTCATCACTCACCACCACACCCAACAATTTCCCCCCAACCAACAACTACCCTCACAAAATAATATCATCACGGCGTTGAAAAAATCACGGAAACGTGTTTTCGTTAATGTATCACGCGTTGATGTTTATGGTGGCGGTGGGAAATAACGCGTTGAACATTGTTCCGTGATGCTATAACGCACGGCCCCCTCCCCCTTAGTGATTTATTTTAATATGTTCATAATGTGAAAAAAATAAATTTTCTTTTAGCGTATGTATTTGATAATAGTATTTATATTTTGTATGTTGTGAAGTATATACATATAAGTGTATAAATATTATAAAGTAATTATTAATTTATGATAAAACTTATATGTATGTAATGTATATTTTTAATTTATAATAGTTGTTAAATAAATAAAATTATATAATAATTATAATAGTAAAAATGTATTTGGAAATCACAATGTATATCTTTTAACAAAATAATGGGTATACCCGATACTCGCGGGTATACCCGGTACCTGACGGGTATTGGGTCGGGTATGGGACACGATTTTACAACCGGGTATGGGTATAGGATTATCAATACCCGACCCATTGCCATCCCTAGTAAATATCAGACCAATAGAGTTTAACACACTTCTTCTAGATATTTTTAAGAGATTAATCGATAACTACTTTTTTTTTTCTTGAACGATAATCTATTAATAGGACTTGAACTCTCACCACTTGGAAGAGACGACATTAACTAATAAAGCTTTTTTATTAAGTTTACATAACTACTTAAAACTCTTTTACAACAACAACAACCATACCCAGTAAGTCCCACAAATAGCAGAGCTACTTATAGGGTCTGGGGAGGGTGGGATGTAGACAGGCCTTGCCTCTATCCATAGGGATAGAGAGGCTGCTTCCAAAGAGACCCTCGGCTCGACAACGAACAGCAAACCAACACAACAAGTCAAAGAATATAGAAAGAATACAGAAATAATAAGTCGCCCATTAGCAAGTAAGTGATCAGAGTGGCACAATATAATGTAAATCATGTATCATAGCATACAACATCATTTGGGCATAAACACAATGTAAATCATGTATAATAGCATACAACATCATTTGGGCATAAATACAGTAAGGCAAACACTGGAAAGGTCCCTTAAAGAATAAGAAAAACCTACGTCCCTGAAAATCCACCTAAGACCTTACTACAATATCCTCTAGAAGTCCTTAACCCTAATCATACGCCTCCACGAAGTCCTATCGTGGACCATGTCCTCAGAAAGATGCAACTCTAGTAAATTACGAGTTACTTAAATATATATGTAACTTTGTTCAATACAAATCTAATTAAAATTGAATAATAGTCCAAATTATGACTCGTTCATGAAAGTAATCCATAATGACATTTTAACCAATGATACTCCTAACTTTTGTCGTTGTAAAGAGATATCTCGCTCGCATAACCATTGTAGATTTACATTTGTCCCACTCGATTTGGCACACATGGTTGATCATAAGCGAAATGAGGAAACACACATTCCTTCTAAAAGAAATCAATTGGAAATTAAGTGTAATTTTATAATGATTATGCGAGTAAGATTGCTTTTGGAAACAAAAAATAAAGTTAAAAGTGTCATTGGTCAGTATAAATTATTATCAGGACAGTGTGGATTATATGTGTGTGTAAGCTTGAACTTTTTGAAAAACAAATATATACATTGATAAGTAGAAAATTTTCTCAAAACCTAAAAACACCAAATGAAATTTTATCACTCCACATTTCTTTCAGTCAAACTTAGTAAATGGAACTACTTGTTATATTTCTGGTACAAATAAAACTAAATACATATCTGAATAAGAAAGCATATTAAGTAAGTGAGTTCCACATTATGCTACTAACTTATCACCATCGCTATAGTAATACATGAATCAGCAGCAAAGCAATGAATCGGAATGACACCTGGCAGTCTGTGGGTGGCACGCCATAAAATCCCATTTGCTACCAAATGATGATGTCAAAATGGATAAAAAGAATGCCTGAAATTATATGAGTTTGACGTATATTGTACATACACTTGTACTTTCTTTATATAACTCTAGAACACGTGGATTACAAACTGTTGCGTGATCATTTCAAACTCCTATTATGCATCAAGACATCATGTCACAAATCCTCTTTTATATAGGGGTGTGAGGCTGGACGGTATGGTCCGTCCTCAGCCCCGTCCTCCCTCGGCGACGCCCGGCACACCACGCCCCCCCCCCCCCCCCTCCTCCGTCCCGTCCCCATCGTCCGAATTGAGACGTTTGCGACGGAGCAAACAGGTGGGCCCCCTTTCTTTCTTCTCTCCGTCCTCTCCCCCCCCCCCCCCCCCCCCCCGGTCTTCATAGCGTCCAGCCTGATAAATACACCCAAAGTAAAGATTAATATACCCAAAAGTCAAATTTATTAATGATTAACTACTTTATTATATTATTTTATTATAAAATCAAAACTAATAATTATGTTTTATTATAAAGTCAAAAGTAATAACTATGTTTTTTATATTATTTTATTTTATAATGCTTTCTTACTTTTTTATATTTTGTTATACATCTTGGTCTCACTAACCAAAAAGGGTCATCTTCAGCAATCATCTTTTGTACACTGAATTATAGGGGTATCAACTGTATTTGGTTTGTTTCATTCTTTAGCCTGGACCCGATCTCTATATTTATTCATGTCGTGTCGACCCATTTAAAAAAATCGTGTGTGTTTGTGTCATGTGGGTCGATCCGTTTAATAATCATTTGTGAATACGAGTAATATCTTAGGACTTAGTAAAAAGTTAAACAATCAATTACTTTGTCTCAAATAAAACATTTTTTAATCTATTTGGTGTCCCATTAAATTAATAGGACACTAAATAGATTAAAAAAAAAATAGTATCAATCGTTTTTAGTTCCTTTGTCTCTCATTGTTGATTAACAAACTTGGTTTTATGTTTTAGCTCGAGAATAAAAGACGCCAACGAGAAAGGATAAGAGAATGGGTAGTTTAAAATAATAAATACTCTCTCCGTCCCATTAAAAGTGTCATATTTTGAATTTTCAAAGTCTTTATTTATAAACTTTGACTTTAATTATATATTTTTTGCGTTATATAAAACTTGATGAAAATTAACCCGATGAAAACACTTGTAAAACACACTTAAATCATATAACTTTCATCAAGTATTATCTAACATAAACAAAATTATTTAATGTCAAAGTTTATAAACAAAGACTTTGAAAATTCAAAATATGACACTTTTGATGGGACGGAGGTAGTATATATATATATATATTTTTTTTTTTTGAAAAACGAAGAGGTGAAACATAAAGTAAATTATCAAAATATTAATGTTGAATGATAAAAAAGTATTAATGGAATTAAATGAGAAAGCCTTAAACTAAGCTAATTAATTCCAAAATTGATACACTATACTGAAATGGACCATCCATAATTCCAAGTTGCATAAAAAAAAAGATATTATTACTTAACCATAACATATTACGTGAGAAAAAGATATTATTAGATATCAAGCTTATCCCAACCCATAACAAAAAGAAAATCATTAAAGTTAAGAAAAATAATAATTATTATTATGATATTAAAATAATAATTTTAGAGAGGCAACCCAAGTTGTTTTTTGTAGGGTTATATAATTTTAAATAGAAATTAGATTTTTAAAATAAGGACATGCTTCCATGAATCACCAATACTAACGTAGACATAACATACACATATTTGAGCAGTTTTAGGCAGTACGCAAGTTATAAGTTACTGACAATAATTTAATATAATTAAGGATGATATAACAGTGAGAAGAAAATCGAAACCCTTATTAGAGCAGTTTTATCATATAAATTAAATCTGTATTTTTTTTAATTGTTTGCAACTATAAAAAAAATTAAAATAGTTGTTTAAAAAAATTAAAAGATATATGGAAACTTGAAAAGTAGAGTGAGAAATTAATAGTTTATGGAAACTTGAAAAGTTGACTTGTGTAAAAAGTAAAAAAGTTGATTTTAAAGTGTATTTAACACGAGTAGGGATCCTGCGGAAAGTGTGTTTTTCCTAGAAAGTGTAGGAAGCGATCTGGGCCATTAGATAAGTGTGTTTAATGGCTTAGATCAAATGGATGGCATTTTCGTAATATCTGAGTTATATAATTAGAGACTTTTAATATAGTGAGGGTATTTTGGTAATTGGAAGTGTTTTAAATCAGTTAAGAAACTGCCATATCAATAACCAATCCCTAAATTCATGCGATTTCCCCTCTTTCTCTCTCTCTCTCTCTCCCTCTCTAAACCCACCTCCAAAAACCTCAAAACGGTGATGGCCGCAACATACAGTGGAGGAGGGATTTTGTGGGGTTAGGTGGCGGCGCAGGATGGCGCTATGGTGGTGGTGCTCAGCGACCAGAAGGGGGTAGGCAGAGAGGAGCGGCTGGGGTGACGCCGCCGCCGATGATCAGTCAAGGTTTCCGGCGAGCCCTTTTCGAATCCAGGTCAGTCTCATTTAACTCTAGGTTACCCGATTCACTTTCGTATTTTCGTTGTATGATTTAAGGTTGATGTGTTTTACCACTTTAAGGTTGATGTGTTTTACCACAGCGTCAAGGAAATCTGCTTGCTGTTAAAACACAATGTCAAGAAATCTGCTTGCTGTTAAAACACAGCGTTAAGGAAATCTGCTTGCTGTTAAAACACAATGTTAAGAAATCTGCTTGCTGTTAAAACACAATGTCAAGAATCCTCTAGAAATCTGCTTGCTGTTAAAACACAGCGTCAAGAAATCTGCTAGCTGTTAAAACACAGCGTCAAGAAATCTGCTTGCTGTTAAAACACAATGGCCAGCAATCTGCTTGCTGTTAAAACACAGTGTCAAGAAATCTGCTTGCTGTTAAAACACAATGTCAAGAAATCGGCTTGCTGTTAAAACACAATATCAAGAATCCTCCAGCAAATCTGCTTGCTGTTAAAACACAGCGTCAAGAAATATGCTTGCTGTTAAAACACAATGTCAAGAATCCTCCAGCAATGTTGTAAAATCCTTTTTTTATGAATCCCTGTGAATATGTTGAATGGATTGTATGATTTAAATTGAAACTGTCAATTTGAATTAAATGGGATATTTAGTTTCCATAATTTTCTGGTTAGTTAGTTATCCTAATAAAATAATCCATAATTAAAATAATATTCAAATTACACAATTGCCCTTTTAGTTAAAATTCTTCAATGCCACATGTCGCGTTCTTATTGCTTCCTAGACTTTCTAGGAAAAACACACTTTCTACCCAACTCCTATTCTATTTAACACAACCCATTAAATAAATACAAAAATGTTGACTTATGGGTGCATTTAACAATACCCTTTACATAAATGAAAATTTAATGTAAACTTTGTTCAAAGTCAACCCCAATCAAATTGATATTTCTAGTCGATATCACAACAAAAGACAAACGAAATCGAACATGTAGCACCGATTTGGGTCATTCTCAATTCTCATATCTACCGCTATATTATACAACATCTTAAAAGACAAAGTCGGTGGCACCGACTTTGTCTTCCTCCTCTTTGCTTTTATGGATATTGCACTTGACCTTTGGTATTTTTAAAGTTTTATAAAGTAGCAAATTTAATCCCTAAATTACTACTTTATTTTACAAATAGTTTGCTTTTGTCACCCTAATTTTGTGGTAGTTTTCTTTTTAGCCCTAACTTTGTTATAGTTTCCTTCTTACCCTAAAACTTTATCAAATTTTATCTTTACCCTTTCTTAGCCATTATGTTTAGAAAATCCAATTTTTAACCACTTAACTTTTTATGAACTTTGTAAATGACACTTTCACCCCCTTAAGAGTTTTTGTCTTAACGACACCGGCTTTGCCTTCCTCCCCCCATACTTTCATGGATGTTTCAATTTTAACTCATTGACTTTGGTATCTTCAAAGTTTCATAAAATGGCAAATTTAGTCCCTAAAGTACTACTCCATTTTACAAAGAGTTTGCTTTTGACACCCCAGCTTTGTGGTAATTTCCTTTTCAGCCCCAACTTTGATATAGTTTCCTTCTTACCCCAAAACTTTATCAAATTTTATCTTTAGTCTTTCTTAGCCCTTAAGTTTATAAAATACAATTTTTAACCACTTAACTTTTTATTAACTTTGTAAATGTCACTTTGACCCCCTCGAGAGTTTTTGTCTTGACGATATAAATTCGAGTTAGTCGGGTCGTGTATAATACGTACGATATAAATTGGATTTACGTTACGTTTTGATCCAATCACAATGCAACTATAGGATACATTGAGTTCAATCGGATACGTCAAAACGTGTGTTTCCATATGGTTAACACATCACATAACGCTTGGACTAATCCGTTCGATATTTGCGAGGTACCCGCGCCGCAAAGCGCGCGGGTCTTATTACTAGTTCTTTTAACAGGACATCTAAAGATGTTTGGATTGTTTATTAAAACAGTTTATCTACTTATTTTGTGTATATACAAAGTTACAAACTACTAATGTCTAATATGATAACAAACTAACCCTTATCAATGATGGTTTAGGTTGTTTATTTCAAATTGTTTATCATATTGTTTCATTTATCATATTGTTTCATTAAAAAAAATACAATCAGAATGCAGTAAGATGACTTTCTTTAAACTATGTGTTGGGTTAAATGATAACACTCTTAACTTCCGATTTGTACCACACCACTCTTAACATTCAATTTATTGGCCGATAGCACTCTAAAACTAACCAACACTAACCAAGTTTGCTGACATCAGCTGCCACGTCACCGAACTAGTGCCACTAAGAAGTCCAGGCCAACACACAAGTGCCACATCAGCAAAAAAACTAATTTGGTTAGGGTTCAGTTAGTTTGAGAGTGCTATCAACTAATAAGTTGAAAGTTAGGAGTGGTGTGGTACAAATCGAAAGTTTGAAGTATTATCGGCTAATTGGTAAAATGTTAGGTTTACTCAAATTCAATATCCCTTTATAACTTGAAAGTGTTGTAGAGACAAACACCATACCACTAGACTACCTTGCCATAAGTTTTTGACTAGCTATACAACCTTACAAAAGTAAATGAGCATAAGGCAAATTACCAACTGCAACTAAAGAAACCAATACCACTAACCCCATTACCTAATAATGACTTTAACTAAATAACCGTAACATTCAACCTTTCATACCAATTAATATTATTTGTTTTACCCGTTAGGAGTTCATGGGATTTTTTTTAATGTCTGAGTGGAAACTTCCTTTGAGGTCACTCATCCATGGTTCACTCCCACTCATGCAGTCTTAGTTGTTGGGTTCTCTCGATCTCTCATTCAAAGTCATTGCACCCAAAATGCGTTAGTGATATTTGAGGTTGGACATTGTTTATAACTCGGGATCTCTCAAGTGGACGTAGTAAAACATATCGATTTGGAATTTGCGTATGGTGTTTGCCTTGGGCTCATCGTCCAAAAGATGTTTGCCTCATCATCATAAACAAAACATAACGAGTATCTCTTAGGTCTTCTCTCATGTGGACATAACGATTAGAAATTTGCCTATGGTGTACAATAACCAACTTAGAACTGTCCTTCCTTCCTTCCATTACCTTCAAGGCATAGCATGCATTACCCTCCTATGCCTACATGGTTGGTGTTGGTAATTTTAGTGATTATCAACATTTGTAGTGGTATTGGAAGAACTTGTTGAATAGGTTCTCGTTATAATTTAATCGAGTTAGGTGATGCAGGATTGGCGGACTCGATAGTTCTAACGAGTTAGTGTGTGATAGTTTTTGGGCCTAACTAATCTGATTATGGGTATGTTTGGCAAAATTAGCTGGTGGCTGGAGGCTGGAAGCTGTTAGCTGGTGGCTGGAGGCTGGAGGCTGTAAGCTGGTAGCTAGTAGCTGTAGCTTTTTAGATATATTTGGTGTTTGGCAGAGTAGCTGGAGCTTTTAATAAAATGTATAAAATGACCAAAATGGACATAACTAAAAAAGCTTGTGCAATAAAAAAATCATTATATTTAAAGGTTAAAATAGTCATTTTTTCTCTAAAAGCTTGTAGCTCCTTCTAAACGCTACTAGTAGGAACGTTCAACCAAAAGCTTCAAGCTCCTAACCTAAAAGCTTCAAGCTCCTTCAACCAAACAATACTTTTTATTGAGTAGGAGCTTTTTCTTAAAAGCTTAAAGCTAGAAGCTCCTAAAAGCTCCATACCAAACATACCTTATTTAATTAATTCATTGGCCTAGTTGAAAACTAAAATCAATATTTAATTGATGATTTGGTTCGTAACAGTGGGCTTTGCCTATTCCATGAGAATGTAATTTCCATATGATTTATAAAATCAAATTTTAATTTTGATAACTTTGAGATAATATCTAATATTATGATATATTGGATGTTGGTTATTTTCGGGAGAACTGTTCCGCAAATCAAGGATTACAACAGTTTTTTTTTAAACAAATATTACACACGTACGGTCTCTTCTTCTGGAATCGGAACTGTTACAAAATTCTCAGAAAATCACAATTCTGTTCTTGTTACGAATTGAGTTTAATCCGTTCGAACTTTTGAGTATACCGATCAAATAGTTCGTTCTGATAGTTCTCATACGACTCTCAATTCAATCCAAGCAATTTTATTTTGATTCACTGTGCTCTCATCAATCCAACCAACAAAGAACGAACTATTTCAACATGACTGGTGAATCTGCAAGCGACATGACAAGCAAATTTGCGAAGTTGGAGAAATTTGAAGGGCGGGATTTTAGGCGCTAGAGGAAGAAGATGCATTTCTTGTTAACCACACTAAAATTTGTGTACGTTCTGAGTACACCGATGCCTGAAGAAGGGGGGGGGGAACGAACCCCTTGATCAACAGAGGAAAAGGTTGAAGTGGGAAAATGATGAGTATATATGCAGAGGGCATATATTGAATGGAATATGTGATGGGTTATTTGATCTGTACCAGAATGCAGTGTCTGCCAAAGATCTCTGGGATTCTCTTGAATCCAAATATATGGCAGAGGATGCATCTAGCAAAAAATTTCTGGTAAGTAATTTTAATTCCTACAAAATGGTTGATGATAGGCCGGTTATGGAGCAATATAATGAATTTTTGCACATATTGGGTCAATATACTCAACACAATTTGTATATGGATGAGTCAATTTCTGTTTCAAGCATTATTGATAAACTCCCTCCATCATGGAAAGATTTTAAACACACACTTAAACATCAAAAGGAAGAATTGACTTTGGTTCATTTGGGAAGTCACATTCGAATCGAAGAATCTCTTCGGGTTCAAGAAGTTGGTAAAAATAAGGGCAAAAGTGTGGTTGGTCAATCTTCAATTAATATGGTGAAGCATGACGGGAAATCGGGTAATTATAACAAGTTTAAAGGCAAAAAACGCAAGTCTGATCATGGTGATAAAAATTCAAACAAGAAAGCCAAAAAGACATTTTGGAGGTGCCATAAAGTGGGACACTTCAAAAAGGATTGTCGGGTGAAACTTACGGGAAATAACAAAGGTTCGAGTGGAGCGGGTCCAAGTGGATCCAAGGATCCACCGACACAAACGGGTATGTATTCTAACTCGTATGTAAATTTGGTTAATTCTACTGAGGGCTTGACAATAACAAAGGTTCCATTTGCACCCACTGTTGATGAAAATAATTTTCCTACTCGGACAGATTTATGTGTCAATGAATTAAATAACTGTGAAAATTCTTTGTTATGTTATAAAACTAGATATACCATTTTCCCCCTAACTGCCTTGGCAGTTAACATCTTATAACTGCTTTGGCAGTTAACACATGTATGTATGATATATTCTTGTGTATTGTTTTCAAGATAATTGTTCTTACCGAAAGATTTAATACAATCACTTGCAATCTCATACAATTTTCCACATTAGTTTCTTATCACGTTATCAGCAACTTTGCCTCTGCACTGGGATTAATAGGCCATCTACAACAAATCTACACAGAATATTTACCGGAAATCTTCACCATCACAAGTTCATCAACACTGCTTTTGGATTTAGTACATCTTCGTTCATCATATCCCTGGTACACACCATGAAAATCTTTATAATTAAGTATATATCTGTCCAAAGGAAGAACACACATGTGAATTTGACAAAGTGGAATTAGAAAAGGTTTTTACTTCATATGCTTATGCAGTGGCATTATTTTATACACAAAGGATACACATGTTTTTCAAATGATTTTCTAAATTTGATTTTCGATCCAATCCTTTGGAACAAAAGACATATGCTTTTCAAATCTAGATTTTAGAATACCCAAAGTAGTTTTATTTTCCTGCATTTTAGAACACAAATAGGGTATTCTGCATCATACCATAAAGAATCAAATTCTGAAAATATAAATCAATCCGGCGGTCACTGACGCCCAAATACACAAACTTCCCGTGCAACAAACAGAAAAATAAACAACGAAAAAAAACTGACCTGAAACTTTTCTCCGGCGATCGTCTCGGCAACCCTTTCCGCCGGTTAACGGCGGTTTCTACCGGAATACTCGCCGGAATCTTCATCATCCTCAACATCATCAACGACGTCGTTTCGTCCCCCGATCTCCGGCTGCTTAACCGTCACCGGAGATGACGGTTTTTTTTAGATCCGCCGGTGGTTACTCCCCTGGTTTGGAACGGTTTACCGGCGGCGTAGTTCTGAACGTGTTTACAGGCGGTGTTTTTGCCGGAAGGGAACGTTTTACCGACAATCATGTATGTTAAATGCTAGCGGTGGTGCATCGGGGAGTAGTTGTCAGCGACAACCACGAAGGACTGGAGCGTTGACGACCGATCTTTACAGATCCGAATAAGAAACCCGTAGATCTTGTGATATTTTTTTCTTCCAGTTTGTTTTAGGGTAATGAGGAAGAGAGTCAAAATTTTGGGATGTAAGAGCATTCACATCCAGTCCATCAATTTGTGTGTGTGAAGTTTTTATAATATAAAGAATATAAAAAGTGGTTGTGAGTGGAGGAGAGAGAAAATGTTACTGTTCATCTGTATATTTGGGGGGACACTGTTCACCCCCTATAATTTTTTAATATATATTGAAAGTGGTTGTGAGTGAAGGAGAGAGAAAAATGTAATATATATTGAAAAGGAGAGAGAAAAAGTATTTGTTTTTAGTGGAAATATATTGATATAGGAGTTGTTTTTTTAGTGGAATGTATGTATATTTTTAGTGGATTGGATGTGAATGCTCTAAAGAGGATTGAAGAATGATGGAATACAATTGTATCATATCAACCCTATTAATAGTATTATATTAATACTATCAATACAAATAATTTAAAAGAAAAAAGAAACTAATTTCTTTTTTTAATACTATCAACAGTAATGGTATAAACGTTTGAAAGATGGGTGACTAAGCACACACTTCGAAGTAATTGAAAGTAGATATTTTTGAATAATTTATGGGATTCGAGAAATCTAGTATTATATATAACTGTATCAATACTATTATGTTAATATCAATATATCAATAATGTTATATCAATAAATTTGGTGTGATTTTAATTCTATATATATATATATATATATATATATATATATATATATATATACAAACTCGTCACTACATATGAGCATTGTCTTCTTGTATAGAACCCGAAGTTCTAATTATAAGAACCCGAAGTTCTCCTATAATATCCAATATATACACATGCTTGTTATTAAATGCATATCTCTTTCCTTTGTAGATAATATGTCGAATTTATCAAAACTTGAATTCGCCTCCCTTGACATCTCGGGTAACAACTACCTCCCGTGGACTCTTGATGCTAAAATTCATTTGACAGCAAATAATTTGGGGGATACAATTATTGATGGTAATCAAACTTCATCTCAATATAAAGCGAAAGCTATGATATTCCTCCGCCATCATCTTCACGAAGATCTAAAGCGGGAATATCTAATTGTTGAGGACCCTCTTGAACTATGGACAAATATCAAAGAACGTTTTGACCACCAGAAGTTGGTCTTACTCCCCAAAGCCCGCTATGAATGGCTTCATTTACGACTACAGGATTTTAAAACTGTTAGTGAGTATAACTCTGCCTTGTTCCGCATTACCTCTGAACTTAAATTATGTGATGAGAAAATTACCGATGAAGACATGCTTGAAAAAACTTTCTCAATGTTCCATGCCTCAAATATGCTCCTGTCGCAGCAATACAGGGAACGTCAATTTACTAAGTATTCTAAATTGATATCATGTCTTCTGGTCGCGGAGCAAAACAACAAGCTCCTACTACAAAATCATCAACCGTGACCTGCCGGTGCAAGCCCATTCCCTGAAGCGAATGTGGCCAATTATCAAAGCGGACGAGGTAGAGGTAGAGGTAGAGGTCGCGGCCCCAGCAGAGGTCGTGGTTGAGGACGGGGATATACATGACATCGGGAGTCTCAGAACACTACAAATAGCGGTGGTGAATTGAGTCGACATAATACGGGGAGTCCTTCAAAAGGGAAAAGTGGCGGGACACAAAGCAACATTTGTTATAGATGTGGGATGTCAAATCATTGGTCCCGCACATGTCGCACCCCTAAACACCTCGTTGAGGCATATCAACGCATGATGAAACAAATCTGATTGAGGATGCACCTCCAACCACGATACCAGACGTTCATTTGGATGCATGTGATTTCATTGAAAATGTTCGTGATGTTTAAACATATTTAATGTACCTTTTATGCTTTACTCTTCACACTATGACCTTTGTATTTGGTTTGGTTTGAAACTCTTGCAATGTTTCATATTACTTCTTTGCATTAACTTTTATTTATTTTATTTCCTGAAGAAATATGTATACTAGCTCCAGTAGAGCTATTATTGGTGATGAATGTCTGGTAGATAGCGGTAGTACTAATACTATTCTCAAAGATATGAAATTTTTCTTTGAATTGTCTCCGGCAAAGACACCGATTGGTACTATATCTGGTGTCAATAACCTTATCGAAGGCTCCGGCAGAGCACACATAACATTATCTTCGGGTACCCAATTAACTATTGATAATGCATTATTTTCTAGTAAATCCAGAAGAAATTTACTTAGCTTTAAAGATATTCGAAAAAACGGTTACCACCTAAAAACAATATCTAAAAATAATATTGAATATCTTCAAATGACTTCAAACAAAAATGGCCAAGAAACAATTGTTGAACAATTAGAAGCCTGATCCTCTGGATTATATTGTACTAATATCAATCCTATCGAGTCATACATGGTGAGTAACCAAAAGCTGTTAGATAAAGACATTCAATATATGGCATGACCGTCTAGGTCACCCTGGTAGCATAATGATGAGACGAATAATCAAAAGTGCAACCAGGCACCCTCTTAAAAACTTAAAAGTTTTGCTACCACAAGATTTATCATGTGCAGCATGCTCTCTGGGCAAACTTATAACTCGCCCCACACAAACTAAGCTAATACATGAAACCCCCTCATTTTTAGAAAGAATCCAAGGGGATATTTGTGGGCCTATTCATCCTCCGTGTGGACCATTCCTCTATTTCTTGGTCTTAATTGACGCATCCTCAAGGTGGTCACATGTGAGTCTTTTAGCTACTCGAAATGTAGCATTTGCCCGACTTCTAGCTCAAATCATACAACTGAGAGCTAATTTCCCGGAAAATCAAATTAGAAACATCCGGATGGATAATGCAGGAGGGTTCACATCTCAAGCGTTTAATGACTATTGCATGTCAATCGGGATCAATGTTGAACATTCAGTATGTGACAACCCGAGTTTTCAAGGTCTTTCCTCACAACTGCGTTTTCTTAATTCGTTGCATTCTTATTATGTGCACCTTGTTATTTGATTGTAAGTTGCTGTTAGTGTTAATTGGTTAAATGTTAATCATGGACCTTGTGAAATATGTGATGTGCTGTTACATATATACATGACGAAATCTAAGGGGGGATTTCACCACAAGTCTGCTCGACAAAATCCAGGGATTTCGCCATATCTCACTCGACGAAATCTGGGGATTTCGCCGGCCCCGATTTCGCCAAAGCCCATTAAGGGCCCAACACTTTATAACTTTTGTATAAAAGGATGTGGGTTACGTAAACTGCTATTAGCGAAGCCCTAGAGTCTCTCCCTACCCCCTGTGTGCGACGACAACCTTGTACACTCGAAGCCTCATTCATCGATCGATTTATTGTTCCTTCCTGTTTAGGTTAGTGATCAACCATTGATGATTATTTGATTGAAATCACTGTTTACTATTTGTTTGGCATCATGAATTAACGGTTATTGTGTGATGATTATGATCATATGATTTGATGATGATTTTGTGAGTAAATAATTAGATTTAAGTGACTGTGTCAGTTGTGGTTAGTGTGGGAATTAAGGCTCTCATGATTTGTATTCTTTATGGTTCACCACTCGTAGTTGATATTCCTGTTGATGTTTTACGATATATGATATCAGTTACTTTTTCATATTAATGAATCGGTGGTATGGTGTGTGTATGATGATAATAACCTGTTAATCTAGGGTGTATGTTATAGTTGTTGGTTTGATCTGATTGAGCGATTGTTTGATGAAGTCGACGTAATTGTTAGATAATCATTAGGGTTTCTGGTTGTGTAACTGTTAATGATGATCATTCTTACCCGACGAAAACCCCTGGGCCAACGAAGACCCTTGCCCGACGAACTCCCATTCGACGAAATCCCAAGGCGACGAAAACCTCATGTTTTCGTCGTGGCCTTTTCGTTGCAACCCTATGTCGACGAAATCCCAAGTCTTCGTCATGAAGCCTATAAGGAACAGTAGGTTATTTTGTTCATGAATACTACGTGTATGATAGAAACTTATTTGGTTATTCACTGTTGAGGATAGATACATTTGATCGAATAACATGATGTAGTTTTACACTCTGTACACCTAACTGTTGAACATGGTTATGGAACCTACCTGTAAACTATGAATCTTGTATGAGTTGATTTAACTGTTTATGTATTACTTGATAATAATTGCCCAAGCACACTTTGTGATGTTAGATTGCATGTGAGTTATTACGAACATAAACTGATTGTGTATACGTGCATACTATAGGCTTTGACTGAATTGTTTGTGCACAAGTAGATAAGCATACCGAGCAAACCGAGGTGAGTTCACACACTTTCTAAGGCAAGGGATTCCCGGTGGTTGGGAATGGGTTAAAGAATTTAAAACGGAACCTACATATCCTCCTTGGGTAGGATATGTACCTCCATCCTCCATGGGTAGGATGCCAATGTTAATCATGCGTATTCTCCTTGGGTAGAATACGTACGTTCGTCCTCCTTGGGTAGGATAACAATCTTAAACTTACTAGACAAAACTCTATCATTAAGTCCCTCATTTTTATATCGACTTAATCGCCGGGCCAATGGTGAGCGGGTCATTAGTTAATAGCGCTATTAGGGTTGACAAGCCTCATATCGTGCCGGTTGGACGGGCGTGTACTAATGGATCTGGGCACTCAGTCAATGATGATAGACATTGACTTAGGGCACAACTTACTTTCGTCAGTTGTCGATGTGGTAACGGTCTAGTGGTTCACTTGGGGAAGCCCCCACTGATTATGGATATGGTAACGGTCTAGTGGTTCACATGGGGAAGCCCCCCCCCCCACTAATTATGGATATGGTTTAGGAAACAAAGATACTGGTTAACTCGTGGTTTACGACATAACTTATGGTTTTCAAAACAAACTTTTAAAACTAAACAACCAACTATGAACTCGCTCAACTTTGTTGTTGACTCGTGGTTACACGCCTTGCAGGTCGTTAGGTGTTTATGAAGCTTGCACAGGGAGGAGTGGTCGTTGTGGGACATGGACTGTTGAGTTCCATGTTAAACATTTAAACTTTATGAACTTATTACTTATGTTTGGGTTTTACATTTTATGCTTCTGCTGTTAACTTAAAGTTGGTTACTTTCTTTTGGATACCAATTATATTGTGGATGGTTTTATTTACTTAATTACGTTGTTCAATATGATTGGTGGCTTGATCCTGGTCAGTCACGCCTCCGTGCGGTGATACTCCGCTTGTGGATTTTAGGGGTGTGACAGATTGGTATCAGAGCCATTGGTTATAGTGAACTTGGTTTTAAAAAGGGAAAAGCTTTTTGACAAAACCAGACTATAATCTGTACAATGCTCAACAATCCACAACGACGCTTCGCTCCACGTGCAAGGCTCAACACTATAGGTGATATGATTTATGTTTATATTACCTACTTGTTAGATACATAGTACATTGTTCATGGTATGCTTTGGTTAACGTAGCAACTATTGTTAGACACTCATTGTGTGCTTACTCTCTTCTGTCACTCCACACTCACGCATTTTCACGACACATTTCTCACCCATGCTCTCTTTATTGTGAAGATCATGAGTGGACGTATCAACCTAACCCATGCCCAGCTGACGGCTTTAACTAATGTTGGATTGGTTTCGTGACCCTAAACAGTCACTAAAGGCAGTTCATCATCATTTACTAAGGCGGAATCAAAGTAAACGACTTCACACAGCTTGTATTCTTTCTAATCTTTCTTTATTTCTGATTTGTAGAGCTTTTACACATTCAAATCTAACAAAATTTTGGCAGCACCTCAGCTCACATACATTCAGATCCGTTTCAAATGAACCTACACAACTCCTATATATACTAGTTGCTGTTCCGTTTGAAACTGACACAGCCATGTTCAAACGGAATTACTTGCATCTATTCTGTTTGAACTTGGTCTTGACATCTTCAAACGGAATCACTAACTAAACCATGACCAAACCCTAAAATCTATCCTGTTGTGCACTCATTTAACCTATCTAGACATAAGACTCGATTAAGACGAAGTTGACAGACATTCCTGCACTAACAAACTCCCCCTTGGATGTCGACGAAGTTTGTAGTGTCAAGTCTTCATAGTCTTCAGTCTTCATCAGTCTTTGCGTTAACACTGTAAAGCTCCCTTAAACTTCTATCATTCTCATTCTTCAAACTTCAATTTGATTGTTGATCCAGAATGTAAACTCCCCCTTTCGATAAGCTGGAATTTATTTTCTGGTTCAAACTTTACACAATCTGTGCCATGAAGTCCTAGATTATCACCTGCACATCCTCTACCACAACATAAGTTTCACAAATTTATAACATTTAGATTTAAGAAACTTACTGGTAGAAATCATTCTTTCATTAATAAAAATAGTTACATCAAGTTCAAGTGAATGACCTTGATTAACTAAACCCACAAACTTTCAAAACATTTATATATAACATTCAAAGTTTTAACATATTCTCCCAAACCAATATAGTTCATCATGTTTAGCACTTGGAATTTTGAAAATCCACTTTCCAACATCAGTTGTCAAAAATCTTTTTGTATTTTGAGTTTAAAGAAATGCAGTAAAGAAATATATACAGACAATATTTTTGTGAGTTTGTGTAAGAGGATCATATCAGTTCATGAGACAAATCACTAGCACCGTTAAGCTTTAATCATTTTAAGTTCTAAACGATTCACGTTGATTGACGATATAGTTGTCCACTTAAACTCAATCTAAAAACTTTCGAAATACTTACCGATACGTTAAGGTATATTAATTTTGCACTAAATTCTTATGGACCCCACGATCTCAGCATATCCCCTCATCATGCAATACACTAACTCAAGTAATGTTTAAACAAAATAAGAAATAAAGACAAGTTGAAATTGTTTAGGCTTTAACCACCAGGTCGATACTTCCGTATACGCAGAGGTGATCCAAAGCTTAAACGAAACACCAAAGAAAATAAAGCAGAACATTTAGGCAATAACATCCAGTTCGATACTCACGTATACGCAGAGGATGTCCAATGCTTAAACAAAAATAAAGAAATAAAACAAGTTTAAATCTTTGCAAAATAAAATGCACAATCACAGCGACTTTTCAGCAAGTTGTGAAAGTTCACAGACTTAACCGGTTTTATGTCTTTCGACAATCAGCGATTACTGAGTAGGTACACAATCATAAAGGACAAAACTAAGTACTATGCTTTCAACCATGTTTCCCACTAGAACTAGGCTTTTTCATTTAAGTTTGTATCGTTATTGCAAATCTACTAGTCTAGCTGAGCCTATCGTCACATCATTAGTGAGACCGTTTATCACAATTGACATTTCATTTCTTTAGCATGTTGTGATAGTCCACTGATTTACTATCATTTCCTCTTTTCTCAACTAAACTCATTTTTGCTTTTTCAATGTTTTTGGCATTTTCAAATTTTCTAATTTTTTAAAATTTTTCTCCCCCTAAAATCAAAATATGTTTCAATTTTGATTTTCTGGGAACATTTGAAAACAAACTGTACAAGAAACATGACAAACTGATATCAAATTGCATCAATTCGCCATTCACTTGGCATAAACAATCAGAACTCCCCCTGACAACAAACTATTTTCTCATTTAGATTTCAAAACACTTAAGTTTATTTTAATCAAAATGGTTTTTCTGGAAAATTAGTTTTGTTTGTCTTTTCACAAACTTGGGGTTCTTTTCATCACATTGTTCTCCTTTAACCACTTGTCGAAAAAAATAAATCAAGTACAACTTAATGTCCTTGATTAATCTTTTGTAATTCGAAATATCACAGTTACCAACCTGTGAATTTCTCAAGAAAGATGCCGATTCCTACTCCACACTTACCAACCTGGGAGTTCCGGCAAGTCAGGATTTTACTTGAACAGATTCACCCAAGCCTGACCAGCATTGGGTTTGACAGTTTTTATCTCAATTTGTGGCTCTTCTGACTTTGACAAGTCAGTTTCATTGCCAACACATGGTTCCTTTGCTTCCGAAGAAACAAATTCCTTGTCAGAAGATGGCTCGTTTGTTTTCTCAGAAACAAATTCATCACCATTCTCTATTGGAACCCAATGCTTACAATTTTTAAGCTTTCCAAACTTGTCTACCTGTGATGTACAAATTCTTTCACAGTCTTTTTCATATTTAAAAACCTTGATAAAAGCTTTGTCTGAAAAATTAACTTTCTTTGATTTTTCGTTATTTTGATTAGTTAATTTTTCTTTCTTTATCACCCCTTTTGTCCTCAGATTTGCATCTGATGAATTCGTTTTGCTTGCCTTTTCAGTTGAGGAAAGCGATTCATCATAACTTTTTCTCGGATTACCAGTTGTATCCGAGGACAAAATCTTTTCTAAATACTTTCTTTCTTTTCTCTGAAGACAAAATCTTTTCTAGATACTTTATCGCTTTCTTTCTCAGTCTATCTTTCTGCCCTTGTGATAATTTCACTTTCTATTCTTCGGGCTTTTCTTCAATTTTGACAGAGTTCTTCACCTTTTCCTGAGATTCAGCCCTCGATCTTGCCTTTGATCTCATTGGGCAATCTCTTGCAATATGTCCTCTGATTTGGCATTCAAAGCATCTTCTTGTTTCAAATCTCTGAGTTTGGCAGTTAACAGCAATGTTGTAACACCCCGTGTTTTCAACAAGTCAAAGTCAAGGTCTGAGTCAACGACCGATTTCGCGCAACCTGACTTGTAGAAATGTCTTTATTTTATTTGTATTATGTGGAGTAAGCGTCATTCATTACGATAATCGATGTGTGTTAATCGTTATTCAAGCGACCTACGACTGTGATCTATAGGAAGTAACAATGCGATAAAGTTAATCAACTAACAATCAAGCTATGCTAATCGAATCGACATCAAATCGCAACTCGAACTATGTAATTTACTTGTTGTTTATACGTGTGTGTGTGCCTTACGTGTTAACTGTGCATGTTTATTTATGTGGTGTTGTGATAATCAAGCGAACTCAATCGAAACTCGAAATCTAACTCGAATGTAATCGAACTCGAACTCGAGTCACGATCAAACTAGGATAGATGGTGGAAAATAGATTACGCAAGGTACGAAGTAGTTGGGACTAAAAGTAATTTGACTAGGAAACCCTATCGAATCGCTCGCAATCTGAACCGAAACGTCAAAGATCATCGCACCAAACACACCACCCAGACGCCAATCCGGACGAACCGATGTCCGCACGGACAGGCCATCCGCACGGATAGCCGCCTGGGGAAGTGTTAAGTGCATCCGGTCAGGATTGCTATCCGCACGGATGACCATCCGGGTGATGTGCAATCCGGACGGATGACACTTTCCTCTTTTGGCATCCTATAAATACATGGGTCACTCTCCAAACTTTCCACTTTTGGCAAGTGACGTCCGACCAGCACGATCTCTTCACCTTTTCTTCGATTTCTCTCGATTCCGGTAAGATCTCGCCCTAAATCTTGTACTTTCTTGATCTATACGCACTTCTACACCTTTCTATCTTTTAAATATTAACTTTTAACCGTGAAATCATCAAGATTTGAGGTATTCTAGGATGACGTCATCATGAAGTTCCTATGAACTTCAAGTTTGACCTCATTCCACCAAGAATAACTCGGATCTGAACGGTTCCCACAAGATTTCACAACAACTCCGCATAAATCTGAACTTTTCAAAAGAATAAAAGAGTTGAAAGAAATAAACACAAGTTTTCTCCCTCTTTTACACTCAAAAATGATAAGAATCGGATCAGTTCTAGTCTTCTACTCAATATTAGTGATGCACTAGTCCTAAATCTGGACTCTACCCACGAGACACCCGATTTCGGGTTAGACCAGAATGACCGTTCTGAGCCGCCGACCGGCCAAGCTAGGGTGATTCCTGGCCGGCTTAGTCATGCGGGTAAGAATGCAATTCCGATTGGTCGACACGTAATCGAAACATCTCGATAGAACGACAAAAGCGACCAAGGGTAGACGAACGGAACGACCCGAACGAGATGCTGTCCGGACGGACTGATGTCCACACGGACAGGCTATCCGGACGAGTTGCCATCCGGACGGACTACACTTGGGACCCATATCCAAAACAAGGTTTGAGTATCGACGAATGAATAATCCGCACGGACGACCCTCTGAATGGATTACTCTTCGGATCATGAGATACTAAGACCTTAAACAATTTCCAACATGTTCATCCGATCGGACTACCATCCGGACGGATTTTCGTTGTCCGCACGGACTACCATCCGGACGGATTTCACCAATTTCACCAAGTAACTCAACATTAAAGTTGTTGTCCGCACGGACTACCATCCGGACGGATTGTCATCCGCGCGACCGACTTGAAGGGTAAGAGAACTTAAATGTCTTCTAAATACTACAACGAAAACTTCAAAGGACAAGCCATCATACACAAACACATCTCACCCATAGGAAGGAACAATCCACTCGAATAGTCATCCGCACGGATAAACTGTCCGCACGGATGACTAACCGAACGGATCACCATTCACACGGATTGCTGTTCGCACGGATGACCATCCGGACGACCAGCTATCCCACTCACTCTCACCCTATATTGTTTTACGCGCCACTTATCGCTACGTTACCAAATCTATTTAGGCTAACCGTACTCGCTAAAAGCGCCCCCTTCAATCCATTAATCGCTGTGAGTATACTCGATCCCTTTTTGCTTTAAGCACTTTTGGGTGTTACATACGTTACGAATATTCAGACTACAAACATCACACTACTCAAACTATTTGAACGCTAACCGTTAATGCATGTTATATGTGGCTTATGAATGCTTGTTTGTTATGTTTACACATGGAATGCTGTCTACCTGCCTTAGCAACGATAGTATTATAGTTTGGACTCAGCACCCGTTCACACGGGGGTTGTTAAGGATCTTTTACTTGCATGGATTACGGTGGTAATCATGTATTGCGAACTGCCTCAGGCAGTCAACCCGCAGTCATTGGTATCGATGGATCTATGTCGATAACTACCGTGCTTCATTTCACTATGTGTACGTGCTGGTTATGCGTAAACGAATTTCGAACTCTATATGCTATTATCAAACTTGTATGCTCACCTTTACATTATATGTATTGACTTTATTTTAACGTATGTGATAGGTGCTTAGGAAGTTTACATGCTTAGCACGCTGTGAACTTGAGGCTAGGAAAGGTCTAGGATGCTCTCTGCGCTGTGATGAAATCCAAGCTAGGAAAAGGGGTCCTAGAAACCAATAAATAAACTATTTATGTTTGAATCTGAGTTGTCGGAACAGAATATTTGTCTTGATGTTTATCTGTAATAATTTGCTTGCTATTTGAGACATGGTATGGGACATGTTAACTTAAATGGAATGGTAATGATAATTGTTATGGAAACTTCTGGACAATCTGTTTCGCTCAGTGCCATGCCCCGATGATTCCGCCATCGGTTGGGGTGTGACAGATTGGTATCAGAGCCATAACTATAGGGAATTAGGCAAGACTCGACCTAGTCCGTGTCGAAGTCTTAGATACCTCGACTATAGTTAAGAACCAGCAGACCGACTTGTGCATAACCAGTAGGGACTACGTACGAGTTTACTTCTCGCTATTCTCGCTTATTCTACACTATCACTACACACGGGTTTTCAACTAGGAGGGAGCAATAAGGTCGAGAATAGGTGTGAAAACCGCAAACTCTCGACTAAAGTTGCTTAATCAACTTGCATTTTAAACTACAAACGAGGAGAATTATGCCAAATTAGGAGTGAAATCCACATTTTGATGAATAATCTCCTCAACTTTATCAAAACAGGAACGAAGTTGTTAAGCCAGGGGTGAAACCCTAACCTTGACGACTTGTTCCGCTGTTATACAAAACTCTCACCAAGGTCTCGATGGACTCCAACGACCTGAAGTCACGATGTGACCAACGGGATGCGTGCCAAATGCCCAAGACTCGAGGCAAAGGCATAGTCCTGAAGGTTAAATGTGCACAACGGATCCTTGTGAATAGTCGAATTGCTTTGGTTAGTCGAAGTCTACTAGCCGCAGACAATCTATTTCTCGATTTTATGTATTTAGATTCAGAGCCGCAACTGCCGACTCTGATGTTTCGCCAATTTTATGTGCTTATTTAGGTGCTTTCCTGTTTATGTGTTTAAACTTTGGGATTTACTCGATTTTTGTTTTTACTTCGATCGACACACACGACTCGTACTGCGTCTTGCGATTTTGTACTTACTTTGACCCCAAACGATTGCGTAACGACACGTTCGACATGCGAAATCCGTACACGAATGTGACCAAACACACAAGAACGTACTATAATCAGTGATTCTATTGACAGAACTGAAATCGTACAAAGCACCAAGAATCACCTTTTGCCACTTTCTCTCTCTAGTTTCTTTCTCTAGATCTAGGTTTCAGTATTCTGAGGCAGTTAGAATGCTCTACGTATCCTTATAGGCTCCTATAGACCTCTAGTGATTAAGTGCACATGTGTTCCTTGCTTCTGTGCTTTACGTGCTTAGGCATTAAATGATTCTATGCTTTATGTACTCTACGTGATTACGTGACTTGTGCTGTAAGTGTTTATGTGGTTACGTGATTAAGTGGTTCTGTGACTTGCGTAGTTATAAGTCTATGTGTTTACACGGTACGTGTTACTGAGCTTTAGTAAGTAGTAAACGTGTGAGGTGAGATTCGAATACAATGTGATGAGTCCTGTGACGATGTCTGTTGCAGACCATGTCGTCTGGATCCCGTCATGCACTCTCTCGTCAAGAAAAGAGGGACAAATGCCTTGCTTCCATCATCGCGAAAAGTGTAGCAAAGGCCGTGAGTGATGTTTACGAGAATGTCAGCAAGTCATCTGAGGAATCGAGAACTGACGCACGTAAAGCTAACGCAAGGCCCTTCAGTTTCAAGCAATTCAAGTCGTGTGGGCCAAAAGAATTCATCGGCGAAGGAGGTCCTACTGCACTATTTCACTGGTTTGATTCCATTGAGGTTACTCTGCGACAAAGTGGTTGCCCTGATGACCTTCGAACTCTGAATGCTACCGGCGTTTTCCAGTCCTGAGCACTAGACTGGTGGACGGCCGAGAGGAACAAGCGAGGGAACGATGCAGCCTACGGTCTGTCGTGGGACGAGCTCAAGGAAGTTATGCTAGAGGAATTCTGCCCTCCTCACGAACGTCAAAAGCTGGAAGATGAATTTTGGCACATACAGCAAAAAGATGGTGACAATGCTGGTCTCACTGCTCGTTTCAAACAGCTCAGCATTATCTGTCCCGATCAAGTCAAGACTCCTGAAATGACGATCAAGAAGTACATCCGGGCACTGCCCGACTGCGTTGCTGATTTCGTGCAAGCGGCTAAGACTACAACGATCGAGGAAACCTATTTGCTAGCCGCTGAAATCAATGACAAAAGGGTTAAGGCTGGTGTCTGGGATAAGACTTCGAAGCATCTGCATCAAGCTACCGCTACCGCACCCACTGCTGAACCCACCTCATCGAGCAACAAGAGGAAGAACAAGAGAAAGAATAGCTCCAGCAACAAGAATTGTGCGATCACTGCTGCACCAATTCAAGCTGTACCTGCCCAACAGCGTCAAGTAGCGGCGCCTGTGGCCAATGCACCGCCTGCAAAGCGTGCATACACTGGACCACACCCGCTCTGCCCTACTTGCACCTACCACCACCCGACTGCTATTCAATGCCACTTCTGTGCTCATTGCAACGTATACGGCCACTTTACTGCCAACTGCCATATTCGTCAAGCTCCTGCCAATCAAGCTCTACTCACTGCCCCACAGGGTCAACAAGCTCCTCCGGCACCCGCAGTCAAAGCCAGAGCCTGCTTCGCGTGTGGCGACCCGAACCATTTCGCCAACGTGTGCCCGAACAGGGTAGTGAAACAAGAACCACAACAGCAGCAGCCACAGCAGCAACAACAGGCCGCACCTGCCAGAACTTTCAACCTCAACGTGCGTCAAGCCCAGGCCGACAACAACGTGGTCAATGGTACATCCTTGCGAATGGTATTTATGCTTCATGTTTGTTTGATACCGGAGCCGATAATTGGTTTGTGTCGTTCGAATTTGAGAAACTCCTTAGTCGTAAACGTTCCCAACTCTCCACGACATTCGATGTTGAAGTCGCTACCGGAAGAACCGTCACTGTCAATTCTGTTCTTCGTGATTGTACTCTTGAGCTCAACAATCACATCTTCTCGATCGACCTTATTCCGATGCAACTCAGAAGCTTCGACGTCATAATAGGCATGGACTTTCTTCGAGAAAACCATGCTGAAGTTGTATGCTTCGACAAGATGATTCGATTCTCGCTCGCGAATGGTGACTTATTGTGTGTTTATGGCGATACTACTTCAAGGGGGCTCAAGCTTATGTCATGTATCCAAGCCAGCAAGTATCTCCGTAAGGAATTCAGGGCTTTCTTGGCTAACATTGTAGTAGCGGAGAAGGAAAAGAAAGAGAAAGAGAAGAAGGAAGTAAAAGACGTTCCTGTGGTTCGAGAATTTCCTAATGTCTTTCCAGAGGATCTTCCCGGACTACCGCCAAGTCGCGATATCGACTTTCGTATCGACCTCATTCCTGGAGCCAATCCTATTGCCAAAGCTCCTTACCGACTCGCACCGTCAGAAATGCGCGAACTCTCAACCCAACTCCAGGAATTACTTGAGAAAGGCTTCATTCGCCCGAGCACCTCTCCTTGGGGCGCGCCAGTCCTTTTCGTCAAAAAGAAGGATGGGTCGTTCAGGATGTGCATCGACTACCGGGAATTGAATAAGCTGACTATCAAGAACCGCTATCCTCTACCTCGTATCGACGATTTGTTTGATCAGCTACAAGGCGCTACATGTTTCTCGAAGATCGATCTGCGTTCAGGTTACCATCAGCTATGTATTCAAGAAGAGGATATACCCAAAACCGCGTTTCGTACTCGATATGGCCATTACGAATTCGTTGTCATGCCTTTTGGTCTAACTAACGCACCAGCGGTTTTCATGGATCTTATGAATCGCGTGTGTAAACCATATCTCGACCATTTCGTCATCGTATTCATCGACGATGTCTTGATCTATTCCAAAACGAAAACCGAACACGCGCAACATCTACGTTTGGTTCTCGAGTTACTCCAGGGGAACCAACTCTATGCCAAGTTCTCCAAATGCGAATTTTGGTTAGGGGAAGTTCAATTTCTGGGTCACATTGTTAATAGTCAGGGTATTCACGTCGATCCTGCGAAGATTGAAGCTGTCAAGAGCTGGGTTACGCCTAAGAACCCGTCTGAAGTCCGCTCTTTTCTCGGACTGGCGGGCTATTATCGACGATTTATTGAAGCATTCTCAAAGATCGCTGTACCACTTACCTCTCTTACTCATAAAGACAAGCCTTTTGTTTGGGGAACTAAACAAGAATCTGCCTTTCAAACCCTCAAGCGCATGCTTTACAATGCTCCTGTTCTCATATTGCCCGACGGAAACAATGATTTCATTGTCTACTGTGATGCTTCCAACCTTGGTCTTGGTTGTGTTCTCATGCAACGGGACAAGGTCATAGCTTACGCATCTCGTCAGCTCAAGATCCACGAGAAGAACTATACAACCCACGATCTCGAGCTAGGCGCAGTTGTTTTTGCATTAAAGATTTGGCGACACTACCTATATGGTACCAAGTGTACGATCTTCACCGATCATAGGAGCCTGCAACACATCTTTAATCAGAAGGAACTTAATATGCGTCAACGCCGATGGGTAGAACTTCTCAACGATTACGACTGTGAGATTCGTTATCACCTAGGCAAAGCAAATGTTGTTGCCGACGCACTTAGCAGATGGAGCTACCTGCTTAGCACTCGTAATGTTCAAGCCCAGCACAACCTCGAAACTCTCATCCACGACGCTCAGCATGCATGTTTTAACGAACGCACCTTGAAGAAAGAAAGGATCTACCACGATGGAGCCCAACTCGTGAGCAAATCAAATGGGATATTCCACTTTTTAGACCGAATTTGGATTCCCAAGCGAACCAACCTGCGAAAAATTCTGATGGACGAAGCCCACAAATCCCGGTATTCTATTCATCCCGGTGCTGACAAAATGTACCAGGATCTTCGCTATAAGTACTGGTGGCCGGGTATGAAACGGGATATCGCTCTCTACGTCGGAAAATGCCTAACTTGTGCTAGGATCAAGGCCAAACTTCAAAGACCCTCTGGCTTACTTGAACAACCACCAATTCCTATGTGGAAGTGGGAAAGTATAGCTATGGATTTCGTAACCAAGCTACCACACACGTCATCAGGTCACGACAGCATATGGGTTGTGGTCGACCGTTTGACTAAATCAGGTCACTTTCTGCCGATACGAGAAGACTACAAGGTAGAACGATTAGCCCGAATCTACACCGACGAGATCATTTGTAATCATGGGACGCCTCGTGACATCATCTCTGATCGTGATGCTCGGTTTACTTCGCGACTGTGGGAAACGTTTCAAACGGCACTCGGTACAACGCTTAATCTAAGTACCGCTTTCCACCCTCAAACCGACGGTCAGACTGAAAGAACGATTCGTACTCTTGAAGACATGCTCCGTTCGTGTGTTTTAGAATTCGGTGGTAATTGGGATAAATACCTGCCGTTAGTCGAATTCTCGTATAATAACAGCTATCATTCTAGCATCCAAATGGCACCATTCGAGGCACTATATGGGAGAAGATGTCGATCGCCTATTATGTGGCACGAGATCGGTCACTCGCAACTAACCGGTCCGGAGCTGCTACAAGAAACGACAGACAAAATTTTCCAAATTTGAGACAACCTAGTGAAAGCTCGGGATCGACAGAAAAGTTACGCCGATAAAAAGCGCAGACCCCGTGAATTTGGCGTTGGTGACTACGTACTCCTAAAGGTATCACCTTGGAAGGGTGTAGTCCGATTCGGCAAGAAAGGGAAACCCGCGTCTCGATATGTTGGACCTTTTAAGATTCTGGAAAGGATCGGAAAAGTCGCCTACAGACTCGAACTACCGGAGGAACTTAGTAGTGTCCACCCGACTTTCCATGTGTCAAACCTCCGAAAGTGCATAGCCGACCACGACTTACATGTCTCTCTAGACGATCTGCAAGTGAACGAAACATTACACTTCGTGGAAAAGCCTGTCGAAATCATGGATCGCCAAACCAAGCAGCTCAGGCGCTCACGCATTCCTATTGTGAAGGTCCGATGGGAAGGCAAGCGAGGCGTAGAGTTCACTTGGGAACTCGAAAGCGACATGAAGGCTAAGTACCCGCAGTTATTCAAAGAGAAAGTCTAGAAAGAGAAAGCTCTCAAACGTGATTCACGATGTTGTAACAGCTTCCAGCTTAATTTCGGGACGAAATTCCCTAAACAAGGGGAGGCTGTAACACCCCGTGTTTTCAACAAGTCAAAGTCAAAGTCAAGGTCTGAGTCAACGACCGATTTCGCGCAACCTGACTTGTAGAAATGTCTTTATTTTATTTGTATTATGTGGAGTAAGTGTCGTTCATTACGATAATCGATGTGTGTTAATCGTTATTCAAGCGACCTACGACTTTGATCTATAGGAAGTAACAATGCGATAAAGTTAATCAACTAACAATCAAGCTATGCTAATCGAATCGACATCAAATCGCAACTCGAACTATGTAATTTACTTGTTGTTTATACGTGTGTGTGCGCCTTACGTGTTAACTGTGCATGTTTATTTATGTGGTGTTGTGATAATCAAGCGAACTCAATCGAAACTCGAAATCTAACTCGAATGTAATCGAACTCAAACTCGAGTCACGATCAAACTAGGATAAGGTACGAAGTAGTTGGGACTAAAAGTAATTTGACTAGGAAACCCTATCGAATCGCTCGCAATCTGAACCGAAACGTCAAAGATCGTCGCACCAAACACACCACCCAGGCACCAATCCGGACGAACCGATGTCCGCACGGACAGGCCATCCGCACGGATAGCCGCCTGGGGAAGTGTTAAGTGCATCCGGTCAGGATTGCTATCCGCACGGATGACCATCCGGGTGATGTGCAATCCGGACGGATGACACTTTCCTCTTTTGGCATCCTATAAATACACGGGTCACTCTCCAAACTTTCCACTTTTGGCAAGTGACGTCCGACCAGCACGATCTCTTCACCTTTTCTTCGATTTCTCTCGATTCCGGTAAGATCTCGCCCTAAATCTTGTACTTTCTTGATCTATACGCACTTCTACACCTTTCTATCTTTTAAATATTAACTTTTAACCGTGAAATCATCAACATTTGAGGTATTCTAGGATGACGTCATCATGAAGTTCCTATGAACTTCAAGTTTGACCTCATTCCACCAAGAATAACTCGGATCTGAACGGTTCCCCCAAGATTTCACAACAACTCTGCATAAATCTGAACTTTTCAAAAGAATATAAGAGTTGAAAGAAATAAACACAAGTTTTCTCCTTCTTTTACACTCAAAAACGATAAGAATCGGATCAGTTCTAGTCTTCTACTCAATATTAGTGATGCACTAGTCCTAAATCCGGACTCTACCCACGAGACACCCGATTTCGGGTTAGACCAGAATGACCGTTCTGAGCCGCCGATCGGCCAAGCAAGGGTGATTCCTGGCCGGCTTAGTCATGCGGGTAAGAATGCAATTCCGATTGGTCGACACGTAATCGAAACATCTCGATAGAACGACAAAAGCGACCAAGGGTAGACAAACGGAACGACCCGAACGAGATACTGTCCGGACGGACTGATGTCCGCACGGACAGGCTATCCGGACGAGTTGCCATCCAGACGGACTACACTTGGGACCCATATCCAAAACAAGGTTTGAGTATCGACGAATGAATAATCCACACGGACGACCCTCTGAGTGGATTACTCTTCGGATCATGAGATACTAAGACCTTAAACAATTTCCAACATGTTCATCCTACCGGACTACCATCCGGACGGATTGTCGTTGTTCGCACGGACTACCATCCGGACGGATTTCACCAATTTCACCAAGTGACTCACCATTAATGTTGTTGTCCGCACGGACTACCATCCGGACAGATTGTCATCCGCGCGACCGACTTGAAGGGTAAGAGAACTTAAATGTCTTCTAAATACTACAACGAAAACTTCAAAGGACAAGCCATCATACACAAACACATCTCACCCATCGGAAGGAACAATCCACTCGAATAGTCATCCGTACGGTAAACTGTCCACACAGATGACTAACCGAACGGATCACCATTCACACGGATTGCTGTTCGCACGGATGCCCATCCGGACGACCAGCTATCCTACTCACTCTCACCCTGTATTGTTTTATGCGCCACTTATCGCTACGTTACCAAATCTATTCAGGCTAACCGTACTCGCTAAAAGTTCTCCCTTCAATCCATTAATCGCTGTGAGTATACTCGATCCCTTTTTTCTTTAAGCACTTTTGGGTGTTACATACGTTACGAATATTCAAACTACAAACATCACACTACTCAAACTATTTGAACGCTAACCGTTAATGCATGTTATATGTGGCTTATGAATGCTTGTTTGTTATGTTTACACATGGAATGTTGTCTACCTGCCTTAGCAACGATAGTACTATAGTTTGGACTCAGCACCCGTTCACACGGGGGTTGTTAAGGATCTTTTACTTGCATGGATTACGGTGGTAATCATGTATTGCGAACTGCCTCAGGCAGTCAACCCGCAGTCATTGGTATCGATGGATCCATGTCGATAACTAACGTGCTTCATTTCACTATGTGTACGTGCTGGTTATGCGTAAACGAATTTCGTACTCTATATGCTATTATCAAACTTGTATGCTCACCTTTACATTATATGTATTGACTTTATTTTAACGTATGTGATAGGTGCTTAGGAAGTTTACATGCTTAGCACGCTGTGAACTTGAGGCTAGGAAAGGTCTAGGATGCTCTCTGCGCTGTGATGAAATCCAAGCTAGGAAAAGGGGTCCTAGAAACCAATAAATAAACTATTTATGTTTGAATCTGAGTTGTCGGAACAGAATATTTGTCTTGATGTTTATCTGTAATAATTTGCTTGCTATTTGAGACATGGTATGGGACATGTTAACTTAAATTGAATGGTAATGATAATTGTTATGGAAACTTCTGGAAAATCTGTTTCGCTCAATGCCATGCCCCGATGATTCCGCCATCGGTTGGGGTGTGACAAATGTGTCCTCTAACACCACATGTGTAACACACCCTGTTATCATACCATTCACCATTTTCATACCAAACGCTCAGATCATAGCATTGATTTGCTTTGTGGTACTCATGTCTCCTCTTATATCCTTGATTTGGCATTTGAGCACTGTGGTCAAACCTGCACCACTGATTACCAACTTTTTGTAAGTTTTGTTTTTTAAATTTTTGTGGTTTTTCACAATGATTGGATGACTGATCTGATGAGCTTTTATTTTCATTTTTAAAATTTTTCAAATTTTTAACTTTTTGTTTCTGTTCTACACTCTTCTTAACAGGTTTTTGCTTTGAGCACAAAACAGTATTTTTTAAAATTTCCTTTTAATTCCAAAAATATTTTTCTTTTTACTTCTTTTTCTTTTTCATCATCAGATTTATCATCACAATCTTCAATTTTGACTTTGTCAAAATTTGTGACATTGTCACTTATTGGAACTACATTGATCGGTTTTGGACATACAAGATCTGGTATTGATGACACAGTCTCAAAACTTTTCAATTTCGTCTCTAACTCTTTGATTTTATTTTTAGCATATTCAACTCCTTTTACAAGTTGAACGATTTTCTCAAGATGAGAATTTATTTCCATTTGCTTTTCAAGATTATTTTTGAAAATAACAGATTTTTCATCTTCTAAAATCTTTATTTGACTTTGAAAATCTTTTTCACTTTTTAATTTTTTATTTTCAAAAAATGTTATTTTATTTTGAAATTCTTTTTCATTTTCTTTTAAATTTTTGATTTCCAATGTCAAACTCTCTACATCCTTCAAGAGTTTGACATTGTCTGCTTCAGATTTTTCACATTTTGAGCACACCACTTTTCATTTTGAAGTTTCGTTTTTCTTCGATTCTTCTTTCTCTTTTTCTTTTTCTTTCTCTTCTCCACCTCCCCACCATTCTCTCTGTTTGGCGTCTTCTTCTGCAGCAAAATATTCAATAAGAGCTTCCTCACTAAGAGTTTTATCATCAATAGCAATGTTTCCTTGAGGATCAAGGTAACATTCTCTACTCGCATCCCATCTCTTTGTCTTCTTAGCTTCACTGTATACACGAGAAATTATCATCAACTTCCAATGAGCTCTCTGCTTTCTGGCTTGGTATTTTTGTTCTTCAGTTCTTGTGTCTTTGAAAGGAACTTCTTTTTCCATAATTTTGTATCCTTGAATTACCTCGGAATCACCTGAAAACAAACAAACAAATTATCAGTTTAAACAAACTGAGCACGTAAAAGTGTTTGTTGATGAAATCAATCTAAGACTCGTGTCAAAGATTTGCGGATTCGTTCCAATGTTGTTCGGGTGAAATTACTAAATGAATGGGCTTATCGGAACGAAATGAATTCAATTGGGCCTAAATGAAATGCAATATCACATGGACCGAGATGTATAGTGGGCTGACAACAACACAATGGGCCGAAAATATGCAAACCAGATGAAATGTTATAAATGGCCTATTAAGTCAATTAATTGTTTCTGAAACCATCACATGGGCCTACAAGATTAATTGTTCAAAAGCTTCTGATTGGACCGAATTTCACACATGCAAACTCCATGTTAATAGCCGACAACACTTTAAATATGATATGTATTTTGAACTTTGATTGTGCCGCCACTCTTTAAGTCACTTTAAATGTTCAAACGACTAACCACTTTCATACGTGATCACAAATATGTGTGACTTTCAAACGGAACAACAAATATCCCCACTTTCAAACGATCATTTCAAACGGGATACAAGTCTCAAACGTAATTACCCATATTCTTCAAATGGATCAGATTTAATAAGCACTTTCAAACGCAATTATGTGCAAATTTCAAACGGAAACCTATGATGTCAGCATATTACGTACATTTTTCAAACGGAATAGGTGTTTTTGATCAGTTTTTAGGCCGAATTTTAATCCAAAACTTTCAAGGATTAGTTAACACTATATTTCGCTTGTTATGTGAGAGTTTTAGGCCATTTTAACCGTAAACACTTGTTCAAATCAGAAAAGAAAGGTAGAAGTGAGAAAATCCGGTAAAATCAAGCTGCAATGGTATGAACTCCTTGTCCTGAGCTCTGATACCACTTGTTGGACCGGTTTCGTGACCCTAAACAGTCAGTAAAGGCAGTTCATCATCATTTACTAAGGCGGAATCAAAGTAAACGACTTCACACAGCTTGTATTCTTTCTAATCTTTCTTTATTTCTGATTTGTAGAGCTTTTACACATTCAAATCTAACAAAATTTTGGCAGCACCTCAGCTCACATACATTCAGATCCGTTTCAAATGAACCTATACAACTCCTATATATACTAGTTGCTGTTCCGTTTGAAACTGACACAGCCATGTTCAAACGAAATTACTTGCATCTATTCCGTTAGAACTTGGTCTTGACATCTTCAAACGGAATCACTAACTAAACCATGACCAAACCCTAAAATCTATCCTGTTGTGCACTCATTTAACCTATCTAGACATAAGACTCGATTAAGACGAAGTTGACAGACATTCCTGCACTAACAATTAATGAACAAGTTGCTGCAGCACTCGCAGCCGCTCAGGCAGGAGGTATAACCTGCCATTGCAACTTACTCTACTCTCGTGAACCAACACTTGTGTTTAATTTTGTATCTTCTTACTCGCACGACATGTCAACATGCTCAGCCTCCTGTGTGTACTTTCAAAACTTTTATGGACTGCCGACCTATTACTTTCAACGGCACTGAAGGAGCTGTAGGCCTCCTCCACAGTTCGAGAAGCTCGATTCTGTTTTCGAGATGTGTGAATGCCCTGAGGCTCGTAGGGTGAAGTATGCTACTGGTACTCTCGAACGTGTAGCACTCACATGGTGGAACGCTCAGGTCCAAATGCTGGGGTTGGTTGCTGCTAATGCCACCCCATGGAATGATTTCAAAGACTTGATCAAGGAAGAGTACTGCAATCGTGATGACATCCACAAGCTGGAAGTAGAGTTCTACAACTTAAAGATGACGGGGTCGGAAATTGAAGCGTACACGAAAAGATCGAACGAACTGGCTATCTTGTGTCCTACTATGGTAGATCCTCCTATCAAGCGTATCGAGTTGTACCTCAAATGTTTAGTGCCAGAGATCCAGAGTCATGTGACTGCAGCAAACCTCGCCACTATCCAGCAAGTTATTCGTTTGGCTCATCGTCTCACTGATCAGGCAGTCGAGCAGAACAAGCTGCCCAAGCGTATTGGTGCTACTACTACTACTACTTCTGATGCCCCCAGCGATAACAAGTGCAAATAGGATGGAGTCTCAAGCAAGGGTTCAACATCAGCTCACTCTCAGTATCAGCAGCGGAAGACTGATGACTACAAGAGCCCTGGTCAGCAATCTTCTGGTAGTCAAGGGCAGGGTGGATACAGAGGAAACCACCCCAAGTGCAACCGATGCAACATGCATCATAGTGAGCCGTGCAATAAGGGTCATTGTCAGAGGTGTAACAAGTTTGTCATGAAGCTAAGGATTGCAGGGGCGCACGACTGGTAAATCAGAATCGTCAACAACAGCCACCAGCTCCACAGAATCAGCAGCAGCAACAGCAGGGTAACAGGGGATGCTATTAGTGTGGTGCTGAAGGTTACTTCAAGAGAAACTGCCCCCAATTGAACCAGAATCAGAACAACAACAATAATCAGGGGAACGAGAACAATAACGGGGGTAACAATGATGGCAATGGTGCCAGGGGACGTGCTTTCGTGCTGGGTCAAGGTGATGCGAGGAACGATCCCAACGTTGTGATGGGTAAGTTTCTACTGGATGATTTCTTTGTTACTTTTTTATTTGATTCGGGTGCCGATACTAGTTATGTGTCCCTAAAAGTTAGTTAAATGCTTAAGCGCACTCCAACACTTTTGAACACCAAGCATGTTGTAGAGTTAGCAAACGGTAAAAGTCTCGAAGCCACACACATAGTTAAGGGTTGTAATCTCGTCCTAGCTGGTCAGACTTTCTCTATCGATCTTATCCCCATCGTTCTTGGTAGTTTTGACATTGTTATTGGGATGGATTGGTTGTCTCAACATCGAGCAGAGATCCTTTGCAAGGAGAAGATCGTCCGTATTCCTCGTTCTGGTGAAGAACCTCTCGTGATTCATGGCGACAAGAGTGGTGCTGTTGTGGGCATCATCTCTTTCCTTAAGGCCCAGAAGTGTTTACGAAAGGGCCACACAACTATTTTAACCCTCGTTACTGACACCTCAAAGAAAGAGAAGAAGATAGAAGATATTCCGATCGTACGTGACTTTCCAGAGGTATTTCCTGAGGAATTACCTTGTCTTCCGCCTCATCGTCAAGTTGAGTTTCAAATCGAGCTAGCTCCTGGAGCAGCACCAATAGCCCGAGCACCTTATCGTTTAGCTCCATCAGAACTTGAAGAATTGTCCACGCAACTACAAGAGCTCTTGGATAAGGGTTTTATTCATCCTAGCTCTTCGCCTTGGGTAGCTCCAGTATTATTTGTGAAAAAGAAAGACGGTACCTTCAGAATGTGTATTGACTACCGCGAACTCAACAAGGTGACCGTGAAGAATCGTTATCCTCTCCCACGCATTGATGACTTATTCGGCCAGTTGCAAGGGTCGAGTTTCTACTCAAAGATTGACCTGAGGTCAGGCTACCATCAACTGAGAGTCTGAGACGAGGATATCTCTAAGACAGCATTCAGGACTCGTTATGGGCATTACGAGTTTCTGGTTATGCCATTTGGATTGACAAACGCACCTGCGGTCTTCATGGATCTTATGAACAGAGTGTGCAAGCCTTACCTGGATAAGTTTGTTATTGTATTCATCGACGACATCCTGATCTATTCGAAGAGTCAGGAGGAACACGAGCATCACCTGAGACTTGTTTTGGAACTTCTTCGAGCAGAGCAGTTGTATGCCAAATTCTTGAAATGTGACTTTTGGCTTCGTGAAGTCCACTTTTTAGGCCACGTGGTAAACAAGGATGGGATTCATGTTGATCCATCCAAGGTAGACTCGATCAAGAATTGGCCTGCACCCCGTACACCAACAGAAATCCACCAATTCTTGGGTTTGGCAGGCTACTACAGAAGGTTCATCAAGGATTTCTCAAAGTTTGCGCAACCTCTCACCTCACTAACTCAGAAGGGTGTCACCTATCGTTGGGGTGATGCACATGAATTTGCTTTTCAGCACTTAAAAGATAGACTTTGTAGCGCACCTATGTAACACCCCTCTTATTATTATGAGGTTTTGGTACATATGACATAAACTTAAAACCAAATCACTTCATTTAAAACTTTAAACTAAACGGAGGTTTGCATAATGTTATCATCCTAGTTAACAACTAACTGGTTCGAACATCCCAAAGACAAACGTTTGAGTATCTACAACGTGAACATTGTTTAAAACAAGATTAATTAATCGCGAAAGCTTCAAAAGGTTGTGTTCGGTTCTTGAAATTTCGCTTGATCGCCATCCGGATTGAGTCCAACGTCACCTAAGGTCAAAACCACATCAGATGTCAGTTTTGATAATGTTAGAATCGGTATAAACAAGTTCCAAGGGTCAAAACAACAAAAAAATAAAATTTTTCCGGAACTAGGGGGCGTCGCGCGACGCCTAGGGGCCTCGCGTGACGTCTAGCCCCCTTTTTCATAGAAGGTTGCTTAAACTGTTGTTGCACATACCCAACTATTTGTTTATTCAAATCCAAACTTAAAATCGCCATATCTTATGATCCGTAAGTCCATTTTTAGTGATTCTTTTTCTTACACGTCCGTATTTAAATTACCGACATGCCTACCACAATTATTATCCCGAAAATTTGGTTTACGGACTGAGTCACTAAAATCTCTATTTAAATATTCGACCCACTATATTTACACAACTTTTCTACCATTACAATAGCAACCTTGAGGCGTTTTTACCCCACATCCGTGGCTTAATATCACCGGCATTTCATCACCAATCCCATGGCTTCATGCTCTTGTGATTGTCAATGTTAAAAAGCTAACCTTCAACATTAACGCTACTTACTACACAATTATTCGACCCGTTTGGCTCTTTTATGGAATCCTCCATTATAATGACTACCAAACGTTTCTTAGTCGAATCTTGACCTCCTTAAATCAAATAATGAACATTATCACTTCAACTAATATTAAACTTTACATCAAAACACTATCATGCAAAATTAACATATCCAAATTTCATGTTGTAACATAGCAAGTTACATACCTTTAGTGCAGGCCTTCAACCGCAAATCACCACCGGCTTGTCCACTCGACGCTCCGGTATCCTTTCCTATAGAGTTCAATTATATCGCGTTTAGAACTCTTTTTAATCACATATCGCATAATTGCCAAAACATCACAATTAGGCGTTTTAACTTCTAAATTCCAGTTTCGAGCCTTCCTTGAGGCATTTCAACGAACACTTTAAGGGAAGATTTTTATATCATTTATATTCAAGTTCATGGCTTGCTATTTGGCTAAAATTTTTCATTAATTAAACTTTCATATAGCCTTAAACATCATTATTTCAGAAATCACTTTCTATGACCTATATTACACTAGAATGATCATTCAAAACCCTAGTGTTTACTAGTTTCCCACAAAACCAATGAATCACCTTCAATGTGTTCATGAGATTTTCAGGAATTGGCCATGATTTCACATGTTATTGTCTAGGTTTTGCTCCTAGACACTATAGCATCCCTATTCTATCCAAGTAGCAAACACGCAACATCAAATTTCGAATTTCCCAAACTCATGAGAATTTCAAACAGAGAATTAACATCAAATTTTACATACCTTACAACCCCCTTGCAATGGGGATTAGTAATCTATACTCGATTTTCGATTTTAACTTGGTTTGAGCTTTCAATTTTGTGAGTTTTGTGATGAACTAGGGCTTCTTGAGGAGTTCTGGTCGCCCCCTGCGTTCCATATACGACCAGACACACTTCTTGTGTGTTTGGTTATATTATTTTTTTTAATCAATTTAAGTTTCAGGTTTTACAACATAAGCCCCTCCACTTTTGTTTAACTTAAAGTTTGGTTGTTTTTAACCCTATTATAAGTTACTTCTAGACTTGTAGTTAACTAGGTTAAAAATTCCTAGTTAGTAAATTCTTGTTTATTTATACTTTATAATTCTAATATAAAGTTTTATATTTTCGGGGTGTTACAAGTCCACCCCCCTTAAAAAGGGTTTCGTCCCCGAAACCGAATTACGTACCAAATAAAGTAGGGTAGAGCCGTTGCATCTCCTCCTCAGATTCCCATGTGGTATCTGCACCCTTTCTGTGTTCCCATTTAACCTTTACTTGATTGATCTCTTTATTCCTTAAGGTTTTTACCTTACGATCCAAAATCGCAATGGGTTTCACCACATAATTTAGTCTGTCATCGACCTCGATATCGTCGTAGTGGATATAAGTTGTCTCATCCGCTAGACATTTCCGAAGATGTGACACATGAAATGTGCTATGAATTCCGCTCAGTTCCTCCGGTAGTTCAAGGCGGTAAGCTACCTTTCCCACCCGTTCTACAATCGCAAACGACCCGATAAATCTCGGGCTCAATTTTCCTCTCTTTCTAAATCGGATAACCCCCTTCCATGGGGAAACTTTGAGCATGACTTTGTCACCTACTTGGAACTCGATCGGTCTTCTCCTTTTGTCAGCATACGACTTTTGTCTATCTTGAGCCGCTTTCAAATGTGCCCGAACCACATCAATCTTTTCATTAGTGGCTCGCACTATATCTTGGTGGGCGAGTTCGCGTGGGCCCACTTCACCCCAACATACCGGGGTTCGGCATTTCCTACCATAGAGCATTTCGTACGGTGCCATCCTAATACTGGCATGGTAGCTGTTATTATACGAAAACTCGACCAATGGTAGGTAGACGTCCCAACTGCCTCCAAAGTCGATTATACATGCCCGTAGCATGTCTTCCAACGTTTGTATCGTTCTTTCACTCTGTCCATCCTTCTGAGGATGGTACGCAGTGCGGATAAACAATTTGGTTCCCATTTGCTCTTGGAAATCTCGCCAGAACTTTGAAGTGAACCGGGTATCCCTATCGAACATGATGGATACCGGTACTCCATGGCGTGCTATTATCTCATTAGTGTAAACTTCTGACATCTTTTCTGACGTATAAGTTTCACTAATCGGAATGAAGTGAGCACTTTTTGTCAATCTATCCACCACTACCCATATAGCATCGAAACCGTGGTTAGTCTTTGGTAGTTTGGTTAATAGGTCCATCGTAATATGTTCCCATTTCCAAACCGGGATTTCTAATGGTTGGAGTTTACCGTATGGTTTCTGGTGCTCCGCCTTGACTTGTAGACATGTCAAGCATTTTTCCACGTATTTCACAACATCTCTTTTCATTCCGGGCCACCAATAGTTTTGTTTTAAGTCGTTATACATCTTGGTCGCTCCCGGATGGATGGAATAACGGGACTTGTGAGCTTCATCAAGTAGAAGCTTTTTAACTCCGCATGTGTTAGGAACCCAAATTCTATTGAAACTTTTTTTCAAACCGTGGTTGCCTACTTCGAGATCTTTAACTTGGCCAACAATCCTTTCCTTTCTCCAGTTTTCCGTCTTTACTGCTTCATCTTGTGCTCCTCGGATCCGTTCAAGTAAGCCCGAGGTCACAATGAGCTGCAATGATTGTACTCGTATCGGGACATAATCTGCTTTTCTGCTTAGGGCATCCGCCACCACATTTGCCCTTCTGGGGTGATAATGTATTTCACAGTCGAAATCTTTCACCGTTTCTAACCATCGCCTTTGTCGCATATTTAACTCCTTCTGATCGAAGAAGTATTTTAAGCTCTTGTGATCGGTGAATATGGTGCACTTTACCCCATATAAATAGTGCCTGCATATTTTTAATGCAAATACCACCGCAGCCAATTCAAGATCGTGTGTGGGATATTTCTTTTCCTGCATTTTCAATTGTCTCGAGGCATAAGCTATAACCTTGCCCCGTTGCATCAAAATGCATCCGAGCCCCGATAGTGAGGCATCCGAATAAACCACCAAGTCTTCGACCCCGTCCGGCAATGTCAGTACCGGAGCCTGTGTTAACTTCTCTTTTAGCGTTTGGAACGCCCTTTCTTGTTCAACACCCCAAATGAACTTCTCCTCCTTCCGTGTTAACTTTGTTAGTGGCGACGCAATCTTGGAGAAATCTTGAATGAATCTCCTATAGTATCCCGCAAGCCCTAAGAAGCTTCTAATTTCCGAAGGGTTCTTCGGGGGACTCCATTTTGACACAGCTTCGATCTTTAACGGATCTACCAATACCCCATCGGCACTTATGATGTGGCCGAGAAATTGCACCTCTCGTAACCAAAAGGCGCACTTAGAGAACTTCGCATACAACCTTTCTCGTCTAAGTGTCTCTAACACTTCTTGTAAGTGGTGTGCATGCTCGACTTCACTTTTCGAATACACCAAAATATCATCGATGAACACGATGACCGATTTATCCAGCATTGGCTTGCAAACCTGGTTCATGAGATCCATGAAAGCCGCGGGTGCATTTGTTAGCCCAAATGACATTACGAGGAACTCGTAATGTCCGTATCGCGTGCGGAAAGCCGTCTTCGGCACATCTTCCTCCTTGACCTTTAGTTGGTGATACCCCGATCTAAGGTCAATCTTTGAAAACCAGTTCGCACCTTGTAATTGGTCAAATAGATCATCTATCCTCGGAAGCGGGTATCGGTTCTTTACCGTGAGCTTGTTTAACTCCCGGTAATCGATACACATGTGCATGCTTCCATCTTTCTTTTTCACGAACAGTACCGGTGCACCCCAAGGAGACACACTCGGCCTTATGAATCCTTTATCAAGCAGGTCTTGAATCTGGGACATCAACTCTTGTAATTCCGACGGCGCGAGTCGGCACGGTGCTCTAGCTACGGGTTTTGCGCCCGGAATCAATTCGATTCCGAACTCTACTTCCCGTTCGGGCGGTATCCCCGGTAAATCTTCCGGAAACACATCTTCGTAGTCTCGTACTACCGGTACATCTTCAATCTTCAGTGATTCCTTCTCGGGCTCATTCGCGTATATCATAAAAGCCTTGCATCCTTGCTTTATAAGCTTGTGAGCTTTTAACATCGAGCATATTATGGGATTGCCTACCTTTTCACCATAGATTGTGACGTGTTTTCCGCTCGGAGATGTTAGCTTTATCTCCTTACGAAAGCACACGACCTTTGCGTGGTGCTGAGATAGCCAATCCATCCCAACGACTACTTGAAACTCCCCCATTGACATCGGGATTAGGTCTATCAAATATTCTTCATCATCGATGCTTAATTTGCATCCCCGGCAAATATCACAAACTATAAAACTTTTGTTGTCCCCTATTTCAACTTCCAAGGGCACAGATAATTTCGTCAATACAAATGAAGGATGTCGAATAAATCCATGCGATATGAAGGATTTATTCGCACCCGTATCAAACAATACACGTGCTGGAATTGAGTTAATCGTGAATATACCTGAGACCACATCGGGTTCTGTCTTTGCTTCAGCCGCTGTAAGTTGGAAGGATCTAGCCTTCGCCTTTGGAGCTTCTGCTGGAGATTCTTTAATGTCTCTCTTTCCAACTAAGTCCGGGCATTCGGACTTTTTGTGGCCGGGTTGATAACATTTGTAGCAAACTGAGACTTTACCCGGGCATAGCGACGCCGTGTGCCCCGTCTTACTACATATGGAGCATGGTTTGTCTTTGAACCGACATTCTCCCTTGTGTCCTTTCCCGCATACTTTACAACTTGGCGACCCACCTTTAGCATCCACCTTCTTTCCCGATTCTCCAGTTCGAGCTTTCTTTGTAGGGCTTGGATTCACATCCTGTGCCCTTCGCTCACCCCTTTCAACTTGTTTCTTCAGCTCTATTTCCCGTTCCCGAGCAACGTTTATGATTTCGGTAAGGGTCTCATATTTTGAAGGAGTCATAAACTCCCTATATTCAGCACTCAACATTTTATAGTAGTAGTATATTTTCTGTTCTTCATTCGTCACCAATTCACTACTAAACTTCATCTTATCCATAAACATCACCGTACTCTTGTCTATGGTCTCGCCCTTGTGCCTAAGTTGCATGAATTCTTCCTTGATTTTATTAATGACCGCCTTGGGACTATGATGTTTAAGAAACGGCGTCTTAAACTCCTCCCATGTCATGGCTCTCACCGCTTCGGCTCCTATTTCATTCTTTTTATTGTCCCATCAATCTTTGGCTTGACCTCTCAACTGGCCCGTTCCGTAAGAAACAAAGTCACTTTCATCACAATGGGTCCTTTCAAACACCCCTTCAATGTCGCCCAACCATCTTTGGCAAATTATTGGGTCAACCTCCCCGTTGTAGATTGGCGGTTTACACGCCATAAATTCTTTGTATGAACACCCTTTACGTTCTCCCAATTTCTCTTTCATAAGGTTGACACTATCTTCCAACCTTTTGACTCGTTCTTCGACAAGTGACAACACCTTGTTTTGAATTTTTTCTATAAACCCGGATAGACTACCTTCATTTGCCTTCCCTACTTCTTCGGCAATTATCTCTTTCATTTGTTCGGTGCTTATCGGCACCGGATCATTATCGTTTCCTTTCGACATCTTGAAACTGAAATGTTTATATTAAACATTAAACATTTCATTTATAACATAGCCTTATTTGCTTTGGTTTAGCCAAGTGCGTGACTTGCTTTTACCATTTACATTTGGTGCACTTTCTGGGTTTGAGTGTGTTAACACACCCTTCCCATGCACATTAATTCACATCTCATTTCATACATAAGATATGATCTACTAAAATAATAAATTAATTCTTACCGGACGATCGATCAAGCTTGAACCGAACACTTTGTTTACAACCTTTAGCTCTGATTACCAACTTGTAACACCCCTCTTGTTATTATGAGGTTTTGGTACATATGACATAAACTTAAAACCAAATCACTTCATTTAAAACTTTAAACTAAACGGAGGTTTGCATAATGTTATCATCCTAGTTAACAACTAACTGGTTCGAACATCCCAAAGACAAACATTTGAGTATCTACAACGTGAACATTGTTTAAAACAAGATTAATTAATCGCGGAAGCTTCAAAAGGTTGTGTTCGGTTCTTGAAATTTCGCTTGATCGCCATCTGGATTGAGTCCAACGTCACCTAAGGTCAAAACCACATCAGATGTCAGTTTTGATAATGTTAGAATCGGTATAAACAAGTTCCAAGGGTCAAAACAACAAAAAAATAAAATTTTTCCGGAACTAGGGGGCGTCGCGCAACGCCTAGGGGCCTCGCGTGACGTCTAGCCCCCTTTTTCACAGAATGTTGCTTAAACTGTTGCTGCACATACCCAGCTCAATGTTTATTCAAATCCAAACTTAAAATCGCCATATCTTATGATCCGTAAGTCCGTTTTTAGTGATTCTTTTTCCTACACGTCCGTATTTAAATTACCGACATGCCTACCACAATTATTATCCGAAAAATTTGGTTTACGGACTGAGTCACTAAAATCTATATTTAAATATTCGACCCACTATATTTACACAACTTTTCTACCATTACAATAGCAACCTTGAGGCGTTTTTACCCCACATCCGTGGCTTAATATCACCGGCATTTCATCACCAATCCCATGGATTCATGCTCTTGTGATTGTCAATGTCAAAAAGCTAACCTTCAACATTAACGCTACTTACTACACAATTATTCGACCCGTTTGGCTCTTTTATGGAATCCTCCATTATAATGACTACCAAACGTTTCTTAGTCGAATCTTGACCCCCTTAAATCAAATAGTGAACATTATCACTTCAACTAATATTAAACTTTACATCAAAACGCTATCATGCAAAATTAACATATCCAAATTTCATGTTGTAACATAGCAAGTTACATACCTTTAGTGCACGCCCTTCAACCGCAAATCACCACCGGCTTGTCCAATCGACGCTCCGGTATCCTTTCCTATAGAGTTCAATTATATCGCGTTTAGAACTCTTTTTAATCACATATCGCATAATTACCAAAACATCACAATTAGGCGTTTTAACTTCTAAATTCCAGTTTCGAGCCTTCCTTGAGGCATTTCAACGAACACTTTAAGGGAAGATTTTTATATCATTTATATTCAAGTTCATGGCTTGCTATTTGGCTAAAATTTTTCATCAATTAAACTTTCATATAACCTTAAACATCATTATTTCAGAAATCACTTTCTATGACCCATATTACACTAGAATGATCATTCAAAACCCTAGTGTTTACTAGTTTCCCACAAAACCAATGAATCACCTTCAATGTGTTCATGAGATTTTCAGGAATTGGCCATGATTTCACATGTTATTGTCTAGGTTTTGCTCCTAGATACTATATCATCCCTATTCTATCCAAGTAGCAAACATGCAACATCAAATTTCAAATTTCCCAAACTCATGAGAATTTCAAACAGAGAATTAACATCAAATTTTACATTCCTTACAACCCCCTTGCAATGGGGATTAGTAATCTATACTCGATTTTCGATTTTAACTTGGTTTGAGCCTTCAATTTTGTGAGTTTTGTGATGAACTAGGGCTTGGTGAGGAGTTCTGGTCGCCCCCTGCGTTCCATATATGACCAGACACACTTCTTGTGTGTTTGGTTATATTATTTTTTTTAATCAATTTAAGTTTCAGGTTTTACAACATAAGCCCCTCCACTTTTGTTTAACTTAAAGTTTGGTTGTTTTTAACCCTATTATAAGTTACTTCTAGACTTGTAGTTAACTAGGTTAAAAATTCCTAGTTAGTAAATTCTTGTTTATTTATACTTTATAATTCTAATATAAAGTTTTATATTTTCGGGTGTTACAACCTATCCTCTCATTGCCTGAAGGCACAGACTATTTCGTGGTTTATTGCGACGCGTCCATCCAAGGACTTGGTTGCGTGTTGATGCAACGTGACAAGGTCATTGCTTACGCATCACGCCAACTTAAAGTTCATGAAAGGAACTACACTGCGCACGACTTGGAGTTGGGAGCAGTGGTTTTAGCTCTTAAGATATGGAGACATTACCTGTACGGTACCAAGTGCACCATTTACACCGATCACAGGAGTCTCGAGCATATCTTCAAGCAAAAGGAGTTAAACATGCGACAACGTCGATGGGTCGAGCTCTTGAATGACTACGAATGCGCGATCAAGTACCATCCGGGCAAAGCCAATGTTGTGGCCGACGCCCTCAGTCGAATGGATACTACACCAAAGCACGTGCGAGCGTTACAACTTACCATCCAATCTAGTCTCCCTACTCAGATACGAGATTCTCAGGTTGAAGCATTGAAAGCAGAGAATATCAGGGCCGAGTCTCTACGAGGATCGAGGAAATGATTAGAACAAAAGGAAGACGGCGCCTACTACGTAACAGGGCGTATTTGGGTCCCACTTTATGGAAACTTACGCGAGCTTGTGATGGATGAAGCACATAAGTCTCGTTACTTAGTACATCCTGGTTCGGATAAGATGTACCACGACTTAAAGACTACATACTGGTGGCCTAGCATGAAAGCCAACATAGCAACTTACGTTAGTAAATGTTTGACTTGTGCGAGAGTCAAAATCGAGTACCAGAAACCATCTGCCTACTGCAGCAACCAGAGATACCGACATGGAAATGGGAGCAAATTTCCATGGATTTCGTTACTGGCCTGCCTAGATCTCAGCGTGGAAATGATACCATTTGGGTAATTGTAGATCGATTAACCAAGTCTGCACATTTTCTGGCTATCAAAGAAACGGATAAGTTCTCTACTCTAGCAGACATCTATCTAAAGGAAGTAGTTTCGAGGCACGGGGTGCCAACCTCTATCATATCTGACCGTGACGCGCGTTTTACCTCTGAATTGTGGCAAGCGATGCACAAGTCCTTTGGCTCACGTTTAGAGATGAGCACCGCTTATCATCCGCAAATGGATGGGCAGTCCGAACGAACCATCCAAACCCTAGAAGACATGCTTAGGGCATGTGTGATTGATTTTGGTAACGGCTGGGAACGACATCTACCCTTAGTGGAATTTTCGTATAATAACAACTACCACACCAGTATCCAGGCCGCTCCATTTGAGGCATTGTACGGACGTAAATGCCGATCACCTCTTTGCTGGGCAGAAGTTGGTGACAGCCAAATCACTGGCCCAGAACTTGTGGTAGACACAACTGAGAAGATTGCTCAGATATGACAACAAATGGCGGCAGCTCGTGACCGTCAGAAAAGCTACGCTGATAAGCGCAGGAAACCACTCGAGTTATAGGTTGGGGATCGAGTTCTACTCAAAGTCTTACCTTGGAAAGGTGTAGTTCGTTTTGGCAAACGAGGCAAACTCAATCCGCGTTATGTCGGACCGTTCGAAATCATTGAGAAAATTGGCAAAGTGGCTTACAAATTGAATCTACCCGAAGAACTCAGTGGAGTTCACAATGTATTTCACGTGTCAAATCTGAAGAAGTGTCTCTCAGATGAGACCCTCATAGTTCCTTTGAAGGAGCTCACAATCGACGATCAGTTGCGATTCGTTGAGGAACCAATAGAGATTACTAACCGAGATGTGAAGATTCTCAAGCGTACCAGAATTCCTCTTGTTCGAGTTCGTTGGAACTCCCGTCGTGGCCCAGAGTTCACCTGGGAGCGAGAAGACCAAATGAAACTCAAGTATCCCCAGTTGTTCGAGAAAAGTGCAACCACTGCTGAGGCTGAAGCTACTGCGGAATTTCGGGATGAAATTCCAAACCAACGGGGGGATGATGTGATACCCCAGGAAAACCAAGAAACAACACAACACAACTAGCTTCCTCAGTAACCACATGCTAAATTTCAGGACGAAATTTCTTTCAAGTTGGGGATGATGTGACAACCCGAGTTTTCAAGGTCTTTCCTCACAACTGCGTTTTCTTAATTCGTTGCATTCTTATTATGTGCACCTTGTTATTTGATTGTAAGTTGCTGTTAGTGTTAATTGGTTAAATGTTAATCATGGACCTTGTGAAATATGTGATGTGCTGTTACATATATACATGACAAAATCTAACGGGGGATTTCGCCACAAGTCTGCTCGACGAAATCTAGGGATTTCGCCATATCTCACTCGACGAAATATGGGGATTTCGCCGGCTCCGATTTCGCCAAAGCCCATTAAGGGCCCAACACTTTATAACTTTTGTATAAAAGGATGTGGGTTACGTAAACTGCTATTAGCGAAACCCTAGAGTCTTTCCCTACCCCCTGTGTGCGACGGCAGCCTTGTACACTCGAAGCCTCATTCATCGATCGATTTATTGTTCCTCCTGTTTAGGTTAGTGATCAACCATTGATGATTATTTGATTGAAATCACTGTTTACTATTTGTTTGGCATCATGAATTAACTGTTATTGTGTGATGATTATGATCATATGATTTGATGTTGATTTGTGAGTAAATAATTAGATTTAAGTGACTGTGCCAGTTGTGGTTAGTGTGGGAATTAAGGCTCTCATGATTTGTATTCTTTATCGTTCACCACTCGTAGTTGATATTCTTGTTGATGTTTTATGATATATGATATCAGTTACTTTTGTATATTAATGAATCGGTGGTATGGTGTGTGTATGATGATAATAACCTGTTAATCTAGGGTGTATGTTATAGTTGTTGGTTTGATCTGATTGAGCGATTGTTTGATGAAGTCGACATAATTGTTAGATAATCATTAGGGTTTCTGGTTGTGTAACTGTTGATGATGATCATTCTTACTCGACGAAAACCCCTGGGCCGACGAAGACCCTTGCTCGACGAACTCCCATTCGACGAAATCCCAAGGCGACGAAAACCTCATGTTTTCGTCGTGGCCTTTTCGTCGCAACCCTATGTTGACGAAATCCCAATTCTTCGTCGTGAAGCCTATAAGGAACAGTAGGTTATTTTGTTCATGAATACTACGTGTATGATAGAAACTTATTTGGTTATTCACTGTTGAGGATAGATACATTTGATCGAATAACATGATGTAGTTTTACACTCTGTACACCTAACTGTTGAACATGGTTATGGAACCTACCTGTAAACTATGAATCTTGTATGAGTTGATTTAACTGTTTATGTGTTACTTGATAATAATTGCCCAAGCACACTTTGTGATGTTAGATTGCATGTGAGTCATTACGAACATAAACTGATTGTGTATACGTGCATACTATAGGCTTTGACTGAATTGTTTGTGCACAAGTAGATAAGCATACCGAGTAAACCGAAGTGAGTTCACACACTTTCTAAGGCATGGGATTCCCGGTGGTTGGGAATGGGTTAAAGAATTTAAAACGGAACCTACATATCCTCCTTGGGTAGGATATGTACCTCCATCCTCCATGGGTAGGATGCCAATGTTAATCATGCATATTCTCCTTGGGTAGAATACGTACGTTCGTCCTCCTTGGGTAGGATAACAATCTTAAACTTACTAGAAAAAACTCTATCATTAAGTCCCTCATTTTTATATCGACTTAATCGCCGAGCCAATGGCGAGCGGGTCATTAGTTAATAGCGCTATTAGGGTTGACAAGCCTCACACCGTGCCGGTAGGACGGGCGTGTACTAATGGATCTGGGCACTCAGTCAATGATGATAGACATTGACTTAGGGCACAACTTACTTTCGTCAGTTGTCGATATGGTAACGGTCTAGTGGTTCACATGGGGAAGCCCCCACTGATTATGGATATGGTAACGGTCTAGTGGTTCACATGGGGAAGCCCCCCCACTGATTATGGATATGGTTTGGGAAACAAAGATACTGGTTAACTCGTGGTTTACGACACAACTTATGGTTTTCAAAACAAACTTTTAAAACTAAATAACCAACTGTGAACTCGCTCAACTTTGTTGTTGACTCGTGGTTACATGCCTTGCAGGTCGTTAGGTGCTTATGGAGCTTGCACAGGGAGGAGTGGTCGTTGTGGGACATGGACTGTTGAGTTCCATGTTAAACATTTAAACTTTATGAACTTATTACTTATGTTTGGGTTTTACATTTTATGCTTCCGTTGTTAACTTAAAGTTGGTTACTTTCTTTTGGACACCAATTATATTGTGGATGGTTTTATTTACTTAATTACGTTGTTCAATATGATTGGTGGCTTGATCCTGGTCAGTCACGCCTCCATGCGGTGATACTCCGCTTGTGGATTTTGGGGGTGTGACACAGTACCTCATGTTCACACACAAAACGGTTTAGCTGAATCTTTGATTAAGCGATTATAAATAATTGCTAGACCACTTTTAATGAGATGTAAACTACCATCTTTTGCATGGGGCCATGCTATTTTGCATGCCGCTACACTGATTAGATTGAGACCAATTGCTGATCACGAATACTCCCCATTGCAAACGGTCTCCAGACGAGATCCAAGTTTATCCCACCTTAGAATTTTTGGTTGTGCGGTATATGTACCAATACCGCCACCACAACGTACTGCAATGGGACCCCAAAAAAGACTGGGTATCTATATTGGGTTTAACTCCCCATCCATTATTAAATATTTAGAACCAATGACGGGAGACATGTTTACAGCACGGTATGCTGACTGTCATTTTGATGAAATGATGTTCCTAGTCTTAGGGGGAGATAAGGACAAAGAAAGACTAGTAACACAAGAAATAACGTGGAATGCATCATCGCTATCAAATCTCGACCCCCGAAGTGTTCAATGTGAATATGAAGTCCAAAAGATTATACATTTGCAAAGAATAGCGAATGAATTACCAGATGCATTCACAGACACGAATAGAGTGACAAAGTCACGTGTACCAGCATCAAATGCACCTGCTCGAATTGAAGTAATCCCAGAAGCGATTATTATAAAACGAAAGCGTGGGAGGCCAATCGGTTCCAAAGACAAAAACCCACGGAAACGAAAAGAGCAAAGTAACACAGTTGGTGAAAACTCATAAAAGATTACAAGTGAAACCCCGGTAGAGGTAAATGTCCCAGAAGAGACAACTATGAATCCAGAGGAAAATGAAGTTTCAGAAGAAACACCGGTACCGAACGAAAATGAGATCTCTATTAATTATGTACAAGATAGTACAATGTGGAACAGGAATAAAACACGTGTTGATGATATATTCGCATATGCTATAGCAACAGATGTAATCAATGAAAGTGATTATGTACCTAAAACTTTAGAAGAGTGCATGCACATAAATGATTGGCCAAGATGGCAAGAAGCCATAAATGCCGAATTAAATTCGCTCAAAAAACGACATGTTTTCGGACCTGTAGTCCGAATGCCCATAGACGTCAAACCAGTAGGTTATAAATGGGTGTTTGCAATAAAGAGAAATGAAAAGAATGAGATTGTACGATATAAGGCTCGACTTGTAGCACAAGGGTTTTCCAAATCCCAGGAGTTGATTATGAGGAAACATATTCCCCTGTAGTGGATGCGATAACCCTTAGGTTCCTAATCGGCTTCACAATCTCGGAAGGACTTCATATGAGACTAATGGATGTCGTCACCACATACTTATATGGGACACTTGAAAATGACATCTACATGAAAATCCCTAAAGGATTAAAAGGGCCTGAAGCATTAAAATTAACACCTCGAGATATGTGTTCTATAAAACTCCAGAGATCTTTATATGGTCTCAAACAATCTGGTCGTATTTGGTACAATCGACTTAGTGGATATCTCAAAAAAGAAGGATACAAGTCTGATGTAATCAGTCCATGTGTCTTTATAAAAAGATCACTCTCAAATTTCACTATAATAGCAGTCTATGTTGATGATATCAACATCATCGGATCTCTTGAAGAGATAGAGAAAGTTGCTCAGTTGTTAAAGAAGGAATTTGAAATGAAAGATCTTGGTATGACAAAATTATGCATCGGACTACAATTTGAGCATCTGTGCAATGGCACATTTGTCCATCAATCAAATGACATCTAGAAGATGTTAGTACGTTTCAACATGGATAAAGCACATCCGTTTAGCGTACCTATGGTTGTCCGATCGCTAGATCCACACAAGGATCCTTATCGCCCTCAAGAAGAAGGCGATTAAGTGTGACCGGTGCCCTTATGTATCTCACAAATAACACAAGACCTGACATTGCATTTGCAGTTCATGTACTAGCGAGATACAGTTCGAATCCAACACGTAGACACTGGAATGATGTAAAACATATATTCCGGTATATTTACGGGACACAAGACTTAGGTCTTTTCTATCAAAAGGATCAAAAGTCCCAACTTGTTGGGTATGATAATGCCGGATATCTATCAGATCCTCACAAAGCAAAATCTCAGACAGGTTATGTATTCACATATGGTGGCACAGCAATTTCTTGGAAATCGACTAAGCAAACACTTACAGTAACATCATCAAATCATGTCGAATTGATAGCATTGTATGATGCTGGTCGAGAATGCGTGTGGTTGAGATCAATGATCAATCATATAAAAGAAGCATGCAGATTAGAACAAATCAAGAAAGACCCGACGATTATCTATGAAGACAACGCTGCTTGCATAGCACAAATAAGAGAAGGCTACATTAAAGGTGATAGAACAAAGCACATCTCACCAAAGTTCTTCTCAACGTATGACTTACAAAAGGAAGGGGAAATCGATGTTCGTCAGATCAAGTCAAGTGAAAATCTAGCATACCTGTTTACAAAATCGTTACCTAGAAGCAGTTTCGAGCAGTTATCACATGAGATCGGGCTTCGTAGATTAAAAAAACGTTAGTTAAATTGAGGGGGAGCATTATACACGCTGTACTCTTTTCCTTGACTAGTTTTGTCCCATTGGGTTTTCTTAGCAAGGTTTTTAACGAGGCAGCATAACTGGTCCTGCAGTATCAGTTTATCTCATAGGTCCTGAAGTATCGATTAAACATCATCCTGAAGCATGTTGTTAATAGTGTATAATGAACAAGTAATGTATATCTGAGGGGGAGTGTTATAAAACCAGATATACAAACTTCCCCAACCAACCACTTGGTAGTTAACATATGGCAATTAACATATGTATATTATATGTACTCTTGTAATTGTATCATATGGGGATCGATTACTCCTAAACATTGAATATAGATTTCCATCAATTCTTATCATGTTACACAATAAAATTGTTTTTAATCCAAAATTAAATTTAAAGAAACCCAACACAATAAATAATGGTGCATGTGATACCCGGATGGAACAGAATAATAAGTGTGAACCAAATTTAGGCCCAATCAAAATGTTAAAAGTGGGCAGAGATGGTTTATATGGGAATTTTATGGATAACACGTTGTTGAATTTTAAATTCATAAATTGTGGTGGGCCATATGGAAATACCAATTTGGTGGATGTAAATAAGTCACTTAATGTAAATACAAGGCTTAATAAATTAATGGACATTAAAGGTCCAAATAAAAACCTTATGGTGGGATCAGTACCGAATGAACCGAATTTGGGAAATGATAAGGATTTGGGTCGTGAGTTGCATGGAACCAATAATTTATTTGTGGGTTCAATTTCAACAGCAACTTGTAATAAATATTGTGACCCAATCAGTTCTTCTCCGTTGAAGGAAAAATCTGTTAATTGGAACTTAAATTCGAATAATAATGTGAGTTCAAGGATTCCGGTTGCGAATTATGTTTCCTTTATCACTGAATCGTTTTGTGTTCAGGATGATGAATTTGCATGGTGGGTAGACTCGGGAGCTACGGTACATGTATGCAAAGATCTAAGGTGGTTTGAAGAATGCAAACCTATAGATGACGAATCTGAATTACGAATGGGAAATGTAGCAACCGAGCTTATCAAAGGTGTCGGGAAAGTCAAGCTTGTATTTACTTCTGGCAAACACTTATTACTAGATTATGTGTTGTATGTTCCGGGTATACGGAAGAATTTATTGTCGGGTATTGTATTAAATAATTATGGGTTTAAACAGGTCATTGAGTCTCACAAGATCTTGTCAAGACATGGAACCTTTGTAGGATTTGGATATTTATCCAATGGTATGTTTAAATTAAATGTTTATGCCCCGTTTGCTAAATAATCCGTGTGTATTGCTTCTTCTAGTAATAAAGTAGATAATGAATCAAAGTTATGGCATGCTAGATTAGGACATGTTAATTATTTTAGAATGAAAGACATGTCAAAAATGAGCTTGATACCCACTTTTGATATGAATAGTAATAATCAATGTCACACTTGCAAGTTAACCAAGATAACAAGAAAACCTTTTAAAGATGTCAAAAGAGAATATAAGGTTTTAGAACTCATTCATTCTGACTTATGTGATTTTCACAATACTCCCTCGCTTGGAAATAAGAAATATGTTGTGACATTTATTGACGATGCTTCTAGGTTTTGTTATGTTTACTTGTTACATGCAAAGGATGAAACGTTAGATAAATTTAAATTATATAAACAAGAAGTAGAATTGCATCAAAAGGATTTGATTAAAAATCTTTGTACAGATAGAGGTGGTGAATACTATGATCCAGTTTATTTTCAATCTACTGGTATCATACATCAGACCACTGCTCCTTATACACCACAGCAAAATGGTGTATCTGAGAGGAAGAATAGGACATTAAAAGAAATGGTTAATTCCATGTTGTCCTATTCGGGTTTGAGTGAAGGATTTTGGGGTGAGGCTATGCTGACAGCCTGCTATTTATTGAATAGGGTCCCAAATAAAAAGACCAAGGTAACCCCATATGAGCTCTGGCACAAAAAGGCACCAAACTTAAGTCACCTTAAAGTTTGGGGTTGTAGAGCTGTAGTGAGACTCACTGAACCTAAGATGCAAATCTTAGGTGAGAGAGGCATCGATTGCATATTCATTGGATATGCTGAACATTCTCCAGCTCATAGGTTCTATGTGACTGAACCAAATGATTACGTGTCAGTTCACACAGTAATTGAGTCAAGAGATGGAGATTTTGGAAATGAGGATATGTTCTCCTCAGTACCTAGACTTAAAGATGTGCCTCAGAGTCTAAAAGATTTTGAAAGAAACTCTTCCAATAAGAAAGATGTTTCCAATAGTACAGAACCAAGGAAAAGTACTAGGGTAAGGAAAGCCAAGAACTTTGGTGATGATTTCCAACTTTATTTGGTTGAAGGATCGAGAGATAAAATTGAATATCAATATCAATATTGTTTCAATATTGAGGAAGATTTCGAAAACTTTCAGTGAAGCAATGGCTTCAAGGGATGCTTCATTTTGGAAGGAAGCTATTCAAGATGAAATTGATTCTATCATGCAGAATAAGACCTGGAAGTTGACCGATTTACCTCCTGGATGTAAACCATTAGGATGTAAATGGATTTTCAACAGGAAAATGAAAGTGGATGGAAGCATTGATAAATTTAAAGCCAGACTAGTGATACAAGGCTTTAGACAAAAAGAAGGACTTGAATTCTTTGATACATATGCTCCAGTAGCAAGAATATCCACGATTAGGTTGTTGTTGGCTTTAGCAGTTATCCACAATCTTGTGATTCATCAAATGGATGTAAAGACTGCATTCCTAAATGGTGAATTGGATGAAGAAATATATATGAAACAACCAGAAGGTTTCATTATGCCAGGAAATGAACATAAGGTTTGCAAGCTGGTTAAGTCATTATATGGCTTGAAACAAGCTCCTAAACAGTGGCATCAAAAATTTGATGATGTGGTGTTGTCAGATGGTTTTATACTTAACCAAGCTGACAAATGTGTATATAGCAAATTTGACTCCTCAGGAAAAGGAGTTATAATTTGTCTATATGTGGATGACATGTTGATATTTTGTACTGACTTAGGTCAAGTTGTTAAAACCAAAGAGTTCTTGTCATCAAAGTTTGCCATGAAAGATATGGGGGAGGCAGAGGTGATTCTTGGTATAAAGATCACTCGAAGGAACAATGGTATATCAATCTCTCAATCGCATCATAATGAGAAGATCTTGAAGAGATTCAACAGTCTGAATTGTTCTCCAGTTGCAACTCCTATTGATCCTAACATTAGGCTTATGCCTAATCAAGGTAGCCCCATATCTCAACTTGAATATTCCAAAGCAATAGGATGTTTGATGTATGCTATGATCAGCACTAGGCTTGATATTGCTTATGCGGTGGGAAAACTTAGTAGATTTACAAGTAACCCGAGCACACATCATTGGCAGGCAATAAACAGATTGTTTAAGTACCTGAAAGGAACTATAAATTATAGTTTGTGCTATTCAGGTTTCCCCTCAGTACTTGAAGGGTTTACTGATGCAAGTTGGATAAACAATAAGGAAGATCATTCTTCCACAAGTGGATGGGTGTTCTTACTTGGTGGAGGTGCTATCTCCTGGGCCTCAAAGAAACAAACTTGCATCACAAATTCAACAATGGAATCTGAATTTGTAGCTTTAGAAACAGCTGGTAAAGAAGCTGAATGGCTAAGAAATTTGATCTATGAGATTCCTTTGTGGCCAAAACCGATATCACCTATATCTATCAGATGTGATAGTGCAACTACTTTGGCTAAGGTTTATAGCCAAGTGTACAATGGAAAGTGTAGACACCTAGGTGTTAGACATAGCATGATTAGAGAATTAATCATGAATGGAGTGATATCTGTTGACTTTGTAAGATCTGAGTATAATATGGCTGATCATCTAACTAAAGGGTTAGGAAGAGATCTCGTAAACAAATCAGCCAAAGGGATGGGTTTAAAGTCCATACTTTCATATCATATGCCAAGACACCCAATTCCCAACTAATACAAAGTTAGATGCTGAATTCAATGGGGAAAGCTTGTCATAAAGATATTGGAACACAACATTAGAATCATCCCAAGGTTTATGTTCAGACTGCAAGATAAAGTAGGTTGAAGTATAACTTCTTAATAGTTCTTTGATAAATTGCATTTGCAGGTGCAATAATAAAGAAACTACCTATAAGAGTATGAAGTTTAGCCGCTTCAAGAAGCTTGGACTTGGCTTTGATATACTCTTTGAAGGATTAGACATAGGCTAGTAAAATATAGTGTCATGTAAGAACATATGGGTTGTAAACTTATGTGTATTTTACCTTCAAGTATTCAAATGGATAGCAAGGGTTCAATCCATAGAGACACCCCGATATTCGAATATTTGGATCGTGTAATTTACTAAGATGAAAATTCAATCCTCAGGACTTTTTCATTTATACATGAGTTTGAGATTTTGAGAATTGAGTTGGGTTAATCATGGATATCACTAAAATGGGGGAGGAATGTTGGTAATTTTAGTGATTATCAACATTTGTAGTGGTATTGGATTAACTTGTTGAATAGATTCTCGTTATAATTTAACCGAGTTAGGTGATGCAGGATTGACGGACTCGATAGTTCTAACGAGTTAGTGTGTGATAGTTTTTGGGCCTAACTAATCTGATTATTTAATTAATTCATTGGCCTAGTTGAAATCTAAAATCAATATTTAATTGATGATTTGGTTCGGAACAGTGGGCTTTGCCTATTCCATGAGAATGTAATTTCCATATGATTTATAAAATCAAATTTTAATATTGATAACTTTGAGATAATATCTAATATTATGATACTAGGTTAGAACTTCGTGTATTACACGGGTTGAATAAATATAATTTTATATATTAAATAATAAAAAGTTATATCTTTATGAACCCTGTATATTGTACGGATTAAATAAATGTAATTTTATATATCAAATAATAAAAAAGTTATATCTTTAAAAACCACGTGTATTACACAGATTAAATAAATGTAATTTTGTATACTAAATACTAAAAACTTCGTATCTTTAAAAAAAACTCGTCTATAATCGGGTTGAATAAATCTAACAAATAATAAAAAAATACATCCTTAAAAACCCCGTATATTACACATGTTGAATAGATTTAAAAAAGTGTTATATCTTTAAAAACCATATGTATTACACAGATTAAATAAATGTAATTTTATATATTAAATACTAAAAAAGTCGTATCTTTAGAAAACCCGTGTATAGTCGAGTTGAAAAAATCTTCCAAATAATAAAAAAATTATATCCTTAAAAACACCGCGTTTTACACGAGTTGAATAAACATAATTTTGTATACCAAACAATAAAAAAAAGTTATATTTTTAATAAATTAGGATAACATTTAATATTAATTTATTATTTATATATTTAATATAAGATAAGTAGATAAGAGAGGTATTTGTTTTAAAAATATATTAAATTAATAATTTAGATTTGAGAATAATATTTTATTAAAGTATGATAAGATTTAATATTTATTTATTTAAATAAATATAGATTTGAGGATACCTTCAATGAATGACATGTGTCCAAAAGTTGGTTTCTTTTATTATAATAGTTAGATATTGGATGTTGGTTATTTTCGGGAGAACTATTATGCAAATCAAGGATTACAACAGTTTTTTTTTAAACAAATATCACACACGTACGGTCTCTTCTTCTAGAATCGGTACTGTTACAAAATTCTCAGACAATCACAATCCTGTTCTTGTTACGAATTGAGTTTAATCCGTTCGAACTTTTGAGTATACCGATCAAATAGTTCGTTCTGATAGTTATCATACGACTCTCAATTCAATCCAAGCAATTTTATTTTGATTCACTGTGCTCTCATCAATCCAACCAACAGTTGGTTACAGTACGTATCATCCCCCCTCCCCCTCTTAACGGATCCTTGTCCACAAGGAGAAAATATGGATGAAAAATGGCAAGGCATCACACTGGGTCCCACTCTATTTCCCCAGCGACATCTTCAACCATTGCCCTGTTGTTCACCTGCGAAGAATCCCCTATCACGAATAGTTGTAGTCGTTCACAACGGTGTCTGCAAACGAACTTCCCATCGCAATAACAACACAACCCTTTTGCATTATTGTGCCTCAGTGTTGGTGTGACAATGTAAAGTAGAAGGTTATGCACTGTTGGTAAGACAATGTAAAGTAGAAGGTTATGCGGTCTAAGACAATCATTAGGTTGACAGTGGTCCAAGCATCCCGGTCAGGGCCAGCCCGGAGGGAGGCCGGGGTGAGCGACGGCTCAGGGCCCAAACCCTTTGGGGCCCAATTTTTTTTTCTTTTTATATATTTTACACAGTAAATTTTAGCATATATATGAACGGAATCAAAAAAGAGCATAGTTAAATGCTTGGTTTGGTTGTTTACATGTACCTTTAATATTAAGAAAATGCTTGTTCGAATCCCAATGTCTACTGGTTTGTTGAGTTTTTGTTTTTTACCTATTCATTAAATACAAATAGCATTAATTGCATAATTTTGTCAAGTTTGATTAAATAGAAATGAGAATCATTGCCTAGTTTTGCCAAGTAACATAATTCCATTTAGTTACTTCCCAAATAAATTTAGGTAGGTTACAATGGTTTTAGATGATCTTAAATTATGATTTTTAAAAATTACGACGTAACTTTTTCGTAATTTCTTAATATACTCTTACTACGTGTCAATGTACAAATGCACGTGTGATGTGTTTTTTTTTATCTATTTTAGTATTTTTCCATATAAATTTTAGTTTAAAGCAGTCCGTCGCAACATGTAGCTAATTCCCACAAGTTTTTATTCGGGGACGGCCCTGATCCCCATTGTGAGGTTCATAAGCGATTTGGAAGCGACCATTGGGGGTTAGGAGTGGTTATGCAATTAGTTTCCTGTGTGGTAGGTAGGTTAGATTCCTCAATTAACCAGGGCACACCAATTTCCTCCGCTGGGGTTCGAGGTTTTTCTTGATATTGAGTCATGTCTAATCGTTTAGACAGGCAATGAAGCAGCCGTTTAGAAAGGGTTTTGATAGACCATAAACCCGGTGGGAGGGTTATTAAAAGGATTATTGGTAAAAGGCTACCGTGGTGGTTTGCTTTAGAATGGGTTCTCGTAGTCATTCGAATCAAAACGGAGTTGTAACACCTCGGTCAACTTGCCCCATGTGCTGCGGTCCACAGAACCTGGTCAGCCACATGCCCACATCAAACATTGCAGGGCAACATCTTCTAAGTGGAAGGAAGCTAATTGTACTTGTTGAGTTTGGGTAATGCCTTTGAAGTTTGAACTTGAAGTACTATTCAGCTTGGTAAGACAAGGGGATCATTACCGCTAAACTATCACATTTATGCCGCTTAATTTGAAACATCACTACTAGTTAAGCATAAATCTACTAAGACCACCCGTAGTGGTTTTTTTTGGCGTTTTTCCAAAAAAAAAAAAAAAAAAAAAAACGTCCGAACACGCCCTTGAACCGCCCCATGGGCGTTTTTTTCTTGAGAAAAAGGGTTGGAGCGTTCCAAATTAAACGCCGGGTTGAGAGTTGTTGGCCAATGAAAATTTTTTGATAGGTTTTTTATTTAAATTCAATTTCAATGTGTAATCATTGCAAGGGGCATTTGTTTCATTAACCACTACACCCATTTTTAACTTCAAGCCCCTTTGCTGACTAGGAGCCACGTGTCGCTTTATGCTCAAGAGTAGGGCATTTGTATCACTCACCGTTACAAATGGTCGTGGATGACCATGTGGGTACAAACAGGCTGACTCGTCTCATTTATCTAGTAATTGGTTTTGTTTACATTAAATTTAAAGTTTTAGAAGTGTGAAAAAATTAATCATTCTCAATAAGAAATTGTTTTCAATTTCCTTTTGAATAAAAACAGAGATCCAAGTGGTTCATAAGCTTCCATTCATTTCTTGGAAACGATTATGAGATATGAAGATGTCAACCTTTAGCTCTGATAACCACTACCTTGGCACTCAGTAGCCACTGTCATTTCCGCCACCGCCACCAAAGACAGACCTGACCCAGGTTTTAGCCGATCAGATAAAAAACTTACCACAACACTACAACAGATATGGGATATGCGTTACTGTCACGTCCGATACAAGACCGATGACTCTAACTAGTACTAGGCTAACTGATTCGGGTCTCAAGGCGGATTTTTGCCCAGATCAGATCATAAACTTCCCACAACAGTAACATCTCAAATAAATGACAACCAATAAGATGTTGCAAATAATGCTATAGAATATAGAGGACCATATGGTTCATAAACTTTAATTCATTTCCAGTTCTTCCAGGAAAAATTGAATGAGATTATGCAATTTGTGCTTTCAAAACACCGAGCTTGATGGAAAACATCAGATAATGACCAAACAGGAGTAGAAGAGGACCGTGATGCAATGTGGTTGAAGCGCTTGTCACCGAGGTAGTCCAAAGTCTAGGGAAAACCCGGAAAACAATTAGTCCGAAAAGTCTCAAGTAAAAGCTCGAGCAACACATAGATCAACCAAGAAACACAAAAGACGGATAAACCTAGTGTTGGCAACCAGATTAACCTACTTTTACTGTTTAGTGTTTACACAGGTTATGAACAAGACAAATATAGTAGAGCAACTGCATGTAGCCAAACAGGACAAATAAGTCAGCCAAGATGAAGAAATTGCCAAAATCATAGTAAAAGTCATCAATTGAGTACAAAGTTTAGCTTTGGAAAAAGCTACAAGGTTAAAAATTGAGAATTTAAAACTCAAAGCAAATTTCGATAACAAAAGATTAAAAGCAATATGGAAACTTTCATATGCGTTAATTGCCTTGATCACTCCGGCTGTCACAATGATGATGCAAAACCTATAGCAGTAAGCAGAAGAACTAGTCAAAATCACATTTTTCTTCTTTATTCACCAGTACAACCCAAAAAACCAGTAGACTAAAGTTAAGCATTCAAAACATCTTAATGCACCATAAACATTTTTTTTTCTCGTCCTATGAGGCTAATTCCAACTGATATAATTACCATGCGTCCATGTCATCCCTAACATTGTGTGACAGTCAAGGTTTAAAAGAACGGAAACGAGTTTCGAGGCGTTTTCCCTTCGCCTCACAAGGCGTAAGCCTCGAGGCGAGGCGAACCAAGGCGGAATTAAAAATAAATATAAAATTATATATCTTATAAAAATAACAATACTAACTAAAATCATCATCAAATTCATCGAAAACACACATAAAAAGACATAAATTGCTTGAAATTGACACAAAAAGTCAAAAACAAATATCAAAAACCCCTGAGGGGCAACCTTTTTAGCGCCTCAGCCCCTCTGAGGCACACTTACAATATAAAAGTATAAACCCCCTGAGGCACGCCTGAGAATCGTTTTTTGGGCGTTTCGCCTCGAGGCGCACGCCTCAACCGTTTTTTAAAACCATGGTGACAATAATAAAGCATACCAGCAATCTTAACGCGAGGCACCAACTATCAAACTAGGAAGTTCTTAACACTGAACTATTTTCCAGACACAAAAAAACCCGCCTAAGTTGATTATTCACTAGTTACAATAAACAGTTTCAATAAGCAATCCCAAACACGCCCTAGAATTTACATATCCAGTTTCTTTACTTTGTAAACTAAGATCATATATATTTACCAATGCATTCATTTCCAACCGCTTTTCTGATACATTTTTCTAAGCACGAATGCCTGAATATCGGCTAGTTCATAGCAAAAAAACCCTTACAATTACATTCACAGAACATACAGACAACATTAACAACTGTATACGAACAAAAATCACAAGATAGTGCAGATATAAGCTTCATTCGTTATAACACAAAACATGAAGAACTAAAATAAAAAAACACATACCTTGAGACAACCAGCTCCAACAGGTGGACTCAACACCAATACTGGATCTAAGACGAGCGGATGCAATTGCACTGTGAAGAGGCATCATCGACTCAACAGTTCCTAATGCCGCAACAATCCTGAAGAAAACAAATAACCAAACTGATGAATTTAATGCGCTTTGTCATCGATTGTGTGAAAAGTGTAAAATGTGAGATATTTACCTTGAAGCTGCGCGAGGAACTGATCTTGTTGATGAATGAAATGGAGGAACGTGTACGGATTTGGGAGTTAGGGTTCTTGAAATTAGATTTGATCTGGTTGTGCTTGTGATTGTGATTGTTCTCGCACCAGAGGCGATCGCTGATCTGGCTGCAGAAGCCATCGTTTTTTTTTCAACTTCTGTTGTAAACCCTAACTTGAACCCTTGCAGAAGGTTACAAGAGTTTGGATGATATGTACTTCAAGCATTATTTGTTGTACATTAGGGTTTTTTTTTTTTTTAAGACCAATAAAAATCCGTTCAATCGTGTAAATCCAATAGCAAAAGGTTATCCATGTCACAAGGCTAGTGAGTAGTGACCCGGCTTACCAGTTAACACCACTTCAGATGAAATTCACCGGACTAGTGTGATAAAACCTCTAGCTCAACCTAGAGTATTTTGCTTTAGACAAGACTCTAACCCATAACCTCCACTTTGGAAGGCATACCATCCGCACATTAGGGTTGCTAAATGTTTTTTTCATGACTGCATAAATTACATCACGGTTCCTAGTTTTCACTTGGTTTAAATGATCGTATATTTTACCACTTTAGATAAAAATAAGAGTGAATTTCAAGGATTGTCCTTTATCTTTATACTCATTTTCAGGCGTTGTCCTTTATGTTCAAAATTGACGAGTTTTGTCCTTTATGCTTTCATATCATACACGTTTTGTCCTTTAGGCCTAACCCAGTTAGTTTTTCAGTTAAATTTGGTCATGTGCTTTGCACATAGGGGCATTTTTGTCAATTCAAAGGTTGCAGAAGCTTTGAGCTGTAAATCTGCCGTTGAACTTACCTTTGAATTGTCAAAAATGCCCTCATGTGCAAAGCATATGACCAAATTTAACTGAAAAAACTAACTGGGTTAGGCCTAAAGGACAAAACGTGTATGATATGAAAACATAAATGACAAAACTCGTCAATTTTGAACATAAAGGACAACGCCTGAAAATGAGTATAAAGATAAAGGACAATCCTTAAAATTCACTCTTTTATATAACGCATCAACCCCTTTTCTTTTATGTGTTTAGTTATCATTGACAGTGGCGGATTTAGAAAATCCTTACAGGGACAACATTTCAAAAAAAGGGTAACGAAATCGAAAAAAACATCAAATTTTTCCAAAATTTACACTATTGCTGGAGCGTCTACCCCTATTAACAAGCTAGGTTCGCCCCTGATCATTGAAAGGTTTAATCCAATTTTTATTCAACATCAAGCCATAGATGCATATAGGTTTTCAGAATCATCATAAAAAACCGATGATACTTGAAGCAGTCTAGCCACACAAGAAGACTAGGCGTTATCGAACTTAAACGATCCCTTTCTTTTCGGGTCATAACAGATGACGACTCCAATAAAGACAAACTAACAAAACTCCCAACTTGTGGTGTTCTATTACTTTGTGATGGATTTCATGGTCTATTGGTGATATGTTTCTAGGGTTTTAATGTGATAGAATCAAGTACTAGAATATCAAGCAATCATCTCCAAGTAAAGAAAACTCTGTTAAAGCTTTAGTTATTTTCTGAAAAGTATATAGAGGTTAAGTTGATAAATGAGTTAGAAACATCCCCTATAACAAGTTGAACATGTTAGAAATCATTAAAATCAATAAATGGGAAAGCATAAACTTTAAAACACACAAAACACTTTCAACCAACCAGACACGACAATCAAAATAACACATCAATACAAGGTATAAATACCAAATACGGTTAAAAATAGAATCACAAAACATGTTAGTAAGAAAAGTATGTTGTTATTTAACACCTTTACAGTTAGTTACAGTTTTGTTATTTCTACATAATCCTTTCCCATAACAATAAGCCCCCAAATTAAACTACAACAAGATGTCATCTTGAAAGAAGCTCAAATGGGTCACTCTATGTGAATTATAACCAACCAATCAATCAATCCTAACCGTTAATTCTCTCTCAAACGGGTCAACCCCGTGTGCATTATTACCAAAGAACCAATCAATCAATCAATCCTAACCGTTCGATCTCATCCAAGAACCCATAAAGGACTTGACCCGAAGTTTAGCTGAGCTCGTGGTTTTTGCACGCACAACTTTTGAAGGATTTTCCAAAGCTTTGAGTATGAATCTCATAAGTGGTCTTCTAGAAGGTTTCGGGTTAAGGCAAGATTTAGCAATAACAGCCACAGCCCATACTTCTTCTAGTAAATCATCATCTACTGTTAGTGACTGATCAATTATGTTTGTCACAAGCTCTTTATCATATGTACTGATATATGGAAGTATACTTTTCAAGAGATCATTTGTTTCTGAACCACTCGACCCGCTAATTCCAGTTTCACCCGTTACAAGCTCCAGTAACACCTTTCCAAAGCAGTAAACATCATATGCGCATGTTGCAGTAACTACATTTAGAAAAAAAATGACTTGTTAATTACTAATATATAATCATAAATAAGTGAAAATAAGATCAACAAACTTACCAGAAGCACTTTGTTGAGCTGACCTGCATAAATCCAATATCAGATTTCTGTTAAAAGTTTTATAGTTTTCAATTGTAAAATAGCAAATTGTTGATGGGATAACACTTACAAGGGTGGCGATATTAATGTTTTGATCCAATTTGAATGTATACTGTCTTCTTGTCTACACACCTTGCTAAGGCTTCCTAACCGCGCTTCGTATTTATCGTCAAGAAGTACACTGCTAGCTTTAACATCTCTTCAGTTGACGAAAAACAAAAAAAGGAAAAAGAATTTATAAACTAGTCTGTCACAAAAAAACATATAAATATGGGATCTTTAGAATACCTGTGAACAAGGGGTGGAAAACATTCATGATGTAGATAAGATAGCCCTTCTGCAGTTCCGATTGCAATTTTTAACCGTGTTATCCAATCCAACGATGTAAGTCTTTCATCGTCGCGATCATTTATTCTGCTCAACGAACTTGATAAATCCCCTTTTGGCATATGTTTGTAGATCAGAAACTTTTCCTTTTCGTTCTCCAAACAACGTCCCAATAAGGGAACGAATCTAGGATGAGAAACCTTACTACAGAAATCCAACTCTTCCATGTAACTGTTCTTTACGGAATACGCATCAAATCTTTTGATGATTATACGAATCCCATTCTCCAAAACACCACTAAAAACATCACAAGAATAACCATTTTTTATGAGGTTTTCATCGTTAAAGTCATCGGTAGCTGCCACAATCTTCTCATAAACAAACACTTCTCCATATGCTCTTTCTATTGAAATGGGCCCTGACCCGTTTACTTTTAGAGTTGTTTTCCTTCTTTTCCTGCATATAATCAGTGATGTCACCAAAATCACAAACAGTAGGATCAGACCTAAAGTGCCGAAAACTACTGCTATTACGAACATTCTTCGGTTGTTTTTATGGTCATGTAAGGGTAGAGGTAAAGTGCCATTTGGAAGTCCAAAATTATCGAACGGTAACCCTCTCATGGTATAAAACGCTGCGCATTGTTTCACGTTCCTTTGACCCGACAAGCTTCGAAAGCAGTTTTTATCGAAAACTGCAACATCTCGTGCATACTCCGGCATCTTCCCTTGAAAGTAATTGTATGATAGATCCACAGAACTAACCCTTCTAAGTACGGATGTAACGACCCCATAAAACATATTATGTGAGAGATTAAACACACCCATGTTGGCATTAACATTCAAACGTTTATCCGGTAGAGATCCCATAAAATGATTATCAGATGCATCAAGAAGACTCAAAGCAGGTAGTGACCATAACGCTTCAGGAAGATCACCCGCGAAGCTATTGTTTCGAATCACCATCCTCTCCAAATTCCTCAAACTCCCGAATTCTATAGGCACGGTTCCCGTAAACGAATTAGAACTCAGATCAAGAACAACCAAACTAGCAAGATTACCTAGTTGAGTGGGGACTGAAGAAGACAGACTGTTACAACAAACATTCAAGTATCGAAGGTTTAACAGGCTCCCGAACGACGAAGGGATCACACCAGTAAGCGCATTTCTTGACAGATCAAGAACCGAAAGCCGTGATAACAACCCCAAACTAGATGGAACAGTACCCACAAGATTGTTATCAGACAAATACATTTCACTAAGATTAGACATATTCCCAACACTAACAGGAATACCACCAGATACTCCACAGAATCTAAGATCAAGAACGCGAAGCGATTGAAGCCGAATTCCAAACCAATTCGGCATAGACCCATGAAGTGAGAATCCTGAGGCATTAAACAAAACCAAGTTGGTAAAATTGGCAAGAGAATCAACTGTAAAACTTGTGTTCTGATTCCCAACTCGGGTTCTTTTAAGCCCGGAAATACTGATCCTGTTAACACTACCATGTTGACAATGAACACCGATCCATGTTAAACATGGGTCGGATTTTATGGGCCAATCTTTGGTTTTTAACCCTAGTGATGATCTGAGTTGGATCAGAGCTGCCCGTTCTGCCCGTGAATTTAATGGCATGATTTGCTGATGCTGTTGGAATGTAGTTAGAAGAAACAGCAAGAAGAAGAAGAAGTGTATAACTGAATTGTTTTTCATGGTTATGATCTTTGAAGAAGAAGAAGAAGAAGATACTGTTTGTTCATGCAAGTTGACGCTTTTCTTGGATGTTATAAATGGGTAAATGGGAAATTTGAGTAGCGAAATTAGTGTTTTTCCATGATTAATATTTCTTGAAATTTGATTCTGGTTGACGAAATTGCAAGAATGAGAATGGAAGCGAAGAATAGAATATCTATTTTGTTGAGTGAGTTTGTATTTCATGAATTAGCAGGCCTGAAGATCCGTTGATAACATTCAAAAAAATAAAATAATAAAATGCTGGGTATCTTAAGGGTCGGATAAAACTTAGGACCCATGAGATCTTGTGCTCGATTCTTACAAAGGGGTTTTTCCCAGAATTATTAGGGTTTACTCCTGAATTGGTGTAGCCTAGTGAAAAGGATATGATCGGGTGGTTTCGCTGGTGGCAAGATGATACTCTAATAACTCGTCAGTGATCCGATAACAAAAACAACAACAAAATGTTGTTGTTACTAGCCCAATATTCAAGTTATATGTTTACCTGCCCATAGCCCCGTGGTATAGTGTGATTGTTGATTGCTCCTCTGATGTTGTTTTGTGTTCTTGATTGAAATCAATGAAAGAACACCATTAACACTCAGAGAAATCTTAGTGAAGACGACTTTCGAAAGTTAATTAAATCTGTTAAAGAGAGATTGAGGGACTAAGATTCTTATTAATTTCTGAATGCCTTTGATTACAAGTGAACTTCTCTACTTATACCAGCCCAATTGACTATCTTGACTAACATTTGTTAGGGCATAGGTTTTGCTAACTATGGATCATTTATCCTTAAATGTTGCATGGGTCGCTTATCCTTAGCTGGTAGAGGTGTACAAATCGGTTTTTTTCAAAAACCGGTTTCGGTTATTAACCGGTTTCGGTTTTTTCACCCAAAATAAAAACCGGTTTTTTTTTATAACCGGTTCCACTTACTAACCGGTTTTTGAGGTCCAAAACAATAACCGGTATTACCGGTTTTTCTCAAAAAAACCGGTTTTTTACCGGTTTTAACCAGTTTTTTAATAACCGGTTCAGTTAATAACCAGTTTTTGAAGTCAAGAATAGTAACCGGTATAAAAACCGGCGGTAAAAAAAAAACCGGTTATAAAAAAAACCGGTTAAAAAAAAACCGGTTTCGGTTTTTTTTCCGGTTTCGGTTCTAAAACCAGTTTTTTTGTACACCTCTATTAGCTGGTAGTGAAGGAAGCCTGAGGATCAAGGATCCTTATATTTACTTATGTTTGCTAACAATTGTTCTTCTAATGTTCCATGTAGGTGTGGACGACGTGGACATAGTCATAGCTGGAATCTCGGTCAATATTCGTTGGAGATGCTGCACGTGATGAATTCCACTAACGTTCATGAGCTTGGGCATGGTCTCCCATGAAAATCGGACCTAGTTGTTAGCTTATTTCAAAAGGGGATGATCAAGTGTTTTAGATATTCATTAGTTCACATACACACTGATATATATACATCAACACTCTCTTTCGCAGACACTCAAACAAGAGCATTCACAACACACTTAGCAAATAATTATTGTACCACAGTTGATCAACATCCAAAGTTGTAATCTTTATTGTGCAATATAGTTGATAGTGATAGTTTTCACTATCCGAGGTTTTTTATGCCGGAGATCTTCTAAAGATCAAGGGTTTTTTCCTCGTATAAATCATCGTGTTCATCATTTTCTACATTTCGTATTTGATCAAACACTTGTTTTTCATTCAAACACACTACCTCACAAAATCAGATTTGGTTACATTATCCTTAGCTTGATTTTTGACCAAAACAGTTTGGCGCCCACCTTGGGGCAAGTGGTGCTTCCATTTTAAGAAAAAAACATTTTTCTGTCCATTTCTATTCATTATCAATCAACTCCATGGCTTTTCAAGGAATATCTACTTCAAGTGCCATGTCGGCGGTTACCTCATCTCAAACTAGTGCATCATTACCTCCTATTCCACCACCATATCAGAAGAACGTGGATAATGCTCAAAAGAAGACATCATCAGTCTTCCAAGGATCAAAAGTTTCTACTAGTTCTTCTTTTACTAATGCTAACAGTGATAATTATGTTTTGTTTTCGCAGATAAAGAGCTACCTGGAACAACAAGACAAAACCAACCAGAGGATCCTTCGTGAGATTGATGACATCAAGAAGCAGAAGAGGCCAGCAGAGGATCACTTTCCATTGGTGCCTAGGATGTTGGACTTCGTCACCCCAGCAAATGCAGCACAACAGTCCAAGGTGTCCAACATGCAACCTCAGGGATCTTCATTCCCACAGCAGGGATCACTGGCGATGACCCTTCCTCAAGGATCCTCAATCCATCAGCATGGATCAGCGACGATGACTCGGCTTCAAGGATCCTTCCTTCGCTCGGAAGGATATATGGAGACGTTTCCAGCTCAAGGATCATACTTCAACAATCAAGGATCCTCATCCAGGGTTCAAGGACATATGGATCACACATCCAGGCCTCCAGTACAGACCTACCTGGGACCCAATGTCTTTCAGGATCAAGGATCCTCAGGGAGACAGTTATGGAGAAGCTCTGAAATCCATGAAGGGGACTTCATCCCTATGCAAACCATTGCTTCTTCTCGACCTACTCTTACATCAAACATGTCTTATCCTACATATACTTCCGGGATACCAACTTCAAGTCAGTCGGGAGGTAATAACTTTAATACATCTTTTGATACTAAATTTGGTTACATGCAGAATGCAGGAATCAACCAAGCTATGGCCAGAGAGTTGCAGAAACTCAAGGACATGATATCTAGTGTCCCAAAAGTGGTCAAACCCATTCCCTAAGATTCCAGACGGAAGTCACAGAATATCTCGCTTTGCACCTCCCATATGCAATGCTGAGATACCAAAGCATTTTCAAACCCCCAATATGAAGTTATACGATGGTACTACTGATCCAGAAGAACACGTAGCTCAGTATAGAGAAAGAATGGAGATCAATCCCATTCCTGAAAGATTGAAAGAAGCTTGTTTATGCAAGGGCTTTGGATCCACACTTACTGGATTAGCACTAAAATGGCTGCTAAGTATTCCTCCCTATTCTATAACTTCATTCTCACACTTAGTTAACTTATTCAATAACCAGTTTTCTTGTAGTAGAACCTTTGAAAGGTTAACTAGTGATTTATATAGGATCACCCAAGACCATGATGAATCACTTTGAGATTATGTTACTAAATTTGGTAGAGAATCCTTAGAAATCCCAAACTTAGACATTGCCACTACCGTAGAAGCATTTAAAATGGGATTGCAAAAAGATTCTCCTTTCTATTATGATCTTGTTATGACACCTTGCAAGAGCTTAGATGAAGTAAGAAACAGGGCTCTAAGGTTCATCCGTCTAGAGGATGATAAAAGAATCCAGGACAGATTATTTGGATCATCAAAACAGGAGAAGCAAGGATTCTTTGTAACAACCCGCACGTTCGTGCGTTGTTACTACTCGCTACACTCGTTACACCTAGCACCAAAGATTCTGATCATAATGTAACTATATCGCATACATCGCTATTTCGCAGTATATATTCGCATATTACGCAGACTTTATCGCTATCACATCACATTGCACTTGCTGACAACCACGAAGATGTTGAGTGAGGACCAATTCTACCCTCCTTGATAGTCGTGATGTGTCGCAGTGCAACTCATTACTCAAAACACACATTAACGTTCACGATGACATTGAGAGAGGATCTATTCTACCCTCCTCGATGACCGTGAAGCGTCGCAAAGTAACGCATATTCGAAACGAAACCCGGTTATTGTATCACAACTTTTAAATACGGATACGTACATACGACCCCTTGTAATAAATTTTATATATATAATAAATGATTACATATAGGAAATGTGTACCCAAAACTATCGCAACACTCGAAACAATGAAGTTCTACACGCCAAAGACCAACAGGATTGGCTATCCGAACGGATAGGCCATCCGACCCGGATCACCAAATCACCTCCACTCTTCTCTCTTGCCTATAAATAGCCTGTCACTCCACTTGAACAGTGATGTGACAGCTCCCACTCGACCAACACGCTCCTGGACCCTTTTTCTCTCGATTTCTCGCGATTCCGGTAAGATCATAACCTAAATCTTGTACTTCTATGATCTACACTCGATTCTACACCTTTCTATCTTTTAAAGCTCAACTTTTAACCGTAAAATCTACTGATTTGAGGTGTTCAAAGATGATGTCATCAAGAGTTCTTATGAACTTCAAAGTGTGACCTCATTTCACCATGAACAACTCGGATCTGAGTGATTTTCACATGTTTTTATAACAATCCCACCTAAAGTCTATATATCCAATCAAAGTATTGTGCGATTTCAGGTTAAACATGGGAAAACCGTCAAGAACGGCCAAATCTGATGGAACGGGGTGGTTCCCGGCCGTTAGAACGGGTCGGAACTGATGGAATTTCATTTGTTTATCACGATGTCACACCGTCTCAGTCAAACCACTCGTTGGCCAGAACATTGGAACGAACTGTTCACCAATTTTATGTCGTCCGACCAAACAGACCATCCGACCGGATCATGTCATCCGACCGGATCATGTCATCCGACCGGGTCAGGTCATCCGACCGGATCATGCCATCCGATCGGGTCAGGTCATTCGACCGGGTCAGGTCATTCGACCGGATCATATCGTTCGACCGGATCATGTCATTCGACCGGATAAGCTCATCCAATCAGGAATGGTCATCCGACCCGATCATGTCATCCGACCGGATTGACATCCAATCGGATTACCATTAGGCCGGTTATTTGACTCTTCGCGTTTTAGCACACTGTGCATCGCTTACGATACCATTCAATGTTTAGGTTAACTCAGACGCACTCTCAATCGATCTAATCAAGTTGTGTTCTTGCTGAATACGCACTGTGAGTATACTTGGACCCTTTTTGCTTTTGCACTTTTGGGTGTAACATACGTTGCTATCAAATCGAATCACATCAAATGCTTAAACTATTTACCACTTGCGAATGACTTTCCTGCATAGTTATACGTGATGCTAGTTACATATGTGCTAGGACTTATACTCGCGACGTCCCACCATGACTAGTATAGTACTATTGCACCCGACGGGGTCTAGTTTGCCATCGCGTATTCGAGCATCGAGGACTTAGCTGGTAGTATCAGTTTTGTGGGTATATATGTCGTGTATCCCGTTTATGTATGTAGGAAATTCGCAGCACTTTTAATCTATTATGCTATTACATATCAAACCTGTATACTCGCCAATACTTTTGTATTTATAATATTTTAACGTATGTTGCAGGTTTAGTCGCAGACTACATCAAATCAAGCTAGGAAGTCTAGAAACACACTTAAAATCTAGGTTGTCGGATTGAATTGTTTGAGAAAACAGGAAATTCGTGACAGCTTATGTGATTATAATTGTTTATTAGTATGGGATAATGAACGCACTAAATACTGTCGCAATATAGTTGTTATGGATTCTCTTGAGCAATCTGATCCGCCTAGTGTCGCGCCCCGATGAATCCGCCATCGGTTGGGGTGTGACAGATTGGTATCAGAGCCATGACTATAGGGAATTAGGAAAAATTTTGTGACACAACCTAGTCCGGGTTTGTTGTCTTAGAAATTGACCTAGTCTATAGTCTAAGTACCAACAGGCCGACTCGTACGAACCCAGTAGGGTTTGTATGGGCCTACTTGATACTCCTCTTTAAATCTACTAAAATTACAACTTTGTGTGGACACAACATACTACAGCTCCGCACAAAAAGCCTTTCCTCAGGTTGGAATACTACTTAGCCTTTCCTAAGGCTGACATAATACACACATTTTTGAAAATATTCGCATAATACAATCGAGTGATCCAGTCGAGACCAGGTGTGAAAACCAAGAACTCTCGATAAGATCGCTCACTCAGCGCACTACTTTAGCACGAGAACTTTCTGTTGAGTCAGGAGTGACATCCAAATCTCGACGGAAATCTCCAATTCAAAATCTAGTGGAACTCCTGAAGTTATTCGAGGAGCACAACCACAATTAGGAGCGAAGTTGTTAAGTCAGGGGTGAGACCCATACCTTAACGAACCTCTCCACTCTATAAAAAATGGATTTTCAAAAGCTCTCACCGAGGACTTGACTGTAACCACAACTAGAGCCACACAATGACTGGGAGGATGAATGCCATGAGCTGCATCCTAGTGGAAGCGTGAGTCTTCTAGGTCAACGTTGGTGCATGAGCTTGTTGAGTACAGTTGGGCTACCTTGGGTAGTCGACGCCTAAACACCCAAGGCATTCCGAAATACTTTACTAAGCCTACGACTCGCTGGTTTTTACACTTTGTTAAGCTGAATTACGCGTTAGGTGTTAATTTACGCCTTACCGATTTCTCGATCTATCAGTTTTCGCTTCCTGTTTTACAAAAACGCACAACTCGCACAGTTATCGCAATCTAAAACGAAAACCGAATGTTCGCAACGAAACTAATGCATAACCTCTCGCCTTCGCTCTCGCTTTCTTACCTCAACGCGTCCTCGCGTATTCTAAATCGACCTGTATGTGTATGACTACAAAATTTCATCAATATAAATATATATATGTATAAGCAAATAAATCGTGGTGTGAGAACTTAGGAATTTCGTGTCTCCTATGTGGCTCCTATGTGATTTCGCATTACTATTATATTATCGCATCAAGTTTTGAACGCGCTCAATCGCATCGCAAAACTCAAAAATCATTATGATCGAATCTCACTCCAAGTCTCTTTCTGTCTAGATGCCTTCCAACAACTCTACTTCCAGAATGTCAGCAAGGAGACGATCCAAACGAAGGGACGAAAAGAGGATCGCCTCCCTTGTGGTCAAGGGAGTGGCCGAAATGATTCCTCAGATCGTCGCTCAAGTGCACTCTCTTAGCAACTCTCGAGCTCCGGAAGACGTCAAGACAGGAGTGCCACAGTCTACCTTTCTCTACAAACACTTCAAAGCCTGTGATCCAATGGTCTTCACGGGTGAAGGAGGTGTATCTCAACTACTCCAGTGGTTCGACTCTATCGAAGTTACCCTTCGTCAGAGTGGGTGTCCCGATAGTTTCAGTACTACTTGCGCTACCAGAGTATTTCAATCGCGAGCACTCGACTGGTGGACCGCCGAATGCAACAAACGTGGGATCTCCACGGCTTATGCTCTCTCCTGGAATGAGCTGAAAGAGCTCATGAAGAAGGAGTATTGCCCTCCCCACGAGATTCAGAAGTTGGAAGACGAATTTTGGAAAATCAAGCAAGCCGAAGGTGACAACGCTGGCTACACCGCAAGATTCAAACAGCTGAGCGTTATTTGCCCAAGTCAAGTTGACACCTCGGAAAAAGCCATCGCGAAGTACAATCGCGGCTTGCCTGAGTGTGTGGGCGACTTTGTCGAAGCTGCAAGGCCTGCTACTATCGTAGAAACATACCGCTTAGCCGCAGAAATCAACAACAAACGACTCATGGAAGGGTTTTTCTCCAAGAATCCTGTCAAGCAAACTTATCAAGCAATCGTCATCAATTCTTCAGACGATCCTGTCGATGATTCTTCTGACGAGTCTGCCGATGATTCTTCTGACGAATCTGCCGACGATTCTTCTGACGAAGCTGCTGACGGTTCTTCCGACGGCTCGGCCGAAGATTCTGCAAGCGAGCCCTCAGACGAATCATCCAACGACGACACGTCTTCGCAAGACACCGACAAACCCAGCCGCAAACGAAAGATTTCAAGCCCGAACTCATCAACAACCGAACTGCTGCAACCGAAGCCTCTTCAAGCAGTTCCGGTGTTTCCAAAATGAGCTTACACTGGAGCTCATCCCCAGTGTTACTTATGTACCTACCATCACCATGTCGGAGCTGACTGTCACTATTGCAATAACTGCAACCGCTATGGTCACTTCACCCGCAACTGCCGCACCGGATCCAGAACTTGAGTACAACAACCGCAGCTCCAGCAAAAGTTTTAGGCATCAAACAGACGTAGGATAGTGTTGTAATGAAACAAATTTTCGACATAACTTCATGTGTGAAACTGTCCCTACTAATTGATGTTGTTGCTATGCGCAACGTTGATTCGCATTCTCTCTCGTGTTCGCACTTAGACTAGATTCACACACATACTATATACTATATCACGAGATGATGTGTTTTACCCTCACTGCACTCTTAGAATAAGGTACGATAAACGTGCAAGGAAGGACTGATCACGGGTGCACACGGGATTATTTTGGTCAGTGCACGGAGATCGTAGTGAATTCTAAGGTGCCATAAGCGTCTCGACCAAGTGTGACACCAAATCACGGGATGTAAGTAGTAGGGGTCAGGCAAGGTGTGCTTTGCCATACTACCGAAGTTTCGTGAAGAAAGTGCCACGTAAAGTTGAACGTTATTAGACCTATTATACTATTGTGGTTATTTCCAACACACTACACTCAATCGCAAGGCGTAACAACCGAACCGCATCACTGCAAGACTTTTCGCAAGTCTACCAAAGCAATGAATCGCCTCATCGATGGAATTTGGTAAGTCTGTCCCCGCAGGGCAATTGCAGCGACACAAGACTGGTCGTAAGTCCACATCGCAACTCAATCACAGTTTTGCTGGAATCTATCGCGTCATCGCTTAAATTTATCTCGCAATCGCTATTGACTATTGTGTGCATCTCGCAATCTCTATCGCTTATCATGTGAATCTCTATCGCTTATTATGTGGATCGCTATTGCGTATTGTGTGTATCGCTATATCGCTTGCTGTGAATCAATCTATCGCTCGCCCTATCGCTCGACGCTATCGCTTACCGTTATCTGTGTTAACCGTGTTAAGTTAGTACACATGACCTCGCTTCACGAGACGAAACTCATATGGTTAAAACATGGTGGATACGCCGTTGGTACTTCCTATATATAAGTGTTTTAGCCATATCAGCAGACTTTTGTGGAAAAAGGCCATGTGGGGTCTAATGTTAGTAAATTTGTGGTGTTGATAAATTCAATCGAATCGCATTAATCACGTGTATCCCCATCGCTTGCAACGTAACAATCACCGCCGTCACCGCCTGCTGTGTTGAGGTTATCTTTATGTCTATGTTTGTGTTATCACCTATCGCTTACTCGCTTACCGTCTACGGTGTATCGCTTATCGCGTGTCGTTTATCGCTTATTGATCATCGCCTGGTATTCATCGCAATCAGTGTGGTGTTAGTATGCATGACATCGCTTCACGGGACAAAACTAATATGGTCAAACATGGTATTTCGCCATATTAGCAAACCCTCGTGGAAACATGCCACGTGGGTTTTAACGTGGAATCTAATCAAAATCGTACTATTCGCTTACCACTTATCGCTCGTCGCCCATCAGACACGCTACTTTGATGTTTCATGTCATCAATCTACTCGCATGCACCGTCATCGCTATGTTCGCCATCAACCTCGCCGCCCAATCTATTCGATTCTATCTTCGACTTGGTCCAACGTCCTATCACTTGGACCAAGGGAACGCAACTCAATCTGTGTCCTATCGGCACACCTGACACCGCCTCGCGAAACGGAAGTAATATGAGCAAAACATGGTGGATACGCCGCTGGTACTGTTTTAACCATATTAACGAACTTTCGTGGGAAAGTGCCAAGTGGGGCTCGGTATCAACTACCTTTTTGTAAAACTTATTTTGTAAAATTTTGATTAAAACCATTGGACAAGTACAATTTCCTCACAGCGTGGAGGTAACATCGACTCAGCTTAACTCCATGCCCAAGGGAAGCTTTCATAAGTCCAAATTTTCCTTAAAACCTTTTGCAATATCAAAACAAGACTTTCTTGAGACGTTGGTTCAACATCGCGTTCAGCTTGAAACCATGTCATAAGGAAGTCATCTTAAACCGTGTTTTCCTTCCAAATTCTTTTAAATGTTTAAACTTAAATCCTCCTGCAATGTTGGTTAAACATATTCAGCTTGACCCTACGATCATAGGAAATTTTTTCGAGATTCTTCCTTAAACTTCATTTGCATCGACTCAACAGGCTCCTCAATACGCTTTTGGGAACGCCAATTCGTGGGATACTACTTTTGTCATTACGTCGCCTTTTCGCTATCGCGGTCGATCTCTCTCTTACTCGAGACGCTCACGCTTGCCCACTCTCACCCGATTAACTCGCTGTATCGCTACTTATACGGGACAACTTCCACAAGTCTACCTGTTGGATCAATTTCGGGACGAAATTTCCTAAAGCAGGGGAGACTGTAACAACCTGCATGTTCGTGCGTTGTTACTACTCACTACACTCGTTACGCCTAGCACCAGAGATTCTGATCATAATTTAACTATATCGCATACATCGCTATTTCGCAGTATATATTCGCATATTACGCATACTTTATCGTTATCACATCACATTGCACTTGCTGACAACCACGAAGATGTCGAGTGAGGACCAATTCTACCCTCCTTGATAGCCGTGATGTGTCGCAGTGCAACTCATTACTCAAAACACACATTAACGTTCACGATGACATTGAGAGAGGATCTATTCTACCCTCCTCAATGACCGTGAAGCGTCGCAAAGTAACGCATATTCGAAACGAAACCCGGTTATTGTATCATAACTTTTAAATACGGATACGTACATACGACCCCTTGTAATAAATTTTTTATATATAATAAATGATTACATATAGGAAATGTGTACCCAAAACTATCGCAATGCTCGAAACAATGAAGTTCTATGCGCCAAAGATCCAACAGGATTGGCTATCCGAACGGATAGGCCATCCGAACGGATAGGCCATCCGAACGGATAGGCCATCCGACCCGGATCACCAAATCACCTCCACTCTTCTCTCTTGCCTATAAATAGCCTGTCACTCCACTTGAACAGTGATGTGACAGCTCCCACTCGACCAACACGCTCCTGGACCCTTTTTCTCTCGATTTCTCGCGATTCGGGTAAGATCATAACCTAAATCTTGTACTTCTATGATCTACACTCGATTCTACACCTTTCTATCTTTTAAAACTCAACTTTTAACCGTAAAATCTACTGATTTGAGGTGTTCAAAGATGATGTCATCAAGAGTTCTTATGAACTTCAAAGTGTGACCTCATTTCACCATGAACAACTCGGATTTGAGTGATTTTCACATGTTTTTATAACAATCCCACCTAAAGTCTATATATCCAATCAAAGTATTGTGCGATTTTAGGTTAAACATGGGAAAACCGTCAAGAACGGCCAAATCTGATGGAACGGGGTGGTTCCCGGCCGTTAGAACGGGTCGGAACTGATGGAATTTCATTTGTTTATCACCATGTCACACCATCTCAGTCAAACCACTCGTTGGCCAGAACATTGGAACGAACTGTTCACCAATTTCTATGTCGTCCAACCAAACAGACCATCCGACCAGATCATGTCATCCGACCGGATCATGTCATCCGACAGGATCATGTCATCCGACCGGGTCAGGTCATCCGACCGGATCATGCCATCCGACTGGGTCAGGTCATTCGACCGGATCATATCGTTCGACTGGATCATGTCATTCGACCGGATAAGCTCATCCGATCAGGAATGGTCATCCGACCCGATCATGTCATCCGACCGGATTGACATCCAATCGGATTACCACTAGGCCGGTTATTCGACTCTTCGCGTTTTAGCACACTGTGCATCGCTTACGATACCATTCAATGTTTAGGTTAACTCAGACGCACTCTCAATCGATCTAATCAAGTTGTGTTCTTGGTGAATACGCACTGTGTGTATACTTGGACCCTTTTTGCTTTTGCACTTTTGGGTGTAACATACGTTGCTATCAAATCAAATCACTTCAAATGCTTAAACTATTTACCACTTGCGAATGACTTACCTGCATAGTTATACGTGATGCTAGTTACATATGTGCTAGGACTTATACTCGCGACGTCCCACCATGACTAGTATAGTACTATTGCGCCCGACGGGGTCTAGTTTGCCATCGCGTATTCGAGCATCGAGGACTTAGCTGGTAGTATCAGTTTTGTGGGTATATATGTCGTGTATCCCATTTATGTATGTAGGAAATTCGCAGCACTTTTAATCTATTATGCTATTACATATCAAACCTGTATACTCGCCAATACTTTTGTATTGACAATATTTTAACGTATGTTGCAGGTTTAGTCGCAGACTACATCAAATCAAGCTAGGAAGTCTAGAAACACACCTAAAATCTAGGTTGTCGGATTGAATTGTTTGAGAAAACAGGAAATTCGTGACAGCTTATGTGATTATAATTGTTTAATAGTATGGGATAATGAACGCACTAAATACTGTCGCAATATAGTTGTTATGGATTCTCTTGAGCAATCTGATCCGCCTAGTGCCGCGCCCCGATGAATCCGCCATCGGTTGGGGTGAGACATTCTTATTCAAGAACAATCGATCCAAGTAATACTCCAAGCATGACAATCAAAATGTTCATTCTGTTGAACAAGAAGAAGACGAGGAAGAATATCCTCATATATCTGAATATTGTTTTTCTGTTGATAATAGTGAGTTGATGCTTGCTTTGTAGAATCTAGGTGAAAAAGCTAGATGGCCTTAGAAGAATGAAAAGTCTACATCATACAAGGATAAATCAAAGTGGTGTACCTTCCACAAAGACTTTGGCCATCTCACTGATGAATGCATTGCACACAGAAAGGAGATAGGTTACCTCCTCAGCAAGGGTCACTTAAAAGAGTTGCTCGGAAGAAAGAAAACAAGGATCCAGGATCCTGAAAAAGTGCCAGAAAGAGCTCCTGCACCACCTGCAGATGCTCAAATTTTCAACTTCATTTCCGGAGGCTCCGATATATGTGGAACCTCATTCTCTGTAGCGAAAAGACATGCTAAGGAGACCAAGCTGGAAAATGGAGATAGGCCTATCCGAACCTTTACTCTGACTCAACAGAAGATTATATCCTTCGATGAGGATGACTGTGTTGATATCCAGGATCATCATCATGATGGTTTAGTCATTACTTTATTTATATCTAACCATTTTGTTTGCAAGATCCTTATTGATGGTGGGAGCTCCGTGAACATTATTCAACTAGATGTCCTCAAAAGGATGAACATCCCGGAGTTAGAAATAGTTCCGATATCATCAGTCCTTGTAGGATTCAGCGGAGAGACTAAGAACACACTGGGGGACATCAAACTCCAATCTACATTGGGGGGGGGTAAACTCTGTTCAGAAATTTTATCTTACTGACTGTTTGTCTTGTTGCAATATGATCCTTGGCAGGCCGTTGATACACGGTATGAAAGTTGTTCCTTCGACATATCCCCAATGTGTGAAGTTGCCGACCCCATGGGGAGTAGTGAAGATTTAAAGTGATCAACAAGAGGCAAAGAACTGTTACACCTCTTCGATGAAGTCAGCTTCAAAACCAAGGGCATCATAGCAATTAAAGTATCCTCCAAGGGATGTCATGGAGGCAAGGGAGCTAGACATCAAGGATATAATACTGGACCCTGAGGATCCTGAATCCACAGTTTTTATAGGATCCGGGATCCTTGACAGTATAGAGCAGGATCTGGTATCCTTCTTAAAGATAAGAAAGTCTACCTTCGCTTGGAAGCATGAGGATATGACAGGTATCTCCAAAGATATTATTACTCATAAGTTAGGCATTGATATATCTTTCAGGTCAATCCGTCAAAAGAGAAGGAAGTTTACACCTGAAAGGAATGTCATTATCCAAGAAGAAGTGGACAAACTCTTAAAGACGGGTATGATTAGGGAAGTCAAGTATCCAAAATGGTTAGCCAATGTGGTAGTTGTCCAAAAGAAAAACGGAAAGTGGAGGGTATGTGTTGACTTAACTGATTTAAATAAAGCATATCCCAAGGATCGTTTCCCACTCCCACACATTGACTCCATGGTGGATGCAACAGCGGGCCATGAATTGCTTACTTTTATGGATGCTTCATCTGGATTTCAACAAATCCAAATGGAACCATCTGATCAGGAGGATACAACATTCATGGCCCCCACTGGCATATACTGTTATATTGCTATGCCTTTTGATTGAGAAATGCATGTGCCACTTATCAAAGACTGGTGAATATGATGTTCAAAGAAAACTTAGAGATACTATGGAGGTCTACATTGATGACATGGTGGTTAAGTCCAAGAAAGCAGAAGATCATCTTAAGGTCTAGAAGTGGCATTTAACATCCTTGACCAGTACAACATGAAGCTAAATCCTTCAAAGTGTCATTTTGTTGTCAAAGCTGGGAAATCCCTAGGATACATGGTGACCAAAAGGGGGATTGAAGCTAGTCTTGAACAGATAAAAGAAATTGTGAACATCAAGTCTCCGACCAATGTAAAGGATGTACAGAGGCTGACAGGAAGGATCACAGCCTTAAATAGGTTCATCTCAAAGTATTTAGAGAAGTGCAAGGATTTTTATGATATACTAAGGAAGAATAAGAAATTTGAGTGGACTGAGAAGCATGAAGCTGCACTCAAGGCTCTCAAGGATTATCTATACTCAGCACCAGCACTGATGAAACCAGAAGATGGTGAGCCATTATCCTTGTACTTAGTTGTTTCAGGTAAAGCAGGAAGTGTGGTGTTAGTTAAGGATCATAAAGGCTAACAACATCTCGTACACTATGTAAGTAAAAGCCTTTTTGATGTTGAAGTCAGGTATTCTCACTTAGAGAAATTAATTCTTGCTTTGATTATGGCTTCCACCAAACTTAGACACTATTTTGGAACTCATACTATTATTGTGAAAACTAACTTTCCTATTAAGAATGTTCTCAGGAAACCTAAAATGTCAGGTAGAATGGCAAAGTAGGCGGTCAACCTTAGTGCATATGACATTAAGTATGAACCCAGGACTGCCATCAAGTCTCAAGCTTTAGCTGACTTTGTGGCTAATTGCAGTAGTGATCTACAAAGGGAAGCTGAACTAGAGGTTCAACAACTTAAGAAGACCAAGGATCCTTGGACACTCTTCACAGATGGAGCCTCAAATATAAAAGGAACTGGACTAGGCATACTACTAAAATCGCCACAGGGGGACATAATACCCTAATCTATTGCATGTGAATTCCAAACTACTAATAATGAAGCAGAATATGAAGCCTTAATAGCAGGTTTGCAATTAGCTAAGCAAATGAGGATCAGGTATCTTCAAGTATATATAGATTCATTGCTAATCACTAACCATTTTAATGGCTCATATGCTGTCAAAGGTGAAAAACTAAGCAAATATTTAGAAATGGTCAGGAAACTGGCAAATTCTTTTGATTTTTTCAGCTTAACACAGGTGCCTAGAGAGGAGAATGCAGAGGCAGATGCCTTAGTAAATTTAGGATCATCCTTAAAAATACCAGAAGATGTGAGGATTCCCATCATCCATATCCTTTCTCATGCAATTGAGGAAAACGAAGCAATGGAGATAGTGGAGGATACTACAATTGTACATAGTAATGACGTGTAGCTAAATTCAGGATCATGGATCCTTTCTATACTGAAATATATCCAAAATGGAGAAATTCCCGCAGGGGAGAATCCTAGAGCCTTCAGGATTAAGGTATCTCAATTCACTATATGTAACACCCCAAAACTAATTAGTAGATAAAATACCATACATTTGAAATATAAATGAATAGGTATTAATTTGTTCTACAAAAGACTAATAAAGAAACTATAGGGGCTGAACATGTAAAGGATGGAACTTGAATTAGTAAAGATTAAATAAACAAAAAAAAATACAAACACACTGGTGTGCGTATGGTTGTGTGCGACCAGAAGGGGGAGAACAAGACCAAACCCTAGTTCATGTTCTTCATTATCAAATCCATCAAATTCAGCCCTAAATTGAGATGATTCTGATTGCATGTTGCTAGATTAGAGTCTACAACATCATCTAGTCAAAAGGTATGTTGAAATTTCATGAATTATGTGAGTTCTTGTGTGGTGAGAGTCCATAGAGATATGAAATTGTAGATGGAAATTGTGAATTTGGTGATATTGTGACAATATAGGTGTTATTGTTATGTAAAATCACTGATTTTACGAAGTAATTTCTGAATGTTAGAAATTAGTGTTTGTTCATATCATGCATAGAATGGGTTTTGATTCTAAGAAAGGAAAAACCCCAAATTTGTATGCGAGTTGGTTTCATACTACAAAGTTGAAGAACATAGTAATGTGCATTGTTGAATTCTAGTAATGATTCATGTACAATTTATAATTTGGGGCATAGATTATGCATAAACCTAGTTAAAAGAATAGGTTGGAAATTTTTGCACACTAGATGTATGATAAAATGCCTAAATGAGATTTTGTATGTGGAAAATTGTAAGAAAGAATGATGTTGAAATCTACATGATTCTAAGTAAAATTTTGATGAATATAAGTAGAACAAATGATATGACTAGGTATTGAGTTGAATGCACAAGTATGAACAAATGGGATTTGATGTGTAAATCGAACTCATGAAATCTGGTAGATTAATAAAGATGTTGAACATATAATAATCAGAAATTTGATATAAAATGGTTATAGTAAACATGTCTACTTGTTAAGTGGGAGTTCTAGTGGTTAGAGACTTCAATAACTTGAAAGACATGGCTAATTGTAAATTATGCACATAAAGTGTTTGACAAAACGCTTAAATGAAATGTTGATTCTAACCTTTCACCAAGCAACGTTGATGCTAAATTATGAATGAAATATGCACAATTGTACATATTTTGAGTATGTGAATAAGAGGCATTAATGATAAACGGGTTGTGCAATATAGGCGACTCGAAGGATAAGCCCGGAGACCATGCCGGAGTTGATAATCGACAAAAAGGAAAGCACTAAGGTACGCGTTTTAACGCTTAATTAATACTAGTTTTGACATGCCGATGTTAGATATAAATTTATATTTTAGAACTTGAGATTTGCTAATGTTTGGTTTGCACAAAGCAAGGATTTAATGGAAGCGAACCAAACGGGTTAAACGAGGATTTATGTGCAAACCGGGTTGACGGGAGCACTAATCTGTAGAGAATAAACCCGGGGTTACGGGTAATGAATTATCAAACACACAAGCCGGTAATGGAAGCGTGAGTGTCGTAAGTAATGAACCCGGGTAAATGGGTTGTAGATGAAAAACAAATAATTCCATGAAAGGAATGTGAAGGGTTCAAGTTTATGAACTTGAACATCAAACGGGTCGAATATGGGTTCTCGCAAACCGAGTATTAGGAGCGTGGAACACAAAGTTATTAAGCCCGAGTAATAGATATAATCGTGGAAAATAATTCCACTAAAAAGTTATGGATGATTTGAGCTTAGGTAAAAAAAAAAAAAAAAAAAAAAAAAAAAAAACTTAAATATCAAAACGGGTCAAAATAAAGAAAAACGTAAACCGGGTAACGGGAGCGTAAACTATATGAATCATGGATCCGGGTAATGGATCATAGCTTAGATATGTTAAGAAACGAACCCCAAGCGATTAAAATGAGTTTGGATAGGTTTGGATGTAAATTGGGTGAAAAATAAACGTGCAGAGTTGACACGGCCGTGTGAACATTTGACACGGCTGGGTGAAGGGGCTGTGAAAAATACATGTTTAGCTGACACGGCCGGGTAAACATTTGACACGGCCAGGTGGAGGGGCTGAAAAAAATATAATTTCTTGTGTTTAATTATTCTGTTCAAATGCTTTGATTTCTAATCATTTAAATGTAATTGTATGATAGGTAAAGATGCACCTTAGACCTCGGAGGATGATCAAGCCATGTCAAGAACCGAACACGCAATCTAACGAAGCTTCCGCTACTTTAATAGTTTCTTTTGTTACCAAACTTATGAAAAACTATTATATTCATCTTTTGGATGTCTAAACTTTTGTAATTATCGTTGAAGGTTTTTTTAACTCTATGTAAACGTCGTTTCATCGATGTTTTGAAAAACGACGTTTAAAATACACTATATATATTATACGAAATATTCAACTGATGTAAGGATCTTACATTAATTCCTAGAAAAGTAGTTCCATTTTGTTATTAGTATTTATAAATTGAAAGAGTGTTACAAGTTGGTAATCAGAGCTAAGGTTAAAGACAAATGTGTTCGGTTCAAGGCTTGATCAAACATCCGGTAAGAATTTATTAGAAGTAAATCCTAAAATTGAAAGACTATAAAGAATAGTTATTTAAAGTGTATGGGAGGAGTATAATAATATACTCGAACCCGGGAAGTACACTTAGCATAAACGGTTAAGGCAAAGTTGTATACTTGGCCAAATAGTGAGTATAAATTCTCATGTAAAAGTGTGAGAATGATTGAATGAATTATTTATCAATTTACCTTCAACATTTCAGTAAGGAGATGTCGGGAGGTGCTAGTGACAATAACGTATCCCTTATGACCGACGAGTTGAAAGCTAAGATTTCTGAGGAAGTCGGAAAGGCTTTAGAAAATAGTCTATCGCAGTTTATCGATGGATTACAAACCAAAATTGTGCCGGTAGTGGACGATATGATCACTGAACTGAAAAAACAGTATCTTACAAGAAAGAGAAGAAAGGAGGGTGTTGGATGTGAATCCAAGTCCCGTAAGGAAATTAAAGTCTAATAAAACTCCTAAGAAAGGAATTACAAAAAGAAGATTACATAAGTGTAGAACATGTGGAAAAATCCACAAGGGTAAATGCGATAAGCCAGGACATAAGAAGTCTAAATGTCCAGAGCGGCTTGGAACCAACGGAATAACTGATACAAGGTCTGATGCCCAAAAATCGAGGGCAAGGTTGTCCCACATGATAGCCACAGAGGTTAGAGATGAACCTGATGTTGTCTCAGGTATATTCTTGTAAATTTAATTTCAGCACGAATTTTAATTGCTACGGGTGCAAATAAATCTTTTGTTTTACATCGATTTATTCAACACCCTACATTCACATTAATAAAATTACCTATGCTTTAAGAAGTAGAAATAGGTAATAATAAAAAGTTTTGTTGGTTACGATATGAGTTGAAACTGTAAATTGAGTGAAAATTAATGATGAACATTACTTCGTCGACCTAATTCCCATGTTAATGGGAGAAATCCAAGTGATAATCGGTATATATATAGGCTAATTCGATATCACGCAAAAATTAATATGTAATCGTAAGAAAATATAGTTAATGTTTCCGAGCGGAAACATGTTATTATTATAGGGAGAAAAGTTGTAGTCCCCTAATCTGCTTGTTTATTGAAGCTTATAAGCTTATTTAGCATGGATGTAGGCGGAACTGACTTACATATACGATTTGACTAAGAATCTCTAGAAATTTAAGACATAACCATTGTACATGAGTTGAAGATGTTATCCAGAAACATCTAATGAGAATACCACCCGGACGAGAGGTGGAATTTGGCGTCGAATTAGTTCCGGGCGCGAAGACGGTGGCCAAAGCTCCGTATTGATTAGCATCATCGGAACTATAAGAATTGTTATCAGATTGCAAGACCTTTTCGACAAAGGGTTAATATAGCCAAGCGTTTCTCCGTGGGGAGCACTGGTATTATTTGTAAAGAAGGAGACATATATTTCGGATTAACAAATGAAACTGCGGCTTTCATGGATTTCATGAACCGCGTCCGCAAACCGATACTAGACAAATCGACGATAGTATTCATCGATGATATCCTTGTGTATCCAAGGAGCGAAACGGATCACGAGTGTTATCCCGTGAAGTACTTGAAACGCTTAGGCGTAAAGGACTTTACGCGAAGTTTTCGAAGTGCGCCTTCCGATTACGAGAGGTGCAAATTCTTAGGCTATGTTATGAGTGCCGAGGAAATATTGGTAGATCCGTATAAGGTAGAAGTTGTGTCAAAATGGAACCCTCTAAAGAATCTATCCGAAATTAGAAGTTTCGTGGGGTTAGCAGGTTAGTACAGGAGATTCATTCAAGATTTCTCCAAGACTGCATTGCCCTCGACCAAGCTAACCCACAAGAACGAGAAGTTCGTCTAGGAAGTTGGTCAGGAAAATGGATTTCAAACATTAAAGGGAAAGTTAACCTGTGCACGGTGTTAACCTTACCGGATGGCACGGATGACATGATAGTATGTTCAGAGGCATCGCACTTAGGTCTTGGGTGTGTGCTTATGCAAAAAGGAAAGGTAATCGCGTATGCCTCGAGACAATTGAAACCGCACGAGACAAAATACCCGACTCATGATCTCGAGCCAGCAGCGATAGTGTTCGCCTTAAAGATCTAGAGGCATTACTTGTATGGTGTGAAATGTATTATTTTCACCGACCATAAAAGTTTAAAATACTTCTTCAATCAGAGAGAGTTAAATACGAGACAGAGGCACTGGTGGGAGGTTGTGAAGGACTAAGACTGCAAATTCCACTATCACCTTGGAAGGACTAACGTAGTGGCGGATGCCCTTAGTCGAAAGGAAGAATACACTCCTATTCGGGTACGGTCCATGCAATTGGTAGTAACTTCAGGCTTACTCGAACGAATTCGAGAAGCCCAGATCGGAGCATTAAAGGAACTAATGGGATGAAATACCGGTTGGACATGATTTGCGTCCCAAACACATGTGGTGTTAAGGATTTTTTTTAATTGACGAGGCTCATAAGTATCGATATTCGATTCATCCTGGAGCAACCAAAATGTATAGGGATTTGAAGCAAAATATTTGGTGGCCAGGAATAAAAGGTGATGTGGTTAAATATATGGAGAAGTACATAACATGTTTACATGTCAAAGTGGAGCATCAAAAGCCTTATGGCAAACTCCAACCATTGGATATCCCAGTTTGGGAATGAGAACATATTACCATGGACCTGCTGACAAAACTACCAAGGACGGCTTGGGATTTGATGCCATTTGGGTAGTCGTAGACAGACTAACCAAGAGTGCTCATTTTATTACTATTCGCGAGACCTATACCTCCGAGAAGATGTCGGAGGTATACGTAAATGAGATCATAGCACGCCACGAATGTCGGCAACTATCGAGTCCAATAGAGGTACCCGGTTTACATCGAATTTTTGGCGTGACTTTCAAGAACAGATGGGTACCAAACTGTTGATTAGTACCGCTTATCACCCGCAAACCGACGAGCAAGGTGAGCGAACGATACAGACAATAAAAGACATGCTTCGGGCATGTATAATAGATTTCGGCGGCAGCTGGAATGCGTATCTACCGTTAATCGAATTTTCATATAATAATAGCTACCATTCAAGTATTGGTAGGGCCCCATATGAAATGCTTTACGGTAGAAAATGTCGAACGCCAGTATGCTGGGAAGAAGTAGGCCCTCGAGAGCTTTCTCATAAAGATGTGATTCGAGTTACGAACGAGAAAATTGACATGATCCGGGCCCATTTGAAGGCAGCTCAATATCGACAAAAATCACATGCGGATAAGAGACGAGGCCAATTGAATTCCCGATTGGTGATAAGGTGATGTTTAAGGTATCCCCATGGAAGGGAATTATCCGGGTTAGAAAATGAGGAAGATTAAGCCTGCGATTCATAGGGCCTTTTAAAATCCTAGATCGGGTGGGTAAGGTGGCTTACCGATTAGAGTTACCAGAAGAGCCGAGTGGAATACATAATACGTTCCACGTTTCACATCTACGAAAGTATTTAGCAGATGATACGGCTTATATTTCTCTCGATGACATAGAAATTGATAACGAACTCAACTATATAGCAAAGCCTATCGCAATCCTCGACTGAAAGGTTAAGGAATTAAAGAACAAAGAAATCGACCAAGTGAAGGTCAAATGGGAGCACCGGAAAGGATCAGACGCCACTTGGGAGTCTGAAGAGGAAAGGAGACGACTCAACCCTTCACTTTTTGGTACGTGTATGGGTTATGATTTTATATATGCGTATGATGGTTTTGGGGACGAAACCCTCTTTAAGGAGGGTGGACTTGTAACACCCCAAAACTAATTAGTAGATAAAATACCTTACATTTGAAATATAAATGAATGGGTATTAATTTGTTCTAAAAAAGACTAACAAAGAAACTATAGGGGCTGAACATCTAAAGGATGGAACTTGAATTAGTAAAGATTAAATAAACAAAAAAAATACACACACACTGGTGTGCGTATGGTTGTGTGCGACCAGAAGGGGGAGAACAAGACCAAACCCTAGTTCATGTTCTTCACTATCAAATCCATCAAATTCAGCCCTAAATTGAGACGATTTTGATTGCATGTTGCTAGATTAGAGTCTACAACATCATCTAGTCAAAAGGTATGTTGAAATTTCATGAATTATGTGAGTTCTTGTGTGGTGAAAGTCCATAGAGATATGAAATTGTAGATGGAAATTGTGAATTTGGTGATATTGTGACAATATAGGTGTTATTGTTATGTAAAATCACTGATTTTATGAAGTAATTTCTGAATGTTAGAAATTAGTGTTTGTTCATATCATGCATAGAATGGGTTTTGATTCTAAGAAAGGAAAAACCCCAAATTTGTATGCGAGTTGGTTTCATACTACAAAGTTAAAGAACATAGTAATGTGCATTGTTGAATTCTAGTAATGATTCATGTACAATTTATAATTTGGGGCATGGATTATGCATAAACCTAGTTAAAAGAAAAGGTTGGAAATTTGTGCACACTAGATGTATGATAAAATGCCTAAATGAGATTTTGTATGTGGAAAATTGTAAGAAAGAATGATGTTGAAATCTACATGATTCTAAGTAAAATTTTGATGAATATAAGTAGAACAAATGATATGACTAGGTATTGAGTTGAATGCACAAGTATGAACAAATGGGTTTTGATGTGTAAATCGAACTCATGAAATCTGGTAGATTAATAAAGATGTTGAACATATAATAATCAGAAATTTGATATAAAATGGTTATAGTAAACATGTCTACTTGTTAAGTGGGAGTTCTAGTGGTTAGAGACTTCAATAACTTGAAAGACATGGCTAATTGTAAATTATGCACATAAAGTGTTTGACAAAACGCTTAAATGAAATGTTGATTCTAACCTTTCACCAAGTAACGTTGATGCGAAATTATGAATGAAATATGCACAATTGTACATATTTTGAGTATGTGAATAAGAGGCATTAATGATAAACGGGTTGTGCAATGTAGGCGACTCGAAGGATAAGCCCGGATACCAAGCCGGAGTTGATAATCGACAAAAAGAAAAGCACTAAGGTACGCGTTTTAACGCTTAATTAATACTAGTTTTGACATGCCGATGTTAGATATAAATTTCTATTTTAAAACTTGAGATTTGGTAATGTTTGGTTTGCACAAAGCAAGGATTTAATGGAAGCGAACCAAACGGGTCAAACGAGGATTTATGTGCAAACCGGGTTGACGGGAGCACTAATCCATAGAGAATAAGCCCGGGGTTACGGGTAATGAATTATCAAACACGCAAGCCGGTAATGGAAGCCTGAGTGTCGTAAGTAATGAACCCGGGTAAATGGGTTGTAGATGAAAACAAATAATTCCATGAAAGGAATGTGAAGGGTTCAAGTTTATGAACTTGAACATCAAACGGGTCAAATATGGGTTCTCGCAAACCGAGTATTAGGAGCGTGGAACAAAAAGTTATTAAGCCCGGGTAATAGATATAATCGTGGAAAATAATTCCACTAAAAAGTTATGGATGATTTGAGCTTAGGTGCTTAAATATCTAAAAGGGTCAAAATAAAGAAAAACGTAAACCGGGTAATGGGAGCGTAAACTATATGAATCATGGATCCGGGTAATGGATCATAGCTTAGATATGTTAAGAAACGAACCCCAAGCGATTAAAATGAGTTTGGATAGGTTTGGATGTAAATTGGGTGAAAAATAAACGTGCAGAGTTGACATGGTTGTGTGAACATTTGACACGGCCGGGTGAAGGGGCTGTGAAAAATACATGTTTAGCTAACACGGCCGGGTGAACATTTGACACGGCCGGGTGGAGGGGCTGAAAAAAATATATAATTTCTTGTGTTTAATTATTTTGTTCAAATGCTTTGATTTCTAATCATTTAACCTTAGATCTCGGAGGATGATATAGCCATGTCAAGAACCGAACACGCAATCTAACGAAGCTTCCGCTACTTTAATAGTTTCTTTTGTTACCAAACTTATGAAAAACTATTATAATCATCTTTTGGATGTCTAAACTTTTGTAATTATCGTTGAAGGTTTTTTTAACTCTTTGTAAACGTCGTTTCATCGATGTTTTGAAAAACGGCGTTTAAAATACACTCTATATATTATATGAAATATTCAATTGATGTAAGGATCTTACATTAATTCCTAGAAAAGTAGTTCCATTTTGTTATTAGTATTTATAAATTGAAAGAGTGTTACACTATATTAAATAACATGTTATATAAGAGATCTCTTGCTGGTCCCTATTTGCGGTGTATTGAGGATCCAGAAATTCAAGAAGTCTTGAAGGATTTTCATGAAGGAGACTGGAAATCACACTGGGGACAGAGCATTATTCTCAAGGATCCTTAGAACAGGATACTATTGGCCTACGATGAAGAAGGATGTTATAGAATATACAAGGAAATGTGATGCTTGCCAAAGACATAGCAACATCCTACATCAACCAGCAGAGCCTTTATATCCAATAATTTCCTCTTGGCCATTCATGAAATGGGGAATGGATATAGTAGGCAAATTCCCTAAAGCATCTGGAGGAAAAGTAGTCATGCTAGCTATGACAGACTATTTTTCCAAATGGATAGAACTAGAAGCCTTTGTACAAGTCAGGGAAAAGGAAGTCACATCCTTCATTAAAAGAAACATTATTACTAGATTTGGAATTCCTTCTGAAATTAGTTGTGATAATGGATCCCAATTTATTGGAAATAGAACTACTAACTTTTGTGACAGCTGGGGGATTAAGATGATAACATCAACACTAGTCCACCCACAAGCTAATGTCAAGCAGAATCAAGCAATAAGATCATCATCAACAACTTGAAGAAGAAACTAGGATCCAAGAAAGGAAAGTGAGCTGAAGAGTTACCATATGTCCTTAGGGCAGATATGAAAACTCCAAAGAATGCCACAGGACAGACTCCATTCTCCCTAGTCTTTGGAACTGAGGCAGTTATCCCTACAGAGAAGGTGGTTCCTACAGGAAGAACAAGCATCTGTGATCCTGAAGCAAATGCTGAAAACCTGACTCAAGGCCTGGATACTGTGAATGAGCTCTTTAGCAAGAATAAGGAGGGCTAGCTATTAACAAAGAATGGCTGGACCATACAACAAGAATGTCAGGGTCAGGAGATCTGAAGTTGGTGATTTGGTGCTAAGGAAAGCATTCCAGAACATTATAAACCCAGCTGATGGTAAATTAGCACCAAAATGGGAAGTCACTTATTTGATAGAAGCAGAAGCTGGAAAGGGGGCATATCGCTTATTAAATATGGATGGCGATCTTCTGCCATGAGCTTGGAATGTTGTTCATCTAGAGAAATACTTCGTGTAAGAAGGATCAAGGATCCTTAGAGACTCAAGTATTCTGACCCAGGATCAAGGATCCTCAAAGGATATATGATCCTTACTTTGGTAACATCTTACTTTTACTCTCTATCATTTTATACCTATTATTCATTGTAAGGAAAAGATGTTAAACATTTAACATCCATTTTTACTAAGTTTTAAGCTTTTGCAGTGTTTTTATCAATTTTCACAGAGGATCAAGGGGTTGGCCACCTCTCCAAAGTTTTTGGGTTTGTCCCCAGTTTAAGGTATCTTATACCTTTCACACGAATTGGGTTTTGACACCCCGCTAGTAGTGCACATTTATCCAAGTATGGTTCAAGGCAATGGGACCAGTACATGCTTAGTGGCTGAAAATTTCATTGCTGTTGGCCATATGTAGGATCTCAAGTATAATGGTAGACATACCATACATCGGTTATCCTAAGGTTTTTAACGTTTTCACGTTAGCTAAGGCTTTGGCTGTGACAACTGTGCTCTGTAATCGATGTACAATGTAAAACAATGATAATTATCAATAAAACAATGTGTTTTTGTGTCATTATGTGTGTATTTGTGTTTGATGATTTTACGATTTGATTTGATTCCGATTCCGAGCTTTAAATCGCTTTCTGGAAGGTTATACGCAAACTGGTGCGTAAACGTAATTAGTTTAACGCAACAAACACTCCGGAATAGTGAAATAGGCTTAACATACCTTAAATAACCTTCACATAACTTAGAAATAAGTTTTAGATGGTTTGGTGTGTCGAAATCAAGTCTGTTCGATCGCAGGGACTATTTGTGTCAAACTGCGAAACTATACTGATTTGTATAGTAACGAACATTCCGAAACTTGATCATAAGTTAAACATACCTTAAATATCCTTTACATATCTTAGAAATAGACTTTGAGGGGTTCGGTATGCTAAAATAAACTTATTTGATCAATAGGGACTAAAAGCGTCAAAAAGTGCATAAGTTTGCATTTTCGTGCATATCTTACGTTCTGAATATATCCGGACATCCAAAAATTTATGTAATCATTAAAATATTTTATTTTAGTGTTTGGCATGATAAAACTCCATTCGTCGCGCAATTTGGATCGTACACGCGTTCGTTACGACTTCCGTCGTAATTAACCGAATAACGCAACCGAAAGACCAAACGAACTGACATCCGAGATGTTTTTTGAGCATATTTTAAGTTCCCTACACTTTAACATCATTTTAGAGCTTTGAAATGAGGTTAACGGGGCTTAAACGTGTCAAATATGCATCAAAATGCAAGTTTTTCAAGTGCAGGGACCAAATTTGACATTTCTGGAAACTTGCTCTGGCGGGCCGCTAAGATGAGGAGTAATCTTACGCGGGGCGTGACAGACTTGCAGACAGAAACTTTGAATCTGGTCCATTTTTGATGTTTTGATGATTTTCAACCCTTGTTTTGGGATACCATCTGCTGGGTTTTGATAGTTTTTTCATGTCCCATGGTATTTGAAAACCATTAGCCCACATGGATGGCCAAGATTGTTCCCTCTTTAGCAAGGAATGATCCTAACGGTTTACCGAAAACTATATATACCCATGCCCTCTTCATTTTTCTGCACCCTTGATCATTTTAATGCTATAAGTTGAAGCCTTTGCTTCATACCTGAGTATTATAGATCAAGTTCTCCCTAGCTTGGACCCTTTGTAAGCTTCTTTCGTTCTTTTACTGCTTTTCGAGCATGAAAGTTAAACAGTGTTTGACTTTCTGCATTGACCAGTCTTTGGTCAACACAAAGTTCGTTTGAACTTTGCAACGTGAGCGTAATCACGATGGTTATAGTCCCTTGTGACTATACCTATTGATTACCACGTTGACTAGGCGTAGTGACGAGTCGTAGTTTCGGTCAAAATGTGTATTTTGCAACCAAACTACTCTTGGGTATCAAAACACTTTGTTTTGATATCAAAACCGATTTTCTAACTTAGTTAAACATGTTTTAACATATTTAGCTCGTCACTTTTAGTTTAGTGCTTGTTTAGAGTCATAAGTCAAGCGGTCTAAACCACCGCTTAGACTTTCGAACTCGACCCATTTGGTCGATCATTAGGATCCGACCAAGCATGTTTAGTGACCATAGTTGCATAGGGAATAACCTTTCGAGGTTATACCTTATGGTCACCTAGTTTAAGTAGTTGTATGATAGGTAGTTTATATGCCTTAGGTAAATGACCAAAATGCCCTTTTCATGCATAATTGGATTTTAAGCATATGTAACATAAACTTTTGTCACTAAACTGATTATGCAACATATTTAAACATGTTTAGGCATATAATACTTGTCATAGAACTAGTTAGACGTCTCGAACGCGTTTGAGTTTCTTTGATTTGCCTGATTTAAACATGTTTAGGCATATAATACTTGTCATATAATACTTTTGTCACTAAACTGATTACTAGGTGCTGCTTGAGTTTCTTTGATTTGCCTGAGCTTGTTGAGTTCTTTAGATTGAGGATACTTTGCACTTCGAAGTGAGTACATAGTTCCCTTATTTTACTATTTTCAATTGTTTTGGGGTGATTCATATGTGTTAAATGATTTCGAGGTTTAAAGGATGGTTTCAAAAACGAATAAAATGGTTTATATTAAACTCATAACGATTTCGATAATGTGAACGAACTTGTTGGACGTAGTTACATAACGAATAACATTCATTAACATTGATCAAGCCGACCAGTATTAGGTTATGGTACCATAGGATCTGACAAATCCCGTTATCAGACTACACCCATGGTTATGTGTGGGGGTTATGTAGGTAACGACCGAATCTGTGATTGTTAACTTACCCTTTGGTGGTTTGTTAATGCGAGTTTTGAGATAGTCGAGTTGCGAAGGTTTGGATGTTATTAGCGAGACGACCAAAAGTAGTTTCACAATTAAAACGAGAACGATTTTGGGACGAGTTAAACTATTTGAAACGATTTAAACGATTTGAACAACGATTGGTTTTGGGTTGTGATTAGATAATGGGACGGGTGTAACATGCTAAAAGCTTGGTAGATACGCCACTGGTACATCTTATATATAAGTGCTTTTATCATATTATATTCCGTGGCATTATTTAGTTCACTTGGATAAACGATTTTGAAACGATGACACATAACGATGTTTTCTAAAGGATATAAACCATACGAGTTTTGTAACGAGAATGATTTAAAATTTGGTTTACTTAAACAAATGTTTCGGGTTAAGAATCATGGCTACGAGATTTTATAAGCTATAACCAACTTGATTTAAGTTGGTTAGTTATGTTGCAATACACTTTTCAAAACAAGGTTTATAACTTTTGACTCTTGTAGTCTAACAAGGTACTGCAACATATAAACGAGCCATGAATCCGATACTCTCATAAAACCTATGTACTCGCCAGCAATTTCTTTGCTGACATTGTTTTTACATATGTTTCAGGTGGTGTTGCATGATGTTGATTGCTAGGATGCATGATTCACATAGGATTTGGAGGAGGCCTTAGTGACATAATAATAATGATAGACGATATGTAACTTGTTTGTTTTGGTTTAAGACAATGTAAATTACTTAATGAATCAATAAAATGAAACTTTTGTATCCATGGTTGTGAAACAATAATTCTGCCACGACACTCCCCGACGTTTCCGCCGCGGTTTCGTTGTTTTGACACGGTCGGGGTGTGACAGAAGAGTTGGTATCAGAGCCAATGGTTATAGGGAATTAGGTTATTAGCAATGCTTTGACTTAGACTATAACTTTCTAGGACCCTAACGCGAGTCCTCTTGCGTTTAGATTTTAAAACAATACCGTCACCTATCCTTAGGTGATAACCACAACGAGAACACAATAACAAATCCGCTTCGAAAATTAATCATCTATTCTTGGATGATTGATTATAGGGTTTTGAACCCTTGAGTTTTCAAAATCTCGTCAAGGTTTGGGTCTAAATAATGTGAACACGTGCAAACTAGAAGGGTCAATGCCTGTACCCTGAGTTTTCTGTCTAAGGCTAGAGTGTTCGTACAAATCCGCAGTATCGGACCAGTCACTCTTACCTGCGAACTCTTGGGGTGAGTGTTCACTTATAGGCGAGCATGTCTTCGGTAATACATTATTATGACCCATTTACTTTGATTAGTCATTGCGTGTCATTTGTTTGTTCGAGGTAATAAACGAATGATCGCCTTCCTTGTGTTTAGTCGATGTTTTCAATACCTCTTTTGTTTTTCCAATTGTCGACCTCACTCGTTTCTCATGTTTCCTTGTTCTTTTTAGACAATGCCTCCTCGACGTGATGCACAGCCTCTAACCAACGAAGAAGTCGCAGCCCTTGTCGCTCAACAAATGGCTGCAGTGCTTCTGAACATAGTAACCCAGATCCATCAATTATACAACAACAATAATAACAATAATGCACAGTGTAATTTGAAGAACTTCAATTCGGCTAAACCGTTGAAGTTTTCTAGGTCTCAAGGAGCAACCGCGCTCCTGCAATGGTTCGAAAGTTTGGAAAGCACATTCAGACATGTGCAATGTCTGAATGAGCGTAAGGTTGAGTTTACATCCAGTGTGTTCGAGAAGCGTGCTCTTACATGGTGGAACGGAGTGATGCGTGATAGGGGTGCCGATGTGGCGTTGGCACAAACATGGGAAGAGCTTCGAGCTCTCATGATGAGAGAGTTTTGTCCCCGTCATGAGATTCGAGCTTTGGAAAGAGAATTCGATGATTTGAAACAAGATGGGGGAGAACACCATGCGTATACGGATCGTTATGAGGAGCTCAGTTTGTTGTGTCCCACTATGGTTACCCCGTTGGAGAAAGTGATAGAGAGGTATATCGATGGTTTACCCGATTCTGTGCAAGACATTGTGACTGGCAGTAACCCTACTACTATTCGTCAAGCGATTGAATTGGCTGCTACTCTGACTGAGTCTCAGGTCATAAAGGGTAAATTGACCCGTAAGGGTGATAAGAAGAAGTCAGCCGATTCTGCTCAAGAAAAGGGTAAGGGTAAGAAGAAGGTTGAGTCTTCTAAGAAGTTGAGGAAGCGCAAGGCTTCCCAGAACTTTGCAGTCACTGCACAGAACCCTCAGAACCCACCAGCCCTACCTCTTGCGAAGAAGCAATATGCTGGTACTGCACCTCACTGTGCTCGATGCAATGATCATCATGTTGCCCAACAGGCTTGGAAACAGTGCACTACGTGTGGTAAACTTGGGCATCTGGCCAACATCTGTCATTTGGGCCAGAATCAAGCTGCTCAGGTTCCAACACAAGCTCAGGGGAATGCTGCGAGATTCCCACCTGGTTCGTGTTTTAATTGCGGAGAGATGGGTCATTTTCGCAACAACTTCCCGAGGTTGGTGAACGCGAATGCAAATGCAAATGCAAATGCAAACGCGAATGTGAATCCCGCTCGTGGACGAGCATTCAATCTGAACGTAAACGAGGCGAGGGCGGACAACGAGGTTGTTAACGGTACGTTCCTTGTTAACAATCAACTTGCTTCTGTTCTTTTCGATTCTAGTGCCGATAGGAGTTTTGTTTCGTTATCTTTTGAGCCTTTACTTGTGATACCTAGAACTAAACTGAGGAAACCCTTATCTATCGAAGTTGCTACTGGAAAACCTCTTGTACTTGATTCTGTTATTCGTGGTTGTCAATTGAACCTCGATAACCATCTTTTTCCTATTGACCTCACACCGATGCAACTTGGGAGTTTCGACATTATCGTGGGGATGGATTGGTTAACCAAACATCATGCCGAGGTTGTTTGTTTTGATAAGATCATTCATATTTCTCTTTCGTCTGGTGATGTCCTAGAGGTTCGTGGCGATAAATCATCTGTTGGTTTGAAACTCATGTCGAGTACGAAAGCCCAAAGTTATTTACGAAAAGGATATGTTGCTTTTCTGGCACATGTCACCGAGGAGAAAGGCAAGAGCAATATTATTCAGGATATTCCGATTGTTCGGGATTATCCAGAGGTGTTTCCTGATGAACTGCCTGGTTTGCCTCCAGTTCGTCAAGTCGAGTTTCATAATGACCTTGTACCCAATGCCAACCGATTGCGAAAGCACCTTATCGTCTTGCACCGTCGGAGATGCAAGAGTTATAAAACAGCTTCAAGAGTTATCTGATAAAGCATTCATCCGTCCGAGCTTTTCGCCCTGGGGTGCTCCTGTCCTCTTTATGAAAAAGAAAGATGGATCTTTTCGAATGTGTATCGATTATCGTGAGCTTAACAAGCTTACCATCAAGAATCGATATCCCCTACCTCGAATCGATGACCTCTTTGATCAGCTGCAAGGTGCTACCTGTTTTTCCAAAATCGATCTGCGTTCTGGGTAACATCAACTTCATGTACTCAAAGAAGATATTTCCAAAACTGCTCTCCGCACGAGATATGGGCACTACGAGTTCACTGTCATGCCTTTTGGTTTGATGAATGCTCCAGCCATTTTCATGGACTTAATGAATAGGGTCTGTAAACCTTATTTAGACAAGTTCATTATTGTGTTCATCGACGATATTCTCATTTATTCGAAGTCTCGAGCCGATCACGAGCAACACCTTCGTTTGAAATTGGAACTCCTAAAGAAGGAACAACTTTCTGCTAAATTCTCCAAGTGTGAATTCTGGCTTAAAGAAGTTCAGTTTTTGGGTCATATAGTCAACAAGCAGGGTATTCATGTGGATCCATCCAAAATTGCTGCAATTAAGGATTGGAATACACCAACGACACCATCAGAAATTCGTTCTTTTCTTGGTCTCGCTGGTTATTATCGTCGTTTCATTTCGAATTTCTCGAAGATCGCGGTTCCACTCACTGCTTTGACTCAGAAGAATAAGCCTTTTGAGTGGGGACCCAAACAAGAAGAAGCGTTCTAAGCGCTGAAACGAAAGCTATGTAATGCTCCTGTTCTATCCTTGCCCGATGGAAACGATGATTTCATTGTCTATTGTGACGCATCAAATCTAGGCCTTGGTTGTGTCCTTATGCAACAAGGTAAGGTTATTGTGTATGCGTCAAGACAACTGAAAGTTCACGAGAAGAACTACACAACTCATGATCTTGAGTTAGGAGCTGTAGTTTTCGCACTCAAAATTTGGAGACATTATCTTTATGGCACGAAGTGTGTGGTTTTCACAGACCACAAAAGTCTCCAACACATTCTTAATCAGAAGGAGCTGAACATGAGGCAACGACGTTGGGTTGAACTATTGAGCGATTATGATTGCGAAATTCGCTACCATCCTGGTAAGGAGAATGTCGTAGCCGATGCGCTTAGTCGAAAGGAGCGAGTCAAGCTTCATTCTGTTCGAACTCTATCTGATATCCAATCTCGTGTCCTTCAAGCTCAACGATCTTGTGTAATCAAAGGCTTATTGAAATATGAACTACCACTTCAACTTGAGCTTAAGCTCGAAGCGAAGGATGATGGTTTACTCTATTTCAAGGATCGTTTGTGGATTCCGAAACAAGACGATCTTCGCATTTTAGTGATGGACGAATCTCATAAGTCTCGATATTCTATCCATCCTGGTGCGGATAAAATGTACAAGGATCTTCGTACTCAGTATTGGTGGCCTGGTATGAAGAAGGATATTGCCTTGTATGTATCGAAATGCCTAACTTGTCTCAAAGTCAAGGTTGAACATCAATGACCATCTGGTTTGCTTGTACAACCAGAGATACCGGTTTGGAAGTGGGAGAACATTGCGATGGATCTCATCACTAAATTACCGCGTACATCTAAAGGTCATGATGCTCTTTGGGTTGTTATCGATCGATTAACGAAATTAGCTCATTTTATTCCGATACGCGAGGATCTATCTGCTGATAAACTTGCAAAGATTTATGTTAATGAGATTGTATCTCGACATGGTGTCCCTTTGGATATCATATCCGATCGTGATGCTCGATTTTCATCTCATTTCTGGAAGACCATGCAATCTGCTATGGGAACCCAACTAAATCTAAGTACTGCTTATCATCCCCAAACAGATGGAGAATCTGAGAGGACGATTCAAACTTTGGAGGATATGCTTAGAGCATGCGTGATAGACTTTGGTGGTAATTGGGATTCTCATCTTCCATTGATCGAGTTCTCTTACAACAATAGTTATCATGCTAGCACTAATATGGAACCATTCGAAGCTCTCTACGGTCGAAAATGTCGTTCACCTGTCTGTTGGAATGAGATCGGTGAAGCTCAGCTTACTGGACCTGAGCTCATTCTGGAAACAACAGACAAAATCAAGAAAATTCGCGATAATCTTGTGACAGCTAGAAGCCATCAAAAGAGTTATGCGGATATGCGACGCAAGCCCTTAGAATTTCAAGTCGGAGACCATGTCCTACTCAAGGTGTCACCTTGGAAGGGAGTGGTGAGATTTGGAAAGAAAGGAAAACTTGCACCTCGATATGTTGGACCATTTAAGAATGTTGAAAGAATTGGAAAGGTTGCCTATCGACTAGAGCTACCTCTAGAGCTTGGAAATATTCATCCGACTTTTCACGTGTCCAATTTTCGAAAGTGTTTAGCTGACGCTGATCTTCACATTCCACTCGACGAAATTCAAGTTAATGAAACGATGCACTTTGTCGAGAAACCTGTGGAGATAACGGACCGTGCAGTCAAACAGTTGAAGAACAAACGGATTCGATTGGTCAAGGTTCGCTGGGAATCCAAACGTGGCCCAGAGTTTACTTGGGAACGTGAGGACCAAATGAAGGCGAAATATCCGCATTTGTTTTCACAAGTTTCCTCTAGTTAAAATTTCGGGATGAAATTTCCTAAAGTAGGGGAGACTGTGACAACTGTGCTCTGTAATTGATGTACAATGTAAAATAATGATAATTATTAATAAAACAATGTGTTTTTGTGTCATTATGTGTGTATTTGTGTTTGATGATTTTACGATTTGATTTGATTCCGATTTCGAGCTTTAAATCGCTTTCTGGAAGGTTATACGCAAACTGGTGCGTAAACGTAATCAGTTTAACGTGACAAACAATCCAGAATAGTGAAATAGGCTTAACATACCTTAAATAACCTTCACATAACTTAGAAATAAGTTTTGGATGGTTTGGTGTGTCGAAATCAAGTCTGTTCGATCGCAGGGACTATTTGTGTCAAACTGCGAAACTATACCGATTTGTATAGTAACGAACATTCCGGAACTTGATCATAAGTTAAACATACCTTAAATATCCTTTACATAGCTTAGAAATAGGCTTTGAGGGGTTCGGTATGCTAAAATAAACTTATTTGATCAATAGGGACTAAAAGCATCAAAAAGTGCATAAGTTTGCATTTTCGCGCATATCTTACGTTCTGAATATATCTGGACATCCAAAAATTTATGTAATTATTAAAATATTTTATTTTAGTGATTGGCATGATAAAACTCCATTCGTCGCGCAATTTGGATCGTACACGCGTTTGTTACGACTTCCGTCGTAATTAACCGAATAACGCAACCGTACGACCAAACGAAACGACATCCGAGATGTTTTTGAGCATATTTTAAGTTCACTATACTTTAACATCATTTTAGAGCTTTGAAATGAGGTTAACGGGGCTTAAACGTGTCAAATATGCATCAAAATGCAAGTTTTTCAAGTGCAGGGACCAAATTTGACATTTCTGGAAACTTGCTCTGGCGGGCCACGTAAGATGAGGAGTAATCTTACACAGGGCGTGACAGACTTGCAGACAGAAACTTTGAATCTGGTCCATTTTTTAAGTTTTGATGGTTTTCAACCCTTGTTTTTGTTTTGGGATACCATCTGCTGGGTTTTGATAGTTTTTCATGTCCCATGGTATTTGAAAACCATTAGCCCACATGGATGGCCAAGATTGTTCCCTCTTTAGCAAGGAATGATCCTAACGGTTTACCGAAAACTATATATACCCATGCCCTCTTTCATTTTTCTGCACCCTTGATCATTTTAATGCTCTAAGTTGAAGCCTTTGCTTCATACCTGAGTATTATAGATCAAGTTCTCCCTAGCTTGGACCCTTTGTAAGCTTCTTTCGTTCTTTTATTGCTTTTCGAGCATGAAAGTCAAACAGTGTTTGACTTTCTGCATTGACTAGTCTTTGGTCAACACAAAGTTCGTTTGAACTTTGCAACGTAATCGTAATCACGATGGTTATAGTCCCTTGTGACTATACCTACTGATTACCACGTTGACTAGGCGTAGTGACGAGTCGTAGTTTCGGTCAAAATGCGTATTTTGCAACCAAACTACTCTTGGCTATCAAAACACTTTGTTTTGATATCAAAACCTGTTTTCTAACTTAGTTAAACATGTTTTAACATGTTTAGCTCGTCACTTTTAGTTTAGTGTTTGTTTAGAGTCGTAAGTCAAGCGGTCTAAACCACCGCTTAGACTTTCGAACTCGACCCGTTTGGTCGATCATTAGGATCCGACCAAGCATGTTTAGTGACAATAGTTGCATAGGGAATAACCTTCCGAGGTTATACCTTTTGGTCACCTAATTTAAGTAGTTGTATGATAGGTAGTTTATATGCCTTAGGTAAATGACCAAAATGCCCTTTTCATGTATAATTAGATTTTAAGCATATGTAACATAAAATTTTGTCACTAAACTGATTATGCAACATATTTAAACATGTATAGGCATATAATACTTGTCATAGGACTAGTTAGACGTCTCGAACGCGCATTTGCGCGAACAACGCGTTAAAGTAGCGTTAGCTACCTTAATGGGTCGTAACGGGTCGAAAGCACTTAGGTTAGGTTCCGATCTAGAATGTAGGCTTTGTTAAACCATATTACATGAGTTCCAATACTCATTTGGTTTACAAGACCTCATTCTATTCGATCTTCCAATTTAGGTGACGATTTATTTACTAGTGATTCGATTACTAGGTGCTACTTGAGTTTCTTTGATTTGCCTGAGCTTGTTGAGTTCTTTAGATTGAGGATACTTTGCACTTTGATGTGAGTACATAGTTCCCCTATTTTACTGTTTTCAATTGTTTTGGGGTGATTCATATGTGTTAAATGATTTCGAGGTTTAAACGATGGTTTCAAAAACGATTAAAATGGTTTATATTAAACTAATAACGATTTCGATAATGTGAACGAACTTGTTGGATGTAGTTACATAACGAATAACATTCATTAACATTGATCAAGCCGACCAGTATTAGGTTATTGTACCATAGGATCTGATAAATCCTGTTATCAGACTACACCCATGGTTATGTGTGGGGGTTATGTAGGTAACGACCGAATCTGTGATTGTTAACTTACCCTTTGGTGGTTTGTTAATGCGTGTTTCGAGATTGTCGAGTTGCGAAGGTTTGGATGTTATTAGCGAGACGACCAAAAGTAGTTTCACAATTAAAACAAGAACGATTTTGGGACGATTTGAAACGATTTAAACGAGATAAACGATTTGAACAACGATTGGTTTTGGGTTGTGATTAGATAATGGGACGGGTGTAACATGATAAAAGCATGGTAGATACGCCGCTGGTACATCTTATATATAAGTGCTTTTATCATATTATATTCTGTGGCATTATTTAGTTCACTTGGATAAACGATTTTGAAACGATGACACATAACGATGTTTTCTAAAGGATATAAACCATACGAGTTTTGTAACGAGAATGATTTAAAATTTGGTTTACTTAAACAAATGTTTTGGGTTAAGAATCATGGCTGCGAGATTTTATAAACTATAACCAACTTGATTTGAGTTGGTTAGTTATGTTGCAATACACTTTTCAAAACGAGGTTTGTAACTTCTGACTCTTGTAGTCTAACAAGGTACTGCAACATATAAACGAGCCATGAATCCGATACTCTCATAAAACCTATGTACTCGCCAGCAATTTCTTTGCTGACATTGTTTTTACATATGTTTCAGGTGGTGTTGCATGATGTTGAGTGCTAGGATGCATGATTCACATAGGATCTGGACGAGGCCTTAGTGACATAATAATAATGATAGACGATATGTAACTTGTTTGTTTTGGATTAAGACAATTTAAATTACTTAATGAATCAATAAAACGAAACTTTTGTATCCATGGTTGTGAAACAATAATTCTGCCAAGACACTCCCCTACGTTTCCGCCCCGGTTTCGTTGTTTTGACGCGGTCGGGGTGTGACATTGGCATTTTCATGTCACTTACGTTGGGATAGTCGCCAGTTTGGGCCAAACCCCAATATCACAAGTATCTTGGGCTTGTCCCCAGTTTATTTGGGCTTGTCCCCAGTTTATTTGGGCTCGTCCCCATTTATAATGGGTTTATCCCCAGATTGTTTGGCTTAGTCCCAAGTTCATTTTTACAGGTTCTTGAAGCTTTAAAGGTTTCCAAGTTCTATCAATAAGGATCCTAAATCCTTAAAACCTTAACTAATTTTATTGGTTTGTTTGCTCAGTAGTAACTTATAAGGATATAGAATCCTAACTTGGGTTCTCTGGTATATTTTATCCTTAGCCTTATTTATTATACTAATTACATCCTATTCTTTCCAGCTAAAGATTTATGATCCATATTCATAGAGACAATTAGAGTTTTCTATTAAACCTAATATCATCAAACTTTTAACAACTTATGATATTCTGAATTTTTGATGATTTTTACAAATAATATACTTGGATATGGAAATATAAGCATAACAAGTAAAAAACTTCAAGGATAAATGTACAACACCAACCATAGCCGAAAGTTTAATATTATTAAACTCGTTAATATGCCAAAAGTGCCCGGCCTGGACTTCACCAGCAAAACATGGACCATCCACCCAGGCCGGACAGGGTTATTTAACACTTATAATGTTTGCGCAGAAATTAAAGTGAAGGAAAATAAACGGCAGGATAACAAAGGCTTCATCGCCTAAACAGAGGATCCCTCCACCTTTGTCATCCTACCTATTGTCTAAAGGATCAGTGAGCCTTAAACCTAAAAACTAATTTTCAGAGTTATTACATACCATATTGTTCAGAAACGAAAACATCAAAAACCATCAAAGAAAGTGGGCTCAGGCCTAGGCATCATCATCCTTCATCGCCCACTTCTGCAGCTTCACCACTTGCTGCATCTCCACTATCCTCCTTCTGTTCCTTCGCTCCACTTGGTCCAGCTTCCAGAGCCATCACCTGATCCACGTCGCCGTCGTCACCCAAGTTAAGGAGAGCCAGTTTCAACCCATCTATGTTCCAAGAAGAGCGGTCAAATGTAGGATCCATGGCCTCCTGTGCCATCTTGATCCTGGCTTGAAGAATGGTGCGGGCAGCAAATACTTTGGCTTCTTCAGTAGCCTCTAATTCAACTTTATTGGCTTGTATCTCTGCCACCATGATCCTTTTTCTCCAGGCCATTGACCTCCTTCTCCAGTTGGGCAATCTTCTTGCCCTTAGCAGTAGCTATGAAACGAAGATCAGCTAGCTTCTCCTCCGTATCCGCAAGATTCTTCTCTTAGAGAACATTGATGCGGACAAACCCCTTCAGGTTACAAGAACAAGAACTTAGGATCAGTGATCCTTAGCAGCAACCAGAAAACAATTATGAGGATCAAGGATCCTTACCTCTGTCACGAAGTCGTGGAATTGGCGTTCAAGCTGGAAGCTATCTTCAACACGTTCTGAAGGCTTCTTCCTTTTGGAACCGGTTCTGCCACGGGTGGACATGACTTTAGACTCTGGTTGGCTTTGGCATCTGATCAGCTCCTTTTTGATTGAACGAGGGGAGATCATGCTGTTAATATCGCCAAGGTCAAATTTTGAGGCAGACTTGGATGCAGACCTAGGTGCACCTATTCAGCCAACATAAAGGTAAGTCTTCTTATTTTACTTAACTTTTTTAATACAAAATTACATCTTTCAAAATTGCACAAATGCTTACTTGACATTGTGTAGGAGGAGGAAGTGTTGGCTTCTGTATCCTTTGTTCTTGGCTTGAATGTTCTGATTGTTGAGTCAAGAGCCCAAAACACAGCAACTCTCTTTTCAATTCCTGCTGAATTAGCAAGGCAGGAGAAGTTAGTCACTACATACAAAAGGGGAGAGGAAAACAAGTCAGCAACAAATAATAATAATAATAATAATAATAATAATAATAATAATAATAATAATAATAATCTTCTACAACGGTTATCTAAGGATCCTATATCCTACCATTCAAGATCCACTTCTATGGTAAACTATCCCCGAGAGGGATAGAGTCCATTCGCACAAAGAAGAATTGATTCTTCCAGGTGAAACCATTTTGAGTGGACTTGAGGATGGGCAAAGGTTGTTGAGGTTAAGCTTTGAGCAAGAAATGATGGGAATCATGGGTGACAAGGCTGTAAAGATAGGAAAGCTCCGATAAGTTGAAATCTATCTCTTCTTTACTAATGATCTGTTCAAGGGTATATAAAACCCTCCGGAGCATAGGCAAGGCCTGGCTGTAGCTCATGTCGGTGAGGGTGAAATACCTTTGTGTAAAGTCAGGAAAGGGGTATGTGTAGCCAAGAAGAAATGGAAGGGCTGGAAAGCAAACCCAAATGTGAGAAACGACGTCACTCTTCATGGAAGAGTCAAACGATCGGAATACTATTTCCGGTGGGAAACAGGGGAAGAGATTCTCAATCTCTGGATCAGTGAACTTGCACAGCTCCGAGGAAGGATTTGATAACAGGTTCTGACTCTCGGGCATACTATCCTTCTCTGGGCTCTTGCCGAGTGAGGATCGAGTAGCCTTCTTCTCCATAACCACAAGGGGGAAGATGAAGAATTTTAGAGAAAGCAAAAAGACTTCAGGGAGTAGAAGAATACCTGAGTTGGGTCTGGAATGAAGATTTAAAAAAGGATCTTCTGATCTTGAAATGAATACTCGATCTTATCTCCACCCTATATATTCATGATGATGGCTATAGTCAATCCCATCAATGATGTCATCAAACTCGCAACGGCTAGTTAGAATTGTAACGGCTAGTCCGTATCTAACGGAAATATGACAGATTCGATTCATATCTTATCTGTCATATTTGGGGGAAATTGTTAGGGCATAGGTTTTGCTAACTATGGATCATTTATCCTTAGCTGGTAGTGAAGGAAGCCTGAGGATCAAGGATCCTTATATTTACTTATGTTTGGTAACAATTGTTCTCTGTGTTTTCTAATGTTCCATGCAGGTTGTGGACGACGTGGACATAGTCATAACTGGAATCTCGGTCAATATTCATTGGAGATGCTGCACGTGATGAATTCCACTAACGTTCATGAGCTTAGACGTGGTCTCCCATGAAAATCGGACCTAGTTGTTAGCTTATTTCAAAAGGGGTTGATCAAGTGTTTTAGATATTCATTAGTTCACATGCACACTGATATACACGAACACTCTCTCTCGCAGACACTACAAACAAGAGCATTCACAACACACTTAGCAAGCAATTATTGTACCACACTTGATCAACATCCAAAGTTGTAATCTTATTGTGCAATATAGTTGATAGTGATAGTTTTCACTATCCGATGTTTTTATGTCGGAGGTCTTCTAAATATCAAGGGCTTTTTCCTCGTACAAATCATCGTGTTCATCATTTTCTACATTTCGTATTTGATCAAACACTTGTTTTTCATTCAAGCACATTACCTCACAAAATCAGATTTGATTACATTATCCTTAGCTTGATTTTTGACCAAAACAAGAATCACCTCTCAAAATTCCCTATCGAAAGTTTTGTAAATTGGGAGAAAACAATAATTATATATCACATACATCCTAATTTCATTTATAAATCTAATCCCCACAAAAAAAAACAAAAAACAAAACAACACAGTCGGTAGTTTGGCTCGGTCAACACTTGCACCCACGTCATGCTTCACGAGGATGTCTCTCCCTTTTGTTACGACATGCAATTAATACAACTTTCAGCTTTTGTTCAACTCTGGTCCCTCAAGTTTTATGAGATATTCACAATGCAACCTTGTATAAAACTTTCCATAAAATGCAATTTCAGCCCTTCGAATTCATTATATATTCCCATAATTTTGTTTATTGATCGTTTAAGCTTGTATTTATCCATTTTCGCGTCGGGGCCTACAAATACACAACCTAATTAAATAAAGTTGAAAACTAATAAAAATGACTCTAAAACTATCAAAAAATATACAATTTACATAGGATAAACGCATGTGTTTTGCAACACATCATTTATATACGTCTGGTCAAATATAATACGTTTTTCATGCATATGTTTATGTACATCTAGTCAAAAGTAATACATTTTCTTGCTTATTTTTATGTATATTTGGGCAAATATAATATGTTTTCATGCTTATTTTTACGCACGTCTAGTCAAATGCCATAACATCTCACTACCACCAACATTTCTCACCATCGCCACCACCTTGACTTCTCACCAGCACCAACAACCCCCTCATACCATCAACACCTAGTTTTAGTTTATCATTCAACTACAAAAAAGTTAAGGTTTCCCAAAATCTCGGTTATAAGTTCTTTAGAAAGTTATGAGTTTGTAAGTGTTAATGCTGAAAGTTGTGGAGTAAAAATATAAAAAGATAAAAAAAAAAGGAAAGTCAAAAAGTCAAAGCATTGTTTATCAAAGTTGCTAATTGTATTATAGATAAGTGGTAGGATTATATACAAACTCTATTTTGTGTAAAAACAAAAGGAACCATTCACAATCCACCACATATCATCCTTCTAATTTATGTATCAAGGGCATTTTTGTATTTTAGTTTAGAGATGGTTTCTAAGAATTCATAAAAGAGAAAATTACGTTTTTGGCCCTTGTGGTTATATCACTTTTACTATATTAGCCCAAAAAAAGAATTTTTAACATATCTGCCCCCATGGTCCCTATAACTAACCAATTTGGCCCCTAAGTCTATCCAAACCCCCAACTCTGGTTAATTAATTGGCACATGACTTGCACATGATGTCTAAAAATGTAATTTCCCCTCCAACTCTGTATCTTCTTCCCAGATTCTGCAAATCATGAGCACTTGTATCTTCCAATGCCAACACCTTCTTCTTCCTTCACAACATGATACTTGTTCTTTCAAGCTTCAATCCTTCACACAAATCCCCAATTCTTCACTTCGGTTTCAAACCCTATCATCCAGGCAAACCCCTAGAGCAAAACCCTCTCTTCAAAACCCCTCAATCTGATTCCCCAATTGCTTCAAACGATGACGATCCTTATTCACCTTCTACTTCCACTGAATCCAACCCATTCGTCTTGACCTTGTTAATTCAAGGCTTCAGGTATAATTTACTATATCTTCTCTTACTTAACTTATGTTGTTTCTGGAACTTATACTCGATTTTGTTTAGTTCGAAACACATTGAATTGCATCAACTGAGAGTGCTAAAGTTTGACTTTAAAGTTATCGCGTTACTTTCATACACGCGTTTGATTTAGAGTTTTGTTGGTTTGTTTGTTGTTGTAGGTTCTGCCGAATTAGCTGCTGAATTAGGTCTTTAACTAATTTTTTATCAGGCTAGTTATTATGGTCTAGATTAGTTGTTTAATTTCTTCGATTGTTGCTGAGTTGATGACTTGTATTGCTTTTTAATGGCGTTTCTTGATCAGTCTAGTGATTGTGGTCCAGATTAGATGTTTAGTTATTTTAATTATTTCTCAATCGATGGCTATTAATTGCCTTTTGATGATATTTCTTGATTTCTTGACTGGACTATTGATAATGTTCCAGATTAGTTGGTTAATTACTTCAATTGATGACTTTGAATAGCTTTTGGTTGCATTTCTTGAATTCTTGATCAGGCTATTGATAATGTTCCAGATTAGTTGGTCCAGATTTGTCATTTAAATACTTCAAAAGTTGCTGAATCGGTGGCTTTCAATTGCTTTTTGATCGCATTTCTTGATCAGGCTATTGATTATGTTCCAGATTAGTTGTGTAAATCTCTGAATATGGATCATGTTTTCAGGTATTTGGGAAATGACAATTTAGACATCATGTGCAAGTCATGTGCGTATTAATTAACCAAAGTTGGGGGTTTGGTTAGACTTAGGGGTCAAAATGGTTAGTTATAGGGACCATGAGGGCAGATATGTTAAAGATTCTTATTTTGGGTTAATATAGTAAAAGTGATATAACCACAGGGGCCAAAAACGTAATTTACTCTTCCTAAAATCATGGATGTAGTTTTAAATTCATGTGCTAATTATACGAATTCATGTGCTAGTTATACAAACTCATGTATTGCTCGTATATGTGTTGGTTATAATTATACATGTATGTGATGGTTATACAAAATCATGTGTTGCTTATATAAATCATGTGTTAGTTATAATTGTGTACGTATTCGTTACTATATGTGTTGATTATAATTATATATGTATGTGCTTTTATAAACCATTATTTTGCAACTTTTTAGAAAAAAATGTCGTTTTAATATATATATATATATATATATATAGGATTAGGTTCAAGAGTGAACACTAGTGTAGCTTGTGAACTGAGTGAACTAATCCTAACCATACACATGTGTAGATCAATAGCCATGATTTTATGTTGAAATACACTAGTGTATTTTACGATTTGATGATGAGATCCTGGCTACACACGTGTGTAGATCAATGGTCGGGATTTGTTCACTCAGTTCGCAAATACACTAGTGTTCACTCTAGAACTCCACCCTATATATATATATAGCACCAAAATCATGGAATAGTTAATAGAAAATGAGAAAATAACTTTTTTTAATGGCAAATTTGGATCACTGGCGGACCACTAAAGTATTATTGTGCCACCAGGGTAACCACTCAATCATATCCATCTCCACTAGGCTATAATGTCTATACACCAATTTAGGAGGAAACCTAATAAATCCGGGAAAACCACTTTGTGTGAATCAAACTCAGTACCTAATGATCTCCTAAGCTTTATCACACCATTAAGATGCCACTAGGCTATAATGTCATGGGCAAATGAGAAAATAACTAAAACACTCAATCTTATTAAATAATATAGTTATTATTAATAATGATTTGTAATCGATCTTAACCCTTAATTCAATTAATCAACGTTCAAGATCTGTTTTCACTGTTTTTAGATTAAACAAGATTTGTATGCGATCTTAACCCTTATACATAATTAAACTTGGGGTTGTTCACGAGCCGAGCCGAGCCGAATCGAGCGAGCCTTTGCTCGTGCTTGGCTCGTTTACAAACCGAACCGAGCGGAGCGGCTCATTTAAAACCGAGCCTCAAATCAAGAGAGCATTTTCCGAGCAGTAGATATTTCGAGCGAGTGTCGAGCGATTTGGACAACCGTGTCGCCCGATTTAAATTTGCTGAGAGAGATAGTGACAATGTTGGGTCTCAAGTTTTTATGTCTTTAAAAGCATGCACATTTTATGGCATAATATTTTCCTTATGAATAACAATGTTGTGGCCGACGAGGCGATGATCATATTGCATGAACGATGACGTTGAGAGCAAGAGACGATCGACTTAGGGTCACGACATGAAACATTGAGTCCAGGGGAGAAGCTATGAAGGGGCCGGGGGGTCCGACCCCCCGAATTTTTCGCTTAGTAGTGTTATGTATGTACGTTTCGTATAGAATTTTTTAGGTATATGCGTTTTCGACCCCCCGGTTTTATAAAAAAATTTAGGTATATACTTTTAGGTCCGATGACTTCCGACCCCCTACTAGAAATTTTCAAACTTCGCCACTGATTGAGTCGATGAGCAGACTGTCATTTATTGGTTTAGGGTTTAACTTTTAGATTTAATATTAACTTTTTTATTGGTGTGATTGGGCTATTACATATAGATATACTTGTAAATTTGTATATAGTGGACCAAAATCTAATAGAGTGGTATATATAAAAATATAAATTTAATTTATATTTAAGTATATATGTATGTGTGTATAGAGTTAGGATCCTGTAAAAAAAGACTAAAAGTGTGAGAAGGGTAAGAAAGAATCTACACCATTAGATCTTTGATCTAATGGTTGAGATTAATAGGGACCAAATTGTAAAATTTGGTTTATTTTTTTGGACTGAATTGAAAATTCTAGGGGTAATAAAGTCTTTATATCCATTCAAGAATAGAAACTGTAAATCAAAATCCCTACAATATATATCTCTCTCTCTCCAGATGATCTCCATCTACGATCAAAGATCTCTCTCTCATCATCATCATCATCATCTAACATCGTTATAATCATTCACACCGGCTCTGCCGACTTCGCCGGCCGGAGTCCGGTTGGGTTTCTTTAAAGAGATAGAACGAGGGTGAGAGAACGAAGGGGTTGGGGTGTCTTTGCTGGAGAAACCGTCGCCGGCAGCCTCCGGAAAAGCGGCGCCGTGGCCAGAGAATAGAGAGAGGGAACCGAGATAGTGGGGGTGAGAGGAGGTGTGCGTGTGACGGAATCCATGTCGAGCGGCGAGTGGCAGCGGCGAGCGGCAGTGGTGGTGCGGATCGGCAATGGTGGTGCGGCAGTGGTGGTGCCGGAAGTGGAGAAGATGATACAGAGGTGTTATATTCTTTACTGAATGGTGTTTTTTTTCTGAATGGTGTTATTTTCTTTTCATTAATGGTGTTTTTTTCTTTTCAGTAATGGTGTTTATTTTATTTTCTGAATGGTGTTATTTTTTTCTGAATGGTGTTATTTTGTTTACTGAATGGTGTTATTTTTTGTTTACTTAATGATGTTATATTGTTTACTGAATTGTGTTATTTTTTGTTTACTGAATGGTGTTATATTATTTATTGAATGGTGTTATTTTTTGTTTACTGAATGGTGTTATATCTTGTACTGAATGGGGTTATTTTTTGTTTACTGAATGGTGTTATATTATTTTGTAAAAACACCATGAATTGAACTATGAATTTATTTAAAACACCATGTCATGAACATGCTCTGATTATGGACGGTTATAAGTCCTTAAATCAAGGATTTTCTCTCTCCAAATCCTTAAATCAAGGATTACCATATTTGAATTTGTTAATGCATTTACAATTATACCCTTTTCAATTAATTTAGATCTAATGGCTGAGATTCTTTCTTACCTTTCTCACACTTTTGGTCTTTTTTACAATAACTCCACCCTGTGTGTATATATGTATAATTTATATTTGCGTATATACATGTTTATATATGTATGTATGTGTGTATGTATATGTATATACTAGTCGTTTACCCGCGCGATGCGGCGGGAAACATATCACTTAGGTTGGTAAGTTTAGGGCTATGTACGGGGTGGTTCGTTTTGAGCCATAACCAAAACCAAATTCGCGAAGCAACAGAAAACACAACATTTGTTAGTAATTCTAAGGATGTGCATGAGAAGGTTCAGTTTAGTTGGGTCGTAACTACAATCTAAATTTTCGGTTAAGGTACTTCAAAACCGGTCATAGGGATTTAATGACGTTTGTGCACCCACCTATTAATCACATTCACACCAAAGAGATGAGTTTGGTGGCACTGCTTTTGTATTTGTAAAAATAATCTTTAATAACAATTAAGCCACCTTTTATCATATGCAAGCTTTATCTTGAGAGAAAAGAGTTGTTTTTATATTGTAGACCTGTATTTTGCCTTTCTGTGCTTGTTTTCCCTTTTCTCACTTGGTGTTATAAACATATATGTACTTTGTTAACGTTCGAATAAAAATTTATATAATTACAATAATATTATAATTTCTTTAATCAAATGGTGTAGGAGGTTTTATACATTCCGAAATAGCTTTTGGGCTACATTCGAGTCATACATGAAAGGTCTTATTTCCGATTTGGCTTAACTTTTAAAGACCAACCCATTAGAGAATAAAATTAGCCCGGTTGTTGACCCATTTGGTAGAGAAGTAAGAATATCAGGTAACCATTTTAGGAAACTCTTTCAAGTCTGCAGAGGCAGAGCAGACCGTTTTTCTCTTGTTTGACAACTTTTCATCAGCCATTTTAGGAACCCTTTTTCTCTTGTTAAAACATATGTATATACCCGGAACCCTTTTTCTCTAGTTAAAACATATGTATACACCCAAGTTGTACATCTTTTGACTGGACTCGGTATAGTGGATAACATGTGTGACTACCCATAAGATCATTTTACATAAAATTTATCCTATATACAAACATTAACCCGAATATCAAAGAGTAACTAAAGTCAAGTATTTCAAGTTCACAACAAATGATAGGTAAGTCGTGCATAAGATTAAAAAAATAAACTACAATGCTTCTCTTTTTTTTTTTTATAATAATCAAGCCTTTTAGCATGTTTCAAGAACTTGTCTCCGATCAAATCTATTATGATATAAGTGTAGTTTCAACAAAACCAGTGATATTCAATTTTTTTTAAATATACCGACTTATCCAACCATAAAAAAACCCAATTCTCATGCCACAATTTTTTTTTACTGCAACTCTAGTAACCCTAGTAACCCTTATGAATCTAGCACACATTTGGAGTTTGGAACCCCTCAAAATTTGCTTTGTTCCAATGCAACTTCACTTGAATAATAGTTGCAGGTGGGAAAAACATATAATTCCTAAGTTGCCTTTTTTCTATACATAAATGAGGAAGAAATTACATAATATAAGGTAAATTTATATAAATCGTAAGCCCGGGGTCCGGTCAACCAAGTTAAACTCGAAACCTGCTTCAAGCATCGGTTTTTTTTCCCGTTTTCGGTTCTAAAACCGGTTTTTTTTGTACACCTCTATCATACTACAAAACATAATCCCCAGTCAGCCAAATAAAAAAGATGGAAACCAAACCAAACCTCAGCTAGTTTGTCAAAATCGAAGTATTGGTTGAAAGAACCTTTGCTACCAACGAGCTTTGATGGTTGAGCTTCAGCTGGAATTCCCTAAACACAACCTCAAACATAAGCATAAGCCAAAGATCTGAAATGAGCCTTGTCATAGTTAACGGCAGTTCATACCTTCTCTCTCACATATCGTGGTAATGCAATGGATGCAAGATTACACACTGCAGTTTCTGTTGGACTTGTGTACTCAATAATCTCAGTACACAAATTCGAAGACTTTATGGTACCAAGATTCTGTTGGTTGCTTTTTCTATTACAAGTGTCCTAACAAAGGATAAAAGAAACATATCTTTTATCTATTTGTTAAAAAAGTAAATTATGAATACAATAACTAAAATTTAAACAGGTTACCTTGAATAGCATGTAAGGGGTCCATGTTTCAATTTGGGATGTTAGAACTTCAAACCAAAGATTCTGTGCCTGGACAACTTTCTTAGCTTTTCCATGAGGTTTTAAGAAAAACAAATATTAGCTGATAACAATAGAATAATATCAAAATTGGATTAAACTGTTAAAAAACTATATATACCTACCTGTCTTTCATATTGGGTATAAAGATCCTCAAACTCTTTACCCCAGCAATCAGCCAAACCAGGAGCCTCATTTGGGCAAAACAAAGACCAAGTTCCATTACTTTGGACTCTTTCCATAAACAAATCAGGCACCCAAAGAGCATAAAATGGATCACGAGCACGTTGTTCTTCCTGCATATTCATTAAAATTACAAAATCATGATTGTTTTAACTTGAGCATATCAAAGAAATTTAGCAGAATTTACAATATCCAAGTGTTTTCTACCTTTCCATGGTTCTTTCTCAAATCAAGAAACTTAAATATATCAGCATGCCATGGCTCTAGATAGCAAATGCACCTACAAATTTTCAAATGAATTACCTCTAAACACATAATTAACTAAAATTAGAAGATAAAAATGTGACAATTAACAGAAGCACATACCCTTCCTTTTGCCACCTGCTTGATCAACATAACATGTGGTATCGTTGAAGACACACAACATTGGGATAATGCCATTGGATATACCATTTGTCCCACGTATGTAACTTCCTGTCGAACGAATGTTATGAATAGAAACACCAATCCCACCTACTGATTTGCTGATAACAACACATTCCTTCAAAGCGTCATATATGCCTTCAATGCTATCATCTTTCATGCATAACAGGAAACACCTGCTCAACTACAAATGAGAATCATCAAGGTTAGGAGTGTCAATTGTGTGGAGTTGCAGTTGAATTGTGCAGCCCAAAACACCCGCATATTTATCCCTGTCAATAACATTAACCCGTTTTGACAATTTAGTTAAAAAGTTTGACCGTAGTAATCAAGTTGTAAATGTGTTAATCAGGTTTTAAACGAGGCGTAGAAGGGTTGACCAGTTTATCTATGTGATTAAACAGGTTTAAAAACGATACCAAGAGGTTAGCCCTAGTCGATCTGGTGTCGGATAGAGAGAGTTAACTATCTTTTCTCGTTCCCCCTCTATTTCTCTGAAACAATATCGAGCTTCCTCGGCAAATTCCTGTGAAACAATATCAAATCAGTAAACCAGTAATAGAGAAAACTTTTTACACAGCGGTAATATGAAAGGAGAAGATATAAGCTAAAAACTACCTCTAGCATTATAACCCAACATGATTGTTGCTCTGCATCCCCTGTTTAAGAGCAAAACTATTAATTTCTCAACTCGTTCATGACAAGAGAAAGTCCAGCTGCACCATCCAACAACAAATCACAGAAGGGAAATTAACGATACCATCTCAAAGTTGGACCTTCTGTTCTATAGCTTGCAAACAACACTTTCACTCACTGTTTTGACTCAAAAGTCCAGACAAATCCTTTTGTATGGCAAGATAATCAATGAAATATAAGACAACACCAAAATGATACCTTTTATAGAGAACTAATACGTCCAGAACAATAATAATCAGTGGATAGCTATATTTCTTATAAATCGTCTATAGAAGTTCTTCAAAAGTATGTGGCAGCCTTTAACTTTTTTACTTTTAAATCTTTAATTTAACTACTTAAAAGATTATGTATGAATATTAGTTCAAGATTATGAAATAATTTGTTTTGAAATATTCTTTGGTGTTGAATCAATTCCTGCATTTTGCACTCCCTGAAACAACATAATTGTTTATAAATAGAAATATATTTTTCTTAAAACAGACCGTTTTGTCATGAACCGATTTTGACTCTACCCAACCAGATCTACCCATTTTGCCAGGCTTAGTTTAATGGTCCATAACATACAATCACTATTTGTAAGAACTATGGCGCTTAAATGCTAAATCTAAACTGTCTATCGAATATTAACAAATATAACCAATTAAATATAATCTAGCATCAAACATGAATCGCAATTCAAACAATTTAGATATACAAATTCGTTCAAAACCTTATGCCTAAAATCATATTTTCCTGAACAATTTAAGTTAATTTCAACCAAATCACCTACCAAATATAAAGAATTGTTGAGTTACAGTATCGGCGAATGTTAAAAAGTAAGAAAAACAGAAGAAAATGCAAGTATTAGAGAATTACCATGGCAAATGTAGTCTCCCTCTTGCTACTTCTAAAAACTCCCAGATCTCCTTTACTTGAAAATATCTTCATTCACAAAAGCATGTGGCTTAATTAGAATTTTGTTTGTACTGTAAAGAAAATAAGCTTATTTCTAACTGCTAAACTAATACCTTCAGCGATAAAACCCTTGAATAAAGAAAATCGGATTACTTACCTAGTACCAAGATGAAATCTCGTCTTGATTCCTCAAATATTCTCCAGTATCGCTTGGCGATTAACCATAAGCCCTTTCGGCTATATCTTTCTACACTCCCGAGTCGACTTCGCAGCAAATCTAAACCCTAAAGCACCTGCCCTAAAAGCACATCTGACTTCAAAACCCAAACCCGGTTGATTTCACTTTCGTGGGAGCAGCGGTGATGGAAATCCCAAAGTTGAGGGTAGACGAATCTAGGGTTTAATAGAAAACCTGAGTTTAAAGAAACAATTGATTAGTAAGGAAATAAAGGTGTAAATGAGTGAAATCGATACCTTGATGGATCTGGATTTTGTCTCTAGCGTCGCTTGAACACCAGAACTCTAGAATCTTCCCATCACCCTCTGCTACCACCAGTAACACAATGCAAGCTTGAATCAGCATCAAGAAACAAATTGATATTTAATTCTTCACTGATTTAAGGGTGAATCGAATGAGCGAGAGCAGATCCAGGGGGAATTTGAAAGAGAGAAGGAAGGAATAGCAAATCCAGATCTTTGAGGGAGAGAGAAAACGAAAATGAAAAAGGGGCTCTGGATTTGAAATTTGAAATGAAATTTTGAGGTTTTGTTGGCCGCCCAAAGATTGGATGAGGCGTGTTAGGGTAGAAAGGGTATTGTTGGAAAGTATAAATGTATTGTGCTTTAAAGAGTTGTACTTCATGCTTGAAAGGTGTTTTCAACACATTGGCTTCCTTGCCCTTCCTATATGCTTATATAAGTAGTATAGATATAGATATAGATATAGATATAGATATAGATATAGATATAGATATAGATATAGATATAGATATAGATTTACTAATTAAAATAATAATTAGAGTCGAACCGAGCCGAGCGGACCTTTGCTCATGCTTGGCTCGTTTACAAACCGAACCGAGTAGAGTGTCTCGTTTACAACCAAATGTCAAATCGAACGAGCATTTTCCGAGCAATTTCTAAACGAGCGGGGAGCAAATTGAACGACCCTAATTAAACTTCATCACTCAGCACTTGAAGGTGTATCCTTTTCAAGATTCTATAACCATTGGGCTACATTGCTACACTGTTTTTACATATTTGCTTTGAATATGAATATATACATGATTTTGTAGAAGTTAAATGATAGAAATTAGTTGAATCCCCGATTGGACTCAAGCCCTTGCCACGTTCGATTTAAACCGAAACAGAAAATGTGACAGGGGACATATATAATGTGACAGTGTCATTTATGACGAAGCCAAATTGGGGGAGAAAATATCTCTTATCGTAAATCACGTCGGCACGTGAGGTGGCCCCACCTGATAAAAAGCAAAAATATCTTAACTAACTATAGTTAGGTTTAACCTCCCCATCCAACCTTCACCTAACCACAAGCACCGTGCGGCTCCCGTTTTTGCTGTATTTTGGCCTTTTGCACCGATTAATAATGTATTTTTTTGACCGGCAACGGAGACTCGTCGTTTTATTCATTCATTCTTCAAACAACAAAACACAAACTAGCACCGATTTAGATAAATAAAGTTTTTAGTATTTCTTTTAACGGCAAACAAAACTCTTATTAAACAAACTATGACAGATCTAGCCCAAAAATTTTGAGGCATCCAAATTTTTTTTAAAGGATCAAGGGTATCCTTTATATAAAATCGAATTTTTTTACAGTAAAAAAACGAAACAGAGACGGGGTTAAAGGTAGCCCATGCTACCAGTGGCGGAGTCAGAAATTTTTTCTTATGGTGTCATTTTTATGGATATTCCGGTTTATAGTAACCCGGAGTCAAACTTTTTGGATCGGTTCGGATCTAGTCGGGTCAAATCACATAATAAAAGTAAATATCACAATAAAAGTACAATAAACACATAATAGAATTACAAAAGTCATTTGAAATATAAAAAAAAAATGCATTTAATAGTTGCTTTGTACGTATTTTCATGTTTTGAAAATGATTCATATTGTTTTCAATGGCAACTTGCAAAAGAAACATCTTTTTCATTATAACAAACAAATGCACGCATCATTCAAATGATCAAACATCCTGTTAGGTTAAACAACTGAAACAAAACCAATTAAACATGGGGCTATAATGCTTACTGGATTAGAAAAAAATAAAAATTAAGCATGGACCTTTAATGATTTAAAGTATACTAATTAAATTCTAGTAACTGGGCTTAATTTTTTAAATATAAATTTTTTTATTATGTAATTCTTTTAGAAGAAAACAAAACAATGGCGTCGTTTGTAAAAAGACAATGGTGTCGCTCGTAAAAAAATAATGGTGTCGCTCGAATTTTTTCTATTATACGTTGTATTTGCTACACAAAATTCAATGGTGTCGGACGACACCGTTGTTTAAAGTGTGGCTCCGCCACTGCATGCTACCCCTCCTAATACGCTAGCTCCGCCCTGCTAGCGAGACGTTAGGCGCCGAAAAGGTGAAAAGAAACATACATAATACACTGACTTGGCCGAGGCGTAAACCGATTACATACTAACGTTAAAGCTCCTCCAATCACCCCATGACCATGAAGTTTCTTTGGAATAGTTCTTGACCAAAAGAAAGCTAAGAGACTTGGCCTCTTGCACCACTTTTGAGACGTCCGGGAATGCTTGATTGAATACGATATCATTTCGCATCCACCAAGGGCACCAAATTACATCCTGGATGATAGCATATATCACTTTTTTCTTTCTCCTCGACTCCTAGATAAAGCGGGGAACCTCCAGACGGTCTCGAAATCTCGAAAACTGAAAGCTAGGACGGGTGGGATTTTGTACCATTGTGCCACAACTAACCACACCACTTGGGCAAAATGACAAGACACGAAAATATGCTTGTTGGATTCAATGTACACGTCACAGGAGATGCAATTCAAATTGCCAACATTAATTTTTCTATTGGCCAAGGCCGACCTTGTAGGAAGCCTTTCTTTCGCCGCCCTCCAAGTTACAATACCCACTTTTTTCGGGACCCATAAGTTCAATAAAAATACAAACTCAAGCACCGATCTATTCGTTTTCTCAGTAATTTGTTTGATGCTCGCAACCGAGTAGTTTCCGAAAGCATGTAAACCCCACTGCCATATATCACGACTTTATTTTTTATGTTTTCTCTTTCGGATGTTATACAAAGTGCCTATACCGTACCAATACCATAACGAACCAGATCGATAACAATATATGTCCCATGATATGACAAATCGAACCGATACTAACTAAATTTTTCGTCGCATTCCCCGAGGAATTTTACAAGTAAATTATAATTACTCTACCCAAAATGTGGTATATGATATAAAACACAATGTGCAATCGGCCTTATCGTCCAATGGCATGGGAGTAGAGGTGCACAAAATAACCGGCTAATAACCGATCGAAGAATAACCAGTTAGTGGTTATTTTGAACCGTAGATTAGTAACCTGCTATTGATATTCAGTATAGGAACTGGTTTTTTAACCGAAAAACTAAAAAAAAGAAGCAAAAAAATTGGTTATTAATCGAAAATAATCGGTTAATTAACCGAATCGGTTAAAATAATTAACCGCACCAGTTAACGTAATAACCGGTTAAAGCATTAACCGGTTCAAATCAAAAGGTCAAATTAACCGGTTAACCGAACTGGTTATTAAAATTAACCGGTTTGTGCACCTCTACATCGGAGTGATGGTAAGTAGGGGTGAACAAATGACAATTTGGTTCGTTTTTTACCTATATCCATATCCGTAACCGCTAGCTTCGGTTATGGAATTTCCTTAACCATAACCATAATCATAATCGAACTTCGGTTCGATATCAGTTATAAGACTTGGTTATGCTTTGGTTTCGGTCAATTAACTGATCTAAGTTTAAACTAAAGTTAGACAATTATCGTCTCAGTTACAGTTGTTTATATAAATAAATAAAGAAATAATAATAATAATAATAATAATAATAATAACATACACATGCATAAAATAAGTCAAATTTTATACTATAATTATTTTTTAAACATTTTAAAACTAATTATATAACATAAAATGCTTTTATAAATGTTTTTATGTATATAGAGTTTGATTTGATTCCTTGAACATGTAAATTTGATAATAGATATTGTTTTGGTCAAAAATCACACAAGGATAATGTAACCAAATCTGATTTTTGTGAGGTTAGATGCTTGGTTAATTGAACAAATGTATGAACAACAAGTGAATGAAATGAATGTTGAACACAAGGATTTATACGAGGATAAAGCCCTTGATCAATGAATGATCTTCGGCATAAAAAACCTTGGGTGATGGAAACTACCGATCACCAACTATATTAAACAAACAAAGTTTACAACTTAGGATGATAACAAGCTTGGTACAATGATTGCTAGTGTGTAAGTGTGTAATCGCCAAGTGATTGCAGAGAGTTTTTGTTCGAGAGTGTTGTGTATGTGTGTGTAACTATCTTTCTAAATCAAGCTTGCTATCCCCTTTAAAATTAGAAATTATCTAGGCTAACAAACTATCCGAAAATGGTGCTAGCCTCCCCACGATCACCACAACGGTCGCGGAGTCATTGCACGTGCAGAAATATAGAGCATACTCCTCTAGAATCTCGGTTGGACCAAGTCTCATTCGAATACACCTGCAAAACAAGTTCAAAAATGATGGAAACAATTGTTAGTTTAGGATAATAATGAGGATCCTGGATCCTTATCCTTGCAGCATCTTTTGAGGATCCTTAATTCGAACTGAACCGAGGATCTGTGATCCAGGCTACATTTGAGGATCCGTGATCCATATGCCATGAAATTCTATCCCTAACAATTGCCCCCAAACATGACTAGTTGATATCCAATTAGATAGTCATGTTTCAACTTATTTCGGACTAGCCGTTGCTAAAGGATATAGTCGTTACAGTGCTGATGTCAGCGATCATCATCCCCTGCAACAATAATGATTATAAATAGGTTAGAGATAAGGATCAAAATCTGCATTTATATTCGAGATCCTCTCCTTTAAATCCACATTCGAATATCTCATCAGGTAATTCCTTCTCTCTTCTATATTATCTTCTTCTTTCTGATCCTCGTTCTTCAAAAATCCATGGCGAAGATGAGCACTCGTTCTTCTCCTGCCAAGAATCCTGATCATAATAGTTGATGTGCGCAAAATGCAACATATAAATTACATCAAATGTGGCATAAAACTAACCCTTCTTAGTACTAATGTTGGAAAAAGTGTGTTTTTGTCTTCCTTTGGTATTTTCAGGGTTAAAAGAGCTTAAATGGACAAAAGAAGCAAAAATATAGCTAAATCTAACAATAATACAAGAAAAGGGATAAACGTGGCATGCCCGACCCCCCGACAGCATCTTCCCAAGCAAAAACAAGAGAACAAAAGGCTGAACACGCCCCGTGCTCAATGAGCACGGGGGCGTGCCCAAGTGTCTGCAGAAAAGACAAAGCTGTAGAAGCTTCTATCACCCACCACGGGGGCATGCCCAGCGGACACGGGGCCGTGGTCAACGCTAAGATTCACAGAATCTAGGCAAATCTTGATAGTACATATACGCTTCTGCACACGGGGTCGTGCCTAGCTGACACGGGGGCGTGGTCAACTAATGCAGACAAACTTCAATTAATGAAGAAAGAGAAGATGGGTGGACGCGGGGCCGTGCCCGGGCTTTTGTGCAGGCTATAAATAGGGGTGCTTGGCTCACTTGCAAACCATCCCTTGGCAAACCACCTCTCTCACACTTCACCCACCCACCACCACCATCACAACCCACATCCACCACCATCATCCATCATCTATCATCCATCATAGAGTGTGTAAGTAGTCTCGGGATCCAAGATTGATCGTAAGAGTTCTTAACAATCAAAGGCCATGTTTGCCTAAGTCTCTTACATCACTTGGTGAAGACAAGTGTTTAGTGTAATACTTTTTATTTTTAATCTTTTCTCACTTTTTATTTGGTTATGTATTAATGACTTTAATAACTAGTTTCTTATGTTGAAGGTGAATCTTCCTTATCATTTATCCGTGGTGTCTTGGCGTTATTTTACTGTCTATATAAAATAAAAGATTTTCACCATTCATATCTCCACGGTCTATATGGAGATATGTTGGCTAGCTGGTCGGGGGTTAAGGGAATGGTTTGGTAAGAGTCTTGCCTTGTTCAGTGTATAGATCCTGCAAGGACCTGGGTCAAGTTTAGTAGGACCTCCTTCAATTACCCACTGGTATTGGATGGCGGGGGTCCGAACTCCTTGACCCCCTCATATATAAACTACTATTAAAACTTTAACCCGGCTATTTAGGATTGTATCCCTGCTGACTCAAACTACTTAGCCGAGGGTAACGTCACCTTCAAAAGAGGGGCCTACCATATTATGCATTAATAACTTAATTAATTATCTTTCAATAATCCAACCCTTTAGGATTGTATCTTTGCTGACTCAAACTACTGGGTTGAGGGTAACGTCACCTTCAAAAGAGGGGCCTACTACTATAACTAAGATAATCTCTTAAAAAGTGCAAAAGTGCGTAAATAATCAAAGGTTACACTAAAGGCGAGTCGGATCTAAGTGATTCATCTTGTCTATCTGTTTTTATTTTTATTTTTCAGCATTTTTAGTTTTTATTTTCTAGTTTAAAACCTTTTTCTAAATTTTTGATTTGATTAGACGTTGAAGATAAACCGGTATTAAAAGCTCTTGTGTCCTTGGATGACCTCGGTATCTTACCAACACTATACTACGCTCACGATGGGTGCACTTGCCCATATGTGTGTTTGGTGTTAGTAAAATATCGTGTTTTATAAATTTAAAACTTGACTAAAGTGTAAAAAGGGCTAAAAATATACATAAAATATATAACCACCACACACACATCAAGTTTTTGGCGCCGTTTCCGGGGACACAAGGATTTTAAGAAAGTTAGGAATCAACGGCCTAATCGTTTTATCTTATTTTTCTATTTTTTTAGGATTTTTCTTAGATTTTCAGCTTCTGCAGAACTCAGCACGGGCCGTGCTCGCTGAACACGCCCCGTGCCCAATCTTTGGTACTGGCAATCCTGTTTTAAGTCAGATAGTAGCTGAACACGGGGCCGTGCCCACTCAACACGCCCCGTGCCCAAGTATCAGTTACTGAAAACAGAACCGTAAGATCCCGACGGTTGGTAATTTCTGACACAAACATGAGTGATACTGATTTTTTTTACTATCAGCCCTCTTATGGTACGTGGTGTCAAATATGTGGTGGCAATCATAAAGATTTAGAATGTTATTTTCTAAATTACAAACCCCACTATATAGACCCATTGTTTTCCTGTAGGCTTAAGAGGGGCGAAAGTAAAAATAATCCATATCTCTCCATCGAATGCTCTCAATCGACTCTTCTAGGAGAAATGCTTCTTGATGAATTATTTCAAATGGAAGATTTAATTCTTAATTGGGTAAAAGAACTTGAGATGGATATCATTAATTCATCTCAAGACAATACCCAAGAAGAATTGTTGAGGTGGCATTCGAATAAAAACAACTTTGTCGTTCCCGATATCACCTCTAACTCTGGCGAAGACTTGAGTGATAGTCGTCCCTGTGTCGATTGTGCCCTGAAGGACTCCCCATCGACTTCGTTCGATGCATACATAGACCTGAGCGATTCGGCGTACACCTTCTTTAACGAGAGCCCGGGAAAGGGTTGGACTTGTCCACCTACATTTAGCATATGAATCACCCTTACCGACAACCTCTTGCGTTCTCGTCTAAATCTAGAGCAATTAAGGTATCTCAGGCACTTTGGGGTTGTTCCGTCCAGTAAGGAACCACCCAATCCGGATGAATTCCTTAGAAATAGATGAAACATCATTAACAGCCTCTAGACACGGGGCCGTGTGCAGGTCAGCACGCCCCCGTGTCCACCAAAAGATTCCCGTCTGACTTTTTGTCAGTGTTGATGCATAATGTCTATCGCCTGCGTCATAAGTCTATGCCGTGTTAGTTATATGTAATAGGTTAAAATTTTAAAGTTAAGTTTGTGTTTTGACCAGGTCGCACGACCTGATTGGTCAGGTCGCACGAGGTGGAAGCCTCAGCTCGTGCGGTCTGGGTATGTTATCCCGTGCGGTCTGGCAGGTCTATAAATAGGCTAGTAGTGTTCTTCATTTGTAACTTTCTGGAGAATTGTGTACCGAAGTGCTGTCTGATTCTCTCTGTACCAAAACGTCTAAAATCAATGAAGAAACATGTTTAAAGTGACTTTCTACTCTTCTACTCCTGTTCTAACACTGATTGACGGTTTCTAGACTGATTCCGCCTTTCTAGAAACTAGATCTGACTCTGATTGACTCGTTTGGACGAATAATCGATCCTACAAGTGGTATCAAAGCTCAGGATGAGTCAAATCTGTTGATATCAGTGTTTTAAACTGTTTAAAACTGTATTCTTCTACTCTTTTTCAGATTTTCAGACGATTTCACGTCCAAAATGGACTGAATTCTGGATATTATGTGTAAAACATCATTTTGAACAATCGTACAAAGTTGCAGATCGTAATTCAAACTAAAACTGATCCAAAAATGTCAAAAACTTGAAATCTTGATTAACTAAGTCTTCAAACGAGGTGAAACTGTCCAAATCGTGTAAAATGAACCAGATCGTTTGAGTTTTTGTCAACCGTATGAAATTCTTGTCCAGATCGCACGGATTGGACCAGATCGTTTGAAAGTTTCAAACATTGTGACCAACTCGTGCGACTTGAGTGGTCAGACCGCACGAACTGAAAATTTTTAACTGGTATTTGTCACCTCGCACGGTTTGGATAGTCCAGGTCGTTTGAAATTCAGGTCGTTTGAAATCAGGTCATTTGAAGTCCAGGTCGTCTGAAAGTCCAGGTCGCTTGAAATTGAAATTTTTCAAAACTTAGAAATTTTCGGTATGTTTTCTTAGAATGGCGAGCAGTACTCGCGGAACATCTTCATCGCACTCCAGGAACAACCGACAAGGAAGAAGGTCATCAACGGTTGAAGATTCTCTTGTAAACTATGTTTACGCTTTAAGAGAAGCCATTGATGAGATGACGGGAGTGGAAGAAGCATTGGTCGACCGTAACAATCATTTGACGGTGGGACTAGAGGGATGTCTTCGAGAGGTCAACCTTTTGCACCAAAGATTGAACATTCTCACTTCTCCTCCTTTGGTTCCAATCATTACCCAAAGGGCATGGAATGTGGTTCCCGAAGTCATTATACCGGCCGAATGGTATGCCATACATCCGGAGCCCCCTCGGGATGTACTACAAGGGGTTCCTGTTGGTGTCACTCCCCCTCCGCAAGATGTTGAAGAAAACAATCCCGCCTTCTTTCTCCCAAGGGAAATAGAGGAGTGGCTTTAATAACATCTAGGGAATATCCCTCGGTCCAAAGTTCTACAAATCTTTTAAATACCGGAAAATTATTTCCGGAAATTTTGATAAAAGTAGAACTCCTTAGGATGATTTTATGAACCATTTGACCCATCTATCTTTGGACCTTTAGCTTTTTATTTTCTGACTCGTCTTTAAATTCTCTAGGACCGATTGTAATGTATTAGTTTTAATGAATGATGGTTTTAATTAATTTGGTGTTTGGATGATGTTGTAATGGATAAAACACACTCGGGATGGTGAAGGATACTAAGGGAAACTTGAACCAGCACCCCATGCACAAAAACAGGGCCATCCGACAAATTTTTCTTCATTACAGCAAGTTCAGCACGGGGCCGTGCTCACCCAACACGGCCCGTGCTCAGCAATCTGCAGAAAATTGCCCAGTTCAGGTAACTGGACACGGGCCGTGCTCACCCAGCACGCCCCCGTGCCCAGGCTTCTGTTTCTTTTTACTCAATTTCTGTTACTGGCGATCTAAACACGGGGCCGTGTCCAGACGCCCAGTAACATAAAATTTTTCTTTTTCACACCTTTTTACATGGCCAATCAACCTAAAAACTTATTTTTGGGACACATTGAGGACAATGTGTAATTTAAGTGTGGGGGGGGGGGGGGAGGCTAAAACCTTGAATTTTGCAAGTCCTAATTACAAGCCTTACACAAAACTCTATTGGAACCGCTAATCACCCCATTTTTTTTCAAAAATTTTCATTTTTTTACTTGTCTAGGTTTAAGTTGGGAATTTCAAGTTCTAAAAAGGTGATATTTTTACAAATTTACAACCGATAGCGTCGTGATAAAAAGAACCAACATAAGAAAATTATAAAACGGCATGACAAGTTTAGTTAAAATTTGATTATATATACTTGATCACATAAAACCCATTCCCACAAAAAGTGAGTTTTGAGTCTTTATTGAGCATACAAATACACATCTTTAAATTAAATGCTCATTTTTCGTTTCTTGTGTGAATAGCCGCTTGGTTCTTACGACTCTAGAACTTGCCACGACGATACATTCCCGGTCCTTACCAACTTAAACCCGAGTAAGTAAATGATGGAGGCATTAGGACTAACCCTTTTTATTTCTACACCATTATTTTCTTTTTTTTTACCACCTACCCAAAATCCCCCTAGTTAACCCCTTTGAGCCTAAACCTTTTCATTTCTTAACCCAAAACAAACACCCTTTTAACCACCAAAACCCTTTTTATTTTAAACCCTTTTATTTTAGTAACAAAGCTCGGTTTTTGTGTGACTCTCTTATGTTGAATAAAAAATTGTTGATAAAGAAGGAAAGAAAAATGAAGTTAGCAATAAACAAACAAAGCTCATCAAAAGAAGGCTTGTTTGAAGAATACTTCATTGGAATAAAAAGTCACAAAAACAATATGTTTTGCAAAAACCGACGCTTTTTACGCCTTTCGCCCTTTTCTACTAACCACTAACCCAACCACCTACCTTTAACCCAAGCCTAACCCTTCACCCAAAAAAGTCCTCTTGATATTTACAAAGATGTATAGTTAAAAAGGAGGAGGATTGATTGCTTGGCAAGCCTATGGTAGGAGTAAGTTCCATGCCCGCTCTCGAGTGTTTCACAAAATTACATCTTCGGCCGAGTGTTGAGTGATCCCCCGTGAGGTATGTGAACTTGTATATAAATGGAATTTTAAAAAGGCTTGTTATGCCCTAATAAGTAATTTATCTTATGAAATATTTTAAATAAATCATGACGAATAGGATTGTAAATAAATAAAAATAAAACTTAATAAAGAATCTTGGAAATCCTGACACTCTATGACAAGCCCAAAACCTTCTCTTCTACCCATTCCAATTGGGAAATGTTAAGCCACATTATAAAGAGTTTTGCTTGAGGACAAGCAAAGATTCAAGTGTGGGGGTATTTGATGTGTGCAAAATGCAACATATAAATTACATCAATTGTGGCATAAAACTAACCATTTTTTAGTACTAATGTTGGAAAAAGTGTGTTTTTGTCTTTCTTTTGTATTTTCAGGATTAAATGAGCTCAAATAAACAAAAGAAGCAAAAAGGCTGCTAAATCTAACAAAAATACAAGAAAAGGGATAAACGTGGCATGCCCGACCCCCCGACAGCATCTTCCCAAGCAAAACAAGAAAACAGAAGGCTGAACACGCCTCGTGCTCCTTGAGCATGGGGGTGTGCCCAAGTGTCTGCAGAAAAGACAAAGCTGTAGAAGCTTCTATCACCCACCACGGGGGCGTGCCCAGAGGACACGGGGCCGTGGTCAACTCTAAGATTCGCAGAATCTGAGGAAATCTTGATAGTACAGATACGCTTCTGCACACGGGGTCGTGCCTAGCGGACATGGGGGCGTGGTCAACTAATGCAGACAAACTGCAATTAATGAAGAAAGAGAAGAAAGATGGACACGGGGCCGTGCCCAATGGACACGGGGCCGTGCCCAAGCTGCTGTTCAGGCTATAAATAGGGGTGCTTGTCTCATTTGCAAACCATCCCTTGGCAAACCACCTCTCTCACACTACACCCACCCTCCACCACCATCACAACCCACATCCACCACCATCATCCATCATCCATCATAGAGTGTGTGTAGTAGTCTCGGGATCCAAGATTGATCGTAAGAGTTCTTGACAATCAAAGGCCATGTTTGCCTAAGTCTCTTACATCACTTGGTGAAGACAAGTGTTTAGTGTATTACTTTTTATTTTTAATCTTTTCGTACTTTTTATTTGGTTATGTATTAATGACTTTAATAACTAGTTTCTTATGTTGAAGGTGATTCTTCCTTATCGTTTGTCCGTGATTTCTTGGCATTATTTTACTGTCTATATAAAATAAAAGATTTTCACCATTCATATCTCCACGGTCTATATGGAGATATGTTGGCTACCTGGTCAGGGGTTAACGGAACGATTTGGTAAGAGTCTTGCCTTGTTCAGTGTATAGATCCTGCAAGGACCTGGGTCAAATTTAGTAGGACCTCCTTCAATACCCACTTGTATTGGATGGCGGGGGTCCAAACTCTTTGATCCCCTCATATGTAAGCTACTATTAATACTTTAACCCGGCTACTTTGGACTGTATCCCTACTGACTCAGACTACTTAGCCGAGGGCAACGTCACCTTCAAAAGAGGGGCCTACCACATTATGCATTAATAACTTAATTAATTATCTTTCAATAGTCCGACCCTTTAGGATTGTATCCTTTCTAACTCAAACTACTGGGTTGAGGGTAACGTCACCTCCAAAAGAGGGGCCTACTACAATAACTAAGATAATCTCTTAAAAAGTGCAAAAGTGCAGAAATAATCAAAGGTTACACTACACACTAGTCGGATCCAAGTGATTCATCTTGTCTATCTGTTTTATTTTATTTTTCAGCATTTTAGTTAGTTTTATTTTTCTAGTTTAAAAACCTTTTTTCTAACTTTTGATTTGATTAGACGTTGAGGATAAACCGGTACTAAAAGCTCTTGTGTCCTTGGACGACCTCGGTATCTTACCAACACTATACTATGCTCACGATGGGTGCACTTGCCCATATGTGTGTTTAGTGTTAGTAAATATCGTGTTTTATAAATTTAAAACTTGGCAAAAGTGTAAAAAGGGCTTAAAATATACATTAAAAATCTACCACGCACTACGCACATCAAGTTTTTGGCGCCGTTGCCGGGGACACAAGGATTTTAAGAAAGTTAGGAATCAACGCGAATGTCCGAATAGAGAAGTTAATAACCACCAGAATGCATTCGCCAACGATTATTACCGACAGGCTATCTATCATAAAAACAGTCAACAACCATTCATTCCACGACCTCAAATCGAGAACAGTCAATCCAAACAAACAGAAAAAGCTCTTTTGGTGAATCAAGATGACGAAAAGATTCCAGAAGGTTTCAGTTGGGATAAGTACGTTCCAGGAGGTGGTCTTGCAATGATGGCTGAAATTATTGAAGAGCCGGAACCGGAAATCGAGGAATGTGTTCCTGAAGTTGAAGAAGTCAGCGAAGTGGTGAATGAAGAAAGTTTTGCAGATCTAGAAGAGGAGGCAGCAGCGGTCTACTATTATCAGTCTGAACAGGAGGTTATTACTAATGCATTTAAATCTATAATGCCAGCTAATGTATTTGATTCTTTTGCAAGTTTCTTTAGTGAACCGACTACGGGTTTTTGCCCACGGTACGAAGTTGAACAAACTTCGGTTCAAGAGATAATTGATGTCTCAAAGGAAATGAATGAAGAGACTTTGAAAGAAATAGCAGACAAAGCTCTTATGGTCAAGCTGCAAGAGGTAGAACAAACTAAAACACCTTCTGATAACAATGAGACCAAAGATGCAACTCAAGAGTCAGTGTCAGTTGAAAAGGAGTCAATTATCGAGACTTGTGATACATATGAGTCAGGAGAGAAGTCCGAGTCCGATGACAAATCAGAAAATGTGAAGTCCGAATCCGAAGAGAAACCTGAGTCTGAGTCCGGAGAGTTTGGTAAATCAGAAAGTAAAAATGATAAAAAAGAAAATGTTTTTGAAAAAGTTGATCCAATTCTTGAAAAGCCATGCATGGATTGTCTTGAAAAAGACAAATAGTTTCAAGAGTTGAAAAAGTTTAACGACAAATTAAAATTTGATTTTAATGATGTTAAAGTAGCTTATGATACTCTGTCACGATCAATTAAAATGATTCACACTGAGAGTAAAGAAAGTGATAAAATTGCTAATTTGCTCAAAGCTACGGTCATGGAAAAGCAAATGTCGATTAACATCCATCTGGACAAAATCGCATCTCTAAAGAAAGAACTTGAACTGATGCGCATTGAGACAGAAAGAGTTGACAAAAAGTTGATCAGTTATCTTTCATCTTCATAAGTGATTGATCAGATTGTTCCTCAACAAACTGAAGTTAAACCAGCGTTCAAAAATGTTCCACCCCCAATGTGGAATCATTATACTCAGAAATATCCAGACGGGGTGGAGGAGGCATTGAATCTCAAACTGAGAACAGAAGAGAATGAGTTGCCGGAAAACATAGATGTTACATTTTCTCCATCTGATAGTGACAACGAGTCACAACTGGTTAAAACAGTTGTAGACCAAGTGTTGGATGAAGAGAGTGATAACACTGATTTCGAAACGGTTAAAACTCATTTTGATAATTCCAGTTCAGAATCTGAAGATGACGGAAACTTTCTTGATAAGTTTATCCCAAAGTCAGATAAAGTTTTGGATGACGATTCGATCATTGTGGTTTACACGATGACCGGAACTGACAAACTGTATACTGATTTTTTAGTACCCGATTCAGAATGCAAACCTGGAAAAGGTTGAAAAAAATTTTAAACTCGTTGAAATTGATATCTCAGAAGTTAACAACAATTCGTTTCTATCAAAACCGAAAAAATCTTTTGTTAAACAACAACCGACAAACAAACCCGGGAAAGAAAAATGAATGGGTGGGTAACAATGGTAAAAACAAGAGACATGGTAATAATTACAAAAAGAAAGGTATTGGTTTTGAGATGAAAATGGCTAAGAAAGAAGTTAAGCCAAAAGAAAATTTGAGTGAAGTGTTTGTGTCTGGTAATAATACAGAAGTCGAAAAGGATTATATCTTTAGTAAGCAAGCAATTGACAATTTTATTGCGGCCAAAAAGATAAGAGACGAGGCCAACAGATCCACTTTTGTTGAATATGACAAAAGAATCTGTTATCGATGCAATGAAATCGGTCACATGGCCAAACAATGTGTCAAAAAGATAATAAAACCAGTTCTCCATAAACCAAAACCAAAAATTTCAAAGGAAGTTAAGGGAAAATCACCTATGGTATCCCCCGTGCGTATTCTTAAACGCGGTGAATCATTGAAGTCAGAGGACAAACCAAAATTAACTTTTGAAATTGGTGAATCTTCAAAATCACAAAAGACTTCAAAGGTTTATTCTAAAACAAAGACTTCCCAAAGTCAATCATGGGTGGAGAAACCTAAACATTCTTTTGAGGAAAAGAAAATGGAAGAAGTTTTAAAATCTGAACCGAAAATCTTTGCAACCACTGATGAGAAAATTGAGTTTGAGTTAGATAAGTTGATTGAAGAATTCCCACCTATCAAGGAAGGAGCTCTAAAATCAAAACCAGAATCTGATGTTCCAAATGTTGTTTTTAACATTCCAAAAGTTGACATAGTAACTCATGATATTGTCTTTGGTAGTGTACCAAATGTTGGAAAATCTTGGGTATCATTGTTTAAGTAAATGTCTTTTGATGTGTGTAGGGGCTTCCAAGGTCTATCATTTCTAAATGGATAATGGATAGCGGCGCCTCACGGCACATGACAGGGATGTTAGCACTGCTATACGACGTCAAGGCAATCAATGGAGGTCATGTCGGGTTTGCTGGAACTCAAGGTGGAAGAATTATTGGAGAAGGAATACTTACTAACGGGGTCGTAACATTCGATAAAGTGAACTACATTGCTGAGTTAGAAAATAATATGTTGAGCATTTCTTAGATTTGTGATAAGTCATTTACTGTTCATTTTACAAAAGATGAATGTCTGATTATTAAACCAGGGTTTAAAATACCCGAAGAAATGGTGTTGATGCGCGCTCCTAGTGAAAACGATCTCTATATACTAGACATGAGCTTTGCAACAACGACAGATAAAAAGGCACAATGCTTTGTAAGTAAGACGAAGGCGACTGAAAAAGAATCCATCATGTGGCATCGTAAAATGGGTCATATTCACTTGAGAAAGATGAACTTTTTAGTTCATAATGATCTTGTAGACGGTGTTAATTTGAAAAGCTTCCATCTTAACGATGACTGTATTGAATGTAAGAAAGGAAAGCAGACGAAGAAATCGCACCCGAAAAGCTCTTGAACTCCATCAGATTACCGCTCGAAAGACTCCATATGGATCTTTTCGGACCGGTAAATGTGAAAAGCATAAGTGGAGATCTATATTGTTTAGTTGTTACTGACGACTTTACAAGATTTTCCTGGGTGATGTTTCTAGAGAGAAAAGAGGAAATGTTTGATTCTTTGATGAGGCTATTCAAAAAGTTGGAGAATTTTGTACCGAACTGCTGTCTGATTCTCTCTGTACCAAAACGTCTAAAATCAATGAAGAACATGTTTAAAATAAATGGAGAATGTTTACAAACTGCCGATTAGATGTATTCGAAGCGACAATGGCACGGAATTCAAGAACAACCGTATGCTCGAATTCTGCAATGATAAGGGCATTCCTCATGAGTTTAGTGCACCATATACTCCTCAACAAAACGGTGTCGCAGAACGAAAAAATCATACATTGATCGAAACGGCTCGTACCATGTTAGCAGATTTGAAATTACCGGTATATTTTTGGAGTGAAGCGGTCGCCACGGCATGTTACACGCTCAATCGGGTTCTTACGGTGAAGAAGTACAAGAAAACTTGTTTTGAATTGCTTCATCTTTACATACCGAATCTGAAATATTTAGAACCATTCGGTTCACCAACCACATTCATTGATCCAGATGGTAAATTTGGTTCGAAAGCTAATGAAGGTTTTTTTGTAGGATACGCTAGTCCGTTGAAGAGAGTTATTGTTCCGAGCTTGGGGAAGATCATACAAGTTCAACACGTTGACTGTCAACGGTTTACCGCTCCAAATCAACTTCCCAGAAACAGGTTGCTATTTGATTACGACAATCTCTGGGAGTCATTCCATTTACCGACAGAGCCGAATGAGGAGGAACTGGCGTTCTTATACCAACAACAGCAGTCTCTTTCACAAGAACAAGTGCCAAGATCGTTGGTGGTTTCTTCACCCACCGTGGGTTCAAATGATCATGAGGCTGGTCCTAGTGGAACTGCACATGTAACCCCATAAGAAACAGCTCCAACATTTGACCAATCTGACGACTCAGAATCGGAAACCGATCCGATTTATGATGAGGAACCAAATATTGCGACTTCAAATGCTATTGATCACACGGGTGATCCGAATATAACAAATTTGCAATCGGAAGTGAGCATACCAGATACGGTTATGCCAAGAACGTTATCTTACCATCCGTCGGAGCAAATCATTGGTGACCTTCAAAGCGGCGTGAAAATTCTTGAACAAATAAACAAAGGGCTTACATGTTTTTACTCCTCTGTAGCACCTTTACAAGTAGACTTCTCATTAAAATGTTTTATCTCACAGGTAGAGCCGAAAACGTACAAAGAAGCATTGACCAAAGAGAGTTGGGTAAATGCAATGCAAGAGGAGTTACAACAGTTTGAAAAGCTTGGAGTGTGGAGGTTGGTTGATCTCCCGGAAGATCAGAAGTTGATCAAGACCAAGTGGGTCTTCAAATGTAAGAGAGATGATAGAGGGGTTATAGTAAGGAACAAAGCACGGTTGTGTAACACCACGTAAAAACGTGTCCAATTATTTAAAGACACGTGTCCTAAATTCTAAAGGTGTGAAAGATTGAGTTTAAAGGACCAAAGTTGTCAAACAGTGAATCTATGAAACCACAGGGACTAAAAGTGTCAACATGCCAAACTTGTGTCTTTGAATGACCATACATGATGAATATATTCTTAAACGAGTGATTGACTGAATATAAGAAGCCGTTTATGAAAATAATCGGAAGATTATTAAATTACAAGGGTTAAACGTGTCAACATGTCAATTCTGACCTCTGAGTGACCTTTTAACGAAACCGAGGCTTCGAAATATTCAAATATGCTCTTAAGAATAAGTGGTATAAATTTCACGTGGTTTCGAGATCGCTACACATGTTTTCAAGACTTTGGGCCAAAAGTGTCAACTTGATGAAACTTGCTTTCATAGAGATATTTAACGAACCAGAGCTTAACGAAGTTAATTTATTCATCCTAGAGCCTCAACATACTAACTACAAGGGCCCTACATGTCAACAACGAAGTTAAAAAGGGTTAAAAACAATCAGGGACTAAAGCTGCCAACATTGAAACTTGTTTTACCTGATCAACCGGTCCAAACGGCCCGCGTAAGCCCCCCTAGCTTACGCGCTCCGCCTCAGGGTGCCAGTACCAGAAAAATCATGCCAGGTGCGGGTTTTGGCTGTTCCACCGCCTTAGCCTAGTTTGTAACGACCTAAGGAGCTGTAAGTCGGTTAATTTCACTAGCTAGGACACCTGGGGTGATCCCAAGGCCTCCAATAACACCTGGAAGTGATCCTTGATCTTGCAATTCACTATATAAGGAGAGCTAGTTCTTGAGTTCCAAAGCACACTTGCAAACATTTGCTAATCTACAACATCTGGAGCTTGCTAAGGACAAGGAGAAGACTTAGAAGTGTAGAAAGGACTGCTAGGACCTTTAGTAAGCCTCTAATTTCTTGTTTAGTCGTTTAATTTAGCTTAATTACTCTAAAGTCAAACTTATCGTAAATTTAGTTTGACTTTCGTTTTAATTACAATTGGTTTAACCACTGATCAAATTGAAAGTGGTTATAGAACCACATTAGTATAGGTGATTAACCCTTAAAAGGGCACCTCCTAATTATCTCGTTTGACTGGTCAATTGTCGGGTCAAAGTAGTTTGACAAAAAGTCAAACTGGACAGAAATTGTAAAAATGATTCTAATTATTAAAACAGAGGTTGTAAATTATATTTTAACATTCTAATGACTTGGTAATTAATATTAAAACATGTTTTATCAGTCCTAACCCGACAATTAATAGTCTAAAGTCAGTTTATAACCGAAAGTCGCCAAAGCTTGACTTTTGCTTTGACTTTCAGTTCTGACCCGTTTAAGCTTAATTCTCCCATGTTTTAAGCTTCCATTAGGACCACATTACTTAGTAGTATAACCCTCTGGAGTTATATTGCATGGTGCCTAGTGGTTTGAATTATATGCACTTGATCGTAATTATGCTTAATAATGCCATAAACGCCCTTTTTACATACAACTGAGATTTTTAACAATGTGATTGGACTAACACCTTTGCTTCTGATATTTAGACATGTCCTGAAAATTTGACATCAATTCGAGCTCTAGAATAAGAGTTATGCTCAATAGCGTAATTAAGGAGCTTTTTATTATTTAAATGGCGTAATTAGCATAAAGCCTATTTAAACCCAATTTTTGACATCAAACTTTGTACCTACTGATGTAAAATAATATTTTGGGATTTTTGAAGATTTTTAATTATTTTTAGGCTGGGCATAACATAGGATTATAACTTGATTTCGACAATTGTCGGGTTTACCCTTTTCATGCATAAAATGAGTTTTACATAACTTTTTAGTGCAAACCTTTTGCTACTGATCTTATATAATAAATAAAGTATTTTCAACTTTATAAACTGATCAAAAACTCAGATTTCCTGTTTTAAACCGAATACCCCTTTAAACCGACTTTTAAGCGTTTTTAACACATAGTATGAGTTAAAAACTATTTTGCTTTATAAAACTTATTACTTACTGATGTTTTAAGTTAATTTATGTAATTAAATAGTAAGCCAAAGTTTTTAAACTCAGAAGTCTATTTTGACCTTTAAAGCCTATGTGAAATTACCAAAATGCCCCTACGGTGCATAGTTGGATTATATATGATGAATTTCACACATATAAAGTACCCTACTGATATAACTTATAAAAATACATATTTTTACTAATTAAATCAGACCTGAAACTCAGTTTAATATTTAAACTCTTTTATGGGCATTAAAAATTACCAAAATGCCCTTATGGGACTTATTTTGGTTTAAATTACTTCTTGGGCATATATGTTAACATCTTACTGATGTATTAACATATTTTGAGCATAATAATGATTAAAGACCTGTATATAATTTATTTGGTTACCCGTTATGCGTTTACGCGTCCGGATCGGCTTATGTGACTAGTTTACATAAAATAGTCGAAACAGGCTTAACCTTATCAATAAATTCTTAATTTCCAGAATGTGTTTAGTTTACCCATATTATACAAGTATCCAAACTTGTCGGGTCTAAACCACATTCTATTCCGGTCTCCGCTTAATCGAGCGTTTAGAACCGTAAGGTTTCCTTCTAGCTAGCCTGTCTAAGTCTTCGACTAAATTAAAGACCCGTTAGCATCCTAATAGGTTAATAAACCTTCTATACAGATTAAATAGCTTCCGGTAGAAGGTGCCTTCAAAAAGCTTTAGGATTTTTACTGCTAGCATCAAGTAAATACTTTTAACTTATTTTCCCTTATACGGGCTTGGGATATGGTATTATAATAATACCACTTGGTCGGGTATGAAATCATTTAATCGGATTGTGATTAATAAATTTACATAACCCGTTTTAATCTGTCTTGTTTGATAACATAAGCATTGGGGGTTAATACGACCATGTCCTGGATATCCTCGGCTCATTTCATTTGAAAATGGCCACTACCTATGCACGGGGTGTAGGCATACACCTGACAGATGCAAATGCTAAAATATAAACCCACATGTTGGGGATAACTCCTTTGTGGGTTCTACAAGTGGTGAGTCGGTTAATCAAGACCGGCTTCCAACCGGCCCCAATTGTACGACAAACATGTAAATCTGTATACAAGATTATATTTAAATAATTGTCCCAAGTTATAAAAGATTTGTGCCATGTGCACTTAAATCAATTTTCTTAAATGTTTTCAAAAGAGTCAGTTAATTGTATTTACCAGTGTAAACTGACGTATTTTCTTAAAGACTGATTTGACAGGTACCTCTCGTAATAGGCTGGAGCTATTAGGTGTCATAAGAGGATCTTGCAAATCCCTAGATGCCTGAAGTCTGTTATTTCGTTTCTTTGTATTTGTTTATGATCCGCCTGTGGATCTTATTACATTCCAGTCTGTATATTCTGTCACTTGAACACTCAGACATTATGGTTTGTAATAGTTTATTCACCAAGCCTTCCGCTGTGCTATTATATTGTGTGTTTTGACTATGATGATATCAACTACGTCATGATACTCCCCGCCGGGCCCACCGGTAATATGTGGAAATATCGGGGTGTGACAGGTTGGTAGTCCAAGGATTTAGTCAGCAAGAAGGGATTGAATTTACTGAAGTATATGCTCCCGTTGCTCGACTTGAGGCAATCAGAATCTTCTTGGCGTTCGCGTCTTGGAAGGGGTTCAAGGTCTACCAACTTGATGTCAAATCTGCATTCCTCTATGGCAAGATTAAAGAAGAGGTGTACGTCGGTCAACCACCGGGTTTTACCGATCCTGCACACAAGGACAAGGTGTATCTACTTGACAAGGCGTTATATGGATTACACCAGGCCCCGAGAGCCTGGTACGAGACGCTTTCCCAGCATCTGCTGACCAACGGGTTCACCAGAGGGACTGTCGATAGTACCCTGTTCACTAAAGAGGTTGCAGGACATCTACTGATCATGCAAATATATGTTGATGATATAATTTTCGGATCAACGAACGATGAGTTATGCAAGGAGTTTGAGAAGGTCATGAAGCAGAAGTTTGAAATGAGTTCAATGGGGGAGATGAAGTTCTTCCTCGGGCTTCAAGTTGAGCAACTGCCCGATGGAATCTTCATACACCAGACCAAGTATGTGAATGATGTGTTGGACAAATTCAATATGTCCGAATCATCTCCCATATCAACCCCTGGCTACGAATCATGGCATATGTCCGGATGAAAGTGGTGAGAAAGTGGATGAAATGCTTTATCGGTCAATCATAGGATCGCTAATGTATCTAACAGCATCCCGACCGGACATCATGTATCCAACCTGCCTCTGCGCCTGGTACCAGTCAAGTCCTAGAGCATCACACATGATGATAGTGAAGAGGATCTTACGGTATCTCAAAGGTTGCCCAAGCACCGGCTTGTGGTATCCCCGATCCGGTGACTTCTCTCTAACTGGATATTCTGACTCTGTCTTCGGGTGCTATAAGTTAAACGCTAAGTCCACAACTGCTGGTTGCCAGTTCTTCGAAACTCGGCTAATCACTTGGCAGTGTAAGAAACAGACCACAGTCGCTCTCTCGACTTGTGAGGCCGAATACGTTTCGGCTTCCAGCTGTTGTTCCCAGATTCTCTGGATTCAACAGCAAGTGAGGGATTATGGTCTGCAATTCTTAGACACGCCAATTTTTGTGGACAACGAGGCAACCATTAATATCATTAAAAATCTGGTTCAACACTCAAAAACAAAACATATTGAGATTCGACATCATTTTATTCGTGATTGCCACGAGAAAAAATTGAATCGAATTGATTATATTCACACCGATGATCAGAGAGCTGATTTTTACACTAAACCCTTTGATAAAACAAGATTTAATTATCTTTTAAAATTGAACAGGTTAAAGAATTTGTTTCCTGGGAGGGTGGTAGAGAGAGTGGCCTAGGCGGACGGCGATCAGAAGTGATCTGCGTCTAGTTGTCATGTTTTTTGTACAGTTTCTTTACTGCTTTTGATAAAACCAAAAACACAAAAACATGTTTTTGATTTTAGGGGGAGAAAGTTTATAGAAAATACAAAAACATGATAAAATTTCATAAATACAAAAACATTGAAAAAACAAAAAGAGGTTTGTGTAAAAAGAGGAAATGATAGTACATCAGTGGACTATCACAACATGCTAATGAAATGGAAAGTCAAAATGTTTTTAAACGAGTCTCACTAATGATGTGCCAGTAGACTTCACACAATTAGTAGATTGAGTTCGAGATATAAACATAACGAATAACTGCTTATCCTCGTGGGGAACATCTCTCGGATATATGGGTAACCCCCGAAATCTTGTTTGAGAGATTGCCTGATTCTGAGATACTATGTCTTTATACTGTTTGATATCTGAGGTATTATACCTGGTCTTCTGATATTGCGGAAGCAATGGCCTAGACCTTGTATAATACTTTACGCACTTTTAAAGCTCACCCTCTGCATAAAAATTGATAAAATATCAAAAGATACGAATCAATTGCAGTTGAAAAAAAAGATTCTCTAAAGGGAACACACCTGAAGTCAAGCCTTCATCTCTTTGACTGAACGGTAGTTCATACCTGAGCTCTCAAGGTCTCGCACTTACCCAAATACAGATATCAGATTGGTATACTCACCTGTAAGACTGAATCTAGGGAATTTTGATACGGGAGTATATTCTGAGGTGGGACACGCGAATAAGTTCAGTCCTTAAAACACTAATTCGTATCTTGAATCAATTGAAACTTGTGTAGAAGTTTAAGTGGACAACAATACTGACAATCAGAAGTGAATTTGTTTAAGACTTAAAGTTAAATCAAGATCAACGGTGTTAGTGATAAGTCTCAAAAACTGATATGATCCTCTTACCCAAACTCACAAAAAGATGTATGTATATAAACTGTTTCTTCAATTCCAAAAGATTTTCTATTTGTTTAGCTAAAATGTTAAAAAATTCAAAAAGATTTGTCATTTCATCTTATTTTCGACAACAGACGTTGGGGATCTGATGATCAAAGTCCAACAGCGCTAAACAAGTTGGATCATTTGGGTTGGATAAGAAAAGTTTTGGGAAAAGTGTTGCTAATTGCTCAAAATGCTTAAACGTTCATTAATTTGAACTTAACATGTTTCAAAATTGTCAGCGAGATCAAAATTTGGTCGGCCAAAGTCATTAATTTGGATTTGGCAGGCTAAACAGTTGACCAGGGTCATTAAATTGGACTTGGTTAACTGAGTGTGTTGGTAAAAAGTTAAAAAGTTAAAAATTAAAAATTCAAAAATTTGAAAAAATAAAAAACTCACACGAGGTGCCAACTCGTGCGAGCTGGCCAAACCGTTTCAAATGTTGGCCAGACCGCTTGAACACCTCAAACCACCTCAACTTTCAAACCGTGCGACCTGGCATCCTCTATATAAAGGAGAGCCCAGATCACATGAACCAGTTTCATTCTCACACCGCACCACACACACCTCCTTCAGGCAATTTGAGAGATTTCTTTGTTTTCGTGCTTTAATCTTGTGACATAGTGTTCGGATTCCTTGTATAAGTTGGTTCACACAACTTATATCATGGGAAAGGTACAGATTATTGATTAAATTGAACCAAATCACATGAATTCGTATGAACACGAACGAACAGATTCTTTGAACTTAGATCTAGGCTTATGTAGTGAATTAAATTGAACAAAAATCATATCAATATGCTCGAATTGTGTTGTAGAACAGATCTAGGGTATCAATTTAATAATAAAAACAAGTTTCAAAAACCTGCAATTTTACTATTCATATATGTGGTTTCAAACGAGGTGAAACAAGATCTCACGATGTGGCTGATATTTTGATTCAGACCGCATGAGATGGCCAGACCGTTTGAAGTTCCAGACCGTTTGGGATTGGCCAACTTGTTTGGGTTCCACACAGTTTGAGATTATTCAACTCGTTTGGGTTGGTCAGTTCGTTTGACCACCAGACTGTATGTGTGGTCACATCGCATGAAACCAGATTGTTTTGAACAGTTTAATCATTTTGGAACGAGGTCGCATGAATTGGCCACATCGCATGAGGCCAGATCGTGTGAATGTTAGTTTTGTCTTGAAACTTGTGCATAATGTTTAACTTGTTTGTTTTTGTTTGTGTTTCAGGCATCGAATGTGTTGTTTGAACCATCGCACAATACTTGCTGTGTTTACGATGAAACACTACCAAAGATGGGTGTGTTTAAGGAGATTTTGCCATTCACGAGGCATTTACCAATTCAAAAAGCTTTAACGAATCAGCATAAAGTATTCAAATCTCATGTTCATCATTTTTGGAAAAATGCTAGTTATGATGAAGTGAATGATGTTATTAATTCAAGTGTTAGTATAGATGATGAAAATAAAGAAATTATAATCACAGAACAGCTTGTACGAGAAGTATTAGAGTTTCCAGATGACGATAATTCGTCAACAGGGTTTCCAGAAAGGATGGTCAAAGGATGTATGCTTAGAATGGGTTATAACGGCCCATTGAATAAAGCAAATTATTTGAAAGCTTGTTTTATGAAACCATACAAGTTCTTTATTCACTTAGTGATTCAAGCGTTAAGTCACAGGAAAGGTGGATATGATGTTATGAAAGACTATCAAATGTGTATGGTGACGACATTGGTACTAAACAAGAAATACAACTTTTCAATAATTATTTTTCATTACATGAAAGATAATATTACTTCTGGTAGTCGAAGTTGGGTGTATCCAAGGTTTGTGCAGATGATGTTGGATCATGCCTATCCAAATCTGGAAAAATATGAACAAAATGATCTAATGCTGTTGCATCACATGGATAATGAAACGTTAATCCGATTATCCAAGTATACAAAGAATTGGCCTGAACCGAAGAAGACCGAGTTTTTCGGGTTCATTAAAAGTGATAAATATGAGGATCCAGATCCAGTAAATCATTTAAAGTGGAGGAATGATGCTGAAATGAAAGATCAGAGTACAATTAATGAATTAAAGAAGTTAGAAGATTTCTGTGAAACTCGAAATGATTGGTATACAAAAGTAGAAACAGAAAAGAAGAAAAAAGGTGGAAAGAGAAATCCTACACCGAAAGTCCAAGCTGAAGAAGGATCATCTTCTCAACCACAGAAGAAACGTAAAAAGAAAGCTGTTGAAACATTGCTGGTTGATGAAACAGAAGTAGATGAGACAGAAGCTAATGTTGAAAAAGATCAAGAACTGTTAACTCCTGAAACTGAGCAGTTGTTGAAAGATATTGATGATACTGCAGAAGCTAGTAAGATAGCAGTTGATGATGAAAAAGGGAGTTCATCTGGTTCAGAAAGTGATATTGATGCTCAAGTTGAACGTTGGATCAGAGAAAACTATGATCCAAAAGATAGAGAGAAACAAAAGAAGAGAAAGAGGAGTTCGGATGATGATGATGAAACATATGTTTCACAAGAGAATGTTCAGGTTGTAAAATCAACATCTTCAGGAGGTAGAAAGAAATCAACATCAAGAAAACGTGTCAGAACTCCAGCAGCGCGAAAGTTAAAATTCAAGCTGAAACTAAATCCACCACCAGAACCACAAACTAAACCACCATCACCACCACAAAATCAACCAATATCACCACCACCACGACAACCATCACCTGATCCTTTACAATCACCACAATCACCACCACAACATCATATTTCATTACCTATTCATGAACAACCACCAATAACATCACCACACATCCAACAAACACCACCAACCACACAACCACCACTTCATACTACTCCTGGATCGCCTGGTTTTGAAAATTTTCCACATATTCCAGAGAGTACAGTTCTTGAAGAGCTTGATGATTTTAGCTTTGTGAATGATGATCTTGTGAAGAAGTTGCAAAAGAAGGTAAATGAGGTGTTAAGTGAGAAAAAGAAGTTAGAGGAACGTGTCAAGTCTATTGAATCTGAGAATTCATCTTTGTTGAAAAAGATTGAAGCTGATCAAGTCGACATAGACATTCTGAAAGTTCGAATAGCTGACTTGGAAGAAGAAAAGTCTCGAAGGGATGAGCAGAATGAGTATTTCAAATTGAAAAATAAAGAGTTAGAAGCCAAGAATGCTAAAAAGGAACATGAAGAGTATATGTTAAAGAAAGTGTTGGAAGATTTGATTGGTAAGCCGATTGAGCAAAGGTTTGAAGAAATAGAACTTACGGAAGTTAGAGCAAGACGTGAAGCTGAAATAGAAGCTGGAATGAAAGATAAGGGTAAAAGTGTTCTAGTTGAAGATGATATTCAAGTGACTGACAGGGAAATTGTTCTGATTGAGCCGAAATCCCCGACAAAAGTTCCAGAATTGTCTATTCCAGATCCTTGTCCATTAACTTCAGTATCTGGTATGATTAAGATCGAAGACGATGAAGAAGACGAAAGTGATAATCTGAAAGATGATGCAGATGAAGTATATTCGGTTCATAGCGATAATGATGATGATGGAAATGATGATGCTGATCAAGGTAATTCTGGTATAAAAGTAACTGAAGCGTCACAAGAAGAGAATATTGACGAGTATCTTCATGATGATGCAAACGAAGAACCAGAAAATGCAAGAGGAGAGGGGGAGCATGGTGATGCTGAAAATGTTGATGAGATTGTTGATTAGGGTGCAGGTTTGATTCTACGTCTTGAACATGATGTAGAGGAAGGTGAGTTATTGCATACTTACACTAGAGCTGAGATCATTAAGATGATGGATGTTGAAGAAGGTGAGTTTAACTTTGATTTTGAAGAGGAGTTGAACGAATTTGATATCAATCATCAACCTGCATATCAGTACAAGTATGTTGAAGAAGCTGATAATTATGATAAAGTGGAAGTAGAAGACTGGAGTGATGATGATCAGTCTGAGAATGTTGATTTTGATACTTCTAGCTTTCCAACTCTTGCTGAGTTATTCAGTCAAGCAAATGAGGATGAATTGAGAAGAAAAGTTGCTGAAAGTGTTAAAAGTAAGAGTTTTAGAGAAATGTCTAAAGAAGAACAATGTGAAGAACGAAAGAAGTGGTTCAGGAAGGATACAGAAAGAAAATTCAAAAGACCACTACAGTATTACAGAAGGGATAGAGATGTTTCTCTGGGTGATATCATAAACTGGGGGTACTTGCTACAAGTCAACGCTTATGCTATTAGAAGAGAATTTGGTGTTCAATATTTCCAATATATTCAAGATATAATGTCTCTACCTTGGTGGGATGTTGAAGAGTTGTCCCAAGTCAGAACATTATCATATCCAGTCAGAGTTCATGATATGCCAACATGGGGCTTGATGAAATTTGAAGCATTCAGAGAATTTCGTCACTGGAAGCCACATTATCCTAAGAAAGTCAAGAGGAAGGATCCTGTTACAGGTATTATGGAAACAATTCTGAAGATCAAGAAGCCCAGGGTTATGAAGAATATTCCATTGCCAAAGATGGAACATAATTTTCATGAAGGGTTTGTATGCTGGATTTATAGTTACATGACGACCGAAGCAGTAATTGTGTACAGAGTTTAGAATGAACTCAGATATATTCATTTGTACGATCCGATGTGGATAGTAAATTGTTCTGCGAAGGATATTGAATGTCTGTTTGTGAACAAGATTGGATATAAGGCAGAAGATAGAGAACAAGCTCTGTAGTTTCAGAAGGTAGCTACAGTATGTTTTCAGAAGGGTATAAATTCTGAAAATATGTGGTTAACAAGTTGGAGAGAGATTGAAAGAGAAGAGTTTCTGAAAGCAGAGAAGGAGAGAGAAGAGCGTGAAGAAAAAGATAGAATCGCTCGAGCTACATGGAGGCAAAAGCTAGCTGAGGAAGAAAAGAGAGCTGCCAAAGAAAAGGAACAGCTCAGGAAAGCGTTAGTGAAAAAGCCGAAGCAAAGGGAAGAATTTTTCAAGTCTTTGTGAAAAATGTTTTGAAGACCGGCTGACTGAAGACTGCGGCAATATCCAAGGGGGAGTTTGTTGATGCATAATGTCTATCGCCTGCGTCATCAGTCTATGTCGTGTCAGTTATATTTAATAGGTTAAAATGTTAAAGTTAAGTTTGTGTTTTGACCAGGTCGCACGACCTGATTGGTCAGGTCGCACGAGGTGGAAGCCTTAGCTCGTGCGGTCTGGGTATGTTATCCCGTGCGGTCTGGCAGGTCTACAAATAGGCCAGTAGTGTTCTTCATTTGTAACTTTCTGGAGAATTGTGTACCGAAGTGCTGTCTGATTCTCTCTGTACCAAAACGTCTAAAATCAATGAAGAACATGTTTAAAGTGACTTTCTACTCTTCTACTCCTGTTCTAACACTAATTGACGGTTTCTAGACTGATTCCGCCTTTCTAAAAACTAGGTCTGACTCCGATTGACTCATTTGGACAAATCATCGATCCTACAGTCAGAATATGGACAAAATGCGTCAGGATCTTGTCTGCACACGGGGCTGTGTCCAGCCGATACGGGGCCGTGTGCAGCGTGCTGTCGTTTTCTATAAAGGCAGCAAGATTCCTGCACATTTGGACCACTCCAAAGACAAAGATTTGCTGGGATCCTCACACATACCATCCTAGGTATATTCTAAAGAAGGTTCCCAACAACCATCTTGTCTTTTCCACTTTTGTCTATTACCTTCTTCTTCATTTTCACCTCAAAACACCTCCATTAAAGCTTGAAATCAACATGGTTCCAAGCTTTATTGAGATGTTTGTTAGGTTTTTATTCAAGGAATCTTGTTAAAAATAAGTTCTACAACATTGTTTTAAGTTATTTCTGCTTAAAATGCTTTAACAAACAGAAAAATAATTTAAAACTCAAGATTCTTTGTTTCAAAAATCTACAGACAGGTGAACACGGGGCGTGCTCATCGAGCACGGGGCCGTGTCCGAGGTTACTGTTTCATTAAAATGAACTCTCTTCAGTTTATTTTCGTAGAATGTCGAGCCAAAACAGTGGAACTTCGTCAACACATTCCAGAAACAGTCGAAGAGAATGGAAGTCCTCAATCGAAGCAACTCTCGTACGCTACGTGATGGCATTACGTGAAGCTCTTGATGAGATGACATCGGTAGAGGAGGTCCTAATAGACCGTATAAATTATCTTACGGTGGGGTTGGAAAACAGTTTTCAAGAAATCAACCTCTTGCACCAGAGGTTGAACATTCTTGTGACACCTCCCATAGAACCAATTCTCCCCCAAGAGGATTGGAACCTAGCACTTGGAGTCAATAATCCCATCGGATGGGATGACATCCCCGCGGAACCTCCCCTTGACGATTTGCAAGAAGTCAAGTCCCGGTGGAAGTTACACCCCCTCAAAATAATGATGCCAATGAGCCCGCCTTTCTTCTCCCTAGGGAGATAGAAGAATGGCTCACCGACGTGTGAGGGACCCATATCCAGAGGAAGAAGTTCTTCGAGCCGCATTTAACCGAGAGAATTATCTTTTCGGAAATTTTGCTAATAGAATAAACTTTAGGCTAGAACTTCTTGGTTTAGACTTCTTGTGTTTCTGACCTATTTATCTAGAATTTTAATTAGGAATATTATGTAACTTTCTCTATCGAATGAATGATGGTTTTATAAATTATTTGGTGTTTGGATGATGATGTAATGGTTAAAACACACTCGGGATGGTGAAGGATACCAAGGGAAACTTGAACCAACGCCCCATGCACAAAAACAGAGGCTCCCGCAAAATTTTCTTTATTACAGCAAGTTCGGCACGAGCCGTGTCCAGCCAACACAGCCCCGTGCTGAACCATCTGCAAAGGATCGCCCAGTTCAGGTAACTGGACATGGGGCGTGTTCGCTGAACACGCCCCCGTGCCCAGGCTTCTGTTTCTTTTTTATGATTTCTGTTACTGGCAACCTGAACACGGGGCTGTGCCCGGACACCACACGCCCGTGTCCAGATGCCCAGTAACATAAAAAAATGTTTTTAAACACACTTTTACACATTCAATCAACCTAAAAACTTATTTTTGGGTCACATTGAGGACAATGTGTAATTTAAGTGTGGGGGGGGGGGGATGCTAAAACCTTGAATTTTGCAAGTCCTAATTACAAGCCTTACACAAAACTGTATTGGAACCGCCAAACACCCCAATTTTTTTAAAAATATTTTCATTTTTTTTACTTGTCTTGGTTTAATTTGGGAATTACAAGTTCTAAAAAGGTGATATTTTTACAAATTTACAACCGATAGCGTCGTGATAAAAAGAACCAACATAAGAAAATTATGAAACGACATGACAAATCTAGTTAAAATTTGATTATATATACTTGATCACATAAAAACCCATTTGTAACACCTCGAAAATTCGTGTTCAATGAAATAACGATACGTGTCATGAAAGACAAAACGCGTTGTAAACCCGAATTTAATAAAGATGTTTTGGCAGGATTAAAAGTGGCGTCATGTAAATTTTTACCTCTGAACGACCTCATTTATAAATCCCAAGACCCAAGTATATGTATATTAAACATCTGATATATTTGTAAATCCAGAAATGTATTGACAATGATTGAATTCGAAGTGTATGATGGGTTCCTATGGAAATTTCTACGGTAAACCTTATTGTTCGGCACTTTCTTTAAGCATTCATTGAAACATACCAATGTGGTGGGGTTATTAACTGTTGAAGACCCATAATAGAGGCCCCAAACTGATAAAATAAGTCCCAAATACGGAATATGAGGCTGCCCCTTCGAATACCTGAAAGAACAAGGATTTTTGTCATCAGCCACTAGCTTACGGACCGTAAGCATCATGCTTACGGTGCGCAAGCATCGCCCAGCGACCAGAAATGTTTCTGTTTGCAGTTTAAACGCATTCTTGACCTTTTAAACGGTTTTCCTCATCCCTCTTGACCTCTAAACAACCCCTAAACATGTAGGACACCTGTGGGAATGTTGTGGTAAGTGCTAGACTTTGTTGTCAACACTTTGTGGTGATTGAATTCACTATAAAAGGGTCTTGAGTTGCAAACAATTCATCACACCATTTCCTTCAGCTTTCTGATCACTCCTTGAGCTCAAACTTCCTCTCAAGTGTTCTCTAATCAAGCTTAGGACTTCAGTAAGTGTACTAATCCTTTCTAAATTAAGTTTAGCTTAGGTATTTAGCTAAAAGTCAAACCATCGTAATTACGGTTTGACTTCAAGATTAGTTAATAATAGCTCAGTCAAATCACGAATCAAAAGTAGTTATAAGTAGGTAATTATATGGGTAATAAACCCTTAAAAGGGTTCCCCCTGATTACCACTCTAACCAGGTCAAAAGTCGGGTCAAACTAGTTTATAAAAAGTCAACAGGATACTTAAAATGCCATTTATGCATAATTAACATTATAGATCATATACAACCTCTTGGGTCATTGTTATAACTTGGTAATAAGTGTAAGAACATGTCTAAACATGTTCAACCCGACAAATTCCTGTTTAGACCCGGTTCGGAACCGAAAGTCACATAGTTTGACTTTCACTTTGACTTTCAGTTCTGACCCGTTTAAGCATGTTTTAGAAATACCTTAGAGCTTTATTTGGACCAGGTTACATGCTAGTATAACCCTCTGTGATTATACACCTCGGATCATTAGTTATCCAATTAATATGCATGATTCCGTTAATTGCTCATATGTTGACCATTATGCCCTTTTCACCTTAAAACGTGATTTTTGGAAATGTAAAAGAGTAGAAACCTTAATTACTGATATATAAACTTGCATACAAAATTTGACATCAGTTTGAGGTGTAGGTTAAGAGTTATGCTCGTTAGCGTAAAATTGAAGCTTTATGTTAATAAAATGGCGTAATTAGCGTATAGCCTAGTTAAGCCTACTTTTTGATATCCAAATCTTTACCCACTGATGTAATATATTATTTTGGGAATATTAAAGATTTTTAATTAATTTTAGGCTGAGCATAACTCATAGTCGTAAGCTTAATCCGGTAAATGTCGGTTTTGCCCTTACGGGCCATAAAATGAGTTTTACATATCAAAACGACTCCAAACCTTTTGATACTGATTAGTTATGATAAATAAATTATTTTAAGCCTTATGGAAATATAAAAATATCAGATTTAAGTATCGAACCCGGAAATGGCCTTTAATCGCCTTATTAAGTGTTTTTAACGCATAGTATGTATTAAAACTATATTAAACATACCCGGGTTGATACATACTGATATTTGAGGTAAATTATGATATTTTAACAGTAAGCAAAAGTTGATAAACTCAGACTTCAGTTTTGAGCTTTTTCGGCTTATGTGAAATTACCAAAATACCCCTACGGGCATAGTTTGGTTATAATTGATAAATTTCACATATACACTTTATCCTACTGATATAACTTAGCAAATTATGTATTTTTGCTGATTACATCAGACCTGTAACTCAGGTTGTCACTTAAACTCTTTTATAAACTTTTAAATGACCAAACTACCCCTACGGGGCCTAGTTTGTGTTTAAACACGTTTCGGGCATAATGAAAGACATCTTACTGATGTCACAACATATTTGAGGCATAATTAACTTAGGAAACCTGTATATGGCTCTCATGAATACCCGTCACGCTTATTACGCATACGGTTCGGTTTATGTAACAAGTTTACATAAATTAGCCAAAACGGGTCAAACCTTATCGGTTTTATCTCAAAATCCAAAATGTGAATAATAAACCCATATTAAGCAAGTCTCTGAACTTGTCGGGTCTAAATCACATTCTATCCGGTCTTCGCTTAATCGTGCGTACGAACCGTATCTTTGAAACTAGCCGGTCTAAGCTTAAGCTTAATTAAAGACCCGTTAGGATTCTAATAGGTTATTATAAACCTTCGTTCCAGATTAGGAGAACCAGTAAAAGCTACGTGCATTTTGCTTATTGTGATTTATACATTGCTCAGGTAAATACTTTTAACTTATTTTCCCTATACGGGCTTGGGTTACGGTATATAGCATACCGCTTGATCGAGCATCAAATCTCCACAATTGAGTGGGTAGTTGACTAATTTGATCGGCTCGTTTAAACAGTCTTGATTACTTAAAGCCTTTGGGGGGTTAATGACCATGTCCCGGATATCCTTGGCATCATCTTACGAGATGGCCACGACCTGAGCACGGGGTGTAGGCGTACACCTGTCAGTGTATAACTCTATGATGTGGTGTGTCTATTGATCTTTAACCCGGACAAGATCCGGGCTACTGAACGCACAAGTAACATGTAAGTCGTTCACAAGATTATAATATTAAATAATTCTCCCAAGTTATAAAAATGTTTATGCCATGTGCATCCAAACCAATTTTAAATCATTTTTCAAAATGAGTCAGTTGATTGTATTTACCAGTGTAAACTGACGTATTTTCCCCAAAAAGACTGAATGCAGGTACTAAACGAAATTGGCTGGATTGTCTCCTTAGCATCAATAAAAAGTCTCGCAAGCTTAGGATGCCTGAAGTCTGTTGAACTATTGTTTCCATTTTGTTATCGATCCTACTGTGGATAAACTTCCGAATATTGTGACATTTGATATTACAATATTAAATTCGGATGTATTATATCTTTTTAAATTCGCTTCCGCTGTGCATTTTAAATATTGTGTTGTTTAACTATTATGTTGCCAACCACGTCACGATACTCCCCCACCTGGCCCACCGGTGACACGTGTGGAAATCGGGGTGTGACAGGTTGGTATCAGAGCCAACATTGAGTGAATTAAACACTATCCCTTAGTGTTTAATCTTAATGACACAGTAGCACATTCCTTGACCTTCTGAGTCTAGACTTAACATAGGAATAATCTCAATCCTAATCTGGAATTTTTACTTCCAAATTTTTATTGGATACGTCGCCAAGCGAAGAAGCCATGATAGGAGTTCTCCACACCCGGAGCCCTGAGATGCTGAGCTTCGTACCGCGGCTAGAATGAAACGAGCATCCAAGGAGAAAGCATTCGGAAATAAAATGAAGAAGAAACTCCTTTTACTGAAGATCGTTTCCTTATTAGTCCTTATAAGGACATAATTATCTTTCAGTCCCTACGAGGACAACATTATTCCTTTCAAGTCCCGCTTAGAGCAACTTTATACTTTTGTTTTTATATAGTGGAATGATTAAGTTTAAACTTTCATTCTAAACAAGAAATATTAAATAAATGGAAAATAACATTTCCTTTTGCAAGATCTACCATTATAATAAAATGGCAAAATCTAAAAAGGACAAGACCTAGCTTCGGGTCATATTAAGACCGGCCAAGATGGCAGTTCCTCAATTTAGATTCAGATCCTTATTAACATTTCAATTTAGAAATTTGCTCTGCGTTAATTATTATAAAGAATCTTAAGAGTGAAACCTAGCCTGAGTGTCATTATAAAGACCTGGCCAAGATGGAAAGACCTGTTTAAAAGATTCGAATCCCTGTTAACATCTGAAAACGTGTTAACGGTCCTGGCAGACGTGATTCATTAAAAATCACACACGTCATTTTTATATAGGATTCTTCAAAAGATTCCTAACCCAGTTTAATGATCTCTGAATCCTGGGTTTACATCATTAATTAAGATGATCATATTTTAACCATACGTGGTAACATAATGCCTACGGGCCCTGCTCATTTCCATATGAGCCAAAAGACAGTGGTAGCGATGACTCCCTGTCAGATAAAGGTAATGAACTAGGTTCAAACCTCAAATGCTTTGATTCTCTGAAATCCTAGCATATAATTTAAAAATGTCCTTGTGACTTGGCCTATTGTGCCAATATACTTTCATGCTTTGATTTCTCTGAAATCATAAGCTTATAATTTATAAATGTCCATGTGACCAGGCCATTGGGTGCCACTAATAAAACTGTTAATGTTTTATAATTAGGATAAATTATAATAGAAATCCTAAACCTATATGATTAATAAATTAACCAAATATGGTCTCTGGTTACCATGGTTAATGAATTTCCCTAAGGGGCAATTCCGTAATAAACATCCCTTAGAAGGGAAGTACCTACGGGCTATAGTTAATGTCCTCTGAGACTAAAGACAGTGGTAGCCTACAGCTCCCTGTCAGGAAAAGGTAATGAACTTTGATTCAAACCTTAATACCACGATTCTCTGAAATCATGGCTTATAAATTTAACTTGTCTACGCGACTAGGCCATTTGTGCTATTATTAACTTATGAATTAGGATTTATGATAAAAATCCTGAATAAAATAAATATCCTTCCTTTCCTGTCAGTATGCATTTTAAAAGGGAATCTTAAAGGTGAAACCTAGCCTACGCGGCCAAGATGGTGAAACCTACTCAAGGGATTCAGATCCTTGTTAACACCTAAGAACGTGTTAGCACTCTTGACAAATGTGATTCGAGAAAATCACGACAGTCATCCTTATATTGGATTCTTCCAATTCCCTTATCTAACCTAGTGATTTAGGAATCATGGCTTATATCATCCTATAAGATGATCATATTATGAACATCCGTTAGTGATGAAGTGCCTACGGGCTAAACTTGTTGTCCGATAAGACAACGACAGTGATGGTCTTTGACCTCCTGTCTAAAATATTGGACTATGTCCAAACATAATAGTCTATATGATCAATGCGATCATGACTAATATCATTTAATACGATGATAATATTATTTAACATCCTTTAGTGATGTTTTGCCTACGGGCTATAATATATTGTCCATTTGAGACATTGACATTGTTATCTTTATGATTCCTTGTCTGAGGTGGTGACCTATGCTCAAGCCAAAATAGTCAATATGATTAATGCAATCATGACTTATATCTTCTAATAGGATGAACCTATTATAAACATCCATTAGTGATGTTTCGCCTATGGGCCATATTATATTGTTCATGTGTGACAAAGACATTGTGATCTTTACGATTCCCTGTCCCAGGTAGTGAGCTATGCTCAAGCCTAATAGTCTATATGATCAATGCAATCATGACAAAGATCGTCAATATGATGATTAAAGATTTTAACATCCTTAATGATGTTTTTCCTAAGGGCTATATTATATTGTCAAATTGAGACAAGGCAATTGTAATCTTTTGTGATTCTTTGCCCAAGGGGGTGAGCTATACTCAAATCCCATAGTCTATACTATCATTGCGATCCTGACTAGTATCATCAGTATGATGATCATAATATTAACATCCCTCGTGATGAAATGCCTACGGGCTATACCTTATTCTAGTGTCGATAAGACAAGGATAGTAGTGATCTTTATGATCCCCTGTTAAAAATGGTGTGATTATACCCAAACCTAATAGTCAATATGATCGATGTGATCATGACTAATATCATTAGATACGATGGTTATATATAAACATCCATTAGTGATGTTGATTGGCTTACTTTTCTGCCAAATGAATCATCTTTCAAGGCGATGACAGTTGTAGTCTATGACTCCCTGTCCAAAGGTGAAGAACCACGTTCAAACCTTGAAGCCCTAATCTAATAAGATTGCGGCTAATAAATTAAGGTCCTTGATGAAAGACCATCGAGTTACGTTTTAAAGTCATTCATGACAAGCCTATGTGCTATAATTTGTCATTCGTGACAAGCTAACATATTAAATGTTAACATTCCTGGTGACATGCCTTTGTGCCAGATTTGATAAATGTCCTTATGACAAGGCCGTTTGTGCCATATCTTTCTACGTCCATCGAGACAGGCTTCTATGCCATATATGTATATATATAATAAAAGTCTTGAAAGACTAGCCTTTGAGCTATTTATAATCGTCCTTGTGACAAAGACAGTTGTGACATTATGGTCCCCTGTCAAGCAGGTATTGGACTCGCTCCAAACCTTAAATGCCATTGATAGTCCTTTTGTGACCTAAGCTAAATGTAATATATATACATTCAAAAAGCATTCATTAAGAATGTTCAGAACGGAATAGCCCATACGGTTTATGAATGCCGTGGTTAATTTAAGTCAGGTCATCAGGATGATGACTAATAATTGTTAAATCTTGGTGATTAGTACCAAGTTTCGAGTATGGAAAACTCGGAGGAGGTAGACGACAGTCGCAATACTATTAATGCGACGAAAGTTAATAAAACTACAAACGTAAACCTCAATATTAATGGAGTTAATCTCCAGGCTGTGGTTGACGCAGCAGTTGGAAGGACCATAGAAAGATCATGAAACAATCCAAAGAGCCGAATGCTCCTCGCTCTGAATTTCATTCAAAACCATGTTCAATTGCTCATGAGAAGAGTTTTGTTCACACTTCGTATATGAAGGATGAACCAAAGGAGGAAGATAACTCCTAGAAATCTAAGAAAGAGAGCAGGTACAGGCTTAATAAAAAGCAACGAAAGTTCAGTAAGAGCCTGTATGTAAAAATTGCTATAAAAGACACTAGGGACAGTGTCGATTAGAACAAAGACCAAAGCAGTGTGGCATCTGCTAAGGAAACTGGTCATCATTCCCATGAATGTAGGGACATAAAGAATGCAGTCTTTCACGGCTGTGGTGAGTAAGGCCGCATCAGGACTAGATACCATAAAGCTGCCAAAGAAGGTGCAGCTAAGCCTGGAAAGGCTAAAGGAAGAAATGCCTGAACTCACCTGATGAACGCCAAGAGGCAGTTCACTATGTCATCAAGTACATCCCTTATCATTTACCAATGATAATTTCTGCTAAGCGTCCTGATTTAATACAGGCAATAATAAATCTTCATAAACCATAAGCTTAGCAAACTTTTATATTATTCCACAAGGTATAAATTACCAAGGAAACCATAGTAACCTATTCTTCTCGTATCGGCAAGAAAACCTTCCGAAAAATCTAAAAGTACTCTTCTTCGCATAGAGTACGACAACATATGTTATTTTAATTATTTTTCTCATTGTTTTACTATCGCCTGCGAATGCCAAACTATGTTTGATAAAAGTGCCATATGAGGATTGACGTATTCTAGTGTGTCCCATAGATTACTTCCATGCCTGATCAGTATGGAGGTTTAATACATGGAACCCCTAAGATATCCCAATGATCATATTGTACTAAAGTCGAATATTAGTATTCAAGGAAGATATCCAGAATGGAATTGTCCAAGTAAATATTCCCGATTAAGGAATTAGTGGACTTATAACATAAATGTGTCACTTATTTGACACGAGCAATGATGGATGAACTGGAGCCTGAGATATGAAAAATCTCTGTAGCCTCCTTGCATCTTGATTATCTTCTCATAAGTCTTCCCTGCATACCTCCTGGAAGGCAGGTAGAATTAAGATTAACATCCCGCTGTGGGCTGGGGTATTGTGAAAACTCCATATTGATTATGGAATAATCGAAACCTTGATTAAATAGGTCTTAAGACATAGGCTCATATAGCCTGACTCAATATTCTGAGGGTTTTATGTTACTAAATAAGAAAGACGGTTCATATTGCTTATGTATTAATTGCCGCAACCCTAATTGGGCAACGATTAAGAATTTGCCATCAGCTACCCAGGATCTAAAGGCAAACTATTGGTGGATAGGCTTGAAGAAGTCTGTGGCCACCTATGTAGTTAAATGCTTGACATGTGCGCAAGTCAAAGCCGAGCATCAGAAACCGTCAGGTTTGCTACAACAGCCTGAACTTCCTACGTGGAAGTGGGAAATGGTAACCATGGATTTTATTACCAAGTTACCCAAGACAAGGAAAGGAAATGATACAATATGGGTTATAGTTGATAGACTGACTAAGTCAGCACATTTCTTACCCATCAAGGAGACTTATAGCTCCGATATGTTAGCCCAGTTATACGTGGATAAGATTGTAGCCTTACATGGTATACCTGTGTCTATTATCTCTGACAGAGATACTAGATACACGTCACATTTTTGGAAGAGTTTCCAACAATCTTTGGGCACACGTTTGAATTTTAGTACGGCTTATCATCCTCAGACTGACGGTCAGAGTGAGCGTACTATTCAAACGTTGGAAGACATGCTACGCGCATGTGCGATCGATTTGGGTGGTAGTTGGGATAAGAACCTACCATTAATCGAATTCTCCTACAACAATAGCTACCACACCAGCATAAAGGCTGCGCCTTTTGAGGCATTATACAGTAGAAAGTGTAGATCGCCAGTTTGTTGGGCGGAAGTTGGAGATGTCCAATTATCAGGACCAGAGATAGTCCTTGAAACCACGGACAAGATTGTCCAGATTCGTGACCGTCTCAAGGCTGGCCGAGATAGGCAGAAGAGCTACGCAGATCCGAAGCGTAAAGCTTTTCACTTCGAAGTAGGTGATAAAGTGTTGCTTAAAGTGCCACCCTGGAAGGGGGTGATGCGATTTGGTAAGAAAAGCAAGCTAAGCCCAAGATACATAGGACCTTTCGAGGTTATCGAACGTGTCGGGTCAGTTGCCTATAAGTTAAACTTACCGGAAGAGCTCAGTGGAATTCACAATGTGTTCCACATCTGCAATCTGAAGAAGTGCTTCGCTGATGAATCACTGGTTATACCGCATACAGATGTGCATATAGATGAGAGCTTGAAGTTTGTGGAAAAACCTTTGTCGATTAAAGATCGACAGGTAAAGAAGCTTCGAAGGAAGCATGTACCTATTGTAAAGGTCAAATGGGATGCCCGTAGAGGTCCCGAATATACGTGGGAGGTTGAATCCACGATGAAAGAAAAGTACCCTTATTTATTTCAGTAAATCTCGGGTCGAGATTTATTTTAAGGGGGTCAGGATGTAACACCTCGAAAATTCGTGTTCAATGAAATAACGACACGTGTCATGAAAGACAAAGCGCGTTGTAAACCCGGATTTAATAAAGATGTTTTGGCAGGATTAAAAGTGGCGTCATGTAAATTTTTACCTCTGAACGACCTCATTTATAAATCCCAAGACCCAAGTATATGTATATTAAACATCTGATATATTTGTAAATCCAGAAATGTATTGACAATGATTGAATTCGAAGTGTATGATGGGTTCCTATGGAAATTTCTACGGTAAACCTTATTGTTCGGCACTTTCTTTAAGCATTCATTGAAACATACCAATGTGGTGGGGTTATTAACTGTTGAAGACCCATAATAGAGGCCCCAAACTGATAAAATAAGTCCCAAATACGGAATATGAGGCTGCCCCTTCGAATACCTGAAAGAACAAGGATTTTTGTCATCAGCCACTAGCTTACGGACCGTAAGCATCATGCTTACGGTGCGCAAGCATCGCCCAGCGACCAGAAATGTTTCTGTTTGCTGTTTAAACGCATTCTTGACCTTTTAAACGGTTTTCCTCATCCCTCTTGACCTCTAAACAACCCCTAAACATGTAGGACACCTGTGGGAATGTTGTGGTAAGTGCTAGACTTTGTTGTCAACACTTTGTGGTGATTGAATTCACTATAAAAGGGTCTTGAGTTGCAAACAATTCATCACACTATTTCCTTCAGCTTTCTGATCACTCCTGGAGCTCAAACTTCCTCTCAAGTGTTCTCTAATCAAGCTTAGGACTTCAGTAAGTGTACTAATCCTTTCTAAATTAAGTTTAGCTTAGGTATTTAGCTAAAAGTCAAACCATCGTAATTACGGTTTGACTTCAAGATTAGTTAATAATAGCTCAGTCAAATCATGAATCAAAAGTAATTATAAGTAGGTAATTATATGGGTAATAAACCCTTAAAAGGGTTCCCCCTGATTACCACTCTAACCAGGTCAAAAGTCGGGTCAAACTAGTTTATAAAAAGTCAACAGGATACTTAAAATGCCATTTATGCATAATTAACATTATAGATCATATACAACCTGTTGGTTCATTGTTATAACTTGGTAATAAGTGTAAGAACATGTCTAAACATGTTCAACCCGACAAATTCATGTTTAGACCCGGTTCGGAACCGAAAGTCACATAGTTTGACTTTCACTTTGACTTTCAGTTCTGACCCGTTTAAGCATGTTTTAGAAATACCTTAGAGCTTTATTTGGACCAGGTTACATGCGAGTATAACCCTCTGTGATTATACACCTCGGATCATTAGTTATCCAATTAATATGCATGATTCCGTTAATTGCTCATATGTTGACCATTATGCCCTTTTCACCTTAAAACGTGATTTTTGGAAATGTAAAAGAGTAGAAACCTTAATTACTGATATATAAACTTGCATACAAAATTTGACATCAGTTTGAGGTGTAGGTTAAGAGTTATGCCCGTTAGCGTAAAATTGAAGCTTTATGTTAATAAAATGGCGTAATTAGCGTATAGCCTAGTTAAGCCTACTTTTTGATATCCAAATCTTTACCCACTGATGTAATATATTATTTTGGGAATATTAAATATTTTTAATTAATTTTAGGCTGAGCATAACTCATAGTCGTAAGCTTAATCCGGTAAATGTCGGTTTTGCCCTTACGGGCCATAAAATGAGTTTTACATATCAAAACGACTCCAAACCTTTTGCTACTGATTAGTTATGATAAATAAATTATTTTAAGCCTTCTGGAAATATAAAAATATCAGATTTAAGTATCGAACCCGGAAATGGCCTTTAATCGCCTTATTAAGCGTTTTTAACGCATAGTATGTATTAAAACTATATTAAACATACCCGGGTTAATACCTACTGATATTTGAGGTAAATTATGATATTTTAACAGTAAGCAAAAGTTGATAAACTCAGACTTCAGTTTTGAGCTTTTTCGGCTTATGTGAAATTACCAAAATACCCCTACGGGCATAGTTTGGTTATAATTGATAAATTTCACATATACACTTTATCCTACTGATATAACTTAGCAAATTATGTATTTTTTCTGATTACATCAGACCTGTAACTCAGGTTGTCACTTAAACTCTTTTATAAACTTTTAAATGACCAAACTACCCCTACGGGGCCTAGTTTGTGTTTAAACACGTTTCGGGCATAATGAAAGACATCTTACTGATGTCACAACATATTTGAGGCATAATTAACTTAGGAAACCTGTATATGGCTCTCATGAATACCTGTCACGCTTATTACGCGTACGGTTCGGTTTATGTAACAAGTTTACATAAATTAGCCGAAACGTGTCAAACCTTATCGGTTTTATATCAAAATCCAGAATGTGAATAATAAACCCATATTAAGCAAGTCTCTGAACTTGTCGGGTCTAAATCACATTCTATCCGGTCTTCGCTTAATCGTGCATACGAACCGTATCTTTGAAACTAGCCGGTCTAAGCTTAAGCTTAATTAAAGACCCGTTAGGATTCTAATAGGTTATTATAAACCTTCGTTCCAGATTAGGAGAACCAGTAAAAGCTACGTGCATTTTGCTTATTGTGATTTATACATTGCTCAGGTAAATACTTTTAACTTATTTTCCTTATACGGGCTTGGGTTACGGTATATAGCATACCGCTTGATCGAGCATCAAATCTCCACAATTGAGTGGGTAGTTGACTAATTTGATCGGCTCGTTTAAACAGTCTTGATTACTTAAAGCCTTTGGGGGGTTAATGACCATGTCCCGGATATCCTTGGCATCATCTTACGAGATGGCCACGACCTGAGCACGGGGTGTAGGCGTACACCTGTCAGTGTATAACTCTATGATGTGGTGTGTCTATTGATCTTTAACCCGGACAAGACCCGGGCTACTGAACGCACAAGTAACATGTAATTCGTTCACAAGATTATAATATTAAATAATTCTCCCAAGTTATAAAAATGTTTATGCCATGTGCATCCAAACCAATTTTAAATCATTTTTCAAATGAGTCAGTTGATTGTATTTACCAGTGTAAACTGACATATTTTCCCCAAAAAGACTGAATGCAGGTACTAAACGAAATTGGCTGGATTGTCTCCTTAGCATCAATAAAAAGTCTCGCAAGCTTAGGATGCCTGAAGTCTGTTGAACTATTGTTTCCATTTTGTTATCGATCCTACTGTGGATAAACTTCCGAATATTGTGACATTTGATATTACAATATTAAATTCGGATGTATTATATCTTTTTAAATTCGCTTCCGCTGTGCATTTTAAATATTGTGTTGTTTGACTATTATGTTGCCAACCACGTCACGATACTCCCCCACCGGGCCCACCGGTGACACGTGTGGAAATCGGGGTGTGACACCATTCCCACAAAAAATGAGTTTTGAGCCTTTATTGAGCATAAAAATACACATCTTCAAATTAAATGCTCATTTTTTCGTTTCTTGTGTGAATAGCCGCTTGGTTCTTACAACTCTAGAACTTGCCATGACGATACATTCCCGGTCCTTACCAACTTAAACCCAAGTAAGTAAATGATGGAGGCCTTATGACTAACCCTTTTTATTTCAACACCATTATTTTCTTTTTTTTTACCACCTACCCAAAATCCCCCTAGTTAACCCCTTTGAGCCTAAACCTTTTCATTCCTTAACCCAAAACCAACACCATTTTACCCACCAAAACCCTTTTTTATTTTAAACCCTTTATTTTAGTAACAAAGCTCGGTTTTCTTGTGACTTCCTTATAAAAAAAATAGAGAAGAAAAGAAAAATGAAGTTAACAATAAACAAACAAAGCTCATCAAAAGAAGGCTTGCTTCATTGGAATAAAAAAGTCACAAAAACAAAATGTTTTATGAAAACCGACGCTTTTTACGCCTTTCGCCCTTTTCTACTATCCACTAACCCAACCACCTACCTTTAACCCAAGCCTAACCCTTCCCCCAAAAGTCCTCTTGATATTTACAAAGGTTTATAGTTAAAAGGGAGGAGGATTGATTGCTTAGCAAGCTTATGGTATGAGTAAGTTCCATGCCGCTCTCGAGTGTTTCACAAAAATACATCTTCGGCCGAGTGTTGAGTGATCCCCCGTGAGGTATGTGAACTTGTATATAAACGGAATTTTAAAGAGGCATGTTATGCCCTAATAAGTAATTAATCTTATGTAATGTTCTAAATAAATCATGACGAATAGGATTGTAAATAAAATAAAAATAAAACCTAATAAAGAATCTTGAATCCCGACACTCTATGACAAGCCCAAAAAAACCTTCTCTTCTACCCGTTCCATTTGGGAGTGTAAGCCACATTATAAAGAGTTTTGCTTGAGGACAAGCAAAGATTCAAGTGTGGGGGTATTTGATGTGCGCAAAATGCAACATATAAATTACATCAAATGTGGCATAAAACTAACCCTTTTTAGTACTAATGTTGGAAAAAGTGTGTTTTTGTCTTCCTTTGGTATTTTAAGGGTTAAAAGAGCTCAAATGGACAAAAGAAGCAAAAATGCAGCTAAATCTAACAATAATACAAGAAAAGGGATAAACGTGGCATGCCCGACCCCCCGACAGCATCTTCCCAAGCAAAAACAAGAGAACAGAAGGCTGAACACGCCCCATGCTCAATGAGCACGGGGGCGTGCCCAAGTGTCTGCAGAAAAGACAAAGTTGTAGAAGCTTCTATCACCCACCATGGGGGCGTGCCCAGCGGACACGGGGCCGTGGTCAACGCTAAGATTCTCAGAATCTAGGCAAATCTTGATAGTACAGATACGCTTCTACACACGCGGTCGTGCCCAGCGGACACGGGGGCGTGGTCAACTAATGCAAACAAACTGCAATTAAAGAAGAAAGAGAAGATGGGTGGACACGGGGCCGTGCCCGGGCTTCTGTGCAGGCTATAAATAGGGGTGCTTGGCTCACTTGCAAACCATCCCTTGGCAAACCACCTCTCTCACACTTCACCCACCCACCACCACCATCACAACCCACATCCACCACCATTATCCATCATCCATCATAGAGTGTGTGAGTAGTCTCGGGATCCAAGATTGATCGTAAGAGTTCTTGACAATCAAAGGCCATGTTTGCCTAAGTCTCTTACATCACTTGGTGAAGACAAGTGTTTAGTGTAATACTTTTTATTTTTAATCTTTTCGCACTTTTTATTTGGTTATGTATTAATGACTTTAATAACTAGTTTCTTATGTTGAAGGTGAATCTTCCTTATCATTTGTCCGTGGTGTCTTGGCGTTATTTTACTGTCTATATAAAATAAAAGATCTTCACCATTCATATCTCCACGGTCTATATGGAGATATGTTGGCTACCTGGTCGGGGGTTATGGGAATGGTTTGGTAAGAGTCTTACCTTGTTCAGTGTATAGATCCTGCAATGACCTGGGTCAAGTTTAGTAGGACCTCCTTCAATACCCACTGCTATTGGATGGCGGGGGTCCGAACTCCTTGACCCCCTCATATGTAAACTACTATTAAAACTTTAACCCGGCTATTTAGGATTGTATCCCTTCTGACTCAAACTACTTAGCCGAGGGTAACGTCACCTTCAAAAGAGGGGCCTACCATATTATGCATTAATAACCTAATTAATTATCTTTCAATATCCAACCCTTTAGGATTGTATCCTTGCTGACTCAAACTACTGGGTTGAGGGTAACGTCACCTTCAAAAGAGGGGCCTACTACTATAACTAAGATAATCTCTTAAAAAGTGCAAAAGTGCGAAAATAATCAAAGGGTACACTAAAGGCGAGTCAGGTCCAAGTGATTCATCTTGTCTATCTGTTTTTATTTTTATTTTTATTTTTCAGCATTTTTAGTTTTTATTTTCTAGTTTAAAACCTTTTTTCTAAATTTGTGATTTGATTAGACGTTGAAGATAAACCGGTATTAAAAGCTCTTGTGTCCTTGGACGACCTCGGTATCTTACCAACACTATACTACGCTCACGATGGGTGCACTTGCCCATATGTGTGTTTGGTGTTAGTAAAATATTGTGTTTTATAAATTTAAAACTTGACTAAAGTGTAAAAAGGGCTAAAAATATACATAAAATATATAACCACCACACACGCATCAATAGTCCACTGAAGAGTCGGGGTTTAACTAAAAACCCTTCAATGGAGCTTTGCCAATTCACTGATCCTGAAGTTGATCAGTTTCGCTCCTGCTTTCCTGATGGTACCATATTCCGGCCTTTTGATTCTTCAACCAAAAGTGATTGTGTATCAGATACATGGATCACCTTCCCTGCTGCCCCTTTTCAGATAGGGTTCACTTATCCTTTCCCTATTCTTACACGGGGATTCTTCACACTTACCGGCCTTTGCTACATCTAAGCTATGCCGATGGTGTGGAGGGTCCTGTACACACTAGAGCACATCATAGAACAGGAAGGCATAGACATAGGGATGTCCGAGTTGAGCCAACTGTATAACCTTGTAAGCCATGGTTCCTACTGATACCTCTTCAAGTCCAAACCCCAACAGCTTCACCCAATCTTGAAAACCACCAAGAATGACACCAACTGGAGGAATCAATTCTTCTTCGTGAGAAGGGATTCTATTCCAAATGGGAACCAACTTCCCAAAAAGTGGAACACAGATGGTAGGATATAGGATCCTTAGATTAGGACAACCGGTAAGAATCTTTCTTTTCTGTTGAGGATAACTGATCCTTGTTTTTTTTATTTATGCAGCTATCAGCCTGTCACATATTCAATAATCACCTGTCACCAAGGAAAGAGTTGAAGCTTTCTGGAAGCTTGATCCTGCAATCAGAACATTCCCACCAAAGTCAAAGGATCCAGAAGAAATTTCATCCACCTCATACACCATGTCAAGTAAGTATCCATATATGTGTATATATAAATGTTTTATAAAATGAAAGTATGAATACTTATCTGTGTGTTATGCTTGTAGGTGCTGGCAAATCCTCAAAGTCTGCTTCCAGGTTCAGCATTGCTGATCTTCAAGACATTGCCTCCCCTCGGTCCCTTAAGAAAGAGCTGTCTGCAAGCCAAAGCAACCTTGAGCCTAAGGCAGGGGTAAGGGAACCAAGAGGAAGAAGACTGCTGAACCCATCGAAGGCTTCCCTCTCATGGAACGTCAGCTTCAAGAGTATGTCTCCGAGGTAAGGATACTGTATCCTGAAATTATATTCCCTTTCTAAGGATAACGGATCCTGATTATTAAGTTCCTTTGTGCAGAAATTTGCTGAGGTTTAAATCCTCCTTGATTTGCATGTGGCTGAAGCTGAGCAGAAAAACCTGGACCTCCAAAAGATTGCCCTTGCCAAGGAAAAGAAGATCTCTTCTCTGGAAAAGGACATCAACATGCTGCAAAAGGAGCTGCTTCTTGCTGAGATGACAGCCCAAAAAGAGAGGATGGAGATCATGGACGAGGCTAAACTTTCTGCTACCATCGCCATCCTGAAGATCAAGCTGCAGATGGCCAAGGAGGCTGAGGATCCTTCTTTTGACAGGTCTGCATGGGATTTGGAGGCCTGGAAGCAGAGGCTGGCTGAACTTGGGGACGAAGATGAACCTGAAGAAGTGCTAGCCCGTGAAGGTGGAGGCAACGAGATCAAGGATCTTGAGGCGGAGGCAGCTGGTGGTAGTGGCAAGGGTGGTGAAGAGAAGGTGGTTGAGGCAGCAAAGGTGTAGGCTGCATAAATGGGTGATGATGGATATTTCTAGACGCGGCCGGAGCCCATTTTTTATGATTTGGTGGTTATTTTGGTTGATGGTGTTTTTATTTTGAACAATTATGGTCTGTAACTAAACAATAGTCTTTAGGGTTAAGGATCACTGATCCTTGGACAATAGGGGGTAGCAAAGGTGGATGGGTCCTTCTGTTTGTGGAGGATGAAGCCTTTGATGCCCCTAATCTTTTATTTCCTGCACTTAACGAACCTTTAGTATGGACACCCTTTGCCAACCCAAGTGGGCGGGCCACGTTTTGCTGGTAGAAACTTGGGTTGGCAATTTTGACAACCTTTCAAAGGGTTAACTTGATAAATAAATAAAACTTTAACTTTTGGCTACTTTGTTGTTGATTTTGTGTATATTTACTTGTCAATTGTCATTGCATAATTTTATAACTTACAAGTTATTGACAAAAGTGTTAAATGAATGCCAAAAATTAGTTTATGTTAAAGAATTTAGGATATGATCAAGGATCACATATCCTCTAATCATAAGTTTAAGAAAAATCATATGATTTAGGATCATATATCCTGTTGTCAAAGGATAAGGGTAAAATGATTAAACCATTAATAAGACTAAGGTTAATAAGGATCATACCAGAGAACCCAAGTTAGGATTCTATATCCTTAACACTTACAACTGTGCTAATCAAGGGATTAAATCTTGTAGAGAGTTAGGATCCTGGATCCTTAATTGTTTAACTTTGGAAACCTGCAATAGGATATAACTTGGGACTAAGCCAATTGCAAAAGAAAATGTTAGTATATAGGGACAAGCCCAACAATCTGGGGACAAGCCCAATAAGCTGGGGACAAGCCCAAAAACTGGGGATAAGCCCAAAGGATCTTGTGTAAACTGGAGTATGACCCAAACTGGCGACTATCCCAACTTAGTGACATGAAGATGCCAAAACCTTAGCTAACGTGAAAACATTAGAAACCTTAGGAACGGATGTATGGTACATCTACCATTATACTTAGGATCCTAAATACAGCCAGTACAATGAAATTGTCAACCCCTAAAGCGGGTACTGGTCCCATTTCCTTTAACTGCATTAGGATAATCATGCGCAACTGGTGAAGGTGTAAGAACCTAATTCATAGAAGGTAATAGATACCTTAAACTGGGGACAAGCCCAATGAACTGGGGATAAACCCAAAGACTTTGGAGAATTGATTGGATACTTGATCCTTTGTCAAGAATACACCTACTTCAGGCTAAGGATCATGTATCCTCTAAGAATCCTTAATACGTATTGGGCATGAAGATAACCAAGGATCCTGGATCCTTCTTACATGAAGTATTTCTTTAAATGGACAGCATTCCAAGCTCTTGGTAATAGTTCACCTTCCATTGTTAATAAACGATATGCCCCTTTTCCTACCTCAGCTTCAATCAGATAGGGGCCTTCCCACTTTGGTGCTAACTTGCCATCAGCAGGATTAGTGGTATTTTGGAATGCTTTCCTCAACACCATGTCACCAACTTGAAATTTCCTGATCCTGACATTCTCGTTATAAGCCCCAGCCATCCTTTGTTGATAGCTAGCAAATCTTATCCTTGCTGAATCCCTGAGCTCTTCTATGGTATCCAAATCTTGAACCAAGTTTTCAGCATTTCCTTCAGGATCACGGATGCTTGTTCTTGCAGTAGGGACTACCATCTTTGTAGGGATCATAGATTCAGCTCCAAACACCAAAGAAAATGGAGTCTGACCAGTAGCATTCTTGGGAGTTGTCCTATCAGCCCATAACACATAGGGTAGTTCTTCTGCCCATTTCCCCTTCTTAGATCCAAGCTTCTTCTTCAAGTTGTTGATGATGATCTTGTTAAATGATTTTGCTTGACCATTAGCTTGTGGGTGGACTGGTGTTGATGTTATCATCTTAATCCCCCCAACTGACACAAAAGTTAGTAGTTCTACTCCTAATAAATTGGGATCCATTATCACAAACAATTTCAGAAGGTATGCCAAATCTAGTAATGATGTTTCTTTTAATAAAGGATATCACTTCCTTTTCTCTGACTTGTGCAGAGGCTTCAGCTTCTATCCATTTGGAAAAGTAATCAGTCATAGCAAGCATAAACACTTTTCCTCCTGATGCCTTGGGAAGTTTGCCAACTATATCCATTCCCCATCTCTTGAATGGACAGGAAGAGGATATAGGATGCAGAAGCTCCGCTGGTTGATGAAGGATATTGCTATGTCTTTGACAAGCATCACATTTCTTTGCATAATCCACAACATCCTTCTTCATGGTAGGCCAATAGTATCCTATTCTAAGGATCCTTGAGAATATTGCTCTGCCCCCAGTGTAGTTTCCACAATCTCCTTCATGAAAATCCTTCAGAACTTCTTGAATTTCTGGATCCTCGATGCACCTTAGATATGGACCTGCAAGAGATCGTTTATATAATATGTTATTTAGTATTGTAAATTGAGATACCTTGATTTTGAAAGCTCTAGGATTTTCTCCAGTAGGGATCTCTCCATGTTGTATACATCTCAGGAATGGAAGGATCCAGGATCCTGAACTTGACTGTGCACCATCACGAGGTATGATTGCAGAATCCTCCACTATCTCCATGGCTGTGTTATTCTCTATAGCAAGGGTTAAGATATGAATAATTGGTATCCTAACTGTTAGGGATAGATTTTCTAAACCTAAGGATCACGGATCCTCAAGTACTGCCAGGATCACGGATCCTCAATTCTGTTTGAATTAAGGATCCTCAGAAGACGTTGCAGGATCAGGATCCAGGATCCTCGTTGTTATCCTAAAACTAACAGTTGCTTTCACTATATTTAAGCTTGTTTTGCAGGAGTATACGCATTGGACCTAGTCTTGCTGATATTCTTGGGGAATATGCTTTCAATATTTTGCACGTGCATAGCTTAATGACCGTTATGGAAGTCGTGGGTAGCTAGCACCATTTGCGGGTTGTTAGTTATTTGGATTATTTCTATTTTTAAAAAGGGGATAATAAGCTTGAATTAGCTAAATTAGCAAACATACACACTCTCGCAAGCTCTCTGCAACTTATTAGAGATTTCATACATTTTGCACACTAGTGATCCTTGTAACAAGCTTGTTATCATCCCGAGTTGTAATCATCATTTGTTTAATTATAGTTGGTGATCGGTAGTTTCCATCACCCGAGGTTTCTTATGCCGGAGATCATACATTGATCAAGGGCTTTTTCCTCGTATAAATCCTTGTGTCACTTGTTCATTTCATTTACAAGTTGTTCATACATTTGTTCATTGATTCAAGCATCATACCTCACAACAAAAGATTTGGTTGCATTATCCTAGTCTGATTTTTTACCAAAACAGTTTGGTGCCCACCATGGGGTAATTGATGCTTCATTCCTAAGAAATTTTTGTCATTGTGATCATTTCGGTTCATTATCTACAAGCAGATGGCTTCTTCAGCAAAAAACACTTCAAGCTCTATGCCGGCAGTCACTTCTTCACATGGCGTTCCACCTTTGCCTCCACCACCTTTTGGATCCCAGAAGAATGCTGAAAATGTTGCAAAGAGACCAAGCCCCATTTTCCCAAAACCACCAACATCTGCTATTTCTTCTAGCCCTTCTAACAGTGATATTTATTCTTTGATTTTGCAGATGAGGGATTACATGCAGCAGCAGGACAAAACCAACAACAGGATCCTTCGAGAGATTGATGACATCAAGAAATTGAAGAGATCAGCGGAGGATCACTCTCCATTGGTGCCTAGATCACTGGATTTCGACACTCCAGCTATAACCGCCCTGCAATCTGCAGCTCCGGACATCCAGTACCAGAGTGGACCATTGGGATGGCGTTATGGATCAACAACTATGAGTCAGGCTTTAGGATCCTCTTTTCAGCCTTCAGGATCCTCTTTCCAGCATCAGGGATCCTTCGTTAGCTGAGGAGGATATATGGGGACGCACACAGTTCAAGGATCCTCTCAGGTTCAAGGATCCTCTCTGGTTCAAGGATCCTCTCATGTTCAAGGATCCTCCTTTCAGGTTCAAGGATCCTTATCTCAGGTTTACGGATCCTTGGATTATCCTCCAAGACCCCCAGTCACAGCACATCAAGGATCCAACATCTTTCAAGATCAAGGATTCTTAAGGAATGTGCAACCTGGAAGTACAGATGTTCATCAAGGAGACTTCATTCCAATGCAGACCATTGCTTCTTCTGGTCCTTCAGTCATACCAGAATCTCGTCAATATGGATTCACATCTGGAATTCCAAACTTGAATCCTCCGGGAGGTAACACTTTGAATAATTCTTATAACACTAACCATGGATTTGTGCAGGATACAGGTATCAATCAAGCTATGGCTAGGGAATTACAGAAACTGAAGGATATGATATCCAGCGTTCCTGGAGTGGTTAAGCCCATTCCTGAAATTACAGATGGAAGCCACAGGATATCTCGCTTTACACCACCCATTTATGATGCAGAAATCCCAAAGAGGTTTCAAATTCCAACCATGAAGCTATATGATGGCTCAACGGATCCAGAAGAACATGTAGCTCAATATAGAGAAAGGATGGAGATCAATCCCATCCCGGAGAGGTTAAAAGAAGCATGTTTGTGCAAGGGTTTTGGATCCACATTAACGGGATCAGCTCTTAAATGGCTGCTAAGTCTTCCCCCTTACTCTATTACTTCATTTGCTAATCTAGTTAACCTGTTTAATAGTCAATTCTCATGTAGTAGAAAATTTGAACATTTAACTAGTAACCTATATAGGGTAACACAAGGTCAAAATGAATCACTTAGAGATTATATCACTAAGTTCAGTAAAGAGTCCTTAGATATTCCTAATCTGGATATAGCTACGGCTGTGGAAGCCTTTAAAATGGGTTTGCTTAGGGATTCATTGTTCTATGATGATCTTGTCATGACCCCTTGCAGGAATCTTGATGAAGTAAGAACCAGGGCCCTTAGATTCATCCGGCTAGAGGATGATAAAAGGATCCAGGAAAGACTGGCAGGATCCTCGAAGCAGGAGAAACAAGGATCCTACTTCAGGAACAACAAGTCCAAATCTTATAACAAGTATGACAACCAAAATGTGCATGCAGTAGAACAGGAAGAGGATGATGAGGATTATCCTCCCATTTCTGAATATTGTTTTTCTGTTGATAACAATGAACTAATCCTTGCAATGTAGAACCTAGGTGACAAAGCAAGATGGCCCAGAAAAAGTGATAAGCCAGCTACAACAAAAGATAAATCCAAATGGTGTGCATATCATGAGGATTTCGGGCATCTCACTGAAGAATGTATTGCACTGAGAAAAGAGATTGGTTACTTGTTAAGCAAGGGGCATTTGAAGGATCTTTTGGGAAGAAAAAAGTCAAGGATTCAGGATCCTGAAAAGGTTCCAGAAAGAGCTCCTGCTCCTCCGGCAGATGCACAAGTTATAAACTTCATATCCGGTGGATCAGACATTTGTGGTACTTCTTTTTCAGCAGCCAAGAGACATGCCAAGAAAACCAAGATGGATAATGGGGATAGACCCATCCGAACCTCTACTGTTACACAGGAAAAAGTTATAACTTTTGATGAGGATGATCGTGTTGATGTCCAGGATCCTCATCATGATGGTCTTGTTATTACCTTATTTATATCTAACCATTTTGTTCGCATGATCTTGATAGATGGAGGAAGCTCAGTAAACATCATTCAGCTTGATGTCCTCAAGAAAATGAACATCCCTGAATCGGATATTGTCCCAAGATCCTCAGTTCTTGTGGGATTCAGCGGAGAAACCAAGAATACATTGGGGGACATTAAACTTCCCATCTACATTGAAGGACTTCATTCTTATAAAAAAATTTGTGTTATAGATTGCTTATCCTGTTGCAATGTTATCCTTGGCAGGCCATGGATACATGACATGAAGGCAGTTGCATCTACATATCATCAATGTGTGAAGCTTCCTAGTCCATGGGGGGTGATAAAGATTGAGAGTGATCAACAAGAAGCAAAGAATTGCTATACCTCATCAATGAAGCCAGCCTCAAGACCAACAGAGCAATAGCAACTAAAGTATCCTCCAAGAGACGTCTTGGAGGCAAGAGAACAGGATGTGAAAGATATCCTTATGGATCCTCATGATCCTGAATCCAAAATCTTCATAGGATCAGGGATCCTCAGCAACATTGAACAGGATTTGGTATCCTTCCTTAAGAGGAGGAAAACTACCTTTTCCTGGAAGCATGAAGACATGACAGGTATCTCTAAAGATATAATTACTCATAAACTTGGCATTGACAGGTCATTCAAACCCATACTTCAAAAGAGGAGAAAGTTTGCACCTGAAAGGAATGCCATTATCCAGGAGGAGGTAGGCAAGCTTCTTCGAGCAGGTAAGATTAAAGAGGTTAAGTATCCAAGATGGTTAGCCAATGTGGTTGTTGTTCAAAAGAAAAACAGAAAGTGGAGGGTATGTGTCGATTTCACTGATTTAAACAAGGCATGTCCCAAGGATCCTTTCCCATTACCCCACATTGACTCCATGGTGGATGCTACCGCGGGTCATGAGTTGTTGACTTTTATGGATGCTTTATCTGGATTCCAACAAATTCAGATGGAACCATCTGATCAAGAGGATACAACCTTTATGACCCCAACTGGTATCTATTGTTATATTGCTATGCCATTTGGACTAAGGAATGCAGGTGCTACCTATCAAAGGCTAGTCAATATGATGTTTAAGGAACAAATAAGACACACTATGGAAGTCTACATAGATGACATGGTGGTTAGGTCCAAGATAGCTGAGGATCACCTTAAAGACCTGGAGGAAGCATTCGATATCCTTGACAAATTCAATATGAAGTTGAATCCTTCAAAGTGTCACTTTGGTGTTAAAGCAGGCAAGTTCCTAGGCTACATGGTAACAAAAAGAGGCATAGAAGCAAGTCCAGAGCAAATCAAGGCAATTGTGAATATCAAATCTCCTGCCAATGCCAAGGATGTGCAAAGGTTGACAGGGAGGATCGCAACCTTGAATAGGTTCATATCAAAGTCATCAGAAAAGTGCAAGGAATTCTATGATATTTTGAGAAAGAACAAGAAATTTGAATGGACTGAAAAGCACAAAAATGCTCTCAAAGCCCTTAAGGATTACCTATCCTCAGCTCCTGCCTTGATGAAACCAGAAAAAGGGGATATATTATCCTTATATCTATCGGTATCCTCTAAAGCAGTAAGTGCAGTCCTTGTTAAGGATCACGAAGGTACACAACATCCTGTCTATTATGTAAGTAAGAGTTTGCTTGATGCTGAATCCAGGTATTCACAATTAGAAAAACTTATCCTTGCTTTGATTATGGCATCTACTAAACTAAGACATTATTTTGAAACTCATGCCATTATTGTTAAGACTAACTTTCCAATTAAGAATGTTCTCAGGAAACCTGAAATGTCAGGAAGGGTTGCTAAATGGGCAGTGAAGCTTAGTGCTTATGATATAAGATATGAACCAAGGACTGCCATCAAATCCCAAGCCTTAGCTGACTTTGTGGCAGATTTTAGTAGCGATTTACAAAGAGAAGCTGAGTTGGAAGTTCAGCAGCTTGAAGAGACTAAGGATCCTTGGATACTCTTCACTGATGGAACATCTAATGTCAAAGGAACAGGACTTGGAATACTACTAAAATCTCCACAGGGGGACATAATACCCCACTCAATAGCTTGTGAGTTTCAAACCACTAATAATGAGGCTGAATATGAGGCCTTGATAGCTGGTTTGCAAATTGCTAAGCATATGAGGATCAGGTATCTTGAGGTACATGTAGATTCATTGTTAATTACTAATCACTTTAATGGATCTTATGCTGTTAAAGGTGAACGACTAATCATATACATAGAGATAGTCAAGAAATTGGCACTCTCTTTTGTTTCTTTTAGCTTGACACAGGTACCTAGGGAAGAGAATGCAGAAGCTGATGCATTGGCCAATCTTGGATCATCATTGAAAATTCCAGAGGATATCAAGATCCCTATCATCCATATTTTGTCTACTGCTATTGAGGATCACATAGCTATGGAGATAGAAGAGGATTCTGCAGTGGTTCCTAGTGATAGTGCACAATCTCATTCAGGATCATGGATCCTTCCAATCATGAGATATATACAACATGGAGAGATTCCTACAGGAGAAAACCCCAGGGCTTTCAAAATCAAGGTATCTCAATTTACAATATTAAATAACATGTTATATAAACGATCTCTTGCAGGACCATATCTAAGGTGTATAGAGGATCCAGAAACCCAAGAGGTCCTAAAGGATTTTAATGAAGGAGATTGTGGAAACCACACTGGGGGCAAGGCATTGTTCTCAAGGATCCTTAGGATAGGATACTATTGGCCTACTATGAAGAAAGATGCTGTGGATTATGCCAAGAAATGTGATGCTTGTCAGAGACATAGCAATATCCTTCATCAGCCAGCAGAGCTATTGCATCATATATCCTCTTCTTGGCCATTTATGAGATGGGGAATGGATATAGTTGGTAAACTTCCCAAAGCACCAGGAGGAAAAGTGTTTATGCTTGCCATGACTGATTACTTTTCCAAGTGGATAGAGGCTGAAGCCATTGCTCAAGTCAGAGAAAAAGAAGTGATATCCTTTATTAAAAGAAATATTATTACTAGATTTGGTATCCCTTCTGAAATTGTTTGTGATAATGGATCCCAATTTATTGGGAATAGAACTACTAACTTTTGTGACAGCTGGGGGATTAAGATGATAACATCAACACCAGTCCACCCACAAGCTAATGGTCAAGCAGAATCATCCAACAAGATCATCATAAACAATTTGAAGAAGAAGCTTGGATCCAAGAAAGGAAAGTGGGCAGAAGAACTACCTTATGTACTATGGGCTGATAGGACAACTCCATTTTCTTTAGTATTTGGAGCAGAATCGGTGATCCCTACAGAGATGGTGGTTCCTACTGCAAGAACAAGCATCCGTGATCCTGAAGGAAATGCTGAAAACTTGGTTCAAGACTTGGATACCATAGAAGAACTCAGGGATTTGGCAAGGATAAGAATGGCTAGTTATCAACAAAGGATGGCTGGAGCTTATAACAAGAATGTCAGGATCAGGAAGTTTTAAGTTGGTGATGTGGTGTTGAGGAAAGCATTCCAAAACCACAAATCCTGCTGATGGCAAGTTAGCACCAAAATGGGAAGGCCCCTACCTTATTGAAGCAGAAGCAGGAAAGGGGGCATATAGATTACTAACAATGGAAGGTGATTTACTACCAAGAGCTTGGAATGCTGTCCACTTGAAGAAATACTTCATGTAATAAGGATCTAGGATCCTTAGCTATATTCATGACCGATATCCTCGAAGGATCCTTAGAGGATAGATGATTCTCATTCTGGTAATGATCTAATTTCAATCTATTTAATTCTTTAATTAACTTATTTACAAGGAGAAGGATCTTGGATCCTTTATCCTTCTTTCATTCAGTTCTGAGTTTTGCAGAAGGTTGATGTATCCTTAGCAAAGGATCAATTATCCTCAGAAGTCTCCTAAGTTTTTTGGGCTTGTCCCTAGTTTATGGGCTTATCCCCAGTTTTTGGGCTTATCCCCAGTCTTTTGGGCTAGTCCCCAGTTGTTGGGCCTGTCCCCAGTATTGCCAGTAGCGCACGATGATCCTGGTGTAGTTTAAGGCAATGGGACCAGTACCCGCTTTAGGGGCTGACAATTTCATTGTACTGGCTGTATTCAGGATCCTACGTATAATGGTAGACGTACCATACATCCGTTCCTAAGGTTTCCAACGTTTTCACGTTAGCTAAGGTTTTGGCATTTTCATGTCACTAAGTTTGGATAGTCGCCAGTGAGGGCCATACTCCAGTTTACACAAGATCCTTTGGGCTTGTCCCCAGTTTATTGGGCTTGTCCCCAGATTGTTGGGCTTGTCTCCATATGCTAACTCTTCTCTTATATTGGCTTAGTCCCAAGTTATGTTCCGTTTCAGGTTTTTGAAGTTAAACAACTAAGGATCCTTGATCCTTACCTTTTATTAAGGTTTGTCTTTTGGTTATCCTGATTGTAAGTATTGAAGGTTTAGGATCCTAACTTGGATTCTCAGGTATGATTCTTAATCACCTTAACTTTATTCTTTATTTATCTAAGTGACCCTTATTCTTTGACAACGGTATACATGATCCTTAAGTGACATCACTTTTTGAATTTTTCGATTATAGGATATTTGATCCTTGATCATATCCTAAACTTTTTGACATAATCTACTAAAATTTTGTTCATAACTTATGAATTCAAACAGAATGTATCATAACAATTGAACGGTAAAGTATTCACAAAAATAACAACATATGAGATAGCCAAAAGATTAAGGTTTTATTTATTTGTCAAAAGTTAAACCCTTTAAAGGTTGTCAAAATTGCCAACCCAAGTTTCTACCAGCAAAACGTGGCCCGTCCACTTGGGTTGGCAAAGGGTGTCCATATTAACGAGGTCTAAGTGCAGGAATAAAAAGACGGCAGGATCACAATGGCTTCATCCCCCAAACAGAGGATCCCTCAACCATTTGTTATCCTACCTATTTTCTGAAGGATCAGTGGTCCTTAAACCTAATTACTATTGTTTAAGTACCGACCAACCATTGTTCTAAAAACATCATCAACAAGCAAAAAACTACCAAACCATAAAAAATGGGCTCCGGCCGCGTCTAGATAAATCTATCATCGCCCATTTTTGCAGCTCACACCTTCGTTGCATCACCATGACCTCCAGCCTCTGCATCACCAGCCTTATCCTTCAGCCCACTGCTACCAGCCTCGATAGCCAGGACCTCTTCAGTCTCCTCTTCATCGTCCAGCTCAACTAGCTTGCCCTTCCAGCCTTCTTGGTCCCAGGCAGTCCTGTCGAAGTCAGGATCCTCAACTTCGTTGGCCATCTTCAGTTTGATTTTGAGCGTAGCAATGGCGGCAGAAAGCTTAGCACCCTCTATCACTTCAGCCTTCTCATGATCAGCATTGATGTGGGCCATGACCAGCTACTTTTTCACCAAGTTAAGCTCCTTCTCGAGGGTAAAGATGGTCTCATCCTTTGCCAGGTAGATCTTCTGAAACTCCAGCTCCTTCTGCTCAGCCTCTTCAACATACGCATCAAAGAGCATCTAGATCTCAGCAAATTTCTGCAAAAAAGTAAAGATACAATTCAGGATCCGTTATCCTCAAATGGGCAGGATAGAATTAAGGATCAGGGATCCTTACCTCAGAGAAGTATTCTTCAAACTGATGTCGGATGAGGGGCATGCCTTTAAGATCGTCAGCGGTCTTCCTCTTTTTTCCGCCCTTGCCCTTGGAGGTGACAGGCTTAGGAATTGGAACGCTAGGGCTGGTAGCAATTCGTTTCTTGCCGGACCGGGCAGCGACAGCATCAAGATCACTGACGCTGAAGTGAGAAGCTGATTTCGAGGACATTCCAGCACCTACAAACGGCAAACAACAGATAAGTATCCTTGATCTATATCTATTTAATCATACATAAATATAAATACTTACTTGACATGATGACTGAACCAGAGGATACTTCCTGTGAATCCTTTGTGTTGGCCTGGAATGTTCTAACTACAGGATCAAGGTTCCAAAAGGTAGCGATCCTTTCTTTTGTTGCAGGTGACTGAATGAGATGAGAGACCGAGATAGCTTCAAAACAGAAAAGGATCAGTTATCCTCAACAGAAACAGGGTTATCCTATGATCCTTCTATAAGGATCCTATGTCGTACCATGGGTGGTCCACTCTTTGGGGAGATCTTTCCCGTCTGGAATGTAATCTCTCCTAACAAAGAAGAAACGGTTTTTCCAGTGGGTATCATTCTTTGTGGTTTTAAGGATTGGGTGAGGATCACCAGGTTTGTGTTTGAATAAGAAGCGATGTGAACCATGGCTCACAAGATTATACAACTCAGCCAACTCAGACATTCCTATCTCTATACCCTCTTGCTCGATGATATTCTCTATGGTGTACAATACTCTCCACATCATCGGCATGGCCTGAATGTAGCACATGCCAGTGAGTGAAAAGAAAGATTGAGTGAAGGCAAGGAAAGGATAGGAGAATCCTATCAGGAATGGGGTGGCCGGAAAAGCAACCCAAGTGTCGGAAACAGAATCACTCTTTGCAGAAGGGTCGAAGGATTTGAAGACGGTATCCGCCGGAAAACAATGGTGAATCCGGTCAATCTCCGGGTCAGTGAAGCGGCATAGCTCAGATGAGGTATTTTTGATGATCCCTTGGCTTTTCAAGGAATCATCCTTCTTTGGATCCTTGGCTGGTGAGGATCGAAGAACCATCTTTGCCATGGGTGGTGATAAAAAAGAAGAACAGAGTAAGAAGATGAAGAGAGAAGGAGAAGAGAGAAACCTGATCGATCTTTGAATGAGGATTTAAAGGGAAGTATCGCTCAAATTTAAATGCAAATCGATCCTTATCTCTAACCTATATATAATGATGATTCTGCAGGATGTCACTTCGGTGACGCATGATGTGTAACGGCTAGTTCGATTCTAATGGCTATATTTCCGTTGGCTAGTTCGTTGCAGATAAGATTAGAAAATATGACTCATTTAAGTGATATTTTATTCCTCATATTTTGGGGGCAATTGTTAGGGATAGATTTTCTAAACCTAAGGATCACGGATCCTCAAGTACTGCCAGGATCACAGATCCTCAATTCTGTTTGAATTAAGGATCCTCAGAAGACGTTGCAGGATCAGGATCCAGGATCCTCATTGTTATCCTAACACTAAAAGTTGCTTTCACTATATTTAAGCTTGTTTTGCAGGAGTATACGCATTGGACCTAGTCTTGCCGATATTCTTGGGGAATATGCTTTCAATATTCTGCACGTGCATAGCTTAATGACCGTTATGGAAGTCGTGGATAGCTAGCACCATTTGTGGGTTGTTAGTTATTTGGATTATTTCTATTTTTAAAAAGGGTATAACAAGCTTGAATTAGCTAAATTAGCAAACACACACACTCTCGCAAGCTCTCTGCAACTTATTAGAGATTTCATACATTTTGCACACTAGTGATCCTTGTAACAAGCTTGTTATCATCCCGAGTTGTAATCATCATTTGTTTAATTATAGTTGGTGATCGGTAGTTTCCATCACCCGAGGTTTTTTATGCCGGAGATCATACATTGATCAAGGGCTTTTTCCTCGTATAAATCCTTGTGTCACTTGTTCATTTCATTTACAAGTTGTTCATACATTTGTTCATTGATTCAAGCATCATACCTCACAACAAAAGATTTGGTTGCATTATCCTAGATTTTTGACCAAAACACTAACATTCTCTGGAATCTTCAATGATGATCCAAGTTTGGCTAAAGCATCAGCTTCTGCATTTTCTTCCCTGGGTACCTGTGTTAAACTAAAAGAAGCAAAAGAGTCTGCCAATTTCTTGACTATCTCTAGATATTTGATTAGCCTTTCACCTTTAACAGCATAAGAACCATTAAAGTGGTTAGTAATTAACAAAGAATCTACATGTACCTCAAGATACCTAATCCTCATGTGCTTGGCAATTTGCAAACCAGCTATTAAGGCTTCATACTCAGCCTCATTATTAGTAGTTTGAAACTCACAAGCAATTGAATGGGGTATAATGCCCCCCTGTGGCGATTTTAGTAGTATGCCTAGTCCAGTTCCCTTGATATTTGAAGCCCCATCTGTGAAGAGTATCCAAGGATCCTTAGTCTTTTCAAGCTGTTGAACTTCCAATGCGGCTTCCTTTTGTAGATCACTACTGAAATCAGCCACAAAGTCAGCTAAGGCTTAGGATTTAATGGCAGTTCTTAGTTCATATTTAATATCATATGCACTAAGCTTGACTGCCCACTTTGCCATCCTTCCTGACATTTCAGGTTTCCTGAGAGCATTCTTGATGGGGAAGTTAGTCTTAACAATAATAGGATGAGTCTCAAAGTAATGGCATAATTTAGTAGATGCCATGATTAAAGCAAGAATAAGTTTTTCTAAATGAGAATACCTGGACTCAGCATCAAGTAGACTTTTACTTACATAGTATACAGGATGTTGAGTACCTTCATGATCCTTAACAAGGACTGTACTTACTGCCTTAGAAGAAACTGCTAAGTATAAGGATAATCTATCCCCTTTTTCTGGTTTCATTAAAGCTGGAGCTGAGGATAGGTAATCCTTAAGGGCCTTGCGGGCATTCTCATGCTTTTCAGTCCACTCAAATTTTCTCTTCTTTCTCAGGATGTCATAGAATTCTTTGCATTTCTCTGATGACTTTGAGATGAATCTGTTCAAGGCTACGATCCATCCTGTCAATCTTTGCACATCCTTGGCGTTGGCAGGAGATTTGATATTCACAATCGCCTTGATTTGTTCTGGACTTGCCTCTATCCCTCTTTTTGTCACCATGTAACCTAAGAATTTACCAGCTTTCACTCCAAAGTGGCATTTGGAAGGATTCAGTTTCATGTTGTATCTGTCAAGGATATCAAATGCTTCCTCTAAATCGTTAAGGTGATCCTCAGCTCTCTTGGACTTGACCACCATGTCATCAATATAGACTTCCATTGTGTGTCCAATTTGCTCTTTAAACATCATATTTGTCACACCCCGACCACGTAAAACAACAAACCGTGGCGGAAACGTCGGGGAGTGTTGTAACAGAATCATCGTTTCACAACCATGGTAATTAAAAGTTTCGTTTTGTTTATTCATTAAGTAAATTTCATTGTCTTAAACCAAACAAACAAGTTACAAATCGTCTATCATTGTTTTTATGTCACTAAGGCCTCGTCCAGATCCTAAGTGAACATACTTCCTAGCAATCAACATCACGCAACATCACCTGAAACATATATAAAAGCAAAGTCAGCAAAGAAATGTTGGCGAGCACATAGGTTTTATGAGAGTGTTGGATTCATGGCTCATTTATATGTTGCAGTACCTCATTACACTACAAGAGTCAAAAGTACAAACCTCGTTTTGAAAAGTGTATTGCAACATAAATGACCAACTCAAATCAAGTTAGTTATAGTTTATAAAATCTCGTAGCCATGATTCTTAACCCAAAAACATTTGTTTTAGTAAACCAACTCGTAAATATCTCGTAAAAACTCGTTAATAAAACTCGTATGGTTTATATCATTTCGAAAACCTCGTTGTGTGACATCGTTTCAAAATTGTTTCCCAAGTGAACTAAATAATGACACGGAATATAATGTGATAAAAGCACTTATATATAAGATGTACCAACGGCGTATCTACCATGCTTTTATCATGCTACACCCGTCCCATTATCTAATCACTACCCAAAATAAATCATTTATCCAATTCGTTTATCTCGTTTAAGTTGTATCAAGTCGTTTAACTCGTCCCAAAATCGTATTCGTTTTAATTGTGAAACTACTTTTGGTCATCTCGCTAATAACATTCAAACCTTCGTGACTCGACTATCTCGTTTCTCGTATTAACAAACCACCAAAGGGTAAGTTAACAATCATTAGATTCGGTCGTTACCTACATAACCCCCACACATAACCATGGGTGTAGTCTGATAACGGGATTTGTCAGATCCTATGGTACCATAACCTAGTACTGGTCGGCTTGATCAATGCTAATGAATGTCATTCGTTTTGTAACTACGTCCAACAAGTTTGTTCACATTATCGAAATCGTTATTAGTTTAATATAAACCATCTTAGTCGTTTTTGAAACCATCGTTTAAATATCGAAATCGTTTAATACATATGAATCACCCCAAAACAATCGAAAACAGTAAAATAGGGGAACTATGTACTCACATTGAATAGAAGGGTATCCTTGATCTAAAGAACTTAGCGAAGCTCAGGCAAACCAAGGAAATTCAAGTAGTACCTAGTAATCGGATCACTAGTAAATAAATCGACACCTAAATCGGAAGATCAAATAGAATGAGGTTTCGTAAACCAAAGGAGTGTTGGAACTCATGTGATATGGTTTAACAAAGCCTACATTCTAAATTGGAACCTAACCTAAGTGCTTTCGACCCGTTACGACCCATTAAGGTAGCTTACGCTACTTTAACGCGTCGTTCGCGCAAACGCGCACTCGAGACGTCTAACTAGTCCTATGACAAGTATTATATGCCTAAACATGTTTAATTATGTTGCATAATCAGTTAAGTGACAAATGTTTAGGTTACATATGCTTAAAATCCAATTATGCATGAAAAGGGCATTTTGGTCATTTACCTAAGGCATATAAATTACCTATCATATAACTACTTAAACTATGTGACCATAAGGTATAACCTCGGAAGGTTATTCCCTATGCAACTATGGTCACTAAACATGCTTGGTCGGATCCTAATGATCGACCAAACGGGTCGAGTTCGAAGTCTAAGCGGTGGTTTAGACTGCTTGACTTACGACTCTAAACGAGTGTTGGTGCATAGATGTCTGTTAACTTCGTCTTTATAGAGTCTTGTGTCTAGATAGGATAAACCAGTACTCAGCAGGATCAAAATTAGGGTTTGTGTGTGATTGTGTAATTTCGCACGAAATAGCCAGTGCCTATTTCGTACGAAATTACATCCCCTATAAATAGCTGAGTGGTTGGTTCATTTGTAACAGTCTTGATTTCAGAGCCGAGGTGCTGCCAGTTTGTGAAACGATCAGAATTGCTTTGAAATCGTTAATAAAAGGATAATTAAGGAGAATCAAGCTGTTTCACGTCTATATCACTGATTCCGCCTTTGATATGGATCATAAACTCTTCTGATTGACTCGTTAGGGTCACACGACGATCCAACAAGTGGTATCAGAGCTCAGGAAGAAGAGTTTATACCAACTCAGCTTGTTTTCATCACTTCTACTCATTCTTTTCAAAATTAAACGAGATTTTATGGACAAAATGGATTGAATTTCACATATATCACGTAAAACACCGTTTTATTGAATCCTTGAAAGAATTGGACCAAAATTCGAACAAAATCTGGATCAATTTGACAAAATGGTGCCCGACATGCTGATGTCATCATTATTTCGCATGAAATAGTCAGTTGGTATTTCATACGAAATTAACTTTGGGTGTCTTATTTCGTATGAAATCAGTGTATTTCGCACGAAATTAGCATACAGTTCCTTATTTCGTACGAAATCAAGTTTGTGAACCTAATTTCGCATGAAATTAGACCTTATTTCACACGAAATCAACTTGGAACCTCTATTTCGCACCAAACGTGTTATTTCATGTGAAGGGTATTTCGTGTGAAGAGTATTTCGTGTGAAAGCTTATTTCGCATGAAATATGTTTTCGTTTGAAGGCTGTTATTTCACAGGAACTGATTTTGTTTGAAACTGTTTTTGTTAAAATCAAAAATTTTTCTAAGTGTTTGTTGATTATCTCAGATACGTGAAGATGGATGAGTTTATGAATCCGTTCAGTGACATGTTTGCTTTCACGGGAAACACCGGAGATGATACATCAAACAACACAAATGAAAATGCTTCTAATCCGAGTGCAAAGAAAACCCTATCTGATGCTTTGAGTGTGGAGAGTGCATATGGCACATACAACAAACCTCCCAAACTAATGGCGATTGAAGAATACAATAGATGGGCTAAAAGGTTTGAAGAATGGCTAAAAGCGTTTGCGTATCCCATTTGGAAGAGCATGAAGAATGGTTTCAATATGGGAAGATCGGATTATGAAAATATAGCAGATACTGATGTAGATAGATTTGTTGCTGAGCAAAAGTGCATTGCATTGCTTCATCAGTCTGTGAGAGATGACATAATATCGTTGATTGAGTACACAAATTCGAAAGATCTATGGGAGAAACTGAGAGTGAAATGTGTGGGTAGTGCCGAGATAGTTAAAAACAAAAAGAAGTTGTTAAGAAAAGAATTTGATTTGTTTGGATGTTTGAAAAACGAATCTGTATCTAAGATGATTGAAAGATTCGGGCATTTGAAGATGGAGCTGGCAAGACATGGAATCATATACACTTAAGAAGAATTGGTTGACAAACTGTTTGACTCACTGCCTGATGAGAAAGACTGGCAGTACTTTGCTTTGATGCTGAAGAACACAGTAAAGTCGGAGGATCTGACGGTTGATCTGTTAATCGAAAGATTGGAGAGTCATGAATTGGAGATCAAGAAATCAAACAAAGTCAATAATTCCTCATATCAGCAGAATGTTGAGCTGTATTATCGAGGTAGTATGATCCCGAAGACTGTGTCTCCTAAGACAGCTTTTTCAGCCGAAAGTTCTAACACGTCAAATCAAGAAAGTTCAAGCAGTGGTTATCATGGAGGTTCATCGTCAACTACTCCAAGTCAATCAGTTCCAAAGAATATGTTTCAATGTAACATTGCTGTGGATCTAAAGAATGCTCAAAATTTCAGTGAGGAATCCGCAAAGCAGCAAATGGTGTTTTTAGCGTCTGTTCTAGAATCATACGAAAGCCTTGTTGCGGGCAAGATTGGAAACACTAACCTCACCAAGGAGGACTATGATCAGATCGACCCAGAAGAAATGGAGTTGATAGATATCAGGTGGTGTATGGCTAGTGCAGTTAGACGAGCACAAAGGTTCATGGAGATTACAGGCAGACATTCTATTGGCGGACCTTCCACAAAGCTCGGGTTTGATAAATCAAAAGTTACGTGCTTCAGATGTAAACAAAAGGGACATTTTAAACGTGAATGTCGAAACACACCTGCTGATGATACTGCAAATCCATTCAGAGAGGATTATTACAAAATAGCAATCTATCATCAGAACAAATCAGAACCTCCCAGAATGAAGCAGCTAGAAGATACCCCCAAAGAAAAATCAAGAGCACTTGCTGTTATTCATGATGACGAAGGTTTCGATTGGAGTGAACTACTACCAGAAGAGGATACAGTGGGCTATGCATTTGTGACAAAGCTTGTTCCTTTCAAAGATAGCAGAACAGAAGAAGAGAAATACATCAACAGAAAGATGAAAGCTCAAGACATGAAGTATAAAATCTATTGTATATACAAAGAAGCAAAAAGGGCGAATAGATGGGATGCTGATAGAGAATGTTACCTTGATCCCAAAGGAAACATTGCTGTTGATCCTGATTCTGTTAGTGTTGAAACTCTCACCGAGCAAATTACTGAAGAAGAAGAAGCTAACCAGAGAATGTGGTGGGGAGGAGAAGCTGAAGGAAAAGAAAAAGAAAAAGAGAAGGAGCTGCAGCCAAAGAAAATTGATGACGGGATTATTGATACGTCACAAGAATTCACGGCTGAGAATTTGAAGAAGATGGCTGACAAAGTGCTTGCAGCGAAAGAGCTAGAGGTAGTTTCTGGTTCTAGCACTGAGTCTAAAACCAAGGTCAGTCAGATTGATGCAACCAATGAAACAGGTAAGAAAGCTAAAACTGAGAGTGACTGCAAAAATTGCATGAAAGATTGCAAGGTTTGTAGTACAGTTGCTTACCTCAACGGTAAAAAGGTTGAAGAACTGACAGGAAGAGTCAGAGACGTTGAAGATCAAATCTTAAACCGTGACAAAATGTTAAAAACTTCAAATGAACGTTTAAAAGAATTAACTGAGAAAATCGAAAATGATAAAATTGACGTAGAAAGAATTAGGAAAGAAAACGAAAAACTAATTCATGAAAATCGTCAACTCTCATAAAATTTTGAAAAGTTGAAACAAACGGTAAAAGATTCTGATGAAAGAAATAGTAAAACAACAAAAGAAAATCTTCAACTCTCAGGTGTTCTTAGGGTAAAAGAAGAGCTAATCAATCAACAACTGGATGAGATTGCTAAGTTGAAGCTTCAGTTTCAAGAAGCTAAAATTGAGAATGAACGCATCCAGTTGAAACTAAACAGTTACAACTCCGCAAGTTTTGTTCTTCAACATATCGTTCCTAAACCAATTGGGAAGAACAAAGCTGGCGAAGATGTTTATTCAGATGGAACCGGGGTTGGGTTTCATCAGGTTCCACCGCCAGTTCTAAACAATTTTTCAAAGAAAAAATCAGGATTGGTTAATGATGAAGAAGAAAGTGAAGTTAAACTTCCAGACACAATCGATGTCACATTCACTTCATCTTCTGATGAAGATAGTGTCCAATCTGAAGTTGTGAAAAGCATGGTTGAAAATGTTTTAAAGTCTGAAAGTGACACTACTAAGGATGATGAACGCTTTTTGGACAAATATATTCCAAAATCAAAATCCAAAAACAACTTAAGTGAAGAACCAAATCTTGTGATGTACAAGATGGCGGGATCTGATAAGTTGTATTCGGATCGCGATTTTCCTTTGGAGAATGTGAATGTTGATAAATTGAGAAATGTGTTCAAGTTGATTGAAATTGATGTGTCTGAAATTGAAGGTTTGAAACATTCTGAAAGACAATTGAATTTTGAAAAAGATAAATCTTACTATAAAAAACCCGTTGTACTACCGCATTTTTATAACAACCAAAACAGATGGTCGGGTGGTTATCAGGGTGGTAAGAACAATCAAAGAAGGAACTTTCGAAACAAGAAGTTTATTGAGAAAAAGGTGTTTGTAAAAAGCTCGAGTTCTCATTCCGAGCAAGAATCTGAGATTTTTTCAAAAACAAATGAAGAGTTTTTTGAAGAAAAGGCCTCACAGCCTCAGACCGAAGGCACAAGTCGGGTAATACTCGTACATGCTTTAAATGCAACAAAGTTGGTCATATTGCATGAAAATGAACCAACTTAAAGCCTAAGTCTGAAGTTGTTGAGAGTCAGAAAAGGAAAGCTGATGCAAAAGGCAAAACTCCAATGGTTGTTGAGAAGAAAATTTTGAAAAATGAAAACACCAAGTTCAAAACTGAATCCGTAAAGAATGTAGTAACTAAAACTGACAAATTTTACAAACGGGTTGCTTCGCCTCAACAAACATGGAAGTCAAAATCAGTTGAAAAGAAACCATGTTCTACAAAACCAAAGGTTTCTGAGACGGAAAAACAATCATCTTCTACCACTCCGTTAAAGATGAATGTTCCTGTGGATTACTATGAGAAACTTGAGGATCAAAAGTCTACTACTTTTGAAAAGAAGAATGTTCCAAAGAAAGACCAATCATCTGGTCAACCTTCTAAAAATGATTTCTTTTTATACAAAAAGGTTGAGATTGGATCTGAGGAGAGCTTAAAGATGAATGACAAGAATTTTCCGCCACTTTACACTGCTAAAACTCACATCAATGTCATGTTACCCGAGTCGAAAGAGGCTTGGGTGGTATCAAAATCTAACTAAGTGGTTGTGATATGTGCAGGAGCTTCCAAGATCCGTTTCACGTTGGATTATGGATAGTGGAGCTTCTCGGCACATGACGGGGAAGAAGACCCTACTGTACGATGTTCGAGGGTTTAATGGAGGATATGTGGGATTTGCAGGCAATCAAGGTGGTAGAATAGTTGGTGAAGGAACTCTATCTAATGGAATTGTCACGTTTGAAAGAGTAAACTACATCGCCGAACTTGAAAACAATCTTCTGAGTATTTCTCAGATTTGTGATCGTATGTATACAACGCACTTTACAGATAAGGAATGTTTGATCTTGAAACCAGGATTTGTTGTTCCCAAAGAGTGGGTTATCATGAGAGCACCTAGAGTGAATGATCTGTACGTGTTGGACATGAGTGTAGCAACTACTACCACGGGTCAAGCTCATTGTTTTATGTCAAGAGCAACGGAAAAAGAATCGCAATTGTGGCATCGAAAGATGGGCCATATTCACCTGCGAAAAATGAATCACCTGGTGCATAATGACTTAGTAATTGGTGTTCATGTGAAAGGTTTTCATCTTGAGGGGGAGTGCATTAGCTGTGTCAAAAGCAAGCAAAAAAAGAAATCTCACCCTGGGAAGAAGGTTAACTCAGTCTCGAGACCGTTAGAGAGACTCCATATGGATCTTTTTGGTCCAGTGAACGTCAAAAGCATAACTGGTGATCTCTACTGTCTAGTAGTAACAGATGACTACTCGAGATTTTCATGAGTATCATTTCTGAAGTCAAAAGATGAGACATTTGAAAGTTTGATGATGTTGTTCAGAAAAATTGAAAACTTGTACCAAACTCGAATCAGAAGAATCAGGAGTGACAACGGTACAGAGTTCAAGAATAACAAGATGGAAGAATATTGTGATGAGAGAGGTATATTGCAAGAATTTAGTGCTCCTTACACTCCACAGCAAAATGGAGTAGCTGAAAGAAAGAACAAGACGCTAATAGAAACGGCTAGGACGATGCTTGCTGATTCGAAATTACCTGTCAACTTTTGGGCAGAAGCAGTATCAGTCGCTTGCTATACACTCAACCGGGTTCTTACAGTGAAGAAATTCAACAAGACGTGTTTTGAGCTGGTCAACAATCGCAAACCTAACCTGAAGTATCTGGAACCGTTTGGATCTCCCTGTACAGTTCTAGAACCTTATGGTAAATTTGGTGCAAAGAGTATTGAAGGAATTTTCGTAGGTTATGCCAGTCCATTGAAACGAGTCTTTGTTCCAAGCTTGAAGCGGATTATCGAAGCACATAATGTTGAGTGTCAAGGTTATACCATGCCACCTCAGAATCCCAGCGACTCATGGCGTTTTAATTACGACACTTTGTGGGATTCGTTTGACATAGAAGAAGAACCAGATTTCTTTGACGAATTGGATATTCTAAGAGAATATGAAGAATCACAAGAAAGATTCCCAGCTGAGTCTTCTAGACGTCAATATCAAGCTTCCAATGATGATGAAGCTGGTCCTAGTAATGCTGGAGAACATGATGATATTCAGCAAAATCTTAACAATCAGACGGCAGTCAATGATAATCAAGAATCTGATGATAGACCTATATTCAATCGTGGTGATTCAGATTCTGAGGGGGAGCAGATCCAGATATCAAGTCAAACAATTCCAATAAGTGAACAAGGTGCAAACCAGAATGTCACAAATTTGGAAGGCGAGGTAGATGTTCCAGGTGAGGTGATGCCGAGAACTCTTTCGTACCATCCAGAAGAACTGATTATTGGAGAATTACAATCAGGCGTTCGCACAAGACGTCAAATTGACCAAGGACTTACTTGTTTTTATTCTACAGTTGCTCCGTTACAAACTGAGTTTTCACTTAGTTGTTTTATTTCGCAGATTGACCCGCGAACATACAAGGAAGCACTAACTGAAGATTCTTGGGTCAACGCGATGCAAGAGGAGCTGAGTCAGTTTGAGAAATTAGGAGTGTGGAAATTGGTAGAATTGCCTGATGGTCACAGGAAGATAAACACCAAGTGGGTGTTCAAGTGTAAGAGAGACGACAGAGGGGTTATTATTCGTAACAAAGCTCGACTCGTAGTCCAGGGCTTTAGTCAGCAGGAGGGTATAGATTTCTCCGAAGTGTATGCTCCGGTTGCTAGACTTGAAGCGATCAGAATCTTCCTAGCATTTGCATCTTGGAAAGGTTTTAAAGTTTATCAGCTAGATGTTAAATCGGCTTTTCTCTATGGGAAGGTAAAAGAGGAGGTATATGTCGGACAGCCACCGGGCTTCACCGATCCAATCCACAAAGACAAGGTTTACTTACTGGATAAAGCGCTGTATGGTTTACACCAGGCCCCGAGAGCTTGGTATGAGACATTGTCTCAACATCTGCTTGCCAACAGCTTCATCCGTGGAAAAGTGGATGCCACTCTCTTCACCAAAGAAGTCGACGGACATCTTCTGATAGTTCAAATATACGTGGACGAAATCATATTTGGGTCAACAAATGAAAATCTGTGCAAAGATTTCGAAAGAGTTATGAAGAAAAAATTTGAAATGTCATCAATGGGTGAGATGAAATTCTTCTTGGGACTTTAGGTTGATCAACTGCCTAAGGGAATTTTCATACATCAAACGAAGTATGTTTATGATATCTTAGAGAAATTTGGGATGTCCGGAACTACTCCAGCTTCCACCCCATTAGCAACGAACCATGGGATAAACCCTGATCTCACCGGAGAGAAGGTAGATGAAATGATGTATCGTTCCATGATCGGATCGCTGATGTATTTGACTGCTTCAAGACCCGATATTATGTATCCAACCTGCCTCGCAGCACGGTTTCAGTCAAGCCCCAGAGCTTCGTATATGGTGATTGTGAAACGGATATTACGTTACCTGAAAGGAACTCCATCATTGGGGTTGTGGTATCCAAGAGAAGGTGATTTCACGCTCGAAGGGTATTCCGATTCTGATTTCGGATGCTGCAAAGTTAACGCTAAGTCAACAACAGCGGGGTGCCAGTTTTTCGGACCACGATTGGTTACCTGGCAATGCAAGAAGCAGACCTCTATAGCTTTATCCACATGTGAAGCCGAGTATGTATCTGCTAGCAGCTGCTGTTCTCAGATATTGTGGATCCAGCAACAGATGCGCGACTACGGTTTGCAATTTCTTATCACCCCTATCTTTGTTGATAATGAGGCAGCGATAAACATAACAAAAAATCCTGTTCATCACGCTAAAACGAAACACATTGAAATTCGTCATCACTTCATCCGAGACTGTTTCGAGAAGAAGTTGATACGAATTGAGAAAATCCACACTGACGAACAAAAAGCTGATTTACATACCAAAGCGTTTGATAAAACTCATTTTCAATATCTTTTAAAATTGAATGGTATGAAGCTTTTATCGGTGTTGGAGGAGATTCTAGGCGTAGATGAAGGTACCGCTGTAGATGATGTTGAGAAGCAATCTGCAATGGTTTGTCGATTTTTTACTTGTTTTGGTATTTAGGGGGAGGTAGATTATATTTTTCAGAAAATACAAAAACAGTAAAAAAATTTCAAAAATCCAAAAACATGAGATATTTCAAAATCCAAAAACAATAGAAAACCGAAAAAGAGCTTGTGTAAAAAGAGAAAATGATAGTACATTGGCTTGACAGTTACGGTATGCTAAAGATATGTAAAGTTTAAAAGTGTTAAACAGTCTCGCTGATGATATGCTGATAGGTTTTTACATATTTAGTAGGTTTGTTCAGGATATAAACCTAAATCTTTACTTGCTTATTTCGTGGGGAACACTACTTGGATATATTGGTAACCCCTGAAATCTTGTTTGAAAGATCCCTCTTTCTGAGATACTAGGTCTTTATACTCAGTGATATCTAGGGTATTATCCCGGGACTTCTGATTTTGCGGAAGCAATGGCCTAGTCCCCGTATAATACTTTCTGCTTGCTTAAAATATAGCACCACCCTTAGCATAAAAAATGATGAAACATTGAAAAATGCTAATCATGTGCTGTTGAATAAAAGATCCTCTAAAGGGGACACACCTAAAGTCGAAGCCATCATCTCTCTGATTTTGCGGAAGCAATAGCCTGAGCTCTCATGGCCCTAGCATTTAATCCCTTACAGATATCATCTGTGGTATACTCACCTGTAAGACTGAATATTGGGATCTGGATACGGGAGTATATTCAAGAGGTGGGACACATGAATGAGTTTAAGTTCTTAATACATCTAATTCGTATCCTGGACAGATTGAAATTTGTGTGAGAACTTAAGTGGATCAGTATATCGACAATCTAAGCAAATTGTTTAATTCTGAATATGAAATCAAAGCTTAACGGTACTTGTGACTGTCGAAAGATGATATGATTCCCTAACATGCTCACCAAAAATATGTTTGTAAATAGTTTACATTTACAGCATTTCATTTCTGTTTAGCATTCTAGTTTAGAAACTTTATTAAAAATAAAAAAGATTTTACATTTCTGCTTTTTTTTTCCGACAAACCAAAGTGGAAAGCTGATCTTTAGACTCGCAGTTTGAAGAAGATGCAGGAAGTTTCTGAGCTGGAAAATGAGTTGTGAGCTTATCTTGATTAAACCTGATTATTGAAAAGTCAAAACAAGTTCATTAATTTGAAACTTGTAAATTTCAGAAAAATGTTTTGAAAAATGTTGAACAAAAGTCAGTTTTGTTTCGTTTATATTAACCAAGGTCATTAATTTGGACTTGGTAGAAAAAAAATTAAGTGCCTAGGGTCATTAACTTGGACCTAATTACTTAAGTGGATTTCTAAAAACTGATAAAAACGAGAAAGGATGTTAAAGGAGAATAGATTGTAATATTATATTCTTGAGAAACAGGAAACAAAATCCCCATGGCAAAGTTTGTGTAAAGTTTGAACCAGAATTTGAGCTCCAGCATATTGAAAGGGGGAGTCTACATTCTGGATCAACATTCAAAGGGGAGTTTGAAGACAGAAGTTGAAGGATGCTTACAGTGTTAGACAAATTGAACAGAGAAGAAGATAGACAAAGACTAAAGACTGAAGATTTGATGCTAAAGACTTCGTCAACATCCAAGGGGGAGTCTGTTGGTGCATAGATGTCTGTTAACTTCGTCTTTATAGAGTCTTGTGTCTAGATAGGATAAACCAGTACTCAGCAGGATCAAAATTAGGGTTTGTGTGTGATTGTGTAATTTCGCACGAAATAGCACTAAGCTATTTCGTACGAAATAGATCATTGTTATTTCGCACGAAATAGCCAGTGCCTATTTCATACGAAATTACATCCCCTATAAATAGCTGAGTGGTTGGTTCATTTGTAACGGTCTTGATTTCAGAGCCGAGGTGCTGCCAGTTTGTCAAACGATCAGAATTGCTTTGAAATCGTTAATAAAAGGAGAATCAAGTTGTTTCACGTTTATATCACTGATTCCGCCTTTGATATGGATCATAAACTCTTCTGATTGACTCATTAGGGTCACACGATGATCCAACAACGAGCACTAAACTAAAAGTGACGAGCTAAGCATGTTAAAACATGCTTAACTAAGTTAGAAAATAGGTTTTGATATCAAAACAAAGTGTTTTGATACCAAGAGTAGTTTGGTTGCAAAATACGCATAAATGCGCATTTTGACCAAAACTACGACTCGTCACTACGCCTAGTCAACGTGGTAATCAGTAGGTATAGTCACTAGGGACTATAACCATCGTGATTACGCTCACGTTGCGAAGTTCAAACGAACTTCTTGTTGACCAACTCGTGGTAAAAGCTGAAAGTCAAACACTGTTTGACTTTCATGCTCGAAAAGCGATAAAAGAACGAAGGAAGCTTACAAAGGGTCCTTGCTAGGGAGAACTTAATCTATCACACTCAGGTATGAAGCAAAGGCTCCAACTTAGAGTGTAATTCAGATCAAGGGTGAATGAAACAATGAAATGGCCTTGCTATTTATAGTTGTAGCAAACTCACAAGATCAAGACACTTGTTTATGTAACCCCCAAGCAATAATCATGGCCATACAAGTGTTATGAGCTGATTAGAAGCCTTGGAGAGGTGTTAACTTGGTTAACACACAATAATATTTGCATAAACAGCCCCTGAAGTATGAACAGAATGCTAAAAATGATTTTCTGATGCTGGGTGTTTTTAGGCAGCCGGCGTAAGGGGAGCCACAGGCCTTTTTCGACGGGTGAAAAACCTGCTGATCAGCAAACTTCCAATATTTACAGCTTTGGCCCCTGCATGTGTTTGAGCCCATTTTTGGCACTTTTAACACCCGTTAAGCCATTTTCAAGGCGCTACAAGGTGGTCAAAGTATAGAGGACTCAAAATATGCTCGGAAAACTCTCGGATGTTGGCTCGTTTGGTCGTACGGTCACGTTATTCGTCAAATTACGACGAAACTCAAACGGACGCGAAAACGAGCCAAATTAAGCGACGAAAGGTATTTTTGCATGCCGATCACTAAAATAAAATATTTTAGTGTCTACAAAAATTTTGGGTGTCCAGATGTGGTCAGAACGTAAGATATGCACGTAAATGCAAACTTACGTCGTTTTTGACACTTTTAGTCCCTGTAAGATCAAATAAGCATGTTTTCGCACACCGAACCCCTCAAAGCTTATTTCTAAGCTATGTTTAGGTTATTTATGGTACGTTTAGCTTATGATCAAGTTCCGGACTGTTCGATACCATACGAATCGGTATAGTTTCGCAGTTTGACACAAATAGTCCCTGCGATCGAATAGACTTGTTTTCAACACACCAAACCATCCAAAACTTATTTCTAAGTTATTTAAAGGTTATTTAAGGTATGTTAAGACTATATCACTATTCTGGAGTGTTTGTCGCATTAAACTGACTACGTTTACGCACCAGTTTGCATATAACCTTCCAGAAAGCGATTTAAAGCTTGAAATCGGAATCGAATCAAATCGTAAAATCAACAAACACAAATACACACATAATAACACTAAAACACATTGTTTTATTAATAATTAACATTTTTTATATTGTACATCGATTACAGAGCACAGTTGTCACAATATTTACTAGCCTTTGGTATGTAGCACCTGCATTCCTTAGTCCAAAGGGCATATCAATATAACAATAGATACCAGTAGGGGTCATAAAGGCTGTATCCTCTTGATCAGATGGTTCCATCTGAATTTGTTGGAATCCAGATGAAGCATCCATAAAGGTTAACAACTCATGACCCGCTGTAGCATCCACCATGGAGTCAATGTGGGGTAATGGGAAAGAATCCTTAGGACATGCCTTATTTAAATAAGTAAAATCGACACATACCCTCCACTTTCCATTTTTCTTTTGAACAACAATCACATTGGCTAGCCACCTTGGATACTTTACCTCTCTAATCATACTTGCTCTGAGCAGTTTATCTACCTCCTCTTGGATGATGGCATTTCTTTCAGGTACAAACTTTCTCCTCTTCTGATGTATGGGCTTGAAAGACCTGTCAATGCCGAGCTTATGAGTAATAATATCTTTAGAAATACCTGTCATTTCTTCATGTCTCTAGGAGAAGGTAGCTTTTCTTCTTTTTTAGAAGGATACTAAATCCTATTCAATCGTATTGAGGATCCCGGATCCTATAAAGACCTTGGATTCAGGATCCTGCGGATCCATCAGGATGTCTTTAACATCTTGTTCTCTTGCCTCCAGGACATCTCTTGGAGGATACTTTAATTGCTATGCCTCCCTAGGTCTTGAGGCTGGTTTCATTGATGAAGTGTAACAATTCTTGGCCTCTTGTTGATCACTTTCTATTTTCACCAGACCCCATGGAGTAGGGAGTTTGACACACTGATGATACGTAGAGGGGACTGCTTTCATATCATGTATCCATGGCCTGCCAAGGATAACATTACAACAAGATAAGCAATCTATGACACAAATTTTTTTAATAGAATTAACTCCCTCTATGTAAATAGGAAGTTTAATGTCCCCCAATGTGTTCTTGGTTTCTCCACTAAATCCCATAAGAACTGGTGATCTTGGGATAATTTCTGATTCAGGAATGTTCATTCTCTTGAGAATATCAAGTTGGATAATGTTCACTGAGCTTCCCCCATCTATGAGAATCATGCGAACAAAATGGTTAGAAATAAACAATGTAATAACAAGACCATCATGATGAGGATCCTGAATATCCACACGGTCATCCTCATCGAAGGATATGACTTTTTGCTCTGTAAGGGTAGAAGTTCGAATAGGCCTATCCACATTCTCCATCTTTGTCTCTTTCGCATGCCTCTTAGCTGCTGAAAAGGAAGTGCCACATATATCTGATCCACCAGAGATAAAGTTGATAATCTGGGCATCAGCTGGAGGAGCAGGAGCCCTTTCTGGAATTTTTTCAGGATCCTTGATTTCTTTTTTCCGAGTAGCTCCTTCAAGTATCCTTTGCTCAACAGGTAACCAATCTCTTTCCTGAGTGCTATGCATTCATCAGTGAGATGACCAAAGTCTTCATGATAAGCACACCATTTGGATTTGTCTTTTGTAGCGGCTGGCTTGTCATTCTTTCTAGGCCACCTAGCTTTTTCACCTAAATTCTGCATAACAAGGATTAGTTCATTATTGTCAACAACAAAACTGACACACCCTGACTTTTGCGGAAGCGTGATTATGTGTGAGTTGCTTAATATCATTGCATTCAACCATAACAAACAACTATATGATAAAACCAAAGATGTTCATCCATATATTAAGTTTAAAACATCACAGCAACATTGTCTTGAAAACCAAACACAACTTCAAATCCAAATTACAAACCATGCAAATTGTTTAGAGTTCCATAAGGACTCGGCAAAGGACTTTAATAAAAACCAGGCTTTGAAAGATGTGTCTTATCCAGGATAAGACACACTATCCAAACCCTTAGACTTTGGATGACATCTTTTATTCCCAACATTACTTGAAACATCCAAACGCCCGCCAGATCCACATTTAATTCCCTGAAATACATGTAGTTTGAAAACATCAACAAAAGTTGAGCGAGTTCATGTGTTTAGTGTGTGAGCTCGAATGATCTTTGTAATCATCATAAGTAAGTATGTATTTGTAAAACCTTGGTATGAAAGCAAACAAGGAAAACAGATCATTAATGGTTTGCAAGGCCATTAATATGTGTGACGTGATGCAGGAAGGCTCAAACCTAGCAGATTTTGCACCGGGCTTCAGTTTGAAGACATAGTCACCTCATGGACCAAACCCCGGTCCACATGGGTGTGGGCTCGCTACACCCAAATAGATCTATCACTCATGTCCCTCGGTCCTACTATGAGGATTAATGGTCTTAAGCGTTGTACCCACCACTCAAATGATCTAGCAGTGTAACGCCTGCGTCCCTAGACTTTTGCCTATTTGACACTTTTAGCCCCTATACTATGAGTTATGTGATACTTCTGATACTTGGTGAAACTTATGCTATGATTTTGATACTTGATGCTTGGAAACTATGATTCTATGATTCTATGATACCATGAGACTATGAATCTATGAGACTATAATTCTATGATACTTAATACTATGGTGCTTGACTCTTGAGGCTCGTGAAACTTGAGACTTTGTTGAAGGAGGGACTGGAGTCTTGTCACTGGCGGAAACTATGAAAGCTATGGAAACCATGGAAACTTGTTTTAATAATGTAATCTAGTCACGTGATACTATTACCCAATAAATACGCAATGCAGCGCTTGATCTAACGCGTAAATCGAATCAAAGACGGAAATGCAGAAAAGATGGATTGGCCAAGTGGCAATCTGATCGGATGACCACCATAAATAAGAGCTGTCACATCAGTCCTTCACTGATGTGGTAGCCTCGCTCGACTCAGACGCACGCACACCACATTTCTTCGATTTCTTGGCGATTTTGGTACGTTTTACACTTGATTCTTGTACTTTCTTAATCTACACTTCATTCACTACGTGATTCTTCTTTGAAATCACACTTTTCACCATGAAATCCCTTAGATCTGAGTTCTTGAGGATGATGTCATCATGGTGGTTTATACAAACTACTATATGATGTCATTCCTGGTAGAATCTAGCCCGGATCTAAGGAATTCCATGTGTTTTTCATCGAATCTAAGCTAAATCTAGGATTTTTCATAACAAAACTTAAGTTATCTTCATATTTTTCTTCAATCTCTCACTTTAAACGGTGGAATCCGGGTCTAAATAGACTGTGGACTTGATGGATAGTCTGGAGTTGGTTTGGAAACGGATTGTTGCCGGAGAAGACGACCATAGTACGGATTCCGACATAAACCCATTACGAACAGACGACTGAATGGACAAGGATGATTCCCACCTGATCAGAACGGTTCTATGTTGATGAGTTTACCGTTGTCTCAGTACGTACCGTACCGTGCCGTCATCGTTAATCTTTAAACTTTGAAACTTTACAAAATTATAAACGGAACAAGGAACCCTCGATCGAGAGGTAATCCGATCGGATAGCCATCCGATCGAACAGCCACTCGATCAGGTGACACTTGTCTCATAGTCTTGAACACTTGAAACTTTGAAACTTTGGGAAACTACCATCGTCGAATGGCAATCCGATCGAATAGCCATCTGATCGAACTGCCATCCGATCAGTGTAACTTGTGCCTCTAAACCTTTCAAACTTTTTCAGAAACTCGAAACTTTGGAACCTTGATCGAATGGCAAACCGATCGGATAGCCATCCGATCGAACAGCCATCTGATCGAAGCAACCAAGACACTTAGCAACACCTACACCTGAATCGAGCGGTAATCCGATCGGATAGCCATCCGACCGGGTAGCCATCCGTTCCCTCCCACGTTGTCACCTCATTCGACTGGCAATCCGATCAGATGGCCATCCGATCGGACAACCATCCGATCCAGTGATAAATCCGACACTTGTGCAATCTCGTTATTCTGCCCGACTCTTATCTATTGTAATCTAATCTGGCTAATTCTAAAAGAGCTCCCTTTGATCCAATAACGGTCTTAACTGTTAAGCAATCACTGTGAGTATACTCGATCCCTTTTTGCTTTAAACTTTAGGATGTAACATGTATTCTACTAAATTACGATACTTGAGACTTTTGCAAACTAAACTCTATCCTACGTGTATGTGAAACTTGTGATTCTTGTATTCTATTTGTGCTATGTGAACGTTTAATCCAGGGTGTGTAGTTCCGCCTTAACAATAGTAGCGCTATAGGAGATGCACCTCCCCACTATTCTCGGGGGTATTGTTAGGAGGATTCTAGTTTTCCTTGAGACTTGGGAAAACAACAAAGCATCGGGATACTTGGGCTATCACTTGTTGGACTACGAACACTAGCATGGCTGAACTATTTGAGTTGTTTTAATCTATTATGCTATTACTGAAACTTGTATACTCGCTGGTACATTTTGTACTGACTCTATTTTAATACATGTTGCAGGCTGACAGGATGCTAGGATTCTTGGAATCAAGCTAGGATGATGCCTAGAAACTCATCTAGATAATTAAGTTTTTGAACAATATTTGAGACTTGATGTACTTTGATACCTTGTGATGGTTGTTTGGTTTTAGACAATGTTTGAATCAATCTAATTTATAATGAAACTATTTAGTGCTATGGAATCTCATGAGCAATCTGAACGCTTAGTGCTCACACCCCGATGTTTCCGCCATCGGTTGGGGTGTGACAGATTGGTATCAGAGCCATAACCATAGGAAATTTGGATAAGTAGGAATACTTGCCCTAGTATATAGTTCTAGGAATCTTGATTCTTATCTGTTGTTTAAAACTTATGCATTCTACCGTACCTGCTTCCTAGCAGCACATTTTCTTGTTAAACTTACATGCCTTTCCTAAGGCTGACACAATGTACACTCGATACTTGAAAAACACTGCTAATCAGTGTTTGCATTTTGCACGAAATTGCCCTCAAGTTAGGAGTAATATCCAAACCTTGATGGGAAATTTCCTGATTAAATTCTAAGTAAGTCTTATCTGTTGATAAGTACCGACGCTATTAGGGTACGATGTTGTCAAGATAGAGGTGGAACTCAGACCTTGATAACTAGTCCCACTCCTTGATTTTTATGTCTCGCCAAAGTCTCGAAACTCCCAATCAATTAGGAACGTGAAATGACCAAAAGGACGAATATCGTAGGCCTAACATCGATGACATATTTGTCTGAGTAAGTCAGGACACGTTACCTTAATTCGAAAGGGGTTTGAATCACTTTGGATTAGTCGTCGTTCCTCTACCCGGAACAATCTATGTTTGATGAGCCTATCTTTTATGTTATCTCGATTTTACATGTGGTTTTAAACTTGATTCTTCGTCTCACTTGATTCTTCGTTTATTTGAGACTTTTTACACAATTCACACGTATGCCCGCAATCTAAAACCTTAATTCTAATCTCAGAATCAAAGTAAATTAATGAAGCTTTATTCTATCATGATAGCCTATGTGGGAATCTTGATCGACTATGATACTATGTGAACCTACCTGGTGAATCTATGCGTTAATGTGGTTGTAAAACACTAAACGGAACATGGCATGGAAATGCGAGACAGAAGTGACGTGTCTGAAGCATGGTGGATACGCCGCTGGTACTTCCTATATATAAGTGTTTCGGGCATGTTACCAACTTTCGTACTAAGTGCCATATGAAACTTAGTGTTTTGCAGACCGGTGACGAGTTTGTAGGAATCTAATCCATAGGAAACTACTTGAGTAATCTATGAGGAATCTATGTGTAATCTATGTGTACTCTAGCATAATCTATGTGTAATCTAAGTATGTGTAGTTTTGAGAAATAAAATGCGAAACGTAGCCTAGCGCCGAAGACGAGGAGGACGTGGCATGTCCGAAGCATGGTGGATACGCCGCTGGTACTTCCTATATATAAGTGTTTCTGGCATGTTACCGAGTCTTCGTACCACGCGCTAAGTGAAGTTAGTAGTTTTGTAGGCTCGGGTTTAAGTTGTGAAATCTATTTGGTTAATCTATGTTGAATCTATTTGGGTTAATCTACGTTGTGAAAAGTGGTGGAATCTAATGTTGTGGTTAACGAAGCGTGACGCCGAAGACGAGGGGGACGTGGCATGACTGACGCATGATGGATACGCCGCTGGTACTTCCTATATATAAGTGCTTCCGTCATGCTACCGAACTTTCGTAGCATGTGCCATGCGGGATTTCGTTGTTTGCGGGTTGTTAACATGAATCTATGAGGATCTATCGAATCTAATGGAAACAACTGAATCTGTCGGAGTCTATCAATCTATTGAATCTATTGAAAACTGTGGAATCTATTGAAATCTATGTGAAACTATTGGAGTAATCTATGTGAATCTATGATAATGATAATGAGTGTGTTTAGCGACACGTAACATGACACCGAGTACGAGGTCAAAGTGATTATGCCCGAAGCATGGTGGATACGCCGCTGGTACTTCCTATATATAAGCGTTTTTGACATATCTTCAAACTTCGTACAACGTGCCATGCGAAGGTTCGTAGGTTGTGGTGTTGAAACTATTGTGAACTATTTGAATCTTGTGAATCTTGGTCTTTAATCTATCGTGTGTGAATCAATACTGTGAGACTTTGTGAACCTAGACTTATACGATCCTCTTGTTGGATCAATAGGATGTCTTCTCGAAAGCTCTCCGACACTCTCAAGAGATCAGGGAAAAGTCTCAGAAAAAGATGATGTCCTTCATGGCCGACCAGATCGCTCGAGTCGTGCCAAAGATCATCTCTGAGATCCAAGGATCGAACACTCCACCCTCTTTTGTTGACTCTAAGACAGAGAAAGAAACGTCTACCAAGTTCACCTATAAGCATTTTGTCTCTTGCAACCCCAAGTCTTTCACGGGCAGTGATGGGGTGACTGCTATGCTCAAGTGGTTTGACAACATCGAGGTTACCTTCATTAACAGCGAGTGTCCTGAACATTTAAAGACTAGGAGTGCGACAGGAATGTTCAAGGCAGAGCGTTGGAATGGTGGACAAATAAGAGAACATCCGATCGAATGAAGAAGCCTATACTCTTCCATGGGCTGAGGTGCGAGAATTGATGATGCTTGAATTCTGCCCTCCCCATGAACAACTGAAACTTGAAGAAGAGTTCTGGCACTTGAAGCAGATTGGTGATGATAATCTGGCTTATACTACCCGCTTTAAGCAGCTCAGCTTGATCGTTCCTCACTTGGTTTCTACCCCTAAACGCATGATAACCAAGTACCTCAATGGTCTACCTCCTGCTATGCGTGATTCTATTGAAGCAGCCCAACTTGGAAATATTGAGGAAGTCTACTGTCTTGCAGCTAGTCTCAACAACAACCGCGTTCGTGATAAGCAATTTGCTAACCCTGCACCCTCCAAGTCTGCACATCAAGTAACCCAGCAGCCAAGTGGAAGCAAGAACAAGAGGCGAAAGTCACAGGGTTCAAGGTGCAATGCTATTGTTCCTGCTACTAAGCCTGCTCCTGCTGCTACTGTTCAGAACACTGCTACCCCTGAAGTCAAGAAACAGTACTCTGGGTCTTATCCCAAGTGTACCACTTGTAATTTTCATCATCCTGTTGCTTCTGCATGTCGTTTGTGCACCAACTGCAATCGCTATGGTCACACGACTCCTTACTGTCGTCAAAGTAACCCAGCTCAACAAGCTCAGCAAGCCTCAGCTCAGGCAGCCCTACCAGCTCTCCCAGCTCCCCCGTAGAACCCAAAGCCAGTCAACGCTGTTCGTGCATGCTACAAATGTGGAGATACTACTCATCTTCGTAACCAGTGTCCTCAGCTGAACCAGGATCAACAGCCAGCTGCTCGTGGACGAGCATTCAATCTTAATGCTAACCAAGCTCGTAACGACAATGATGTCGTCAATGGTACGTTTTTGGTGAATAACCTTTATGCTTTGATTCTATTTGATACTGGTGCCGATAGAAGTTTTGTGTCCGTAGAATTCAAATCTTTGTTGAATTGTGCACGCTCTAAGTTACCGAAGTCATTTTCGGTGGAGATTTCTGATGGGAAGTCTATTCTAGTTTATTCTATTCTCCGTGGTTGCTCCTTGATTCTTAACGACCACGTTGTTACTATTGATCTGATACCCATGCAATTGGGTAGCTTTGATGTCATTATCGGTATGGATTGGTTGCGTAAGAACCATGCCGAGATTGCCTGTCACGAGAAGTTTATTCGTCTACCTCTACCATCTGGTGATGTTTTGCATGTCTATGGAGACCGACCTTCGCAAGGACTAAGGCTGATGTCATGCACGCAAGCGAGCAAGTGCTTACGTAAACAGAACTTTGCTTTCTTGGCCCACGTAGTGGAACAAAAGAGCAAGGGGAAGAACATAAGCGATGTTCCAGTGGTGTGTGATTTCCCTGATGTCTTTCCTGAAGATCTACCTGGTCTTCCTCCACCTAGATCAGTCGATTTTCGTATTGATCTCATACCTGGTACGACTCCTGTCGCCAAGGCTCCTTATCGACTTGCACCTTCCGAGATGCAAGAACTATCGAGTCAACTTCAGGAACTACTCGATAAGGGATTCATTCGTCCAAGTACCTCTCCGTGGGGTGCTCCCGCGCTATTCGTCAAGAAGAAAGATGGTTCGTTCCGTATGTGTATCGACTACCGTGAACTTAATAAGCTTACCGTTAAGAATCGTTACCCTCTACCTCGTATCGATGATTTATTTGACCAACTACAAGGCGCGTCCTGTTTCTCGAAAATCGATCTTCGTTCTGGTTATCATCAGCTTCGTGTACTCAAGGATGATGTGCCCAAGACCTCATTTCGTACTCGTTATGGACACTACGAGTTCGTGGTCATGCCTTTTGGATTGACCAACGCACCCGCTGTGTTCATGGACCTTATGAATCGTGTGTGTAAACCCTATTTGGATCGTTTTGTGATAGTCTTTATTGATGATATTCTCATTTATTCTAAAACTAAAGCTGATCATGCTCGACATTTACGCTTGATGCTTGAACTCTTACGTGGTGAACGTTTGTATGCTAAATTTTCTAAGTGTGAGTTCTGGATTAATGAAGTACAATTTCTTGGTCACGTCGTTAGTAAGCAAGGTATTCATGTTGACCCGTTTAAAATCAAAGCTGTGAAGAATTGGAGTACGCCTAAATCTGCATCGGAGATTCGTTCCTTCCTAGGGTTGGCGGGCTATTACCACCGATTTATTTCGGACTTCTCTAAGATCGATGTTCCTCTCACTTCGTTGACTCAGAAAGAGAGACCTTTTGCTTGGGGTCCCGAGCAAGAGGAATCCTTTCAGACTCTTAAGACTCTTTTGTGTAATGCTCCTGTTCTAACTCTCCCCGATGGAAATGATGATTTCGTAGTATATTGTGATGCCTCGAACCATGGATTGGGCTGTGTGCTCATGCAGCGGGATATGGTTATTGCTTATGCCTCTCGTCAACTCAAGGTACATGAGAAAAACTATACTACTCACGATCTGGAGCTTGGTGCAGTTGTGTTTGCATTAAAGATATGGCGACACTACCTGTATGGTACTAAGTGTGTGGTTTTCACTGACCATAGGAGCCTTCAACATATCTTTGACCAAAAGGAACTGAACATGCGACAGAGGCGTTGGGTGGAATTGCTAAACGACTATGACTGCGAAATTCGCTATCATCCTGGCAAGGCGAATGTAGTGGCCGATGCTCTTAGTCGTAAAACTCATGTGAATGTTATCGTATCTCTAATGATCTCCATGCGTGTATTCGTGACGCCCAGTATTCGTCAGCTAATGAAGGAAGTCTAGAAGTGGAAATCCAAGGCGCTAAGATTCATCAACTCGAAACAAAACCTGATGGACTCCAATACTACCTCAATCGCATCTGGGTACCGGATCGTGATAATCTCCGTGAGCTCATTATGAATGAGGCTCACAAGTCTCGTTACTCTGTTCATCCGGGCACTGACAAAATGTACCATGATTTGCGTGCAAATTATTGGTGGCCTGGCATGAAGAGGGACATTGCTGTATATGTTTCTAAATGCCTTACTTGCACGAAGGTAAAGGCTGAACATCAACGCCCTTCAGGACTCTTAGAATAACCCGAAATCCCAGTTTGGAAATGGGATAGCATCGCTATGGACTTTATTACCAAACTACCTCGAACACCTTCCGGTCACGATAGTATCTGGGTGATAATTGATTGTTTGACCAAATCAGCCCACTTTCTTCCTATTCGTGAAGATTATAAAGTGGAGAAACTTGCTCGAATCTATACTGATGAGATTATATGCCGTCATGGCATACCTCTTGACATAATCTCAGACCGTGGTGGTCATTTTACTTCATGTCTTTGGCAAACCTTTCAATCCGCTATGGGTACACATTTGAATCTTAGCACGACCTTTCATCCCAAAACGGATGGACAGACCGAGCGAACTATTCAGACCCTAGAGGATATGCTCCACTCTTGTGTCATCGACTTTGGTGGTAACTGGGATGTACATTTACCGTTGATTGAGTTCTCGTACAACAACAACTATCATTCCAGTATTCAGATGGCTCCTTTCGAAGCTTTGTATGGCCGCAAGTGCCGATCTCCTCTCAGCTGGCATGAGATTGGTAACAAGCAGTTTACTGGCCCTGAAATAATTCAAGAGACAACGGATAAGATTCTTCAGATCCGTGATAACTTGATCAAGGCAAGGAGCAGACAAAAGAGCTATGCTGATAATAGGCGTAAGGCTCTGGAATTTGATGTTGGTGACCGAGTTCTTCTCAAGGTATCCCCCTGGAAGGGAGTAGTTCGTTTTGGTAAGAAGGGAAAGCTTGCTCCTCGCTATGTGGGTCCTTTCAAGATACTCGGAAGGATTGGCAAGGTGGCGTACAGACTCGACCTGCCAAAAGAACTAAACAATGTGCATCCAGTGTTCCACGTATCCAATCTACGTAAATGCCTAGCCGACGAAGAACTGCAGGTTCCCATGGAAGATTTGCAAGTAAATGAAGCTGTACACTTTGTTGAGAAACTGGTCTAAATCATGGATCAGGGTGTCAAGCGATTGAGGAGCAGCAAAATTCCCATTGTCAAGGTTCGTTGGGAAGGAAAGCGGGGCGCCGAATTCACTTGGGAGCTGAAAAGTGAGATGAAGACCAAGTATCCGCAGCTCTTCGAGCAATCTTCTTCCTAGATTTCAGGGACGAAATCTCCTAAAGGAGGTGAGACTGTAACGCCTCCGTCCCTAGACTTTTGCCTATTTGACACTTTTAGCCCCTATACTATGAGTTATGTGATACTTCTAATACTTGGTGAAACTTATGCTATGATTTTGATACTTGATGCTTGGAAACTATGATTCTATGATACTATGAGACTATGAATCTATGAGACTATAATTCTATGATACTTAATACTATGGTGCTTGACTCTTGAGGCTCGTGAAACTTGAGACTTTGTTGAACGAGGGACTGGAGTCTTGTCACTGGCGGAAACTGTGAAAGCTATGGAAACCATGGAAACTTGTTTTAAAAATGCAATCTAGTCACGTGATACTATTACCCAATAAATACACAACGCAACACTTGATCTAACGTGCAAATCTAATCAAAGACGGAAACGCGGAAAAGATGGATTGGCCGAGTGGCAATCCGATCGGATGACCACTCGATCGGATGGCCACTCGATCGAGTTGCCATCCGATCCGTGCACACCGCCTTACTCACCCTCCTTGCACTATAAATAGGAGCTGTCACATCAGTTCTTCACTGATGTGGCAAAAGGTACGTTTTACACTTAATTCTTCGATTTCTTCGATTTCTCGGCGATTTTGGTACGTTTTACACTTAATTCTTGTACTTTTTTGATCTACACTTCATTCTCTACGTGATTCTCCTTTGAAATCACACTTTTCACCATGAAATCCCTTAGATCTGAGTTCTTGAGGATGATGTCATCATGGTGGTTTATACAAACTACTATATGATGTCATTCCTAGTAGAATCTAGCCCAGATCTGAGGAATTCCATGTGTTTTTCATCGAATCTAAGCTAAATCTAGGATTTTTCATAACAAAACTTAAGTTATCTTCATATTTTTCTGCAATCTCTCATTTTAAACGGTGGAATCCGGGTCTAAACAGACTGTGAACTTGATGGATAGTCTGGAGTTGGTTTGGAAACGGATTGTTGCCAGAGAAGACAACCATAGTACGGATTCCGACATAAACCCGTTACGAACAGACGACTGAACGGACAGGGGGGATTCCCACCCGATCAGAACGGCTGTATGTTGATGAGTTTACCGTTGTCTCAGTACGTACTGTGCCGTCATCGTTAATCTAGAAACTTTGAAACTTTACAAAATTATAGACGGAACAAGGAACCCTCGATCGAGCGGCAATCCGATCAGATAGCCATCCGATCGAACAACCACTCGATCAGGTGACACTTGTCTCATAGTCTTGAACACTTGAAACTTTGAACCTTTGAAACTTTGGGAAACTACCATCGTCGAATGGCAATCCGATCGGATAGCCATCCGATCGAACCGCCATCCTATCAGTGTAACTTCTGCCTCTAAACCTTTCAAACTTTTTCAGAAACTCGAAACTTTGGAACCTTGATCGAATGGCAATCCGATCGGATAGCCATCCGATCGAACAACCATCCGATCGAAGCAACCAAGACACTTAGCAACACCTACAGTTGAATCGAGTGGCAATCCGATCGGATAGCCATCCGACCGGGGAGCCATCTGTTCCCTCCCACATTGTCACCTCAATCGACAGCCATCCGATCCAGTGACAAATCCGACACTTGTGCAATCTCGTTATTCTGCTCGACTCTTTTCTATTGTAATCTAATCAGGCTAATTCTAAAAGACCTCCCTTTGATCTAATAACAGTCTTAACTGTTAAGCAATCACTGTGAGTATACTCGATCCCTTTTTACTTTAAACTTTGGGATGTAACATGTATTCTACTAAATTACGATACTTGAGACTTTTGTAAACTAAACTCTATCCTACGTGTATGTGATTCTTGCATTCTATTTTTGCTATGTGAACGTTTAATCCAGGGTGTGTAGTTCCGCCTTAACAATAGTAGCGCTATAGGAGATGCACCTCCCCACTATTCTCGGGGGTATTGTTAGGAGGATTCTAGTTTTCCTTGAGACTTGGGAAAACAACAAAGCATCGGGATACTTGGGCTATCACTTGTTGGACTACGAACACTAGCATGGCTGAACTATTTGAGTTGTTTTAATCTATTATGCTATTACTCAAACTTGTATACTCGCTGGTACATTTTGTATTGACTCTATTTTAATACATGTTGCAGGCTGACAGGATGCTAGGATTCTTGGAATCAAGCTAGGATGATGCCTAGAAACTCATCTAGATAATTAAGTTTTTGAACAATATTTGAGACTTGATGTACTTTGATACCTTGTGATGGTTGTTTGGTTTTAGACAATGTCTGAATCAATCTAATTTATAATGAAACTATTTAGTGTTATGGAATCTCATAAGCAATCTGAACGCTTAGTGCTCGCACCCCGAAGTTTCCGCCATCGGTTGGGGTGTGACAAGCAGTACCTTTCCTTAGCTAACCATACCACATATAAACGTTTGTAAACAGTTTGTAACATGTACTTCACCCCCGAAGTTATAAAACCAAAAACAGCTAAAGAAAAGGGGGACCTGAACTCACAGTTTTGCGTTCTTCGTATCCGACTGTAACTCATAGTTTCCTCTGGTGTACACGACAACCTACAACGTACTACGGTTTATTAGACGAGCGGGTTGTGCCTTGACTTAGTATTAATTAGTGTCTTTGAGTTACGTTTCATTGTCTTCGACATTATTCCAAGTTATATAATTATTTGTTAAAACAATAATATTTTAACTTAAATTATATTTATTAAATTTTGGAATAATAGTTAAAATAATATATTTTAACTTGACACTTTTATGTATTTGTACATGTATAACTTCCCAAGGATGGGTGTATTCATCCTCATATTCTTATACTTGTATATTTTTGCCAAGTATCAATGGCGTATTCCAGTGTGTATTTATACGTACGAGAATACGTATTTTTATTGTGTTTATTAAGTATCTCATACTTAATTTTTGTATTAACTTTTCCGGAATAATATTTCTAAAAAATTCATCAATATATATTCTCATAATATATATTTAAGAAATATTACATAGGAAAAATTTATTTATAATTTTTCCTTTGGCAAAAATATTTATATTTTCATTTAAGTCTCAAAAAAAATATTTTTTCAAGTCTAACTTAGAAAATATATATAAACTTATCTTTCACCCAAAGGTAATGTATTTCATGTTTATTCAAGAAAATATATATTTTCTCCCAAAAATAATATATCTTCTAATAATTCCAAGAAAATATATATTTTTACTTACCAAAAATAATATATATTTTCTCCTTGTAAAAAATATGATATATTTTGTAATAATTGTAAAAATCACATTTTCATTCTCTTTGTGTCCAAAATACCAATTACCAAAATATACTTATGAATTAGTTTTCCAGAATATTTTGTAAGTTATATTCCTTGTTCGGTTTCCCCAATATTTTGGGTATAATTTATATATTTATTTCTTGGAATTTTGGTACTATTTTGGATTGTAATTTCTTGGTATTTTATGAGTTATATTATTTCAAGTCCTAAAATAATATTACTAATACACATAATATACAAATAATCACACACATGGTGACTTCTAAATATATATTTTTCTAAATACATATTTAGTCACTTTTATTTACAAAAACCAACCTCCAATACTTGTAATTTTTGTAACAAAAATTATGGAAAATTTTAAATGAAAATTCATGGTTTAAAATATACTTGTAAATATTTGTTTAAAAATATTTTTCTAAGTGTTTAATTTTTAGAAAAAAATTGTCATAGTTTCCCCTAAAAATGGAGGTTTCCATGCCTTCAAGGCATATCATTTTCTTTTATAAATCAACACAATCAACAACAAATCAATCTACACTTACCAATTTGCCAAAATCATGCATAAATTACTATTTCATGAACTTGAAAATTTACAAAAATTTGTAGTAACTTACTAGTGTGTTTAGTAAGCTTAGTTACCCTTTAAAGTGTGGTTGCTTATTTAGAAACTTCATTTTTGAAGAAATTAGATCTTCACAACTTGTAAATCATTTTTCTAAAAATATTTCTTCTTGGAATTTTCTTGTTAAATACATGATCCTACACTTGATTAACCACTAAAAATGTGGTTGATTTCTACAAGATTAAGTAAACTTTGTATTTTTAACTTGATTTCTTAAAAAATCATTCTTGAAATCATAGATTTACAAGACTTTATGTCTACTTTGTTCATCACTTAATCAAGAAAACAACTTATACTTTCAAGTTCATGGTTTACATGAGGATGATCTATTGATCTTTAACATAATCATCCTCTCATCTTGTTAGATTATGTCTTTAATCACTATCTAGCAAGATCATATGATGATCAACATCAATAACATGAGCAATCAACAATCAAATAGCATAACAACACTTAAACAACATGATTTCTTATGTATTTAGTCTTATGTTCAAGTTTCAAGTTCAAGATTCTTAGTGTTCTTCTTGATTAACAACTTGTGTCTTCTATTAACCAACAAAATAAGATGTAAAATGGAGTGTAGAGTGTTCTTACTACTAGCTCAAGGCTAGGGATGATCACTAGATGAAATGGAGTGGATAAAAGCACAAGAGAAAGGTCCTTCAACTTCCACAAGCTCCAAGTTTCTTACTATGCTTCTAACACCTTTGGATATGTATGGATTGAATGGAACTTGAAAGATGATGGTGGTTGTATGGGGAGTGGGTTACGGCCATGAGCAAGGGGAAAAGGAAGAAGAAAGTGTGTGTTGTGATTGTGAAAGAAATGAGAATGGTTATGACCTTAAGGTTACTTATAATACTTCAACACTAGTTTTATCTCACGGTTTATGTGTTTAGTAAAGAGAAACATGATCTATTTTAATAACAAAATAAAATCTCTAGTGGGGCCATGATGTTGGCCGATTGTAGGTGGGGGGGGGTCTAGATTAGGGGTTAACCATAAGTTAGATTTCATGGTTAGAATTCAAGTATCTAGTTAGGTGTTTAGTTATTATATGTTTATATAGTGTGTTATGATGTTCGGGGACCATAACTAGCTTGGTAATGTTAAAACAATGCTTCTAGTGAAAATTTGATGTTTCGGGTAGTGTCCGTTTGTTCGGTTGGTTACCGGTTCGTTAAGGTGCTAAACTATGTAGTTTAGTGTGCTTTATGTTACCTTTTGTGACAGTTTTGATTCCCGACACTTAGGAAAGCATTCAGGACCAATTAACCATATTTCTGCATGATATTACAGTGTTTAAATGCTTAATTTTACTGATTTCTACAGAATTCTGCAATTTATGTGAGTTTTAGGCACTTTCCGGCACTTAAACTATTTCTAGGAAGGTAGTTTTGTGATCCTTACTTTCCTACACACTACACTAGTGTAATACTTGGTTTCTGGCTCATTCTGTGTCTCAATACAATGTCTGTCTATGTACTGAACTCTGTCAGCATATTTCTGATTTGTCTGATTGTGCTAACTTTGTTTCGTGGATCATTTGAATCAATGAAGTTTGCAAGCAAGAATGGTATGTCATTTACAATATATGATGCACATGTATGTATGATAACAATAATCAGAAAGCAATTCAAATCATTAATTGTAATTTAGCACAGTCATTAAGCACTAATCATTGTTTAATAGTTGTACGGATACCTAGAATTTTGACAGTTGTCACAAAAACAATACTCAGAAATAGGAGGATAATCCTCATCATCTTCCTCTTGCTCCACAGCATACAGATTTTAATTGTCAGACTTGTTGTATGATTTGGATTTATTGTTCCTGAAATAGGATCCTTGCTTCTCCTGCTTTGAGGATCCTGACAGTCTTTCCTGGATCCTTTTGTCATCCTCTAAACGGATGAACCTAAGGACCCTGGTTCTTACTTCTTCAAGGTTTCTACAAGGTGTCATAACAAGATCATCATAGAATTGTGAATCCTTAAGCAAACCCATTTTAAAAGCCTCTACAGCTGTGGCAATATCTAGATTCGGAATTTCTAAGGATTCTCTACTGAATGTAGTTATGTAATCCCTTAGTGATTCATTATTACCTTGAGTTACCCTATATAAATCACTAGTTAAACGTTCGAATCTCCTACTACATGAAAATTAGCTATTGAACAAGTTAACTAGATTAGCAAATGAAGTAATAGACTAAGGAGGAAGACTTAGCAACCATTTAAGAGCTGATCCTGTCAATGTGGATCCGAAACCCTTGCATAGACATGCTTCTTTTAACCTTTCTGGAATGGGGTTGATGTCCATTCTCTCCCTGTATTGAGCTACATGCTCTTCTGGATCAGTTGTACCATCATAGAGCTTCATATTTGGTGTTTGAAATCTTTTTGGAATCTCTGCATCACATATAGGTGGAGCAAAGCGAGATATCATGTGACTCCGATCGGGGATCTCAGGAATGGGCTTAACCACTCTTGGGACACTGGATATCATATCCTTGAGTTTTTTGTAACTCCCTTGCCATAGCTTGGTTGATTCCTGGTTCCTGCACAAAGCCATGGTTAGTATTATAAGATGTATTTAAAGTGTTACCTCCTGATTGATTTGAGGCTGGGATTCCAGATGTGAATCCAAATTGATATGATTCTGGTATAATAGAGGGACCAGATGAAGCAATAGTCTACATAGGGATGAAGTCTCCTACATGAATCTCTGAACTTCTGGGTTGCTGACTCCTTAAGGATCCTTGATCCTGAAAGATGTTGGATCCCGTATGCATCGGAGCTGAAGGTCTTGGAGGATACTCCATGGATCCGTGAACCTGCGATGAGGATCCTTGAACCTGATGTAACGACCCGTGTTTCGAAGTCAAAGTCAAAGTACAAGTCAAAGTCAAGTCAAAGGAAGAAAAGATTGCTATTTGGAATCTGTCTTTCCTTGATTAATCATTGATTGTACTTTTTGACTGATAATCGACACTCTAATTTAAGTTACTATAGTTATATTATGTGGAGTACATGTTAATAAATCGAAGTTTGATCGCTAATCGACCTATCGCTAATCGCATCGCTATCGCGTCACAACCCGAATTATAGGTTATGGATATTGTTTTATGTGTGTGTGCTATTATGTGTTACTTGTGCATGTTTATATGTTTTGTGGTGATTAATCGCAAACGCAATCGCAACTCTATCGCAACGCAATCTCATCGCAAACTCGAGATTAAGGGATTACTTTTGTGTTATTTAGTAGTTAGGTTATTTGTGTAATTAATGGGTAATACTATCGCACTGCTTACTCACAACGCATCGCAACGCTCAACGCACGAAACAAAACATCGAAAACCAACTCACACCGCCCATCTGATTGAATGACCATCCGATCGAATGGCGATGGCCATCCGATCGAACCGCCTTTCGATCACTACTTCACACCACCTCCTCTCCTCTCTTGCCTATAAATAGCACCTGTCACATCATTGTTCATGTGATGTGACAACTCCTCCCCCGACCAGCACATTCCAGCCCTCTTTTCTCTCGATTTCTCGCAATTCTTGTAAGTATTCAACCCAAATCTTGTACTTCTATGATCTACACACACTTCTTTATCATTTTCACCATTAAATCTTACTTTTCACCATGAAATCGGTGGGTTTGGGGTGTTCTAGGGTGATGTCATAATGAGTTCTGAAGAACTTTAAAGTGTGACCTCATTCCACCAAAAACAACTCAGATCTAAGAGATTTCAACATGATTAAACGTTGATTTCCTCCTAATCTAAACATAATCGAAGTGTTTCAAACTTTTCTTTAATAATCTCAACTTCTCACATAAAACCGATAGAATCTGAGCTTATTCAGGCCTTCTACTCTTTCTTATGTGAAGTGTCTGTCCAAGAACGGATTTCTATCAAAGAGACAACCGATTCACGGGCTGAACATGAATAACCATCGAGAACAGTTAACTGATCGGGCGGGGTGATTCCCATCCGATCGGATGACTTGGACTTGATGGGGTTTCGTCGTTTGACACGTTGTCATACCGTCTCGATACAATCGCAAACTTTCCAAACATAGCAAAATTTTACAAGCTTTCAAACGAACAAGGTTACTGAACGGATCACATGGCAATCCAATCGGATGACCTATGGTGTTCAACACTTAACAATTTTCACAAAAAAATGTAAGGAAGACCAGTTCAGCGAACCGCCATCCGAACGGACGGCCATTAGTCCGGATGACCATCCGGCCGGATGACCTGAATGATAGAAACACTTCTTTATTTTGAAAATGCTACAACGAAAACTTCAAAGTCACATCGTACACAAACACATCCATCCCAATCGGATGACCCTTCGTCACCGAGTCACTCGCACCATTTAACGCACTGCTCATCGCTTATGCTATCGTTCTGTAATCAGGCTTACTCTAGCACTCCCTTCAATCCAATCACAGATTGTGTTTAGTAACTTCCATCTCTGTGAGTATACTCGATCCCTTTTTACTTTAAGCACTTTTGGGTGTTACATAAGTTACCTATATCAAATCACATCGATCACATAACGCAACACACTTTTATACGCTAACCGTACTGCATGTTATACGCCTGACACCTTAGCAACGATAGTACTATAGTTTGGACTCAGCACCTGGCGTGGACAGGGGTTGTTAAGGGCTTTTCTTCACGTGTCACAGTGGTGATATGTATTGCGCATTCTACAACTCCCACTCACGTCTGTGTATATTTCATTGTCGATAACCTACTTGCTTCACATTATACATGTTACATGCTGGTTATGCGTAAACTCGCTTTCGCTACTACCATGCTATTAAACTTGTATGCTCATCTTTACACTATGTATATTGACCTCTATTTTAACGTATGTGGCAGGTGTTTAGGATGCTTGCCTTTTGCTGGAATCAAGTAGGAGAGAGTCTAGAAACAAACAATTTAAATTCTGAGTTGTCGAAACAATTTATTTTCCTTGAGATATTTATGTCTGTAATAATTGAATTACTTGATATATTATGGTATGGGACGTAATGTTAAGTATCCGGTAATTTTAGTTGTTATGGATTTCTCTTGGACAATCTGTTTCGCTTAGTGTCGCGCCCCGATGTTTCCACCATCGGTTGGGGTGTGACAGATTGTTATCAGAGCCATAACTATAGGGAATTAGGAAAGACTCGACCTAGTCCGGGTCGATGTCTTAGAAACGACCTAGTCTATAGTCTAAGTACCAATAGACCGACTTGTGCACACCCGGTAGGGGTTTTGCACGAGCTTACTTGATATTCTCGCTCGAACTCGCTGTACACTACACTCTTGCGCGAACATCGCATACTACTGTTCCGCTCAGGATCAGCCTTTCCTAAGGCTGGCAACACACACAAACGAACGATCTGGTTGAGACTAAGTGTGAAAACCGCAAACTCTCGATCAAATCGCTCATTCGACACGCATTTTTACTATAAAACGAGAATTTGCGTTGAATCAGGAGTGAAATCCACACTTCGACGCGATTCTCCTTATCAATCTTGTGATTCTATCACACAAATAGGAATCGAGTCGCTAAGTTAGGGGTGAAACCCGAATCTTGATGACTTGTTCTGCTCTATACTTTAGTTTTACAAAACTCTCGCCAAAGTCTCGATGGATTCCAACGACTCGAGTTGCGAAAAGGACCGAAAGGATGCGTGCCATTCACCGTAAGTCGGTGATAGAGCACGGTCTATTAGGCCAAAAAAGGACTTTGAGTACATCCTTGAGAATAGTCGAACCACTTTGGGTAGTCAATGTCTCACACCCAGACAATCTCTTTTCGATTTTATGTGTTTTAGATTCTGGATTTCGCCACTGCTGACTCTGTGATTTATCGCTTTTATGATCGATTTTATGTGATTTATATGGCTTTATATGTTTAGTTGTTAGCGTTTTGAGGTAAACAGTACGGTGGTATTGATGGTTTCGATTCTAATGCTTTCCGCACCGCCAAACACACACACCACTCACTACACAACGTTAACAAATCGCTTATGTTACTCGCAATCGCTACTCACTTCTCGCATTCACAATACTCGATCGCTTTACGCCGCTATGAAAAATAGGTGAATACGTGCAATATATGTAGGTCAATACGTGCAAAATATAGTTGAAGATGCATTTATGTGGACTATGTGCTTTCGTGCTTACGTGGAATACGTGCTTATGTGATTACGTGCTTCTGTGGATTATGCGCCTACGTGATTTTGTGATTTAGAACGTGTTCCTGAGCTTTATATAAAGTAGCTTTCGGTGAGATAATAGACTATACTCGACTTAATCAAAATTGTGTTTGAATCCTGTGACTATGTCTGTTGCAGACAATGTCATCATTCGGATCTCACACTGCTCGCTCAGCTCGCCGAAACCATGAGGACAAACGCATCGCTGCTCTAGTCGCAAAGCAGATGGCGAAAGTCATTCCGCAAATTGTCAGCGAGCTTAATGAAAACGCTAGCAAGTCCTCTGAGGAATCAAGGACTGACTCACCTAAGGGTACTTTTAGCTTCAAGCTGTTTAAAGCCTGTGATCCCAAAGAATTCATCGGAGAAGACGGGCCTACGGACATGTTTCAATGGTTCGATTCAATTGAAGTCACCCTGCGCCAAAGCGGCTGTCCCGAAAACCTTCGCACTGTTAACGCTACTGGCATTTTCCAGTCCAGGGCTCTGGATTGGTGGACTGCTGAGAGAAACAAGCAAGGGAATGATGCAGCCTATGGGCTAACGTGGGATGAGTTGAAGGACATCATGATGAAGGAGTTCTGCCCTCCCCACGAGCTTCAGAAGCTGGAGGTCGAGTTCTGGCACATCAAACAAGAGGGTGGCGACAACGCTTGTTTAACTGCCCGCTTTAAGCAGCTGAGTATCATTTGTCCGGGCCAAGTTACCACTCCCGATATTACCATCAAGAAATACATCCGTGCGTTACCGAATACTTCGTTCAAGCTGCGAAAACGACAACTATCGAAGAGACTTACCTACTCGCTGCCGAGATCAATGACAAGCGAGTTAGGGCTGGTTACTTTGATAAAACCACCAAGAGTCTTCACCAAGTTACCGCTGCTCCCACCGCTGAAATTGCCACACCGCAAGCTTCCAAGTCTTCACACCGCAAAAGAAAGAACAACAACTCCAGCAACAAGAATTGTGCAGTAACCGCCGCTCCACTCCAAGCTGTACCTACTCAACCGCAACCTCAAAACCGCCAAGTAGCGGCGCCAGTGACCAATGCACCGCCAGCTAAACGTGCATATACTGGTCCACACCCGCTCTGCCCTACTTGTACCTATCATCACCCGGTTGGAATCGCATGCCGGTTTTGTGTTCACTGCAACCTGTACGGCCACTTTACCGCGAACTGCCATACCGGTCCTCGCCAAGCTTCAACCCCAGTTCAAGCTCTTGCTCTACCCGCTCCCCAGGGTCAACAAGCAGCTCCTGCTCCCGCTGCTCACGCAAGAGCCTGCTTTGCGTGTGGTGATCCTAACCACTTCGCAAATGTCTGCCCAAATAGAGTGGTGAAGCAAGAGCGACAGCAGCAGCAGCAGCAGCAGCCAGCACCGCAACAACACCAACAGCAGCAGCCAGCTCAGCAAGCAGCCCGCGGGCGAGTCTTCAACATCAACGCCCGACAGGCTCAGGCAGACAACAATGTGGTTAATGGTACGTTTCTCGTAAATGGTATATATGCTTCGTGTTTGTTTGATACTGGAGCCGATAACTATTTTGTATCGTTCGAATTCAAAAGGCTCCTAAACCGTAAACGCGTTAACCTCCCGTCAACATTCGACGTAGAAGTTGCCACTGGTAGAATCGTCACTGTTAGTTCCGTTCTGCGTGACTGCACTCTTGAGCTCAACAGTCACGTTTTCCCGATCAATCTTATCTCGATGCAGCTCGGTAGTTTTGACGTCATAGTAGGTATGGATTTCCTTCGGGAGAATCATGCTGAAATTGTTTGCTCGATGCACCTCCGACCAGCACGTTCCAGTCCTCTTTTCTCTCGATTTCTCACAATTCTTGTAAGTTTTCAACCCAAATCTTGTACTTCTATGATCTACACACACTTCTTCATCATTTTCACCATTAAATCTTAACTTTTCACCATGAAATCGGTGGGTTTGGGGTGTTCTAGGGTGATGTCATAATGAGTTCTTAAGAACTTTAAAGTGTGACCTCATTCCACCAAAACAACTCAGATCTAAGAGATTTCAACATGATTAAACGCTGATTTCCTCCTAAATCTAAACATAATAGAAGTGTTTCAAACTTTTCTTCAATAATCTCAACTTCTCACATAAAACCGATAGAATCTGAGCCTATTCAGGCCTTCTACTCTTTCTTATGTGAAGTGTCTGTCCAAGAACGGATTTCTATCAAAGAGACAACCGATTCATGGGCTGAACATGAATAACCGTCGAGAATAGTTAACTGATCGGGCGGGGTGATTCCCATACGATCGGATGACTTAGACTTGATGGGGTTCCGTTGTTTGACACATTGCCATACCGTCTAGATACAATCGCAAACTTTCCAAACCTAGCAAAATTTTACAATCTTTCAAACGAACAAGGTTACTGAATGGATCACTGTTCGATCGGATGACCCTTCGTTACCCAGTCACTCGCACCGTTTAACGCACCGCTCATCGCTTATGCTATCGTTCTATAATCAGGCTTACTCTAGCGCTCCTTTCAATCCAATCACAAATTGTGTTTAGTAGCTACCATCTCTGTGAGTATACTCGATCCCTTTTTGCTTTAAGCACTTTTGGGTGTTACATACGTTACCTATATCAAATCACATCGATCACACAACGCAACGCACTTTTATACGCTAACCGTATTGCATGTTATACGTGTTACTCGATGAATGCTAGTATGTTATGTTTACACAGTGATTGTTGCCTGACACCTTAGCAACGATAGTACTATAGTTTGGACTCAACACCTGTCGTGGACAGGGGTTGTTAAGGGCTTTTCTTCACGTGTCACAGTGGTGATATGTGTTGCGCATTCTACAACTCGCAGTCACGTCTGTGCATATTTCATTGTCGATAACCTATTTGCTTCACATTATACATGTTACATGCTGGTTATGCGTAAACTCGCTTTCGCTACTACTATGCTATTAAACTTGTATGCTCACCTTTACACTATGTGTATTGACCTCTATTTTAACATATATGACAGGTGTTTAGGATGCTTGCCTTTTGCTGGAATCAAGAAGGAGAGGGTCTAGAAATAAACAATTTAAATTCTGAGTTGTCGAAACAATTTATTTGCCTTGAGATATTTATGTCTGTAATAATTGAATTACTTGATATATTATGGTATGGGACGTAATGTTAAGTATCCGGTTATTTTAGTTGTTATGGATTTCTCTTGGACAATCTGTTTCGCTTAGTGCCGCACCCCCCATGTTTCCGCCATCGGTTGGGGTGTGACACCTGAGATGAGGATCATGGGTACTGAGAGTAGGATCCTTGAACTGATTGCGTTCCCATGTATCCTCCTAAACTAGAGAAGGATCCTTGATGCTGGAAGGAGGATCCTTGAGGCTGAATAGAGGATCCTGAAAGTTAGAAGTAGGATCCTTGAGCCTGTGTCATTGCCGATGATCCATAATGGATACTCGATGATCCTCCATGGTACTGGACACCTGATGATGTGGAATGTTGGGCAGTTGCAGCTGGAGTATCGAAATTTAGTGATCTAGGCACCAATGGAGAGTGATCCTCCGCTGATCTCTTCAATTTCTTGATTTCATCAATCTCACGGAGGATCCTGTCATTAGTTTTGTCCTGCTGTTGCATGTAATCCTTCATCTGCAAAATCAAAGAAGAAAAATCATTGTTAGTAGGACCAGAAGAAACAACAGTAGTTGCTTTTGTGAAAACGGCGGTATGTTTCTTCGCAGCATTCTCAGCATTCTTTTGGGATCCAGAAGGAACATGAGGCAAAGGTGGAATGCTCTGTGAAGATGTGATCGCCGGCATGGAACTTGAAGTGTTCTTTCCGTGAGAAGCCATGTGGTTGAAGGTAATGAATAGAAATGAATAAAATGAATCAGATTTTTCAAGAATGAAGCACCGATTGTCCCACGGTGGGCGCCAAACTGTTTTGGTCAAAAATCACACAAGGATAATGTAACTAAATCTGATTGTTGTGAGGTTAGATGCTTGGTTAATTGAACAAATGTATAAACAACAAGTGAATGAAATGAATGTTGAACACAAGAATTTATACGAGGAAAAAGCCCTTGATCAATGAATGATCTCCGGCATAAAAAACCTCGGGTGATGGAAACTACCGATCACCAACTATATTAAACAAACAAAGTTTACAACTTGGGATGATAACAAGCTTGGTACAATGATTGCTAGTGTGTAAGTGTGTAATCGCCAAGTGATTGCAGAGAGTTTTTGTTCGTTGTGTATGTGTGTGTAACTATCTTTCTAAATCAAGCTTGCTATCCCCTTTAAAATTAGAAATTATCTAGGCTAACAAACTATCCGAAAATGGTGCTAGCCTCCCCACGATCACCACAACGGTCACGGAGTCATTACATGTAAAGAAATATCAAACATATTCCCCTAGAATCTCGGTTGGACCAAGTCTCATTCGAATACACCTGCAAAACAAGTTCAAAAATGATGGAAACAATTGTTAGTTTAGGATAATAATAGGATCCTGGATCCTTATCCTTGCAGCATCTTCTAAGGATCCTTAATTCAAACTGAACTGAGGATCCGTGATCCAGGCTACATTTGAGGATCCGTGATCCATATGCCATGAAATTCTATCCCTAACAGATATATTTTAAAAGGATGTCTTGATTGAATTTGGTTCGGTTAACGTTCGATTATGGGACACCTTTAACAATATCCATAACTAACATATCGGTTAATCAAATAACATTATCAATAACTTCAGTTAATTCGGTTCGGTGGCGGTTCGATTATCGGTTAATTTCTGTCAACGGCTAAGGTTTCTTCACCCCTAATGGTAAGAGATTGAGATCTTTAAGGTCTTAAGTTTAAACCTGACTTAGTGGTGGGTTTACTCCTTGATGGTGTTTTTGAGTGACTTAGGCCTTGAGCGTCAAAATTAGCATGGACGATTAACATCCAGGCTCAATAGACTCACTCGGATATTGAGGTAGGTTTAAATGCCGTTAAAAAATAAAACACAATGTTTTTTTTTTTTAACGGCCAACTAAATCACTGGATAAGCATCCTGTGATGCTGTCAATCGAGCAAATGCATCCCCTCCTCCATAATGGTCAGAGATGGATGCATACCCGAGCCACTAAGCCACTAGTTCTATAGAAAACCCATCGTCCAAAGGTCCATTACAGTAAAATCCGGCTCTGCTCGATTTTGAACTGACAAAACTTTATTAGCACCACTAATGTTCTTAAAAATATTGGTAGTGAGAGTTGTAATTGAGACCTCAAGAAAAGAAACAAATGGCTAACTATAGACCAACTTTTCAAGACAATAAAACACAATGTAATAAAAGATATTTATTGACATGTAACAATAAATATCTAAATGTTGCAAGACCGTAGTTAATGAGTTTTATATCAAAAAAGATACCCTTAACCATGGTTAAATTGATGGCAGCCGGGTGCGCACTACGCACCTCAAGCAAGTTAGCAAACCACGGTCAACTTGAATCCCCCATTTCGCCTATTTAAACCCACCATCTCCAACCTTGTTTCCTCACCCCTTTCTCCTTTTATCTTTAAGCATCTTCTCAATCCACAAATGGCTTCCGCTGATGTTGAGTACAGATGTTTCGTCGGTGGCCTCGCATGGGCCACAACTGACCGCTCACTTGAAGACGCGTTCCGTCAATACGGCGAAGTCCTCGATTCGAAGGTCCGTTTGTCGCAAAGTTCGGATTCGGTTCCATCCTGATTCGGCTTTGTTTGGCAAATCACACGTTACTGTGTTACTGTTACTGTTACTATGGTTTACTTGATCTGTTACTATTACTGTTACTACTTTTACTCATATCTAAAACGGTACGTTCATCCTCTTCTCTTTCAAGAGACAGACGATCGATCGATTGATTTTATGATATTTCATAATGCAGTTTTTGTCCATATTTATATACTACCGTTTACTCGATTAACTTAAACATAATTTTGTTATTATTCAGATCATCAATGATCGGGAGACTGGTAGATCTAGAGGATTCGGTTTCGTTACGTTCAAAGACGAACAATCTTTGAGGGACGCTATTGAAGGGATGAACGGCCAGAGTTTAGATGGACGGAACATAACCGTGAATGAGGCACAGTCGCGCAGCGGTGGCGGTGGTGGTGGTGGTGGACGTCGTGAAGGTGGGTACGGTGGTGGTGGACGCCGTGAAGGTGGGTATGGTGGAGGTGGTGGTGGTGGTGGTTATGGAGGTGAGAGGCGTGAGCGTGGATATAGCGGTGGGTATGGTGGTAGTGGACGTGACGGTGGATATGGTGGGAGTGATGGTGGATCTCGTTACTCCAGGGGTGGTGGTGATTCTGAAGGAAAGTGGTAGATTAGAGTGTTGAATTGTTAACTATCGGGATCTGTTTAAGTTGTTTTTACTTGTGGTTGTGTTGTGTTCAATGTTTTTGACCTGTTCTCCTTGGTTGTTCTCGGTTGCTATGTTCGAATTTTAGATTAGGTTGAAGTTTTAATGAAAAAGAAAATGGTTCCGGTATATCCTGGTGTTTTTTATTACTATGGCCATGTTTTGCCAAGCTTTTTAAAACAACTTATTGGCTTTTTGAAAAGTCATAAGATCCAAAATGATGTTTGGCAATAAGTGTGTATGTGAGGGGGAAAAGCCAATAAAGGGGTGTTTGGGATTCCTTCTCAAAACTCCTTTTTACTTCTATTTAACTATTCAAAATAAGTCTGGATTTCCTGACTTATTGACTTCTATACTCACATCACAAGGAATCCTAAACACTCAAAAAGTCCTTTTTCACTATTCAATAAGTTAATAAGTCAATAAGTTGGGAGAATAAGGAATCCCAAACACCCACCAAGTCACTCCATACTAACTTTTTCAAAAAAGTAATAAATCAATAAGCTGTTTTAAAAAGCTTAGCCAAACATGCCCAATATGTGTGATGTTAAGGTGAGTAATAAATAATTGTTGAGACGTTCATCAAAATATCAAGTGGGTTGTTGAGATATTTTATGGATTAATATTTTTTTGTTAAATTGAAAGGCATTTTCATGTGAGTGAAAAGACCCATATGTCCTCGTGTACACTACACACATGATTCTACTTTAACCGAAAGCTGATGTTTGCTGGAGGAAAAGTCACGTACAACGCAAGATTCTACTTCACACAAAACTAATGTTTGTTGAAGAAAAGGACCTAAAGTGTGACTATATTAGACTAAGGGGAGTGGGGCGTCTCCCACCCCCGCGTCGCCCCCTACCGCCCGGCACACCGCCCCCCATAGGCGACCAAGGTGGCGTCCCAAGCCACGGCGTCTTCTTTCGAACGCCCAACTTTTCCATTTCCCCATGTTATATCCGTTGCCAACGGTAACATTTTGATTTATTTATTTATTTTTTTAAAAAAAACCCTCAACCTATTATAAATACTACCATATACCAAACACAAAATACCACAATCTTCTCTCATCAACTCATCAAAATTTATACCATTCTCTATATTTTTTACTCTTTTTTATAAAAAAATGTATCCCCACAACACCCCTCCTTTCAACCAAAATCCACGAAGCCCATTCCCGAATACGCAATCTTCAAATCCACAACCCGATATGGCGGATCCAAACGTTTTAAACAACCCCGCTTTTTACGCCTATTTCAATAATATGCACGTTCCTAGCCCTACACCGCAAGTATACTACAACAATATGTCGATACCGCAAAATATGGGGTTCGCCACTTGGAACACACAACAACCCGGTGGTTTTCAAAACGTTGGAGGATCGAGCCAACAAAATGGTATAATTTTTTATTTATTTTTTTTGTAAAGAAATATGTTTTTTTAAAACTTTGTTTGTATTCCATCTAGCGGTCGATTTAGATGACGAAGAAATTCCGGAGACCCAATTCGATGTTGAACCCGAAAAAAAGAAACGTGCACACAAAAGGAAAACACCGGGTGAAGAACGCTTGAAAACCAAATCGATACCATGGAGTTCCAAAGAGGAAATGAGCTTGTCCAAGGCTTGGCTAGAAATAACCGAAGACCCGAGATGTAGTAAGTTATTGGTCTCGTATAGATAACTATTCTAACTATTGTTTCGTTTTGTATAGGTAACTATTGTTTTGTTTTTTATAGGTAACTATCAAAAGGAAAAAACGTATTGGGCTCGTATTTACAAAGTTTTCCTCAAGTTGGAAGATCAAGAAGAGGGATATCGTGATGCCGATGGTATTAGCTCGAAGTGGCGTAAAATGCGTCCTTTGCAAATATTAACAACCGACACGACAAACCTTTCAGGAGCCAAACTCGCTTTAGCCGAACAAATGAAGCAAGAAATTCGAGAAAAATATAACCTTTGTTGATTGTATTTTTTTTTCCGGTTGATGTATCTTTTATTTTGTTGAAGTAATTTATTTTGTTGAAGTACTAGTTTTTATTTACTTGGATTACTCCTTTTTATAAAAAAATAGGACTTTTTTTATATCTTTTACATAAAAAAAAAACAAAATAAATCAATGCCACGTGTCGCAAGACGCCCCACCCAGCAAGGTTGTTCCACTCCCCTTTTTTTGCCCAAAATCCTCTAATCTGACATGGCGCCACGTGTCGCAAGACGCCCCATAAAAAGGAAGCCCCACTCCCCTTAGTCTTAGGCAACCGTATGATAATTTAGGCGACTTCATCATGTGATATTAGACTAAGAGGAGTGGAGCATCCTTTGATGGGGCGTCTTGCGACACGTGGCGCCACGTGGCGCCACGTCATATTAGAGGATTTTGACCAAAAATGGGGGAGTGGGGCAACCTTGCTGGGTGGGTCGTCTTGCGACACGTGGATTGATTTATTTTGTCTTTTTTTTATGTAAAAGATATAAAAAAAGTCCTATTTTTTTATAAAAGTATTGATCAAAGTAAATAAAAACTAATACTTCAATAAAAAAAATTACTTCAATAAAAAAAAAATACATCAACTAAAAAAAAAATACATCAACAAAAATAAAAAAATACAATCAACAAAGGTTATATTTTTCTCGAATTTCTTGCTTCATTTGTTCGGCTAAAGCGAGCTCGGCTCCAGTAAGGTTTGTCGTGTGTTGTTAATATTTGCAAATCAAGTGCTTTTTGACGACTTTCTTTCAGCTTTAGCTTTCGGTCCCCGTGTTCTTTTTTTTAAGTTGATCCGTTGTTGGCTCGTTTGCAACAAGCCGTCTAACTTATTGGTCACTTTTTCGAACGTTTCGGTGTAGTCGATTCGTACACCGCTAGAAGACGGTTGGGCGGCTTTTTTGGCCCTATCTCGGCCAACCGGCCGTTGTGGTGGTTGAAACGCATCGGCCTCTTCATGTGGCTCTTCGAAATCTTCTTCAATGTCGTTGAGATTTATTTGACACCGAGCGTCCGACCCGGTACTTTGATGGTCGTTTGAGGATGAGGTTTTTGACCGCTTAGCCGACGGTTGGCCACGAGTTTTAAATGGATCGAAGGCGATGACTGTGTGAAATTTCGAACTCCTTCTTAAAAATTGCCAAATAGCAAGATAAGGAAACGCCTTCTTGTTTTCGACTCGGAATTCATTTTGGGCGTTTGCTTGGAGCATCGCATCGTCGGAACCACTTTGGCGCACACGCGAGTTACTTAGGCGAGTGTATATTTGGTTGAAACTTTGAATCAAAGGACGCATTTTACACCACTTCGCGCCGATACCATCGGGATCACGGTATCCATCTTCTTGATCTTCCAACTTGAGGAAAACGTTGTAAATACGAGACCAATATGTTTTTTCCTTTTGATAGTTTCTACATCTCGGGTCTTCGGTTATTTCTAGCCAAGCCTTGGACAAGCTCATTTCCTCGTTGGAAGTCCATGGTATCGGTTTGGTTTTCAAGCGTTCTTCACCCGGTGTTTTCCTCTTGTGTGAACGTTTCTTTTTTTGAGGTTCAACATCATTTTGACCGACATCGAACTGGGTCTCCGGAACTTCTTCGTCATCTAAATCAACCACTAGATGGAATACAAACAAAGTTAAAAAAAAAAAAAACATATTCTTTACAAAAAAATATCTAAAAAATTTATACCATTTTGTTGTCTCGATCCTCCAACGTTTTGAAAACCACCGGGTTGTTGTGTGTTCCAAGTGGTGAACCCCATATGTTGCGGTATCGTCGTATTGTTGTAGTATACTTGCGGTGTAGGGCTAGCAACGTGCATATTATTGAAATAGGCGTAAAAAGCGGGGTTATTTAAAACGTTTGGGTCCGCCATATCGGGTTGTGGATTGGAAGATTGTGTATTTTGGTTGAAAGGAAGGATGTTGTGGGGATACATTTTGATGAGTTGATAGAAGATTGGTATAAATTTTGATGAGTTGAGAGAAGATTGTGGTAAAAATGTGTTTGATATGGGGTATTATTTATAAAGGTTGGATTATTTAAAAAAAAAAAAAAGCTTGGCCAAACTATCCGTTGGCAACGGATATATTGAAGTCAAAAGTGTAAAGTTGGGCGACTTGGTTGAGACGGGCAGGAGGGGGACGCCACCCAAGTCGCCTCCGGGGGCGGTGTTCCAGGCGATCTGGGGCGATCTGGGGGTGGGAGTCGCCCCACTCCCCTCAGTCTTAGGCAACCGTGGCGTATTTATTTTCGGCCCTGACTCGAGTTTAAGGCTATGTGTTATAGGTTGAGGATGGTGTAACGTGAATAATGAATGACACGAGGTGACTGGTCAAGGCGAACAACACACCCCTTAAAAGGGAGTGTGAAGGGGTATGGTCACAAATGCCGCGTAGGTCACATGACCATACCCACACTTGATTCCTAAAACACTCGGTTTGTTCCAAGGTTTCTGTGCGGGGTCCACTTGCGTACGCGCAACCATGACGGCTCATAAAAGTACAACCAGTACAAATAGCAACCTGCAGTTAGTCAACATGCATCATGCTTTGCCCAGCCAATCTGCACAATGATTAATCATGCAGGGAACAAATAGTACAAACGGACAATGATATGTAACCAATCAACTTGCGTCATTCACTACTCCATAATATCCAATCACGATGCGCCAATGTCCATCCACCTTTTCAAACACTACCTGTCGTGTCAAAGGGGACCAAATGAATATTTTTTGATAGCTACATCTGGCCTAAGACTCATCAACTCATCTCCTTCTCCAAACCCTTCGACTATAAATATCAACATCTACTAAAGGTTTAAAGATCCGATTTCTCACTTTCTCACTCTTATCAAACACACATACACAGTGGCGGATCTTGCCCGTTGAACGTGCCAGGGCCGAAAGACACTGGTACTAAAAAAAGCTCGGGCAAGCCCGGGCCAAACATAGTATATATAAAAATTTTCGATCGAAATGCGGAAAATTAGCACTACGGCCGAAAAACTTGCCCGGGCCGTGGCCCTGCCACTAGCCTACTAAGAACCGCCCTTGCACACACACACTCTCACAGTTTTATTACCCTTAGAACAGTTACTTATTCTCACGCTGTAAGGTGGTTACGAGAAGAACCCTCTCATCTCATTTTCGTAACGAGCTCACGGTGCTTTGTTTTACATATCGTTCGAAGCTGTTTGATCGAAGAAGAGACTTAGAAGATTTATTTCCCTGTCGAGACTACCATTATAGTTCTATCCTAAGCGGATTAGGACTGATGTTTCTTTAGAGTGGATGGGGCCATGAGGGTGGAGGGGGCACTTCTGTCATCTACCCTAGCCCTCTCTAATCTTACACTACCACATTATTTTTATCCTAAACTACCCCTAACAACACAAAATCACCGGTATCACTCCTTTAAACTAATAAATTTTTTTTTGTTAAGTATAGTAAACAATTAAAAATAGCTAAACTTTCATTTAAATAAATAAAAATTCATAACTTAGAAAACATAACTAAAAAAGTACTTAAACAAAATATTTCCTTTAGGGATAAGTTTTCACAATCTTTCACGCCTCTACATGATCAAATTGTTTGGGCTCGCATCTCCTTTTGTACTCACGAAAGGCCTCCTTGACTCCTTCCTTCTTGTTTGCACCTCTTCCCTGTTCATTGCCTCTGTAAGACCCTCCTCATATATTTATATATAAGATTTTCTTATTTTACACGACTATTTTTACGAAAAGATTTCATGTTGAGTAAAATGCACAGATAGTCCCTGTGGTTTTGCAAAATAACACCTATAGTCCTCTACTTTTGGAAATTACACTGGTGCTCCATGTGGTTTAACAGTTTGTTACTCGGATAGTCCCTTGAGTGGATGTCCATTAGTTTTCCCCGTTAAGTGGATGTGAAATCACAAAATTAGCCTTTATCTTCTCCACTCTATAAAAACAAAACAACCCCACACACCCCACCGTTCTCTCTGCCCCCCCCCCTGTTCATTGCCTCTGTAAGACCCTCCTCATATATTTATATATATATATACAATTGATGAAAGCATTAGGAACAGTGTAGGTTTCCAGGTTAACATGACCGCCATCTGGCTGTCGTCTTCTCACCTCTGTCCTTGTGAAACCCTTTCATAATCACTTCTAAATTTGATCTATTGTTCCGCTCGACCCGCCACAGCACCACTCTCTCCGGCAGACGTGACCGCAGCCGGAAGCGATTCCCTGTTGAGACCAGCACTACAACACTCTAATTCCATTCAGCCTGTAAGTGTTCGTACATCGCCTTTTTGGTTCGGTTAAAGCCGCGCACCGTGTACCGGAGCAGCGTAGTGACCACCGCCACACCGTTGTTAATGCCGCACAAACACCACACGCCGTCGCACCGCCGTCTGCCGCCATTTGTTTAGTCGCCTGAGATCTCCGATTCACGAACAAGTACCACGATCACCCAATCTTTATTTCTTTCGAACCCGACCTTATGTTTACCTAACCGGTTCCGGTGACTTTGACAGCCACCTCCGCACGAGTTTAACCAGCACAGTCCCATTGGATTTGCTCTGCTCTGTCCGATTAGCTGAGGTAATGGGTTTGAGCCTTCCTCATTGTATATGCTTCGTGACGATTAATTTGGTTCCGGAGACTAAAACATAAAGATATATTTACACACATGTATCTATATAACTGAACTAGACATGGAAGTTTCTGAAGGATAGAAACGTGTCTGATGGTCCGAAATTATAACCGGAGAAGATGATCGTGTTTTCGTACGACATTAATTGACACTAATTGGATCCCATGAGATATCCGTTAATAGATTTATAAAAATCTTAAACAATTTTTGTATAGTCGGCATCAGCTAATCCATCCGTCCCTCACCAGCACTCTTCTACGAGATAACGCCATTAACGCCGGCGAGACAACCATCACCAAATTCAAGGCTTTCGTCGGGCAATTAGGGCTCCAGCAGGTACGATTTTCGCAATTTAGGTTACTCTTTTCAGCTTTCATTGTTCGTTACGAAGATAGTTGGGAAATTGTTTAACAAATTGACTGTTTCTTTTTAAACTTTGGAGTCTCAGTAGGGCATCAAGCAACAACGCTCAGGTATGCTTTGAGAATTTAGGTTACTATTTTACGATGATGCGCAATGTATGTAAGGTATTCAACAAAATGCTTTGATGGGTTTTTTTTAATTTAAAACCTCTGTTATGGTTAATGTTATTTATCACCATTTTATGGCAAATTTTGTCTGTTTCGTTTTTATTTTGATTGGTGATAACATTAGTTGTCTCTGATGTTGATATTTACAGATACTTCCTTTGGCAATTTTATTTTTTAGTAAATTTCGTAGTTTATGCAGGGCTTATGGCTTCAAGTTATTTCATTTAAACAATTTCTTTTGTACAACAATAGGAGGTTCGAAATCGTGATGTGAAGATACATGCAGTTAACAAGCTTCCTAGCAAGCTTCTGAGTTCTGAGGATTCCTCTTTCTAATTCCAGTAATCAAATGCCCAAGTGTGTGGTATTATATGCCATGTATGTACAGAACTACATATACAAAATTGCAGTTTTAAGTGATTTTTTTTTCTTTCATTTTTGATTGATCCAGATTTGAATGAATGAATGATCGTTCGTAATGCATCAGTATCGGTCCAGATTTGAATGAATGACTTTATTTTGCAAGTTTTCACCGTTGTACCTTAGGGGGGGGTGGGTTACCGAGTTTTCCCGGAATTGGTTGTGGACTCGGGTTACTCTCGCAATACTCCGTTTGGTCCAGTGGGTGCCCCGAGAGTGTTTGGGATTAATTTTGTTGATCGTTCCAAAAAAATCTAGAATGTGTTTTTGATTTATTTGTTTATTTTTTTAGTATTCTGATTTAAAAATACCCTAGCTTTGGGTTTTTCTTCGATTGTTATACTGAGTGCGCTACCTTAAAGAAGCGGAACGGTACCAATATAGTAAACTACTTATTGGGGAAACTTTATGCAGACTCGATCCAATATTAAGAAGACAAAAAAATGATCTATTTAACTTTATAAGATCTCAATATTAAGTACTTATAAAAATAAAATAAAAATGTCAAATTAAAAAAGTAGTTTACTATAAAATTAGGGACTCGAATTCAAGCATTTCAACATATCTTAACTAATTAAATAACTATGATGTATAATATGTTAATATCCTCGTATAGAAACTCAAGTTTTATTGGGCTGTAACTTCAACCACATGGTATCAGGCTTATAAAGCCCATGGCAGATTGAAGTTGGGCCTAATGGGACTTGTATTCAACTCCATCCGACAGTTTTTTGAAATGTATATATTGAAATCACTTTGAAGGTTCCACGTCTAAAAAGCTTTACTCATCCAAATTTGTCATAGTAATCGTATCATGTTGATGTGCTTTAGTTTGTTTGCTGTATGGTGACGAATTATGACCTACTGATGTATTTAGTCCTCTAAGCATCTTACTTGGGGGCTGGAAATTTGATAAAGAACTAAAAGTGTTTTGTTTGGCCCTTAAAAAAATCTAAATGCCCCTAAGCATTCCAAAGCGCATACAAATATGTCATTACATTTTGATTATATATATGTTTTGTTGAAGTTTATGAGTTAATGCTCTACCTTTTTCTATTCCCAATATGTTCAGCCTTTGCGCCGAGCGATTTAGGTTTCAAGTACGCTAATTCGGCAACCAAGGTAAGGTTCAGAGGTTCTTTGTTTTCAAATTGTTATATATTAGATTGCAACTTCAAATCATTGTAGTGCTACAGTGAAAAGTAACATTTTTGTTGTTTTTCCCTTTTTACTTTTTTCAATATTTAAATTCACTTTTATACTATAAATAATAATATAAACATTTAACCAGTACTTTTATTTTTCTCTTATAACGTTCGTTTATTAGTTCTTTTTACAAAAACTAAATACGTGTATAAAAATGATATCAGTATCGGTCCTATTAGAACCATTACTGGTATTTTTTCTATTGTTTCCGATCGATGTAAAACACGTGTCGACATACTTTTGTAAAGTTTTCTCTTTCGATTGCTATATCAAATAAAAAACCGGGTTGCCCCGCCGCGAAGCGCGGGTGTAACCCCCTAGTTTATATATAAGAGTTTCTTATTTTACACGACTATTTTTACGAAAAGATTTCATGTTGAGTAAAATGCACAGATAGTCCCTGTGGTTTTGCAAAATAACACCTATAGTCCCCTACTTTTGGAAATTACACCGGTGCTCCATGTGGTTTGACAGTTTGTTACTCAGATAGTCGCTTGAGTGGATGTCCATTAGTTTTCCCCGTTAAGTGGATGTGAAATCACAAAATTAGCCTTTATCTTCTCCATTCTATAAAAACAAAACAACCCCACCCACCCCACCGTTCTCTCTGCCCCCCCCCCCCCCATACTTTTTTTGTGTTTGTGGTTTTGATCTGCAAAATGGGAAGCAAGCGGTTGCATTTTGACATTGAGATGAAAAATATAAGATGGAAATCTTCATCACCTTGAAAGCGACATGGTGATTTGTCTTATTGATCATTTGAACAGAAAAAGAGCTTTGTTTCTTCAGTTCAACCATAGTTGTCGATAGCGAATAGCGACAAGACACCTATAGGCTACGTAGCAAATAGCGACGGCTATTTTATAAATAGCGATTACACTAGAAAAAGATTTTTGAAAATTTTTATATGTATATTACATCAAAATACTCTTGTATATATGCTATTTTACATGTATATTTAACAAAAACTAATAGTTAGTAGCAAAGGACTTATATGTTAGGTGTGTGAATGAAAGTCTCAAAAAATGGTAAATACTTTGTCCCACATTGGTGTGTGAACAAAGTTGGCGGTTGTTTATAAGGTAAAGTCTTTACTACTCCATTGTAGCTTTATGACATGTTTTACCACAAGTCCTACCCGCGCGCAGGGGGGGGGGGTTGCAAAAAATGAGTTTCTGCACTGGAATTTAATTGAACTCGTGCATGCCCGCACGAATGCAGCTCCGAAAACTCCGGGCCCGCGTGTGTCAGTTTTTGCACAATTTCCTTCTGCTTTTTTAACCAGATTATGCGACACGTAGTCGCATCGCCATAAAGCGCGCTATAGCGACCGATATGGTCGCTATTAACAACTATGAGTTCAACCGGTGTGAAACAAAAAAGTAGGTTAGCAGATATATCAAAATGATCAGTGATGGAAAACTTATTTACCAAAATGGGCAGTTTGAAAAGTATTTACCAAAATATGTATTTTTAAAAAGTTACCCTTTGTCAATCCTAATTTTATTGGATTAAAATTACTTCTTTTTATAAATATATTATATTAATTAATAAGAGTTGAAGGAAAAAAAATATATGGTAAACTTTGAAAATGGAATCGTGAGATTAAAAAAAAAAGGTTTTATAAATGTTTCTTTAATTATTTTTTAAACATTTTTCTTTAATTATTTTTGAAAAATTTCTAATAAGATTTCTTTAGTTTTTTCACAAATATTTTCTTTTAACTTTGATAATTATGCTAATATTATAAATGTTTCTGCTTTTTACTTTTTTTTATTTTTAAGTTACATGTATCTTCAGTTAGGAGTGTGGATTAGCAGGTCCAACCCGACATAAACCCAAGCACAACCCGAACCCGCCAATATTTTCAAGCATACGAACCCGAACACAACATGAATATTTACAGGTGATACGAGCATAACTCATTTTAGGTCGAATTTATTTAATTTTTGCCTATAAAATGTCTAATTTTTTTACTACAAAACAAATTTCAAATTTATATTAGAGGTTATATTTTAATTAAATAATTTAGTGACAATTATAAATATCTACATTGTTTTTGTTAATAAGAAGCGTAAATGGAAAATTTGGTATATAGTTTATATGCAAATAATTATTTCAAACCAAAAAGAATGAAATGAATATATGTATATTATTTTAAACTTACTTACATATTTGTATATAACTTGTTTTTACCCCGCCCGCGTTGCGGGGCAATAAGCCGAATATTTCTCTCTCATAACATGTATGTCTGTGTTTCGGTTACTTGTACATACTACTCATAACACGATCTAAAAAAATTACATCGAGTCAACCAATTAAAACAAAAACACTACCATACTTTTACTAAAAAAAACTAAAACAATGGAAAGACTATAATTTTAAATTGAGAGCAAAATTGTAATTTTTCAGGACAAATGAGCGTGTACCAGGCATGCCTGGATGAATAAAAATTACACCTATGCCCGCCGGCGTTGCAGGGCGTTAAATCAAATATTTCTTAGTTTCATAACATGTATGCATGTATTTAGGTTACTTATACATACTACTTATAACACGATCTAAAAAAAATACATCGAGACAACCAATTAAATGAAAACACTACCATAGTTTTGCTAAAAAAATTAAAACAATAACAGGTCTGTAATTTTGAGCTAGGGGTAAAATACTAATTTGTCAGGACCAATGAGCGAGTGTTAGACAACTGCTTGACACAATAAAAGTTACATTGAGTCAACCAAGCAAAATAAAACAGTACTATAGTTTTGCAAAAAAAAAGGTAAAACGTTGGCAAGATCATAATTTTTAACTGGGGGAGAAATCGTAATTTTTGAAATGAGAGCAAAATCATAATTTTGAACAGAGGGCAAAATCGTAAAAATATGTTGAACTGGGGGCGAAATCATAATTTTAAACTGAGTGCAAAATCATAATTTTGAGCTATGGGGGAAAACATAATTTTATTTTGAATTGTGGGCAAAAACGTAATTTTGAGTTGGGGGCAAAATCATAATTTTGAGCTAGGGACAAAAACATATTTTTATTTTGAAGGGGGCAACAAAAGCGAAATTTTAGACGGAGGGTGAAACCGTAAATTTAAACTGGGAGTAGAATTAAAAATGAGTTTTTAAACTGAGGGCAAAGACGTAAATTTTGAGCCAGGGCAAAAAGATAACTTTATGTTGAATTAGTGGCAAAAACGTAATTTTAAACAAAGGATGAAACCGTAATTTTAAACTGGGAATAAAATTAAATAAAAAATAGGTTGGTCCAATAGGGAAGTGCCAGGCCAGCTGCCTGGCACTATTCCCCTAAGTTAGAAATGTATATGTAGTGAATTGGTGAACCAAGAAAACGTTTTTAATGTTTTTTTCCAATTAAGAAAATTATTGAAAAATTGAAAAATGCTAAAAGATAAGTTTCTAAAGATTATTAAAACCACTTAAAAGATAATTTTTCTTAAATCTTATTAAATAATATACATTTATAAAAGGAAACTTAAATCTTGTTAAATAATATATATTTATAAAAGGAAATTCATTTTAGTTTATAGAATTAGAAGTGAGAAAAGGTAACTTTATAAAAAATACCTAGTTTGATAAATATTTTTCAAAGTACCCATTTTGGTAAATAAGTTTTCTATCTACACCTACTTGGGAAAAAACTCTCTGTAAATAAACTTTTACTAAAGCATGACTGATCATTAATCTTCTGTTCAGGTATATAATATGTAAGAATAAATAAATAATGTATTTATTTATATATGGCCATTATAATCATTTATATAGTAATAGATCAAAATATATAACAACCTATTAAATAATTAGTTGGTAATTGTTGATGGACCTTATTACCATTATTAACTAATTAGGGTTTCCTCTTGGGTGCATATATAAGGAGATAATTAGAGGGTTAAAGGGTTAGACTCTAATCACAATAACATCATCATGAAATCGCCCCCTCTCTCTCCATAGCCGAACACCCTATTCGGTCCTCTTATCACAATCATTAGATTGCACCCTAAGGAGGAACCATACCAAGTTGTCAATCATGTCAAACACTATTGCTGTGTCTCCATCTGGATTCTCTGCTGGCTTGTACTGCTGCAATCAGGTATGTTATTCATGTTTTCCATTATGCCTAAAACAAAACTGATCAACATGTGGTATCAGAGCAAATGTTGGTAAATCAGTTCTGTTTTCGTATCCATTAATTCTGGCATTAAAATCTAGAAAATAGAGTTTTGAAAACCTAATAAAACTAACAACTTGTTTCGAGTCATATGACACTGCCGAAATCAATGTTTCGGGGAAAAAGAAAAAGAAAAGCGTTAACTGTTGACTCGAAATCAAAATGGTTAAAATTAATTGTTCCGAAATCTGTATAAAACTGTTAAAATTCAGGTTTTGGGTTCCATAAATTATGATTTTATTTTTTAGGGTTCATCATGTGTTCTTAGGAAAATTCGAAAATTCCTTTATGTTTTGGAATATGATTAGGATTATTGAGTGTTTTTTCCTGTTTTGATCCAATTTTATCTTCTAAGTTTTTCGAAAGCTGTTTATTGATAATCAGATTATAATTTTCGAAATATTTGATAAAATTAGATCAACACTAAAATAGGAAATTACATCTCAAAATCCCTAAGAATTCGAATTTTCAGTTATTTTCACAAAAACAGCTGTTAACAGGAGTTTCGAGATCACCCTTTTAATGACCCGAGACCAAGATCTCGACCCGAGACCTTTCCACAAGGTCTCGACTCGAAATCATAAGGGTTCTCAATTCTTTACAACTCGAGACAACGGTTTTGACTCGAGACATCGGTTTCGACTCGAGACCACTGAGGTTTCGACTAAGGGTTTTAAATCTTACTCACTCCAGACCTCATTATGGAGTCGAGATCTCATAAAATTCAGTACAAGAGACCATGGTTCCTACTCGAGACCACAAGATGAGTCAAGACTTGATTCGAGATCTCACTCGAGACCTCATAACTGAGTCGAGATCTCATAACTGAGTCGAGATCTCACTCGAGACCTAAGACTAACTCGAAATCTCAACCTCATTACTTCAGGTTGTTTAATGTGAACAGGTGGTTTGCTATTAAGTAATTGGTTTTTTGTAAATACTTAGTTAATTAATCAGAATCAGATAATGTTTTACAAAACCAAAATGGCTTAACTTGAATGAGCTTCTGATGTATCATTTCTGGCCAAAGCTGATTTAATACATCTATTTATCGTTTCAAGTATTACGAAAGCTATGTTGAGTGTGCATTACAAACGTGAATGTCTTAATATCTGGCAAAAGCTGATTTAATTCATTCATGTATAGCATACTCAATAAGTGCATAACTAAAGTGATTATCTCATTTCTGGCCAAAGTTGATTTGTCTCAATCACTTTGCACACATGCTTAAATAATTACAGTTATGGCCAAAGCTGATTTGTCTTCGTTTAAGTAGAAATTTAACTAAGTCTATTATTTTGATGTTAGTAATAGACATATCACAACTTCTTCATATAATGATCCCCACATTAATGATCCTTCATTAATCTTATGATCATTCTGTCTACCTTAATTTTTTAAGTACCCATAACTTTACTCACTATAACTTTCTTTTATAAATCAATATTTCACCCACTCTAATTCTTAAACCTAAAATGTTTTGCTTCATTTAAAGTTTCTATAACAATTAGCTCTTAAATTAAATCCTTGATTATCTCTTAAGACACGATAATCCTATTGCTCTCTTCTAATAAAGTATTACAGAAGAAAAGTAGAGCATGATGATTAGGATAAATCGAACATGATGTCTCTTATAATAATCAAGAACTCTCTAACATAAGTGCTGTCACTAAAAGGTTATTTCAGATTAAGTTTTTCCTAAGATTAATCTATTTTCTATGGAAAAATCACAAGAATTCCTAAGTTGCATGCCTTCATTTAAAATTATAAACTATAAAGCTAAGTGGTATATGTAATACATAATAATGTACAATACCATGACCCATAAAGTTAAGGGCTTACGCATGGAAATAAGTACATTTTTCCAGTACATTACTTACTAAGATTTTCACTTGTACAATTTGATGCCTTATAAATCAACTATAACACTCAAAAGTACCAAAGTATAATGAGTGTGTTGATAAGCAACATATGTACAAAGAAATAAATGTTTGAAACTGGAAAATAAGTTGTTACTCACCTTACAACCACTTAAACTTTAAAAGAGGATTGTTCTAAGGTCCATAAACAAATTACAAGTGCTAATTCCACCTCTAAGGTTCTTCAAGGGAAAATCTCACTGCATAATTATGCCATTAGTCTAGCCATAAGCAACGAGACTATCCATTATTCAGAAGAACGGTTGGATAAGTTAATTAGGTAGTCACTTCCTAATGATATCTAAGTCTGCTAATTTTTAATATTCCAATTAACATATGATTAGTTGACTCTAGTTCTAAACGTTTCCTTACCAGAAGTCAACAAATAACTAACATGAGAGTTAGTGACAAAATTAAATGTTAAGGCTATAAGAACCATAATAAGCAGTATTCTAACAACGCCTTTCGATACCTTATATATTCTGAAGATTAATCAGAATATAGTATCATGATTAAGCAATGTTATGAAGGTTGTGAGCTTTGCATAGTCAACATAAAGTCACACTTTGTAACGCCCCGTTTTTCGTAACTTTCCTTAATTAGAAAGCGTGTCTTGCATAGTCTATTTTTGGAAGCTTGTTTCCTTTGTAATCGCATTTCGTTTCACACCCATTGTAAATCCGAGATTTCGGTCGTAATAAAGCTAATTATTTCATAGAATTATACTTCGTTTATCTTTTTCATGCTTAAACATTTTATACATTTGATACATACTCGTGCCCTGGTAAACACATGCGTAACTTACAGTCAATACGTGATTCTAGATGTCCTATACGTGCAAGCACTTGATTCTACATTCAAGATACACCACCTATACTTTATCTCATACAAACTTATTTAATTTCCTATTTTATGTATAAATTAAACATTAATATATATATATATATATATATTATTAATAAATTAATTTTAGTAATACATGATATACTCTTAAAAAAATAAATAAATAAAATGCCAAATAGCCTTGTGGCCAATCGAGTTCCATAAGTCAAAAGCCACGACTAGATTGTTATGGATTTTATTTCCTTTTGTCCACTCTTTATTATTAATTTAATAAGCTAGTATTGTGTTATAATATAACATGTCAAAATATGTAACCTATTATATCTCACAAAACAAAAGAAAAATAAATAAATAAATAAAGATGGAAGACTAGTAGCATGCGGCCGCAATTATGGCTGGCATACGTTGTTTTTTTTTATTTATTACCTCCCCATTTAATTCATTTCTTGGATTAAACAACCTCCTTGTAATATCATAATACTCCACTAATATGTTTCTAGTATATATCACAAACAATAAAAGGGAAGGTATTCTTGGCTGCTAAACAGCCTTCCGGCCGCTAATATGAAGACAACAACAACATTTTTTTTAGTTTAATCCCAAATCAAACCCAACCTCTGTTCTCTCTCGATCACTCTCCGGTCATCGGAGCAATTCTCAGGCAGGTTTGACGGCCGTCGCACACCCCTAGCCATTCTATCATCACCTCACCCTCACTCGTTGTACGTGAAGCCGCCACCGGAGCCGGACTGGAGAGGAACTCGACACGGCTTCGTTTTGTTCACCGAGCACGTCGCATTGTTTCGAAGTTCGCCGAAATATATTACAAGATCGCAACCGTGATTAACACGAACCTGTTTCGATATCACCCGCAACCACTGGAGAAACCCGCAAGACGCCGCAACCATCGAAGACGAAGTCGTCGCCGGGACTCGCACCGTCGCCGGAGGCTCATTCGCTTTGTTTTCAGTATATTTTCTTTCTTTCAGTCGCTCCATTTTCTTTACTGTTATTAACCTTACAAAACTATATCTTCTTTGGATATTATGAACATTCAATTAAAGTACAAGACTATACATAACAGTTTGCATAGTTTATTTTAATTCAAAGAAGATGTCGCGTTTCTGTTATCTATTGTTGTCATATAAACTTCACTGTTAAAACTATTACTTATAGATGATGATATGCTAATAAACAAACTAAAAATGGTGGAAAAGTAATATAGAGTCGAATGGTTTTATAAAATGAAGAAGATGGCCTCACCATTTATTCAACTAAATTCTTTTCTTTTCATGTTACTCCTTTGTCTTTTACTATTATTCTTTTCTTTTTATACTTCTCCATTAAATTATTTTTACCATTAATATCCAATGTACATATATAAATAAAAACAACTTTACATATATAAATTACTATTTTATTAAATAGTAATTACTAATTTTATTTATATAAAAGAAAACTATTTTGGTCATGTGTTTAAACGTGAAATCGACAGAGCCTGATTATTTTTATTCAATTAATTAGTTAATAGACGTAAAAGTCTAATACCTCCAAATCCAAAAATTTATAAATTAAATATTTTATAACATTTTCTGTCCATCAAATTAATTAATTATAACATAGTTTGTCGCTTTGAAATTAGTGATTAGTTATTCTGATTAATAACTTTCATTCCAAATAATTAATCAACATAACTTGTGGTTTTGTACATTTATTTAAGAGCTTTGTAATTTATATCCCTAGGTTAATATGAGCATTTGGGGTTCTCTAGCTCGTACGCTTAGTTATATAAGGCATCCCAAACGTGAACGCTAATAATCTCAAGACTCCATCAACTCCGCTCGCGGTTTACGTATAGTTCCTACGCAAAACTGTGAGTATACTCGATCCCATTTTTACTTTTAAACACTTTGGGTCGCAACATGTATTCTATATTATAAACACACTTGAAACTATTCAAATCACTCTCTATCCATATTTGAAACATGAAACTATATGATGCTTGTTAATCTCGTATGTGATGTTAAACTTTTCGTGTCTATATGCTCATTAACTTCGTACAAGCCCGCCTTAACAATTATAGCGCGATAGGAGTAAGGCACCTCCCATGAGTCTTGGGGTATTGTTAAGTTAAACATGTTACCTCCCGTTATTCTATTTGGGATAGGCTATTTTAACGCATTGGATTCTTGAGCTTGAACATATACTTGACATCATTACGACATACTAGTAACTTGCATATTGTGATTCATGTTGGATACGAGCCTTTGACTATTTTAAAACCATTTTTATGCTATGTATCAAAACTTGTATACTCGCCTTTGCTTTTGTATTGAACTCTATTTTAATACATGTTGCAGGTTCGATAGACAAGATGATGCTAAGTGAAGAAACAAGACTTAAGTGGACTTAGAAACACACTTAGATTAATCAATTTTGTATTATATGTTTGAAACAATGTTGTTCGTATTTGATTATTGTATGACATTTTTAGCAACTTTTATGAAATCAAATTTAAATTATATTGTCACATAGTGTTATGAAGTCTCTTGCAATCTATTTCGTCTCATCCCGATGTTTCCGCCATCGGTTGGGGTGTGACAGATTGGTATCAGAGCCATAACTATAGGGAATTAGGAAAAGTAGGAATGCTTTTACCTAGTCTATAGTTTTAGAGCCTTATTCTTAGGTTTTGCTTGAAACTACTTGCATGCTACTTATTTGCTTCTTATTCATTCTCTTTAAACTTTTAAGCATATATGTGGTTTTATCTTTATGCACTATACTTGACATGCCATCCTTAGGTGTTAATATTTGTTTCATTACGTGTTAATACTTGTTTTATTATGTGTCGATACTTGTTTTAATATTCTATTCTTATGTGTTATTCTTGACAAGCCTTCTTATGTGTTATTACTTGTTCGTTTATTTCCTTAACATACGTTTTTCTAAGGCTTTTGTTGATTATTCTAAATCCGACAACACTCATATTATACAAACAAGACGAGTTTACCAAAATAGGCGTGAAACCCACAATTTGGTAAACGACTCTCATCCCGCTTATTTCTATTTTTGCACGAAACTCACCATTAAGTTAGGAGTGAAATCCACATCTTAATGGAAATTTCAAATTCTAGTGGACCCTCGTCAACGTGTCGAAATTTAATTTGACCCGACGAGTACCAACCACACTTAGGGTACGAGGTCGTCAAGTTAGGGGTGAAACCCGCATCTCGTCAACTAGTCCCACTCCTTGATTTTACAAATCCCGCCAAGTCTCGAATTTTTGATTGAATGGGAACGTGTAGTAACCGGAAGGGTAAATACCGTTAATCGACATGTCGGCGAGAGTGTTTAACCTATTAGGCCAAAGCATGTTCTCAATTTCAAGAGACCTTTCGACCACCTTGGTTAGTCAAAGTTCCGTTTGGAACCATCCAAGTTTCTTTTTATCAAATTTACGCTTCATTATTTTCGATCTTTTATGATGAAACTCTCTCTTGTCAATTTTGAACCATTTTTGAGATTTCACTTTTGCGCATACATCATACTAGTACTTTTCATACGATTATACATTACTAGCATGCATAATTTCACGTAATTTTAATTACTCTTTTGTAACAACGAGTGGAGACATATCATCAAGATATGAGTTATTTCCTTACCTTGACGATTAACTCCGTTTCTTTCTCATCATACAACGACCTCACCAACGGATTAGGGGTGATTCCCTTACCTAGGTGATTGTTACTAATACTTTCTTTAATAGACTATATTACATAAACACGATCATGTTTATATCTAAATCGTTTATTATTAGTCAAATCCCTAATTATTTCAAAATGCATTGCTTATATGAACGAACTTTTTATCCTACAATCTATTTTCATATAGCTTACACACATGAAATTTTTAACTTTTCCATAGACACTTGTTCCTCATATTCAAAATTTCACGAAATGCTACTCATCAACTTAGTCGGTCTAACAAATCCATTGCCCACGGAATTTTGTATTCAACGTAACTATTGAAACAAACTCATCACATATCATTAAACTAGAGATTTTCTATTTTAATTGGGAATCAAACCAACTTTTCTCACACGCCTATAAAACATTACAAATATTATTCAAACATTTACTAAAACTCCTTTCAAAATCAATAAGACATTTTATTAAAAGATGCTTTTCGACAATCACTAAGTTCATATATCAAATTCCTTTTCTATGGATCAACTTTTCACAAGAATCTATAAACTTCAAAAAAAAAAAAAATTATACAAAGTTATTTAAAACGGTGCAAACTTATTAATCCCTAGAACTTTTCAAAACCTCACTCGATACGTCAATTAAATTCAAAACACGTGGGCAAGGAAACTTCATAGGAACCAATGATTTTCAACTATATCAATTCTTTTAAAGCCATAGTAGCATTTCCATTTGTTTACAAAGTACGAATCACGCAATCAAATGATGTTTTATACTCCATTTACATTCACAAACTAGATTCTACCTCCCATGAAAACTCAATCTATTTTAACTTCACGTTTTGCTCAAACAACTATATATGTATATCATTTTACGTGTTTTAGTTTATATCTCACGACAATTTCACATATACCACTCATTTTGTTTTCATACTCAAAACTTCTTGGCCTTTCACATGCTTAAATTCGTATATTACGATTAATACCATAAACAAAATCATTATTTCCTACACTCATATCCATGTTCGTACTTATACATCTTAGGCCTACACTTATATTTAAACTTACACATTTATGTTTATTTTGATAATCACATCCATGTTCATACATTTTATATTATACTCATACATCCTTGTTAGGATCGGAGGCTCTCATGATTGTGTTTGTTTGTGAGATTTGAACAGATCAAATAGATATGAACAGTTTTAAGTGCAGCGGAAATGAATAACAAACTTTGTAAACACAATCAAAGGAGAATATAGTTTGATAAACAATTGCTTTTCATAAAGTCAAAAGATTACAAATCAAGGCAAAAGATTACAGACATGCTTACAACCTAAACTCCCCCTCAGCCTGATTCCCCAAGGTTTGTTGCACAAGATGAAAGGATTAGACATGAGGAGAAGAACCCACTCAGTCAATCAAATGTAACAGTACAGGGTACTGTTACATTTATAGGCAAACCAAACCACTGAGGTATCTCAGCTGACGTCACCATGAAAGCGACGTCTAACAGCCTAACAACCTGTATCTACTGTCCTTACACAAACACTGCTAAACCTAACCACTGACTATACATAACACAGTTAATTCACCAAGCAGCTGCTCTCACGTTATGTCAGTGCTTTCCTCAAGGTTGATCAGTCCTTGATTGGGCAGTGCTTTACCATCAGTAGGTATGACCAGCAGTTGTTGAATACTTCATGGATTTAATCAGCAGTTGAAGGACCAGCAGTAGTTGTATCTGAACAGCGGATAAAGACCATCAGTTGTTATAAATCACTTTCAAGGGGAAAGCTTAATGTAAACTGCTGCTTATTATGAATCCACTGTAGTGACCTGGTTTTGGCTTTACATTATCTGTTCCTCTGGTAGGGTTCAATCCCAACAATCTCCCCCTGGAACAGATAATGCCAAAACCTGTCATTATTTTGGATCTTTATTTCTCATCAGAAGTTCCCTTGCTTGTCTTTTGAATTCTTCTTCAAATTCCTTGGAACTTGTATCATCTTCATCCCTGCACAGTGAAAGTTCAAGGAGATCCTGCAAATCTTGAACACTAAGGCCTAGTGCTTCTTTCCTTGATATGTACTTCACTTCGCCATTGGATCTGACCAGGGTCAATACGTGGGTCTTTTGATCAGACATCCACTTTAGTACTTTTAAACCCAATGGGTTTCTTGGGAGAGATTTATTTGAAGATGAGCTTTGAGATATTGGCCTTGAGAAGACTTGCAGACTTTCAGACATTCTTTTGAAAGCCATTTCTATAACATCATTTGCTGCAGCTATATCTTCTGCAGTTTCTCTTTCAATCAGCTCCTGCCTTTCAATGTCTGTCATGTCTGTTGAAGTGTTTGGTGATGCAGGTTTGGTTAATATCCTTTTAAAAAGGTTTTGAAGTTTTTCTGAGCTTTCTTCTTTTAGACCCATTTTCATGATGGATTCTGTGAAGTACTCAACTTCCTTTTCTTTAACCTCTTCACTGGTCAACTGTTCTTTTTCTTCTTGGTTTGTCACAAAAGTAGACCGGAACAGTGTTTTGAGGTTTTCTATCTGCTGTTCAAGCTTCATTCTTTGTTCATGCTTCTTTGAAATGCTTGAAACAGTTATCTTTCTTTTCTTTAGCCTTTCATAGGCTTCATTTGTTTGCTGTTTTGACCATTTTGATATGGCTTCAGCAGTATCCACTTTTGCATCCACCAGCTCCTTTTTCTTTCTCTTATACTCAGCAGTTAGGTCAGCAATGAGCTTTTTGTATTTGCTCCAGTTTGGAGCATTCTTCTTCTTTGTAGGATCATTTTTGATTTTCTCAATCCTTTCTGCTTCATGCTTTAGAGCGACTATTGGCCATTCTTCGAACTGTTGTTCTTCAGCAGGATAGAATTTTTCTTTCATGATATAGGCTAGATATTGTTTTCTTAACTTTTTCCTTTGTTCAGCCTTTTCTTTGTTTAGGTCTTGTGCAAATTCTTCTATCTGCTTTACTTTTGTGAAGTAGAACTCCAGTCTTTTAGCAATGCCATCTTCGCTTAAACTTTCACGTTCACTCTCAACTTTAGCAGTGGTTTGTGATTGTGATTGGATAGCAGTGGTTTGTGATTGTGATTGACTGACAGTGGTTGAAACAACTGGTGTTTCAATCACTGTTGTCATTACAGCAGATGTTGTAACATCAGCTCTCTTCTGCTTTATGGCAGGAGGCAATGGTGGTGATATGATTGTAGATGATGATGGTGGTGGAACAGTGGTTGTGGTTTGTGATTGAGTGGTGTGTGTTGAAGGTGTGTGTGTTGATGACATGGCAGCTGTTTGGCTACTGACAGCAGTTTTTGTAACTACTGATGTATCAGCTGTTTGACTAACAGGTTTTGAGACCTGCTTTTCCTTTTCTTTTTCTGTTTCAGGCTCAATACAAAGACCATGTTCTATTCCCATCTTATTCATTTTTCCCAACAGCTTGATATTCTCCCCCTTTTTGGCATTATCTGAAGGGGGGTTAACAAGAAATGATATGGAAGATGGAACTTTGCCAGAGGCGCTTTGAATGCTAGCCTTTATAGCCTTTATATCTGCTTGAGTGTCTTTAAACCGTGATTCCACCATGTTGGTCAGCATTTGTACATGAATAGCATGCTTTTTATCAGCCATCTGTTGCTGTTTTTCAAGCATGGGTTGGAAAATATTCCAAAGCTCATTTGCAGCAGCTGCTTGTGATGGATCAGATGCTTGAGTTGGAACAGATGCTTGTGGTGGGACAGCAGTGAATTGTGCTTTTTGAGCTTTTAAAATCTCTTGCACCATCTCCTTTATTTCAGCAACTGAATCTTCAAGTTTTTCAACTCTACCCGTCAATTCCTGATATTTTGAATCATCACCTACTTTAGTAGGATCATCTGAATCCCCACCAGCAGTGGTTGTATCAATGTGTGACTTAGGAACTGAGTCCCAAAAGTCATTCATTGATGCCCCTTGTTCTTGGTACTGGGGACTTCTTTCTTCAGCACTTGATAACCTTGTTATTTTACCAGTGGCTAAAACTAACTCACTAGTGGTTAACGTTGGTGCTATTGAAGAAATTGCCTTCAAGGGAGTCTGATTTATGAAACAACTGGCCAACTGGAGACCTGTTGATCCACCAGTTGTAGTTGCTGCTCCACTTGAACTACCACCGAGAGTTACTTATAACTCAGGGGGTGTAACCTCCTCAATTGTTGCTGGGATAGCAGGAGTAGTAGCATCAGACCCAGTCACTTGTGGAGGTATGCTCTCAGTGATAGGTGATAGAGAGGAACTGGTTTGTGTCTGAGCTATAGCAGCTGCATGCAACAAAGGTAGCATGGATTGTGGCATTATGATTGGTGAGGATATAGGTGTTGAAAGAGACATGTCCTTGGGATCAGGACTGAGGAAGATGGATCCGAGTGGATTCAAAGCTTCATATTGTGGTGTCCCTGTGCTTACAACCTGATCCTTTTGTGAGGATGCAGGAGGCGTTTTAGGCATGGGTTGAGATCTTTCTTCCAACTGCTGTGAGGAAGTAGCAGCAGTGGTTTGTGGTGACTTTTGTGTTGTCACTGGCAGTTGCTCTGGGATCTCATCTTCCAGAGTTGCCTTTGTTTTGGGTTTGGTGGGTTTTCTGGATGTTTTTCTTTTGGTCTTTTTGGTAATTTCAGGTGTGGGTTTCAAGGCAGTGGTAGTGCTGCCATGATCACCTGGAGCAGTGGGCTCAACAGCAGATATCTGAGGAGCAGTTGTAACTGCTAAATTCTGCTCAGACACCTCTGCTTTTGTTTTTATAGGTGCCATCATTCTTGAAAATGTTTCATTTGTTAAGCTTTTTATTTGACAATAAACACCTTGTTTGAGCAAATTTACATTTTCCTTTTCGAATTTTTGTTCAAAATAATAACTCAAAAATCTTGGAAAAAGTAAAAATGCTTTGCTATCAACATTTTTTATCAAGTCATTAAAGATCTCCTGGGAGTAGTTGTAGTTTTTGTTGTTTAGAATAGCATATCCCAGGCATTGAATCTTTAATGGTATTTCGTTGAAAGATGTTGTTTTATTTGAAACACACATCAGAAGTGTGTGAAATAAAAACCTAGGTGCAGAAGGGAAATAACCTTTTTGTAAGGTATCTACCTTTGATTGTTCTGCATATCCCCTTTTTACGAAATCAGTTTTCATCTCGGCTTTATCAAAAGAGATTTTGCCTTCCTGATCGTCGAGTTTAAAGACTTCGGAGATTGATTGTGGTGTGATTTGAATCACTTTGCCCTGTATCGAGGAGTTAATGGATATGACTTTATCGTCTTGTTTTTCAAGCGTTGCCTTTTTCCAAAACTCTCTCTGGGTTTGCAGATAGATGGGAGCATTTACTGTCAACAAAGTTTTGTACTTTGATGCAGATATTGTATCAATGATGGAGTCGAAGGTGTGATTGTCTTTGAGTTTTGTGAGTAAACCCAAATAGTTGTGAGATTGTTTGTATGGTATTTCGATGGGTTCTTCGGCCGTTTGAGCGACCTCTTTGGAAGGTGATGGTGATTTTGGTTTTGATTTCGATTTTGATTTTGGCTTCGTCATTTTGATGAAGAAGGATCGAAGAATGATTTTGATGATTTTGAGAAGAAGAGTTGGAAACTGCTTTGAGAAGAGAATTTTTGGAATTCAATTCGACAGTGTAAAACCCTGTTTGGGGGTTTAGGGCAGGGTTTTATTTGGGAGAAAATGATTGCTGATGTGGCAGCGGTTATTTTGATCTGAAGGCTAAAAACTGACCACGTGTCAAACACTGATGAAATGGATGAAGGATGGAAAACAGTTGTTTTAAGGGCTACCGACGTATCAAGCATCAGTGGTTACAACGGTAAAAATTTTGGGCAGTGGATGATTTTTACTATCAGTGGATAGCATATCAGCGGATAGGACACTGATTTTGAACATCAGTGCTTGTCAAGAAAATGAGGGATCAGTGGTTAACTTTCAGCAGTGGACAGTGTTTAGAGGTCAGACGTTGGAACAAAACAGTGGTTAGGGTAAATGGTACATATCTGAAGGATAAGTATTCCGGAAACTGTTTTGAGAATTTTCATTCAAGGTTTTTGCCACATGTCAATTTCACATTTTGTCGCTTGTTCAAATTTCTGACAGTGGATTAGTACCCCAGATGATGAGAACTTTTTGCTAAGGCAACTCATTTTCGTTTAATATACAAATTAAAACATGAGTGCCCCAGTGGTTTAAGCACAGTTTGGCAATCAACCTTAGATAAAAATTTAGGAGCAAACCTGAGTATGACATGATTTTGACATATGTACCATTTCCTTTTGACCCATTTATGAGGACAATAATACCAACGAAAATAAGGTATTACATCCTGACAGGAACTGAAACTATTGCCAACAAAAACAAGCAAAAGTTCCAGATATATTATTCCAAAAAAAATGAACAATATATCCTGATTATTTGAGAAAATCTTTTGAACAGAAAAAATGGTTAAATGATTTTCTGAGAACAGCATCAAAAAGGATCTGGTATAATTTCAATAGAGTACATGATCATATCATTCTCAAGTCATTTAAAATGGTCAGTGGTTTGCCAATAGTGGTAGGAAAATTTTGAGCACATTTTGACCACTGTTTGATACCATTTTCTTTGTCAGTTGATTGCAAGCATGAGGACACATGTATCAGTCCTTTTGTAAACTCAATCATTTAGAATACTACTGTTACCAGAATTCTCCTAAACCAATGAGTACAAACAGTTGCTTAATGACCACTATTACCCCAAGCTTTGACTCTTAAGTGTTTTACATTTATACTCTTTTCTTTTGACTTCAAAAGTTTTGAGATAAACACACTTTCGAGTTTTTGTGAATTTTAGTCCAAAATCATTTTGCAGTAATGTTTTGAGAGACTTGGTCATGTTTGCACAAGTTTTTCAGCCAATCTCACACTACATATGATACGGACTATGTTGACCCCTGTATTTCTTAATGTATTTAGACAAAGTTGATTTGTTCCTTTTGAGGATCTCAACCTGTTTTCAACACATAAGATCAAATGACTAGAGCTTTAATTTCCCTCTTTTTGTGTTAGCAAAACATCAATGTTTTTATGAACATAGGTTTTGTTAATCTGAGGTTCATACTTTAGTATTTATGAAAACATCACAAATTACACATCAACAATTGAAATCAATTTAGAAAATAAGAAATAATCTCATAGTTTAGCAGATATTGTTTTCAGATCTAGAAACCATGAGTGTCTTGTGCATGAAACCACTTGTTGTGTGAAATTTGTGTGTCATATGACATCTTGGTTGATTTACAGAGTTTCTGAATAACCATTTTGAATATGATTTACTCGATACTCTGTTTTTCAACTAACTACAACCAACCTTAGTTTCAATGAATTTTGAGCTGAACAGTTATGTCAAATTGATTGTTAGATCGAATTTGACTGTCCGAGCTCTGATACCAATTGTTAGGATCGGAGGCTCTCATGATTGTGTTTGTTTGTGAGATTTGAACAGATCAAATAGATATGAACAGTTTTAAGTGCAGCGAAAATGAATAACAAACTTTGTAAACACAATCAAAGGAGAATATAGTTTGATAAACAATTGCTTTTCATAAAGTCAAAAGATTACAAATCAAGGCAAAAGATTACAGACATGCTTACAACCTAAACTCCCCCTCAGCCTGATTCCCCAAGGTTTGTTGCACAAGATGAAAGGATTAGACATGAGGAGAAGAACCCGCTCAGTCAATCAAATGTAACAGTACAGGGTACTGTTACATTTATAGGCAAACCAAACCACTGAGGTATCTCAGCTGACGTCACCATGAAAGCGACGTCTAACAGCCTAACAACCTGTATCTACTGTCCTTACACAAACACTGCTAAACCTAACCACTGACTATACATAACACAGTTAATTCACCAAGCAGCTGCTCTCCCGTTATGTCAGTGCTTTCCTCAAGGTTGATCAGTCCTTGATTGGGCAGTGCTTTACCATCAGTAGGTATGACCAGCAGTTGTTGAATACTTCATGGATTTAATCAGCAGTTGAAGGACCAGCAGTAGTTGTATCTGAACAGCGGATAAAGACCATCAGTTGTTATAAATCACTTTCAAGGGGAAAGCTTAATGTAAATTGCTGCTTATTATGAATCCACTGTAGTGACCTGGTTTTGGCTTTACATTATCTGTTCCTCTAGTAGGGTTCAATCCCAACAATCCTACTTATACTTATACCTATACAACTATGCTTAAACTTATATTCACACCCATACATATTTTATTCATAATAATACAATTATGTTTACATTTATATTCATAGTTATACTCACATTTATACAATTTATGTTATACTCGTACTCATATGTATGCTCTCATTTATACGATTTATGTTCGTCCGTTTATGCTCAAATTTGTACTCACATTCATACACGTTATGCTTATACTTGTAATCATACTCTTATTCATGCGTGTGTGTTATACTCACATGCGTATTCATATTTAAACTTATACTATGCTCACGCTTTTATTTATGCTCAAAATTTGTACATTCGCACCCGTACCCGAGCGAAACCCGAGGGATTCGCTTACGTTGGTCTTATACTATTTGTAATGCAACATGCTTATATGCTACATTTCCTTACACACGCAATCTTATTTTCAGAATTTATGTATACCTTAATTCATACACAACTAGTACAAGCTATGCGGATCACGCGACGATCAGAATAATCGCGGGTGCACACGGGATTATAGTGATAGGTGCATGAGAATCATAGAGTGTACTACTGTGTATGGTAAGACACGGAACGTAGCATAACACCGAATACGAAACGGACGTAACATGGTGGATACGCCGCTGATACTTCCTATATATAAGTTTTTTTTCACCATGTTACCAAACTCTCGTAAAACGTGCCATGAGAAATTCGGTGTTTTGCAGACCATATTTAGATCTAATATGCAAACCTTAACAACTCATAAACGCATTGCTAAACGCGCGACATCCGATTATCCACGACGAGACCTCATCCTTAACACACCGCTTTCGTTTATCCAATAATTATGTTGTTCTTATGCCCGCATTCATTGGTTAGATCAATCGTTCACTTTTATACCTCCATCACACCCCGTTGTTCTTTGACTTTTATACAAACCTCATTCACAATCAATCGGTTTAAACGTTCGAATCCTAAAATACTTTCTTAATATCTTTCATTCCTTATTTATGCGCAAACATACTTGGTCGTCCGTTACCTCCAAAATCGTTTTATATTACCTCTCCATTCGAGTTATTCAAATTTGTTTAAACTCACTTTGCCTATACACACACATGCACGTTTAACTTATGCGTAATGCCTCTAATCATCTTGGTCAAATAAACTCTTTTTACAAACCTACCCTTTCGTTTCTCAACGATTTAGTACATTTTCAACACGCTTCGAATCCCCAAATCTCGATTTTAGTCAATTGTTTCAGCCAAAATGCCTTTTTCAAAGTCCGTCTCTTAAATAAATTTCGGGACGAAATTTCCTAAAGGAGGGGAGACTGTAACGCCCCACTCGTAACTTTCCTTAATTAGAAAGCGTGTCTTGCATAGTCTATTTTTGGAAGCTTGTTTCCTTTGTAATCGCATTTCGTTTCACACCATTGTAAATCCGAGATTTCGGTCGTAATAAAGCTAATTATTTCATAGAATTATACTTCGTTTATCTTTTTCATGCTTAAACATTTTATACATTTGATACATACTCGTGCCTTGGTAAACACATGCGTAACTTACAGTCAATACGTGATTCTAGATGTCCTATACGTGCAAGCACTTGATTCTACATTCACGATACACCACCTATACTTTATCTCATACAAACTTATTTAATTTCCTATTTTATGTATAAATTAAACATTAATATATATATATATATATATTACTAATAAATTAATTTTAGTAATACATGATATACTCTTAAAAAAATAAATAAATAAAATGCCAAATAGCCTTGTGGCCAATCGAGTTCCATAAGTCAAAAGTTACGACTAGATTGTTATGGATTTTATTTCCTTTTGTCCACTCTTTATTATTAATTTAATAAGCTAGTATTGTGTTATAATATAACATGTCAAAATATGTAACCTATTATGTCTCACAAAACAAAAGAAAAATAAATAAATAAATAAATAAAGATGGGAGACTAGTAGCATGCGGCCGCAATTATGGCTGGCATGCGTTGTTTTTATTTATTTATTACCTCCCCATTTAATTCATTTCTTGGATTAAACAACCTCCTTGTAATATCATAATACTCCACTAATATGTTTCTAGTATATATCACAAATAATAAAAGGGAAGGTATTCTTGGCTGCTAAACAGCCTTCCGGCCGCTAATATGAAGACAACAACAACATTTTTTTTAGTTTAATCCCAAACCAAACCCAACCTTTGTTCTCTCTCGTTCACTCTCCGGTCATCGGAGCAATTCTCCAGCAGGTTTGACGGCCGTCGCACACCCCTAGCCATTCTATCATCACCTCACCCTCACTCGTTGTACGTGAAGCCACCACCGGAGCCGGACCGGAGAGGAACTCGACACGGCATCGTTTTGTTCACCGAGCGCGTCGCATTGTTTCGAAGTTCACCGAAATATATTACAAGATCGCAACCGTGATTAACACGAACCTGTTTCGATATCACCTGCAACCACTGGAGAAACCCGCAAGACGCCGCAACCATTGGAGACGAAGTCGTCGCCGGGACTCGCACCGTCGCCGGAGGCTCATTCGCTTTGTTTTCGGTATATTTTCTTTCTTTCAGTCGCTCCATTTTCTTTCCTGTTATTAACCTTACAAAACTATATCTTCTTTGGATATTATGAACATTCAATTAAAGTACAAGACTATACATAACAGTTTGCATAGTTTATTTTAATTCAAAGAAGATGTCGCGTTTCTGTTATCTATTGTTGTCATATAAACTTCACTGTTAAAACTATTACTTATAGATGATGATATGCTAATAAACAAACTGAAAATGGTGGAAAAGTAATATACAGTCGAATGGTTTTATAAAATGAATAAGATGGCCTAACCATTTATTCAACCATATTCTTTTCTTTTCACGTTACTCCTTTGTCTTTTACTATTATTCTTTTCTTTTTATATTTCTCCATTAAATTATTTTTACCATTAATATCCAATGTACATATATAAATAAAAACAACTTTACATATATTAATTACTATTTCATTAAATAGTAATTACTAATTTTATTTATATAAAAGAAAACTATTTTGGTCATGTGTTTAAACGTGAAATCGACAGAGCCTGATTATTTTTATTCAATTAATTAGTTAATAGACGTAAAAGTCTAATACCTCCAAATCCAAAAATTTATAAATTAAATATTTTATAACATTTTCTGTCCATCAAATTAATTAATTATAACATAGTTTGTCGCTTTAAAATTAGTGATTAGTTATTCTGATTAATAACTTTCATTCCAAATAATTAATCAACATAACTTGTGGTTTTGTACATTTATTTTAGTGCTTTGTAATTTATATCCCTAGGTTAATATGATCATTTGGGGTTCTCTAGCTCGTACGCTTAGTTATATAAGGCATCCCAAACGCGAACGCTAATAATCTCAAGACTCCATCAACTCCGCTTGCGGTTTAGGTATAGTTCCTACGCAAAACTGTGAGTATACTCGATCCCATTTTTACTTTTAAACACTTTGGGTCGCAACATGTATTCTATATTATAAACACACTTGAAACTATTTGAATCACTCTCTATCCATATTTGAAACATGAAACTATAGGATGCTTGTTAATCTCGTATGTGATGTTAAACTTTTCGTGTCTATATGCTCATTAACTTCGTACAAGCCCGCCTTAACAATTATAGCGCTATAGGAGTAATGCACCGCCCACGAGTCTTGGGGTATTGTTAAGTTAAACATGTTACCTCCCGTTATTCTATTTGGGATAAGCTATTTTAACGCATTGGATTCTTGGGTTTGAACATATACTTGACACCGTTACGACATACTAGTAACTTGCATATTGTGATTCATGTTGGATACGAGCCTTTGACTATTTTAAAACCATTTTTATGCTATGTATCAAAACTTGTATACTCGCCTTTGCTTTTGCATTGAACTCTATTTTAATACATGTTGCAGGTTCGATAGACAAGATGATGCTAAGTGAAGAAACAAGACTTAAGTGGACTTAGAAACTCACTTAGATTAATCTATTTTGTATTATATGTTTGAAACAATGTTGTTCGTATTTGATTATTGTATGACATTTTTAGCAACTTTTATGAAATCAAATTTAAATTATATTGTCACATAGTGTTATGAAGTCTCTGCAATCTATTTCGTCTCATCCCGATGTTTCCGCCATCGGTTGGGGTGTGACACACTTACCTTAAATTCTCATCTTATTTGTTCTAAATATCTGGATTGAAACATTACTAAGATAAAACTAGATGATACCTTACACTTTCACAACTTTTGTCATCATGCAAATGAGAATTTGACAAAAGAAAAATGAGACTTATAAATTTCATCCATTATAACCAAAATTCATGAGAAATCATGCATGGTTAATGAGGATGATTTTCTTTCATCTAATCTCATTCTAAGTGATTTTAAATCATGACGTTAAAGCCCTAAAATATGACTTGGCTTAAGGAATAAGTATGGGTCCATCATAAGTCATTCATTGACATTCGTGGAACTTAGAATATTCAGACATAATTCATTTATCATTTAAAGACTATCTACTTGTATCTAAATTTTGTCGCATATGGCCCACGGTCTTAGAAGAAATCTATTCATATATATACTTAATAAGATTTCTATTAGATATGTCCCTGAGTTTTCTTATGACATCTGGACATTAAGGGAATTAAATAAAGTCTAACATATATATGATAGGTTCCCACGTCACGTACCTCATTGAAACTTCTCTTGTAGCATTTTGAGATATCACAGATCAGTGGGAGCATTAAGTGTCTTAAGAATAACTTGCAATAGTTGCAAGAAGTGAGGAGTGAAAATTTCACATTACCTCTATTTGCACCTCTTATACAAGACACCGCTCCATCTCGACACTGTTCTATCAAAATTTGTCTCCTTAAAATATAATGCTACACTTACAAAAGTTTCATTGTTGCTTAACTATGGCACATATAGATTTCTTACCTAAACTAATATAATCCTCAACAAGAGAAATCACAACAACTAACGTCATTAATTTGTTTTTCTCTATTAGAATTTTTCGGTCGTTAAATATTGACCCTAAGCATGCTGAGTTCCTAAAGATTTCTAAGGTCAGTGGGAGCAGTCAAAGTCCTTATTATGACTTGCAATGAATACAAGAGGCGGGGGGAATAGTGTCATTAAATTTCACTCCGAATTTAACTCCGAATACACCTCTTGTACACCATACTGCACCAACTCTTACAAACTTAGAATCCTGAAAATGATAGCAACCTAACCAAGAGCTAATCCATAAAACTGAAACTTTTAAAACCCAATAATCAACTCAGGAGGTCATCTAGGTTTAAAAACCTACTAACTTTGATGATTACATAACCTCCCTAACTAAAGTTTACAATGGATTTTGGAAAAGTTTACTGATCCTATCTCTTCTAATTAAGCCAATAGCGTCAATTAATCTTCTAAATGGAATAAAACAGTTTTCTAGTAAAACTGATTTTATGTGTTCGTATAACATTTGGGATTTGATTGAATTACCTAAGAGTGTTCATAACTAAACCAAATCCTGACATAAGCGTTAAGAAACGAAGAAGCATGATTGATTGTCCAAGGTTATACTCAGGAAGAGATGAATTATCAAAGAGTCTTTCGTACCTATCTTACAAAAGATTTCTTTAAGGATCATCAGTGTTCTAGTAGCTTATAATAGTTTTAAGCTACATTAGATGAACATTAAAACAATTTTCCCTAACAATGACTGACATATTTGCATGTTCATGAGACAACCTGAAAGTTCTAAACTAAAGGTTAAAGAACAGTTTGTTTATAAGCCAACAAAATCCATGTATGGGTTAATGCAAACATCATAATGTGATGAAATCTTAACGTAATTATTTTCATCAAGAATCAAAGTGGATTAATGTACCTACCTCAAAATGAGTGGGAGCAACTAAAATAAACCTGTCTATATATAGATGATATTCTTTTGACAAGTATATGTTACATAAGTCAAAGCATTGTTAACACAAACTTTGATATAATAGATCTCAGAGATATCTTTTATGTAATAGATATCATAACATACCGAGATAGACCTAATGGGACATTAGTTCCGTTCCATAAGTTTAACATCAAATGGGTCCTTACATATGTAACAAACAATACTGTTCTCCTTTAGAGGATAATAGGATAAATGAGATTATTAATTACGCTTCATTAATTGGAAGCCTTATGTAAGTTCAAGTCTACACTCGTTTATATATTACTCACATTGCAACACACTAGATATGTCTAGATTAATGTGAAGCATCTAATAGAGTATTACAATATATTTAAAAGAAACGAGAGGCTATAATTTGAAGAAGAAGTGAGAACTTAAACCGATTGATTACTCTAACTTTGTGATGTTCAAAGATGACAAAAGTCATTTCGGGTATATCCTTATGTCAGCAGACAAAACCTATCTCATGGAGGAGTCATAATAAACTGATAATAACAACCTAAGTTATAACGACATAATATAGTCACTAAATGTTGTTGGAAATTTATCAGTGGACTCATAAGTTTATTAACTCCATATAATTATTATTTTGAAGACTTAGTGTGATAAAGTCAGCTACCATGACTCCTTGAACAGTAACAGTTCAAGAGGTGCTGCATTAAGTTTCGATACGAAATTAATTATTCGTTTATGAACGAATTGAGGATCCTATAACTGAAGGGCTATTACCCATAAGTCTTATTTGTATCGAATACATTCATGACATGCTTAAGGATCCTATAACTGAAGGGCTATTACCCATAAGTCTTATTAAGAGAACTCATAGACGAGTATTAATTGACGGCCGTGCGCAACTGCATATCGTACTATGAATGATAAGTATTACTTAATTTTTCTCATCAGTTTGATTTTGTATGTCTCTAAGAATATGTTAAACCGGTATAATGGCATATAGACAAATAAAGTTACAAATCAAACAAAGGACTTATGCGTATTTTGATCATAACGATTAGGTTTTAGATTAAGGCTATAGTATGACTGATGGGGGTCCTGAGTCGCATAATGATTCAACGGCTGTATTTCTCTGCTATAGTTCTTGTTTAAGGCTAAAATGAGTGTTAACTCCTGAGCAGGCTTATCTAATACTCATAATAAATGATTACTCGACCATGTGGGAGAATGTAAGAATAAATAAATAATGTATTTATTTATTTATATATGGCCATTATAATCATTTATGTAATAATAGATCAAAAATATATAACAACCTATTGAATATAAGGAGATAATTAGAGGGTTAAAGGGTTAGACTCTAATCACAATAACATCATCATGAAATCGCCCCCTCTCTCTCCATAGCCGAACACCCTATTCGGTTCTTTTATCACCATCATTAGATTGTACCCTAAGGAGGAACCAGACCAAGCTGACAATCATGTCAAACACTATTGATGTGTCTCCATCTAGATTCTCTGCTGGCCTGTACTGCTGCAATCAGGTATGTTATTCATGTTTTCCATTATGCCTAAAACAGAACTGATCAACAGAATAATGTTTTTTTTTTTTGTATCCATCCCTAATCTCAGGCCTCAGAATGGTTCGTCTATATAAAAGCAGTGTTCGTTTTCTCAATTTCATTGGAACCACCATCCATAGTAAATAAAACAATCTAATCTGAGATAGATGATACAAACAAAGAGCAGCTTAGCTTACATGTGGGAGGTAGGTGGTGGTTGGTGGTTAATGGTGGGGGGAACAGAGAGAAAGGTGGGGGTGGGTGGGGTTGCTTTGTTTTTATAGAGTGGAGAAGATGAAGGGTAATTTTGTCATTTCACATCCACTTATGGAGAAAACTAACAGACATCCACTCCAGGAACTATCCGAGTAACAAACTGTCAAACCATAGGGAGCACCGGAATAACTTCAAAAGTCGGGGACTATAGGTGTTATTTGCAAAACCACATGAACTATCCGTGCATTTTACTCTTTCATGTTTTAAAAACATAAGCCACAAAAGGTGGAAATATTTAAATTTCGCAATACATGACCACATGTTTTACAACCGTTTCAAAACCATGTTAACAAAAGCGGAAATGAATTAGCATTCGGAAAGTGTTCGGTTCCATGCGTGACTTGATCTTCATCCGAGTCATTGATTTAGACTTTACCTATCAATACATTTCCAATCAACGTTTAGTAAAATGAACAAAATTAGTAAAATCCATGGGACATTAGAAAAATGTTAAAGAAAAACATTTGTTGAAATGTGCACTAGAGTAATGTGTGCCTTATGCTCAAAATAATACCAACTTTTAGTTTTTTATAGCCCAAGTAAAACACATTAAATATTTTAAGCCTAACTCTTCATAATTATCTGTTCCACTTCGTGTCAAGACGTGTTTTTATTCTAAGTTCTAATAGTCAAACCGAGCTATCCCTAGTTTGGCTCAACTTGTGAATCACCCTACTATTTATATTATTTTAAATTTGAGTAAAGTGCAATTTGCTTCCTTATGGTTTGGTCCAAATTGCCCGATGAAACCCTATCCTTCACTTTTTGCCAAATAAAATCCTGAGGTAGGCATTAATGGTTAAGTTGACTGTCCAAGTGAGAGGTAATATTGTCCTTTTACCACAACCACCGAATTTCCAATGGTTCCACTTTCAATTTCTTCACAGCCCCATTTGTTTCACCTTCTTCCACTTAATTTCATTCTTCTTGCAACAGAAACCATATTCCATAATTCTTTACCTTGTTTTTTGCAACAGCCACTCCAAGTATCTATAAGAGCATTCACATCCATTTGATTATATTTTCACCCTAAATTACACTAAAAAACACTACATTTTCTCTCTTCTTTTCAATTAAATAATATTTTTTATACCTTTATCATTACCTTTTCTCTCTCCTCCACTCACAACCACTTTCAAAATATATTAAAAAATTATAAGGGTGAACAGTGTCTCTCCAAATATACAGATGGACAGTAACATTTTCCCTCTCATCCACACACAACCACTTTTTATACTTTTTAGAGTAAATTACGTTTTTGGCCTCTGTGGTTATATCACTTTTACTATATTAACCCAAAATAAGAATTTTTAACATATGTGCCCCCATGGTCTCTATAACTAACTATTTTGTCCCATAAGTCTAACCAAACTCCAAACTCTGGTTAACTAATTCTCACATGACAGACACATGATGTCTAAAACTGTAATTTCCCCTCCCCCTTTTATAACACATATTAAAAACAAATTAATACTCATTTACACCACATAAACCCCTAAATTTCCATCATCTTCTCCAAGAAAACCCCCCGATCTGCCATTGAAATTCCATTCAGCAAACCAGCTTCAATCTGCTAGATACTTGAAAGTGGAGACAGCTTCAATGGAATCAAAAGTTGTTGGTTTAAAGATTCTTACTACCAAACACAAACTCATTCCAATCCCATTTTCCAGCGGAATCAAATTCCATCTCATCCACCTACACCTTGCTTTCTCAAATCTCAGTCACAAGAATCTTCCCCTTAACAAATACAGTTATGTATAACTTAATTATCCATCAGTTATGTACATCTAAAAAACCTATGTCTCTTGTTGTAACGGCTCGTATTTTAGTATTTTTATATTTTTAGAAAATTCAAGTTCGTTTTCTATTTTTTTAGAAAATTAGATCGAAAAACAGAATACAAACGTCAAACGACGCATTTTTATGCGCTTTTAACGCAACCGACAACGAACGCATCACATAGCGATTACCGACACTATCTTACGTGTTTTCAAACCAAAAAAAACATTATATGACATGATAAGATGCTCGGGCTCAAAAACCGGTCTCGTAGACGCGACCGGGCCGCTTGAAAACGCTAGAAATAAGTTAACGGGCCTTGGGCCCAACACCCAAAACCCTAACTATATAAACAACTAAACACACACACTCACACACCCAAAAACACACACATAGAGCCGCTCTCTCTCTCTCGGCGATTTCCGGCGACCAGACTCCGGCCGGCGAAACCGGTGGCGACGGCGGCGGTACAGCGGACGACGGCGGCGACGAAGCTCTGGCGAGGATTTTCGCGGCGGACTTGGGTGTAACCCCCCTAAATCGATCCTTCCGAGTCTGTTTTTGGTATCGGTTTCTTCATCGGAGCACCGAAGGAGGTGGTTTCGAGCTCCGGCAGTTATGTATTCGAGTCTTCTTCTCCGGTAACCTCTGAAACTCATCATCTTCTACATTTTCTTTTCTTTTAGATCCCTCGGGATCCATCTTTCTCCGACTGATAACCTTTCGAAACTCACCTAACCACTGTTTTCCGGCGACCGTGAGAACGACGACGGTGATGAGGTAATGTTGGTTACAAGACGGTGGTGGTGTCGACGGACTACAGGACCGACGCGCGGCGGCTGCCGGCGTTGGCAGTGAGGATGGTGAACGGTCCGTTTGACTCAGATCTGGGATCGGTTCAGGTTCGCGGCTCGTGTGTTGGTTCAGCAGGTTTGGACCTCGGTTCCGGTAAGGGTTACGAGTCTCTTTCGCTTAGATTTCAGCTTTATCTCAAATCAGTTTTGTTATGAATGTCATTTTCGGGTTGGGTTTAATTTGGTTTCATTCGAATCCTGGTTCAGTCTTGGTTCGGCTCGATTTTGGAGCTCCGGTCCAGTCATCGACGGCAGAGGGCTGGGTTTAGGTTTGGGTCATGTTTGGCTCGGGTTATAATCAGTTTCTGTTCGGTTTATAGTTCGGAGTTCGGGTTAAACCCGGTCTATACCGGTCATACAGTCGACACGAGACTCGGTATATTAACGACACGAATACTAATTATATTATTTTGTATTTAACTAATGTTTAAATTACAGGTCCGACCTCTTTATAACTCGCATATACTTATATATTGTTTATAAAATTGTTGCGTTTTGAAATTATAATCGACAACTTGTGTTGTCGGGATCGTCTAAAAACAGAGGAAACTCTGTCCGATTTTAGTAAAGATCCGTAAAACCAAATGTATTAATTTATAAAACAAAACCTATCGAATTCAATCAAATTTTATAAAAATAAATATAAATGTATATTTTATTTTAACGGCACTTCTGTAACATTCGTTTACCCTTGTGAGGTGACCCCGGTGTTCCATCATTCGACCATCAACTCTCCGCGGGATTGCCAAAGGAAGCTTTGTGAAACAGTGAGCATACTCGACCCTTTTTACGTTTTAACGCATTTTTGGGATGCAACATGTATACAAAATCCACTTTACACCATTGATTATAATCAAACACACAATTCATCGAACACGTTCGTTGTTGTACTTAGGTTGTTAATACCTGTTAGTTTCAACTTGTATTCTTATGATATTGTTATGATTAGGCCGTTTATGCATGCTAGTTTAAAAATCATAATTTCATACTATTTGCTACGTTTAAGTTGTTTATGTATGCTCGTTTCGACGTGAATAATAAATGCTATGTGAATTTGAGACAAACTTTTATACTTATAATTATATTCAAACTTGTATGCTCGCCAGTGCTTTTGTACTGATCCATGCTTTTAATACATGTTGCAGGATTGTGACCGATGAATCCAGTAGGATTGCCTAGAAACGCATTTAAACTTTATTGCTCGTTGTATTGTAATTTGCTTTCAATTCTGTTGTATTCTGTTTTCAATACTTGTAATAATTAATTATCAATTAAATGAAATTTAATTATTTGAATACTTATTGTGCATTATTTAATTTAATCTTGTTCAAACCATGTAAAATGTATTCTAGTTCAAACCATGGAAAATGTAATTATTAAACACTGGACACAAAATAGCGTTATGAAGTCTCTTGCAATCTACACACTTCGTCTCATCCCGATTTTTCCGCCATCGGTTGGGGTGTGACACTTGTTCTTAACACCCACCACCAACCCTAAAATTTTAAAAACATGTGAACAGCCGCCACCATACAATCATATCTTCTTGTTCTTCTCCGACGGCTAGTGTCAAGAAGACAAATCGTCTTTCTCTACTTCGACGTTCTCTCTCCTGTTAAAACAAAGTAAATATGAAAGATGAAAGACGGAGGCTGATGAGTGATGATTATAGGAGGTCGTCGGAGAGGGTGTGCAACAGTGGAGGTTGAAGGTTCGACGGTGGTGGCGATTGTTACTGGATAGTAACGTGAGGGTATTAACGGTGAACGACGGTGGGTTGAGGTGGTGGATGCAGGCAGGTGGATAATAGAAGTGATGTTATAATGTCATGATTATGGAGACCAGAGGTGGTGACGAAAACAGTGTTCCGAGTTATGGTGATCGGAGGTGACAAAGTTGCAGGTGATTCGACGGTGAACGGATATCAGTGAAGGTAGTTGTCGGAGATGAAGTGGTGGTAGGTTCTCAGATGGTGACAAGGTGGTGATGAAGACAATATGTTGCAGGTGATGAAGTGTGTGTCATAAAAGGGGAGGGGAAATTACAATTTTAGACATCATGTGCTTGTTATGTTAGAATTAGTTAACCAGAGTTTGGGGTTTGGTTAGGCTTAGGGGCCAAAATAGTTAGTTATGGAGACCATGGGGGCACATATGTTAAAAATTCTTATTTTGGGCTAATATAGTAAAAGTGATATAACCACAAGGGCCCAAAAACGTAATTTACTCTACTTTTTATATTATAAAAACTTCACACACAGAATTTAATGGAATGGATGTGAATGCTCTAATCTCCTCATTGTTGGAGTTCGTTAGGATGAAGTTTAAAAAAAAAAATTGAATTCATGCTTAATGAAAAACTTTGAACGATTAAAAAAATTGAATTCAAGCTTAAGGATAAGCTTTGAACCAGAATTACCGGGATGGCAAGAATGTACGGCAACTAGTGATCATGGGAGATATTAGATTTAAGATAAATTAAAGCTGTAAAAATTAAAAAGAAATGAATGAATTAGTGATGGACCTTTTTCATAAATAAGCAGGTTGAATGAAGATGAAAGTGATCATGGATGAGGATTCGAGATCTGTATCAAATGAGGTGGCTGCCGGAAATATTGGTGATGGGTGGTACTGGTTCTTAATGGCCGGTTTGGAGGATGTTGATGACTTTGTGTTTCTTGATGAGAGAGAGAGTGTATGGTAGAGAGAGAAAGAGAGAGTTGTAGATGTAGAAGAGGAGAGGGTATAATAGTCTTTTCCTCGTTTTTAACGGTCAAACTAACGGTTGACTAGCAGTCGATTGCAATAGGTGATGGAATGTTCACCTCAGGGTTTCATCGGACAAAAAGTGAAAGGTAGTGGATCTCACAATTTGGACCAAACCGCTAGGTGACAAATTACTCTTTATTTAAATTTTAATAAGATAGAGCCCAATTTTAAAGAGAGGCCCAAGTCAAAAAATAAGTAGGCCGAACTTGAATTCTCAATTATTTTGTGAACAAAGATTTCTAAACCCAAATAGAAAGATTTTGAGCCCAGTTAGTAATTGGCCCGCTGTCATGTCCACTGTTGGTTTTAGAAAACTACGAACACCGATGATTCGTGAACTGCTTAAGTAATTAATATGTATTTTGAATTGGGCTTGTTTAGCAAAGCTCGCTGAAAATAAGAGTAAACTACTGCTGTATTTGTACATACAATGAACCCTAAACCCAAAGCCCAATAGGGTACATACCAATATTAGCCCAAGCCCGAGGCCCAAATTCGAAACCCATATTCAAATGTTTAAGAAACATACCACAATTTTGATATCATTAATTCAAACTCAAATGTTCAACAAGATCATCCACAACTTGTTGATATCTTCATCACATCATAATGCAATCTTTGTTATATGTTCTCACACAAATACTTGATTCAATACTAGACATCGAGGTTTTTGCAGGACCAATTTTCCAACAACGTTGTAGATTCTTATGCTTGTCATTAGTATTTTGTGTAAAGGCGCATTAAAAGACATTTTTCGTATATTTGATACCGGGGAGCATTTAAAGTTCAAGGCTTCAACTTGCGAGAATGGACTCGGGAATCCACAAAGTTCAACTTTTGTAAATGATAGAATGATGCTTTTTCGTCAAAGTTGCAGAATCCACAAAGTTCTGCAACTTGAATTATAATATTCGAGTTATTTCTCGACTTATTTATGTGTTGCACCTTAAACCTTCTATAGTTAAACTTTATAGATATCATGAGTCTTAATTATTAGCGAGTCGCTAAAAAAGAGCTAAAAATGGAACAAGTCGAATTTGTTAAAAGTCTTCAAAATAATATTTTTGTATACTTTCTGGATTATCATTATTGTAATAGTATGGTTTAAGTAATCATAATTAGTGCATGAGTTATCTATGATGACTGAACCTTTGACAAAATTACATTAGTGGGTCAACTTGGCCCGTTTTGATCTCTAAAAAATATCAATTTCAAACCAAAACTGTTTTGAACCATTACCCAACCCGTAAATCTTGCCACCTCTATTTATTTGGAAACGGCCTCTAACATACACACAACATCTTAATCACGCGACCATATTTCAAGTCATGGTTCTGTGGAGAGCAAAACACGTAGTGTCGATTGTATGCAGCCGGGCTATTCTAAGCCATGTAAATTGAAAACATTGTTGTCCTAGGATAACCTCAAAAAGAGTGTATGGAATTTGTGGTAGCCCCATGCAGATATTCATTCATTCAGCCACTAAAACTGAATATGGTTCTATTCACTGGTCATGAGGATAAAAGTAGTAAGATATTCTCTGATATCTTTGACATCACCATGTTTTGACGAGTATATTATGAGTTCGTCGAGTCCACATACGACCCATAAACATATTGGATACGCGTGTGACTTTGACCACATACATGAACCGTTGACTGCATGATCCATTGATAACTGATTATGATAATTCATAATATTCTAAGACTAAGCGGTATGGGGGCCGGCTTAGGCCAGGCGAGGCCCGGCGCCGGTCCCCCACACCGCCCCCCTCTTCCTGTTCCGGCGAGTCCGGCTCCCCACAGACGATTGTGACGGGCCTCCTTTCTCCTCTTGGCTCTCACATATGATATACCTATACATACATACATATATATACATAAAGGGGTTCATCCCCCACCCCCCTAGGTCCATCCCCTCCAAGCCACTCCTACGTGGCGCCGACGTGGCGGCCCATCCTCATGGGGATGGGCCTCCCCATACCCTCTAGTCTAATGCAAGTCCTTCCACCCAAACAGACAATAGAAAACAAAAAGATTCTTATAGTACTAGTTGTACAAAAGTAAAAAGATTCTTATACCAACAGAAGGAAATCAAATACATGAATATGAAGATTTGTATGCATTCTTGTATGGAGTAAAGAGCCAACTAATTAGGCCAATGACAGCCAATGTTGGCTCCACAACCTGCACAGGAACCTGTGGCCTATAATCAAACAATGGTATCATCACAAATATCCTAGTATATGGCAATATAACGCTAGTAAACCTGGGCCCTGATATATTATACACGTATCAGCGTATGAATACAATGGTAACACGCGATGGTTACAAAAATCATTGTACGAAACGCAGATAGCCAGTTGTAAACCTTGGACTTTTGTTCGGTACAAAGTACAAGTGAGGATAACCCATGAAAGGCTATATCTTATCTAGTAAAATCTAGGTCTGGAACATTGGGTCTAGACATCCTTTTTAAGGTTATATTTATTTTGATTTGGTGCCCGGGCCCTGGCCCCCGTTATCTGGGTGATGAAAATGGTTTTATCGATATAACCCTCAAAGACAAATGTTACAGAAGGATATTGTACCGGCCGATAAATGGTTCATGGAGATATTGATTCTTTCATACAATAGAAACTTTCCATCCTACTCACTTTTGTGATGCTTACCGACGCGAATCATTTGAAATTATCCTCGTTTGGCGATATTTATGGGCCAACTAGCACAGGACCACTTCCCCCTCCCTCCGTTCTTGGAGCTTATAAAAGACCACATTTCCTACCTATAGGCTCATACCATCTCTTTGAGTATATTTCTGTAGTGTGCATATGGCATCTAGCTCAATGTCTTCACGCGGGTCGGGTACTTGGACTGCTAAGCAGAACAAGGCCTTTGAGAAGGCGTTGGCGGTGTTTGACAAAGACACACCTGACAGGTGGCAGAATGTCGCCAAGGCTGTTGGCGGCAAAACTGCAGAGGAAGTGAAGCAGCATTATCAAGTCCTTGTGGAGGATTTGCAGCGCATTGAAAGTGGTCGAGTTCCTTATCCAAATTACCGGACCACTGGCTGATCATATAGAAGGTAACTATAACAGTAATCTACAATGTGAGTGTTAACTTTAGATACCATAAAAACAAACACATTAACTTACAAATCTACCTTAGAGATACAAGTCATAAGCAATGTCCGGCCTCAAATACCACCATTACATTTTGAGCGCACTGACTGTGGAAAAGAGTAGAACTCCACACTTAAGCGTGTTTGGGTGGGAGGAATTCAAGGAGGGGTGACCTCTTGTGAAATCTCCACTCGCGCAACCAAAAACAAAGCAGCGAGTCCCTTGTGAGAAAATGGGACAGTATGGTTGGTATGAGAGGCCGGATGTTAAACGTTAATTTCTTTATCCGTTCATGATTCATGAAGCTCATTGTCTAAAATGCAGGATGACAAATCAAAAGCATAGGTGTGAATAAGTACCAATAATAAAGATGCAATGAGCATGCACGCCAGATGTAACTGGAATTTCTTTATGTAATTTGATTTCTGCATTAAGTGGCAGAAAATCTCTGGTTTTTATTTTTTATTTTTAATTTCTCTGGTAATTGTGTTCCATTTGCAATTTCTGTAATGAAAATGTTTCTCGTTTTGTGCATTTTGATATATGCTATTTGATTTGCCGCATATAAGAATCTTACATTCAGAAAAGTTAAAAACAATAATACAATAATAGTCACTGCTTAATTCAGATGTGATTTGACTCATTCACGTGTGAGTGAATTGAAGGAAAATGTAAATGATTTTTCAATTTTTTTTTATGGTTCAAATATCACATGAATATGAAAGATTTGAAACAAGAACTTGGGCTCAAAACATGTCGAGCGAATTGAAGATCAAGCTTGATAACTCATCTAGAGCACTTTTAAGTAATTAAGCTGTTGAGTTCGGTTTGATGGTTCAACAAGCTTTCATGAACAAGGGTTCAAGAAGGGCGATTCTATTCCCACACCCCCTAAATCTTATTCCCACATCTTTTTCCTCTATCTCTCTATATATCTATGTATATATAGAAAAAGATAAAGGAAGGGTTGTGGGTATATTAACACCCGTCCAAGAAGGATTCGAGCTTGACTTGAAATGCTTGATAATTACATAAAAGGTATTTTCTATAAACTAACTTATTTCAAATATACGTTAAAACTAGAATTGTTTGATAATAAGATTATAAGAATCTTTTGTTGGTAATGTTTACGTACTCTTATTTTATATCATTATATGCATGTATGTGTTTCTAAAAATGAAGCTGAAAGCTAAATCGAAAGCTATAGCTTTTGTTGGAGCTATGAGTTCAAAAAATTAAGTTCTTGGTTATTGTAGGGTAATCAAATCATTTTAGGCAATTAGATTCACTAAAGATCTAGGGAAAATTAGAATAAGCTTCGTTATGAGCTAGGAGGCGTGAAGTGTACGCTACTTTGAGATTATTATGACTCTCGGCTTCGGCAAACAACGGGGTCAAGGGGCAAATCCACTGGCGAGGCTAATGGGCAACGCCTCATGTGGGGTCCAAGGGCGACGCCCCTGACGAGTTATTATTAATTAGTTAGGAAGGGTGATTATGTCCATCAAACAATTCCTAACTAATTTTATAAGGTATAAACAATTATGTTGATCTTATTATTATTTAAATAATAATAATGGCAATATAAATTAATATATATTTAATTTTACATTCTCTCTGGCCGAGTAAATCATTTATTATGAGCACTAGATAAGCCTGATCAGAAGTTAATACTATTTTAGCTTTAAACCAAAACTATAGCAGAGAAATACAACCGTTGAATCTGTATTTAACTCAGGACCCTCATTAATCATACTACAATTCCAATTTAAAACCTAAGTAGTTAGCATTAAAATTTACAAACAAGCTCTTTAAACGTTTGATTTGTATTAAGTATTGCCTATATGTCATTATACTAGTAGAATATATTTAGAGACATATAAATTCTAAATGGATGGGGAAAATTAATAATTGATCATTCATAGTACAATATGCAATTGTACATGGTCATCAATAAACCCATTATTATTATTATAAACACTTACATAATATTTATACGTGATTGACCTACATATCTTGAATGTATTTGGTACACAGATTTAGTTTCTTCAAGTTTTTCATAAGCGAAAAATAATTTCGTATCGAAATTTAATGCAACACCTCTTAAACTGTTACTTTTCGAAGAAACATAGTAGCTGACTTGATCACAGTAAGCCTTCAATATATTATTTAGTGAAAGTATATTGTACAATTTTGCTTAACGTACGCTGTGAAAATATAACATGCGTGATTATGTTTTTTTACCCCATGTGTGATTTCTGATTTTGTACATGCGTGATTATGGGTTTCAACATGCATGATTAGGGTTTTTGAGTTTTATAACGTGCGTAATTTCATCTCGTACACATCGTACGTTAAGGAATATTCTACGTTAAGGAGTTAATAAATTTATGAGTCTAGTGATATATTTTCAACAACATTTAATGACTATTGCATTCTGATTATCAACACATTATTTCATTATAACTTATGTTGTTGTTATCAATTCAGTTCATTATGACTCCTTCATGAGATAGGTTTATTTGCTGACATAAGAATATATCCCGAAATTGACATTTTGTTATCTTTGATTATAACAAAACTCGCATATCTAACCGGTTTGAGTTCTCACATCTTCTTTCCTTATATTATAGTCTCTCTCATTTCTTAAGATATTGTAAGATGCTTCAAAATAATTTGGACTGATCTAGTGTTAAGCAATGTGAGCAATATCTAAACAAGTGTAGACTTGAACCAACATAAGGCTTCTTGTTAAGGAAGCATAAAGAAATAATCTCATTCATCCTATTAGCCTCTAAAGGAGAGCAGTATTGTATGTTACATGTGTAAGGACCCGGTTAATGTAAAGCTTATGGGACTCTATATTAATGTCCTATTGGGACTATCTTGGTGCATTTTGATGTCTATCACATAAGAGGTATCTCCAAGAGACATTATGTCAAAATATGTGTCAATAATGTTTTGACTAATGTAACATGTACTTGTTAAAAGAATGTTATCTATATAAGGACAAGTTTTGTTTTAGTTTCTCTCACTCATCTTGAGGTGTGTGTATTAATCCACTTGATTCTTGAAGAAAACAATTACATTAAGATTTCATCACATTTTTTATGTATGCTTCAACCCATACATGGATTTCATGGACTTATAGACTAAATGTTCTTGACCTTCAGTTTATAACTTTCAGGTTGTTTTATGAACATTAGGGGTGTGAATTTCTAACACGACACGAACCTAACACGAAATTTGTAGGTTTAGGTTTAATCTAAACGGGTCGGGTCAGTTTCAGGTTGAACCCGCAAACCTGTTTAGCTAAACGGGTCGGGTTCGGGTCAACCCGATCGGGTTGACGGGTTAACCCGTTTAACCCATTTATATTATATTTTATTTTTTTACAATATGTTTATGTCATAAATTAATTTGAGTGTGTATTTTATGCATTATTATAACTTAAAAAGAGAGATTAACATAAAGTTTTGTAATTAAAATGCAATTGTATTATATACATTTGTGTTTTTCTAAGTAAAATTTCAATTTTAATATATTAATTTGCGAAAAAAATTTAAAATTTTGAAAATTCGGGTTGAGCGGGTCGTGTTCGGGTCAACCTATTAATATTCGGGTCGTGTTTGGGTTTATCTATATGACAAGATTTTCCGGTTCGGTTCGGGTCGGGTTCGTATAAAATTTTCGGGTTCGTGTCGGGTTGGACTCGCTAACCCGACCCGTTTAGCACCCCTAATGAACATGTAGGTCACTATTAAGGAAAACTGTTTTTATGTTCATCTAATGTTGCACTGAATTATTATAAACTAGTAGAACAATGATGATCCTCAAAGAAACATTTTGCAAGACATGTAAGAAGATTCTTTGACAATTTATTCCCTCTTAAGTATAACCTTTAACAATCAATCATGCTTTTTAGTGTCTTAGCATTTGTATTAGGATTTAGTTAATTTATGAACACAATTAGGTAATTCAACCAAATCCAAAACATTATTCTGACACATAAAATCCGTTTTGCTAAAACTAGTTATATTTCATTTAGAAGATTGATTGATGCTCATGGTTTAATTAGCAAAGGTTGGATCAATAAAATTTCCAATATCCATTTCAATCTTAGTTAGGTAGGTTACAAGTGATCTCCTGAGTTGATTATTGGGCTTATGAGGAATTTATTAGGAGTTTCATCTTTATGGATTAGCTCATCGTTAGGTGCTATCATTAATTTCTAAGTGTGCAAGAGTTGGTGCAGTATGGTGTATAAGAGGTGCAATTTTGGAGTAAAATTTAATGAGTCTCTCCCCTCGCCTCTTTTACTTCTTGCAAGTCATGATAAGGACTTTTATTTCTCCCACTTACCTTAGAAATTTAGCATGCTTAGAATCAACATTAGAAGACCAAAAAGATTCTAAAAGAGAAACAAGTTACGATGTTGCACGTTATAGTTTCTCTTATTAAGGATTATTTTAGTTTTGGTAAGAAATCTGAGTGTGCCCGCATTTAAGAAACAATAAAACTTTTGTAAGAGTAGTATCATATTCTAAAGAGCCAAGTTGTGATGGAACATTTCTTGTACAAGAAGTACAAATTGAGGTAATACCAAGTTTTCACTCCCCTATTTCTTCAACTCTTGCAAATTATGATTAAGACACTTAGTGCTTCCACTAACCTATTAGATTTGTAGGAATGCTACATGATAAGTTTTAATAATGTATGTGACTTGGGAACATGCCATATAAGTTAGACTTGATTTCCTTAATGTCCAAATTTCATAAGAAAACTTAGGGACATATTTAGAAGAAAACCTCGTAAGTATATATGAATTGATTTCTTTAAGACCATGGACCAGCAAAGAGATATTAGATATGAGTAGATAGTCTTTTAAATGATAAGTGAATTATGTCTGATTATTTCATTTGAATTAAGCTCCATGAATGTTAGTAAATTATAATCTCTGGTGGACCCAACTTATTCCTTAAACCAAATAACATTTATGGCATGTAACACATGATTGTAAATTGTTGGCTCATGTGGATCCCACCAAAAGAACAGATGATTGAAACCAAAATAGTCTACAATCAACTGACCCTTCATAACAGTGCTTGAAGACACTCTCCTCCCAATGACAAAGACATCAAACAACTGCTGCAACCAAAAGTCTGCTAAATAGCTAAAGCCTGCTGATTCACAAAGTCTGCCAAAGTAAACCACTGATGAAGACTAAAGTCTGTTGAGAACAAAGGTCTGATCACCCTTTAATTAAAGAAGACAAAGTCTGATGAAGAAGGTCTGCTGAGGCTCAACAGAGGATAAGGCTAATCAGATGTTGTATATCAGTGTTTTCAATGTAACAGTGTATTAGTTATATCAGATGTTAGAGGTTGTTAGAAGCTGTTAGATGTCACTGTCTAGGTGACGTCAGCATAGATTCCTCAGAGGTTTGCATTGTACTATAAATAGAACATTACATGTACTGTTCTATTTATCACTTCATCACTTGACATTTTGTACGAGCAAATTGAGTGATCTCAGGCTGAGGGGGAGTTTGTATTCATGCATACGTGAATCATTGTATTTTCAATCATTCAGTTTAAAGTATTCACGATGAAAGTAAATCTCTCATTGTTTGTGATATAAAGTTTATCTTCATTCCACTGCAATTATTTCCATCTTTGTTATCATCTTACATCTTTCATTTTAAACATTCACAAACAATTCAAACTCACATCCTAACAATTGGTATTAGAGCTTTGGTCAATCAAATCTGATTTAACAATCAATTTGATATAAAAGATCAGCTCATTTCATTGATATCGTTTGTTCGTAGGAAGTTGAAAAAACAGAGATAAAAGTTTAATCACGTTCAAAGTAGTTTAAACAAAAATCTTTGTAAAACAACCAAAATGTCTCAAAACACACAAGATCCTCATAACACTGGCACCCTGTATAAACCACCTATGCTTGTCCGATCTGAGTATAATATCTGGAAACGTAGGATGGGTCATGTACTTGCACAGCAAAACACCGGATGCTGGAAATCGGATATCTTAAGACCACATATTTCGATGGTGCCGAGTGTAGAAGATCCCAAGGTCCAAGTACCTAAGAAACCTGAGAATTACTCTGAGCAGGATTTTCAGAAAATTGAATTAGATGCTAAAGCATTCAGTATAGTTGCTACAACACTACCCAATGATATCTATGCTTGCCTGTTACATTGTAACAGTGCAAAGAAGTTATGGATGTACTAAAAGAGCAGTTCAGTGGTACAGAAGAGGTCATTGAGAACAACAGAGAGGTTTTGAACCAACAATATAAACGTTTTGTCATGTCAAAGGAGAGTCATTAACCCAACAGTTTGAAAGGTTTAGTTGTCTAATTAGTGAGCTAAAACTTGTAAATGTAGAAAATGCTAATTCAACTTTAAAAAGTAGATTTCTTAGATCACTACCAAAAAAATAGGACACTATAGCCTTTGTTACTAGAAATTCTGTGGGTTTAAGGAGATGAGTTTGACTCAGCTTCATAGTAGGCTCCTCACTTATGAGAGAGAGCTTAACTAGAAAAAGAAGCTACAGGAATCAGGAAAGGTGGCTGATGACTACTCTTTTGGTAATACAACACCTTTTGGTCAGGAAGAATCATCTGGTAGCAGTAAGGATCAAAGTTATGATCATTTTATTGACATAACATCTGGTGGAGCATTTAACTCTGATTCTTACTCACCCAACTATGCTTTCACAGCAAATGGGGAAAACCAGGTGTCAGAAAACTTGTCCTTTGAATTAAATGACCTTCAACATTTTGACCTAACAGATCTGGAAGAGATGGACATATTACATCAACTTGCCTTGTTGAGTGTGAGAACAAGCAAGTTTTACAAAAGAACTGGTAGGAAGTTTCCATGGTTGCATGGGAACTTAAAAGTTGGGTTGGATAAATCAAAGATAAAGTGTTATAAGTGTAATAGGCTTGGTCACTTTGCTAGAGAATGTAGGAGTTAAACCAGTGGTCCTATAGTTACACACCTTAGTCCAAGACCTCAAAACACCCAAAACACTATTCATTATTCCCAATATACCCCTGCACCTCAGATGCAAAGCACTGCTCATTTTGCACACCCTGTAAACACTGTTCATGTCCAGTATGTCCAAACCAATGTTCCTCAAATTCAATATGTTCAAGCCCCAGCACCTCAGGCCAAGTGCAACTTGCACCACAAGCTCTACAAACATCAGCTCAAGCAGAGGCCAGTCAATAGAGCTTCTTTACACAAGGCTTTGTTGATTAGAGCAGCTTACCTGAAGATTTAACTAATGAAAACTTTGCTCTAGTTGCTAATTCTGATAAGAAACCTGATGAATTCTGTTTTATGGTACTAGAAACAATACCAGAAGGGCTTGAATCAGAGGAAGTGGAGTCTAAATCTGAGTTGGTGAAAAAAAATGCTGAAACAGATGTTACATAAGAAAATGTTGGTGAACAACTGTTAGAAGAAAAGACTGCTGAACAGCTGATAGAACCTCTGTTGGAACCTCTTGTTGATCCATGGGATTCCAGTGTGTGTGATGGTGAATGTGATTGTGCCATGATGGATGCTACTAAGTCCTAAAAGACTTGTGTTTAAATAAATGCATTATAGCTTTTGCGAAAACTTTTAAAGAGTTAAAATCAAAATTGTTTGAAAAAGGAAATGAAATCAGCAGCTTAAAAGTTAAAACATGAATCAAGCATAACCAAAGATCAACTCCAAACTATGGTAGAAAACTTCACATTTTAACACAACCCATGTTATTATAATCATGCTAAATCATCAAAACTTCACATTTTAACATCAAAACTTCACTCCGGTTTTTACCGTTTTTAACGTATAATCTTGTACCGAACTTTACTATAATCATCCTGAATCATCAACTTCACGTTTTAATACAACCCATGTTATTTACTGTATAGAATTATGCTAATAATCATACTAGTGTAGATTTCATGTAAACCACATAAATCATACAATTTTCATCCACTTTATCACTTTTCAAGCCTCATGTACAACATGTAAGACCATCAAACTTATGACACTTCTTTATATCATTGAAACACATCGTATATCATCATATTAACATGCATGTAACCTGATTTAATTCATCTATCATGCATCATATCATATCATCATGAAATCACCTTCATATCATCATCATCATCATACTCAGTAAATCCCACCAATAGCAAAGCAAAGGTAGAGTCTGAGGAGGGTAAGATGTAGACAGACTTACCTCTACCCCGTAGGAATAGAGAGGCTGCTTCTAGTGAGACCCCCGACTCGATAGTAGTTTTGCATCAAGCCTTGGACATAAGGCACATAACACTCAGCAATCGGGACAAAGACTGATTAGTGCATGTACCCTTTTGTCTTTCAACTAACAATGCCACCAGATAATGCATGATTAACCGTCCTCAACTTTTAACGTTATTTTCACGAAATTAGTAAAATAACGTTAAAATTAGTGCACTTTCACTTTTGCCCCCGATGGCCCACACATATATATACATTATATGCACATACCACAGCTTCATATCATCGTCTAATCATCAATAATAAGCGTCTAATTAACCTTATCAATAAAAACCGCATCATATCATCATCAAATCACCTTATCAATGAAAAGACTAAATTGTCCTTCTAATTAACCATCTATTTGGATGGCATTAATGCCAACTCCAAGGTACCGATTACAATAAATTAGAAAACACATGAGGAAAAAAGTGACTATAAAGTTATAAAATTTCTAAAACTAAACTAAATGAAGCATAATATATATGTGTTACAAGTTTATAAAGTTATAAAATTTCTAAAACTCTATTATTTTAAGGGTTAATACTATAAATAAAACATATTTTTATCATTTATCACGATTCTAAAATTCGATTATTTTAAGGGTTCATACTATAAACAACACATATTTTTATCATATATCACTAGAAAGTAACACAGTTCAATATTTTAATATTAAAATCTTTAGAGTAGTTTAATGTATATACACTTGTGAATTTTATTTTTAAATAGTTTGTTATCACTTGATGTTCCGAGTGTGTAAATTTTCAAAATGAAAACTTTTCATCAGGTGGTTTCACAATAACAAAAAAGTTATGGGTCATCTATCACGATGTCATTAAAAAAAAATCGATGTCACGTGGGTCATCTATGTCACGTTGTTGTTCAAAAAAAATCTATGTCACGATGTTGTTCAAAAAAAATCTATGTCACGAAAAAAATCTAGTGCATTGTCTCTATTCTCCACATTGTGTGTTGACCCTCCTAGTAACATGCATTTATCATTGATTTTACATGTTTATGTACTTGTAAACAAATTTAAGAATTTTAATATACAAAAATTAGGTTGAATTACTTTTTCTACAAAATGATATATGTGTTTATTTTTATGGTATTAAATTTTATGTTTAATAAATACATTGTTGTTTTGAATATATATATATATATATATATATATATATATATAACCTTTTCTTGTTATTGTTATTATCAGGTAGAATAAATTACATAAAAAGTATTAATGAGATATACAAGAGAAAACGCAGTTTATTGTGATTCTAATAGTATCTTTAGTCAAAAATCAAAATCCTTGTTGAATTTATATAAAATCAATAGGAAGTTAAGATTAAGTTTAAACTTATAGTTATTTACTTTTGCATCATAAACGAGGTAGTTTACTTTTGAATCATAAATGAGGAAGGATCGTAAGATCGATAATTCAAGGTTTTTTTTAAACTTTTGTACTAAATTCCTTTGTTGATTCAGTATTAATTACTTTTGAATCATAAATGAGGTAGGATCGTAAGATCGATAATTCTAGTTATTTTACTTTTGTACAAAATTCCCTTATTGATTCAATATTAAACGGGAAAATTGTCTTTAATAAAAAAGGGCAAATCTTATAAAAAAGCAATATAATTTTTTATTTTTTTATCTCTCAACTTATTATTTACATTTTTTTGGCCAGCAACAAAACAGAATTAAATAAACCCTAGCGTGGAACTTGAAAACGCACAAGGGAGAACAAAAAAAAAAAAAACAATAGAGAACAAACAGAAAGAAACGAACACTACACAAAATTGTAACACCCCAAAAACGGGTTTGGTAATTTAACCCCGTTACTACTAAGGAGCGGGTAAAATACCGTTGGTGGTAAAAGTTAATCTGTAAACAAAACAACTAGGACCAAATTAACTTAGTTAGTAACTTGGAAATAATATTGAAATAATGAGTTATAATCCTTTATAAATAAAATTTCAAACTCGAGGGGCCAAAAGGGGAAAATTAGAAACTTAAATTTAATTAAAAAAATAATAATAAAACGCAACACACACTAGGTGTGTGTGTGTGTGTGTAGTGACCCGGAGATGGAGAAAAAGGGTGAAACCCCAGTTCATCCAATATCATCAAATTGAAGGGCTAATTTGAGCTCAAATTCATAAATGAACACAAATTCGTGATCACCAAAGCTTGGAGATCATGAGCTATGTCGAAATTTATGTTTTTGTAATGATAAGTTAAAGGATGAACTTGAAGGGGATGACCTTATGTTCAACATTTTGCTAGTATAAGTGAAATTGATAATGAAATCATGTGTGTGATCATCATACTTGCAAGTATATGTGAAATACTTGAACAATTTTGTGGTTCGAATAGGTGTTCATGCATGACTTGAAATGGGTTTTGATGATTTGATGTTGTATTGGTGTTTATAAACATCTTACTAACTCGTATGAGTGAACTACTTGTACAAATTAGGGATTTTGTTAAGAGTTCATAAGTGATTAGAAGTGGGTCTTGACATAAGAGTTAAACCCATGATTATGATGGTCAAAGTGAGTATGTGCTTGTAATAACAGAAATTACATTTTGATTTATTATTACTTGAGGTTTGAAAGGGATGATATGTTAGCTAATATGGTAGCTCAAAAGATGATGCTCACTAAGTGTTTGATAATATGCCTAATTGAGTCTTGTGAACTTGTTAGTGCATTCGTATGTGTCAATTGGTGATTTGACTTTTAAAAATTCAAAACGGCCTATGATAGAGTTCAACAAGAAAAGTGGTATAAGGGTTCATAAGGTGTGAAGGTCATGATCTAGAATGACTAATCTAACCACCTTGTGGATATTATATGATAGTTTGACGCTTGACAAGCTAGGTGGAAGCTTGGGAAAAAAGCAGGTCAAACGGATCAAATACGCGGGAAAAGCATAATCGGATGCAAGATAAGTAAAGCTTACACCCTTCTTGTAGAGTACCTATGTATTGTATGGGTTATGAACACGATAAATTAATATCTGAAATATAATGTTCCGACGCGAAATGATATGGGTCGGGACAAGTGAAATGATGAAAAACCATATTTAATGGTAAAAACGGGACAAATCGGTAATTCGGTCATGAAATGGCGAACATATATTGATTTTTGAATGGGTTACCTTATAGGGTAAGCCAAAATAAATAATATGGGTAAAACGGTAACTTAGGTCACGAGTAGATGAACAAAAGTTGAAGTTTAAATGACACTCTATGGCGTAAGCCATGATGGGTTAAATACTTAAAAAAAGGGTTTAAGAATTATGAACATATGGTGAAAATTCGTAATGGGTCAAATGAGAGAAATGGTAAATAAATATCATTCTGTTATCGATACATAAGATTTGGTCATTTAGGCCAAACGGGTCAAATGGTGATGTTAACACCATTTGACAATAACGACTAATAATTGTTTGTCTAGTCTTATGCTCACAGGGGTGAATAGCGTATGGAATTTACGTTGCTATTAATTAGCAATTTATTAAAGCAATGTATTAAAATGGGTCAATACTTTGACCCGACCTAGGTATGTGTAATAGGTCAAAGTCTCATTAAGAACTTAAGGATTCTACGAGAGTTAACGAAGTCAAGAATGAACATTGGGTTACCTTAATAGGTAAACCTAAAAATCTAAATCATAGTCATTGCGTTTTTAGAAAAATAATGATTTTTAAATAAGATTATAGCTAAACTATGCGATTTTGGTCGAATATGTTATTGAAAGTCCTTCATCGTAAAAGAAGGGCTAAAGTTGACCAAAACGCCCTTGAATGATAAACCGGGCAAATGACCCTTAAGGCCTGTCTGAAAATAAGTTTTATGATTGAGTAAATCTTTTGGACAAGAGTAAAAGTTAAAGGTATAAGCCTTTTTGGTCAAATGCCTCGAAATGAGTCTTTTCGTAAAATTTCTAAACAAAAGGGTACAATTCGGAAAATATGATTTTACCTTATGAAATCCACCATAAATATCGTTGTGGTGGAAAATAAAAGAAGTCTTAGTATGGAAATAGGAGGTAAGAAAGAAGGAGCGAGATTTAAGCTTAAATGCTTAAATTCTCTTAACGGGTCAAAATGAATTATGCGCATAACTTGGGTAAGGGTTGCGTAATTCATAAAAGTTATGAACCCGGGTTAAGGATTTTGGGTTAAATATGTAGGACATGGCTTTATGATCATTTAGAAATAAGTTTGTTTGATAAATCATAAACGGGTCAAAAGTTTAATAATTGAATATAAAGCCGAGGGCTTAAAATCTGGAAAAAAATTGTTAATCCGGATGTCGGATTTTAACTCTATAAGATAGAGAATCAAATTACGATCAAGTAGGAAGAAACGGGAGGTAAAACGGATAAAAATTGAGGGAGTTATGACCATTTATGTGAAAAATGGCAAAGCTCCAGTTTCGAAAGCTTCTGTGAAAAATAGGGTGTCGCGCCCCGCGACAGATGAGGCTCTTAGTGGTCGCATCCCGCCACGGGCCTTCGCGTCCCGCAACGGCTTTTCTCGATCTTGTCGCGGCCCGTAACGGGTTTCAAGGCTGGAAAAAATTGTTTCATTGTTTATTTTGACTTACGGACTCACTTAGACATGTTATAAACATCATATAACTAAAACATTTCATGATTTATGAAATGTAGGTATATTGTTAAGCACCGGTTGACGATCAAGCTCAACGAAGAACCGAACATGATCAAAGTTTCAAGCTTCTGCATTATGTTTCGTCGTTACAAAGTTAAACGACGATATTATGTTAAAATGTTTTAAGTTTTAAAATTGTTTTAACTAACTCGAAATTTCAAATGTATGTGTATATTGTATATACACAATTATATGCGAAAGTTATATAAAAGTTTGATAATAAATTATGGGTATTACAAGTTGGTAATCGGAGCTCAAGGTTAATGATCAAATGTGTTCGGTTCGAGACTTGATCGCATGTTCCGGTAAGTTATTATGTATATTAACGGTGTAGCATGTTAAAGTGTTGTAAACAACACATAAGGTTATCGTGTAAACACACGTTACCCCAAATAAATTGGTAAAAGACCGGTATAGTTAACAAAATTACGTGTGTTAACACGTATAGTAGAAAGCCTTGTATTATAGAACGGACGCTTATTAATGTCAACGTTACTAATTTTTGTAAACGTTTTAGTTGAAGGACGCTCGCATCTAAAGATGGCAAGAGTTTAACGATTTACGGATATGACGATGGAACAGTCCGAAGTATGACAAGTAGAGCATGCTCACCAAGGACCTAAATCGTGTAACGATATCGAATAAAGGTCAATGGCAATGAAAGCCCATTAGGGCGAGTATCTACCAGGTGCACGTTTTAATTTTATTGTACAAATAGTAATATGCAACAAATACGTAGTGACTGACTGTTGCATACGTAATATAAAACTTGGAAAACCTGTATAGGATACCTATCCAGGATGATGTTTCCAAGAAAAAATAAGTAGAAATACATATTATTCACAATTGTGAATAACAAGACAATAACAGAATTCAATTTATATAGAAACTTGGATGAGAGTAATCATCCAAGTAGGTATTCTCAATATGAATCCTTTTGAGAAAATTAACAATCACATTAACGAATGTGATTGTATAAATGTTTTATAAAAGGGAAAACATTTCATATGTTCGAGGATAAAACGGGTAAAACTAATAATTGTTAAATAACAATTATAATAAGGTTTTACCAAATAAAATCATAAATATGGAAATGAATCGAGGATTTACTTACATGGGAAGTGATGTGATAATTATAATAAGGTCACGCGTACCATGTGTTGATTACTTACCCTGGCCAAGCAAGTGGTAAAAACATGATACCATGAACTTCTTATAATGAGCGCATTTACGTCCGATGTAGTAAAGACGGGGCTAAGGGAATATATTAAAAAAAACAAAGAGCCCAAATGGGTCAAATAAAGAATAAAGTTTAATGGTTCATAAGTGATGGATTTCACAAGAACAAGTCAAACGAGTCAAAACGAAGTCTTAATGCATACTGAAATGGTTGCATTAAAGATGACTTCGGTAAATATAACAACCCTCCTAGAACCCGTAACTTGACCCTAAATGTTCCCTATATACCCCATATACGAGAAACGGGCCCTAAATATCTTAATATTTATAAAAATCAAGAAAAACAAAATCTGAGAGTCGCTCGCGGGGCGCGACCCTCTTAGCCACATTTGTCGCGGGCCGCGACTGGCTTGGATTGCCGATCAAGGCATTTCGCCACGTGTCCCATGCGTGTCAAGGCTAGTCTGCTGACTAGTCAAAGCTAGATCCTAACTTACCCTCCTTGCGGGCCGCGAGAGAGTTAGAAAAAGGTTACGCGGGCCGCGAGCCGCCTTCGAATCAGCCTACAAATAGGAGTCGAGAGGTCATTTGATTCTCGTTCAAAATTTTATTCTCTCTCAAACTTTCTGTAAGCTATTATACTCGGGAAATAATACCTCTATAAAGTGAAGCTCTGCCTCGTTGTAAGTATTATAACCCTATTTGTTACCCTACACGATCAATCTAGGGCTCCGTAACGCATGTCAAGGCTCTGCCTGACTCAGTCGTTGGAGTTCTGTCTCGTGTCACACCCGATTGGTTTAGGACTCCATAATGCATGTCAAGGCTCTGCCTGACTCAGTCATTGGAGTTCTGTCTCGAGTTGTACGGTTAATGTAATTTGGGTTATTTTGCTAACATGTGTGCATTGTTTAATTTTAATAGATAATAACCCAGAGATACACCTGGAAGCCTTAGTTTTACCTAAGTAAACAAAGTGAGTACATTCTCTTTTTGTCACCTTTTTGTAAATTACTTTTGTGAGTCAAAATGCTTTACCACAACCTCAAATGTTTTAAATTACACTTAACAGTAATTGAGTATTTGTGATTCTACAATTACTACCGGTATGTTGGGGTTTTGTATACATTACTTGAAACTCGTTACTATCGAAATAGTAGCATAACCACAAGTCAGGATTGACAATACCAGAAAAGGGGTAATTGAGTAGATATAAATAAATGTAATTGCGGATGCCCTCAATATTGTAAAGTTGTAAAACTGTTTTGATTAAACTGGGATGCACTCGCCAGTATTTCTTGCTGATAAACCTTTTTAAACACGTTTCAGGTAACTTAATGTGAAGCTAATAGAAGCCAGCTGGAGAGCACTGAATGCTTGGAAAAGTGGCTATAAAAGTTACCTAAATAGAAAGGAGTTTTGTTTTAGGGAAGTGAATGCACAAACTCAGGAAGCAGTCAATAGACCACCGTGGGAAGAGGAACTAGATAGACAGTTGACAGATTTCCATATGCTAGCCACTACAACAGTAGACTCTAACCTAAACCAAATAGCTGAACCACCACTATTACCCTTATCCCCAGACCAACAGATGCTAGAACCCAACCAGGAAGACCAGTTTCCAATTCTAGATATTGACCCTTATGAGATCCCCAGGATTCCCCCGTCAAACCCCATAGCTCAGTATACCGACCTTAACCCTTTAGACCCATTTTGGAACAACGACTGGTGGAAGCAGAGTGTAATAAGAAACCCATACCCTTATGGACACCCCATACCTCGACCCTGACCCAGAACCAGTACCATTACCACCCATGAGGGAAGAAAATATGCAGGAACTTCGCTAATATGGCGATGAGTTAGTTGAAGAACGAGATAGAATTCATCAAATAGGAGAAAAGCTTATGTGGAAGCATGTCGAGCGTGATATACATGATTGGATACATGATACCTAGAATAATACCTAGATGTATGTGTAATTTTGTATTTTGATAAAAAAAATAGATAGATTAAAATAGATATCGACGCATAACTATTAGTGTATTTAATTTCCAATTGTAGTTTGTAATCGACGCATATATATATGAAAAGAGTAAAAGTCGCAATGTTTAACGTTTTTGATCAATCTGTTTGTATGATTATTTGTATCAACATCTTATTCTGTGACAATTAATACCTGATAAATGTTTACAATTCAGATGTCAAACAAAGTAAATCAGGAAAACCAGAATAATGAGAATAACGAAAACCAAATAGAGAACAGTGCCATCCAACATATAGTAGCACAAGGAATTATAGATGCTATGCCTTATATTATCAAGACTGTTAAAGAAGCAGAAAATAATAAATCTGCAAATGGAAGTAAACGCCAACACACTGAACCAAGTCACAATGTGAACGATAATAACGGACCTATAATCCAAGCTCCAATTCCTAAAAGAAGAAGAACCGTCTCTTACAGTTGTTCTTATAAAGAATTCTTGGCCTGCAAACCAATAGAATTCTCAAGCAATGAAGAAGCCATTTCAGCCTTGCGCTGGATAGAAAAGATAGAAGCAGTCATAAAAATAAGTAAATGTGCAGATGAAGATAAGATTATGTTTGCTTCTAATCTTTTCAAATATGCAGCCTTAGAATGGTGGAATACTATTCTCCAGTCTAGGGGAAGTGACAGAGTTTATAGAATGGAATGGACTAATTTTAAAGAAATAGTCGAAAGAAAATTTTGTCCTCCTCATGAAAAGGAACAAATCGCCAATAAGTTCCTAAATCATTAAATGACTTGAATAGACTGCAAAGGTTACACTACCATATTCTTTTAATATGATAGAATAGTGCCAACCTTAGCCTCACCTGAGCCAGTGTTAATCTCCCGTTACGTTTGGGGATTAATTAGTGAGATTAGACATGTAGTCGAGGCAGTTAGGCCGCAAACCATAGAAGAAGCAGTAGAATTAGCCAACACCCTGACTGATGAATTGGTACGCACACAAGAGGAAAACTAGAGAAAGAACTTAGCTCAAAGGCTTACCAAGGAATTCCGCTACGAAAATTCCAACAGTGGAAAAGGAACAGGTTCTTCCTCTGCACCTTACTGCAAGACTTGCAAAAAGAAACATTATGGAAGGTGTGCAAGGTTTTGCAATTTCTGCAAGAAGCCCGGACATAAGGAAGAAGAATGTCGATCGAAACCTAGTAATAGGATATGCTTTAATTGTGGAGAAACTGAGCACATCAAACCGAACTGTCCGAAACTAGCTCTAGCAGCAACCAACAAAGCTAAGACAGCTGAAGGACCCAAGAAGAATGCCAGAGCATTCGTTCTGACGGTTGAAGAAGCCAAGATGATTCCAGATGTGATTTCCGGTACGTTTTTAGTTAACGATATTTTTGCCAAAGTATTATTTGGCTCTGGTGCAAACCAAAGTTTTATCAGTACTTTCTTCTACAAACTTCTCGACCAACCCTTAGCTAAACTTCGACAAGACTGTCTGGTGGAAACAGCAGACGGAGAATCTATTAAGATTAGTGAAATCTTGCAGGGAGCAAGAATAGAAATCCTGAAACATCATTTCTTTGCTAACCTTTACCCAATGAATCTAGCTGGATTCGATGTGGTATTAGGAATGGATTGGTTGGTAGCCAATCGTGCAAGTATTTTATGTGATCAAAAGTCAGTGCAAGTAAGTACCTCAAGTGGTGAAAAGATCACAATCAAAGGAGATAAGCCAACCAGTCGACAAAATTCATCTCTATGATGAAAGTTGTAAGTTATGCAAGGAAAGGAGCAATAGTGTATTTGATTTGCCTAATCATTAACACTAAAGGAAAATAATTAAAAGATATTCCTATAATATCTAAATTCTCAGATGTTTTTTTCCAGAAGAGTTACCTGGATTACCGCCTGATAGAGAGGTTGAATTTAGAATTTACCTAATACCAGGGACGGCACCGATTGCCAAAGCACCATATCGACTAGCACCAATGGAGATGCAGGAACTGAAGAAACAATTGGACGAACTTCTTGACAAAGGTTTAATACAACCTAGTTCATCGCCATGGGGAGCACCGGTTTTGTTTGTTAAGAAGAAAGACGGATCAATGCGTATGTGCATTGATTACCGAGAATTGAACAAGGTTACGATTAAGAATCGGTACCCACTACCGAGAAGATGATCTGTTAGATCAACTTCAAGGAGCTCGATTCTTTTCAAAGATCGATTTACGCTCAGGATATCATCAATTGAAAGTACAGGAAGAGGACATTCGTAAAACTGCTTTCAAAACAAGGTACGATCATTATGAATTTACCGTCATGCCATTTGGTTTAACCAATGCCCCAGCCGCATTTATGGACATGATGAACAAGATATGTAAACCATACCTGGATAAATTCATAATTTTCTTTATAGATGATATTCTAATTTACTCTAAGAGTAAAGAGGAACATGCAGCGCATCTGCATACACTTCAGACATTATTGAGAAAAGAGAAGCTTTATGCTAAATTCTCAAAATGTGAATTCTGGTTACAAGAAGTGCAATTCCTTGGACATTTGGTTAATCATAAAGGAATTCATGTGGATCCCACAAAGATCGAGGCGATTACCAAATGGAAAGTCCCTGAATCACCAACGGAAGTAAGAAGTTTTCTTGGACTGGCAGGATATTATAGATGATTTATCCAAGATTTCTCTAGGATAGCCATTCCATTAACCAAACTGACCTGCAAATCAGTTAAGTTTGAATGGGGACCAAAACAGGAAGAAGCCGTTAAGATTCTTAAGCAAAGGTTAACCAACACACCCATACTCGCATTACCAGAAGGAACTGAAGACTTTATAATCTATTGTGATGCATCTAAGTTTGGATATGGATGTGTGTTGATGCAACGTCAAAAGGTTATAGCTTATTCCTCTAGACAACTTAAGAAACATGAAGAGAATTACACAACTCATGATCTAGAGCTAGGAGCCATAGTTTTTTCCCTTAAGATTTGGAGACACTATTTATATGGAAGTAAATTTGTTGTCTTCACAGATCATAAGAGTTTAAGGTATATCTTTGGGCAAAAGGAATTAAATATGAGACAGAGACGCTGGATGGAAATTCTTAGTGATTACGATTGTGATATCCAGTATCATGCTAGAAGAGCTAATGTAGTAGCTGATGCTTTAAGTCGAAAGTATCATGAAAAGCCGAAACAAGTACGCTCTCTCAAATTAAATTTGCAGATAGATTTAAATGAGCAAATTAGAAAGGTACAGGAAACAACATTCAAGGACGATGCTGAAGATTTAAAAGGAATGATTAAGTAATTAGAATAAGGATCAGATGGAATTTGGAAGTTCCATAAGAAAAGGATGTGGATACCTAAACAAGGAAACCTACGCCACAGAATTCTAGAAGAAGCTCATAAATCTAAGTATACGATGCATCCTGGAAGTGATAAGATGTATCAGGATCTAAGAAAGAATTTATGGGGGATAGGAATGAAAAAGGATATAGCTAACTATGTTGCTAAATGTCTAACCTGTTCACAAGTTAAAGCTGAACATCAGAAACCCTCATGATTACTACAGCAACCAGAAATGCCAATATGGAAATGGGAATTGATAACAATGGACTTTGTTACCAAATTACCCAAGACACGGAAAGGAAATGATACAATCTGGGTGATTGTTGACAGATTAACCAAATCTGCTCATTTCTTACCAATGAAGGAAACTTTCAGTATGGAACAGTTAGCCAATCTATATGTAAATGAAATAGTTTCATTACATGGAATTCCTTTATCTATTGTATCTGATAGAGATAGCCGTTTTACTTCTCATTTTTGGACATGTTTCCAAAAAAGCAATGGGAACCAGGTTAAATCTAAGCACAGCTTATCATCCACAAACGGACAGACAAAGCGAAAGGATAATACAAATAATGAAAGATATGCTTAGAGTCTGTCTAATTGATTTCGGAGGAAATTGGGATGACCATTTACCATTAATAGAATTTTCCTACAATAACAGCTATCATACAAGCATTAATGATGCACCTTTTGAAGCACTTTATGGACGAAAGTGCCAAACTCCAGTCTGTTGGGTAGAAATTGGACAAAAACAATTATCTGGACCAGAGATAGTGCAAGAAATAACAGATAAGATAATTCAAGTCAAGAAAAGACTAAAAGCAGCATGAGATCGTCAAAAGATTTATGCAGATAACAGGCGAAAACCTTTGGAATATCAGGTAGGAGATAAGGTATTGTTAAAAGTTTTTCCATGGAAAGGAGTAGTCAGATTCGTTAAAAGAGGAAAGCTAAGCCCCAGGTATGTTGGACCGTTTGAGATTATTAGAAGAATAGGACCCGTAGCCTATCAGCTACAACTGCCAGAAGAAATGGCAGGAATACATGATGTGTTTCATGTATGTAATCTCAAGAAATGCTTAGCAGACGAATCATTAGTGATACCTCTCAAGGACATAGAGGTAAACGAGAAACTTAAGTTTATCAAGAAACCCATTCAGATTGAAGATAGAAAGATCAAGAATCTCAAACACAAGAGACTAGTTCTGGTCAAAGTGAAATGGGATTCCAAGAGAGGACCAGAATACACTTGGGAACTTGAGTCAGAGATGCAGAAGAAATACCCACACCTGTTCCAGTAGACCTTGAGGACGAGATCTAAACAACATGGGGAGGATATAACAACCTCCAAGAACCCTTAACGTGAACCTAAACGTTCCTTATATACCACGTATACGAGAAACGGACCCTAAATATCTTAATATTTATAAAAATCAAGAAAAAAAAATCTGAGAGTCGCTCGTGGGGCGCGACCCCCTTAGCCACATTTGTCGCGGGCTGCGACTGGCTTGGATTGTCAGTCAAGGTATTTCGCCACGTGTCCTATGCGTGTCAAGGCTAGTCTGCTGACTAGTCAAAGCTAGATCCTAACCTACCCTCCTCGCGGGCGCGAGAGAGTTAGAAGAAGGTTACGCGGGCCGTGAGCCGCCTTCGAATCAGCCTACAAATAGGAGTCGAGAGCTCATTTGATTCTCATCAAAATTTTATTCTCTCTCAAACTTTCTGTAAGCTATTATACTCGGGAATAATACCCCTATAAAGCGAAGCTCTACCTCGTTGTAAGTATTATAACCCTATTTGTTACCCTACACGATCGATCTAGGGCTCCGTAACGCATGTCAAGGCTCTACCTGACTCAGTCGTTGGAGTTCTGTCTCGTGTCACACCCGATTGATTTAGGACTCCATAATGCATGTCAAGGCTCTGCCTGACTCAGTCATTGGAGTTCTGTCTCGAGTTGTACGGTTAATGTAATTTGGGTTATTTTGCTAACACTTGTGCATTGTTTAATTCTAATAGATAACAACCAGGAGATACACCTGGAAGCCTTAGTTTTACCTAAGTAAACAAAGTGAGTACATTCTGTTTTTGTCACCTTTTTGTAAATTACTTTTGTGAGTCAAAATGCTTTACCAAAACCTCAAATGTTTTAAATTACACTTAACAGTAATTGAGTATTTGTGATTCTACAATTACTACCGGTATGTTGGGGTTTTGTATACATTACTTGAAACTCGTTACTATCGAAATAGTAGCATGACCACAAGTCAGGATTGACAATACCAGAAAATGGGTAATTGAGTAGATATAAATAAATGTAATTGCGGATGCCCTCAATACTGTAAAGTTGTAAAACTGTTTTGATTAAACTGGGATACACTCGCCAGTATTTCTTGCTGATAAAACCTTTTTAAACGCGTTTCAGGTAACTTAATGTGAAGCTAATAGAAGCCAGTTGGAGAGCACCGAAGGCTTGGAAAAGTGGCTATAAAAGTTACCTAAATAAAAAGGAGTTTTGTTTTCAATAAACTAGGGTTTATCCCTATAAATTGTATTGTTATGGAAACTTGGGTTTATCCCATTTATTTGTTATAAAAAGTTGGGTGTTTTAACTCTGATAAAATATTTCCTAACTACGACCCTGATGTCTCATTTCCGCTGCCAAATTAATAAAACACCAATACCACCCGCTCTGCGTGCTCTCGCGGCGCCCGCCTCTTGGGGCAGGGGGACGGGGGCTGAGTAAACTACCCGGATGATGGGTAGGATTTTAAATATATGCGTAAACCGAGAAAGGGGAACGGGGATTAAAAGTCAAAAGACTCGGATTATGAGTTATGACTAAAAGATGATAAATTTTCGCAAATAGAAATTGTTATAATTATGTTCAACTGTTTTGAGGTTGAACGGGTTGAATAAAGAATAAAGGTTTGGTTGAATAAAAGCGATGGATTTCGCTATGACAACCAAACGGGACAAAATGAAGTCTCAATGCATACCGTAACGGGTGCGTGAATAATGACTTCGGTATAAACCCGGTTGATGGGTAAAATTTTGAATGTAAGCGTGAACCGAGTAATGAGAGCGTGGATTATAAAATAAAAGCCCGGGTAATGGATTATAGGAGCAGAAATATTGCTCGGAAGGAAAACGATCGTAGTCATGGACTAGGGTCAAAGTTAATGGATTTCAAACATGAAAATAAATGATTTTCAAACGTAAAAAGGGGTGCTTTGACACCAAATATATATTTAAAAATGACATGAGTAAAGAAATGATCTACGGGATCACCATAACCTTCGGGTTATAAAAAGTGTAAAGGTCTACGAGACCAAAGTGACCTTCTAGTCACGAATCAAAAGGAATAAATCTTAGAAGCCCCACCTTAAAGAAGTGGAAACCTAAAGAAAAAGCCTACGAGGCTAAATGAAAGAACTTATAGGTTACTTAGACAAGGCGAGGGAACCGGTTACGATTCCCCGCATAAAATAAGGACTGTAAAAGAATAAATGCTAAGTCGTTAAATTGCTTGACATGAGTTAAAGATAAAACGTTAAACTAAAATTCAGTTTTAGTCAGAGACAACATTTTAACAAACATAAACAATATGAGAGGAAATTAAAAAATTATTAAAAGAAATGGGTCTTGACACATATAGGTGCAAGACGATAAATTCGAAAGGAAAATTTTCAAAAACAAAAAGATAGTTGTGAACTTAAACTTAATGTGAAGCACGACCCCATTGTAGCACGAGCTACAGGATTAGGGGTTATAAACGCTTGTAAACCTCGGGAAGGCAATGTGTGTATACCTAAGCGATAAAGTATAAGGTAATCGATGACTAGTAGGTCTAACCGGCAAGATCATTCAAGGTCAAAATAGTATTAACAACTTAATAAAAGCGCTTGTCTTAATAGGATTAGCGTGGAGTAATATGTTGACTATATCAGATAATCAAGTGGCCAAAGGGTGACTCGTTATAATAAGTAATAAAAACGATGAATGCTAGATGAAACTAACGGCCCACGAGGCCTTACACATGAAAGGCGCATACAACGTGGCCTATAATAATCCTTGACCTAAGGAACACAGATGTTAACCAAGAGAAAGACGCAAGAGTGGAACATCAGAAGGGAGACAGACACCACTTTGGAGCCCGAAAGACATTACTATACTTTCCCGGTAACTTTAATGAATTATTAAAAGTGAGATATGCTCAAATGAAAATGAAACTAGTTTCGTTAGGTTTAAACCAATGAACTACGTAAGAAAGGTTTCAGGGACGAAACCTCTTTAGGGGGGGGGGGGTAGACTTGTAACACCCCAAAAAAGGGTTTGGTAATTTAACCCCGTTAATACTAAGGAGCGGGTAACACCCCAAAAAAGGGTTTGGTAATAGTCACTGCGTTTTTAGAAACATAATGATTTTTAAATAAGATTATAGCTAAACTGTGCGATTTTGGTCGAATATGTTATTGAAAGTCCTTCATCGTAAAAGAAGGGCTAAAGTTGACCAAAACGCCCTCGAATGATAAACCGGGTAAATGACCCTTAAGGGCTGTCTGAAAATAAGTTTTATGATTGAGTAAATCTTTTATACAAGAGTAAAAGTTAAAGGTATAAGCCTTTTTGGTCAAATGAATCGAAATGAGTCTTTTCGTAAAATTTCTAAACCGAATGGTACAATTCGGAAAATATGATTTTACCTTATGAAATCCACCATAAATATCATTGTGGTAGAAAATAAAAGAAGTCTTAGTTTGGAAATAGGAGGTAAGAAAGAAGGAGCGAGATTTAAGCTTAAATGCTTAAATTCTCATAACGGGTCAAAATGAATTATGCGCATAACTTGGGTAAGGGTTGCGTAATTCATAAAAGTTATGAACTTGGGTTAAGGATTTTGGGTTAAATATGTAGGCCATGGCTTTATGATCATTTAGAAATAAGTTTGTTTCATAAATCATAAACAGGTCAAAAGTTTAATAATTGAATATAAAGCCGATGGCTTAAAATATGGAAAAAAATTGTTAATCCGGATGTCGGATTTTAACTCTATAAGATAGAGAATCAAATTACGATCACGTAGGAAGAAACGGAAGGTAAAACGGATAAAAATTGAGGGAGTTATGACCATTTATGTGAAAAATGGCAAAGCTGGGAATATGCAGCTCCAGTTTCGAAACCTTCAGTGAAAAATAGGGTGTCGCGCCCCGCGACAGATGAGGCTCTTATCGGTCGCGGCCTGCCACGGGCCTTCGCACCCCGTGACGGCTTTTCTAGATCTTGTCGCGGCCCGTGACGGGCTTCAAGGCTGGCAAAAATTGTTTCTTTGTTTGTTTTGACTTACAGACTCACTTAGACATGTTATAAACATCATATAACTAACACAATTCATGATTTATGAAATGTAGGTATATTGTGAAGCACCGGTTGACGATCAAGCAAAACGAAGAACCGAACATGATCAAAGTTTCAAGCTTCCGCATTATGTTTCGTCGTTACAAAGTTAAACGACGATATTATGTTAAAATGTTTTAATTTTTAAAATTGTTTTAACTAACTCGAAATTTCAAATGTATGTGTATATTGTATATACACAATTATATGTGAAACTTATATAAAAGTTCGATAATTAAATTAAGGGTATTACAAAAATAGTCTTTCGGTCTTGTACACCACATGTTCCAGCCAATGCTTCGATGCTTGGTTCTATTTTTAATCCACGAAAATAGCTGAGAAACCATATGCTCCATGACATCTTCCACTGATCGTTTATGGTTTCGAAACACCGCCTCATTTCTCGCCAGCTAAAGCACCCAAACTGAAGAGTATAAATGGTATACCCGAGATTAAAACCTTCTTTGTTTCCTTTCCAACTTGTTGCGATAGTGTGCAGATCCTGCACTATTATGGCTGAGTAAAAGTTCAGATCACACCACCCCGACACCCGCCTCCATAACTCTGCAGCAAATTCGCACAAGACAAAAACATGAGACGTTTCTTCCGAATTTTGATTGCAATTTCTACATAGGTCATTAGCAACATGCACACATTTCCTTAGTAAATTGCACGATAAGGGAATCTTATTTTGGGTCATATGCCACACAAAACATGCGACCTTGATCGGCACCCAATGACACTAGAAGAAGTCTTTTGTTGCATGTTCTACTTGTACATTCTTTTCCACCAACTTCCTGGTAACCTGAACCGTAAACGACCCAGTACCATCAGCATCACAAACCTACTTGTCCATACCATTATTAAACCATTAGCTTAAAATCATCTCGGCCAGGTTTGATACATCGGCCTGCTCATAGAGACTTAGGTTTCTCCTGAACCTGTCCCATGTGCAACTGACATTATTCGATCCAATGCCATTGACCAGCTGCGAGACCAGACATCGTTTCCGGTTATCCAACCCATACAACCCCAGAAAAAGAGACTGAAAAGAACGCCTGCTAAACCACACATCTTTCCAGAAAAGGGTATGATTACCCTCACCCATTTTTTTTCAAGAAAAGCTCTTTCAGATTAACTCCAAGAGTTTTGAAATCGAAACCAATTCTAGCGATTCCTTCCCACACCCCACTAACCGAGTAAGCAACAAGCTTATTTGAGTTAGGATGAGAAACATTATGAATAGCCAAAACCCCGTTTCTCCAAAGGGTACGGTCTTCCGTAAGCACTCTCCACCACCATTTAGCCAAAAGAGATAAATTTTGGAATTGCAAATTGCATACCCCCAACCCACCACGAACTTTGGGTTTAGTAACCATATCCCAATTTACCCAGTGCATCTTCTTAACGTTCACCTTGCCGCCCCATAGATACCTACGCCTTATTTTATCAAGATTATGCACCACTTATTTTTTACAAGCAAAAGTCTTAAAAAAAGAATCCTAGAACCTATATAGCTGGTTTATATTGCTTAAATGACTTTTCTTTTTTTCCTATGTGCTTAACTTCTTTTTTAACACAAAAGAAAAATAGTGAGGTGGATGTAATTTATATAAACCCTAGAAGAACGACGATTCAAGGATGGAAAAAATCGATTCGAGTCTTGGATTTCACAAATTGTACTACTAAATCGCCATCAGATATGTCTATCTTAAAGAAATCACAGGCTCCCTGTTCTAGTAATCTATATTTGTACTATATAATAAAGTAATGTGTGACGCGTATGATTTATTGGAGACACCTACTTTTTAGTTTTCCCGCATCTTTCCTGCTTATCTTATATTATTTAATAATTAAATAAATAATAAATCAATATTAAATCTAATCCTACTTTAAATATCAAATATAATTCTTCTAATAAATATTATCTATAAATTTAAATTGTTAATTTAAGATATTTATATCTATACTATATAATAAAAAAATCAATTTGAGCCACGTGTCATTCATTAAATGCATCTAATTTTTATTTCACCGCCTATTTTTCCTACTTATTTTATATTAGTAAAATAAATAATAAATTAATATTAAATCTTATTTTACTTTGAAGGTCAGATAGAATCATTTTATTTTTCAAATAAAATATTATCTTTAAATTTAATAAAAGAAGTTACTATGTGACACGTGTTATTTATTGAAGTCATCTATTTTTTTTTATTTTCCCACTTCTTTTTTCCTACTTATCTTATATTAATTAAATAAATAATATATTAATATTAAATCTTATTTTACTTTGAATGTCGGATAGAATCATTCTATTTTACAAATAAAACATTATCCTCGAATTTAAATTGTTAATTTAAGATGTTTTTAAATAATGGCACAAAAGAATAATCTTAAACTTTAAGAAAAACAATAATGCATTGATATTTCAAATTGGAGTTGTAATCAATTTGAATTAAACCGAACCAAAATTCTGATTTTTGAACCGAATCCAATAACATATTCAATTTCTAATTATATAAATATATGTTTTTTATTAGTTACTATACAAAATTACATTTATTCAACCTGTGTAATATACAATGTTTTTAAAGACATAACTTTTTATTATTTGATATATAAAAATTACATGTATTCAGTACAATACACGAGGTTCCTATAGATACAATTTTTTTTTATAATTTTAATACATAAATTGCATTTGTTCAATCTTTGTAATAAACGAGGTTTTTTAAAATACATTGTTTTATATTTAGTATATAAAATTCACATTTATTTCATATATGTAATAAATAGGGTTTTTAAATATATATTATTTTATTATTTAGTATATAAAATTACATTTATTCAAATTGTATAATATACGGAATTCTAACCTAGTATTATTATTTATTATATAAAATTACATTTATTTAAATTGTATAATACACATAATTATATCCTAGTAAAGTTTGTTAAAATTGGAAGCCAGTCTTCTTTGTACATCTGATTATTAAATCCAAAAAATGCAAACGGTTTTACGTTTTTTGTTTTTTTATACTCAAATAGCATAAAATTGTTTTATTCAATTGAGGGTGCAGATTCATATGATGAGCTATTGTGAACTTTGAGTCATGGGTTTGTTTCTCACTACAATTGTGAAACCCTTGCTTGTTGTAATTCTTTGATTGCTTTCTCATAATGTATTACATTTGTTGTGTATTGTTTTCACGAGATGGTATATGGAGTATGTGATGTTTGTACAAAATGGAATGCAGGATTTTGTAAGCTTGAATATTGATTTTGTGCATGCTCTGTTGGTACAGAATGGATGAATATTTGTACATGCTTGAATATTTATTGTGTGCTTTTCTTGTTTATACATAAGCAAGAAACCTATTATTACAACTTATTTCACAACTTTGTTAAAAAGTAACAAGTAAAGGACTTTTGTATGTGAAAAATTAGTTGGGGGGCTTTTATGAAAAAGATAAGAAAGTATGTTGGGTTTTTTTTATGATATTTACCCATATTAAATTGTTTTTTACTCTTGGAGATAAGGATGGAAGGTATGGTTTGGGTCATCCCCAAGGGGATGGACCGTCACATGGACTGTCACGTAGACCGTCACGGTAAGCGGGTATGAGAATTAGCATAAACGGGATGGACCTAAGGGATGGGGACCCCTTTATATATATGTATGTATGTACGTATAGGTGTGTGTGAGGGAGTGAGGCCCGGCTTGGGCGGCTGCTTGCGGACGAAGAGGACTCCCCTAGGGCGACGACGGAGCAGGGGGTGGGGGAGCCGGGGTGGCTGTGGAGGGGTGAACCTGGGGCCGCCCCCATACCTTCTAGCCTAAGTTTAAACTTTAATATTGACGGTTTCACTTCTTTTCACTATCACATCGAGATATATATAGGGGACCGCTAAAATGAGAACCACATCCAGTTGTAAGAACTGCGCGAACCACTTTCTAGCCATTAGATCAAGATGATGGATGGATGAGATTAAAAGTATTTAAAAATAATATTAAGTATTTTTTGTCTTATTATGTCTTTAATATTTTAATTCAAAAGGGTATTTAAGTAAAATTACTTTTTATGTCTTTTAATGATATATTATATTTAAGGGTAAAGATCAAATAGGAAGTTAATTTTCGCTAGGAAAGATAGGAAGCCATAGGATTATGACATGTGGCAAATTTTAAAATAAAGAGAAAGGGTATTTTAGTCAATCCAACTCCTTCTTCTTCCTTTTTCAAAACCCAGTAAATTCAAAAACCCATCATTTTCAAAACCCACCATCTTCAACTATTTCTTCACTTTCTATCTCAATAATCACTACATTATAGTGCGATTTTCATCACAAATCAATGATTCAGAACCCGATCAACGTGTTCTTCAGCTTTTTTTGAAGAAAACCCAGTTTAATTTCATAAAAAAATCTCGTTTTTTCCGGTGATTTTGGAGATAATCACTCGATTCGTTCGATTCGAGCGTTGATAAGTGTTTCTATCATTCAAATTTCGTCAATTGATGAAGAAATCGGCTTCGATCCATGTAAGAAATTCTTTAATTTCATTTTCATGATCTGGGTTTTTGATTTAGTCATTGCGTTTTACGATCTTTGCGGGGGTCCGGGGGCGGCAGCCCCCGGTAGCGGGGTCCCAGGGGCGGCAGCCCCTGGCGGGGTCCAAGGGGCAGAGCCCCTGGCTGGGGTTGAGCTGTGACAGACAGTTTTATGTGTCCATTGCGTTTTAGAAATAAGAGAGTTTTATGTGGTTTCTGGCTATTGCGTTTTAGAAAAAAAACACATTTTTAAGTGTTTTTAGTCATTGTGTTTTAGGTAAAACACATTTTTTAGGTGTTTTCAGTCCATTGCGTTTTAGAATGAGTCATTTTTAAGTGTTTTCTGGCCATTGCGTTTTACATATAAGACATTTCTTTGTGTTTTTGGTGCATTGCGTTTTAGGTAAAACACTTTTTTATGTGTTTTCAGTCCATTGCGTTTTAGAAAACAGACATTTTAAGTGTATTCTGGCCATTGCGTTTTACAAATAAGTCATTTCTTTGTGTTTTTGGTGCATTGCGTTTTAGGTAAAACACATTTTTATGTGTTTTCTGGCCATTGCGTTTTACAAATAAGTCATTTCTTTGTGTTTTTGGTGCATTGCGTTTTAGAAAAATGTCATTTTTTAGGTTTTTTTTTTCATTGCGTTTTACGTAACTGGTGGTTTTTCTATTGCGTTTTACGCAACTGGGTTTTAATTTTTTTTTTTAAATATAGCAATAGTATACTCGTTTTAAAGATAAAAAAACGCTCGATTTTTTGGTGCAATTTTTATAAAAAAATAATGTCGTATGAAAGAGTTATTAACGTTTAAAAAATGGGGGGAATTGGAGGAGAGAGAAACTATTGGCTTGGATTGACTAGAATGCCCTTGAACAAACTCACGCGCCTCTTTTCTTCATTTCAATTTGCCTGATTTAATCTTAGCCCTTGATTAACTTAATGGATGGTCAAGATCACTTCCTATCCTTCCTAGCCAAATAAACTTCCTATTGTATCTCCACCCTTATATTTAATTGTCTTTTTGTCCTATTCATTAATTAATTTTTATTAAAAACAGAATTTTTTATTAAACAATATTTTAAAATCAGATTTTTATGATAATTTTTTTTTAAGATTTTCAAAATAGATGGATAAGATTAAAACATTTTTAAGAGCCGTTCTTTACGAGTGTTTTTACGGAACGTTTTACGATTTTTACAGATTTTTACGTTTAACGTTTTACATTTTTACGCACGGCTTTTTCGCGCCTCGTTTTTTGACGCGCCGTTTTTTCAACGCGCCTTTTTTACGTAAACGTTATTTACGTTTTACGCGCCGTTTTTTCAACGCGTCTTTCTTACGTTAACGTTATTTATGTTTCACGCGTCTTTTTTTCAACGCACCATTTTTACGTTAACGTTATTTACGTTTTACGCGCCGGTTTTTTACGTTAACGTTTTTACGTTTTACGCGCCGGTTTTTTACGTTAACGTTTTTTACGTTAACATTTTTAAATTCAGGTTTTTTACGTTAACGTTTTTTACGTTTTAGTAAAAAATTTTACGTTTTTACGTTTTACCTAAAACTTTTTACGTTTTACGTTAAAAAGTTTACGGTTTACGTCAAAAAGTTTACGGTTTAATTTTTTTTTTTTTACAAAAACTTTTTACGCAAAAACGAACGCACCCAGAAATCGCAAACTCGGTGAAGCGTCTCAGATATATTGTTATCATCATCGACGCCTAAAATAATAAAAAAAAACCCAACAAACAAAAATCAAAAGAACGAGTGGATTCTAGAAAAAAAACGAAGTTTTGGCTCAGATTTTCCGATAATCAGAGGCTGCAAAATGGGGTTGCAGGTTCAAAAACCTACCCTCCACCAACCTTGCCGCGCCAACGTCAGTTTTTTTTTTTGCATCATCGCCGCCGATTCAATAAGGCACCAGATTCAACCGATTTAAACATCCAAAAGGAACAAGAACATCAATCAACACATATTCAAATAGATTCAAAAAATTCAACAGATTCAAAAGGCAAACAGATTCAACAGAATCAAAACCCCAGATTGAAGCAGATAAAACATTCCATCAAGAAAGTCATACCCCACAAAGTTCATCAGACAAAATATCATCAAGATAAAACATACCATCAAGACTCAAAAAATTCAACAGATTGAAGCAGATAAAATATACCATCAAGATTGTTCATCAGACAAAATATCAAAAAGAAACCCTGCCAAAACAAACCATCATCTCGAGCACCCACCACCTCCCGACCACAAACACCCACCACATCACAAACCCACCTTCACCAACCACCCACCACAAACCCACCACAAACAACCACATCACCCTTCAACGACCGCCGCCCCTAACCCACCATAACAACCACATCACACTTCACCCTTCATCTGCTAACCCAAACCTCCGCCTCAACAAAAACCCACATCACCCTTGATGCTAATCGGCAGTCGCAGGAGGTCACTCGGTGGTCACCGATGTGATTGTAATCGGAGGTAGAGGTTGGTTATCAGTGGTCTGCCGGAGATTTGACAGCAGTGGCGATATCGGACCTCAGCTGTAGATGGGTAGGGTGGTCGTTCGCCGGTGGGTGTCGGCGACAAGAGAAGAGATGGTCGACCGTGGTGATGGAGTGGCGGAATGGTGGTAGACGGTGATCGGTCTTGTTTGCCGGAGGTAATCAGAGGTGAGCAGGGGTGGTTGTCGTGATGGAGGTACGGTGGTGGATATGGTGAATCGGAGGTGGAGAAGAAGGTGGGTAGAGAGTGGTTGATTATGATTTTGGGTTTCTTAGTGCAGAGGATTTTGAAGGAGATGAAAATGGTGGATTATGAGAGAGGAGAGAGGAGAGAGTATATAAAAAGTTAGTAGCTTTAATTGTGGAGAGATGTAAGATTTGACATTTGGGGTAAATGACCTAAATACCCTTTTGGTTGGCATGATCTTATTGGTGGAAAGTGGTTCTCGCGGTTCTTACAACTGGGGGTGGTTCTCATTTTAGCGGCCCTATATATATATAGGGCCGCTAAAATATATAGGGCCGCTAAAATGAGAACCACCCCCAGTTGTAAGAACCGCGAGAACCATTTTTAACCAATTAAAAATTACACATGTGTGTATTATAGAGGGGTATATTTGTAAATTAAACAAACTGACATATGTATATCTTCTCTCTCCATCAAAAGTCATCTGCCAATGATCCTATGGTCCAGTGGTGGGTAGGCCAGATTTCTCGTGAGAGAGTCCGGTTCGATCCCCACTCGATGCATATAGGTGAGGTCAGGGGGTTTTACATTGCCACTTGTTGCGTGGTTTCCTCCTGGAACGGGCCAGATGAGAATTAAATGCCTATGATACCATTCGCGTGGCTTAACGTCCCGGATGGTTTGAGGGCCAAGGTGTACCTCGCCCTAAATGGAGGGTCCCTTGGTTTCGAACCCGGGGTCGCTCTTGACCTTACTGAAGTTGGAGCGAAAGCCCAACCAGCTGGTCTGTTACCGTTCAAAAAAATCAAAAGTCATCTATTCTCTCTCTCTTTCATGTCACGATTTTAATTTTGTGCATAAGGAAAAAATCCAAACCAAACACACACACACAAGTCAGAGATGGTTGTTGTGGTGCAAGGTTACCGAGCGGTGGTGTAGAGGGTGGTTAATGGTGAAAGTGACGGCGAATGGAGATGGTCGGAGTTGTAGAGCAGGTTGATGGTGGTCGCCGGAGGTGATCAGAGATGGTGGTTCGAGGTGTTGTTTGGCGAGGTAATGGTATTGCAGGTGGTGGCTATGGTGGTTGTTGTTGGTTACGTGAGGTGAGAAGGATGGTCGGAGAATGGCGGTGGTCGGCGGTGAACGATGGCCATCGGAGAAGATGACCGGGAGTGACGATGAACGACGGGTGATAATATCAGTGATGAAGTAGTGATGAAGATACCGCCGTCGGAGCCTCATCCGGCGAATCGGTTTCTTTCCCATTGGTTTTCCAGTAAGGTGGTCGGTGCCAGACTCCGGTTATGTTCACACGTTGGATGCAAAATCATTTATCTCACATCAACAACCTCTTTGATTGAAAAGCCTTAAGTGATGAACACTATCTTGCAATGTCTCTTTAAAGTACTTAACAAGATATAAGAGATACGTTCATTTGTTTCTAACTAAAATAAATTTAACGACATATTGTGATAGAATGACCTCTTCATTGCAATTAAATTGTTTATATGACCACATTTTGGTATCAGACACCTAACAATTTGCATATATTTACTTTTAAAAAATTGAAGGGAATGAGGGGGCGGTTCCGGCGGTGGCGAGGAGCGACGGTGAATGGTGGCAGGGGGTGACGGTGTTGGTTGCTAATAACGTTGGGGTTGGTGGCGGCGGCATCTCCGGCGACATCTTCGGCCTCCCTATCTGAGACACCTACCGAGTTGCGATTTCTGGGTGCGTTCGTTTTGTGTAAAAAAGTTTTTGTAAAAAAAAAAAGTTAAAACCGTAAACTTTTTAATGTAAAAAGTAAATTTTGTAACGTAAAACGTAAAACGTAAACTTTTTAACGCAAGGCGTAAAACGTAAACTTTTTAACGTAAGGCGTAAAACGTAAACTTTTTAACGTAAGGCGTAAAACGTAAACTTTTTAACGTAAAGCGTAAATCGTAAAACTTTTTTAACGTAAAGCGTAAAACCTAAAATTTTTTATCTAAAGCGTAAAACGTAAACTTTTTAACGTAAAACGTAAACATTTATGTTAAGACTTTTTAACGTAAAACTTAAAACTTATTTTATATAAATTGTAAAACGTAAAAAACCGTGTGATTAAACGGTGTCTAAACAAGGAGCGTGAATACGGGGCATAAAAACGCCGCGTAAAAAAACGAGACGTAAAAAGCACTGTGTTAAAACGGGGCGTAAAAAACGACCCATTAAAAAAACGACGAGTGGAAAAGCCGGGCGTAAAAACGGCGTGCAAACTGAGAACCACCTCGAGTTGTAAGAACCGTGAGAACTACACCGTAGGGGGCGCGGTGGACCAAATTTTTTTTTCATAAACGTAGATGCATGTATTATAACAACATTTGTAAAAAAAAAATTCAAAAAAAAATGTCGTGTGTGTAGTTTTGAGCACCACAAGTTTGTGTTTACGGGTACCGTAAATTTAACTGGAAAATTTACGGTACCCGTAAACACAAACTTGTGGTGCTCAAAACTACACACACGACATTTTTTTTTGAATTTTTTTTACAAATGTTGTTATAATACATGCATCTACGTTTATGAAAAAAAAATTGGTCCACCTCGCCCCGGATCATGTAGTTCTCACGGTTCTTACAACTCGATGTGGTTCTCATTTTAGTGGGCACTTATATATATATATATATATATATATATATATATATATATATATATATATATAGTGAGTGTCACATCATTGTCATATAGTTATGAGCTTTCACTTGTTACTTTTTTTCGGCTTCAAATTGGGTAGCATGGAATAAAGCCCTAGTGGTTTTAAAGTGCATGCACCACATAGGTTGTGAGGCAACAAGGGAACCGCTTTTTAACATCCATGCGGTGGTTTAGTGTCCCCTTAAAAAAACAAATTGATTGGTTGCTTCAAGGTGGTCCATGCTCTCTTCCCTTCTAACGCCTACTAGTAGAATGACGACCACCACCATAGCGCCCCTCCATGGTGCCTATGGGCCGGTGTTGGGGGCGCCATGGCGCTAAGGTGGCCATGAGCGCTAACCAACCAGTGGCGGATCGAATTTTCTTTCCACCGGGTTCCTTTTGGTAGATTTTCACTAATTCGCACTATTTTTTTTAAATCATATAAAATTTCCACTATTTTTTTCATTTTTTTCCAAACCAAGGGGGTTCCCCGGAACCCCCAAAACACCCCTGAACCCGCCACTGTAGCCCACACCGATTCGCCTTAGTGTGTAATTGTTACACAAATTTTACTACCCATTAAAATAACGTTTAAATGAAATAAATGAGAAAAATAAAGAAAGAATAAAACTGATTGGTTGGTTCCATGGGCCCACCCTTCCTGCTCCCTTCACGGACGTCCCCCCACGCCACCGATCACGCCCAGCTAAAGCGGTAATCCACGTTCGATAATACCCGTTAAGCCCCAGGGGCGTTATCCTATTACACATGGTTTGGTGGTAATATAATCTTTTGTCGTATTCCCATCTTTCATTATCTATCTCTTTATATCAAGGCCATATCAACTTTATCTCTATTCTTCCATTCCATTGATAATCTATAAAACTGTTCATTGCTCTTGTCTCTCTTTATCTTACATTTTCTTAAAATCTATCTATCTATACTTTCTATAAAAGGAGAAATCCCAATGGCATAAGAAAAGCTGATGTGTCAGCTGGAGAGGCTGTCCAACAAGGCTTTTCTTATGTCATTATTACATCATAAAGCCTAATATATAACTCACTTTAAAATACATTTAATTTAATTTCAAAGCACTGCCTTATGTATTCATATGTTAAAGGTCTGGCCCACATTCCAAAGGGCAAACCACTGCCCATCTACAAGAAAGTAGCAGATGGTTCCTTTGGCAAACGTATACGTTAGCAGATGTTTTGAAATTACGGGTAATTTGAAATTCAAAATGCATGGGGATATGTAATTTTCAATTAATGCATGTCACTCACTTACTTATGTCAACCATCTTCTTATATAAACTGATTTATATTCTCATTTCACTCTTCATATTTACATTATCGTGTAAGAGAAAACGGAAGCTCGACATTTGTTCATAAAGGTAAGAGAAAACGGAAGCTCTCTCTGAACCACTTTCAGAACAAATTTTGGGGATATGTGGTTTTCCTTGATGATGGTAATGTGATATATATGATTATGATTATGTTTGTTTTTGTTTTTTATTTTTACTAAAGTTTTTTTATCCGAGTTATGACTAAATGATGATTGTGAATGATCTGAGCAGATGATGATGATGATGATTGTTCTACGGTTGTTTCCAGCATCATTGTTCCAACATCGTTTAAAGTATGTTTTTTTTGCTACTCTAATTTTGAAATTTTGAATTCTTAATTTTGAAGTGATATACTCTAATTCTCGCTTTATATTTCAGTCTAATCACAGTTGTTTGAAATTCACAGAGTCTGCTGTGGGTTATTATAGGTTTGTATTAAAAGAAGGATAAAGTTAAATTAAATAGAAAGAAAGATTATTAAATGTATATTTAAAATGACTTTGGGCAGATGATGATGAGGATGTAGAACCCACAGTAGTTCCTACTAAACGCAAGAAAGGATCTGCTACTGCTGTAAGATAAGATTTTATCTTACTAGAGCAATGGTCTTTCCTGCTTTTTTTGTATTAAAAGAAGCATAAAGTTTGGTTTAAAGCAGCTCTTTATGAAGCAATTTAAGGATTAAGTATATGAGGATAGGGTTACTCTTCAACAGCTGAAGAAGTGTTTTCATGTACTGCATCTTGGTCTGTTCACGAGAGACCAGGTTTCCAGAAACCTGATGTTGATGCATTCAGTACTTCCGTGGAGTTCATGGCGTTTGTCGAAGATATACATTGAGAAGTTCGGTATTCGATGGAGTTTAAAGTTTCGTTGTTCAGTACTCGATGTAATTGTTTATCTTTTAATCTTCATAATGTTTGTGGAGCATTTTATTTTTACTAATTTTAAGCTGAATAAGTATTATTATGTAATTTTTAATATCATCTGATTATTGCAGATCGGTACTTTTGATGTAGAAGTGAAATTGTCTCTGAGTTTAATTATGTTGATGTTGTATCAATTCCTGTTAGTGTATAGATCTGTCAAAGTTAAAGTTTGCCAAAAGAGAACATCTGCTGTAAATCATCATCTGCTGATCTAACGGCTGTTTGACTTGCTACAGTTGCCAACATCTGTTGTTGCCTAATAGAGCTTTTCGAAGAATTTCCTCCTCTCAATTGTAAATACTGATGCATCTCCTACTTTAACTCTCTGTCAAGGGTAAAGTCTGCCCAAAGAGAACATTTGTTTAGTGGTGATCTTCTGCTAATCTAACGGCTGTTTGACTTGCTACTGTTGGCTAATAGATGTTCGCAATATCTTTGTATTGCTGGTCTTTAAATGAATACATTTTTTATCTGAGTTAAAATACATTTAATTTCAAACTACTGCTCTATATTTAAATGTCAAAGGTCTGGCCCACATTCAAGTGGGCAAACTACTGCCCATCGCCAAGAAAGTATAACTTAGCAGATGTTTCCTTTGGTAAACATATACCTTAGCAGTGGTTTTGAAATTGCCGGTAATTTCAATTTCAAAATGCCTGGGGATATGTACTTTGCAATTAATGCACGTCAGTCACTCAGTTCTGTTTTATGGTAAAGGCGTCTTATGGTAAATGAAGAGGTTAATTGTAATTATAATAACGTGTTTAATTTTATATTTTTCCCATGGAAATGCATTAAAATCCTAACGAGTGTCGCATCATATTCTTTCGTCTGACGATGTATTTAGTCATAACCGCCTTCATTGGGTATATAAAATACATTGGGCAGAGGTTTTGATCATTACCGTTTTGATCCATCTACTCAATCATCTTCAAAAGTTTTTTGTTTATCAATATCATTACAATTTCTTTTACTTTCAAAGACGCATTGGTTCACTGCAAAATGGAAAACATTGGGTTTCAAGTGATTGTTGACGAAATTTTCACAAGGCTCTCTGCAGAAGATATTGGTCGTTTCAAATGTCTTTCCAAGAATTTTTATAGGGAATTGTCAAGTCACGGATTTCAGATGATGCATGCTTTCCGAAGTGGAGATTCACTACAAAAGAAATTACTCTCCTTTAAAGACACGTCAATTGTCATTGACGACGTAGTTGCTGGTAATTTGGATGTTGTTAGAAGCAAAACCTTAAGTTTTCCTAACAATGTCCACCCTAGCTTCTTACGTATTCTATCGTCATTTAATGGTTTGTTGTTAGTTTGCAATGAAGGGATTTGCTGTGAGCTGATTCTTTGGAATCTAACTACCAGGCGTTATAAGGTTTTGTCTGAAGACTTTGCAATGAAGGGATTTGCTGTGAGCTGATTCTTTGGAATCCAACTACCAGGCGTTATAAGGTTTTGTCTGAAGACTACTTCAATTACAATCATGATCGAAACTCTAATACTGGTGGAATTTATTTTGATCAATTCAATGATCTGAAAGTGCTGAACATCAGATGTTACAGTAATATAGCTGCTGCTCGTGTTTACTCACGACGTCGTGAGTCATGGAGAACAATAAATTTCGGTAGCGTAAACAATTATGGTTCAAGTGGTTATTCATGGTCTACAGGAGTTTATGCTGATAAAACCATATATTTTATGGTTTCAAATTATTGGTATGCACTAGGTGAGAGGAACATCGTTGCTTTTGATGTTCTGAGTGAGACTTTCAGAATGCGTCGTTTTCCAGAGAGTATTGTAGTCAATCCTTGCCAAGGGCATTTTTTGACCATCGCAAAGAGGCTGCATTTGATTGTTATTGGAAAGTCTGCTGAGCTAACTACTGATTTGCTCAGATATGAAGAAGAAGAAGGCTGGATGAAGGTGTTTGTTTTCAATAATCCTCGTGTAGTTGATTATGTAGATAGACGCCGAAGGACTAATATAATTGAAGACAACAAGTGGCTGATAACAAGCATCTGGGGGGATATGATTGAAGTTGATATGAGCAACGAACTTCTGAAATACCTCCAACATGTTGACAACTACAATGCTCCGAAAGGAGCTTTACTTATTGAGACTACTGTTTCACCCATTGATTAGGAATTAGTATGCTGTATTTTATTGAATGCTGTTTGTCGTTTTGACACTTGTAGTTTTTATATAATTAGTTGTGTTAAAATTATTAACCATGTTTGTTATTTAAATTAAGTAAATGAATATTTATGTTTGAGAGTGTAAAAGCTTGTAATATTGGCAAAGGTCTGTTTAAATTATCAAAGCTCTGTTATTGGGAACAGATGTTTGAAAATAAAACAGTGGTTGATACATCTGTTGACTTAGGTCAACAGATGGATGAACTTTGTATGTTGTTTCGCCCATTGATTAGGAATTAGTATGCTGTATTCTATTGATTGCTGTTTGCTGTTTTGAACTTTGTTTATTATATAGTTACCTCTGTTTGACACTTGTAGTTTTTATATAATTAGTTGTGTTAAAATTATTAACCATGTTTGTTATTTAAATTGAGTAAATAAATATTTAGGTTTGAGAATGTAAAAGCTTGTAATATTGGCAAAGGTCTGTTTAAATGATTAAAGCTCTGTTATTGGGAACAAATGTTTGAAAATAAAACAGTGGTTGGGTCAACAGATGGATGAAAACAGATGTTTGGAACTACTATTGAGATAAAGCAGAGTGTTGTGGAGAAAACTGTGGTTGAAACCGCTGTTTGGTTAAAACGGTGGTTTAAAACCACTGTTGGGTTAAAATAGTGTTTTGTGGAGGTTGAAGGGGATTGAAACAACTGTTTGGTTAAAATATTGTTTTTTTGGAGAAGGAACATGCTTGAAAATAAAACAGTAGTTGATACATCTGTTGACTTTGGTCAACAGGTGGAGGAAAACAGATACCACTCATGTTGGACAGTCAGGCAGCAGAAAATATCATCAAAAATCTAGTTTCACATTCAACCACCAAGCACATTGATATGAGACATCACTTTGTGAGGGATTGCTATGAAAAATGTTTGATTTCTCTACACCATGTTCCAACTAAAGATCAGCTGCCAGATGTGCTAACAAAGGCTTTAGACACATCTACCTTTGAAAGCTTGATCTCTAGGATTGGCATGCTGAACATGGAATAACAGGCAAAATCCGGGTTTTCAATGAATAAAAGCATTAACATGTTTTTATTAAATCCTTAAAAGTCTGCCATAACCACTGTTTGTTTCAAACATATGTTCTGCTGAATATTATCCACAGCTGAAAGTCAACCTCTGTTCTCTCATTTTCTTTGTTAATCATTGTTGTTAAACCTCAGTGTTTTAATCCACCGATAGGCTATCCACTGATAGTTATAGTCAGCCACTGTTTTCATTTTCAGCACTGTAAACCACTGATATTGATTCATCAGTAGTTTCCTAACAACTGTCATCCATTATTCATCAGAGGTTGTCACGTGGACAGTACTTAGCAGTGATCTTTTGTAACTTCTGCCACGTTAGCATTCAGTTTTTCCACCAATAAAACCCTGATCAAAACCCCAAACAGGGTTTTCACTGTCGAGTTGAATTAAAAATTCATTTTAAAAGTAGTTTTCACCAAATTCTCTCAAATCACTCATCTTCTTCCTTCGTTCTTAACCACCTTCGATTCATCATGGATCTTCCATTCAAAACCCGTCGTAACTACCTGTGTACACTTGCAAAAAAACTCAAAACACAGATTTTCATTCCGTGATTGATGCACTTTCATCTTCAAAGTACAAAACTTTGTTTTCCTGCAATGAAACCATCTACCTCGATACCCAACGAGAGTTCTAGAAAAATGCAAAGCTTGAAACTAAGGACAAAAAGACATTAGCTATTACTTCATCAATAAGGGGAATTCCAGTTACCATCACACCTCAAACCATTTCAGAGGTTTTTGAAATCAATGATCATACAGGTAAAAGCTCTTTCCCAAAAACAAAGTACCAAACCGATTTCATTGAGAGAGGGTATGAAGAAGAAATGAAAAAGGATATTTTACAAAAGGGGAGTTTTCCATCTACCATGAGATTTTTATTCCATACCCTCCTCATGTATGTGTCAAATAAAACAACAGCTTTTAATGAAATACCATTGAAAATCCAATACCCGGGCTATGCTATCATGGCTGAAGAAAATTTTAACTACTCTCAGGAGATTTTCAATTATATGGTTAACAATGTTAATAAAAAAATTATTTTTATTGTTTCCAAGGGTTTTAAGTTTTTATCTTCAAAAGAAATTTTCAAAGGATAATGCACATGTGCTTATCCAAGGAAATCCTATTCAAATAAACAGCCTAACTTCTGAAACATTCACAAGGCTGTCAAAACCTTCAAAAACACAAACAGAGGTACCTAAGCAGAATTTAGCAGCAACAACTGCTCCTCAGGCCCCTGCTGTTGAGCCCACTGCTCCTGGTGATCACAGCAACACAACCCCTGCTGTGAAACCCACACCAAAAAGTCCAAAAAGAAAACTATCCAAAAGCCCCCCAAACCCACCAAAAAGGTGAATCTGGAAGATGAGATCCCAGAGGTAACACCTGTGACAACACAAAAGTCACCTAAAACCACTGCTGCTATTTCCTCACAGCAGATGGAAGAAATATCTCAACCTGAGCCTAAAACTCCTCATGTATCCTCTCAAAAGGATCAGGTTGTATCAACAGGGACACCACAATATGAAGCAATGGATTCACTTGAATCTATCTTCCACAGCCCAGCTCCCGGGGCAAATTCTCTTGAAACCCCTATCCTCACTGCACAACTCCCATCATCAATGATACCTCTGTTGGATGCACTTGATATAGCCCAGACACAAATCAGTTCTTTTCAATCACCTGTCAATGAGAATATACCACAACAAGTGACTGAGTCTGGTGTCTCTATCTCTGCTAACCCACCAACAGTTGAGGAGGCTACACTGCAGGAATTACAAGTAATTCCTGTCACTAGTTCAAGTGGAGCAGCTACTACAGGTGTTGAACCCACTGGTTTACACCTGGACAGTAGTTTCATTAGTGAGACACCCTTGAAGGCAATTTCTTCTTTGGCAACCATAGTGTCCACTGGTGTGTTTCCATTATACACTGGTGACCTTAAAATGGTAACCTCTGCTGAAGAAAGAAGTCTCCAGTACCGAGAACAAGGGGCATCAGTGAATGATTTTTCGGAAACTTTTCCTAAGTCAACTATTGATACAACCACCACTGGTGGGAAATCAGATGATCCCATTAACTTGGGTGATGGTTTTAAATACAAAGAATTGACGCAGAGGGTTGATAAACTTGACACATCTGTTGTAGAAATCAAAACTATGCTGCAACAGTTGTTACAAGCTCAAAAGGCTACACCCACTGCTGCACCATCTGCAACATCTGCTCCATCCCCTGCTGAGCTATGGCATCTGTTTCAACCTCTGCTTCACAAACAAAGACAATATGCATATCAACAGCATGAAGTTCAACTTCAAATGGTCAGAAATGTCATGGAAGCTAGGTACAAAGATACTCAAGCAGATATCAAAGCCATTAAGCTCATCTGCTTCAAACCACTGGCACTGCTCCTCCTTCAATCATCTATGTTGAAAATCCTGATGATGCCAAAAAGAGGGAGAAAACTAAAGGGAAGAAGGGAAAAGGAGATGGTTTATACATGCCACCAGATCCAATGTCCAAACTTGTGGTAGAAATCCCAAGGCCAGATGGTTCTAAAAAAGTTGATGAGACTCAAAATGCATTTGCTAAACTAAAAGCAAACATGAAAGAGTCAATGGAAATAAAAGGGTCAAAAAGGTTTGCTCAGGAGAAGAAAGTTTTGATGGAAAAAAAAGAGCAGGGTACTTCTAAACCTAAAAGAAGACAGCCTACCAGAAAAGTAAGCCAACCCAAAACCACACCTTCCAAAACCACCAAACAAACTCCTCAAATCCGCAAAAGTTCCTCTCACCAAACCTCCAAACCAACAGATGTTAAAACACCTGTTGTATCAACAGTTGTTGGTACTTCAGTGGTTTCAACAGATGTGATCCCAACAACTGCCATCACTACTACATCAACCCACACTCAATTCACTGCCATACCAAAAACAATATCACCACCACAAAAACCACCTGCCAAAAAGTAGAAGACAACAGTTGACACATCAACTGTTGTAGTGACAACAGTAGTTGAAACACCAGTTGTTTCAACAGCTGTTAGTCAGATACCCACTACTTCAATCACTGCCACTCAACCCACAAATACAACAACTTCTCCAAAGCACAAAAGGAGAAGGATAACAAGTATTGTACTGGAAGATGACACTTCCCCAACTCTAACATCTACACAACCACTGTCCCTTGTCACCATTCCAAACCCTGTTCCATTATCTTCAATTTAAGCCTTCAATCAAAACACTGCCATTGTCCCTACAGGAGTACAATATCCTCTAGATCTTCCAGCAGTCAGGGAGGAAATCAAATCCTTCTACTCTGAAGATGACCCTGAAAAGAGGAAACTCCCATCTGTTCAAGGTTATCCTTTGCCAAGAAATATAGAAGAATATCTCAAAATAAAGGCCCAACAAGCAGAGGATATATTTAAAAGAGACACAGAAAGAAAGTCTGACAAAGAGAATCAAAGAAATTTACAATACTTGCTCACCAAAGTTAGAACTTTAGGGCGGTTCTCAAAAGACCTTTGTTAGAAATTATCAGAAAAAGATGATGAAAGCATGAGAAATGACTACGTTGAATACATCATGGCATACAAGAAGTACAGGGCAAAAAAGTATCAATACAAAGAATGGACCATCAGTGAACTGCAAGAGGAGATAGCCAGAATTCAAAAGATGATTCAAGAGAAGATAAAGCAAACTCCTCCAGTCTGGGCCAATTACAAGAAAAATGTACCAGAAAGGGCCTTGAAACTGAAAAGAATGAAAAAAGAGCTGATAACTGTTGATTATGGGTTAAGGAACCAGGTTACAAGGTAGTCAGAAGATAAGGTGTTAGCTAACTACAAAAGGTTGGAAGAGTCAAGGAAGAGAGATCCCACTGCTCCTAAAAAGCCTGATTATCCGGAAGCAGTGGTTCCAGTCAAACAACAAAAATTGCCAATCATGAGACCCACTGCTTCACATGCTACCATGTAACACCTCGTAAAATCGTGTCCAATGATGTGTTGACACGTGTAATGAACCCTAATAAAGTCAAACGTTGACTATAAGGGACTAATTTTGTCAAAAATCGAAAACCTTGATTATAGAAGGACTGAAAGTGTCAACAGGCTTAAACTAAGCCTCTGAGTGACCTTATACGGTGTCCGTATCTCAAATGAGCCACTTGTTGGACGAGATGAGCCGTTTGCGTAATTATGTGAAAGTTTGCGCGTAGAAGGGTTAAAAGTGTCAACATGTTAATTCTTACCTCTGAGTGACCTTTTAACAAACCTGGGAATTCGTTTGATGTGTTGTGTGTTGTGTGAACCATATGATTTTCAGTGTTCTGTGTGTTTTAGAACAAAGCATAAAGTTTTGTATATAATCAATTTAAAATTCTAAGTGTCTAAATTGAATACGAAATTCAATAAAAATAAAGTCTTGAATTCAATGTTATAATGAATTTTGAGACTTGACAAGTTGGAATGTAAACAGTCTTTGGCTGACCACACCAAACCACTGACTCGAGCCCATAGACACCTAAAAAAAGTAAAGGCGACTCCAAGCGACAATGGGAGCGTGCGAAGTGTAAAGTGTGCCATCAAAATGGCACATTACAGCCATCGCCCTCGTTCCACTCCTGGGCGCGTCAGGTGCTTCGTACGCTCCTGTCTACCACTTGGTGTGACTTGTCACATAGGAATACATTCCTATAGAGTATCCCACTTATAAATCAACGAAGGATTTATCTCTCCACCTATGTGGGACAAGCACAATTTCCACACATTAAAATTCAACACACATACACTTAAAGCTCAAGATCTCTCATTAATCTTCTTGGCTTTAATTATTAAATAACCATTATACTTATCATAAGTATAATATTATTAAAATATTTCCAACAATCCCCCACATGAATGGAGATTGACCCACACACTCAAGTGTCACAATAGAATTTTAGTGTTTAAGTAATGCAGGATATGTAGGTTTCCCTTTGAACACTCCTTTGTGATATGTACTTAGTCTCCTAGTGGTTAGTAGACGTGATGACCTTGAACCAACTCCTTTTTACGTAGACATTATTACACATCACACATTACTCTTTCTGGTCTGGTTAACCCCACATAGGTGTGTCCATGGTTGTAAAACAAGGTCTCGAAGGCCGAGTACCCTCCGAGTATTCTCTACAAACTCCCCGAGTACTCTCAAATCTGACTAGGGAGCACCTAAAAACTTTTACGACCATGGTCGTGTATGTTATGGTCATGGAACACTATCCTGATTTTGTGAGAGCTCTAGGAATTGTGCCCCCCCCCCCCCCCCCCAATTCCATTCGAAACGACCCCACTTCTCTCTAACATAAGAGATTAACAAATCATAAAAATCAATATGCTTAAGCTTTGTTGATATCAGTAGGAATGGACTAGGAAGTTTGTAACTCCCTTTGTATGCGGAGGTACTCCCCCACAGTGACCTCAGTTCATACAGTTGGGTGGTCCTATTGAGCCTAGATCATGGGATCTTCAATCTTCAATGATAGGTTTTTTGTTGTACAAACTTACTCCAAGGGCTTTAGTCCCATTCCCATCGACGACTTATGTATTGCATCCCTGCTTATGCCTTTGTAAGCGGATCCGCAATGTTATCCTTTGACTTCACATTGTTAATCGTGATAACTCCAGTTGAGAGCAGTTGTCGTGTCATGTTATGCCTACGTCGTATGTGCCTTGATTTATCATTATACATTGCACTTTGAGCTATACCAATAGCCAGTTGGCAATCACAATGTATGCAAATAGCTGTCACATGCTTAGTCCATCTTGGAACATATTCCAAGAATTAACGTAACCACTCTGCCTCTTCTTGAGCTTTATCTAACACAATAAACTCAGATTCCATCGTGGATCTAGCTATAAGAGTCTGTTTGGACGACTTCTAAGATATAGCTGCTCCTCCAAGGGTAAAGACATAACCACTTGTAGATCTAGAATCTTTCATATCGGATAACCAGTTTACATCACTCAATCCTTCCACAACAACTGGATTTTGGCAATAATGCAGTCCATAATTTGTCATGTATCTCAAATACCTTAGTAATCGTGACATACTCTTCCAGTGCTCAGAACTAGGATTACTAGTATTCTACTTAGCCTACTCACAACATATGCCAAGTCTGTACTCGATACATGAGACTGCCAATGATCCTTGAGTATTCCAATTGAGCAACACTCTCGACACTATTCTTTGACAGATGTTGAGAGATAACAATTGGAGTTTGAGCTACACTCGTGTCCTTTGGATTGAACTTCTCAAGGATCTTATCTACATAATGAGATTGACTTAACACCAAACCAGTTAGGTTCTTATGATCTCCACTCCTAAAATCACATCAGCTAGACCCATATCTTTGATGTCAAATCTCATTTTCAACATCTCTTTAGTAGATCTGATCATCTTATCATCACTCCCAATGATAAGCATGTCATCTACATAAAGGAATAAGATCACATAACATTTAGAGGTGTCCTTCACATACACACACTTTCACACTCATTTATTTTGAAACCACTGTTAAGCATAACTTGGTCAAACTTTTGATGTCGTTGTTCTGGAGCTTGCTTCAAGCCATATAATGACTTGACGAGTTTACACACCTTGCCATCTTGGCCATGAGCAAAGAAACCCTCAGGTTGCTCAATGTAAATCTCTTCATCTAATTCCCCATTGATAAATGCATTTTTTACATCCATTTGATGTATTTCTAAGTTTCTCAAAGCTGCAATAGCAAGAACCAATCTAATAGAGGTTATTCTGGTCACATGCGAGTATGTGTATAAGTAGTCAAGACCTTCCTTTTGTCTAAACCCTTTAATCACAAGCCTTGCCTTATACTTATCAACAGAGCCATTAGCTTTCATCTTTTTCTTGAATATCCATTGATATCCAAGTGGCTTGCACCGTGATGGAATATCTACTAGCTTCCAAGTATGATTGTGCAAGATAGAATCAATTTCACTCCTGATGGCTTCTATCCATTGAGGTCCATCGGAAGAGGTAGCTGTTTCTCGATAAGTTTGAGGCTTACTCTCAACCATGTATGTAAGAATGTCAAGCCCAAACGATTTCTCAGTCCTTTGCCTTTTGCTTCTTCTTGGCTCACCACCTATAGGCGATTGTTCTTTAGTTTCCTCTTAAACAATCTCATCAACCGTTGTTGATGAACTTGCATGATTCGTTGTTGGTGAACCCACATGAGTTTTTTCTAACATTGGATACTCCTCTTCAAAGTAAGTTACATTTCCTGGCCTTGTCTCTATGATAGAGCCCTTGTGCACATAAGGATTCTTAGATTCATATACAAGAAAACGATGTAAACTACCATTCTTGGCATATCCAATGAAAATGCAGTCAACAGTTTTGGGCCCTATTCTAAGTGCCTTAGGAGGTGTAACAATCACTTTGGCCAGGCACCCCACACTTTCAATTATTTATAGGATGATTTATGTCCCTACCACATCTCATTAAGTGTTACATCCTTATTATTGAAAGATATTTTATGTAGCAAAAAATTGGCCGGAAAAATGGCCTCCCCTATACGTCCTGGCTCATCCCAGAACTTATCAACATGGCCTTCATCATTTCTTTTAGTTTATGATTCTTTCGTTCCACAATACCATTTAATTGGGGTGTATAAGGAAGGGTACACTCGTATATTATGCAACATTGTGCGCATACATTCCCAAATGGTAATACATATTCACCTCCTCTATCGCTTCTCACATGTTTTATTTTCTTGTTAAGTTGATTCTCAAATTCAGCTTTATACAAAATGACTTGTCAATTGCTTCATCCTTACTCTTAAGTAAGTACACATAACAATACCTTGTATTGTCATCGATAAAAGTAAAAAAAAAATACTTATTACCACCTCTGGTGGGAATTGATTTTAAGTCACACGCATCAGTGTGAATCAGATCAAGGAATTCAATTATTCTTTCAATTGATTTAAATGATGATCTTGTTTATTTGGCTTCAACAGATGTTTTACATTTTGTTTTAGAGTCAACAACAAAAGTTGGTATGTAATCTAATTTAATTAAACGATGCATCGAATTAAAACTTACATGACCAAGACAACCATGCCAAACATCAGAAGACGCAACCAAGTAAACATAAGTAGTAGCTTTCTTATTCATGTTTTTGTTAACAACGATTACATTGAGTTTAAACATTTCATTTTGGGCATAGCCTTTTCCAACAAACATACCACGCTTACTAAAAACAAATTTATCACTCTCAAAAACCACACGAAAGCTAAACTTGTTAAGCATCCAAGCCGACATAAGACTCTTGCGCAAATCAAGAACATAAAGCACATTCTTTAAAGTGAGCTCTTTCCCAGAAGTCCACTTCAAGTTCACATCACCTTCTCCCTTGATATCAGTTGTAGCAACATTTCCCATGTACAACTTTGCATCTCTCACTACCTCTTTAAACGTACTGAAGAGGGTCTTGTCTGGGCAAACATGACGGGTAGCACCAGTGTCAACTCACCACCCTTTTGCTCTCACGAACCACAAAGTCTTCAATAGTCATTTCCTAAGGTAATTTTTGAAATCCACACAGCTAGGAAGCAATTTCTCAACAATGGTTGCCATTTGTAATGTTTTACTAAGATTCATTCCTTCGGAAGGAATGTCACTAAGAATAATATACAGTTCTTGAACTTGACTCATCATAGTTTTTTGCATCAATCATTTTATAGTCCAAAAACCTAGCTACTACAAACTTCTTAGTACCCGCATCATCAGTCTTGTATTTGCGTTCCAATGACTCCCATAATTGTTTGGCAGTTGGAACCTTGAAGTACACATTGTATAAGGCATTTGAGAGGGCGTTCAACACATAGTTGCGGCATAGGTACTTAGAATGTTTCTATACGTCAACAACACTCACAGATTGAACATCAAATGTCCCATCAGCTAGAACAGGAGGGGACTCAGTCAAGAGCCTCGCAAGGTTCAAAGTGGTCAAATAAAAGAGCATCTTTTGTTGCCACCTCTTGAAATTCAAGCTAGAAAACTTGTCTGTTTTTTCAGCATGATTAGCAACCGCTTAGGTTGCTTAGGTACCAACTAATGGTCCCATGGTAGTGGATATGGCTCCAACAGTGGTTGATGTGGTTGCTTGAACAATAGCCATTTCTAAAACAAGAGACAAAATTATAGTTAGTTTTTCAAAAATTTTGATTTACACAAAACCAAAGTAAATTAATAATCCTTTAGACAGAAACAAAAACGGTTTACAGAAAACCAATGCAAACTACAAAGGTTTGCTAATAAACAAAACAAAGTGTTTGAAAGGAAAATGATTTTTTAAGCCAAAACAGTGAATGAGTTTTACAATCTGTTTTAAGTTTGTAGGAACATCATTCACAAAATAAAAGAAAATACAATATTATTATTTTCCATAACAAATTACAACTGGAAAAATAGAATGAAACTACAGAACAAAATACAATTATTCTGAAAAACTACAAACACAATGAAACAAAAGATCATTAAACTGATTACAACCAAAGTAAATAAACAAGAGAAGAAAGATGAGGTTTTGGCTCAGGCACGTTCAAGACGTTTTCCTTTAAACAAATTGTGGGCCACCCAAGTGAACTCGTCTATTTCCTATGGTACAACAACCTAAGCAGATTGTACTGTCGGGATTAGCCTTGCACCTGAAAGTATACCTGAAATAAGAGTGCGTAGAGATGCAAATCTGGGAATTTGTTTGATGTGGTGTGTGTTGTGTGAATCATACGGTTTTCAGTATTCTGTGTGTTTTAGAACAAAGCACAAAGCACAAAGCTTTGTATATAATCAGTTTAGAATTCCAAATGTCTGATTGAATATACGAAATTCAATAAAAATAAAGTCTTGAATTCAAAATATAATGAATTCTGAGACTTGACAAGTTGGAATGTAATCAGTCTCTGGCTGGCCACGCCAAATAACTGACTCGAGTCCACACCAAACAAAATATTAGTAAAGGCGGCTCCAAGCGGCAACGCGAGCATGCAAAGTGTAAAGTGCGCCATCAAAACGACACGTTTCGCCCATCGCCCTCGTCCCAGTCCCAAGCGCGAGGGCACGTCGGGGCTTCGCACCCTTCTGGCTACAACTAGGTGTGACTTGTCACATAGGAATACATTCTTATGGAGTATTCCACTTATAAATCAATGAAAGATTTATCTCTTCACCTATGTGGGACAATCACAATTTCCACACGTGAAATTTCAACACACACTTAGAGCTCAAGATCTCTCATTCGTCATGGCTTCAATTATTAAATAATCATTACGCTTATCATAACTATAATATTATTTAAAAATTTCCAACATTGCATAAAATTCAAATATACGACAACTTTAAAACAGTTTGATACAACAAATCTTAGATATTAGTTTAAATACCACATATGGCTCGGAGCTCGCTCAAACCTCTCGGATTTAGCTCGGAAAAAGCTTGCTCGATATGACCAGGTTTGAAATTGAGCCGAGCTAACTCGGCTCGGTTAGAAAGTGAGCCTAGCTCGGCTCAGTTTATACAGAGCCAGATTTTCTTGGTTTGGCTTGCTCGTTAGCTCAGCTTGGGTTGGCTCAGATTATTTTACCGTTGATTTATATTATTTGGATATTGGTTGTGTGGGAGGTGTATGAAGACACACGCACTTAGTAGGGGGTGTCATCATACTGATGGTGTTTTCATGTTCTCTAGGAAATCCAGGTCTGATGAGGATTTTACCGTGGGGATTCCAAGGCCCCAAGATCCTGAGATGGTTTTTGAGCTTACGACCCCGCGGGGAGTGATGGGAGATGTCACTCTCCTTGAATGTGTTTTCTCCCTTACGGTTCGAACTGTTAAGAGCATCCCCCCAAGCTGTCGTTTGGCTTTTGCACAAGCTTTGACAAGTGCCATCCATAAAGTAGTAGCTTCCCCTTGGACTGTTGAAAGCTGGGTCAAACTCTTGCTCTTACCCCGTTGTACCATTAAGGTGGTTAAGCTGTCTTCCAGGAAAGAGCGAAGGTCGGGTAATTGAAAGTTCTTGTAATGTGATAGTATTTTGCGGGCCTTAGCTATGTGGAAAAAAGGCTCTAGTTTTGAGGTTTTGGTCAATTCCCTCTTTGCCGATAATGGAGAAAGGGTCGTGCATGGGGGGGGGGGGGAGGCACACCGGGAGATAGCTGGGGAGGTTAGCCTCAACATCAAGCAATGTCTCAGGAAAGTGAATGATAGTCACTTCACTGCGGCAGTTAAGGTGTTGTGTTCCAGTGGGGTTGCTCCCCGGGGGGAATCTACCATGCAAGCCCTTATCGAAAAATATCTCTTTGCGCCGCCCCCGAACCTCCCTTCAACCCCTCTTTCCTAACCTGCGTTATTTGTGGATGAAGACTGCGTCCACAGGTGTGTGAAATATTTCCCGAAAGGGACATCTTGTGGGCGAGATGGCCTCCGAGCCCAACACCTGTTGGACGTTTTTAGCGGCGAGGGGTCGACGACTGCCTCGGGGCTGCTTACTGGCATCAGTGAAATAGTAAACCTTTGGCTAGGGGGTTATGTCCTAGGGTGCTCGCGGATTTTGTTGCTTCGGCCCCCCTAACCCATTTGTTGAAGCCTGATAATGGAATTCGTCCCATTGCTCTGGGGGCAATTTGGAGAAGATTAGTCTCCAAACTAGCCATGAAGAAAGTTGGGAAAGATGTTGTTAAGTACTTGGGGGACTATCAATTTGGGGTGGGGGTCCCAATGGGGCGGAGGCGGTGTTACACAGCGCTAACAGGTTCCTTAATTCCTTTCATTCAGATGGCTCGCTGACCATGCTTACGGTTGATTTTTCCAACGCTTTCAACTTAGTTGACCGTTCGGTTTTGCTTCGCGAGGTCCATTACCATTGCCCCTCCATATTCCCGTGGGTTCAATTTCTGTATGGCCAACCTGTTAGGCTATACATGGGGAATGACCGCATCGGGGCATTCACGGGGGTCCAGCAAGGGGATCCTTTGGGACCTTTGCTTTTTGCCCTAGCCTTACACCCCTTAGTGCTTCAGGTGCAGGAAAACTGCAAACTCCCCTTCCATGCTTAGTACTTGGATGACTGGAAGATTATCGGGAACACTGTTCAGGTTGCTAAAGCTCTTAACATCATCGGTTCGAAGGGTCTAGCCTTGGGGCTACGGCTTAATATTAGAAAAACTGAGGTATTTTGGCCAAAATGAAACGGGTTGAAGGTCCGGCCAGGGCTTTTCCCCAGTGAGATTGGGAGGCCGGAGAGGTGTCAAACTGCTAGGAGGGGTAGTCAGCCGTGATGCCAGTTTTATTAGTGGTCTAGCGGCAAAGAGGGCAATGCGAGCTGTTGACATTATGGGACACCTTCCCTTGTTGCGGGATCCTCAAAGTGAACTCTTTTTACTTAGATCTTTTATGGGGTTGCAAAGTTGCTATTTGGTTTACGAACTTGTCAGCCCCCCCCCCCTTGTGGATGATGTTGTTTCATGTTTTGATAAAGGTCTTCGGGAGACAACAGAAAACATTGTCGTATGTGGGGTGGGGGGGGGCTTTTTTTGGTGAACTCCAGTGGCGGATCCTGGAGTTCCAGAAAGCCGCAGAAAACTTTGGCGAATGCCCACCGCCCCCAAAATGCCACAGAAAACTTTGGCGAATGCCCTTTGTTGTCGAATCGCACAAAGTTTGGGAGAAGATTTCCATTTGTCCCCCGTTAGAAAGCCGTCATTGAATCCCTACAGAGGCCTCACGCTCAGGATTTCTTAACTGTTATTCCTATTGAAGGTCTGGGTCAACGTATGTCAGCGGTGGAGTATCGGTCAATCCTTAAGTACCGTCTGATGATCCTCATGTTCCCGAATGATGAAACTTGCCCAGTCTGCCGTAAAGCATGCCTGGATAAATACGGGGAGCATGCGTTACACTGTAGAGACTTGTCGGGGTTTAAGTATCGCCATGACTTTGTTTGAGACGCGTTAATGGATATTCTCAGACGAGCAGGGATCTCGGCAAAGAAAGAGGCACCGGTTAATTTTCTTACAGACCCGGCGGAAGGGAGGTCCACCCTACGCCCGGCTGACGTGCTAGTTTTTGGTTGGGAGGGCGGGAAACATGCTTGTGTCGATCTCACAGGTGTATCCCCCCAGCCGGGTTTCGGGAAAATGGGTTTGTGGCGGGGCAAGCGGTACTGAAAGCAGAGTCAAAGAAGGTGGAAAATCACGCGAAAGCTTGTAAGGATAATCAACATGCCTTTGTCCCCCTAGCGTTTGACACGTTCGGCTCCTTGGCGCCGGAGGCAGTTCGGTTCTTGGCTAGACCACAGTCCACAGCAATTTTTCAACCCCTCAGGGGCGAGACTTTGTTTTTAGTAGATTAGAGTTTTCTATTCAGAAGGGGATGGCGGCGCAGTTTGTTGCTCGTCTACCTGCTATCCTTATGTAATTTACCCTAATGATTGGAATGAAATACAAAATCATTGCCACTGAAAAAAAAAAGTTGGTTATTATTTGCATATATTTAGGCATATTTTGGGTTGATTTGGATGCTAATTAACTTATTTTGTATTTCGTTGAAATTTGAAACTTATGTTGTATTTGGTTGAACTTGATTTAGGATTGTAACGTTAGGTTAAACTTATTTTGGATATGTTTATTTAAACGATTAAATGATATTTGATACTACTGAATTTTGAAAGTTATATACTAAATTTTCTTTTTAAATCCGAGTTTTTAGCTCGGTTTGAAATTTGAGTGATTTGAGTCGGCTCAGTTTCTAATTGAGCCAAGGCCGAGCTTGCGCTAGCTCGGCTCGTGAACAAACCTAGAATAAATGAGAAGCTAATTACATTGTTAATACACTTAATTATAGATACCCATGACCTAGTGGTCTGGAGAGTGTGCCATATCAATAATCTCAGAATTCCCTAAAAGCTGTCACTGAACTGTAAATGTGGATACATATACTCAGGGGCTGTTTGGCTGAGCTTTTCAAAAGAGCTTATTTGCTTATTTGCTTTCTGAAAAGCAAATAAGTCAATAAGCTGTTTTGAAAAGCTCCATTTTAAAGCTTTTCAAAAGAGCTTATTGACTTATTTGCTTTTCAGAAAAGCAAATAAGCAAATAAGTTGTTTTGAAAAGCTCAGCCAAACAGCCCCTCATATACTAGACTTATTTCATCTCACGTACATCTCATATATGTAAATAACCAATTTAAAGCACAAAATATTACGCAGGCCCTCTAATAAAACCGTGTTGCAACAATTTAAGGTAATTCGTTAATCAGAAACAACTGTTTGCAGGGACAATGAACTTTCAACTCCCGTGTTATCAGCACTTGTTTGTGCAACCACCTTAGACATTCCAAACATCTACAACACACATCAAAATATTAAGCATATTGGTTTAAAAAGGCGCGCCTTAGGCACAAGACACTCAGGAAAACACATCAGGCGCATAAAGGTTCGTCTCATGTTGTTATAGGGTCCAACGAGGTTTGGATGCAAAAACAAACAACCAAAGGATGAAAAAAATTATGAAAGGGCTACTTGATAAATAGGCCGATATATAAAACAGCTGAGAGATACGCAACTTCTAGTTGTATATAAAGCTTATTCGGTTATACATAGACACGCACTTCACTGTCGGCCTCACGCTTTTTTAAACCATGTTAATCATTGAACAATTGTGTTTGTCGGAGTATAGTATCTGTATTTGAAAAACAAACCTTTAGAATGGTCTTTTGGAAGCATGTTTTATGTTCATCCGTGGAAGCATGTATGAACTCATCAATGTGATCTTTCACATCCTGTAAGAAACTAGCATCTTCCGATTTCTTCCTTCTACATGATGCCGCCACCGGAGCAGAAACAGAAGCAGATGGAGTAGATTGTTGACTGTTTTCTGTTGCCATTGTTCTTTTATCTTGATCTGTAGGAAAAAGAACACTTCGTAATAAACACCGGGCATTTCAACTAGGCAAACGAACCCGAATCTGACGGGTAAACCCAAAACATTCAGGACATGTGTTCGTTCGGGTATAGGATCATTTTTAAAACTTTCTCAGGTATGAGACCGGTATGGTATTAGTTGATACCTGGCCTGATTATCAAAAATATGCATATTCGTTTACCCGAACCAAACCCGTAAATATTCTCTTTTTATTTTTATTTTCTTATGTGCTTGGGTAATAGAATAATCTACAAATTTACTATCTTTTATATATCTAAGAGTTAAGTGCCATTAACTCTATATGAGTTAAGTGTCATTTACGTGTGGTTTGTTCATTTTTTCCATTTCAGGTCAAATTTCAAAATTGCATCATTTTCCTCCCTGACATCTTGGAAACGTGACATTTCAGTCCAAAAAAATATCCATAGTTAAATAAATTCAGTTAGCTTAGGGGTAACCACAGTCAAAATTGCAGCTGGCCGGGATCGAACCCGTAACCAGCTGCTTAGAAACAAGAAACAACCGAATTTTACCCCTAAGCTAACTAAATTTTTAAACAGTGGTTATTTTTTAGACTAAAATGACACGTTTCCAAAATGTCAGGGAGGAAAATGGTGCGATTTTGAAATTTGACCATAAATTGGCAAAAGGGAACAAACACAGGGGAGGAGATGGCACTTAACTCTATATCTAATTTTGGATTCTGGAATTCTAAAGGCACAATGAGGGAGACGATGATACATTCTGAAGACTGTTAATTCGCTAAATTTTCTGATTAATCATTCAAACTTTCCCGTTTGTCAAATTAAACATGAACATATACCTAAGGTTTTTTGTCAACAAATCAACGATCCTAAAATACCAAATTCCTTCAACTAGCCATTGTTGTTAAGAGACATACCTTATTCAAACATATGAATTCAACGTTTGGTGTTTTATCTGGTGAACCAGTCTTCAGACTTAGGATGCATATCTAATTTTTTTAGGTTTTGCTTTTGGTTCAAGAAAAGCTGATTGTATACGACGGCGTTTCGGGTTAGCTGTGATGCAATTAGACCGTACCGGGCCGGACCCTTAGGATGCATATCTTTACTTGAGCCAGAAAGTGAAATGGACCATTAATCCAAAGGGCTTGTAAATAGTAGTTATATTAGTTTTTTTAACGTTATATTAGTTAATACTTACTGGAATGTTGCCCGCGTGATGCGGCAGGAAACACAGACACTGTAATCAAAATTGAAGATATCGATTAGTATATTTTATTAAACAATCAGTTTTCGATTAATAATTTCGTTTTATTCGGTTAGATTAACGATTTTTGGTTTGGTTCATTTAGTTTCGGTTAATAGCCAAATCAAACTTGGGCTAAAAATTTGCTTAGAAATATATGAAATTAAGGTTTAAATACATGAAATTGATATATAAGTACTTGAAATGGAAATATAAATACATAAAATGAAGGTATAAATAATGAAATACATAAACTGGAGGTACAAAAGCAAGATAGATATGAAAATTTGAATGGTTCGGTTAAGTTAATTTTAGTTAAACGATGGTAAAAAATCGATAACTGCTTTTTGGTTAAATATGGTTTTTGGTTAATAAGTTATTAGTTATTGCAATTTTTGGTTGATTTGGTTCGATTTCATCAGTTTCGTTCGGTTTCAGTTAACGATTCAGTTATTGCTCACCAATAGACATTGTTAATCACGTAACATATCATTTTTTTTTGAATCATGTAACATATCAATTTTTTTAATTAAATACGTAGATGTGTTTGATTTTATAAGTTTTATTGAAAACGAGGTTGGGTTCGAAATAGATACTTTTTCGATATCGTATACTATATCAAGTGTCGATGCCATATGGTAACGTTATGAACAAAACCAATACTTACCAAACAACACTAATATCGATATCATTATTATCGTAACTGGTATCAATATATACGCTTTAATCCATTTAATTTTTATTCAATTTGATTTTTCTCTGATAACCCGCATTCATTTATGTTACAAAGCTAAATACGTGTCTGTGATTAATAATTATTTTTCACCGTTCATGTATAAACTTTGTTCAAAAAAGAGTTTTCTTCAAAATAGTACTGTGACAACCTAAACCTATACCAGCATCGGTCCCGGTATGGTTATTATTGGAACCAACACTGGTATTTGTTTTTATGGTTTTCAAAGTAAAACACATCTTTTAGGCATATCATGACTTTGAATTGAGTGTCGGCACCCTACCAATATCGTAATGACCCAAACCAACACCGATTGAATTCCTCTACATAACGAACTGAACCGATACCGACCGACTTCCTGTTGCATCACGTGGACAAAAACTACTAGTTATTATCAATGCAGATATTTTAGGCTCAGCCCAATGTTGATGGGTGATGGTTGGTAAAAGTCCAAGTCTTAACTGGTTTATTTTTACTAAATTGTGTGAAATTTACTCTTAAAATGCACTACTTTGAGATGGTTTGTGTTTTGTAGGCCTTGACAGGTGTAAGGTGCATTTGGGAGCCTTTCTGGAGCATTAGGATCGAATATGGACGAACTGGGGACGCGAAACGAGGCAAACGAGCGCAAACCAGGTGCGAAATCCAACGTCGGGTGTCGAGTGGGGCCACCAAAAGGTGTCCGACAACACTTTTTGGCATTAGAGATGTTGGTCGGCGTCGCCGACTCCTCTGCCTTTATCAGCGACGCCGGGATAGGTTTCAGATCCTCTAATGCGCGTTTAACTTCTGTAACAGCTCATTTTGACTAGTTTTTAATGTTTCTCCAATTTCGAATTATCTTGTTCTTAGATCATTTTGGGAGCTTTTAGGTGACTTTGGATAGTTTTCAACATCAGATTGAAGAATCCATACCGAAATCAATGGCTTTGGAGATGACATCATCCACCATGCTTGGCTAGTTTTTTTATTAGGGTGATGGTATCTACACATCCCCTAAAATTTTTGTACATCCCTCAATAGAAACCATATAGGTCAATACGCTTCCCATAGGGTTTGAAGCATTAAATGCGACACCAATAGGAAGAGTATTAGGCAATACGGTTCCTATTGGTACAATATTCTCTGACACGCACGCAGTTCAAAACTATAAAGGTCTGAAATGTGACCCAATAGGAAGCGTATTTGTAATAACCCTCATTAAAAGTCCTACTTATTTTATTAATTTATCCAATAGGAAACCCTAATTGAGACACCCAAGTGATTCTACACAAACCCTAAAATTTTCAGAATCATCAGAATCAGGATCAGGTCCCCTAAAACTCAGGGGGGGCATTCCCTACTCAACGATTATCCTTATAAGTTATTATAAAAATCGAATTTAATCAAACCATCGACTCACCTGAACTTCAAACACACGTGGCAAGAAAATGAGAAAAATGTATCCCTTACGGACCGTAAGGGTTGATGCTTACGGTCCGTAAGCCTGACCAAATTTGTGTATAAATAGTAGCGTCTGGGACTTGATTCTCGGCACAAAAACGATGAAGAAACTCAAAATACACGCTGAGATATCGTCCAAATACTCTCAAAACACACACGAAATCACTAATTAGTATAGCGGGGTGCTGCTGCACAGGGTATTAACTCAATCGCTGCTACGATTCAATGTCCGATCGATGGAAACTATCCGATGGATGTTTTAGTACTATCCTTTGTCATTCGTTGTGATTCCGACAGGATGTTTTGAGTGCCACCCGAACTCGGGAAATACTCTGTCCTTTGTTGTGAATCCGATGGATGTTTAAGTGATTGCACTTTGTCATTCGTTGTGAGGGTTTTAATCTCGTGAGTAATCGTAAAAGATGTATTAGTTATTTACCTAGTTCGTGTACACTAGGTTACAAGGCTAAATCAATAGGCTAAGCTCTACCTGTATAAATCTGCAATATATCAAGGCTTATCTATAGACTGAACTTTGCCCGTAGAGATCTGCAATGTGAGTCCATTCTCTTTTCTCACAGTTTTATCACCTTTTTGTGATACAATTATATTTACAAATGCTTTCCAAAATCCTAAATGTTTACCAGTTATACTTACAGTGATTAGATTTTTATATTCTATAATAACTACCGGTATGGGAGGTTTTATACATTATTTTAATCCTCATTACTATTAGCCAGAAAGTTAGCTAATAATAGCATGACCACAATCACAGTGAGAATTATGCTTCAGTAACCATAGCCTATAACTAATATTAATTTAACATTAAATCGTTAATAAATTTACTGTATGTTTGAAATAAATATAAATGGTGTATACCATAATAAAATAGTCAAATATAATGTATTCTACTAAGATTATATTTTAGTCTTAGTCACGTTAATATATCAAATAATGATATTACAATTATTTAATTAACATATTATATTTGACAAGTTATAGTAGTTTGACATAAAATGATATATGTCATTTTCTGGGTTAATTGGTTTTATGCCATAAGTAATATATTTGACAAAGTAATGTCACGGGACACAATTAAGTCCAGAGTCACTAGTTGAAAGAATAATCAACAGTGACATGATCAAAAGCACTAGTTGAAAGAATGATCAACAGTGTTATGACTAGAATTACTAGTTGAGAGAATGATCAACAGTAATATGACCTAAGTCACTAGTTGAAAGAATGATCAACAGTGATATGATCACCGTCACAGGAATCGCCTAGTGACAGATAAATTGAATAATAATAAAATAGAATTATTTGATAAATTCACTATTGGACGAAAGTAAGCCAATGAGTGATATGATTACTGTCATATTGGAACTGCCATCATGTGACAAATACTGATTGAGTTGGGTAAATATAAATAAATATAAAAACCTTAATACTGTAAGGTATAACAATATATTTTATAAAAAACGGAATGAACTCACTCAGTATTTTCCACTGACAAAACCTTTTTCAAACATGTTTCAGGTAATTATAGTAAATTGGAGTAAGAGTTGGATACGACACTGAAAGGCTTCAAGAAGTGGCTCATTTTATTAATTAAATCAAACTAAGAAATATTGTTTTGTAATTTATCTTATTAAAGCTACCTTTGTAAAACATGGGTTCATCCCATCTATTTAATAAATAAAATCCGGTGTTCCTAAACTCTGATATTTTTCCTAACTCACGGTTCTGATAAAATTTCCGCTGTAATATTTTATAAAATAATCACCGGTACCACTGGGCTGTTCGCGACTTCCGATTCCGTCCAGGGTGGGTCGGGGGTCGTGACAGAAGGTGGTATCAGTGCCACTTGTTTAAGCTATTTAGGTGTTCTTTTAATACCTAAACAATAAAGTTAGGAAACTGATACAAATTAACATATGTGTTATATATGAATATATATATGCGTCGATATGCACATATAATATTCTGGAAGTATTGTTTTGTTCTAATTATTCTGTGATATTAATAAATGAAAATGTTTGCAATTCAGATGTTGAATGAAGTACCACATAATCCAGAAGTTCATGCTAATAATGAAAATCCTTTGGATAAAAATGCTATAGAAAATCTAATAGCCCAAGGAATAGCTAATGCTTTACCTTTAATAATTAAAGCTGTTAAAAATCCCGTAGAACCCACCAAAGTTGTGAGTAGCAAGCATACTCGTGACGATGGTTTTAGCCATAGTGTCAATGAAGGTAATGATGATATTATCAAAATCCCATTTCTCAAGAAAAAGAAGGCGATGACTCTCGGGTGTACCTACAAAGAATTTCTAGCCTGTAAACCAACTGAGTTCGTAGGCAGTGAAGGAGCCACGGCTGCTCTGCGATGGTTGGAAAAGACGGAAGCTGTTCTTACAATCAGCAAATGTACCGAAGAAGATAAGGTGATGTATGCATCTAATCTCTTTAAGGAAGAAGCCTTAGAATGGTGGAATACAATTCTTCAGGCAAAAGGAAGTGACATGGCTTATGCCATGAATTGGGAAAAATTCAGAGAAATGACAGAAAGGAAATTCTGTCCCCCTTATGAAAAGGAACGAATGGCTAACAAGTTCCTAAATCATAAAATGATAGATGTAAATTGTCGTGAATATACGACAATGTTCTTCGAATATGAAAGAATGGTACCAACTCTGGCTTCGCCAGAACCCGTACTAATTTCTCGTTATATTTGGATTAGTTAGCGAAATCCGAGACATAGTTAAGGCCGTTAGACCACAGAATATTGAAGAAGCAGTTGAATTAGCTAACATGCTAACAGATGGACTAATTCGCACAAGAGAAGAAAACAAGAAGAAAGAATTAGCCCAGAAAATTTTCCAAGAATTCAAGAAGAAAGAAACTGAATCGTCATTGGAGCGACATATCTGCAGAAACTGTAACAAAAAGCATTCAGGAAGATGTCGTTTTAGGAGAACACCCTACTGTGACTTCTGCAAGATGACCGGACATATAGAGGAAGAGTGTAGAAGGAAAACTAATGTTTGTTTCAATTGCGGAGAGATGGGACACATCAAACCATATTGCCCGAAACTAACCAAAGCATATGACAACAAGGCCAGAATAACAGACGGAGCTAAGAGGAACGCGCTAGCATTCGTACTTGCTACGCAAGAAGCAGAAATGATTCCAGACGTAATCGCTGATATGTAATATCTAAGTTAAGTTATTATTAACCCTAGTACAAATAAAAGTTTATAAATAAATGCATTTTGTCAAGTACTTCATCTATTCAAAACCATAACAGACTTGTTTGATCTTCACTTTCACTAAATCACTTATTTGGTCACAATCACCTTGTGGTGACGTTTTCACAAATTTAAAACTTGTGTTAATCTCGTTGCACACCTTATATACGGGTTTAATTATTTATTTTGAATCCGCTTTGTTGGTTTATTCTATAAAATCAATCTTAACACAATCATGTGCTAAGATAATGATACATAAAATCATTTCATATTTCAGTGTATCTCTTAAGGATTTTTATATCAGCAATCGAGCGTTTCGTAATCTTTGTTGCTTTATCATCTTTGATCGAAAAACATTATTCAATTCTTTCAATTTCAATCAAAAATCCTACTAGATTTATTTGAAACATTCGGACTTACTTCATTTGATTTAAAGCATGGTGAAACTCATTTCATTCACCGCTACTATTTCCAATTACTACGACACCTTGTGGCGTCACAATAAAATTGTAGCTTAAGTTAATCTCAATTTCACACTTGATATACGGATTTATTTATTTATTTCCTTTTTGTTATCTTAAACAATCTTAATACAATTATGTGTTAAGATAAGAGTACACAAATTCATATCATATTCCAGTGTATCTCTAAAAGTTTCTTTCATCATTGATCGGAAATTCTATAATATTCATTTGATCTTTTCATTATCAATTGAAAATCCTATTCAAAATGAATATCCAAATTTACTTCATTAAAACTTTCAGTTGATTACAAGCACGGTGAATTTGTTCGGTCACCGTAATTATTGAGCTATTTCAATCATTTCGACACCTTGCGGCGTCGTTATAAACTTGTAGCTTGGGCTAATCATAATTATACAAAACCACGTATGTCTTTCATTTGACTCGTTATTAAAAAAATAGTCCTAATACAATTATGTATTAAGACAATGATACACTAAACTCTGCTGTATTTCGGTGTATCCTTGCAAATTCAATAATGTCAACACACTGATTTTTCTCTTGTTATGGTTCGATAGTTAACAATCATTTTCGTACTTTTATTTTATTTGAGCTTATTGATTCTGAGTCTTTTTCAGTTAACAATCAAATTAATTTTTCTTTTGACAAAGAATTCTATTGTTTCTAAAAAGTCATTCACAAATTGTAAACAGATATCTATTTGATCATATATCTTTTGGCTTGAACCTAGTCACATTGGAAATTATATCATTTCATCTCATTCGTTTGACATCAATTTCTAGATCTAATTTAGTTAAATCATTGCTTTCTAAATTGTTATATGACACCCTCGTATTTATTTGAACATATCTTGATTCTGTGTCATTTACCTTAATATTGTTCTTATTGACTAAGACGTAACATAAATCTAAAAGAAATATCGTAACCCAAATCTCGAGGACGAGATTTTTATTAAGGTGGGGAGAATGTAATAACCCTCATTAAAAGTCCTACTTATTTTATTAATTTATCCAATAGGAAACCCTAATTGAGACACCCAAGTGATTCTACACAAACCCTAAAATTTTCAGAATCATCAGAATCAGGATCAGGGCCCCTAAAACTCAGGGGGGGGCATTCCCTACTCAACGATTATCCTTATAAGTTATTATAAAAATCGAATTTAATCAAACCGTCGACTCACCTGAACTTCAAACACACGTGGCAAGAAAATGAGAAAAATGTATCCCTTACGGACCGTAAGGGTTGATGCTTACGGTCCGTAAGCCTGACCAAATTTGTGTATAAATAGTAGCGTCTGGGACTTGATTCTGGGCACAAAAACGACGAAGAAACTCAAAATACACGCTGAGATATCGTCTAAATACTCTCAAAACACACACGAAATCACTAATTAGTATAGCGGGGTGCTGCTGCACAGGGTATTAACTCAATCGCTGCTACGATTCAATGTCCGATCGATGGAAACTATCCGATGGATGTTTTAGTACTATCCTTTGTCATTCGTTGTGATTCCGACAGGATGTTTTGAGTGCCACCCGAACTCAGGAAATACTCTGTCCTTTGTTGTGAATCCGATGGATGTTTAAGTGATTGCACTTTGTCATTCGTTGTGAGGGTTTTAATCTCGTGAGTAATCGTAAAAGCTGTATTAGTTATTTACCTAGTTCGTGTACACTAGGTTACAAGGCTAAATCAATAGGCTAAGCTCTACCTGTATAAATCTGCAATATATCAAGGCTTATCTATAGACTGAACTTTGCCCGTAGAGATCTGCAATGTGAGTCCATTCTCTTTTCTCACAGTTTTATCACCTTTTTGTGATACAATTATATTTACAAATGCTTTCCAAAATCCTAAATGTTTACCAGTTATACTTACAGTGATTAGATTTTTATATTCTATAATAACTACCGGTATGGGAGGTTTTATACATTATTTTAATCCTCATTACTATTAGCCAGAAAGTTAGCTAATAATAGCATGACCACAATCACAGTGGGAATTATGCTTCAGTAACCATAGCCTATAACTAATATTAATTTAACATTAAATCGTTAATAAATTTACTGTATGTTTGAAATAAATATAAATGGTGTATACCATAATAAAATAGTCAAATATAATGTATTCTACTAAGATTATATTTTAGTCTTAGTCACGTTAATATATCAAATAATGATATTACAATTATTTAATTAACATATTATATTTGATAAGTTATAGTAGTTTGACATAAAATGATATATGTCATTTTCTGGGTTAATTGGTTTTATGCCATAAGTAATATATTTGACAAAGTAATGTCACGGGACACAATTAAGTCCAGAGTCACTAGTTGAAAGAATAATCAACAGTGACATGATCAAAAGCACTAGTTGAAAGAATGATCAACAGTGTTATGACTAGAATTACTAGTTGAGAGAATGATCAACAGTAATATGACCTAAGTCACTAGTTGAAAGAATGATCAACAGTGATATGATCACCGTCATAGGAATCGCCTAGTGACAGATAAATTGAATAATAATAAAATAGAATTATTTGATAAATTCACTATTGGACGAAAGTAAGCCAATGAGTGATATGATTACTGTCATATTGGAACTGCCATCATGTGACAAATACTGATTGAGTTGGGTAAATATAAATAAATATAAAAACCTTAATACTGTAAGGTATAACAATATATTTTATAAAAACGGAATGAACTCACTCAGTATTTTCCACTGACAAAACCTTTTTCAAACATGTTTCAGGTAATTACAGTAAATTGGAGTAAGAGTTGGATACGGCACTGAAAGGCTTCAAGAAGTGGCTCATTTTATTAATTAAATCAAATTAAGAAATATTGTTTTGTAATTTATCTTATTAAAGCTACCTTTGTAAAACATGGGTTTATCACATCTATTTAATAAATAAAATCCGGTGTTCCTAAACTCTGATATTTTTCCTAACTCACGGTCCTGATAAAATTTCCGCTGTAATATTTTATAAAATAATCACCGGTACCACTGGGCTGTTCGCGACTTCCGATTCTATCCAGGGTGGGTCGGGGGTCGTGACAGTATTGCCCAATACGATTCCCATAAGTATAGGAAGCGTATGGGGCAATATGGTTCCCCTAGAGCCAATGTATAGGAAGCGTATGGGGCAATATGGTTCCCCTGGTCCCCTAATCGGAATCCTTTTTATAAAAATGTGTCAAAAAATGTTTATACATTATTGTAATACCCAAAACATATTTATGATAACCATACGTTATCGGGCAGGATAGCCCGTGGGATCGTTTATTTCGAATACGAGCTGCACCATCTTATCGGCCGTTGATGGTGGAGTTTCTCTCCACATTCCGTCGAGGAGTTGGTTCAGGACGTGTATACCACGACTATCGATCGTATGCCCGAGGATGAGTTGATTGCCTGGTGGCCCACCATCGGTGAATGTCCATACACCAAGGCGGAGGAGGTCCGATCCTCGGAGATTCGTGACCCGTTAGTTCGTTACTTGCATCGTTGCTTTAGCACGGGCATCGCGGCCCGTGGCTGGGATGAGGTCGATGAAAGGTATCCACCGCCGGCTCCCTGCAAATATTTGGACATGAGGTCGATGACAGGGATGAAAGTGGCGGCAAACATTCCTAATGTTGGTTATAGGTTTGTCGGGACGAACCGTCAGGTTTGGGCATGGCAGCCGTTGGTACATCACCCGCGTTTGGAGGTCGAGGAGGTTCAGATGCCTCAGATGGCTGAGCAGGATGGCGGGCATGATGATATTGAGGTCCCGCCTCAGCATGAACAGGGGGATCATCAGCATCCACAGAGAGCTTATCGCGCGGTTAGGTTACCTCAGTCAACCAACCGTCTTCTCGATAGGATTTTGCGTAACCAAGATGAGCAAATGCGACTTCTAACACTGCATGGTCAGGAGATAGGATTTAATGTTATGTAATGGGTATTTTGTTTAAATTCTTATAGCCTTACGACCCATCCTATACTCAGCCCGACCTTTCCTTGCCACATTTTCCTCGGTCCGGCCAGACCATGCCGCTCTTTCCTCTGTCCGACCTTTCCATGCAGGTATTGTAGGATCGAATTCGGACCTAAACGAGTCGCGTAGAAGAGTTTATCTCAGTTTGAACGGCGGAAACAGACAAACTGAGTACAATTCAGCGAGAATTCACTTTAATATGTTGATTCTATTAATCTGAATGACGTTTACAATCAAATCAACACTTCGGCAGCACTTCGTGGCTTACCGGAAGACAACACCTCTAACTCTTTTTTGATTCCCCACCAAATGACCTATTTATATTGTTTCTGATTCCACTCCTAATGACATGGTGTCATTTGGAATGGAATCAGCATGTTACTTTCAGGTGGAATCAGGATTTAACATTTCGGGTGGAATCAGAAAATAACATTTCGGGTGAAATCAGAAAATTACATTAGGAGTGGAATCAGAAAGTTAACTTTCAAGTGGAATCAGAAAATTAACTTTCGAGTGGAATCACTCCTAAATATTCTGATTCTTGGATTCCGTGCTCTATTCTATCTATCTCTAAACAAGACTCGATACAAGACGTAAACGACAGACGGATGCACCAACAAACTCCCCCTCGGATGTTGACGGAGTCTTCAGTGTCGAGTCTTCGCATCTTCAGTCTTTATCAGCCTTTGGACTTCTCTTTGAAATGTTTGACGCTGTAAGTATCCTCAATCTCTATCTTCTCTTCTCTTTTCATCACCAACATGCTCCTTCCTTTAAGTATCTTCAGACTCCCCCTTTCGATATGCTGGGATCGCAGCCTGGCATGTTGAAATCATACAATCCTCAGGTATCGGAACCTGACTCTCTATCATTCAAATAACCTGCACATTCTCTACCCAACAATAAATTTTCTGATGATAACTTGAATACAATCAGACATCACTTGAAAATATCACAAAAATGATCTAACATTTATAGTCTCTGATGAACCTCTTGAAGGAATATCATTTTCAAAACTTCTGATGATCACTTGTAAGGTAGATTTTAAAATCTTTCACATACAACACTCCCAAACCAGTTCGTCAAGTTTAGCACTTGGAATTTTGAAAATCAGCTCTCCAACACCAGTTGTCGAAAATCTTTTTGTATTTTATCAAAATTTTATGCTAAAACACACTAAAATCTTTTTGGATTTTTGAAAAGAATGAAATGCAGTAAATGTCACACCCCTTTCTACGGCGGAAGCACGAGGTGTGATCATGAAAGGTTCTCATTGCATACGAAGAGTAAACATGCTACATGCTCGTAAAATAACATTCAAATACCATAATTTGAAAACATACGTTAGCGTTTACATCGCTAAGTCGCATAAAACATTGTCTTAAAAGTTTACAACTTTATTCAAAGTTAAACACAAGCGACATCCACGAGCATAAGCTAAACCACGCGCACATCCATCCTAGTTACCTGAAATACATGTGAGTTTTTGGAAAAACGTCAACATAAAGTTGGTGTGAATTCATGCAGTTTTGTATTTCATGTTTGTATACTTTCTATGAAAACATAGTTTGTGAGTAAATCAAGTTTTCATAAATTCAGTTTCATGTGTACGCCACGTACACATGTATAATTCAATTTCTTCTTGAGTACCCCACGTACTTCAAGTATCATTCAATCTTCTTGAGTACCCCACGTACTTCAAGTATCATTCAATCTTCTTGAGTACCCCACGTACTTCAAGTTATATATCAATCTTAGTATGGTATGAATTTTATGTAAATACAGTATTTCTGTAATTACCAGATTGTTAATGGGTTGCAAAGCCATTAACATGTGGCACGTCATAGGAAGTCACCAAACCTAAGGCATTTAATTGGTATATTCTGAGACACAAAAGCACTACTCGATTCTCGCCCCGATCGGTAGTGTGGCTGCCAGGCACCCGTTAGATCTAACCTTTTGTTCTGCGGTCTAGGTATATTGTTGATTAATGGTGCTTCTGTACCCTATTCGTGACACTATTTCTCATAACGCATCCTACTTGGTTCTCGTCCTCACCAAGCGCGTTTCTTGTTATCATTTCTCATAGCGCCCCATACTTGGTTCTCATTCTCACCAAGTGCGCTTCTTGTATTTATATCATACCAACTATAAATATTGTACATTTGTACATGTATTTCACCCCCGAAGTTATAAAAACTGAAAACAGTTAAAGAGAAAAGGGGGAGCATGAACTCACAACTTTGCGTTCCTAGCGTCGTAAACTCCACCGGATTTGCTTAATTAACGTCGTAACCTATACGCGTTTTCTTAACGTTAGTCACTAGACTTGCGTCGCACAAGTACAGTCACTCTCTTTTGTATATATTCTTGTGTTAAAAATATTCTATATTTTTAACTACGAATCTTACTTACATTATTTTCTCCAAAAATAAATATAAGTCTTTTGTGTTTTGCACTTTGCACCCGAATTATGTATCTTGTATGTTGTATGTGTATTTTTATATTTCTACTCCTCATGAGTAATTAGTGTATTTTTAAGTCTTAATACACTAGCACGTATAACACATACTATATTCACTTAGCACAAAAATTGGTGATAAAATAATATATATTTTTCTCTCAAAAATATATATACATAATATCCATTTTTATTCTTCAAGAAATCACCATTTCTTATCATCAAAAATTAGGGAAACCTTAGTAATATTTTTAAACACATTTTTAGGGAATAAGTTTCTCAAAAACTTATATTTTTCTAAGTGTCAAAATTTATAAAAATTTTGACAGAGTTTCCCCTAAAAATGGACGTTTCCCATGTTTTCAAAACATGTGTTTATTTTCTTTTGAATTGTCAACAATCATCAATAATCATCAACAACAATTTATCAACAATATCCGTCAACAATAATCACTAATTTCATGAACTTGAATATTTACAAAAATGTGTAGTAACTTACTAGCACATTTAGTAAGTCTTGTTATCTTTAAAAATAAGTTTAACTTCTTAAAAACTTTATTTTTAAAGAATATGAAGTTTTACAACTTCTAGTCGGTTTTTACGAAAACTATTTCTTCGTTAACACTTTTGTTACACAAGTATCCACACACTTATTTGTTCACAAAAACCACTTTTGTTTGTGTAAGATCCGGTTTAGAACATGTGATTTCTTGGACACTTGGTCCTTTGAAAATACCGCTTGTAGATACGTAGATCTACTAGTTTTAAACACTTTTGTACAAGTTAAAACATTTTTACACAAGTTCATGGTTTATGGGTGGTAGGGTTTCACCTTTTAACCCTTGTTACTTCTAAAATAGCTTTATGTTAAGATCCATGATCTTACCAAACCGGGTTAAACGATGATCCGAGCTACCACATCATAGATCGGGTCTAGATAACCATATATTTCAAATACTACAACTTTTACACAACTTATGTGCCATTAACCATCATTTTTCATGCTTTTAGTAGACTTTTGTGCATCTTTTCGCATTTTAACGAGATTTAACCAACACAAATCCTTTTAACCACTTTAGAATAGTTTAAATACGAGTTCTAAGTGTTATACCTCTAGCTCAAGGCTAGGGAAGGTTCTAAGCACAAATCGAGTGGATAAAAGCAAGGTAGAGAGGTCCTTCGCGTTCCGTTTGCTCCAAGCTTCCTAATACATGATCCTTGTTGCTTGAATGATCTTGGAATGGCAAGAATCAAACTTGAAGATGGATGTATGTGGAAGGGGTGTTTGGCCGTAAGCTTTAGGGGGCAAGAGAGAGAGGAGTGGTGTTGAGTTTATGTGTGAATGATCTCATGTGCTAATCTTCCAACTTATAGGCAATTAGGATGTGCATTATCCAAAGGTCCTTGTGTCACTTAGATCTTAAGCATTGTGATTAAAATAATCAAGATGGTACCAAGTGTGTCTCCCTTAGTTTGGGGCCGGTTAGAGAAAGGGGGGGGGGGTCCAAATCCGATTCTAACTAGATAGTTAGGGGTTTGTTGAGTTAAGTAGGTTAGGTTAAGTGTTTAACTCAGTTACTTGTGTATAGCGTGTTTTAGCGGGTGTTAGGGTAATCAGGGACCCTAACTAGCTCAGAAAAAGTTACATAATGAAAATAACAATATTTTCATGTTCCGGGTATAGTCCGGTTGTTCGGTTACATACCGATTCGTTAAAGTGCTAAATTACACTTTTTAGTGTCGTTTAAGTACCTTTCTTGTACTCTTTCAATTCCCAACACTTAGGGAAATATTCTGGATAATAAAACGACATTTCTGCATAATATTTATATGTCTAAATGCTGAATTATTGCTGATTTGTATAAATTCTGCACTTAAAGTGCGTTTCGGGTGCTTTTTAGTGCTTATCTTTGCTTTCGCAATGTCTATAAATTAAACCCTTGCATATACTCTAGGGTTTTAATGTATTTTTGTTGTCGGATCTACACCTAGGCCTCAGTTCTAATGTCTGACTGCTTCCTGCAGTTCTGTTGACACAGTGTGTCTTACCGGTGAGTTTACTATTATTCTGACGCAACGCTCTCGTTTATGCATAAAGCAATATTTTGTAGTATACAACATGCATGAATTCACTTGTTTAATCATGTGTTCAGACATTGCTGACACTTAAACTCATAATTGCAGTCATTAAGCAGTAATTAATGTGTACGGAAATTACCGGTTTGTGCCAGTTGTCACAGTCTCCCCCCGTTAAAAGAATTTCGTCCCGAAATTCAGACTGAACTAACTCTCGCTGGAGTCTTCTTGAATAGGTGGGGATACTTTTTCTTGAACTGGTCTTCACGTTCCCATGTGTACTCGGGTCCGTGCTTAGAGCTCCAACGTACTTTGACAAGCTTCACACTGCTCCTCCTGGTCTTGTTGACTTTCCAGTCAGTAACCTCAACGGGTTGCTCTGTAAATCGGAGGGCTTCATCAATATGTATTTCATCCATCGGGATGATCACGTTTTCTTGCGTTGGACTCTTCTTCAGGTTGGATACATGGAACGTATCATGTACTCCGTTAAGTTCTTCCGGTAACTCCAACTTGTATGCCACGGTACCAATTCTCTTCAGTATTCTGAATGGTCTGATATATCGTGGATTCAGCTTTCCACGCTTTCCAAATCTGACTACGCCCTTCCATGGTGAGACTTTTAACAACACTTTGTCTCCCACCTTGAAATCTACCGATTTTCTATTTGGATCCGCGTAGCTCTTTTGTCGCTCTCGAGCCGCCTTAATGCGTTCTCGGATCTGCGCAATCTTGTCGGTTGTCTCTTGTACAAGTTCAGGACCAACCATACGTTTATCTCCGGCATCTGCCCAACATAAGGGCGATCGGCATTTGCGGCCATACAGAGCTTCGAACGGCGCGGCTTTTATGCTCGTATGATAGCTGTTATTGTAGGAAAACTCAACTAAAGGTAGGTGAGTATCCCAGCTGCCGCCTAGATCCATGACACATGCGCGAAGCATATCTTCTAACGTTTGTATAGTCCGTTCGCTCTGGCCGTCTGTTTGCGGATGGAATGCCGTGCTCAGATCTAACTGAGATCCAAAGGCTTCCTGAAATGATTGCCAGATTCTTGAGACAAAGCGTCCATCTCTGTCTGAAATGATTGAGATTGGCACTCCATGACGTGCCACAATTTCTCTTAAGTATATTTCTGCAAGCTTTCCAGTGCTATCCTTTTCTCGGATTGGTAGGAAATGCGCAGACTTCGTTAATCGATCAACTATTACCCATATCATATCGTGCCCTCTCGGGGTCCTGGGTAATTTTGTTATGAAGTCCATCGAGATTTGTTCCCACTTCCACACGGGGATCTCTGGTTGTTGTAGTAGGCCAGACGGTTTCTGATATTCTGCCTTAACCTTGGCACAGGTTAGGCATTTTCCAACATACACAGCAACATCGCTCTTGAGTCTCGGCCACCAATAGTATTCTTTCAAATCTTGATACATTTTGTCCGATCCTGGGTGGATCGAATATCTCGATTTGTGGGCTTCACTAAGGATGACTTCTCGTATGCCACCATAGAGTGGAACCCAAATACGCTTCTTAAAGCATAAGGCTCCCTCTTCGTTTGGCACCATGTACTTCAATGCACCCCGGAGGTATTCAGCTTTACGATTCTCTTCTTTAAGAGCTTCTAGTTGTGCATCTCGAATGCGTGCGGTGAGGTTCGTTCGAATCGTCATTTCCAACGCTCGAACCCTTAGGGTCTTAACCCTTTCTTTTCGGCTCAACGCGTCTGCTACAACGTTTGCCTTTCCAGGATGGTACTTAATCTCACAGTCATAATCATTCAGCAGCTCGACCCAACGTCGCTGGCGCATATTCAATTCCTTCTGATCAAATATGTGTTGTAAGCTTTTGTGATCTGTGAAGATTGTACATCGAGTACCATATAAATAATGTCGCCAAATCTTCAAGGCGAATACCACTGCACCCAGCTCCAGGTCGTGAGTGGTATAATTTCTCTCATGAACCTTCAGTTGTCTTGAAGCGTAAGCGATGACTCTTTGGCGTTGCATGAGCACGCAACCCAAGCCTTGTCGTGAGGCGTCGCAGTATACCACGAAGTCTTCAGTGCCTTCGGGTAATGATAGTATCGGTGCATCGCATAGCTTGTTTTTAAGTAACTGGAAGGCTTCTTCTTGTTTAACACCCCAGTCGTATTTCTTGTCTTTCTGAGTAAGGGTCGTTAGCGGTTGAGCTATCTTCGAGAAATTCTCAATGAATCGCCGATAGTAGCCCGCTAAGCCCAAAAATTGTCGAACTTCAGTTGGGGTCTTGGGAGCTTCCCAATTCTTTATTGCTTCAATCTTGGACGGGTCTACATGAATGCCCTTCTCATTCACCACGTGACCAAGAAATTGTACTTCGCGAATCCAGAATTCGCATTTCGAGAACTTTGCATAAAGTTTCTCTTTCTTCAGTAGCTCCAAGATGGTTCTGAGATGTTGCTCGTGCTCTTCTTTCGTTCGCTTTCGTTCGCGAGTAAATCAGGATATCATCGATAAATACAATCACGAATTTATCGAGATATGGTTTGCATACGCGGTTCATTAGGTCCATAAAGACCGCTGGCGCGTTCGTCAATCCAAACGGCATCACAAGGAATTCGTAGTGCCCATAGCGCGTTCTGAATGCAGTCTTTGGCACGCTTTCATCTTGGATTCTCAGCTGATGGTATCCAGATCGAAGGTCGATCTTGGAATAGTAGCTTGATCCTTGCAGTTGATCAAACAAGTCATCAATCCTCGGTAGCGGATACCGATTCTTGATTGTGAGCTTGTTCAGTTCCCTGTAATCGATACACATCCGCAGTGATCCGTCCTTCTTCTTCACGAATAATATTGGAGCTCCCCAGGGTGAGAAGCTTGGCCTTATAAATCCCTTATCCAACAACTCCTGGAGTTGTGTAGATAATTTTTGCATTTCGGATGGCGCAAGTCGATATGGAGCCTTGGCTACAGGAGCGGCTCCTGGAACCAAGTCTATGTGGAATTCGACTTGTCGTTGCGGAGGTAGTCCTGGCAGATCTTCGGGGAACACATCAGGAAATTCCTTCACCATAGGAATGTCTTCGAGTTTTGGCTCCACAGCCTTCTTATTTACAACGTGTGCTAGGAAAGCAACACATCCTTTCCTTAAGCACTTCTGTGCCTTCATACATCTGATGATTTGTAGAGGCGCGTTTCGTCTTCCTCCATGTACGATGAGAGTTTCACCATTCGCTAAAGGGATGCGAATGATTTTCTCATGACAAATGACTTCAGCCTTGTTCTTGGACAACCAGTCCATTCCAACCACTACATCGAAGCTACCTAATTGAATAGGTAAGAGGTCGATGCTAAATCTTCGTTCACCAAGTTCTAGCGTGCAGCCTCCAACAGTTTTGCCCGATTCAACAAGTTTACCATTGGCTAGTTCTATGGAATAAGGAATTTCTAATCTACTAGATTCTATTCCAAGTATGCGTTTAATTTCCACAGGCATGAAACTATAATCGGTGCCAGTGTCGAATAATATGGATGCAAAGTGATTGTTAATGAGGAACGTACCGTTGACCACATTAGGGTCCTTGTGTGCGTCCCTTGCTCTAATTACAAATGCTCGGGTCTGAGCATTGTTTCCCCTTGGGCAATTTTTCTTGAAATGATCCATGCCTCCACAACCAAAGCATTCTTGGTTTTTCCCAGCTCCACGGCTATTCCGGTTACCATTGCCATTCCCATTCCTTCCGTTTCCCCAACAGTTTTCTGCTTGGTGACCCAATCTACCACATTTGTCGCACCTTGGAATGCGACAAGCTCCTTTATGATGAAACTTACATTTTTGGCATTCAGGCATGGAGCCTTGGTATGCCTTGGTTGAAAGGGTCTTCGCCTCCTGAGACGGGTTAGCCTCATGCTTTTTGTTGAAACCTTTGTTGTTGCGAGTCGCTTGATTCAGATTCGAACGCTTTCTCTTCTTGTCACCGGACGACTCATCATGTGTCTCGGTCTTCTCTGTTGGGTTCAACGATAACTTCTTCTTACGAACACAATCTTTGGTCAGGCTGACAGCCAGAGTTACAGCCTCAGTGATTGTTTGTGGTTTGGCTGACGTCACCATGCCACGAAACTCTGAGGCCAGTCCCCAAATGTAGCGTTCGACACGCTTGAATTCGGGAGTCACCATGTAGGGAAGCACTCTGGACAGATCGTGGAATCTTCGAGTATAACTATCAATATCAGCACCTTCCATAGTCAAGTGCCAGAACTCCGTTTCCAGTCTTTGGAGTTCAGCACGAGAGCAATACTTCTCTCTCATCCTTTCCTTCAGTTCCTCCCAGGTTAGACCATACGCGGCATTTTTGAGCAAGGTTTGGGCTTGCAGATTCCACCAAGTCAGAGCTTCATCGGCAAACAACCCGGTAGCAAAGGTGACTTGTTGATCCGCGGTGCACTTGCTCATGCGGAAAGTAGCTTCAGTCTTCTCCGTCCAGCGCACAAATGCTACTGCACCTCCTGTGCCATCATAGTTCATCGGCTTGCAGTCGAGGAACTGCTTAAATGTGCAGCTTCGAACTGCGCTGTCTCCAGATGAATCTCCATTCCCATTATGTCTAGCGTTGCTTGGTCCTCCACTGTCTTGAGTATAGTTTGCCTTGTACTGGGCGATAGCAGCGGAGATCCTTTCTTCCAGCAGAGCCTCCAGCTCTTCGGCAATTCTTGGTAGTGGGGGAGGAGGAGGTTGGTCACGAGCGTTCACAGCTCGTTTGGGTGCCATATTCTGAAGAACACAACCCAATAGGGTCAGACATTTGTTTGATATCGTCATACGAGATAGTGGTAGTATTTATATATACACAAGCATATACCACCTAGTAACATCAAACAATCCGCCAATTGTATAAATCAATTCATACTGCAGCAAGCATGTAGAGTTAGGTAAACACCTTATTGACGGTTCTTGTCTTTATGCCCTAAATCATTACTCTGGCAGAGTACTTAGTAGGCTTGCACTGAGGGAATCTATACGTGACAAGACTTGCTGTGATTTCTGTGCACTGAATTCCATAATTATGTATGCATCCATAATTACGTAACTCCTTGCACAGTCCGCACAGTTCGTTTCATCCTCGTATTTCTTCCTTCAGATGGGCCATTGCTTTCAGGTAAAGTCACATATACTTGTGACATTCCACTTTTAGTACATGCTAATTATCACACATAATTGCAAGAAATTTCTAGTCAACGACAAGTGCTACTCAAGTGCACTCTAAGTCTCGTAGTGTCCTTTCTAGACTCATGTAGACAGTTTCAGGTAGTGGATGTCGCGGGACGTTTTATGCAATGAAAACTCTTTGAAAATTGTTTTCGTGAATGGATCCTAGAGATTGTAGACTAGACTCGAGAAGGAATCCTGGTTCACTACAATCGCAGCTCTGATACCAATCTGTCACACCCCTTTCTACGGCGGAAGCACGAGGTGTGATCATGAAAGGTTCTCATTGCATACGAAGAGTAAACATGCTACATGCTCGTAAAATAACATTCAAATACCATAATTTGAAAACATACGTTAGCGTTTACATCGCTAAGTCGCATAAAACATTGTCTTAAAAGTTTACAACTTTATTCAAAGTTAAACACAAGCGACATCCACGAGCATAAGCTAAACCACGCGCACATCCATCCTAGTTACCTGAAATACATGTGAGTTTTTGGAAAAACGTCAACATAAAGTTGGTGTGAATTCATGCAGTTTTGTATTTCATGTTTGTATACTTTGTATGAAAACATAGTTTGTGAGTAAATCAAGTTTTCATAAATTCAGTTTCATGTGTACGCCACGTACACATGTATAATTCAATTTCTTCTTGAGTACCCCACGTACTCAAGTATAATTCTCATTCTCTTGAGTACCCCACGTACTTCAAGTATCATTCAATCTTCTTGAGTACCCCACGTACTTCAAGTATCATTCAATCTTCTTGAGTACCCCACGTACTTCAAGTTATATATCAATCTTAGTATGGTATGAATTTTATGTAAATACAGTATTTCTGTAATTATCAGATTGTTAATGGGTTGCAAAGCCATTAACATGTGGCACGTCATAGGAAGTCACCAAACCTAAGGCATTTAATTGGTATATTCTGAGACACAAAAGCACTACTCGATTCTCGCCCCGATCGGTAGTGTGGCTGCCAGGCACCCGTTAGATCTAACCTTTTGTTCTGCGGTCTAGGTATATTGTTGATTAATGGTGCTTCTGTACCCTATTCGTGACACTATTTCTCATAACGCATCCTACTTGGTTCTCGTCCTCACCAAGCGCGTTTCTTGTTATCATTTCTCATAGCGCCCCATACTTGGTTCTCATTCTCACCAAGTGCGCTTCTTGTATTTATATCATACCAACTATAAATATTGTACATTTGTACATGTATTTCACCCCCGAAGTTATAAAAACTGAAAACAGTTAAAGAGAAAAGGGGGAACATGAACTCACAACTTTGCGTTCCTAGCGTCGTAAACTCCACCGGATTTGCTTAATTAACGTCGTAACCTATACGCGTTTTCTTAACGTTAGTCACTAGACTTGCGTCGCACAAGTACAGTCACTCTCTTTTGTATATATTCTTGTGTTAAAAATATTCTATATTTTTAACTACGAATCTTACTTACATTATTTTCTCCAAAAATAAATATAAGTCTTTTGTGTTTTGCACTTTGCACCCGAATTATGTATCTTGTATGTTGTATGTGTATTTTTATATTTCTACTCCTCATGAGTAATTAGTGTATTTTTAAGTCTTAATACACTAGCACGTATAACACATACTATATACACTTAGCACAAAAATTGGTGATAAAATAATATATATTTTTCTCTCAAAAATATATATACATAATATCCATTTTTATTCTTCAAGAAATCACCATTTCTTATCATCAAAAATTAGGGAAACCTTAGTAATATTTTTAAACACATTTTTAGGGAATAAGTTTCTCAAAAACTTATATTTTTCTAAGTGTCAAAATTTATAAAAATTTTGACAGAGTTTCCCCTAAAAATGGACGTTTCCCATGTTTTCAAAACATGTGTTTATTTTCTTTTGAATTGTCAACAATCATCAATAATCATCAACAACAATTTATCAACAATATCCGTCAACAATAATCACTAATTTCATGAACTTGAATATTTACAAAAATGTGTAGTAACTTACTAGCACATTTAGTAAGTCTTGTTATCTTTAAAAATAAGTTTAACTTCTTAAAAACTTTATTTTTAAAGAATATGAAGTTTTACAACTTCTAGTCGGTTTTTACGAAAACTATTTCTTCGTTAACACTTTTGTTACACAAGTATCCACACACTTATTTGTTCACAAAAACCACTTTTGTTTGTGTAAGATCCGGTTTAGAACATGTGATTTCTTGGACACTTGGTCCTTTGAAAATACCGCTTGTAGATACGTAGATCTACTAGTTTTAAACACTTTTGTACAAGTTAAAACATTTTTACACAAGTTCATGGTTTATGGGTGGTAGGGTTTCACCTTTTAACCCTTGTTACTTCTAAAATAGCTTTATGTTAAGATCCATGATCTTACCAAACCGGGTTAAACGATGATCCGAGCTACCACATCATAGATCGGGTCTAGATAACCATATATTTCAAATACTACAACTTTTACACAACTTATGTGCCATTAACCATCATTTTTCATGCTTTTAGTAGACTTTTGTGCATCTTTTCGCATTTTAACGAGATTTAACCAACACAAATCCTTTTAACCACTTTAGAATAGTTTAAATACGAGTTCTAAGTGTTATACCTCTAGCTCAAGGCTAGGGAAGGTTCTAAGCACAAATCGAGTGGATAAAAGCAAGGTAGAGAGGTCCTTCGCGTTCCGTTTGCTCCAAGCTTCCTAATACATGATCCTTGTTGCTTGAATGATCTTGGAATGGCAAGAATCAAACTTGAAGATGGATGTATGTGGAAGGGGTGTTTGGCCGTAAGCTTTAGGGGGCAAGAGAGAGAGGAGTGGTGTTGAGTTTATGTGTGAATGATCTCATGTGCTAATCTTCCAACTTATAGGCAATTAGGATGTGCATTATCCAAAGGTCCTTGTGTCACTTAGATCTTAAGCATTGTGATTAAAATAATCAAGATGGTACCAAGTGTGTCCCCCTTAGTTTGGGGCCGGTTAGAGAAAGGGGGGGGGGGGGTCCAAATCCGATTCTAACTAGATAGTTAGGGGTTTGTTGAGTTAAGTAGGTTAGGTTAAGTGTTTAACTCAGTTACTTGTGTATAGCGTGTTTTAGCGGGTGTTAGGGTAATCAGGGACCCTAACTAGCTCAGAAAAAGTTACATAATGAAAATAACAATATTTTCATGTTCCGGGTATAGTCCGGTTGTTCGGTTACATACCGATTCGTTAAAGTGCTAAATTACACTTTTTAGTGTCGTTTAAGTACCTTTCTTGTACTCTTTCAATTCCCAACACTTAGGGAAATATTCTGGATAATAAAACGACATTTCTGCATTATATTTATATGTCTAAATGCTGAATTATTGCTGATTTGTATAAATTCTGCACTTAAAGTGCGTTTCGGGTGCTTTTTAGTGCTTATCTTTGCTTTCGCAATGTCTATAAATTAAACCCTTGCATATACTCTAGGGTTTTAATGTATTTTTGTTGTCGGACCTACACCTAGGCCTCAGTTCTAATGTCTGACTGCTTCCTGCAGTTCTGTTGACACAGTGTGTCTTACCGGTGAGTTTACTATTATTCTGACGCAACGCTCCCGTTTATGCATAAAGCAATATTTTGTAGTATACAACATGCATGAATTCACTTGTTTAATCATGTGTTCAGACATTGCTGACACTTAAACTCATAATTGCAGTCATTAAGCAATAATTAATGTGTACGGAAATTACCGGTTTGTGCCAGTTGTCACAGTAAAGAAATATTTACAGACAATATTTTTGTGAGCTTGTGTAAGAGGATCATATCAGTTTATGTGACCAATCACTAGCACCGTTAAGCTTTACACATTTTAAGCTCTAAACGATTCACATTGATTGACGATATTGTTGTCCACTTAAACTCAATCTAAAAACTTTCGAAAAGCTTACCGATACTTTAAGGTATATTAAGATAGCACTAAATTCTTATGGACCCCACGATCTCAGCATATCCCCTCATCATGCAATACACTAACTCAAGCAATGCCTTTAAACTTTATCAACTGTGATTTGTGCGAAAATAAAGCAGAATGTTTAAACATTAACAATCAGGTCGATACTTCCGTATACGCAGAGAAAGTCCAATGTTTAAACAAAATAAGAAAAATAAAACAAGTTGAAGTTGTTTAGGCTTTAACCACCAGGTCGATACTCCCGTATACGCAGAGGAGGTCCAAAGCTTAAACGAAACACCAAAGAAAATAAAGCAGAACGTTTAGGCAACAACATCCAGGTCGATACTCACGTATACGCAGAGGATGTCCGATGCTTAAACAAAATAAAGAAATAAAACAAGTTTAAATCTTCGCAAAATGAAAAGCACAATCACAGCGATTTTTCATCAAAGTTGTGAAAGTTCACAAACTTAACCAGTTTTATGTCTTTCGACAATTAGCGATTACTGAGTAGGCAAACAGTCAAGAAGGACAAAACTAAGTACTATGCTTTCGACCATGTTTCCCACTAGAACTAAGCTTTTTCATTTAAGGTTTGTATCGTTCTCGCAAATCTACTAGTCTAGCTGAGCCTACCATCACATCTTTAGTGAGACCGCTTATCACATTTTATCTCTCCATTTCTTTAGCATGCTGTGACAGTCCAACTAATCTACTATCATTTCCTCTTTTTCACAACAAAACTCATTTTTTCATTATTTAATGTTTTTGACATTTTCAAATTTTCTAATTTTTTTAAAATTTTTACTCCCCCTAAAATCAAAATATGTCTCAATTTTGATTTTCTGTGAAAATTTGAAAACAAGCTGTACAAGAAATGTGACAACATGATGAGAATTACTTCAATTTTCCATTCACTTGGCTTGAACAATCAGAACTCCCCCTGACAACAAAACATTTTCCCATAGTGATTTCAAAACACTTAAGTTTGTTTTAATCAAAATGGTTTTTCCGGAAAATTAGTTTTGTGAGTCATTTCTCAAACATGGGGTTTCATCACCTTGTTCTTTCAACCACTTGTAAGATTTAACATTTATCGATTTTAACAACACAATCACATGTAGAAAATCAAGTACAACTTAATGTCCCTGATTTACCACTTGTAAGTCGAAATATCACTTTCGTGAATTTCTCAAGAAATGTGCCGATTCATGTTCCACGCTTACCAACCTGGGAACTCCGGCAAGTTAGGTTTTTCATTTAAACAGATTCACCCAAGCCTGACGGTCCTTGGGTGATTTTGAATTCTTGTTCAACAATGGTGGAAAATTTGCATCATCCATTGTTAAACCAGAATTCTCAATTTTTACCTCAACCAAAGGCTCTTCTGGTTTTACCATACCAGAATCATTGCCTGCACATGGCTTGTCTGACTTTGACCTGTCAGATTCATTGCCTGATGGTGGCTTGTCTGACTTTGACACATTAGATTCATCGCCGACCATTTTCTTCTTCTTCTTCTTTTCTTCTTTCGTCCTCAGATTTGTATCTGATGAATTCGTCTTTCTTGACTTTGCAATCGAGGAAGTCGATTCATCAGAACTCTTATTTTTACCAACAGATGAACCCGAGGACAAAATCTTCTCTAGATACTCTCTAGCCTTCTTTCTCTTCTTCCTCAGTCTGTCTTTCTGCCCCTGAGAAAGTTTCACTTTCATTTCTTGAACTTTAGGTTCTTGAACCTTCTGTTCTTTGGGCTTGACATTGACTGATTTCTTTGCCATCTTCTGAGAATTAACCCTCAATCTTTCATTTGATCTCCTTGGGCAATCTCTGGCAATGTGACCTCTGATGTTGCAGTTAAAGCATCTCCTCGTCTCATAATTCCAACCTTGGCAGTTAACAGCAATGTGTCCTTGATAACCACATCGGTAACACACTCTGTTATCGTACCAATCACCATTCACAGTCCAAACATTCAGGTCATAGCACTGTTTGGCTTGGTGATAATCCTTGCTCCTCTTGTTTGCTAGATTTGACTTTTGAGTACTGTGATCCGACCTGCACCACTTATTGCCAACAATTTTAGAGTTTTGATTTTTCAATTTTTGTGATTTTTGATTACTATTGGATGATTGATCTGATGAACTTTTATTTTCTTTTTGAACATTTTTCAAAATTTTCTCCTTTTGTTTTTGTTCCACTTTCTTCTTCAAAGGTTTTTGCTTAGAGCATTCTCCCTTTTCAGTTGATTGCGGAACAGTTTCTTGAAACTTTTCTTTTAACTTCAAAAATAAATTCTTTTTCTTCATTTTTTCATTTTCATCATCAGATTTCTCATCACAATCTTCAACTTTGACTTTGTCAAAGTTTGTGACATTGTCACTTATTGGAACAGAATTTAAAGGTTTTGGGCAAGGAATAGTTGAAGTATTCACAAACACCTTCAACTTTTCTTCCCATTCATTGATTTTCTTTTGAGCACATTCTGCCTCTTTTTCAAGTCGAATAATCTTTTCAAGATGAGAATTGATTGCAATTTGTTTTTCAAGATTGTTTTTACCAAACAAATCTCTTTCATCTTCTAAAATTTTTATTTGACTTTGAAAATCTTTTTCAATCTTTACTTTTTCATTTTCTAAATTGTGTATTTGATTTTTCAAAACATTTTCCGAATTTTTAAGATTTTTGTTTTCTAATGACAAACTCTCAACCTCCTTCAAGAGTTTGTCATTTTCAGATGTCAACTTCTCACAATTTTTCAGCAAAACAAGAATCTGTTTATCATCAGCTTTTGTCTCAACCTTTAAAGCTGAAATATTTTCAACCTGTTTCTTTTCCTCATGAACACTTTCATCCTTACTCTCTTTTTCTGATGAATGATCAAAGATAGGTGCATCTTCTTCAACCTTTTTCTTTAATACTGGTTCAGGATTCACATATACAAGTTTTTCAGATTCTACTTTCTCAATCTTGACAGCTGGAACTTGTTCAACCTGCCTTTTCTCACTAGGTTTGATTTGCTTTTCTGTTGTTGCTGCTTTTAGTTCTTTCTCAGCTCTGATCTCCTCTTTAACAACAACTGCTTTTTGATTCTTTCTTTTTGCATTTTGTTTTTCTTTCAATCTTTCAATTTTATCGGCATAAAATAACTTTCCACTACGTTGATCAGACGGAAGTTGTTGTTTAAGATTTTCAAGTTTTTGGATTTCTTCTTCATACTTGTCACCCTCTTCATCAGACGAATAATCAAAAACCGGACCTTTTTCAACAACTTCTTTTGCTGAGAATGTTTCTCCTTCTTGCTTTATCGGAATATACTGCTGAGATTCATAATACACATATGCCAACACTTCTTCAAAATCCATGTTTCGATTTCTAGAGTTCACAAAAACACAAGTTTCAAACAAGCTGGACACCAATTCGCTTCGAATCAACGTGTAAAAATCCCGATTGAACTTGATATTGATCAATATTTGAACTTGAATAATCTCAAAAGCTAATTGGGTCGATGTAATGTATTATATGCCTTGGGCTGATTTAAAACTTAGGCCTTGAACTTTAATCAAACAATGGGCCGTGAACTTTGAATGTTTATTAATGAAGCTGATTAATGATTGGGCCGAATGAAATGTGATTCACATGGGCTACTGACAAACCCACTTAGCTGACAAAACTTTAATATGCCAAAACTTTAATATGTAAACCCACTTGATGTTAAAAAGGATCAGATCACATGCTACTTTTTGATGAACCGTCAACAATTAATACATCACATGCAATCTTGAATATCAAATTAATTCTTCACATGCAAATTCTCGAGTTTAGTGAACCGATATCACTATGATAACAATTTATCAATTCTCATGCAAAGTGGCCGACAGTTGAATTATCAACACTCAAGGATTGGACCGTGAATCTTGAATTAAATGCACACTAATCGATTCCAACTGAATTCACAAGCAAACTATATATGAATTCCCAAATTCCTGACACACAATCAGATGAATTCACGTGATAACAATTTGATTAACACTTGTTCACATGATAACCGACAATATCAATTCGATTTATGTTTCACATGCAAGCTGACACAAGAGCGAAATCAAATGTTCAAATGAGCGGAATTAAACTGTTCACATAAGCGAAATCAAATTGTTCACATGAGCGGAATCAGTTCGGAGATCAATTTGATTCATTTTTAAGTCGATTTTAGCTATGAAACTTTCAAGGCTTTGTTAACTATCAATTCCGAGCACACTGTAAAAGTTTGAACCGATTCTGACCGTAAAAAGTTTTAATTTTCGGAAAAGAATGGTGTAGAAACAGAATTATCGGCTGAATTGTATAGAACTCTTCTTCACTGGATCTGATACCAATTGTAGGATCGAATTCGGACCTAAACGAGTCGCGTAGAAGAGTTTATCTCAGTTTGAACGGCGGAAACAGACAAACCGAGTACAATTCAGCGAGAATTCACTTTAATATGTTGATTCTATTAATCTGAATGATGTTTACAATCAAATCAACACTTCGGCAGCACTTCGTGGCTTACCGGAAGACAACACCTCTAACTCTTTTTTGATTCCCCACCAAATGACCTATTTATATTGTTTCTGATTCCACTCCTAATGACATGGTGTCATTTGGAATGGAATCAGCATGTTACTTTCGGGTGGAATCAGGATTTAACATTTCGGGTGGAATCAGAAAATAACATTTCGGGTGAAATCAGAAAATTACATTAGGAGTGGAATCAGAAAGTTAACTTTCGAGTGGAATCAGAATATTAACTTTCGAGTGGAATCACTCCTAAATATTCTGATTCTTGGATTCCGTGCTCTATTCTATCTATCTCTAAACAAGACTCGATACAAGACGTAGATGACAGACGGATGCACCAACAGGTATGTTATTTTGTTTTATTTCATTTTCTACGAACAATTTTAATGTTATGTAATGAGTATTTTGTTTGAATTTTTTATAGGCTCCAGGCACGTCCTATACACGACACAGCCTGTCACCTTCTACTAAGCGTGGCCCGAACTTTACAGAGGAGGAGCTCGCTGAGTCTGACGAGGAGTCTGATGAGTATTGATGATGATAGTGGTTTTTATTATCATATTATGTAGTACTGTACGAACAATTGAATTTAATTTTAAGTATTTGTAATATTTGTTTAATTTGAATATGTTTAATTTGTTTGGATTGCTTAATTTCACTACGTCTTTTATAAAATTTATAACAAAAAAACTAACATTATTTTATAACAAAAAAACAACTTAATTAATGTTTAAAAAAATAAAGTTCAAAAAGATACTAATAACAATATGCTGTTCTTGCAAAAAAGAAAAAAAAATCCTCCAGGGAACGTATGGCCCTATATGATTCCTCTTGTCTTTTGGGAAAAAAAATCATTAAGGGAGCGTATGGCCCTATACACTTCCTTTTAGCTGACCATCTTTTGAAAAGTTTGGTACACATATAGGAAGTGTATTGCTTAATACGCTTGGACCCAGAGGAACCGTATTGCCCTATACGCTTCCTCTGGTCCCCTAATCATTAGCTGACCATCTTCTGAAAAGTTTGTACTTCAATTACACATATAGGAAGTGTATTGCTCAATACGCTTGGACCCAGAGAAACCGTATTGCCCTATACGCTTCTTATAGGGTTCAAGGGATGTGTAAATAACCAAGGGGGATGTGTGAATAACCAAGCCCTTTTATAATCATCCACAAGTGTAAAGATTGTGAGTATCTAGGGTTTCTTTTATGTATTTTGGTTTAGTAAACATTGTGTAATCTCGTGATTGAACTTGTATGAATCATTTGTTAGTATTGTGTGAGAAGCACTAGACTAATTGAGAAACTTGAGAAGCATTCTAAACCACACATTTTTCCTAAGCTTTTCGTAATATACACATATGTATAGTTTAAAATTGACTATATACATATGTGTGTGATTCAAGATTTGACAGTATACATATATGTATATAGTCAATTTTAAACTATACATATGTGTATATTACGAAAAGCTTAGGGAAATGTGTGGTCCAAAATGTTTCTCAAGTTTCTCAAATAGGGTGACTTCTCTTAGGATCCTTACAAATAAATAAATATATATATATATATATATATATATATATATATATATATATATATATAGTGTAAGGTTCATTGGGGAACACTAAAAAAGTAGGGAACAGTGGGGAACCAACTCAAACGAACTCCGATTGGACTCATTCCTACGGCGTTGGAACCGTCTCGTCGAACCCTAACTAGGATCTCTTAACCCTAAACCCTAAATCATAACCCCAAAACCCTAAATATATTAGGGTTTGGCTTTTAGGGTTTAGCTTTAGGGTTTAGCCTTAGGGTTTAGCTTTAGGGTTTAGAGTTTAGCTTTAGGGTTTAGCTATAGGGTTTAGCTTTAGGTTTAGCTTTAGGTTTAGCCTTTAGGGTTTAGCTTTTAGGATTTATAGTTTAGATTTTACGGTTTAGCTTAGGTTTTAGCCTTATTTTTTAGCTTTAGGGTTTAGAGTTTAGGAGTTAGGATTTAGGGTTTAGGGTTAAGAGATCATAGTTAGGGTTCGACGAGCCGGTTCCAACGCCGCTGGAATGGGTCCAATCGGAGTTCGTTTGAGCCGGTTCCCCGCTGTTCCCCACTTTTTTAGTGTTCCCCAATGAACCTTCTATATATATATACACGAGGATCGTTCTATGGTAAATTTTTACAAAACATTAAACTGTCAAAATAAGGTGGTAAATTTTACAAATCATTAACCGTCAAATTAACTTAAGGTGGATTACAACTAGTCCTAAAAACTCCCTATCAATTCATAAAAACGGGATAACACGGACCAAGGTTCCCTTAGGCCATAAGACCATTAATTGCCAGTTAAAAATTTCAACCCTGCCAGTTTATGTTTTAACCATTTAGAAAAACCTTTTTATAATAAAAGTACCATGTTATCAAAGGATGTTACTGAGCCATGCTTCAATACTTTAAGGGCTTTAGCCCATCATGATTATGATAAAACAAACAGAATTAAATACTTACTGAGGACCACCAGGGAAATCTTCAAAGTTAAAAGATTTTATTCAAACTTCAAATATTTTACAAGTGCAGAAATTAGAGAGAGAGAAGAGAGGGGCAAAAGATTGCGTGCCTCTTCACAACACTAACTCGCTCTATAAATAGCCACAGAAAGGAATCAATACCCGGGTGCACTCTGGGCCCCATAGCAGTAGTGGATTCTTTTCTTTACAAAAGGCAAGAGCATTATTGAAAACAAACAAAATGAAAACAGACAAACAAAGAAAAGTAAAAGGGCACTATGATTTCCCAAATGCCGTGTATGATGACCTAACTTTTTCATTTTTTCAAAGATGCCGTGTATAATGGGCTTTGCTTTTCCTCAAATTTCAAAGATGCCCATTATGAGTGGGGCCTTTGTGTCGACTCAATTATTTGTCTTTTTTCTTTTCCTCTTCTTCGGATTCTTTCTTTAGGGTAAACTCTTCTACCACTGTTTGAAGGTATGCTTCAAGATCATCATCCAGATTTATTTCTGGAATGTCTTCTATTGGTTGTGATTCTCCTGCTAAACATGAGAAACGGTTCTCATCTTCTTGGCTGGTGGATGAGATTGACATTGCTTTGGAGGAGCTTTCAGTAGCTGATTAATAAAACCTTTTCAACTCCTTCTTCATTTCTTCCTTGTATAAATCCAGAATTTCAGCCTTTGAGGTTGTGGAGACTGCTTGCTTATTTTGAATCCTTCTTGAAATTTGTTCAAAGGGACTTGGAAGCTGCCTCTGTTGTCCTTTAACAATTTGAGTTTTATAATACTCAGTTTTGTTGGTGATCAAATTTATTGTGTCTTGACCTTCCAATTCTTTTGTAGAGTTATTAACTCTTATCATTTTAGACCAGAACTTTGTATAAGAAGTTCGTTTAAGACAGGGAATATTATCCCTCAGGGTATAGCCTGTTGTTGGTTTCCATCTCCAAATCCATGGAATGGAAAACTCTATGAAAAATACATTGAGGCTATTCCCTCAAACCAAGTTTTATTATACTCTGCTTCTATGAGATCCGGAGAAACTGCTACCCATTCTTGATAGAGACCTTTGAATGGTTCAGGGAGAATCTGGACCGATGGACCATATAGAATGAACCATTTTTGGAACCAACTTGGAATTCCATCTTTATGAATCTTGTCACTCACTTTTATGAACCATGAGTGTATCTTACTGGGATTTTCATAAACAAACATTTTTCAAAACTTTGAATATAATCCCAATAATTGTATTTATAAGTTTGTCTGTTAGAATTTATAAACTCCTTTTCATTTAAAGTACTTAATCCCCATTTTTGAGGAGATAAAAGATGTTTTATAAAAATCTTGCTAAAATTAAATGAACTTTTAATTTTATCTGCTGGATAAAAATGTCTTAATTCAGCAGACTCAGAAACTTGTATAATGCTTTCATAATATTGCCTTGGTTTATAAGATGTAGCATCATATGATGCTGGTTCTAAATATTTTTGCATCAAACACCAAGGATCATCAAAAAACTTTTTATCTTCTTGGTTTAAGAGAATTATTTTCTTCTATCTATCAGATATAACCCATGACTCTTCATCATCATCTTGTGCTATATGAGCATAAGAGGGAGCCTTTGAAGCTTGTTCTTGGGCCTTTATAATAGCCTGTTCTTCTTCTTGGGCTTTTATAATAGCCATGATCTTTTCATATGATGGATCATTGGGACTTATTTGAATTCCCGTATTATTATTCGAACTACTAGAAGCAATATCTGAGGCTATGAGCCTTCTGCTTCCTTGCTGGACCAAAACTAAATCTTGGCCTCTTCCTCTTCCTCTTCCTCTTCCACCTCTTCCCCTATAAGTGGGAAAAGATTGTTTTCCTCTAATATGAGGAATCATTCCTGAAAATATAAAATCAGGCTGATGAGATTATTTTCTCATTTTCTTCAAGAACCTTTATTCGATTCCTAATATTATTTAGAACAATATATTCATCAGTAAGATCTTTCCACATATTAGGATTGCTATAATCATTACTTAAATCATGAATTCTAAAAACTGTCATTCTTTTCATGATATAACAATTATTTTTCTTCATTTGGATATTATCAAAAACTCTTTTTAATGGACCCCTGGCCTTTGTCATTTTGACACCTGCAATTTAAACAGAAGATATTATCTTCAAATATTCTCTAGTTAGAAAATCTGGAAGACTATTTTCTTCTCATTTTTTATATTGTATTTTGAAATCAAAAGGAGCTAATTGAGATTGCCATCTGGCAAACATTTGTTTTGAAACATCATGTTTAAAATCTTTTTGAAACATGAATTTAGCTGCTTGACAATCAGTTTTAATAATAAACTTTTGATTATATAAATCATCTTGAAATTTTAAAACACATTTTAAAATTGCTAAAATTTCTTTTGCAATAGTAGCATATTTCTTCTGGCTATCAAGCCATTTTCCTGAATGAAACCTAACAAGATATTCTTGTTTTGTTTGAGGAGAAATTTGTTTTAGAATTCCCCCATAACCTAACTCTGAGGCGTCTGTTTCTATAATCTTAGGCCAATTAGGATTAGTAATAGTCATACAAGGAAGACCTAAAACCTTTTGTTTTATTTTTATAACAGCTTGAGTATGATTTTCATCCCAAGGTTTTGGATTCTTTTTTAATCTATCATATAAAATAGAAGAATCTTTAGCTAAATTATGATAGTACGGGGCTATATAATTTAAACTTCCTAAAAATCTTTGAAGCTGAGTTTTATCAGTAATTTTATTAGGAAATTTAGAAGCAAATTCTATACTTCTATTAATAGGAACTATCTTCCCTTTTTCTATAATATGACCTAGAAATCTTATACTTGTTTGAAAAAGCATCATTTTAGGACTAGATATAACTAATCCATTTTTTATTATAATAGTTTTAAATATGTCAAGGTGTTTGAAATGAGTTTCAATATCTTTTGAAAACACTAATATATCATCTATATAAACAATTATAAAGCTTGAAAAAGGAATGAATATTTCGTTCATAATTTTTTGGAATTCTGAAGGGGCATTCTTCAGACCAAAAGGCATAACATTCCATTCATATTGTCCAAAAGGAACATTAAAAGCAGTTTTATACCTGTCTTTTTTATCAATTTGAATTTGCTAATATCCAGATTTTAAATCAAATTTTGAAAATATTAAAGCATCATATAATCTGTCCAGCAAATCCTTTTTATTAGGAATTGGATATCTAATCCATTTCAAAACTTTATTCAGAGGTTTATAATTTATAACTAATCTAGGAACACCTCTTTCAATCTCAGAATGTTTATTAACATAAAACGCAGTACAAGACCAAGGAGACTTTGAAGGACATATTAATCCCTTCTGTTGTAATGACTCAATCTCCTTTTTACATAACTCTAAATATTCCGAATTCATCTGACAAGGTCTTGCCTTGGTTGGAATATTACTTTCTATAAAATCTCCTTCATAAGGCAAAGAAACAATATGTTGTTTTCTATTCAAAAAAGCATTTGGATGATCATTACATATTTCCATATTAAACTGATTTTTTATGGTTTCTATTTTTAATACTAACTTTGGATTTTTTAATTTTTCCCCAATCGTATTAATATTAATTTCTTCTTTAAGAAAATTAATTTGGTTAGTCTTAGCTTGTATAAAAAATTCATTCAAAATTTTTTCAAATGGCTGAGTTATGAACTCAAAATACAATTCTTTATTGTTATAAAAAGCCTTAAATCCTTTTTTATTAACCTCTTTTAAAGGAAATATTTTTGAAAGAAAAGGAGTTCCTAATATAACTTCATTTGTTATATTTTTTACAAGAACAAATGATAAAGGAATACATTCTCCATTATTGCAAATTTTTGCATTAGGGATTTTATATTCTACTCCCATATCTTGCCTATTAGCTGCTTTAAGAATATGAGTAGTTTTTTTCAAAATATTTTGTAGGAATCAATCCTTCACTTAAGCAATTTAGATCTGCTCCGGAATCTATAAGAGCAACAAAATTCTTTTTAAAAGTATTTTGAATTAAAAGGGTTAATCTAACTAACCATTTTTGAGAAATAAAATTTTCTATTTTATTAATAAACTCTTCTCCTTTATTTTTAATAATTAAAGGGGGAAAATCCTTATCATAAGTCCTAGTAGGACTAGTAATAGGAGAAGAAATTTTATAAGATGTTTCTCCTATTTCATGAGTAGAAGATTTATAAAAAGATTCATCTACTATGATTTTCTCTTCAAGATTTATAATTCTTTTTTCAAAACTAGAATTTTTATTTTTTAAATAAACAATTTCTTGTTTTAAATTGCTAATTTCAATTTTTAAATCTTCTGACGTTGAAGAATTATTTTTTTATTATTTAATATATTATGAACATGTTTCATGGAATAGGGACCTTCATGTTCCTTTATTTCTTTTTGAACTTCTTTATTTTGAAGTTCTTCATTTTGATATAACATCTGAAGAATTTTTAACTTTTCTTCTGGACTTTTAATTTTGTTTAAAACATTTCCCAGAATATCACTATCTATAACATTTATCTCATTATCATTAAGGTTATTATCCTGAAATTAAGACATGACTTTATATAACATTTCATTATCAGAAACAATTTTATTACAACAATTTTCTTGACAATTATCAGAACAAGAACTTTCCTCTGAACTATAATCAGAGGATTCTTCGGAATCAAAAATTTTATATAATTCATTCTTGATATCTTCTTCTATCTCAAGACTATTAATTTTCTTTCTAACAATTTTTCTTTGGCTACATTCATTAGTCTTATGACATTTCTTCTTGCATATATAGCAAGTAGGAACCCATTTTTCTTTCCTTTGGGTTTTTCTCCTTTCTCTTTTTTCTCTATGTTTTTGGAAATATTTTTCTCTTTTTGTATTTCTTATAATATTTTTCATTATCAAAATTTTTTTCTTTGGTACAATCCATACCAAATTGCTCACAAAATTCTCCTAACTGTCTTTTTTCTGTTAGGCTTTGTTTTTTAATTTGTTGATTTAATTTTAACTCATTACAAAGAGCTAAACCTTCTTGAACACAGACTCCTATTAGTCTGCCATAAGTATAACTATCATAAGGAATTTGAATATTATTACCCCTAAGGACTTTCCTTACTCTTTCAGCAAATAAGGATGGAAGACCGTCAATGAACTTGGACTTCCAATGAGAACTATTATTCTCTGGTAGCTCATAAACTCTACTTAAAAATACATCTTTATACCATCTAAAAGAGGTTAAAGTATGACATTTAAGACCATTTAACAAAGTTCTAATGGTTTCAGAATTATCAGACCATCTACCTGTAAAGTGTTCTATAATAGTTATAATTAAAGTGTAAACAGCATCAGAAACTTTATTATCACCCTCTTGTCTATAATGTTTATAAATTTGTTCTTGTTTATCACTTATATAATTATCCCACCATCCTTTTAACTGACCTGTAAAGCCTGCAGTTATCATTTTATAGACTACTTCATCAGTATTTTGATTATTTTTAGCTATGGTGGCATACATCAACATTCTATGTGTCATAGTATAAACTTGTCTATCAGTATAGCCATCTAAATTCCATTCATAAATGGCTTTTCCATTATAAGAATTATTTATTTCTAATTCTTGTTCCTCATGAAGAACATCCTGAGGAGTAGACCTAGGATAATAATATAATCTTTGTCTAGGTCTATCAGAATACTTATTATTATAATTATCATAACTCTTATGTTTTTTACCTCTTCCAAATTTATTTATAGAATCAGTAACATAAGCTTCATATGTATCATTATCCATGTTTTCCATATCACTCAAAACATTAAGTTGGACATTTGAAAACTTTTCTTTTATAATTTCAATTAAGTCATCCATAGACTTCAGCTCTTCTTCAGGTTTTATTTTATAATTATCTATTTCAGGAGGAGGCTGAATAGTAGCTTTAGCTAATATAGCTGGTTCAGATAATTCAGGAGAATTTCTATTACTAGACTCTCCTATTTCCTTTTCCTGATTTTCTAAAACCTTATTAATTTTATTATTTATTTCATGAATGGTTTCATTTAAATTTTTAAGACATAAATTAGTATAATTATTTTGTTGTATAATATGATTAACATAAGAAATAGTGGCAGTCATTAACCTACTACCTAAAGCTTTTTTAAAAGCAGCAAAATGAATTATATCATTTTCTTTTGTCATTTCAAAATCATTTTGAGGAGGAAAAATAGATTTTATAATTTCTCCCGTAATTAATTTATAATTTTTCTCAATAACTGAAATATATTTCAAAGAATATTTGTTTATAAACCAAACAGGAAATTCTATAATTTCCTGGACATCATCCAAATCTTTATAAAATTCTCTTCCTATTTCAAATCTTTTTTCTCTAGAATATGACTCTAAGAACCAATCTTTAAATGGTTGCCAAATCGGATGTCTAAATTTTTCACATATTTTCTGTCTTATGACAGATCCAGGACTAAAATCCAGTTTTTCTCTATTCATCATAAACTAAAACTCATGTGTGAGACTGTATCATCCTCACTGACAGGTTGGTATATCCCTGAAACTAAATTGCTATTGTCAACATTCAAATTTTCTACTCTATTATTTTTTATTTGAGAAGTAGAGGCTCTAGAAGATTCTGGTAAATCTACTTTATAATCAAAAGGTGAAATATAAGATCTAGCAGAAATAGATTTCAAAAGAGTTTTATCTTTCCTTTCTTCTTCAAATTCTATTTCTACATTTCCTTCAGGAGTTTCTATCAATCTCCTTAATTTATGATTTATTTGTGGTGGTATTTTAACAGCCCTATTAATAACCCAATTTTCTGGAAAAGTTATTTCTTCCCATTTAACTTGTCTTCTTATATAAATATTTGATTTTCCATAAGTTGTTTCTATTAAAATAGTTTCATTCAATTAAGTCATCCATAGACTTCAACTCTTCTTCAGGTTTTATTTTATAATTATCTATTTCAGGAGGAGGCTGAATAGTAGCTTTAGCTAATATAGCTGGTTCAGATAATTCAGGAGAATTTCTATTACTAGACTCTCCAATTTCCTTTTCCTGATTTTCTAAAACCTTATTAATTTTATTATTTATTTCATGAATGGTTTCATTTAAATTTTTAAGACATAAATTAGTATAATTATTTTGTTGTATAATATGATTAACATGAGAAATAGTGGCAGGCATTAACCCACTACCTAATGCTTTTTTAAAAGCAGCAAAATGAATTATATATATATATAGGCTCGGTTCAAATGGGAACCACCACGAATTGTGAGAACCGTGAGAGCTTTTTCTTCCCGCGCGAGTAAGGCCAAATTTTTTTTGCACAAACGTAGATGAAAATATTATAAACATATCTGGAAAAAAAAGTAAAAAAAATTGTCGAGTCGGTGGTTTTGACTGATACAAGTTTTTTTTACGCGCTGGTGTAAATTTTGTACGAAGATAATTATTTTTTTACGCCTCATGTAAATGTGGGTATGCGATATTTTTTTAATTTTTTTTGTTGAAACAAGTGAATTTTTAATGAATTTTGAGATATATATATAGGATTTCCGTTGTATCGAGCAAATAGAACTTCCTAGTTGATGTTTATTTTGGAATCTAGTCGACCATTTAGTGAAAGGCTAAAACATGCAAGTAATTTATCTTCACATTTAATTTTATTTTATGTTTTAGGTACAGATATTAATTATTTGAAATCACATTCAAACACGTTAATACACGTCACAGTTAAATATCTACCCAGATCTGTGAATTGTTTATATGTAATAAATTTATTAAACATAGATATAAGAGTAATATTTATTACAGAATTGCTTAATATATAACCATAGTAGAGAAATGGATAACCATATACTTTGCATATTGCTTTTAACTGAATCTATTTCTTCATTCTATGTATGTGATTACTTTTCATGCATTATATATTATTATTACTACAATTCATTATTTAAAAGTTGAACATATATTAAACCTGCACCTTGTTTATTAATGAAGAATCTGAAATATTTTTAAAATATATCTACATGAAAATATATTAGTAGTGAAAACAATAGTAAAGCATTGAGAAAGAAATGTTTATTATTCTTTGAATGGGTTGATCATTACACAAAGAAAATAGCCACTGTAAATACATCGGAGATGTAAAAGGAAATATGAGCTGTGAATGGCTATCATATTGGCTGTAAATGGCTGAGAAATGGTAACCCATTTGACCCTCCTTGAATTACGGGATATGATGCAAACTGAGATCAAATCTCGCTGATCCCAAAAATACTTCATTTCAACACTCCCCCTCAAGTTGAATAGTGAGATTTCCAAAATTCAACTTGACTAGACATTTCTGCAGAATTCTTTCGTTGACGGATTTGGTTAGAATATCAGCTAGTTGATCTTCTGATGGGACAAATGGTAGAGTGATTATTTTAGCTTCCAGCTTCTCTTTGATGAAATGTGCGTCCACCTCGATGTGCTTCGTTCTGTCGTGTTGAACAGGATTTTCTGAAATCTGGATGGCTGCCTTGTTATCACAAAGAATCTTACTAGCCGATTGTGGAGGATATCCGATCTCTGTAAGAAGTCTTTGTAGCCACAACACCTCGGTTAACCCTCTTGCTACCCCTCTGAATTCGGCTTCAGCACTCGATAAAGCCACCACCTTTTGTTTTTTGCTTCTCCACATGACAAGATTCCCACCAACTAAGGTAAAGTATCCTGCTGTCGACCTTCGATTACTTTTATCTCCTGCCCAGTCTGCGTCAGTGTATAGTTGTGTTTCTAGATGACCATTAGGCCTGAACAGAACTCCATGACCGGCTGTCCCCTTGAGGTATCTTATAATCCTTAAGACTGCATTCATATGAGTACTCTGGGGTTGGTGCATGAACTGACTCACCACCCCCACAACATATGCTATATCGGGCCGGGTGTGTGAGAGATATATCAACTTCCCTACCATTCGTTGATATCTTCCTTTGTCAACAAGCTCTACTTTTTCTTCCATATATAGCTTTTGATTCACAATCATAGGGGTATATGCGGGTTTGCAGTCGATCATGCCAACTTCTGCTAATAAGTCGACAACATACTTCTTCTGGCACATGAAGATTCCCTGTTTGGACCTAAACACCTCAATCCCAAGGAAGTATTTAAGCCTTCCTAAGTCTTCCATCTCAAATTTTTTAAATAGATTCCTTTTTAGCCTAGCAATTTCCTCATGATCATCCCCTGTAATAATCATGTCATCTACGTAAATTATTAGACATGTTATAAGATTGTTTCTCTGTTTGAGAAACAAAGTATGATCAGAGTTACTCTGTTTGTATCCATAGTTCTTCATAGCTAGGGCAAATCTGCCAAACCAGGCTCTGTGAGATTGTTTCAGACCATAAAGAGATTTCTTTAGAAGACATACTTCTGTTTTCTTAAAGCCATCTGTGAACCCATGTGGAGCCTCCATATAAACTTCTTCGGTTAGCTCTCCGTGTAAGAAAGCATTTTTTACATCCAGTTGGTGAAGTGGCCATCCTCTATTAGCTGCTACAGAGAAAAGAACTCTGATGGTATTGATCTTTGCTACCGGAGAGAACGTTTCCGAATAATCAATACCATATGTTTGCGTGTAGCCTTTAGCTACTAACCTGGCTTTATATCTTTCAACTGTGCCGTCCGGTTTATATTTGATTGTAAAGACCCAACGGCACCCGACTGTTTTCTTCCCTGGAGGTAACACACATTTCTCCCAAGTGTTGTTTTTTCTTAAGGCTCTCATCTCATCCTCCATTGCATCCTTCCAGTGTTTTGATTTCAAGGCTTGCTTTGTATTTGTAGGTATCTGTTGATGTAGATTTTGTGTCCGATGCTTGTCGAATAGTTTAGATTTATTTTATGCTGAATTTGTAATAGTTAGTGAAACGGTCTAATGAACGTGTATAGACCCACTCATTTGAAGTGGTCAAACGAGAGGGTTATTCGTTTAACCGTGTGTGTTTGAAAGACAATGGGGGTGTGGCTATAAATAGCAACCCCAAGTCATTTCCAACACTTGAAGCTATAGGAGGTTTTAGACCTCAGAGGGAGAGATCACCACTTGGTCTCTCCCCGGATGTGTACTCCTTTGGTATGGTTCGGTTAGCTTGTTAATCGGGCCGGCTTGTATTGATATGTTATCAAATATATACAAGTAAGTATTTCATCCATCTCTAATCTTCCCGTCTTTGAATATAATCATGATAATCACGGTTTCAGTCACTAAACAGGGTCCTACAAGTGGTATCAGAGCATTGGCTCTTTTCCTTGTTTAAAACCAAACATTGTTGTGTTTTATCAAGTTGTTTATGTGTTTTTTCAGAAACTGTTCCTATTTGATATTCATATTTTCTGAAAAAGTGTTCAAATCTTGTTATTTGCTATAAGTTTTATCAAAAACCTTGTTACATTGCATGCCTACATGATAAAAATGGGTTTTTTTTTTGAAAGTTTAAGCAAATTTCTTGTTACAGAATATTCAAATTTTTCTTGATATTCAAAGTGTTCTTCAAAGTGTTCTTAGAGATATTCATACTCTTCCTGAGATTTGATCTAGAATTATGTTTGGATAACTTGTTTGTGTTTAAAATATAATTGTTTGACAAATTGGTACATGTAATGATGGTTTGATAAATCAACTTCTGTCACAACAACTTGTTTAGTTTGAAAAAGGTGTCACCAACTTGTCTGTAAGATTTGATTTGTTTTGCAAAAATATCTTATCCTTTGTCAACGAAGATTCCCTTAGACGAACAATCCATTCTTCGACAAAATTGTTTCAGACGAAGATTACCAGTCTTCGTCAAAGATGTGTTAGACGAAGAATCAAACTTCGTCGTTCATTCTTCGTCACTGTTACTTCGTCGTCCATACTTCGTCATAAGGGTTAACAGAAGCTTCGTCCATACTTCGTCATTTGATACTTCGTCGTTTTAACTGTCATTCATTAATAGAAGCTTTGCAAAACTATCTTAACCATAACTTTTCAAGTGTTTGATCAGGTACACTCATACATACATCAATCATGAGTACTAGTCCTTGGGATTGGAGCAGTAGCTCAAGTACAGCTCAAGATCCGACCTCCGCAGCGTCATGGATCAAGAATATAATGCCACAACAAACAATTTCTGCAAGTTAGTGGGCATGCGTAGCGAATCAAAATCAAAGTATTCAAAATTTGCTAATGAGCGAAAGTGAAACGGGTAGCAACAATCGACCGCCAAAGCTGAATCATATGAATGAATATCCATCTTGGAAAGGCCGATTTCATACTTACGTTCTAGGGCAAAAAACCGAGTTATGGATATGTTTCACTACACCATACAACACTGCTCTTGAAGAAGCAGGTTCAAATCCAACAACATTGGCAAATATGACTGAACCAGACAAGAAAGCGTACGATCTTAAAAAAAAGGCGTTTGCTATCTTGACGCAAGCTCTCCACAAAGACATATATCATCAATTCTCTTATTGTAATACAACAAAAGCCTTGTGGGACATCCTAGTTACAAGAGGAGAAGGGAATGCGGCGACAAGGAAGACTCGCCACGACTTGTTGAAAAAGGAGTTTGATGCATTTTTGTTTATAGAAAACGAAACTTTAAATGAAATGGAAACTCGTTTTTATCATCTGATAAGTGAAATGTTTTCTTACCAGGTTGTTGCAACTCCACAGGAAATGGTGACAAAGTTTGTTGATGCTCTACCACCGAAGTGGAGCCCTTTTATTGAACTATTAAAGCATACAGGTGTCTTAGATACTATCAGTATCTATGAATTCGTTCAAAAGCTGGAAAATAAAAATGAAGAAGAAATCCGGAAGGCGAAACGAATCTCAATCCCTCAGAATCCATAAATGTATTTTGGAGGAATTAATCCTGCTGCAAGCACCAGTCAGCAACCAAAACTTCAAACGGCTTTCATGTCCAATTCAAGTCCGTTTCCTCAAGTGACTAATGTAAATCCCTTTAGATTTGTACCAAAGCAACCACAACCTCAAGTTGCTCAAACTCAATTTGATCCAAGCGCCTGGTTCCCAAAACCACAAGCTGTTACCCCCACAACTAAACCACAATTTGATCCAAGTGCTTGGTTCCCTCAAACACAACCTCAAGCTACTCAACCTTGATCCTAGTGCTTGGTTCCCGAAACCGCAAGTTGTTACCCCTTCACCTCAACCTCAACAAGCATTCTATGGTAACAACTTCACTCAACCGCAAAACCCCAATACCTCCAGACTTGATACTTCAAACCTTCCCAAAGTCAATGTGGAAGTTGCCAAGGAACACATGGAACTTCTTAGCACAATGGTCAATGCCTATTGTGGGTTGGTTGCAGGTCAGATTGGAAACATAAATCTGACCAATGAAGATTATCAACAGATTGATAGGGATGAAATGGAGTTAATGGATATCAAGTGGGCTTTTGCAAGCGCGGTTAGACGAGCTAAAGACTACATGAGCAGAATTGGGAAAACTAGTTTGGAAAGCAAAAGGGATACAAAGTACGGGCTCGACAAGGATGCTGTCACCTGCTTTAACTGCGGAGAAAAGGGTCACTTCAAGCGTGAGTGCACTCGCCCGAGCAGACAAACAAATCAAAATCCCTTCAGGAATCAAACAAGTACTTCCAACCAGAATCAAGCTAACTAGGAAAGAAGGATAGTAGCTGTCAACGATCAGACCAACGCCGTCAACGCAAACCAATCGGGTCCTTCTAACACCAACCGTGCATTAGTTGTTCAAGCTGATGAAGGTTGTGATTGGTCCGTACAGTTTGGAGGTGGCGATCAAGGAGGAACCGCATGCTATGCTAAGATCATCAATCACATCAAGCATGTGCGTAAGGAATAATTCTCAGAAAGCGATGATAGCTCGGGTTATACTGGCAGTTCAGATGAGGAAAGCTCGAGCATTGGAGATTATTGTTCAGAATCGGATGTAAAGGAGGGAAGTGATTCTGATATTGATAATTTGTTGATGGAAGCTGAGGAGTTAAAGTGTCAGAAATCTGTTCTGATCAAGAAGGCTGATATTGCATCAAAAGAGATGGAAAAGTTCTTTTCTGAAGATGGATCTTTCTCTTACCAGACTGTCTCTATGGTAAATGTCGCAGCCTCTTCAAGTCAGGTAACTTCTGATACTCCTACTCCTAGCATATGTAGTAATTGTGCAGATCTTAAACATGAATGTGCTGATTTGAAACATGAATCTTAAACGGTTCATGGTCACAATCAGAGTTTAGTTATTGAACTGTCAAAATGCAAAGAGGCAAACATGGCCTTGGCTCGCAATGAAAAGGATTTCAAATCAGTCATTGAAACTTTAAAGAAAAGTGTTTTCGAATTGTCTAAAACTGTTTTTAACAAACAAACTGGTATTAATAACTACATTAATATTATTGAGGAAACAAAGAAGGAGCTAGCCATGGCTAAATGTGAATATGAAGCGATCAAGCTCAAATTGGATAGTTATTCTAACTCCCGATAGGTGCTTGATCACATCATTGAAGTTCAAAAACTGAAAGGGAACGTGAAAGGCGTTGGGTATAAGTCGTGTCCACCTCCTTTGAGACACAACTATACCAAGATGCCTGATGAGGAGGAAATGGCTCGGTTTGAACCTAGTGTACCTCTTGATTATGAGGAAGTAACTACATGATTAGGGTTCAGATCGGACAGTTCCTCGGAGGGCTCATCTGAAACAAAAGAAAATTCAACATCTACGGAACAAAGTGCTCCAACTGTTGAGGACTATGAATCGTCAGATGATGAATCAGATGTGAGTGATCAGGATACATCTGTTGATGATAAGAAAGGAGTAGACATTCCTATTGAGAATCACATTCTGTGTGATCCTCCTACTCCTGCTGTGCACTCTACTGTCAAGCAAGAGATGGATCCTATCACTGAGACAGTGTCTACTGTTAAAAGTGATAACGTGTTGTACACTTTGGTCAGGGATAGTAAAATATATTCAAACAAAGATTTTCCAATCAAAAACGTCAATCAATCTCTGATTGATAAAGTTTTTGAAGATACTACCATTAAGTTTTTGGGAAAAGCGATCCCGAGAGTTTCTATAACTCAGTGTGGATCCTATTCCAAAAGCTGAAGTTAGGAAACAATTTGGAAACCAACGATTACCGACAAAGCAACAACCTATCGCCTTTAAGGGTAAATAGAAGGAACAACGAGCTTCAAAACCTAAGGTCTCACAACCAAAGGTAGAACCAAAAGGAACTCGTTTCAAAAAGGACAATAATGTCAAATTTGTAGCATCTAAGGGTACTGACAAGGTGGAAACTTTTGAAAATAAATCAAACACCGATTTTGTTCAAAAAGTTAGAATTTTAAAACGTAATAATCAAAATAATTACACCCAACACACAAATGGGTGTGATGAAGGCACAAGTACCTCCGATTCTACAAGTTCGACATCGGGTCGTCAAGATGGATCTCCTAAGTTTGTTGAAAGGAGATCCTGTTTCAAATATGGGGAGTTTGGACATATCATCAAAAATTGTACAAACTCGCGCAAAGCAAAATTTGTTGAGAGAGCCCCTCCTGAAAAGGATCACCCTCAACGTTGTTCAGTTTCCCCAAAACAAGATAAATGAACTATTAAAGAACAGGAAACGAAACAACGACGCCAAAATATAAAGGTGATTGAAAGGGCTTTGAAACCAGACGTAAAATCTGTTAAATGGGAACCAAGTTCATCTCAACCAATAAAACCAGAAATTTCAAAAACTGTTAATATTACACAATCTGGTAAACAGAAAACTTGGAAACCTAAGACAGGTGAGGTTTCAGGTGGAGGCTTGCAATTTACGAACCGTCAAGAAATTGAAATTACATTTCTTGATTCTCAGGGAAGACCCAAGACCACTAAGGCTTGGGTCCCCAACTCCAACTGATCCTTAAATGCATTGTGGAGGGTGTTACAGGAGGAATTATTAATAGTCATTGGATTGTTGATAGTGGAGCATCTAGGCACATGACTGGCGACTTACGACTTCTGTATGATGTGAAAAACATTAGAGGAGGTTATGTCGCGTTTGCTGGAGACAAGGGCGGATACATCACTGGAGAGGGAATGATCTTTAATGGTGTAGTAAGTTTCGATAGGATCAATTACGTGCGACAAATTGATCACAATCTTCTGAGCGTGTCGCAAATCTGTGATAAGAAGTTCACCGTGCATTTTGATGATGCCGGTTGTTATGTGCTGAAGCCTGGGTTTAAAATTCCAAAAGAATGGATTCTCTTGAAGGCTCCAAGGATTAATGATCTTTATATTCTTGATATGAGCCAGACGATTACAAATTCTGCACAAGTCACTTGTTTTGTCACAAAAGCCACTAAAAAGGAGTCAATATCTTGGCACAGACGAATGGGGCACATTCACTTGAGAACAATGAACCATTTGGTGAAAAACAATCTTGTGAATGGTGTGCCTGTGAAGAATTTTCATCTACAAGATGTCTGTGTTTCATGCCAGAAGGGAAAGCAAACGAAGAAATCCCACCCGATCAAGAAGGTCAACACTGTCAGCATGCCTCTTGAACATCTTCATATGGACCTCTTTGGACCTATGAAACACAATACAAACTTTGGGGATGCTTATTGTCTGGTAGTTACTGATGACTATTCCAGATTTTCTTGGGTATCGTTTATGGCACACAAGAGTGAAACTCCTGAAATCCTCAAGAATCTTCTTACTTTGCTAGAAAATTTGTACACGTTGAAAGTAAAGAGGATCCGAAGCGACAATGGCACTGAGTTCAAAAACTGCATAATGGACGAGTTCTGTACTTCAAAGGGCATTCTTCATGAGTACAGTTCTCGCTACACTCCACAACAAAATGGTGTCCCGGAGAGGAAAAATCGGACGATAATAGAGACTGCACGAACGATGTTGGTAGAGTCGGAGCTTCCCGTTCAGTTCTGGGGGGAGGCTGTGGCTACTGCATGCTATACATTAAACAGAGTTCTTACGGTCAAAAGGCATGACAAGACTTGTTTCGAACTATTGCACAAAAGGAAACCGGTTGTTTCTTACTTAGAACCTTTTGGCGGTCCATGCACTATGATTGAACCGCACAGAAAGTTTGGCGCCAAGGCTATCGAGGGATTCTTCCTTGGATATGCTACTTCGAATTTTCGTGTGTGGAATTTGACATCCAAAAAGATTGAGTTATGGGGTGACGTAAAGGTTCAAAGGTATACTAACTCTGTAAGAGCTCCGGGTGATCCTTGGATGTTCGATTATGATGGGCTATTCGACGCCTTTAATCTGCCAACCTTTGATGAAGCATCTGCAGCTGCTCAAATGTTATTGGAAAGTGATAATGCAGTTGATTCGTCTTTGGTTCGTCCAATTGTTGTTAACCCTCAAGCTTCTACTTCGATTAACAATACTGCTCAAAATGAGGAAGTTGAAGGTACCGCTGATTACAATGTGTCGTCGGAAGATGATATACATGATACGACTGAAGGCCCTTTGGCTCTAGCTGTTCCTGTTCAGGGTACTTCTGAAGCAACTTCTCATGTGCAGAATGTGGACACTGCTGAAGGAAATGCATCTACATCTACGTAGGTCCCCTGGTTCGTACAGATCGTCACAGAATTGTATATCCAATCTAGAGTGCGGAATCCTCTAGACCAGAATAGCACAGAAACAAGTAGAAACAAGATTCACAATCAAACCGGTCTTCTATTGATTATCCAAACAAGCAGTTTTACAATCAACTCAAGACCTCATAACTTCACAGCCACTATCTGTGATTTTGTCTCAAAACCCTAATTTCGAAATTACTCTCTCTCTCTAGACTTTCTCTCTCTAGAATTCTCTAACTCCTAAAACCCTAATCATAAAACATGTTTATATACCACATGTTTGTGAACTGTGCTTTCTACTGGGCTAGGCCATTTTCCAAGCCCATTACAACAATAAACTTCCTAACCAATAAGCTAAGCCCATTACAAAATATCCAAAGATTAAATAATCAAAATATTAAGTTGTTGTCACAGAATATGCACCAACAGACTCCCCCTTGACAATAGCTTCATAGTGTAACTTTGTCTTCAAACATCTTGTGTTCTTTTGGTCTTTGGATAGCGTCAGCTACACAGTTTCTGACATCAACAGACTCCCCCTTAGCTGATGCTTCCAATCTCCAAAACTTTCATTCGTTGTAGATCAGTTAGCTAGCAATCTTTGGTTAAGCAAGTAAACTTGAACTCTTCCAAATCTCTCTCTTTCTACAATGTAGTAGAAGGATCCTACCATGCATCTTCACACATTCTTCACTTCACTCTCATTCTGCACTTTACTTGTATTTTGCACTTCATTTTGATAACTGCATCAATCTGTTTAGAAACACAAGCAAGTATCTCGAAAAACCATTAGTCTTTTTCACATTTAAAGATAAACCAATATTTTATCTAGATATGCAAAAACAACAATCTTTCAGTTCAAAATGGAAGTCTTTTTTAAAAAAAAATATTTTTGTATTTTTGATTCTTTTTCCAAAACAAAACTAACAAACTAAACTAAACTAAAAAATATTTACAATTTCATCTTTTTGTGCGAATCATGTGCAAGAAGATCATATCAGCTAAATCAAACTGTTTTCACACTATTCGATAATTCTTTATATAATTTTTCTGTGAAAAGCAGTCCAAGACGATTACCAGTATGTTTGTTGCAGAACATGCGCTCAAGTTATGTGGCCAAATGTCTAACATGCGCTCAAGTTAAAGCAGAACATCAGAAGTCGTCAGGTTTGCTGCAACAGCCTGAACTTCCCACCTGGAAGTGGGAAATGGTAACTATGAATTTCATTACTAAGTTACCAAAGACGAAGCGAGGAAATGATACTATTTGGGTTATAGTAGACAGATTGACCAAGTCAGCCCACTTCCTACCTATAAAGGAAACACACAGCTCAGATAAGTTAGCTCAGCAGTACGTGGATGAGATTGTATCTCTTCACGGAGTGCCAGTGTCTATCATCTCTGATAGGGATACGAGATATACATCACATTTTTTGGAAAAGCTTTCAGTAATCCCTAGGCACTCGATTAAACTTCAGCACTGCGTATCATCCTCAGACGGATGGTCAAAGCGAACGTACAATTCAAACACTGGAAGATATGCTAAGGGCTTGTGTTATTGATTTAGGTGGAAGTTGTGATGATCATCTTCCATTGATTGAATTTTCATACAATAATAGCTATCATTCGAGTATTCAAGCTGCACCGTTTGAAGCATTGTACGGAAGAAAGTGCAGGACGCCCGTTTGTTAGGCAGAATTTGGAGATGTCCAACTAACAGGGCACAATATAGTCCTGGAGATGACAGATAAGATTGTACAGATACGAGATCGTCTCAAAGCTATCAGGGATAGAAAGAAAAGCTACGCAGATAAAAGGCGTAAACCTCTAAAATTTGAGGTAGGTGACAAAGTTCTACTTAAGGTATCACCCTGGAAAGGGGTAATGCGATTTGGCAAGAAAGGCAAGTTAAGCCCAAGATACATAGGACCATTCGAGATCATTGAATGTGTCAGAACAGTGGCTTACAAGTTAAACCTGCCAGAAGAGCTCAGTGGAATTCATAATGTGTTCCACATCTGCAATCTGAAGAAGTGTCTAGCTGATGAATCACTAGTCATGCCACATACGGATGTGCATATAGATGAGAGCTTGAAATTTGTTGAAAAACCTTTGTCAATCGAGGATCGACATGTAAGGACTCTAAAAAATATCCCAATTTGACCCATAAGTGAAAACCCGAACCCCTGAAACACCACTGTACATGAAAAACTAAGAAAACAGAATTAGTGGGTTTCAGGCGGGCCGCGTAAGGGTTAGCTTAGCCTTACGCGGGCCGCGTCAATATGTGGATTGACCGGATAAGCGTTCCCTAGACACGTGGCATACACCTGTCGACCCTACTCGTGACCAATCAGACCTACGCCTAGACTAGGCGGCCACGCGGGCCGCGTAAAGTATGGCCGAAGGTTCACGCGGGCCGCGTGAACCCTAAAATTCACCTATAAATAGATCGAGCTACGAGCAGTCCTCTGATGTCAAAATCTCAATTCAAAAACGAAGTTCTACAGTCCAAATTCGAATATTACTCTCAAAATTATCGAGGCGCTGCTACGATACCGGGTATTAATTCGATCGCTGCTACGATTCAATGTCCGATCGATTTAAAACTATCCGATGAATGTTTAAGTGCTGCTCAAATTGGGTTTATACTTTGTCATTCGTCTTGAATTCGATGGATGTTTAAGTATTGCACTTTGTCATTCGTTGTGAATGTTTTAATCTCGTGAGTTATCGTAAATGCTGTATTAGTTATTGACCTAGTTCGTGTGCATTGTTGTTTAAATTAGGTTATCAGGCTAATCAGTAGGCTAAACTCTGCCCAAATAAATCTGCAATGTGAATCATTCTCTTTTAACCAAAATTGCTTTAAAAAATCATGTTTGTTTTCAAAGTTATAATTACAGGGATTAAGTCTTTGTAATCCCCAAGTTACAGCCGGTATGTGGGGTTTTGTATACAATACTTGATAACCGTCACCATTGGACAACGGGTTAGCCAAGGGGTGATATGACCATAGTCACAGACACCATTGGACAATGAGATAGCCAATAGGTGGTCGAGTGACAAATACCGTGGGTAGATGGGTGATATATGTAGACATTGTAATTGCACTTAATACTGTGAATTATAACAATGCGTCGTTTTTAGTAAAAAGAATGATTCACCAGTATTTCCCCGCTGACAAAACCTTTTTCAAACATGTTTCAGGTGATCTATTGTAATCCAGGAAAAGTGCCGCGAAGCACTACAAGCTTAAGGAAGTGGCTCAATATAAATAAAGAAACATGTTTTGTAAAATAAGGATTTCCCAGTGAAATCACTTTATTGTAAACTACGGGGTTTTATCCCGAATTATGAAATAAAATAATCGGGCATTCCAAGTGTTTAAAAGATCCTGTTAAAATCTTCCGCTGTCGCATCAATTAAATACCACGGGTTCCTGTCCCGCGGCTCTAGACCGGGTCAAACCGGGCTGGGGCCGTGACAGGAAAAGGTGGTATCAGAGCCACTGATTTAAGCCAATTAAGTATTTAAGAAAATACTTAATTTTTACTGATTGCCATTTTTGTGATTATGTGTTTTATTATTTGAATATTTGTTTACAGCATGGGTAAACAAAGACTTTCAGATATCTATCGTAAAATAGATAGTGCACCAAAAGAAAAAAGGAACTTCATCCTCAAAATACCCAGTAGATATTGAGGAAGGGATATTTGTCCATAAGGCACAGTTTGAAAACCCACTTTCTCCTAAGAGAAGAAGTCAGATTATTAGAAAAAGTCAGGAGAAAAGAAAGAAATCACAATCAAAAGAAGTGAGGATTAATCAGGAAACCCAGAAATTAGGCAGTAACCCACCATGGGAAGACAAATTAGATGAAAAATGGGCAGATCTCTATATGTTAGCAACTGTAGCAGTAAATGCTAACCTTTAAATACCCTAACCCAGTATTAGCACCCATATCATCTACGAGCCGGAAACTCTAAAAGAAAATTTTACCCAGTAGATAAATAAGTTTACAATAAACCCCAGTATGTTTTAATTTTCAGTTGACCTTTGTATTAGTCACACGGTATGCAATAATACTTGAATGTTTTTCTGTAAAATTTTAATATAAAATTTTAACTTAGCATTTTGTGTGCATTTTTGCATATATGCTAAACAACATGAATGAGTTATCTGAAGCCCTTCAGAATCTCAATCTTTATCCGGTGAAAATAGAAGTTTCCAATGACTTCACTGGTTACATAGCCGATGTGGAAGAACCTATGGAATTTCAAGCTCCACCTCCGGAGAAACCAAAACCTAAGAAAAGAAGAAGATTTGTAGGCTGGAGACGTGTACGCAGGAGGAAACCAGCGACTAGGAAAATTCCTAAAATAGAGAATCCCATGGATAAAGGAAAAGGGATCGAGATGGGGGAAGGTTCTAGACCAACGGAAATGGAAATTGGGGAAAGTTCTAAGCAAGTCGAGGAGTTGCCATTACAGGAAGAATTAGATCGCGTATTGGCAAGCTGTGATATCATTAGACCTGTCAACACCAACCTCTACCCTTATCCTGCTGAAACCCAACTTCCAATAAACTTGGAACCAGCAATCCCAGAACCTTTGATCCATACCCAACCTTTAGGAGAAATGGACGAGTGGTGGACTAACGACTGGCAGTTTCAAAACCTCCTAAATAATCCTTATACCTTTTTCCCACAGTTCGACCCAGAACCTATACCAAACCCACCAATGAGCAATGAAAATTTAGCTGAACTCCGCCACTTTGGCGAGGAACTGGTGGATGCAGGGAATAGGATTCGGGAGGTAGGAGAACAGATCGCCTGGAAATACGACGAGAGGGAACGTCGTTTCTGAGGGCCAGTTGACGAGAAATAGTGTGGTTGTGAAACTGCGATTGTATAATAATAATAATAATAATAATAATAGTAAAAATATATATATATATATAATATAAAAGAAATGGACATCGAGAAATTGATAATTTTGGCTATACGTGTATTGTGTTGTGTGATTATTGCATATAACTATTATTTATTTTATGCTAATAATTGATATATATTAATTACCAGATGGAAAATGCAAATAATGAACCGGTTAATGAAGTAAACCAATCTGAACAAAATCCGGAAGATCAATTTATGACTAGGCAAGATATCGAGAATATCGTTGCTCAAGGAATAGCCAATGCTATTCCTGCAATCCTTGCTGCTGCCCAGAAACCTGTTGAACCTCAACAAATTATTCCTAGTAAACATACTCAAGAAGATGACTTCAGTAATAGTGTAAACGGCGACGAGAATCATACTAACAACGATAACGATCCACGACAGGCCCCACTCCCTAAGAAAATGAAAGCTGCAACGCCTGGTTACACTTACAAAGAATTTATTGATTGTAAACCAGCAGAATTTGCAGGCAACGAAGGGGCGACTGCAGCACTGCATTGGTTGGAGAAAACCGAAGCAGTAATTATGATAAGTAAATGTGTTGACGAAGACAAGGTTATGTACGCGTCGAATCTTTTCAAAGAAGGGGCGCTAGAATGGTGGAATACGGTACTTCAGGCCAAAGGAAGAAATATGGCCTATGCCAAGAGTTGGGAAGAATTTAAGCAGCTAATGGAAAGAAAATTCTGTCCCGAATATGAAAAGGAACAAATGGGGAATAAGTTCCTGAACCATCGGATGATTGGTGTAGATTGTCGCGGGTATACTTCGACATTCTTCGAGTATGCGAGAGTAGTACCAACCCTGGCTTCGCCAAAACCGGTGCTTATTTCCCGCTATATTTGGGGACTGATTGGCGAAATCCATAATATCGTTAAAGCTGCGAGACCTCGCACTATTGACGATGCGGTAGAATTAGCTAATACCCTAACTGACGAGCTGGTATGCACAAGAGATGAAAATCGAAAGAAGGAATTGGCTCAGAAAATTACCCAAGGATTTCGTCTGGGTAATTGATGTGTGTAAAATGCAACATATAAATTACATCAAATGAGGCATAAAACTAACCCTTTTTAAGTACTAATATTGGAAAAAGAGTGTTTTTGTCTTCCTTTTGTATTTTCAGGATTAAATGAGCTCAAAAACACAAAAGAAGCAAAAAGACAGCTAAATCCAACATAAATACAAGGAAAGGAACATTAGTGGACTGCCCGACCCCTCAACGGCACCTTCCAAAGCAAAATAAAGAAGTCAGAAGACTGAACACGCCCCGTGCTCAGCCAGCACGGGGCCGTGCCCAAGAAGCAGCAGAAAAGACAAACTTATAGAAGCTTCTATTGCCCACCACGGGTCGTGCCCAGCGGACACGGGGGCGTGTCGAAAGTACAGCAGGCGCATTAATTGTAATTGCGAATTACAATTAATGAGGAGAGAGAGTGTCAGACAGGCACGGGGCCGTGCCCAGCGGACACGGGGCCGTGCCCAGCTCTCTGTTCAGCCTATAAATAGGAGTGCTTGGATTCATTTCAACTCATCCCTTGGCACACCACCTCTCTCACACTTCATCCACCACCCACCACCATCACAACACCATCATCCACCACCATCATCCATTGTCCATCGTAGAGTGTGTGAGTCGTCTCGGGATCCAAGATTGATTGTAAGAGTTCTTGACAATCAAGGCCATGTTTGCCTAAGTCTCTTACATCACTTGGTGAAGACAAAGTGTCTAGTATAATACTTTTTATTTCTAATCTTTTGCACTTTTTATTTGGTTTTGTATTAATGACTTTAATAACTAGTTACTTATGTTGAAGGTGATCTTTCCTTATCGTTTGTCCGTGGTGTCTTGGCATTATTTTACTGTCTATATAAAATAAAGGATTTTCACCATTCATATCTCCACGGTCTATATGGAGGTATGTTGGCTACCTGGTCGGGGGTTAAGGGAACGGTTTGGTAAAGGTCTTGCCATTGTTCAGCGTTTAGAGGTCCTGCAATGGACCTGGGTCAAATTTAGTAGGACCTCCTTCAATGCTTCACGGTATTGGATGGCGGGGGTCCAAACTCTTTGATCCCCTCATAAGTTAACTACTATTAATACTATAACCCGGCTATTTAGGACTGTATCCCTGCTGACTCAGACTACTTAGCCGAGGGTAACGTCACCGCCAAAAGCGGGGCCTACCACAATACTGCATTAATAACTTAATTCATTATCTTCCAATAATCCACCCTTTTAGGATTGTATCCTTGCTGACTCAAACTACTGGGGTGAGGGTAACGTCACCTTCAAAAGAGGGGCCTACTACAATAACTAAGATAATCTCTTAATTATGTGCAAAAGTGCGGAAATAATCAAAGGTTATACTAGATACGAGTCGGAACCAAGTGATTCATCTTGTCTATCTGTTTTATTTTATTTTTATTTTTCAACATTTTAGTTAGTTTTTATTTTTTCTTAGTTTAAAACATTTTTCTAAACTTTTTATTTTGGTTAGACGTTGAGGATAAACCGGTATTAAAAGCTCTTGTGTCCTTGGACGACCTCGGTATCTTACCAACGCTATACTACGCTCACGATGGGTGCACTTGCCCATATGTGTGTTTAGTGTTAGTAAAATATCGTGTTTTATAAATTTAAAACTTGGCTAAAATAAGTGTTAAAAAGGGCTTAAAATATACACCTAATATATATAACACTTTACCGCACATCAAGTTTTTGGCGCCATTGCCGGGGACACAAGGATTTTAAGAAAGTTAGGAATCAACGGCCTAATCATCTTTTATTTTTCTTTTTAATTTTTTAGGATTTTCTTAGTTTTTCAGCTTCTGCAGAGCTCAGCACGGGCCGTGCCCGGTCAGACACGGGCCGTGCCCAGCATCATCACTGGCAGTTTTTATTTTCTGAGTTACAGAGAGCTGAACACGGGGCCGTGTCGGTGCAACACGGGGTCGTGTCCAACTCCCAGTAACAGGGATCCAGAAATCAATCACTGTGCCTCTGACCACGGGCCGTGTTCGCTGAGCACGGGGCCGTGGTGAATATTCTGACCAACGTTCTTTTCTGTCTTTATTGCAGGACTTGGAACCTAGGCGCCACATTTGAACCTCCTACGTAATGCATGAGCTCCAGTTCTAGTAGAGACATAAAAGAACCTCTAGAAGAACCCGAACGCTTTCTCAGAAAAAGACTTAAAGCCAAAAATCAAGAGAAAGTCTCGGGGGACCCACTTCCAATGGCGGACCAACGTACCCTCATGGATTACCTACGGCCCACCGTAGGCAATCTCGGCGCCGCTATCAACGCACCGAATGTCAAAGCCAACAACTTCGAACTTCGGCCGCATTTGATACAAATGCTCCAAAACTCCGCAACCTTCCACGGGCTTGCGGACGAGGATCCCCATCTACATATTACTAACTTCTTAGAAATATGTGATACCTTTCGGATCAATGGAGCATCAAATGACGCCATCCGCCTTCGAATGTTTCCATTTTCACTAAAAGACCGAGCTAAGGCTTGGCTTAACACCCTCCCAGTTGGATCGGTAAACACTTGGGATGAACTTGCCCAAAAGTTTTTATATAAGTATTTCCCTCCTGCTAAAACGGCTAAATTAATGACTGAAATTAATACATACTCACAAGAGGATGGGGAATCCTTATATGAAACTTGGGAAAGGTTCAAGGAGCTTCTAAGAAAGTGTCCTCATCACGGTCTAGCAGTGTGGCAACAAGTATCCACCTTCTACAATGGGTTGTTGCCACACACAAGACAAACACTTGATTCAAGCTCCGGGGGACTTTTAGGTAATCGTCGCCCAAATGAAATATATAACCAAATTGAGGAAATTGCTCAAACCAATTTTCAATGGCACATCCCCCGAGGTAATAAATCTATTGCCCCGGGCGCCCATAAGGTTGATGAAAGCACCTCTTTACAAGCCCAAATCGAGGCCCTCTCTTCAAAAATCAAAAAGCTAGAAATGACAAAAACGGCCTCGGTTATGGCTTGTGAAGGGTGTGGTGGGTCTCATGAAAATTGGAGTTGTATGAAAGAATTAGATGAACAAACAGAAACGGTAAACTACTTGGATAATAGACCTAGGCCGTCAGGTCCTCCAACGGATACCTACAACCAAGGATGGCGTAACCACCCAAATCTTGGTTGGAGAGATCCCGGCAATAGTAGTAACCAACAAAACCAACGAACTAATTTTCAACAACCACAAAATTTCTCTAAACAACAAGGTGGAAGAGAAAGGCTTGAAGATACTGTATCTCACCTCATCTCTGACACTGAAAAGAAAAACTCGGATCAATTTCAACAATTGGAATCGAATTTTAGAAATCAACAAGCTAGCATTCAAAACGTTGAAAAACAATTAAATCAACTAGCTCAAAATTTCTCCGAGAGGCCACAAGGCGCGTTACCTAGTAATACCGAAACCAACCCGAAGGCACAAGTACATCTCATCACATTAAGAAATCGAACCGTGGGTCCCGAGGATGCTCCATTACCGCCAAATGAAAGAAGCCATTCTAGCCAGCCTGTGACCCCTCCTGCGCCAGAAAAGGCTTCTATACCAACTCAAGAGGCCACCAAGACTCCTCCTATTCCATACCCCGGTAGGTTAAACCGTCAAAAGACCGATGAGCAATTCGCTAAATTTGAAAATTTGCTAAAACAATTGCATGTTAATATTCCTTTTATCGAAGTCCTAACCCAAATGCCTAAATACTCAAAATTTATGAGGGATTTCCTCACAAACAAAAGGAAAATTGAATCATTGCAATTAGTTAACTTAGGCGAAGAATGCTCCGCCTTAGTGCTCAACAAACTTCCACAAAAAAAAATCGATCCCGGGAGTTTCACAATCCCTTGCTCGATTGGGGGATCTCCCGTTCGTAATGCATTAGCCGATCTTGGGGCTAGCATTAACCTCATGCCCACATCAATGTTCAAACGACTCGGCCTAGGAACAACAAGCCCTACAAAGATGAGCATACAACTCGCCGACAGATCCGTCAAATTTCCACAAGGTGTCGTCGAGAATTTATTGGTAAAAGTTGACAACTTTGTTTTTCCAACAGACTTTGTCATCTTAGACATGGAAGAAGACACCGATGTCCCTCTCATCCTTGGGAGGCCATTTCTAGCCACCGCCCAAGCGGTGGTAGACATGAATGACGGAACGTTAACATTGAAGTTTGGGGATAAGGAGGTGAAGTTTGAATGTGGAAAAAGAATTGAGGACGAAGACCCGGTCAACTACATGCAGGTCATAGACTCAAGCTTGGATGATGCTCTCCGACGGTGTAACATGGGATGCAATACATCCCACTTGGGTGACAAATGACCGGCTTTGGGTCTAGCCAAGGACCCTTATAAACGTGGCGCACCACGGAGGCATTCCGCAGAACTATCCTTAGTTTAATTTAGATTAATTTTTATGTTTTTTAGTTAGTTTTAATTTTCATGAATAAAACACACTCATGGTGGTAAAGGATGAAAAGGGGAACGAGAAAAATGAACTCATGCACAAGAACAAGGCAACCCGACAATTCTCTCCAGACCAGAAGGTTCAACACGGGTCGTGCCCAACCAACACTGCCCCGTGCTGAACCACCTGCAGAAAAACGCCCAGTTCAGGTACCTAGACACGGGCCGTGTTCAACCAACACGCCTCCGTGTCCAGACTTCTGCTTTTCTTATTTCAATTTTGTTACTGGCACTTGAACACGGGGCCGTGCCCGGATAACACGGGGCCGTGTTCAGTGCCCAGTAACACAAATTTTTGCTTTTTAAACACTATTTTACACATCTAATCAACCTAAAAATTTATTTTTGGGACACATTGAGGACAATGTGTAATTTAAGTGTGGGGGAGATGCTAAAACCTTGAATTCTGCAAGTCCTAAATACAAGCCTTACACAAAACTCTATTGGAACCGCTAATCACCCCAAATTTTTTCAAAAATTTCATATTTTTTTTACTTGTCTAGGTTTAAATCGGGAAATTCAAGTTCTCAAAAAGGTTATATTTTTACAAATTTACAACCGATAGCGTAGTGATAAAAAGAACCAACATAAGAAAATTATGAAAAGGCATGGCAAACTTAGTTAAAATTTGATTATATATACTTGATCACATAAAAACCCATTCCCACAAAAGTGAGTTTTGAGCCTTTATTGAGCATACAATTACATATCATTAGACTAAATGCTCATTTTTCGTTTCTTGTGTGAATAGCTGCTTGGTTCTTACAACTCTAGAACTTGCCATGACGATACATTCCCGGTCCTTATCAACTTAAACCCAAGTAAGTAAATGATGGAGGCATTAGGACTAACCCTTTTTATTTCTACACCATTTTTTTTTTACCACCTACCCAAAAATCCCCCTAGTTAACCCCTTTGAGCCTAAACCTTTTCATTTCATCACCCAAACCAAAAACCCTTTTACCCACCAAAATCCTTTTTTTTTTTATTTTTAACCCTTTGTTTTAGTAACAAGTTCGGTTTTTCGTATAAAAAAAAAAATGTTGATGATGAAGCAAAAAGAAAATAAACAAACAAGTTCATCAAAAATAACTTTGTTTGAATAAAAGCTTCATCAAAATAAAAATAGAAATACGAAAACCGACACTTGTTACGCTTTTCGCCCTTTTTCTACTAACCACTAACCACTATCCCAACCACCTACCTTTAACCCAAGCCTAACCCTTAACCCACAAAGTCCTCTTGATATTTACAAAGGTATAAAAGTTAAAAAGGAGGAGGATTGATTGCTTGGCAAGCTTATGGTAGGAATAAGTTCCATGCCGCTCTCGAGTGATTCACTAAAAATACACCTTCGGCCGAGTGTGAGTGATTTCTCCCGTGAGGTATGTGAACTTGTATAAAAATGGAATTTTAAAAAGGCATGTTATGCCCAAATAAGTAATTTCTCCTATGAAAAGTTCTACATAAATCATTACGAATAGGATTGTAAATAAATAAAGATAAAACCCAAAAAGATCTTGGATATCCCGACACTCTACGACAAGCCCAAAACCTTCTCTTCTACCTATTCCATTTGGGAGTGTAAGCGACATATTAAAGAGTTTTGCTTGAGGACAAGCAAAAGTTCAAGTGTGGGGGTATTTGATGTGTGTAAAATGCAACATATAAATTACATCAAATGAGGCATAAAACTAACCCTTTTTAAGTACTAATATTGGAAAAAGAGTGTTTTTGTCTTCCTTTTGTATTTTCAGGATTAAATGAGCTCAAAAACACAAAAGAAGCAAAAAGACAGCTAAATCCAACATAAATACAAGGAAAGGAACATTAGTGGACTGCCCGACCCCTCAACGGCACCTTCCAAAGCAAAATAAAGAAGTCAGAAGACTGAACACGCCCCGTGCTCAGCCAGCACGGGGCCGTGCCCAAGAAGCAGCAGAAAAGACAAACTTATAGAAGCTTCTATTGCCCACCACGGGCCGTGCCCAGCGGACACGGGGGCGTGTCGAAAGTACAGCCGGCGCATTAATTGTAATTGTGAATTACAATTAATGAGGAGAGAGAGTGTCAGACAGGCACGGGACCGTGCCCAGCGGACACGGGGCCGTGCCCAGCTCTCTGTTCAGCCTATAAATAGGAGTGCTTGGATTCATTTCAACTCATCCCTTGGCACACCACCTCTCTCACACTTCATCCACCACCCACCACCATCACAACACCATCATCCACTACCATCATCCATTGTCCATCGTAGAGTGTGTGAGTCGTCTCGGGATCCAAGATTGATTGTAAGAGTTCTTGACAATCAAGGCCATGTTTGCCTAAGTCTCTTACATCACTTGGTGAAGACAAAGTGTCTAGTATAATACTTTTTGTTTCTAATCTTTTGCACTTTTTATTTGGTTTTGTATTAATGACTTTAATAACTAGTTACTTATGTTGAAGGTGATCTTTCCTTATCGTTTGTCCGTGGTGTCTTGGCATTATTTTACTGTCTATATAAAATAAAGGATTTTCACCATTCATATCTCCACGGTCTATATGGAGGTATGTTGGCTACCTGGTCGGGGGTTAAGGGAACGGTTTGGTAAAGGTCTTGCCATTGTTCAGCGTTTAGAGGTCCTGCAATGGACCTGGGTCAAATTTAGTAGGACCTCCTTCAATGCTTCACGGTATTGGATGGCGGGGGTCCAAACTCTTTGATCCCCTCATAAGTTAACTACTATTAATACTATAACCCGGCTATTTAGGACTGTATCCCTGCTGACTCAGACTACTTAGCCGAGGGTAACGTCACCGCCAAAAGCGGGGCCTACCACAATACTGCATTAATAACTTAATTCATTATCTTCCAATAATCCACCCTTTTACGATTGTATCCTTGCTGACTCAAACTACTGGGGTGAGGGTAACGTCACCTTCAAAAGAGGGGCCTACTACAATAACTAAGATAATCTCTTAATTATGTGCAAAAGTGCGGAAATAATCAAAGGTTATACTAGATACGAGTCGGAACCAAGTGATTCATCTTGTCTATCTGTTTTATTTTATTTTTATTTTTCAGCATTTTAGTTAGTTTTTATTTTTTCTTAGTTTAAAACATTTTTCTAAACTTTTTATTTTGGTTAGACGTTGAGGATAAACCGGTATTAAAAGCTCTTGTGTCCTTGGACGACCTCGGTATCTTACCAACGCTATACTACGCTCACGATGGGTGCACTTGCCCATATGTGTGTTTAGTGTTAGTAAAATATCGTGTTTTATAAATTTAAAACTTGGCTAAAATAAGTGTTAAAAAGGGCTTAAAATATACACCTAATATATATAACACTTCACCGCACATCAGTAATAATAATAGCAGATTCAAGAAGAGAGGAACTGGGCAATCTTCCACTGAGCCTTTCTGCAAAAACTGCAGAAAGAAACATTTTGGAAAATGCAATGAAACCTGCAACTTTTGTAAGGTTGTAGGATACCGTGAGGAAGATTGTAGAAAGAAGACCAGGATCTGCTATAACTGTGGAGAAGCCGGGCATTTCAGACCCGAATGCCCCAAATTGGTCAAACCAGCAGACAACAAAACCAAGACGGCCGACGGAGCTACTAAGAAGAATGCAAGAGCATTCCAACTGACCACTCAAGAAGCAGAACTCATTCCAGATGTGATAGCTGGTACGTTCCTAGTTCACAACGTGTATGCAAAAGTATTATTTGACTCTGGTGCAAACCAAAGTTTTATCAATACTTCATTCTGCCAAGCTCTTAATTTACCTTTGACCAACCTTAGGCAGATTTTTACAGTCGAAACAGTAGATGGGAATTCTGTTAACATAGATAAGGTTTTGCGAGAAGGAAATATAGAACTATTAGGTCATACATTTTCTGCAAACCTGTTACCTATGAATTTAGCTGGATTCGATGTGGTATTAGGAATGGATTGGTTAGTAGCCAACCATGATCGAATCCTTTGTGATAGAAATTCCGTAGAAATTCGTACCCCCACAGGAGAAATAATTTCAATTACAGGAAATAAGCCACGAAAGCCACTGAAATTCATTTCAGTAATAAAGTTGGCCAGTTATTCAAGAAAACAGGCAACGGTGTATATGATTTCAGTAATCATTAACACGAAGAAAACGGAACTTAAGAAAATTCCAGTAGTCTCAGAATACCCAGATGTATTCCCCGAAGAACTACCAGGATTACCACCCAATAGGGAAGTCGAATTTAGGATTCATCTAATTCCTGGAACTATACCGATAGCCAAGGCACCTTATCGGTTAGCACCCACTGAAATGCTAGAATTGAAAACGCAGTTAGATGAATTGCTAAGTAAAGGATTCATACAACCTAGTTCATCCCCGTGGGGAGCGCCAGTGTTGTTTGTAAAGAAAAAGGATGGTTCAATGCGAATGTGTATTGATTATAGAGAATTGAATAAGGTTACAATTAAGAATCGATACCCATTACCTAGGATTGATGACCTCTTTAATCAACTCCAGGGAGCTAGATATTTTTCTAAGATCGACTTACGCTCTGGATACCATCAATTGAAGGTACAAGACGAAGACATACCTAAAACTGCTTTCAGAACTAGGTATGGTCATTATGAGTTTACAGTCATGCCCTTCGGACTAACGAATGCACCTGCAGCATTCATGGACATGATGAATAGAATCTGTAAACCACATTTGGATAAATTTGTAATTGTCTTCATCGACGATATACTTATTTATTCCAAAAGTCAGGAGGAACATTGTGAGCACTTGAATGCACTCTTAACTTTGTTAAGAAAAGAAAAGCTTTACGCCAAATTCTCGAAGTGTGAATTTTGGCTACAGGAAGTGCAATTTTTAGGACATGTGGTGAACCACGAAGGTATTCATGTAGATCCCTCCAAAATAGAGGCAATCACCAAATGGAAGGTTCCACAATCAGCTATGGAAATTAGAAGCTTTTTAGGATTAGCCGGATATTATAGGCGCTTTATTAAGGATTTTTCTAAAATAGCGGTGCCATTAACTAAGCTAACCTATAAAGCAGTTAAGTTTGAATGGGGACCTAGGCAAGAAGAGGCGTTTAAAAATTTAAAGCAAAAGTTAACAAATGCCCCAATCCTAGCCTTGCCAGAAGGGACTGAAGATTTTGAAGTATACTGTTATGCTTCAAAACTAGGATTAGGATGTGTGCTAATGCAACGCAAGAAGGTAATTGCGTATGCATCAAGGCAATTTAAAAAGCACGAGGAAAACTATACGACTCATGACTTAGAGTTAGGAGCCATAATTTTTGCCCTTAAGATTTGGAGACATTATCTGTATGGAAGTAAGTTCACTGTCTATACGGATCATAAAAGTTTAAGGTATATATTTGGGCAAAAAGAATTGAACATGAGGCAAAGAAGATGGATGGAAATATTAAGCGACTATGACTGTGATATTCAATATCACGAAGGAAAGGCAAATGTAGTTGCAGATGCTTTAAGTCGTAAGTATCATGAGAAACAACGACGAGTCCGTGCTCTTAGATTAAATCTACAGTTAGATTTAATAGAACAACTGAAAAATGTACAGGAAACAGCAATCAAGGATGATGCTGAAGGAATGAAAGGAAGAATAAAGGAATTAGAACAAGGGAATGATGGAATTTGGAGATTCCATAAGAAAAGAATTTGGGTACCTAAGCAAGGAGAATTAAGAGGTAAAATCTTATAAGAAGCCCATAAATCTAGGTATACCATGCATCCAGGAAACAATAAGATGTACCAAGATCTAAGAAATAATTTCTGGTGGATAGGAATGAAAAAGGACATAGCTAGATATGTTTCTAAGTGTCTTACTTGTTCACAAGTTAAGGCAGAACACCAGAAACCTTCGGGTCTACTTCAACAATTAGAAATGCCTGTATGGAAATGGGAGCTCATAACCATGGACTTTGTTACTAAGCTACCCAAAACCAGAAAAGGGAATGATGCAATTTGGGTGATTGTGGATCGATTAACCAAATCAGCTCATTTTCTACCCATAAAGGAAACCTTTAGCATGGAAAGGTTAGCCAAGTTGTATGTAGACGAAATAGTATCCTTACATGGAGTTCCACTCTCCATTGTATCGGATAGAGATAGTCGTTTCACTTCCCATTTCTGGACTAGTTTCCAGGAAGCAATGGGAACCCGACTAAATTTAAGTACGACATATCATCCTCAAACAGACGGGCAAAGTGAAAGGACGATACAGACCCTGGAAGACATGCTCCGAGCATGTGTGATAGATTTTGGTGGAAACTGGGACGATCACTTACCTTTAATCAAATTCTCCTATAACAATAGTTATCATTCAAGCATTGAAGCTGCCCCATTCGAAGCACTGTATGGACGAAAGTGTAGAACTCCGGTTTGCTGGGCAGAAATAGGAGAAAGTCAATTATCAGGTACTGAAATCGTACAAGAAACCACCGACAAGATCAATCAAATCAAGGTAAGACGGAAGACTGCTCGAGATCGCCAAAAGAGCTATACCGATAATCGACGCAAACCACTAAAATTTCAAGTTGGAGATAGAGTACTCTTGAAAGTTTCTCCTTGGAAAGGAGTAGTTTGGTTCGGTAAGAAAGGAAAGCTAAGTCCACGATACGTAGGACCATTTTCAGTAATCCAACGTATAGGACCAGTTGCCTATCGCTTACAACTACCAGAAGAATTAGCTGGAATACATGACGTATTTCATGTATCCAACTTCAAGAAATGTTTATCGGACGAATCACTGGTAATACCTCTTCAGGATATAGAGGTAAATGAAAAGTTAAAATTCATAGAGAAACCACTACAAATAGAAGATCGAAAGATCAAGTTTCTCAAGCACAAGCGATTGATACTAGTCAAAGTCAAGTGGGATTCGAAACGAGGACCCGAATACACTTGGAAGCTGGAATCAGAAATGAAGCAAAAGTATCCTCACTTATTTTAATAAATCTCGAGGACGAGATTTTAAATAAGGGGGGGGGAGGATGTAAGGACTCTCAAAAATATCCCAATTTGACCCATAAGTGAAAACCCGAACCCCTGAAACACCACTGTACATGAAAAACTAAGAAAACAGAATTAGTGGGTTTCAGGCGGGCCGCGTAAGGGTTAGCTTAGCCTTACGCGGGCCGCGTCAATATGTGGGTTAACCGGATAAGCGTTCCCGAGACACGTGGCATACACCTGTCGACCCTACTCGTGACCAATCAGACCTACGCCTAGACTAGGCGGCCATGTGGGCCGCGTAAAGTATGGCCGAAGGTTCACGCGGGCCGCGTGAACCCTAAAATTCATCTATAAATAGATCGAGCTACGAGCAGTCCTCTGATGTCGAAATCTCAATTCAAAAACGAAGTTCTACTGTCCAAATTCGAATATTACTCTCAAAATTAGTGAGGCGCTGCTACGATACCGGGTATTAATTCGATCGCTGCTACGATTCAATGTCCGATCGATTTAAAACTATCCGATGAATGTTTAGGTGCTGCTCAAATTGGGTTTATACTTTGTCATTCGTCTTGAATTCGATGGATGTTTAAGTATTGCACTTTGTCATTCGTTGTGAATGTTTTAATCTCAAGAGTTATCGTAAATGCTGTATTAGTTATTGACCTAGTTCGTGTGCATTGTTGTTTAAATTAGGTTATCAGGCTAATCAGTAGGTTAACTCTGCCCAAACAAATCTGCAATGTGAGTCATTCTCTTTTTACCAAAATTGCTTTCAAAAATCATGTTTGTTTTCAAAGTTATAATTACAGGGATTAAGTCTTTGTAATCCCCAAGTTACAGCCGGTATGTGGGGTTTTGTATACAATACTTGATAACCGTCACCATTGGACAACGGGTTAGCCAATGGGTGATATGACCATAGTCACAGACACCATTGGACAATGAGATAGCCAATAGGTGGTCGAGTGACAAATACCGTGGGTAGATGGGTGATATATGTAGACATTGTAATTGCTCTTAATACTGTGAATTATAACAATGCGTCATTTTTAGTAAAAAGAATGATTCACCAGTATTTCAACGCTGACAAAACCTTTTTCAAACATGTTTCAGGTGATCTATTGTAATCCAGGAAATGTGCCACGAAGCACTACAAGCTTAAGGAAATGGCTCAATATAAATAAACAAACATGTTTTGTAAAATAAGGATTTCCCAGTGAAATCACTTTATTGTAAACTACGGGGTTTTATCCCGAATTATGAAATAAAATAATCGGGCATTCCAAGTGTTTAAAAGATCATGTTAAAATCTTCCGCTGTCGCATCAATTAAATACCACGGGTTCCTGTCCCGTGGCTCTAGACTGGGTCAAACCGGGCTGGGGCCGTGACAGAAAAAGGTGGTATCAGAGCCACTGATTTAAGCAATTTAAGTATTTAAGAAAATACTTAATTTTTACTGATTGCCATTTTTGTGATTATGTGTTTTATTATTTGAATATTTGTTTACAGCATGGGTAAACAAAGACTTTCAGATATCTATCGTAAAATAGATAGTGCACCAAAAGAAAAAAGGAATTTCATCCTCAAAATACCCAGTAGATATTGAGGAAGGGATATTTGTCCGTAAGGCACAGTTTGAAAACCCACTTTCTCCTAAGAGAAGAAGTTAGATTATTAGAAAAAGTCAGGAGAAAAGAAAGAAATCACAATCAAAAGAAGTGAGGATTAATCAGGAAACCCAGAAATTAGGCAGTAACCCACCATGGGAAGACAAATTAGATGAAAAATGGGCAGATCTCTATATGTTAGCAACTGTAGCAGTAAATGCTAACCTTTAAATACCCTAACCCAGTATTAGCACCCATATCATCTACGAGCCGGAAACTCTAAAAGAAAATTTTACCCAGTAAATAAATAAGTTTACAATAAACCCCAGTATGTTTTAATTTTCAGTTGACCTTTGTATTAGTCACACGGTATGCAATAATACTTGAATGTTTTTCTGTAAAATTTTAATATAAAATTTTAACTTAGCATTTTGTGTGAATTTTTGCATATATGCTAAACAACATGAATGAGTTATCTGAAGCCCTTCAGAATCTCAATCTTTATCCGGTGAAAATAGAAGTTTCCAATGACTTCACTGGTTACATAGCCGATGTGGAAGAACCTATGGAATTTCAAGCTCCACCTCCGGAGAAACCAAAACCTAAGAAAAGAAGAAGATTTGTAGGCTGGAGACGTGTACGCAGGAGGAAACCAGCGACTAGGAAAATTCCTAAAATAGAGAATCCCATGGATAAAGGAAAAGGGATCGAGATGGGGGAAGGTTCTAGACCAACGGAAATGGAAATTGGGGAAAGTTCTAAGCAAGTCGAGGAGTTGCCATTACAGGAAGAATTAGATCGCGTATTGGCAAGCTGTGATATCATTAGACCTGTCAACACCAACCTCTACCCTTATCCTGCTGAAACCCAACTTCCAATAAACTTGGAACCAGCAATCCCAGAACCTTTGATCCATACCCAACCTTTAGGAGAAATGGACGAGTGGTGGACTAACGACTGGCAGTTTCAAAACCTCCTAAATAATCCTTATACCTTTTTCCCACAGTTCGACCCAGAACCTATACCAAACCCACCAATGAGCAATGAAAATTTAGCTGAACTCCGCCACTTTGGCGAGGAACTGGTGGATGCAGGGAATAGGATTCGGGAGGTAGGAGAACAGATCGCCTGGAAATACGACGAGAGGGAACGTCGTTTCTGAGGGCCAGTTGACGAGAAATAGTGTGGTTGTGAAACTGTGATTGTATAATAATAATAATAGTAAATATATATATATATATATATATATATATATATAAAATCTTGTAAAATAACTAAAAATAAAACTTTTGTAAAATAAACAATGTGTACGGATGCCTAATATAATATAAAAGAAATGGACATCGAGAAATCGATAATTTTGGCTATACGTGTATTGTGTTGTGTGATTATTGCATATAGCTATTATTTATTTTATGCTAATAATTGATATATATTAATTACCAGATGGAAAATGCAAATAATGAACCGGTTAATGAAGTAAACCAATCTGAACAAAATCCGGAAGATCAATTTATGACTAGGCAAGATATCGAGAATATCGTTGCTCAAGGAATAGCCAATGCTATTCCAGCAATCCTTGCTGCTGCCCAGAAACCTGTTGAACCTCAACAAATTATTCCTAGTAAACGTACTCAAGAAGATGACTTCAGTAATAGTGTAAACGGCGGCGGGAATCATACTAACAACGATAATGATCCACGACAGGCCCCACTCCCTAAGAAAATGAAAGCTGCAACGCCTGGTTGCACTTACAAAGAATTTCTTGCTTGTAAACCAGCAGAATTTGCAGGCAACGAAGGGGCGACTGCAGCACTGCGTTGGTTGGAGAAAACCGAAGCAGTAATTATGATAAGTAAATGTGTTGAAGAAGACAAGGTTATGTACGCGTCGAATCTTTTCAAAGAAGGGGCGCTAGAATGGTGGAATACGGTACTTCAGGCCAAAGGAAGAAATATGGCCTATGCCACGTGTAATTCTTTAACAAGTTTATTTTTAAATAATTATCCCAAGTTATAAAAGATTATTTGTGCCTTGTGCATTTAAATCAATTTTCTTAAACATTTTCAAAATGAGTCGGTTAATTGTATTTACCAGTGTAAACTGACGTATTTTCCAAAAGGCTAAGTGCAGGTACTAGGCAGAATAGGCTGGCTACTCCTAGCATCAATAAAGAGTCTTGCAAGCTTAGATGTTTATAAATCTGTTGAATAATGTTCCTTTTAACTTTGATCCGCCTGTGGATCCCTTACAACCGTTTTTGTAATAATTGATATTACTTTCATTCGGTTTGTAATGTTTTTATCTTTCGACTTCCGCTGTGTATTAAACTGTGATAAATTGTCTATGATGATATCAACTACGTCACGATACTCCCCACCGGGCTCACCGGTAATAGGTGGAAATATCGGGGTGTGACAGGTTGGTATCAGAGCCAACATTGAGTGAATTAAACACTAGCCTTTTTGTGTTTAATCTCAATGACACAGTTTGCACATTCCTCGACTTCCGAGTCTAGACAAAGAACTTAGGACTAATCCTAATTTATTTTATTTTTCCTTTATTGTTTTACCTTTGTTGTTTTTTTTGTTTGTTTTAACAGGATCTACAAAATGCCACCAAGGTTCCGAAGAGGAGGACGAGGAAATGGGCCATTCAACGCCCCCAACGATCACGAGGCCGGACCTTCCCATAGGCGAACTCCGTCTGTTACAATGAGCACCAGTCCTCAAGAAGACTGGAGGACCTACTTAGAGCCTGCGAGGCGTTCTGTCTCGCTTAGCTCCTCACCTTCCTACCATGATTCTTCGGACTCCATCAAGGCAACGAGTCAGACCATTCACGCCATTCCTACCTACCACTGCAGCGGTCGGGGTCACACCGCGCGTTTCAAGACCCGACCCCATATTTCCAAAGCCGGTTTAACCCGGCAAATCAGATTGAAGAACCAATGGGTCATAACCCATTGGGACCTGAAGACCATTTTCCTGAAGCTCAGGACATGGATATGGATGATGACCTAGATCCTGTCGAACCACCATCTGGGACACCTACTCACCCCATCGAGATTTCGGATGGGTCGTCTTTTCATGGATCACCTTATCGTGGTCCAGACAGCTATGAGGCAAGGTTTGCCCAATACGACTGGGTGTTTACTCCCTCTTATGACCCATCGCAGCAGCAGCAGCAGGATCCCTCGGAGGATTCACGTTTTGTAGCGGTCACTCCATCGCCACCACCGCCACCAGTGCAGCAACTGCCTCCGGAGCCACCGAGGCGAAGAAAAACAGGTGCACGGATGTCCGTGCGAGGAGGGGATTTCCATTTCAGCACCCCTCAACATTCAAGTGGCAGTCACTACCCGCCACTATATGAAGACCCACATATGGGTGGGCCTTCAAACCCCGTTTCTGAGGTGGACTCTGCGCCAGTCGCACCACCACCAATGGGTTATGATAACCCGATTCCTTAATACGCCGGTATAGCGGCGTATAACCCTTTTGAGCAGCCAGCCCATACTAACTACAACTACGCCGAAGTTGACCCATACCTTGTAGCGGCAAACTACAATGCTCTTCATCCCGAGGGACCCTATGGAGTCCCATATCAAACTGGGTACCCGACCTATGGGTACCAATACCCGCCACCTCCTCAACCTCCGCAGCATCAGCAGCCGCAGCCGCCGTAGATCCAGCCATCGCAGCAACAGGAGATTCTTCAAAGGTTGAGTCAAGTGGAACGGGAGGTTCAAGAAGAGCGTAGGAGCCACCGAGGATTTCTCAAAGGTCTGGCGAATCTAATCAAGGGAAAGAAGAAAAGGGATTTTTGAAGATTCCTTATTTATTTATTTATTTATTGTAATTTCCTTATTTCAATCAAGTCCCTGCGTGGACATCTAATTATGTATTCAGTCTCTGCGAGGACTTGTATTTTCAGTTTAGCCCCTGTGTGGGCAAGTCATTTCTGTTAAAGTCCCGTTTAGGGCAAATATGTACTCTTTTAATTTTAGTGGAATGTTTTCATTTTTGTCATTATATGCATAAATATAAAATATGAAATAAATTAAAATATCATTCCTTTTAAAAATTAATTCTGCCATTATATATTAAAGAAAAATCTTGAAGACAAAACCTAGCAATGTGTCGTATTAAGACAGGGCCATGATGGTAATTCCTTGTAAGATTCAAAATCCTTGTTAACATCTGAAAACATGTTAACACTCCTGGCAAATGTGATTCGATAAAATCACGTAAGTCATCCTTATATTGGATCCTTCCAATTCCTTTCTTATATTCAACATTCATTAGTGATGTAATGCCTGCGGGCCATATTCATTGTCATATAAGACAAAAGACAGTTGTAGTCTATGACTCCCTGTCAAGAAAGGTAATGAACTATGATTCAATGCCTTAATGCCTCGATCCTAGATCATGGCTTATAGTTTAAATTGTCCCTGTAACCTGGCCTTTTGTGCCATTATAATATATTATTATGATAAAATCCTGAATGAATATGCTTAATAAATTAACCAATATGGTTTATTAATACCATGGTTAATAAAATTATCAAAGATGACAATCCTGTTATAGAATTCTGAATGAATCATTATCATTATTTTATGTAGCAATCAAGCTACATGGCAGAATCTGAAGAAATCAACAGTCACCCTGTAGAGAATCATGATACTACCAGAATCCACGTAACTGGTGCAAAACTTCAAGCATTGATTGATAATGCTATTTCTAAAGCCATGGACATGCAATTTAGAGAGTCTAGAGGTACACGCTCAAAGACTCACTCTGTAGCTCACAGTAAGCCACCTTCTAAATTTCATGAGTCAAAGAAGGATGATGCCCAACACTCCTCAAATCAGCACAGTATCCCGTCTAAGAAGATTGATGTGCGTGAAGTGTGTTATGGTTTTAATGTTTATTTTAAGCCCTTTTACACTTTCTTTAGCCAAGTTTTAAATTTATAAAACACGATATTTACTAACACTAAACACACATATGGGTAAGTGCACCCATCGTGAGCGTAGTATAGTGTTGGTAAGATACCGAGGTCGTCCAAGGACACAAGAGCTTTTAGTACCGGTTTATCCTCAACGTCTAATCAAATCAAAAAGTTAGAAAAAGGTTTTAAACTAGAAAAATAAAAACTAACTAAAATGCTGAAAATAAAATAAAATAAAAACAGATAGACAAGATGAATCACTTGGCTCCGACTCGTGTATAGTGTAACCTTTGATTATTTCCGCACTTTTGCACTTTTTAAGAGATTATCTTAGTTATTGTAGTAGGCCCCTCTTTTGAAGGTGACGTTACCCTCAACCCAGTAGTTTGAGTCAGCAAGGATACAATCCTAAAGGGTCGGATTATTGAAAGATAATTAATTAAGTTATTAATGCATATTATGGTAGGCCCCTCTTTTTAAGGTGACGTTACCCTCGGCTAAGTAGTCTGAGTCAGCAGGGATACAGTCCTAAGTAGCCGGGTTAAAGTATTAATAGTAGTTTACATATGAGGGGATCAAAGAGTTTGGACCCCCGTCATCCAATACCGTTAAGTATTGAAGGAGGTCCCACTAAATTTGACCCAGGTCCTTGCAGGATCTATACACTGAACAAGGCAAGACTCTTACCAAACCGTTCCCTTAACCCCTGACCAGGTAGCCAACATACCTCCATATAGACCGTGGAGATATGAATGGTGAAAATCTTTTATTTTATATAGACAGTAAAATAATGCCAAGACACCACGGACAAACGATAAGGAAAAATCACCTTCAACATAAGAAACTAGTTATTAAAGTCTTTAATACATAACCAAGTAAAAAGTGCAAAAAGATTAAAAATAAAAAGTATTACACTAGACACTTTGTCTTCACCAAGTGATGTAAGAGACTTAGGCAAACATGGCCTTGATTGTCAAGAACTCTTACGATCAATCTTGGATCCCGAGACGACTCACACACTCTATGATGGACAATGGATGATGGTGGTGGATGATGGTGGTGGATGATGGTGTTATGGTGGTGGTGGGTGGTGGGTGAAGTGTGAGAGAGGTGGTGTGCCAAGGGATGGTTTGAGCTTGAGCCAAGCACTCCTATTTATAGGCTGAACAGAAGATCGGGCACGGCCCCGTGTCCATCCTCTTCTCTGTCTTCATTAATTGCAGTTTGTCTGCATTAGTTGACCACACCCCCGTGTCCGCTGGGCACGCCCCCGTGCGCAGAAGCATATCTGTACTATCAAGATTTTCCTGGATTCTGCGAATCTTATAGTTGACCACGGCCCGTGTCCGCTGAGCACGGCCCCGTGGTGGGCGATAAAAGCTTCTATAGCTTTGTCTTTTATGCTGGCACTTGGGCACGCCCCCATGTTCACTGAGCATGGGGCGTGTTCAGTCTTCTGTTTTCTTGTTTTGCTTGGGAAGATGCTGTCGTGGGGTCGGGCATGTCACGTTTGTTCCTTTTCTTGTATTTATGTTAGATTTAGCTGCCTTTTTTGCTTCTTTTGTTAATTTGAGCTCATTTAATCCTGAAAATACAAAAGGAAGATAAAAACACACTTTTTCCAACATTAGTACTAAAAAGGGTTAGTTTTATGCCACAATTGATGTAATTTATATGTTACATTTTGCACACATCAAATACCCCCACACTTGAATCTTTGATTGTCCTCAAGCAAAACTCTTTGTAATGTGGCTTTACACTCCCAAATGGAATGGGTAGAAGAGAAAGTTTTTGGACTTGTCATAGAGTGTCGGGATTTCCAAGATTCTTTATTAAGTTTTATTTTTATTTATTTACAATCCTATTCTTCATGATTTATTTAAAACTTTTCATAAGATAAATTACTTATTAGGGTATAACATGCCTCTTTAAAATTCTATTTATATACAAGTTCACATACCTCACGGGGGATCACTCAACACTCGGCCGAAGATGTATTTTAGTGAAACACTCGAGAGCGGCATGGAACTTACTTCTACCTTAAGCTTGCCAAGCAATCAATCCTTCTCCTTTTTAACTATATACCTTTCTAAATATCAAGAGGACTTTTGGGGTGAAGGGTTAGGCTTGGGTTAAAGGTAGGTGGTTAGGTTAGTGGTTAGTGAAAGGGCGAAAATCGTAACAAGCGTCGGTTTTCGTAAGACTTTTTATTTTTGCAACTTTTATTTTGATGAAGCTTTTATTCAAACAAAGCTATTTTTGATAAACTTGTTTGTTTATTTCTCTTTTGCTTCATCATCAATATATATATATATTTGAAAAGTCATACGAAATACCGAGCTTGTTACTAAAATAAAAGGTTAAAAATAAAAAGGGTTTTGGTGGTTGAAAGGATGTTTGGTTTGGGTTATGAAATGAAAAGGTTTAGGCTCAAAGGGGCTAACTAGGGGGATTTTGGGTAGGTGGTAAAAAAAAAAAATAATGGTGTAGAAATAAAAAAGGGTTAGTCCTAATGCCTCCATCATTTACTTACTCGGGTTTAAGTTGGTAAGGACTGGGAATGTATCGTCGTGGCAAGTTCTAGAGTCGTAAGAACCAAGCGGCTATTCACACAAGAAACGAAAAATGAGCATTTAGTTTAAAGATAAATATTTGTATGCTCAATAAAGGCTCAAAACTCACTTTTGTGGGAATGGGTTTTTAAGTGATCAAGTATATATAATCAAATTTTAACTAAGCTTGTCATGCCGTTTCATAATTTTCTTATGTTAGTTCTTTTTATCACGACGCTATCGGTTGTAAATTTATAAAAATATAACCTTTTTTTTTAGAACCTGAAATTCCCAAGTTAAACCTAGACAAGTAAAAAAAATGAATTTTTTTTTTTGAAAAAAATTTGGGGTGATTAGCGGTTCCAATAGAGTTTTGTGTAAGGCTTGTAATTAGGACTTGCAAGATTCAAGGTTTTAGCATCCCCCCCCCCCACACTTAAATTACACATTTTCCTCAATGTGTCCCAAAAATAAGCTTTTAGGTTGATTGAATGTGTAAAAGGGTGTGAAAAAGCAAAAATTTGTGTTACTGGGCGTCTGGACACGGCCCCGTGTTGTCCGGGCACGACCCCGTGTTCAGGTGCCAGTAACAAAATTGAAAAAGAGAAACAGAAGCCTGGACACGGGGGCGTGTTGGGTGAACACGGCCTGTGTCCAGTTTACCTGAACTGGGTATTTTCTGCAGACTGTGCAGCACGGGGCCATATTGGGCGGACACGGCCCGTGCTGAACTTGCTGTAAAGAAGAAAGTTTTGTCGGATGGCCCTGTTTTCCTGCATGGGGTGCTGGTTCAAGTTTCCCTTGTTTCCTTTGCCATCCCGAGTGTGTTTTATTTATTTCAACACCAAGTTAACTAAAACCATCATTCATTAAGTCATAGAGAAAATTACATAATAGTAGTAAAAGTTAAAATTCTAGATGAGTGGGTCAAAGAAACACAAGAAATCCAAATCGAGAAGTTCTATCCTAAACTTTATTTTACTAGCAAAATTTCCAAAAAGATAATTCTCTTGGTTAGATGCGGCATGAAAACTTCTTTTCTTCGGGCATGGGTTCCTCACACGTCGGCGAGCCACTCCTCTATCTCCCTTGGGAGAAGAAAGGCGGGCTCATTGGCATTAGTTTGAGGAGGTGCAACCTCCACCGGGACTTCTTGTAGATTTTCAAGAGGAGGCTCCGCTGGAAGGTCATCCCACCCAGTAGGATTGTGGATTCCAAGTGCTAGGTTCCAATCCTCTTGAGGGAGGATTGGTTCCATGGGAGGTGTTACAAGAATGTTTAACCTCTGGTGCAAGAGGTTAATTTCTTGAAAACTGTTTTCCAGCCCTACCGTAAGATAATTTATACGGTCTATTAGGACCTCCTCTACCGAAGTCATCTCGTCAATAGCTTCACGTAACGCCATTACGTATCGTACGAGAGTTGCTTAAATTGATGATCTTCTTTCCCTTCGACTGTTTCTGGAGTGCGCAGAAGAGGTTCCACTGTTTTGACTAGACATTCTACGAAAACCAACCAAGAAATAGTTTATTTCAATGAAACAGTACAACAGACACGGCCCCGTGCTCAATGAGCACGGCCCCGTGTTCACCTTTCTGCAGTTTTTTAGAACAAGGAATCTTGGAGTTTTAAATTATTTTTCCAACTTATGAAGCATTTTTGAGCAGAAATAACTTAAAACAGTGTTGTGTAACTTATTTTTAACAAGATTCATTGAATAAAAACTTAACAAACATCACAATAAAGCTTGGAATCAAGCTTCAATGGAGGTGTTGTTGCAAGAAAGATGAAGAAGAAGGTAACGGATAAAAGAGGAAAGGACAAGATGTTTGTTAGAACCTTCTTTTAGAACATACCTAGGATGGTAGGTGAGAAGATCCTTTCAAATCTCTGTCCCTGGATGGTCCAAATGTGCAGGATTCTTGGCTGCATTTATAGAAAACGACAGCATACTGGACACGGCCCCGTGTCGACTGGACACGGCCCCGTGTGCAGGCAAGATCCTGACACATTTTGTCCGTATTCTGACGAAAAGTCAGAAGGGAATATTTTAGTGGACACAGGGGCGTGTTGACCTGGGCACGGCCCCGTGTCGAAAGGCTGTTTTATGAAGTTTGTCTATTTTCAAGGAACTTATCCGGATCGGGTGGTTCCTGTTATGGGTCATTTTCTGAGTATACATATCCTGACTAATATCCCGCTTTTAATTGTTTATTTGTGACCAGGATACTGGACGGGGATATTGCTAACATCCTGGGCGATATCCTAAGCTTGAGTGAATTAAACACGTGCAGGTTAATGGCTGTAAGTTACTAACGGTCATCAGGACTTCTTCTCCTCAAGACTCGGGCGTATTTGTTATGAGGAAGCCGTTGAACCCGAAAGACTTGGTCCTCAACGTTCGAGTGGGAATATTCGCTGGATCCCGGAAGTTTAGGATAGTTTGTTACATTATCTTTACTATAAATAGATGGGGGCGGATCAGTTTAAGTCACACAATTTGACACTTACACTCTCGAACACTTTTACTCTCTAGCTCACCGCAAACACCACACTCAAACACTTGTATTCAAATTACATTGTAACACATAGTCGATCCGCACCACATCCTGCACTGTATACTCATATTTGAAGCAATAGAAGAACAAGGCAGCTGCGATTGTCAGCTCCCGAGGTTTTATGCCGGCGATCTAGATTGATCAAGGGCTTTCCTCGTACATCACGTGTCAACCTTTACATTTTTGCTCATTGTTTGATCATAGATACAGCTCTATATCCTGAGCCGTATCCTGAAACTGTTTTCATATCTAACTTGTTTAACATATTTTTTACACATAACTCTAGCACACTACCTCACTTTACTAATTTGATCACTAAATTGCTTAGGTAATTTTTGACCAAAACAATTTGGCGCCCACCGTGGGGCAAGTGGTGCTACTTTTACTAAAAATCTTTGTAAAATCGTTAATTGGTTTTCTATTTTCAAAACTTTTTGCCACATTGTTTACAATGGCCTCAAGATCAAACATGAGCTCTTCCACTATGTCTGCTACAACCTCTGCTACTACTGGTTCGGTGCTTCCACCACCTCCTCCAAGGATTCCGTTTTCTTCACAATCTCAAGATGTTATCCCTACTCGGAGTGTCCAGGGATCTGCTCCCGTTTTAGCCTCTAACGATGAAATTTTGACTTTATTTGGAAGTGTGCAGGAACAAATGAGGCAGTAACAGGAGACTAACCAAATGCTGTTAAGAGAAATACAACTCTTAAAAGCTAGCTCGAGCAGACCTGTTGAGGAAACTGTCACTCCTATACAGCCCAGGGCTTTGAACTTCAGTTCCGCAGTCTACACTGAGGATAATAGGGGGAATATCGTCCCAAGCCATTCTCAGAATCATACCCCTGAGATACCCTCTTCGGTCAGGATATCGACTGTGAGAAGTTCAGGATATGCTTCAGGATATGGCCAAAATCCTCAGAACGGTATTGTGTCAAATAATAATATTCTTGCTACTAACAACAATGGCTCTTTGCAGGATGCAGGTATGACGTCAACATTTACCAGGGAGCTCCAGAAATTGAAGGACATGATATCCAGTGTACCTGGAGTGGTCCAGCCAATTCCGGAAGTATCCCAAGACAGCCACAGGATATCCCGCTTTGCATATCCAATCTGTGATGCTGAAATCCCAAAAAGATTTCAAACTCCCAACATGAAGTTGTATGATGGGACTACGGATCCTGAAGAGCATATTGCCCAGTATAGGGAAAGAATGGAGATTAACCCTATCCCTCCGGAGCTCAAGGAAGCATGCTTATGCAAGGGATTTGGTTCTACTCTGACAGGATCAGCCTTAAAATGGCTGTTAAACGTTCCTCCTCACTCAATTACTTCGTTTGCTCATTTGGTTAATTTATTTAACAGTCACTTTTCTTGTAGTCGGAGTTTTGAGAAACTAACCAGTGATCTTTACAGGATAACTCAAGGGCCTCAGGAATCCTTGAGGGATTATGTGAACAAATTCAGTCGAGAATCCTTGGATATCCCACATCTTGATGTTGCAACAGCTGTGCAAGCTTTTAAGATGGGGTTACAAAAGGATTCTCAGTTTTATCAGGATCTTGTAATGAATCCCTGCAGGAATCTCGACGAAGCTCGTAACAGGGCTTTGAGATATATCCGTTTGGAAGATGACAAGAAGATGCAGGAGAGGATGAATTCTACCTCAACCTATGAATCAACTAACAGGAAATCAGAAACTTCATATAAGCCATATCGCTCCAGGCCATATGGCAGAAATGATAACAAGAAAGTGAATGCTGTTGAAGACGAGGATCCTGAAGAATATCCTGACTTATCCGAATACTGCTTTTCTGTTAATATACCTGAGTTAATGTATGCTATGCAGGGTTTAGGGGACAAAGCTAGGTGGCCTCGAAAGAACCAGCAGAAAGCTGATTGGAAGGATAAATCCAAATGGTGTGCCTTCCACGAAGACTTCAGACATATGACCGAGGATTGCATTGCTTTAAGGAAAGAGATAAGTTACCTGTTAAGCAAGGGGTATCTGAAAGACTTGCTGGGGAAAAAGAAGAATAAAGGGCAGGATCCCGAGAAGGATCCTGAACGAGCAGCATCACCCCCAGCAGATGCCAAAATAATTAACTTTATTTCAGGAGGATCCGACATTTGTGGGACTTCGTATTCGGCGGCCAAGAGACGTGCAAAGGAAGCTAAGAGTGAGAAGGGAGACAGACCAGTCAGAATGACTACCCTCACAACTGATAAAGTGATCACTTTCGATAGTGATGACAGGGATACTGTTCAGGATCCTCACCATGATGCTTTAGTAATAACATTATATGTGGCTAACCATTTTGTACGCAGGATACTGGTAGACAACGGTAGTTCTGTCAATATAATTCAGCTGGAAACATTGAAGAGGATGAATGTATCTCCGATGGACATTACTTCGAAGTCCACTGTGCTCGTTGGTTTCAGTGGAGAAGCTAGGAATACCGTAGGGGAGATAAAGTTACCAGTATATGTTGAAGGGGTCAACTCGATACAACGCTTCTGTGTGATGGACTCCTTATCCTGCTATAACATCATACTGGGAAGACCATGGATTCACGATATGAAGGCTGTGCCATCGACATATCACCAATGCATCAAGATCCCTACCCCGTGGGGAGTTGTCAAGGTTGAAAGTGATCAGCAAGAAGCGAAAGAATGCTACTCATCCTCGATGAAACCCTCAACTAAGCCTAGTACAGTATAGCAATTAAAGATGCAGGCCCAGGATATCTTAGAGGATTCGGAGCAGGATGTGAAGAGAGTTATCCTGGATCAGGATAATCCTGATATCTCGGTGCTCGTAGGAACCAATATCCCTCAGGATATTGAAGAGCAGTTAACTAACTTTTTGAAATGCAGGATGTCAACGTTTGCCTAGAAGCATGAGGATATATTACTTTTTGGGATTCTTCAACTATAGGATATTTGATCATGGATCATATCCTAAATATTTTCCATCTGACTTATTCAATAAGTGTACATCAAAACAAGTGAGAATTAAAAAGGATAACAATACAAGATAAGCGACAAAAGATTAAGGTTTTATTAACAAAAGATTAACCCTTAAAAGGTTGTCAAAATTACTTACCCCGAGCATCTACCAGCAATACGTGGCCCGTCCGCTGGGGTAGGTAAAGGGTGTCCATGATAATAGGTTCAAAGTAGTGCCGGAATATAAAGGCGGCAGGATCACAATGGCTTCATCCCCCAAACAGAGGATCCCTCCACCATTTGCAATCCTACCTATTGTCTGAAGGATCCTAGATCCTTAATCCTAAAAACTATTGTTCAGTACAAACCATCAAATTGTTCAACAAAACAACCATCAAACTAAAAAAATTGAGCTCCGGCTATGTCTAGAAATTTCCATCATCGCCCAATTGTGCAGCCTACACCTTCGCTGCATCCTCATCCCCTCCAGCTTCGGTATCCTTAACCTGATCCTGATCCTTTCCACTGCCTCCAGCCTCGATCGCCAAAACCTCCTCAGCCTCGTCATCATCTTCAAGATCAGCCAACCTTGCTTTCCAGCCCTCAACATCCCAGCTGCTTCTGTCGAAGTTAGGATCTTGGGCTTCCTGGGCCATCTTTAGTTTCGTCTGATACATTGTGATGGCAGCAGAGACCTTTGCATTTTCTATGAGATCATGCTTCTCATAGTCAATGTCGATCAGGATTTTAGCCATCTTAGTCTTGGCATCTTGAAGGGCTTTTTCAAGATCAGCAATCTTAAGATCCTTAAGCACTGCAACTTGTTGGAGGTCAGCAATCTTCTTATCCTGCTCCTCGACGCTTCCCACATAATCTTCAATCTCAGCAAATTTCTGCAAAGAAAAAGACAAAGCAGTTCAAGATCATGTGATCCTCAAATGAGTAGGATACCTAGGCAGAATTGATGACCCTCACCTCATTGAAGTATTCAAGGAACTGGTGGCGGATTAGTGGCAGGCCTTGTAGGTCCTCTGTGTCAGAAGTTTTCCTCTTCTTGCCACCCCTTCCTTTAGAGGGTGCCTTGGGAATGGAGATGCTAGGACTGGTAGTGGACCTCTTCTTCCTGGATCGAACAACATCAAGGTCAGCCGTGTTGAATTGGGAGGCAGGCTTAGAAGATTTTCCAGCACCTATACAACCAAAACAAGATAAGTATCTTTACTTCGCTTATATTTCACTATTTATTTAAATTTTTAAACAAAGATACTTACTTGACATCGTGACAGAGCCTGAGGATACCTCCTGAGAATCCTGGGTGGTTGTCTTGAAAGATCTTGTTTCAGGATCAAGTCTCTTGAAAGCGGCGAGTCTCTCTTTGGCAGCAGGAGATAGTCTAAGGTGTGAGACGGTGATAGCTGCATAACAAGAAAGCAAAAGTATATAAGTGATCCTTATATCAAAAGAAAGTTCTCTGGTGATCCTTCTCAGGATCCTCCATCCTACCATGGGTAGCCCATTTCCTGGGTAGATCCTTCCCGTCAGAGATAGAATCTCTCTTGACGAAAAAGAAACGCCGCTTCCAGTTAGTATCATTCTTGGTAGCTTTGAAGATCGGGTGTTCCTCACCAGGTTTACGTTTGAATAAATAACGATGAGAACCAAAGGTAGTAAGATCATACAGCTCTCCCAGCTCTGACATTCCTAGGTCTATCCCTTCCTGCTCGATGATCCTTTCAAGGGTATACAAAACCCTCCAGATCATCGGCATGGCTTGGATATAAGAGATGCCGATTAGGGAAAAGAAAGATTGGGTGAAGGCTGGAAAAGGATATGTATAGCCTATGGTGAACGGAGTGACAGGAAAAGCAACCCACTTGTCAGAAATATGATCACTCAGGGCATTGGGATCAAAAGATTTAAACTCGGTGTTCGCCGGGAAACAGTGGCGGATCCTATCAATCTGCGGATCGGTGAAACAGCAGCGTTCTTTTATGGAATCTTCGATGATCCCCTGGCTTTTCAGTGGGCTGTTTTTCGGGTGATCCTTAGCTGGGGATTCCGGAGCAACATTTTTGACAGAATGATGGAAAGAGACGAAAAACAGAGCAAAAGAAGGAGGAAGATGAAGAGAGAATACCTGTTTATTTTCGGATGCAGTTATAAAGGGAGTATCTCTGAAATTTAAATGCAAACGACCCTATCTATATCTCCTATTTATAATCATGATTGTGCAGGTTTGTCACTTCTGTGACGTCATAGTTGCAACGGATAGTTCTACATCAACGGCTATATATCCGTTAGTTAGTTGCGGATAAGATCAAGAAAATATAATTCGTTCATTTTACATATTACTCCTTATATTTTGGGGGCAATTGTTAGGGGAGGATTTTCTAACAATTAGTGATCCTTACTTGTTATCCTAATAAATGATCCTTACTTCTGTGACAGATAGTGATCCTCAGAAGAGCTTTAGGATCAGGATCATGGATCACCTTAAGGATCCTCTTACTAACGATTGTTTGTTTGTGTTTCGTATTATTTTGCAGGAGTAACAAGCTTGACTTGGTCTTGGCAACGTTACTATGGAATATTCCACGGGTATTTCGCACATGTTTGACTGGAAATGGACGTTGTGGAGAACGTGGGAGCATGGCACAAAAGTCGGATAGTTTGTTAGCATAGTTAACTTCTATTTTTAAAGGGGTTACGAGCTAGTAATTAGAACACTTAGCCATTTTCAGCTACACACACTCTCGTACAATTGCACTCTTGAAGCTTTCGGCAAACACTTAACAGTTTTCAGTCACTTTTACACATTTCACCATAGTGATCCTTGTACCTAGCTCGTTACTATCCGAAGTTGTAAACATTTACTGATTTATTTGAGCTTGGTGATCGGTAGTTTCCATCACCCGGGGTTTTTTTATGCCGGAGATCAACTCTTGATCAAGGGATTTTTCCCCGTATAAACCTTGTGTCACTTGTTATTTATTTTTCATAGTGATCCTTATTGCTATAAACCAATTCAAGCATCATACCCCGTAACAGAGAGTTTGGTTGCATTATCCTCATCAGATTTTTTGACCAAAACAGTTTGGCGCCCACCGTGGGGCAATTGGTGCTTCATTCCTAAGAAGTTTTTCTGTTGGTGATCATTCCGGTTCATTGCATACAAATATATGGCTTCATCATTGAAGAATACCTCTACTGCAATGTCTGCGGTCAATTCATCTCAGGGCATTCCACCTTTGCCTCCACCACCTTCTGGACCTCAGAAAAATGCCGAGAAGAAACCAACTCCCATTTTCTCCAAACCTCCGACTTCTTCTGCTTCTTACACTCCCACTACTAGTGACATGTTTACTTTGATTTTGCAGATGAAGGATCATATACAGCAACAGGATAAGACCAATGAAAGGATTCTCAAAGAAATCGGAGATCTCAAGAAACAAAAGAAAACGGCAGAGGATCATTCCCCACTGGTGCCCAGATCTTTGAATTTTGATACTCCGGTGATTACTTCTCAGCCATCAGTGGCTCCAGATGTTCAATATGTGGGTGGACCAAAAGGAGTGCACTATGGAGCAACAGCAGTGACCCAGGCATCAGGTTCATATTTCCAGCCAGCAGGATCCTATCCTCAGCATATGGGATCCTTCATGAATTCAGGAGGATACTCAGGAGCGCAGCAGATTCAAGGATCTTCCTTTGTTCCAGGATCATCCCAGGTTCAAGGATCCTCCTTTGTTCCAGGATCATCCCAGGTTCAAGGATCCTCCTTTGTTCCAGGATCATCCCAGGTTCAAGGATCCTCTTTTGTTCCAGGATCATCCCAGGTTCAAGGATCCTCCTTTGTTCCAGGATCATCCCAGGTTTAAGGATCCTCCTTTGTTCCAGGATCGTCCCAGTTTCAGGGATCCTTCCAGATGCCAGGATCCTTGAGGAGTTTGCAAACAGGGAGTTCAGATGTCCATCAGGGAGATTTTATTCCGATGCAGACCATTGCTTCTACTGGTCCTTCGATCATTCCAGAGTCCCAACAATATGGATTCACATCCATTCTTCCTAATTTGAATCCAATGGGAGGTAACACTTTTAATAATTCTTATACTACTAACCATGGCCTTATGTAGGATCCAGGTATCAATCATGCCATGGCCAGGGAATTGCAAAAGTTAAAGGATATGATATCAAGTGTCCCAGGAGTGGTCAAACCTATCCCAGAGATTGCAGATGGAAGCCATAAGATATCTCGTTTTGCACCACCAATTTGTGATGCTGAAATACCCAAAAGGTTCCATGTGCCTACCATGAAGTTGTATGATGGTTCGACGGATCCTGAAGAACACATAGCACAATACAGGGAGAGGATGGAGATCAATCCGATCCCAGAAAGGTTAAAGGAAGCATGCTTGTGCAAGGGATTCGGATCCACTCTTACTGGATCAGCTCTCAAATGGCTGCTAAGTCTTCCCCCTACTCTATTACCTCATTTGCTAATCTAGTTAACCTATTTAATAATCAGTTTTCTTGTAGTAGAAAATTTGAACGATTAACTAGTGATCTATATAGAATAACCCAGGGTCATAATGAATCATTAAGGGATTACATTACCAAATTCAGTAAAGAATCCTTAGACATTCCCAACTTGGATATAGCCACGGCTGTTGAGGCCTTCAAAATGGGATTGCTTAGGGATTCATTGTTCTATGATGATCTTGTTATGACACCATGCAGGAACCTAGATGAGGTAAGAACCCGGGCCCTTAGGTTCATCCGGCTAGAGGATGACAAAAGGATTCAGGAGAGGTTAGCAGGATCCTCAAAGCAAGAGAAGCAAGGATCCTCATTCAAGAACAAGTTCAGATCCTATAATAGATCTGATAACCAGAATGTGCATGCTGTTGAACAAGAAGAGGATGATGAGGATTATCCTCCAATCTCTGAATATTGTTTTTCTGTTGATAACAATGAACTAATCCTTGCGATGCAGAATTTAGGTGATAAAGCTAGATGGCCCAGAAAAAATGATAGGCCAGCTGTAACTAAGGATAAATCAAAGTGGTGTGCATACCATGAAGATTTTGGGCATCTCACAGAAGAATGCATTGTACTAAGAAAGGAAATTGGATACTTGTTGAGCAAAGGGCATCTAAAAGAATTGTTGGGTAGAAAAAAGTCAAGGACTCAGGATCCTGAAAGGATCCCTGAGAAAGCTCCGGCCCCTCCAGCAGATGCACAAGTAATAAACTTTATTTCTGGAGGATCAGACATTTGTGGCACATCCTTCTCAGCAGCTAAAAGGCATGCAAAGGAAACTAAAATGGATAGTGGAGAAAGACCCGTTCGAACATCAAGTGTCTCCGAAGGAAAAGTCATAACCTTTGATGAGGATGATCGTGTTGATATCCAGGATCCTCATCACGATGGTTTAGTTATTACTCTTTTTATTTCTAACCATTTTGTCCGCAGGATCCTTATAGACGGAGGAAGCTCAGTGAACATTATCCAGCTTGATGTTCTAAAGAAGATGGGTATCCCTGAATCAGATATCATACCAAGATCCTCCGTGCTCGTAGGATTTAGTGGCGAAACTAAGAATACTCTGGGGGACATTAAGCTCCCAATATACATCGAAGGCCTACATTCTTATCAAAAATTTTGTGTTATTGACTGTTTATCTTGTTGTAATGTTATCCTTGGCAGGCCCTGGATACACGATATGAAGGCAGTCCCATCTACTTACCATCAATGTGTGAAGCTCCCTAGTCCTTGGGGAATAGTCAAGATTGATAGTGATCAGCAAGAGGCTAAGAATTGCTATACTTCATCGATGAAACCAGCCTCGAAGTCAAGGGAGCAATAGCAATCAAAGTATCCTCCAAGGGACGTCTTGGAGGCAAGAGAACAGGATGTAGTAGAAATCCATATGGATCCTGATGATCCTGAATCTATAGTTTATATAGGATCAGGGATCCTTGGCGAAATGAAGGAAGACCTCATATCCTTCCTCAAAAGGAGAAACACTACCTTTGCATGGAAACACGAAGACATGACAGGTATATCTAAAGATGTAATCACTCACAAACTTGGCATTGATAGGTCCTTCAAACCAATCCATCAAAGGAGAAGGAAATTTGCACCAGAAAGAAATGCCATTATCCAGGAAGAGGTAGAGAAATTGCTCCGGGCAGGTATGATTAGAGAGGTCAAGTATCCAAGATGGTTGGCCAATGTGGTTGTTGTTCAAAAGAAAAATGGAAAGTGGAGGGTATGTGTCGATTTCACAGATTTAAATAAGGCATGTCCCAAGGATCCTTTCCCATTACCCCACATATACTCCATGGTGGATGCAACGGCGGGTCATGAACTGTTGACTTTTATGGATGCTTCATCTGGATTTCAACAAATTCAGATGGAACCATCTGATCAAGAGGATACAGCCTTTATGACTCCAACCGGTATATATTGTTATATTGCTATGCCGTTTGGATTAAGGAATGCAGGTGCAACATATCAAAGGCTGGTGAATATGATGTTCAAGGATCAGATTGGACAAACTATGGAGGTTTACATAGATGATATGGTAGTAAAATCCTTAAAGGCTGAGGATCACCTAAGGGACTTGGAGGAAGCATTCGATATCCTTGACAGATATAACATGAAACTTAATCCTTCAAAATGTCACTTTGGTGTTAAAGCAGGCAAATTCTTAGGATACATGGTGACCAAGAGAGGCATTGAAGCCAGTCCAGAGCAAATCAAAGCGATAGTGAACATCAAGTCCCCTACCAATGCTAAGGATGTTCAGAGATTAACAGGCAGGATAGCAGCTTTGAACAGATTTATATCCAAATCCTCAGAGAAGTGCAAGGAATTCTATGATATCCTAAGGAAGAACAAGAAATTCGAGTGGACTGAGAAGCATGAAAGTGCCTTAAGAGCTCTTAAGGATTATCTATCCTCGGCCCCGGCTTTAATGAAACCAGAAAAAGGAGATGTGTTATCCTTATATCTTGCGGTATCCTCAAAAGCAGTAAGTGCCGTCCTTGTTAAGGATCACGAAGGTACACAACATCATGTCTATTATGTAAGTAAGAGTTTACTTGATGCCGAATCCAGGTATTCACACCTTGAAAAGCTTATTCTTGCATTAATTATGGCATCTACTAAGTTGAGACATTATTTTGAAACTCATGTTATTGTTGTTAAAACTAATTTTCCAATTAAGAATGTCCTCAGGAAACCAGAGATGTCAGGAAGGATGGCTAAGTGGACAGTGAAGCTTAGTGCCTATGATATAAGATATGAGCCTAGGACAGCCATCAAATCCCAAGCATTAGCTGACTTTGTGGCTGATTTCAGTAGTGATTTACAACAAGAAGCTGAGTTAGAAGTCCAACAGCTAGAGGAGACCAAGGATCCTTGGATACTCTATACTGATGGATCCTCAAATGTCAAAGGCACAGGGCTTGGAATACTACTAAAATCGCCACAGGGGGACATAATACCCCACTCTATAGCTTGTGAGTTCCAAACCACTAACAATGAGGCTGAATATGAAGCCTTAATTGCTGGTTTGCAAATTACTAAGCATATGGGGATCAGGTATCTTGAGGTACATGTAGATTCATTGTTAATTACAAACCACTTTAATGGATCCTATGCTGTTAAAGGTGAGAAACTAACCAAATATTTAGAGATAGTCAAAGAATTGGCACTCTCTTTTGTTTCCTTTAGTTTGACACAGGTACCAAGGGAAGAAAATACAGAAGCTGATGCATTGGCCAATTTAGTATCATCCATGAAGATCCCGGAGGATATCAAGATCCCTATTATCCATATCCTGACCCCGGCTATCGAGGATCATGTGGCTATGGAGATAGGAGAGAATTCTGCAATTATCCCTAGTGAGGATACTCAAACTCATTCAGGATCATGGATCCTCCCAATCATGAGATACTTACAACATGGAGAGATTCCTACAGGAGAAAACCCTAGGGCTTTCAAAATTAAGGTATCTCAATTCACAATTTTAAATAATATGTTGTATAGACGATCTCTTGCAGGACCATACTTAAGATGCATTGAGGATCCTGAAATTCAAGAAGTTTTAAAAGACTTCCATGAAGGAGATTGTGGAAACCACACTGGGGGCAGGGCATTATTCTCAAGGATCCTGAGGACAGGATACTACTGGCCAACTATGAAGAGAGATGCTGTGGAGTATGCTAAGAGATGTGATCCTTGTCAGAGACACAGCAATATCCTTCATCAACCAGCTGAATTTCTGCATCCTATATCCTCCTCTTAGCCATTTATGAGATGGGGTATGGATATAGTTGGTAAGCTCCCTAAGGTACCTGGTGGAAAGGTATTCATGCTTGCTATAACTGATTACTTCTCCAAGTGGATAGAGGCTGAAGCTTTTGCCCAAGTCAGAGAAAAGGAAGTTATATCCTTCATTAAAAGAAATATTATAACTAGATTCGGTATTCCTTCTGAAATTATATGTGATAATGGTTCCCAATTCATTGGGGGCAGAACCACTAACTTTTGTGACAGCTGGGGGATTAAGATGATAACATCAACACCAGTCCACCCACAAGCTAATGGTCAGGCAGAATCCTCCAATAAGATCATCATCAACAATTTGAAGAAGAAGCTTGGATCCAAGAAAGGGAAATGGTCAGAAGAACTACCTTATGTGCTTTGGGCTGATAGGACAACCCCTAAGAATGCTACTGGTCAAACGCCATTCTCTTTGGTATTTGGGGCAGAATCAGTGATCCCAACAGAAATGGTGGTTCCAACTGCTAGAACAAGTACTCGTGATCCTGAGAAAAATGATGAGAACTTGGCTCAAGACTTGGATACTATTGATGAAATCAGGGATCTGGCTAGGATAAGGATGGCCAGTTATCAACAAAGAATGGCTGGTGCTTACAACAAAAATGTCAGGATCAGGAAGTTTCAAGTCGGAGATATGGTATTAAGGAAAGCATTTTAGAATACCACCAATCCTGCTGATGGAAAATTGGCTCCAAAATGGGAAGGCCCTTATTTGATTGAAGCTGAAGCAGGAAAGGGGGCATATAGATTGCTAACCATGGAAGGTGATTTGCTACCAAGAGCTTGGAATGCTGTCCACTTGAAGAAATATTTCATGTGAGCAGGATCCTCATGGCACAGATGATCCTTGCGTTAGGGGTATCCTTGAAGGATCCTTAAAGTATCGGTGATCCTTACTTTGGTAATGTCCTAATCCTGAACTATTTCATTTCCTTATTTTCTCATAAAAGGATAAGGATCATGTGTCCTTTATCCATCTCTCACGTGATTTTAAGTTTTGAAAGTTCAGGTATCCATAGCAAAATGTTAGTTATCTGCAGAAGCAATCCGTTCCTTGGGTTTAACTCCAGTTATTTGGGCTTGACCCCAGTTCCGCCTGTAGCGCATGATGATCCTGGTATAGTTCAAGGCAGTGGGACCAGTACTCGCTTTAGGGGTTGATAATTCCATTGTACTGGCTATACCCAGGATCCTACGTATAATGGTAGACGTACCATACATCCGTTCCTAAGGTTTCTAACGTTTTCACGTTAGCTAAGGTTTTGACATTTTCATGTCACTAAGTTTGGATAGTCGCCAGTTAGGGCCATACTCCAGTTTACATACGATCCTTGGGCTTGTCCCCAGTTATCCTTGGGCTTGTCCCCAGTTATCCTTGGGCTTGTCCCCAGTTGCTAACTCTTATCTTATATTGGCTTAGTCCCAAGTTATGCTCTATTTCAGGTCCTTGAAGATAAGCAACTAGGGATCCTTGATCCTTACTTCTCTCTAAGGTTTATCTTACAGTTATCCTGATTATGGTTAGGATCCTAACTTGGATCCTCAGGTATGATCCTTAACTATTTTTTAATTCTATTCATTGTTTATTTGAATAACCCTTAAAATTTTACAACTAAACTTGTGATCTTTAAAATATATTACTTTTTGGGATTCTTCAACTATAGGATATTTGATCATGGATCATATCCTAAATATTTTCCATCTGACTTATTCAAAATTGCTTATTCAATAAGTGTACATCAAAACAAGTGAGAATTAAAAAGGATAACAATACAAGATAAGCGACAAAAGATTAAGGTTTTATTAACAAAAGATTAACCCTTAAAAGGTTGTCAAAATTACTTACCCCGAGCATCTACCAGCAATACGTGGCCCGTCCGCTGGGGTAGGTAAAGGGTGTCCATGATAATAGGTTCAAAGTAGTGCCGGAATATAAAGGCGGCAGGATCACAATGGCTTCATCCCCCAAACAGAGGATCCCTCCACCATTTGCAATCCTACCTATTGTCTGAAGGATCCTAGATCCTTAATCCTAAAAACTATTGTTCAGTACAAACCATCAAATTGTTCAACAAAACAACCATCAAACTAAAAAAATTGAGCTCCGGCTATGTCTAGAAATTTCCATCATCGCCCAATTGTGCAGCCTACACCTTCGCTGCATCCTCATCCCCTCCAGCTTCGGTATCCTTAACCTGATCCTGATCCTTTCCACTGCCTCCAGCCTCGATCGCCAAAACCTCCTCAGCCTCGTCATCATCTTCAAGATCAGCCAACCTTGCTTTCCAGCCCTCAACATCCCAGCTGCTTCTGTCGAAGTTAGGATCTTGGGCTTCCTGGGCCATCTTTAGTTTCGTCTGATACATTGTGATGGCAGCAGAGACCTTTGCATTTTCTATGAGATCATGCTTCTCATAGTCAATGTCGATCAGGATTTTAGCCGTCTTAGTCTTGGCATCTTGAAGGGCTTTTTCAAGATCAGCAATCTTAAGATCCTTAAGCACTGCAACTTGTTGGAGGTCAGCAATCTTCTTATCCTGCTCCTCGACGCTTCCCACATAATCTTCAATCTCAACAAATTTCTGCAAAGAAAAAGACAAAGCAGTTCAAGATCATGTGATCCTCAAATGAGTAGGATACCTAGGCAGAATTGATGACCCTCACCTCATTGAAGTATTCAAGGAACTGGTGGCGGATTAGTGGCAGGCCTTGTAGGTCCTCTGTGTCAGAAGTTTTCCTCTTCTTGCCACCCCTTCCTTTAGAGGGTGCCTTGGGAATGGAGATGCTAGGACTGGTAGTGGACCTCTTCTTCCTGGATCGAACAACGTCAAGGTCAGCCGTGTTGAATTGGGAGGCAGGCTTAGAAGATTTTCCAGCACCTATACAACCAAAACAAGATAAGTATCTTTACTTCGCTTATATTTCACTATTTATTTAAATTTTTAAACAAAGATACTTACTTGACATCGTGACAGAGCCTGAGGATACCTCCTGAGAATCCTGGGTGGTTGTCTTGAAAGATCTTGTTTCAGGATCAAGTCTCTTGAAAGCGGCGAGTCTCTCTTTGGCAGCAGGAGATAGTCTAAGGTGTGAGACGGTGATAGCTGCATAACAAGAAAGCAAAAGTATATAAGTGATCCTTATATCAAAAGAAAGTTCTCTGGTGATCCTTCTCAGGATCCTCCATCCTACCATGGGTAGCCCATTTCCTGGGTAGATCCTTCCCGTCAGAGATAGAATCTCTCTTGACGAAAAAGAAACGCCGCTTCCAGTTAGTATCATTCTTGGTAGCTTTGAAGATCGGGTGTTCCTCACCAGGTTTACGTTTGAACAAATAATGATGAGAACCAAAGGTAGTAAGATCATACAGCTCTCCCAGCTCTGACATTCCTAGGTCTATCCCTTCCTGCTCGATGATCCTTTCAAGTGTATACAAAACCCTCCAGATCATCGGCATGGCTTGGATATAAGAGATGCCGGTTAGGGAAAAGAAAGATTGGGTGAAGGCTGGAAAAGGATATGTATAGCCTATGGTGAACGGAGTGACAGGAAAAGCAACCCACTTGTCGGAAATATGATCACTCAGGGCATTGGGATCAAAAGATTTAAACTCGGTGTTCGCCGGGAAACAGTGGCGGATCCTATCAATATGCGGATCGGTGAAACAGCAGCGTTCTTTTATGGAATCTTCGATGATCCCCTGGCTTTTCAGTGGGCTGTTTTTCGGGTGATCCTTAGCTGGGGAGTTCCGGAGCAACATTTTTGACAGAATGATGGAAAGAGACGAAAAACAGAGCAAAAGAAGGAGGAAGATGAAGAGAGAATACCTGTTTATCTTCGGATGCAGTTATAAAGGGAGTATCTCTGAAATTTAAATGCAAACGATCCTATCTATATCTCCTATTTATAATCATGATTGTGCAGGTTTGTCACTTCTGTGACGTCATAGTTGCAACGGATAGTTCTACATCAACGGCTATATATCCGTTAGTTAGTTGCGGATAAGATCAAGAAAATATAATTCGTTCATTTTACATATTACTCCTTATATTTTGGGGGCAATTGTTAGGGGAGGATTTTCTAACAATTAGTGATCCTTACTTGTTATCCTAATAAATTATCCTTACTTCTGTGACAGATAGTGATCCTCAGAAGAGCTTTAGGATCAGGATCATGGATCACCTTAAGGATCCTCTTACTAACGATTGTTTGTTTGTGTTTCGTATTATTTTGCAGGAGTAACAAGCTTAACTTGGTCTTGGCAACGTTACTATGGAATATTCCACGGGTATTTCGCACATGTTTGACTGGAAATGGACGTTGTGGAGAACGTGGGAGCATGGCACAAAAGTCGGATAGTTTGTTAGCATAGTTAACTTCTATTTTTAAAGGGGTTACGAGCTAGTAATTAGAACACTTAGCCATTTTCAGCTACACACACTCTCGTACAATTGCACTCTTGAAGCTTTCGGCAAACACTTAACAGTTTTCACTCACTTTTACACATTTCACCATAGTGATCCTTGTACCTAGCTCGTTACTATCCGAAGTTGTAAACATTTACTGATTTATTTGAGCTTGGTGATCGGTAGTTTCCATCACCCGGGGTTTTTTATGCCGGAGATCAACTCTTGATCTAGGGCTTTTTCCCCGTATAAACCTTGTGTCACTTGTTATTTATTTTTCATAGTGATCCTTATTGCTATAAACCAATTCAAGCATCATACCCCGTAACAGAGAGTTTGGTTGCATTATCCTCATCAGATTTTTTGACCAAAACAGCTAGCAAACGTAGTTGTGGTACAGAAGAAAAACGGGAAATGGAGAGTCTGTGTAGACTACACGGACTTGAACAAGGCTTGTCCTAAAGACCCATTTCCTCTCCCTCATATCGATGCAATGGTGGATGCTACTGCTGGACATGAAATGTTAACGTTCATGGACGCATCCTCATGATTTCAGCAGATTCAAATGGAGCCTTCGGATCAGGAGGATACTGCTTTCATGACACCAACAGGTATATATTGCTATACTGCCATGCCTTTCGGTTTGAAAAATGCAGGTGCAACATACCAGAGATTAGTAAACATGATGTTCAAAGATAAGTTGGGGGACACCATGGAGGTATATATTGACGACATGGTGGTAAAATCTAAAAAAGCTGAGGATCACCTCCAGGATATCAAGGGAGCATTTGATATCCTGGATCAGTACAACATGAAACTGAATCCTGCTAAGTGCCATTTCAGAGTGGGGGCAGGAAAGTTTCTAGGATATATGGTGACGAAGAGGGGGATAGAAGCAAGCCCAGAGCAAATCAAAGCTATCCTGGATATAAAATCACCCTCGAATATGAAGGAAGTACAACGGTTAACAGGCCGAGTAACAGCTTTGAATAGATTTATCTCAAGATCCTCGGAAAAATGCAAGGAATTCTATGATATCCTCAAGAAGAATAAGAAATTTGAATGGGGAGCAAAGCATGAAGCAGCCTTGCAGGATTTGAAGCGATATCTCTCAACCGCACCCCTGTTGATGAAGCCTGAAAATGGTGAACTACTATCCCTATACCTCGCTGTATCAGGGAATGCTGTAAGTGTTATTCTTATAAAAGACCATGAAGGTCAGCAATATCCTGTTTATTATGTTAGTAAAAGTTTGTTAGATGCTGAAACTAGGTATTCTCATTTAGAAAAATTGATATTAGCTCTAGTCATGGCATCGACAAAGCTTAGACATTATTTTGAGACACATAGAATCCATGTTAAAACGAATTATCCTGTCAAAAATGTGCTTAGGAAACCAGAGATGTCAGGCAGGATGGCCAAGTGGTCAGTAAAGTTAAGTGCTTATGATTTAGAATATGAACCTAGAAATGCCATAAAGTCTCAGGATTTAGCTGACTTTGTGGCTGATTTCAGTAGTGATATTCAGGATGAGGTAGACCTAGAAGTTCAACAGTTAGGAGAATCTTCAGGATCCTGGACATTATATACTGATGGTGCATCCAATATAAGAGGTGTAGGTTTAGGTATACTACTAAAATCGCCACAGGGGGACATATTACCCCAGGCTATTAGGTGTGAATTTCCTGCTACTAATAATGAGGCAGAATATGAAGCTTTAATTGCAGGATTAGAATTGGCTAAGAATATGAGTATCAAGAATTTGCAAGTATATGTTGACTCCTTGTTAATTACTAACCATTTTAATGGATCCTATGCAGTTAAGGGTGAAAAATTAATCGAATACCTCGATATTCTTAAAAAATTAGCAGGATATTTCGATGTTTTTACACTTGAACAGGTACCAAGAGAGGATAACGCTGAAGCAGATGCCTTAGCAAATCTGGGATCATCGATCAGGATACCGGAAGGAACCCAAATACCAATAATACATGTCTTGCAACGAATCCTCGGGATAAAGAAGTAGCGGGTATTCAGGATCCTGGAGCAGAGTATCCTGACGAGGATCCTAAATCTTGGACGGCTCCAATCATGAGATATCTCAAAGAAGGACACATCCCCGGAAATGAAAATCCTAAGGCATTTAGGATGAAGGTATCACGATTCACTATTATAAATAATGTTTTATACAAGAAATCTCTTGCAGGACCATATTTGAGGTGCTTGGAGGATCCTGAAGCCAAAGAAGTACTTCAGGATATACATGAAGGGGATTGTGGTAACCATACTGGGGGCAGGTCGTTATTCTCAAAAGTATTAAGGCCAGGATATTATTGGCCAACAATGAGAAAAGATGCCGCAGAATATGCTCGAAGATGTGACGCATGTCAAAGACATAGTAACATATTGCATCAGCCTGCTGAACCATTATATCCTATTGTTTCCCCTTGGCCATTTATGAAGTGGGGTATGGATATAGTCGGAAAGCTCCCAAAGGCTCCAGGAGGGAAGGTTTTTATGTTGGCAATGACAGATTATTTCTCCAAATGGGTTGAAGCCGAGGCATTTGTCCAAGTCAGGGATCAAGAAGTTGTATCCTTCATAAAGAGAAATATCCTGACCAGATTTGGAGTACCAGCCGAGATAATCTGTGATAATGGTTCTCAATTTATAAGTAAAAGAACTACTGACTTTTGCAAGAGTTGGGGGATCAAAATGATAACATCTACTCCAGTACATCCTCAAGCGAATGGACAAGCAGAATCCTCAAACAAGATAATTGTCAATAACTTAAAGAAGAGGCTTGGAACCAAAAAAGGAAGATGGGCAGAAGAATTACCCTTTGTTTTGTGGGCTGATAGGACAACGGTAAAGAATGCAACAGGCCAAACCCCATTTTCCTTGGTATTTGGAGCAGAGGCAATGATTCCAATGGAAATGACAATACCTACTGCAAGATCTACCCTATGAGATCCTGAACAGAATCCTGAAGCCTTATGTCAGGATTTGGATACTATAGATGAAAAAAGGGATGTAGCAAGGCTAAGGATGGCAGCATATCAACAAAGAATATCCAGAGCATATAATAAGAATATTAGAACCAGAAGATTTAAGGTTGGAGATTGGGTGTTAAGAAAGGCTTTTCAAAATACCACTAATCCTGCCAATGGCAAGCTAGCTCCAAAATGGGAAGGACCATATGAAGTTGAGTCAGAAGCAGGGAAAGGAGCATACAGACTCAAGAATATGGAAGGGGATATGCTACCGAGATCTTGGAATGCTATACACCTTAAGCTTTATTTCAAGTGAGTTTAGAATTTAATTTCTAACTCATGATGGTATGAATTCTATCTATTTTAAATATGTTTGGTTTAATTTATTCTTTGAAACCCAATACTAACTTAAGCATCGGAGGGGTATTAGCTTAGTTTAAGGATGTTTTGCAGTATATGCTCCGGGATATAGCTCCAGGATGTTCACTCAGGATACTTCAGAAGATTAGAGGATTGGCCCCCTCTCTCACGTACAAGGGATCCTGATCCCTTCACAGGTTTAAAGGTATTCACCTTTCTTCCGAATTGGGTTTAAACACTCCGCCTGGAGCGCAAGTTATTCAGGGATAGTTCAAGGTGGCGGGACCAGTCCATGTAAAAGTGGCTGACAATTTCGTTACTGTTGGCTATATCCTGAATCCTAAAGGTATATGAGGATTGATCACCCTCTCTCACGAAAGGGTATTTTCATACTCTCTAAGGTTTAAAGGTTTTCACCTTTCTAAGTCTTGGAGTTTATACACTCCCGCCTGTAGCGCACGAAAATTTGGGATTTCCCCCAGAATTCAAGGGATTTATGTCCAGAACATTCTTGGGTTTTACCCCTGTAACATGAAAAATTGTCTATACAACGGGGATTGATATCCAGAGGATCTCTAAGTATTTGAAGACATTATACACAGGGGACATTCCTACCAAGGCAATGATGTAAAGCTCAAAAGATAAGGGTCGGAACTAATGCATTAAGTGTTTCAGACGGGGGACATCTTCATTGGAAAAATTGAAAAGGGATTGAGGTTTGATAATAGGGTTATACCCTATTCCTGGTATGATCTTTCCTTTGTAAACGTCGTTTAAGTTTTTAATAATACTATGTTTGACAAAAGGTTAAATATCCTGATATATTCTCAAAATATATTTTTAAAATACTTCTCAAAATATTTGAAACTAATACTGGTTTGAAACTTTGATCATTTAAGTGTTATCAAAACAAGTTTTGAAAAAGTGGACTGTTTTTCACTCTTTAAAAAGCTTTCTACAAAGTTGAACGAATCTAATAACAGTTTTTATTGTATATCGTTGAGCATATTGATCAGGATATTTTCATAAGATAACAATGCAAAATTTTTACAAAGCTAAGAGTTACATTAAGTAATGTAAGGCAACAACAAATAAGTCAAGAGATAGTTATATTATTAACAAGTCAAAAGTTGTGCTTTTGGTTTCACCTTAAACCAAGGCCCATCCGCCAAAAGCACGATTAGTTTTACCATACCTATGTAACGGTTGAAGGTCTTATCTCAAAACGAAACATGTCCACCTTCAACCGCTATGACATTCAAAACAAGTTATATTAACCGGTGACCAAGGGCTTCATCCTGAAAACCCAGGACCCATCCACCTTCGGTCATCGTATTGTTCTAGTGCAGGAAATATAAATTGTTCAAAGACGGGAAATGTAAATTGTTTTACAGACCATAACCATGAAATTTTAAAAAAAGTGGGCTCCGGCCTCAGCACGTATATCCATCATCGCCCACTCTGCTGCCTAAGGGGCAGCACCTTCTTGAACGGCAACCTCTTTCCCGGCATTTGTACCAGCATCACCCTCGGGATTCTTCTCAGCATCCGCAGCAGCATCCTCTCCACCAGCATTCTTTCCAGCATTTGCCCCAGCATTCCCGAAAACATCCTTTGAAGTGCTAACATCCATTGTCTTGGCGGACTCTTCCACAGCAGATTTGGCAGGAGGCTCCACAGGATTTCCCCCAAGATCTCTTAACTTCGCCTCCCAGGCCTTGATGTTCCAAGAAGGGCATTGCGAACCCAAAGCCATCGCCTCGTAAGCCATTTTCAGCCTGGCCTGGAGAAGGGAGATCACGACGGAATTCTTGAGGCTCTCTCGGTATGAAGCCATGGCCTGCTCGTGTTGAACTTGGGCTGCGTCAAACTTGGCTTGAGCCTCTTGGGTGATCTTTTGGATGGCGGCTTGGTGATCCTGAGTCATAGCCTTATACTTGGCTTCATAGTGTTCTGATTTAGCGGTGGCAATTGCTGCTTGATCTGCAATGGTGGCCTTGGCCTTTTTCAGCTGGCTTTCAAGCATGACGTTGGAGCCACATGCGTCCTCGTAAAGGAAGACCAGGCGTTGAAGGCCCTGCAAGGTAATAAAACAGGCATTATTCTAAATGAACATTTCTATTAAGCATATGATGCAGGATACAGGTCAGGATATTAACCTGGTTAAGGAAGCCGGTCATAAATGTGATGAACCCGTGGTTCTCGAATGGGAATACATGGGGTGGAGCAGAGGGCTCGACTTCCTTTCTTTTCCGGGAGCTGGAGGCCCGGGTCCGGGATGCTGGGGGAGCTTTGGGAACAGTGGAGGTCTTTGAACTGGTAAGTTTTGGTGTGACGGATGATTTCGGGTTAGATTCTTGCTTGACAGGTTCAAGGCTGGAATAACTGTCCAGCTCATCGAGTTGGAAGCCTTCGAGGTTAATAACTGGCACTGCACAGGGGAAGATATTTTAAACTTGTTATATCCCTATACAATAAAATAATAATCAATTTAATATGAAGATAATTCTTGAAAATATGCTTACCAGACATGTTGGAGCTTGATCTCTGACTAGAGCTTGTGAGTAGCAGGTTAAAGGTTCTTTCACTCTCTGGAAGCTTGTAGATCTCTTTTATTCTTCCTTCTGATTCAGCACTAGGGGGAGCTAGTTCCTTGAAGTTTGCTGCAAGAAAGAGAATAGACATATCAGGATATTGGTTCAGGATTGAGGTTCGGGATATGATTGGGGATAGTCCTAAAACCCTAAGTCCTACCAGAAGTCAACCATATTTTAGGGAGGTCAAAACCCTTATCAATGGAGTCTCTTTTCACAAAGAAGAATTTTCTTGTCCATTTATCCTCATTCTTGGTGGCCTTAAGAATGAGAGGATCGCTGGAAATAGAAAAAAGGAGAAACCGGTTGGAACCATGTGACCTTAGACGGTAGGTCATCGAAAGGTCTTCGATGTATAGATCAGGCATATGATGAGCCTTAATCTGCTCCAGGGTGATTAACACGCGCCAAACCATGGGCATGGTTTGGGCAAAACTAAGACCGGTAAGCTCAAAGAAGCGAGAAATGAAGGGAGAAAATGGATATCGAAGCCCTAATGAAAACGGATATGCAAAAAAGCAAACCCATTCGTCGGAACAAAAATCCGATCGGACCTCTCGGTCGAATGGACGGAAGATTGTTCCGGCGGGAAAGGCACCGGAAGCTCGTAGGGCTGCGATGTCGGAATTATCAAAAGAACACACCTCTTTTGAAGGTTTCTGAAGTAAATTTTGTTTATGGAAGGGAGAATCAGAATCCGCCATTTGCGATCTAGTGCGGGTCGCCATGAAGGATTACAATCGGAGAAAAGGAAATATGAACAAGGGAAATAGATAAGAGGGAGGGAGAAAGTACCTGATATTCTCTTGAAGATAAAGATAACCATAATGTGAAGTCCCTCGGTTAATATAGGCTAAATGTAGGGGGTAAAGAGTAAATAATGCCTTGGAAGTTGCACATTGTCATTTCAAGGGTCTCGTCACATTGATTGCCTTAATTGATGAAATAAAACTTTTGAAATATATCCGTTGGATTGGTATACCAACCGATATATTTGGGGACAATTGTTATGGGTCATTTTCTGAGTATACATATCCTGACTAATATCTCGCTTTTAATTGTTTATTTGTGACCAGGATACTGGACGGGGATATTGCTAACATCCTGGGCGATATCCTAAGCTTGAGTGAATTAAACACGTGCAGGTTAATGGCTGTAAGTTACTAACGGTCATCAGGACTTCTTCTCCTCAAGACTCGGGCGTATTTGTTATGAGGAAGCCGTTGAACCCGAAAGACTTGGTCCTCAACGTTCGAGTGGGAATATTCGCTGGATCCCGGAAGTTTAGGATAGTTTGTTACATTATCTTTACTATAAATAGATGGGGGCGGATCAGTTTAAGTCACACAATTTGACACTTACACTCTCGAACACTTTTACTCTCTAGCTCACCGCAAACACCACACTCAAACACTTGTATTCAAATTACATTGTAACACATAGTCGATCCGCACCACATCCTGCACTGTATACTCATATTTGAAGCAATAGAAGAACAAGGCAGCTGCGATTTTCAGCTCCCGAGGTTTTATGCCGGCGATCTAGATTGATCAAGGGCTTTCCTCGTACATCACGTGTCAACCTTTACATTTTTGCTCATTGTTTGATCATAGATACAGCTCTATATCCTGAGCCGTATCCTGAAACTGTTTTCATATCTAACTTGTTTAACATATTTTTTACACATAACTCTAGCACACTACCTCACTTTACTAATTTGATCACTAAATTGCTTAGGTAATTTTTGACCAAAACAGTTCCTTACTGGATGGAACAACCCCAAAGTGCCTAAAATACCTTAATTGTTCTAGATTAAGACGAGAACGCAAGAGGTTGTCGGTGAGGGTGATTCCTATGCTATATGTAGGTGGACAAGTCCAACCCTTTCCCGGGCTCTCGTTAAAGAAGGTGTATGCCGAATCGCTCAGGTCTATGTATGCATCGAACGAAGTCGATGGGGAGTCCTTCACGGCACAATCGACACAGGGACGACTATCGCTCAAGTCCTCGCTAGATTTAGAGATATCGTCGGGAACAACGAAGTTGTTTGAATGTGATCCCAACGCTTCTTCTTGGTTATTGTCTTGAGATAAATTATTGAAATCTATCCTAAGTTCTTTTAACCAATTAAGAATTAGATCTTCTAATTGAAATAGTTCATCAAGAAGCATTTCTCCTAGAAAATCCGGTTGAGAGCATTCAAGGGAGAGATAGGGATTATTTTACTTTCGCCCCTCTTAAGGATACTGGAAAACGATGGGTCTATATAGTGGGGCTTATAATTTAGAAAATAACATTCTAATTCCGTGTGGGAACCACCACATATTGGACACCACGTACCATAAGAATGCCGAAAGTAAAAAATATCAGTATCACTCATATTTGTGTCAGAAATTACCAACCGTCGGGATCTCACGGTTCTGTTTTCAGTAACTGAATCTTGGGCACGGGGCGTGTTGAGTGGGCACGACCCCGTGTTCAGCTTACTGTCTGACTTAAAACAGGATTGCCAGTTCCAATGATTGGGCACGGGGCGTGTTCAGCGGGCACGGCCCGTGCTGAGTTCTGCAGAAGCTGAAAAACTAAGAAAAATCATAAAAAAAATAGAAAAACAAGAAAAAACGATTAGGCCGTTGATTCCTAACTTTCTTAAAATCCTTGTGTCCCCGGCAGCGGCGCCAAAAACTTGATGTGCGTGAAGTGTGTTATGGTTTTAATGTTTATTTTATGTGACAACCCTCACTAAACCAGGTATCCGTACAACTTAATTAATAATTAATTACTGCTTAATTACTGTGCTTGTTTGAAATTACTGATGAACTGCTACTTGATTTCTGATACATGCATATACCTGCATCATACTTTACTTATCGTCACTACATTATTTACATGCTGAACCTTAGTGACAAACATGATGCACAAAAAGCACAGTAGCACTATAAACGGATAACCTATTGAACATGCTGATAAAGCCAGCATCAGGCAGACACTGCCTCTAAGGCCTATATGAGCCAGAAATATTTTGCTACACTAGTGGTGAGTGTAGGGATACAAGGGTTGTAGAACTGCGTCTCTAGGAATAAGTTTCAATGACTGGATGTGCCTAAAACGTGCTCTAAGCACAAAACTCAGCACTTTACATAATAATTCAGCTTTTAGCTAACTATCATTATATACGTACGCTACATTATGACCTGACTTACGTACTATAACATGGGATCTTTACTATGGCCTGACCAACATAAACCATCTTTTAGAAGATGCCGCCGAGACGTGAGACACACATGCCTACCAATGAGGCGGAACTCCAGCAAATTATCGCTGCTGCCATTGCACAATACGCCGCCTCTCAAGGAGGGACTAGTGGAAGCAACTCTGGCAACACTGGCAACAACAATAATCCACCTCATGGTAATACCAAGTCATTTAGACCTACCATGGATATCTTTAGCAATGATGCTAATGCCGATCGTATGTTATAACGTATGTGCAGGATGCACCTACAAGCAGTTTCTAGACTGCAAACCGGTCAACTTTGATGGCACAGGAGGTGCTGTCGCCTTTGTTCGTTGGGCCGAGAAAACTGAATATGTTCTTCGCATGAGCAAATGCGCACTAGATCAGCAAGTCACCTATATCTCAGGGCTACTCTTGGATGGAGCCCTCTCTTGGTGGAATTTGCAAGTACAGACACTTGGTGAAGCTGCTGCCTACGCGCTAACCTGGACCGAACTGAAGGAACTTATGCGCAAAAAGTACTGCTCTCACGCGGAAATCCAGAGATTGGAAACCGAGTTCTGGCACTTGAAAATGGACGGTCCAAAGATCGCAGAATACGTTCAAAGGTTCCATGACTTATCGCAAGTGGTACCCTACATGGTCACTCCGGAGTTCAAGCGGATTGAACGTTTCATTTGGGGATTAGCTCCTTAAATCATAAGCATGGTGACCTCATCCAAGCCTGCGACCATTACTGAAGCGATCGATTTGAGCGTGGCTCTCACAGAGGAGGCCATTCGCCTGAACAAGTTTGATGATGCTGAGCTTAAGAAGAAAGAGACTCACGTCGAGTCATCAGGAGGTAACAAACGGAAGTTCTCAAACTTCAAGCAGGGCGCCAGTGTGGCGGTTAAGAAAGGAGGATCAGGCACGCCAGCTCAGGTTACAGCTGGTAGTGGAAAGAAAGGAAAAGGATATCAGGGCACCCAGCCCAAGTGTAATACCTGTCAACGCCACCATACTGGCCATTGTAGTGTGAAAGTATGCGAAGCATGTGGAAAGCCGGGCCACTTGAAGGATTCTTGTTGGGCTAGTGCCGGCCGGGGAGGCCAAGGAGGATTTGGGAATAGGAATAATAATCGTGGTGGTAATCGCCCACAAGGAAACAATGGAGGAAATGGGAATCGAGGCAACTTTGCGAACCAAGCGGGTAATGCGAACCAAAACATCAACTAAGCTGGAAATGGAGGTGGAAACGGGCAAAGACTTGGATGCTTTAACTGTGGTGATATTGGGCATTTTAAGAAGAACTGCCCAGAGTTGAACCAAGCCCGTGGAAGAGTGTTCCAAATCGAAGCAAGGGAAGCGCGCCAGGACCCCAATGTCGTTACTGGTACGTTCCCTGTAAACCAGCGCTATGCATCCGTTTTATTTGATACTGGTGCCGATTATAGCTTCGTGTCGTTAGAATTTAAGAATATGCTTGGTTTAGCCGCTAATAAGCTAGATATTCCCTACTCAATCGAATTGGCTAATGGAAAGTTAGTAGAAGCCAATGAAGTTATCAGAGGTTGTGTGATCGAATTGGGAGAGCGTGAGTTTGCTCTGGATCTACTACCAGTCCAATTGGGAAGCTTCGACGTGGTGGTAGGAATGGATTGGTTATCAGGCAACAAGGCTGAGATAGTTTGTCACGAAAAGGTTGTTCGTATCCCAACCGAGGATGGCGAAACGATTGTGGTCCACGGGGAGAAGCGTGATACGCCGTTAAGAATTATCAGCTGCCTGAAAGCACGAAAGTGTATGCAGAAGGGATGTGTTGCCTTCCTGGCACACATTGTGGATAAGAAGGCTGCTGAGCCAAGAATCGAAGACATCCCTGTCGTGAGGGAATATCCAGAAGTCTTCCCCGAGGACTTACCTGGACTGCCACCTCAGAGACAAGTAGAGTTCCGCATTGACTTAGTTCCAGGCGCCGCGCCTGTGGCTAAGGCACCTTATAGACTTGCCCCGTCTGAAATGCAGGAACTGTCGACACAACTTCAAGAGTCGTTAGACAAGGGTTTTATCCGACCAAGCTTCTCGCCTGGGGGAGCTCCGGTCCTGTTTATCAAGAAGAAGGACGGTAGTTTTCGTATGTGCATCGACTACCGGGAGCTGAACAAACTGACGATCAAGAATAGATATCCTCTGCCAAGAATTGATGATCTGTTCGACCAACTGCAAGGTTCAAGTTTTTATTCAAAGATCGATCTTCGATCTGGATACCATCAGTTAAGGATACAAGAGGAGAGCATCCCAAAGACAGCCTTCAGAACTCGTTATGGACACTACGAGTTCCTTGTTATACCGTTTGGTTTGACAAATGCACCTGCAGTCTTTATGGACTTGATGAATAGAGTTTGCAAGCCATACTTGGACAAGTTCGTGATTGTGTTTATCGACGACATCTTGATCTATTCAAGAACAAAGGCTGAGCACGAACAACACCTAAGAGCTATTTTGGAGTTGCTGAAGAAGGAACAGTTGTATGCCAAATTCTCTAAGTGCGAGTTTTGGCTACGTGAAGTATAATTTCTTGGACACGTGGTAAATGGAAATGGAATCCATGTGGATCCAACCAAGATCGAAGCGATTAAGAATTGGGAAACACCAAAGACGCCAACCGAGATTCGACAATTCTTGGGTTTGGCTGGCTACTATCGAAGGTTCATTGAGGATTTTTCGAAGATCGCTCAACCATTGACGCTCCTCACGCAGAAAGATAAGAAGTTTGATTGGGAAATCAAACAGGAGGAAGCATTCCAGATACTGAAGGATAAGCTCTGCAACGTGCCAATCTTAGCACTACCGGAAGGTACAGATGATTTCGTGGTATACTGTGACGCTTCGCGTCAAGGATTGGGTTGCGTGTTGATGCAACGCCAAAAGGTTATTGCTTACGCATCGCGTCAATTGAAAGTGCACGAAAAGAACTATACCACACATGATTTGGAACTTGGCGCAGTGGTTTTTGCATTAAAGATCTGGAGACACTACCTTTATGGTACAAAGTGTACAATTTTTACAGATCACAAGAGCCTACAACACATATTCAACCAGAAGGAGCTGAATATGAGGCAAAGACGTTGGGTTGAGTTGCTAAACGATTACGACTGCGAGATAAAGTATCATCCAGGGAAGGCGAATGTAGTCGCCGATGCCCTAAGTCGAAAGGAGAGGATCAAGCCCATAAGGGTTAGGGCTTTAGAAATGATTATCCGAACCGATCTTTCCTTGCGCATTCGTGCCGCGCAGAAAGAAGCTCTCAAGGAAGGAAACCTGGAAGAAGAATACCTCCGTGGGATGGAGAAGCTACTGGTACCAAACGAGGAAGGAACGTTATGTTTTGAGAAAAGGATTTGGGTTCCTTTGTTTGGAGGTTTAAGGAAGGTTATTTTCGATGAAGCTCACAAGTCGCGGTACTCTATCCACCCTGGATCGGATAAGATGTACCAGGATCTCAAAGATTATTATTGGTGGCCTAGGATGAAAGGCGATGTTGCTGTTTATGTGAGCAAATGTTTAACATGTGCCAAGGTTAAAGCCGAATACCAGAAGCCTTCAGGACTTCTGCAACAACCTGAGATTCCCAAGTGGAAATGGGAACAAATCTCAATGGATTTTGTTACAAAGTTGCCAAGAACGCCAAGAGGTCATGACACTATCTGGGTGATAGTTGACCGCCTAACGAAGTCAGCACACTTCTTACCTATCAGAGAGAAGGATAATACGAGCAAGTTGGCCGAAATATACATGAGAGAAATCGTTGCACGTCATGGAGTGCCCCTCTCGATCATCTCTGATAGAGACGGAAGGTTTGTGTCAAGGATATGGCAATCCTTCCAAGAAGCCTTTGGCTCACAATTGAATCTGAGCACTGCGTTTCATCCGCAAACCGACGGGCAGAGCGAGCGAACGATACAGACTTTGGAAGACATGCTGAGAGCATGTGTTATGGATTTGGGCGGTAGCTGGGATAAGCATTTGCCTTTGGTCGAATTTTCATACAACAACAGCTACCACACCAGTATTGGTGTCGCGCCATTCGAAGCCCTTTACGGACGCAAGTGCCGATCACCCCTATGCTGGGCTGATGCAGGTGATAGGCAGCTTGCTGGTCCCGAAATCGTCCAAGAGACGACGGACAAGATTGCGCAGATTCTAAAACGCATCGAAGCAGCTCGCCACAGACAGAAGGCCTATGCGGATCCAAACCGAAAACACGTGGAATTTCAAGTTGGAGAAATGGTTTTATTGAAGGTTTCACCCTGGAAGGGTGTGGCACGCTTCGGAAAGCGTGGGAAGTTGAATCCGCGCTACATTGGTCCTTTCAGAATTTTGGAAAGAATAGGACTAGTAGCATACAAGTTGGACTTACCTGCTGAACTCCATTCAGTTCACAATACATTTCATGTATCCAACCTGAAGAAAAGTCCAACTCAAGATACCATTGCCATTCCCATCGACGAGATTCATGTTGACGACACGCTCCATTTCATCGAAGAACCGGTTGAGGTTACGGATTGGAAAGTAAACAAGACCCGCCGGAGCAGTGTCAAGCTCGTCAAAGTTCGTTGGAATGCCAGACATGGTCCTGAATACACCTGGGAGCATGAGGACCGGATGAAAGAGAAATACCCCCACCTATTTCCTAAGAACCCTGCATCTACAAGCAGAACTTAAAATTTCGGGACGAAAATTTTCTAACGGGGGGAGAATGTGACAACCCTCACTAAACCAGGTATCCGTACAACTTAATTAATAATTAATTACTGCTTAATTACTGTGCTTGTTTGAAATTACTGATGAACTGCTACTTGATTTCTGATACATGCATATACCTGCATCATACTTTACTTACCGTCACTACATTATTTACATGCTGAACCTTAGTGACAAACATGATGCACAAAAAGCACAGTAGCACTATAAACGGATAACCTATTGAACATGCTGATAAAGCCAGCATCAGGCAGACACTGCCTCTAAGGCCTGATTGAGCCAGAAATATTTTGCTACACTAGTGGTGAGTGTAGGGATACAAGGGTTGTAGAACTGCGTCTCTAGGAATAAGTTTCAATGACTGGATGTGCCTAAAACGTGCTCTAAGCACAAAACTCAGCACTTTACATAATAATTCAGCTTTTAGCTAACTAATAAAGTGCCAAAACATGAGAAAAATATTGCTAGACACTTTCCAAAGTGTCAGAAATAAGTTGTGTCACTAAAAATGGTATTAACAACACTTTAAAGCTTTGTTAACGCTTTAACGGATTACTATCCAACCAAACAACCGGACTGTACCCGAAACCTGAAAATATTGTTATTTTCATTATTCATCTTTTTCTGAGCCAGTTAGGGTCCCTGAATACCCTAACACCCATTGTAACGTGTGACACACAACTAACCGGGTTAAGCACTTAACTAACTTACTTAACCTAACTAGTATCCTAACTAATGGTTGGATTCGAACTAGACCCCCCCCCCTCTTAACCAAACCGTCCCCATGAGGGGGACACACTTGTCCTTTTTGTTGATTATTATATTAAGTGTGCTTAATATCTCTAAGACATAGTATCCATTGGTTAATGATCTTGTGATTGTCTATAAGTTAGATGCATAACACAACATAACACCACAACTCACAACACAACTCAAAACTCTCTCCTCTCTCTCTCAAGGCTTCGGCCGAACATCCCCTTATACATCCATCATATTTTCGGCTTCCATCATCACATTCCAAGATCATTCTAGTATCAAGGATCGCATATAAGGAGTCTTGGTGCAATCGGAAGGCGAAGGACCTCACTCTCTTGCTTTTATCCACCCTATTTGCGTCTAGATTCTTCCCTAGCCTCGAGCTAGTGGTATGTTGCTTAAATCACCTTCTTGAATTATTTTAAAGTGGTTAATATGATTTGTAACGGTTAAAACTCGTTAACATACAAGATGATACATGTAAGTCTACTTAAAACACTAAAAATGGTGGTTAAAAGCTCATATGTTGTGTAAAACTTGTAGTATTTGATTTGAGTAATTATTTGGACCCGATCTATGTTGTGGTAGCTCGGATCACCATTTAACCCGGTTTAGTCATGATCTTGGATTATGACATAAAGCTTGTTTAAGTGTAACAAGGGTTAGAAGATGAAACTCTATCACACACGAATCATGAACTTGTGTAAAAGTGTTTTAGTTTGTACAATAGTGTTTAAAACTAGTAGATCTACGTATCTACAAGCGGTATTTTCAAAGGACCACGTGTCAAGAGAAAACATATTTTTAAAGACGGATCTTACACTAACAAGAATGGTTTTTAGAACACACAAGTGTGTAAACACTTGTGTAACACAAAGTTTCGGCAAAATAACTATTTTTGAAGAAGATGACGAGAAGTTGAAAAGATGGAACTTCCCTAAAAACGAGGTTTTTACAAAATCGGATAGTTTTATGTAAAGATCCACTAAAAGTAATGGGATTTACTTCATAGTTTGAATAAATCACAAGTTCATGAAGTTTATGCGATTTATATATATATTGACTAGTTGTGATTTGAACATTGTTTTGATTGAATGATAAAAATGGTTGGTTTGACTTATAAAAGAAAATGACACGCTTGAAAGCGTGGCCACCTCCAGTTACAGAGGAAACTCTGGCGAAATTTTTCCAAAAACCTAACACTTAGAACTATTTTCACTATAAGTGTTAGAAATACTTTTCGACTTGTTTTCAAACTATAGATTTCGCCACAACTATTTACAAAATACCGGAGGTGGGATTTCACAAAATAAAACGTGACACATATATATATTTAGTACATGTTTTTCACAACATCACTTGTATAAGTGTTTATGATTATTTTGTGAACTAAGTAAATATTATTTTTAGAGTAAAAATAATATTACTAAGTATTATTTTGGGAAAATCACATGTATCAAAATATAATATTTTTGAGAAGAATATTTATATTTTGGGAGTTAAAAATAAAATATATTAAGTGAGACTTAATAGGGTAATCCGAAGTATACGAACACACATGTATTAAATCCCCCATCCTTGGGAAGGAGAATGACTACCAAGTATATACAGAAAATAAACACGAAATAGTTGCCTAACTATTTCCCAAAAACTTAAACCATAAAGCTAAGGCACGGCCGTCCGTCTAATAGAATTAGTACGTGTAGGTCGTCACACAGCTGTTTGATTTGGAGGCATACTTGGTAGAGACGCACCACGGTGAGTTCATGTCCCCCTTTTCTCTAACTGTTTTCAGTTTTCTTAACTGCGGGGGTGAAATACATGTTACTTTGATTACAAGTACTTTATACATGGTATGGTTAGCGTAAGGAGGTTTACTACTTAGATCATGTGAGTGGGTAGGAGCAATATGAGGCCATTAGTCCTCATGGCGGGACCGAGGGACAGTAGCGGTAGATCTATCTGGGTGTAGCGAGCCCAGCCCCAGCCCAAACTAGAAACGGACCTCGGGGTGACTTTGTCCACATACTAATGCCGTGGCGAAATCTGCTAGGTTTGAGTCTCCCTATTTGCACTTCACATATATCAGTGGCCTTGCAAACCATTGGTGATCTCAATTCCCTTATTTGCTACATACCAAGACTATTTTTATACTCACAAAGGTTACTTACTCACTTACACATGAACTCGCTCAACATTATTGTTGATTTTTCAACTTACATGTATTTCAGGAAATTAAAGATCTGGCGCGGTATGTTATGTTTTCCCGCTGCATAAGGGTTCCAAGGTCATCCCAGTTTAGGAAATGTGACTCTTTCCTGGACAAGTCACAAATCTTAAACTGCGTTTATTTCATGTTGATGTTTATGTTTTTCAAGACAATGTTTTATGTTATGATGTTGTAAGTCTATAAGACAATGGTATGTTACTCTGGTTTTAAAACTTAATCAAATGGATGATCTTGCATGATTTTATTTCATATAGCTTTGTTATGATTAAGCTATGGTATTAAGAAGTCACACCAAAATTAACCACGCTTCCGCAAAGCCAGGGTGTGACAGCTTGGTATCAGAGCTCTGATCATAGCGAACTAGGATTCCTTCTCGAGTCTAGACTATGATCACTAGGGCTCTCACGAAAACGTTTTTACTGCATACCACTTAAGTCCAGATCCAAAACTTTTTACAAACAAATGTTGAGCACATTTTATTTATTATTTATAGGCTCAGTCTAGAAAGGCTGAGGCTCGGTCTGGGAGGCCGAGGCTCGGTCTGGGAGATCGAGGTAGTTGGCTAGTGGGACTAGGAGAATTGGCTAGTGGGACTAGGAAGAGCAGTCTGAGAGGCTGGGAGAATTGGCTAGTGGGACTAGGAAGAGCAGTCTGAGAGGCTGGGAGGCTAGTGGGACTAGGAGAATTATTTGGATGCTTACTTGGCGACTTATGTGATTATTTGATTGTACGATTGACCGTTTGTGCATGTTTGTGTTTATGTTACAGACACCATGGACACCTCTGGCACTGGTGACTCAGACACCACAGGACCTAGACCTATAGTATCAGATGACCTAGAGCCTTCAGAGCGCGAGGTCCACACATCTGACGTTACTAGCACGGACGAGGACGACTTCCCGCCCTTCGCTTTACCTGATGGTGCTGATGAGCTCGCTGATGGCCCTTTGGCCGGGGACCTACCGTTAGTGGAGATCCCTGCTCCCATATCTTTGGCTTCATATCCTGCTTACGATTTACTCCCCGACGCCGACGCTGATGGCGACGTCGATCTGTTTGATGACGAGCCCTTAGAGGATGAGGTTCAGGGCGAGGCCCTTCTTCCTGCTGGAGATCTTTTGTTGATCGCAGATGCTCCCGCTGAGGAGTCACCTGCTCACTCACCGGTCCCAGACTCTTTCGAGTCTGTGGCCTCCGCACCTTCACATACTCAGAGTGCGCAGCACTTTTCTCATGGATCAGATCCCGACCAGGCATCCTCTGTTGCCCCTATTCCTAGTTTTACTTTCGACCACGATGATGTGGAGGATTCCGATCCTGTCTTTCCCCCAGGATTCGACCCAGATGAGGATATAGAGTTTATACCCATGGATCAGCCTATGGAGGATCCAGTCGACCCAGTTGATCCCATCGATCCCGAGTTTGATTTTGAGATGGCCTTTGATGAGCCCGAGCAGCCACTAGACCCTGCTCCTGACCCAGTGCTTGAGCATGACCCTGCTCATGCTGGCATGTTTATTGAGCCTGTCGTTGCTGACCCACCTATCGATGATCACCCTATAGATGCTCCGTTGATGGAGGGCGATCATGTTATTGCTGCTGATCATGTTGATCCCCCACTTATTGCTGATGCACCAGTTGACCCTCTTGTTGCACCTCACCATGATCCTATGCCAGTTCAGTTTGATCGTGCGCTTTTTGAGGCACAGATTGACCCACGAGATGAGCATGCCCAGTGTGGGTGGATTCCTGCTGATGATGAGGTCCCACCCATTCCCCCTCAGATCACCGATACCCGTCACGTTGATTTCTCTTTTACTCAGTACCTTCTCCAGGTCGGCGACGCGTCACGGGAGCTGGAAGGTTCTTCGGCTCACCCTTTTGGACATGTACCGGTATCTATCCCTGCTATACCACCGTCTGCTACTTTTCCCCCTGTTTCCCCATTTCATGTGGCACCTTTTGATCCCACCAGTGAGCCGTTTCTCTGGGCGTCACCTTCTGCCATGCCACCGACTGACCCCTACCATTCTTTCCACATGGGGTATACTATTGAGGACGTTTTGATGTCTTTTGTCGCCCAGCACGAGGCACACACACAGCGCATTCAGGAGCTTGAGAGAGCCCAGCCGCCGCCGTGTCAGTGCCAGGGTCAGACCCACTCTCCTTTGCAGCCCTCTCGACCTGTATCACCAGACTATGTTGCACGCCTTTTTGCCCTGGAGCAGCAGGTTGCTTCATTCTTACGCACCCAGAGAGCCATGGAGGAGGACTGGCTCCATTTGCGCCGCTTGTTTTACACTCACTTTCCCCCTCCTCCACCGCCATCCGTGTAGAGCTCTTCAGTACCGTATAGGTAGAGATTGATGAGAAGACGGCGAATGCTTTTGACTGCACAGCATTTTTGGAGACTACATTTTGATTCTGACTTTTGTTGACATGTATTTGATGTATTGACACAGATTTGATATAGTTTTTGGACTAGGGTGATGTAGCCCTTAGTCGACTGATGTTGTATGACGCTGTGATGTACTTGTACGCTTACTATGTGGTCTCGATATATGGCAATCGCAGTATTCTCATCATACTTGATGCTTGATTTGATTATTTATATTCTATGACATGGGATGTTGTGTGATTGATGTTTGTAACATGGGATGTTGTGTGATTGATATGATTATAACATGAGATGTTATGTACTATTACTATCATTATATACGTACGCTACATTATGACCTGACTTACGTACTATAACATGGGATCTTTACTATGGCCTGACCAACATAAACCATCTTTTAGAAGATGCCGCCGAGACGTGAGACACACATGCCTACCAATGAGGCGGAACTCCAGCAAATTATCGCTGCTGCCATTGCACAATACGCTGCCTCTTAAGGAGGGACTAGTGGAAGCAACTCTGGCAACACTGGCAACAACAATAATCCACCTCATGGTAATACCAAGTCATTTAGACCTACCATGGATATCTTTAGCAATGATGCTAATGCCGATCGTATGTTATAACGTATGTGCAGGATGCACCTACAAGCAGTTTCTAGACTGCAAACCGGTCAACTTTGATGGCACAGGAGGTGCTGTCACCTTTGTTCGTTGGGCCGAGAAAACTGAATATGTTCTTCGCATGAGCAAATGCGCACTAGATCAGCAAGTCACCTATATCTCAGGGCTACTCTTGGATGGAGCCCTCTCTTGGTGGAATTTGCAAGTACAGACACTTGGTGAAGCTGCTGCCTACGCGCTAACCTGGACCGAACTGAAGGAACTTATGCGCAAAAAGTACTGCTCTCGCGCGGAAATCCAGAGATTGGAAACCGAGTTCTGGCACTTGAAAATGGACGGTCCAAAGATCGCAGAATACGTTCAAAGGTTCCATGACTTATCGCAAGTGGTACCCTACATGGTCACTCCGGAGTTCAAGCGGATTAAACGTTTCATTTGGGGATTAGCTCCTCAAATCATAAGCATGGTGACCTCATCCAAGCCTGCGACCATTACTGAAGCGATCGATTTGAGAGTGGCTCTCACAGAGGAGGCCATTCGCCTGACCAAGTTTGATGATGCTGAGCTTAAGAAGAAAGAGACTCACGTCGAGTCATCAGGAGGTAACAAATGGAAGTTCTCAAACTTCAAGCAGGGCGCTAGTGTGGCGGTTAAGAAAGGAGGATCAGGCACGCCAGCTCCGGTTACAGCTGGTAGTGGAAAGAAAGGAAAAGGATATCAGGGCACCCAGCCCAAGTGTAATACCTGTCAACGCCACCATACTGGCCATTGTAGTGTGAAAGTATGCGAAGCATGTGGAAAGCCGGGCCACTTGAAGGATTCTTGTTGGGCTAGTGCCGGCCGGGGAGGCCAAGGAGGATTTGGGAATAGGAATAATAATCGTGGTGGTAATCGCCCACAAGGAAACAATGGAGGAAACGGGAATCGAGGCAACTTTGCGAACCAAGCGGGTAATGCGAACCAAAACATCAACTAAGCTGGAAATGGAGGTGGAAACGGGCAAAGACTTGGATGCTTTAACTGTGGTGATATTGGGCATTTTAAGAAGAACTGCCCAGAGTTGAACCAAGCCCGTGGAAGAGTGTTCCAAATCGAAGCAAGGGAAGCGCGCCAGGACCCCAATGTCGTTACTGGTACGTTCCCTGTAAACCAGCGCTATGCATCCGTTTTATTTGATACTGGTGCCGATTATAGCTTCGTGTCGTTAGAATTTAAGAATATGCTTGGTTTAGCCGCTAATAAGCTAGATATTCCCTACTCAATCGAATTGGCTAATGGAAAGTTAGTAGAAGCCAATGAAGTTATCAGAGGTTGTGTGATCGAATTGGGAGAGCGTGAGTTTGCTCTGGATCTACTACCAGTCCAATTGGGAAGCTTCGACGTGGTGGTAGGAATGGATTGGTTATCAGGCAACAAGGCTGAGATAGTTTGTCACGAAAAGGTTGTTCGTATCCCAACCGAGGATGGCGAAACGATTGTGGTCCACGGGGAGAAGCGTGATACGCCGTTAAGAATTATCAGCTGCCTGAAAGCACGAAAGTGTATGCAGAAGGGATGTGTTGCCTTCCTGGCACACATTGTGGATAAGAAGGCTGCTGAGCCAAGAATCGAAGACATCCCTGTCGTGAGGGAATATCCAGAAGTCTTCCCAGAGGACTTACCTGGACTGCCACCTCAGAGACAAGTAGAGTTCCGCATTGACTTAGTTCCAGGCGCCGCGCCTGTGGCTAAGGCACCTTATAGACTTGCCCCGTCTGAAATGCAGGAACTGTCGACACAACTTCAAGAGTTGTTAGACAAGGGTTTTATCCGACCAAGCTTCTCGCCTTGGGGAGCTCCGGTCCTGTTTGTCAAGAAGAAGGACGGTAGTTTTCGTATGTGCATCGACTACCGGGAGCTGAACAAACTGACGATCAAGAATAGATATCCTCTGCCAAGAATTGATGATCTGTTCGACCAACTGCAAGGTTCAAGTTTTTATTCAAAGATCGATCTTCGATCTGGATACCATCAGTTAAGGATACAAGAGGAGAGCATCCCAAAGACAGCCTTCAGAACTCGTTATGGACACTACGAGTTCCTTGTTATGCCGTTTGGTTTGACAAACGCACCTGCAGTCTTTATGGACTTGATGAATAGAGTTTGCAAGCCATACTTGGACAAGTTCGTGATTGTGTTTATCGACGACATCTTGATCTATTCAAGAACAAAGGCTGAGCACGAACAACACCTAAGAACTATTTTGGAGTTGCTGAAGAAGGAACAGTTGTATGCCAAATTCTCTAAGTGCGAGTTTTGGCTACGTGAAGTACAATTTCTTGGACACGTGGTAAATGGAAATGGAATCCATGTGGATCCAACCAAGATCGAAGCGATTAAGAATTGGGAAACACCAAAGACGCCAACCGAGATTCGACAATTCTTGGGTTTGGCTGGCTACTATCGAAGGTTCATTGAGGATTTTTCGAAGATCGCTCAACCATTGACGCTCCTCACGCAGAAAGATAAGAAGTTTGATTGGGAAATCAAACAGGAGGAAGCATTCCAGATACTGAAGGATAAGCTCTGCAACGCGCCAATCTTAGCACTACCGGAAGGTACAGATGATTTCGTGGTATACTGTGACGCTTCGCGTCAAGGATTGGGTTGCGTGTTGATGCAACGCCAAAAGGTTATTGCTTACGCATCGCGTCAATTGAAAGTGCACGAAAAGAACTATACCACACATGATTTGGAACTTGGCGCAGTGGTTTTTGCATTAAAGATCTGGAGACACTACCTTTATGGTACAAAGTGTACAATTTTTACAGATCACAAGAGCCTACAACACATATTCAACCAGAAGGAGCTGAATATGAGGCAAAGACGTTGGGTTGAGTTGCTGAACGATTACGACTGCGAGATAAAGTATCATCCAGGGAAGGTGAATGTAGTCGCCGATGCCCTAAGTCGAAAGGAGAGGATCAAGCCCATAAGGGTTAGGGCTTTAGAAATGATTATCCGAACCGATCTTTCCTTGCGCATTCGTGCCGCGCAGAAAGAAGCTCTCAAGGAAGGAAACCTTGAAGAAGAATACCTCCGTGGGATGGAGAAGCTACTGGTACCAAACGAGGAAGGAACGTTATGTTTTGAGAAAAGGATTTGGGTTCCTTTGTTTGGAGGTTTAAGGAAGGTTATTTTCGATGAAGCTCACAAGTCGCGGTACTCTATCCACCCTGGATCGGATAAGATGTACCAGGATCTCAAAGATTATTATTGGTGGCCTAGGATGAAAGGCGATGTTGCTGTTTATGTGAGCAAATGTTTAACATGTGCCAAGGTTAAAGCCGAATACCAGAAGCCTTCAGGACTTCTGCAACAACCTGAGATTCCCAAGTGGAAATGGGAACAAATGTCAATGGATTTTGTTACAAAGTTGCCAAGAACGCCAAGAGGTCATGACACTATCTGGGTGATAGTTGACCGCCTAACGAAGTCAGCACACTTCTTACCTATCAGAGAGAAGGATAATACGAGCAAGTTGGCCGAAATATACATGAGAGAAATCGTTGCACGTCATGGAGTGCCCCTCTCGATCATCTCTGATAGAGACGGAAGGTTTGTGTCAAGGATATGGCAATCCTTCCAAGAAGCCTTTGGCTCACAATTGAATCTGAGCACTGCGTTTCATCCGCAAACCGACGGGCAGAGCGAGCGAACGATACAGACTTTGGAAGACATGCTGAGAGCATGTGTTATGGATTTGGGCGGTAGCTGGGATAAGCATTTGCCTTTGGTCGAATTTTCATACAACAACAGCTACCACACCAGTATTGGTGTCGCGCCATTCGAAGCCCTTTACGGACGCAAGTGCCGATCACCCCTATGCTGGGCTGACGCAGGTGATAGGCAGCGTGCTGGTCCCGAAATCGTCCAAGAGACGACGGACAAGATTGCGCGGATTCTAAAACGCATCGAAGCAGCTCGCCACAGACAGAAGGCCTATGCGGATCCAAACCGAAAACACGTGGAATTTCAAGTTGGAGAAATGGTTTTATTGAAGGTTTCACCCTGGAAGGGTGTGGCACGCTTCGGAAAGCGTGGGAAGTTGAATCCGCGCTACATTGGTCCTTTCAGAATTTTGGAAAGAATAGGACTAGTAGCATACAAGTTGGACTTACCTGCTGAACTCCATTCAGTTCACGATACATTTCATGTATCCAACCTGAAGAAAAGTCCAACTCAAGATACCATTGCCATTCCCATCGACGAGATTCATGTTGACGACACGCTCCATTTCGTCGAAGAACCGGTTGAGGTTACGAATTGGAAAGTAAACAAGACCCGCCGGAGCAGTGTCAAGCTCGTCAAAGTTCGTTGGAATGCCAGACATGGTCCTGAATACACCTGGGAGCGTGAGGACCGGATGAAAGAGAAATACCCCCACCTATTTCCTAAGAACCCTGCATCTACAAGCAGAACTTAAAATTTCGGGACGAAAATTTTCTAACGGGGGGAGAATGTGACAACCCTCACTAAACCAGGTATCCGTACAACTTAATTAATAATTAATTACTGCTTAATTACTGTGCTTGTTTGAAATTACTGATGAACTGCTACTTGATTTCTGATACATGCATATACCTGCATCATACTTTACTTACCGTCACTACATTATTTACATGCTGAACCTTAGTGACAAACATGATGCACAAAAAGCACAGTAGCACTATAAACGGATAACCTATTGAACATGCTGATAAAGCCAGCATCAGGCAGACACTACCTCTAAGGCCTGATTGAGCCAGAAATATTTTGCTACACTAGTGGTGAGTGTAGGGATACAAGGGTTGTAGAACTGCGTCTCTAGGAATAAGTTTCAATGACTGGATGTGCCTAAAACGTGCTCTAAGCACAAAACTCAGCACTTTACATAATAATTCAGCTTTTAGCTAACTAATAAAGTGCCAAAACATGAGAAAAATATTGCTAGACACTTTCCAAAGTGTCAGAAATAATTTGTGTCACTAAAAATGGTATTAACAACACTTTAAAGCTTTGTTAACGCTTTAACGGATTACTATCCAACCAAACAACCAGACTGTACCCGAAACCTGAAAATATTGTTATTTTCATTATTCATCTTTTTCTGAGCCAGTTAGGGTCCCTGAATACCCTAACACCCATTGTAACGTGTGACACACAACTAACCGGGTTAAGCACTTAACTAACTTACTTAACCTAACTAGTATCCTAACTAATGGTTGGATTCGAACTAGACCCCCCCCCCTCTTAACCAAACCGTCCCCATGAGGGGGACACACTTGTCCTTTTTGTTGATTATTATATTAAGTGTGCTTAATATCTCTAAGACATAGTATCCATTGGTTAATGATCTTGTGATTGTCTATAAGTTAGATGCATAACACAACATAACACCACAACTCACAACACAACTCAAAACTCTCTCCTCTCTCTCTCAAGGCTTCGGCCGAACATCCCCTTATACATCCATCATATTTTTGGCTTCCATCATCACATTCCAAGATCATTCTAGTATCAAGGATCGCATATAAGGAGTCTTGGTGCAATCGGAAGGCGAAGGACCTCACTCTCTTGCTTTTATCCACCCTATTTGCGTCTAGATTCTTCCCTAGCCTCGAGCTAGTGGTATGTTGCTTAAATCACCTTCTTGAACTATTTTAAAGTGGTTAATATGATTTGTAACAGTTAAAACTCGTTAACATACAAGATGATACATGAAAGTCTACTTAAAACACTAAAAATGGTGGTTAAAAGCTCATATGTTGTGTAAAACTTGTAGTATTTGATTTGAGTAATTATTTGGACCCGATCTATGTTGTGGTAGCTCGGATCATCATTTAACCCGGTTTAGTCATGATCTTGGATTATGACATAAAGCTTGTTTAAGTGTAACAAGGGTTAGAAGATGAAACTCTATCACACACGAATCATGAACTTGTGTAAAAGTGTTTTAGTTTGTACAATAGTGTTTAAAACTAGTAGATCTACGTATCTACAAGCGGTATTTTCAAAGGACCACGTGTCAAGAGAAAACATATTTTTAAAGACGGATCTTACACTAACAAGAATGGTTTTTAGAACACACAAGTGTGTAAACACTTGTGTAACACAAAGTTTCGGCAAAATAACTATTTTTGAAGAAGATGACGAGAAGTTGAAAAGATGGAACTTCCCTAAAAACGAGGTTTTTACAAAATCGGATAGTTTTATGTAAAGATCCACTAAAAGTAATGGGATTTACTTCATAGTTTGAATAAATCACAAGTTCATGAAGTTTATGCAATTTATATATATATTGACTAGTTGTGATTTGAACATTGTTTTGATTGAATGATAAAAATGGTTGGTTTGATTTATAAAAGAAAATGACACGCTTGAAAGCGTGGCCACCTCCAGTTACAGAGGAAACTCTGGCGAAATTTTTCCAAAAACCTAACACTTAGAACTATTTTCACTATAAGTGTTAGAAATACTTTTCGACTTGTTTTCAAACTATAGATTTCGCCACAACTATTTACAAAATACCGGAGGTGGGATTTCACAAAATAAAACGTGACACATATATATATATTTATTATATGTTTTTCACAACATCACTTGTATAAGTGTTTATGATTATTTTGTGAACTACGTAAATATTATTTTTAGAGTAAAAATAATATTACTAAGTATTATTTTGGGAAAATCACATGTATCAAAATATAATATTTTTGAGAAGAATATTTATATTTTGGGAGTTAGAAATAAAATATATTAAGTGAGACTTAATAGGGTAATCCGAAGTATACGAACACACATGTATTAAATCCCCCATCCTTGGGAAGGAGAATGACTACCAAGTATATACAGAAAATAAACACGAAATAGTTGCCTAACTATTTCCCAAAAACTTAAACCATAAAGCTAAGGCACGGCCGTCCGTCTAATAGAATTAGTACGTGTAGGTCGTCACACAGCTGTTTGATTTGGAGGCATACTTGGTAGAGACGCACCACGGTGAGTTCATGTCCCCCTTTTCTCTAACTGTTTTCAGTTTTCTTAACTGCGGGGGTGAAATACATGTTACTTTGATTACAAGTACTTTATACATGGTATGGTTAGCGTAAGGAGGTTTACTACTTAGATCATGTGAGTGGGTAGGAGCAATATGAGGCCATTAGTCCTCATGGCGGGACCGAGGGATAGGAGCGGTAGATCTATCTGGGTGTAGCGAGCCCAGCCCCAGGCCAAACTAGAAACGGACCTCGGGGTGACTTTGTCCACATACTAATGCCGTGGCGAAATCTGCTAGGTTTGAGTCTCCCTACTTGCACTTCACATATATCAGTGGCCTTGCAAACCATTGGTGATCTCAATTCCCTTATTTGCTACATACCAAGACTATTTTTATACTCACAAAGGTTACTTACTCACTTACACATGAACTCGCTCAACATTATTGTTGATTTTTCAACTTACATGTATTTCAGGAAATTAAAGATCTGGCGCGGTATGTTATGTTTTCCCGCTGCATAAGGGTTCCAAGGTCATCCCAGTTTAGGAAATGTGACTCTTTCCTGGACAAGTCACAAATCTTAAACTGCGTTTATTTCATGTTGATGTTTATGTTATTCAAGACAATGTTTTATGTTATGATGTTGTAAGTCTATAAGACAATGGTATGTTACTCTGGTTTTAAAACTTAATCAAATGGATGATCTTGCATGATTTTATTTCATATAGCTTTGTTATGATTAAGCTATGGTATTAAGAAGTCACACCAAAATTAACCACGCTTCCGCAAAGCCAGGGTGTGACATTTTAAGCCCTTTTACACTTTCTTTAGCCAAGTTTTAAATTTATAAAACACGATATTTACTAACGCTAAACACACATATGGGCAAGTGCACCCATCGTGAGCGTAGTATAGTGTTGGTAAGATACCGAGGTCGTCCAAGGACACAAGAGCTTTTAGTACCGGTTTATCCTCAACGTCTAATCAAATCTAAAAGTTAGAAAAAGGTTTTTAACTAGAAAAATAAAAACTAACTAAAATGCTGAAAATAAAATAAAATAAAAACATATAGACAAGATGAATCACTTGGCTCCGACTCGTGTATAGTGTAACCTTTGATTATTTCCGCACTTTTGCACTTTTTAAGAGATTATCTTAGTTATTGTAGTAGGCCCCTCTTTTGAAGGTGACGTTACCCTCAACCCAGTAGTTTGAGTCAGCAAGGATACAATCCTAAAGGGTCGGATTATTGAAAGATAATTAATTAAGTTATTAATGCATATTATGGTAGGCCCCTCTTTTGAAGGTGACGTTACCCTCGGCTAAGTAGTCTGAGTCAGCAGGGATACAGTCCTAAGTAGCCGGGTTAAAGTATTAATAGTAGTTTACATATAAGGGGATCAACGAGTTTGGACCCCCGCCATCCAATACCGTTAAGTATTGAAGGAGGTCCTACTAAATTTGACCCAGGTCCTTGCAGGATCTATACACTGAACAAGGCAAGACTCTTACCAAACCGTTCCCTTAACCCCCGACCAGGTAGCCAACATACCTCCATATAGACCGTGGAGATATGAATGGTGAAAATCTTTTATTTTATATAGACAGTAAAATAATGCCAAGACACCACGGACAAACGATAAGGAAAAATCACCTTCAACATAAGAAACTAGTTATTAAAGACATTAATACATAACCAAGTAAAAAGTGCGAAAAGATTAAAAATAAAAAGTATTACACTAGACACTTTGTCTTCACCAAGTGATGTAAGAGACTTAGGCAAACATGGCCTTGATTGTCAAGAACTCTTACGATCAATCTTGGATCCCGAGACAACTCACACACTCTATGATGGACAATGGATGATGGTGGTGGATGATGGTGTTATGGTGGTGGTGGGTGGTGGGTGAAGTGTGAGAGAGGTGGTGTGCCAAGGGATAGTTTGAGCTTGAGCCAAGCACTCCTATTTATAGGCTGAACAGAAGCTCGGGCACGGCCTCGTGTCCATTGGGCACGGCCCCGTGTCCATCCTCTTCTTTGTCTTCATTAATTGCAGTTTGTCTGCATTAGTTGACCACGCTCCCGTGTCCGCTGGGCACGCCCCCGTGCGCAGAAGCATATCTGTACTATCAAGATTTGCCTGGATTCTGCGAATCTTATAGTTGACCACGGCCCCGTGTCCGCTGAGCACGGCCCCGCGGTGGGCGATAGAAGCTTCTATAGCTTTGTCTTTTATGCTGGCACTTGGGCACGCCCCCGTGTTCACTGAGCACGGGGCGTGTTCAGTCTTCTGTTTTCTTGTTTTTCTTGGGAAGATGCTGTCGTCGGGTCGGGCATGTCACGTTTGTTCCTTTTCTTGTATTTATGTTAGATTTAGCTGCCTTTTTGCTTCTTTTGTTAATTTGAGCTCATTTAATCCTGAAAATACAAAAGGAAGACAAAAACACACTTTTTCCAACATTAGTACTAAAAAAGGGTTAGTTTTATGCCACAATTGATGTAATTTATATGTTGCATTTTGCGCACATCAAAGATTATATTTGATAAAGAGCCACGTGCAAAGACCTGTTCATATAAGTATTTCGTCTCTTGTAAGCCCAGAGATTTTACTGGGGAAAAAGGCGCCATAGATTGCATGACGTGGCTAGATGAGATGGATACGGTGGTCGATATTAGTGGATGTGCCGAGAGAGATATTGTGAAGTATGTTTCACAGTCATTCAAGGGAGAAGCCCTAGCTTGGTAGAGGTCTTTGATCCAAGCTACTGGAAAGATTCCGTTATACAACTTAACATGGGCTCAGTTTGTTGCGTTGATCAAAGAGAATTTCTGTCCTCAACATGAAGTTAAGAAGATCGAGACTGACCTTCTGACACTGGTCATGAAAAACTTGGACTGTCAGGTATATCTCACGAGCTTTAATACCATGTCTCGATTGGTTCCATACTTGGTGACACCGGAACCAAAGCGTATAGCCCGTTTCATTGGGGGTTTAGCCCCGGAGATCAAAGCGAGTGTGAAAGCATCAAGACCTACTACCTTTAGGTCTGTAGCTGATTTGTCATTATCTCTTACCCTTGATGCGGTCAGGCAGAGTTCGCTTAGGAATTCTGATGCTGGGAAGAGAAAACGTGAGGATGATAACTCTCACCGTTCAGACAAGAAGCATAAAGGGAACTCTGATCACAAGAAGAGTTTAGGGTTCAAGAAAGAGGACCAACAGTCGGGTGAGAAGCCCAAATGCAAGACCTGCAAGAAGCGCCATTTGGGAAAGTGCGGGTATAAATCCAAGTCCCAGTCACAGCCAAGAGCTTGTGGGATCTGTAAGTCTTCTGAGCATAAGTCGCTGGATTGTAAAAAGATTAAGGATGCAACTTGTTACAATTGTAACGAGAAAGGGCATATCAAGTCCAACTGCCCAAAGTATGTGAAGAAACCTGAAGAAGGCAAGAAGACCAATGCCCGGGTCTTCCAAATGAATGCCCAAGAAGCGATCCAAAATGACAACGTGATAACAGGTACCTTTCTTATCAATGATGTTTATGCAAGGGTATTGTTTGATTCGGGTGCAAATAAATCATTTGTAGATAATAAGTTTTGTAAGTTATTAAATCTGCCTGTTAAAACCCTAAGTATAAAGTATGAAGTAGAATTGGCCAATGGTACCATAGAAACTGCTTCAACTGTGTTAGATGGATGTTTCATATCCATTAGGAACCACTCTTTTCCAGTGTCTTTGCTTCCTTTGAAACTTGCTGGTTTCGACATAGTAATAGGCATGGATTAATTATCTCATAACCAAGCTCAGATCATTTGTGACAAGAAACAAGTGGTTATCAAGACTCCGTATGGTGAGCCACTTACCATACAAGGAGACACTCAGCATGGGTTGCCTAAGCAAGTGTCTATGCTAAAGGCATCAAGGTGCATGAAGAAAGGTTGTGTCATCTATATGGCACAAGTGACAATTGATGAACAAAAGCCCAAGATTGAAGACATCCCTATCATTTCTGAATACCTTGATGTATTCCCTGAATAACTACCTGGTTTACCCCCAGATAGGCAAGTAGAGTTTAGAATCGACATTATACCTGGAGCAGCACCTGTTGCAAGAGCACCTTATCGGTTGGCCCCAACTGAGATGAAAGAGTTGAGAACTCAGTTGGATGATTTGTTGGCAAAAGGATTTATTAGGCCTAGCTCATCTCCTTGGGGAGCACCGATTCTGTTTGTGAAGAAAACGGATGGATCAATGCGTTTATGCATTGATTATCGAGAACTGAACAAAGTTACAATCAAGAACAGATATCCATTGCCCAGGATCGACGATTTGTTCGATCAACTTCAAGGAGCAAGTTACTTCTCTAAGATTGACCTGAGATCAGGTTATCATCAGCTGAAGGTTAGAGATGAAGATGTGCACAAGACTGCATTCAGAACTCGCTATAGTCACTACGAGTTCTTAGTGATGCTGTTCGGGCTCACTAATGCACCAGCAGCGTTCATGGATCTCATGAATCGCGTTTGCAAACCCTATTTGGACAAGTTTGTCATTGTCTTTATTGATGACATTCTTATTTATTCGAAGAATCAGGCTGATCATGAGAAACATCTTCGTTGTATCCTTAAACTTCTTCAACAAGAAAAGCTCTACGCCAAGTTTTCAAAGTGTGAATTTTGGCTTCGTGAAGTCCAATTCCTTGGACATGTGGTTAGTGAGCATGGTATCCAGGTGGATCCCGCTAAGATTGAAGCTATCATGAATTGGCAAGAGCCGAAGACGCCCACAGAGATTCGCAGCTTCTTGGGTCTGGCAGGATATTATAGGCGTTTTATTGAAAATTTCTCAAGAATTGCAGCGCCCCTAACTTCACTGACTCGCAAGAATATCAAATTTGACTGGGGTCCTAAGCAGCAAGAATCATTTGATATACTTAAGCAGAAACTGAGCAATGCTCCTGTGTTGACATTTCCTGAAGGGATTGAAGAATTTGTGGTTTACTGCGACACATCACGCACTGGCATGGGATGTGTGCTAATGCAGAAGGGCGAAGTTATTGGCTATGCTTCCCGACAATTAAAGGTGCACGAAAAGAATTACACCACCCACGACTTGGAGTTGGGTGCCATTGTGTTTGCACTAAAACTTTGGAGGCATTATTTATATGGTACCAAGTGTGTGATCTATTATGATCATAAGAGCCTTCAACATCTGTTTAATCAGAAAGATCTGAACATGAGACAGCGTCGATGGATGGAGACACTAAATGATTATGATTGTGAAATCCGATACCATCCAGGTAAAGCGAATGTGGTCACCGATGCTTTGAGCAGAAAGGAAAGGGTTAAGCCCATTAGAATCAATGCCAAGAGCATTGAATTGAAGAACAGCTTAAATGAAAGATTGTTAGCCGTTCAGAAGGAAGCTGTATTGGAAGCCAACTATCAGAATGAAAAGTTAGGAGTAACTGTTGAGCAGTTATCATATGGCAAGGATGGAATCCTAAGTTTGAATGGACGAATATGGGTTCCAATCAATGGAGGACTTCGGGACGTTAACCTCCAAGAAGCCCATAGTTCCAAGTATTCTGTTCACCCTGGTAGTGACAAGATGTACCAGGATTTAAAGGCAAAGTACTGGTGGATAGGTTTGAAGAAATCTATAGCCACTTATGTGGCCAAATGTCTGACATGCGTTCAAGTTAAAGCAGAACATCAGAAGCCGTCAGGTTTGCTGCAACAGCCTGAACTTCCCACCTGGAAGTGAGAAATGGTAACTATGGATTTCATTACTAAGTTACCAAAGACAAAGCGAGGAAATGATACTATTTGGGTTATAGTAGACAGATTGACCAAGTCAGCCCACTTCCTACCTATAAAGGAAACACACAACTCAGATAAGTTAGCTCAGCTGTACGTGGACGAGATTGTATCTCTTCACGGAGTGCCAGTGTCTATCATCTCTGATAGGGATTCGAGATATACATCGCATTTTTAGAAAAGCTTTCAACAATCCCTAGGCACTCAATTAAACTTCAGCACTGCGTATCATCTTCAGACGGATGGTCAAAGCGAACGTACAATTCAAACACTGGAAGATATGCTAAGGGCTTGTGTTATTGATTTAGGTGGAAGTTGGGATGATCATTTTCCATTTATTGAATTTTCATACAATAATAGCTATCATTCGAGTATTCAAGCTGCACCTTTTGAAGCTTTGTATGGAAGAAAGTGCAGGATGCCCGTTTGTTGGGCAGAAGTTGGAGATGTCCAACTAACAGGACCCGATATAGTCCTGGAGACGACAGATAAGATTGTACAGATACGAGATCGTCTCAAAGCTGCCAGGGATAGACAGAAAAGCTACGCAGATAAAAGGCGTAAACCTCTAAAATTTGAGGTAGGTGACAAAGTTCTACTTAAGGTATCACCCTGGAAAGGGGTAATGCGATTTGGCAAGAAAGGCAAGTTAAGCCCAAGATACATAGGACCATTCGAGATCATTGAATGTGTCGGAACAGTGGCTTATAAGTTAAACCTGCCTGAAGAGCTCAGTGGAATTCATAATGTGTTCCACATCTGCAATCTGAAGAAGTGTCTAGCTGATGAATCACTAGTCATGCCACATACGGATGTGCATATAGATGAGAGCTTGAAATTTGTTGAAAAACCTTTGTCAATCGAGGATCGACATGTTAAGAAACTTCGAAAGAAGCACGTACCGATTGTAAAGGTTAAATGGGATGCCCGTAGAGGTCCCGAGTACACGTAGGAGGTAGAATCCGCAATGAAACAGAAGTACCCTTACTTATTCCAGTAAATCTCGAGGTTGAGATTTCTTTTAAGGGGGTGAGGATGTAACACCTCGTAAATCGCGACCAATATAATGAAGACACGTGTCATAGACTTTGAACGTATAAAGAATTATTTCTGAGGGACTAAAGTTGTCAAACAATGTAAATATGTGATTAAAGGGATCCAATGTGTCAACATGCCACTCTTGTGCCTCTAATTGACCTTACACGACGTTTGTATTCTTTAAAAGAATAATTTATCGAACTTGAAAGTCGTTTGTGCTTAAATAAGGATCTTATGAAACATAGGGGTTAAAAGTGTCAACATGTCGAAAGTAACCTCTGAGTAACCTTTTTACGAACCAAAAAACATTGTAACAATTATATATTTTTTGATATCAAAGATAACGGATATTAATCTTGTGGAGTTTCAATGTATACAAGACTCCAAGGAAACACAAATGCATGGAATACATTCTGAATGATGCAGACCTGAACTTGAGGGCCCTTACTACTGATAATGACCAGAGACTCAAGGTATTATAGGTTGCATGGTCAAATGTCAAAAGTTCTCAAAATTTTTGTCTTCTGACCAAGTCTTACAGACCGCAAAGAGACCACCTTACGGACCGAAAGGTGGCCGATCTGGGCGATAAAGATTAAAAAGCGGATACGGACCGTAATGACCTTAGCTTACGGTCCGTAAGACCTGTAACTGGGCAGAAAAATGGACAGCTGCTTGTTCAGCCTGTTCCACCGCCTTAGATGCATGGTTTTCGAATTCAGGGGCTGTACCAATGGTATTTCATGCATAGGGGACACCTGGGATGATCAGGAAACATGTGTAGACCTTGTTGGATTGATCTTGTTAGTTCTAATGTCCTATATAAGAACTTGTTTGTTGCTAGTTCATTTACATCTTTCAAAATTTATTCAAAACACACTCTCTGGAGCACTCTGGACTTCAAGCAAGATTCCACAAGCTCCTAATTCATGCTAAGGGCCTTTGTAAGCAATCTTAGCCTCTCTAGTTCATGTTTTATTAGTCTAATGACCAAAAGTCTAAGCCGTCGTAATTAAGCTTTGACTTAGTGATTAATCACTAATGGTCCAGTCATTTTTCGAATTGAAAGTGGCTATGATTTGGTAATTATGTGGGTAATAAGTCTTTAAAAAGGTACCCCGTGATTATCACTCTAACTTGGTCACTTGTCGGGTCAAACTTAATATTAAAAAGTCAACAGAAAGCTATTTTGCAAATAAACTCATAATTAACAATGTTGAAGCCATGAAACCTGTTTTAACACTTATATAACTTGGTAATTAATGTAAGAACATGTCTAAGCATGTTCAACCCGACAATTTTGAGTTTAGGCTCGGTTCGGAACCGAAAGTCGCAAAAGTAGACTTTTGCTTTGACTTTCAGTTCTGACCCGATTTAGCTTAGTTTAGACATGCCTTAGAGTTCCATTAGGACCAGGTTATAGGTTAGTATAACCCTCTGAGGTTATACAACTTGGTTCCTAATTAATCCGATTCATTTGCATGTTTCCGTTAATTGCTTAAATGTTGACCATTATGCCCTTTTGACCTTAAAACGAGATTTTTAAAAATGTGAGAGGACAAAAACCTTTGTTACTGATTTATAAACATGTCCTAGAAATTTGACATCAGTTTGAGGTCTAAATTATGAGTTATGCTCAATATCGTAATTCGAAAGCTTTTTATTAATTAAACGGCATTATTAGCATAAAGCCTATTTAAATCCAAATTTTGACATCAAACTTTTTACCCACTGATGTAATATAATATTTTGGGATTTTTGAAGATTTTTATTTATTTTTAAACTGAACGTAGCATAGGGTTCTTGCTTTGATTCGGTAATTGTCGGTTATACCCTTTTTGCTAATAAAATGAGTTTTACATAACATATTGATACCAAATCTTTTGCTACTGATTTTATATGATAAATAAAATATTTTAAGCCTTCTAGGGATGATAAAAATCTCATCTTTCCTGATATAACCCGAAAATCACCGAAAACCGATTTTTACGCGTTTTAAACGCATAGTATGGGTTAAAACTATTTTTGGCATATAAGACTTAATACCTACTGATGTTTTAAGTAAATTTTTATACTTTAACAGTAAGCAAAAGTTTTGAACTCAGATTTCTAAATTTGACCTTTAAAGCTTATGTGAAATTACCAAAATGCCCCTACGGTGGATAGTTTGGTTATAAATGATAAATTTCACATATACGCAATACCCTACTGATATAACTTATTAAATTAAATACTTTTACTGATCTTTTTAGACCAGAACCTCAGATTAAGGCAAATTGGATTTAAATAATCCCAACTCACTGTTATTGGCCAATAATAATCCCAACTCATTTAATCACCAATAATAATCCGAACTATTCACTTTTGTTTGTAAAATACTCCCAGTTAAAAAAACACTAACTAGGTTAAAAAATTGCTGATGTGGCATCTGATGTGGCCCTTTTAGCTGATGTGTCATATGACGTGGCAGTTGATGTGGCATTTTTTGATGACGTGGCAGCTGATGTGGCAGTCTACGTGGCATTTTTCGATTACGTGGCAACTGATGTGGCAGGTGACGTGGCAAGCCATATCAGCACTTTTTTAACCTAGTTAGTGTTTTTTTAACTGGGAGTATTTTACAAACAAAAGTGAATAGTTCGGATTATTATTGGTGATTAAATGAGTTGGGATTATTATTGGCCAATAACAGTGAATTGGGATTATTTAAATCCAATTTGCCTCAGATTAATATTTAACCTCTTTTATAATCCTTAAAATGACCAAAATACCCCTACGGGGCTTAAATTGATTTTAAATCTGTTTTGGGCATAATGGAAGGTATCCTACTGATATCACAACATATTTAAGGCATATTAACTTAGGAAACCTATTCATGACTCTTTTGGTTACCCATTATGCATTTGTCGCGTTCGGTACGGTTTATGTAACTAGTTTGCATAAATTAACCGAAACGGGTCAAACCTTATCATTTTCACTTCAAAAATCCAGAATGTGTTTAGTTTACCCATATTATACAAGTCTTCATACTTGTCGGGTCTAAACCACATTCTAATCCGGTCTTCGCTTAATCATGCGTTATGAACCGTATACCTTTCTTTAAAACTAACCGGTCTAAGTTTAAACTTAAGTGAGACCCGTTAGGAATCTAATAGGTTATTAAAACCTTCGTTCCAGATTTAGGAGACCAGTAAAAGATATTTGCCCTTGCTGATTTGTACGGCTGGGATAAATTTGTATAAATTGCTCAGGTAAATACTTTTAACTTATTTTCCCTTATACGGGCTTGGGGTACAGTATATAAAATACCGCTTGGTCGGGTATTGAATTTTTAATCGTATGAAGGTTAAATCATTGAGATAACCCGATTAATCTGTTTTGTTTATTCTAAGCCTTTGGGGGGTTAATGACCATGTCCTGGATATCCTCGGCTCATTCATTGGAATGGCCACGACTTAAGCACGGGGTGTAGGCATACACCTGCCGGTGCGTATGTAAAATAATGTACCCACCTGTTCGAGAATAACTCGCCGTGGGATATATTATGTGGTGTGTCTATTAATCTTTAACCCGGTTTTCAGCCCGGGCTACTGAACGTGTAATAAACGTGTAATTCTTTAACAAGTTTATTTTTAAATAATTATCCCAAGTTATAAAAGATTATTTGTGCCTTATGCATTTAAATCAATTTTCTTAAACATTTTCAAAATGAGTCGGTTAATTGTATTTACCAGTGTAAACTGACGTATTTTCCAAAAGGCTAAGTGCAGTGTAAGATCGTTCGCTGACCCAAACGAGTCGTTCAGAAGAGATCTCGTCCAATATGAGAGGCGGAAACAAACATATCGGAGTTATTTCAGCTGTAATGCACAAGAATCACTTTAAACTGTCTCTTATATTGAAAACACAATGATTTACAGGCTGGAGACACTTCGGCAGAGCTTCGCTATCGGAATCAGATCGTTACAAATGAAATGGCACACCAGGTATTTATAGGCAACCTCATTTCGCACGGATCAGCTTCATGCGAAATGGTATTTCGGGCGGAATGATCACAGTCATTTCGTGCGGAATAACATGCTTCATTTCGTACGAAATGATCCAAAACCATTTCGTGCGAAATCACTTGATTTACCTATAAAACCTATTTTCTCGTACTACGTGCCCTGATCTATCTATATACATACAAGACTCGATACAAGACGAAGTCGACAGACATATGCACTAACAGACTCCCCCTTGGATGTTGACGAAGTCTTCAGTGTCGAGTCTTCAATCTTCAGTCTTTATCAGTCTTCTTGTTCTCTCCGAAGTATCTAACAATGTAAAGCATCCTCAATCCTTTCTCTTCTCTCTATCAACTAATCTCCCCCTTGGATGTTGATCTATCATCTTCACAATCTTTGAATCTGAATCTCAAGCTTTCTAATTCTCTTGATCAGATCTGTTGATTCCTTAAGTTCATCAGCATCCATAGTACCAAGATTGTAACCTGATTCACATTCTGCTCAGGATCAGGAACCTGGCTAACCTGCACACATCTCTACCTCACAATAAATTTCACAAATTTAAAATTTGACAAATTTATATACCACTTGCAGGTATTAATCAATCAATAAATGATTTTACAATGTTAATCTCTGATGAACCACTTGTAGAAATACCATTTTTCTTTTCAAACAATTTTTCATCTCAAACATCTCAAACAAACTCTCCCAAACCTTTTGTTCATCATGTTTAGCACTTGGAATTTTGAAAATCAGTTTTTCAACATCAGTTGTCGAAAATATTTTTGTATTTTTCAAAATTTTATGCTAAAACACACTAAAAATCTTTTTAGACTTTTGAACTTGAAAGAAAATGCAGTAAAGAAATATTTACAAACAATATTTTTGTGAGTTTGTGTAAGAGGATCATATCAGTTTATGAGACAAATCACTAGCACCATTAAGCTTTAAACACTTTAAGTTCTAAACGATTCACTTAGATTGTCAGTATACTGATCCACTTAAATTTTCACACAAAGTTCAACTATTTCGAGATACGAGATTAATGTTTTAAGCACTTGAACTTATTCGTGTGTCCTACCTCAGAATATACTCCCGTATCCAGATCCCAATATTCAGTCTTACAGGTGAGTATACCTAGATGATATCTGTAAAGTGCTAAATGCGAGGGCCATGAGAGCTCAGGCTATTGCTTCCGCAAAATCAAAGAGATGATGGCTTCGACTTTAGGTGTGTTCCCTTTAGAGAATCTTTTCTTCAACAGCACATGATTAGCATTTTTCAATGTTTCATCATTTTTTATGCTGAGGGTGGTGCTAATATTTCAAGCAAGCGAAAAGTATTATACGGGGACTAGGCCATTGCTTCCGCAAAATCAGAAGTCCCGGGATAATACCCCAGATATCACTAAGCATAAAGACCTAGTATCTCAGAAAGAGGGACCTTTCAAACAAGATTTCGGGGGTTGCCCATATATCCGAGAGATGTTCCCCACGAGATAAGTAAATTTGAAATTTAGGTTTATATCTCGACACAATCTACTAAATGTGCAAAAACCTACTGGCACATCATCAGTGAGATCGTTTATCACATTTGACTTTCCAATTCTTTAGCATGCTGTGATCGTCTACTGATGTACTATCATTTCCTCTTTTTCACAACAAAACTCATTTTTCATTTTATCATGTTTTTGGCTTTTTCAAATTTTCTAATGTTTTTGGATTTTCTGAAATTTTCTTACTCCTCCTAAAATTCAAAATCATTAAAAGGAAATTTGAAAACAAACTGTACAAATAAAGTGACAACTGTTGTGAATTGCTTCAATTCGCCATCCACTTGGCATAAACAATCAGAACTCCCCCTTGCAACAAACTATTTTCCCATTATGATTTCAAAACACTTAAGTTTGTTTTAATCAAATGGTTTTTCCAAAAAATTAGTTTTGTCGATTTTACCACTTGTAGGTTAGGGGATCAATTCATCACCTTGTTTTTTCATCTTCAACCTTTTGAAAAATATAACAGTTTTAAGTTCAATCAACAAATACCACTTGTAGGAAATCAAGTACAACTTAATGTCCCTGATTCACCACTTGTAGGTTTTCACAAACACACAAAATTCAAGAAAGATGCCGATTCCTGCTCCACGATTACCAAATTGGGAGCTCCGGCAAGTCAGGTTTTTTCAGTTAAAGAAATTCTCCCAAGCCTGACATTCCTTGGGAGATTCCAAGCTATCAACACTCGGTTTCTTTCCTTTCATCTTTTTGTCATAAAATTCCTTCACCCCTTTGACTTTCCCATCAATCATTTTTCCAAAAATATGTTTCACTTTGGGGTTAAAGGCTTTCTCAACATTAAATTCTTTCTTTTCAGAAAAGAATTGATTCGAAATCTCAACTTTACCAACTTTTTGTTTAAAATTTTCAGCCCTCAATGGTGGAAAATTTGCATCATCCATTGGCGGTACTAATTTTTCAACTTTTGGTTCAACTTGTGGCTCCTCTGACTTTGTGGAATCAGATTCATCGCCATCAAATAGCTCCTCTGATTTTGACAAATCAGAATCATTGCTAGAACTATCATCAGATTTCTTAACAACCCACTTTTGGTTGTCAAGATTTGCTTTTCTTTTGTAAAAACCTTTTGAACATTCACCAACCTCAAATTTCGAGTTTTTGAAAACTATAAAAGGTTTGGTTGGTGGTTCATTTTCAACCATGTTTTCTTTCATTTTAAGAGACACTCCCTGTTTTGTTTGAATTGCTTTAGGACAATTCCTGGCAATATGACCAATTATTTTGCATTGAAAACAGGTTCTCGTTTCCTTTTTCTGAGCAACTTCTTTCTTCATTTCTTCTTTCTTTTTAGCAAGGAATTCTTTGTTTGTTTGCTTTCTGAACAATTGCTCTTTTTCTTCTTCAGATGATGTTTCTGAAACAAAAACAGTTTTTGGTTTATAAGTTTTCTCATTTTTATGATTTTTCGGTGGAATAAAACCAAGACCTTTCCTTTTGAAATTACCGTTATGGTTTGGTTTCTTTTGAAAACCAGAACCAGAACTGTAACCCTTTTTCTTGTTTTCTTTTTGTTGTACTCTTGAGGTGTATTTTTTAGATTTTTCAGAAAGATTTACATCTTTTATTTTAGAAATATTAATTTCTGTTAGTTTGAAAACCTTTTTAATCATTTCAGTTTTGACACCTCTTATTGGAAATTCTTCATCAGAATATAATTTGTCAGAATCATTCTAAGTATAAGCTACTTTGAATGTTTCATCATTCAAATTAGATTTTGATAACAAAAACTCTTTATTATAAACCCGTTTCTCTTTTTTAACTGTTGGACTTGATGTTTCAGACTTTGACTCTGAATTTGACTCCTCGGTTTCATCTTTATCAAACACCTGATCGACCACTTTCTTTATTATCTCTAACTCATGATCAGTATCGGACGAAGTGAAAGTAACATCAATGTTGTCTGGCAAGTTATCTGATGGTTCAAATTCCCACTGTAAGTTAGCTGCCTTTTCGACTCTTTCTGAATTTGGATTTCGTGAAGAATATCCATTTTCAAGCGGGGGTGGACACTTGTTGTAACTGAAACCTTGTTTCTTACCAGAATCATTCACTTCAGTCTTCTTCTTCTTTTCTTCAGATACTTCTTCATCAGATGCCTTCATGCCTTCCACTGTTGGATAAATCCTGTCAATAACATAAGAAGTACATGAGTAACTTTTTAACAACCTATTTACTCTTTTTGTTTCTATTCTCTGAGTTTCCAGTTTCTGTTCAAGCACAGCACATTTCTCAATGTAATTATTGACGATTTTCTGCTTTGTCATAAAAGCTCCTTGAAGTGTCTTCATTGTTGTTGCTTGTTCACTACTTGACTGATTGTACTGATTCATTGCTTTGTTGAGAACATCATAGGATTCTTTCAATCTGTTCATGTTATGAATCAAAGTACTGTTTTGCTTCTTCACTGTTTCACAGGTTTCACATTTAACAGGAATCTTTCGTGCATCAGCTTCTGCTTCAACTCTGAAAGCTGGAACTACTTTTGCCTTTTTCTTTATCACACGGACTTCTTCATCATCACTGCTAACTTGTTTTTTTAACTTTCTTCTTTTTCTTTCGAACTTTTCCATCATCACTATCACTCTCTTCTAGCATTCTTAAGTGCTCTTTCATTCTGTTTGCATAATAATCATTATCATTATCACTGTCTTCAGCAACTCTAGCAACAAATGCTTTAGCCAAGAATTCTTTATCTGGACAATAATTATCCCAGCTAAAACCTTCTGGTAATCTTTCATCATCTTGATCGATCAATTTGCTCATCAAATATGCTTTCTTTGACTCTTCAATCTCCTTCTTAGTATGAGCAGTTTGTGGTTGTTGTTGATGTGGTTGTTGAGCAACTTGATGATAAATCGCTTTCCGATAGTAATCATTGTTGTTGAACGGATTTTGAGCTCCACTTGCTTCGCGATTTGTGCATTCACGCTTAAAATGCCCTTTTTCCCTGCAACGAAAACAAGTAACTTTAGATTTATCAAAACCTAAAGTAGAAATATTTGCATCACGGAAATCATCTCTTCCTGTGATCTGTTTAAATTTCTCTGCCCTTCTCAACACACTCGCCAAACACCACTTTATGTCCATTAATTCCATTTCTTCCGCATCAATCTGATCGTAATCCTCTTTTATCAACATTGGATTCCCGATCCTTCCTGCAACTAAACTCCCATATGACTCTAATACAGTCACCAACAAAGACATATGACCTTTTGCAACTTCTTCTGAGTAATTCTGATCATTTTCAAGATTTAGTGCAATGTTGCATTGTAGAACTTTGCCATTCTTTGTCGTTGAAAAATTTGGATCGAATGATGGATATGAAGAAAATTCCGTTTTGCTGTTTGATCCTTGAGAAGACCCTCCAGAAGAACTCTTAGCATTGAATGCAGTTTCTATCTTTGGTGACATGTTGGTCTTATCATTGATACCTCCTTTGTAATAAAGCCCAATATCTTGTTCACCATCAAAATCCTTCATTCTAGAGATCTTCCTTTGTTCCATCTCTTGAGCTTCAAGTTTTTCAATGAACTTTCCCAGTGTTAGATTCCCAAAATCTTTCTTATTTCTCAACATCATAAGATATGTGCCCCAAGTTTCATGTGGCAAAGCATCAGCCAGTTTTTCAATCAATTCTTCATTATCTTTTGTGATGCTCACCCTCTTCATGTTAACTAACAGATTGCAATATCTTTCGATGATCTGCTTAGTACTTTCAGTTCTCAAACCACGAAATAAATCAAACTCTTTTTTCAAAAGTGATTTTTTGTTCTTGATCATCTCTTTACTTCCAACAAACTTTGATTTTAATGCTTTCCAGATTGAATATGCAGTTCCATTATGTTGCAATAAAACCAAGATATCTTCTTTACAGCTTGATGCAATAGACTTGTCATCATTTTTTCATCTTTATATTTCTTTTTCTCTTCAGCACTTAGATCTTTAATTGCAATAACCTCTTCATCATCATTCACCGGTCTAACATATTTTGTTTCAACACATTCCCAAGCATCCAAATAATTTGCTTGAACCCAATTTTTGAATCTCTCCTCCCATCCTTTATACTCCTCTATATTCAAGAGCTTTAGCGGTTTTTGCATGGTGCCCGTTTCATTTTCTAACATTGTGTGTTGAGCAATAGTAATCGGAGTAGCAAAGGCGTTGTAAAATTCTTCTTCCATGATTCGGTTTCAAAATCTCACAAACTTAATCTTTCAAACGAAATAGCACAATTCAAACGAAATGAACTTTGGTGCGAAATGCACTTCTTCACACGAAATGACCTTGTTTAAACGAAATAACTTCTCAAGCGAAGTGCCTTTTGAAGCGAAATGACTGGTTTCGTGTGAAATAGATGATTTCGTACGAAATAGCTGAACTTTCAAGCGAAATGAAGTGATTTCGTACAAAATGGGTGATTTCGTACGAAATGAAGTACTTTTTCAAACGAAATGACAATATAGGGTGATTTCGTGCGAAATGAGCCTGAAGATGTTATTTCGTGCGAAATGAAAACCTCATTTCGTGCGAAATACTGCTGATGTCATCATATCGGCCGGAATTTTGTCAAATTGATCAGGTTTTAGTTCGATTTTAGGTCTAATTCTTTCAAGGCTTTGTTAAAACACAGTTTCACATATAATGTGAGAAAATTAAGCCATTTTGACCGTGAAAACAAGTTTAATTTTGAAAAGAAGGTGTAGAACTCAGAACTTTCAGCTGAAATGGTAAGAACTCTTCCTCCTGAGCTCTGATACCACTTGTAAGATCGTTCGCTGACCCAAACGAGTCGTTCAGAAGAGATCTCATCCAATATGAGAGGCGGAAACAAACATATCGGAGTTATTTCAGCTATAATGCACAAGAATCACTTTAAACTGTCTCTTATATTGAAAACACAATGATTTATAGGCTGGAGACACTTCGGCAGAGCTTCGCTACCGGAATCAGATCGTTACAAATGAAATGGCACACCAGGTATTTATAGGCAACCTCATTTCGCACGGAACAGCTTCATGCGAAATGGTATTTCATGCGGAATGACCACAGTCATTTTGTGCGAAATCACCTGATTTACCTATAAAACCTATTTTCTCGTACTACGTGCCCTGATCTATCTATATACATACAAGACTTAATACAAGACGAAGTCGACAGACATATGCACTAACATACAGGTACTAGGCGGAATAGGCTGGCTACTCCTAGCATCAATAAAGAGTCTTGCAAGCTTAGATGTTTATAAATCTATTGAACAATGTTCCTTTTAACTTTGATCCGCCTGTGGATCCCTTACAACCATTTTTGTAATAATTGATATTACTTTCATTCGGTTTGTAATGTTTTTATCTTTCGACTTCCGCTGTGTATTAAACTGTGATAAATTGTCTATCATGATATCAACTACGTCACGATACTCCCCACCGGGCCCACCGGTAATACGTGGAAATATCGGGGTGTGACAGGTTGGTATCAGAGCCAACATTGAGTGAATTAAACACTAGCCTTTTTGTGTTTAATCTCAATGACACAGTTTGCACATTCCTCGACTTCCGAGTCTAGACAAAGAACTTAGGACTAATCCTAATCCTAGTTTATTTTGTCCTTTATTGTTTTTCCTTTGTTGTTTTTTTTGTTTGTTTTGACATGATCTACAAAATGCCACCAAGGTTCTGAAAAGGAGGACGAGGAAAGGGGCCATTCAACGCCCCCAACGATCACGAGGCCGGACCTTCCCACAGGCGAACTCCGTCTGTTACAATGAGCACCGGTCCTCAAGAAGACTGGAGGACCTACTTAGAGCCTGCGAGGCGTTCTGTCTCGCTTAGCTCCTCACCTTCCTACCATGATTCCTTCGGACTCCATCAAGGCAACGAGTCCGACCATTCACGCCATTCCTACCTACCACTGCAGCGGTCGGGGTGGGTCACACCGCGCGTTTCAAGACCCGACCCCGTATTTCCAGAGCCGGTTTAACCCGGCAAATTAGATTGAAGAACCAATGGGTCATAACCCATTGGGGCCTGAAGACCATTTTCCTAAAGCTCAGGACATGGATATGGATGATGACCCAGATCCTGTCGAACCACCATCTGGGACACCTACTCACCCCATCGAGATTTCATATGGGTCGTCTTTTCATGGATCACCTTATCATGGTCCAGACAGCTATGAGGCAAGGTTTGTCCAATACGACTGGGTGTTTACTCCCTCTTACGACCCATCGCAGCACCAGCAGCAGCAGGATCCCTCGAAGGATTCACGTTTTGTAGCGGTCACTCCACCGCCACCACCGCCACCAGTGCAACAACTGCCTCCGGAGCCACCGAGGCGATGAAGAACAGGTGCACGGATGTTCGTGCGAGGAGGGGATTTCCATTTCAGCACCCCTCAACATTCAAGTGGCAGTCACTACCCGCCACTATATGAAGACCCACAGATGGGTGGGCCTTCAAACCTCGTTTCTGAGGTGGACTCTGCGCCAGTCGCACCACCACCAATGGGTTATGATAACCCGATTCCTTCATACGCCGGTACAGCGGCGTATAACCCTTTTGAGCAGCCAGCCCATACTAACTACAACTACGCCGAAGTTGACCCATACCATGTAGCGGCAAACTACAATGCTCTTCATCCCGAGGGGCCCTATGGAGTCCCATATCAGACTGGGTACCCGACCTATGGGTACCAATACCTGCCACCTCCTCAACCTCTGCATCATCAGAAGCCGCAGCCACCGCAGATCCAGCCATCGCAACAACAGGAGATTCTTCAAAGGTTGAGTCAGGTGGAACGGGAGGTTCAAGAACAGCGTAGGAGCCACCGAGGATTTCTCAAAGGTCTGGCGAATCTAATCAAGGGAAAGAAGAAAAGGGATTTTTGAAGATTCCTTATTTTTTATTTATTGTAATTTCCTTATTTCAATTAAGTCCCTGCGTGGACATCTAATTATGTATTCAGTCCCTGCGAGGACTTGTATTTTCAGTTTAGCCCCTGCGTGGGCAAGTCATTTCTGTTAAAGTCCCGTTTAGGGCAAATATGTACTCTTTTAATTTTAGTGGAATGTTTTCATTTTTGTCATTATATGCATAAATATAAAATATGAAATAAATTAAAATATCATTCCTTTTAAAAATTAATTCTGCCATTATATATTAAAGAAAAATCTTGAAGACAAAACCTAGCCATGTGTCATATTAAGACAGGGCCATGATGGTAATTCCTTGTAAGATTCAAAATCCTTGTTAACATCTGAAAACATGTTAACACTCCTGGCAAATGTGATTCGATAAAATCACGTAAGTCATCCTTATATTGGATCCTTCCAATTCCTTTCTTATATTCAACATCCATTAGTGATGTAATGCCTGCGGGCCATATTCATTGTCATATAAGACAAAAGACAGTTGTAGTCTATGACTCCCTGTCAAGAAAGATAATGAACTATGATTCAATGCCTTAATGCCTCGATCCTATAAAGATCATGGCTTATAGTTTAAATTGTCCCTGTAACCTGGCCTTTTGTGCCATTATAATATATTATTATGATAAAATCCTGAATGAATATGCTTAATAAATTAACCAATATGGTTTATTAATACCATGGTTAATAAAATTTGGCGAATGCCCTTTGTTGTCGAATCTCACGCTCAAGATTTCTTAACTGTTATTCCTATTGAAGGTTTGGGTCAACATATGTCAGCGGTGGAGTACCGGTCAATCCTTAATTACCGTTTGATGATCCCCATGTTCCCGAATGATGAAACTTGCCCAGTCTGCCGTAAAGCATGCCTGGATAAATACGGGGAGCATGCGTTACACTGTAGAGAGTTGCCGGGGTTTAAGTATCGCCATGACTTTGTTCGAGATGCGTTAATGGATATTCTCAGACGAGCAGGGATCTCGGCAAAGAAAGAGGCACCGGTGAATTTTCTTACAGACCCGTCGGAGGGGAGATCCACTCTACGCCCGGCTGACGTGCTAGTTTTTGGTTGGGAGGGCGGGAAACATGATTGTGTCGATCTCACAGGTGTATCCCGCCTAGCCGGGTTTCGGGAAAATGGGTTTGTGGCGGGGCAAGCGGTACTGAAAGCTGAGTCGAAGAAGGTGGAAAAGCACGCAAAAGCTTGTGAGGATAATCAGCATGCCTTTGTCCCCCTAGCGTTTGACACGTTTGGCTCTTTGGCGCCAGAGGCAGTTCGTTTCTTGTCCAGAGTTCAGCGTGTAGTCCACAACAACTTTTCAAACCCTCAGGGGTGAGGCTTTGTTTTTAGTAGATTAGGGTTTTCTATTCAGAAAGGGATGGCGGCGCAGTTTGTTGCTCGTCTACCTGCTATTCTTATGTAATTTGCCCTGATGATTGGAATCTATATATTGATCTGTTAAAAAAAAATTATCAAAGATGACAATCCTGTTATAGAATTCTGAATGAATCATTATCATTATTTTATGTAGCAATCAAGCTACATGGCAGAATCTGAAGAAATCAACAGTCACCCTGTAGAGAATCATGATACTACCAGAATCCACGTAACTGGTGCGGAACTTCAAGCATTGATTGATAATGTTGTTTCTAAAGCCATGGACAGGCAATTTAGAGAGTCTAGTGGTACACGCTCAAAGACTCACTCTGCAGCTCACAGTAAGCCACCTTCTAAATTTCATGAGTCAAAGAAGGATGATGCCCAACACTCCTCAAATCAGCACAGTATCCCGTCTAAGAAGATTATATTTGATCAAGAGCCACGTGCAAAGACCTGTTCATATAAGTATTTCGTCTCTTGTAAGCCCAGAGATTTTACTGGGGAAAAAGGCGCCATAGATTGCATGACGTGGCTAGATGAGATGGATACGGTGGTCGATATTAGTGGATGTGACGAGAGAGATATTGTGAAGTATGTTTCACAGTCATTCAAGGGAGAAGCCCTAGCTTGGTGGAGGTCTTTGATCCAAGCTACTGGAAAGATTCCGTTATACAACTTAACATGGGCTCAGTTTGTTGCGTTGATCAAAGAGAATTTCTGTCCTCAACATGAAGTTGAGAAGATCGAGACTGACCTTCTGACATTGGTCATGAAAAACTTGGACTGTCAGGCATATCTCACGAGCTTTAATACCATGTCTCGATTGGTTCCATACTTGGTGACACCGGAACCAAAGAGTATAGCCCGTTTCATTGGGGGTTTAGCCCCGGAGATCAAAGCGAGTGTGAAAGCATCAAGACCAACTACCTTTAGGTCTGTAGCTGATTTGTCATTATCTCTTACCCTTGATGCGGTCAGGCAAAGATCGCTTAGGAATTCTTATGTTGGGAAGAGAAAACGTGAGGATGATAACTCACACCGTTCAGACAAAAAGCACAAAGGGAACTCTGATCACAAGAAGAGTTCAGGGTTCAAGAAAGAGGACCAACAGTCTGGTGAGAAGCCCAAATGCAAGACCTGCTAGAAGCGCCATTTGGGAAAGTGCAGGTATGAATCTAAGTCCCAATCACAGCCAAGAGCTTGTGGGATCTGTAAGTCTTCTGAGCATAAGACGATGGATTGTAAAAAGATTAAGGATGCAACTTGTTACGATTGTAACGAGAAAGGGCATATCAAGTCCAACTGCCCAAAGTATGCGAAGAAACCTGAAGAAGGCAAGAAGACCAATGCCCGGGTCTTCCAAATGAATGCCCAAGAAGCGATCCAAAATGACAACGTGATAACAGGTACCTTTCTTATCAATGATGTTTATGCAAGGTTATTGTTTGATTCGGGTGCAGATAAATCATTTGTAGATAATAAGTTTTGTAAGTTATTAAATCTGCCTGTTAAAACCCTAAGTATAAAGTTATAATCAAGAACAGATATCCATTGCCCAGGATCGACGATTTGTTCGATCAACTTCAAGGAGTAAGTTACTTCTCTAAGATTGACCTGAGATCAGGTTATCATCAGCTGAAGGTTAGAGATGAAGATGTGTACAAGACTGCATTTAGAACTCGCTATAGTCACTACGAGTTCTTAGTGATGTCGTTCGGGCTCACTAATGCACCAGCAGCATTCATGGATCTCATGAATCGCGTTTGCAAACCCTATTTGGACAAGTTTGTCATTGTCTTTATTGATGACAGTCTTATTTATTCGAAGAATCAGGTTGATCATGAGAAACAACTTCATTGTATCCTTAAACTTCTTCAACAAGAAAAACTCTACGCCAAGTTTTCAAAGTGTGAATTTTGGCTTCGTGAAGTCCAATTCCTTGGACATGTGGTTAGTGAGCGTGGTATCCAGGTGGATCCCGCTAAGATTGAAGCTATCATGAATTGGCAAGAGCCGAAGACGCCCACAGAGATTCGCAGCTTTTTGGGTCTGGCAGGATATTATAGGTGTTTTATTGAAAATTTCTCAAGAATTGCAGCGCCCCTAACTTCACTGACTCGCAAGAATATCAAATTTGACTGGGGTCCTAAGCAGTAAGAATCATTTGATATACTTAAGAAGAAACTGAGCAATGCTCCTGTGTTGACATTGCCTGAAGGGATTGAAGAATTTGTGGTTTACGATGATGCATCACACACTGGCATGGGATGTGTGCTAATGCAGAAGGGCGAAGTTATTGCCTATGCTTCCCGACAATTAAAGGTGCACGAAAAGAATTACACCACCCATGACTTGGAGTTGGGTGCCGTTGTGTTTGCACTAAAACTTTGGAGGCATTATTTATATGGTACCAAGTGTGTGATCTATTCTGATCATAAGAGCCTTCAACATCTGTTTAATCAGAAAGATCTGAACATGAGACAGCGTCGATGGATGAGACACTAAATGATTATGATTGTGAAATCCGATACCATCCAGGTAAGGCGAATGTGGTCACCGATGCTTTGAGCAGAAAGGAAAGGGTTAAGCCCATTAGAATCAATGCCAAGAGCATTGAATTGAAGAACAGCTTAAATGAAAGATTGTTAGCCGTTCAGAAGGAAGTTGTATTGGAGGCCAACTATCAGAATGAAAAGTTAGGAGTAACTGCTGAGCAGTTATCATATGGCAAGGATGGAATCCTAAGTTTGAATGGACGAATATGGGTTCCAATCTATGGAGGACTTCGGGACGTTATCCTCCAAGAAGCCCATAGTTCCAAGTATTCTGTTCACCCTGGTAGTGACAAGATGTACCAGGATTTAAAGGCAAATTACTGGTGGATAGGTTTGAAGAAATCTATAGCCACTTATGTGGCCAAATGTCTGACATGCGCTCAAGTTAAATCAGAACATCAGAAGCCATCAGGTTTGCTGCAACAGCCTGAACTTCCCACCTGGAAGTGGGAAATGGTAACTATGGATTTCATTACTAAGTTACCAAAGACGAAGCGAGGAAATAATACTATTTGGGTTATAGTAGACAGATTGACCAAGTCAGCCCACTTCCTACCTATAAAGGAAACACAGAGCTCAGATAAGTTAGCTCAGCTGTACGTGGACGAGATTGTATCTCTTAACGGAGTGCCAGTGTCTATCATCTCTGATAGGGATACGAGATATACATCGCATTTTTGGAAAAGCTTTCAGCAATCCCTAGGCACTCGATTAAACTTCAGCACTGCGTATCATCCTCAGACGGATGGTCAAAGCGAACGTACAATTCAAACACTGGAAGATATGCTAAGGGCTTGTGTTATTGATTTAGGTGGAAGTTGGGATGATCATCTTCCATTGATTGAATTTTCATACAATAATAGCTATCATTCGAGTATTCAAGCTGCACCTTTTGAAGCTTTGTATGGAAGAAAGTGCAGGATGCCCGTTTGTTGGGCAGAAGTTGGAGATATCCAACTAACAGGACCTGATATAGTCCTGGAGATGACAGATAAGATTGTACAGATACGAGATCGTCTCAAAGCTGCCAGGGATAGACAGAAAAGCTACACAGATAAAAGGCGTAAACCTCTAAAATTTGAGGTAGGTGACAAAGTTCTACTTAAGGTATCACCCTGGAAAGGGGTAATGCGATTTGGCAAGAAAGGCAAGTTAAGCCCAAGATACATAGGACCATTCGAGATCATTGAATGTGTCGGAACAGTGGCTTACAAGTTAAACCTGCCTGAAGAGCTCAGTGGAATTCATAATGTGTTCCACATCTGCAATCTGAAGAAGTGTCTAGCTGATGAATCACTAGTCATGCCACATACGGATGTGCATATAGATGAGAGCTTGAAATTTGTTGAAAAACCTTTGTCAATCGAGGATCGACATGTTAAGAAACTTCGAAAAAAGCACGTACCGATTGTAAAGGTTAAATGGGATGCCTGTAGAGGTCCCGAGTACACGTGGGAGGTAGAATCCGCAATGAAACAGAAGTACCCTTATTTATTCCAGTAAATCTCGAGGTCGAGATTTCTTTTAAGGGGGTGAGAATGTAACACCTCGTAAATCGCGACCAATATAATGAAGACACGTGTCATAGACTTTGAACGTATAAAGAATTATTTCTGAGGGACTGAAGTTGTCAAACAATGTAAATATGTGATTAAAGGGATCCAAAGTGTCAACATGCCACTCTTGTGCCTCTAATTGACCTTACACGACGTTCGTATTCTATAAAAGAATAATTTATCGAACTTGAAAGTCGTTTGTGCTTAAATAAGGATCTTATGAAACATAGGGGTTAAAAGTGTCAACTTGTCGAAAGTAACCTCTGAGCGACCTTTTTACGAACCCAAAAACATTGTAACAATTATATATTTTTTGATATTAAAGATAACGGATATTAATCTTGTGGAGTTTCGATGTATACAAGACTCCAAGGCAACACAAATGCATGGAATACATTCTGAATGATGCAGACCTGAACTTGAGGGCCCTTACTACTGATAATGACCAGAGACTCAAGGTATTATAGGTTGCATGGTCAAATGTCAAAAGTTCTTAAAATTTTTGTCTTCTGACCAAGTCTTACGGACCGCAAAGAGACCACCTTACGGACCGTAAGGTGGCTGATCTGGGCGATAAAGATTAAAAAGCGGATACGGACCATAAGGCCCTTAGCTTACGGTCCGTAAGACCTATAACTAGGTAGAAAAATGGACAGCTGCCTGTTTAGCCTGTTCCACCGCCTTAGATGCATGGTTTTCGAATTCAGGGGCTGCACCAATGGTATTTCATGCATAGGGGACACCTGGGATGATCAGGAAACATGTGTAGACCTTGTTGGATTGATCTTGTGAGTTCTAATGTCCTATATAAGAACTTGTTTGTTGCTAGTTCATTTGCATCTTTCAAAATTTATTCAAAACACACTCTCTGGAGCTCTCTGGACTTCAAGCAAGATTCCACAAGCTCCTAATTCGTGCTAAGGGCCTTTGTAAGCAATCTTAGCCTCTCTAGTTCATGTTTTATTAGTCTAATGACCAAAACTCAAAGCCGTCGTAATTAAGCTTTGACTTAGTGATTAATCACTAATGGTCCAGTCATTTTTCGAATTGAAAGTGCCTATGAGTTGGTAATTATGTGGGTAATAAGTCTTTAAAAGGGTACCCCCTGATTATCACTCTAACTTGGTCAATTGTCGGGTAAAACTTAATATTAAAAAGTCAACAGAAAGCTATTTTGCAAATAAACTCATAATTAACAATGTAGAAGCCATGAAACCTGTTTGAACACTTATATAACTTGGTAATTAATGTAAGAACATGTCTAAGAATGTTCAACCCGACAATTTTGAGTTTAGGCTCGGTTTGGAACCGAAAGTCGCAAAAGTAGACTTTTGCTTTGACTTTCAGTTCTGACCCGATTTAGCTTAGTTTAGACATGCCTTAGAGTTCCATTAGGACCAGGTTATAGGTTAGTATAACCCTCTGAGGTTATTCAACTTGGTTCCTAATTAATCCGATTCATTTGCATGTTTCCGTTAATTGCTTAAATGTTGACCATTATGCCCTTTTGACCTTAAAACGAGATTTTTGAAAATGTGAGAGGACAAAAACCTTTGTTACTGATTTATAAACATGTCCTAGAAATTTGACATCAGTTTGAGGTCTAAATTATGAGTTATGCTCAATATCGTAATTCGAAAGCTTTTTATTAATTAAACGGCATTATTAGCATAAAGCCTATTTAAACCCAAATTTTGACATCAAACTTTTTACCCACTGATTTAATATAATATTTTGGGATTTTTGAAGATTTTTATTTATTTTTAAACTGAACATAGCATAGGGTTCTTGCTTTGATTCGGTAATTGTCGGTTATACCCTTTTTGCTAATAAAATGAGTTTTACATAACATATTGTTACCAAATCTTTTGCTACTGATTTTATATGATAAATAAAATATTTTAAGCCTTCTAGGGCTGATAAAAATCTCAGCTTTCCTGATATAACCCGAAAATCATCGAAAACCGATTTTTACGCGTTTTAAACGCATAGTATGGGTTAAAACTATTTTTGGCATATAAGACTTAATACCTACTGATGTTTTAAGTAAATTTTTATACTTTAACAGTAAGCAAAAGTTTTGAACTCAGATTTCTAAATTTGACCTTTAAAGCTTATGTGAAATTACCAAAATGCCCCTACGGTGCATAGTTTGGTTATAAATGATAAATTTCACATATACGCAATACCCTACTGATATAACTTATTAAATTAAATATTTTTACTGATCTTTTTAGACCAGAACCTCAGATTAATATTTAACCTCTTTTATAATCCTTAAAATGACCAAAATACCCCTACGGGGCTTAAATTGATTTTAAATCCGTTTTGGGAATAATGGAAGGTATCCTACCGATATCACAACATATTTAAGGCATATTAACTTAGGAAACCTGTTCATGACTCTTTTGGTTACCCGTTATGCATTTGTCGCGTTCGGTACGGTTTATGTAACTAGTTTGCATAAATTAACCGAAACGGGTCAAACCTTATCATTTTCACTTCAAAAATCCAGAATGTGTTTAGTTTACCCATATTATACAAGTCTTCATACTTGTCGGGTCTAAACCACATTCTAATCCGGTCTTCGCTTAATCATGCATTATGAACCGTATACCTTTCTTTAAAACTAACCGGTCTAAGTTTAAACTTAAGTGAGACCCGTTAAGAATCTAATAGGTTATTAAAACCTTCGTTCCAGATTTAGGAGACCAGTAAAAGATATTTGCACTTGCTGATTTGTACGGCTGGGATAAATTTGTATAATTTGCTCAGGTAAATACTTTTAACTTATTTTCCCTTATACGGGCTTGGGGTACGGTATATAAAATACCGCTTGGTCGGGTATTGAATTTTTAATCGTATGAATGTTAAATCATTAAGATAACCCGTTTAATCTGTTTTGTTTATTCTAAGCCTTTGGGGGGTTAATTACCATGTCCTGGATATCCTCGGCTCATTCATTGAAATGGCCACGACTTAAGCACGGGGTGTAGGCATACACCTGCCGGTGCGTATGTAAAATAATGTACCCACCTGTTCGAGAATAATTCGCCGTGGGATATATTATGTGGTGTGTCTATTAATCTTTAACCCGGTTTTCAGCCCGGGCTACTGAACGTATAATAAACGTGTAATTCTTTAACAAGTTTATTTTTAAATAATTATCCCAAGTTATAAAAGATTATTTGTGCCTTGTGCATTTAAATCAATTTTCTTAAACATTTTCAAAATGAGTCGGTTAATTGTATTTACCAGTGTAAACTGACGTATTTTCCAAAAGGCTAAGTGCAGGTACTAGGCGGAATAGGCTGGCTACTCCTAGCATCAATAAAGAGTCTTGCAAGCTTAGATGTTTATAAATATGTTGAACAATGTTCCTTTTAACTTTGATCCACCTGTGGATCCCTTACAACCGTTTTTGTAATAATTGATATTACTTTCATTCGGTTTGTAATGTTTTTATCTTTCGACTTCCGCTGTGTATTAAACTGTGATAAATTGTCTATGATGATATCAACTACGTCACGATACTCCCCACCGGGCCCACCGGTAATACGTGGAAATATCGGGGTGTGACACTCCCCCTAAATTTTTGTTTTTATGGAGCAAGTTTTGAAAACACAAATTTACAAACACAAACAGACTCCCACTTTAATCTGACAATAAGTTTTTCACCAATAAATCCTCAATCAATCACTAAAGTAAATAGTTAGTTACCAATTTTAACCTACTATTCACCTCAGACACTTTACAGGAATAACCACTGTTGAACACATCAACAGTCCTTCTTGGTTATCCTGCACACACTCAACAACTCAGTTAGACTTAACAACCCAAACCTGACCGGTTTTGGGTCGACCATGTAAATCCATATACGAAGCTTCTAACCAATATCCATCACACCTTACTGGTGTCTTGGATGTTTTACCCGTTGTTGAACAAGATTTATAACTTCCACTAGGTCTTTGATTACGAGAGTTCTAATAAAATCTTGGATTTTCTGACCTTTGAAAATTATTATCTTGATACCTTCTTCTCCCATAATCATACCATGAATTTTGGAAAAATTTTGGATGTTGTTGAACATTTGAGTTACTAAAACCCCTATGTTCGTTTCTTCTTTGAAAATTCCGATTACCGTTAGTATGGTACCAATTTTGATATCCAAAATTTCTATTTTGATTTTGAAACCGATTTGGATTTACCATTAACATGACTAAAATGTGTAAAATTGCTTCTTGGTCTATCAAATCTTCCAGATGTTGAAGGTTTAGATTGAAATCGTGGTTGATTACTTTGACAATGTGGTTGCACATTATTATTTAAACCAACCCTATTCCCATCATTAACCTCATCAACTTTTTGTATACCTTTCTTCAAAGGACAACAACTCGCTACATGCCCTTTGTTGTGACATCTAAAACAAGATTTTTTCTTATAAATTTTCCTTTTATTAAATCTCTTTTTAAATGTCTTGTTCTTCTCGTCTCCAGTATCCTCATCCGATTTATGAGGTGTACTGTTAGACCCTATAGATTCTTTCAAAGAAACTGGACTATTTGGCAAGTCCACAGCTATCGGATCCACTACAGCTGGTGTAGTAGGCACAAAATCAGTTAACTTATTCTCATCAGGTAAAAAAGAGTAGTCTTGATCATTAGAAGATGAAACTTTACTAAACCCCAACCTTGTTTTATCATTACTCTTTTTCAAACTTTTTTGAATATGAGTCCTGACTAATGATGATTTTCCAAATTTTTCTAACTTTCCTTTAAGTTTAACAATTTGGTCTTGTGCAATGGCCAATTCCCTGCACTTTTCAGAAAATTCATTAGTTTTATCCTTCACAGTTTCACGAGCCAAATCAATGATCTGTAACAGTTCATTGACTTTGCTTGTTAAACTGCTGATTTCTTGTTCATTTCATTTGAGTTTATCTAAACAATTTGGCTCTCTTTTAAACAAAAAAACATTTAACTCTTTTCGTTTTTCCAATTCAGCTAACAGAATTTTGTTTTGCTCCGATAGTTTGTCAACTTTACCTTGTAGTTCAGTGCAATTATGACATGTATGACTTACAGATTCTGATGATACCTTCACCTCTGCTGTAAGTCCATTCACATCATTCAAGCCCTTTGAAACTTCTGCTTGTTTCTTCTCAACATTCTCCTTCTTCTCTTCTTTCACAGCATCTGCTTCTTCATCTAAAGCACGACCTCCTACACGCTGTCTTGATGAACTCTGATAACGTTTTTCTAAAGCTTCCCACAGCTCTCTAGAAGTCCCATATTTCTTGAAGATATGTTTAATTGCTTTAGATCAACATCAACAGCTAAAGCATCTGGCAAGGACATCTTGATCACTGCTAAAGCTTTCTTCTCAGCATCAACTATAAGTTTCTCAGATTCATCCATCTTGTCATAAGAAATAAATTTAACTCTTCCTTCAACACGACGTGTAGGAGCAAAATATCCATCAATCATACAACACCACATTCTGGTATCTTCACTTTTCACAAATCCCTCAAACTCCTCTTTCCAGACAGAAAATTCTTTAATGTTTCTCAGCTTTGGCCAAATTTTAACAGTCTCACTGACCTTGTCCATTTTCGCCATCACGCAGCTTAAAAGTTTAACTGGATTTTGGTAACCAGTGTCAAAATCCAAATGTAACTTCTCTATTGGTCCTTGTCGGGTTTTTACCGTAACCGTACTGATAAAACCGTACAAAAGTTTTCCGAAAACAGTTTTTACCAAATTATACCGTTAGAATCTTCTCGAAAAAACGAATCCAATGATATATAATGTCGAAAACCAAAATCGGATTTTTTTTTTGTTCTAAAAATCCAACGAATCCAACCGTGCAAACGGTTTGTCGAGATGAGCTATGGATCACTTTCTATTCACGAAAATGTTAATTCCTCTATACGTATCTAATTCCTCCACGAAAATAAATACTCCACTTTTTAAATCCTCCAGCAAATACTCCACTTAGCCAAACTAATTATGCTGGTTAATTCCTCCAGGTTATTTTCGCTGGTTAATTATGCTGGTTAACCAATTTCGTTGTTTAACTACGCTAAGTTAATTTCGCTGCTTAATTCCTCTACTTATTAAATTCGCTGGTTAATTCCTCTGGCTGTTAAATTCGCTAACACGACGTCTATTAACTTCGCCGATCACCATAATAATGTCGCTAAGGACAATTAAAACGGTTACCAAAGTCGCCTTTGGATTTTAATTTCACCGGACACCGAGTTGCTAGGTCACAAAATCGCTGGTTTGTCAGTGTATTTATCCGAAATCAGCAAATCCTCCAGAAACAAATCTTCTTAGAATTTTAAAAGATCTCTTTCTAACAGAAACCTGCAAAATCGAAACCACCAAATCAATCCAATTTTTCGAAAATTATGAAGAACACGAAGAACAGTCTTCGAATATTCAAATCTGTCTTACAAAAAATTCTTCAAAAATAGCAAAACCTGTCCTGAAAACCTGCAAATCAGCAAAATCAAACACACAGACTGATCAAACACAAACAAAAACGTAGAATTATATCAGAAACTCAAAAATTTCAAAAAACCCTAATTTTCAGATTTAAAAATTTTCGAAAATTTTCCAGTCTTTCACCCGAATCTGCAGAATCCAATTCTGAACCGAGCCTCTTCAAGAGCCTAATGCTCTGATACCAATTGTAGGTCCCCTGGTTCGTACGGATCGTCACAGAATTGTATATCCAATCTAGAGTGCGGAATCCTCTAGACCAGAATAGCACAGAAATGAGTAGAAACAAGATTCACAATCAAACCGGTCTTCTATTGATTATCCAAACAAGCAGTTTTACAATCAACTCAAGACCTCACAACCTCACAGCCACTATCTGTGATTTTGTCTCAAAACCCTAATTTCGAAATTACTCTCTCTCTCTAGACTTTCTCTCTCTAGAATTCTCTAACTCCTAAAACCCTAATCACAAAACATGTTTATATACCACATGTTTGTGAATTGGGCTTCCTACTGGGCTAGGCCATTTTCCAAGCCCATTACAACAATAAACTTCCTAACCAATAAGCTAAGCCCATTACAAAATATCCAAAGACTAAATAATCAAACTGTTAAGCTGTTGTCACAGAATATGCACCAACAATCTACGTCTATGCCAGGTGTGGATTTGGTTGTCGATCTTAATCTCAACAATTTGGGTATCAACGCTCATGTTTCTGATAATCCTGAAACGACAATTCATGATACTCACCCGCAGCAGAACATTATAGGAGACGTCCTCACTGGAGTGTAGACGCGTAATCTACTGAGAAACAACCAGAATCTTGGTTTGTATTCAGCTATCAGAGAATCGGGACAGCAAAATGATTGGTCCTTCGCGTGTTATGTTTCACAAGAAAAACCGAAATCTTAGAAAGAAGCTCTAAAGGATAATTTTTAGGTGGAAGCGATGCAGGAAGAACTTCAGCAATTCCAGAAACTGGGTGTCTGGAGACTTGTTGAAAAACCCGACGATTACAAGAAAATTGGTACTCGTTGGGTATACAAATGCAAAAAGGATGATCGTGGAGTGGTCATTCGCAACAAGGCAAGATTAGTTGTTCAAGGTTTTCGACAAATCGAGGGAATTGACTACAACGAGGTTTATGCACCTGTTGCACGTCTGGAGGCTATTCGGATCTTTCTAGCTTATGCTTCTTTCAAAGGATTCAAAGTCTATCAGATGGACGACAAAAGCGCATTCCTTCATGGTATCTTTGAAGAAGAAGTGTATGTCGAACAACCTCCTGTTTTTGAAGATCCTATCCATCCCGATAGGCTTTGGTTGCTCAACAAAGCTCTTTATGGTTTACATCAAGCACCGAGGGCTTGGTACATAACCTTATCTACTTATCTGCTGGAGAATGGTTTTCGACGAGGTCTTATCGACTGTACTCTTTTCATCAAGGAAACAGATAGAGATCTTCTGCTGGTACAGGTATACGCTGATGATATCATATTTGGTTCAACTAACGATGCTTTGTGCAGGCAATTCGAGCGTGTTATGCAAGAGAAATTCGAGATGAGCGCAATGGGGTAAATGAATTTCTTTTTGGGCCTACAAGTTCAACAAACTAAGTCTGGGATATTCATCCATCAGACTAAGTATGTCGGTGACATCTTGAGCCGGTTCCAGATGTCAGAAGCGACGCCCATTGGTACCCCACTTCCGACTAATCACGGGATTACTCCGGACTTAAAGGGTGAAAGTGTCAACTCTTCTTATTACCGCGCTATGATCAGATCTTTAATGTATCTCACTGCCTCGAGGCCTGATATAATGTATCCAACGTGCCTGCTCGCAAGATATCAAGCCAACCCGAAGGCATCTCATCTGGCTGCTGTTAAAAGGATTTTTCGCTATTTGAAGGGTTTCCCGGACACCGGTCTCTTGTACCCTAGGGATGATAGCTTTGACTTGGTCACATTCAGTGATTCTGATTTTGGTGGCTGTAAAATCGATGGCAAATCAACAACTGCTGGTTGCCAGTTCTTAGGAAATCGCCTGGTCACTTGGCAATGCAAGAAGCAGACTTGTGTCGCTACATCAACTTGTGAGGCTGAATACATCGCTGCCTCAAGCTGTTGCTCTCAAGTTCTGTGGATTCAACAACAAATGCGCGACTACGGTTTTGAATTCCTATCTACTTCTATTTTTGTTGATAATAATGCTGCCTTACAGATTACTAGAAATCATGTGCAACACTCCAAGACCAAACACATCGAAATTAAGTATCACTTTATACGTGATTGTTTTAATAAAAGGCTAATCGATGTTGTTAAGGTCCACACCGATGAACAACGTGCAGACCTTTTTACAAAAGCTTTTGACAAATCTCGCTTTAACTGTCTTTTGTTGGTTAATATCATTAAGGTGAAACAAGAGTAAAACTTCTTTCGGCGGATCATTTTCATAAATATTTTCTTTAATCTCAAAAATACAAAAAGATTTTCAGTTTATTTATCTTTTCCCATTTTAGGAGGAGAAATTTCAAGAAAATACAAAAACATGTGAAAAATTCAAAATCCAAAAATATGTCTTTACATTCTGTTTTTAAGTTTGAAAAATTAAAATTCAAAAATTCAAAAACAATAGAAAATCAAAAATGAGTTTCTTGGATAAAAGAAGGGAAAGTGATGATATACACTGGTGTGGTCTGTCAATATGGTCAAAAACAAAAAGAAAATTAAAAACGATAAGTAACTCTACTAACGATGTATCGGTAGGCTCACAATCAGACTAAAATGTGCAGGATGATATAAATCTAACAGACTTCATTGTCAGGTGGGAACCATTCATTGGCATATGGTCTTAGAACCAAAATTTCGTTTGAGAAATTGCCGAGGTTCTGAGATATGCGGTCTTTATGCTGTCTTATCATCTGGGTATCATGGTTGTATCAAACCGGAAATATAACGGAGACAAAGTCTAGATCTTCCATGATACTATACATACGTGTACATATTGCATACGACCTCAATAAGTGATCAACAATCACATGTCCAAACAAAATAAGTGATAATATATCACAGCTTTCTTGCGGGAGTCAAGTTCGTCTCTTTGTCTGTACGATGGAACTAACATGTTCACCGACTTGCTCCTGTGCCCTCATGCATCTGAAAATCAAGTTCCTCATCAATAAGTGATTCTATCACATAGGGCTTGTTTTCAATCAAAAATAAGTGAGAATCTCACATCTTTTATACGGTCAAATGGATGATAAGCGGTATACTCACCGGTAAGATGAACTCTCGTGCATACCTTGATACGGGAATGTGTCGTGAGTGGATGAACACCGTCAAGTAAGTATAATTCTACCGTAAATCATATCTCCTAATTATGATTACATCTGATAAGTTGAGCTTATATGGATAACAATACCGATAATTGTGGTAGGATACTTATCTAAAGTTTTAAACAGAAATCATAAACCGTTTTGACAAAGATCGTAAGCTGGTAATGATTCTCTTACCTTGAAACTCGCAAAAAGTTTGCTTTTGTACTGTGTCTTTATGCTTATTATTGCTTCTTGTTAGTTTACCGCATTTTTAAATTCTGTTTAGTGTTATCTGTAAAGTTCGTTTTTGTTTAGCCGAAGTTGAAACTCGAAGTTTTCTGCCGAAAAGCCCGAAACCGACTTGGTTGTGATTTCACTACTCCATAAAATGTCCTTTTGCATTTGGTAAATCTAACACAAGGCAAAATCATGTTCAAAACTGTTCAAAATGTTTCAAAATCAAACATTTGTGTTTCTGTGTTGACTGGTCAATGAAGACTCCTTAAGGTCTTCGACGAACTTCCTTGGTCGACGAAGATTCAATCTTCGTCGAGATCTGAGGTGGGCTAATTCACTTTGGCCCAACAACAATCTTCATCGGGCCCATGTGATTCTTCGTCGTTGTTAAACCTTCGCCGTAGGTCAGGGTATATAAAGGGTCCCAAAGTGAATTATTGTCATCACTCTCAATATTTCACTTTTCAAAATCCCAGCACTGTTCATCTTTCTTCTTCGCGAAAACCCTTAACCGACTCAACATTCATTGACTTCTTTCTTATTCTGAACAAATCTAAGGTATTAAAATGGACCGATTAACATGATTGAGACTATGTTTTACCCTCTGTTCTTGTTAGATGATTGTGAAACCCTCAAATCTCATTGATCTTGATCATTCCTCACTTTTATCAGTTTTGTTTCATATTTTAGCATTGAATCTTGTTTAACATATGAATATCTCTGATAATTATGTGTTGGTAGTTATATGTTCTGGGTTTTTGATTTAGGTGTTGAATAGGGTATTTGGTTTTGATGTATCTCTTTTGAAATATATAATCGATTAAAACAGGGGTTCTTGAGTCTTTCCTGTTTTGTTGAAATCTGGGTACGGTTGTTGTTATGTTTTTCATGAAATGTTGGTTAAAATTCTGTGCTTTGGGTTCTCATATTGGTCATTTGACTGTGTTTCTGATATTGGTCATTTTGATGTTGAATCAACTGTGATCCAACTCAGTTCGGCGAAGAATCTTTGTGACGAAATCCCCAAATTTCTTGGGACGACGAACTTCCTATGGTCAACGAAGAAACAATCTTCGTTGACTAAAGTTAACTTTTATTGACCAGAGAATCTTCATCAAGCTCAGGCGAAGAAGATTCAATCCTCGTCATTAAAGAGGATCTTCGTCTCAGGGATAACTCTTCGTCATTTCATCATTTAGAAATATTTCAAGTTTGTCAATGTTTAACCCTTTTAACAGTGTGTATGTATATACATATTCTTGGTTCACAATACACATGAATATGTATACATATATGCATTATGAAAGTGCTATATCATTTGGTCTTACTATGGATGTTTTTCTTGTATAGAATGGCTCTGAACGTAAAGAAACGCAAAACACCAACTAAGAAAACATTGGCGATTAAGAGCATGAGAACACTTGACAACCTCCTGGAAGATAGTGTGGTGCACATAAGGAAGTGATTGATCAGAATGATCAATTGCTAAAAGATCAAAAGACTGGAATCTATGATCTTGTTATCAGTGCATATGAATGAATATAACCCTAGTGGCAGATATGTAATTAGCGAGTTCTGGAACTTCAAGGAAAATCGAAAAGCTACACTAAAGGAGGTTATCAGCTACATTCTGAAATGCAACTGTCAGTAAAGATCCACCATTTCTTGAACCAGTCCACCATTTGAAAGAATGTCCCACTCACTCCTTGAATTATTCATCACGAAGAAATTCGAAAACTCGTTTTGGTGGAACTGGGATCCAAAATGATGTAGCAACACTTAGCACGATATCGGAAGCACCTGGTCGGCACAGCACTGAAGACTCAAAGAGCGAAGACCAAGTAACACACAAGGGGGAGTTTGTTGGTGCATTTATGTGTCTGTAACTTTGTCTTGTTTACGTTGTATGTTATTTAGTCTTTTGTTATCGAGTCTGTTAGTTCCGTCAAGTCTACCTAGTCGGATATCCTCCTATCCTACTTAGTATGACGTTTGTCTCTGTATTGTATGTTTAACATAATGCAAGTGTGCATTTATGTTATGTCTGTCTGTTTGTATGTTATCATGCTTAACTGTTTAGCAGGTACATATGTTCTGTCCATGTTTAATAGTTGACGAAGATTCAATCTTCGTCAAACATCATGATGGCGAACCTTTCATTGTTCGTCGATATATTTGTGTGACGAAGAATCAATCTTCGTCACACATATACTTCGTCGTTTAATGGTTCGCCAGTGGACAGTATATATTGCTTGTTATGTTTAACAGTTTAGGCATGAGAGCATAGAGAAACTGAGAGTTTATCGTTCAAGCATTGTGTGTATATGTTTGATGTTGTTCTCGTCCTTTTAATCTAAAGTGAATCTTTGGTTATCTGTTGTGTTACTCGCTTTACTTTGTTTGGTTTGCACTGTCACGTGGATTCCGAACTCGTGACTGTGTTTGTGATAAACAGGGACTAGGTTTCGTATTCGATCCTCTGAGAAAAACGGACCTACAAGTGGTATCAGAGCCATGGTACCTGATTTAGTAAATCTAACCGTTTGCTAAATCACATGTGCTCTAGATCTGTGATTTTTATGATTTTTGTTCAAGATGTAAAGTTGGGTAAACATGAAGAAAAACCCAGATCAGGACCGTAATTCGCGGGTCTAGCTGAAACGGAACACACAAAAGAGTTGGGTTTTATGTTTTTGTAAGGACCTGCAAAAATGTCCATAAACGACCCTTAAGTGAAAACCCGGACCCCTGAAACCCTAATGTGTATGAAAAACCAAGAAAACGAGAAAATTGGGTTTCACGCTGGCCGCGTAAAAGTTAAGCTTCGGCTTACGCGGGCCGCGTCAACTTAAAGTTGACCGGATAAGCGTTCCAGGCCACGTGTCGCACACGTGGCGCACCTAGGTGTGACACGCTAGCCCTAGTTGTAGACTAGGTGGCCCTCGCGGGCCGCGTAAGATTTAAGTGTGGGTTTATGCGGGCCGCGTAAAACCCAAAAGTTTGCTATAAATTGCTGGTGCATGAGCAGTTCATCTGTGTTCGAAATTTCAATCAAAAAACGAAAGAAACTGCTCAAATTCGAATTTCCAAGTAGGAAAACGCTGCTACGATTACAGGGTATTAACTCGATCACTGCTACGATATAATGTCCGGTTGATTGAAACCGATCCGATGGATGTTTAAGTGCTGCCCAAATCAGGGCTATACTTTGTCATTCGTCGTGAGGGTTTTGATTTCGTGAGCTTATCGTAAATGTTGTATTAAGTTACTGACCTAGTTTCATATGTATTGCTGTTTAAATTAGGTTATCAGGCTTATCAGTAGGCTAAACTCTGCCCGTCTAAACTTGCAATGTGAGTCATTCTCTTTTTATCAAAAGTGTTTTACAATACCCAAATGTTTTCCAGTTATAATTACAGGGATTAAGTCTTGGTTATCTTGAATCACTGGCAAGTGGGGTATTATGCACATTACTAATTTCTCACGGTTAGGTTCACCAACCTAACAGTGATAATCATCACTACTTGGGTGAAAGGACCCAATAGTGGTATGACCATCATCACCAGGGTGTGACACGGCGCCAGATAAAAATAAGATAGTAGCCATTGTAATCGCTTTTATGCTGTAATTTATAACTAATGTGTCGTTTTGTTTAACCTGAATGACTCGCCAGTATTTCCCCGCTGATAAAATATTTTTAAAACATGTTTCAGGTGACTTACTGTGAATCAAGGAAAACGTGCTACGGAGCACTAACAAGCTTGAAGTGGTGGCACAGTAAAATAAATAAGCATGTTTTGTAAAACAGGGAATTTCCTCGTGAAATTCCTCTATTGTAAATTACGGGGTTTGTCCCAAATTATGAAATAAAATAATTGGGCATTATCAAGTTTTAAAAGATCCTGTTCAACTTCCGCTGTCAACTCAATTAATAAATACCACGGGTTTCTGTCCCGCGGCTCCTGGACCGGGTCACACCGGGACGGGGGCCGTGACAGAAAAAGGTGGTATCAAAGCCACTGATTTAAGCCAATTAAGTATTTAGAAAAACTTAATTTTTCTGATTGCCATTCTGTGATTCTATTAAAATTTAATTTACAAAATTTTAACTTAGAATTTGTTTGTTTCTTCATGTATGCTAACAGCATGAATGAACTATCAGAAGCACTTCAAAACTTTACTATCCATACCACAGATATGGATACCACCAGTACCTTCACTGGCTACCAGGCTGATACTGAAGAGCCAATGGTATTCCAAGCCCAACCTCAGGAGAAACCAAAACCGAAAAAGAGAAGAAGACTTGTAGGCTGGAGGCGTATTCATAGGAAGAAACCAGCGACACAGAAAGTTATAAAGACTGAGGACCCGAAGGATAAAGGAAAAGGAAAAGAAATCGGGGAAAGTTCCGGGCAAGCCCAGGAAATGCCATCATGGGAGGAGCTGGATCGTAAACTGGCACTTAGTGACCTCATCGGACCTGCCGATGAAAACCTTTTCAATTACCCAGCGGAAGCACAAGTTCCAGTTAATCTGGAACCTGCTATCCCAGATCCTATTATCCACCCCCGACTTCTACCAGGAGAGCTAGAAGAATGGTGGACCACTGACTGGCAATTTCAGAATCTTTTAAATAACCCTAATACCTTTTTCCCCCAGTTTGACCCTGAGCCTGCACCAAACCCACCAATGAGCACCGAGAACTTAGCTGAACTCCGCCACTATGGCGAGGAGCTGGTGGACGCAGGGAATAGAATCCGGGAAGTGGGAGAGAGGATATCATGGAAATACGACGAGAGGGAACGTCGTTTCTGAAATGCCAACTGATGGGGATCATATGTGGTGGTAGGTTATGTGTTTAATAATAATAAAATAATAATAAATATTAATAAAATATAATCATGTAAAATAACTTAAAAAAATAAAACTTTTGTAATATAACGAGTGTGTAGTGATGCATACTAATATATATAAAAAGATGAAAGTCGCAAAGTCGACAATTTTGGCTATACGTGTTAACTTGATTATGTGTGATTATTTATTGTGATTGATTATTATTTATTTTGTGCCAATAATTTATCTATTGTTAATTATCAGATGGAACATTCCGTCAATGAACCAGTTAACGAAGTTAACCAATCTGAACAAAACCATGAAGATCAATTTCTTAATAGACAAGATATAGAAAACATCGTTGCCCAGGGAATAGCAAATGTTATTCCAGCAATCATTCCTACTGCCCGAAATCCAGTTGAACCTAAACCAACTACTCCCAGCAAACGTACTCACGGTGACAATTTTAGTAATAGTGTAAATGGAGGCGGCAACATTAATAATAATGATAATGATGTGATGCAAGCCCCATTTCTTAAGAGAATGAAAGCTGCAACGCCTGGTTGTACTTACAAGGAATTTCTTGCCTGTAAACCAATCGAATTTGCAGGTAATGAAGGGGCAACTGCTGCACTACGTTGGTTAGAGAAAACCGAAGCAGTAATTAAAATAAGTAAATGTGCCAAGAAAGACAAGGTCATGTACGCTTCGCATCTTTTTAAATAAGGGGCACTAGAATGGTGGAATACGGTACTCCAAGCCAAGGGAAGCGATGTGGCTTATGCCATGAATTGGGAAGAATTTAAGAGATTAGTAGAAAGAAAATTATGTCCCGAATATGAAATGGAAAAAATGACAAATAAGTTCCTAAACCACCGGATGGTGGATGTTGATTGTAGAGGGTATACTTCTACATTCTTCGAATATGCTAGAGTTGTACCAACCCTGCCTTCACCAGAACCGGTACTTATTTCTCGCTATATTTGGGGTTTGATTGGCGAAATCCATGATATCGTTAAAGCTGCGAGACCCCGCACAATTAACGATGCAGTAGAATTAGCCAACACCTTAACCGACGGACTGGTACGCACAAGAGAAGAAAACCGGAAAAAGGAAGTGGCCCAAAAGATTACCCAAGGATTCCGTGTGGGTAATAGTAGTAATTTCAAGAAAAAGGGAACCGGGCAACCTTCCACTGCTCCATTTTGCAGTTCTTGTAAAAGAAAGCATTTTGGAAGATGCAAAGGGTATTGCAATTTCTGCAAAATTCCAGGGCATCAAGAAGAAGATTGCAGGAGGAAGAAATCAACAATCTGCTTCAACTGTGGAGAAGCTGGACATTTTAGACCAGACTGCCCTAAATTGGTCAAACCAGTTGACAACAAAGCCAAACCTGCAGAAGGAACTACCAAAAAGAATGCAAGAGCATTCCAGTTGACTACTCAAGAAGCAGAACTCATCCCAGATGTAATAGCTGGTACGTTCCTCGTTCACGACGTTTATGCAAAAGTATTATTTGACTCTGGTGCAAACCAAAGTTTTATAAATACTTCATTTTGCCAAGCTCTTAACCTACCCTTAACCAATCTTAGACAAATTTTTACAGTAGAAACTGCAGATGGTAATTCTGTTCACATAGATAAGGTTTTGCAAGAAGAAAAGATAGAACTCTTAGGCCATAAATTTTCTGCAAACCTGTTACCTATGAATTTAGTTGGATTCGATGTAGTGTTAGGAATTGATTGGTTAATAGCCAACCATGCTCGAATCCTTTGTGATAAGAATTCCATAGAAATTCATGCACCCACAGGAGAAGTAGTAATTATTACAGGAGATAAGCCACGTAAGCCAATGAAGTCCATTTCAGTAATGAAAGTTGCTAGTTATTCAAGAAAACAAGGAATAGTGTATATGATTTCGGTAATCATTAACACTAAAGGTAAGGAACTTGAGGAAATTCCAGTAGTATCAGAATACTCAGATGTATTCCCTGAAGTACTACCTGGATTACCACCCGATAGGGAAGTAGAATTTAGAATTCATCTAATTCCTGGAACTACACCGATAGCTAAGGCACCTTATCGGTTAGCACCCACCGAAATGTTATAATTGAAAAAGCAATTAGATGAATTGCTCAGTAAAGGATTCATACAACCTAGTTCATCCCCTTGGGGAGCACCCGTGTTGTTTGTGAAAAAGAAAGATGGGTCGATGCGAATGTGTATCGATTACAGTGAATTAAATAAGGTTACAATTAAGAATCGATACCCATTACCTAGGATTGATGATCTTTTCGATCAACTTCAGGGAGCTAGATATTTTTCTAAGATAGATTTACGCTCTGGATACCATCAGTTGAAAGTACAAGAAGAAGACATACCTAAAACTGCTTTCAGAACTAGGTATGGTCATTACGAGTTTACAGTCATGCCCCTTGGATTAACAAATGCTCCTGCAGCATTCATGGACATGATGAATAGGATCTGTAAACCGTACCTGGATAAATTTGTAATTGTCTTTATCGACTATATACTCATTTATTCCAAAAGTCAGGACGAGCATTGTGAGCACCTGCATGCACTCTTAACTTTGTTAAGAAAAGAGAAGCCTTACGCCAAATTCTCGATGTGTGAATTTTGGCTACAAGAGGTACAATTTTTAGGACACATGGTGAATCACGAAGTTATTCACGTAGATCCCTCCAAAATAGAAGCTATCACCAAATGGAACGGCAATCAGCTATGGAAGTTAGAAGTTTTCTAGGATTAGCTGGATACTATAGACGGTTTATTAAGGATTTTTCCAAAATAGTTGTACCATTAACTAAGCTAACCTGTAAAGCAGTGAAGTTTGAATGGGGACCCAAGCAAGAAGAAGCTTTTAAGATTTTAAAGCAAAGATTAACAAACGCCCCAATTCTTGCCTTACCAGAAGGGACATAAAATTTTGAAGTTTATTGTGATGCTTCTAAGCTAGGATTAGGATGTGTGCTAATGCAACGCAAAAAGGTAATTGCGTATGCCTCAAGACAATTGAAAAAGCACGAGGAAAACTATACGACTCATGATTTAGAATTAGGAGCCATAATTTTTGCCCTTAAAATTTGGAGACATTATCTGTATGGCAGTAAGTTTATAGTCTATACAGATCATAAGAGTTTAAGATACATATTTGGGCAAAAAGAATTAAACATGAGGCAAAGAAGATGGATGGAAATTCTAAGTGACTACGACTGTGATATTCAATATCACGAAGGAAAAGCAAATGTAGTCGCCGATGCCCTAAGTCGTAAGTATCATGAAAAGCAAAAGCGAGTTCGTTCTCTTAGATTAAGTTTACAATTAGACTTAATGGAACAACTGAAGAATGTTCAAGAAACAGCAATCAAGGATGATGCTGAAGGAATGAAAGGAAGAATAAAAGAACTAGAGCAAGGAGTTGATGGAATTTGGAGATTCCACAAGAAAAGAATTTGGGTACCTAAGCAGGGAGAGTTAAGAAATAAGATTTTAGAGGAAGCCCATAAATCTAGGTATACCATGCACACTGGAAATAATAAGATGTACTAAGATTTAAGGAATAACTTCTGGTGGATAGGAATGAAAAAGGACATAGCTAGATATGTTTCTAAGTGTCTTACTTGTTCGCAAGTTAAGGCAGAACACCAGAAACCTTCAGGATTACTCCAACAATTAGAAATGCCTGTATGGAAATGGGAACTAATAACCATGGACTTTGTTACTAAGTTACCCAAAACCAGAAAGGGTAATGACGCGATTTGGGTAATTGTGGATCGATTAACCAAATCAGCTCATTTTCTACCTATGAAGGAAACCTTTAGCATGGAAAGATTAGCCAAGTTATACGTAGACGAGGTAGTATCCTTACATGGAGTCCCACTCTCCATTGTATCGGATAGGGATAGTCGTTTCACTTCACATTTCTGGACAAGTTTCCAAGAAGCCATGGGGACGCGGTTAAAATTAAGTACAGCTTACCATCCCCAAACAGACGGACAAAGTGAAAGGACGATCCAAACCCTGGAGGATATGCTTAGGGCATGTGTGATAGATTTTGGTGGAAACTGGGATGACCACCTACCCTAAATCGAATTCTCCTACAATAATAGTTATCATGCAAGCATTGAAGCTGCCCCGTTCGAAGCACTGTATGGACGAAAGTGTAGAACTCCAGTTTGCTGGGCAGAAATAGGAGAAAGCCAGTTATCAGGTCCTGAAATTATGCAAGAAACCACCGACAAGATCACTCAAATCATGGAAAGACTAAAGACGGCTCGAGATCGCCAGAAGAGTTATGCAGATAATCAACGCAAGCCGCTAGAATTTCAAATTGGAGACAGGGTACTCTTGAAAGTTTCTCCTTGGAAAGGAGTGGTTCGATTCAGTAAGAAAGGAAAGCTAAGTCCAAGGCACATAGGACCATTCCCAGTAATCCAGAGAAAAGGACCGGTCGCCTATCGCTTACAACTACCAGAGGAGCTAGCAGGAGTACATGATGTATTTCATGTATCTAACCTCAAGAAATGTCTATCGGACGAATCGCTAGTAGTCCCTCTTCAAGACATACAGGTGAATGAAAAGTTGAAGTTCGTGGAGAAACCGCTTCAAATAGAAGACAGAAAGATTAAGTTTCTCAAACACAAAAGATTGGTACTTGTCAAAGTCAAGTGGGATTCAAAAAGAGGACCCGAATACACCTGGGAGCTGGAATCGGAGATGAAACGAAAATATCCTCACTTATTTCATTAAATCTCGAGGACGAGATTTTAAATAAGGTGGGGAGGATGTAAGGACCTGCAAAAATGTCCATAAACGACACGTAAGTGAAAACCCGGACCCCTGAAACCCTAATGTGCATGAAAAACCAAGAAAACAAGAAAATTGGGTTTCACGCGGGCCGCGTAAAAGTTAAGCTTCGGCTTACGCGGCTTGCGTCAACTTAAAGTTGACCGGATAAGCGTTCCGGGCCACGTGTCGCACACGTGGCGCACCTAGGTGTGACACACTAGCCCTAGTTGTAGACTAAGTGGCCCTCGCTGGCCGCGTAAGATTCAAGTGTGGGTTTACGCGGGCCGCGTAAAACCCAAAAGTTTGCTATAAATTGCTGGTGCATGAGCAATTCATCTGTGTTCGAAATTTCAATCAAAAAATGAAAGAAACTGCTCAAATTCGAATTTCCAAGTAGGAAAACGCTTCTACGATTACAGCGTATTAACTCGATCACTGCTATGATATAATGTCCGATTGATTGAAACCGATCCGATGGATGTTTAAGTGCTGCCCAAATCAGGGCTATACTTTGTCATTCGTCGTGAGGGTTTTGATTTCGTGAGCTTATCGTAAATGTTGTATTAAGTTACTGACCTAGTTTCGTATGTATTGCTGTTTAAATTAGGTTATCAGGCTTATCAGTAGGCTAAACTCTGCCCGTCTAAACTTGCAATGTGAGTCATTCTCTTTTTATCAAAAGTGTTTTACAATACCCAAATGTTTTCCAGTTATAATTACAGGGATTAAGTCTTGGTTATCTTGAATAACTGGCAAGTGGGGTATTGTGCACATTACTAATTTCTCACGGTTAGGTTCACCAACCTAACAGTGATAATCATTACTACTTGGGTGAAAGGACCCAATAGTGGTATGACCATCGTCACCAGGGTGTGACACGGCGCCAGATAAAAATAAGATAGTAGCCATTGTAATCGCTCTTATGCTGTAATTTATAACTAATGTGTCGTTTTGTTTAACCTGAATGACTCGCCAGTATTTCCCCGCTGATAAAATATTTTTAAAACATGTTTCAGGTGACTTACTGTGAATCAAGGAAAACGTGCTACGGAGCACTAACAAGCTTGAAGTGGTGGCTCAGTAAAATAAATAAGCATGTTTTGTAAAACAGGGAATTTCCTCGTGAAATTCCTCTATTGTAAATTACGGGGTTTGTCCCAAATTATGAAATAAAATAATTGGGCATTATCAAGTTTTAAAAGATCCTGTTCAACTTCCGCTGTCAACTCAATTAATAAATACCACGGGTTTCTGTCCCGCGGCTCCTGGACCGGGTCACACCGGGACAGGGGCCGTGACAGTTTTACACCTAAATAATCAAGTTTTCATCATCAAATATCACTTTTGAAGTGATTTTCGTAAAGATCTGCAAGTGAACAGTGTTGTGTTCTTGAGATGAGTGTGGCGGCTGCTTTAAGAAACTAGGGCTTCTTCAGATCTGATCCAAAAGTGAACTACGAACTGTCCTAGACGAAGACTCCCCTTTGCCGAACTCTCCTGCTGTGATGAAGACCCAAGCCACGAACACTTCTGCTTGGGGTGAAGACTCTTCACGACGAAGACTCAATGTTCGTCGGCCATATACCAAGTTTTCGTCGGATCTTAACAATCTTCGTCGGACTTCAATCTTCATCAGGCTTCAATCTTCGTCGCCCCAAATTAACTATTCGTCGATGTCTATTCACAAACAAAGACTCCATTGTTCGTCCAACTCATGTGACGAAGAGTCTCCCATGACGAAGACTCTCCCTGCCGAACAATCCCCATGCCTGTTGTTGACGAAGACTCAATGAAGATTCTTCGCGGATGAAGCTGCAACAAACAACAAGTTACATACCTTGCAGATAAATTGAACAAACACGAAACTTCATTTACCACCCTTGACGGTCAGCTACAAAACCCCAGCCACCACCGGACCACCTGGTTGCTCTCCTCCACCATACAAAGGATCAATCATCTTCTTCTTCATCAGTGCATCCAGCACCGCATCCATAGCACCAAGGTACTTAAACCTTGGCCCGTTCTTCTTGCTATCGGAGGCTTCCTCACTGCCGCTCACCATCGATTCAGTTACCGGCACAGGTTGCGAGTTCCAAACCACCGAGAATTCCGATTCTGTATGTGACGCAATATGCTGTTTAGGTGAAATTGGGGTGAAAGATTTGATTTTTGGGGGTTCTTTGAAGGTGAAATTAAGGTCAGAGAGAGACTTGAAAGTGGGTGGAGCTTGGGAGCTGTGAATCACAGATAGAGAGAGAGGAGGAAGATAACATCAGCTGGTGTATTTGTTGGCTGAAGTTAGAATATTTGGGGGAAAATCAGAATTTTGGGAAAGGCATTGGAAGGTGCTTATTTCGGTTGGTCTTTGAGGATAAGGCAGATGATGTTAAGTGGGTGATGAATAATTGTTTGACTTTTGGGCTTCTTTTGCAACGTGGATCCATTTTTGTGATAGACCCACAAATAAAATAGACAACATGGATTTTTCTTTTTGGAGCCTAAATTTTCTTTCCATCAAGGTGAGACATATCTAGGGCCGTACATAATGATGAGGTGAGACATGGGGTCGGTTGTTCGCGAAGTTGATTTGAATCGTGCTTCTAAATTTCAACTTCAAAATTCGTTCCGGGTTCGGGAGCGTGCGGGATCACTTCAGGATGATGAAAACAGATGATGATATTAAAAAATGTGGGGTAGTCATGGTTACCGATTCAAACGTCAAATTTGGTGACTTGACTACTATGGGCCAAAAACCAAAAACGGTATGTTCACTTCCGCACGTCAATGTTTATGATTGTTATCGGTTATTCGTAAATGTTCGAAAGCATTTTGTTTATTGTCATATTCTTGCATTTGAAAACGAACGTATGAACCTGGAATGTCAATACCGGTCCTAACGAGTTCACAAAGTCTTTGGAGGGATACAAGTCGGATCCTACGGGGTACTAGGGGAAATTTCTTTATCAACTAGAATATGCAAAGAAGAAAGCATTTTGTTTATTGTCATATTCTCGCATTTGGTAACGAATGAATGAACCTGGAATGTCAATACCGGTCCTAACGAGTTCACAAAGTCTTTGGAGGGATACAAGTCGGATCCTACGGGGTACTAGGGGACTTTCTTATTCAACTAGAATATGCAAAGAAGAAAGTCGTTTTCGTGATTTTTCGAACAACCGAGAACATTCAGTGAAGATTAACGACAGTTCCGCTCAGTGGAGGGAATTGGTGAACATTTGAAGATAAATTCTACTCAGCGGAGAGAATTTATTTTGTGAAATTGATGACAGTTTCTTTGAAGTGGAGAGAATCTATTAAGGTTTAAAGATCTTACCAAAGAAATGGAGGGATAAAAATTTTCGTATGTTGAATTTCTTCGGTAAATTTCTAAAAGCAATCACAGGTGGTAGAGTTTGTCTTATGACAGATCAAGACTTGATGCAGTTTTTAAAGAATGGAACCCTTATCAAATGCCGGTTGGAGTATTGGAAGATCAGCGGAAGATCGGTCAATTGAGCCTTGTGAGGAAATTGCACAACACCCAACACGGATACATTTACTTTGAGGGGGAAATATTATATAAGGAGCGTCAAGATACTACTTACCTGGATCATCGGTCAAGGGGGAATTTGTTAACACAGAGAAAATAAATACTTGACTGAAGATTGATTGCAGTTGCATGTTCAACATTCGACAGCAACGGACAAGGGGGAATTTGTTGATACAGATTTTGTGTCCGATGCTTGTCGAATAGTTTAGATTTATTTTATGCTGGATTTTTAATAGTTAGTGAAACGGTCTAACGAACGTGTATAGACCCGCTCGTTTGAAGTGGTTAAACGAGAGGGTTGTTCGTTTAACCGTGTGTGTTTGAAAGACAATGGGGGTGTGGCTATAAATAGCAACCCCAAGTCATTTCCAACACTTGAAGCTTTAGGAGGTTTTAGACCTCAGAGGGAGAGATCACCACTTGGTCTCTCCCCAGATGTGTACTCCTTTGGTATGGTTCGGTTAGCTTGTTAATCGGGCCGGCTTGTATTGTTATGTTATCAAATCTATACAAATAAGTATTTCATCCATCTCTAATCTTCCCATCTTTGAATATAATCATGATAATCACGGTTTCGGTCACGAAACACGGTCCTATAGTATCTCTTCAGTATACAAGGATGAGGAGAAAGCTTTAGCTTCCTAGGATAGATTTCCCTTGGCTATATTAGCCACAGAGTATCTACCTCCCCGAGACACCTTCTCCGGAGAATATCTTTTTGTGGGACTCCTCAATTTGCTCTTTGCGACAGCTCGTATCTTCCTGATGTGCCTCCCAGTATAGGAGCTTGTTCTTGTATAGTGTCATCTTGCACTAGAACCTGCACCTGTATATTATCACTTCGCTCTGTTGTTTCGTTAGTAATGTCTTCAGAGGGTTCAATAGTAACAGGATCAGTATTACTTACCTCTGATATCGGGTTAGGAGCGGTTCTTGGGGCAACACTGATGTCTGGGTCTTGTGTGGATGAAGGAGACTCATTGTGGCTTCTTTCTTCTTCATGAGTCACATATTCCAACCAACTCAGTGTGTCAATACTCTCTCTCCCCCTGACCAGTGTGTTGGGCGGCAAAGTAATATTCGGTTTCAAGAAAGTCAGAGTTCATAGTGGTGAACATATGTCGAGTTTTGGGGTTGTAACATCGATATCCTTTCTTGTGAATGCCATATCTAACAAAGACACATTTTTCAGCACATGGATCAAGCTTACTTCTTTCTGATTTGGGTATATGGACAAAGGCAGTGCATCCAAACACGCGGGGTTGAAGCGTAAGGATAGGAGGTGTTTTAGTGGTTTCCGAAAGAACTTGTAACGGGGTTTTTGTTTTTAGGATTTGAGTGGGGAGCCGATTAATAAGGTATGCAGCAGAAGCGAGAGCCTCTGGCCAGAAGACCTTTGGGACCTGTGATTCTATTAGGAGAGCTCGGGTTATTTCTAACAGTATGCAGTTTTCCCGTTTCACGACACTGTTTTGCTCTGGGGTGTGAGGACATGTAGTCTGATGAATTATGCCTTTTGTTTCGAAAAAAATTTTCATCTGGGTATTAACAAATTCTCCTCCATTATTAGATCAGAAATTTTGAATGTTTGTCTGAAACTGGGTTTGGACCATGGTATAGAAAATTTTGAATTTCTCAAGGACTTCAGATTTATTTTTTAATAGGTATACCCAGGTCATCCGTGTACAATCATCTATGAAAATTACGAAAAAAACGAAGGTTTTGCCCCCCAATGACAGGAGTTGGACCCCATACGTCAGAGTGAATCAACGAAAAAGGTAAGTCAACTCTTGTATTATTTGGTTTGAAAGTTTTCCGGTGACTTTTGGCTAACAAACATGTCTCACGACATGTCTTACAATTAGAAGGAAACAAACCAGGAAATAAAATGCAAATAGCCAGTAGACGGATGCCCCAATCTCCTATGCCATAACACGCTCCACCGTTCCATGAGATAACATTGCAGTACCACTTTGAGTCACTTCATCCACATAATATAACCCCTGTCTTTCAGTGCCACGCCCAATGATCGCTCCTGTCCTGATATCCTGTAAGATACAAAAGGTGGGATGCATGAGGACCGAGCAATTTAACTCCTTTGTAACATGACTTATTGAGAGAAGTTTATGTGACAGCTTAGGAACATAAAGGCAATTAGAGAGTTTAAGTGTTGGAGAAATTTTAATTGTTCTCCAACTTTTTACTCTCATAATTTCTTCATTTGCTGCCTTTATATATCCTTTCGTGGGCTTTGTTGTTGTGGCAAAATCTGAAAAATCATAGCTCATGGTATCGGTGGCTCCGGAATCAAATATCCATGATTCTTGTTTTTTATTACCATTTTGAGTCATAAATACCATACCATTAAGTTTAGGGACTTGGTTGCAATTTTTAAAACTGATTTTGATAAAGTCCTTAAAATGACTTGTGGCCATTATTTCTGGGTTTTCACTATTAAAAGAAGAGAAGTGGGTTTTTGAGACATGGTGTCTCTCAAACCCAGTACCTGTCTCCATCATGAATTGTTATCATCTTCTCCTCCAAGATATTTCGCTGCAACACCCCCAAAAGCAGACTTCTGATCGGCATCACAGGTGTCGGCAGCCTCACGGTTACCCGCCGCCGCTGATGCTTTATCGGTTTCTTTTCCGGTGGTCCTGCCGCCCTTCTTGTGGCCATCGGACCACCAATCTGGGTGACCTACGAGCCGGAAACACTGTTCTTTGGTGTGCCTTGTCATGCCACAATGCTCACATTTTAGGTGGGACTTATCTTCTTTGGTTGACGGACCACCCTTTTTTTCCGTCGAACCTTCGGTTTCCTTTCGCTGCAAGACCAAGTCCTCCTGTCTCGGTGACGCTTAGACCGGATCCTATACCCTGTTCAGTAGTGGAGGTTCCTCCCAGAATGTTCTGGTGAGCGGCCTCTTCACGGACCATGGCATACACCGCCTTCGCCGTCGGGAGAGGATCCAGCCGGAGTATCTCCCTTTTAATGGGGTCATACTTTCGGTCTAGGGCATTCAAGAATTGAAAGAGTTTTTGTTCTGACCTGATTCGTGAGTATGTTTTTAAGTCCTCTGGACACTTCATCGGATTTGGATCGATCCGTTCAATCTCACCCCATATCCCCTGAAGTGTAATCCAAAGGTTCTCAAGAGATTGGTCATTTTGCTTGATCTCATTTGCTTTGACGTGAAGGTTGAATGTCTGCAACTTGTCCCTTCCGCTGCTGTAGGTGACCACGAGGGCATCCCACAGTGACTTGGCTGTAGGAAACTCGGTTAGGTTGCCAGCCAGCTCCGGTTCAATATTCTGTATCAGCCACGAAAAAACGACTAAGTCGTCTTGTTCCCATGTTTCGTAAGTTTCATCATCCTGATCCATAGGGTCCGAGTTTAAGTGGTTGAGCAAAGCTTTTGATTTCCCACCTATGGCAACCCGAATCACTCGGGTCCATAGTGCATAATTTTTGCTATTGAGTTTTAGATTAATCTGTAGATTGTCGGAAAGTTTGTGGGTTTTTGGTTGGGAATTAATCCTCTGTTTGAGTAGGTTGGAGAGTTGCAGGGATATATCATTCTTGTTGCCGTCTTCGGGCATGGCGACCGGTTATGGATGTGTTTTAGGATCTTTGGTAGGTGATGAGCAAGTTATACAAACTCTGCTTTGATACCATGAAAACAATAGTAAAGCATTGAGAAAGAAATGTTTATTATTCTCTTAATGGGTTGATCATTACACAAAGAAAATAGCCACTATAAATACATGATTACACAGAGATGTAAAAGGAAATATGAGCTGTGAATGGCTATCATATTGGCTGTAAATGGCTGAGAAATGGTAACCCATTTGACCTTCCTTGAATTACAGGATATGATGCAAACTGAGATCAAATCTCGCTGATCCCAAAAATACTTCATTTCAACAAGTAGGGGAGGGTTCATTGGGGGAACCGAGGAACCATGAATTTAACATTTTAAAAATTCAACTTAACATGTTAAAGATTTTTTTTTTTTGACGTTTTTTTTCTTACAAATACATATAGAAGCCTTTTAATAAAAAAAATTCAAAAACTAAAAATCTAAAAAGGTTCAAAAAACAGCTAACAAAGGTTAATTTTTTTTACAAAAATGTTTTTTTTTTATTTGAATAGCTTTATTTATAAGAAAAAATGCTGAAAAAAATAAAAAAAATGATTTTTAACATGTTAAGTTGAATTTTTGAGATATATTTAACATGTTAAATGCACTATTCCCTGGTTCCCACTTTTTAGTGTCTCCAATGAACCTTACGCTATATTAGTATTTCTAATTTATAATTTCATGATTTTAATAGCAAACAAATTAAAATAAATCAAAAATATTAATTACTTAGGGTGTAAGGGGTGTTCAACTTTAAGGAGAGGTAAACTTTTCACCCACTCAATCACCTCTTGCCATGTCAATCCCCTCTCTAAATCATTTCTTGCACTAAAAGATAAGGGTTTGCCACCTCTCTTGAGGAGAGGCCCAGAGGTAAACTATTTTCTTTTAATATAAAAAACTAAAGAAAAACATTGTGATTGGTTTGAAAGCAGCCAACGATAAAAAAATGCCTCAGTCCATGCGGTAAACCATCACCGATCCACCCTTCCCTCTCGCGGTAAACAAGGTCCCCGCATTAGTTTACCACTCCACCACGTCCCCGTGCACCCTTAGATCGGCATATCAAAATAAGTTTTTATTTATATTGGTTGGTCAATCTGCATACCAAAATAAGTTATTATTAATATTGGTTGGTTAATGCTTGGGTTTCCTCGGTTCCCCTCAAAATTCTTTTCCCTTCGTAATTTCGTACAGAAAAGAATAAATGGTGTGTGGTGGCTGACAGACTTAACGTTGATGGATCAGTTAGTTGGGAGTGGTCTAATTACCCAGAATCGGATGAGGATAGGAGAGCTGTGGTGGATTGCCAGCGGTTACTGACAGGTGTTCGTCTTTCGTTAGCGGATGATAGGTGGGAATGGCAGGATGGGACGTCAAATGTGTTCACTGTGGGTTCGGCCAAGAAATGGCTCTCAAGTGGTAGCATATGTGATGTTGGCCCGATCATTAATTGGTGTAAATGGCTTCCCATTAAGTGCAACATTTTTATGTGGAGAGCTCTTTTGGATAGGATCCCAACTAAAGTGGAGCTTCATAGGAGGAACATCAATGTGGAAAATAATATGTGCAATTTTTGTGATGAAGGTCAAGAGACTACAGACCATGTTTTTTCGACGTGTGCCTTTTCAGTTGGTGTGTGGCAAAGGATTGCTTCTTGGTGTGGTCTACCTCCTATCTTTACTTTTTTGATTAAGGATGTTGCTGAGCTTCATTTGCATATGGCTGGGTCTCGGACCAAGAAGCAAATTTTCCACGGTATCATTTTTTTGACTTGTTGGCGGATCTGGAAGGTTAGGAATGAAATTGTTTTTAGTAACAAGTTTAAAAATATAGTTGAGATTGTTTCAGATGTTAAGGCGTTGGGCTTTCTTTGGTATAGGAATAGGTTCAATTCGAGTTCTCTAGATTGGCAAGTGTAACACCTCGTAAAAACGCGTCCAATTATGAGAAGACACGTGTCCTAAACCCTAAATATGTGAAAGGTTTAATTCCAAGGACTAAAGTTGTCAAACGATGAAAATATGTATGCGAAGGGACTAAAAGTGTCAACATGCCAAACTTGTGCCTCTGATTGACCACACATAACGAATATATTCTTAAACGAGTAATTATTCGGATATATGAAGCTGTTTGTTAAAGTAAACGAAAGTTTACAAGATACAGGGGTTAAACGTGTCAACATGTTAATTCTTACCTCTGAGTGGCCTTTTAACGAACCCGGGACTTCGTAATGTTCGATTATACTCTCAAGAATATATGATAACAAATTCACAAGGTTTCGTGATCGTTATGTGTTATTTACGCAAATTCCCAAGAACAAGGGCTAAGAGCAACAACGAGCAGAAACTTGTGTTTTCGGTGATCGTTTAACGAAACCGGACTTAACGGTGTTTGGTTATACTCCCTAAATCATCTACAAACTAACTACAAGGGTTAAAAGTGCCAAAAATGAAGTTAATTTAAGTAAATAAAGGCCAGGGACTGAAACTGCCAAGTTTCAAACATTTTTAACCTGAATATAGGTGTGTCGCGGAGCGCGTAGACCTGCCCCTGTATGCTTCGCAGCCCGCGAGAGAGTCTCTAGTGCAGAAAAATACTGCCAGCTGCAAGTTTCTGCAATTAACCGACTTAAACACTTGAAACTCGATGCCAGGAGCTTGTTGATGGTTTTAGATTACCACTAGGACACCTGTGATGATCCTAGACACTCCATAACACCTGTGATGATCTTGAATCATGATCTTCCACTATAAATAGGACTCCTTGGTGCCTTGTTTCATTGCTCACATCATTTTAATCTCTTCTCTATTGCTGGGATTCCTGACCATAAGGAAGCTCATTCTAATTGAAAAAATTAAGCTAGGACCCTTTGTAAGTGCCCTTTGCCCCCCTTTAGTTCAGTTTTGTTATTTAAAAACCGAAAAGTCAAAGTAGCCGCAAAACGGCTTTGACCTTCGGTTTAGACCTAAACGGTCCAGCCATTTTTCGAGGCGAATATGGCTACGTGATCGTAATTAGGTGTGTGTTAATCCCTCAAAAGGGCACATCCTAATTACCACGTTTACTTAGTTAATTGTCGGATCAAAGTAGTTAATTAAAAAGTCAAACTAGTCAAATTTCTAAATAAAAATATAATCTGATAATGTAGAAGGTATAAACCATATTTTATCACTTTAATAACTTGGTAAATATTATTAAAACATGTCTAATGCATGTTCAACCCGACAATTCTGAGTTTAGGGTCGGTTCACAACCGAAAGTCGCAAAAGCTTGACTTTTGCTTTGACTTTCAGTTCTGACCCGATTGAGCTTAATTCTTCTATGTTTTAAACTTCCATTAGGACCATTTTATGTTGTAGTATAACCCTCTGAGGTTATACTACCTGGTCATTAATATTCTGAATTATATGCTAGTTTCCGTTATTATGCTTATAATTGACCAATATGCCATTTTTATCTAAAAATGAGATTTTTGAATATGTGAGCATACAAATAGGTTAAGTACTGATATATGAACATGTCTAGATTAATTTGACATTTTTTTCTGGTCTCAAACTGATGTTATGCAAGATATCCCAAATTTAACTTTTATAAATATTAAGTTACGCTTTTATGCATAGTTTATGTTTAAACATAGATTTTGACCCAAAACTCATTACCTACTGTTATGATATCATTTTTAGGAATTTTTGGAATGTTGGGTCAGATTAGATACTGACCATAACATAGAGTTCTTGTATAAATTACTCAATTGACGATAATGCCCTTTTGGCTAATAAAATATGATTTACATATGATTAACATGCCAAACCTTTTTCTACTGATTGGATATGAAAAATAAAATATTCTAAACATTCAAGGCTGATCAAAATCTCAGAATTTCATAAACATCTCAAATATCGTCAATTTTCGACTTTTACGCTAATTATGTGCATAGTATGGTTTAAAACCATATCTAGCACCTAAGACTTGATATCTACTGATTTTATAAATAAATTCTAATATTTTTACAGTAGGTATAAGTCATGAACTCAGACTTCCAATTATGTCCCTAAAAGCATATGTGAAATGACCAAAATACCCTTTCGGGGCATAGTTTGGCCATAAATGGTAAACTACACATATGAATGATATCCTACTGTTTTAACATCATAAAATAAATATTTTTACTGAATGTTTTAGACCATAATATCAGTTTACTTTAAAACCTCTTTTATAAATGTTAAAATGACCAAAATGCCCTTACAGGACTTAAATTGGTTTTAAATACTTTTTGGGCATATATGTTAACATCCTACTGAGGTATTAACATATTCTAAGCATAATAACATATGGGACTTGTATATGGTTCATTTTGTTACCCGTTATGCATATATGCGTTCGGTTCGGTTTATGTGACTAGTTTACATAAATTAGCCGAAATGGGTTTAACCTTATCATTAAATCTTCAAAATCCAGAATGTGTTTAGTTTACCCACATTATACAAGTATCCAAACTTGTCGGTTCTAAATCACATTCTATTCCGGTCTCTGCTTAATCTAGCGTTTCGAACCGTAAAGTATCTTTCAAACTAGTCGGTCTAAGTCTTTGACTTAAATAAAGACCCGTTAGTATCCTAATAGGTTAATAAACCTTCCATACAGATTGAGTAGCTTCGATAGAAGGTATTTACATAAGGATTTAGGAAACATACGGCTGAGTAACATCTTTACACATCTAGCTCAGGTAAATACTTTTAACTTATTTTCCCTTATATGGGCTTGGGATACGCTATAATAATAATACCGCTTGGTCGGGTATGAAGTCATTTAATCAGATTGTGATTAATAAATTGCATAACCCGTTTTAATCTGTTTTGTTTGATAACATAAACATTGAGGGTTAATACGACCATGTCCTGGATATCATCGGCTCATTTCATTAGAAAATGACCACGACCTATGCACGGGGTGTAGGCATACACCTGACAGATGCAAAATGATAAGTAATAAATAACCCACACGTTGGGGATAACTCCTTTGTGGGTTTTATAAGTGGTTAGTCGGTTAATCATGACCGGCTTCCAAACCGGCCCCAATTGTATGACAAACATGTAAATCTGTATACAAGATTTTATTAAAAATTGTCTCAAGTTATAAATGGTTTTGTGCCTTGTGCACTTAAATCAATTTTCATAAACTCTTTTCAAATGAGTCGGTTAATTGTATTTACCAGTGAAAACTGACGTATTTTCCAAAGACTAAGTGACAGGTATCTCTCGAAATTAGGCTGGAGCTACTTGGTGTCAAATAAGAGGATCTTGCAAATCCTTAGATGCCTGAACTCTATTATTTCAATTTTCTTGTATTTGTTTTCATGATCCGCCTGTGGATCTCTATTAGAACCAGTCTGTATGTTCTTTTATTTCGGACACTCGGACATTATGGTTTGTAATAGTAATTATCTATCAAGCCTTCCGCTGTGCTATAATATTGTGTTAATTATCTATGATGATATCAACTACGTCACGATACTCCCCACCGGGCCCACCGGAAATATGTGGAAATATCGGGGTGTGACAGCAAGGTTGGTGTAACTTTGACGTGATGTAATCTTGGTTGGTTTTGAGGGTCCTATTTCTGCCTTGGAGATATAGGTCGCCTTGTTTTCATGAAGTTTGCCTTTAAAAAAAAAGTTGATTGCCAAAATCGTCCCTGAGGTTTGGGCAGGTTTGCCATTTTCGTCCAAAGTGACACTTTTGTATCAAATTGCCCCCAACGTTTGTAACTTTTTGCCATTTTCATCCAAACCACTAACTTAGTTTATTTTTTCTGTTAAGTTGAGGATATTTGGATGAAACTGACAAATATAAAACCACAGGGATGATTTTGGCAATTTACTCAAACTTTTTTAAATTTCTTTTATTTAATTAATTTTGTTACATATATAATAAAAAAGAATATACATGCAATTTTAATATGAAAAAAAATAATAGCTTTGTCGCATAATTTTTATAAATTTTCATCCAACCACTAACTAAGTTAATTTTTCTATTAAGGCGAAGGATGTTTATAAACAAAGACAGAAATTAATTTCTAATTTTTTATAGAGATCAGTTTTATAAAAATAAAATCTACTTAAACCTCTAAATTTTATAAAATTAAAATGCTGGTGACCTTATTGAAAAATGTCAAATAAAAAAATATTATCATATGTACCAAGTTTGTAATTCATCTTATACTCTTTTAAATTCGCTCCTAAGGAAAAACAGAAGCCAAGGCCCAAGTATCCAAACTTGTCAGTTCTAAATCACATTCTATTCCGGTCTCCGCTTAATCTAGCGTTTCGAACCGTAAAGTATCTTTTAAACTAGCCGGTCTAAGTCTTTGACTTAAATAAAGACCCGTTAGTATCCTAATAGGTTAATAAACCTTCCATACAGATTGAGTAGCTTCGGTAGAAGGTATTTACATAAGGCTTTAGGAAACATACGGCTGAGTAACGTCTTTACACATCTAGCTCAGGTAAATACTTTTAACTTATTTTCCCTTATACGGGCTTGGGATACGCTATAATAATAATACCGCTTGGTCGGGTATGAAGTCATTTAATCGGATTGTGATTAATAAATTGCATAACCCGTTTTAATCTGTTTTGTTTGATAACATAAACATTGAGGGTTAATACGACCATGTCCTGGATATCCTCGGCTCATTTCATTAGAAAATGACCACGACCTATGCACGGGGTGTAGGCATACACCTGACAGATGCAAAATGATAAGTAATAAATAACCCACACGTTGGGGATAACTCCTTTGTGGGTTTTATAAGTGGTGAGTCGGTTAATCATGACCGGTTTCCAAACCGGCCCCAATTGTATGACAAACATATAAATCTGTATACAAGATTTTATTAAAAATTGTCCCAAGTTATAAATGGTTTTGTGCCTAGTGCACTTAAATCAATTTTCATAAACTCTTTTCAAATGAGTCGGTTAATTGTATTTACCAGTGAAAACTGACGTATTTTCCAAAGACTAAGTGACAGGTATCTCTCGAAATTAGGCTGGAGCTACTTGGTGTCAAATAAGAGGATCTTGCAAATCCTTAGATGCCTGAACTCTGTTATTTCAATTTTCTTGTATTTGTTTTCATGATCCGCCTGTGGATCTCTATTACAACCAGTCTGTATATTCTTTTATTTCGGACACTCGGACATTATGGTTTGTAATAGTAATTATCTACCAAGCCTTCCGTTGTGCTATAATATTGTGTTAATTATCTATGATGATATCAACTACGTCACGATACTCCCCACCGGGCCCACCGAAAATATGTGGAAATATCGGGGTGTGACAGCAAGGTTGGTGTAACTTTGACGTGATGTAATCTTGGTTGGTTTTGAGGGTCCTATTTCTACCTTGGAGATATAGGTCGCCTTGTTTTCATGAAGTTTGCCTTTAAAAAAAAAAGTTGATTGCCAAAATCGTCCCTGAGGTTTGGGCAGGTTTGCCATTTTCGTCCAAAGTGACACTTTTGTATCAAATTGCCCCCAACATTTGTAACTTTTTGCTATTTTCATCCAAACCACTAACTTAGTTTATTTTTTCGGTTAAGTTGAGGATATTTGGATGAAACTGACAAATATAAAACCACAGGGATGATTTTGGCAATTTACTCAAACTCTTTTAAATTTCTTTCATTTAATTAATTTTGTTACATATATAAGAAAAAAGAATATACATGCAATTTTTATATGAAAAAATAATAGTTTTGTCGCATAATTTTTATAAATTATCATCCAACCACTAACTAAGTTAATTTTTCTATTATTGCGAAGGATGTTTATAAACAAAGACAGAAATTAATTTCTAATTTTTTATATAGATCAGTTTTATAAAAAAAAATGTACTTAAACTCTAAATTTTATAAAATTAAAATACTGGTGACCTTATTGAAAAATGTCAAATAAAAAAATATTATCATATGTACAAAGTTTGTAATTCATCTTATATTTTTTTTAAATTCACTCCTAAGGAAAAACAGAAGCCAGTGCCCCCCCCCCCCCCCCCCTTTATCAAACAACGTATCATTACCAAACCTTAAAATATCCCACCAAATTGTAGTTATAATGATATGAACCAAAAGTTTCTTTACTCAAGCCACTCAGAATAAGTATTAGTTAGTTACCCTCATAATCTTAATTAAATAAATATTTTATTTCTGCCAACATATTTCCTTGGTGCTCAACACATTTAAAAAATATGTAACGTTTTACAATTTTTTTCTATCTCTACAATTGATAAACACTAAAAGTTGTAATCGATTGTTATGTGTTGCACACCAATGACGTTTTCTCTTTATAAAACTGATTTATATAAAGAAGCTGTAAATTAATTTTTGTCTTAGTTTATAAAATTTAAAACATCCTTCACCTCAACAGAAAAAATAAACCGAGTTAGTGATTTGGATGAAAATTTATAAAAATTATGTGACAAAACTATTATTTTTTTTTTCTAAAAACTCCATGTATATTTTTTTATTATATATGTAACAAAAATAATTAAATAAAAGAAATTAAAAAGGGTTTGAGTAAATTGCAAAAATCGTCTGTATGATTTTATATTTGTCAGTTTCATCCAAATATATTCAACTTAACAGAAAAAATAAACTAAGTTGGTGGTTTGGATGAAAATGACAAAAAGTTACAAACGTTGGGGACAATTTGATAGAAAAGTGTCATTTTGGACGAAAATGACAAACGTGCCCAACGGCAATTAACTAAAAAAAACTTATTCTCTTAAACATATTTTTCCGGATAGGTGGGATACACATTTTTTATTTAGTAATACTTTATTTTCTTCTAGATAATTGGTTCAGTGACGTATTGCTGAACAAATACATATTATTATAATAATTAGTTTATCTAAAAAAGACGAATCTTGATTAACCAAAATAAAACACATTTGGAAATTTTCATAGCGATAGCTAATTAGCTACTTTAAAACATCTTTTAATCGATTAAAATTCACCAACAGAAATACAACTTTTATTCACCGGTGATATCTTTTAGGCTCAAACTATCTACATACTTGGTGAATAGATAGTCACTCTAAAAAGTGATTTTTTGTCCTATATTTACACCCTGCAGTGTCGAGCTGTGGCCAAAGCGTGACGTTTTGGTCCGGTCAACCAGACAAAGACTGACGGGTGTCTGACGGGTCTGTTGACCGGACCAAAAAACCGAGTTTTGGCCGCGTTTTGGTCCTGTCAACTGGACAAAAGACTGACCGGGGTTTTGTCTTTTTGTGAGAGGGGTTTTGTCTGTATATATAAAGAGTAATAGAGTCGTCATAAAGAAGAGAGGTGTGAGAATATTAACACCCTAAAAAAATTATTTTTTCTAGTTAGTTATTTATGTGAATTTTATGATAAAAGTGACGTTTTATATGAATATCACATCAATAAAAATTACCGAATCTTGTTAACTCATCAAATACATATAATAACGACTGGAAATTTGTCTTATTTTAATAACAATTTCTAGATTTTATATGATAAATACACTAACACATACATTTTACAAGATTTAAACTCCTAATAATTTTGTTCTAAATAACATCACTTAATCATCACAATGTCCATTTGGGGATGATTTGTAATTTATTTAGTTTAACTACTGTGGACCTGTTGAAAAAGTTTTGGAAGTCCCAAAGATTTCTTCAAACACGGCTGCCAACAAGATGGTGATACATTTTTTTTTTTTTTTTTTTGTTGCTAACTTATGGTTTTTATAGAGATCATGTAATGTTCTCCTTTGACTTGTAATGTTTCTCTAGAATCTTACTAGTTTATTTATAATTTAGGTTCATCTCTTATTAGTACACCTTAAAATTTTATTTGGACACCATTTTTCTTTCTATACAGAGAGATAGAGTAGAATGGTGTACCAATATCAACACTCTTTATTTATTTAAGTGACTTTACTGTCTTTCTAAAAAAACATAAAAACACGTTTTAAAACATTAATATGTGTAACAGTATAACGCATAGAAGTTGACTTCGCATCTTTTTTTCTTTTTTTTTTGTAAAGAGAATTTCATAGTTGACTTCGCATTTAAGTACGTTAACTTTTTCTTTTTTATGTTCTTTAAATGATGGCTTCAAACCAAACACAACTGAAAATTTAATGGTGAAATTAAATTAAAGTACTTTTGTACTTGGACTATAAGGGGAGGAGGGGTGGTTCACTAGTGATAGTTTCTATCACTCCCACTATCCAATCAAATCATGTCATGTCATCACCCAATATTCTATCACTAGTGATAGAATTGTAGGGGGGGTGGTATCACTAGTGATGGAATTCTATCACTCCCAATTTTTTTTAATTTTCATTTCCTACACTACATGTTTCATGTGTTAAATAATTCATACAAAGTATTTCGTGTGTGTGGATATATATTTCGTGTGTGTGTGGATATATAATTCTCAAATAACCGAACCCAAAAGCCCAAATTAAAAAGCCCAATATATAATTCTCAATTAACCGAACCCAAAAGCCCAATATATAATCAAAGTCAAAAGAAGGGTTCGTCGAAAGGAGAAGGGTTCGTCAAGTAAAGAAGGGTTCGTCGAAAGGAGAAGCCAAACATTTCAAACTTTCAACGCGTTAAACATTCAACGCGTTAACTTTTCCACGCGTGATAAAAGCGACGGCGGCGGTGTTCCGTGGTGGATTAACGCGTGATGGGGTGGTATCACGGACCACCCCGCCTCCCCTAATAAACCATCAAAGGAACGTTTATTTAAAAACATGAATGGAAAAAACTATATTTTTAAGAATAGAAAATCAAAGGTTGCCTAGTGGCAAACAACCCGCAGATGAAGGTGATCCAAAAGCCTTGAATCCCCCTTTGCCATTAAACCACCCAATATACATGTAACCTTAACCGAACTATATAAACACTCCGGAAAAATCACTAAGGGTAGGGGGTATAATGCTCGGTGAGTGGTGCGGGGAGTGTGAGTCACCGATCGGTGACCACACCCACTTGATTGAGTTATGCGGTGAGTGGGTAGTCGGTGAGGCAATTCGGGATATGTTCACCGATTTGATTGAGTGCATTGGGGGAACAAATTTGACCGTTTTATAGCCGTTATTTAGTAGCCGTTTTATATAAAAAAAATATAACTTTTCCTTATAAAAACAATACCATTTAACATCATTTTTCACCATTTTCTTCTCCATCCAACTCTATTTTTTTTTAAAATTCACTTCTTCTATTTTTTCAATGGATGATATACCACCGCTATTCCTTCCAATTGATATTAGTGAAGACGATGATTCTTCCTCGAGCGATAGTAGTTTATTGTTTTTTCCAAAATCTTATTAACGAAGCCGCTCAACTGGAAGACACGGGCACTTCTAGAAAAAGGAAATATGTCCGTCGAGATCGAGTGAAATGTCACGAAAACCTTATGAGAGATTATTTTGTCGAGGAGCCCGTATTCAACGAAGAGGTTTTTCGTCAAAGGTTTCGTATGTCCAAAAGGTTGTTTTTAAAAATTTTGAGTGATGTGCAAGCGAATAACTCGTGGTTTCAAGACGCCGTGGATGCGAGTGGTAGGAAGAGTTTTACATCGATGCAAAAAGTTACTTCCGCGATTAAGCAACTAGGAACCGGTAACGCTCCAGACGAGTTTGACGAGTATTTAAATATGTCTACAAGGACTTCCCGAGAAAGTCTAGAAAATTTTTGCGAAACGACATGTAATTTATACGCTTCCGAGTTTTTACGTAGACCTACTAGCCACGACGTTGCGCTCTTGTACCAAGCTCATGAGCAGAAACATCACCTTCCTGGGATGTTGGGTAGTCTTGATTGTACACATTTTGTTTGGAGAATGTGTCCAACGGAGTTGCGGGGTCAATATATGAGGGGGGATCATAGTCACCCGACAGTTATGCTCGAGGCGGTGGCCTCTCAGGATTTATGGATTTGGCATGCTTTTTGTGGTCCGGCAAGTTCACAAAACGACATCAACGTGCTCCAACAATCTCCGTTATTTCTTACTGAGCAAAATGGAACTGCACCAAAATGCCAATTTTACGTGAACAACCACTTGTACAAGCGTGGATACTATCTTACCGATGGAATCTACCCTACTTGGTCCGTGTTTGTGAAATCATTTCCGTATCCTCACATTGTGAAAGAAAAGAAGTTCAAGAGGCAACACGAGGTGGCAAGAAAAGACGTGGAGCGGACTTTTGGTGTTTTAAAGGCAAAATGGCATATACTTCATCGCCCGATGCGTGCTACGAGTGTTAAAAAAATTAGGATGGTCGTATATGCGTGCATTATTATGCATAATATGATTCTAAAAGACGACGGAAACACGATTGCACCGGTACATATTTGGGATCCTCCAGTCGAGCCCGTTTTCAAAGACATTGCTTATAACGAGCTCATTGATGAAGATACGCATTATAGACTAAAATATGATCTTGTGGAGCATCTTGGAGAACAAGATTTACCTCACCTTTTGGCGGATTCCGACGACGAATAGTTAAATTAGGTTTTTTTTTAATTTATTTTTATATTTTAATGTCATGTTATTTATTTTAATTTTATGTAATGTGTTTTTTTAATTAAAAGTACCTTTATTTACATTAAAATATGTTTTGTTTATTTATGAATAATTTCTAGAAAATAAAAAATATAAAACTCAAACACCCTAGGGTGATTAACCATACCCTCTGATTGAGTGCAAAATGAGGAATGAAATGGGGAGTTGACATGGCATAATATTATTGGATAGAATTTAACTCAATCACCCTAGAGTGATTAACCATACCCTCTACCCTAAAAATCTAACAATTATGTAAGAAAATGTCAAATATCACATTATTTGTTTGGTAGGATGTAGGAAGAATATGAAATCCCCTTATTACCCCTATCAAACCCCTCTTTAAGTCTTCCATGTATATAACATTTTCCTTCCCATCACCACCCTCAAAACTCTTTTCCATCTCCGCCGTATGGCCACCACCTCCCACCGTCCCCCGGCCACCAGCACCTCCACAATCGAGATCCAACAACCCCCACGAAAACTCCCAGATTTTCACGCAAATGTCAAACTAAAATACGTGAAATTAGGCTACCATTACTTAATCACCCATCTTTTAACCCTCTGTCTCCTCCCTCTCATCGCCGTCACCGCCGTCCACGCCACCCAACTCAACCACCATGACGCCATCAACCTCTACAACCACCTCCAATACCACCTCATCCTAGTCACCACCATAACTTTCATCACCATAATCGGATTCACCACCTACCGTATGACCCGACCCCGACCCGTTTACCTCGTTGACTACTCTTGCTACCGTCCACCAGCCCACCTCAAAGTCCCATACCAAGTGTTCATGGAACACTCCAAAATCCACGGAGCGTTCAACGAATCTTCGTTGGAGTTCCAACGTAAGATCCTTGAACGCTCCGGCCTCGGGGAGGAAACCTACCTCCCCGCAGCCCTACACGCGATCCCAGCGGAACCATCTATGGTTACTGCAAGAGAAGAAGCTGAATTAGTAATGTTCGGGGCCATAGATGATCTACTCAAATCAACAAAAGTAAACCCTAAAGATATCGGGATATTAGTGGTGAATTGCAGCCTTTTTAATCCAACACCTTCACTATCTTCCATGATAGTTAACAAATACAAGCTTCGAGGAAACATCAAAACCTTTAATCTCAGTGGTATGGGATGCAGTGCGGGCGTAATCGCTGTAGATCTAGCAAAAGATATGCTACAAGTTCACCGAAACACTTACGCACTGGTCGTGAGCACAGAAAACATTACTCAAAACTGGTATTTCGGTAACAAAAAGTCAATGCTGATACCAAACTGTCTGTTCAGAGTCGGTTGCGCCGCTGTTTTGTTATCCAACAACTCCAGCGACAAAAACCGGTCGAAGTACAAACTCCTCCACGTTGTCCGGACACACTACGGCTTCGACGACACAGCGTATCGCTGCGTGTACCAGGAACAAGACGGCGACAGTAACACCGGAGTTTCTCTTTCAAAAGATTTAATGTCAGTCGTAGCGGGTGCTTTGAAAACAAATATTACAACCTTAGGTCCTCTTGTATTACCAATAAGCGAGCAGCTATTGTTTTTCGTTAATCTTGTTGCTAGAAAGATCATAAACTGGAAGATTAAACCCTACTTGCCGGATTTTAAAATGGCGTTTGATCATTTTTGTATTCATGCTGGTGGTCGGGCGGTTATTGATGAGATGGAGAAGAACTTGGAGTTGACTCAGGAGCATGTTGAACCGTCGAGAATGACGTTGCACCGGTTCGGGAACACGTCTTCGAGTTCGATATGGTATGAGTTGGCTTACACGGAGGCTAAAGGGAGGATGAAGAAAGGGAACCGGGTTTGGCAGATTGCGTTTGGGAGCGGGTTTAAGTGTAATAGTGCGGTTTGGGAAGCGGTTCGGAGTGTTAAACCGTCGGTTCATAATCCTTGGAATGATTGTGTTGGTAACTATCCTATTGAAATGGTGTTTTAGTCTTGGTTGTTGATTTAATTTGGTATTATTATATCATGTAATATTAAAATGGAGATTTATGAATATATTTATAATATTAAAATGGAGATTTATGAATTAACCAACTGGGGTAGCTCAGTTGGCCACCGACACCCATATTCCAACACTTGGATCGTTGGGGTCTCGGGTTCGAGACGTGACAACCCCACCTCTCTCGAACCCGAACCCCAAGTGTTGGGAGGGTATTTGCCGCCAGGGATCCTTGTCGGGTGGTGAACTGGGAGGGAGGATCACCTCCGCGGTCAGGGGTATCGTGCACCTATCTTTCTTTTTTTTTTTTTAATTTAGAATTGGATGTATTTATGAAGTAGTGTTAATGTTTGAAAGATTTTAGTTATGTGGCGATAAATAGGGGAACAAATTTAATGTGTTTGTTTTATTTTGACAAATCTATACCATCTCGATCGTTCTAAAGTAAAATATTCATTATTTAACCCATTGTTATACTTTTGTTTTAGTTTTATTCTTTGCTGAAAACTAACTACTACAGTCATCAACCACTGTTATACTTTTGTTTTATTCAACCACTTGTAAAATTAATTACAAGAAATCAAAAAAAAAAAAAAAAAACATTACGTAAACATAAAAATGATTTGAACTACAGTCTTCAACGTCATTCTTGGCTCAAGAAAACAACTAAACTACTAATTCATTAGTGTTGGTTGAGGTCGGTTAAACACGAATATCTCTTGACTAATACATATTTCACATTGAAGAACCAAAGAATCGAGTTAAGGCCGGAGCTTGTAATCGAGGGTTTGGATCTTGTGAGAGAAGCTGGAGACTTCGCCCTGCAAAACAGAAGACCGTTAGGCTCGCCGCAGAGATGGGACGGCCCCTCTGCGACCACCCTCCGGCGTGAAGATAAGTATTGGTAGAGAAAGAAAATAGAGAGAGAAAGTAGGGACGAAGGTTCAGAAAATCGTACTTGGCTTTGTACTTGATGGGGTATTTATAGTGGTCAACTGAGATGACATCATTCGTCCAGACGCACTTGAATGGAGGTTCGTCCTCGGTGTTATGAGGGAACGGATATGTCCGAGATGTCCGTTCCATTGGAGTCCGGTTCGTCTTGAGGGATGATCTCCGGCCTCGGATATGTATCTTCAAGTCCCCCAGTTTGTTAAGTTTCTTAAGGGACTTAGCAAAATGTTTATTCAAGTTTGTTTCGTTTGAATGACGTGTCACCGCTGGAGTGGTCCGAGCTAATGACGTGGCGTGATCTGAATGGTGCTGATGTGGTGTGGGTGACCCAAATAACTTGTCTGTCAGTCACCTACGTGTGACGGTTGCGGAACCCCGCGTTGGAAACCGCAAGCGTCAGTTGAAATGACAGCTCGACTTGACTGCCCTTAACCGACTTAAACCCTCCTATAAAATCAGCTTTTACCATTTTATTTTTACTCTTTTTTCCTCTCATCTTCTTACTCTCCTCTGTTACCCTCTTTACTTTAGTCTCTTCTTCCAGGTGCGTCCCTTTGTTATTTTTACAGTATGGCTCCCGACAAAGACAATCTAGCGGAGAGTGTGAGTCTGCTTACCCAACGTCAGTTGGATAAGTTTATTCGGGAATATAACATTCCGTCGGATTTAAATCCGGTTCTTCCTTCAAAGGATGAAACCATTTATCCCTTTCGTCAAGGGAAGTTTCCCCTTTACACCCGAGTTTGTAATTTCGCAAACTATCGGGTTCCATTTTCAAAATTTTTGATAAGGGTACTCCAGTTTTTTCGAGTTCATATTAGTCAAGTGAACCCATTCGGCTTGAGTCGTGTGAGTCACTTTGAAATATCCTGTAGGGCCCAAAACCGTAGACCGGACCTAAATGTATTTCGGTACTTTTATGAATTTATCACTGCCGGAGACTGGTATACCTTCGGGCATCGGAAAGGTATACCTCCTCTGTCCTCCCACGAAAGAACCAGCTTGAAAAACTGGAAGGACAATTTCTTCCGGTTGGACGATCATTGCCTTCCGGAGGACATGAGGTGGCGTTTTAAGGACCAGACAATGTTCTTTGACCTGGGCGAAGACTTCGTCTTCGACCAAGAACTGGCCCATGCCCTTATAGAGCACAAGTCCCCGATCCGTCCCCTTCATGAGCATTTTCTCTTGTTAGGTCGAGTCTGTTTTCGGTGGAGCCAAGGGGATAGGGATTGGCCGGTTATTCACAGAAAGCGTGATCGTAAGTTCCGGCCCTTTACCTCCCCTTCGGCACTTTTATTTTGTTATTTAGCTAACTTGCTTTTTATTCCGAATATGTAGGTGCGATAATGTCTCTCAGGGACGCTCTGAAGGTTCCCAATTTCAATGTTCTTGACTTTGATTTGGAGGATCAGGACGAAGACGAAGTTCCCCTTATGAAGCAAGTGGCCCCTTCGGCTCAGGAGATTCGTTCACTTGTTGCCCAGGACGCAGCTGAACCATCTACTGCTGAAGGAGCTTCTTCCGTTCCTACTCCTACGAAAGAGGCGGCCGGTTCCTCCGGATTTCAAGCTGGTAAGGATCTATTTTGGACGATGTGGATGATGATCCGGAGATACGTAAGTTAGATGAAGCCCTTCAATACCGGCCTTCTTCTGTCTCTTTGAAGAGTAAAGGTGTTGTACCTGATCTTGAACCGAAACCTCTTGTTCGTAAGAGGAAAAATGAGTCTTTACAAATCCGTTCTTCTGACCTCCTTCCTATGCCAAAGATAAAAAAGACTAAGAAAGGTTCCTCTTACTCCGGTGGTAACGTGATGGAAGAGCTTGATGAACACCTTACTGGTGGCAAGTTTTCAAGGGAAGAGGTCGCATGGGCTAGATCTGATCCGACCCCCACTTTTTCTGGTGGTTACCTTCCCAGTAATGAAGTGGAGGATATGGAGACGGAGATTCCGGAGACTACGAGCAAGGAAAAGGAAAAAACTCAGGGTGAGGCAAAAGTGGTGACTTTCTCAGGTACGACTTTGAGTTCATCCTTGGGTCCGGATCGTTTTATCGATGGTGAGGAAGATCAAGTGTCTTCTCTTCCATCATCTTGGTTCGGACCTGAGTTGATGTCCTTCTTTCGGTATGCAGATGTTTTTTCGAACGATGTGGAGATTGATCCGGCAACAGCTGAAGATAAGTTTGTTCCTGACTGGGATATTCGGAACAAGGACTCTGTAATGGATGAGCTGGTTGCAAGAACTCTTCTTTTCAATATAAGCACTCCGCTAGATCATGCCCGGAGCCGAAGGATGAAAAGCCAAGACCTGGGGCCGCGGTCTTGTCTAACCAAGCTCAGTCCAATGTTTTTGTAACGGAAGTTTACCGAAGATGGATTGAGGCGGAGTCAGTGCGAGAGAATTTGGAGAAAGAGACTCGCTCTTTAAAGCGTAAAATTCAGAGGGCTCCGGATGCGGAGAAAAAGGTGGCTCAGCTTTCACAAGAACTTCAGTCCCAGCAGGAGAAAATCAAAGCCCTGACTACCCAGAATCAATCTTCTCAAGCGACTGCTACCTCTGCTGCGGAGGACCGTGATAGGATATCGGCAGAATTAAAAAACTTCGCCGAGTCATTGAAGAAGAAGGATGAAGAACATAAGGTGGTTTTAGTGAAAATGGAAGAGTCCTTCGAGAAGGCTCGCTTGGCTTATGCGAGCATGATGGCTGGTGCGTTCCTTCTTTCCTTGTTCGCCCCATATCTTTCTTATTTTTGCTATTTTCTTCTAACACTTTGGGCAGGGCGGGATGTGCTTAAATCAGGGGAAGCTGATTTGAAGGCTCAGATTGAGGAGATGAAGGGACATGAAGAAGAGATTGAAGTGGAGAATGCTTCTTTGAAAGCTAAGGTGGAGGAGCTTCAGGCAACTAAAGTCTGGATGCTTTCGGAAGGAGCCAAACTTCTGGCTAAAAACATTCACAAGGGCCCGGAGATGACCGCTGCCGTGGCCGCAGTTAACAATGCGATGAGTTCCGTGGGTGTCAACTCCGATCTCCATAACGGCTATCTCCATGCTTTAAAGAAGAAGACTCCCTATGCGGAGGTTCCGATGTTGAACCGTAATGCCGCTGAAGAGCTAGATGCGGCAGTTGCTTGTTTTGACTCCCTTATCTTTCCGGTGGTTGAGGACCTTCCGAAGCTTGTCAATGAACCCCTTTCCGAAATCAAAAAGGCTCTTTTCTTTGCAAGTGGTGGATCTCCGAAAGAATGAGGTGGACATGCCCGGCTTCTTGGGGTATGCACCTTGGTGAAAACTTTAGTTTGTTTATCTTTTTTAGGTGGACATGTCCGGTAGTTTGGGGCATGCACCTTGTTTTGATTCAGGACGAATGTAATGATGTTCTTACTGCACTTGTGTTTATAATTATCCTATGTAAATGATTTTGTAATTTCCGGTTATGCAAGTCCGGTCAATTTTGATGCAGTTACTTTTTTTATGCATGCGTCCATGCCTTTTTGTGTTTAAATTTTTTCTGTTTTCTTGAACGTTCTTTTTTAGGTACGGATCCGATTTGCTTTTTACTTTTTTAGGATAATTTCTAAAGAAGGGAAGAATACGAACGAGGCCAGTTCATTCTTACCTTTTAGGGTTAGCATCCCTGGTTCGGCCGAAGATGTTTTTATGTTGCAACTTTGTTAGTGATAGAAAATTTTCGTTCTATTTATCTTGTCCGGAGTTATACTTCTCCGGTTAACACACGGTAAAAACATTTAAGATAATCCGCGGGTAAAACCCTCCGCGGTTCTTGGAATTATAAATTTGTTTTGTGCGGGTAAAACCATCCGCGTTACAAGGAAAGTAAAGATGACGGAGATCGTAGCCTCCATATTACAAATTTATTTTCAAAATAACATGAAAATTTTTCAAAGGAAACATTTCTTGAGGTGTGCTCCATTCCAAGTACGAGGGACGAGGGTTCCGTCCATCTTTTTGAGCGTGTAAGCACCGTCCTTTCCTGCAGTGTTTATTTGATAAGGACCCTCCCACTTCGGAGCCATTTTCCCGGTGCCCTCAGCCAAGCTTGCCTCGTTGCTTCTCATAACGTAATCTCCGATCCTGAACCGAACCTCCTTTACTTTTGAGTTGTAATGTTTTTCCAACTTTTTTTATACTTAGCTTCTCGGATAGCCGCAAGTTCTCTTCTTTCTTCGATCAGGTCGAGGTTCAGGCGGAATTCTTGTTCGTTTTCTTCTTGGCTTTGTTGCATGCGAGGGGTGGGTATCCCTACTTCGGTAGGAATGACTGCTTCCGTACCATACGTCAAGTTGAAAGGAGTTTCCCTAGTGCTTGTCTTCGGCATCGTCCGGTGAGCCCACAGGACGTGCGGTAATTCATCCGCCCATGAGACGCCTTCTTTCCCCAGACGCTTTTTTATGCCCTCCACAATGCTGCGGTTGGCTCTTTCTACCTGCCCAATGGCCTGGGGATGGGCAAACGAAGCAAAATTTTGCTCAATGTGCATTCTTTCGCACCAAGTCTTGAATGGTTTTTCTGCAAACTGCTTTCCATTGTCACTGACTATACAAAGCGGCATTCCGTATCTGCATACTATATTTTCCCAAACAAACCTCAGCACTTGATCTCCGGTGATAGTCCGGAGGGGTTTGGCTTCGATCCATTTTGTAAAGTAATCGATGGCCACTAGTAGGAACCTCACTCCTCCGGTGGAAACAGGGAAAGGACCGACGATGTCAATCCCCCATTTCTGAAACGGCCATGCCGAAGTTACCGGGACGAGATTGTTTTTGGCTCGGTGACTGATGGGAGCGTGCCGCTGGCAATCTTCACATGCTTGTAATTCATTAACAGTGCTTTGATGCATGCCCGGCCAGAACCATCCTTGGTCCGGAGTGGATGCCGCATATCCCACAGTGAATTTCTCTTATGACATAACTGGCTTCCTCCGGAGTTAGGCACTTTAGGAGCGGTCCTAGGAAGGTCTTTCGGTAAAGTTGCCCATTATGAACCTGATACTGTAATGCTTTCACCTTTAGCTTCCGGGCCTGGGCTTTTTCTTCCGGTAGTGTGCCATCGTTCAAATATTCTAAGATCGGAGTCATCCATGATCTTTCCTGCACGGAGATTGACATTACGGACTCCGTATGATGGATGGCCAGGGCTTGCAAAGTTTCAACTAGGACTTCCTTGGACAAGTGACAGAAGGCTATGGACGCAAGCTTGCTCAAAGCATCCGCCTTTTTGTTCTTGCTTCGTGGTATGTGAACTATCTTGCAAGAATCGAACGAGGAGATCAAACTGTTAACTTGGCTTAGATACCGGATCATGTTTTCTTCTCGTGCCTCGTACTCTCCGCTAACCTGATTGGCAACTAGTAGTGAATCAACATGAGCTAGTACGGAGGTTGCACCGGCCTTGGCCGCGGTTTGGAGTCATGCGAGAAGGGCCTCATATTCTGCTTCATTGTTTGAAGTTTTAAACTCAAAACGCAGAGCATAAGTATACTCTATCCCTTCCGGATCTATCAGAATTAAACCGGCTCCTGACCCTTCTTTGCTGGAGGCTCCGTCCGTATACAAGTTCCACACCCTTGGGAGGGCAGACTTTTCTTTGGTGCTTTCTCCAGTTGGTACTTCCGTGAGGAAATCTGCCACAGCCTGGCCTTTTACCGGACCTCTGGTTCGGTAGTTAATATCGAAAGCGCTGAGTTCGATTGCCCATTTGGTAAGACGTCCGGAAACCTCCGGCTTTCTGAGAATTTGTTGGATCTGAATGTCAGTCTGCACTTCTATATTGAAAGCCTGAAAATACCTTCGGAGACGTCTGGAAGCATGCACCAATGCAAGCGCCAATTTTTCTATCATCGGGTATCGAGTTTCATAATCCTTCAAGATACGGCTTACATAATAAACTGGTATTTGTGCTTAACTTCGGTGCACCACAAGTACGGCACTTATGGCGAAATGTGAGGCGGAGAGATAAACAGTAACGGTTTCTTCGGTGATTGGAGCGGTTAGAGTGGGTAAAGACCCAAGGCAAACTTTCAATTCTTGGAACGTTGAATCAGCCTCCGGTGTCCATTCTATCTGACCCTTTCCCGTTCGTTTTTTCAATACATTCATGAAAGGAATAGTACGATCGGCCGCTTTTGAAACGAAACGATGGAGAGCTACCAGCTTACCGTTCAATGATTGAATTTCTTTGACTGTTTTAGGAGGTTGCATGGAAATTACCGCTTTGATCTTATCCGGATGTGCCTGAATTCCGGATTGAGTTATCCATACGCCTAGAAACTTCCCTTCTTCAAGACCGAAAGAACATTTTTTAGGATTGAGCTTGAGGTTGCTACCTCGAAGTCTGGTGAAGGTTTCGATTATGTCATCGATCATGCTATCTTCGGCTTGGCTTTTGATGACTAGATCATCAACGTAGATCTCTAGGTTTCTTCCGATTTGATCCTTGAACGCCTTATCCATCAACCTTTGGTACGTTGCTCCGGCGTTCTTTAATCTGAACGGCATTTTGGTATAACAGAAAAGTCCTTCATTTGTTACGAACGCCGTCTTGTCCTCGTCCTCCAAAGCCATCTGTATTTGGTGGTAACGTTTATATGCGTCCAAGAAGCATTTAAGACGGAAGCTGGAAAGAGAATCAATCTTTAAATCGATCTCCGGCAGAGGGTAACAATCCTTCGGACATGCGTTGTTCAAATCAGAAAAATCGACGCACATTCTCCAAGTTTTGTCTTTCTTTGTTACCATTTCCGGATTGGAGACCCATGTTTGATACCGCACTTCCCTGATAATCCCGGCGCTTAACAGCTTCCGAACATCCTCGGAGATGGTTTTGTTGCGGGCTGGAGCCATGTTTCTTTTTCTTTGAGCGACTGGTTTTACTGAATGTGACACTTTCAACTTGTGTTCGGCCAAACATCGAGGAACTCCGACCATGTCGGAAGTTTGCCATGCAAATACATCAAGTGAAATGGACAGAAGTTTCCACAACCGCTTTTTGGTACGTTCAGGGAGCTGGGCCCCTACGGCAATTTTTTGTTCCGGAAACTGCGGATGTATAGCCCACTCCTCCGTAAGGTGACTGGTCCGCTTAATGCCGTGGTTATCTACTTTCCTGATCATTCAAATTGCCGGTTGATTGTTCGGATTATCTGCCGAATTCCCTGAAGACTTTCCTTCTTTTACTTCTTTTACTAGATGCGACAGCTAACCGGACCGCACAGCTTTTTCTATTTCTTGCTTTAGGGACCAGCAATCGTCTGTGTTATGGCCTCGCGCATGATGGTAATCACAATATTTTTTGGAGTTCTTGTCACCTGGATTTCGGAGCTTTGGTGGGACGGGGAAGCTCGCTCCTTTGGCGCTGATAATTTCACTGGGAGTTTTGGAAAGATCCGATAAATTGTAAAATCTTGATCCGGAGCTTCTTCCTCGTTGAGGTCTATCGTTCCTGTTGTAAGGGTGTGGTCGTCCCCTACTACCGGATGGAGTTTTATCGAACACCGACCCACCATTTTTCTTCCAGGAGGACATCTTATGATCTGACTCCGGCGCTGGATTACATGCGTTTTTTCCTCGCGTGAAAGCTCTGGCTCGCTCCATGAGTACTTCCATCGTCTTCGGAAGATTTTCATGTAGTTTTTCGACCAGCAGGTTGTTCCGAACACCATAACAGAATCCAGAGATCCTTAACTGGTCAACTACCCCACTGATCTGCATACTTTCTCGGTTGAATCGGTCGATGAAACTATCCAAAGATTCCCCATCCTTTCTCCGGATGTTATGAACTTCGGTGATTTCTTTGGAGTAGTGCCGTTGTTGGCTAAAGTTCTGGAGGAATAACCTTCGGAACTCCTCAAAGTCGTTGATCTCTCCTTCGTTCAACGCATCAAACCACACCCGAGCAGCTCCGGTTAGTGTTTGTGCGAACATGAAACACCACGCCGGCATCGGCCATTGTTCTACTCGTGCAGCTCCGTCGAAATCGAACATATGATCATCTGGATCAGTTGTACCGTCATACTTCTTTACAGTGGTTGGCATTTTGAGCTTCGGAGGGAGCTTGGCGTTTGTGATGCGGGCGCTGAATTTGGACTTAGCAGTCATGGAAACCGGATGATATGGCTTTGTGAGTTCCGGATCATTAATTACTTCCATTTGTGTTTTATTTCGTATTGCCATTGCTGGAGATGGTCCGAAGGAACCCTGCACATATCCATTATAAGTTTCGGAGGTAACAACTGTGGAGAAAGTAGGAGAGGTGAATATCGTAGGACCCATAGTCCTTACCGGAGTTTCATCATGAAAGAGCCTGGTTCGTAAACCGAGGATCTGTTCATCTCTAGCCTGCTGTGCTTTTAATCTTCGTAGAAGACTTGCATTTTTGGAAAGAAATTCTGCATCAAACTCTGACGTTTGTGAAATGGGAAGTAGAATAAATGGCAAGGTTGTTCCTGGCCCGGAGCTCCAAGGAGCAGAAATGGCGGATACAACGCTTGCTGATGCTGTTGTTTGCGTGCTAACAGCTATGGATCCCGAATTCATAGAACTCGAGGCCGCCATAGATCAGTTCGTTGCTCAAGAAATTCACTAGAGTGAAGGACTATGAGCTGTGAAATCGGATGGCGCCAATTGAAGAACCAAAGAATCGAGTTAAGGCCGGAGCCTGTAATCGAGGGTTTGGATGTTGTGAGAGAAGCTGGAGACTTCGCCCTGCAAAACAGAAGACCGTTAGGCTCGCCGCAGAGATGGGAGGGCCCCTCTGCGACCACCCTCCGGCGTGAGGATAAGTATTGGTAGAGAAAGAAAATAGAGAGAGAAAGTATGGACGAAGGTTCAGAAAATCGTACTTGGCTTTGTACTTGATGGGGTATTTATAGTGGTCAACTGAGATGACGTCATTCGTCCAGACGCACTTGAATGGAGGTTCGTCCTCGGTGTTATGAGGGAACGGATATGTCCGATCCATTGGAGTCCGGTTCGTCTTGAGGGATGATCTCCGGCCTCGGATATGTATCTTCACACACCCTTCTCTTACACAAACGAGTTTCTCTTACAGACTACAACAATGAATCAGGAGGTGGTATGGATGGAATGTTTGGGATACCGTCCCATCCTAGGGCTGTCCAAAAAGCTTATAGCTCAGAGTTTGTTTGAAGCTCGCTCGAATTTAGCGTGAAAAAAGCTCGCCCGGATTTAGCTCGAAAAAAGCTTGCTCGATATGGCTTGATTTGAAACTGAGGCGAATCGGCTCGGCTCGGTTAGAAATTGAGCCTAGCTCGGCTCGGTTCGTAACGAACCATATTAATTTGGCTCGGTTGTTAGCTCGGATTATTTAACTTTTAATATGCTTTATTTTAATATACATATAATGTATTATAGAAAATTGATTATTATTTGCAGGTATTTAACAGTGCACTAATATATCTATGACATATTTGTGGTTGATTATGATGTTAATGAATTTATACTCTATTCGTCGAGATTTTAAACTTTTTTGTGTTAATTGCCAAAATTGTCCCCGAGGTTTGGGCCGTTTGCCATTTTCGTCCAAAATGACACTTTTGTACCAAATTGCCCCCAACGTTTGTAATTTTTCCATTTTCATCCAAACCACTAACTTAGTTTATTTTTTTCTGTTAAGTTGAGAATATTTGGATGAAACTGACAAATACAAAAACCCCAGGGACGATTTTGGCAATTTACTCAAACCCTTTTTAATTTCTTTTATGTAATTAATTTTTTGTTACATATATAATAAAAAAGAATACACATGGAGTTTTTAGAAAAAAAGAATTAATAGTTTTGTCACATAATTTTTATAAATTTTCATCCAAATCACTAACTCAGTTTTTTTTTCTATTAAGGTGAAGGATGTTTTAAATTTTATAAATTAAGACAGAAATTAATTTACAGCTTCTTTATATAAATCAGAGAAAACGTCATTGCGTGCAACACATAACAATCGATTACAACTTTTAGTATTTATCAGTTGTAGAGATAGAAAAAAAAATTGTAAAACGTTACATATTTTTTAAATGTGTTGAGCACTTAGGAAATATGTTGGTAGAAATAAAATATTTATTTAATTAAGATTATGAGGGTAACTAACTGATACTTATTCTGAGTGGCTTGAGTAAAAAAACTTTTCGTTCATAGCATTATAATTACAACTAGATTGTTGCCATAGCCGCGCGTTGCGGCGGCGACGTCTTAGCTATTTATAGACGGTTACACATTATGTGATGCGTTACCCATATAAAAACGCGTGTTTTAACGTATTTGATCTAACTCGGTGTAACCTATATAAGTGTTGCGGCTACAATGATGACGTTATGTGTGGCGCCTGCACATGACATTACATTACACGTTTGTGACATTAACGTCATTAGACAGATAAAAAAAGAGCATGTCTCATTCGTTGCGTTGTAGAGTCTTAAAAGTAATTTAGATAGTGATGTAAAGTCTTAAAAATAATTTAGACATTAATGTGGTTAGACATAGATAAAAAAAAGTATGATAATGTGTCGCACGTTGTGGTGTCAAGTTAGAGGTGAATATATTACTTACTTAAAAATAAGAAGTAACGGTGTCAAGTTCGAAAGTGCAGGGACCAACCTTTGTTTTTATAATATATTAAATAAATAATATTGAAATTATGTGTAAATAATTAGTTTTAGTAATTAGTTTAGTAACTCTAGAGTCAAATGTGAGTATGTCTTTGAGAAACAGATCAAATGTGAGCATTTACCCATAAAATTAAAACACTGTTTGAGAAAAAGAAGAGCCAAGGATCGAACTCTTGACCTCTAGTTTACCAAATGACAATGAAACCACTGAAGCACTATACCAATTTGATTAATTATTTATGAAAACATTCTTATATATAAACAAAGGCGGTGGCTTTGATGTGATGGCCACCGACCTTTTGTTTTAATATATATATAATTTGGTAGGTAATTTTAAGGTTTTGTAACGATACGTTGTTTAATAGGGGGGAGGGGGGCACTGGCTTCTGTTTTCCCTTAGGAGTGAATTTAAAAGAGTAGAAGATGAATTACAAACTTGGTACATATGATATGATTTTTTTATTTGACATTTTTCAATAAGGTCACCAGCATTTTAGTTTTATAAAATTTAGAGGTTTAATTAGATTTTATTTTTAGAAAACTGATCTATATAAAAAATTAGAAATTAATTTCTATCTTAGTTTATAAACATCCTTCGCCTTAATAGAAAAATTAACTTAGTTAGCGGTTGGATAAAAATTTATAAAAATTATGTGAGAAAGCTATTATTTTTTTTCATATAAAAATTGCATGTATATTCTTTTTATTATATATGTAACAAAATTAATTAAATAAAAGAAATTTAAAAGAGTTTGAGTAAATTGCCAAAATCGTCCATGTGGTTTTATATTTGCCAGTTTCATCAAAATATCCTCAACTTAACAGAAAAAATAAACTAAGTTAGTGGTTTGGATGAAAATGACAAAAAGTTACAAACGTTGGGGGCAATTTGATACAAAAGTGTCATTTTGGACGAAAATGACAAACATGCCCAAACCTCAGGGACGATTTTGGCAATTAACTCAACTTTTTTTGTATTTAATTGAACTTAATTTTGGCTTGTAATATAGTAGGGTGAACTTATTTTGAATATGTCCTTTTATACTGTTAAATAATATCTTAGACTATTGAATTTTGAAAGCTATGTATTAATATACATTTTTAAATTCGAGCCTAATCGAGCCAAGCCGACTTGGTTAAAAATCAAATTGAGCTCAAGCTTAAGATTTTCAGCTTGGTTTCAAATTCGAGCCGAGTCGAGCCAACTCGGTATACAATCGAGCCGAGTCCAAGCTTGCCCTGGCTCGGCTCGGATCGTCCCTGCAAATCAGGCTGACAAAATGCTTCAAGGACCAGGAAGCATACTCAGGAGCGGATCCAGCCCACATTTGTGGGTTCCCAGGAACCCAATGCGTTTGGAAGAAACGGAAAAAATTAGTGAGAACTTCGTAGAATTTAGAAATTCAACACTTAGTTTCCCACAACGATTATACTTTATGATGCAACATGATAATGATGAAAGCAATGCAATTCACTAAAACAATTCAGAAACAGAAAATAAAAAATGGGTTGTTTAGCTGCAGATTTTATGAACTAAACGCAATGCAGATTTGATGAAAACTATTCGAAACTCTAACTAAAACAATCACGTATTCACTGTAATCAGTTCAGAATTCTCAAAACGGCACACCGAAACGATTCGAAATTCATCGAAAATCAATTAAAACGGTCCAAAATCGATCCAATTCAGTTCGAAACTCAATCGAATCAATCCGAAACTGTAAAACTTTAACCAAAAGTCACCGATTCAGTCCGAAATTCACCAATACTTATTCTGAAAATCGATTGTTTTCACCGAAACTGATCGAAAACCCATCCTGACCCACATGTTATTTTGTTATTTTTTAAAGTTACCCATATTAACCCATTTAGCAATTCTTGTTAACCCAACTTAACCCATCTACTACAACAATAATACCCATCCTAACCCAAAGTTGAATGTATGGGTTGATTTTGCCACCCCTAGGTCAAACAGATTAGCAAGTCAGTGGGGGTAAAAACAAAGTTGTACCTGTACTATTTTTGAAGGTTTTCTTTCTATGATTCTGCTTAGGTAACACTAAACCCTAAAAGCCAACACTAAAAGTCAACATACAAGTTATTGAAGCTAATGCTAACCTTCCAGAGTCTAATAAAATATCTATGATGAACATTTAAAGGGTTATACACATGAATTGACAGTGATGATGAACATTTAAAGCAGCGAAAGTATAGAATGATAGTGATGATGAACATTTAAAGGGTTATACCCATGAATTGATATGCAATGCATGTGAAAATCGAAGTGAAATTGTGAAATTTGATGTGTAATTGATGAAGTTGAACATACAGTCGGGTTTTTTGGAGGTTTTTTTTGGATTTTAGGGCTCCGTTGGTGACCTGATTCATGTCTGCGTTTGCAATTTGGGGAAGAATCGGTTGCAAAAGTGAGTAAAATAAGAACATGCATACCTGTTGGCTTTTACTTGCGATCGTTCTTCAAAATTTGGAATGATAAGGATTGTAGGGTATTTAGGTAATTTAAACCCTAAAAGCTTGTGGGTTTTTGGAACGCTACTATGTGGGTGTTTGGGATTCCTTTTCAAAAGTCCTTTTAGCCCCAAAAGTCCTTTTGAGAAGGAGAAGGAATCCCAAACATGCACTGAGAAGTCCTTTTAAAGAGAAAAGGAATCTCAAACACCATGAAATAAGTTCTTCTAGCTCCAATTATGCCTTCAATAAGTCAAAATGGAGAAGTAAGAATTTCTAGCTTATTGTTTTGAAAAGGACTTTTGAAGAAGGAGAAGTGGAAAAGGAATCCCAAACACGCAATATAACTAGCGTTGAAATATGGAGCTTTTCAACAAATCTAAAAGCCTTTAGCTTGTTTCAACCAAACAAGGTTTTTATTGATTCTGGAGTTTTTTCTTAAAAGCTTGAAGCTTCTAAAAGCTTGTTGCCAAACATACCCTTAATGAGAATTTACCAAAAGAAACCCATTAGAATAAAATCATGTATTCGCCACTGAGCATACTATATACCATTATATGGTACAACTTTACAAGTTCCATCCATTTTCTTTCAAGTTTTTACAGCTTTTGTTATTCTAATCACACAATTTCAAGCACGAAGTCTAATTCATCTTGTTTTTGTTTTGAACACGTTTTGATTAATTAGTTATATAACACTATATATAATTAGTTACATAACACATATATTCATATAATTATTTGCGTAAGCAAATCATATTTTTCACTAATTTCCTATCAAGTGTTTATAAGAATATCACGAATTTTATTTGTACAACGGTTAAAGTTATATTAGATAGACACTGCCCATCTAAATATATTTTAAAAGTAATTTACATCTAGAATTCTAGATTTAAAAAAGTAGATAAAAAAGGTAATAAGGTTAATAGTCTCTCCTTTCCATAATTTTTTCTGTTCTTTTGCTAGAATTGGACAAACAGTCATTGGTGGGGTACAACGTACTTTAATATATTTTCTATGGTTACTTTTTTCTATAGCTAGTGAATTATGTAAAATGAAGAGTTAAAATGAAATGATCGTGTGTTATGTGTTCTGTGTTCTGAGAACAGTAAAAATTTCTACTTTCAAAGAATTTTAGAAAATAAAAATTTTCACCAATTTATTTTTTAAATTACCTTTATAGGAAAAAAAAATCAGACGGCACATTTTAAGAGAGGGCAAAATCACAAAACGGTTACCGCTACAGTGATTTACGGCATCATAAGTGATACAGGTCGAGAAAAATCCGGCTCGTAAATTGTTTTTTGATTTTTTTTTAGATGTGTGTGAGCCGTGAGAGTGTGTGTTAATGTGTTTTAATTAAATGTTGAAGAATGTTTATGTGCTTGAAAGATGATTTCATGTATGATGAAGATGAAGATGATTTAAGTTGGATGATATGAAAAGTGTATATATGTATGCATATGTGTGTCGTGTGTGTGTATAAAGGAGGGTTATCTTCAGAACGCTACGTATTGCGAGAACCGTGAGAACGAATTAAAAAAACCAATCAAAAACACTTTTTTAATACAACCCTCATTGTAATTAAAACACAACATCAAAAAAAATAAAAATAAAAAAAAATAATCCCATCAAATAATGCATTTCTCCCCTCAAAATAACTTGTAAAACTTTAACCAATTATGTATAATATCTTAGAAAAAAAATGCGGATAATTAGGTCCCAATTTTTATAAAACATAGAACTTATACGTCTAGGTTAACCGACAACACAAACGATCGACATTATAAATTATTACACATTATTTGTATTTTAAAATAGTCAAATTTTTAAGTTCGAAAACTTCGATATGCATGATCATGCTTTGACCATCCCCTAGGTCGTCTCAAAAGATATAAATTGGTTTAATAGTGTTTGATCCCTCGCGTGCTTGGTCGCCTATCCGCCCGGCTCCAGTCCAGAGAAAACCTATCATAAAACAGTAAAAAGATTAAGTGTTTAAGTTAAATGTTCGACGCGGGTTAAAACGACGAAAGAAAACATTTCTTTTTGCTGAAATACGGTGCCCACGCCTCGCGCAACGGTCAACACTTTACTCTCGCGTGCGACGCGAGGGAAGCTTATTTCCAGAAACTTTAGAAAGTTGGCAGTTTTTACCCCTACACGGAATCTGGCCCAATTTTCACAATTTTACACCGAACTTGACCCAACTTCAAGTTTATCATGTTTAGAGCTTTCCCCCATAACTATAGGTTCAGACCCATGACCTGAACCCAGGTCATTTAGTCTTTTAATTCATTCTTTCGGTTCGAACTTAATCACCAAACCGACCCGTTAGGTGGCATTTCGCAATCTAATTCATACCTCCTACTTTCACAGTAATATTTTCATTATATCTTCCACCACAACTTCATTTATGGTGGTTATTCTAGGAAAACCTTTATATTTTGATTTTACCCTCCGATATGACGTTTTACCAAAAAACGACCCTTCAGGAGACATTATGCCAAAAGGCCTACACCTCCCATTTTTAAAGAACTATAATAAGGAAAAACATGAATACAAGGCTCAACAAAGTAGAACTTTGATGAAAGTCAAAGATGCACTAAACTATTTCTTCAATTTTTTTAATCTCCTTCTTTCAATCAGTGAAGAATTTTTTAATGGAAATCGTTGGTATGTACACGTACAAGATTCAAATTATGAGAAGGAGATAAACCCCTAGAAAAGTTAGAGATGTTTCCTAATTCAATTAAAAAAATAGAAAATATAAGGTTTGGTCGTGTTTATTTAAAAACTTAAAGGGGGTGGGGAGTGCAAAAAGTAAAAATAAAAAATAAGGGGGTACATTTAGCAACACCCAATCTATCTATATTTTCTATAAAATGAGAAATCTCAATGACATAAGTAAAGCTGATATGTCAGCAGGAGAGCATGTCCAACAAGGCTTTTCTTATGTCATTATTACATCATAATGCCTAATATTAAAAGACTTTAAAATTCAAAGTTGGCCCACATCCACCTTTTCAAAGGTCTGCCCATTTGTATAATGCCTTATACTCAAAGGTCTGCCCTCATTCATAATTTAAAGTACTGATGTTTATTGAAAATTCAAAAAACCTCTTCTCACATTCAAAATTCAAAATTCTGGCTCCACATTCAAACCATCTATATTCTAATTCTAATCCTATAAATAAGATATAATTATCTGGCTCCACATTCAAATTTCTTTCGCTCATATCTACATATGAATTTGGCTCCACATTCAAATTTTAATTTATCTCTCTCCTTTATATTTGCGATCATATCTCTCTTACTCAAATGCATAGCTCTCATGATTGAGCCGGTTAATCTTCATATGTAGTTCTTTGTTCCAATATCATTGTTCGAACATCGTTGTTTCATGGAAGCTCTGTTTCACACACTCACCTTTGACCTCGGCTTTGCATATTCAGTCTGTTCATATGCGATTACAACTTTTTTGTACTTCAAGAAAATTTTTCCAACATCCTTGTTGCAACATTGTTGAGGGTATGTTTTTTTCTCTGATTTTGAATCTTAAAAATTGAACTGATTTGTTCTAATTCTCTTTTTATATTTCAGCCTAATCAGAATTGTTTAAAATTCAAACAATCAGTTGCGGTTTATTTTAGGTTTGTGGATTCTTTTAAACTGTTGATATATGTTGATAATATTTATTTTAAGGTGTTGATATATTTCAGCTTTTTTTTTCGAGCGAGCAGTGGGGAGTTCTTCTGCACTGTTTTTGAAGTCTGAAGTGCATAAAGTGGAGTACTTCTTTATGATAAATGAAGAAGTTAATGGTAATTATGAGAACATCGTTTTTTTTTGTTCTTTCGGTTTATTGATATTTAACTTTTTACTACGATTAATATATCCTTCTTTTACATGAGACTTGAAGAAATATACAAGTTAAATAACATATATGAATTTCGCTCCACATTCAAGAGTTAAAAATGTCATCATACCCTTCTGTAGGTTCTTATGATTTAAAGTATCGGTTTATCAAGCAAGTTGAGGATCAAGTATATGAGGATAGGGCTACTGTTCAAGAGCTGAAGAGGTGTTTTGGTGATGTCTTTCTGCACTTCGGAATTCAAAAACAGTGCAGGAGCTTTTCATCACGTTTTACTACCATTATATCCTTCTTTTTACATCAGAGTTGAAGAAATATACAAGTTAAAAATGTCATCATATCCTTCTGTAGGTTCTTATGATTTAAAGTATCGCTTTATCAAGGAAGCTGAGGTTCAAGTATATGAGGATAGGGCTACTGTTCAAGAGCTGAAGATTATTAAATTTCGTTGTTCAGTTCTTAATGTAATTGTTGATCTATCGTCATATGTGATATGTAAATTTTAATTCTATTAATCTTTGTAGAGCATTTTATTTTTACTGATTTGAGCATCGACAGTTGTTAGTGTTGATACCTGCTATTGTAAATGTTGAGTTGCTATTGTTGCCAGCATCTGTTATTCCCAACATCAGTTTCGAAAGATAATAAAAGTTCTGAACATTCTTAAAAAATAGACAAAAATCTTTAAAAGTCTGTTGAAAACAGCTGTTTTTAAAACATCTGTTTGGCAAAAGATTTATCCACTGTTTAAATGTATTGTCTGTTCTCATAATTCCTGTTTTTTGTAACGACTGTTGAGTTGCTACTGTTGCCAACATCTGTTATTCCCAACAGCGGTTTCCAAAGGATTGTCAACCATTAACCCAATAGAAGTTCTAAACATTCTTAAAAAATAGGTATTTTGAAAAAAATTGACAAAAAATCTTTAAAAGTCTGTTGAAAACAGTTGTTTTTAAAACATCTGTTTGGCAAAAGATTCATCCACTGTTTAAAGGTATTGTCTGTTCTCATAATTCCTGTTTTTTGTAACGACTGTTGAGTTGCTACTGGTGCGAACATCTGTTATTCCTAACAGCAGTTTCCAAAGAATTGTCAATGATTAACACAATAGAAGTTCTGAACATCTGTTATTGCTCAACGTCTTTAAATGAAGAGGTTTTTTACCGCTGTTGATTTACCACTGCTCAACAGTTCTGAACATCTGTTATTGCTCAACTGTTATTGCTTAACAATTCCTGTTTTTTGTAACGACTGTTGAGTTGCTACTGGTGCGAACATCTGTTATTTCCAACAGCAGTTTTCAAAGAATTGTCAATGATTAACACAATAGAAGTTCTGAACATCTGTTATTGCTCAACGTCTTTAAATGAAGAGGTTTTTTTTATCGCTGTTGATTTACCACTGCTCAACAGTTCTGAACATCTGTTATAGCTCAACTGTTGATTTACCATTGTTTACAACATTTGTGTCTGATGAAGTGGTAGTAGCCTTTGTTTGCCATGTAGATTATTGTTGGTCTTTAAATGAAGAGGTTTTTTTTATATTTTTTTTTATGGCAGAGGTTTAAAATTTGTCCTTTCAGTTTCTTGATATTTAATTTTATAGTTTTCCCATGAAAATTTATTTTTTAAATGTTTTGCATTAAATGGCTGCTGATATTTAATATCAATTTATTCGTTTATATTAAAAGTCTGTTGAAAGGACTGCTAACTTACTATTGTTGTATAAGATCTGTTGTTGCCCAACAGTGGTTTCCAAATATTGCTGAAGGGTATTGTCTATTCTCATAGGTTCTGTTTAATATGAGGACTGCTAAGTTACTAATGTTGCCTAACATCTGTTGTTGGCCAACAGTGGTTTTCGCAACAACTGTCATCCATTATCAGAGCAGAGGTTGTGACGTGGACATATGTTAGCCATCAGATCTTTCTAACTTCTGACACGTCAGCATTCACCTTTTCACTTTATAAACCGCTGTTTCATCCCCAAACAGAGGTTTTACTTTCGTCTGGAGTTTAAAATTCAGCAGAGCGGTTTCCACCTTCTTCTTCAACACTTCTCCGTCAACCTCTCGCAACTTTCACTTCCGATCATGACTTTGGTGATGAAAAATTCGCATAACTACCTTGCTATTTTTGAGAAAACTGAGAACAATACTCTCTATCATTCGATGATTGATGTTCTTACATCATCAAAATATAAGGTCATTCTTACCGCCGACACACCCATTTTCCAAGGGACGCTTCGCGATTTTTGGGCTAATGCGAATATTGAAGAACAAAACAATGTGGCCGTAAGTATAACTTCAAAAGTCGGAGGTGAATCGGTTGCTATTACCCCCAGTACCATATCAACAACATTTGAGGTAAACGACTTGGCAGTTAAGACCTCTTTGCTGAAAAATGAGATTCAAACATACTTGATGGGGAGGGGATATGATGGAGAGTTGAATCAGGCAACTATGTTTAAAGGTAATTTTCCACCGCCAATGAAATACCTGTTCCATACTCTCTTAATCTGTCTCTCAAATAAAACTACTTCTTTCAATGAAATACCTTTGAAAATTCAGTCATTGGGGTATGCAATTTTGACAAATACTGATTTTAACTACTCACAAGCACTGTTTACTGATTTGGTTGCAAATTTAAATAACATTAAAAATGGCAAAATTGTTGCTATTAAAAAGGGCAAAACTGCTGCTATTAAAAAGGGGAAAGCTGCTGCTATTAAAAAGGGGGAAACTGCTGGTTTTCTTATGTTTCCTAGACTATTAAGCTACTACCTGCAAAAAACATATTTCTCAAAAAGCTTTTGAAAAAGGTGAAGCTATTAAAATGAATAGTCTAACTTTTACTCGCCTTATGGCTAAAGAGTCAGATGTTTTCAAAACTGAAGCAAAGGGGAATGAGGAAATTTTAGATGAGTCTACAACTGCTCCTCAAACGTCTGTTGCTGAGCCCACTACTCTAGGTGATCACAGCACTACAACCACTGCTGTGAAACCCCCACCAATAAAACTCAAAAAGACCAAAACAAAATCCAAAAAGCCCACCGAAACCAGCAAAACGGGTCCTCTGGAAGATGAGATCCCAGAGGTTAACCCCGTGACAACACAGATGTCACTACAAACCACTGTTGCTACTTCCTCACAACATGTGGAAATATCTCAACCCATAAACCAAACTCCTCATGATTCCTCACAAAAGGAACATGTTGTATTCACATGGACACCACAATATGATGTCATATCCTCATATGAGAGTATACTTAAAAGCCCTTCTCCCGCGACAATGTCTCTTTCGATAGTAATCCCTTCATCTTCCATTCCACCAAAGTTTGTAACACTGCTTCAAGCTATTGACATTCAGAGTGATAGCAATCCCTCTCACGAATACTTTACTGAGAGTTTGACTTCAACAATAGCTATGTTTGAACCTTTTCAATTACCTAACCTAGAAATAGTTTAGGAGGCTACACCTCTTGAATTTCAGCAAATTCTTGATGGTATTTCAAGTGGAGCAGCTACTACAAATGTCAAATCCACTGATTTACATTTGGACAGTAGTTTCATCAGTCAGACTCCCTTGAAGGCAACCACTACTGTGTCTATCAAGGTATCCACTGGTGAGTTCAAGTTAACCACGGGTGAGATCACTAAGGTAACCACTGATGCCGAGGGAAGTCCCCAGAACCAAGAACAAGGGGCATCTGCTAATGAAAATTTGGAGATACCTCCTATTTCAAAAGCAGATACAACCACCTCTGGTGGGAATTCAGATGATCCTATTAAGTTAGGTGATGGATTAAAATACCAGGATTTGACGGACAGGATATCTAACTTGGAAACAACTGTTGCTGATATGAAAGATCAATTGACGCAGTTGGTGGATGCTTTTAAAAGTCGACCTTCTCATCAGCAGTTATGCCAAGAGCTTTGGAATTTGGTACAACCCATTCTTGCGGCTTAAAGGGAACTGGCTGAGATTCAACTTAATTCCCACATGAAGCTAATTAGAGTTATGGTTGAAGCAAGATACAAAGACACACAGGCTGACATCAAGGGCATAAAAGAATGCATTGCAAAGTTAACTGGTACTACCCCTACACCTGTGTTTGAAAAAGGCGGATGAAGATGATGCTAAAAAGAGGGAAAAGGATTCCATGAAAAACTTTGGCAAACCAACACCAAGGAATCAGCCAAAAAAAAATCCAAAGCCTGCCAAGCAAACTTCTGCAAAATCTCCTAGAAAATCTGATACTGGTAAGAAAAAGGGAATTGATGATTCCGTTAACAAACAGACAGATAAGAAGATTGAACGAAAACAGAAGAGGAAGCATACAAAAGAGGAAGATGAAGTGCTCAACATTGGAACTTCAAATAGTAGAAAATCATAGAAAGATAACGAATCTCCTATTTTCATATTTCCTAAACCAACATCACCACCAGAAAAACCAACCACTGCTGCGAAACTCAAAACCACTGCTGAACCTAAGAAGTCAGATTCTGATACACCTAAAACAAAACTCTCACCAAAAAAACCACCTGTCAAAAAGCAGGATACAAAATCCTCATCACCACTGCCAACCTCGACTGAAACAATTGTTGATGCAACAAATGTTTCAGCATATGTTAAGACAACAGCGATTGAGACACCAGTTGTTTCAACAGTTGTTAGTCAATCCACTGATTCTACCCAATTTCAATTTCCATCACAATCAACCCTTACAGTCATGGCACCTTTTTCTTCCCTAACTCCTCCTTCTCCAAAATCTGTTTACACAAGAAAGAGAAAATTCATGGTGCATGAAGAAGAGAAGGAAGAAAAAGATATACCCGCACCAATTCCGTTATCAGCTACTCCGTTCATTCAAACTTCACCCAAACCATTCGTCCCACCTCTATCAACAAAGATCAACCCATTGGCAGTAACTTTCCCTCTGGAACTGCTTGCAGTTCAAGATGAAATGACTCAATTTTACACAGAGGATGATCCATCCAAAAGAACCTTCCCATCTCTTCAGGGATTTGAAACTCCAAAGAATATTTATGAATATCTGAAGCTAAAGGGAAAGCAAGCAGAAGATAAGGCAAATGAAGAGTGTAAAGGGCTAGGAGACATTAATTTATCAGCTCGCATGCAACATTGGCTTGGTGAAGTCAAGAAGTTGGAAGATTTTGCTAGAGACCTGAGTAAGAATATGTCAAATCTGTCACCAAATGCTGAGTTAGAAAAGACATTAAGAAATGATTTCTTGAACACTATCATGGAAACCAAGCCCTACGAAGCCTACATATCTGATTTCAAAGACTGGCCCCTTGAGGCTCTTAATGAGGAAGTTAATAGAATTGAAAAGATGAATAAAGATCCTCAAATGCCAAAATCTGCTCCCAACTGGAAACAATACAAAAAGGTTGAAGTGGATGAATTGTTGAAGTATAAGAGAATGAAGGCAGAACTTGTAGCAGCTAAGGTTGGGACTGCTAGACAAATTGGAAAATGGACTAGGCAGTCTATTGATCGAGCTTACAGTAGGTTAGAAGAGCGAAGAAAGACAGATCCATCCCTTCCTAAAAAGCCAGTATACAAAGATGAAACGACTGTTATCGTCGGCATACCGTTACATCTAAAAAGTTGTTCTCATCAGCAGATGTATCCATCGCTGCCTTGAACCAAAGAAAAAAACAACAACTGATGGATGAGGAAGATGAAAATAGGTATGCTGAGTACATAAAAGAGTCTATCAGAAATCAGTTACGATCTGGATTGGATGATGCTTCGTTGCAATTACAAGCTCAAGTTGCTCAAACACTTCAGAAGTTGGCAAGCATGCCTCAATCGCCAAACTCCTCTCAAATAAAACTTCTCCCAAGAAACCCATCAGACCCTAAAATACTAAAGTGGAAGTCTGACAAACAGACCCATGAATTGACTTTGATTAAGTCTGATGGTAGTGTTGAAAAGATATCAATGGAGAATGCACTTGGTCTGAATCCAATTGACCTCCAAGATCTTTTTAACCTTCAGCTTGATAGGGATGAAGATGATACCGATTCCTTGGATTTTGAGCTCCAATTCAAAGGGTAAATCCGGGAAATGTTGATGAGAGAATAAAGATCTGCTGATTTCTAAAATCTGCTGATTCCTTGATTTAGTTTTGCTGAAAGTTGTTGAGGCAGGTGATTGTGTTTTTGTAGTTAACGTTTGTTGAACTTTAAGTTGTATTCAAATTCTATGAAGTACGTATGTCTATAAACAGTTTATATTGTCTTTTTGGGTAAACAGTTAAATTGTATGTAATTGGTATATTAACCGATAATCTAGGTTTATAGTTGTCTTTTAGCTATAATAGATAACACGTTTTGGTACAATATCTATGCACATATCTATATGTTCTATTAATATGTGTTATGCGTGCTTGTCTAAGAAACGACCCGTGTTTGCAGCTCTCATTTTTAATGAGAGTACTAAATTCTTTGTTAATAACATTATTCTCTTAACATCTGTTTACTAACCTTGGTAATTTCTGTTGACTGACCTTTTTAACATAGGTTGACTAACATGCATATATGTTTACTATCTATCCATCTGGCAAGCTCTGTTGGAGATAATGGATAACATTTTTTAGGAAAGTCTGTTGGAAAGCAACAGAAGTTTTTAACAGTTAATAGACAACAGTAGTTTGCTATCAACATAATGAAATTGCTGTTGAATAAACCTATTGACCATTAGTGTATATCAATTTTATAAGTCTGCACTAATTATTTTTTTACTCTCTGTCAATATGGGCTATGCATGGTTTTCTAAGAAACGACCCGTGTTTGCACACGGGTCTTACCGCTAGTTTACTATAATAAAAGAAACCATCTTTGAGACATGTGTCTCTCAATGAGGGCTTCTAAGAAGAGCATATCCATTTTTTCCCTCCGTGAGTTTTTTAGCTATCCATCGGTTCATTAATACCCGTTTCTGTTACCCGATCATATAACCTTATTCGCATTCTTCATTCTCACACAAAACCCTAGATAACTGCAATCTCCACTCTCCACCGTAATCGCCAGTCTCTACCTCCTAACCCATGTTCTCCTCTTAAATATCCTATTCACTAATCTTTGGTTCAGTTCCACAACATTACCAGAACATCATCAACATCACATAAGTTATCTAGGTTCTTTTTTTTTTTTCTGATTGAACCCTAAATGAACACCTGTATTCCTTTCAGTTACATAAGTGTGTAAAAATCATTGATTTATTGATCCTTTGAATTTTGATATAATAATAGTCGTATGTTTCTGCCTTTTCAATATCTTTTTGTGAGGTTCCATATCCAACAATGGTTGGATATATTATCAGATATTATTTTTATTTGTTTTAACCATGTTTCAGTAGTATGTATGAACTCTTTTTATGTGTTTTTCGTTTTTCAACTTTTTTTTTGTTCGTTAGGCTGAAGATATTTTGCTTGATGATAGTTTAAATAGTTACCTTTATATGTAAAATGATTTTGGATTGTAAGGGTCAACATGAGTCTAGAAAAGATTTAGGGTTAATTTTAATTTGATTAAAATAATGTTGGATTTCTACGTCCAAAAGTCATGAGTCTATGCTTCCTCCTATGACATTGTTTAACCTTCTAAATTATCTCTTTGTTTGATGTTTATATGAGAGTAAAAATTTTTAGATGATTAAAGAAAGCAAGGGTTATGTGTATGAAGGGCAAACTGGATTTTCTGACGAGGAGGGATGTGACAGAACCGAAAAAGGCGGGCGAAGTGCTGACGATAAGATCAAACGTAGCTTATTTGATGACACTAAGGGTATGTGTAGTTTGAACTAAAAATGCAACCTTAGATTATTGTCATTGTACAAAGTTCCACTGTGATAAATTGTAATTTGCCCATAAATTTTAGGTCCACCCTTTGAGGATATTGCTGAAGAGGATCAACACGAAGAAAAAGAAGATTGTGCATTGGTGAAGAAGAGGACGAAATGGTTAAGTTTATTGTTGATGAAGAAAAGGTTGGTGAACATGGACAACCAACAAGGTGCATCTATCTACAACAATCACACATTATTGTTTTCTTTTTTATTATTTAATACTTAGCAGGGGAAGAAAGGTTACCAAGAAAAAATCCAGGCAGGCCCTAAGGGTCTCATTTACTGCAATTGAGGAAGCTTATGGCATATTTGGTGATGTAGATGAGCTCCTAAAGGAAAGAAAACAATGGCTAGAAAGGATTAGTAGGTATGATGAAAATGGTGAATGGAGGGAAAGGATGTTAGAAGACGAATTTTAAGCAATCATTCTTTATGAAAATACATGACTAAATGTGATAATCGTATTCGGGAGATAGATTAAGAAGACAGGTGATTATGTGACCTTGCTATATTTTATTTTCCGTTAATATATGTTTTTTCATATTGATTTACATAAGTTGTGTTTGTAGATTTCTGAGGAAAGCACTGGTCCACCCCCAACAGATGGAATAAGTATAGATGATGAGAGTAATTGGATTCTTAATCAACTTGGAATGGGTATGGTACCTTTGTTCAGAAAAGAAGGGCATGAGCTACAGTAGTTAATGGCGATATTGTTAGATTTTTGGAATTTATGCATGTTCAGAAGTTAGATGTAAGTTTCGTCTATCACAGACTCTAACATCCTTTTTAGTTAGGATTTGTGTAACTTCTAATGTCTTTGTTACCATGTAGCATTTATTGCTATGTAAAGAAAGGAGGAGTGTCAAAGTCTTTTTAAAGATCCAGAATCACAAGATGACAAGGGTAATCAAATTAATTTCGATGAAAAACCTATGCTGAGGTGGCACAAGGTAATTGGATTTGAGTATGTAAAAGAGTGAACCCGTGTGGGTCGGTACTTCTACGGTGATGGATACGAATATGGTCACACCTCGTGTTCTCCGTCTCATCCTAGACCTGTAAACAAGAATAGAGAAACGTGGATAAAGTAGAGACGGTCGGTAGAGGAAAAATCCCCTATTTCCAGCTACAAAAGTGTTTGCCCCATATTAGATGCCCTAATAAGGGGGTGGAGACCTCCTTATATAGGAGATATGGGAAACCCTAACCTCAATGGGCCAGGCCCAGTTAGGGGTTGTCTCTACAAGCCCACAACCTAGTGTAGTATATAAACTACAACGCGCTGGGCTTCGCGGGTTAGTGCGCAATAATAATATATAATTACTATAAAAGTGATAAATAGCAAGAAAGTCCGACCGCTCGGGTCGGGTCCAGTACCATACCTCGTCATGTCCCCCAGTCTAGTGTTGCTCTCGTGTGTAAGTGTGGGAGGAGCACTTAGACTTATTAGGAGCTTGGGAGTGAAGATCACTAATTTTAGGCTTACATGCCGTCCGAGTGCGAGAAAGTTGTTGGCCACGTTTGTTGTGGTTGTCGTTAGCTGTGAGTGGAGACAATGGAGCAGTGAATATCACACGATCGTGGAAACTGGTTGGATAAACCTGGCGCAAGCTGATTGATTGCAGGCAGTTGCCATTTGTACTGGCGCATTGCCATGAGCTCGTTAAGATTGCGCGCAGGTGGTTAGTTCTCGTGCACGAGTCTTAGAACAGGCTAAGTTTTTGTAGTTAAGTACCTCGCCTTTGGATGATTTTTTCAGATGTGGCCCTGCTTTAGTGGTGCGCCCATAGTCATGGAGGCCACTGTAAAATATTCACCCTTTGATGTGACTTTTGTCGGTTAACATATGGTGCGCTAACGGCGTTCAACCCATTGAAAGAGTCGATGTTGATGTGACGTCGATCCCTACCACGCGTCCGTGTCACCGGGATCTCCGTTGTCATAATGTGCAGCCATTGGTGGTAATAGACGCATATGCGGATGTTATGCCACCTTAGGCGAATGTGAAACTACAGGTCGTTGTACCAGTCGTTGTTATTGATGATCCGGTTATAGCAATTATCATTGCAGTCGGAAAGAATGATATACAATACACCCCTGCAGAAGTGCTTGCTAGGCTCAGTGACCTCGGAAGGGTGCTTAGAGCGTTATTTATGTTCCCCACAATGTTTTTATAATTGTGGGATAAGTACTTGGTTTTTCATCAGTGGTTGTGCATCTATTACCAAGATACCCACTGGAGTAGTAGTGGTTGAATACATCTATTACCAAGATGCCCACTCTTAGCGCTGTATAATTTGATCATCTGACTTTGTTATTATGAAAAATTTTTCGTGTCAGAGTTGTTTTTTACCGTGATATGCAGTTCAAATGCGGTGGTATGTTTTGTTTACAAATGTTTATATGAACACTTGTAGATATCAGAAAGTGCTTTATAACCCGCGAGGCGTTAGTGAACACTTGAACAACAAAGTGCTTTCTACGCGCTTGGCGTGAGTGAACACTCATTGAGATAATAAAATGCTTTATACGCGTTAGACGTGAATGAGCACTTTATGTAAGCTACTACGTGCTTTTCCTGGACGCGCACTGGCGTGTGGAATGCTTATAGTAGGTGGCATGTCTGTTTACCTTGCCGACTGTGGCGTGAGGGTTTTCTTTTATCCATGTCGCAGACTGGTGTGGAGAATACCTATCCGAATAAGTGTTTTTCCTGTCGCATAGCGTGTGGAATACCTATTCGAATGATCAAGTATATTGGTTTTGTCGTGCGTTTGTCTTGACTACCAAATTACATATGTTGTGTCGAGTGGTATAGCTGTAGGCCAAATGATGTGAGAATTATAGATATCGCCTGGCGTATTGAAACACCCACATTATATAAGAACCGATGCGGGATAATGTGCCGTGGATATCACCTTAATGGGCAGCCTGAGAGAAGATTATCACTTTTAAGGCGTAATGGCGCTATACCCTGCTAGTCCCCCAGTTCAATGCTGCTAAAGTATGTTAGTAGGTTTGAACTTGATAGGTACTAAAAAGAAATTGACAAGCAAGTATAACATGCGAAGAAGACTCTGACATGCTTATTAATCGATTTAAACGTATTGTAGATAAGTGTGCGTACAATAGGGGTGAAACCTTTATCGACACTTTTTGTTTAGTGGGCCATTCTAATAGGCACCCTTTTTGTCACACCCCGAAAACATTTATAAAAATGTAAAACAGTAAAAAGTGAGGGTTATGAACTCACCTTGGTATTCCTGTGCAAAGCTAACTACATGTGTTTCCATGAGGTTGTTCCAAGAACTTGAATTAGCTAGCGTGCGACTATAGTATTCCTAACAAGGATGAACTTATCAGTTTCTAATTAAACAATGTAGTTAAACTACGTGTCCGAGCTCTACCGAGTTGTAAATAAAACGACTCTACGAAGGTGTTAATACTTTGATTTGAAATAACCGAACTATGGTTATTTGATCCCATTGATAAGCGGGATAAAACTAATCCTCGGAAACAGCTTAGTTTTCGAGTGTTTTAGAAAATGTATACACTTATGTATATAATCATATATATATATATATGTGTGTGTGTGTGTGTGTGTGTACGAAGTCGTATATGATTCGGTAATATACCGTTGTAGTTTTCGTAGAACGTAAAGAAATAAATATATATACATACGTATACATATATTTGATATCTCGATGTTTGAAACGAATATAAACAATGAAACTCATTTTATAAGAATATTCGGGTTCTAACGATCGAAATAAATATAAATAATTATATTTATTTTATATGATTTTCCGAATCCTAAACGTCTGAAATAAATATATCTACGATTATATTTATTTTATAAAATCATACGAGTTAGCGACACTTGAAATTGATATAAACGATTATATGTATTTTATAAAAATATTCCCGAGTTTTGGTCGTTCGAAATAGATATAAATAGTTACATCTATTTTATAAAAGTTTTTGAGTTTTATTAATCTATACGTCGTCAAAATAAAGATATCTTTATATTGATTTTATAATAAAATTCGGATCCCGTCAAGTGTCGTTAATAAACTATAATACGTATCATATTTTGGATTTTTAACGAAAATCGGGCAGAGTTTCCTCTGTTTTTCGAATAACCCGACAATAAAAGTCGTCGATATTTTAATCAAACTCAATCAATAATTCAACAAAACCAATATATATATATAACTTTTCGCAAAATTCGCAAGAATCGTAAGTAAATCACTAAGGTATAACGTTTTAACCGGTCGAGCTCGATTCGCGTAGTATAAAAAATCCAAGAACTATAACAATATATACTAATTTCACATCATTAAACTTTACCGGATCTTCGTTTGACTGAGTTTGACCATCATTGACTGTCGTTCACTGAGCTGACTCGGTTTGACCGAGTTAACTCAGGTTGACCGAGCTTTGACCAACGTTGACTTGTTGACCATAGTTAACCCAAATACCGAAACGTGAACTTGCTGTTGACTAACGGCTGACCGTGTCCGAACCTGATGATTCAGAAACCCGAACCTGCTGGCATGAACCGTGACTGAAACTGAAACCCGAAAACCCGTAGCTCAACATCTGACCCGAACCGTAACTGGTGATGTCTGGTTTTGACCCGTTTTTTGACCAGGTTTGACCAAACCCGAACCGTACCTGAACCGCGGCTGACTCAAACACCCAAACCAAGATCTGAGATGAACTAAAAACACCCATCAGACTCCTGAACTGACCCGATCGAACACGAAGTTAACTAGAACCAAAAACCAAATTTGGAATCAAACTTGTTGAATCGTGGGACCTGAGTCACCACCACCGCCACACGTCGTCGGAGAGCAATGTGGTGTGCGTGTGTATAGATCTGAGTTTTCAAAATGAATGGATAAGGTATCCCTACATATAAATACTTAGGGTTTTTAGTTAGTGGGCCTTGGGCTTGGGCCCAAAAGCCCATTAACGCGTATCTTAAGTGGCCCATTAGCGTTTTCAAAGTCCGTTTTTGCTCCCGAGTTTAATGGATCATCGTAAATTAAAATTTTAGAGTCGAAACGCTAAAAGTTACGTCAGAAACTATCGTTTGACGCGTTCGTTCGTTGGTCGCGTTAAATCGCTTAAAAGTCGCATTTGTCGTTTCTTGTCAGTTCTTCGATCCGATTTCGATTACGAATAATGAAATTCGAAAAAGAAACTAAATATATCGTAATATTTCAGTTTTGAAGGCGTTGTGAGTCCAATGATTCCGTTTTATTGCCGGTGCGTTCCTGCGGTCGCGTTTTTTTCGTTCACATACGCATTTTGTGACGTTCGAGAGCACAATAATTCCGTAAAACGAAATCCATATGTTTAAATTATACGTATAAAGTTCGTATTTGTCGGCATGGTCAGTATTTTGTACGCGGTCAGTTCGTTATCGATTATCGTTCCGCAGATTTCTCCAGAAATCACTATACGCGCACTGTAACGTCTGATAAGCGTTCCTAGGCATTTCACAAGCCTAATTAAGCTAATTCGTGTCTTAAACACAATTAATTATTGCCTTGAACATTCGCTAATCGCATAATTAGAAGCCGTTAATTACCGGTTATCACACTTTTAATATATGCAAGAATTATCAGGTCATTTTGAAAAGCAAATATATAACTTATGGAGTATTCCGTCAAGCTATTAGGTTATGAATGAGTATCATATTTAAGGATGAGATTAAGAACCTCTCACCCGCGAGTCTTGTGCTTAGATGTCTGACTTAACGCTTATGCCGAGTTTGAGATTGTCTATCGAATATAATAATCTAGCGATTGAGGCGACAAGGTGAGAAATTACCTAGATAGGTCCGTGTGCTTGTATAAGAATTATTCGACGTATAGTATAGCACGTGTAAATATTGTGACCATGTTCGCTCATAGCCGTGTTGTCCCGAGCAGATTGCCGAGTTCAATAATGCTAAGCATGTTAGGACTTAAGTATCAAAAGTAATGATATTGGTGCATACAACATGCCTGATGGCCGATCGAGCGTTGCCCAATGCATGTGTGGCAATGAAACCTTCCGTTGACTCGTTTGGGATTTCGTATGTTTAAGGTAGCATTGTTATATCAGGTTATACACGGATCATCATACAGATATATGTATATAGTCAAGTGAACCAAAGGCGTGCAATGAGATGCCAAGCGCGTTTGAACAAATAAAAGTGTATCGCGCAACTAATAAAGCAATAAAATAGGATTGTACCTGGAATTGCTTTCTGAAATATATATAGCTCAGCTTAGTGACCTTTAGCTTAGGTCTATCCGAAATATGGCGAGAACATTATCAAGAAGACTGTCTAGGTTGAGGATGTCAATTCCTACCGCTGTGCCACTCGGTTTTACTAAGTGTCAGCTTTCAAGACTTAATTGTAGTTGGGGCGTGAGTAATTAACCCGCTATGCTAGTCTCCCTGTCTGTTGCTGCTTAAATAAACATTAGTAGTATTGAAATAACAAGGTAGAAAATTGCATTATTTGTATAGAATCGACATGTATACATAAGTTTTACCAAAGCGCGTCCTACTTAGACAAGGACTATTTTATGTACGAGTCAAAATGATCAAGCTCGGTTGTTTTTTAACATATCTTGTCCATGGCGGTATTATACTGCGACAATAATATTTATGTAGTCTCGAGATGACTTGAAAAAAAATGATTTACGTACGCTCTTCTTAGTGGCGTGTGGAGAATGTTTATCCAAACTTCGACAAGTAAGCCTCTCTGTCGCACTAGGGCGTTTAGGGCGTTTGAGACACTTGCCCAAAATAATAAAGTGTTTTACGCGGTTGGCGTGAATAAACACTTCACTTGAGTTATCACCTGTTTTTCCTATGGCTGAGTAATGTAATCCCAGTCGCTTATGGCGTGTGGGTTTACATATCCGTGCCTGGTGAGTAATTCAAATATGCCTTCCAAATTTCATGGCATCGTTTGTTTTACTTGCTGATAAGCAAATAGTGATATGTCGCGTACCTGGTGAATGATTCAATCTATAGCAAAACCTACAAACGCTTAGGGTCGTCTAGCTGTATACAGAGTTGAACTGCTACACGATTTGAATCGCCCATCCTTGTTTTGGTATTTGTTGAACTTTGAGTTGTAGCAGCGCTGTACCCTGCTAGCCCCCCAGTTCATTGCTGGTAAATAATGTTAGTAGCATTGAACTTAAATAAACTTGAAAAATCCTTTTTGAAGACAAATATGGCTTATAAAATGCAGCATCGAGTCATCTCGAGTGTGTGACTGTTTTGAAGGCTGGCTGATAGGTAATGGCGCAACGTAGGGCTTCCCGTAAAGTAGGTTGTGTGTCCAAGAGATCACGGCGAGTAAGCGTAACCCAACAAAGGTGTTGCGTAAATGCCGACGATGTGAAGGAGGCAACATAATGGCTGGTCAGTTGTCTTTATACGACGTACTCCACCAGTGATGACCTGACCTGCTTGTCTTTTTAGGTTATATATATAGATCAAGGCGTTGGGCATGATATATGTCATTCACCTTTTGTATGTGAGCTTTGTGCGCCTTTTCATATGAAGACCTCGAAATAATCTTCTATTTCCCTGTCTTGTACAAGATCCCGTAATCTTTATGTTGGCATCTTCTTTGAACACCGGCAAATGATTCACTATGCATTTACCCAGGTGCAACATTGTTTTGAAAATAAAAAGAGTATATACAGGGGTAACATGTGGTTACGGATTGTTGTCCCTTAGCAGGTTTCATCCGCCAGAGATGGTGCGATACATAAAGGTGTCTGCCGAAATGGCGTGACGAATAAAGGTGTCCGCCGGAGGTGGCGCGACTAAGAAAGGTGTCCGTCGGGGTGGCGCGACGAATAAAGGTGTCCACCGGAGGTGGCCGGGATGTGTTGCGTGTGGCGGTGACAGGGGACACACGATGGTGAAGAATGTAATAGGGTTGTCGATGGCGGGTGCGTAAACACGCCGGTGACGCGAAGGCGGGTGGCATATATTGCGGAGGGAAGGCAGTCAAGTTCTAAATAACATGACTGTACCCTGCCAGAGATGGCGGAAAAAAATGATGGTCCGCCAGAGGTGGCGGGAGATGCAGTTATTCGCTGGTGATGGTGTGACCATACTTCTGCAATTTCGGCTTTTGATGCATGCTTGCTCAAGAAACTAACAAAAACTTGAGATTCATGGCCGCCACTCAACAACTTGTTTTCATGTGTCTTCAAAAAACCTGGAGCTGGATGTTCTGGTTTCTTTGTGGCATATTTAACTTCAATGGGGCGCAATCTTCCAGGAAAAGTATATTGATTATTTAAAGCTTTTATAGCTTGTGAAGCATCCTTTATCGTTGCATATTTAACCAAACAGCAGCCATGTTGTTGGAGATTTTTTAATTGCTTGAAAAGAATAACTTTGGTGCTGGTTCCACGTTCACCAAATAAGGAACATATATCTTCTTCTGTGACTTCCATACGACGAAACCGGTGGTAGAACCCTAACGATAATCGGATTCCGGTTGTTTGACTACGGCGTTGAGTAATTGAGTTGTTTTGTGTTCGTTTTTCCCTTTCTGGTAACCCGGATCATGAGGGGAAATTGATGGCACATATATGAAGATTATTAATCTGGCCATGCTTGGACAAAGAAGTGCACAGATCTGGAGATCGAGTAGAGATTAATGAAGAGTGGTTCGTTGCCTGTCTGGCGAGGTAGTGTGTTCTCGCGCATCAGCAAGTGTACTCGCGCGGCGGCGGAGTGTGTCCGGCAGGCGGAGATTACTCGTGCGGCGGCGGAGTGTGTGCTCGCGCATCGGCGGGTCTACTCGCGCGGCGGCGGAGTGTGTGCTCGCAAACATGGCCTTGATTGTCAATAACTCTTACGATCAATCTTGGATCCCGAGACGACTCACACACTCTATGATGGACAATGGATGATGGTGGTGGATGACGGTGTTATGGTGGTGGTGGGTGGTGGGTGAAGTGTGAGAGAGGTGGTGTGCTAAGGGATGGTTTGCACTTGAGCCAAGCACTCCTATTTGTAGGCTGAACAGAAGCTCGGGCACGGCCCTGTGTCCATCCTTCATCTCTTTCTTCATTAATTGCAGTTTGTCTGCATTAGTTGACCACGCCCCCGTGTCCACTGGGCACACCCCCGTGTGCAGAAGCAAATCTGTACTATCGAGATTTCCCAGATTCTGCGAATCTTAGAGTTGACCACGGCCCCGTGTCCGCTAAGCACGACCCCGTGGTGGGCGATAGAAGCTTCTACAACTTTGTATTTTCTGCTGGCAATTGGGCACGCCCCCGTGTTCACTGAGCACAGGGCGTGTTCAGCCTTCTGTTTTCTTGTTTTGCTTGGGAAGATGCTGTCGTGGGGTCGGGCATGTCACCTTTGTTCCTTTTCTTGTATTTATGTTAGATTTAGCTGTCTTTTTGCTTCTTTTGTTAATTTGAGCTCATTTAATCCTGAAAATACAAAAGGAAGACAAAAGCATACTTTTTCCAACATTAGTACTAAAAAAAGGGTTAGTTTTATGCCACAATTGATGTAATTTATATGTCACATTTTGCACACATCAAATACCCCCACACTTGAATCTTTGCTTGTCCTCAAGCAAAACTCTTTATAATGTAGCTTTACACTCCCAAATGGAATGGGTAGAAGAGAAGGTTTTTGGGCTTGTCATAGAGTGTCGGGATTTCCAAGATTCTTTATTAAGTTTTTATTTATTTACAATCATATTCGTCATGATTTATTTAAAACTTTTCATAAGATAAATTACTTATTAGGGCATAACATGCCTCTTTAAAATTCCATTTATATACAAGTTCACATACCTCACGGAGATCACTCAACACTCGGCCGAAAATGTATTTTAGTGAATCACTCGAGAGCGGCATGGAACTTACTCCTACCATAGGCTTGCCAAGCAATCAATCCTCTTCCTTTTTAACTATATACCTTTGTAAATATCAAGAGGACTTTTGGGGTGAAGGGTTAGGCTTGGGTTGAAGGTAGGTGGTTGGGTTAGTGGTTAGTGAAAGGGCGAAAAGCGTAACAAGCGTCGGTTTTCGTAAGACTTTTTATTTTTACAACTTTTATTTTGATGAAGCTTTTATTCAAACAAAGTTATTTTTGATAAACTTGTTTGTTTATTTCTCTTTTGCTTCATCATCAACGTTTTTTTTAGGAAAAATCATATGAAAAACCGAGCTTGTTCCTAAAACAAAAGGTTAAAAATAAAAAGGGTTTTGGTGGGTGAAAGGGTGTTTGGTTTGGGTTATGAAATGAAAAGGTTTAGGCTCAAAGGGGCTAACTAGGGGGATTTTGGGTAGGTGGTAAAAAAAATAATGGTGTAGAAATAAAAAGGGTTAGTGCTAATGCCTCCATCATTTACTTACTCGGGTTTAAGTTGGTAAGGACCGGGAATGTATCGTCGTGGCAAGTTCTAGAGTCGTAAGAACCAAGCGGCTATTCACACAAGAAACGAAAAATGAGCATTTAGTTTAAAGATATATATTTGTATGCTCAATAAAGGCTCAAAACTCACTTTTGTGGGAATGGGTTTTTATGTGATCAAGTATATATAATCAAATTTTAACTAAGCTTGTCATGCCGTTTCATAATTTTCTTATGTTGGTTCTTTTTATCACGACGCTATCGGTTGTAAATTTATAAAAATATAACATTTTTAGAACTTGAAATTCCCAAGTTAAACCTAGACAAGTACAAAAAAAAATTTGAAAAAAATTTGGGGTGATTAGCGGTTCCAATAGAGTTTTGTGTAAGGCTTGTAGTTAGGACTTGCAAGATTCAATGTTTTAGCATCCCCCCCCCCCCCACATTTAAATTACACATTGTCCTCAATGTGTCCCAAAAATAATTTTTTTAGGTTGATTGAATGTGTAAAAGGGTGTGAAAAAGCAAAAATTTGTGTTACTGGGCGTCTGGACACGGCCCCGTGTTCAGTCGCCAGTAACAAAATTAAAAAAGAGAAACAGAAGCCTGGACACGGAGGCGTGTTAGGTGAACACGGCCCGTGTCCAGTTTACCTGAACTGGGCATTTTCTGCAGACTGTGCAGCACGGGGCCGTGTTGGGCGGACACGACCCGTGCTGAACTTGCTGTAACGAAGAAAATTTTGTCGGATGGCCCTGTTTTCCTGCATGGGGTGCTGGTTCAAGTTTCCTTTGCCATCCCGAGTGTGTTTTATTTATTTCAACACCATCCAAACACCAAGTTCACTAAAACCATCATTCATTAAGTCATAGAGAGAATTACATAATAGTCCTAGAAAATGGAAAAAAATAAAAGTTAAAGGTCCTAAATTGAATAGGTCAAGTGATACGCAAAATCATCCTAAGGAGCTCTACTCTACAATAAGAACCAAAATTCCGGAAATAGTTTTCCGGGATCTAAAAGCTTTGTAGAACTCCAAGCCAAGCGGTGTTCCCTAGATGTTGCTAGAGCCATTCTTCTATCTCTCTCGGGAGGAGGGAGGCGGCTTCATGTTCCTCAACATCTTGTGGAGGGGTAGTGACACCAATCGGAACCCCTTGTAGTACGTCTCGAGGGGGTTCCGGTTGTATGGCGTACCATTCGGCCGGAATGATGACTTCCGGTACCACATTCCATGCCCTTTGGGTGATAATTGGCACCAAAGGAGGAGAGGCGAGAATGTTCAACCTTTGGTGCAAAAGGTTGACTTCCCGGAGACATCCTTCTAGTCCCACCGTTAGATGATTAATACGGTCGACCAATGCTTCTTCCACCCCCGTTATCTCATCAATGGCCTCTCTTAGAGCGTAAACGTAGTTTACAAGAGAATCTTCAACCGTTGATGATCTTCTCCCTTGTCGGTTGTTTCTGGAGTGCGACGAAGATGTTCCGCTTGTTCTGCTTGCCATTCTGAGAAAACATACCGAAAAGAGTTCAATTTTTATGGGACCAGTACCTCGGACACGGCCCCGTGTTCAATGAAAACGGCCCCGTGTTCAGGTATCTGCAGGATTTTGGAACAAGGAATCTTGGGGTTTTAATTTGTTTTCGTGATTTTTAAAACGTTTTTGAACAGAAACAACTTAAAACATTGTTGTAGAACTTATTCTTAACAAGATTCCATGAACAAAAATCTAACAAACACCTCAATAAAGCTTGAAATTATGGAGGTCTCAAGCTTTAATGGAAGTATAAAAATTGAAGAAGATGATAGTGGATAAAAGAGGAAAGGACAAGAAGGTAGTTGAGAAACTTCTTTTAGAAAATACCTAGGATGGTATGTGAGAAGATTCCGAAAATCTCTGTCCCAGGAATGGTTCAAATGTGCAGGATTCTTGGCTGCATTTATAGAAAACGACAGTACATTGCGCACGGCCCCGTGTCGGCTGGACACGGCCCCGTGTGTAGACAGAATCCTGACACAATTTTGTCCGTATTCTGATGAAATCAGAAGGGAATCTTTGGGTGGACACGGGGGCGTGTTGACCTGGACACGGCCCCGTGTCTAGAAGTTGTCTTATGGAATTTGTCTATTTTTAAGGAACTTATCTGGATCGGGTGGTTCCTTACTGGATGGAACAACCCCAAAGTGCCTAAGATACCTTAATTGTTCTAGATTAAGACGAGAACGTAAGAGGTTGTCGGTGAGGGTGATTCCTATGCTATATATAGGTGGACAAGTCCAACCCTTTCCCGGGCTCTCGTTAAAGAAGGTGTATGCCGAATCGCTCAGGTCTATGTATGCATCGAACGAAGTCGATGGGGAGTCCTTTACGGCACAATCGACACAGGGACGACTATCGCTCAAGTCCTCGCTAGATTTAGAGGTATCGTCGGGAACAACGAAGTTGTTTGAATGCGATCCCAACACTTCTTCTTGGTTATCGTCTTGAGATAAATTATTGAAATCTATCCTAAGTTCTTTTAACCAATTAAGAATTAGATCTTCTAATTGAAATAGTTCATCAAGAAGCATTTCTCCTAGAAAATCCGGTTAAGAGCATTCAAGGGAGAGATAGGGATTATTTTTACTTTCGCCCCTCTTAAGGATACAGGAAAACGATGGGTCTATATAGTGGGGCTTGTAATTTAGAAAATAACATTCTAATTCCTTATGGGAATCACCACATATTTGACACCACGTGCCATAAGAGTGCCGAAAGTAAAAAATATCAGTATCACTCATGTTTGTGTCAGAAATTACCAACCGTCGGGACCTTACGGTTATGTTTTCAGTAACTGAATCTTGGGCACGGGGCGTGTTGAATGGGCACGGCCCCGTGTTCAGCTTACTGTCCGACTTAAAACAGGATTGCCAGTTCCAATGATTGGGCACGGGGCGTGTTCAGCGGGCACGGCCCGTGCTGAGTTCTGCAGAAGCTGAAAAATTAAGAAAAATCCTAAAAAAATAGAAAAATAAGAAAAAACGATTAGGCCGTTGATTCCTAACTTTCTTAAAATCCTTGTGTCCCCGGCAACGTCGCCAAAAACTTAATGTGCGTGAAGTGTGTTATGGTTTTAATATTTATTTTAAGCCCTTTTACACTTTTTTAGCCAAGTTTTAAATTTATAAAACACGATATTTACTAACACTAAACACACATATGGGCAAGTGCACCCATCGTGAGCATAGTATAGTGTTGGTAAGATACCGAGGTCGTCCAAGGACACAAGAGCTTTTAGTACCGGTTTATCCTCAACGTCTAATCAAATCAAAAAGTTAGAAAAATGTTTTAAACTAGAAAAATAAAAACTAACTAAATTGCTGAAAATAAAATAAAAGTAAAAACAGATAGACAAGATGAATCACTTGGCTCCGACTCGTGTATAGTGTAACCTTTGATTACTTCCGCACTTTTGCACTTTTTAAGAGATTATCTTAGTTATTGTAGTAGGCCCCTCTTTTGAATGTGACGTTACCCTCAACCCAGTAGTTTGAGTCAGCAAGGATACAATCCTAAAGGGTCGGATTATTGAAAGATAGTTAATTAAGTTATTAATGCATATTATGGTAGGCCCCTCTTTTGAATGTGACGTTACCCTCGGCTAAGTAGTCCGAGTCAGCAGGGATACAGTCCTAAGTAGCCGGGTTAAAGTATTAATAGTAGCTTACATATGAGGGGGTCAAAGAGTTTGGACCCCCGCCATCCAATACTGTTAAGTATTGAAGGAGGTCCTACTAAATTTGACCCAGATCCTTGCAGGATCTATACACTGAACAAGGCAAGACTCTTACCAAACCGTTCCCTTAACCCCCGACCAGGTAGCCAACATACCTCCATATAGACCGTGGAGATATGAATGGTGAAAATCTTTTATTTTATATAGACAGTAAAATAATGCCAAAACACCACGGACAAACGATAAGGAAAAATCACCTTCAACATAAGAAACTAGTTATTAAAGTTATTAATACATAACCAAGTAAAAAGTGCGAAAAGATTAAAAATAAAAAGTATTACACTAGACACTTTGTCTTCACCAAGTGATGTAAGAGACTTAGGCAAACATGGCCTTGATTGTCAAGAACTCTTACGATCAATCTTGGATCCCGAGACGACTCACACACTCTATGATGGACAATGGATGATGGTGGTGGATGATGGTGTTATGGTGGTGGTGGGTGGTGGGTGAAGTGTGAGAGAGGTGGTGTGCCAAGGGATGGTTTGCACTTGAGACAAGCACTCCTATTTATAGGCTGAACAGAAGCTCGGGCACGGCCCCGTGTCCATTGGGCACGGCCCCATGTCCATCCTTCAACTCTTTCTTCATTAACTGTAGTTTGTTTGCATTAGTTGACCACGCCCCCGTGTCCACTGGGCACGCCCTGTGTGCAGAAGCAAATCTGTACTATCGAGATTTCCCAGATTCTGCGAATCTTAGAGTTGACCACGTCCCCGTGTCCGCTGAGCACGACCCCGTGGTGGGCGATAGAAGCTTCTACAGCTTTGTCTTTTCTGCTGGCACTTGGGCACGCCCCCGTGTTCACTGAGCACGGGGCGTGTTCAGCCTTCTGTTTTCTTGTTTTGCTTGGGAAGATGCTGTCGTGGGGTCGGGCATGTCACGTTTGTTCCTTTTCTTGTATTTATGTTAGATTTAGCTATCTTTTTGCTTCTTTTGTTAATTTGAGCTCATTTAATCCTGAAAATACAAAAGGAAGACAAAAGCATACTTTTTCCAACATTAGGCCACACGGGGTGGCACGTTATTTTATCGTGATAAACTCTATCACGCGTTAGCACACCGCCGCCTCCACTCCCTTCACGCGTTAAACTTATAACTCCGTTAAAAAGTTCACGCGTTGAACTTCATAAATTTTCCTCTTTGCATGTGACACCTGTTGTGGAATATTGTGAGAGTAAATATGTTTGTGACACCTGTTGCATGTTGACAACTTCAACAAATTGCATTGATGATGCATGTCCACGTGTTGTTTGTTGAGAGTAAATATTTTTAAAATTTGGGAGTGGTAGAATTCCATCACTAGTGATACCACCCCCCCTACATTTCTATCACTAGTGATAGAATATTGGTTGTACACATGGCATAACTTGATTGGATAGAGGGAGTGATAGTTTCTATCACTAGTGAACCACCCCTCCTCCCCTTAGTACTAAAAAAAGGTTAGTTTTATGACACAATTGATGTAATTTATATGTTGCATTTTGCACACATCAGTGTGCTATAGTCAAGACTCTTTTGTCTCCTCCAGAACAACTTATTATGGCAGCCCTGGATTCTGGACGCGGGGGGCGGACACAGCCGATGGTGTGAAGCGTGGTCATCAGAGCCTTCTAGCATGGCGATAATCACGGATATAAAGATGAGAAGTGGGGGCCACTCAATATGCTTTTTCCTTGTACGTAAATAGCACTTTATGTAAAAATGGTTCGTGGACAATTTTCCTCATCCGAAAATATGTTTATTAGAAAGCTAATTTGTGAATCTTGATGAATAATTGTAATGAGTGAACATATCAAGATTTAGTTTTTAAAGTATGGGTGAGCACATATGCCAAAGTACAAACCACATAAAACTTTAAAAGATAGCCCAGATCTGACTTTTTTTTTTTTAATCCAGAACCGGAACAAAACCCACGAAATTCTTATATTCGAAACTTCAACAAAACATATCTAAAAAATAGGGAGGAGAAGAAACAAGATGTGGTTCGTGCGGTCCCACGGATGGCGCCAATGTAAAAGAGTGAACCTGTGCGGGTCGGTACTTCTACGGTGATGGATACGAATATGGTCACACCTCGTGTTCTCCGTCTCATCCTAGACCTGTAAACAAGAATAGAGAAACGTGGGCAAAGTAGAGACGGCCGGTAGAGGAAAAATCTCCTATTTCCAGCTACAAAAGTGTTTGCCCCATATTAGATGCCCTAATAAAGAGGTGGAGACCTCCTTATATAGGAGATATGTGAAACCCTAACCTCAATGGGCCAGACCCAGTTAGGGGTTGTCTCTACAAGCCCACAGCCTAGGGTAGTATATAAACTATAACGCGCTGGGCTTCGCGGGTTAGTACGCAATAATAATATATAATTACTATAAAAGTGATAAATAGCAAGAAAGTCCGACCGCTCGGGTCGGGTCCAGTACCATACCTCGTCAGAGTATTTGTGTATTGTTATATTTGTCTAACTCTGGTTTGTGGAGTTAATGATATTTACTCTGGGCTATCTTGGAGTTAGACAAATTCGATAAAGAAAGAAGCGTATATGATGAAACACGTCTTCTCATTTGAATAAAAGAATTATTCGATTTAATCACAAAGTCCGTCAAAGTTTGATTTAGATGAGAGATCAATGATCTGGACTCAAAATTTAACCTCCAATAGAGCATTTGTAGAAAATTCGGATTTTGGGAGGTTGCTACCAGATTTGGCTATGCCTCTGATTACTGATCTCTCTTGAAGAATTGGTTATCAAATTGACATTCTTAACCTCACAATTGTACATAATGGTGTAGCATGATGCTGATGCTTTTTTATGGAGAAAACCCGTGAATTAGAAGATGCAAAGGAAGCACCAGTAGAAGGACAATGTTTTTCAAGATTTACATGTGCAATGTTTGAAAATCCTCAAGTCGTTCTTAGGGCCACTAGGCATATGGTAATTGCTTAATTTGTTTTTGTTCCTGGTTATTTTTTTTATTGTTATATCTTCACTTTGTTCTTGGTTATTTTTTTATTGTTATATCTTCACATTATTGTAACATAGTAATGCTTGCGTATTAAATCACCCGTAGTGGTGAGTTATTTGGGCGTGTTTTGGCCCCAAAACCCCCCACACACCGCCCCCATGTGTCAGGACTCAGGAGGCATGTTCTAAGATTTCAGAGATAATGTTGTGGTGTCAACTAATCCCACGGTTGATGGCAATTTACTAATAGACTCAATTCATAACATTTAGTCAAGCTTGATGCACAGTTCACTCTGAAAACCCCATCATTTCCCATCAGTCTCTTCTAATTTATGAGAAGCTTTTATATGATAAACAGTGGTTGTAACTAGTTGTGAGTGGATGTGAGAGAAAATGTTACTGTTTATTTGTACCCTCTATAATTTTTTAATATATTTTAAAAGTGGTTACGAGTGGAGGTGAGATAAAAGGTAATGATAAAGGTATAAAAAATATTATTTAATTAGAAGGAGATGAAAATGTAGTTATTTTTAGTGTAATTATACGGTAGAAAATAATGGATAGGATGTGAATGCTCTTAGAAGCCTGCAAGAAGCTACACTCAAAGCGGCTCTTGGACAAGCATTTGAAGATGAATGTTTCATATAATCCCAAGGTCAGACCAAGATCACTGGATTACAAAGGCTCAAAAAGAATTCCTAAAAGAGCTACATCTCTTGCTGTCGATGAACATTTGAGGTTTAAGGTTCAATGACAAATTTTAATATTTTTTTCTCAATGTAATTATTAATTTAATATTTCAAGTATTTTCATTCATTAAAATGTGTGTAACGCGGGCTTTAACCTATATATTTATGTAAAAAAAACAAAAGTACTGAAACAAGTGTTTACTCTATTATTGTGATTATGAGTTCCTAATATAGATTTGGCTTGTTAAATAAGTTTTCCCTCAACAATATATATGACACATGTGGAATATGGTTTGCGTTTTGATGGTAAAAAAAAACCAATATCAATGACACATGTATCAACGGAATGCCAATTCTCTCCCCCATTGTTACTCTACTTGCGATTAGGCTGGTCACGAGCTAAAAATCCTCGATCTCGGGTGTTTTCTTTCAACGACGCCATCACCGGAAACCATAGGAAGAGAACGGAGCCACCGAAACAACTGCCGTCACATGAAACATAAAAACCGACATCTTCGTTCGTGATAGGTTTTGGCTTCGAGACCAAGGTAACAAAAATCATACCTCTTGTATTATACAATAGTGTACACATATATACGCTATTTGAAACACGTCTTGAATTCCTGTAATCAACATTGAAAAATACTAAACTGCTTTTCTGTGTAAATAGTTTTATAAAAGATATAAAGATGTATGTTGTTTTAAACTGTAATCAGATCTCTTAAACTATATAAAAGATTACACATATATTTATGGTTTTTTTATGTAAACGCAAAACGTATTGTGATATTTCGTGGAAAACCTCTGGCGAGATTAGGGTTTTTTAAGATAATGAAGAAAGCTAGCGCCGGTTAAAAAGTCATGTGGGCTTCAATTTTCTAAATCAGGCTGCCTATAATTATCGATTATTTTTAATGATTTAAATGTTTCAATCACATTAATTGTTCTATTAATTTGTCACCTGATTTCTAGAAAATTAAATAAGTTGAAAATTTAATTTTAAATCATTTTTTTTAACGGCAAATTTCTTTTATTCCTGTCATTCGTAGAACTTGAACTCAAACCTCACTCCCCTTAGGTGTTGAAAGACTTTGCCTTTGCCAATGGACCACCACCCCATTTGTTTAATTTAAATCATTTATTTTGAATTTTGAATAACTCGATAATTTAAGCATACATAGTATTAAGCCCTGATAAGTAATTATAATTATGAGGTTATTTATGTTTTGAGGATTGAGTATTCTAGTTATTAATATATATTTAACCATCGATATTGATAATTTATGATGGAAAGTCTATTCACACATATGTGGTTGTTAAATGAAATTAATGATGTGTTTCACTATTACAATTGAAGATTTAAATATTTACTTGTAAAGGATGAATTCGTGTTCAATCATATGTTTAATATTGTCTTTGTGTGTTTTATGTGTAGTGATCGGATCACGCTATTAATTAGTCTGACTAACGTGACGTTAGATTAGCAACTTTTTGGGATTATCATGCAAATTTAAAATAGTTGTTGCATGTATCATGAGTTGAAGGGATTTAAACAATGACTTAAAGATTTGAATGATCAGTTTTATATGGGGTGTGAATTTCGCACACAAACCCGAACATAACATGAAATTTGCGGGTTTGGGTTTCTGGTGTCAAGTTTTCGACCCGTTTATGGATCAGTTAAGATTATCCAAAGCTCCTCATACAAAGTCCAAAGATCAAGAAAAAGTATGAAACAACCATGATCTTTGCAGTTCTCACGGTTCTCTACTTTAAATTGATTTTGTATCGAATGCTCCCCATAATCTTTATATACAAAAGTTTTCCTTTTATATCTTGGATTCGGGACTACACAAAGAAAACAAATTGATTTGGCCACTATGCCATTTTTTATTTTTGACACCAATCTTGCTTTAAAGTATAAACATTTTCCACTAAAATATGATGAGTTGACATAATTATACCGGAACATGATGCATAGGGGACAAATAAATACCTTTTACGGTTTTACTAGATGGCATCCAATACTTATTTTACTCAATAGTAGACTAGAGGTGTCAATATGGATCAATGTATTTCGGTTTATCCTTAACGGGTCAAATAAAAGAAAATACTAACAGGCAAACCGCAAACAGGACATTTCATCAGGTTGAAATTTGCCCTAAACATTTTATGTCAAAAAGTTAGACTAATATTGTAAAATTGTTTATCGGGTTTACCAGCGTGATGAGTTGCTACAATATGAGCAACGTGTCGTTGCATTAGAACACCTGTAAAGTGCTTTACCTGCGGTAGAATGATCTTCTTTTGAAGCATCATAGAACAACAGAAATGTAATGTCACTAAAAGCTGTTTTCGAGTTGAAAATGTCAGCCATTTTGATGCTATTTTAGATTGAGTAATTACAAGATTCATTTGGTTTACTTCCAATACATGTAAACATCAACAGTTTGTTTTATTTATGTTTTCAACTTAGATTATGATATTAATGGTAAATTCAAACTGCTATCTCATTATTTCAGTCTCAGAAACTTTAAATTGTTTTGTTACCTGATCATTGAACTGTTTAATTGGCATTTAAGGATGTGATTCGGATAGGATGGCTTATAAACAAGATTCTTTATGTGCCTTTGAATGAAAGAAATTTGACAAATTATTTTGTTTATGTGACTATTATTATTTCAAGTTGCTGATTTGAATTGTTGGACTATTGTATCTTTCTGCACTGAAATTCAATTGTTTCACGTTGAGAACTCAGAACTGATGTATAGATAAACAGTGCCTATAAATAATTAATTAATATATTTATTATTTAGTTTGTTAACTTATTTGTAGGCTCTTGCACCTGAAGGGACAAAGGTTGCGCGATCTGCACGTGATCTTAAATCATTTCAGTTGAAGGTAATACTTAATTAACTTCAATTATGCTAGGCTAATTTGATTTGCTTCATGATATGTACCACTATATGTGCTTTTTGTTTCACTAGGCCCGTGAGTTTTGCCTTCTGATGCCAAAAAAAAAAATATATCAAACTGTACCAAAAACTATCCGAAATAAATTGAAAGACTAATCATAACAGTGCAGGTATTAAGCTCCACCAGGTCTTGCATATAAATAGCATATGATCCAGGTCAGTTTACACAGTATCATCCTTATACGCGAGTTTGCACAACATAAGGTTATAGTTATAAAATTAGTTGGATCTAACTGTGATACTAACCTGAGAGTATGGTTATAGTTATAAAATTAGTTGGATCTAACTGTGATACTAACCTGAGAGTATGGTTATAGTGTTTTTTTTTTTTTTTTTTTTTTTCATATAAGTAAATTTAATACAAACACTTTTGCATACTATGTCATTCTACTGAAATAGCAACATCTATAAAGAAGATGCTACAGATCACTTTTGGGAAGCTTTGGGTAAATGGTCAACTTTAGTTGCTTTAACCGGCACAAGTGGAATCTCCGTCGCGAAGCGTGGGGTAAGAATTTTAAGTGCTAGACTTTCAACAATTACTATGAATAACCTCTCTATGCCCGTCACGAAGCGCAAGTTATACTACTAGTTATAAGTTATAAAAAGAAACTAACATAATATTTTATAATTAAAATGTAATTGTATTATATACATTTGTGTTTTTTTAAGTTACATTTTTAATTTAATATATAAATTTGCCAAAATAAAATAAAAAATAAAAAATTTGGGATGAACGGGTCGTGTTCCGGTGAACTTGCATGTTCGGGTTCATATGTATAACACGATTTTCGGGTTCCGGTCGGGTTGGGCCCGCTAACCCGTAGACATGACCACTTCAGCACCCAATTGCTACCTGCCCGAACCAATGCCTGTAAGAAGTTTGGTATCCATAAAACTTCTCCTAGCCTCAAAAGCTATCCCTCTGAATTCGGCTTCTACACTTGACAAAGCAACAATCTTCTGTTTCTCGTAAGGATGAGAATTTGGTACGGGGTATCGGTACCGAACCGGTACCGAATTATTTTCGGTACCCACTTTTGACGTTTTCAATACTAGTACTTTCGGTTCGGTATGGTATGGTACCGATATTTTACCGAATTTTACCTTTAAATACTAGTAGTGTCCCCGTAACGGCACCCACATTTGGTGATTTTCGGTATCGGTATTTTTGATACCGGTCATGAGCTCATCCCTAACAAGGTTTCCACCAACAGGTGCAAAATATCTTGAAGTTGACCTTCAATTCCCTTTATCACCAACCCAATCTGCATTTGTATAGACTTGAATATTTAGATGTCCATTAGATTTGAACACAACTCCATGACCCGTTGTTGCTTTGAGATACCTGAGAATTCTTTGAACGGCTTCCATGTGGGCTACTTGTGGTAGGTGCATCAACTGACTCACCACCCCCACAGCATAAGCTTATCAATTCAGGTATGGGCGAGATAAATTAACTTACCCACTAGGTGCTGGTACTTTTCTTTATCTGCTAACTCTGCATTTAGCACCATATGTAGTCTATTGTTAACTATCATTGGAGTTTCTACCGGCTTACAGTCAATCATCCATGTCATTGCTAACAGATCCAGAACATACCTTTTTTGGCAATGAAGATTCCTTGTTTAGACCCGGGTACTTCAATTCCAAGAAAGTACTTTTGTCTTCTCAGGTCCTTCATTTCAAATTTTGAAATAAAGTTTTCCTTTAGTATTTTCATTTCTTGCACATCATCTCTAGTGATAATCATGTCATCTACATATAGATTAAGCAAGTCACAAGGCCGTTTCTTGTTTTGAGAAAAAGAGTATGATCTGCATTGCTCTATTTATACCTAACTTCTCATTGCAAGAGTGAATTTACCAAACCACGCCTAGGAGACTGCTTCAAACCATACAAGGATTTTTTTAAACGACTCACTTTTGTTTCCCGGAAGTCTCCTATGAACCTTGAATGGGCCTTCATGTACACTTCTTAATCATATCTCGATGAAGAAAAGCTTTTTTAACATCAAATCGATGGAGAGGCCATCCTTTATTTGTTGCTACAGAGAAAGCACACTAATTGTGTCAATTTTTGCTATTGGAGAAAAGGTATCGGAGCAGTCAATTCCATATGTCTGAGTACCAACCAGGCTTTGTATCTCTCAATAGTTTCATCTGGTTTATACTTGATGATAAATATCCATTGACACCCAATCTTTTTCTTTCCTGACGGAAAATCACACCTTTCCCACGTGTCATTTTTTTTATGGTGTTTCTATTTCAGCTTCCATGGCCTCTTTCCTGTTTCTTGTATTCAGGGTTTCTTCTATGGTAGTTAGTATTTGTTCAGTGTATAAAGATGAGAAAAGCTATAGCTTCTTTGGACATGTTTCCTATTGCTATGTTGGCCATAGGGTAATTGGACCCTTTTGCTTCCTTTTCTGAAGAGTACCGTTTTGTTGGGACTTCTCTATTGATTCTAGGAGGTAGAACATATGGTTCTGATGTTTCTTCTTGAGTTGTATCACCCATCTCAACCCGTTCTATTGTTGTCTCATGATTCTCTTGGTTAGTAGCCATAGTCGGATCCGGGTCATGATCAAGATTAGTTACAAGGTTAGGGGAATTACTTACCTCGAAGTTCAGGTCGGGAGATTCTTGGGTGGCATTATCTGATGGCTTTGATGGCTCCTCAGCTTGTGTAGTATGAGGTGACTCAGCTCCGTTTGGTATTAGGAACCATTTCAATCAATTCAGTGTGCCTTCATGTTCCTCCACCTCCTGACCACTGTGTTGGGAGTTATAAAAGTATTATGCTTCTAGGAAACCACAGTTTATGGTGGTAGTCACATGTCGTCTCTTGGGGCTATAACACTAGCAACCCTTTTGGTTTACTTGATAATCCATAAATACACATTTCTCAGCACATGGGCCAAGTTTGGGCCGATTAGTTTTTTGTATGTGGGCAAAAACAGAACAACCAACCAAAGATTCAAGGTTGTAAGGTAAGAATCGGAGGAATTTTTGTAAGTGGACAAGATATCTAAAAGGAGTTTATAGTACACAAGCTTCGGTTGATACTCGAATAAGAAGATAAACAGTTGTAGTAAGAGCTTCGGTCGAAAAGATTTGAACTTTGGATTCAAGCATAAGAGCTCAAGTCATTTGTAACAGAATGCCGTTTTTTTCCTTTGACCATGCCATTCTGTTTAGAGTGTTTTGGGCAAATGGTTTGTTGAATCATTCATTTGATTTGTATGTACTGTTAAGATATAAAATCTAAATTGATTACATAAATTCTATTTTGCGAAAAGTTATTTAAACTAAATTTAAGCAATTACATCATATAAGAAGTAATGGCAGCATTGTTTAGCTCATCCAATGTAAAAACCACTTCAAAATCATCCCAAGTTAAGTACGTGTTACTTTCGTACCCAAATAGACCGTCATCACACTTCACTTTTATAGTTACGTGATTTGAAAGTTGTTCACCAACCACATGTGTTGTCATCGTCAAAACTACACTTCTTTCCATTCTTATCCTTGTCTTTCACTGTGCTCTTGTCATCCTTCTTTTTCCTTGATTCACTGCTTTCTTCTCTTTTCTGTTTTTATCATGACGTTCTATCTGTCGCATGTCGGTTTTTTTCTGTCTTACCATCTAACTTTTTCATGTCTCCTTTAATTTTTCATTCTCTTTTTTTTTTGTTTTCCTTATCAGGTTCTCTTAGTCGTTTTTCTTTCTTACTTTCTAACTTATTTACAGGTTTTCTCAAAGGTTTCATCACCATTTTTTCCTACAACAAATATACAAAAATTCTTTATATTAGACCTCATGTATATATGCATTTAATCTATGTAAATCATGTTACCAAATCAGGGCATCAAATGACCAGATGTCTAGGCCAACTTAGTATGTGCCCAACTGCATCTTTGACCTTCACAATGAACTTCTCTTCAAATGGAATTGGTAGTAAAGCTTCTCTTTATACACATATATCCGTAATAACTTCAATGAACTCCTCTTCACATGTATCCATCGTTATGGTTCTTTTGATGATTATATTTGAGGCGGTGCCAACCGCAAGATAACACGAATTATCCTATAAATATATAGCATGTTACTTCTAGCCAAGACATGCAATGAATTCTTACTTATAAAATATATAGAAGTTATTTTAAAAAGAAACTTGTACCCAAGACTTACAAGTAGTTATTCAAGTAGGTCGTCTTCAAAATCTTCATTGCCCCACATTTGGCAACTTCCGACTTCAAAAACATTAGTCATACCTCTTTTCAGTTTCTATCTCATCTTCAAGTTTGCTAAATCATTGATCATACTTCTTCTTCTTAGTGTCCAAGTAATTCTTAACAGTCTTGGGTAAGTAAAATACAGTTGTGGCATTAAAATTATCCATTCTGTGTACATGGGCCCAGGGCCTGCATAAGTACATCATGTGTTCCACATGTAACCTCTCCAGAACCTAATGATTTTTAGGTAAGCTCATCCTAGAATTGGGTAAAAAAATTAGCAAATGGGTCACATATGTGTATTTTATTCAGACAATATTTAGTAACCTTTGCGGGGTGAAATATCATATGTACTTATATATAGATATTAAGTACCTTTAAGTTACCTGATAATTTGCAAAATACTAACCGACCCTAAATATCATGTAATTTTATATAGATATTAAGTACACAACTGAAAGATTTCACCCAACAAAGGTAACTTGATGTTGTCGGAATAAAATGCACATCTGTGACCCATATGTTAATTTTTGACCCAATTTATAGGATGGGCTTATGCAGAAATTAGAAGGTTCTGGAGAGGCTATACATGGAACACATGATGTGCTTACGCATGCCTATGTACTAAGAAACAACATGGGCATGTAAATGGAATGGGTAAATTTGTAACACCACAACAATATTTTTACTTACCCAAGACCGTTAAGCATTGCTTGAACACTAAGAAGAAGTATGATCAATAGTTCAATAAACTTGAAGATGGGTTAGAGAAACTGAAAAGAGGTATGACCGATGCTTCCGAATCCAGAAGCCGCCAAATGTGAGGTAATGAAGATTTTGAAGACGACCCACTTAAAGAACCACTTGTAAATATTGGGTAAAAGTGTTTCATTTTAATATAATTCCCTTATATATATATATATATATATATTTGTAGGATAATTCGTGTTATCTTATGGTTGGCGTTGCCTCAAATATAGTCGCCAAAGGAATCATAATGATATATACATATGAAGAGGATTTTATTGAAGTTATTATGAAAATATGTGTCTAAGGAGAAGCTTTACTACCAATTCCACTTGAAGAGGAGTTCATTGTGAAGGTCACAAAAGCAGTTAGGCACATACTAAGTTGGCCGAGACATCTAGTCATTCGATGCTCTGACTTGGTAATTATTATTTACAGAGATATAATGCATGTCTACATGAGTTCTAATATAAAGGATTTACTTATAATTTTTGTAGGAAAAAGTGGTGGTGAAACCAATGAGAAAATATGTAAAAAAAAATTTAGAAAAAAACGAACTAAGAGTACCTGACGAGGAAAACAAAAAAAGGAACGTAAAAGAAAAAGAAACAAGAGAAAAATAAGAAAGAAAAAACCTGACAAAGCGAGCCTGATGAGGAAAAGGAAAAAAAAATAAAGGAATGGAAAGAAGGGCAGTTTTCACGATGACTGCACATGTGGAGGATGGACAACTTTCAAAGGACGATTCTATAAAAGTACAGTGCGATGACAGTCTTATTGGGTACGACAGTGATTTACTTAACTTAGTTTAAATAACTTTTCTTAAAACATAATTTATTTAATCGATTTAGATTAACAAGTTCTTGTATGAGCAAATCAAGAATGAGCCCAAACAAGATCATGAAATTCGTCAAGATCAGCCACGAAATCATGCGGATCATTCATCTCACATGGGAAAGAAGATGAGAATTTAGAAGACAATAGCTTGAGAAAGGATACGAACAATGGTGAAAGAAAAGTGGAGAAGAAGGAAGTACAATGCAAAATGTATAGAGAAAGAAAGAGTTAACTGCCATTTTCGTCCCTGTGGTTTGTTCACTTTTGTCATTTTAGGCCAATTTTCAAAAATGCACCAGCTTCCTCCCTGACATACTGGAAACGTGCTACTTCAGTACAAAAATTATGCTTTTCAATGGCGTTGTTCATGTATCCGATTTATTCGCGTTTTCATTGGTAGTTAAATAATTAGTAAGAACTGATAATTGGAGTTTTCATTATTAATTTTAATTGTCGTTTGAGATCTAGTATATTTCTTATGTTTTTACGATCATTGGCGTTTTACACCTGATTAGTTTTAAATATTATTTTGTACTATTTGTAAACATCAGTTATTACTATTTGTTAATTTGTGTAAACATCAGTTTTGTTAATTATGGCGTTTTCATGGCTACCACCTACGCGGGCCGCGACAGCAAGGAGATCAGGTCGAAACCCTAGGACGCCACGTGTCAGGACGCGTGTGGAGGCTACAAGTCGAATCAACAACCCCAGGGCCTACCCTAGGGGGTCTCGCGGGCCGTGAAGGCACTGGCTGTGTTCTACGTGGGGCGCGACAAAACCTAATTGCAGCCCTATAAATTGAGGGCATCGGCTTCAGTCTTCTATCGCTCATTTCCTTTCTTTATCTCGAATTTCTATATAGTAAAAGTGTTTTTCGGGTAAAATAACCCCCTAATTAACGAAGTTCTGCCCCGTTGTAAGTATTATAACCCCGGTTACGTATTAGATACGCTGCCCGATTGATCCAGGGTTCCGTAACGGCTGTCATGGTTCTGCCGGACGTAGTCGTTGGAATGCCGTCTCGGGGAGGGTATTATTAATATAAATATTGGGTTATTATACTAACGTGTGTGCAATTGTATAAATTATAGATAATCACCAGGAAACCCTTAAAGAAAACCTAAGACAGCAATGTGAGTAATCTCCTTTTTGTAAACTGTTTTTACAAAACCTTAAATATTTTACAATGTGATTAAGCAGTGATTGAGTCTTTGTAATTCTTCAATTACTGCCGGTATGTTGGGGTTTTATATACAAAATGTGGAAAATGTTACCATTGGACAAAGAGTTAGCCAATGTGTAATATGACCCACCAGTCAGGATTGACAGTACTGAATGAGTAATTGTGTAGATGTAAACATTGTAATCGCTCTCAATACTGTGAAAATTGATAAAACTCTTCTTGATTAAACTGGGATTCACTCACCAGTATTTCCCACTGACAAAATGTTTTTAAATGCGTTTTAGGTAACAAAATGTGAGAGCCAACTAGAAGCCAACTGGACATCACTGAAGGCTTGGAAAAGTGGCTATAAAAGTTACCTAAATAAAAGAAGATGTTTTATTCAATAAAAATAGAGTTGATATCTATAAATCAGTTTGTAATGAAAACTTGGGTTTTATCTCAGTATGTTTACTTATATAAAATATGGTGTTTTACTCTGATAAAATATTTCCTAACTACGGTCCTGATATAATTTCCGCTGCCAAAATGATAAACACCGATACCACCAATACTGCATTCTCGCGGCCGCCCGTTCTCGGGATAGATAGGGGGCGGGGGTTCCGACAGAAGGTGGTATCAGAGCTAAGCCACTAATTCAGCCACATAAGTGTTCTGCTGACACCAAGATATTATTCAAATTGTTAGGAAATTTATTATGAAAATACGTGCATATCTGTATTTTATTGTTATGTGTTATTTGACTATTTGTTAGTTTATAGTATGAGTGATCAATGACCTTCCGACGCGTATCGTCAGTTGTCCAGACCTCTTCACAACCTGCCCTCTCAGGGTATTCAGCTGATAATGACGACGGGATATTCGTGTTTAAGGCTAAGTCTGAAGAGCCATTCCCTCAGAAAAAGAAAGGATGGTTCAGTAGGGGAGCACACGAGCGTAGGAAAAGAATGAAAAAGTTACAACAGCAGCGCGTTCTAGCAGCCGCTAAAAGAGAAACCAATGCCCACACCCAAGACATGCTTAATAGGAGTTTAGCAAACTTCCATATCCTAGCAACCACAGCTTCCGACCCTAACCTGGAGTAACTGATAGCACCCCAACCATTACCACTATTCCCCGCTCAGCCAATGGAAATAGAAAATAACCCAGAAAACCAAGTCGAAATGCATGATTACAACCCAGAGGAGATACATAGGGTACCAGCACCCAATCCCTTAGACTCAGATTACGACCCGTGGTTCGATGATCATAGGGATTATGTGCAACGCTACCACCTAACCGACGAACCCATGCCAAACTTAGGAGCTTACCCAGGTCTGGACCCTCTAGATCCCTACTATGAAAACGATGAATACATTAGGGAAATTTTAGAGAATCCTTACCCATACCAGGAACCCGCACCCCAGATCCCAATTCCAGTCTCAGCACCTGCACCCCCAATGAGTGCAGAAAATGTGCAAGAGCTCCGAACTTTTAGAGAAGAGATTTTAGAGAGTAGTGAGAGAATGAGGCAGGTCGGAGAGCAACTCATCTGGAAGTACGATGAGCGCAATATGGAGTTCTGGATGAACCCATATCAGTGAAGGTGATGGTGAAAGTAGTAATAATAATAATATAATAATATATATAATATGTGTGTATGAAAAAAAATATAATAATAATAATAATAATAAATCTATCGTAGTATATACCACTTTGTGGTTAGTGATGCATAGTAGTATTGTAATTCCAGTATCGGTTTGTATTAAATGCATACTATAAGAAAGAGTAAGTCGCAATGATCGACGCTTTTGATCAATATACGTGTCATATGATTGGTTGTGTTAAATATTATTTTTTGATATTAATATGTGGTAACTGTTTAAAATTCAGATGGCCGACCAAGTAAATCAAGAGAATCCGGACAATAACCCGGAAAACCAGAATAACGATAACCCGAACAATGATAATAGTGGAAACCAAGTGGATAACAGTGTCATCCAACACATAGTGGCACAAGGAATAATAGATGCGATGCCATATATTATTCAAATAGTTAGGGAAGCCGATAATAAAAGTAACCGTGATAGTAAACGACCCACTGAACCATAAAACAGCGTAAACAATGGACCTATACTTCAAGCGCCCATTCCCAAAAGAAGAAGTACCATGCCTTATGGTTGTTCTTATAAAGAATTCTGGTCTTGTAAACCAATTGAATTCTCGGGCAAGGAAGGGGTCGTTGCGGTTCTACGCTGGATAGAAAAGACTGAGGCAGTATTAAAGATAAGCAAGTGAGCGGAAGAAGATAAGATAATGTTTGCTTCCAATCTGTTTAAGAACTCAGCCTTGGAATGGTGGAACACTATCCTCCAGTCTAGGGGAAGTAATAGGGTTTATAATATAGAATGGGAGGAATTCAAAAGCATGGTAGAAAGGAAATTATGCCCTCCCAATGAAAAGGAACAGATAGCAAATAAATTCCTAAACCTTAGAATGACTGGGGTAGATAGTAAGGGTTATACAACATTATTCTTTGAATATGCTCGAATAGTACCAACCATTGCATCACCCGAACCAGTATTAATCTCCCGCTATATCTGGGGATTAATCAGTGAAATTAGGCATGTAGTCAAGGCAGCTAGACCTCAACCCATAGAAGAAGCTATAGAACTAGCAAACACCTTGACAGATGAGTTAGTACGTACACGAGAATAGGATCAGAGAAGAAACCTAGCTCAAAGGCTTACCCAAGAATTTCACTCTGGAAATTCCAATCGTGGGAAAAATGTAGGTTCTACCTCTGCACCTTATTGCAAGTATTGCAAAAGGAAGCATTCTAGAAGATGCTCCATATACTGTAACTTCTGCAAAATATCTGGACACAAGGAAGAAGACTGCAGGAAGAAACCTAACAACAGGATATGCTACAACTGTGGAGAACAAGGTCACATCAAGCCAAACTGTCCAAAGATAGCTCCAGCTACGAACAACAAGAATACCAAAAAGGCTAGAGCATTTGTTCTGAATGCAGAAGAAGCAAAGATGATCTCGGATGTGATCGCCGGTACGTTTTTAGTTAATGTTGTTTTTGCTAAAGTATTATTTGACTCCGGTGCGAACCAAAGTTTTATTAATACTTCATTTTGCAAACTTCTTAACCAATCATTAACTAAACTCCCACAAGAATGTCTAGTAGAGACAGCAAATAGGGAAACCATTAAGATTTCTGAAATCTTGCAGGGAGCAAGACTAGAATTTCTAAATCAGAAGTTTATTGCAAACCTTTACCCAATGAATCTGGCAGGATTTGATATAGTATTAGGAATGGATTGGTTAATAGTCAATAAAGCCAGTATTTTATGTGATCAAAAGTCAATTCAAGTAAATTCACCAAAGGGTGAAAAGATCACAATTAAATGAGATAAGCCCTCTAGCTCCACAAAATTCATCTCTGTGATGAAAATGAAAAGTTATATAAGAAAAGGATCATTAGTGTATTTGATTTCTATAATCACTAACACTAAAGGAAAAGAATTAAAAGATATTCCAGTAGTATCCCAGTTTTCAGATGTATTTCCAGAAGAATTACTAAGGCAACCGCCAGACCGAGAAGTCGAATTCAGAATCCACTTAATACCAGGGACAACACCAATTGCCAAAGCACCTTACCGTTTGGAACCCGCAGAAATGCAGGAACTAAAGAAACATTTAGATGAATTGTTGGAGAAAGGATTCATACTGCCAAGCTCATCACCATGGGGAGCATCGATTTTATTCGTTAAAAAGAAGGACGGATCAATGCGTATGTGCATTGATTACCGTGAATTGAAAAAAGTCACGATTAAGAATCGGTATCCATTATCGAGAATCGATGACCTGTTTGATCAACTGCAAGGAGCTCGATTTTTCTCTAAAATTGATTTAAGATCAGGATATCATCAATTAAAGGTACAGGAAGAGGATATTCCTAAGACCACATTCAGAACAAGGTATGGCCATTATGAATTTACTGTCATGCCATTTGGTTTAACCAATGCCCCAGCTGCATTTATGGACATGATGAACCGAATATGTAAACCATATTTGGATAGATTCATAATTGTCGTTATAGATGATATTCTCATTTACTCTAAGAGTAAAGAGGAACATACAAATCATTTGCCCGCACTTTTGAGTTTATTAAGTAAAGAAAAGCTTTATGCTAAATTTTCGAAGTGCGAGTTTTGGTTAGAACAGGTACAGTTTCTTGGACATTTAGTTAATCATGAAGGAATTCATGTGGATCCTACCAAGATCGAGGCAATTACCAAATGGAAAACCACTGAGTCACCAACCGAGGTTAGAAGTTTCTTAGGATTGGCCGGTTATTATATAAGATTTATTGGAGATTTTTCTAGAATAGACATTCCCTTAACTAAGCTAACCTGTAAATCTGTTAAGTTTGAATGGGGACCAAAACAGGAAGAAGCCTTTAGAATTCTTAAACAAAGATTAACCCACGCACCCATACTAGCGTTACCGGAAGGAACTGAAGACTTTGTAGTCCATTGTGACGCTTCTAAGTTAGGTTATGGTGTAACACCCCAAAAACGGGTTTGGTAATCAAACCACGTTGACAGTGACGGCGGGTAAAATACCGTTAGTGGTAAAAAATTAACCCGGTAAATATTAGGATTTAAATAAATAAACTTGATGTTAATCAAAAGGAGGATAAATACTTTGAGAAAAACAAAGTATATAGAAGACCCGGGCTAACGGGACTTAAAACAAAAACGGGTTATAACTTCCCCGAACCCACTAAGTAACTAGGAATATCAACCTAGTTAAATGAGTGTTGTTAAAATAATAAAGAAACTTGAAATTGGTAACCCTTTTAACAACCTTTGAAACTAAAGGAACTAAAGGGAGGCAAATATGAAAGATTGTGTCTAATTAAAAGAAATAAACACCAAAACACACACATGAATGTGTGTTTGGTCGTATATCATCAGGAGAAGAGAAGGGGTTCTCTTCAAGAACCCTAAACACTCAAAAGTTCAACAAAATCAAAGAGAAATCGAGCCAGGAAATTGGGGCTTTTAATAAAATCGTGATCACCAAGCTTAGAGGATCACAAGGTATGTTAAATTTTGATGTTTGGTGATATTTTGAATTTGTGATAAACATGCATGTACGAAATTCTTGTATGAATGTTGAATGTTATAGTGATATAGATGTGACAATAAGTCTAGGAACAAACCCTAGATGCAAAACTTGTAGAATTGTGCCATAAACTAGTGATTAGTCAACTAATCAAGTATGAGCTAAGTGGGTTTTGATGATTTGACGAAATTGATGTTGTATTGGTGTTTATAAACATCATACTAACTCGTATGAATGAACTACTTGAACAAATTAGGGATTTTGTTAAGAGTTCATAAGTGATTAGAAGTGGGTCTTGACATAAGAGTTAAAGTCATGATTATGATGGCCAAAGTGTATATACGCTTATAATAACTGAAATTATATGTTGATTTATTGTTACTTGAGGTATGAAATGGATGACACGTTAGCTAATTCGGCGTCTCGAAAGAGGACGCTCACTAAATATTGATAATGTGTCTAATTGAGTCATGTGAACTTGATAGTGCATTCATATGTGTCAATTGGTGATTTGACTTTAAAAAAAAGTCAAACCGACCTATGATAGGGTTCAATAAGAAAAGTAGTAAAAGGATTCATAAGGTGTGAAGGTCATGATCTTGAATGACTAATCTAACCACCTTGTGGAAATTATATGATAGTTTGACGCTTGACAAGCTAGGTGGAAGCTTGGAAAGGAAGTGGGTCAAACGGATCAAGTACGCGGGAAGGGCATAATCGGACGAGAGGTAAGTAAAGCTTACGCCCCTTTACATTATTTACAAAATACTTAATTGTAAGTAGTGTGTATGAATGCTATTATATGGTTGGTATATGATGTTCCGATAAGATCTAATGAAAGTCGGAACAAGGGAAAATGGTAAGAAATCATAGATTATGGTAAAAAGGGTGAATTAAGTCATGTAATGACAAACAAATAAGAAACGGCTTTTAAGTAAAAGAGTTCAAAGAGAAAACCGGGATAGGTTTAAAGGGATGAAATGGTAATTAAATACCATCTCATACGGACAAATGGTCAATTAGACTAAATGGGTCAAATGGTGTTGTTAACACCATTTGACAATAACATTTGACAATCGCTTGTTGAGTTTTGTGATTCGCAGGAATTAACATAAGGCTCGCGTTACTATTAGCTTGTGATTAATAGTGAAAGGGTTGTAATGGGTCGATATTATGACCCGGGCCAGGTACGCATAAATAAGTTGTTAGTTAAACATGCAATTTTGGTCAAATAATTAGTGAGAGTCCTTCGTCGTAAATGAGGGACTAAAAATGACCAAAGCGCCCTTGATAAGTAAATCGGGCAAACGACCCTTAGAGGTCGTTTAGATACTAGTAATATGATTATGTAACTCTTAGATTTATGTAAGAGTTGTAAGTATAAACCTTGAGGGTCAAATGCCTAAGAACGGGTCAATTACGTAAAATGACTATCCCAAAGGGTAAAATTAAGGATAACGGTCTATTATGTTAAATCCACCACAAAATAGTTGTGGTGGAATATAAGAGGCTATTTAAAAATGGAAATACGAAGTGTAGAAAGAGAAGTGCGAGATTGATGCTTAAATGCACGAAAATCGCTTTAAATGGGTCAAAGTGAGTAGCTATGCAAAACGGGTTAAGATTTCATAAGAAACCCATAATTTGAACCTTAAATATTGGTAAGTGAATGTAACATGATGTCCATGGTATTTTAAAGGTAATAAATAAGTTTGATTGATAAAATCACGAACGGGTCAAAAGTGTTAAAATTGAATTGCAAGCCAAAAGCTTAAAATTTAAAATTTTTTAAATTCAGATGTCGAATTTTTACTCCATGAGATGGAGAATTAAATTACGAACGCGTAGGAAAAAGAATCGCGTAAAACGGAGGTCTAGATCAAAAGTTATGCCATTTTGAAGTTAGGTTTGGTTAAAACTTAGCTGGGCAAATATGCAGCACCAGCATCAACACATTCTGTCGAATTGGAGCCGTGGCGCGCGGCGACGGGGTAAAATATTGAAATTTTTGTTTATTTTGTTTATTTTGATTATTTGACCCAATTACCTTGTTGTACTTGTTATTTAACTATCAAAACTGACTTCTAAGTTGGTTTTGATCATAGGTGAATCTCGAGAGTCTCGGATGAAGATCAAGCGACGAGCAAGAACCTAACACACGTTAAATGAAGCTTCCGCGTCAAATCTTGATTTGTTTTGTTATAAGTGAATTATGTAAACACTTACAAATATGTTTTTGAAATGTTGTAAACATATGGGAATGTAGGTATGACAAGTTTTTGTAAAGTCACATTTTAGCATTAAAATGTGTATTTTATTATTAAAATCTTGATTAATTAAGACGGGCGTTACAAGTTGGTAATCAGAGCTCATGGTTAAAGAATAAAGTGTGTTCGGTTCGAGGCTTGATCGCAAATCCGGTAAGTTATACGTATATTAATAGTTAGCATGTTAAAGTGTTATAAATACCATATAGGGTTATTGTGTAATACACGTCACCCCAATTAAAATGATTGATATGGTTAACGAAATTACGTGTGTTGACACGTATAGTGGAAAAGCCTTGTATTATAATACGGGCGATTGTTGATGTCGACATTACTAACTTTTGTGAATGTTTTAATTGAAGGACACTCACGTCCGAAGATGACGAGAGTTGAACGAATTACGGATATGACGGTGGAACGGTCTGAGGTATGGCAAGCAGAGCATACTCATCAAGGACCTAAATCGCGTGACAATCGCGAACAAGGTTAACGACATAGAAAGCCCGTTAGGGCAAGCATTTACAGGTGCGCATTTTAAATTTATTGCACGAATAGTAATATGCAACAAATACGTAGAAACTGACCGTTGCATATATAAATTAAAAATTTGGAAAAACCTGAATAGAATACCTATCTAGGATATTATTTCCAAGGGAACTAAATAGAGGCGTTACTTACATTGGGTGTAATGTGAAAATTATAAAAGGTCATGCATATCAGGTGTTGATCGCTTACTCTGGCCAAGTAAGTAGTGAACACGTGGTACCATGAACTTTTATGATGGACATACTTACATCCAATGTAGTAAGGACGGGGTGAATGAGACAAATTAAAAGTACCCAAAGAAATCAAATGAGCAAAATACTTGATAATAATGTAAACGCACAGCCGGGTGACGGAAGCGTATTACATTAGGATAATGAGACCGAGAGAAGGGACAAAGATTAATGTAAATGATGACATAAATAAATGACCTAAGGAAAAATTCACGAAAATAAGTCATTTTGGACGAAAGAGCCATGGTGGACAAAATGGGCAAGTGAAACCAAAGTATAGATGACCCGCAGGGTCATAAAAACGAAGGTATTGCCCACACGAAAAAGATAATTAAGGTTGTTAATTGTGGTCGTAGTAAAGAAAGGATGACGATGATAATCGTCACTCAGAATCTATAAGTCCATCAAGGATGGTCCCACAAAGAATAAAAGACATGGTTGAATAAAAGCGATGGATTTTGCTAAGACGACCAAATAAATCGAAGCGAAGTCTTAATGCAAGCCAGAAGGGTTGCAATGATAATGACTTCGGTAAAACACCCGGTTGATGGGTAAGGATTTAAACACATGCGTAGACCGAGAAACGGGAACGCGGGTGGAAAGTCAAAAGACTCGGGTTTCGAGTCATGACTAAAAGAAGATAAGATGCTGTAGATAGAAATTTTGAAAAATTACGTTCAACTATTTTAAAGTTGAATGGGTCGAACAAAGAATGAGGCTTGACACTCATAAGTGACGAAGTTCACACGAATAAGTCAAACGAGTTAAAAAAAAGATGACGCTTGCTAATGCTAGTAAGCGCAAACCTAATAATGGAAGCGCGAAATATTAATGAACCTATGTGACGGGTTGTAAAGGAATGTAGATAGGAAGAAAACGCAAACTAGCAAAACAAGAAAGTTAAAAACACTAAGATAAAGAAACCGGGTAACGGTAAGTGTAGGACAAACCAACGTGTAAATGACGATAAAAGTCATAAGGTCGGAAAGATAATTCGAAAGAAAACAAATGTAGCCTTAGACTACGGTCAAGGTTAAATGAAATCCAAAAATTAAAAGTAAATAATTCCAAACATAAAAAGAGGTGCCTTGATGCTATATGTATACATACAGTTGAATAAAGACACGAATAAAAGATGATCTACGGGATGATCATGACCTACGGGATTATAATTAATGTTAAATCTACGGGACCAAAAGACCCTCGGGTCACGAATAGAAAGAAATGAACTGATGGGGTTTTACCTTAGGAAATGGAGATCTAAAGAAATAGCCTACGGGGCTAAGTGAAAGGACTTACGGGTCCATAGCGTTAAGCAAGGGAACTGGTTACAATTCCCCGTGTGAAACGAGAACGGAAAAAGAATAAATTATGGGTTGTCAATTTCCTTGACATGAGTAATTGACATAGTTAAAGGGAAAAACGTTAAACTAAAATTCAGTTTTAGTAAGAAACAACGTTTTAACAAACATGAATATTATGAGACGAACTCGGAAATTGGTTAATATTAAAGGATATAGGTCCTAACACCGATAGGTGTAAAACGATACATTCGAAAGAAAGAATTTCGATGATGAAAAGTCGAAATGGACTTAAACGTGATGTGATCACGATCACAAAATTGATATAGAATATAACCACGTTATAACGTGAGTTACAAGCTATGAAATCATAAACACGCAAAAGGACGACGACGGCAATATAGTAAACCCGAGTGATGGGATATAAGGTAACCGGAGACTAACAAGTCTAACCGCCAAATAAATAATGAATAAAGATAATGGATACAAGCTGAAAGTAACAGCCCACGAGGCCTTACACATAAAAGACACACACGCCAATATAAAAATGAAAACTTTTGACCAAAAGAAACGGGTGCCTTGAAAACGAAACTAGGTTCGTTTGATTAAACCAAAGAACTACGTAAATAAGGTTTCGGGGACGAAACCTCTTTAAGGGGGTAGACTTGTAACACCCCAAAAACGGGTTTGGTAATCAAACCACGTTGACAGCGACGGCGGGTAAAATACCGTTAGTGGTAAAAAATTAACCCGATAAATATTAGGATTTAAATAAATAAACTTGATGTTAATCAAAAGGAGGATAAATACTTTGAGAAAAACAAAGTATATAGAAGACCCGGGCTAACGGGACTTAAAACAAAAACGGGTTATAACTTCCCCGAACCCACTAAGTAACTAGGAATATCAACCTAGTTAAATGAGTGTTGTTAAAATAATAAAGAAACTTGAAATTGGTAACCCTTTTAACAACCTTTGAAACTAAGGGACTAAAGGGGGGCAAATATGAAAGATTGTGTCTAATTAAAAGAAATAAACACCAAAACACACACATGAATGTGTGTTTGGTCGTATATCATCAGGAGAAGAGAAAGGGTTCCCTTCAAGAACCCTAAACACTCAAAAGTTCAACAAAATCAAAGAGAAATCGAGCCGGGAAATTGGGGCTTTTAATAAAATCGTGATCACCAAGCTTAGAGGATCACAAGGTATGTTGAATTTTGATGTTTGGTGATATTTTGAATTTGTGATAAACATGCATGTACGAAATTCTTGTATGAATGTTGAATGTTATAGTGATATAGATGTGAGAATAAGTCTAGGAACAAACCCTAGATGCAAAACTTGTAGAATTGTGCCATAAACTAGTGATTAGTCAACTAATCAAGTATGAGCTAAGTGGGTTTTGATGATTTGATGAAATTGATGTTGTATTGGTGTTTATAAACATCATACTAACTCGTATGAATGAACTACTTGAACAAATTAGGGATTTTGTTAAGAGTTCATAAGTGATTAGAAGTGGGTCTTGACATAAGAGTTAAAGTCATGATTATGATGGCTAAAGTGTATATACGCTTATAATAACTGAAATTATATGTTGATTTATTGTTACTTGAGGTATGAAATGGATGACATCTTAGCTAATTTGGCGTCTCGAAAGAGGACGCTCACTAAATATTGATAATGTGTCTAATTGAGTCATGTGAACTTGATAGTGCATTCATATGTGTCAATTGGTGATTTGACTTTTAAAAAAAAGTCAAACCGACCTATGATAGGGTTCAATAAGAAAAGTAGTAAAAGGATTCATAAGGTGTGAAGGTCATGATCTTGAATGACTAATCTAACCACCTTGTGGAAATTATATGATAGTTTGACGCTTGACAAGCTAGGTGGAAGCTTGGAAAGGAAGTGGGTCAAACGGATCAAGTACGCGGGAAGGGCATAATCGGACGAGAGGTAAGTAAAGCTTACGCCCCTTTACATTATTTACAAAATACTTAATTGTAAGTAGTGTATATGAATGCTATTATGTGGTTGGTATATGATGTTCCGATAAGATCTAATGAAAGTCGGAACAAGGGAAAATGGTAAGAAATCATAGATTTTTGTAAAAAGGGTGAATTAAGTCATGTAATGACAAACAAATAAGAAACGGCTTTTAAGTAAAAGAGTTCAAAGGGATGAAATGGTAATTAAATACCATCTCATACGGACAAATGGTCAATTAGACTAAATGGGTCAAATGGTGTTGTTAACACCATTTGACAATAACATTTGACAATCGCTTGTTGAGTTTTGTGATTCACAGGAATTAACATAAGGCTCACGTTACTATTAGCTAGTGATTAATAGTGAAAGGGTTGTAATGGGTCGATATTATGACCCGGGCCAGGTACGCATAAATAAGTTGTTAGTTAAACATGCAATTTTGGTCAAATAATTAGTGAGAGTCCTTCGTCGTAAATGAGGGACTAAAAATGACCAAAGCGCCCTTGAAAAGTAAATCGGGCAAACGACCCTTAGAGTTCATTTAGATACTAGTAATATGATTATGTAACTCTTAGATTTATGTAAGAGTTGTAAGTATAAACCTTGAGGGTCAAATGCCTAAGAACGGGTCAATTACGTAGAATGACTATCCCAAAGGGTAAAATTAAGGATAACGGTCCATTATGTTAAATCCACCACAAAATAGTTGTGGTGGAATATAAGAGGCTATTTAAAAATGGAAATACGAAGTGTAGAAAGAGAAGTGCGAGATTGATGCTTAAATGCATGAAAATCGCTTTAAATGGGTCAAACTGAGTAGATATGCAAAACGGGTTAAGATTTCATAAGAAACCTGTAATTTGAACCTTAAATATTGGTAAGTGAATGTAACATGATGTCCATGGTATTTTAAAGGTAATAAATAAGTTTGATTGATAAAATCACGAACGAGTCAAAAGTGTTAAAATTGAATTGCAAGCCAAAAGCTTGAAATTTAAAATTTTGTAAATTCAGATGTCGGATTTTTACTCCATGAGATGGAGAATTAAATTACAAACGCGTAGGAAAAAGAATTGCGTAAAACGGAGGTCTAGATCAAAAGTTTTGCCATTTTGAAGTTAGGTTTGGTTAAAACTTAACTGGGCAAATATGCAGCACCAGCATCAACACATTCTGTCGAATTGGAGCCGTGGCGTCGCGCCACAGCCAAAGGGGTTTTCCGTGGCGCGCGGCGACGGGGTAAAATATTGAAATTTTTGTTTATTTTGATTATTTGACCCAATTACCTTGTTGTACTTGTTATTTAACTATCAAAATTGACTTCTAAGTTGGTTTTGATCATAGGTGAATGTCGAGAGTCCCAGATGAAGATCAAGCGACGAGCAAGAACCAAACACACGTTAAATGAAGCTTCCGGGTCAAATCTTGATTTGTTTTGTTATAAGTGAATTATGTAAACACTTACAAATATGTTTTTGAAATGTTGTAAACATACGGGAATGTAGGTATGACAAGTTTTTGTAAAGTCACATTTTAGCATTAAAATGTGTATTTTATTATTAAAATCTTGATTAATTAAGACGGGCGTTACATATGGATGTGTGCTGATGCAACGTCAAAAGGTTATAGCTTACGCCTCTAGACAACTTAAGAATCATGAAGAGAATTATTCAACCCATGATCTAGAATTAAGAGACATAATTTTTGCCCTTAAAATTTGGAGACATTACCTTTACGGTAGTAAGTTTACCATTTTCACCGACCATAAAAGTTTAAGGTATGTTTTCGGACAAAAGGAGTTGAATATGAGACAAAGACGCTGGATGGAGATACTTAGTGATTATGATTGTAATATTCAGTATCATGCAGGAAAGGCAAACATAGTTGCTGATGCTTTAAGTCGAAAGTATCATATAAAACCAAAAAGAATACGTTCTCTTAAATTAAATCTACAAGTAGATTTAAATGAACAGATTAAAAAGGCACAAGAATCAGTAATCAAGGATGATAATGAAAAGTTAAAAGGAATGATTATGGAATTAGAACAAGGAACAGATGGAATTTGGAGATTCCATAATAAAAGGATGTGGATACCTAAATTAGGAAACCTACGTCATCGTATATTAGAAGAAGCCCATAAATCTAAGTATACGATGCATCCCGGAATGATAAGATGTATCAGGATTTAAGAAAGAATTTCTGGTGGATAGGGATGAAAAAGGATATAGCAGCTTATGTTTCTAAGTGTTTAACCTCTTCACAAGTTAAAGCTGAACATCAGAAACCTTTAGGTTTATTGCAACAGTTAGAAATGCCAGTTTGGAAATGGGAATTAATAACAATGGATTTTGTTACCAAATTACCCAAAACAAGGAAAGGTAATGATACAATCTGGGTGATTGTAGACAGGCTAACTAAGTCAGCTCATTTTCTACCAATGAAGGAAACTTTCAGTATGGAACAATTAGCTAAATTGTATGTAAATGAAATAGTTTCATTACATGGAATACCTTTATCAATTGTTTTTGACATAGATAGCCATTTTACCTCTCGTTTTTGGACAAGTTTCCAAAAGGCAATGGGAACCAAGTTAAATCTAAGCACAGCTTATCACCCTCAAACGGACGGACAAAGTGAAAGGCCAATTCTGACAATGGAGGACATGCTTAGAGCTTGTTTAATTGATTTCGGAGGTAATTGGGATGATCATTTACCATTGATAGAATTTTCTTATAATAATAGTTATCACACAAGTATCAATGCTGCACCATTCGAAGCACTTTATGGACGAAAGTGCCGAACACCAGTCTGTTGGGCAGAAATTGGGGAAAAACAATTATCTGGACCTGAAATAGTGCAAGAAACAACCGATAAGATCATTCAAGTCAAGGAACGATTGAAAGCAGCACGTGATCGACAAAAGAATTATGCAGATAACAGACGAAAGCCATTGGAATTTCAGGTAGGAGACAAAGTGTTATTGAAAGTCTCTCCTTGGAAAGGAGTGGTAAGATTCATCAAAAGGGGATAGCTAAGTCCCAGGTACGTTGGACCTTTTGAGATTATTAGAAGAATAGGACCTGTAGCCTATCAGCTACAACTGCCAGAGGAAATGGTAGGAACACATGATGTATTTCATGTATCTAATCTCAAGAAATGCTTAGCTAATGAATCACTAGTAGTACCTCTTAAGGATATAAAGGTAAATGAACAACTTAAGTTTGTAGAGAAGCCTCTACAGATTGAATATAGGAAAATTAAGAACCTCAAGCACAAGAGATTAGTTCTGTTCAAAGTGAAATGGGACTCCAAAAGAGGACCAGAATACACATGGGAGCTTGAATCAGAAATGCAAAGGAAATACCCGCACCTGTTCCAGTAGATCTCGAGGACGAGCTGTAAGACCCAACTTAAAATAACAAGATTAATGATACAAAACATGCATTTAGTACAAAAATTTCGAGTTTACAAAAACTTTGATGATTTTAAGACCATACATGATCATAATATTCAAGTTAAAATCCTACTAATTAAACATACAAGACATGACTTCAAGTGTTTACATATTACTTAAAACAAAATAGATCAAGTGCGGAAGCTTTGTTTAGTGCGTTCGGTTCTTGACAATTGCTTGATCGCCATCCGGATTTAGTCCGTCATCACCTACGGTCAAAACCATGTAAAAGATTAGTTTTGACACCTTAAAAACAAGTATGATTAAGTTCCATGTTCAAACAATGCAAAAACAACAAAATTCCAGCATTTTGGGTGGTCGCGTCGCGCGACGGAGATAAGGTTCAGCGGTGGCAGGCCGCGACCACCGTCGCGTCGCGCGATGGTTAACGTGTTTCACCGTGGCATAGCGCTGCGGTGTGTTTTGGACAGAAGGTTGTTTGCTGGAGCTGTATATTAGTCCAGCAACAATTTTTTTTTATCATCTACAACTTTAAATCAACATAACTTTTGACTCGGGCGTTTGTTTTAGCCGATTCTTTTTCCTACGCGACCGTAATTTAATTACGGACGCGTTTATCGACACCATCCATATAAAATTTTAGTTTTTGAACTATTGGTCTATAATTCGGCTCCTTGTTTATTCAACCCGTTTGTCTACAAGTTCAACAACTTGTTTTATTGTCAACACATGTCTACAACCAATTTACCCAATCCCGGGTTTTCCAACTATGACGTTTCGCTTCCCTCCCAAGGGTTGCTTACGCAATAATCGTCACGCTTGTTTCAAGGATTTAAACATGCTTTTAACACTATTTGACAAGCATAATTTTCAACTTGTTTTGACCCGTTTGGATGCCGAATGGAGACCACCATTTCAAAACATTCCAAACTCTATTTCTAACACAATATTTGACCCGTTTTAATTGTCTATGGCACATCGCCACTTCCGTGACTTAACGGGTTTCCTTGTTTACCAAATTTCAATGTAACAAGCTAAAACTAACATTTAAACATAATGTAACGAAACCATAAGTCACGTACCTTTAAAGTGCACCCTTCAAGCGTGTATCACCTCCGGCTTGTCCACTTGACGATCCGGATTCTTTACCTAAAGAGTTCCATTCACAACCAATTTAGAACTCTTTTATAATCAATAACGGACAATTCATTATGATACTCAAATCTGCGTTTTTATCTGATTTTTTACATTTTACTCCTCACTTAGGCGTTTCAACAAACACCTAGCGGGTCAGATTCTTACATAATCATTACTAGGTTCTTGACATGTTATTTCAATCTACATTCACTTCAATTAGGCAATTTGCACAAAATTTCAACATCCATAATACTGAATTTAACACATGAATTCAGTTTTCACTAGAATAATAATCACAATCCTAGTGTTTATCTAGTCTCTACAAACCCAATAATCACCTACAATGGTGATTATAATCTCTACAATTATCATACTAAATTTTAACAAGAATTCATCTAGGGTTTTATCCCTAGACATCATGTTACTTCTAATTTCATCCATGCAACATATATTCAAGCTCAATTTTTGATTTTCTCAATTAACCTAAAACTAAACAAGAATCAAAATACCAAAATTTTGCATACTTTTTGATCCCTGCAACGAGGTGATCACTAATTCGTGTTTGAAACTTGATTTAGAGCAGATTAAGGGCTTCAATTCGTGAGTTTTATGTGAGAACTAGGGTTTGAAGGGTACTCCTGGTCGCCCCCTTTCTTCTGTATGATCTAAACACACACATGTGTGTGTTTAGTGTGTTAATTATTGTTTTAAGTATTCAACCTTATTGTAAGTCACTACTAAACTTGTAACTAACTGGGTTATAAATTCCTAGTTAGTTGATTCTTGTTTAATTAATTCTTTATAATAAAATATAAAGTTTTATATTTTTGGGGTGTTACAAGTCCACCCCCCTTAAAAGGGTTTCGTCCCCGAAACCGAATTACGTACCAAATAATGTAGGGTAGAGCCGTTGCATCTCCTCTTCGGATTCCCATGTGGTATCCGGACCCTTCTTGTGTTCCCATTTAACTTTTACTTGATTGATCTCTTTGTTCCTTAAGGTTTTTACCTTACGATCCAAAATCGCAATGGGCTTCACCACATAGTTAAGACTATCGTCCACCTCGATGTCATCGTAGTGGATATAAGTTGTTTCGTCCGCTTGACATTTCCGAAGATGTGACACATGAAATGTGCTATGAATTCCGCTTAATTCCTCCGGTAGTTCAAGGCGGTATGCTACCTTTCCTACTCGTTCGACAATCGTAAACGGCCTAATAAATATCGGGCTTAATTTTCCTCTCTTTCTAAACCGGATAACCCCCTTCCATGGGGATACCTTAAGCATGACCTTGTCGCCCACCTGAAACTCGATCGGTCTCCTCCTTTTATCCGCATACGACTTTTGTCTATCTTGAGCCACTTTCAAGTGTGCCCGAACCACATCAATCTTTTCATTAGTGGCTCATACTATATCTTTATGGGCGAGTTCACGTGGACCCACCTCACCCCAACACACTGGGGTCCGGCATTTCCTACCGTAAAGCATTTCGTACGGTGCCATCCCGATACTAGCATGGTAGCTGTTATTATACGAAAACTCGACCAATGGTAGATAAACATCCCAACTACCTCCAAAGTTGATTATACATGCCCGTAGCATGTCTTCCAACGTTTGTATTGTTCTTTCGCTCTGTCCATCCGTCTGAGGATGGTACGAAGTGCTAATGAACAATTTTGTTCCCATTTGCTCTTGGAAATCTCGCCAAAAATTTGAAGTGAACCGGGTATCCCTATCGGACACGATGGATACTGGTACTCCGTGGCGTGCTACTATCTCATTAGTATACACTTCGGACATCTTTTTTGACGTATAAGTATCACGTATCGGGATAAAGTGAGCACTCTTTGTCAGTCTATCAACAACTACCCATATTGCATCAAATCCGCGGTTCGTCCTTGGTAGTTTGGTTAACAGGTCCATTGTAATATGTCCCCATTTCCAAACCGGAATTTCTAATGGTTGGGGCTTACCGTATGGTTTTTGGTGTTCCGCCTTGACTTGCAGACATGTCAGGCATTTCTCCACGTATTTCACTACATCTTTTTTCATCACGGGCCACCATTAGTTTTGTTTCAAGTCATTATACATCTTGGTCGCTTCCGGATGAATGGAATAACGGGATTTGTGAGCTTCATCGAGTAGAAGCTTTTTAACTCCACATGTGTTAGGAACCCAAATTCTATTGAAATGTGTTTTCAAACCGTGATTGCCTTCTTCGAGATCCTTAAATTGGCCAACAATTCTTTCCTTTTTCCAGTTTTCCACCTTCACTGCTTCAACTTGCGTTTCTCGGATTCGTTCTAGTAAGCCCGAGGTCACAATAAGCTGCATTGATTGTACTCGTATCGGGGCATAATCTACCTTTCGGCTCAACGCATCTGCCACTACATTGGCTTTCCCGGGGTGATAGTGTATTTCACAATCGTAGTCCTTGACCGTTTCCAACCATCGTCTCTGCCTCATGTTTAATTCATTCTGATCGAAGAAATATTTCAAACTTTTATGGTCGGTAAAGATGGTACATTTTACCCCATACAAGTAATGTCTCCATATTTTTAAGGCAAATACCACTGCTGCCAGCTCCAAGTCATGAGTCGGGTATTTCTTTTCATGGATCTTCAGTTGCCTCAAGGCATAGGCTATGACCTTGCCTCGTTGCATTAAAACACATCCGAGCCCCGAATGTGATGTATCAGAATAAACCACCATATCGTCAACTCCTTCCGGTAACGTTAACACTGGAGCGTGAGTTAATTTTTCTTTGAGCGTTTGGAAGGCTTTCTCTTGTTCGATGCCCCATACAAATCTTTCCTCCTTGCGAGTCAATTTGGTCAATGGTAAGGCAATTTTGGAGAAATCTTGTATGAATCTTCGATAATATCCTGCGAGCCCTAAAAAGCTTCGGATTTCTGAGGGATTCCTTGGAGTGTTCCATTTTGACACAGCTTCTACTTTTGACGGATCCACTAGTACCCCGTCGGCACTAATGATATGCCCGAGAAACTGCACCTCTCGTAACCAGAAGGCGCACTTTGAGAATTTTGCATACAGCTTTTCTCATCTGAGTGTCTCTAACACTTCTTGCAAATGGTAAACATGCTCAGCTTCATTCTTCGAATACACTAGAATATCATCGATAAATACGATTACTGACTTATCCAGCATAGGTTTGCAAACCCGGTTCGTGAGGTCCATGAACGTCGCGGGTTCATTAGTCAACCCAAAGGGCATTACGAGGAACTCATAATGCCCGTACCGCGTACGAAAGGCCGTCTTCAGTACGTCTTCCTCCTTGACCTTCAACTGGTGATAACCCGATCTGAGATCAATCTTTGAGAACCAACTCGCTCCTTGTAGCTGGTCAAATAAGTCATCAATTCTGGGAAGTGGGTATCGATTTTTCACCGTGAGTTTGTTTAACTCTCGGTAGTCGATACACATGCGCATACTGCCATCTTTCTTTTTCACGAATAGTACTGGTGCGCCCCATGGGGATACACTCGGTCGGATAAACCCTTTGTCGAGCAGTTCTTGGATCTGAGACATCAATTCTTGTAGCTCCAACGGCGCGAGCTGATACGGCGCTTTGGCCACAGGTTTTGCGCCTGGAATCAATTCGATTCTGAACTCTACCTCCCGTTCTGGTGGTATTCCCGGTAAATCTTTCGGGAACATATCTTCATAACCGCATACCAACGTCTCTGATTTTGAGGGTTCTTTCTCTGACTCACTTGCGTATACCATATATGCCTTGCATCCATGTTTCATAAGTTTGTGAGCTTCTAGCATTGTGCATACCACCGGGTTACCCCCCTTTTTCACCGTATATCGTAATGTGCTTTTCGCTAGGAGATGTCAGTTTTATTTCCTTTCGGAAACATGCCACCTTTGCGTGGTATCGGGACAACCAATCCATACCCACGATCACTTGAAATTCTCCCATCGACATTGGGATCAAGTCTATTGTGTATTCTTCGTCGTCAATGCTCAATTTACAATTTTCACATACATCACAAACGATAAAACTCTTGTTATTACCTATCTCTACTTCTAAAGGCATAGGTAATTTTGTTAGAATAAATGAAGGATGTCGAATAAACCCATATGAAATAAAAGATTTATTCGCACCCGTATCAAATAATATACGTGCAGGAATTGAGTTTACAGCAAATATACCTGAAACCACTTCGGGTTCAACTTTTGCTTCTGCGGCAGTCAAGTGGAAAGATCTAGCCTTTGCCTTCAGGGCTTCACCTTTCGTGTCTTGCCCGTCTTTCTTTCCCACTAGCTCCGGGCATTCCGACTTCTTGTGACCCGGTCGATAGCAATTGTAGCAAACCGTCACTTTTTCCGGGCATGATGAAGCCATATGTCCCGTTTTCCGACATATGGGGCAAGGTTTATCCTTGAAGCTACACTCACCCTTATGACCCTTTCCACAAATTTTGCAATTTGGCATCCCGCCTTTTGCATCTGACTTCTTCCCCATTTCATTCGTTTGCGCTTTCTTAGCAGGCCTTGGATTAACATCATGTGCCCTCCATTCGCCCCGTTCAACGTGCTTTTTCAATTCAATTTCCTGTTCCCGAGCAACATTTATGATCTCGGTAAGGGTCTCGTATTTTGAAGGAGTCATAAACTCCCTATACTCGACGCTCAACATATTGTAGTAATAATATATCTTCTGTTCTTCATTTGTCACCAATTCGTCACAAAACTTCATCTTATCCATAAACATTCCCGTGATTTTGTCTATGGACTCACCCTTGTGCCTAAGTTGCATGAACTCTTCTTTGATTCGATTAATAACCGCCTTGGGACTGTGATGTTTAAGAAACGGTGTCTTAAATTCATCCCATGTCATGGCCTTAGCAGCTTCACTTCCAATTTCTTTCTTTTTGTTATCCCACCAGTCTTTCGCTTGACCCCTTAATTGACCCATACCATAGGCTACGTAGTCATCTTCATCACAATGGGTCCTCTCGAATACCCCCTCGATATCGTTTAGCCATCGCTAGCATACTATTGGGTCTACCTCCCCATTATAGACTGGCGGTTTGCACGCCATGAACTCTTTGTATGAACAAGGCTTTCGTCCTTCGGACTTTTCTTTTGCTAGATTGGCACTATCTTCCACTTTCTTGATTCTCTCGTCCACTACTGATAGAACCGTGTTTTGAATCTTATCGATAAAACCAGACAAACTATTTTCGATTGCCTTTCTAACCTCCTCGGTAATCACTTCTCTCATTTGCTCGGTGACTCTCGGCACCGCATCATCGTTACTTTCATCCACCATCTTTAATACTGAAATATTTACATTAACCGTTAAACATTTCATTTATAACATATGATTTACTTGTTTTGATTTAATCAAGTTCATAACTTGATTTAACCGTTCTTGTTTCATGCATTTCCAGTGTTTGAGTGAGCTTACACACTCTTTTCGTGCATGTCAGTTCATGTTTTACTTATGTATTCTCTAAATCTACTTAAAACAATTAACTATTACCGGATGATTGATCAAGCTTGAACCGAACACACTTTATTGACAACCCTTAGCTCTGATTACCAACTTGTAAGACCCAACTTAAAACAACAAGATTAATGATACAAAACATGCATTTAGTATAAAAATTTTGAGTTTACAAAAACTTTCATGATTTTAAGACCATACATGATCATAATATTCAAGTTAAAATCCTACTAATTAAGCATACAAGACATGACTTCAAGTGTTTACATATTACTTAAAACAAAATAGATCAAATGCGGAAGCTTTGTTTAGTGCGTTCGGTTCTTGACAATTGCTTGATCGCCATCCGGATTTAGTCCGTTATCACCTACGGTCAAAACCATGTAAAAGATTAGTTTTGACACCTTAAAAACAAGTATGATTAAGTTCCATGTTCAAACAATGCAAAAACAACAAAATTTCAGCGTTTTGGGTGGTCGCGTCGCGCGACGGAGATAAGGTTCAGCGGTGGCGGGCCGCGACCACCGTCGCGTCGCGCGATGGTTAACGTGTTTCGCCATGGCGTAGCGCCATGGTGTGTTTTGGACAGAAGGTTGTTTGCTGGAACTGTATATCAGTCCAGCACCAAATTTTTTTTATCATCTACAACTTTAAATCAACATAACTTTTGACTCGGGCGTCCGTTTTAGCCGATTCTTTTTCCTACGCGACCGTAATTTAATTACGGACGCGTTTATCGACACCATCCATATAAAATTTCAGTTTTTGAACTATTGGTCTATAATTTGGCTCCTTGTTTATTCAACCCGTTTATCTACAAGTTCAACAACTTGTTTTATTGTCAACACATGTCTACAACCAATTTACCCAATCCCGGGTTTTCCGACTACGACGTTTCGCTTCCCTCCCGAGGGTTGCTTACGCAATAATCGTCACGCTTGTTTCAAGGATTTAAACATGCTTTTAACACTATTTGATAGCATAATTTTCAACTTGTTTTGACCCGTTTGGATGCCGATTGGAGACCACCATTTCAAAACATTCCAAACTCTATTTCTAACACAATATTTGACCCGTTTTAATTGTCTATGGCACTTCGCCACTTCCGTGACTTAACGGGTTTCCTTGTTTACCAGATTTCAATGTAACAAGCTAAAACTAACATTTAAATATAATGTAACGAAACCATAAGTCGCGTACCTTTAAAGTGCACCCTTCAAGCGTGTATCACCTCCGGCTTGTCCACTTGACGATCCGGATTCTTTACCTAAAGAGTTCCATTCATAACAATTTAGAAATCTTTTATAATCAATAACAGACAATTCATTATGATATTTAAATCTACGTTTTTGTCCGATTTTTAACATTTTACTCCTCACTTAGGCGTTTCAACAAACACCTAGCGGGTCAGATTCTTACATAATCATTACTAGGTTCTTGACATGTTATTTCCATCTACATTCACTTCAATTTGGCAATTTGCACAAAATTTCAACATCAATAATACTGAATTTAACTCATGAATTCAGTTTTTACTAGAATAGTAATCACAATCCTAGTGTTTATCTAGTCTCTACAAACCCAATAATCACCTACAATGGTGATTATAATCTCTACAATTATCATACTAAATTTTAACAAGAATTCATCTAGGGTTTTATCCCTAGACATCATGTTACTTCTAATTTCATCCATGCAACATATATTCAAGCTCAATTTTTGATTTTCTCAATTAACCTAAAACTGAACAAGAATCAAAATACCAAAATTTTGCATACCTTTTGATCCCTGCAACGAGGTGATCACTAACTCGTGTTTGAAACTTGATTTAGAGCAGATTAAGGGCTTCAATTCGTGAGTTTTATGTGAGAACTAGGGTTTGGAGGGTACTCCTGGTCGCCCCCTTTCTTCTGTACGATCTAAACACACACATGTGTGTGTTTAGTGTGTTAATTATTGTTTTAAGTATTCAAGTTTCAGTTTTTTTACCAGTTTGGTCCCTCAATTTTTATCTAACTTATAATGTGAGTGTTTTAACCTTATTGTAAGTCACTTCTAAACTTGTAACTAACTGGGTTATAAATTCCTAGTTAGTTGATTCTTGTTTAATTAATTCTTTATAATAAAATATAAAGTTTTATATTTTTGGGGTGTTACACGAGCTCTAAAACAAGGTGGGGAGGATTTAACAACCCTCCAAAATATTTCTGATACCCCTAATATATTTAAAGTGCCCCAATATGTCCTAAAATACACCCCATATACGAAAACGGGCCCTGAATACCTTTATTTTTACTAAAATTAAATAAAAACAAATTTTAATGGTCTCTCGCGGGGCGTGTAGCCCTTGGCTACCAACTACGCGGGCCGCGACAGCAAGGAGATCAGGCTGAAACCCTAGGACGCCACATGTCAGGACGCGTGTGGAGGCTACGAGTCGAATCAGCAACCCTAGGGCCTACCCTAGGGGGTCTCGCGGGTCGCGAAGGCCCTGGCCGTGTTCTACGCGGGGCGCAACAAAACCCAGTTGCAGCCCTATAAATTAAGGGCATCGGCTTCAGTCTTCGATCGCTCATTTCCTTTCTTTATCTCGAATTTCTATATAGTCAAAGTGCTTTTCGGGTATAATAACCCCCTAATTAACGAAGTTCTACCCCATTGTAAGTATTATAACCCCTGTTACGTATTAGATACGATGCCCAATTGATTCAGGGTTCCGTAACGACTGTCGTGGTTCTGCCCGACGTATTCGTTGGAATGCCGTCTCTGGAGGGTATTATTAATATAAATATTGGGTTATTATACTAACGCGTGTGCATTTATATAAATTATAGATAATCACCAGAAAACCCTTAAAGAAAACCAAAGACAGCAATGTGAGTAATCTCCTTTTTGTAAACTGTTTTTACGAAACCTTAAATATTTTACAATGTGATTAAGCAGTGATTGAGTCTTTGTAATTCCTCAATTACTGCCGGTATGTTGGGGTTTTGTATACAAAATGTGGAAAACGTTACCATTGGACAAAGAGTTAGCCAATGTGTAATATGACCCACCAGTCAGGATTGACAGTACTGAATGAGTAATTGTGTAGATGTAAACATTGTAATCGCTCTCAATACTGTGAAAACTGATAAAACTCTTCTTGATTAAACTGGGATTCACTCACCAGTATTTCCCACTGACAAAATGTTTTTAAACGCGTTTCAGGTAACAAAATATGAGAGCCAACTAGAAGCCAGCTGGACAACACTAAAGGCTTGGAAAAGTGGCTATAAAAGTTACCTAAATAAAAGAAGATGTTTTATTCAATAAAAATAGAGTTGATCTCTATAAATCAGAAAACTTGGGTTTTATCTTAATATGTTTACTTATATAAAATATGATGTTTTACTCTGATAAAATATTTCCTAACTATGGTCCTGATGTAATTTCTGCTGCCAAAATGATAAACACCGATACCACCAATACTGCATTCTCGCGGCCGCCCGTTCACAGGACAGATAGGGGGCGGGGGTTGCGACAATAGATATCATAATATATTGTTTTTAACTTTTTTATAATTTTCAATAAATATTGAAAATTTTCTCTTAGATTGAAATTGTAATTATTTTTGGGCATTAACTTTTTTTTTGAATATGTGATGAAGTTATTTATTTTTGCATACATGTGTTATGTTTCGTCTTCATTAATTTCATAATTTTTATATGAATCTACTCATGCGCATGCATAATATATTATATATTGTTAATATACACACATGTAACCATTTTTGAATATAATACATAGATGTATAAAAGACTGTACACATGTGTATAAACTAACAGCTGTGTATCTTATATAACCTGATAGTTAGCGAGACTGTACACATGTGTATAAACTAATAGTTGTGTATCTTGTATAAACTGATAGTTAGCGAGACTGTACACATGTGTATAAACTAAAATTTGTTTATCTTGTATAAACTAATACTAGCGAAATTGTACACATTTGTATACACCAACAGCTGTGTATCATGTATATACGGAAATTAGCGAGATTTTAGGGATTTTAATTATATTGTTTAATAAATGCAATTTACAAAAGACGCAAATACCCTTCTGTCAATTAATTTAAATGAAGGTTACAACATTATAATTACAATCTTGCCATTGTTTAAAAATTTTTAAATGATGTAATCCAATAGCCTATATTAGTTCACACAGTTCACTCTCAACCTAGTGTTCACTCTAGAACTGTCACGGCCCCAGCCCCGGTTTGACCCGGTCAGGAGCCGCGGGACAGGAACCCGTGGTATTGATGATGCGACAGCGGAAGATTTTCAACAGGATCTTTTAAAAACTCAAATGCCCAATTATTTTATTCCATAATTTGGAGATAAACCCCGTAATTTACAATAGAGGAATTTAACTACGAAATTCCCTGATTTATTAAAACATGTTTATTCATTTTTAACTGAGCCACCTCTTCAAGCTTGTTAGTGCTTCGTAGCACGTGTCCTTGATTTACAGCAGGTCGCCTGAAACATGTTTTAAAAATATTTTATCAGCGGGGAAATGCTGGCGAGTTACTCATTTTGCATAAAATGACACATAGTTATAAATTACAGCATAAGAGCGATTACAATTGCTTCTATCTTATTTTTATCTGGCGCCTTGTCACATGTGACGATGGTCATACCACTATTGGGTCCCACCCCAAGTAGTGATGATTATCCCGGTTAGTCAATGAACTTAACCGGGAGAATATTAGTAATGTGCACAATACCCTACTAGCCAGTGATTCAAGATATCCACGACTTACTCCCTGTAATTATAACATTTGAAAATGGAGTATTGTAAAATGCTTTTGATAAAAAGAGAATCACTCACATTGCAGATTTATATGGGCAGAGCTTAGCCTACTGATTAGCCTTTTGACCTAAATTTAATAACATGCACACGAACTAGGTTAGTAACTAATACAGCATTTACGATAACTCACGAGATTAAACCCTCACAACGAATGACAAAGTGCGATACTTAAACATCCATCGAATTCACGACGAATGACAAAGCATAAACCCTAATGTGGGCAGCACTTAAACATCCATTGGATAGTTTTAATCGATCGGACATTGAATCGTAGCAGCGATTGAGTTAATACCCGGTATCAGAGCAGCGCCTCGCTAATATTGAAAGTAATTTCGAAATTGTGCAGTGAGAATTTGAAATTGAATGTTTTCGTCGACACCAAAAGACTGCTCATGATCAGCTCTATTTATAGCTGAAATTGAAGGTTCACGCGGCCCGCGTAAACCATAAGCCAAACCTTACGCGGCCCGATAGGCTGCCTAGTCTATGCGTAGGTCGGATTGGTCACGAGTAGGCTTGCCATCTGGTCACCACGTGGATCTGGAACACTTATCCGGTCAACCTTAGTTTGACGCGGCCCGCGTAAACTTCCCTTAAGGTTTACGCGGCCCGCGAGAGGACCAAGATTCTGAATTTATTGATTTTTAATATGGATTAGGGTTTCAGGGGTCCAGGTTTATACTTACGGGTGTTTTTAGGACAATTTTGAGAGTCCTTACATCCTCCCCACCTTATTTAAAAAATCGTCCTCGAGATTCATTAGAATAAGTGAGGATACTTTCGCTTCATCTCCGATTCCAGTTCCCAAGTGTATTCGGGTCCTCTCTTTGAATCCCACTTGACTTTAACTAGCACCAATCTTTTGTGTTTGAGAAATTTGATCTTTCGATCTTCAATTTGAAGAGGTTTCTCAAAAAAAATTAATTTCTCATTTACCTCTATATCTTGGAGAGGTACTACCAAGAATTCATCTGATAGGCATTTCTTGAGGTTGGATGCATGAAATACATCATGTACTCCAGCTAACTCCTCTGGTAGTTGTAAGCGATAAGCAACTGGTCCTATACGTTGGATCACTGGGAATGGTCCTACGTACCTTGGACTTAGCTTTCCTTTCTTACCGAATCGAACTACTCCTTTCCAAGGAGAAATTTTCAATAGCACTTTGTCTCCGACTTGAAACTCTAGTGGCTTGCGTCAATTATCAGCATAACTTTTCTGGTGATCTCGAGCCGTCTTCAGTCTTTCCTTGATATGTGTAATCTTGTCGGTAGTTTCTTGCATAATCTCCAGACCTGATAATTGACTCTCTCCTGTTTCTGCCCAACAAACTGGAGTTCTGCACTTTCGTCCGTACAGTGCTTCAAATGGGGCAGCTTCAATGCTTGAATGATAACTATTGTTATAGGCGAATTCGATTAAGGGTAAATGGTTGTCCCAATTTCCCCCAAAATCTATCACACATGCTCTAAGCATGTCTTCCAGAGTTTGGATCGTCCTTTCACTTTGTCCGTCTGTTTGAGGATGATATGCCGCGCTTAAATTTAATCGGGTTCCCATTGCTTCTTGGAAACTTTTCCAGAAATGGGAAGTGAAACGACTATCCCTATCCGATACAATGGAGAGTGGAACTCCATGTAAGGATACTACTTCATCTACATACAACTTTGCCAACCTTTCCATGCTAAAGGTTTCTTTCATTGGTAGAAAATGAGCTGATTTGGTTAATCGATCCACAAATACCCAAATCGCATCATTACCTTTTTCTGGTTTTAGGCAACTTAGTAACAAAATTCATTGTTATGAGTTCCCATTTCCATACAGGCATTTCTAATTGTTGTAGTAGACCTGAAGGTTTCTGGTGTTCTGCCTTAACTTGTGAACAAGTAAGACACTTAGAAACATATCGAGCTATGTCCTTTTTCATTCCTATCCACCAGAAGTTATTTCTTAAATCTTGGTACATTTTATTGTTTCCAGGGTGCATGGTATATCTAGATTTATGGGCTTCTTCTAAAATCTAATTTCTTAATTCTCCCTGCTTAGGTACCCAAATTCTTCTTTTGTGGAATCTCCAAATTCCATCAGCTCCTTGTTCTAATTCTTTTGTTCGTCCTTTCATTCCTTCAGCATCATCCTTGATTGCTGGTTCTTGAAAATGCTTTAGTTGTTCCATTAAATCTAATTGTAGATTTAATCTAAGAGCACGAACCCGTCGTTGTTTCTCATGGTACTTACGACTTAAGGCATTTGCAACTACGTTTGCCTTTCCTTCGTGATACTGAATATCACAGTCGTAGTCGCTTAGTATTTCCATCCATCTCCTTTGCCTCATGTTTAATTCTTTTTGCCCAAATATATACCTTAAACTCTTATGATCCGTATAGACAGTAAACTTATTTCCATACAGATAATGTCTCCAAATCTTAAGGGCAAAAATTATGCCTCCTAACTCTAAGTCATGAGTTGTATAGTTTTCTTTGTGCTTTTTCAATTGCCTTGATGCATACGCAATTACCTTCTTGGGTTGCATTAATACACATCCTAATCCTAGTTTTGAAGCATCACAGTAAACTTCAAAATCTTCAGTTCCTTCTGGCAAGGCTAGGATTGGGGCATTTGTTAACTTTTGTTTTAAAATCTTAAAAGCTTCTTCTTGTCTATGTCCCCATTCAAACTTAACGGCTTTACAGGTTAGCTTAGTTAATGGTACAGCTATCTTGGAAAAATCCTTAATAAACCGTCTATAATATCCAGCTAAACCTATAAAACTTCTAATTTCCATGGCTGATTACGGAACCTTCCATTTGGTGATTGCTTCTATCTTAGCAGGATCTACATGAATACCTTCGTGATTCACCATGTGTCCTAAGAATTGCACTTCTTGCACCCAAAATTCACACTTCGAGAATTTGGCATAAAGCTTTTCTTTTCTTAACAAAGTTAAAAGTATATGCAAGTGCTCACAATGCTCGTCCTGACTTTTGGAATAAATAAGTATATCGTCGATAAAGAAAATTACAAATTTATCCAAATACGGTTTACAGATTCTATTCATCATGTCCATGAATGCGGCAGGTGCATTCGTTAGTCCGAAGGGCATGACTGTAAACTCGTAATGACCATACCTAGTTCTGAAAGCAGTTTTAGGTATCTCTTCTTCTTGTACTTTCAATTGATGATATCCGGAGCGCAATTCGATCTTAGAAAAATATCTAGCTCCTTGAAGTTGATCGAAAAGATCATCAATCCTAGGTAATGGGTATCGATTCTTAATTGTAACCTTATTCAATTCTCTATAATCAATACACATTCTCATCGAACCATCCTTCTTCTTTACGAACAACACTGGTGCTCCCCACGGGGATGAACTAGGTTGTATGAAACCTTTACTTAGTAATTCATCTAATTGCTTTTTCAATTCTAGCATTTCGGTGGGTGCTAACCGATAAGGTGCTTTAGCTATCGGTGTAGTTCTAGGAATTAGATGAATTCTAAATTCAACTTCTCTATCAGGTGGTAATCCAGGTAGTTCTTCTGGGAATATATCCGAGTATTCGGATACTACTGGAATTTCTTTAAGCTCTTTACTTTTCGTAGTAATGATTACTGAAATCATATACACCATTTCTTGTTTTCTGGAATAACTAGCCAATTTCATTACTGAAATGAATTTCAGTGGCTTTCGTGGCTTATCTCCTGTAATCACCACTAATTCTCCTGTGGGTGTATGAATTTCTATGGAATTCTTATCACAAAGAATTCGAGCATGGTTGGCTATTAGCCAATCCATTCCTAACACAACATCGAATCCGGCTAATTTCATAGGTAACAGGTTTGCAGAGAATTTATAGCCTAACCGTTCTATCTTTCCTTCTCGCACAACCTTATCTATATTAACAGAATTTCCGTCTGCCGTTTCGACTGTAAAAATCTGCCTAAGTTGGGTTAAGGGTAAATTAAGTGCTTGGCAGAATGAAGTATTTATAAAACTTTGGTTTGCACCAGAGTCAAATAATACTTTTGCATAAACGTTGTGAACTAGGAACGTACCAGCTATCACATCCGGAATTAGCTCTGCTTCCTGAGTAGTCAGTTGGAAAGCTCTAACGTTCTTCTTATTCGTTCCTTCTGCAGGTTTAGCTTTATTGTCAGCTGGTTTGTTTAGTTTTGGGCAGTCTGGCCTAAGATGTCCAGCTTCTCCACAGTTGTAGCAGACTGTGAATTTCTTCCTCCTACAATCTTCTTCTTGATGCCCTGGAATTTTGCAAAAATTGCAATATCCTTTGCATCTTCCAAAATGCTTCCTTTTGCAAGAATTGAAAAATGGACCAGTGGAAGATTGTCCGATTCCTCTTCTCTTGAAATTGTTACGGTTACCCATACGGAATCCTTGGGTAATCTTTTGGGCTACTTCCTTCTTTTTATTTTCTTCTCTCGTCCGTACCAGTTCGTCAGTCAGTGTGTTGGCTAGATCCACCGCATCATCAATTGTGCGAGGTTTCGCAGCCTTAACAATATTGCGGATCTCGCCAATTAAGCCCCAAATGTAACGAGATATAAGTACCGGTTCTGGCGAAGCCAGTGTTGGTACTACTCTGGCGTATTCAAAGAATGTCGAAGTGTACCCTCGACAATCTACACCTATCATTTGATGATTTGGGAACTTATTTGTCATTTGTTCCTTTTCATACTCGGGACAGAATTTTCTTTCTACAAGACTCTTAAATTCTTCCCAATTCATAGCATATGCCACCGTTCTTTCTTTAGCTTGTAACACCGTGTTCCACCATTCTAGCGCCCCTTCTTTAAAGAGATTCGATGCATACATAACTTTGTCATCCTCAGCACATTTACTTATCATAATTACTGCCTCGTTTTTCTCTAACCAACGCAGTGCAGCAGTCGCCCCTTCATTGCCTGCAAATTCAGCTGGTTTACAAGCAAGAAATTCTTTGTAAGTGCAACCAGGCATTGCAGCTTTCATTTTCTTAGGGAGCGGGGCATGCCGTGGATCATTATCATGATTAGTATGATTTCCGCCTCCGTTTACGCTATTACTAAAGTTATCTTCAGAAGTACGTTTGCTAGGAATGATTTGTTGAGGTTCAACAGGTTTTTGAGCAGCAGTAAGGATTGCTGGAATAGCATTGGCTATTCCTTGAGCAACGATATTTTCTATGTCTTGCCTAGTCATAAATTGATCCTCCGGGTGTTGCTTAGATTGATTAACCTCGTTAACTGGTTCGTTATTAGCATTTTCCATCTGATAATTAATATATATAAATTATTAGCATAAAATAATTAATAGCAATATACAATTAATCACACAATTTCATAATACATGGATAGCCAAAATTATCCATTTCTCGATTCCCATTTTTATATATTATAATATGCATCCATACACACCGTTATCTTACAAAGTTTTATTTGTAGTTATTTTACAAGATTTAGTTTACTTATTATTATTATTATTATTATACAATCACAGTGTCATGGCCCCCGACCCGGTTTGACCCGTTTCAGGAGCCGCGGAACAGAAAATCCCGTGGTATTTATTTAATTGAGTTAACAGCGGAAGATTTTAACAGGATCTTTTTAAAACTGAAAGTTCCCGATTATTTTATTGCACCATTCGGGATAAAACCCTGGTAATTTACAATAAGGTGATTTCACTTGGAAATCTTTATTTTACAAAACATGTTTCTTTATTTATTTTGAGCCACTTCCTTAAGCTTGTAGTGCTTCGCGGCACTTTTCCTGGATCACAACAGATCACCTGAAACATGTTTGAAAAAGGTTTTGTCAGCGGAAAATACTGGTGAATCATTCTTTTTACTAAAACGACGCGTTTGTTATAATTTAGAGTATTAAGAGCGATTACAATGTTTCCATATATCAACCAACTACCCACGATATTTGTCACTCGACCATCCATTGGTAACCTCATTGTCCAATGGTGTCTGTGACTATGGTCATATCACCCCTTGGCTAACTCGTTGTCCAATGGTGACGGTTATCAAGTAATGTATACAAAACCCCACATACCGGCTGTAATTTGGAGATTACAAAGACTTAATCCCTGTAATTATAACTTTGAAAGTAAATAGGGTTTTGGAAATAATTTGATAAAAAGAGAATGACTCACATTGTAAATTTAATATGAACAGAGCTTAGCCTACTGATTAGCCTTGATAACCTAGTTTACATAACAATGCACACAAACTAGGTTAGTAACTAATACAGCATTTACGATAACTCATGAGATTGAAACCCTCACAACGAATGACAAAGTGCGATACTTAAACATCCATCGAATTCACGACGAATAACAAAGCATAACCCTAATTTGGGCAGCACTTAAACATCCGTTGGATTGATTTCTATCATTCGGACATTAAATCGTAGCAGCGATCGAGTTATTACCCTGTATTGTGGCAGCGTTTCGTGATTTGTGTGTGTTACTGTAGTATTTGGACGATATCTTAGTGCATGAATCGAATTTTATCGTCAAACAAGTGCCAGAATTCAAGTCCCAAACCCCTGGATTTATAGCTCAATTTGGCACCTCCCGCGTGTCGCGACATGATCACCTGCACCTGTCGCGTGTCACGAGGAAATCCAAAGTAGGCTAGGCCTGCTTGATCACCAACCTAGGCCTGCTGAGTCGACGTTTCGTAACAATTCAATTTCGACAGCAATTTATAAGGATAATCGTTAATAGGGAATACCCCCCCCCTTGAGTTTTAGGGGCCCTGATCCTGATTCCGATTGTTCTGAAAATTTTTGGATTTATGCAGAATCACTTGGGTGTCTTAATTAGGGTTTCCTTTTGGGACAAATTAAAATAATAATTAAGACTTTTGATGAGAGTTGTTACATCCTCCCCACCTTAATAAAAATCTCGTCCTCGAGATTCACTGGAACAAGTAGGGGTATTTTCGCTTCATCTTCGATTCCAGTTCCCAAGTGTATTCAGGTCCTCTCTTTGAATCCCACTTGACATTAACTAGCACTAGTCGTTTGTGCTTGAGAAATTTGATCTTTCGATCTTCGATTTGAAGAGGTTTCTCAACAAATTTTAACTTTTCGTTTACCTCTATATCTTGGAGAGGTACTACCAGGGATTCGTATGATAGGCATTTCTTGAGGTTGGATACATGAAATACGTCATGTACTCCAGCTAACTCTTCTGGTAGTTGTAAACGATAAGCAACTGGTCCTATATGTTGGATCACTGAAAATGGTCCTACGTATCTTGGACTTAACTTTCCTTTCTTACCGAATCGAACTATTCCTTTCCAAGGAGAAACTTTTAATAGTACCTTGTCTCCCACTTGGAATTCCAACGGCTTCCGTTTATTATCTGCATAACTCTTTTGACGATCTCGAGCAATCTTTAATCTTTCCTTGATTTGAGTAATTTTGTCGGTCGTCTCTTGCACTATTTCAGGACCTGACAATTGACTCTCTCCTATCTCTGCCCAACAAACTGGAGTTCTGCACTTTCGTCCATATAGTGCTTCAAATGGGGTAGCTTCAATGCTTGCATGATAACTATTATTATAAGAGAATTCGATCAATGGTAGGTGATCGTCCCAGTTTCCTCCAAAATCTATCACACATGCCCGGAGCATGTCTTCCAGGGTTTGTATTGTCCTTTGACTTTGCCCGTCTGTTTGAGGATGATATGCCGTACTTAAATTTAGTCGAGTTCCCATTGCTTCTTGAAAACTTTTCCAGAAATGGGAAGTGAAACGACTATCCCTATCTGATACAATGGAGAGTGGAACTCCATGTAAAGATACTACTTCATCTACATACAACTTTGCCAACCTTTCCATACTAAAGGTTTCTTTCATAGGTAGAAAGTGAGCTGATTTGGTTAATCGATCCACAATTACCCAAATCGCATCCTTACCTTTTCTGGTTTTGGGTAACTTAGTAACAAAATCCATTGTTATGAGTTCCCATTTCCATACAGGCATTTCTAATTGTTGTAGTAGACCTGAAGGTTTCTGGTGTTCTGCCTTAACTTGTGAACAAGTAAGACACTTAGAAACATATCGAGCTATGTCCTTTTTCATTCCTATCCACCAAAAGTTATTTCTTAAATCTTGGTACATCTTATTGTTTCCAGGGTGCATGGTATACCTAGACTTATGGGCTTCTTCTAAAATCATATTTCTTAATTCTCCCTGCTTAGGTACCCAAATTCTTTTCTTATGGAATCTCCAAATTCCATCATTTCCTTGCTCTAATTCTTTTATTCATCCTTTCATTCCTTCAGCATCGTCCTTGATTGCTGTTTCTTGAAAATTCTTTAATTGTTCCATTAAATCTAACTGTAGATTTAATCTAAGAGCACGAACTCGTCATTGTTTCTCATGGTACTTACGACTTAAGGCATCTGCAACTACATTTGCCTTTCCTTCGTGATACTGAATATCACAGTCGTAGTCACTTAGGATTTCCATCTATCTCCTTTGCCTCATGTTTAACTCTTTTTGCCCAAATATATATCTTAAACTTTTGTGATCCGTATAGACAGTAAATTTACTTCCGTACAGATAATGTCTCCAAATCTTAAGGGCAAAAATTATGGCTCCTAATTCTAAATCATGAGTTGTGTAGTTTTCCTCGTGCTTTTTCAATTGTCTTGAAGCATACGCAATTACCTTCTTGCGTTGCATTAACACACATCCTAATCCTAGTTTTGAAGCATCACAGTAAACTTCAAAATCTTCAGTCCCTTCTGGTAAAGCTAGGATTGGGGCATTTGTTAACTTTTGCTTTAGAATCCTAAAAGCTTCTTCTTGCTTAGGTCCCCATTCAAACTTAACTGCTTTACAGGTTAGCTTAGTTAATGGTACAGCTATCTTGGAAAAATCCTTAATAAACCGTCTATAGTATCCGGCTAAACCTATAAAACTTCTAATTTCCATTGCGGATTGGGGAACCTTACATTTGGTAATTGCCTCTATCTTAGAGGGATCTACGTGAATACCTTCGTGATTCACCATGTGTCCAAGAAATTGCACTTCTTGTAGCCAAAATTCACACTTCGAGAATTTGGCGTAAAGCTTTTCTTTTCTTAACAAAGTTAAGAGTGCATGCAAGTGCTGACAATGCTCGTTCTGACTTTTGGAATAAATAAGTATATCGTCGATGAAGACAATTACAAATTTATCCAGATACGGTTTACAGTTCCTATTCATCATGTCCATAAATGCTGCTGGAGCATTTGTTAACCCAAAGGGCATGACTGTAAACTCGTAATGACCATACCTAGTTCTGAAAGCAGTTTTAGGTATGTCTTCTTCTTGTACCTTTAATTGATGTTATCCGAAGCGTAAGTCTATCTTAGAAAAGTATCTAGCTCCTTGAAGTTGATCAAAAAGATCATCAATCCTAGGTAATGGGTATCGATTCTTAATTGTAACCATATTCAATTCTCTATAATCAATACACATTCTCATCGAACCATCCTTCTTCTTCACAAACAACACTGGTGCTCCCCACGGGGATGAACTAGGTTGTATGAACCCTTTGCTTAGTAATTCATCTAATTGCTTTTTCAGTTCTAACATTTCTGTAGGTGCTAACCGATAAGGTGCCTTGGCTATCGGTGTAGTTCCGGGAATTAGATGAATTCTAAATTCTACTTCCCTATCTAGTGGTAATCCTGGTAATTCTTCTGGGAATACATCTGAGTATTCTGAGACTACAGGAATCTCCTTAAGTTCTTTACCCTTAGTACTAATGATTACTGAAATCTTATATACTATTCCTTGCTTTCGTTCATAGCTAGCAACTTTCATTACTGATATGAACTTCATTGTTTACGTGGTTTATCTCCTGTAATCATGATTACTTCCTCAGTAGGTGCCTGAATTGTGACAACCCTCAAATTTACATGTAACCGTACAATTTATTTCTGATAATTAAAGTGTTTGACGACTGTGTGGAATCACTTAACTGCTTTCTGATATCTGTGTTATACTTACATGTATTTGTTAACATACTAGTAGGATACAGAAAAGTTACTAAATAGTCAGGTATGCCTTCCTAAGTGTTAAAAATTAAAAACGTTGCAAAAATATATATGTAGGACGCTTTACGGATTAATTAAGCAGTTTAACGGAACAGTGTCGAACCGAACAACCGGACTTAACGCGGAACCTAAAAATATTGTCATTGACACTGTTTTTCTTTTTCTGAACTAGTTAGGGTCCCCGAATACCCTAACACCCGGTACAAAACACCACACACTAGAAATTAGTTAAACCTCCTAATTAAACTAACTAGTTACCTAACTATCAAGTTGGAAACCAACCCGTTTACCCCCCATGACCGAACTCGGTTCCTATATGGGGACACCCCACAAATTCTTTTTATTAAATTATTCCCTCATGCTTAATATCTACTAGACATTTAATCTAATGGTTAATAGTGGAGGGTGGATTATAAAATTACTTGTAAGACCACCAACTCATTTATTCAAACACTTCAAAGAAATTTCACTTCCTTTCCCTCTCTTTGACACTCACGGCCAAGAACCAAGTCACACCCACATCCACTTTCAAGTCTCAATCTTGCTATTTCCAAGCATACACAAAGGAGAAGGATCTCATACAAGGAAGCTCGGTGCTTACGGATTGCCAAGGACCTCACCACAACGCTATTAACCACCCGTTTTTCGTCTAGTTTCTTCCCTAGCCTCGAGCTAGTAGTAAGTGACTCTAAACACCTTCTTGATCTTGTCTAAAGTGGTTAATAAGAGATTTGTCGGATAAAAATGATGAACACATAAGATCAAAGTTTAAAGTCTACTAAAAATGATGAACATGGTGGTTAATGAGCAAATATTAGTGTAAAACTCTTGGATCTTGTTTTGTTATGATTCTTGGTTGATTATCTGATGTGTTGTTGGTTAATATTGATGTTTGATATTGTTATGATCACTAAACATGATTAACGGAATCAATCGAACACAAGTTAGTAAGTTAAAGGATGAAAACAGAATCTGTCCAAGTTTTACAGCCAACTTAAGTTGGCTGTAAACAGGTCATAAACTCTACAAAAAACTGATATTTTGAGCATAAGACGTGTTATTATGAAATACGGTTCTAATGGCACCGGAATCGTAATTTTTGGACTTCGTTTACTATTTTTAAAGCGTCATTTCGTAACAGCAGCAAGAGCTGCATTTTTCTGCTGAAAATATGAGTTTTGTTTTCTATCATAACTTGGGTTCTGTGTAGAGTTGGATCCTGAAACTTGTACGGTAGATGACCACCGATGTATTTGTAATTACCCCACTGGAATTTTGTAAATCGGACGCTCGATGAATTTTTATTAAATTATCCCGTGGACTGTGGTCAGAAAAATATAAATCTGAGTTCAGTCCGGAAAATGAATTTTTATAAAATATTGGTAATGAACCGGACCCCGATATTTTTACACAATAAAATTTGGAATGTTTAAGACATTCAGTAAAAGTTTGGGAATTTTTGGAATAAGTTAACTATTTTATTAAAATGTCCAAAAACAGCCGGTTTTGAATGTTAATGCTGAAATGACATAAGTTGTAATTTGCGTGTCTAAATGTCGAGTATGCTATCTGTGAATGATCTAACATGTTATATGTGTTACGTGCATTATCGTATGTTTGTGTATGAGTGGGGAATGGATGGGAAGTTTATATGGGCATGAACCGTTAAAGTGATGCATGTTATGTGATAGATACGTGTAGGAACTTTGTGCTCTATTTGAAACCACTAAATGACTAACTGGTAATCATACTAGGACGTGATTGACCAACCTTGATTGCTAGCTATTTGTGAGAGTCAAACCGAGCAACCGAGGTGAGTTCACACTTTTCTACAAAGCATGGTAAATTCCCGGTGGGAATGGGAATGGGCACAGGAATAGGGATTCCTCGTCCTTTGAGACGTGTTCAGGAATGTAAATTCCTCGTCCTGTTGGGACGTATTAGACTTACTGGACTAGAACTCTATCAGCGAAGTCCCTTCCTTTTTGTATCGACTTAATCGCCGAGGCTGTGGCGAGCGGGTCATTAGTTAATAGCGCTATTAGGTTTAACAAACCTCACACCGTGCCAGTCGGACGGGCGTGTACTAATGGACTATGGCACGTCGGTGGTGATAGAACAACGACGCTAGGGCACAATTGATTTTTGTTAGTAGTCGATATGATAAACGAGTCTGGTAGTTTAAAATACTGGGGTAGCTCCCCACGGCCAAAGTGCCGGGCTAGATAGCCAGGGAAGGTGGACATGGGATGGTTAACTAATAAACGTTTTCGAACTATGGGGTAACCCCCACGGCTGGATAGCCGAATGAGATTAAACTATGTTTTTGGAAACAACTCTAAAATGGACAACCAACCGTGAACTCACTCAACTTTGTTGTTGACTCGTTATTACATGCTTTGCAGGTCATTAGATGCTATGGAGCTTGCATATGGAGGTGGTCGTTGTGGGATGCGAACTGATATGTCCCGTACTTAATGAATAAACTTTATGAACTTATTAAACCTACGTTTTGGACTTTAAACTTATGAACTATGGACTTACTTTATGAACTTATGTTTTATGCTTCCGCTGTTAACCTAAAATCGGTTTACTTCCTTTTGGTCACCAATCGTATTGTGTTTGGTTTTATTTACTTAATTATGTTGTTCAATATGATTGGTGGCTCGATCCTGGTCACGTCACGCCTCCAAGCGGTGGTACTCCGCATGGTGGATTTTGGGGGTGTGACAGATTGGTATCAGAGCCATTGGTTATAGTGAACTTGGTTTTTAAAAGGGAAAAGTTTTTGATAAAACCAGACTATAACCAGTACAGTGCTCAACGATCCACAACGACGCTACGCTCCACGTGCAAGACTCGACACCATAAGTGGTATGATTTATGTGATATTGTCGGTTAGATAGTTCTCACTGTGCATTAGATAATGTGGTAATTGCTATTTGAACCTTGTGTGCTTACTCTCTATTGTCGTCCCACACTTACGCACTTTCGCGACACTTTTCTCACTTACGTTGCTTCATTATGAAGATCATGAGCGGACGCGAAGGACGTATCAACCTCACTCAAGCCCAGTTGACGGCTTTGATCAACGAACGAGTAGCTGAGGCGCTCGCAGCCAACCCTGCAGGAGGTATAACCTGCCATACCAACTCACATTGGGACGTTTAGATCCTACCTTCGCAAACCAACCCTCGTGCTTAACCTTGTCTTTTATTCTCGCGCAACAGGTCAACATGCTCAAACTCCTGTGTACACATTCAAAACCTTCATGGACTGCCGACCTACTACTTTCAGTGGCACAGAAGGAGCGGTAGGCCTTCTACACTGGTTCGAGAAGCTTGAGTCTGTCTTCGAGATGTGTGAATGCCCTGAGGATCGTAGGGTGAAGTATGCTACTGGTACTCTTGAAGGGGTAGCGCTCACACGGTTGAACGCTCAGGTTCAGCTGCTGGGGTTGGTTGCTGCTAATGCCACCCCATGGAACGGTTTCAAGGAACTGATCAAAGAGGAATACTGTAGTCGGGATGACATCCACAAACTGGAGGTGGAATTTTTCAATCTGAAGATGACGGGGTCTGAGATTGAGGCGTATACCAAGAGGTCGAATGAACTGGCCATCCTGTGCCCTACTATGGTGGACCCTCCCATCAAACGTATTGAGCTTTACCTCAAGGTCCTTGTACCCGAAATTCAGAGTCACGTGACTTCGGCTAACCTGGGTACCATTCAGCAGATCATTAAGTTAGCCCATCGTCTCACCGATCAAGCTGTGGAACAAAACAAACTGCCTAAGCGTATTGGTGCTGCTACTGCTGACGCACCCAATGATAACAAGCGAAAATGGGATGGGAATTCAGGCAAAGGTTCTACTTCAGCTCAGTCCTAGCAGCGAAAGACAGATGAGTACAGGAGCCCCAGTCAGCAGTCTTCTGGGAATCAAGGTCAGGGTGGATACAAGGGAAATCACCCCAAATGTAATCGCTGTAACTTGCACCACAGTGGGCCATGAGGTAAAGGCAACTGTCATCGATGCAACAAGCCTGGTCACATGGCAAGGGACTGCAGGAGTCAGCATCCGGCGAATCAGAACCGGCAACAACAGCAAGCCCCACCCAATCAACGCCAGCAGCGGCAACAACAGGGCAATAAAGGATGCTTTCAGTGTGGCGCTGAAGGCCATTTTAAGAGGAACTGCCCCCAGCTGAACCAAAACCAGAACAACAACCAAGGAAACGGGAACCACAATGGAAACAACAACGGAGGCAACAATGGAGGTAACAATGATGGCAATGGCGCCCATGGTCGGGTGTTCGTGATTGGTCAGGGAGAAGCAAGGAACGATCCCAACGTTGTGATGGGTAAGTTTCTTCTGGATGACTTCTTTGTTACTATTTTATTCGATTCGGGTGCCGATACCAGTTATGTGTCTCTAAAAGTTAGCCAAATGCTTAAACGCACTCCAACACTTTTGAACACCAAACGCACGATAGAGCTAGCAAATGGTAAAAGTCTTGAAGCCACACACGTAGTTAAAGGTTGTAACCTCGTCTTAGCTGGTCAGACTTTCTCTATCGATCTTATTCCTATCACACTTGGTAGTTTCGACGTCGTTATTGGGATGGATTGGCTATCTCATCATCAACCGGAGATTGTTTGCAAGGAGAAAATCGTCCGCATTCCTTGTTCTGGTGAAGAACCTCTCGTGATTCATGGCGACAAGAGTGGCGCTGTCGAAGGCATCATCTCTTTTCTTAAGGCCCAGAAGTATTTGCGAAAGGGCCACACTGCCATTTTAGCACTCGTTACTGACACATCAACGGAAGAGAAGAGAATTGAAGACATCCCTATTGTACGCAATTTTCCTGAGGAATTGCCTGGTCTTCCGCCTCATCATCAAGTTGAGTTTCGAATCGAGCTAGCTCCTGGGGCAGCACCAGTAGCTCGAGCACCTTATCGTCTAGCTCCATCAGAACTTGAAGAACTGTCCACGCAATTACAAGAACTCTTGGAAAAGGGTTTTATACGTCCTAGCTCTTCGCCCTGGGGAGCTCCAGTCTTGTTCGTAAAGAAGAAAGATGGTACTTTCAGAATGTGTATTGACTATCGCGAGCTTAACAAGGTGACTGTGAAGAATCGTTATCCTCTTCCACGTATTGACGACTTGTTCGACCAGTTGCAAGGGTCGAGCTATTACTCCAAGATTGACTTGAGATCGGGATACCATCAGCTGAGGGTCCGAAATGAGGACGTCTCCAAAACAGCATTCAGAACTCGTTACGGCCATTACGAGTTTCTGGTTATGCCATTCGGGCTGACGAATGCACCAGCGGTCTTCACGGATCTCATGAACCGAGTGTGCAAGCCTTACCTGGATAAGTTCGTTATTGTGTTCATCGACGATATCCTGATCTATTCTAAGAGTCAGGAGGAACACGAGCAGCATCTACGAATTATGCTGGAACTTCTTCGAAAAGAGCAGTTGTATGCCAAGTTTTCGAAATGTGACTTCTGGCTTCGCGAAGTCCACTTTCTAGGCCATGTGGTAAACAAGGATGGGATTCATGTGGATCCATCTAAGGTTGAATCGATCAAGAACTGGCCTGCACCCCGTACACCAACAGAAATCCGCCAATTCTTGGGTTTGGCAGGATATTACAGAAGGTTTATCAAAGATTTCTCCAAGATTGCGCAACCCCTCATTTCACTGACTCAGAAGGGTGTCACCTATCGCTGGGGTGATGCACAGGAATCTACATTTCAGCACTTGAAAGATAGACTTTGTAGCGTGCCTATCCTCTCATTGCCTGAAGGCACAGATGATTTTGTGGTTTACTGTGACGCTTCCATCCAAGGACTTGGTTGCGTATTGATGCAACGTGACAAGGTCATTGCCTACGCATCGTGCCAACTCAAGGTTCACGAAAGAAATTACACTACTCATGATCTGGAGCTGGGAGCAGTTGTTTTTGCGCTTAAGATATGGAGACATTACTTGTACGGTACCAAGTGCACCATTTACACCGATCACAGGAGTCTGGAGCATATCTTCAAGCAAAAGGAGTTAAACATGCGCCAACGCCGATGGGTTGAGCTCTTGAACGATTACGAATGCGCAATCAAGTATCATCCGGGCAAAGCCAATGTTGTGGCCGACGCCCTCAGTCGAAAGGATACTATACCTAAGCGTGTACGTGCATTACAGCTTACCATCCAATCTAACCTTCCTGCTCAGATTCGTGATGCTCAGGTTGAAGCATTGAAAGCAGAGAACATCAGGGCTGAATCCCTACGAGGATCGAGGCAGCGGCTAGAACAAAAGGAAGACGGGGCTTACTATGTAACAGGGCACATTTGGGTTCCACTTTATGGCAACTTACGCGAGCTTGTGATGGATGAAGCACATAAGTCTCGTTATTCGGTACATCCTGGTTCGGATAAAATGTACCACGACCTCAAGACTACGTATTGGTGGCCTGGCATGAAAGCCCACATAGCAACCTACGTCAGTAAGTGCTTGACTTGTGCAAGAGTCAAGACTGAATATCAGAAACCATCAGGCCTACTTCAACAACCGGAGATTCCGAAATGGAAATGGGAGCAAATTTCCATGGATTTCGTTACCGGCCTGCCCAGATCTCAACGCGGAAACGATACCATTTGGGTTATCGTAGATCGACTGACCAAGTCTGCACATTTTCTGGCTATCAAAGAAACGGATAAGTTTTCTACTCTTGCAGACATTTACCTAAAGGAAGTGGTATCAAGGCATAGAGTGCCAACCTCTATTATATCTGATCGTGACGCGCGTTTTACTTCAGAACTGTGGTAAGCAATGCACAAGTCTTTTGGCTCACGTTTAGATATGAGCACCGCTTATCACCCACAGACGGATGGGCAATCTGAACGCACCATCCAAACCCTTGAAGACATGCTTAGGGCATGTGTAATCGATTTTGGTAATGGCTGGGAAAAGCACCTCCCGCTAGTGGAGTTTTCATATAACAACAGCTACCACACCAGCATCCAAGCTGCTCCATTCGAGGCATTGTACGGCCGCAAATGCCGATCACTTCTTTGTTGGGCAGAAGTTGGTGACAGCCAAATCACTGGCCCAGAACTTGTGGTAGATACCACCGAGAGAATTGCTCAGATACGATAGCGAATGCCGGCAGCTCGTGACCGTCAGAAAAGCTATGCTGATAAGGGAAGAAAACCACTCGAGCTCCAGGTTGGGGATCGAGTGCTACTCAAAGTCTCACCTTGAAAAGGTGTAGTCCGCTTTGGCAAATGAGGCAAACTCAATCCGCGTTATGTCGGACTATTCGAAGTCATTGAGAAAATTGGCAAGGTAGCCTACAGGTTGAATCTACCCGAAAAACTCAGCGGAGTTCACAACGTATTCCACGTGTCAAATCTGAAGAAGTGTCTGTCAGATGAGACCCTCATAGTTCCTCTCAAGGAACTCACAATCGACGACCAGCTGCGATTCGTCGAGGAACCAGTAGAGATTACAGATCGAGATGTTAAGATCCTCAAGCGTACCAGGATACCTCTGGTCCGAATTCGTTGGAATGCTCGTCGTGGCCCAGAGTACACCTGGGAACGAGAAGACCAAATGAAACTCAAGTATCCCCAGCTGTTTAAGAAAAACGCAACCACTACTGAGGCTGAAGCTACTGCAGAATTTCGGGACGAAATTCCAAATCAACGGGGGGATGATGTGATACCCCAGGAAAATCAGGAAAACAACGCAACTTAACTAGCTTCCTCAGTAACCACGCGCTAAATTTCAGGACAAAATTCTCTTAACAGGGGGAGAATGTGACAACCCTCAAATTTACATGTAACCGTACAATTTATTTCTGATAATTAAAGTGTTTGACGACTGTGTGGAATCACTTAACTGCTTTCTGATATCTGTGTTATACTTACATGTATTTGTTAACATACTAGTAGGATACAGAAAAGTTACTAAATAGTCAGGTATGCCTTCCTGAGTGTTAAAAATTAAAAACGTTGCAAAAATATATATGTAGGACGCTTTACGGATTAATTAAGCAGTTTAACGGAACAGTGTCGAACCGAACAACCGGACTTAACCCGGAACCTAAAAATATTGTCATTGACACTGTTTTTCTTTTTCTGAACTAGTTAGGGTCCCCGAATACCCTAACACCCGGTACAAAACACCACACACTAGAAATTAGTTAAACCTCCTAATTAAACTAACTAGTTACCTAACTATCAAGTTGGAAACCAACCCATTTACCCCCCATGACCAAACTCGGTTCCTATATGGGGACACCCCACAAATTCTTTTTATTAAATTATTCCCTCATGCTTAATATCTACTAGACATTTAATCTAATGGTTAATAGTGGAGGGTGGATTATAAAATTACTTGTAAGACCACCAACTCATTTATTCAAACACTTCAAAGAAATTTCACTTCCTTTCCCTCTCTTTGACACTCACGGCCGAGAACCAAGTCACACCCACATCCACTTTCAAGTCTCAATCTTGCTATTTCCAAGCATACACAAAGGAGAAGGATCTCATACAAGGAAGCTCGGTGCTTACGGATTGCCAAGGACCTCACCACAACGCTATTAACCACCCGTTTTTCGTCTAGTTTCTTCCCTAGCCTCGAGCTAGTAGTAAGTGACTCTAAACACCTTCTTGATCTTGTCTAAAGTGGTTAATAAGAGATTTGTCAGATAAAAATGATGAACACATAAGATCAAAGTTTAAAGTCTACTAAAAATGATGAACATGGTGGTTAATGAGCAAATATTAGTGTAAAACTCTTGGATCTTGTTTTGTTATGATTCTTGGTTGATTATCTGATGTGTTGCTGGTTAATATTGATGTTTGATATTGTTATGATCACTAAACATGATTAACGGAATCAATCGAACACAAGTTAGTAAGTTAAAGGATGAAAACAGAATCTGTCCAAGTTTTACAGCCAACTTCAGTTGGCTGTAAACAGGTCATAAACTCTACGAAAAACTGATATTTTGAGCCTAAACAGGTCGTAAGTTTTGGACTTCGTTTACTATTTTTAAAGCGTCATTTCGTAACAGCAGCTAGAGCTGCATTTTTCTACTGAAAATATGAGTTTTGTTTTCTATCATAACTTGGGTTCTGTGTAGAGTTGGATCCTGAAACTTGTACGGTAGATGACCACCGATGTATTTGTAATTAGCCCACTGGAATTTCGTAAATCGGACGCTCGATGAATTTTTAATAAATTATCCCGTGGACTGTGGTCAGAAAAATATAAATCTGAGTTCAGTCCGGAAAATGATTTTTTTAAAATATTGGTAATGAACCGGACCCCGATATTTTTACACAATAAAATTTGGAATGTTTAAGACATTCGGTAAAAGTTTGGGAATTTTTGGATTAAGTTAACTATTTTATTAAAATGTCCAAAAACAGCCAGTTTTGAATGTTAATGCTGAAATGACATAAGTTGTAATTTGCGTATCTAAATGTCGAGTATGCTATCTGTGAATGATCTAACATGTTATATGTGTTACGTGCATTATCGTATATTTGTGTATGAGTGGGGAATGGATGGGAAGTTTATATGGGCATGAACCGTTAAAGTGATGCATGTTATGTGATAGATACGTGTAAGAACTTTGTGCTCTATTTGAAACCACTAAATGAATAACTGGTAATCATACTAGGACGTGATTGACCAACCTTGATTGCTAGCTATTTGTGAGAGTCAAACCGAGCAACCGAGGTGAGTTCACACTTTTCTACAAAGCATGGTAAATTCCCGGTGGGAATGGGAATGGGCACAGGAATAGGGATTCCTCGTCCTTTGAGACGTGTTCAGGAATGTAAATTCCTCGTCCTGTTGGGACGTATTAGACTTACTGGACTAGAACTCTATCAGCGAAGTCCCTCCCTTTTTGTATCGACTTAATCGCCGAGGCTATGGCGAGCGGGTCATTAGTTAATAGCGCTATTAGGTTTAACAAACCTCACACCGTGCCAGTCGGACGGGCGTGTACTAATGGACTATGGCACGTCGGTGGTGATAGAACACCGACGCTAGGGCACAATTGATTTTTGTTAGTAGTCGATATGATAAACGAGTCTGGTAGTTTAAAATACTGGGGTAGCTCCCCACGGCCAAAGTGCCGGGCTAGATAGCCAGGGAAGGTGGACATGGGATGGTTAACTAATAAACGTTTTCGAACTATGGGGTAACCCCCACGGCTGGATAGCCGAATGAGATTAAACTATGTTTTTGGAAACAACTCTAAAATGGACAACCAACCGTGAACTCACTCAACTTTGTTGTTGACTCGTTATTACATGCTTTGCAGGTCATTAGATGCTATGGAGCTTGCATATGGAGGTGGTCGTTGTGGGATGCGAAATGATATGTCCCGTACTTAATGAATAAACTTTATGAACTTATTAAACCTACGTTTTGGACTTTAAACTTATGAACTATGGACTTACTTTATGAACTTATGTTTTATGCTTCCGCTGTTAACCTAAAATCGGTTTACTTCCTTTTGGTCACCAATGGTATTGTGTTTGGTTTTATTTACTTAATTATGTTGTTCAATATGATTGGTGGCTCGATCCTGGTCACGTCACGCCTCCAAGCGGTGGTACTCCGTATGGTGGATTTTGGGGGTGTGACATGAATCTCTATAGAATTTTTATCACAAAGGATTCGAGCATGGTTGGCTACTAACCAATCCATTCCTAATAAGACATCGAATCCAGTTAAATTAATTGGCAATAAGTTTGCATGAAATTTATGACCTGAAAGTTCTATATTTTCTTTTTGCAAAACCTTATCTATGTTAATAGAATTTCCGTCTGCCGTTTCGACTGTAAAAATCTGCCTAAGGTTGGTTAAGGGTAAATTAAGAGCTTGACAGAATGAAGTATTTATAAAACTTTGGTTTGCACCCGTGTAACACCTCAAAAATTCACGTCCTATAATATATTGACACGTGTCATAGGTTTGAACGTGTGAAAGAATGTTCCAGAAGGACTAAAGTTGACAAACATGGAAAGTATGTGAATATACGAGTTCAAAATTTCAACAGTGAATAAATATGCTTTACAATAGCCCTATATGATGTTTATAACATCAAACGAATAAATCATGGATCATACGAAGCTAAAAATGAAAGAAAGTGAGAGATTACAAACTACAGGGGTTAAATGTGTCAACATGTTTAAAGTATACCTCTGAGTGACCTTTTAACAAACCCGAAGCTTTGTAACGGTTAATTATGCTCACTAGAATGCACGATATAAATTTCATAAAGTTTCGTTATCGTATGAGAAAGTTATGATCAAATTCGTATACAAGGGGTTAAAAGCGTCAACGATGAAGTTTATGACTTTTCGGGTGACAATAAAGTTAACCGAGGACTAAACAAAGTGGGTATATGCCTTGAAGCCCTTATAAGTTAAATTGGAGGGTTCAAAATGCAAGAAATAAAGTCGAAGCAAAGTTTTTAAGAGCCAAGGACCAAAACATAAAAATCTGAAATTTGATTTGAGTCAGGAGGGGCGTCGCGCGACGCGAGGGTCCCTAGGGGGTCTACGCGTGACGCCTAGGGCCATCTGAACCGAAAACTTTGCTAAGTGTTTGCCATTTCCACTCTAACCGACTTATCTTGCCTTTTATCACCCCCAAGGGTTGCCTAGGCTTGCTTAGGGACATTAGGGACACATGTTGATGATCAAGGATCAGTGGTAGCATGATTTGTCAACAATCCATGAGGTTTTGAACACTATATAAAGGCCCTTGTTGCAACCATTTTGATCACACCTCACTTCTACATTTCTGGAGCTCCAAAGCAGACTCAAGTGATCACTAATCGTGCATAGGACTTCAGTAAGTATGCTTAACCTTTCTTAGTTAAGTTTTTGCTTAGTTTTAGCTTAAAAGTGAAACCGTCGTAATTAACGGTTGACTTAACGATTAATCATTGTTGGTCCAGTGATTAGTCGAATTGAAAGTAGTTATGAGTTGGTAATTATGTGGGCAATAAACCCTTAAAAGGGCACCCTCTGATTTCCACTCTAACTAGGTCAAATGTCGGGTCAAACTTGTTATTAAAAAGTCAACAGAATGCTTAATTTCAAATTTATGCACAATTAGCAATGTAGAACCCATACAACCTGTTTGATCATTAATATAACTTGGTAATTAATGTAAGAACATGTCTAAACATGTTCAACCCGACAATTTTCAGTAGAGACCCGGTTCGGAACCGAAAGTCGCATAATTTGACTTTTGCTTTGACTTTCAGTTCTGACCCGTTTAAGCATGTTTTAGAAATGCCTTAGAGCTCTAATTGGACCAGGTTACATGCTAGTATAACTCTCTATGATTATACACCATGGTTCATTGGATATCCAATTAATATGCATAATTCCGTTAATTGCCTATATGTTGACCGTTATGCCCTTTTCACCATAAAACGTGATTTTTGAAAATATAAAAGAGTAGAAACCTTAGTTACTGAATTATAAACTTGCACCCAAAATTTGACTTCAGTTGGAGGTGTAGATTGAGAGTTATGCTCATTAGCGTAATTAGAAAGCTTATTAGCGATTAAACGACATAATTAGTGTATAGCCTATCTAAACCTACTTTTTGATATCAAACTCTTTACCCACTGATGTAATATATTATTTTGGGATTTTTGGAGATTTTTATTAATTTTAGACTGAGCATAACTTAGAGTTATAAGCTTAACCCGGTAATTGTCGGTTTTGCCCTTTCGGGCCATAAAATGAGTTTTACATATCTTTGTGACCCCAAACCTTTTTGCTACTGATTTCACATGATAAATAAATTATTTTTAAACCTTCTGGAATAATGAAAATATCAGATTTCTATATAGAACCCGGAACCGGCTTCTAATCGCCTTTTTAAGCGTTTTTAACGCATAGTATGTACTGAAACTATTTTAAACATACAAGGGTTGATACCTACTGATATTTTAGGTAAATTATAATATTTTAACAGTAAGCAAAAGTTGTTTAACTCAAACTTCAGTTTTGAGCTTTTCGGCTTATGTGAAATTACCAAAATGCCCCTACGGTGCATAGTTTGGTTATAGTTGATAAATTTCACGTATATACTTTACCCTACTGTTATAACTTATTAAATTGTGTATTTTTGCTGATTACATCAGACCTGTAACTCAGGATAATATTAAACTCTTTTATAACCTTGTAAATGACCAAACTACCCCTACGGGGCATAGTTTGTGTTTAAATTCGTTTCGGGCATAATAAAAGATATCTTACTGATGTCACAACATATTTAAGGCATATTAACTTAGGAAACCTGTATATGGCTCTTACGGTTACCCGTTACACCTATTGCGCGTTCGGTTCGGTTTATGTAACTAGTTTGCATAAATTAGCCGAAGCGGGTCAAACCTTATCGTTTTTATCTCAAAATCCAGAATGTGTATAATATACCCATATTAAGCAAGTCTTCAAACTTGTCGGGTCTAAATCACATTCTATCCCGGTCTTCGCTTAATCGTGCGTACGAACCGTATCTTTAAAACTAACCGGTCTAAGTTTAGGCTTAATTAAAGACCCGTTAGGATTCTAATAGGTTATTATAAACCTTCGTTCCAGAAAAGAAGGACCAGTAAAAGCTACTTGCATTTGCTAATTGTGAATTATACTTGCAAAGGTAAATACTTTTAATTTATTTTCCCTTATACGGGCTTGGGGTACGGTATATAAAATACCGCTTGGTCGGGCATTCGACCTTAATCGATTGGTGGTTAAGTATTATCGAGATGACCGGTTTAAATATGTTTTGTTTGCTTAACGCCTTTGGGGGGTTAATGACCATGTCCCAGATATCCTTGGCATCATTTTACGAAATGGCCACGACCTAAGCGTGGGGTGTAGGCGCACACCCGTCAGTGCATAAATAAATAATGTGGTGTGTCTATTGATCTTTAACCCGGCACGATCCGGGCTACTAAACGCATAAGGAACATGTAATCCTTTTACAAGTTTATATATTTAAATAATTATCCCAAGTTATAAAATATTTATGCCACGTGCATCCAAATCAATTTTTAATCATTTTTAAAATGAGTCAGTTGATTGTATTTACCAGTGTAAACTGACGTATTTTCCCAAAAAGATTAAGTGCAGGTACTAAGCGTACTAGGCTGGATTTCTCCTTAGCATCAAAAGAGTCTCGCAAGCTTAAGATGCCTAAAGTCTGTTGAACTACTATTTCCATTTTATTTAATCCACCTGTTGATAAACTTTCGACTGATGTGATACTACGATATTTTATTCGGTTGAAATGTATCTTTCATTTGCTTCCGCTGTGCATTTATATATTGTGTTGTTTGACTATTATGTTGCCAACCACGTCACGATACTCCCCACCGGGCCCACCGGTAACACGTGGAAAGTCGGGGTGTGACAGGTTGGTATCAAAGCCAACATTGAGTGAATTAAACCCTAGCCTTTTGTGTTTAGTCTCAATGACACAATTGCACATTCCTAAACTTTCGAGTCTAGACAAATAACATAGGACAAATTCTACCTTGTTTTGTTTTGTCCTTTATTTTATATGTTCTTGTTGTTATCTTATGTTGTATTGACAAGACTAAATATGCCGCCAAGATTTTTCCGACGAAGAGGAAGAGGCAAGGGGACAATCACCGCCCCCAATGATCACGAGGCCGGACCTTCGCAAAGGCGAGCTCCTTCTACCACCGCGAGTGCGGATCCTTGAGAGAACAGGAGGAACCTTTTTGAGCCTGCTAGATGGTCAGTCTCGCACAGTTCAACGCCTCCCTTTCATAACTCCTATGGGCCACAGTCGGAAAATGAGCCCAATAACCCGCAACCTTCTTACATACCTCTACAGCGATCCTTATCGCACCATTCCTTTGGAGACCCCACACCTGTTTTTCGGGGCCGGTTTAACCCGGCAAACTACATACAAGAACCAGTGGGTTTTAACCCATTGGGGCCAGAGGATCATTTCTCTGGCGATCATGCAGAAGACATGGACGAGGACACGGATCCCGTCGAGCCCGCAACCGGAACTCCCAACCATCCTATCGAGGTCTCCGATGGATCGTCTTTTCATGGATCACCCTACCATGGTCCGGACAGTTACCAGGCACGATTTAACCAGTTCAAGTGGTATTTTACACCCTCGCATCATTCGTCGCCTCACCAGCAGCAGCAGCAGCAGCAGGATCCCTCTGGGGATTCACATTTCGTGGCTGTCACGCCACCGCCTCCACCACCACCAGTTCATCAGGCACCTCCGGAACCGCCAACGCATAGGAGAACCGGCGCACGTATGTCTGCGCGAGCGAGGGATTTTCATTTTAGCTCCCCTCATCACTCAAGTGGTAGTCATTATCAGCCACTTCATGAAGACCCACAAATGGGTGGGCCCTCGAACCCAATTCCAGGGGGGAACTTTGCACCAGTTGCACCACAACCACCACCGATGGTTTCGATAACCCGATTCCTGCCTACACTGGTTCCATGGTGTACAACCCGTTTGAGCAGCCGGCTCACACCAACTATAATTACGCTGAAGCGGACCCATACTTGGTAGCGGCCAACTATAACACCCTTCATCAGGAAGGACCGTATGGAGCTCCGTGGGGAGTAGGGTACCCAACGCATGGGTACCAAATACCTACTAGACCTATAATTCGGCAACAATCGCAGCCGCCACGGTTTTCCCCACCCGAGCGGGAAGAAATTCTTCAAAGGTTGGACCAGGTCGAACGAGATTTTCACAGGGATCGCAGGGAGCGACAAAGTTTCTTCCAAGGATTGACAAGTTTAATAAAAGGGAAGAGCAAGAAGGACCATTGAATCCTTCCATTGTTGTTGTAATTTCCTTGTATCAGTTGAGCCCCTGCGTGGGTCTGTCTTGCTGTATTGACCCCTGCGTGGGTATGTTTGTTTGATTTGAGCCCCTGCGTGGGTCTATCTTTCTATTAACCCCTACGAGGGTATGTGTGTTTGTTTTGACCCCTGCGTGGGTATGTTTGTTGTTAAGCCCCTGCGTGGGTAAGTCTCTGTTTGAACCCCTGCGTGGGTAATTTGTCTATTTAAAAAGTCCCGTTTAGGGCGATATGTAATCTTTTAATAAATTAATGGAATGTAAGTTTATAAATTTAATTTTTGCTATTATATGCATAAATAAATTATATATGAAATAAATGAATAAAAATCATTCCATTTAAAAATGTATCTGCCTATTCTAAATGTTAATTAAGAATCTTAAATGGTATAACCTAGCCTGCATGTCATTTTAAGACCTGGCCAAGATGGTAAAACCTGTTTAAAAAGATTCAAATCCTTGTTAACATCTGAAAAGATGTTAACGCTCATGGCAGAAGTGATTCCTTAAAATCACACACGTCATTTTTATGTAAGGATCTTTCTAAAGATTCCTAACCCAACTTAATGATCTATGAATTATGGGTTTAAATCATCAATTAAGATGATCATATATTGACCATACATTGGTAATATAATGCCTACGGGCCCTGCTCATTTTCATATGAGACAAAAGACAGTAATAGTCTATGACCCTGTCTGAAAAAGGTAAAGAACTATGTTCAAACCTTCATGCCTTGATTCTCTGAAATCATGGCTTATAATTTAAAATGTCCCTGTGACTAGGCCTTGTGTGCTAATAATACTGTTATTGTTTATAATTAGGATAAATTATAATAGAAATCCTAAATAAATGTGAGTAACAAATTAACCAAATATGGTCTATGTTTACCATGGTTAATGAATTACCCTAAGGGGCAACTCCATAATAAACTCTCAAATAAACTATTGTTATTGTCTTATGCAACAGTTCAAATTTAAAATGGCTTACTCGGATGAAATTAATAGTCACCCAAGGGAGAATAATGATAACGCCCGAATTAATATAACGGGTGCTGAACTGAAGGCGTTGGTAGACGACGCTGTTACAAAGGCCTTAGAGCGACAGTATGAAGATTATAGTGGGACTCGAAGTAGGACCCTATCTACGCCGCGTTCAAAGCCAAAAACTCATTCTGATGCTCACAACAAGCCTCCCTCCAAGAAGGAAGAACCCAAGAAAAATGATGATAGACTCTCCTCAAACCACAACAGTGCTCCATCTCTGAAGATCGTACCGAAATAGGGGACCCAGGACAAGGGTTGCTCCTACAAATACTTTGTTTCATGCAAACCCAGGGATTTCACTGGGGAAAAAGGAGCCATTGACTGCATGACGTGGTTAGATGAGATGGACACAGTAGTGGATATCAGCGGGTGCGCTGAAAGGGATATAGTCAAGTTTGTGTCTCAATCATTTAAAGGGGAGGCCTTAGCCTGGTGGAGATCACTGATTCAAGCCACTGGGAAGATCCCATTATACAACATGTCATGGGAGCAATTTGTTGCCCTCATCAGGGAAAATTACTGCCCTCAGCATGAGGTTGAGAAGATAGAGTCTGATTTCCTATCATTGGTAATGACAAACCTTGACTGCCAAGCTTACCTCACGAGCTTCAACACAATGTCCAGATTGGTTCCGTATCTGGTGACTCCGGAACCCAAAAGAATAGCTCGTTTTATCGGGGGTTTAGCCCTAGAAATTAAGGCAAGCGTGAAGGCCTCTCGGCCAGCTACTTTCAGATCTGTAGCTGATATATCTTTGTCCCTCACACTGGACGCGGTCAGACAAAGATCGCTGAGGAACAAGGATGCTGAGAAAAGGAAACGTGAAGATGACAATTCACGGAGGTCAAACAAGAAGCACCGAGGAAACGGTGACAACAGGAAGGGGTCAGAGTCAAAGAAAGATGGGCATCAGTCTGGTGATAAGCCCAAGTGCAAGATCTGCAAGAAACAGCACTTCGGGAAGTGCAGGTTTGAATCGAACTCGCAGACCCAGTCAAAAAATTTTGCCAGTGGTATATGCAAGTCCAAGGAACACAAGACCTTGGATTGCAAAAAGTTAAAGGATGCAACCTGCTACAGCTGTAATGAGAAGGGGCATATCAAGACCAATTGCCCAAAACTCGCAAAGAAGGCTGATGATGGAAAGAAGACCAATGCTAGGGTCTTCAGAATGGACGCAAAGGAAGCAGTACAGGATGACAATATGATAACAGGTACTTTCCTCATAAATGATGTCTATGCAAGAGTACTTTTTGATTCAGGCGCAGATAAATCATTTGTAGATAATAAGTTTTGCAAATTGCTAAATTTACCTATTAAAACCTTAAGCATAAAGTATGAGGTGGAGTTAGCTGATGGCACCATAGAAACCGCCTCAACCATATTAGAGGGATGTTTCATATCCATTAAGAACCACTCTTTTCCTTTGTCCCTACTTCCTTTGAAGTTAGCCGGTTTTGACATCGTTTTAGGCATGGACTGGTTATCTCATAACCAGGCCCAGATTGTCTGCAATAGGAAACAAGTGGTGATCAAGACTCCATCTGGTGAATCACTTACCATTCAGGGAGATACCTGGTATGGACTGCCTGAGCAAGTGACTATGCTCAAGGCCTCTAAGTGTTTAAAGAAGGGTTGTGTCATCTATATGGCACAAGTAATTATCGATGAGCCGAAACCTAAGATGGAAGACATCCCCGTCATTTCTGAATACCCTGAAGTTTTTCCTGAAGAACTACCTGGGTTACCACCAGATAGGCAAGTGGAATTCAGAATTGACATCATCCCTGGAGCAGCACCTGTTGCTAGAGCACCTTATAGGCTGGCACCAACGGAGATGAAGGAATTGAGGACACAGCTAGACGAATTGCTAGCCAAAGGTTTCATTAGACCTGGTTCGTCTCCTTGGGGAGCGCCAGTTCTGTTTGTCAAAAAGAAGGATGGATCGATGCGTCTGTGCATCGATTACCGTGAGCTTAATAAGGTCACTATAAAGAATTGGTATCCTTTGCCCAGGATCGACGATTTGTTCGATCAATTGCAAGGGGCAAGTTATTTCTCGAAGATTGACTTAAGGTCAGGCTACCACCAACTGAAGGTTAGAGATGAAGACGTACACAAAACTGCATTTAGGACTCGTTATGGTCATTACGAGTTCCTAGTGATGCCTTTTGGGCTCACTAATGCACCGGCCGCGTTCATGGATCTCATGAATCGCGTCTGCAAGCCTTACTTAGATAAATTCGTCATCGTTTTCATCGACGACATTCTCATCTACTCGAAGAACCAAGCTGATCATGAGAAGCATCTTCGATGTATTCTTTCACTACTTCAGCAGGAGAAGCTCTACGCCAAATTCTCTAAGTGTGAATTCTGGCTTCGAGAAGTCCAATTCCTTGGACATGTGGTTAGTGAGAGTGGTATCCAAGTGGATCCCGCTAAGGTTGAAGCTGTCATGAACTGGCAAGAGCCAAAGACGCCTACAGAGATTCGTAGCTTCCTAGGCTTAGCAGGATATTATAGGCGTTTCATTGAAAATTTTTCAAGGATTGCTGCACCCCTAATTTCTTTGACTAGGAAGAAAATAAAGTTTGATTGGGGCCCTAAGCAGCAAGAATCCTTTGATATCCTAAAGCAAAAGTTGAGCAACGCTCCTGTACTGACATTGCCTAAAGGTACCGAAGAATTCGTAGTTTACTGCGATGCATCACACACTGGCATGGGGTGTGTGCTTATGCAGAAAGGCAAGGTTATTGCATATGCTTCACGTCAGTTAAAAGTGCATGAAAAGAATTACACCACCCATGACTTGGAGTTGGGTGCCGTTGTATTTGCGCTGAAGCTATGGAGGCACTATTTATATGGTATCAAGTGTGTGATCTATTCTGATCATAAGAGCCTCCAGCACCTGTTTAACCAGAAGGATTTAAACATGAGGCAACGACGATGGATGGAGACTTTGAATGATTATGACTGTGAGATCAGATACCATCCTGGCAAGGCGAATGTAGTCGCCGATGCCTTGAGTCGGAAGGAAAGGGTGAAGCCCATCCGAATCAATGCCAAGAGCATTGAAATAAAGAACAGTTTGAATGAAAGGTTGTTAGCTGCACAGAAGGAAGTTGTGTTGGAAGCTAACTATCCTAATGAAAAGCTAGGGGTAACTGAGGAGCAGTTATCTCTTGGCAAAGACGGAATTCTGAGATTGAATGGACGAATATGGGTTCCAGTTTATGGAGGACTTCGAGATGTCATCCTCCAGGAAGCCCACAGTTCTAAATACTCCGTTCATCCTGGAGCTGATAAGATGTACCAGGATCTGAAGGCAAATTTTTGGTGGATAGGCTTGAAGAAGTCTATAGCTACCTATGTAGCTAAATGCTTGACGTGTGCGCAAGTCAAAGCAGAACATAAGAAACCGTCAGGTTTGCTACAACAGCCTGAACTTCCCACTTGGAAGTGGGAAATGGTAACTATGGATTTTATCACCAAGTTACCTAAGACAAGGAAAGGAAATGATACCATATGGGTGATCGTAGACAGACTGACTAAGTCAGCACATTTCCTACCCATTAAGGAGACCTATAGCTCCGACATGTTAGCCCAACTGTACGTAGATAAGATTGTAGCTTTACATGGCGTGCCTGTGTCTATTATTTCTGACCGAGATACTAGATACACGTCACATTTTTGGAAGAGTTTCCAACAATCTTTGGGCACGCGTTTAAATTTTAGTACGGCTTACCATCCTCAGACTGACGGCCAGAGTGAGCGTACTATCCAAACTTTGGAAGACATGCTTCGAGCATGCGTAATTGACTTAGGTGGTAGTTGGGATAACCACATGCCGTTAATCGAATTCTCCTACAACAATAGCTACCATACCAGCATTAAGGTTGCGCCTTTCGAGGCCTTATACGGTAGAAAGTGCAGAACGCCCGTTTGTTGGGCGGAAGTTGGAGATGTCCAATTATCAGGACCGGAGATAGTCTTTGAAACGACGGACAAGATTGTCCAGATTTGTGACCATCTGAAAGTTGCCCGAGATAGGCAGAAAAGCTACGCAGATTTAAAGTGTAAACCTTTTAACTTCGAGGTAGGTGACAAAGTGTTGCTTAAAGTATCACCCTGGAAGGGAGTGATGCGATTTGGTAAGAAAGGCAAGTTAAGCCCGAGATACATAGGACCGTTCGAGGTCATCGAACGTGTCGGATCAGTTGCTTATAAGTTAAATTTGCCTGAAGAGCTCAGTGGAATTCACAATGTATTTCACATCTGCAATCTGAAAAGTGTTTCGCTGATGAATCACTGGTCATACCGCATACAGATGTGCACATAGAAGAGAGCTTAAAGTTTGTTGAAAAACCTGTGTCGATCGAGGATCGACAGGTTAAGAAGCTTCGAAGGAAGCATGTGCCTATTGTAAAGGTAAAATGGGATGCCCGTAGAGGTCCCGAATACACGTGGGAGGTTGAGTCCACAATGAAAGAAAAATACCCTCATTTATTTCAGTAAATCTCGAGGTCGAGATTTCTTTTAAGGGGGTGAGGATGTAACACATCGAAAATTCACATCCTATAATGTATTGACACGTGTCATAGGTTTGAACGTGTGAAAGAATGTTCCAGAAGGACTAAAGTTGACAAACATGGAAAGTATGTGAATATACGAGTTCAAAATGTCAACAGTGAATAAATATGCTTTACAATAGCCCTATATGATGTTTATAACATCAAACGAATAAATCATGGATCATAGGAAGCTAAAAATGAAAGAAAGTGAGAGATTACAAACTACAGGGGTTAAATGTGTCAACATGTTTAAAGTATACCTCTGAGTGACCTTTTAACAAACCCGAAGCTTTGTAACGGTTAATTATGCTCACTAGAATGCACGATATAAATTTCATAAAGTTTCGTTATCGTATGAGAAAGTTATGATCAAATTCGTATACAAGGGGTTAAAAGCGTCAACGATGAAGTTTATGACTTTTCGGGTGACAATAAAGTTAACCGAGGACTAAACAAAGTGGGTATATGCCTTGAAGCCCTTATAAGTTAAATTGGAGGGTTCAAAATGCAAGAAATAAAGTCAAAGCAAAGTTTTTAAGAGCCAAGGACCAAAACATAAAAATCTGAAATTTGATTTGAGTCAAGAGGGGCGTCGCGCGACGCGAGGGTCCCTAGGGGCTCTACGCGTGACGCCTAGGGCCATCTGAACCGAAAACTTTGCTAACTGTCTGCCACTTCCATTCTAACCGACTTATCTTGCCTTTTATCACCCCCAAGGGTTGCCTAGGCTTGCTTAGGGACATTAGGGACACATGTTGATGATCAAGGATCAGTGGTAGCATGATTTGTCAACAATCCATGAGGTTTTGAACACTATATAAAGGCCCTTGTTGCAACCATTTTGATCACACCTCACTTCTACATTTCTGATCATTTCTGGAGCTCCAAAGCAGACTCAAGTGATTACTAATCGTGCATAGGACTTCAGTAAGTATGCTTAACCTTTCTTAGTTAAGTTTTTGCTTAGTTTTAGCTTAAAAGTGAAACCGTCGTAATTAACGGTTGACTTAACGATTAATCAATGTTGGTCCAGTGATTAGTCGAATTGAAAGTAGTTATAAGTTGGTAATTATGTGGGCAATAAACCCTTAAAAGGGCACCCTCTGATTTCCACTCTAACTAGGTCAAATGTCGGGTCAAACTTGTTATTAAAAAGTCAACAGAATGCTTAATTTCAAATTTATGCACAATTAGCAATGTAGAACCCATACAACCTGTTTGATCATTAATATAACTTGGTAATTAATGTAAGAACATGTCTAAACATGTTCAACCCGACAATTTTCAGTAGAGACCCGGTTCGGAACCGAAAGTCGCATAATTTGACTTTTGCTTTGACTTTCAGTTCTGACCCGTTTAAGCATGTTTTAGAAATGCCTTAGAGCTCTAATTGGACCAGGTTACATGCGAGTATAACTCTCTGTGATTATACACCATGGTTCATTGGATATCCAATTAATATGCATAATTCCGTTAATTGCCTATATGTTGACCGTTATGCCCTTTTCACCATAAAACGTGATTTTTGAAAATATAAAAGAGTAGAAACCTTAGTTACTGAATTATATACTTGCACCCAAAATTTGACTTCAGTTGGAGGTGTAGATTGAGAGTTATGCTCATTAGCGTAATTAGAAAGCTTATTAGCGATTAAACGACATAATTAGGGTATAGCCTATCTAAACCTACTTTTTGATATCAAACTCTTTACCCACTGATGTAATATATTAGTTTGGGATTTTTGGAGATTTTTATTAATTTTAGACTGAGCATAACTTAGAGTTATAAGCTTAACCCGGTAATTGTCGGTTTTGCCCTTTCGGGCCATAAAATGAGTTTTACATATCTTTGTGACCCCAAACCTTTTTGCTACTGATTTCACATGATAAATAAATTATTTTTAAACCTTCTGGAATAATGAAAATATCAGATTTCTATATAGAACCCGGAACCGGCTTCTAATCGCCTTTTTAAGCGTTTTTAACGCATAATATGTACTGAAACTATTTTAAACATACAAGGGTTGATACCTACTGATATTTTAGGTAAATTATAATATTTTAACAGTAAGCAAAAGTTGTTTAACTCAAACTTCAGTTTTGAGCTTTTCGGCTTATGTGAAATTACCAAAATGCCCCTACGGTGCATAGTTTGGTTATAGTTGATAAATTTCACGTATATACTTTACCCTACTGTTATAACTTATTAAATTGTGTATTTTTGCTGATTACATCAGACCTGTAACTCAGGATAATATTAAACTCTTTTATAACCTTGTAAATGACCAAACTACCCCTACGGGGCATAGTTTGTGTTTAAATTCGTTTCGGGCATAATAAAAGATATCTTACTGATGTCACAACATATTTAAGGCCTATTAACTTAGGAAACCTGTATATGGCTCTTACGGTTACCCGTTACGCCTATTGCGCGTTCGGTTCGGTTTATGTAACTAGTTTGCATAAATTAGCCGAAGCGGGTCAAACCTTATCGTTTTTATCTCAAAATCCAGAATGTGTATAATATACCCATATTAAGCAAGTCTTCAAACTTGTCGGGTCTAAATCACATTCTATCCCGGTCTTCGCTTAATCAAGCGTACGAACCGTATCTTTAAAACTAACCGGTCTAAGTTTAGGCTTAATTAAAGACCCGTTAGGATTCTAATAGGTTATTATAAACCTTCGTTCCAAAAAAGGAGGACCAGTAAAAGCTACTTGCATTTGCTAATTGTGAATTATACTTGCAAAGGTAAATACTTTTAACTTATTTTCCCTTATACGGGCTTGGGGTACGGTATATAAAATACCGCTTGGTCGGGCATTCGACCTTAATCGATTGGTGGTTAAGTATTATCGAGATGACCCGTTTAAATATGTTTTGTTTGCTTAACACCTTTGGGGGGTTAATGACCATGTCCCGGATATCCTTGGCATCATTTTACGAAATGGCCACGACCTAAGCGCGGGGTGTAGGCGTACACCCGTCAGTGCATAAATAAATAATGTGGTGTGTCTATTGATCTTTAACCTGGCACGATCCGGGCTACTAAACGCATAAGGAACATGTAATCCTTTTACAAGTTTATATATTTAAATAATTATCCCAAGTTATAAAATATTTATGCCACGTGCATCCAAATCAATTTTTAATCATTTTTAAAATAAGTCAGTTGAATGTATTTACCAGTGTAAACTGACGTATTTTCCCAAAAAGATTAAGTGCAGGTACTAAGCGTACTAGGCTGGATTTCTCCTTAGCATCAAAAGAGTCTCGCAAGCTTAAGATGCCTAAAGTCTGTTAAACTACTGTTTCCATTTTATTAATCCACTTGTGGATAAACTTTCGACTGATGTGATACTACGATATTTTATTCGGTTGAAATATATCTTTCATTTGCTTCCGCTGTGCATTTATATATTGTGTTGTTTGACTATTATGTTGCCAACCACGTCACGATACTCCCCACCGGGCCCACCGGTAACACGTGGAAAGTCGGGGTGTGACAACCAGAGTCAAATAATACTTTTGCGTAAACGTTGTGAACTAAGAACGTACCAGCTATCACATCTGGAATGAGTTCTGCCTCCTGAGTAGTTAATTGGAATGCACGAGCATTCTTCTTGGTAGCTCCGTCGGCTGGTTTAGCTTTATTGTCTGCTGGTTTAACCAACTTAGGGCACTCTGGCTTAAAATGTCCTGTTTCTCCACAGTTATAGCAGACTCTTGTTTTCTTTCTGCAGTCTTCTTCGTGATGTCCTATGACTTTGCAAAAATTGCAGGTTACATTACATCTTCCATAATGTTTCTTTCTGTAATTCCTGCAGAACGGCGGAGTTGAAGATTGCCCTGTTCCTCTTCTCTTGAAGTTGCTATTATTACTCGTACGAAATCCTTGGGTAATTTTCTGAGCCAGTTCCTTTTTCCTGTTTTCATCTCTTGTGCGTACCAGCTCGTCAGTTAGGGTGTTAGCTAATTCTACCGCATCGTCAATAGTACGAGGTCTCGCAGCTTTAACGATATTACGGATTTCGCCAACTAATCCCCAAATATAACGAGAAATTAGTACCAGTTCTGGCGAAGCCAGTGTTGGTACCACTCTAGCATATTCAAAGAATGTCGAAGTATACCTGCGACAATCTACACCCATCATTCGATGATTTAGGAACTTATTCGCCATTTGATCTTTTTCATATTCGGGACAGAATTTTCTTTCTACAAGACTCTTAAATTCTTCCCAGTTCATGGCATAGGCCATATTTCTTCCTTTGGCTTGAAGTACTGTATTCCACCATTCTAGCGCTCCTTCTTTGAAAAGATTTGACGCGTACATGACCTTGTCATCCTTGTCACATTTACTTATTGTAATCACTGCCTCGGTTTTCTCTAACCAACGCAGTGCCGCAGTCGCTCCTTCATTGCCTGCAAATTCAGTGGGTTTACAAGTGTCACACCCCGATATTTCCACGTTTCACCGGTGGGCCCGGTAGGGGAGTATCGTGACGTAGTTGATATCATCATAGTCAAACAACACAATATATAAATGCACAGCGGAAGCAAAAGATAAATATATTACAATCCGAATACAAAGTAATATCCAGTATTACAACGGAATGTAAGATGGATCCACAGGCGGATCTAAAATAGAAAGATAACACTGTTCAACAGACTTTAACATCTAAAGCTTGCGAGACTTGATTATTGATGCCTGGAGTAGTCAGCCTATTACGTATAGTACCTGCATTTAGCCTTTTGAAAAATACGTCAGTTTACACTGGTAAATACTATCAACTGACTCATTTTGAAAAGAGTTTGAAAATTGATTTGAATGCACTTCGGCAAAAATATCTTTTATAACTTGGGACAATTATTCGAATATAATACTTGTAAAAGAATTACATGTTTCTTATGCGTTCAGTAGCCCGGATCGTGCCGGGTTAAAGATCAATAGACACACCACATAATCTATTTATGCACTGACGAGTGTACGCCTACACTCCGCGCTTAGGTCGTGGCCATTTCGTAAAATGATGCCAAGGATATCCTGGACATGGTCATTAACCCCCCAAAGGCTTTAAGTAAACAAAACAATTTAAACGGGCCGATCAAATATTCAATTAACCACCATACGATGGAAGATTTAATGCCCGACCAAGCGGTATTTTATATACCGTACCCCAAGCCCGTATAGGAAAAATAAGTTAAAAGTATTTACCTGAGCTAAATATAAATTCAATCCCAGCAGTATATCAATTTAGCAAGTACATATAGCTTTTACTGGGCTCCTAATCTGGAACGAAGGTTTTTAATAACCTATTAGAATCCTAACGGGTCTTTAATTAAGTCTTGACTTAGACCGGTTAGTTTTCAAAAGGAAGATACGGTCAGACGCATGTTAAAGCGAAGACCGGTTTAGAATGTGGTTTTGACCCGACAAGTTTGTATGCTTGTTTAATATGGGTAACTTAAACACATTCTGGATTTTGAAACAAAAATGATATGGTTTGACCCGTTTCGGCTAATATATGCAAACTAGTTACATAAGCCGATCCGAACGCGACAAGTGCGTAACGAGTAACCAAAAGAGTCGTATACAGGTTTCCTAAGTTAATATGCCTTAAATATGTTGCGATATCAATAGGATACCTTCCATTATGCCCAAAACGAGTTTAATCTCAAAATAAGCCCCGTAGGGGTATTTTGGTCATTTTAAAGGTTATAAAAGAGTTTAAATGAAGTTCTGAGATTCGGGTCCGAATACATCAGTAAAATAACTTATTTTAATAGGTCATATCAGTTGATAATAAGTCTTATATGGCAAAATGGTTTTAAACCCAAACTATGCGTTTAATACGCGTAAAAAGTCATTTTAAGCGATTTCCGGGTTATACAGGAAATCTGAGTTTTCTGATCAGGTTATAAAGTTCAAAATACTTTATTTATTATATAAAATCAGTAGCAATTGGATTGGTGTCAAAATACTATGTAGAACTCATTTTATGACCGAAAAGGGTATATTCGGTATTTACCGAATTAATGCCATAACCTTAGGTTATGAGCAGGTTAAAAATAATTAAAAAAATCTTTAAAAATCCCAAAATATTATATTACATCAGTGGGTAAAAGGTTTGGTGTCAAAAATTGGGTTTAGATAGGCTTTATGCTAATGACGATGTTTAATTACTAAAAAGCGTTCTAATTACGTCATTGAGCATAACTCCTAATCTAGACCTCAAACTGATGTGAAAATTTAGGGACATGTTTATAAATCAGTAATAAAGATTTTTGTCCTTTCATATTTCCAAAATTCTCGTTTTATGGACAAAAGGGCATATTGGTCAACATTAGGCATTTAACGGAAACGAGTAAACGTATCGGACAATCAACGATCCAACCACAGAGGGTTATACTATCATGTAGCCTGGTCCTAAGGAAACCCTAAGGCATTTCCAAACCTTTCTAAATCGGGTCAGAACTGAAGTCAAAGGAAAAGTCAAAGTTTTGCGACTTTCGGTTCCGAACCGGGTCTAAGCAGAAAATTGTCGGATCAAACAAGCTTAGATCAGTTCTTATACTTATTACCAAGTTATATGAGTGATAAAATAGGTTACATGCCTTCTACATTGCTAATTACATGTTAATTTGCAAATTAAGCTTCTGTTGACTTTTTCTAATCAACTTTGACCCGACAAAAGGTCTAGTTAGAGTGGGAATCAGAGGGAGCCCTTTTAAGGGTTTAATGCCCACATAATTACCAACTAATAACTACCTTCAATTCGACTAATCACTGGACCATTAATGATTAATTGCTAAGTCAACCGTTAATTACGACGGTTTGACTTTTAAGCTAAAACTAAGTAAAAACTCAACTAAGAAAGGTTAAGCATACTTACCAAAGTCTAATGCACTATTAGAGATGGCTTGGGTCTGCTCTTATGCTCCAGGAAGCTCCAAGAAAGCAGATGGAATGAATGCAAGAAATGTTGCAAACATGAGGGCCTTATATAGTGATTTTGATCCATTAAGATCATGACAAATCATGCTATAACTGATCATGGATCAGTAACAAGTGTCCCTAAGTGCCTAGGAATAGTTTAGGCGGCTCTTGGAAGTGTTTAAGGGCAATACATGTCGTTTAGAAGGCTGAACAGCCATTTTTCCGAGTTGCTGCATCTGGGACCTGCTTACGGACCGTAAGGGTCCAGCCTTACGGTCCGTAAAGACCTGGCCAGCAATCTGAAACTTTCACATTTTGACAGATTTAGCCCCTGCACTTCTAAATGCCATTTCCGACATATCCAAGGCCCGTTAACCCATTTTTAAGGCTCTACAATGATGCCTAAGTATGGGGAACATGACACATGCTCAAAAATATGCCGAATGTCGGTTCGTTTGGTCGTACGGTCACGTTGTTCGGTTAATTACGACGAAACACGGACGGACGCGAAAAACGAACCAATTGACGCGAAGAATGGAATTTTATCAAGCCAAACACTAAAATAACATATTTTAGTGTTTACATAAATTTTTGGGTGTCCGGGGATATTCAGAATGTAAGATATGCGCGTAAACGCAAACTTGTGCGCTTTTTGACACTTTTAGTCCCTGCATGACTTAAAAGCTTATTTTTGCACACCAAACACCTCTAAGCCTATATCTAAGCTATATTAGGGATAATTATGGTATGTTTATCTCATGGTCATATTCCGAAAGGTCCGATAACATACGAATCGGTATACTTTAGCAGTTTGACGCTTTAGGTCCTTCTAATGCGCAAACTTGCGTAACTCATCATTTAATAGCATTGAAGCCTCATTTAATTCATATTAGGCATTCTTGAAAGTATTATTAAACATCAGAATGCTTCAGGCTCGATAAAAGGTCATTTAGAGGTACAATTAAACATATTAACACTTTTAGTCCCTTATACTTGCAAAGTTGCGCGTAACTTCACTTTTGGGCATAAAAGCCTTGGGTGGCCAATGATTGGCAACCCCGAGAGTATAATCAAATATCATGAGGCTCTTGGTTTGTTAAAAGGTCACTCAGAGGTAAGAATTAACATGTTGACTCTTTTAACCCTTTTCTGCGCAAACTTTCAATTAATTACATAAACGGCTACACTTGATTAACAAGTGGCTCATTTGTGAATATAAAACCGTAAAAGGTTATTTAAAAGCTTATTTTAGGTATGATAATACTTCCAGTTCTTTCATAATCAAAGTTTTCAATTTTTCAAAAAATTAGTCCCTTAAATTCAACGTTTGACTTCATTAGGGTTTATTACACGTGTCAATACTTCATTGGACGTGATTTTTCGAGGTGTTACATCCTCACCCCCTTAAAAGAAATCTCGACCTTGAGATTTGCTTAAAGTAAAGGAAGTACTTTCTGTCGTATCATGGATTTAACTTCCATAGTATATTTGGGCCCCCAAGGGTATCTCAGTTGACCTATACAATAGGTGCATACTTTCATTTGGAGCTCCTTAACCTGTCGATTTTCAATCGACATAGGTTGCTCATACTATCATAGATCTGCATATCATTATATGATAGTGTTTTTCGACTTATTGGTAACATGTCGCTAAATCATTAGTGTGGGTCACACTGCGCGTTCCACCAAGCTCCTAAATTAGGTCTTAGCTCGTAAGCTATTTAGTCTTGATACATTCGAATCCTTCGAATGACTTTATATATTCCGAGCTTAACTAACCTGAAAATTATAACTCGGCACACCCTTCTAGGGTGTTATCTTTTGTTGAACCTTATCTTTTAACCAGAACTTAGGAGGGTTGCTATTTTCATAAATCCTTGATTTCCTGCCGTATACTGGCAACTTACAATCGATTATGGATTTGTATGATCTTATTTGTTGTTTCCTAGGCAACTTTCAGATCCTGATAATTGGACTTACCAATTCTCTATCTAACAATAGATGTTTAACATTCCATCTATACTAGGTCTCCAAAGGAGCAGCCATAATACTTACATATCAATTATTATAGAAAAGTTTATCTTAAGGTGGGATGGTGATCCCAACCATTGCTTAAAACTAATCTTAAGGAGTAGCTAATCCTTGCCGTTAGTCGAACTAATCGACGATCCTGGGAAGCTGATGGAAATTCTTAATCGTTGCCTAATTAGGGTTGCGGTAACAATGCATAAGCAAAAATGAACCGTCTTTCATAATTAACTATACCGAATTCTCAGGATATTGAGTTTGGCTATATGAACCCTCTATTTTAAAACTTAGTTAATCAGGGTTTTGATTCTCCCAATGATGGTACTAGCCGTCTTGGAGATTTCATAATAATACAACTTTAAATGGGATATAAACCTTAACTCTACCTGCCTTTCAGGGGTAAACAAGGAAAATCTTAAGGGAAGATAAACAAGATATAAGGAGGTTACAGAGATTTTTACAATTCTCAGGCTCCAATTCATCCACCATTGCTTGTGTCAATTAAGTGACACATTTACGTTACGAGTCCACGAATTCCTTGATCTGGAACATTTACTTGGACAATTCCATTCTGGATATCTCCTTTGAATACCGTTGGCTGACTTTAGTACCCTATGACCATCGGAATATCTTTGTGGTCCCATGCATTGAACCTCCATATTGATCAGGCATGGAAGCAATCTATGGAACATATTAAGATATACTAATCCTCATATGGTGCTTTTTATCATACCGTTTGGTATTCGCAATCGTTAGAGATCAAAGGGATATCAACTCTAAATGCTAACGCATTACACCTAGAGAGATGATACTTCTAAAATTTTACGCCTGAAGGTTTCTAACAGGGACAGAAGGAATGGTTCATATGATTTCACCCGTAAGTTTTATCTTACACTTAATATCTGGGGTTCATACGGGAAAATTTCTAAAAGTTTGCTAAGCTTAAGATCTTATGAGAGACTTAGCAGCTCCTGAACCCAGACGTATCTCCTAGCAATCAAATCACAATAAGGGGTTTATCTGGTGTCATTATTAACGTGAATTGCCTCTAATCATTCATCAGGAGGGTTAAACGCCTCCATTCTTAATCCTTTTAAACTTAGCTGCAAAATCTATGACAAATTTAGGGCAGTCTCAGCTTTGACTGGTCGTTTCTTAATATATATAACGTGAGTAGCTGAGGTAGATCCATAATGGATGTATAACAAGCAGGCTTTGAAATCTTAATGTTTTGTCTTTTCTGAGTTTTCCATACTCGAAGCTTTGGTGTTTCATACCCAATTCAGCAAGTGCTTAGTCAATCCGCATCATGTGTCTCCTTGAATTTGTTAAAGGCTCATCATAAGGAGTCTTGATAATTACTTGCTTCTTATCACCCACAATATGGGCTTGGTTACCAGGCGACCAATTCATTCCTAATACCATATCGAGTCCCTCTTGTTTTAATGGAAACAAGAATAGCGGAAAAGAGTGATTTCTAAAGGATATGAAGCATCCATTTAATATTGGTGAAGCAGACTCTGAGGTACTATCGGCCAATTCTACTTTATACTTAACGCTTAGAATTTTAACAGGCAGATTTAACGATTTACAAATCTATTGTCTACGAAAGACTTATCTGAACCTGAATCAAATAACACTCTAGCATGAGCGTTATTGATAAAGAAAGTACCTGTTGTGACATTGTCATCCTGAATAGCCTTTTGAGCATTCATCTGAGAGCTTCCAGCTTTGGTCTTCTTAACTTCCTCAAGCTTTTTAGCGTATTTAGGGCAGTTGGTCTTAATGTGCCCTTTTTCATTGCAACCATAGAAGGTTGCGTCTCCCAATCTCTTGCAATCCAAGGTCTTATGCTCCTTGGACTTGCAGATTCCACAGGGTAGAGGCTGAGATTCATATCTACATTTCCCGAGGTGGTATTTCCTACAGGTTTTGCATCAAGTGTTTTCACCGGTCTGCTGTTTGTCCTTCAAATCCTTCCCAGACTTAGTTGCTCCTTCCTTAGCAGCCTTAGGGCAATTAGTACTGATGTGGCCCTTTTCGCCGCAGCTGAAACAGTTTGCATTCCTTATGTCCCTACATTCGTGGGACTGGTGGCCAGCTCTTTTACAGATGCCACATTGCTTTATCTTTTGGTTTGATCGACACTGTCCCCAGTGTCTTCTTTTGCAGGTTTTACATTCGGGTTTTGCCTCCATTGGTTTGGACGGGTTATAGCTTGAACCGGTCTTACTCTTTTTGTAACCTTTATTTGGGGTATTATCGCACTTTCGCTTATGATCCTTCAACGCACGGTCCACAGCGTTGCTTACGGTTGTATTTATCATAGCCTGTAACTCGGTGCTTATTAAGTTCAGTCTTGCATCATCATTCTGATTAACTGGATGATTGTGAGCTTCAAAGGAGTCGGCCATGGTGAAGCTTTGAAGGCTACAAACCAAGTAGTAATAATTGGTTTAAGTATATGGTGAATTGTCGAATTTGATGATTATTTAGCCATGGTACAAATAAACCATATAGGCGAATAGATAGTATTAAATTTATTTGATTATGTTTTGCCTAGGTTTTTAAATAGACCATCTTTGGTGTTTAAACGGAATATAATCCTTCATATTTATTAGACAGGGGACATAAGTTACGACTGTCAATGTCGTACTGACATTTTATATATAGCACAAGGGCTTGTTCCAAAGGACTCTTTGATGGCACAGAGGCCTTGTCACTAGGAAAATTTTAAAACATAATCAATGATTCCTTTGGATCGGAAAATTTCATAGTTCATTGTCTTGACAAGAAGTTATGAAATAAAACTATCTTTTTCATAATTACATCTTCGCCCGTAGGCATATATCTTAAATGGATGTTTTGATGTATACATCATGTTCGACGTTTATTAGCCATGATTCCTATTGATCATTAGGCTAAATAAGGGGTTTGGAAAAATTTCCTAATATAAAGATGACAAGCGTGATTTTATCGCATCACTGTTGCCAGGAGTGTTAACATATTTACAATGTTACAAAGATTTGAATCCTTTGAATAGGTTCTACCATCTTGGCCTCGTCTGGAATGACATATAGGCTAGGTCGTACCTTTAAGATTCTTTTTGATATGTATACTGGCAGGGAAGGAAGGATATTTATTTATCTTTTTTTTTTCAGGATTTTTTTCATAAATCCTAATTTGTAAGTTAGTAATAGCACAAAAGGCCTAGTCACGTGGACAAATTTAAATTTATAAGCCATGATTTCAGAGAATCGAGGCATTAAGGTTTGAATCAAAGTTCATTACCTTTTCTTGACAGGGAGTTGTAGGCTACCACTGTCTTTAGTCTCAGAGGACATTAACAATAGCCCGTAGGCACTTCCCTTCTAAGGGATGTTTATAATATTATCGTCTTATAGGATGATATAAGTCATGATTTCAGAGAATCGAGGCATTAAGGTTTGAATCAAAGTTCACTACCTTTTTCTTGACAGGGAGTTGTAGGTTACCACTGTCTTTAGTCTCAGAGGACGTTAATTATAGCCCGTAGGCACTTCATCCTTAAGGGATGATTATATAAATAAGGGAAAATTGGAGTAATCTTATTTAAGGATGACTCATGCGATTTTATCGAACCACGTCTGCCAGGAATGTTAACATGTTATAGATGTTAACAAGGGTTTGAATCTCTTGAATAGGTTCTACCATCTTGGCCTTGTCTGTAGTGACATTTAGGCTAGGTTTTACCTTTAAGATTCTTTTTAATATTTAACGCAGAACAAGCCTAAATTGAGGTGTTAACAAGGATCTGAATCTAATTGAGGAACTACCATCTTGGCCCTGTCTCAAAATAACACGTGGCTAGGTCTTGCCCTTTTTTAGATTTTGCCATTTTATTTATAATGGTAGATCATATAAAAGGAATGTTATTTTCCATTTATTTCATATTTCATGTGTAGATTAAAAACTTAAATTTAATCAATCCACTATATAAAAATAAAAGTACAGAGTTGCCCTAAGCGGGACTTGAAAGGAATAATGTGTCCTCGAAGGGACTGAAAGATAAATATGTCCTTATAAGGACTATTAAGGAAACGATCTTCAGCAAGAGGAGTTTCTTCTTCATTTTATTTCTGAATGCTTTCTCCTTGGATGCTCGTTTCATTCTAGCCGCGGTACGAAGCTCAGCATTTCAAGGCTCCGGGTGTGGAGAACTCCTATTACGGCTTCTTCGTTTGGCGACTGATGTGGGGTAAAATACACATATTTGTCCCGTGTAGAGTGTATAGTTTTTGTATAAGTTTTAGTTGTTTTTATTTAGTTTTAGCATTATATTATATTATTTTGTCTTGTGGCAGGTCCTGGTGCAAATGGAGCAAAAACGAGTAGTATGGAAATTACCAGTCCAGGTGCAAAAAAAAGAAATGAAAAAACGAGCTTAAATGATGAATGTATGAAGAATCGGGAAATATTAAATGAAGCTGAAAGACGAAGGGCTAAATCGCAATTAAAGAAAAGTTCTTTAAAAAATAGTTCATGAAACTCAAGGGGGCTAAAGTGCACTTTATATGAAACTTCAAATTAATTCTAACATCATATGCAAACAAGAATTCATACGTGAATTCTGAATTAGGGCGACAAGATTAAAAAAAAGAATATATAAAGGAGAATTGGACATCAGTTGCTTTGGCCGCATCATGTGTTGCTACCATGGCCCAAACGTTTTTTTTTTTTTTTTTGAAACCCGCTAGATGAAGCCCACATGGAAAACAATTGTGTTTTAGTGAGAATATAATATACACACATTAGACGACGGCTAAAAAGATCAGACGAAGTACAAGTTGTGGAGGCGACGAGCAGATCAGCCAGGATGAATTTTCAGAGATTATTGGCAAGGGTTCAAAGGTCAAGAATCATTGGGTTGAAGGAGGAAGCTTAGAGACCAAGAATTAAACGGGTTCTATCTCTCCGGGTTCTTTCTTGTTTTCTTAGTTATTTGTTTCTATGTCAATGAATTCAGTTTTTAATCTTTGTTTATTTGTTTTTAAAACTATGATTATCGACTAAACTTTTATGCCACCTAGACTTAGTTGAATGGATTGAATAAAGTATTTACCGTTTTCGTTATTTGCATGAATATTATGGGTTGATTGTGTTTTGTAAGCGGTTTGATTTAATGATTTGATGTGTATGCATGCTTTGAGTTGGTTTATTGTTATTATTTGCTTCATATGATTCTTAGTGACGGTCTATATCACAACATAGAGTCATATTAGGGTTTAGGATTTCGGTGAGTGTCTATATCACATAAGAGAACCTTAACTCTTTAGGCCACTGAAAATTTAAAACTCTATGTTTTTATAAATTTAAAATATAGAGTGTCTAATTTAGGGTTAAAATAAGTTAGTTTAATTAGACCACTTTTAGAGAGTCTGAAGATTTAAGGCCACGGGAGAGGGCAAGAAAGAAAGAACCTGGAAACCGCAGGTGGTTCTGGGTCGGAAGATGGGCGAAACAGAAAATGGAGCAATTAAAGTGCAAGCACGACCGCTCTTATCATTACATGCCACGCATCCGGTCCATTCCAGGTAAGTTTAAATATTGGTGTTCTGACCCGTCTAAAATTTTCAAGTTTAAAATTTTCAAAATATTTCGTTATTCCGCCCTTAAATGTTTAACTGTTTTCGAGGATCGGGTGGAATTAAATGGGTTAGACCGGGTTCAAATCAAAGAGAAACCTCCTGATTAAGTTCAAGTGTGGGGAGGTTTTGTAGAGTTTGTATTTTTTAGTCTTTTATTTTGTATTTTGAGTCTTATTTAGTAGTGTTTGAGTCGTATTTTGTTTAGAGTCGGTACTGCTTTGGTTTTTGCTTGTTTTTGTTTATGCAGGTTTGAATATGTACCACCCGTACTCAATCTCCATTCGGGTGATTTCGAAGCTGTTCAGTAAATATCAGGCATTTTCCAAGTGTACTAGTCAGTGTCAAAGCCGATCGCGACCGAAATGCTATACGATCGAGCTGGATTGGACGAGAGTTTGAAGCTTACGCGTTATTAACCAGCTAAGTCCTTTCCATTTTGTGTTTTTTTTATTTCTTATTTATTTTTAGTTTTTTGAGTCGGTTTTCATCTTACATTGAGGGCAATGTAAAGTTTAAGTGTGGGGATGGGAACTATCGTTTAGTGTCTAGTTAGTAGAGTCTTGAGTCATAAAATAAAAAATACAAAAAAAAATTAAAAAATAAAAAAAATTGAAAAAATAAAAAAAAATGTCTTTTGAAATAAGAAGTTTGCAAATTAAAAAGCGGAAAATGATAGAAAAGATGAATTTTTACTTGGGTTCAAATAATAATAATAAGAGACTAAAATAAATCGAGCTTGTGTCTAGTTAGTGATATGTGAATAGGCCCGGGTTTGGTTTTAAGTCCCTTTGAGTTAATATACCTTAATTGTCGGTCTATTAATGGTTTTCGCCTGAGAGATATGGGAAATTAAAACTGCCAATAAGAGTATAAGGGACACCGTTATAAGTTAAAGCTGTTAGAATTTGTAATCAGAAAAAAATAAAATAGAAAGAAAAAAAATGAACTAGAAACTGAATGAAAGTAGCGCATTTCTATGTAGTCTGGGTTGGGGATAGCGACTTTACAACCGGATTACCGCTAGGATGTGTGAAATCGACCTTGCAAATAAAAGAAGTAAAAAGTACCGAAGCCTAAGTAATCCGAGTTGGGGATAGCGACTCTACAGCCGGATTGCCTCTTGGTTAGGGAAAGCAACGTCTACGCTCATTAGCATGAAAAAAAAGGAAAGAAAAAAAAAGTGAAAAAAAATGGAAAAAGAAAAAAATCTGATTGTAAACTCTCTTGGTTTTGATATAAGACGGTTGGGAATTGGTCCAGTGATCGTTCCTTTAGTCCTATAAGCTTGAGGCGGGAGTAGGTGGACCGTGGATTCTAGCGTGAGACCCTAGGTAGATTGACCGTACTTAAACTAAATTCACATGATAAGGGCTTACGACCGGATTTGGGTTTAAAGGGACAAGTATATTCGCAATCGCGGCTAACACAAGTTTGATTTTAACAAGTATATATAAGTTTTTGACCCGAGTAATTATTTGTCTCTGATTCCATTGCATAATTCTTTTTCGGGGACGAAAAAAGAGTAAGTGTGAGGATATTTGATGTGGGGTAAAATACACATATTTGTCCCGTGTAGAGTGTATAGTTTTTGTATAAGTTTTAGTTGTTTTTATTTAGTTTTAGCATTATATTATATTATTTTGTGTTTTGGCAGGTCCTGGTGCAAATGGAGCAAAAACGAGTAGTATGGAAATAACCAGTCCTGGTGCAAAAAAAAAGTGAAAAAACGAGCTTAAATGATGAATGTATGAAGAATCGGGAAATATTAAATGAAGCTGAAAGACGAAGGGCTAAATCGCAATTAAAGAAAAGTTCTTTAAAAAATAGTTCATGAAACTCAAGGGGGCTAAAGTGCACTTTATATGAAACTTCAAATTAATTCTAACATCATATGCAAACAAGAATTCATACGTGAATTCTGAATTAGGGCGACAAGATTAAAAAAAAGAATATATAAAGGAGAATTGGACATCAGTTGCTTTGGCCGCATCATGTGTTGCTACCATGGCCCAAACGTTTTTTTTTTTTTTTTGAAACCCGCTAGATGAAGCCCACATGGAAAACAATTGTGTTTTAGTGAGAATATAATATACACACATTAGACGACGGCTAAAAAGATCAGACGAAGTACAAGTTGTGGAGGCGACGAGCAGATCAGCCAGGATGAATTTTCAGAGATTATTGGCAAGGGTTCAAAGGTCAAGAATCATTGGGTTGAAGGAGGAAGCTTAGAGACCAAGAATTAAACGGGTTCTATCTCTCCGGGTTCTTTCTTGTTTTCTTAGTTATTTGTTTCTATGTCAATGAATTCAGTTTTTAATCTTTGTTTATTTGTTTTTAAAACTATGATTATCGGCTAAACTTTTATGCCACCTAGACTTAGTTGAATGGATTGAATAAAGTATTTACCGTTTTCGTTATTTGCATGAATATTATGGGTTGATTGTGTTTTGTAAGCGGTTTGATTTAATGATTTGATGTGTATGCATGCTTTGAGTTGGTTTATTGTTATTATTTGCTTCATATGATTCTTAGTGACGGTCTATATCACAACATAGAGTCATATTAAGGTTTAGGATTTCGGTGAGTGTCTATATCACATAAGAAAACCTTAACTCTTTAGGGAGAATTGCGCAATGACCCCTAGAAGTAATTGGTAATAATTTGCTAAGTCTTAGTGTTCTACTAGTCCTAATACCTGGAAAGTGAGGGGCTATTGTTAGGTCTTACCAGGCGAATTGCTTTAGATAGTCCTTGGAAAAAGGTCATGTCTTGGTTTACCTGTCGGTTTTATTAGCCTATCAAGTCAAGTTAATTACTTCAAACTACCCTAGATCTATGATTGGAAAAGAGTAGGTCAATATTAGGGTACTTACACAATAATTAGACAACTGGAAAGGCGTCTAATAACCGGTAGGATTAACGGCCTAGGTAGTTCCACAGGTTTCTCCTTGAGAAGGGTCGAGGGGCTTAGTTGGTTCTTAATAGGTTTAGTACTTTAAGATCCCGGTTCTATAATTCATGCATTTAACTTAATCGGTAATCTCTTAAAAACAATCCAGGATTCTTGTCTAGGTGGTCTCGTTCTCCATATAAGAAAAGCCCTTAGTCTTCATTCGTCTTTAGTCTAGCTTTAGTTAATTTAGTAGTTTAATATAGATTTCCTTAGTTTTTCCGTACCCCCCCCCCCCCCAACCAATTAAACAGTTAGAGTCTGTGTCAGTCTAGGTCTAAATAGAGTCTAATTAGCGTAATTAGAGAGTCTCGTGGGTTCGATACTCGGACTGACTGTAGCTATACTGCATTGATCGGTACACTTGCCGGTGGTGTGGTCTAGGTTTTAGAGAGTCTGTTTTTATAAATTTAAAACTTAGAGTGTCTAATTTAGGGTTAAAATAAGTTAGTTTAATTAGACCACTTTTAGCACATCAAGTTTTTGATATGATAACAAGGACCACCTAGACTAGAATCCTGGATTGATTTTTTAAGAAATTACCGATTAAGTTAAACGCATGAATTACGGAACCGGGATCATATGATACTAAACCTATTAAGAACCAACTAAGCCCCTCGACCCTTCTCAAGGAGAAACCTGTGGAACTACCTAGGCCGTTAATCCTACCGGTTATTAGACGCCTTTCCAGTTGTCTAATTATTGTGTAAGTACCCTAATATTGACCTACTCTTTTCCAATCATAGATCTAGGGTAGTTTGAAGTAATTAACTTGACTTGATAGACTAATAAAACCGACAGGTAAACCAAGACATGACCTTTTTCCAAGGACTATCTAAAGCAATTCGCCGGGTAAGACCTACCAATAGCCCCTCACTTTCCAGGTATTAGGACTAGTAGAACACTAAGACTTAGCAAATTATTACCAATTACTTCTAGGGGTCATTGCGCAATTCTCCCTAAAGAGTTAAGGTTTTCTTATGTGATATAGACACTCACCGAAATCCTAAACCCTAATATGACTCTATGTTGTGATATAGACCGTCACTAAGAATCATATGAAGCAACTAATAACAATAAACCAACTCAAAGTGGTCTAATTAAACTAACTTATTTTAACCACTTTTAGAGAGTCTTTTAGAGAGTCTCTTAGAGAGTCTAATTTAGGGTTAAAATAAGTTAGTTTAATTAGACCACTTTTAGAGAGTCTGAAGATTTAAGGCCACGGGAGAGGGCAACGGCAAATTTAAAACTCTATGTTTTTATAAATTTAAAATGCAGTATAGCTACAGTAAGTCCGAGTATTTAAAAATATTGGAAGCAAAAATATTGGAAGCAAAAATTTCCAGATTAGGATTGAGAATATTCCTATGTTAAGTCTAGACTCAGAAGGTCAAGGAATGTGCTAATGTGTCATCGAGATTAAACACAAAAAGGCTAGTGTTTAATTCACTCAATGTTGGCTCTGATACCAACCTGTCACACCCCGATATTTCCACGTTTCACCGGTGGGCCCGATAGGGGAGTATCGTGACGTAGTTGATATCATCATAGTCAAACAACACAATATATAAATGCACAGCGGAAGCAAAAGATAAATATATTACAATCCGAATACAAAGTAATATCCAGTATTACAACGGAATGTAAGATGGATCCACAGGCGGATCTAAAATAGAAAGATAACACTGTTCAACAGACTTTAACATCTAAAGCTTGCGAGACTTGATTATTGATGCCTGGAGTAGTCAGCCTATTACGTATAGTACCTGCATTTAGCCTTTTGAAAAATACGTCAGTTTACACTGGTAAATACTATCAACTGACTCATTTTGAAAAGAGTTTGAAAATTGATTTGAATGCACTTCGGCAAAAATATCTTTTATAACTTGGGACAATTATTCGAATATAATACTTGTAAAAGAATTACATGTTTCTTATGCGTTCAGTAGCCCGGATCGTGCCGGGTTAAAGATCAATAGACACACCACATAATCTATTTATGCACTGACGAGTGTACGCCTACACTCCGCGCTTAGGTCGTGGCCATTTCGTAAAATGATGCCAAGGATATCCGGGACATGGTCATTAACCCCCCAAAGGCTTTAAGTAAACAAAACAATTTAAACGGGCCGATCAAATATTCAATTAACCACCATACGATGGAAGATTAAATGCCCGACCAAGCGGTATTTTATATACCGTACCCCAAGCCCGTATAGGGAAAATAAGTTAAAAGTATTTACCTGAGCTAAATATAAATTCAATCCCAGCCGTATATCAATTTAGCAAGTACAGATAGCTTTTACTGGGCTCCTAATCTGGAACAAAGGTTTTTAATAACCTATTAGAATCCTAACGGGTCTTTAATTAAGTCTTGACTTAGACCGGTTAGTTTTCAAAAGGAAGATACGGTCAGACGCATGTTAAAGCGAAGACCGGTTTAGAATGTGGTTTTGACCCGACAAGTTTGTATGCTTGTTTAATATGGGTAACTTAAACACATTCTGGATTTTGAAACAAAAATGATATAGTTTGACCCGTTTCGGCTAATATATGCAAACTAGTTACATAAGCCGATCCGAACACGACAAGTGCGTAACGAGTAACCAAAAGAGTCATATACAGGTTTACTAAGTTAATATGCCTTAAATATGTTGCGATATCAGTAGGATACTGATGTATTGTAAAATACATATTTATTCGCGTCTAGGTTTGTTCGGTTTTAGTTAGTTTTAGTGTCGGTTTTTTAGATAGAATGTACATACTTTTGATTTAATTGTATTTTCAGGTATTTGGAGCTGAAATGTGCAATAAACGAGTAAAATATGACGAAGGAAAGTGTCGGGTCAAGAACCGGAGGCTCGGGAGTGAAAACGAAGTGAAAATGCAGTTCTGAAGTGCCCAGGCGGGCCGCATAAGCTTATGGTCGTTCTTTTCGCGGGCCGCTTTAACTAAACTTAAGAGTTCCGGCCTATGACACGCTCGCGGGCCACGTACACTTACTCTATACCTTGAGGCGGGCCGCGAGGGCTTGTAAGATCGCGAAAACAGTTTACCAGCTACGGGATTAGGGTTTTGGAGGTTATAAATTGATTATCATCATCACAGCCGGGAGGAACATCACAATTACGAAAATATACGAACTTAGGGACGAATTTAGGGTTCTTGGGAGGATCTTGAAGGCTGTTTGGAAGCGGTTGAAGGCTCGGGACTGCTAGGAATCGTCTGAGATCATTCGGGAGCACACGGGATTGGAGTTTCGGGTTCTATAATCTTGTTTCTCTCGTTTTCGTTTGTTTTCGATTGTTTAAAGATGAATTCAGTTTATACCTTGTTTGATACCTTGTTTTTAGACATGATTATTGGCTAAATCTCTGTTACTACCTAGACATGGATGATTGATTGCTTAAGTTTTGTTTATTATTGGATTTTGGAAACTATGGATTGTTTATAAATTGTAAACGGTTTGTTCTATCAGTTAGATGTGTTTGCGTGCTTGATGTTATTTTATTATTGATTATTGCTTCACTTGAATCTTGGTGACGGTCTATATCACGGGATAGAGTCAGGCTAGGGTTTTAGGTTTTGGTGAGTGTCTATATCACATAATAAACCTTTGATCCTTTAGGGTGAAAATCGAGTAAGTAACCTTAGAAGTATTAGTTGGTAATTCTATAAAATCAAGTGTTCTACTAATCGTCAATAGCTGTAAGGTGCGAGATTATTGCTAGGTCTAAGTGATTAAACCGCAAGGTGGGTCCTTCTTAGAAAGTTAACCTATTTGCTGCTGTCTAGCAAGTCTAACTGAGAAAACAAACCTATCCTTGGTTTAGGTCTCGTAAGGGAGTGAGCCTTGTAGGATACTTTTATAAACCCCATTAGATGTCTTGTAAAGGAGTCTAAAACCGGTAGTTTAACAACCTTTAGGGGATCATAGCGTGCTCTTAAAACGGTCCTTAGATTTCCCGATAGGTGAGAATTTCAAGATCCCGGTTCCATAGCAGACAACTTCCAATTATAATCATAACTAAAAGCAATCAGGATTCCTGTCTAGGTAGTTCCCTCATCATCCTTGAGTTCAGCTTTCGTGTGAGTTCGTGTCTAGTTTGTCTAGTCTAGTTAGTATTCGTTATTTGCATTCTTAGGATTTTTAGAAAACCCCCCCAATCAATAAACATTTAGTTAAGTTGTGTCAGTCTAAGTCTAGATAGAGTCGTTATCGTGATCAGTAGAGTCTCTTGGGTTCGATACTCGGACTTCCTTAGGCTATACTTCATCGATCGGTACACTTGCCGGTTGTGTGATTTAGGGTTTTAGAGAGTCTTAGTTTTATAAATTTAAAACTTAGAGAGTCTAGATTTAGGGTAATTTTAGTTGTTTTAGTTAACCCGTTTCGAGCACATCAGATACCTTCCATTATGCCCAAAACGAGTTTAATCTCAAAATAAGCCCCGTAGGGGTATTTTGGTCATTTTAAAGGTTATAAAAGAGTTTAAATGAAGTTCTGAGATTCGGGTCCGAATAAATCAGTAAAATAACTTATTTTAATAGGTCATATCAGTTGAGAATAAGTCTTATATGGCAAAATGGTTTTAAACCCAAACTATGCGTTTAATACGCGTAAAAAGTCATTTTAAGCGATTTCCGGGTTATACAGGAAATCTGAGTTTTCTGATCAGGTTATAAATTTCAAAATACTTTATTTATTATATAAAATCAGTAGCAATTGGATTGGTGTCAAAATACTATGTAGAACTCATTTTATGACCGAAAAGGGTATATTCGATATTTACCGAATTAATGCCATAACCTTAGGTTATGAGCAGGTTAAAAATAATTAAAAAAATCTTTAAAAATCCCAAAATATTATATTACATCAGTGGGTAAAAGATTTGGTGTCAAAAATTGGGTTTAGATAGGCTTTATGCTAATGACGCCGTTTAATTACTAAAAAGCGTTCTAATTACGTCATTGAGCATAACTCCTAATCTAGACCTCAAACTGATGTGAAAATTTAGGGACATGTTTATAAATCAGTAATAAAGATTTTTGCCCTTTCATATTTCCAAAATTCTCGTTTTATGGACAAAAGGGCATATTGGTCAACATTAGGCATTTAACGGAAACGAGTAAACGAATCGGACAATCAACGATCCAACCACAGAGGGTTATACTATCATGTAGCCTGGTCCTAAGGAAACCCTAAGGCATTTCCAAACCTTTCTAAATCGGGTCAGAACTGAAGTCAAAGCAAAAGTCAAAGTTTTGCGACTTTCGGTTCCGAACCGGGTCTAAGCAGAAAATTGCCGGATCAAACAAGCTTAGATCAGTTCTTATACTTATTACCAAGTTATATGAGTGATAAAATAGGTTACATGCCTTCTACATTGCTAATTACATGTTAATTTGCAAATTAAGCTTCTGTTGACTTTTTCTAATCAACTTTGACCCGACAAAAGGTCTAGTTAGAGTGGGAATCAGAGGGAGCCCTTTTAAGGGTTTAATGCCCACATAATTACCAACTTATAACTACCTTCAATTTGACTAATCACTGGACCATTAATGATTAATTGCTAAGTCAACCGTTAATTACGACGGTTTGACTTTTAAGCTAAAACTAAGTAAAAACTCAACTAAGAAAGGTTAAGCATACTTACCAAAGTCTAATGCACTATTAGAGATGGCTTGGGTCTGCTCTTATGCTCCAGGAAGCTCCAAGAAAGCAGATGGAATGAATGCAAGAAATGTTGCAAACATGAGGGCCTTATATAGTGATTTTGATCCATTAAGATCATGACAAATCATGCTATAACTGATCATGGATCAGTAACAAGTGTCCCTAAGTGCCTAGGAATAGTTTAGGCGGCTCTTGGAAGTGTTTAAGGGCAATACATGTCGTTTAGAAGGCTGAACAGCCATTTTTCTGAGTTGCTGCATCTGGGACCTGCTTACGGACCGTAAGGGTCCAGCCTTACGGTCCGTAAGGACCTGGCCAGCAATCTGAAACTTTCACATTTTGACAGATTTAGCCCCTGCACTTCTAAATGCCATTTCCGACATATCCAAGGCCCGTTAACCCATTTTTAAGGCTCTACAATGATGCCTAAGTATGGGGAACATGAAACATGCTCAAAAATATGCCGGATGTCGGTTTGTTTGGTCGTACGGTCACGTTGTTCGGTGAATTACGACGAAACACGGACGGACGCGAAAAACGAACCAATTGACGCGACGAATGGAATTTTATCAAGCCATACACTAAAATAACATATCTTAGTGTTTACATAAATTTTTGGGTGTCCGGGGATATTCAGAATGTAAGATATGCGCGTAAACGCAAACTTGTGCGCTTTTTGACACTTTTAGTCCCTGCATGGCTTAAAAGCTTATTTTTGCACACCAAACACCTCTAAACCTATATCTAAGCTATATTAGGGATAATTATGGTATGTTTATCTCATGGTCATATTCCGGAAGGTCCGATAACATACGAATCGGTATACTTTAGCAGTTTGACGCTTTAGGTCCTTCTAATGCGCAAACTTGCGTAACTCATCATTTAATAGCATTGAAGCCTCATTTAATTCATATTAGGCATTATTGAAAGTATTATTAAACATCAGAATGCTTCGGGCTCGATAAAAGGTCATTCACAGGTATAATTAAACATATTGACACTTTTAGTCCCTGATACTTGCAAAGTTGCGCGTAACTTCACTTTTGGGCATAAAAGCCTTGGGTGGCCAATGATTGGCAATCCCGAGAGTATAATCAAATATCATGAGGCTCTCAGTTTGTTAAAAGGTCACTCAGAGGTAAGAATTAACATGTTGACTCTTTTAACCCTTTTCTGCGCAAACTTTCAATTAATTACATAAACGGCTACACTTGATTAACAAGTGGCTCATTTGTGAATATAAACCGTAAAAGGTTATTTAGAAGCTTATTTTAGGTATAATAATACTTCCAGTTCTTTCATAATCAAAGTTTTCGATTTTTCAAAAAATTAGTCCCTTAAATTCAACGTTTGACTTCATTAGGGTTTATTACACGTGTCAATACTTCATTGGACGTGATTTTTCGAGGTGTTACAACAAGCAAGAAATTCTTTGTAAGTGCAACCAGGCGTTGCAGCTTTCATTTTCTTAGGGAGCGAAGCCTGCCGTGGATCATTATCGTGATTAGTATGATTACCGCCTCCGTTTACGCTATTACTGAAATTATCTTCAGAAATACGTTTGCTAGGAATGATTTGTTGAGGTCCAACAGGTTTTTGAGCAGCAGCAAGTATTGCTAGAATAGCATTGGCTATTCCTTGAGCAACGATATTTTCTATATCTTGCCTAGTCATAAATTGATCCTCCGGGTGTTGCTCAGATTGGTTAACCTCGTTAACTGGTTCATTATTAGCGTTTTCCATCTGATAATTAATATATATAACTTATTAGTATAGAGTAAATAACAATTATACACAAAATAATCATATAAATTTCACAACACACATATAGCCAAAATTATCGATTTCTCGATTCTCATTTTTTTATATGTTTATAATATGCATCAATACACACCATTATCTTACAAAGTTTTATTTTAGGTTATTTTTCATAGTTATATTTTACTATTTATTATACAACTATAGTTTCACAACCCCACTATCCCTCGTCAGTTGGTACTTCAGTAACGACGTTCCCTCTCGTCGTATTTCCAGTAGATCTGTTCTCCTACTTCCCTGATCCTATTTCCTGCATCTACCAGCTCTTCGCCAAAGTGGTGGAGTTCAGCTAAGTTTTCATTGCTCATTGGTGGGTTTGGTATTGGTTCCGGGTCGAACTGAGGAAGAAAGGTATAAGGATTGTTGAGAAGGTTTTGGAACTGCCAGTCATTAGTCCACCACTCGTCCATTCCTAGAGGTTGGGTGTGGATCAGAGGGTCTGGAATGGCTGGTTCTAAGTTTATTGGAAGTTGATTTTCAGCAGGATAAGGGTAGAGATTATTATTAATAGGCCTGACGATATCACAGCTCGCCAATGCGCGATCCAATTCCTTCTGAAATGGTAACTCCTCAACTTGTCTAGAGCTTTCCCCAATTTCCATCTTTGTTTGCCTAGAACCTTCCCCAAACTCCATTTCCACCTGCCTAGAACCTTCCCCGACTTCAATCCCCTTTCCTTTATCTAAGGGATTTTCTATTTTGGGAATCTTCCTAGTTGCGGGTTTCCTCCTGCGCACACACCTCCATCCCACAAATCTTATCCTTTTCTTAGGCTTGGGTTTCTCCGGAGGTGGAGCGTTGAATTCCATAGGTTCTTCTATATCGGTTATGTAACCAGTAAAATCTCTGGAAACCTCTATTTTCACCGGATAGAGATTTAGATTCTGGATGGCTTCAGATAATTCATTCATGTTGTTTAGCATATATGCAAAATACACAAAAATTGCTAAGTTAAAACTTTATAACAAAATTTCACAGATAACCATTCAAATATTATTGCATACCGTGTAACTAATTTAATACAAAGGACAACTGATAATTAAAACACACTAAGATTTATTGTAAACTTATTTATTTACTGGGTAAAGTTTCTGGCTTGTAAGTGATAAGGGTGCTAAAACTTGAGTCAGGTGTATTTAAAGATTTGCATTTACTGCTACAGTGGCTAGCATATAGAGTTCTGCCCATTTTTCATCTAACTCATCTTCCCATGGTGGGTTATTGCTTGTTTCCTGAATCTTTTTAATTTGAGACTTTCTTATTTTCTCTTGACTTTTCCTAATAATCAAACTTCTTTTATTAGGAGAAAGTGGTTCCTTATAATGGGCTTTACGAACAAATATTCCCTCCTCAGTATCTACTGAGTATCTTGAGGATTTTGATTGGGATGAACTTCCCTTCTCTTTTGGTGAACTATCTAATTTAAGATAGATATTCGAAAGCTTTTGCTTACCCATACTGTAATTAGCAAGTAGTCAGTTAATAAAACACATAATCACAAAATGGTAATCAGGAAAATTAAGTATTTCTAAATACTTAATTAGCTTAACTAGTGGCTCTGATACCACCTTTTTCTGTCACGGCCCCCGACCCGGTTTGACCCGTTTCAGGAGCCGCGGAACAGAAAATCCCGTGGTATTTATTTAATTGAGTTAACAGCGGAAGATTTTAACAGGATCTTTTTAAAACTGAAAGTTCCCGATTATTTTATTTCACCATTCGGGATAAAACCCTGGTAATTTACAATAAGGTGATTTCACTGGGAAATCTTTATTTTACAAAACATGTTTCTTTATTTATTTTGAGCCACTTCCTTAAGCTTGTAGTGCTTCGCAGCACTTTTCCTGGATCACAACAGATCACCTGAAACATGTTTGAAAAAGGTTTTGTCAGCGGGAAATACTGGTGAATCATTCTTTTTACTAAAATGACGCGTTTGTTATAATTTAGAGTATTAAGAGCGATTACAATGTTTCCATATATCAACCAACTACCCACGATATTTGTCACTCGACCATCCATTGGTAACCTCATTGTCCAATGGTGTCTGTGACTATGGTCATATCACCCCTTGGCTAACTCGTTGTCCAATGGTGACGGTTATCAAGTAATGTATACAAAACCCCACATACCGGCTGTAATTTGGAGATTACAAAGACTTAATCCCTGTAATTATAACTTTGAAAGTAAATAGGGTTTTGGAAATAATTTGATAAAAAGAGAATGACTCACATTGTAAATTTAATATGAACAGAGCTTAGCCTACTGATTAGCCTTGATAACCTAGTTTAAATAACAATGCACACAAACTAGGTTAGTAACTAATACAACATTTACGATAACTCACGAGATTGAAACCCTCACAACGAATGACAAAGTGCGATACTTAAACATCCATCGAATTCACGACGAATGACAAAGCATAACCCTAATTTGGGCAGCACTTAAACATCCATTGGATTGATTTCTATCATTCGGACATTAAATCATAGCAGCGATCGAGTTATTACCCTGTATTGTGGCAGTGTTTCGTGATTTGTGTGTGTTTCTGTAGTATTTGGACGATATCTTAGTGCATGAATCAAATTTTATCGTCGAACAAGTGCCAGAATTCAAGTCCCAAACCCCTGGATTTATAGCTCAATTTGGCACCTCCCGCGTGTCGCGACAGGATCACCTGCACCTGTCGCGTGTCGCGGGGGAATCCAAAGTAGGCTAGGCCTGCTTGATCACCAGCCTAGGCCTGCTGAGTCGACGTTTCGTAACAATTCAATTTCGACAGCAATTTATAAGGATAATCGTTAATAGGGAATACCCCCCCCCCCCCTTGAGTTTTAGGGGCCCTGATCCTGATTCCGATTGTTCTGAAAATTTTAGGATTTATGCAGAATCACTTGAGTGTCTTAATTAGGGTTTCCTTTTGGGACAAATTAAAATAATAATTAAGACTTTTGATAAGAGTTGTTACACACAGTTTCATAACTCCACTATCCCTTGTCAGTTGGTACTTTCAGTAACGACGTTCCCTACCTGTATCCACTAGCTCCCGAATCCTATTTCCTGCATCCACTAGCTCCTCGCCAAAGTGGCGGAGTTCAGCTAGATTTTCTTTGCTCATTGGCGGATTTGGTATTGGTTCTGGGTCGAACTGAGGGAGAAAGGTATAAGGATTGTTAAGGAGGTTTTGAAACTGCCAATCATTAGTCCACCACTCGTCCATTCCTAGAGGTTGGGTGTGGATTATAGGTTCTGGGATTGCTGGTTCCAAGTTTATTGGAAGTTGATTTTCGGCAGGATAAGGGTAGAGGTTATTATTGATAGGCCTAACGATATCACAGCTCGCCAATGCGCGATCCAATTCCTCCTGAAATGGCAACTCCTCGATTTGCCTAGAGCAATCCCCAATTTCCATCTCTGTCTGCCTAGAACCTTCCCCGATTTCAATCCCCTTTCCTTTGTCTATTGGATTTTCTATTTTGGGAATCTTCCTAGTTGCGGGTTTCCTCCTGCGCATACGCCTCCATCCTACAAATCTTCTCCTTTTCTTAGGCTTAGGTTTCTCCGGAGGTGGAGCGTTGAATTCCATAGGTTCTTCTATATCGGGTATATAACCAGTAAAATCTCTGGAAACTTTTATGTTTACCGGATAGAGATTGAGATTCTGAAGGGCTTCAGATAACTCATTCATGCTGTTTAGCATATATGCAAAAATACACATAAAATGCTAAGTTAAAATTTTATAAACAAATTTCATATATAACCTTTAAATATTATTGCATACCGTGTGATTAATTTAATACAAAGGACAACTGATAACTAAAACATATTAGGGTTTACTGTAACTTATTTATTTACTGGGTAAAGTTTCTGGCTTGTAGGTGATATGGGTACTAGAACTAAGTCAGGGTATTTAAAGATTTGCATTTAATGCTACAGTGGCTAACATATAGAGATCTGCCCATTTTTCATCTAATTTATCTTCCCATGGTGGGTTACTGCCTAGTTCTTGGGTTTTCTGATTAACTCTCTTTTCTTTTGGTTGTGATTTCTTTATTTTCTCCTAACTTTTCCTAATAATCAAACTTCTTTTATTAGGAGAAAGTGGTTCCTCATATTGTGCCTTTCGAACAAAATATTCCTTCTTCATGAATTGCAGAGTGATTTGAGGATGATGATCCTTTTTCTTTTGGTGTAGTATCTAATTTATGATAGATAGCCGAAAGTCTTTGTTTACCCATACTGTAAACAAATATTCAAATAATAAAACATATAATCACAGAATAGCAATCAGTAAAATTAATATTTTCTAAATACTTAATTGGCTTAAATCAGTGGCTTGATCAGTGTGGCTCTGATACCACATTTTCCTATCACGACCCCAGCCCCGGTTTGACCCGGTCAGGAGCCGCGGGACAGGAACCCGTGGTATTGATGATGCGACAGCGAAAGATTTTCAACAGGATCTTTTAAAAACTCAAATGCCCAATTATTTTATTCCATAATTTGGAGATAAACCCCGTAATTTACAATAGAGGAATTTAACTAGGAAATTCCCTGATTTATTAAAACATGTTTATTCATTTTTAACTGAGCCACCTCTTCAAGCTTGTTAGTGCTCCGTAGCACGTGTCCTTGATTTACAGCAGGTCGCCTGAAACATGTTTTAAAAATATTTTTTCAGCGGGGAAATGCTGGCGAGTCACTCATTTTGCATAAAATGACACATAGTTATAAATTACAGCATAAGAGCGATTACAATGGCTTCTATCTTATTTTTATCTGGCGCCTTGTCACATGTGACGATGGTCATACCACTATTGGGTCCCACCCCAAGTAGTGATGATTATCCCGGTTAGTCAATGAACTTAACCGGGAGAAAATTAGTAATGTGCACAATACCCCACTAGCCAGTGATTCAAGATATCCACGACTTACTACCTGTAATTATAACATTTGAAAATGGAGTATTGTAAAATGCTTTTGATAAAAAGAGAATGACTCACATTGCAGATTTATATGGGCAGAGCTTAGCCTACTGATTAGCCTTTTGACCTAAATTTAATAACATGCACACGAACTAGGTTAGTAACTAATACAGCATTTACGATAACTCACGAGATTAAACCCTCACAACGAATGACAAAGTGCGATACTTAAACATCCATCGAATTCACGACGAATGACAAAGCATAAACCCTAATGTGGGCAGCACTTAAACATTCATTGGATAGTTTTAATCGATCGGACATTGAATCGTAGCAGCGATTGAGTTAATACCCGGTATCAGAGCAGCGCCTCGCTAATATTGAAAGTAATTTCGAAATTGTGCAGTGAGAATTTGAAATTGAATGTTTTCGTCGACACCAGAAGACTGCTCATGATCAGCTCTATTTATAGCTGAAATTGAAGGTTCACGCGGCCCGCGTAAACCATAAGCCAAACCTTACGCGGCCCGCGAGGCCACCTAGTCTATGCGTAGGTCGGATTGGTCACGAGTAGGCTTGCCATCTGGTCACCACGTGGATCCGGAACACTTATCCGGTCAACCTTAGTTTGACGCGGCCCGCGTAAACTTCCCTTAAGGTTTACGCGGCCCGCGAGAGGACCAAGATTCTGAATTTATTGATTTTTAATATGGATTAGGGTTTCAGGGGTCCAGGATTATACTTACGGGTATTTTTAGGACAATTTTGAGAGTCCTTACAAGAACAGTGGCGGATCCAAGGTCAGATTCCACTAGGTTACTTTTGGTAGTTTTTCACTAATTTTCATTATTTTTTCCCTAATTATACAAGGTTTACACTATTTTTTTCCATTTTCTTCGAATCGAATGGGCTCCTGAGAACCCATGGAACCATGCTAAGTCCGCCCATGCTCTAGAACCGTACCCTATATATATATATATATATATATTGGTGTAGGGCAAGTAATATATATATTTTTAGTGTTTTGAGGGAAAAACAAAAAAAGCGCCAAAGAAATTTGTTTTTTTTTTTTTTAATAGCTATGTCTCTCCCTTTATATTTTCGTATTTATATATTCATACACATATGAGTATAGTATACAGACAATATAATTTACCTTTTCTGTTATTATTTATACTAATAACTTACAGGGTATGCATTATGCATATAAACTTTCCTACAAAACATAGCTTTTGGTAATAAAGCATAAACTATAAGACCACCTTGTAACACACATCCCATGTGAAACTTACAGGGTATGCATTATGCATAAACCAAAAGCTATGTTTTGTATATTTGTTTTATCAATATCTCGTAAACGAGTTAGTACATATGATAAGGAGCTTTGATAATATGAAATGATTAACGTACCCACTTCTTATATTTGGTTTGAGTGGAGCAGTAAAGGAACTAAACATTTACTGGACTGTTAGACGAGATGCTTGGTTGATATATTTAATGAGTTAGCATGATCATGATTTTGCATTCATTTAGTTAAAGTGTTAAACGAATAAATACAAACGCACTTCTTGTTTGTTTATTTACTTTCATAATTATTCGGAACACTTTTATGTTTGTTTCTATACTAATATTATACATATACACGAATATATTATCCTTATATTAAAAATCCAACGAATTCAACACTAAACTTTATATTGAATTAAAAATGAAATAATGTATCAAATTTATCAAAGCGGGTATATTTTCGTTACCGAATTGGTATCGACTTTTGATATTTTCGGTATCGGTTCGGCACCAGTATTCAACGGTTTTTACCCTCAACTACCGGTACCGACTGGCACCGGTACCGAATCGGTATCGACTTTTGACATTTTCGGTATCGGTTCAGCACCAGTATTCAGCGGTTTTTACCCTCAACTACCGGTACCGACCGGTACTGACCGGCACCGGTACCGAATCGGTATCGACTTTTGACATTTTCGGTATCGGTTCGGCACCAGTATTCAGCGGTTTTTACCCTCAAATACCGGTACCGACCGGCACCTAACCGTACCGTACCAGGTATATTCAGTACCGTTACCCCCTTTTGGGGATTTTCGGTAACAATATTTTCGATACCGATTGATACCGAGTTCATAAAACCTGTAGCAACGCAAGTAATTGCACCGGTTTAGATTATTTGTCATACACAATCCAATGAATAGTAACATCAGCAAGGGGATGAGCAAATGGTATCGGGTACCCGTACTGGTATCAAATTTACCAAATCGGGTATATTTTCGGTACTGAATCAGTATCGACTTTTGACATTTTCGGTATCGGTTCAACACCGGTATTCATCGGTTTTTACCCTCAAATACCGGTACCGTACCAGTACCGACCGGGACCGAACCGTACCGTACCAGGTATAATCGGTACCGGTACCCACTTTTTGGGATTTTTGGTAACGGTATTTTCGGTAACGGTTGGTACCAAGCTCATCAAATCCTGTAGTAACGCAAGTAATTGCACCGTGTAGATTACTTTTCAAACACACTGTAAGTAAACTGTATTTCGTTTGATTGAGGTTTTATATACACAACAACTTTTTTTTTTGTCTTTTCCTATAATGAATGAATTGTAGCATGTAAAATTAACTTGGATATTTAGATTATTGATGAGCAAATCGTATCAAATCCTGTAATCAAACCGGTATCATATCGGTACCAAATTTACTATACCAATCATTTTCGGTACCAATTTGGTACCCACCTTTTGGCGTTTTCAGAATCGTTACTTTCGGTTCGACACCGGTCTAGCACCATACCTGTATTTACTGATTTTTAACTTCAAATACCATACCATACCATATCGTATCGTACTGAACATTTTCGGTGCAGGTACCTAATTTCGATGATTTTCCGGATCGGTACTCTCGGTGCCGTTACTGGTACTAAGTTCATCCATATTTTAACATGTTAGCACCGTAATAACTAAACTGAAAACAACTGAATTTCCAACATGTAGAACATGTGGGGTCCTATTATTATATATTAGTTTATTTAAAATCGTTTTTTTTTTTTGGGACAAAGTGAGTATCGTTACCACGTCATTGTTATTTATGTTTTGATTTTCGATATCTGCTTGCCGTTGCCGACACACGTTTTGCAGACATTAGGTCCCGCCGCAACGCGCGGGCGGAAAATAAACTAGTTATGTTTATTTATAAATTTTTATGTTTGTAGGCTCTTTTTAGAGTAATTATCATTTTCGTCTATGAGGTTTGGTGAAATATACCACTTTAGTTCAAATTATGTTTTGTATGATTTTCATCCTTGGTATTTTCAAAACATGCGAGTTTCATCCAATTTTTAACCTCTGTTAAGAAAGTCAGTTAAATTAGCGGAAAATTGATCATTTCATCACATGTATTTTTTCATTTTTTCACTGAGTGAATTGTCATTTTTTGTCCACGAGATTTGCTGAAATATCTCACTTCAGTCGCCCTAACTTTTTCAAAACATATCAGTTTTATCCAATTTTCAATCGACCCCTAACTTTCACATAAAATTTCAATGTGATATGTGCCTCGTAAGGCTACAATGTACGCGGTGGTGCCACGTGTGCACGATGAGGTGAAACGTGATATGTGACGAGGTGGAATATGTTCGCATGGCTACCATGAAGTCGTATTCATTTCGCTTGTTTACAACTCTACGTATATAAGAGTAATAATATGTCGAGAGTCATATTTCTAGATGTTGCATTAAGTTGATATTTTAAAAATCATTTTTTGGTGTTAATATAAAAAGAGAAAAACGCTCGGATAGTCCCTGTGGTTTGCTTCATTTTCATCTTTAGTCCCTAACTTTCTAAAATTACAGGTATAGTCCGCAACTTTTGCAATTTCGTTCCCGGATAGTCCCTGAAGCAGATGGGGGTTAGATTTTGGTGTTAAATGTAGGGGTGAGCATATAACCGAATTAACCGAACCGTAACCGAAATAACCAAAAAAACCGAACCGAAATAACCGATAACCGAAATAACCGAAGGGTTGGTTATTTATATTTTTAATAACCGATTTTTGCGGTTCGGTTATGGTTATTCTTATTTTCATAACCGCAAATAACCGAACCGAACCGAATATTTTAAACATAGCCAAATCCGTAGCACCATAAGTCTTTAAGTTTGTATTTAAATGCTTAACCATGGCCTAATCTATATGTATCTTTGGTGAAGTATTTGAATGTTTTAACTTTTAACCAAGACCCAACCTTATTGGCCCATTACATTTTACACTAACCATGACCCAACCTTATTGGCCCATTATAGTTTACACTAATAATAACCGACCTATAACCGAACCGAAACCGCATTAACCGCAATAACCGATTAACCGAAACCGCATTAACCGAAACCGAACGGTTATGATTTTTTGATAACCGCAGTGTGCGGTTATGGTTTCGGTTATAGGTAATAACCGAACCGAACCGCACCATGCTCACCCCTAGTTAAATGGGTGTGAAATGACCAAAATATCCTTTATATTAAGAAATAATAAATAAAACACAAGGACAATTCAAGCAAGAGAAATAGGAAAGTAGAGATGGAGGGTGGCCGGCACCACGGATCTCCACCGCCATGAACCGCCGCCATGTTTTCCGGCGTCAAATTACAACTGCCGCCAGTGTTGATAAATCAACGGCGCCCGACCACAAAAATCAAACCTCTTGGATTTCTAATCCCGTAGTGAACCTTCTGTTCTCGTTTAACCGGTTCAATTATCCTATGCGCTCTCATAACCTCCACCGGATCCGAATCTTGTGCCCTCCCGACCACAACTCTGCTCGTAAAATTAACCGGATCCAGATCCCGCTGGAGATCTGCGACGGAGGAAACAATATAAAACGAGCTCGTTTTCTAATCTGCAATTACCAAAACTTGTCGATCTTGTTTTCTTCTTTCTACTCGAAGAGCAACAGCAACAAAGTTTTAACCGATTCAATCTGCAACTCTAGCACAAGTTATATCAGATTCACTTCCGTGTCTCAACAAATCTCTAAAGATTACTTCTAGATTCAATCCGTAAACATGAAAGAAACCATCGCATCTGCTATCATCTTTTTCCTTGTCTGTTTGACAAACACAAATCAACTAACACATACAACTTCTGATTCTATGAACGATAACATTCATTAACAAATTTATATCTTTCAAATTCGATTCAGATTTTGAATGAAAACATCAACAATTCCAAACGATTTCAATTCTTAAATGAAAGTTCGAAAATTTCAAACAACACACCAGGAGCAGTCCGAAAATCGTCGAAATTATCAAAATTTCAACTGAAACTCAACGAATCAAATCGAAAATTGAAAGCCCGTTGCGATGGCCAAGGTGGTGGTGTGTTTTGGAGAGAGAGAGAGGGGGAGGAAGAAGATGAGGTGAGTCGTCTTTATTTTTTATTGTTTATGGACAATTTAGTCATTTCACATCCTCTTAACTGAGAAAATTAACTGATGTTAGGCACAGGGACTATCCGGGAACGAAAATTGAAAAGTTGGGGACTATAGCTGTAATTTTAGAAAGTTAGGGACTAAAGGTGAAAAAATGGCAAACCACAGGGACTATCCGAGCATTTAACTCATATAAAAATGTGAGATTAACGGTGTACTTTTGGGAATTATTAGGCATAGTATTGTGTTATTGGGTCGCTTTTGGTTATAGAAAGTCACACTAGTTCATAACAAGTCATATTGATGTTAAAATATATACATGTATAATGGAACACTTTTAGGCTTAATGGGCTTTATAATATGGTAGTGGATGGTTATAGAAGTCATATTAGTTCATAACAAGCTATTTTGATGTTAAAATGGTGTTAATGATTAATGTTATACTTTTGGGCCTTAGTGGGCCTTGTAATGTGCTAGTAGGTTGGCTTTGGTTATTGAAAATCATATTAGTTTCATAACAAGTAATTTTAGTGTTAAAATACATGTGTATGTGTATGTGTATGACAATGGTACACTTTTGGGCTTTAATGGGCTTTGTAATGTCTTAGTGGGTTACATTAGTTTATAACAAGTCATTTTGATTTTGATGTGAAAATACACGTGTATGATCAATGGTGCACTTCCAGGCCTTTTTAATGTATTAGTGGGGTGATTTTGGTTATGGAAGTAACATTAGCTCATAATTAGTTATCTTGGTGTTAAAATACATATGTATAACTGATGGTACACTTTTGAGCCTCAGTGGGCCTTGTAATTTGTTAGTGTTTTGGTTATAGAAAGCCATATTAGTACATAAACAATTCATTATTATAAAGTACACATAAGCTATAATACAATTTCAAATATTAAAGATAAACTATATTACAATTCCAAGTCTTATACATAAACTACATTACAATTTCAAATGTTACAGATAAACTACATTAAAAGTTTCAAATCTTATATACAAACTACTTACCTTTATATGTGTGCACATGGCAGAATATGCACACGCGGGAAACTAACTCGTGTTACAGGCCTTTAGGGTGGGGGTATGGTTAATCACTCTAGGGTGATTGAGTGATTCTCTACCCAATAATATTATGTCATGTCAACTCCTCATTTCACTCTCCATTTTGCACTCAATCACTAGGTATGGTTAATCACTCTACGGTGTTTGAGTAGGTTAAAAAATTAAAAAAAAAATTTGATTGATTCTTCTCTCTTCTCTCCTCTCTCTCTCTCTCTCCTCCATCACTCCTTCTCCACCTTCGGTTAATAGTCACCGATTTCTTTCCCTCTCTCCTACTCAAACACCCTAACTCAAACACTAGGTGTGGTCACCGATCGGTGACTCCCCATCCCCGATGAAGTCCCCGCAAAACCATACCGCCCACCCTTAGCTTATGTTAGATTGTATGTTTACAAATTAATGCCACGTCATTGACACGTCATATGCGATATCATCCGGAGTTACCTCTTTGTTAGGCTATATGTTGTGGTTTAAATGTAAAGTGTAATAACGCCATGTCATGTGACTGACACGTAGACTGACACGTAGACACTGGAATTTAACTAACTAATGCTCTAACAAGCGCATTGTGGTCCAAGTAAAAAAATTACACAAAAGAAAAAAAAATGTATGTTTGTGCATGTGATTGGTGGAGGATAGTGGACCACACCTTCCTTGAACGTCCGCGCCGTGGTGTTTGGCTTGTTAACGGGGCGAGGTGGCATGGGACGCCATCTCACAACACATAGCCTTAGAGTGGGATTAAATTAGGGAACGGAAGTAAAAGTAATGGGTTACATGATAAACTTGTTAACAGGGGCGGACCCACCCTTTGGCCAAGGTGGGCAGCCGCACCCCTTGAAAAAAGAAATTTAGTGTATATTTTGGCTAAAAAACTTGACCGCACCCCTTGAAAATATGGTTGAACACTTCATCCGCACCTCCAACAAATAATTACTGGGTCCGTCACTGCTTGTTAATATAGATTATTATCAAACAACGGCTCATATATAGTTTGAGTTATAAAAATCCTAGTTGCCTTAACAGAAACAATAAAGTAATCTGAATATAAATCTAAATTTGTTTTTTTATCAAAAGATTTTATAAATAATTTATTCTAGTTGAATTAGTTCGAAGCTCGCCGCAAGTTTTGCACTCTTTTTAGTTAAAAAGGAATTAATTAAGCTTACTCCATGTTAAGATTTAATATGTTTCTTAGTTATGCATGAAGAGTGATATATATATATATATATATATATAAGGGGTGCCTTATTCCCACATACCCTATATCTTATTTTCACATCCCCTACTGTATACGGGGCCGTATACAATTATACGGCTCGTATAGAATTTTTTTGAATAGGAAAATGCGCAGAGAATGTTTTTTTTTTGTTTTATTATATACGGCCCGTATAAAGTTATAAGAGTCGTATACATGTGTATACGATTTGTAAAACGTATACGGCTCAATTGATTTATTTTTGTGGGTTTTTGATGTTAGCACATGTATACGGGCCGTATAACTATATACGGGCCGTATATATTGGCGTTTTTTCAAGTATCACGTTTTATTCCCGTAAAAACACAATCATTCTAGGGTTTCTAAACTCTTCATCACCTATTCCCGTAAAAACACAATCATTCTAGGGTTTCTAAACTCTTCGTCACCTTTAACAATGTCGATAAACGTTGATCGGAACATGCCGCTTAAATCGGAGCACATGTAGAGTAACGTTACCGATCAGTCCGTTGATGAAAACCTTAGCGATCGCAGAGATCTTCGTGTTGGTTATTTATCGATTCCGAGTAAGTAGCAGAAGAACCTGACACAAACAAGTTCTCCACAGTTTGTTATTCAGATCTCTGTTCGGTCATCTTTCCAAACTACAACACACGATACTTTTAATAAGCTGTCATAGTTGTCAAATCCGATTTCAACAAATCTTTTCATTTTCCTTCAATTTCTAAAACATTCTCTGTTACATGAAGACGTGTCGGGTTCTTCTACTAGTGGTATTTTACTGAAGTATTGAAGATTGAGGCGGGCATTGTTTAAATCTGAATATAACTAGATGTTACGTGTATCAGCGTTGTTTATCACCCTGTGTGAGCATTGGAAACCCGACAAACAGTCTTGACAACTGTGACATTTTATCTATCTATGTGTGTCACATCCATCCTGTTATTGCAATCGATATGATTAATTTTTTCAGATTTTTTTCTAATTAGCGTTGTTTGTGACAACCGGTAATTTACGCCCTTAATTACGTGATTAACAGGCAATTAACGCGAAAATAGATAGTGCTTACGACGCTAATTAACTTAACCAGGCCCTTGGAGTGCCCAGAAACGTTTGTTCAGCTATACATTACGCGCATGAAGATTCGCGTGGAATCTGCAAAACATCAAAGGACAACGGACTGGAACCGTACGGAATACTGACAACACCGACAAATATGGATGTTACACGAATATTTTGTGCTCATAGAGTTTGGGTTGCGATATCGGGTCTCGTAGGAACTACGGACCACTTACACATGAGATGGGCTTGTAGGCCCTGGGCCCAAGCCTAAACCTACACATAATATATTAACCTTTATTACTAGATTTTGCTTAAAAGATTTTGCTTGAAAAATCTGCACAAGAATCTCACGAAATCTGTCCAAAATATTTTTACTAGATCATGACATCTACCATCTTCTATAAATTACACACAAACATTTAGGCCTCATCTTCATACTCTCCCTCTCTCGAGATCTCCTGCAGACAACACAAACAAACACCTTTCCCCTCTTGATCCTTAAATCTCATGAGCAGACATTACAAACACTCACACAACACCCAAAACTCTTTCCTCTCTCTCTCTCTCGGTTCCATATACCAGACGACAACAAAGACCCAACACATCCACTCCCTCCCTCTGATTTCAGTCCGACGAGCAACCACAGGGAACCGGCGGCTGCCGGTGGTCCTCTTCGACGGCGAAACACCCCCACCCCCTTCTGATCATCGGCCAACCACCACCATCTTTTGGTAGTGGCGGACTTCAGCAGCAGCAGCAGCAGCACCACAGGCGGCGGCGCTGTGGTGGGTGTTGCCGGTTGGCACTTCAAGCGAGACAGAGGGAGAGAGGAGATCGAGATGAGAGAGAGACTCGAGACGGAGAGAGAGAGACGAGACGGATAGAGAGAGATGAGGCGGAGAAGAAACAGCGCCGCCGTGAGCGGTGGCGGACGGCGACAGCCGGCAGTGACAGCGGCGATGGAGCTTTGGCTCCGACAAAATTTTCCGGTAAACCTTCCCCACATTTTCTTTTCTGTGATGATGATGACGATGATGTTGCTGCTGTTGTTAATGATGGTGATTGTTTTGGGTTCAGTTTGGTTACGGGTTCGGGACTCGGTCCGGGTCGACAGTCCGGTTCGAGCCAAATTATGAAGTTTCAGTTGACTCGGTCAACTCAGTCGGGTCCTGGTCAACTCGGGTTCGGTGATCGGGTCAAGATTCGGTCAACGGCAGGTCAACTCAGTCAAACTCGGTCAAACTCAGTCAACTCAGCGAGTTGACTCGGTCAGCTCGGCTTTCGACTCGAAGAAGTGGTAAAGATTTTAACGGCGTTACTATTTCGTGTTTTATCCTTTTAACTCATTACGTAAAAACGAGCTCGAACCGATCCATTCATAATTTAGTTACGTTTCGATACATTTGACGAAAACTATATATGGTTGATTACATTGATTGAAAAATTGTTGAATTTTGATAAATATATCGACACGTGGTTGTCGGGGGCGTCCAAAAACAGAGTAAACTCTGCCCGTTTTTCGAGAAAAACCCTTAGAACACGACACGTATTTCAAAAACGACGCTTAACGGAATTCGAGTTTATAATACTCCAAACCTTGATAATTCCAAACGCTTTTACAAATAAATATAATGTTATATTTATTCGAACGTCGTCAACTCGTTTACTTTTACAAAATAAATATAGCTCATATATTTATTTCGTATATCAAACAACACGATCTTGTTTTATAAAATAAATATAGATGTATATTTATTTCAAACACACGAATTCTTTTACAAAATAGATACAGTTTATCTATTCAACGACTCGATGAAGTTCTTATAAAATAAATATAATATTTTATATTTATTACGAACGCCGAAACGGCATATACATATATTTTGGCAAATATATACAAGACGCAATATATATAATACAAGTTATTATACGAATATTCCTACATACTCAAATGACTTCTCGCGACAGTTTAACTTAGTCATTTTCATTAAGTTAACTATTTACCGTCAAATCGTTCGATCAACGATTCGGTAGAGCTCGATTACACGTAGTTAGTTACTGCGTTATTTAGAAACTTATTAGATATTCCGTGTTAGGAATATTGTAGAATGCACGCTAGCAAGTCAAGTCTTGGAAACGACATCACGAAGTCGTAATTAGCTAGCTTTGCACAGGAATATTCAGGTGAGTTCATAACCCCACCTTTTATGGTTTTACATTTTTATAAATGTTTTCGGGGTGGAAAGACATGCACTTTTTACAAAGCATACAAGAATTATATATTTCTAAACCATGTTACAAAGAACACAAATGGTTTACGAAAAGCTTATGATTTATACCGGTTTTTCAAACAAGCGTATTTTTTTGAAATATGCATACACACGAATTCTAGTTTTCTAAACTACGAGAAAATACAAGAGTATACAAACACACGAGAATTGATACTTGATATAATAAACAAGAATTGATACTTGATATAATAAACGAGAATTGATACTTGATATAATAAACGAGAATTGATACTTGGTATCATAAACGAGAATTGATACTTGGTATCATAAACGAGAAATAGTGTCATGAATAGGGTACCATAAGCACCATTAATCGTGTACATACTAAGACCGCAGAACAAAAGGTTAGATCTAACGGGTGTCAGGGCAGCCCCACTCTTGGTAACCACTAGAGCCGAGTAGTGTTTTTGTGTCTCAGTCGTGAATCGGCTACTGGAAAAATGCCCATGGTTTGGTGACTTCCTATGTCATGTCACATGTTAATGGCCTTGCAACCCATTAACTAAACAAGAATACTTTATTTGTACAAGGATCGTACACAAGAATACTTTATTTGGTACATACCACAAGAATACTTTATTTACACAAGAATACTTTATTTTCACAAGAATACGTTATTTCACAAGAATACTTGATTTATACATGAGTACTTGGGGTACACAAGAAAACTTGATTTATACATGAGTACTTGGGGTACACAAGAAAACTTGATTTATACAAGAATACTTGATTTATACGAGAATACATGATTTGTACAAGAAAATGATTTTTAAATTCGTTTTCTCAACAATACTTCAAAAACCGGTTATTCAAAAAGATTTATTTCAAATCTTTTACAAACAAACTATGAACTCGCTCAACTTTATGTTGATTTTTCGCATGTTTCTTTCTCAGGTTACAGTTCTAAGACAAGGCACGGTTGGAATAGGAGAACCATGAAGAGTCGAGTACTTAGTGGGCGTTCACATACTAAGAGACTTAGCTTATTTTGCTTCCGCTGTGCAATGAAGATACCAGTCCAGTCACGCCAATACTCTAATATTTCGGGGTGTGACAGATTGGTATCAGAGCTATAGGTTACAGCGAATAGGGTTTCCTGTAGGAATACCTTGGCTCTAACCTCACTTTTCCTCTGGGAACTTAGAATATTAAAACCTGAATACATACAGAACGCATAGTACTCGAATATGGTCTCCAACCGTTGCCGAAAAACAAACAATCAAAAGTTTTGTTTTCCAACATACGCTAAAGTGGTGTTTTACCCACGATACACAAAACAGTCGCATACAGTACACAAAACCATGAGAGTTTAGGAAACATGCATATAAGACCTTCAGAAACTTATTTTGAAGTTCATTAAAGGTCATCACGTAGGTACTGCAAATATTAATTCGGGCACACACAATTATACATATTGTCTATGATGTTTTAACTTCCCGAGCAGGCAGCCTACGCATAACGAAACGCTAGTGCACGAGAATACATAGAAGTCAAATTTTACGTCAACAGATGTCGGAGTGCATCACATTCTACGCAAAACGAAACGCTAGCGCACAGGCATACGTGAGACTTAAGCTATACATCAACGGAGGTTGAAGTACGTCACATGCGACTATCGATCAGGAAGCGGCAGTTGGCACGCGGTCCTGTAAACGACACAAGTCATGCTAAGGAAAAGATGTAAGTCACCATATTCCCCCTATTTCAGTTAACGACGAGTACGCTATATTCGACATTCTATGGTAATGTCACCTAACAAACGGTTATCACATGCAACCCCAGGTAAAGTCCTTAAATTTCTTTTATTGAAATTTCGACTTTCACATTTACTGAGTAGATTTTTGTATCTCTACTCCTCTTAATGGTCATTGCATCACGATAATTTCATTCGTATAACGAACACTCATTGCTTCACTTCTTGAAAATTCATATGTTACGCATGCATCGTTTGTTACGCATGTGGTTTCGTTTCGAGTAAAGCGTTTCATTGAAGTTCAAATATTGTTTCGCTAAATCTAATTGTGAATTGTGATTCGAATGACCCGCATTATTGAAATTGTTGGCTTCTTTGTTATAAAGTCAACACATTTTCTTGAAAATTCCTTTCTTTTTCAAGTTACATACATGGTATTTCGTTATGACCATGCCAAAAGTTTTCTTGTCGATACATGTATTTATTCTCGGCTTGCGCCGAAATCAAATTCAATTGTTTGAACTTGTTCATTACACGTATTCAATTCAAAACACCATATGATGTATTGAAAGCATCATATTCGAATTCGTTTTAACAAGCGTTTCATTGTTCTGAGTCGTAGTAGACTTGTTTGGTCTACGACTCCATTAAGTCATTGTTAACTACGACACCTTGTGGTGTCAGTACAAACTTGTAGCTTGGGCTAATCATGATTGAGCGTTTTATGCAAAACACAGGTGATACTTGTTCGATCACCGCTATATTTGAATTGTTTTCATTCACTACGACACCTTGTGGCGTCGGTAGAACTTGCAGCTTGGGCTGATCATGATCGAGCGTTTCATACAAACTAGTACATTGGAGCTTGTTGAAATCTGAATTCATTTACTTGATGCAATCATTTCTAGAATTCATTTGCATATTGTGATACGTCCTTGAATTCACATCATTCGAATAAGTCTTGATTCGACTTCATGATCGTTTACTTTGGTACTATTCGTATTTTCTACACATAACGTAACTCTGAGAAGTTAACGTAGTCTAAATTTCGAGGACGAAATTTTATTAACAGGGGGAGAATGTGACAACCGGTAATTTACGCCCTTAATTACGTGATTAACAGGCAATTAACGCGAAAATAGATAGTGCTTACGACGCTAATTAACTTAACCAGGCCCTTGGAGTGCCCAGAAACGTTTGTTCAGCTATACATTACGCGCATGAAGATTCGCGTGGAATCTGCAAAACATCAAAGGACAACGGACTGGAACCGTACGGAATACTGACAACACCGACAAATATGGATGTTACACGAATATTTTGTGCTCATAGAGTTTGGGTTGCGATATCGGGTCTCGTAGGAACTACGGACCACTTACACATGAGATGGGCTTGTAGGCCCTGGGCCCAAGCCTAAACCTACACATAATATATTAACCTTTATTACTAGATTTTGCTTAAAAGATTTTGCTTGAAAAATCTGCACAAGAATCTCACGAAATCTGTCCAAAATATTTTTACTAGATCATGACATCTACCATCTTCTATAAATTACACACAAACATTTAGGCCTCATCTTCATACTCTCCCTCTCTCGAGATCTCCTGCAGACAACACAAACAAACACCTTTCCCCTCTTGATCCTTAAATCTCATGAGCAGACATTACAAACACTCACACAACACCCAAAACTCTTTCCTCTCTCTCTCTCTCTCGGTTCCATATACCAGACGACAACAAAGACCCAACACATCCACTCCCTCCCTCTGATTTCAGTCCGACGAGCAACCACAGGGAACCGGCGGCTGCCGGTGGTCCTCTTCGACGGCGAAACACCCCCACCCCCTTCTGATCATCGGCCAACCACCACCATCTTTTGGTAGTGGCGGACTTCAGCAGCAGCAGCAGCAGCACCACAGGCGGCGGCGCTGTGGTGGGTGTTGCCGGTTGGCACTTCAAGCGAGACAGAGGGAGAGAGGAGATCGAGATGAGAGAGAGACTCGAGACGGAGAGAGAGAGACGAGACGGAGAGAGGGAGATGAGGCGGAGAAGAAACAGCGCCGCCGTGAGCGGTGGCGGACGGCGACAGCCGGCAGTGACAGCGGCGATGGAGCTTTGGCTCCGACAAAATTTTCCGGTAAACCTTCCCCACATTTTCTTTTCTGTGATGATGATGACGATGATGTTGCTGCTGTTGTTAATGATGGTGATTGTTTTGGGTTCAGTTTGGTTACGGGTTCGGGACTCGGTCCGGGTCGACAGTCCGGTTCGAGCCAAATTATGAAGTTTCAGTTGACTCGGTCAACTCAGTCGGGTCCTGGTCAACTCGGTTTCGGTGATCGGGTCAAGATTCGGTCAACGGCAGGTCAACTCAGTCAAACTCGGTCAAACTCAGTCAACTCAGCGAGTTGACTCGGTCAGCTCGGCTTTCGACTCGAAGAAGTGGTAAAGATTTTAACGGCGTTACTATTTCGTGTTTTATCCTTTTAACTCATTACGTAAAAACGAGCTCGAACCGATCCATTCATAATTTAGTTACGTTTCGATACATTTGACGAAAACTATATATGGTTGATTACATTGATTGAAAAATTGTTGAATTTTGATAAATATATCGACACGTGGTTGTCGGGGGCGTCCAAAAACAGAGTAAACTCTGCCCGTTTTTCGAGAAAAACCCTTAGAACACGACACGTATTTCAAAAACGACGCTTAACGGAATTCGAGTTTATAATACTCCAAACCTTGATAATTCCAAACGCTTTTACAAATAAATATAATGTTATATTTATTCGAACGTCGTCAACTCGTTTACTTTTACAAAATAAATATAGCTCATATATTTATTTCGTATATCAAACAACACGATCTTGTTTTATAAAATAAATATAGATGTATATTTATTTCAAACACACGAATTCTTTTACAAAATAGATACAGTTTATCTATTCAACGACTCGATGAAGTTCTTATAAAATAAATATAATATTTTATATTTATTACGAACGCCGAAACGGCATATACATATATTTTGGCAAATATATACAAGACGCAATATATATAATACAAGTTATTATACGAATATTCCTACATACTCAAATGACTTCTCGCGACAGTTTAACTTAGTCATTTTCATTAAGTTAACTATTTACCGTCAAATCGTTCGATCAACGATTCGGTAGAGCTCGATTACACGTAGTTAGTTACTGCGTTATTTAGAAACTTATTAGATATTCCGTGTTAGGAATATTGTAGAATGCACGCTAGCAAGTCAAGTCTTGGAAACGACATCACGAAGTCGTAATTAGCTAGCTTTGCACAGGAATATTCAGGTGAGTTCATAACCCCACCTTTTATGGTTTTACATTTTTATAAATGTTTTCGGGGTGGAAAGACATGCACTTTTTACAAAGCATACAAGAATTATATATTTCTAAACCATGTTACAAAGAACACAAATGGTTTACGAAAAGCTTATGATTTATACCGGTTTTTCAAACAAGCGTATTTTTTTTGAAATATGCATACACACGAATTCTAGTTTTCTAAACTACGAGAAAATACAAGAGTATACAAACACACGAGAATTGATACTTGATATAATAAACAAGAATTGATACTTGATATAATAAACGAGAATTGATACTTGATATAATAAACGAGAATTGATACTTGGTATCATAAACGAGAATTGATACTTGGTATCATAAACGAGAAATAGTGTCATGAATAGGGTACCATAAGCACCATTAATCGTGTACATACTAAGACCGCAGAACAAAAGGTTAGATCTAACGGGTGTCAGGGCAGCCCCACTCTTGGTAACCACTAGAGCCGAGTAGTGTTTTTGTGTCTCAGTCGTGAATCGGCTACTGGAAAAATGCCTATGGTTTGGTGACTTCCTATGTCATGTCACATGTTAATGGCCTTGCAACCCATTAACTAAACAAGAATACTTTATTTGTACAAGGATCGTACACAAGAATACTTTATTTGGTACATACCACAAGAATACTTTATTTACACAAGAATACTTTATTTTCACAAGAATACGTTATTTCACAAGAATACTTGATTTATACATGAGTACTTGGGGTACACAAGAAAACTTGATTTATACATGAGTACTTGGGGTACACAAGAAAACTTGATTTATACAAGAATACTTGATTTATACGAGAATACATGATTTGTACAAGAAAATGATTTTTAAATTCGTTTTCTCAACAATACTTCAAAAACCGGTTATTCAAAAAGATTTATTTCAAATCTTTTACAAACAAACTATGAACTCGCTCAACTTTATGTTGATTTTTCGCATGTTTCTTTCTCAGGTTACAGTTCTAAGACAAGGCACGGTTGGAATAGGAGAACCATGAAGAGTCGAGTACTTAGTGGGCGTTCACATACTAAGAGACTTAGCTTATTTTGCTTCCGCTGTGCAATGAAGATACCAGTCCAGTCACGCCAATACTCTGATATTTCGGGTGTGACATTGTTAACTACCAAAAGAATGCATACACAAATAGTTCTAGTGGACGAAGCAAAGAGACCGTTGTGTATCTGAATCAGGTTCTCAAACAAACACTACCAAAGATGGGTTGGTGATAAATACCGGAGCTGTTATCTCGGTTGTTCAGTACTCTCCTATATCAACTTGAACGGTTGATGGTTACAAGGATCGTTCTAATAGATTAAAGAGAATAAACCATTTTTTACCAATTTTCACTCCAGTAGTTGAAACTTGAGCGTAGTATGAGTCTGAGTCCATTGTGGTTCGTGAATGTTTCGAATCATCACAGAAGACGTGTCGGGTTCTTCTGCTAGTAGTATGATCCAAAAATTCCGTTGTTTAAATCAGAATCAGGTTCTCACGACAAGGATCGTTCTAATAGATTAAAGAGAATAACCCCTTTTTTACCATTTTTTACCCATAGTATACGAGCCGTATAATAATATACGGCCCGTATACAACCATCGTATACATTGTATACGATCGGTAAAAATATTTTTTACCAATAGTATACGGCCGTATAAACAGTATACGACTCGTATACATATGGTAAAAAATGGTAAACACTACTAAACATCTGCTTTCTGAATCTGAATCAGAATGTTAACTTTTTAGTTGCTTATCTTGTTAAGTTTCTGAACCAACCGAAATCCACAAATTCTGTCACTTTGTGTATTGACGAAGCTGACAAACACATTGGTATTTTCTCAAAATGTGCAAACTTGAAGAATCTCACATTAAAGGAGTATGCAACAACGGGATCAGATGGTTTGAGTATCTTTCATCCTCGTTTGACTAATCTCACACTTGAAAATGACAACTTTGTTATTTCTGTTGTTCAGTACTTCCGATTTGTACGTAAAGATCTCTACACAATTCTTTTACTCATAAACCCTTGAATCCCAACGGTTCATTTGTAACCGTAAGGATGATGCAAATTTGTACGTAAAGATCTCTACACAAACTCTTATACATCTTTTAACCAGTTGTCCATCACTTAAGACCTTGAAAAGATTTGTTGAAATCGAAGCATTCACGAACCACAATGGACTCAGACTCATGTTCAAGTAAGTGTCTAAAAATCTGAAAATTCAGGTTTACCTTGTTAATTTCTCAAAACAAAGTCTCGTTTCTTCATCTTCATCTTCAAGAACAATGATGAACAGATGATGTCAGATAATACTTCATTTGTCGAGAAACCATTATCTTGTGATACATGAACGTTGTATTCTTGTCTTTCAGAAGAGTGCTGTAATAGGTAGTTCGTTGAGGAAACCAAACGTAGACGGAGATGATAAGCCTAGTAACCGGAAGAGAAATCAATTGTATTTTTTTAGTTGCTTCTCTTGTTAAGTTTCTGAACCAACCGAAATCCACAAATTCCAACAGTTTCTTCGTAGATTCCGTCCGGTTTCCAAACTCTTTCACTCAAACTTAATATTCACTGTAGTGGATGCAAGCATAAAGTTAGAAAAATACTCAAGAAGATTGACAGTGGATCGAGTGATACGCTTATCTATTCTGGTCAAGGTGGGCATGGTTTGTTCGGGAGTAAATCACCCAAAGATCAACAACTTGTGATTATCGGGTTATGCTAGTTATTCGGAATGTTTCGAATCATCACAAATTCAAGTCAAGGATCGTTCTAATAGATTAAAGAGAATAAACCCTCGTTTCTTCATCTTCATCTTCAAGAACAATGATGAACAGATGATGTTTTTTTTTTCGCAGAACGTGACAAAATAAGGATGTTCGCATAAACATATATTCGTTTCATAACCTCCTCCTATAAAGCAACCACAACTGACAAAGAGCCTGTATTAGAAACCATCCTATGTCTTTTATCAACCGAAGAGGCAGCAGAAGACGTGTCGGGTTCTTCCAACATTCACGAACCACAATGGACTCAGACTCATACTACTCACCCTCCCCTGAGGAAAAGTTTTCCCGACGACTCAAGAAAATCCACAATCAATGTATACAGGTGCAAGAGAATGCCGGGTGATATAGTAATTTTCAATAATGTAGGAAGGATTGAAGTAGTAGGACATTGGAATCTGGTTCTCAAACAAACCAACAAAATCCTGATAGAGAAAAAACATCAACAACCATTTTTTCTTTTCCTTCAATTTCGAGAACATTCTCCCTATGTATGTGCTTGTGCTGTAGAAACCGGTGATGAATTTGTATACACAACTGAACGTTAATTGATATTGTTTTAGACAACAACAGATAATGAACGGATTGTTGGTGGATAACGTAAACAAGTTCTCCACAGTTTGTTATTCAGATCTCTATTCGGTCATCTTTCCAAACTACAACACATGATAAGTTAAACTTTATAGTGTGTGATTTGACCAGGAAATGATTGGAGGTGAAGGTTCAGTGCACGAAAAGTTTCTTACGAAATGTACGTGACGAAACAAATATGTTGGGAATTAAACGCATGTCCGTAATCCCGCGTTGATAGCTTCCGTTTTATTCAGACTCCTTACACCATGCCCGTAATCCCGCGTTGATAGCTTCCGTTTTATTACAGTCATACGACACGTTTTCTTGTTCTTCAATCTTTGTTACTTGTTGATGTTTTATTTTTTTCTACTTTTAGAAAGTTTTGAGCACCTCACCACTCTAAAATATTTGAAAAATCAAAATTTCGTTCCATACGGGCCGTATAACAGTATACGGCCCGTATACACGTTCGTATACATTGTATACGACCAGGCAAACTTATTTACACATGGTGTATACGGGCCGTATACTGTTATACGGCCCGTATAGAATAAAAACAACTTGACAAAGTCTATGCCAGCAGACTTTGTTAGTTGTTTTTATTATATACGGGCCGTATAACAGTATACGGCCCGTATACACCATGTGTAAATAAGTTTTCCCATGTGTTAATATTAGGACCCTAATATAAGGTGAAAGATAAAACGAAAACTCAAGAAAACCCTATGTAAAAGTTTTATTTTTTTTCTAAAAAAAAGGGAATGTAACATAAACGTACTTGAACATTTTTATAGAAAAACCTATGTAACATTTTTATTTTTTTCGATCATAGTACTGGTAGGATACCTTCACTTAGAATGACAACTAAAAGAAATATCCCTAATAGGACAGCGACAAGTGTTTTACAATGATCGATAATAAAAACAGATACATGTATCGGTTCGGATATCGTGATACCGGTACCGATATTCTATCGAGATCGGTTCGTCGTGACACCTGCAGGTACCAATTCGGTTCATCACAATAAAACACAAAAACGACAATCTTTAATAAAACATAGATAAAATTAAACACATTGCAAGGGTAGGGTAACTGATGTCACTTTATTTAACAAAACCTAAATCTTGAGGCAGCTTTGTTACCATGTTGATTTGTGCTACGATCCAGACCCAATCAGATTAGAGATAAAAATAAGCCCTTAGCAACTAGATACTCGATAATTTATAAATAATCATATTTCAAAAGTTATAAAAAAAAATATAATATGTTGAAAAGTAATTTTATATTAATAAAAAAATAAGAAAATAAATTAAATTTTACTGTTCAATTAACACTAGTTTTCCTCTCAAAACTTCATTCGCTAATTGTTATTATATAAAACACATACTAAAATAAGTACGATGCAACAATATGGTAAACGACGTCACTTTATATAATAAAAACTAAATTGTGAGGTAGCTTTGATAACATGTATGTAACACTCATCTTTAAATTATAAGTTTGTACCCATAAAATAAAACTAAGCTATATAAACGACAAGCCAAAACATTTACATTAACCTTAGCTTAGTACTTACGAGTTTAACGAACATTTAAAACAACATTAGGATACATAAGTATTCCTTCTATTACATAAGTTTTTCGAATAACTAAATAAGACAAAAGATGCGGAATAAGATCTTGAATGTGTTCGGTTCGAAAGCATTGACTTGACCTTCATCCACGTACTCGTATTACCTAAAAGCTGGAAATATTAACAAACATAAGTATATTAAGATCCTTAGAAGTTAGTATAATCGAAACTACGCTCAAAAACGGATTCGATTAACTAAAGTATACAAAATTCAACAAAAGTGTTTGGGCTCTACCGTAGCTTACGGCAGCCACCGTAAGCTACGGTAGCCAATGGGCGATAATAGGCTACCGTAAGGCAGTTGAAAACTGCCGTAACATTTTACTCGCTACCGTAAGTTACGGTAGCTACCGTAAGTTACGGTAGCTGCTGCGTATTCTTCATGTTTTGCTGTTTTGACCCGTTTGTTCCAGTTTCGCACTTTTAAAACATCCAAACACAATACGGGATATTACTTCGTAACAAAGTGACTCATCTTTGGGTTTTTATGTTCAACACTCACGCTCCCATTACCGGTTTGCGTGTTTAATACGTTACTACCCATCACCCGGGATTATAGATTATGGATAAGGTACTCCCGTTACCCGGTTTGTACCTACCCTTAATAACTCGCTTAATTTGCCATTATGAAGTCCATCATTCAAGCAAACCAAACCACTCAAATCTTCACATTCTAAATTACCAACAAATATCAATGACAAACTAATTTACAATAGTAATGAAGCGTTAGCCACATACCTTTAAAGCGCACCCTTCAAACGCGTATCCCCTCCGGCTTGTCCGCTAGACGATCCGGATTCCTTGCCTAAAGAGTTCAATTCGCAACCTATTTAGAACTCTTTTATTTACATGTAACGCATAATTTTCCATAACTATACAAAGTTACAAACACGCGTTTTAGCTAAATTTCCAGTTTTTTAATCATCTCTTAAGCATTTTCACAAACACCTTAAGGGCATAATTTCTCACAATTCATAATTAAGTTCAACATTTGTCATTTAGCCATGATAAACATCAATTTAGGCAAATTCACATCAATTTTCACATTAATCAAATCTGAACTTATTTCATAGAATTTGATTTACACTAAGATAACATCATAATCCCAATGTTCCATACTTTTCTACAAAACTCTCTTATCACCTCCAATGGTGATTATGAACTTTACAAGAAAATAGACCAAATTTCAACAAGTAATTGACTAGGGTTCATCCCTAGACACTATTTCATTCTAAACAACTATCATGCATGCTCAGATTCGAATCTCATGAATTCATCTAAAATTTAAGATAGAACTGAATCATGAAATTTCGCATACCTTACGATCCCTTAGTCGAGGTGATCACTAATCTATATTCAGATTTTGATTTGGACTTGATTTGAACCTTCAATTTGTGAATTTTGTATATGTTAGGGTTTGATGGAGAAACCTCCTGGTCGCCCTGTGCTCTGTTCGACCAGACACACACTTAGGTGTGTGTTTGGTGTGTTATTTTGATAATGATACTTCAAGTTTCAAGTTTGACAAGTTTGGTCCCTCTATTATACATAAGTTATTAAAAGGGCATTTTAATCATATTTATTCTATTATGTCAAGATGCTAACTAACTAGGTTATTCTTTCCTAGTTATTTTATCTTGACTTATTACTGAAATTTAGTTTAAAGCATGACATCTATATTTTCGGGGTGTTACAAGTCCACCCCCCTTAAGGAGGGTTTCGTCCTCGAAACCGGAATACATACCAAATAATGTAGGGTAGAGATGTCTCATCTCTTCTTCGGACTCCCATGTGGTATTCGCACCTTTCCTATGCTCCCATTTGACCTTTGCTTGGTCGATTTCCTTATTTCTCAAACTTTTCACCTTGCGATCTAGAATTTCAATCGGTTTCACCGCGTAGTTGAGACTATTATCCACCTCGATTTCGTCGTAGTAGATATAAGCGGTTTTGTCAGCTAGACATTTTCTGAGGTGTGATACGTGGAACGTGTTATGTATTCCACTCATTTTCTCGGGTAATTCGAGACGGTATGCGACCTTACCAACTCGTTCAATGATTCTAAATGACCCAATAAACCTTGGGCTTAATTTTCCCCTTTTTTTAAACCGGATTATTCCCTTCCACGGTGATACCTTCAGCATCACCTTATCACCAACTTGAAACTCAATTGGTCTTCTTCGTTTGTCTGCATACGACTTTTGTCGATCTTGAGCCGCTTTCAAGTGAGCTCGGACCAGGTCAATTTTCTCATTCGTGATTCTGACTATATCCTTATGTGCGAGTTCGCGCGGACCGACCTCACCCCAACACACCGGAGTTCGGCATTTTCTACCGTAAAGCATCTCGTACGGAGCCATACCGATGCTTGCGTGGTAACTGTTATTATATGAAAATTCAACCAACAGTAGGTAAATATCCCAACTACCCCCGAAGTCGATAATGCATGCCCGCAACATATCTTCCAATGTTTGTATTGTTCTTTCACTTTGTCCATCCGTTTGAGGATGGTACGCGGTGCTAATGAACAACTTAGTTCCCATTTGCTCTTGGAAATCGCGCCAGAAGCTTGAAGTGAACCGGGTATCCCTATCGGACACGATGGATACCGGCACTCCTTGGCGTGCTACTATCTCATTAGTGTACACCTCCGACATATTTTCTGACGTATAAGTCTCACGTATCGGTATAAAGTGAGCACTCTTCGTCAGTCTATCTACCACCACCCATATAGCATCAAATCCGCGGTTTATCTTTGGTAATTTGGTCAATAGGTCCATTGTGATATGTTCCCATTTCCAAACCGGAATTTCCAATGGTTGAAGTTTACCGTATGGTTTCTGGTGCTCCGCTTTTACCTGTAAACAGGTCAAGCACTTCTCTACATATTTAACCACATCTCTTTTCATTCCCGGCCACCAATAGTTTTGCTTCAAATCCTTGTACATCTTGGTTGCTCCAGGATGGATAGAATAGCGAGACTTGTGAGCCTCGTCAAGTAGAAGATCCTTGACACCACATGTGTTTGGGACCCAAATCCTATCATTCCGGTATTTCATCCCATTACTTCCTTCCACAAGATCTTTTATCAACCTCTTTATACGCTCTTTCTTTCAATTCTCTTCCCTTACTACTTCGATCTGGGCTTCTCGAATTTGTTCAAGCAAGCCTGAAGTTACTATCAACTGCATAGACCGCACTCGAATTGGAGCGCATTCGTCTTTTCGGCTAAGGGCATCCGCCACCACATTAGCCTTTCCGGGGTGATAATGGATTTTGCAGTCATAGTCCGTCACTACTTCTAACCAACGCCTCTGCCTCATATTTAACTCCTTCTGATCGAAGAAGTACTTTAAACTTTTATGGTCAGTGAAAATAGTACATTTCACACCATATAAGTAATGTCTCCAGATCTTTAAGGCGAATACTACGGTTGCCAGCTCAAGATCATGAGTCGGGTATTTTGTTTGGTGCGGCTTAAGTTGTCTTGAGGCGTACGCAATTACCCTTCCTCTTTGCATCAGCACGCACCCAAGGCCTAAGTGTGATGCATCTGAATATACTACCATATTATCCGTACCTTCAGGTAAAGTCAACACCGGTGAGTTAACTTTTCCTTTAAAGTCCGAAATGCCTTCTCTTGGTCATCTTCCCAGACGAACTTCTCGTCCTTGCTGGTTAACTTGGTCAAAGGCGATGCAATATTGGAGAAATCCTGAATGAATCTCCGATAATAACCTGCCAACCCCAAGAAACTCCTAATTTCGGATGGATTCCTCGGAGGATTCCATTTTGATACTGCTTCCACCTTCGATGGATCCACCAATATTCCTTCGGCGCTTATGACGTGCCCTAGGAAATGCACTTCTCGTAACCAGAAGGCGCATTTCGAGAATTTAGCATATAATTTTTCCCGCCTTAGTATCTTTAACACTTCCCGTAAATGGTTAGCATGATCCGCCTCGTTTCTTGAATAAACGAGGATGTCGTCGATAAAAACAATTACCGACCTATCAAGCATCGGCTTGCAAACCCGGTTCATGAGATCCATGAAAGTCGCGGGTGCATTTGTTAATCCAAAGGACATCACGAGGAATTCATAATGTTCGTATCGCATACGGAACGCCGTCTTTGGTACATCCTCCTCCTTTACTCTCAACTGATGGTAACCCGATCTCAAAACGATTTTTGAGAACCAGCTAGTGCCTTGTAATTGATCGAACAGGTCATCGATCCTCGAGAGCGGGTATCGATTCTTTACCGTGAGTTTATTTAACTCCCGGTAATCAATACACATCCGCATGCTCCCGTCCTTCTTCTTTACAAATAGCACCGACGCTCCCCAAGGATATACACTAGGCCGGATGAATCCCTTATCGAGCAAATCCTGTAATTGGGACATTAATTCTTGCAATTCCGACGGTGCCAGTCTATATGGTGCTTTAGCAACTGGTTTAGCACCCGAAATCAATTCAATCCCGAACTCTATTTCATGCTCTGGCGGCATTCCCGGTAGATCCTCGGGAAAAACATCTTCAAATTCACGCACCACTGGTACGTCTTCAATCCTTGACATTTCTTTCTCCACATCACGCACGTAAGTCAAATATGCCTTACATCCGTGTAGTATAAATTTGCGGGCTTCTATCATTGAGCACACCATGGGATTACAAGTCTTTTCCCCATAGATGATGACACGCTTTCCGCTTGGAGACATTAAGTGTATCTCTTTACGTAAGCATATCACCTTAGCGTGGTAGCGAGACAGCCAATCCATTCCCACTACCACTTGAAATTCACCCATGGACATGGGTATTAAATCAATGGAGTACTCCTCGCCATCGATATTCAATTTGCATTCCCGACATACATCACAAACAATAAAACTTTTTTTATTACCTACTTCTACTTCCATTGGCATAGGTAATTTTGTTAACGTAAACAAAGGGTTTTGAACGAATCTATGTGAAACAAAAGACTTATTCGCACCCGTATCAAATAAAACACGTGCAAGGACAGAATTTACATTTTGTAACCACGTCAGGTTCCATTTTTGCTTCAGCAGCAGTGATTTGGAACGACCTTGCCTTAGACTTTGGGGTTTCATTCTTGGATTCAGCACCCTCTTTCTTTCCCGTTAGTTCCGGACATTCCGACTTCTTATGACCCGGCTGATAACACTTATAGCACACCGTCATTTTGTCTGGGTAGTTTGAAACCCCATGCCCCGTTTTTCCACATGCAACACAAGGTTTGTTCTTAAAATAACATTCGCCTTTATGAACGCGTCCACATATCTTACAACTCGGGGAAACTCCTTTCGCATTTCCCTTCTTTGAAGATTCAGCCACCTTCGACTTCTTTGTGGGACTTGGGTTTTCATCCAAGGCTCTTCTCTCGCCTCTTTCAACTTGCCTTTATGAACGCGTCCACATATCTTACAACTCGGGGAAACTCCTTTCGCATTTCCCTTCTTTGAAGATTCAGCCACCTTCGACTTCTTTGTTATAAGAACAACCTTTCTTTTCTTTGGCCTTACCTCTATCATTGGTAAGGTCTTCTCTTAATTCACCCATATTTTCCTCCATAGTCGAAAGTAACGTGTTTTGTATCCTTTCCATAAATCTTGGTAGGCTAGCTTCAATTGCCCTTCCGACTTCCTCGGCAATCTTTTCTTTTAACTCGTCGGTAGTGAGGGATAGGACATTATCACTAGCACCTCCCGACATCTTCTTACTGAAATTTTAAAATAATTTGATAAATAATTCGTTCAATCACTCTCATGCCTTTACATGAGAATTTATACTCACTATTCGGTCAGGTATACAACTTTGCCTTAACCGTTTATGCTAAGTGTACTTCCTGGGTTCGAGTATATTACTATACTCCTCCCATACACAATAAATCACTATTCCTTCTAATCTTTTAATTTAAAATTTACTTCAAATAAATTCTTACCGGATGTTGATCAAGCCTTGAACCGAACACATTTGTCTTGAACCTTAGCTCTGATACCAACTTATAACACTCATCTTTAAATTATAAGTTTGTACCCATAAAATAAAACTAAGCTATATAAACAACAAGCCAAAACATTTACATTAACCTTAGCTTAGTACTTACGTGTTTAACGAACATTTAAAACAACATTAGGATACATAAGTATTCCTTCTATTACATAAGTTTTTCGAATAACTAAATAAGACAAAAGATGCGGAATAAGATCTTGAATGTGTTCGGTTCTTAAGCATTGACTTGACCTTCATCCACGTACTTGTATTACCTAAAAACTGGAAATATTAACAAACATAAGTATATTAAGATCCTTAGAAGTTAGTATAATCGAAACTACGCTAAAAAACGGATTAGATTAACTAAAGTATACAAAATTCAACAAAAGTGCCTGGGCTCTACCGTAGCTTACTGTAACAACCGTCTAATTTCTATTCGAATTTAATAAAAATATACATGATTTTATATAAATAGTACTTTACTTCAACACCAGTACAAAATTTAAGTTTTTAAAGTAATCACATACTAGTTAACTACTAACTAGTTTGAACATTCAAAACATGATTAGTAAATCGTTTACATCATAACATTGTCTAAACAGAGTTAATTTACGCGGAAGCTTCAAAAGTTCGTGTTCGGTTCTTCAAAACATGCTTGATCATTGTCCACATACTTGCAAAACCTGAAAACTGAAGATTTTTAACAAAATTAGTATTAGAGTTCTTAGAAATATTGCTTAATCGAAACTACATTCAAAAACGGATTCGATTATCTGAGATATGCCAAGTTCAACAGTTTTTGCAGGGCTCTACCGTAACTTACGGTAGCCACCGTAAGTTACGGTAGCTCCTGGGCAGCTTTGGTTCTACCGTAAAACAGTAGGAATCCACCGTAGCCTTTTTACCTCTACCGTAAGTTACGGTAGCTACCGTAACTTACGGTAGACTCTGAAGTTTTGTATTTTGACTGGTTTGTTTGTTTTGCCCAAACTCAAATTCTCGGATTTCTAATTTTGAACATCCACGCTCCCATAACCGGCTTGTGTGTTTAGTAAATTGCTACCCATCACCCGGGCCTAAAATCTACGAATAAGATAATACCGATATCCAATTCATAGCTTCGCTTAATAACCCATTTAGTTTACCCTTATAGGGTTCGTCATTTAAGCAATCCAAAATGCTAGTTTCTCGTATTTTAATATATCTATGATTAACATCAACAAAAGACTGAATAACCATGTATCGAAGCATTAGCCTCGTATTAATTGATTATTCGACCCGTTTGGTTCATATATGGACTCCACCATTATTATGACTACCAAACGACTTTTAACAAAATATTAACCTACTCATTTAAGTAACGAACATGATCGCTACAATCAACGCAACTTCTATTTACATTGTATCCATACATAATTTAATAACAATTCACTTAATGTAACGGGTCAAGTTACATACCTTCAATGTACGCCTTTCAAACGCAAGTCACCACCGGCTTGTCCGCTCGACGCTCGGGTATCCTTTCCTATAGAGTTTAACCATAGCATGTTTAGAACTCCTTTTTAGTTACACATTACATAATCCGCCCAAACATCACAATACGCGTTTTTAACTTAATTTGCAGTTTTGAGCCTTCTTTGAGGCATTTCTACAAACACTTATAGGGCAGAATTTTATATCAGTTATATTCTAGTTCATGGCTTGGCTCTTGGCCTCAATTAACATTAATTTAGCTACCACATATAGAATTAAGCATGGAATTTTCATAAATCAGTTTCTATGAATCAATTCATGCTAGGATAGCCTTCTAAACTCTAGTGTTCATCATTTTCTCATAAAACCCATGAATCACCTTCAATGTGTTCATGAAATTTTCAGAATTTAGGCATGATTTCACATATTGTTGTCTAGGTTTTACTCCTAGACACTATATCATTCCTATTCTACTCAAATAACAAACATGCAACATCAAATTTCATATTTCCCAAATTCATAAGAATTTCGAGTAGAGAATTCTCATCAAATTTTACATACCTTATAACCCTCTTGCGATGAGGATCACAACTCTAAGCTCGGATTTCGTTTTGGATCAGATTTGAATATTCAATTTGAGAGTTTGGTGAATGTTAGGGTTTTTGAGAATGGGGGACGCCCTTCTCCTGCTTTTGATCGAACCAGACATCACAAGAGTGTGTTTGGTTTTTGTTTTATGTAATTAAATTTCATATTTAACAACATAGGCCCCTCAACTTTCAATTGGGTTTATAATTTAGGCTTTTTACTTTATTCACGCGTTACTACAAGACTCCTAACTAACCGGGTTATTTATCCTAGTTAGCTTATTCTCGTTTATTTTACACTTTATAATTCTAATATAAAGTTTTACATCTTTGGGGTGTTACAAGTCCACCACCCTTAAAAAGGGTTTCGTCCCCGAAACCGAAATACATACCAAATAGTGTAGGGTAGAGCCATTGCATCTCCTCTTCGGGCTCCCAGGTGGTATCCGAACCCTTTCTGTGTTCCCATTTGACCTTTACTTGGTTGATCTCCTTGTTCCTCAAGGTCTTCACTTTGTGATCTAAAATCGCAATCGGCTTCACCGCGTAATTAAGACTATTATCCACCTCGATGTCCTCATAATGGATATGAGCAGTTTCGTCGGCTATACATTTTCAGAGATGTGACACATGGAATGTGCTATGTATCCCACTCAACTCCTCGGACAGTTCGAGACGGTATGCTACCTTGCCAACCCGTTCTAAGATTTTGAATGGCCCGATAAATCTTGGGCTCAACTTTCCTCTTTTTCTAAACCGAATTATTCCTTTCCACGGCGATACTTTCAACATTACCCTATCGCCCACCTGAAATTCAATCGGCCTCCTTCATTTATCCGCATATGACTTTTGTCGATCCTGTGATACTTTCAAGTGAGTTTGGACCAAATCGATTTTCTCATTCGTAGTTCGGATTATATCCGTATGTGCTAGTTCACGTGGACCCACTTCTCCCCAACACACTGGGGTTTGGCACTTTCTACCATATAACATTTCATACGGGGCCATTCCTATGCTCGCGTGATAACTATTGTTATATGAAAATTCGACCAAGGGTAGATAGACATCCCAACTACCGTTTGTGGATGGTAAGCAGTGCTGATGGTATCGTTCTTTCGCTTTGCCCATCCGTTTGTGGATGGTAAGCAGTGCTGATGAACAGTTTAGTTCCCATTTGTTCTTGGAACTCACGCCAAAAGTTTGAGGTAAATCGAGTATCTCTGTCAGACACAATGGATATCGGTACTCCATGACGTGCCACGATCTCATTGGTGTATACCTCCGACATTTTCTCGGATGTATAAGTCTCACGAATCGGAATAAAGTGAGCACTTTTCGTCAATCTATCCACGACTACCCATATAGCATCAAACCCGCGGTTGGTCTTGGGCAATTTGGTCAGCAAGTCCATTGTAATTTGTTCTCATTTCCAAACTGGGATATCCAATGGTTGCAGCTTACCATATGGTTTTTGGTGCTCTGCTTTGACTTGCAAACAGGTCAAACACTTCTCCACATATTTCACCACATCCCTCTTCATTCCGGGCCACCAATAATTTTGTTTAAGATCGTTGTACATCTTGGTCGCACCCGGATGAATAGAATATCGGGATTTATGGGCTTCATTGTAACAACTCTCATCAAAAGTCATATTTATTATTTTTTTATTGTCCAATAGGAAACCCTAATTAAGACACCCAAGTGATTCTGCACAAACCCTAAAATTTTCAGAACAATCGGAATCAGGATCAGGGCCCCTAAAACTCAGGGGGGGTAAACCCTAGTTACGATTATCTAAATAAAACGCTGTCAAATTCGAATTTTACGAAGTTGTCAACTCAGCTAGGCTAGTCAAGGACGTGGCTACCCTATAGTGAATAGGTGTCCCTTACGGACCGTAAGGGATAAGTCTTACGGTCCGTAAGCAAGTGTAAAATTTTACTATAAATAGCAGGCATTGGCAATCGAAGTTTGGCACTTGAACGACGTAAATTCTCGTTACGTACACTGAGATACGCTCTGTTTACTATCAAAACACACACGATTCACAAATCGTCACCGCAATACAGGGTAATAACTCGATCGCTGATACGATTCAATGTCCGATCGATTAAACTATCCAATGGATGTTTAAGTGCTGCCCACATTAGGGTTTATGCTTTGTCATTCGTCGTTAATTCGATGGATGTTTAAGTATCGCACTTTGTCATTCGATGTGAGGGTTTGATCTCGTGAGTTATCGTAAATGCTGTATTAAGTTACTAACCGAATTGTGTGCCTGTTATTAATTTAGGTTAAAAGGCTAATCAGTAGGCTAGGCTCTGCTCAAAATAAATCTGCAATGTGAGTCATTCTCTTTTTATCAAATTACTTTCAAAATCATGTTTATTTTCAAGGTTATAATTACAGGGATTAAGTTTATGTAATCACCAAATTACAGCCAGTATGTGGGGTTTTGTATACATTACTTGATAATCTTTGCCATTGGACAAACGGGTGGCCAATGGTGATATGACCATAGTCACAGATCCGGTCGAGTGACAAATACTGTGGGTAGTTGGTTGATATCTGAAACATTGTAATCTCCCTTAATACTGTAAATTATAACAAACAGGTCGTTTTACTAAAAAGAATGATTCACTCAGTATTTCCCGCTGACAAAACCTTTTTCAAACATGTTTCAGGTGATCTGTTGTGATCCAGGAAAAGTGTCGTGAAGCACTACAAGCTTAAGGAAGTGGCTTAATATAAAATAAAGAAACATGTTTTGTAAAAATAAAGATTTCTCCGTGAAATCTTATGATTGTAAATTACCGGGGTTTTATCCCGAGTTGTGAAATAAATAATCGGGAAAAATTGCAGTTTTTAAAAGATCCTGAAGAAACTTCCGCTGTTAAATAAATACCACGGGATTTCTGTCCCGCGGCTCCTGAAACGGGTCAAACCGGGTCGGGGGCCGTGACAGAAAAAGGTGGTATCAGAGCCACTGATTTAAGCCAATTAAGTATTTAGAAAATACTTAATTTTTATTAATTGCTATTTTGTTATTATGTGTTTTATTATCTGACTAATTGTGTACAGTATGGGCAGATCTTTATATGCTAGCCACTGTAGCAGTAAATACAAATCTTTAAATATTTTGATTCAAGTTTTAGCACCCTTATTAAATATAAGCCAGAAACCTGATTCAGTAAATAAATAAATTTACAAATAAAACCTAGTATGTTTTCATATTCGGTTGTTTCGTAGTTACCCAATATGAAATAATATTTAAAGGTTTTCTATGAAAGTTTGTTATAAAATTTTAAATCAATAATGGTGTGTATTGATGCATACTATTAAATATAAAAATGGAAATCGAGAAATCGATAGTTTTAATTATATGTGAAATTATATAATTGTTTTGTGTATAATTATTATTTAATCAATACTAATAAAATATATATATTAATTATCAGATGGAAAACGCTAATAATGAACCAGTTAATGAAGTTAATCAATCTGAGCAACAACCGGGGGATCAATATATGACTAGGCAGGATATATAAAATATCGTTGCTCAAGGGATAGCCAACGCTATTCCAGCAATAGTTGCTCAAGGGATAGCCAACGCTATTCCAGCAATCGTTGCTGCTGTTAAAAATCCAATCCAATCGAACCGCAACAAATCGTTCCTAGCAAACGTATTTCTGAAGATAACTTCAGTAATAGCGTAAACGGAGGCAATAATCATACTAATCATGAGAATGAACCACGGCAAGCTCCTCCCCCTAAGAAAATGAAAGCTGCAACGCCTGGTTGCACTTACAAAGAATTTCTTGCTTGTAAACCCACTGAGTTTGCAGGCAATGAAGGAGCGACTGCGGCACTGCGTTGGTTAGAGAAAACCGAGGCAGTAATTGCCATAAGTAAATGTGCTCAGGATGATCAGGTCATGTACGCGTCAAACCTTTTCAAAGAAGGGGCGCTAGAATGGTGGAACACGGTGCTACAGGCTAAAGGAAGAAATAGGGCTTATGCCATGAAATGGGAAGAATTTAAGAGTTTTGTAGAAAGAAAATTATGTCCCGAATATGAAAAAGATCAAATGGCAAATAAGTTTTTAAACCATAGAATGATGGGCATAGATTGTCGCGGTTATACTTCGACATTCTTCGAATATGCTAGAGTGGTACCAACACTGGCTTCGCCAGAACCGGTACTCATTTCTCGCTATATTTGGGGACTGATTAGTGAAATCCGTAACATCGTTAAAGCTGCGAGACCTCGCACTATTGACGATGCGGTGGAATTAGCTAATACCCTAACCGACGAACTGGTACGCACGCAAGATGAAAACAGGAAGAAGGAACTGGCTCAGAAAATTACCCAAGAATTTCGTACGGGTAATACCAGCAGTTTCAGGAAAAGAGGAACAGAGCAATCCTCGATTCCACCTTTCTGCAAGAATTGCAGAAAGAAACATTATGGAAGATGTAATGTGACCTGCAACTTTTGCAAAGCCATAGGACATCGTAAAGAAGACTGCAGAAGGAAAACAAGGATCTGCTATAACTGTGGAGAAGTTGGGCATTTCAAAACAGAATGTCCTAAATTGGTTAAACCAGCAGACAACAAAGCTAAACCAGCCAATGAAGCTACAAAGAAGAATGTTCGTGATTTCCAATTAACTACTCAGGAGGCAGAACTCATTCCAGATGTGATAGCTGGTACGTTCTTAGTTCACAACATTTACGCAAAAGTATTATTTGACTCTGGTGCAAACCAAAGTTTTATCAATACTTCATTCTGCCAAGCTCTTAACTTACCATTAACCAAACTTAGGTAAATCTTTACAGTCGAAACGGCAGACGGAAAATCTGTTAGCATAGATAAAGTTTTGCAAAAGGAAAATATAGAACTCTCAGGTCATAAATTCTTTGCAAACCTGTTACCTATGAAATTAGCCGAATTCGATGTTGTTTTAGGAATGGATTGGTTAGTAGCCAACCATGCTCGAATTCTCTGTGATAAGAACTCTATAGAAATTCAGGCACCCACCGGAGAAGTAATTGTGATTACAGGAGATAAACCACGTAAGCCTATGAAGTTCATATCAGTAATGAAAGTTGCTAATTATGAACGAAAGCAAGGAATAGTATATATGATTTCAGTAATCATTAATACTAAAGGTAAAGAACTTAAGGAAATTCCTGTAGTCTCAGAATACCCAGATGTATTCCCAGAAGAGTTACTAGGGTTACCACCAGATAGGGAGGTAGAATTTAGGATTCATCTAATTCCAGGAACTATACCGATAGCCAAGGCACCTTATCGGTTAGCTCCCACAGAAATGTTAGAACTGAAAAAACAATTAGATGAATTACTAAGTAAAGGTTTCATACAACCTAGTTCATCCCCTTGGGGAGCACCAGTGTTGTTTGTTAAGAAAAAGGATGGTTCGATGAGAATGTGTATTGATTATAGAGAATTGAATAAGGTTACAATTAAGAATCGATACCCATTACCTAGGATTGATGATCTTTTCGATCAACTTCAAGGAGCTAGATCTTTTTCTAAGATAGACCTACGTTCCGGATACCATCAATTGAAATTACAAGAAGAAGACATACCTAAAACTGCTTTCAGAACTAGGTATGGTCATTACGAGTTTACAGTCATGCCCTTTGGGTTAATGAATGCACCTGCAGCATTCATGGACATGATGAATAGGATCTGTAAACCGTATTTGGATAAATTTGTAATTGTTTTCATCGACGATATACTTATTTATTCCAAAAGCCAAAATGAACATTGTGAGCACTTGCATTCACTCTTAACTTTGTTAAGAAAAGAAAAGTTGTACGCCAAATTCTCGAAATGTGAATTTTGGTTGCAAGAAGTGCAATTCTTAGGACACATGGTGAATCACGAAGGTATTCATGTAGATCCTGCTAAGATAGAAGCAATTACTAAATGGAAGGTTCCGCAATCCGCAGTGGAAATTAGAAGTTTTATAGGTTTAGCTGGATATTATAGACGGTTCATTAAGGATTTTTCCAAGATAGTTGTACCATTAACTAAGCTAACCTGTAAAGCAGTTAAGTTTGAATGGGGACCTAAACAAGAAGAAGCTTTTAGGATCTTGAAACAGAAATTAACCAATGCTCCAATCTTAGCCTTACCAGAAGGAACTAAAAATTTTGAAGTATATTGTGATGCTTCAAAACTAGGATTTGGATGTGTGCTAATGCAACGCAAGAAGGTAATTGCGTATGCCTCAAGACAATTGAAAAAGCACGAAGAAAACTATACGACTCATGATTTAGAATTAGGAGCCGTAATTTTTGCCCTGAAAATCTTGAGACATTATCTGTACGGAAGTAAGTTTACTGTCTATACAGATCATAAAAGTTTAAGATATATATTTGGGAAAAAAGAGTTAAACATGAGGCAAAGAAGATGGATGGAAATCCTAAGTGACTACGACTGTGATATTCAATATCATGAAGGAAAGGCAAATGTAGTTGCAGATGCCTTAAGTCATAAGTATTATGAAAAACAACGACGAGTTCGTGCTCTTAGGTTAAATCTACAATTAGATTTAATGGAACAATTGAAAAATGTTCAAGCTATAGTGATGTGTGTAAAATGCAACATATAAATTACATCAAATGAGGCATAAAACTAACCCTTTTTAAGTACTAATATTGGAAAAAGAGTGTTTTTGTCTTCCTTTTGTATTTTCAGGATTAAATGAGCTCAAAAACGCAAAAGAAGCAAAAAGACAGCTAAATCCAACATAAATACAAGGAAAGGAACATTAGTGGACTGCCCGACCCCTCAACAGCACCTTCCAAAGCAAAAAAGAGAAGACAGAAGGCTGAACACGCCCCGTGCTCAGCCAGCACGGGGCCGTGCCCAAGAAGCAGCAGAAAAGACAAATCTATAGAAGCTTCTATTGCCCATCACGGGGCCGTGCTCAACGGACACGGGGGCGTGTCGAAAGTACAGCAGGCGCATTTATTGTAATTGCGAATTACAATTAATGAGGAGAAAGATTGTCAGACGGACACGGGGCCGTGCCCAGCGGACACGGGGCCGTGTCCAGCACTCTGTTCAGCCTATAAATAGGAGTGTTTGGATTCATTTCATCTCATCCCTTGGCACACCACCTCTCTCACACTTCATCCACCACCCACCACCATCACAACACCATCATCCACCACCATCATCCATTGTCCATCGTAGAGTGTGTGAGTCGTCTCGGGATCCAAGATTGATCGTAAGAGTTCTTGACAATCAAGGCCATGTTTGCCTAAGTCTCTTACATCACTTGGTGAAGACAAAGTGTCTAGTATAATACTTTTTATTTCTAATCTTTTGCACTTTTTATTTGGTTTTGTATTAATGACTTTAATAACTAGTTACTTATGTTGAAGGTGATCTTTCCTTATCGTTTGTCCGTGGTGTCTTGGCATTATTTTACTGTCTATATAAAATAAAGGATTTTCACCATTCATATCTCCACGGTCTATATGGAGGTATGTTGGCTACCTGGTAGGGGGTTAAGGGAACGGTTTGGTAAAGGTCTTGCCATTGTTCAGCGTTTAGAGGTCCTGCAATGGACCTGGGTCAAATTTAGTAGGACCTCCTTCAATACTTCACGGTATTGGATGGCGGGGGTCCAAACTCTTTGATCCCCTCATAAGTTAACTACTATTAATACTATAACCCGGCTATTTAGGACTGTATCCCTGCTGACTCAGACTACTTAGCCGAGGGTAACGTCACCGCCAAAAGCGGGGCCTACCACAATACTGCATTAATAACTTAATTCATTATCTTCCAATAATCCACCCTTTTAGGATTGTATCCCTGCTGACTCAAACTACTGGGGTGAGGGTAACGTCACCTTCAAAAGAGGGGCCTACTACAATAACTAAGATAATCTCTTAATTATGTGCAAAAGTGCGGAAATAATCAAAGGTTATACTAGATACGAGTCGGAACCAAGTGATTCATCTTGTCTATCTGTTTTTCTTTTATTTTTTTATTTTCAGCATTTTAGTTAATTTTTAGTTTTCTTAGTTTAAAACATTTTTCTAAACTTTTATTTTGGTTAGACGTTGACGATAAACCGGTACTAAAAGCTCTTGTGTCCTTGGACGACCTCGGTATCTTACCAACACTATACTACACTCAACGATGGGTGCACTTGCCCATATGTGTGTTTAGTGTCAGTGAAATATCGTGTTTTATAAATTTAAAACTTGACTAAAATAAGTGTTAAAAAGGGCTTAAAATATACACCTAAAATATACGACACTTACCGCACATCATATAGCAATCAAGGATGATGCTGAAAGAATGAAGGGACGAATAAAAGAATTAGAGCAAGGAGCTGATGGAATTTGGAGATTCCACAAAAGCAGAATTTGGGTACCTAAGCAGGGAGAATTAAGAAATAAGATTTTAGAAGAAGCTCATAAATCTAGGTATACCATGCACCCAGGAAACAATAAGATGTACCAAGATTTAAGAAATAATTTCTGGTGGATAGGAATGAAAAAGGATATAGCTCAATATGTTTCTAAGTGTCTTACTTGTTCCTAAGTTAAGGCAGAACATCAAAAACCTTCAGGTCTACTACAACAATTAGAGATGCCTGTATGGAAATGGGAACTCATAACAATGAATTTTGTTACTAAGTTACCCAAAACCAGAAAAGGTAATGATGCAATTTGGGTAATTGTGGATCGATTAACCAAATCTGCTCACTTTCTACCAATGAAAGAAACCTTTAGCATGGAAAGACTGGCAAAGTTGTATGTAGATGAAGTCGTATCTCTACATGGAGTTCCACTCTCCATTGTATCAGATAGGGATAGTCGTTTCACTTCTCATTTCTGGAAAAGTTTCCAAGAAGCAATGGGAACTCGACTAAACCTAAGCACGGCATATCATCCACAAACAGACGGGTAAAGTGAAAGGACGATCCAAACTCTAGAAGACATGCTCCGAGCATGTGTAATAGATTTTGGTGGAAATTGGGACGATCACTTACCTCTGATCGAATTCTGCTATAACAATAGTTATCATTCAAGTATTGAAACTGCCCCATTCGAGGCACTGTATGGAAGAAAGTGTAGAACTCCAGTTTGTTGGGCAGAAATAGGAGAAAGTCAATTGTCAGGTCCCGAGATAGTACAAGAAACTATTGATAAGATTACTAAAATGAAGGAAAGGCTGAAGACTGCTCGAGATCGCCAGAAGAGTTATGCAGACAATAGATGCAAGCCGTTAGAATTTCAAGTTGGAGACAGAGTACTGTTGAAAGTTTTCCCTTGGAAAGGAGTTGTTAAATTCGGTAAGAAAGGAAAGCTAAGTCCAAGGTACGTAGGACCATTTCCAGTGATCCAACGTATAGGACCAGTTGCTTATCGTTTACAACTACCAGGAGAGTTAGCTGGAGTACATGATGTATTTCATGTATCCAATCTCAAGAAATGTCTATCAGACGAATCTTTGGTAGTACCTCTCCAAGATATAGAGGTAAACGAAAAGTTAAAATTTGTTGAGAAACCTCTTCAGATAGAAGACAGAAAAGTGAAGTTTCTCAAGCACAAACGACTAGTGCTAGTTAAAGTCAAGTGGGATTCGAAACGAGGACCCGAATACACTTGGGAACTGGAATAAAAAATGAAGCGAAAGTATCCTCAATTATTCCAGTAAATCTCGAGGACGAGATTTTTATTAAGGTGGGGAGAATGTAACAACTCTCATCAAAAGTCATATTTATTATTTTTTTTATTGTCCAATAGGAAACCCTAATTGAGACACCCAAGTGATTTTGCACAAACCCTAAAATTTTCAGAACAATCGGAATCAGGATCAGGGCCCCTAAAACTCAGGGGGGGGTAAACCCTAGTTATGATTATCTAAATAAAACGCTGTCAAATTCGAATTTTATGAAGTTGTCAACTCAGCTAGGCTAGTCAAGGACGTGGCTACCCTATGACGTGGCTACCATTTCGACACTGCCTCGATCTTTGATGGATCTACCAACACTCCATCGGCACTTATGATGTGGCCGAGAAATTGCACCTCTCGTAACCAAAAGGCGCAGTTAGAAAATTTCGCATACGACCTTTCTCGTCTAAGTGTCTCTAACACCTCTTGTAAGTGATGTGCATGCTCAGCTTCACTTTTTGAATACACCAAAATATCATCGATGAACAGGATGACCGATTTATCTAGCATTGGCTTGCAAACCCGGTTCATGAGGTCCATGAAAGCCGCGGGTGCATTTGTCAGTCCAAATGACATCACGAGGAACTCGTAATATCCGTATCGCGTGCGGAAAGCCGTCTTCGGCACATCTTCCTCTTTGACTTTTAGTTGGTGATACCCCGATCTAAGGTCAATTTTTGAAAACCATTTCGCACCTTGTAATTGGTCGAATAGATCATCTATCCTCGGAAGCGGGTATCGGTTCTTTACCGTGAGTTTGTTTAACTCCCAGTAATCAATACACATACGCATGCTTCCATCTTTCTTTTTCACGAACAGTACCGATGCGCCCCAAGGAGACATACTCGGCCTTATGAATCCTTTGTCGAGCAGGTCTTGAATCTGGGACATCAACTCTTGTAATTCCGACAGCGCGAGTCGGTACAGTGCTTTAGCTACGGGTTTTGCGCCCGGAATCAATTCGATTCCGAACTCTACTTCCCGTTCGGGCGGTATCCCCGGTAAATCTTCCGGAAACACATCTTTGTAGTTCCGTACTACAGGTACATCTTCAATCTTCAATGATTCTTTCTCGGGCTCATTCGCGTATATCATAAATGCCTTGCCTCCTTGCTTCATAAACATGTGAGCTTTCAACATCGAGCATATTATGGGGTTACCTCCTTTTTCGCCATAGATAGTGACGTGTTTCCCGCTCGGAGATGTTAGTTTTATCTCTTTACGAAAACACACGACCTTTGATTGGTGCTGAGATAGCCAATCCATCCCAACGACTACTTGAAATTCCCCCATTGACATCGGGATTAGGTCTATCAAGTATTCTTCGTCATCGATGCTTAATTTGCAGCCTCGACAAATATCACAAACTATAAAACTTTTGTTGTCCCCTATTTCAACTTCTAAGGGTACAGATAATTTCGTCAATACAAATGAAGGATGTCGAATAAATCCATGTGAAATAAAAGATTTATTCGCACCCGTATCAAATAATACACGTGCGGGGATCGAGTTTATTGCGAATATACCTGAGACCACACCGGGTTCTGTCTTTGCTTCAACAGCGGTAAGTTGGAAGGATCTGGCCTTCGCCTTTGGAGCCTCCGTTGGAGATTCTTTTGTGTCTCTCTTTCCAACCACTTCAGGGCATTCAGACTTTTTGTGGCCGGGCTGATAACATTTATAGCAAACGGAAACTTTTCCGGGACATAGCAATGCAGTGTGCCCCGTCTTCCCACATACCGGACACGGCTTATCTTTGAAGCGACACTCACCCTTGTGCCCCTTTCCACACACCTTGCAACTTGGTGACCCGCCTTTAGCATCCACCTTCTTTCCCGATTCTCCAGTTCGAGCTTTCTTTGTAGGACTTGGATTCACATCCTGTGCCCTTCGCTCACCCCTTTCAACTTGTTTCTTCAACTCGATTTCCAGTTCCCGAGCAACGTTTATGATTTCGGTAAGGGTCTCGTATTTTGAAGGAGTCATAAACTCCCTATATTCAACGCTCAACATGTTATAGTAGTAGTATATTTTCTGTTCTTCATTCGTCACCAATTCACTACAAAACTTCATCTTATCCATAAACTTCGCTGTTATCTTGTCTATGGTCTCACCCTTGTGCCTAAGTTGCATGAACTCTTCCTTGATTTTATTAATGACCGCCTTGGGACTATGATGTTTAAGAAATGGTGTCTTAAACTCCTCCCAGGTCATGGCTCTCGTCGCTTCAACTCCTATTTCATTCTTTTTATTGTCCCACCAATCTTTGGCTTGACCTCTCAACTGACCCGTTCCGTAAGCAACAAAGTCACTTTCATCACAATGGGTCCTTTCAAACACCCCTTCAATGTCGCCCAACCATCTTTGGCAAATTATTGGGTCAACCTCCCCATTGTAGATTGGCGGTTTACACTCCATAAATTCTTTGTATGAACACCCTTTAGGTTCTCCCGATTTCTCTTTCATAAGGTTGACACTATCTTCCAACCTTTTGACTCGTTCTTCGACAAGTGACAACACAGTGTTTTGAATTTTGTCTATAAACCCGGATAGACTACCTTCAATTGCCTTCCCCACTTCTTCGGCAATTATCTCTTTCATTTGTTCGGTGCTTGTCGGCACCGGGTCATTATCGTTTCCTTTCGACATTTTGAAACTGAAATGTTTACATTAAACATTAAACATTTCATTTATCACATAGCCTTATTTGCTTTGGTTTAGCCAAGTGCGTGACTTGCTTTTACCATTAACATTTGGTGCACTTTCCGGGTTTGAGTGTGTTAACACACCCTTCCCATGCACATTAATTCGCATCTCATTTCATACATAAGATATGATCTACTAAAATAATAAATTAATTCTTACCGGACGATCGATCAAGCTTGAACCGAACACTTTGTTTATAACCTTAAGCTCTGATTACCAACTTGTAACAACCGTCTAATTTCTATTCGAATTTAATAAAAATATACATGATTTTATATAAATAGTACTTTACTTCAACACCAGTACAAAATTTAAGTTTTTAAAGTAATCACATACTAGTTAACTACTAACTAGTTTGAACATTCAAAACATGATTAGTAAATCGTTTACATCATAACATTGTCTAAACAGAGTTAATTTACGCGGAAGCTTCAAAAGTTCGTGTTCGGTTCTTCAAAACATGCTTGATCATTGTCCACATACTTGCAAAACCTGAAAACTGAAGATTTTTAACAAAATTAGCATTAGAGTTCTTAGAAATATCGCTTAATCGAAACTACGTTCAAAAACGGATTTGATTATCTGAGATATGCCAAGTTCAACAGTTTTTGCAGGGCTCTACCGTAACTTACGGTAGCCACCGTAAGTTACGGTAGCTCCTGGGCAGCTTTGGTTCTACCGTAAAACAGTAGGAATCACCGTAGCCTTTTTACCTCTACCGTAAGTTACGGTAGACTCTGAAGGTTTATATTTTGACTGATTTGTTTGTTTTGCCCAAACTCAAATTCTCGGATTTCTCATTTTGAACATCCACGCTCCCATAACCGGCTTGCGTGTTTAGTAAATTGCTACCCATCACCCGGGCCTAAAATCTACGAATAAGATAATACCGATATCCAATTCATAGCTTCGCTTAATAACCCATTTAGTTTACCCTTATAGGGTTCCTCATTTAAGCAATCCAAAATGCTAGTTTCTCGTATTTTAATATATCTATGATTAACATCAACAAAAGACTGAATAACCATGTATCGAAGCATTAGCCTCGTATTAATTGATTATTCGACCCGTTTGGTTCATATATGGACTCCACCATTATTATGACTACCAAACGACTTTTAACCAAATCTTAACCTACTCATTTAAGTAACGAACATGATCGCTACAATCAACGCAACTTCTATTTACATTGTATCCATACATAATTGAATAACAATTCACTTAATGTAACGGGTCAAGTTACATACCTTCAATGTACGCCTTTCAAACGCAAGTCACCACTGGCTTGTCCGCTCGACACTCCGGTATCCTTTCCTATAGAGTTCAACCATAGCATGCTTAGAACTCCTTTTTAGTTACACATTACATAATCCGCCCAAACATCACAATACGCGTTTTTAACTTAATTTGCAGTTTTGAGCCTTCTTTGAGGCATTTCTACAAACACTTATAGGGCAGAATTTTATATCATTTATATTCTAGTTCATGGCTTGTCTATTGGCCTCGATTAACATTAATTTAGCTACCACATATAGAATTAAGCATGGAATTTTCATAAATCAGTTTCTATGAATCAATTCACGCTAGGATAGCCTTTTAAACTCTAGTGTTCATCATTTTCTCACAAAACCCATGAATCACCTTCAATGTGTTCATGAAATTTTCAGAATTTAGGCATGATTTCACATATTGTTGTCTAGGTTTTACTCCTAGACACTATATCATTCCTATTCTACTCAAATAACAAACATGCATCATCAAATTTCAGATTTTCCAAATTCATGAGAATTTCGAGTAGAGAATTCTCATCAAATTTTACATACCTTATAACCCTCTTGCGATGAGGATCACAACTCTAAGCTCGGATTTCGTTTTGGATCAGATTTGAACCTTCAATTTGAGAGTTTGGTAAATGTTAGGGTTTTTGAGAATGGGGGTCGCCCTTCTCCTGCTTTTGATCGAACCAGACATCACAAGAGTGTGTTTGGTTTTTGTTTTATGTAATTAAGTTTCATATTTAACAACATAGGCCCCTTAACTTTCAATTGGGTTTATAATTTAGGCTTTTTACTTTATTCATGTGTTACTACAAGACTCCTAACTAACCGGGTTATTTATCCTAGTTAGCATATTCTCGTTTATTTTACACTTTATAATTCTAATATAAAGTTTTACATTTTCGGGGTGTTACACTTACGGTAACCACTGTAAGCTACGGTAGCCACTGGGCGATAATAGGCTACCGTAAGGCAGTTGAAAACTGCCGTAACATTTTACTCGCTACCGTAACTTACGGTAGCTACCGTAACTTACGGTAGCTACCGTAACTTACGGTAGCTGCTGCATATTCTTCATGTTTTGCTGTTTTGACCCGTTTGTTCCAGTTTCGCACTTTTAAAACATTAAAACAAAATACGGGATTTTACTTCGTAACAAAGTGACCCATATTTGGGTTCTTTATGTTCGACTCTCAGGCTCCCATTACCGGTTTGCGTGTTTAATACGTTACTACCCATCACCCGGGCATATAGATTACGGATAAGGTACTCCCGTTACCCGGTTTGTACCTACCCTTAATAACTCGCTTGATTTGCCATTATGAAGTCCATCATTCAAGCAAACCAAACCACTTAAATCTTCACATTCTAAATTACCAACAAATATCAATGACAAACCAATTTACAATAGTAATGAAGCGTTAGCCACATACCTTTAAAGCGTACCCTTCAAACGCGTATCCCCTCCGGCTTGTCCGCTAGACGATCCGGATTCCTTGCCTAAAGAGTTCAATTCGCAACCTATTTAGAACTCTTTTATTTACATGTAACACATAATTTGCCATAACTATACAAACACGCGTTTTAGCTAAATTTCCAGTTTTTTAATCATCTCTTAGGCATTTTCACAAACACCTTAAGGGCATAATTTCTCACAATTCATAATTAAGTTCAACATTTGTCATTTAGCCATGATAAACATCAATTTAGGCAAATTCACATCAATTTTCACATTAATCAAATCTGAACTTATTTCATAGAATTTGATTTACACTAAGATAACATCATAATCCCAATGTTCCATACTTTTCTACAAAACTCTCTTATCACCTCCAATGGTGATTATGAACTTTACAAGAAAATAGACCAAATTTCAACAAGTAATTGACAAGGGTTCATCCCTAGACACTATTTCATTCTAAACAACTATCATGCATGCTCAGATTCGAATCTCATGAATTCATCTAAAATTTAAGATAGAACCGAATCATGAAATTTCGCATACCTTACGATCCCTTAGCCGAGGTGATCACTAATCTATATTCAGATTTTGATTTGGACTTGATTTGAACCTTCAATTTGTGAATTTTTATGTTAGGGTTTGATGGAGAAACCTCCTGGTCGCCCTGTGCTCTGTTCGACCAGACACACACTTAGGTGTGTGTTTGGTGTGTTGTTTTGATAATAATACTTCAAGTTTCAAGTTTGACAACTTTGGTCCCTCTATTATACATAAGTTATTAAAAGGGCATTTTAATAATATTTATTATATTATGTCAAGATGCTAACTAACTATGTTATTCTTTCCTAGTTATTTTATCTTGACTTATTACTGAAATTTAGTTTAAAGCATGACATCTATATTTTCGGGGTGTTACAATGTATGTCTGTGTTTCGATCACTTGTACATTACCATTAACAATTCGGTTTTAAGTAACACTTATATCAAGACGTAGATATATATATGTATATATATATGTATATATATATGTATATATATATATATATGTATATACACACACGTAGCAAGGACATACTCAGAATTTTATAAAAAAAAATTGTATTCTGCTAGTTATAAAAACAAAATATGTTAATAAGTAATTATAAAATCAAACTTATAATAAAAGACTCTAAATAATACCACATGTCATACTCTCATTCAACCTCATAAATTTTATTTATATTTATTTAATAGATTTTTTTAATATTAATATTAATTAATAACCAATATATAGATATCACTTATTTTTATCCTTATCTTTATCTAAAATTAATAAATTACTTCAATTTTGCAATTTAGACAATTTGTTTTTTTACTTTTAACCCAAAGTTTTACATCTTTTGCAATTTAGTCCCAACCTTTTTTATGTTCAATTTTGGTCCACATACTTTTCATCTTTCCCAAGTTTTTCGTTTCGTTCTAAATTTTGTGACTTAACGCACCGCAACGTGCGTGTGGGTTTCAACATTTTTTCATATATTTTTTCCCGTTTGACTTGCCCGTCGCGTCACATCTATTTTTTGCGTTTTGCAAGTTCGTCCAACACGCGGGTCCTGGATGGACTTAGTTATTTTTTTCTGTGTTTTACGTTTCGGTTTAATTTCTCAGCTACGAGCGTGCATGATTCAAAGATTTTACGTCCACTTTTCGCTCGCCGTTATTTTTTTCCCGTTTTTTGATTATTTTGTTTTTACGAGCTTTTCCTGTGTTGGTGGTCGCTGACAATGGTATAGTATTGTTACTACTTAACACACTTTAAGACAACCGCAGCAACGCAGGGGCTTAATACTAGTGAAATAATATCAAAAAAAAATTCTACTGTTCAATTAAGAGTGGTTTTCCTCTCACAAACTTCGGGCATTGGTAATGGTAATGGTAATGATAATTGTTAGTGATAATAATAATAACAATAACAATAACAATAACAACAACAACAACAACTAGTGCACTGTTTACCTCGAGCTATGCGGCGGGAACTCAGTTGGTATCGGATCTGTTCGTTTTGGTGCCGGCACTCGCTATAGCAACTAAAAGAGAAAACAAACAAAATAAAGTCGTGATATGCCTATTGACATGTGTTTTACATCAATCGAAAACCATATAACGAATACTGGTTCCGATACTACCGATATCGGTACCGACATTTGTTGTGTCGAAATTGGTTCGGTGTCACGTATTGATACTCATATAGTTTACAATACAAAAAATACCATGTTTTAAGTACCAAAAAATAAATTACTATTCATCGTCGGTTTCTATTCGATTTGGTATGATAGTGTGAAGGTATTCATTTTCAATGAAATTTATATTGAAATGTTGGATAAAAAAAGAAACATGGTTGTAGAGAAAAAACTAACGTACCCATATCAAATTAAGTGATGAATAATATATTATAAAAAATTAAAAAGAACTAGACAATTAGTGATTTGATATGCATGTTATCTTGTTGATACTTGAATAGTTGACAATGTTTTTTTATTGTATTTTTATTATCTGATGAATCTTACCCAACTCAAATCGTCAATTGGCCTGAACATTTTTTTGTTTGATTCTATAAAACTCGAGCATCTTAAAACAACGAACCCACTCCAAAAAGTTCATGGATCCGCTACTGGATGTTGCACACGATATTATTCCCATCTTGTCCTCGGTTAAGGACCTCCTTAGTACACCTACTTCATGGCCATATTCAATAAAGCATAAGAAGATGGTGCACACGTTGTTGTTGTTGTTATTATTATTATCTAATCTAACTTATAATAAAAGAGTACGAATAATGCTATGGTATTCTCTCCTTCAATCCTCATAATTCTTTTATTTATAAATTTTTTTAATTTTAATAAACTATATATTGATATTATTTATTCTTATCATTATCTGTATTCTAATAATATTTTATTAACTTACCAATAATATTAGTCTGAGACTAAACATATTATATTTTTAAAGTTTTTTAAAATTCTAATTTTGATGTTAATCAACTGTTACGTAATTTTTTTAACTTAACAATATTGGCTTAGAAATAAGACTATGAGTATATGTAATATATTAAGCTGTTAGAAATAAGACTATGATTATATGTGATATATTAAGGCGTAAAGAATGTATTTCGTTATGTAGTATATTTTCTTAAGTATTACATGTTAGATTTTAGATTTTAGAATGTCGTATAATATTAGCTAATTATGTATTATTAATTTTTACTATAGTAAATTAATATTAACTATAAGGTTAATTCTAATATAATAAATTTAATATTTTATTATTTTGTTTTTTTAATATTAATATATTGATTCACCGACAAGTATCGGTATATTCTTATTAATAGTTGTTATACAAATTTAATTAATAATCGTTATCTAATATCGGTATATTCAAGAGATAAAGTAATTCTTATATATTTATCTATGTATCGTATAGTATAATTTATTAACCTAAGTATCATGGTATATCGATTTCTTTTGAGGGAGAGTAGGTTTATTTAGAATTATTTTTTTAAGGTGGATAATGGTACTTATATTAATTTACTTATTATTTATTATGGTTGAGGTAGCATGAGAAATTATCACATGACATTTTGGTGAAATCCTTTATTATAAGAGAATGTCATGTGACATGAAATGGATTCTTTTAGGAATATTGGATTTTAATAATCCGAACTATTAGCGTTGGCCGCCAACAGTCCCAACCTAAAAAATAACCATTGGCAGTCCCAACTATTGACATATTGGCCACCAATGAACCCTGACAAACAGAACCTTAATGTCGTTAGTCCCCGGTCGCCGAAAAAACCGTTTTTGGCCTGAAAAAATGATTCTAAAGGTCTGATTTAAGGTTACAAAATGGTTTGGCACGAAAATGTTGAGTTTTCCGGCCAAAAAGAAGTTTTCCGGCTAAAAAGGAGTTTTGCGGCGACTTCAATAATTGGGGCTTTTACTAGAAAAAGGTCCCTAAAGGTCTGTAATAGGGTTATAAAGAGGTTTGGGTCAAAAATGTTGAGTTTTCCGACCAAAAATGAGTTTTCCGGCCAAAAACGTTTTTCCGGCGACCGGAGACTAACGTCGTTAGGGTTCTATTAGTCAGGGTCCAATGGCGGCCAATATGTTAATAGTTAGGACTGCCAGTGGTTATTTTTTAAGTTAGGCCTGTTGACGGCCAACGGCGAATAGTTGTGATTATTAAAATCCAATATTCCATTTTTTTATTAGTATTAGATTAGATTTATATGCTATTATATGTATTAATAATATAAAATATATTAGATATTAAAGTACTAAACTAATATATTATTATTAGTCAATAATATTATTCCTAAATTAATATAAAGAATAACACGTGACATTAATATATTATTAATACGGTTTTTATTGGTATTTTCTTTGTTACTTAACCCGTGTAATACACGAGGTGAATAACCTAATTATTATTATACATATTAATATAAACTCTTCATGAACAGTGATATATTTTTAAAGTATTTATATTTACTTTTTTTTCTATTTTTTAGTATTTATTTATTTTATTCTATGTTTTGAGTATTTACTTTTTTGATGAATTTTTATTCTTTATTTAGTTTAATTTTTTTCTAATAAGTTATATTCGTTAACTTTTTAAAAAATATATTACTCCGTAACTATATTTATATATTTTTTTCAACACTGCTATATAAGTTTTATTGAAAATAAATACTGTGTCATTGTCGTATCAAACCGAACCAAAATGGACAATTAATGATAATTTATTATCTGTTCTATGTTTAATTTTTTCAACATTGTGATATAATTTTATTGAAAACGGATATTGTGCCACTATCATACCAGACTGAGCTGAAACGACCGAACAACATCTGAATCGATGCAGGTATTTCGTGTTATTGATTTTTGCTTTCGATGAACTGACACTGTATCGCTATTATACCGTAACGAACCGAACAAGATCGGCAACGGTACTTGTATCCATTTTATGGGTTCATGTTTAATAATGGATACTGTGCCGCTACTGTAGTGAACCGTCCCAAAACCGAAGGAACAATATCAGTTTCGGTACCAATATATTTTATTGTTTTTGCTTTCAATAAATTAACATCGTATTGTACCGAACAACATTGGTACCAAGACCTATACTCACTTTTATTGTTTTTTGTTTGATAATTTTTCATTTACACAACTTTATCCGCGATGGTATATAAATATCGGTACTGTGACGATCTGAACCGGTCGATATCGTTCACGATTGGTGTCGGTAGCGGTGTTCGCTTCTATCGTTTTCGATCGATGTAAAACACATGTTGATTTCTATACTTAGTGCATGTATCGTACTGGTATTATAGCAAACCATAGAGATACTGATCCAGTGCTCGCAGTGCCGTACCGCCGCAAGGCGCTGTCAAATACACTATTATTATTACTAGTGTTTTTCAATGACGCGCGTTGCGCGAAAGGCATTGGTGTTTTCGACCGACATCATTCTTCAAACGATTCGAGATAAACGATGCGTAACCAGCCATATCCGGCATCGTGGACTGTATTAAAAAGGGAGCAATTGGATGATTGGATGCTGGGCTAGGTGTCTCTTGGAATGTCCACGGATTGTTCGGGTCAAAACCACGATTATGAGGATTCATTTTTTCGTATTGTGGTTGGATGAGAGTTTTTTTTTTTTTTTTTTAAATAAGATAGAGATGATTATAGAAGAGGTGGAGTAGTTGTGGTAAAAAAATGAATAGAAGTGTGAGTATTTATAGTGAAAAAATAATTTTTTTAAACACATAGTCGTTGGCCAACGGCTAGCCCAAACGGCTACTTGTCTTGGCCAATGAGATCCCATCATGTCATCTTGATAGCCCCGCCCAACGCCCGTGCACGTGCTGAAACCCCCGGCCAAGGGGCCACGCCGAAACCCAAGCCCACCCGAGATGATGACTTAGACGTTTGTACCCAACCCACGACACAACCCCACCCTATACCTTATATTCTAATATACACTGTTCATTCACTTTCCTTTTTATCATATATAGATATAGATTATCATCTATTGATTCATATGGAAGTCAAAGAAGTGAAAAGATCCTCATCGTCTCTTTGGATCAAGGAAGCTTATATTAAAGAACGAAAACACTACATAACTTTTTTTTCAACAAACGTGGGCTTTTTAAAAATCTAGTTAACCTTTAAAATAAAAGCAAAACTAACCAAGGCGCAAGAAGCAAGTCACCGTAAACGGGCTTTGAGTCGGCCTTTAATGGGCCGTGTTCTTCTTCATCTCCTAGGGTTTACATCTGATCTCTATATAACCTACTCTTGGCAAACAACTCATCACAATCTTCTTCAAACTCATCGTGTTTCTACTGTATCAAATTATTTTCGTTTTTATTTAATCTTTCAAAAAAAAAGAACCCTATGAGGAAGAAATCCCCAATAAAGATAGGAAGTGCCGTATGACATTAAACAGCAGCGGATCCGGCTGACACTCTTCCCATCCACCATTTAACTGGCTCTTCAAAATCATTAACACGATTAACAAAGCTTCGGTTTTTGGTCGGGATCGTGCTTCGTCCTGTTCCGCTGTGTGTGTGATTTGTAACGGGTCTCCTGAGGTTTCTTCTGTTTCACTTTAGAACAAAATGTTTTTTAGTTAGATTAAGATATATGTTTTCTGTTAGGTTCGATGCCACGTCAACGGTAGCCAAAAGTGCATTGACCGACCGATGATGCTATGATTGAACCGATAATAAACTTTTGTGTGTTTCGCATGTTATAGGAACCTGTGAACGATTGTTCGTTCATTCACAGAGCCGTTTATTGTGATTACATAACTTTCAATATCTTTTTTTGCCAGTGAGGAATTGTGTTTTAAATAGTTGGAATTACCGACTGATAATATTTTGATGATAGATCGACTATCTGAGGCATTTAATTTTGTTTTATTGAGTTGGTGATTCAGATTATTTGATTCGTATCAGTTTTTTTAAACAGAGAAATCACGGTTGTTTGGGCTTGTGTTTATATAAATTGGATGCTTGATCTTTAATACCCGTGTTTCTTTGTTTAAAGAGATGGTTTGGATCAGCTTATGTGAGGAAGTATTGTATTATATACGGTTGTACTACTTGTGTAGAATTTATGTTGTAATGTAAGATTACATTTATTGTTTGTATGTTGTAAATTATCAGTTAATAAAATAGATAAAATGGTAAAAATTACACTGAATGAAAAGCAGACTAGAGTCGTTGAACCATATGAAAAAATAGATCAAAAAATGTTGAACCTCATATATGGGGGACCAAAATTGTAAAGAATAAATTGTTGTGTTAAATTATAATAGATGAAAAACTTTATGTTAAAAGTAAAAAAATTAAAAGGGGTTAAAATATGAAATGTTTGGGTTAAAAGTGAAAAATCAAGTTTTTTTTTAAGAACTTTCCAAGCTTGGGGTACAACTCTTAATGTACAAAAAAGTTACTTCTTTTTAGTGTAATAATATTTAAAATTTTCATATCAAAAATTAAAATATAGACTTAAATATTCTGATCACTATTCATCATAAGTTTAAATTCATGTATATAGGGAGGTACACCCGCGCTTCGCGGCGGGTGCCGCTATCGTACTAAACCGAATTGAAACTGTTTGAACAACATATCGGTATGATATTGACAATCGTTATAACAATTGAAAAGCAAAACCCAAAAATAAAGTCATTATATGCCTAAAAGGACATCGACGCATATTTTACATAAATCGAAAACTAAAAAAACGAATATGAGCAATGTCTTTCGAAATGAATATCAGTATTCATTCCGATGGTACCGATATCGGTAGTGATGTTCGATTGGAATTGGCGTGGTACCAATACTCGCTATAGTTTATGATAATTAAAAAAAACTCTATACTACCATCGAAGTTGTTCGCACGGTATCAATTCAATTCGTCACGGTAAAAAACATATGATATAAGTTCGGTTCGTCAAGGTACCAGTATGGTATTCATACCCGCTATAGTTTATAATATAAAAAAGATACTATATACCACTATCCAAGTTTCACATGTTATTTGTTCGGTTGATCCCGGTAAAGAACAAATAAAATCAATTATATTGATCGGTTTGATTTTGAACAAAACTTTTAGCGGAACGAAGACAAAAATAAACATGTCTCATATGTTCAGAACTTTATAAAGTACTACATTGGTATTATTAGAATAATGAAAAAAGTAATGTTAATTTTTATATAAAAAACTAAATGTGAGTTAGGTTTGATAATATGTACGTTTGTGCTTCGATTACTTAAGCTTTACCACTCACAACTCAGTTTCGGGAAAAAAATGAATTAATACATAGAAAAATTTAGGCACGTCGCAACAACATACTCAAAACTATATAAAATATCGTATTTATAAAAGCAAAATCAATTAAAAATATATTAATAAAATAATTAATTATTAAAAACAAACAATATTAAAATTATTTTAAAACACTATTCATGGTAGCTTTCTATTAATATATATAATAATATCTATATATATATGGTGGAGTTAGTGTAAAAAGGGGTGGTTTTGTAAGAAGTATAAGAAATGTTTTAAGCCCTTAGATCTTATAGTTAATGGTTGAGATAAAAAGGGTGTAAAATGTAAATTATGTTTTATTTTATTTTTTTTATTTTTTTAGTAGTTTGGCTAGATTAAGGGTAATATGCTTTTTATGTTGTTAAAATAAAGAAAATGTCATCAACCTCAAATTTCCATTCAACTTTTTTTTAATGTTAATAACTTTTTTTTACGTAACTTTTTAAAAAAAATATAAATTACACCATAATAATGAGTTTTTTTATCTTTAATATGAGTAACATATTGTTATACTTATATAGAGAAAAAAAAATACATATAATATGATATGAAACCCACTGGAATACAGGTTTAAAACACCGTACAAAGAACATCTAGTGGAATACAAGTTTAAAACACCATACAAAGAACATCTACTGGAATGCAGGTGTAAAACACCATGAATGGAGGTGTAAAGCACCATACGAAGTACAACTACTGAAATGCAGGTGTAAAACACCATGAATACAAGTGTAAATGCAGGTGTAAAACACTATACGAAGAACACCTACTGGAATGCAGGTGTAAAACACCATGAATGCAGGTGTAAAACACCATACAAAGAGCATACGAAGCACAACTACTGAAATGCAGGTGTAAAACACCATGAATGCGGTTTAAAACATCATACTGTAACACCCCTAAATTATTTAAACTATATATGTTTGTGCACATGAATAAGTGATAATATTAATAATAAAATGGTGAGAATAAAAACTTGGAATAATTAACCTGGTTAAAAATCTTGTCATAAAATAAGGGAAATCAAGGCATTTTTAACTATTTTATAAAACTTAGAAACTAGAGGGGCCAAAGGTGCAATTTGTGAAAGATGTTTTATTAAAACACAAGATAAACATCAGGACACACACTTGATGTGTGTATCCTGTTCGATCAAAACCCCAGGAGTGACCCAAGGCTCTTCAAAACCCAAACTCATCTAAATTCACTCAAAATCAAAGAAACAAAACCAAATTGAAAGTGATTCAAGGCTGAAATTGTGATCCTCGTACTTAGTAGATCACAAGGTATGTTAAAATTCTTAGATTGGTGATATTTTGAACCTACATTAATTCGTGTAACTGAATTAGTGAAGAATTGGGTGATATTATGGGTGATTTATGATGAATACAAGTCTAGGAACTAGTCTTAGACAATAAATTGATCAATTCATGTCATAACCTATGAGTTTCAATGTTTGTCATCTAGGTACGATATGGGTTTAGTGTTAAATACTTGAACCTTTGTGATATTTGATGTTAATTGAATATAATGATGCAAATTGGGTGTTATTTCATTCATACTAGGCATATGATTATTAAGATGATAAGTTCATATGGGTAACTTGTTGATTATGAACATAATCATGTTAGTATAATAATCTCGCTTTTAAGGTGTTCGACAAAATGTTTAAGTGAATTGGATTACTTGAAAAATATGAAATAATCGCTAAATTAATTAGCTAAAAAGTATGGTATGTTGAACATTGAAACATGAGTTCTAAGTGATATATTCGAATCCAATTCTATAGGCGATTTGGGTGGATCATCAAATGGACAAGGCGGGACGGATAACCGCTTAAAAGGAAAACTTTCAAAAGGTACGCGGCTATGTGCTTCGTAATATCTTGTTAGCATTTTATGTTTAGCTATTGAATAATAATCTAATCGTTATGATGTTTGGATATTACTAAAACGAAGGATTTCGTTTGTAGTAACCAAATGATAAAAATCAGAAATTTTGATAACAATTAAATGATGAAAGTGGTGGATTCCACTTAAAAGTTTAAACGGGTCAAATTGGCTCGAATACATGTTTGATTTTAATAATGCGATGGATTTCGCTAATGAAATCAAACGGGTTAAAATCACCAAAGTATTGAACTTTGGTAAAGATAAAGCGATGGATGTCGCTTATTAAGTGAAACGGATCAATTAGAAAATAAGTACTTTGATAACGGCACTTGAGTCCTTCATAAAAGGTGTCGTAAATATAAGTATGTTGAGTTGTATTGGTTATAGCAGATTTAAGGTTATAAAATAAGGTTATGGTTCAAATTTTTGAACGGGTCAATATAACTTGTAGGAATTTATGATTTCGGATAGTATAAAGTTAAGAAAGTTGTAAATCATGATATGGGATTTTGATTCCATATTATAGGTGATCTGATTACGGTCACGTAGAAAGAAACGTGACCCAAATCGGATTAGAAACGAACAAGTTATGATAGTTTTCGTAAAATGGCTCATAGCTGGGAAATGCAGGTTTTCATAACAAACTCGCTGGAAAAAGCTATCTGTCGCGACACGTGTAACAACCCTCATTAAAAGTCCTATTTATATTATTATTTTATTCAATAGGAAACCCTAATTAAGACACCCAAGTGATTCTGCGCAAAACCTACAAATTTCAGAACAATCAGAATCAGGATCAGGGCCCCTAAAACTCAGGGGGGGCATTCCCTACTCAACGATTATCTTTATATCTCGTTGTCTAAATTAAATTTTACGAAAGTGTTGACTCAGCAAGCCTACTTCCACACGTGGCGACCCTATGGAGAAAAGGTAACCCTTACGGACCGTAAGGGTTATTTGTTACGGTCCGTAAGGGGTGACAAAAGTTGGGTATAAATAGAGGGTCGTGGGACTGGCTTCTGTGCATTTGTTGGACGAAGGAATTCATTTCAGGCGCGGAGATATCGTCCAAATACTCACAATTAACACACACAAATCACTAATTAGTATAGCGGGGTGCTGCTGCACAGGGTATTAACTCGATCGCTATTACGATTCAATGTCCGATCGATTAAACTATCCAATGGATGTTTAAGTGCCGCTCAAATTGAGTTTATACTTTGTTATTCATCGTGATTTCGACTTGAATGTTTGAGTGCTGTTCGAATTCGGACTATACCCTGTCATTCGTTGTGAATCCGCTGAATTGTTAAGTATTGCACTTTGTCATTCGTTGTGAGGGTTTTATCTTGTGAATTATCGTAAATGCTGTATTAGTTACTACCTAGTTTGTGTGCACTAGGTTACCAGGCTAAGAAATAGGCTAAGCTCTGCTCAAATTAAATCTGCAATATATCAAGGATTATCTGTAGACTAAGCTTTAACCGTAGAAATCTGCAATGTGAGTTCATTTCTCTTTTCTCACAGTTTGTGAGTCCACTCTATTTTCTTACAGTTTTATCACCTTTTTGTAATACAATTATATTTACAAAGGTTTTACAGAATCCTAAATGGTTACCAGTTATACTTACAGTGATTAAGTTTTTATATTAACTGCTGTTATAAAAGGTTTTATATATATTATTTGATTCTCGTTATTATTTGCCAGAAAGGTAGTCAATATTAACATGACTACAACAACAATGGAAATTATACATTTTACTAAGATTATATTTTAGTCTTAGTCCCGTTAATATATTAAATAATGATATTACAATTAGTTAATTGACATATTATATTTGATAAAATATTATAGTTTGACATAACATGATATATGTCAGTTTCTGGATTAAATGATTTTATGCCGTAAGTAATATATTTGACAAAGAAATGTCACGGGACACAATTAAGTCCGGAGTCACTAGTTGAGAGAATGATCAACAGTGACATGTCCAAAGACACTAGTTGAGAGAATGATCAACAGTGTTATGAATAGAAATTACTAGTTGAGAGAATGATCAACAGTAATATGATCTAAGTCACTAGTTGAAAGAATGATCAACAGTGACATGACCAAAAGCACTAGTTGAGAGAATGATCAACAGTGTTATAGAATCACTAGTTGAAAAAAATGATCAACAGTGATATGACCAGAATCATTAATTGAAAGAATAATCAACAATGATATGATTATAGTCACAGGAATCACCTAGTGACAGATAAATTGAATAATAGTAAAATATAATTACTTGATAAATTCACTATTGGACTAACGTGAGCCAATGGGTGATATGATTAATGTCATATTGGAACTGTCGCTATGTGATAAATACTGATTGAGTTAGATAAATATAAATAGATATAAAAACCTTAATACTGTAAGGTATAACAATATATTTTATAAAAATGGAATGAATTCACTCAGTATTTTCGCTGACAAAACCTTTTTCAAACATTTTTCAGGTAATTACAGTAGATTGGAATAAGAGCTGGATACGACACTGAAAGGCTTCAAGAAGTGGCTTATTTTATTAATTAAATCAACTTAAGAAATATTGTTTTATGTAAACAAATTTATCTTATAAAACATGGGTTTATCCCATCTATTTAATAAATAAAATCCGGTGTTTCTAAACTCTGATATTTTTCCTAACTCACGGTCCTGATGAAATTTCCGCTGCAACGTTTTTAAAATAATCACCGGTACCACTGGACTGTTCACGACTTCCGATTCCGTTCAGGGTGGGTCGGGGGTCGTGACAGAAGGTGGTATCAGAGCCACTTGTTAAAGCTATTTAGGTGTTCTTTTAATACCTAAACTTAAACAATAAAGTTAGGAAACTGATACAAATTAACATATGTATTATATATATGAATATATATGTCGATATGCACATATAATATCCTGGAAGTATTGTTTGTTTTAATTATTCTGTGATATTAATAAATGAAAATGTTTGCAATTCAGATGTCAAATGAAGTACCACATAATCCAGAAGTTCATGCTAATAATGAAAATCCTTTGGATAAAAATGCTATAGAAAATCTAATAGCTCAAGGAATAGCTAATGCTTTACCTTTAATAATTAAAGCTGTTAAAAATCCCGTAGAACCTACCAAAGTTGTGAGTATCAAGCATACTCGTGACGATGGTTTTAGCCATAGTGTCAATGGAGGTAATGATGATATTATCAAAACCCCATTTCCTAAGAAAAAGAAGGCGATGACTTTCGGGTGTACCTACAAAGAATTTCTAGCCTGTAAACCAATTGAGTTCGCCGGCAGTGAAGGAGCCACGGCTGCTCTGCGATGGTTGGAAAAGACGGAAGCTGTTCTTACAATCAGCAAATGTGCCGAAGAAGATAAGGTGATGTATGCATCTAATCTCTTTAAGGAAGAAGCCTTAGAATGGTGGAATACAATTCTTCAGGCAAAAGGAAGAGACATGGCTTATGCCATAAACTGGGAAAAATTCAAGGAAATGACAGAAAGGAAATTTTGTCCTCCTTATGAAAAGGAACGAATAACTAACAAATTCCTAAATCATAAAATGATAGATGTGAATTGTCGTGAATATACGACAACGTTCTTCGAATATGCAAGAATGGTACCAACTCTGGCTTCGCCAGAACCTGTACTAATTTCGCGTTATATTTGGGGATTAGTTAGCGAAATTCGAGACATAGTTAAGGCCACTAGACCACAGACTATTGAAGAAGCAGTCGAACTAGCTAACATGCTGACAGATGGACTAATCCGCACAAGAGAAGAAAACAAGAAGAAAGAGTTAGCCCAGAAAATTTCCCAAGAATTCTACAAGAAGACATAAATTGAACCGTCACTGGAGCAACCTATCTGCAGAAGCTGTAACAAAAAGCATTCAGGAAGATGCCGTTTTAGGAAAACATCCTACTGTGACTTCTGCAAGATGACCGGACATATAGAGGAAGAGTGCAGAAGGAAAACTAATGTTTGTTTCAATTGCGGAGAAACAGGACACATCAAACCATATTGCCCGAAACTGACCAAAGCACTCGACAACAAGGCTAGAATAACAGACGGAGCTAAGAAGAACGCATGAGCATTCGTACTTACTACGCAAGAAGCAGAAATGATTCTAGACGTAATCGCTGATATATAATATCTAAGTTAAGTTATTATTTGACCCTAGTACAAATAAAAGTTTATAAATAAATACATTATGTCAAGTACTTCATCTATTCCGAATCATAACAGACTTGTTTGGTTTTCACTTTCACTAAATCATTCATTTGGTCACGATCACCTTGTGGTGATGTTTTCACAAAATTTGAAGCTTGTGCTAATCTCGTTGCATACGGGTTTAATTATTTATTTATATTGAATCCGTTTTGTTGGTTTATTCTATAAAATCAATCTTAACACAATTATGTGCTAAGATAATGATACACAAATTCATTTCATATTTCAGTGTGTCTCTTCCTGATTTTTATATCAGCAATCAAGCGTTTCGTAATCTTTATTGCTTTATCCTCTTTGATTGAAAAATATTATTCAATTATTTCTATTTCAATTTCAAATCCTACTAGATTTATTTGAAACATTCGGATTTACTTCATTTGAATTAAAGCATGGTGAAACTCATTTCATTCACCGCTACTATTTTCAATTACTATGACACCTTGTGGTGGCATTTTCTTTAATTTGTAGCTTGAGCTATTCTCATTTTCACTCCTAATGAACGAATTTTAATTTTTGTTGGTTCATTATCTTAAATGGTCTTAATACAATTATGTGTTAAGATAAAAGTACACAAATTCATATCATATTCCGGTGTACCTCTTAAGCGTTTCTTTCATCATTGATCGAAAATTCTATAATATTCATTTGGTCTTTTCATTTGAAAATCCTATTCGAAATGAATATCCAAATTTTCTTCGTTAAAGCTTTCAGTTGATTACACGGTGAAATTATTCGGTCACCGTAATTATTGAATTATTTCAATCATTACGACACCTTGCGGCGTCGTTATAAACTTGTAGCTTGGGCTAATCATAAGCATACGAATCATTCAAAATCACGTATGTATTTCGTTTGACTCATCATTTGAAAGTAGTCTTGATGCAATTATGTATTAAGACAATGATACACTAAACTCTATTGTATTTCGGTGTATCCTTGCAAATCACTGTCAACACCCTGATTTCTCTTTTGTTATAGTTCGATAGTTGACAATCTTTTTCGTGCTTCTATTTCATTTTGAACTTGTTGATTCTGAGTCTTCTTCAGTTGCCAATCAAAGTAAGCTTTCTTTTGACAGAGAATTTTTATTGATTCTAAAAGTTCTTCACATTCATTCTAAATATCTATTTGATCATATATCTTTTGACTTGAAAATAGTCACATTGGAAATTATATCATTTCATCTCATTCGTTTGACATCGATTTCTTGAACTAATTCAGTTGAACCTTTGAATTCTACTTATGATACAACTAGTATTCACAAAATTTGATATTTAATTCTGTGTCATTTTGTTGACTAAATTATGACATAAATCTAAAAGAAATATCGTAACCCAAATCTCGAGGACGAGATTTTTTATTAAGGTGGGGAGAATGTAACAACCCTCATTAAAAGTCCTATTTATATTATTATTTTATTCAATAGGAAACCCTAATTAAGACACCCAAGTGATTCTGCGCAAAACCTACAAATTTCAGAACAATCAGAATCAGGATCAGGGCCCCTAAAACTCAGGGGGGGCATTCCCTACTCAACGATTATCTTTATATCTCGTTGTCTAAATTAAATTTTACGAAAGTGTTGACTCAGCAAGCCTACTTCCACACGTGGCGACCCTATGGAGAAAAGGTAACCCTTACGGACCGTAAGGGTTATTTGTTACGGTCCGTAAGGGGTGACAAAAGTTGGGTATAAATAGAGGGTCGTGGGACTGGCTTCTGTGCATTTGTTCGACGAAGGAATTCACTTCAGGCGCGGAGATATCGTCCAAATACTCACAATTAACACACACAAATCACTAATTAGTATAGCGGGGTGCTGCTGCACAGGGTATTAACTCGATCGCTATTACGATTCAATGTCCGATCGATTAAACTATCCAATGGATGTTTAAGTGCCGCTTAAATTGAGTTTATACTTTGTTATTCATCGTGATTTCGACTTGAATGTTTGAGTGCTGTTCGAATTCAGACTATACTCTGTCATTCGTTGTGAATCCGCTAAATTGTTAAGTATTGCACTTTGTCATTCGTTGTGAGGGTTTTATCTCGTGAATTATCGTAAATGCTGTATTAGTTACTACCCAGTTTGTGTGCACTAGGTTACCAGGCTAAGAAATAGGCTAAGCTCTGCTCAAATTAAATCTGCAATATATCAAGGATTATCTGTAGACTAAGCTTTAACCGTAGAAATCTGCAATGTGAGTTCATTTCTCTTTTCTCACAGTTTGTGAGTCCACTCTATTTTCTCACAGTTTTATCACCTTTTTGTAATACAATTATATTTACAAAGGTTTTACAGAATCATAAATGGTTACCAGTTATACTTACAGTGATTAAGTTTTTATATTAACTGTTGTTATAAAAGGTTTTATATATATTATTTGATTCTCGTTATTATTTGCCAGAAAGTTAGTCAATATTAACATGACTACAACAACAGTGGAAATTATACATTTTACTAAGATTATATTTTAGTCTTAGTCCCGTTAATATATTAAATAATGATATTACAATTAGTTAATTGACATATTATATTTGATAAAATATTATAGTTTGACATAACATGATATATGTCAGTTTCTGGATTAAATGATTTTATGCCATAAGTAATATATTTGACAAAGAAATGTCACGGGACACAATTAAGTGCGGAGTCACTAGTTGAGAGAATGATCAACAGTGTTATGAATAGAAATTACTAGTTGAGAGAATGATCAACAGTAATATGATCTAAGTCACTAGTTGAAAGAATGATCAACAGTGACATGACCAAAAGCACTAGTTGAGAGAATGATCAACAGTGTTATAGAATCACTAGTTGAAAAAAATGATCAACAGTGATATGACCAGAATCATTAATTGAAAGAATAATCAACAATGATATGATTATAGTCACAGGAATCACCTAGTGACAGATAAATTGAATAATAGTAAAATATAATTACTTGATAAATTCACTATTGGACTAACGTGAGCCAATGGGTGATATGATTAATGTCATATTGGAACTGTCGCTATGTGATAAATACTGATTGAGTTAGATAAATATAAATAGATATAAAAACCTTAATACTGTAAGGTATAACAATATATTTTATAAAAATGGAATGAATTCACTCAGTATTTTCGCTGACAAAACCTTTTTCAAACATTTTTCAGGTAATTACAGTAGATTGGAATAAGAGCTGGATACGACACTGAAAGGCTTCAAGAAGTGGCTTATTTTATTAATTAAATCAACTTAAGAAATATTGTTTTATGTAAACAAATTTATCTTATAAAACATGGGTTTATCCCATCTATTTAATAAATAAAATCCGGTGTTTCTAAACTCTGATATTTTTCCTAACTCACGGTCCTGATGAAATTTCCGCTGCAACGTTTTTAAAATAATCACCGGTACCACTGGACTGTTCACGACTTCCGATTCCGTTCAGGGTGGGTCGGGGGTCGTGACAACACGCGGCAGAAGCCTCAATATCTATCGCGACACGCGACAGCTCTCGCGGTCGGCGACGGCTGAAGCTGTCTCTGTCGCGCCCCGCGACAGCAGCACAGAGCGGCAAAAATTTTCATTTTGTTCAGTTTGACCTTTTAGACTAGTTAAACCACATTATAACATCATATAACTGATGGTTTGGAGTATTTTGGTCACAGGTAGCCATAGGAACTTGCGGATGAAGATCAAGCTATGTTATAGAACCGAACGTGCGCGTAAAGAAGCTTTCGCAAAATGAAACTAGTTCTTTTATCACCAAACGTTTTGATGTTGTGTTTTCATACTTTAATACATATGGTTAGTATGTTTTAAAAGGTTAAGTATGTTGGGTTTGAAAAACATGTTTTGGTAACATTAAGGAACGTCTTTGTAAAGTTTTGAAAACTTATATAAATGTCGTTAATTCGATGTTTTACTACTAAAGAGACTTAAAAATGCATTATGTATTCTATAAATGATAAAGTAAGCATGAAGGGTCTTACACATACGAAAAAGATCTACTGAAATTGAAGGTGTAAAACACCATAACTGTATCATCTTGTTCCACTAAGTAATCCATTACGAACTCGATCCTTTCATCATAATTCGGTTGTCCATAAACACCGTAACGTAACATGTATCTGCCTATTGCATCGAACTGTCCATTATATCATGTATGTTGCGATTAAAAGATGATGAAAGAAGATATGAACGATAGATGATTATGGACGAGTGAATACAATAAATTTTATTTAAAACGATAAGATGTATAAACCGTAAAATCATGTGGCAAAAGATGGTTTTAAGTTAAAAGCCTATGATATTAATAGAACAAACAGTGTCATTGTATCTCTACTCCTGGGTGCACCATTTGTGGAAAACTTAACTATTTGACCCAACAACGCTCTTTTCTTATAATTTTTCATGTAAATCTAAATACGTCAAGAAAGAAAATGAACTTCAAAAGGGAAGATAGGCCTGGTAACAGGAATTCCCAATCTCTTCCCAAAAAAAGTTGAGTCAAATCACTCTGTTCACCCACAAAATGTGAATCATTATCCTGCACAGAGGTCAGGTCAAACCTATGTTGTACCACAAAACCCACTACCCAGAGGCTATGGACAACCACCATGTAACATGGTACCTTACATGTATGTAGAACCTGCCCCACAACCTCCAAAGCCAAAGGTAAACATTCATCCACATGGGTATCAACATCTTATTGGGAATGGTCAACTTCCAGTTGATCCAAGTGTGCAGGCACTTACAGAAGGTCAAAATCAACCGTATGAGATGGTGCAAAAACTTCTCGTGACCTCTGACCAATCCCAAGGAACCATTGTAGTGGTTGATAACACCAAATCCAAAGCAGAAAAAGCTTTGGATCATCTGCAAGATTGACCCATTAACTATCATTTGCAGGGTACCACTGTTGGCAATTTAAAATTGCATACATAGGTTACTCTTGCATTGGTATCTATCCAAATAAAAGAAAGAAAATCATTTTGAAATCTCACAAAAAGGGTTTGGAACACCATTAAAATGTTGTTCTTAATTTCATAAAATCAAAAATTAGTGTTTTAAAATCAAGCAAAGATTGATAAAATCAACAAATCAAAACTCTCTTCAAATGAGTAAAACATCTGTTTCATTGGTTCAAAAGTCTGTTTAAGTGTGACAACCACTGGTTGAAGCAAAAGAACCACTGTTTTTTCAAAACAATTGTTTGACTTCAAAAGTCAAACAAAGCCACTATTCCATCAAAATTCACCATTGTTTTCACTCAAAACCCTGTTGACCAAAAGTCAAACAGATGTTTTAAAACACTGATCTTGTTGTTCAAAGGCCTGTTGAGCACAATAGAGGTTTCAAACAGATATTTTGAAAAACAAATCTTTGATATCTTTTTTCAAAAGGTTTCCTCTGTAGGACCCACGTTCTAAACAGAGGTTTGCTACAACAAATAGCAACTGACCACGTGGATAAAAGGGTAACCGTTGTCCACACTAACATCCCTATTCCATTAACCCGATAAAAACCCATGAGATACAGAGTTTACTTCTACCCACCCTTATTGAAAAATTCAAAAGTATTTCAAAAGGGGAAAACTCTGAATTTGCTTCCATCAAATTCTGCTTTCAATTAAAAGATCATCTGCATAAAAGATTTTCAAAAGATTTGAACAAACAGTTCATCATGGCCCTCGATATGAAAACACCCCCAACTACTTACCGTATCTTGTAAAACACAGCAAGAATACATATTTTCACCACATCATCGACACATAAATTCCTCCAAATATCTCTACATCCTCACCGCAGACGCACCCATCTATCTTGCCACACTCAGAGAATTTTGGGCAAATGAAAAGCTTTCTTTGCAAAACAAAAGGTCATTTCTCATTACCTCCACCGTTAACAAAGAACATGTGGAAATCACTGCAGAAACCATCTCCACCATGTTTTGATTAGAGGATATTACAGGTGTGGAATCTTACCCCAAAAATGACTTACATGCTGAGTTCATAGAATGGGGCTATGAAGGCCAGACGGTGGGAGCAACACTTTTTAAACCAAAGCTTTCACCTGAAATGAAATTATTTTTCCATACTCTCTTGGTTTGCCTATCTGCTAAAACCACTGCTTTTAATGAAATACCCCTCAAAACTCAGTACTTGGGATATGCTATATTGAGAAATTCAAACCATAAGCTATCCCATATACTGTTTCTAGACTTGGTAGTAAATTTAAGGGCAATCAAGAAAGGAACTGACCCCGGCTGTTAAGCTTCTATCTTCAAAATGTTTTAAGGAAATAAAACTTTGAATATGATGAAGCACTTAAAAGTAACAATCTTTCAAACGAAACTTTTACTCACATGATGGCCAAATGCTAGGAAAATGTGGTAAATGAAAATGTTTTGGAAAACCAAGCAACAGATGTTACAACATTTGCTGAGCCTACTGCTCCTGGTGGCCACATTGCACAACCCAACACTGTGGAACCCACACCAGACTCTTCCATACAAACCATTTCCATTCCCATCCCCAAATCCAAAAGAAAACCCAAAAAGAAAGGGTCTCTAGAGGGTGAGATACCAGAGATACCTGTTGTAACACAAATGTAGCTAACATCTGTTGTTACTTCCTCACAACAGATGCAAACATCTCCACCAAGCCAAACTCTTCACTTTTCGTCACAAAAGTAAAGTGTTGTAAGCACATGGGACACGTGTCAAAGGGGATATATATCACTTTATTATCTCTACTCAAGCCCTTATCCCAGGGCTGCTTCTATTTCTACACCACCACCCGTTTCAACATTCCTATCACCATTACTAAAATTGCTTGATGTAATTGATGCATCTGACTTGCATACACATAGTTCCTCTCAACAACAAATCACAGATGGTTCACTCCCACAAGTGACTAGGGTAAGTTCAGAGATCATTGTTATCCTACAAGCAAAGGAGGCAACACCTCTTGTATCCAAAGAGATACAGGTTGGTATTTCAAGTGGGGCAGCTACTACAACTGTAGAGACAACAGTCTCACAGTTGGATAGTGCTTACATCTCTAAGACCCCCTTGAAGGCAACAACTGTTGAGACAATAGGTTCTACACCAGTTGGAAGTCCCCAGTACCAAGAACATGGGGCACTTTTAGTATAAAACCAAGTTTAACCACCTCTGGTGAGAATTCAGATGATCCTATTAACTCAGGTGATGGATTAAATCAAGAATTGACGGAGAAGGTCACATATTTGGTAACATTTGTTGGAGAGATCAAAGATATGATGAAAATCCTGATCCAAAACTCCAAAACTCGACCATCAAATGCAGACATTGTAAAAGAAATGTGGGCCCACGTTCAACCATACCTACATATTCAAAAGCAAGCTGTAGAAGAAAGATATACTATGCAGGTAGAGCTTGTAAGGAAAACAGTGGATGCCAGGTACCAAGATATTCAGGAAAAGTTAAAGCCCTTAAAGACTTTATCTTTGAAAACACTAGTCAAGCTCTCACTCTCCCTAAGTATGATGATGTCAAAACGGGGGAGGAAGAAGACTACATAAAGGAAGTTCCCACCCTTAGTCAAAAAGGCTAGCAAAAAGCCTGGCATTGTTGTACTAAAATAGGCTAGAAAAGAAGAAATTGATAAAGAAATTGAGAAGCAAAAGAAAATGGATACAAAGGAAGCAAACATGCAGATAACAGTGCAAGAAATCATCAAAAGAAAAGAAATCCAATATAATCAAGGTTCTTCAACAGAGGTTCCAACAGAGGTTAGTCAAAGTACTGTTGGACCTATCTAAACCACTACCACACCAATCACCATTATAAGCACTGTTTCCCCCCTCCACTACTCAAACCACTGCTTACACTGACAAAACATATGTTGACACTACAAAAGTGACAACGGAGACTACAACCACTCCAACACCACCTTCACCACCACTATCTAAGTCCCCTAAAGGACTTCTTACAAAAACCTACATGACTACCCTCACAACCACCACCAAAAACATAAAAATCACAAACCAGAACCAGGAGAACCAAATTCATTGTCCAAGATGATGATGAAGAAACTCCTGATGCATCTCCCATCCAAACAAAAACTACCACCACTACTACATCTCAATTATCCACTACTACAGCTGCTGCACTCACCCCCATCCATTCACATACCACACCTCCACCTAATCTACTTGACCCACTGGAGTTAGAACATATCTCAAAAGAGATAGAGTCTTTCTACTCCACAACTGACATAAGCAAAGTGACCTTTCCTTCCCTCAAAAGATAATAAAAGCCTAAGAATGTACAAGAGTACCTGGATTTAAAGCTTAAACAACCTGAAAGTATTGTTGCTTACAAAAGCAAAGGAAATAGTGATAAGGAGGCACAACAAATCTTGTCTGCAGAATTCACCAAAGTGAATAAACTTGAAGATTTTGCCAAAAATGTCAGTCAAAAGGCTTCTCAAGGACCAGTTCCAAACCTGAAAAAGGAATTAAGGGAAGATTATCTGGATTTTATCATGAAAAACAAACCCTACAGAGCTTCAAGATCTCAATTCACTGGATGGTCTGTAGAGGCCCTTCTAGAAGAAATAGCCAGAATTGAGATGCTAAAGCTCAATCCAGCTATCAAGCCCACTCTTCCTAACTGGGCTGCAGGTAGAAAACCTGTTGGCTTAAAAGCACTTGAACTCACAAGAATGAAGGAAGAGATGGTGGCTGCCAAGTATGGCTTTATACAATCAATAGCTAAGTGGGATGAGCCAACAATCAGGGCTACTTACAAGAAACTAGAAGCTTTAAGAGACAAAGATCCAACAGTCCCCAAAAAGACTAACTATGAAGACTTGCCTATCAGTTCCAAGGCCATCATATCTAAATTTCCTTCTGCAAGACAAGCCTCTTCATTGGTGATAAGCCATCTTAAAAGACAAAAGGATATGTCTGTAGAGGATGGGAAAAGATTTAAAGATGATATTATGAAAGAAGGTATCAAAAACATGATCATGTATGAGCATCCTGATACCAATCCGGCAGATCTTTTAGGGCAAGTAATGGGAATGCAAATTCCCTCACCTCTTCCAATAACATTACTCCCAGTAAACCCTGTTGCCTCTAAAATTCAAAAGTGGTCCTCAGACAAAGCCAACCACGAATTGACACTTGTCAAGGCAAATGGGGAAGTGAAAAAGACTTCAATGAACAGTTTAATGAGCTTAAAATTGAAGATCTGCAAGATTTACTAAATCTTCCACTCGAAAGGGATGCTGATGACCCACTCTCTAAAATATTTGAAAAACAATTCAAAGCACAAATCAAGAGTAAGTTGAAGAGAAATAAAAGTTGATCTAATAAACATCTGTTTTGGCATCATCTGTTCTAGGGGGAGATTGTTGGACCTACAAAATAACAGATGATATCCAAAACCTAAAGCATGATCCACTGATCAAGAAATAAGCAGAAGACTGAACCAGTCTGTAACGCCCTGCGTTTTCAAACCTTCTACATTTAGAAACCATTATTTGAAATTCTATTTTTGGAAGCTTTGCAACCTTGGATTCGTCGTTTCGTTATAACCATTGTAATTCGAGACTTAACTCGTAATGAAACTTGTATTTAATTCAAATCATACTTTATACAATCATACATTCATACGCGTGAAACGCGATTCGTGATACTTGCAAGGGTGTGTTAAACCTACCATTTCGTGACTTACATAATTCGTACAATACTTATACTTAATCTTATTCGTTTTGGTATTTATATAACCTTTAGAACATGCTTTAATACACTAAAAGATCTTAATTTGATCATAAAACCCGCAATTGGTAATATTGGACTAGTTAGGAATCAAATAACAAAAAAATAAAAATTTGTGTTTCAGCCCAAAGGCTTACGGATCGTAAGCCTCCCACCCTTACGGTCCGTAAGGGTGTCTGGCGGGCAGATTTTCAAACAGCTTGAATTCTCCGCGATTTTGCACGAAATCCCAACACTTATTCTCCTCCAATCACCTCTAAACCTCCATTAAACACCTCCAATCAACCCTAACACCTTCCCCTATAAATACACATATCCTCTGTAACAACCCTCATTAAAAGTCCTATTTATTTTATTATTTTATTCAATCGGAAACCCTAATTGAGACACCCAAGTGATTCTGCACAAACCCTACAAATTTCAGAACAATCAGAATCAGGATCAGGGCCCCTAAAACTTAGGGGGGGCATTTCCTACTCAACGATTATCCATTTATCTCGCTGTCTAAAACAAAGTTCGAGAAAATGTCAACTCACCTGCACTTCAAACACACGTGGCAAGCATATGGCCATTTTATGACCCTTGCGCACCGCAAGGGTTGAGTCTTACGGTACGCAAGCAACATCAAATTTTGGGTATAAATAGAGGACATTGGCACTTGATTCTGGGCGCTTGAACGACGAAGAAACTCAAAATACACGCTGAGATATCGTCCAAATACTTTCCAAACACACACGAATCACTAATTAGTAGGGGGTGCTGCTACGATACAGGGTAATAACTCGATCGCTACTACGATTCATTGTCCGATCGATCAATGTACTCAATGGATGTTTAAGTGCTGCCCACATTAGGGTGATGCTTTGTCATTAATCGTTAATTCGATGGATGTTTAAGCATAACACTTTGTCATTCGTTGTGAGGGTTGATCTCGTGAGTTATCGTAAATGCTGTATTAGTTACTTACCTAGTTCGTGTGCACTAGGTTACAAGGCTAATCAGTAGGCTAGGCTCTGCTCAAATCAAATCTGCAATGTGAGTTCATTTCTCTTTTCTCACCGTTTGTGAGTCCATTATCTTTTCTCACAGTTTTTATCACCTTTTTGTGATACAATTATATTTACAAATGTTTTTCAAAATCTTAAATGTTTACCTGTTATACTTACAGTGATTAAATTCTTATGTTCTATAAATAACTGCCAGTATGGGAAGTTCTATACATTATTTGATCCTCATTACTATTAGCCAGAAAGATAGCTAATAATAGCATGACCACAATCACAGTGAGAATTATGCCTCAGTAGCCATAACCTATAACTAATATTATTTTAACATTAGATCGTTAATAAATTTATGTTTGAAATAAATCTAAAAAGTGTATACCATAATAAAATAGTCAAGTATAATGTATTCTACTATACGAAGATTATATTGTTAGTCACGTTAATATATCAAATAATGATATTACAAATATTTAATTAACATATTATATTTGATAAGTAATAGTAGTTTGACATAAAATGATATATGTCATTTTCTGGATTGAATGGTTTTGTGCCATAAGTAATATATTTGACAAAGTAATGTCACCAGACACAACTAAATCCTGAGTCACTAGTTGAGAGAATGATCAACAGTGACATGACCAAAAACACTAGTTAGAGAATGATCAACAGTGTCATGACTAGAATCACTAGTTGAAAGAACGATCAACAGTGATATGACCAGAATCACTAGTTGAAAGAATGATCAACAGTCATATGATCACCGTCACAGGAATCGCCTAGTGACAGATAAATTGAAAATAGTAAAATATAATTACTTGATAAATTCACTATTGGACGAAAGTAAGCCAATGAGTGATATGATTACTGTCACATCGGAACTACCACCATGTGACAAATACTGATTGAGTTGGGTAAATATAAACAAATATAAAAACCTTAATGCTGTAAGGTATAACAATATATTTTATAAAAATGGAATGAACTCACTCAGTATTTCCACTGACAAAACCTTTTTCAAACATATTTCAGGTAATTACAGTAGATTGGAATAAGAGCTGGATACGGCACTGAAAGGCTTCAAGAAGTGGCTTATTTTATTAATTAAATCAAATTAAGAAATATTGTTTTATGTAAACAAATTTATCTTATTAAAGCTACCTTTGTAAAACATGGGTTTATCCCATCTATTTAATAAATAAAATCCGGTGTTTTTAAACTCTGATATTTTTCCTAACTCACGGTCCTGATGAAATTTCCGCTGCAATATTTTATAAAAATAATAACCGGTACCACGGACTGTTCGCGACTCCCGATTCCGTCCAGGGTGGGTCGGGGGTCGTGACAGAAGGTGGTATCAGAGCCACTTGTTTAAGCTATTTAGGTGTTCATTTAATACCTAAACAATAAAGTTAGGAAACTGATACGAATTAACATATGTGTTATATATGAATATATATATGTCGATATGCACATATAATATCCTGTAAGTATTGTTTTGTTTTAATTATTCTGTGATATTAATAAGTGAAAATGTTTGCAATTCAGATGTCGAATGAAGTACCACATAATCCAGAAGTTCATGCTAATAATGAAAATCCTTTGGATAAAAATGCTATAGAAAATCTAATAGCTCAAGGAATAGCTAATGCTTTACCTTTAATAATTAAAGCTGTTAAAAACCCCGTAGAACCCATCAAAGTTGTGAGTAGCAAGCATACTCATGACGACCGTTTTAGCCATAGTGTTAATGGAGGTAATGATGATATTATCAAAACCCCATTTCCCAAGAAAAAGAAGGCGAGGACTTTCGGGTGTACCTACAAAGAATTTCTAGCTTGTAAACCAACTGAGTTCGCCGGCAGTGAAGGAGCTACGGCTGCTCTACGATGGTTGGAAAAGACGGAAGCTGTTCTTACAATCAGCAAATGTGCCGAAGAAGATAAGGTGATGTATGCATCTAATCTCTTTAAGGAAGAAGCCTTAGAATGGTGGAATACAATTCTTCAGGAAAAAGGAAGTGACATGGCTTATGCCATGAACTGGGAAAAATTCAAGGAAATAGCAGAAAGAAAATTTTTGTCCTCCTTATGAAAAGGAACGAATGGCTAACAAGTTTCTAAATCATAAAATGATACATGTAAATTGTCGTGAATATACGACAACGTTCTTCGAATATGCAAGAATGGTACCAACTCTGGCTTCGCCAGAACCCGTACTAATTTCTCGTTATATTTGGGGATTAGTTAGTGAAATCCGAGACATAGTCAAGGCCACTAGACCACAGACTATTGAAGAAGCAGTCGAACTAGCTAACATGTTGACCGATGGACTAATCCGCACAAGAGAAGAAAACAAGAAGAAATAGTTAGCCCCGAAAATTTTCCAAGAATTCAAGAAGACAGGAACTGAACTGTCACTAGAACAACCTATCTGCAGAAGCTGTAACAAAAAGCATTCAGGAAAATGCCGTTTTAGGAGAACACCCTACTGTGACTTCTGCAAGATGACCGGGCATATAGAAGAAGAGTGTAGAAGGAAAACTAATGTTTGTTTCAATTGCGTAGAAACATGACACATCAAACCATATTGCCCAAAACTAACCAAAGCACCCGACAACAAGGCCAGAACAACAGACGGAGCTAAAAAGAATGCGCGAGCATTCGTACTTACTACGCAAGAAGCAGAAATGATTCCAGACGTAATCGCTGATATGTAATATCTAAGTTAAGTTACTATTTGACCCTAGTACAAATAAAAGTTTATAAATAAATACATTCTGTCAAGTACTTCATCTATTCATAACCATAATAGACTTGTTTGGTCTTCACTTTCACTAAATCATTTATTTGGTCACAATCACCTTGTGGTGACGTTTTCACAAATTTGAAGCTTGTGCTAATCTCGTTACACACCTTATATACTGGTTTAATTATTTATTTATATTGAATCCGCTTTGTTGGTTTATTCTATAAAATCAATCTTAACACAATCATGTGCTAAGATAATGATACACAAATTTATTTCATATTTCAGTGTATCTCTTAATGATTTTTATATCAGCAATCGAGCGTTTCGTAATCTTTATTGCTTTATCATCTTTGATCGAAAAACATTATTCAATTATTTCAATTTCAATCAAAAATCCTACTAGATTTATTTGAAACATTCGAACTTACTTCATTTGATTTAAAGTATGGTGAAACTCATTTCATTCACCGCTACTAATTCCAATTACTACGACACCTTGTGGTGGAATTTTCTTTAATTTATAGCTTGAGCTATTCTTAGTTTCACTCCTGATGTACGAATTCATTTATTCCTTTTTATTGGTTCATTATCTTAATACAATTATGTGTTAAGATAAGAGTACACAAATTCATATCATATTCCGGTGTACCTCTTAATGTTTCTTTCATCATTTATCAAAAATTCTATAGTATTCATTTGGTCTTTTCATTATCAATTGAAAATATTATTCGAAATGAATATCCAAATTTACTTCATTAAAGCTTTCAGTTGATTACACGGTGAAATTGTTCGGTCACCGTAATTATTAAATTATTTCAATCATTTCGACACCTTGTGGCGTCGTTATAAACTTGTAGCTTGGGCTAATCATAATCATACGAACCATTCAAAATCACGTATGTCTTTCATTTGATTCATCATTGAAAAGTAGTCTTGATACAATTATGTATTAAGACAATGATACACTAAATTCTATTGTATTTCGGTGTATCCTTGCAATTTAATAAATGTCAACCTATTGATTTTTCTCTTGTTATGATTCAATAGTTGACAATCATTTTCGTGCTTCTATTTTATTTGAGCTTGTTGATTCTGAGTCTTCCTCAGTTGCCAATCAAAGTAAGCTTTCTTTTGACAAAGAATTCTATTGTTTCTAAAAAAGTCATTCACAAAATTCTAAACATTCGATTTAGACATCTATTTGACCATATATCTTTTGGCTTGAACATAGTCACCTTGGAAATTATATCATTTCATCTCATTCGTTTAACATTGATTTCTTGAACTAATTCAATTGAACCATTGAATCCTACCTATTATACAATTTGTATTCACAAAATTTGATATTTGATTCTGTGTCATTTATCTTAAAAATATTGTTTTTATTGACTAGAATATGACATAAGTCTAAAAGAAATATCGTAACTCAAATCTCGAGGACGAGATTTTTATTAAGGTGGGGAGAATGTAACAACCCTCATTAAAAGTCCTATTTATTTTATTATTTTATTCAATAGGAAACCCTAATTGAGACACCCAAGTGATTCTGCACAAACCCTACAAATTTCAGAACAATCAGAATCAGGATCAGGATCAGGACCCCTAAAACTCAGGGGGGGGGGGGGGGCATTTCCTACTCAACGATTATCCATTTATCTCGCTGTCTAAAATAAAGTTCGAGAAAATGTCAACTCACCTGCACTTCAAACACACGTGGCAAGCATATGGCCATTTTATGACCCTTGCGCACCGCAAGGGTTGAGTCTTACGGTGCGCAAGCAACATCAAATTTCGGGTATAAATAGAGGACATTGGCACTTGATTCTGGGCGCTTGAACGACGAAGAAACTCAAAATACACGCTGAGATATCGTCCAAATACTTTCCAAACACACACGAATCACTAATTAGTAGGGGGTGCTGCTACGATACAGGGTAATAACTAAATCGCTATTACGATTCATTGTCCGATCGATCAATGTACTCAATGGATGTTTAAGTGCTGCCCACATTAGGGTGATGCTTTGTCATTAATCGTTAATTCGATGGATGTTTAAGCATAGCACTTTGTCATTCGTTGTGAGGGTTGATCTCGTGAGTTATCGTAAATGCTGTATTAGTTACTTACCTAGTTCGTGTGCACTAGGTTACAAGGGTAATCAGTAGGCTAGGCTCTGCTCAAATCAAATCTGCAATGTGAGTTCATTTCTCTTTTCTCACCGTTTGTGAGTCCATTCTCTTTTCTCACAGTTTTTATCACCTTTTTGTGATACAATTATATTTACAAATGTTTTCCAAAATCTTAAATGTTTACCTGTTATACTTACAGTGATTAAATTCTTATATTCTATAAATAACTGCCGGTATGGGAAGTTCTATACATTATTTGATCCTCATTACTATTAGCCAGAAAGATAGCTAATAATAGCATGACCACAATCACAGTGAGAATTATGCCTCAGTAGCCATAACCTATAACTAATATTATTTTAACATTAGATCGTTAATAAATTTATGTTTGAAATAAATCTAAAAAGTGTATACCATAATAAAATAGTCAAGTATAATGTATTCTACTATACGAAGATTATATTGTTAGTCACGTTAATATATCAAATAATGATATTACAAATATTTAATTAACATATTATATTTGATAAGTAATAGTAGTTTGACATAAAATGATATATGTCATTTTCTGGATTGAATGGTTTTGTGCCATAAGTAATATATTTGACAAAGTAATGTCGCCAGACACAACTAAATCCAGAGTCACTAGTTGAGAGAATGATTAACAGTGACATGACCAAAAGCACTAGTTGAGAGAATGATCAACAGTGTCATGACTAGAATCACTAGTTGAAAGAATGATCAACAGTGATATGACCAGAATCACTAGTTGAAAGAATGATCAACAGTGATATGATCACCGTCACAGGAATCGCCTAGTGACAGATAAATTGAATAATAGTAAAATATAATTACTTGATAAATTCACTATTGGACGAAAGTAAGCCAATGAGTGATATGATTACTGTCACATCGGAACTACCACCATGTGACAAATACTGATTGAGTTGGGTAAATATAAACAAATATAAAAACCTTAATGTTGTAAGGTATAACAATATATTTTATAAAAATGGAATGAACTCACTCAGTATTTCCACTGACAAAACCTTTTTCAAACATATTTCAGGTAATTACAGTAGATTGGAATAAGAGCTGGATACGGCACTGAAAGGCTTCAAGAAGTGGCTTATTTTATTAATTAAATCAAATTAAGAAATATTGTTTTATGTAAACAAATTTATCTTATTAAAGCTACCTTTGTAAAACATGGGTTTATCCCATCTATTTAATAAATAAAATCCGGTGTTTTTATACTCTGATATTTTTCCTAACTCACGATCCTGATGAAATTTCCGCTGCAATATTTTATAAAAATAATAACCGGTACCACGGGCTGTTCGCGACTCCCGATTCCGTCCAGGGTGGGTCGGGGGTCGTGACATCCTCCAAGCTCAAAACACTTTACAAACTCATCTAAATCTCCTTCAATCACTCAAAATCGTTGCTGAAAGTTCAGGTTCGGACAGATTCATCGAGCTTTACGAAAATGGGCATAACTTCTTCATTTCTTATCCGTTTTGGTCCATTCTTTTTCCAGAATGCTTGGCTTGACCTTAGCTTCGATTCTAGGGGTGTTTCACAGCAAACAAGTCCCTGGAACTCCGGCAAAAAGGCTTCAAAGTCTACTGTTTAAATTTGTTTTCATTAATCTTTACTTAAACATGAGTCTAACTCACTCAAACCTATGTCCTAATGCTTACAACCATTCTTGTGGTTGGTTAGGCTTAAAAACAAGGATGAGACATACAAAATCAGAGGTTAAACCTCTAATAAATTCTGTTTTGATTAGGGTTTTTAACCCACAAGTCATGTTCAAGTTGCAAACTTGATGTAGGAGTGATTATGGAACAACTTGGGTTTTTCCAACATAAAATCCCCACATGATTTGATGATTTCTCATAGCTTAGATTATTTACATTCTTGTATAAATCCTAGTTCATGACCCTCCTTGTTTGTTGTTACAACAAGTGTAGTGGTGAACATATACGAGGTGCCTAAATGGAAGCTTGTTCTTCCTACCTCCTACATGATTTCTATGACACATTTTGAGGTACCTAAATGAAGATATAATCTTCTACCTCATGCTTGAAATACATGTACTAAGGACTTATTAATATATACTACCTAACCTAAATAATATCTATGTACATTCGAACCTTTGATGTTGAATTCATGTTCATTTGTCAAAGTAGTAGGACATCATCTAGGACCTAAACCTTGTTATGATTCTGATGAGTGTTCAACTCATGAAAACATTATTATAACCCTCGTGGTTACCAAGTGTCATACAAGTGTTACGTGTTGAAGATGATTATGTTAATATAATACTTTCATGTTGTTTTATTCCGAATCTCGACTCTAAGCATACTTGAACTTTAACCCTTATACATTCGGACTCTAAATCTCTATTCGTCAACAATTGGATAATCGGAAAGCATATGCAAGCTTTGTGAGTACACTCGACCCATTTACATTTTAAACCACTTTTGGGTTGCAACATGTTACCATACAAAAATTACACTTACACACACTTAAATATACTTTGTGAACTCAATCCGTTATACATGCTACTTGTTATGCTAGATAATAGATGCTTCATGCCATTACTATGTTATACCCTCGCTTAACAATTATAGCGCTATAGGAGTAGCACACCACCCGACGGGGGATTGTTAGGTCATTATACTATACGGTCTCGTCACTTTTATGGCGAGGGATGCTAAATACTAGTGGACACTTTGGGTTTATACGTAATGATATGCATGCTAGTTACCTTGCTTACAAATTGCCATGTGGATTCGAGTAAAATGCTTTTATACTTATGCTATACTTATTCAAACCTTGTGTACTCGCCTTTGGTTTTGCATTGAACTTTATTAAAACATGTTGCAGGTTTAGCGATGATGTTGATGATGCATGGAATCTAGTAGGATGCTTAGATACACACTTTAAATTTTGTATTTTATTTGTATTGTATTTCATTATTCATGTTGTACTTGTTTCAAACTCTTGTAATTGATTTCTTAGAAATGAAATGAAATTTACTATTTAAATACTTGTCACGATTATTAGTGTTATGATGTCTCGAGCAATCTTCACACTTCGTCTCATCCCGATGTTTCCGCCATTGGTTGGGGTGTGACAGATTGGTATCAGAGCCATAACTATTGGGTATTAGGTAGAATTGCCATGCTTTTACCTAGTCTATAGTTTTAGAGCCTTAGTCTTATGCTTTGCTTGAACTACTTGCATGTTACCTTATTTGCTCATTAATTATTTTCTTTAGATCTTTTAAACATGTATGTCGCTTAAGTGTTCATACTTGAGATACTATTCTTATGTGTTAATACATGTTCTATTATGTGTTAATATTTTTTTTAATACTTCATTCTTTATGTGCCATTCTCTACGTGTTTATACTTGTTTGTATAATTTTCAACATATGTTTTTCCTCATACATTTTACTCTACCATTCTAAGTCCGCAAACACTCGCATTATACAAACGAGACAACTTCACCAAAATAGGCGTGAAACCCACAATTTGGTGAAAAACTCTCAATCTATCTACTTTTCTTTTTACATGAAATTCACCATCAAGTTAGGAGTGAAATCCTCACCTTGATGGAGAAATTCAAATTTCAAATTCTAGTGGACCCTCGTCAAGTGTCGAAATTAAATTTTGACCCGACGAGTACCAACCACACTTAGGATACAAAATCGTCAAGTTAGGGGTGAAACCCACACCTTGTCGACTAGTTCCATTCTTTGATTTTCATAAATCCCGCCAAGTCTCGAAATTTCAATTGATTTGGGACATGTAGTAACCGGAAGGGTAAATACCGTTAACCGACTTGTCGGCGAGAGTATTCCACCTATTAGGCCAAAGCATACTCCCCAAATTCGAAAGACTTTTCGACCACTTGGTTAGTCAAAAGTTCCGTTTTGGAACCATCCAAGTTTTTAATCAAACATGTGTTTCTATTATTTATTTTATACGATGAAATCTTTCCAATTCGAATTTACTTTCGATATTTTCTTCTCACACACACATCATCTTTTTCATACACTTATACATATGCATGATTTCATATAATTTAAATCCATATTCCTTGTAACGATAAGTAGAGACATATCATCGAGATAGGAGTGATTTCCTTACCTTGACGATTAACTCCACTCCCCTTTCCTTAAAAACGACCCCACCAACGAGTTAGGGGTGATTCCCTTACCTAGGTGATCGTTACCAAAACGTCTCTTCAAAATATCTTATATGCAAACTCGAACATGTTTTATACCTAAGTTATTGATCATTATTCAAAATACATACGTGTACGATTTCAAAATATATTGCTTTATCAAGCGTATTTTCTATCCTACAACCTATTTTCACCTAACTCATATACACGAGATTCTTAAACTTATCTTAAACGTTTTACTACACAAATTTCCAAACCTTACGAAATACTACCTATCGAGTTAATCGGTCCAAGGAATCTCTTGCCCATGAACTCCATATTCGACTCAATCACTAAAACGCACTCATGATAAATATCATCAAACTAAAGACTTTCATTCTCAATCAGAGGAACAAGCCAACCTTTCTTTTACACCTATAAGATCTTATAGACGCTATATGATCGTTTTACCAAGGACTCTTTTCAACCTCAACAAATAATTTGTTAGAACTTATAACAATCACTAAGTCCTTTTGCTAAAATTCTTTTCTAAGGATCCTCGTTTTCACAAGAACCTCCTAAATTCATAATTTCTTGTTTAATAAAATGAACTTACTTTTGATTGAAAACCTTTTTCCTACACCAATTTACAAAACTCGTGGGCAAGAAGACTTCTTGGAGACCGACCATCTTCGGATTTCGTAAACTCTTTTAAAACAAAAGTAGCATTTCCATTCATTACAAAATGCATTACGCTTAACCAATGAGTACTTTATATCCTTTTACATATGCAAACTACATTCTACCTTTCAAACCAAGTTCAATCTAATTTTGATACGATAAACTCAACGTTTCGTTTAAACAACTATACATACATGTCATCATACACGTTTTAGTCGTTTTAACGCGGCAATTTCATTTATAATAGTTCGTATTTACATACTTAACCTTTTGAACGATTTTATACACTTAAATCTATGATGTCCCAACATCCACTATATACGTAAAATTTTAATATTCATACCTACACTTACTTTCATACGTTTTATGCTTATACTTATACACGTACTACTTATACGTTATATGCTTATACTTATACACATACTACTTATAAGTTTTATGCTTATACACATACTACTTACACCTTTTATGTTTGTGCTCATACATACATGCGTATTCATACTTAAGCTTATGCTCATACTTTCATTCATACTCATACATTCGTACCTACACGCGAGCGTAATCCGAGGGATTCGCTTGCGTGGGTCCCATACATACTTAAGCATGGACTTGCTTACACACTTTATTCTTATACGCACACATTCTTATTTTTAGTGTACCTACCCAAATTCATACACAACTAGTACAAGCTATGCGGATCATGCGAAGATCAATATAATCACGGGTGCACACGGGATTATAGTGATAGGTGTATGAGAACCATGGAGTGTACTACTGTGTATGGTAAGACACGGGACGTAACATGGCACCGAATACGGAACGGACGTAATGTGGTAAAAACATGGTGGATACGCCGTTGGTACTTCCTATATATAAGTGTTTTCACCACGTTACCAAACTTTCGTAAAACGTGTCACGAGAAATTCAGTGTTTTACAGCCCTATTTAGACCTAATACAACTTTAGACAACTCACAAACGCATTATATCTGATTATCCACGACGAGACTTCATCCTTGACACACTGTGTTCATCTATCCAATACTTATGATATTCTTATACTCGCACTCTTTAAGAGTCACTCGTTCATTCTATACTCGTATTATACTCCTATATCCTTTCTTTCATACGAACCTCGTTCACAATCAAGCTTGTAAAAAAACATTCGAATCCTAACCTATCTTATTACCTTTAGAACCGTTTTTTCTATTCTTTATTCTTGTGTAAACGCATTTAGTAGGTCGTTCTCGTTCCACTCGAGAAGCAATTTCTATGAATATGTGGTCTTATACTATCTTTAAAACTTCCTACGCGATCTATTTTATTGATTTCAAACCATTGTATAAAGACCTCCTTCGTAAATACAATACATTTGTAAAACAACTCCAATTTTAGCCATTCAAAATCGTTTTACCTATGTACGTTTCACTCATGCTTACGCCTCTAAACCATTTTAGCCAAACAAATCATTTTACAAATCTATTATGACTATTCTTCCAAAATTTCATACTTTTCGAAACGTTTCAAAATCTCCAAGTCTCAAGTTTTTCCAAAACTCTCCAAGTCTACCTCTTGAATAAATTTCGGGACGAAATTTCCTAAAGGAGGGGAGACTGTAACGCCCTGCGTTTTCAAACCTTCTACATTTAGAAACCATTATTTGAAATTCTATTTTTGGAAGCTTTGCAACCTTGGATTCGTCGTTTCGTTATAACCATTGTAATTCAAGACTTAACTCGTAATGAAACTTGTATTTAATTCAAATCATACTTTATACAATCATACATTCATACGCGTGATTCGTGATACTTGCAAGTGTGTGTTAAACCTACCATTTCGTGACTTACATAATTCGTACAATATTTATACTTAATCTTATTCGTTTTGGTATTTATATAACCTTTAGAACATGCTTTAATACACTAAAATATCTTAATTTGATCATAAAACCCGTAATTGGTAATATTGGACTAGTTAGGAATCAAATAACAAAAAAATAAAAAATTGTGTTTCAGCCCAAAGGCTTACGGACCGTAAGCCTCCCACCCTTACGGTCTGTAAGGGTGTCTGGCGGGCAGATTTTCAAACAGCTTGAATTCTCCGCGATTTTGCACGAAATCCCAACACTTCTTCTCCTCCAATCACCTCTAAACCTCCATTAAACACCTCCAATCAACCCTAAATCCTTCCCCTATAAATACACATCTCCTCCAAGCTCAAAACACTTTACAAACTCATCTAAATCTCCTTCAATCACTCAAAATCGTTGCTGAAAGTTCAGGTTCGGACAGATTCATCGAGCTTTACGAAAATGGGCATAACTTCTTCATTTCTTATCCGTTTTGGTCCATTCTTTTTCCAGAATGCTTGGCTTGACCTTAGCTTCGATTCTAGGGGTGTTTCACAGCAAACAAGTCCCTGGAACTCCGGCAAAAAGGCTTCAAAGTCTACTGTTTAAATTTGTTTTCATTAATCTTTACTTAAACATGAGTCTAACTCACTCAAACCTATGTCCTAATGCTTACAACCATTCTTGTGGTTGGTTAGGCTTAAAAACAAGGTTGAGACATACAAAATCAGAGGTTAAACCTCTAATAAATTCTGTTTTGATTAGGGTTTTTAACCCACAAGTCATGTTCAAGTTGCAAACTTGATGTAGGAGTGATTATGGAACAACTTGGGTTTTTCCAACATAAAATCCCCACATGATTTGATGATTTCTCATAGCTTAGATTATTTACATTCTTGTACAAATCCTAGTTCATGACCCTCCTTGTTTGTTGTTACAACAAGTGTAGTGGTGAACATATACGAGGTGCCTAAATGGAAGCTTGTTCTTCCTACCTCCTACATAACTTCTATGACACATTTTGAGGTACCTAAATGAAGATATAATCTTCTACCTCATGCTTGAAATACATGTACTAAGGACTTATTAATATATACTACCTAACCTAAATAATATCTATGTACATTCGAACCTTTGATGTTGAATTCATGTTCATTTGTCAAAGTAGTAGGACATCATCTAGGACCTAAACCTTGTTATGATTCTTATGAGTGTTCGACTCATGAAAACATTATTATAACCCTCGTGGTTACCAAGTGTCATACAAGTGTTACGTGTTGAAGATGATTATGTTAATATAATACTTTCATGTTGTTTTATTCCGAATCTCGACTCTAAGCATACTTGAACTTTAACCCTTATACATTCGGACTCTAAATCTCTATTCGTCAACAATTGGATAATCGAAAAGCATATGCAAGCTTTGTGAGTACACTCGACCCATTTACATTTTAAACCACTTTTGGGTTGCAACATGTTACCATACAAAAATTACACTTACACACACTTAAATATACTTTGTGAACTCCATCCGTTATACATGCTACTTGTTATGCTAGATAATAGATGCTTCATGCCATTACTATGTTATACCCTCGCTTGACAATTATAGCGCTATAGGAGTAGCACACCACCCGACGGGGGATTGTTAGGTCATTATACTATACGGTCTCGTCACTTTTATGGCGAGGGATGCTAAATACTAGTGGACACTTTGGGTTTATTCGTAATGATATGCATGCTAGTTACCTTGCTTACAAATTGCCATGTGGATTCGAGTAAAATGCTTTTATACTTATGCTATACTTATTCAAACCTTGTGTACTCGCCTTTGGTTTTGCATTGAACTTTATTAAAACATGTTGCAGGTTTAGCGATGATGTTGATGATGCATGGAATCTAGTAGGATGCTTAGATACACACTTTAAATTTTGTATTTTATTTGTATTGTATTTCATTATTCATGTTGTACTTGTTTCAAACTCTTGTAATTGATTTCTTAGAAATGAAATGAAATTTACTATTTAAATACTTGTCACGATTATTAGTGTTATGATGTCTCGAGCAATCTTCACACTTCGTCTCATCCCGATGTTTCCGCCATTGGTTGGGGTGTGACACAGTCTCTCCCCAAAGATAATGAATCTTGAACACCTACTCAGAATATATGTTCAAGAGCATGGCAAACATCTGATCAAGACTTAGAAACCACTGCTCAAGAGAATAAACATCTGTTGGAGGCTAACATCTGTTGAAGACCAAAGCACTAATGAAGCCAAAGGTCTGATAAAGAAGACCAAACATTTGTATGGCCAAACAGATGTTTAGACAACTGCAATAGAGTATAATTTAGACAGTGTTTTCTCAATGAAACAATATTTATCTTATTAGTGTTTAGATTAGCCAAGATCAGATGTTAGGATTTGCACAGATGTTTGCAAACATCTGTGGAATCTTTTCTGTTAGAAATGTTAGATTTCATTATCAGGGTAACGTCAGCCAATCACTAGACAGAGCTTTCGTACTTAGTATAAATAGATCACACCTGTTAGTGATCTATTCATCACACACATCGCATTTTCTCTTGTACGATCTGTTTTGTTTATGTGATCAGCTGATGGGGAATCTGTAGATTCAATCGAGTTGTAAAACACTGAATCCTTGATGATTAATGAAAAACAATCGTTGATGATGACTTCCAGTTTGTGAATTTTATTGTGATAATCAATACTTGTTTGTAAACAAGAAACTTAGTTATTAACAACAAATTTGTTTCCTAAAGTCTCTCCTAAAACAGTTAACACATGATCACCTTCTTTAATTGATTTTGGGAGTAAATTACATTATTACCCTTATTCATTAATATAATTGTTGGACACGTGTGATCACTAGAATATTTCTTACACTTCTCACACACTTGCCACTTTTTACAAGATCCTTAATATATATATATATAGGGTAAGGTTCATGCGAGAACCACCTTTATTGCGAGAACCGCGAGAACCAATGTGATATATATATATATAGGGTAAGGTTCATGCGAGAACCACCTTTATTGCGAGAACCGCGAGAACCAATGTGAACACAACCAAAAATAGCTAAAAAAAACCTAACCCCCACCCCCCCCCAAGCTAAAATGCTAAAAACTAAACCCCCAAAAAATCTAAAAAAAAAAAAAACACAATTTTTTTAATATATTTTACATTAAAATCGCTACTTTTAGTAGCCAAATTTTTTTTTTCGCTACTAAAAGTAGCGATGTTTTTATAAAAAAATATTAAAAAATTTGTGTGTTTTTAGGTATTTTTGGTTGTGTTCACATTGGTTCTCGCGGTTCTCGCAATAAAGGGTGGTTCCTAACGGATCCTTCTCCTAGATATATATATAGGCTTCGGTTCAATTAAGAACCACCACGAGTTGTGAGAACCATGAGAACTCATATTTTCCGCGCGAGTTGGGCCACAATTTTTTTTGCACAAACGTAGTGGAAATATTATAAACACATCCGTAAAAAAACAAAAGAAAATTGTCGAGTCGGTAGTTACGCCTGATGTAAGTTTTGTTACGCCTGATGTAAATTTTGTTACAACAATGAATTTTTTTACACCTGATGTAAATTTTTGCATGCGACATTTTTTTATTTTTTATTTTTTGCTGAAACAAGTGATTTTTTTAAAGATTTTTGAGAAAATGTTTTTTTTAGAAAAATCTTTTAGAAGACCTAGTTCTCATGATTCTTACAACTCAATGTGGTTCTCATTTTACTCTTTCCCTATGTATACATATATAATATTAATTTGTCTTTCATTAACTTTTTAGTATAATAAACCATTATATATATATATTGTTAATGAAGGGCCATGAATAGTAACTTTATTTTTATAATAATATATTGCTTTTTATTATTATTTTGTTAATATTATAATATAATAGTTTATTATTATATTTTCTTTTAATAACATATTTTAAAGTTTTTCCTTTTTAAACCATATATTTTCTTTGTCATTTTTAATAATTCTTTTTCTTTTTTTAGAACATATAATAATTTATCAATTAATTTGATACTTCTTTAATAAATTACGTTTATAACTTTTTTCTGAAATCTTAAGTATGTAGTTGTGCTTGATTTATTCCCTCGACATTCCGTTATATGTTTTGTTAAAAACGAAGTTGTACTCAAAATAAAGTATTTATTTGGTATCATAAAACGGTACGATGATAAATTAAACCGTTTTAATGGTTTGGTTTTCCAAACAACATGTTTTATATTCAAATCACGTTTGATTTACATTATCATTTGTTCGGTTTCGCCGCAACGCGCGACACTAAAAAAACTAGTTACCTTTAAATGAGATTATACTAAATAAAATACTCAGATAAAAAATTAAAATAAATACCTAAATATCTATTCATCACGAGTTTAAATTCATATGTATTAATTTGTATTTCATCAACTTTTTAGTCTAATAGATCATAACTTTTAAATGAAATTATACCACAAGAAACTTTTAGATCAAAAATTAAAATAACTACTTAAATATTCTGATCAGAAATTTAAATTCATACGTATAATACCATTAGTGACTTTAATAAAGCAAACATCGAATACTTTAGTTGTTTCTTTTACCTAAATTATCCCCAAATGAATTGATTAAAAAATAAAGGGTTAATGGATTTAAACACCCCCAACTATTGCCATTTGGCCGATGGCACTCTCAACTTTCACTTTGGCTCAGACCACTCCCAACTTAACACATTGATTGTCATGGCACCCCCTCGTTAAATATTCACTAACCAGGTTAGTAAAATGAGCCTATGTGGCAATTTTATCTGATGTAGCATGTCCTACGTGTCAATTATACTCATTCATCTTCTTTAAAACCCCCAATCCCTAACAAGAGCTCATTCTGTAAACCCTAATCCTAAATCATAACAAAATCAGACGCACCTTGGATCAAATCCATCATCAACATACGATCCGGCCGATTTCCGTGAAGAATAAGCCCTAATCTTGAATCAAAATGAGCTCCTCTTCTACGTCTTCATCCACAGTATTCAGAAACCCTAAATTGTTTAAGGTTGATTTGGAGGGTAATGTGTACTGCCATCATGATGTTGAAGCAGTTATTCGAGTTGTTGGACGGAAAAGTGTGCGGCAAGGTCAACAATTTTATGGATGCTCTCATTGGCCGGTATGTTCCACCTTAACTCCAAGTATTTTGCTTGAATTGAATTGATTGATTAACGGCAGTGTTGTTGCCTTTTGCAGAGATCAGACTGCAAGTTCTTCTTATGGAGAGAAGATGTCGACAAAATGTTCAACCAACATGCATCCCAGTGCAGGTTCAGTTCTGAAGACCTGAAATATGAAAACATGGTCTTACAGAATAAGCTCTTAGTAGAAGAGAATAGGTGGTTGAAAGCAAAGATATCTGGAACAGAGTCGAAATGGAACAAGAAATCTGTGTTAACCTTGTTTATTGCCATTAGCATAGTGTTGTATATGTTTAGGTAGTATGAACTGTGTTCTTGTTGTAATTGTAAACTTTTGATGAAAATTAATGCAAAATCCTAGTCCTTGATTGTATATATCTGCACAGGTATTGATATTACCAGATTAGTCAACATATCCAAACTGTATTTTGACCAACAAATGTCAAAAGTCATGATATAACAAGAAACATACCTCTAATGGGTCTGCACATATAGCTGCACATCTGTAATGATAATCGCTGCATATGTCCAAAACTGCAATGCATAATGGGTCTGCACATATAGCTGCACATCTGCAATGCATAATGACCAAATGTTCAATGAGTAATGACCAAAAGTTGAATGTCTTATGACCAAAACTGGACATACAGGCCTGAATTACCAAAACTTGTAGTTTGACCAATCAATGGTCAAAACTGCAAGTGTCCAAACTGTAGTGCACAATTGACCATAACTTCAATGAGTAATGATAATAACTTCAATGTGTAATGACCATATCTCCAAATTGTAGTGCACAAAACTGCAAGTGTCCAAACTCCAAACACATATAGTCTCTAATGACCAAATCTGTGTATCTTGACCAATCAATGGTCAAAACTCCATTTGTCCAAACTGTAATGACCAAATCTTCACATGCAGTCTCTATTGACCAAATCTGCACTATGTAATGACCAAAACTGCATAGTATAATGACCAATTTGTTTAATGCATAATGACCATAACCAAGACTTATACCATTACATAACCAACAGTTATAACATCAGCAAAAGTTATCCTAAAGAGTTATAACATCACCACAAGTTATCCTAGAGAGTTATTACATCACTTAAAGTTGTACAAACAGCCAACAACACAAAAAGGTCATAAAGACCACAAAAAAGTCAAACATGTCCAGTTATCACAAAAAAGTCAAACTATGACTTTTTAACTGCTGCCTTATATGTTCCCTTTCCATTTGACATTTCCTTTGATAGTTGACTTTTTAGTTGACTTCTGGCTTGAAATTTTGCTTCCCTCCTGGGTAGATTACTGAGTTGTTCCTTGTGAAGCTACTGGAGTAGATTGCTGAGTTGTTCCTTGTGAAGCTACTGGAGCAGATTGCTGAGTTGACTTTTGGCTTGACTTTTTGCTTCCCTTTTGTCTCTTTTTAGCAGACCCTACAATATAAAAAAACAAAAGGAGTTAAAGCCTACAATATACACAGACAACTGTCACTAAAACAAGTCATTCACCTGCAGTAGATTGCTGATTTCCCTGTTCAGTACATTTTCTCTTGTTGTGACCTCTAGCCCCACAATTACCACAAGTCATTATCACCCCATGCTTAGTAAGTTTCCCTGGTCTCTTTGGATCCTCATGAGGATCCCTCTTTCTATTCTTCTTAGGCCTCCCAGGTTGAGATCTTATTGGTGGTGGATCCATAGGGTGGTGAATCTTGGGCCAATACCTTTCACTAGGCATTGGAGGGATTGAGAATTCATAAGCCTTCATGTATGTGTCTTTGTGGTAACACACATCAACATACTCTAATGCATTTTTATGTAAAAACCCAGCTACTACACAAACATGTTTACATGGATACCCCCTCAAATCCCATTTCCTACATGTGCATGTTCTATTATCTAGATCAACTGAAACATCATCAAAATCCCTGACTTGAAACACATGGTATGATGAGGGATACACCTCACATCTATATGCAACCTGTTTTGAAAAATCAAGCTTTTCTTGGATTTTAGGGCATATAACAACATCCCTGGCACTCATTTCTGTTCTTTTAGTAACCAGCCTACTCATGACCTGAATCCTTATGTCCTCTAACATGTGTATAATGTGTTTTGACCTTGCATTGATGATAAAGCCATTAAAAGTTTCTGCCATGTTGTTTACTATAACATCACATTTTGTGTGAGTGTTTAAATAGCACCTGTTGAACCAATTGGGATTTTGCTTCAGTAAGGCCTCTACTGCATCAGGGTTTATGGTCCTCATCTCTTCAATGGCTTGGCCATACCATTGCAACAGTAATCAACAGACCCTACAAAAGCAATACAACAGTGTCATGTATAAGTGATGAATAAGCAAATTATTGGTTAGGGAGATCTACCTTTTACTGGTCAGATATAAATGTCCATGATTCACCATCATCAGTTACTCCCAAACATTGCCTAATCTCATCCATAAACCATTCCCAACTCTCATTATTTTCCCCTTCAACTACTGCCCATGCCAAAGGAAACATTTGGTCATTACCATCCCTTCCCACAGCTGTTAACAACATCCCTCCAAGGAATGTTTTAAGAAAACACCCATCTAAGCATAATACCTTCCTGCATCCTGCTAAAAATCCTTTTTTGACTCCATCAAAACAAACAAACAGTCTAAAGAATGTTTCACATGTGGCCTCTGGATCTATATTAATGAAACCTGGTGGAGCAGTTTCCAACCTAAAGGTTGATGATGGATTTGCTTTCTTTAGAACTTCCAGGTAAGAACCAAATTTACTGTAATGATCTCTCATTGAACCATGAAGCTTCTTGTGTGCACTTGATTTAGCCTTGTAAGCTAACCACTTAGTTATAATTACCTTAAACTTCTGTTTAACTGCTGCTTGAATCTCCTTAGCAGACCAATTTGGCTTGGCCTTAAACAAAGGAAGGAACTCATCCCCTAAGAACTTGGCATTTAGCTGTCTATTCTTGATCATGTTTCTCTAGCAGTTGTGTTTGTTCTTCACACTTTTAATCATGTAACACTCTTTGGCTTTGTTTATTGAACAATATAGATAGAAGGGACACCCTGGTACACACTTCACAACTAAACGACCTTCTTCCTTATTATCACTCTTTGCAATGATCAGATTCCTGCCGTTAGTCACAACATATCTTCTCACTGCCTCCTTAAAATGATCCCTTGATGCAAACCGTATTCCAACTTTCCATGTAAACTTTTCCAGTTGGTGTGTTCATTTACACTTGGAGCCGTTTCTTTGTACTTCTTACCTCTTATATCATCATCCGGACTCTCACCAGGAGTAGCAACATCACCATCAGATTCCTCGTAACTACTGTATCCCTCTACATGGGCACACCCTGCATCATTAGACTCACTCAACTTACCTTCTTTTTAATAAGGTTTAGTACACTGTTCAACTAACTTCTTTTTAGCTTCAAGTTCATCCTTATTAGCTCGTTTAATGGCATCTTGTGACTGTCTCCATTCAGCATCTTCTCTATCTGAATCTGAGAAAGCTACTTCATCATAAACCTCATCTTCATTACCCTCCTCAAGAAAACCATCATCTTCATCTGAACTTGACTCTTCTGTCCCATTTAAGTCGGCTTTATAGTCACTGTCTTCACTGTCATCTTCATCTGCACACTCTTGTACACTATGCTCCTTATCAAAACCACTCCCTTCTTCCACTAAAACCTCTTCTCCAATAGGCTTCTTTTGCAAACCATCTGTTTCTTTCGATACACCCTCTTGAACAATAGACTCCTCATCCAAATCAAATGCCCATGTAGCCTCTTGTACACTAGGCTGATTATTCAAACCAACTGGTTTATCAGCAACAGCCTCCTTTCCTGAGGTAGTGGATCCAGATCTAGGGACTTCAACTACAGGAGTGTTACCACTTTTGTCAGATGCCCTACTCACTCTACTGACATGGACTACTTTCTTTTTGGACTGGGTTACAATTTTTTTGGGCCGGCCTCTTCGTTTAATGGGTTGGGAACTGGATTGGGCTTGTGGTTTAATGGGTGGTAAATAAGATTGGGCTTGGGGTTTACTGGGCTGGGACATGAATTGGACTTCTTGTTCATGGTTTATTGGACAGACTTGAATAATTACCTCCATGAATGGTTCAGACCATGTTCGAGCCTTTAATACAATCTCCATAACATCATTATCATTCCCAAAAAGCTTGAATTCACCAGTATCAGCATTTAATCCATACATGTAAAAATCCCTACTTTCATAACACCCAGTATCCATTGCATACTCTAACAACTCAAAGTATGCAATGTGATCAACATCCATACGTATCAACTTAGATTGACCTCCAATATATTGAGGTTGATCAAAACTAAAATCCAATGTTCCACCATACCATAGCATCACATCGATAACCTCCATCAGTGCAATCAGTGAACAATACCAGAAATATTTGAGAGAAAACGTACCTCGGTCAGATTAGGGTTTGATCGCCATTGATGAACTTGAGAGCTTCTGATATGTAATTATCTTGGTTTGAGTGAAGTGTTATGTATTTTGGGGATTATAAACTTCATCGAATCAGGGATGTTCCACATAAGCTCATGTATGACACGTATGAAATGCCACATCAGATAAAATTGCCACATAGGCTAAATTTACTAACCTGGTTAGTGAATATTTAACGAGGGGATGCCATGACAATCAATGTGTTAAGTTGGAAGTGGTCTGAGCCAAAGTGAAAGTTGAAAGTGTCATCGGTCAAATGGCAATAGTTGGGGGTGTTTAAATCCATTAAACCAAAAATAAAAAGTGGTCTTTTTGTAACTTTTGGAGTATCAAACTTAATAATAATAAGTTTTTTTCAAACAGCTCAAAATTTATAAACCTACTAGTAAGTAAATAGATGGGAAAGAACAGAACAATTACAATATCAATAACGGGTTTTGAAGTCAACCAACCCAACTAGTCTAAATCTTACAATTCCGGTTAACAAACCACATATACGAATAATTAACAATAGCATCTAAAATAGTTTACCGCGTCTGCTTATTACTGTCAGACACAGTATCATTTCGAAAACGCTAAACCACCGACCAAGTTGTCATAAAAGTAGCATCCGGTGCCTCATTTTTTGCCTGAATCAACAACCTGAATTAAATATCAATCCATGAGATCAAATCAACCGAGTTTTTTTAAGTCGACAAAACCAAATCCACACACCTATGGATCGCATAATCGCATTCCAATTTCTTGCACCGATAACACAATCACCAAATAAATGATCCATCATTTCAGCCTCATTATGATTATCAAGAAATTGGAATTCTTGCCGGACTTTTTTTTGCTTGTTTCAGGCTTGTATCGGTTTGAATTTATAATTCTTTGGCTCGGTTAAAACTGTGTACGTGCCAAATGATAATTTTATTTTCTATCATGTCTAACAATCTTATATGGATTATTTAGGTCATAATATTCTATCTTTTTTTCTTATTAGTATTATTAACAATGAGAAAAGTTTAATAAGAAGTTGTTAAATCAGGCTACTAATTAGCAACTTGTTTTTGTTTAACAACTAAGCATATGATTTAATTAGCAACTTGTTTTTGTTTAACAGCTAAGTATACAATTTCTAGTAACCAAATAATCATAAACAAAATGATTTGTTAAACGTCAAAACCAGACTTCACATCTTAATAATCAAATAATTGGTTTTAAAAAACAAAGACAATCACCTAACAACCTCGTTATTTAAAAGTTGAAAACAACTATCATATCACATAACTAACATGTATTTAAAAGAAAAACAAACGAATGAACGATCATCAACCTAGTGATACATGACCTATTTTATGAGATTTTAAGGAAGCCGATCGTCTTGATCATTCATAACGTGAACTATTATATTGATGTCTTATTAAAAATTAATAAAAAAATCTAATAATACTTTGTGTGTCTGATTTATGAACAGCTTAACTAATTACGTTGTGAAAAAAATATATGTTTTTTAATGGCTTGTTTCTGAATAATGTGAAATTAGTTAAATGTCGTCACAAAGATAATAAATATCATTCAATTCGCGTTACACTATCCTCATTGTTATATACCTATAACCTTAATTTTATATAAATAAATATTAAGTTATCATACAACTTCCTCTAATAGATCTGAAATGTTATTTTTTAGAAACTTCACAAGTTTTTTTCTAGAATGATAATTGCAATGCTTATCTAAAACATCAACCTAATCATACTTTACTTGGTATTAAAGTAACATGATTAATCATATTTGAATTTATATCATAAATGAGATTCATGCAAAAAGAATTTACTAGCCATAAATTGAAGTGAATAGTTAATCTCTAAAAACTCATTAATCATATTTGAATTTATCTCATAACCATTAGATTTCATCACATTTCATGCATTTAAATTCTAAAGTGACAACAAATATTAACTTTAATGATTTATTTGGGGATCAATTTAAAAACAAACGATGAAGGCATCAAGTTTTACCCTTGAATATATATGTACTCTTAAAAGCAACATTTACAGAACTGATATGGTCTTTGATGAAGTTGTTCAACAATAAGTCCATGAATAACTTAGTATTACATTGTTGCGGATTATAGGTAACTTGTTTCAAAAACATCTAACACAAGTTACGTGTATATAAACTTTGAAACAATTTTTTTTTTATTGTATTATTCAGCTATTGGAAAAAAATCATACGTCTGATGTTCATCAGTCACCAACAAACTTGACGTCTTATTAATCCTTATGTGTTACATATATAGAGTTTCTAAATAAAAAATGTACTAATTTCATGGGAATTTGTAGATGTTGTCATGATGCGGTTTATAACATCATTTTACTAACTTTAATATGGTGGACTGTGGGCATAGCAAAGTCGACATTGTTTCTATATATAGTAATGAAACACTAGAGGATCCCTGGGTTCGGTAATCATATACGGAGCACGGTCCCAAGACAACCTTTTTCAAAGGGAAATTGGTATATCTCATCCATTTTAATAAATCAAAATGGGTTGAGTGATTTTTATTGACTTGTTAATTTTTGTAAAATAGGTTACCAGGTTGTAAGTGTATGAGGTGATGTTTGAATAAATTTGTGCTTTGAAAGCCTTTATGTGATATTATACAATCAAAATAAGAAAACGAGTAATAATAAAAAGGTTGTAGTAGATAACGACACAATGAATTTAAAATGTCTGTGTATATATATAGAGAGAGGGGTGAATTATTGGGAGAAATTCCATGTGAGTTGAAAAAACTCTGAAAATCTAATGGATTGACATAATGTTGACACGTGTTAAACTTTTTCGCTGCAACATTTTACTAACACCTGCAACATTTTCTGACACTAACACACTTTTCGTGGAGAAAGAAGCGACAATATGTTAAATTTTTTCAGTTAACACATTTTTATTGTGTTTTGACAACATCTTTTTAGATTATGTAAAGTGTGTGGATTTTAGAACTTATAATTTACGAAGTTTTTATTTTGTAATGTGCGTAAAAAACATGTTACATATTTTTACAGCGAGATTTTTATGTAACAACGCATCTGTCACATTTTTTTAATATCAGATGTGAGAGGAGAGAGAAAAGTGTAACATTTTACATTTTTTGTCAGACTATAACATTTGTCTGAAAGAGTCTGAAAAGTAATTTTTTGTATCTTTTTAATATTCATCATTGATGTTATGAGATGAAGATTTATGGGTTTCTATAACTAATGTGGGTTTTTGATTTATCATTCCCTATATATATATATATAGAGAGAGAGAGAGAGAAATGAGATCAGGAGAAAACGCCCTACAGTGTGAGAACGCATCCTGATGGAACACGTGGCGCGAGATACAATGAGCGTGGGAGGGGTTTTTTTTGTCTTTTTAATCTTCTTTTCCCCAATGTGTGTGTCACAATACTGCTTTATTTTTTGGGTCTAATATTTTTTTGCCGTTTATTTGCCGTTTTACTGGTCTTTTTTAGATCTGTCTCGTTGAATTAATCGTTTTTGTGTCACACAGATAATTTTTTTGGCGTTTATGGCCTTCCCAGGTGAATTAATCTCATATATGTTATAAAGGTAAATTTTTGCCGTTCTTAATAATTCATTAATATTTCATAAGATTACAATAAGACGAAAACAAAACAAACTAACAGTCTTCTGTGTATGGGATTACATCAGAGATGTACACATCGCTTTATTCATCACTTTTTTCAGATTCATCATCATCATATTTTGCATTGGCGTATAACGCCATCCTCTCGTCTCTTTTTGCTGCAACCTATACTTAAATATCATGACAACCCTGAATCTTGCATCGTTCGAATGTGCTAAATCACAGAGTTGCTCAAGAAGATGCAGTCTCTCTGTCTTCAGCATTTCATCCATCGGTAATGAATATTCCACCCCGTATTGATAAGTCACTTTAACCGTTCTTGCTTGTTCATCCAACCCTCAACTGCTAACTGTTGGTAGACCAGTATCGTCAACATCATCATTATCATCTGCTGGAAATTTTCTCTTCAATCTTCTTATTACCTTTCGAGTCCTTTCACGATCGTCGGCCCTTGAAATCCCAAGGGTCAGAATATCCCTCTGAACGGCTTCATCCATACTAAGTATGGCCTTGATTGTCTTGACCTTCACCCTTTTCCTATCAGGGAACTTTAGGATGAAACGTCTCTCCGACCTCTCAAACCTCCATGCAATAACCTTAGCCATTTTTTAAGTTGTATGGCGTTTTGGACAATGTGTGGTGTGTTAGATAATGTGTGGAGTGTTAAGTTATGTTTACCTGTTCTACTTTTATAATGACTTTTTTTTGCCGCCATGTAGGATGCAGTCCTATAAGGTGACAGGTAATTATGGCGTTTTGAAAAGATAAATAAATTCAAGTACCCATGGAGTGGCTTTTAATATAATAAATGTTAGTAATACAATTCCCGTCGTTTCAGTTTACTGTTTGTAGTTACTGTTTATTCAGCTTCATCTGTTTATGGCTGTAACACGTCCCATCTTTTTAGACTTTGGCATTTTTTTATTTTTAATGGTGTTTAGATAAAGATGGCACTTTGTTCTATTCTCTTTCACATTGTTTTATACATTTCTTTTTTTGAGTTTTTAATAATACTTGTCCAAAGTAATTTTATTATAGTTTGAGAGTTTGGCGTTTGTGGCATGATGGCGTTTTACAAGCATTTTTCTAGAGAAATAATGTATTGTTCTTAGCTGAAAATTACATAACAAACCACAGAGAAAGAAAAAATAGAAGCAAAAAAAAAAAAAATTAGATATCCGAATCCAATTTATCTTCCAAATCTTCACTTTCATCAGTCTCTTTCTTCTTTTGAAACTACAAGAACTGACACAAATAAATGGCGTTTTGGTGTGGTTTTTTGTTGTTCGTGTGTTGAAGTGACTTTGTGGATGTTGGAGACATAGATCGACGTCGTGTGGGTGGATGCTATTTGTCTTTCATCTTCATTATCATCATGGAGTCCAAAATAGCATTTATATTGGGATCAGTCTCTTCTCCTCATCCAAGCCTTCTTCAAGAACAAAGAAGACAAAATGACATATGACTATCATCAATATCTTTTTCTTGAAGATTTGTCCATCTCATGCAGCAAAATCTTACTCCCCTCACCTAACAAACCATTTAGTGAAACTTAACGCAGAACAATACTGAATATTCAAGAAACGATATTTGCCATCTTTGATTTTTTTTTAACTTTTTGGCGTTTTATAGTGAGTGGTATTTAGGAACCATGGTGTTTTGTTTTTTTTTTGTGTGATCAATGGAAGGTGCTGAGATGTTTCTCTTTATAGGATGTTATTTGCGCGTAGTTTAGGCGGGATATTTTTATAATAATAAATGCAATTAATAAAATTTCCAGTTTGCTCAGCTTTATCTGTTAAGTCTGTAACACGTCCCATCTTTCAAGTTTGGCGTTTATATTTTATGGCGTTTTGTATTTAGTTGGCGTTTTATATTTAATGACGTTTTATGTAAGAAAAGATGTTTACCCTTTTTACCCTAATGAAGCACGTTTAAGTAATAAAATTGATGTTATTTACGAAAACGCCATCGCGCCAATCTAGTCCATAGATTGTTTTGATCTGACGATCCATAAGTGTTCTCACCGTTCTCATACTTTTCACCATTTTCCCTAAATCATGACCCTATATATATAAGAAAATGTACCTTTTTCATATTCATCATTGATGTTATGAGATGAATGGTGGAGATGAAGTTTTATGGGTTTATTTAACTAAGGTGGGTTTTTGATTTATCCTTTCCATATATATATATATATATATATATATAAAATATTGCTTAAAGTACGAGTGTACGTTGTGAAATTACCCACGTTGTAAAATTCAAAACCCTATCACGTATGTTGAAAAACCATAATGACGCATGTTATACTTATGCAATGAAGCATGTTATAATTATGTAATGAAGCATGTTATGGTTTTCAACATACGTGATTATGTCTTTTCAACACAAGTGATTATGGTTTTTAACATGCGTGATTAGGGTTTTGAGTTTAAAAGGTGCGTAATTTCACAGCGTACGCTCGTACGTTAAGGAATATTGTATGTTAACCGGTCTCTCTCTCTCTCTATATATATATAGTGCAGTGTTCAAATGGAAAGAAAATTTTTGTAAGAACAAATAAGAAGAAAGTTCAACCAATAAGAATCATTCATTTTACTTCATTTAATTTTTGTATTTAATATTAATGTAAGGGTGTATTGGTAAACTTAGATAGATTATTAATTGATAGTCTTCTTTTTTAATAGCTAACTACATTAAATTTGTAACTTATTTTCAAAAAAAAAAAAAATTTCAAAAAAGAAAAAAATTAATTTACATTGTAGGATAAATTACAAGGTGTGTAAGATGAATTACGAGCTGTCTAGGATAAATTTCAAAACGTGTATGATAAATTTTGATGTGTTTAGGCAAAAAAATTTAGTGTGGATGATGATGGTGTTTATGACTAATTAATTAGTTAAAGATAAAAATTAATGAGAAGATAGAAAGTTATTTAATGTTTTACAATTGTACTATTTGTTCTTTTTCTTCACAATTTAATTTTTCTTCTCAAATGAATCTCCCCCTATATATATATAGTGTGGGGTTCGTAAGTGAACCTAGTGGTTTTTGTGAACTAAATGAACCCATTGATTGTTTAGGTCTTGGAAGTTTATAATAATGGCAGTTTTGTAATAATCATGTGTAGAAAATAAATAAAAAGGGTATAAAGGTAATTTGTTAACTAATTTTCTCTCATCTTTTCTCTCACCAATTAACTAACATTATAAAATATTGTTCAATCAAGAACAAGATAAAAAATGTTGCATAATTGAATGTACATATATGTATTATACTTATTCACAATTTAAAAACGTATGTACATATGTGTATGATAAGTATCTGAGATGGTTATTCATCATTCTACATATGCGTATAATAAGTTTCTGAGATGATTGTTAAAATATATATACATATGCATTCTATTAACTGTACGTATATGTATATATTCGTGATCTTGTACACATGGGTAACTAATCTTGGTCGTTCATATTATCCATCTCGAACCACCAACATAATCTTTGTCTACATAATCACCATGTTTTATGAATGTCACCAAACGCAATGTTTGCATTTGTCATACTTGTAATAAATCACTAAAATTATGTAGGAGTCGTTCGCGTAATTTAAATAAAATAAACAAATTTAATATACTGATTACAATACAAAATTAAGAAAGCAAAAATACAATACGATTACAACGGAAATAAAGACAAATACAAGAAAGGGGTAGAAGCAGAATGACTGAGGCACGTGTTCAACACGCTTCCCTTAAAACAAATTCCGAGTCTCCCAGGAGTACTCGTTTTGTTTCCCAGGGTACAACAGCCGGAGCAGTGGTACTGCCGGAGTTCGCCTACAACCCGAAGGTTACCTTGAAGAGAGCAGGATGAAGATCAGTAGTAGAGAGAGAGTAGTATGCATAAGCTATTGTTGTTCGTGGGATACTTTGCAGCTGGGTATGGAGCTGTATTTATACAGCTCCTAAGTTGAAACAGTCAAAACGGAATTAAAGAGAGGTTTAAATTGCATTAAACGTCTTCAATGCAATTTAATACGTCATTTAATTCTCAGTCAAAGACCGTTAACTCGTCAGTTTCGAAGCTGAACTGTAGCTGCATTGTCATTCAATGCTGGAAGCTTCTGTTCGCGCGCAAGACACAATGGTACGCGCGCCCAGGTCTGCACGGTCATGCGCGGTGCGTCCATTTGGCTCACAGCCATGCGCTCGTGCACCACGTCACATGTGAGCCTCTACGAGCACGCCACACAGTCGCGCCGTTTTGGCTCACTTTGGTGCGCCGCGCACGTCACATTAGGACCCATGCACCATGCACAACCGCGCGCCACTTGTACTCGCGCGCGGACTGCCACGTCACGCTCCTTGAACCTGCACGCCACTTCACCACTTGGTCCTTGCAGCCTCTGTGATCCACCACGCGCACGTGGTAAAAAATACAAAGGCGGCTCGTGGCGATGCGAGCGTGCGAAGTGCAAAGTGCGCCATCAAAGTGCCTCATCGCTCACGCCACGCGCTCGCGCGAGCGAGCGTGTGCGAGTGCGAGTTAGGGTGCTCTGCACCCTTCGCGAGGACACTTAGTGTGTGCTTCCATGAAACAATAAGGAGGGAGAGTTCCCACTTAAATACCCATTTAAGTTCCATCTCTCCTCCGATGTGGGACAAGGTGTTACTTTCCCTTTTGTTTCAGCATTGAATGTTTCAAACACCCAACTTTGAGCATCGATATCTCATTCATCTTAGCTCCGTTTTGGACGTGGTTTAGTTCGTTGCGAAGCTCTTCCAACATAGAACACAAACCCACAGATAAATATATAAAACCCGCTCATTTTATTAGATTTATTTCTAGTCCAAAATAGGAAAAATCATTTTCCTATATTTGTGAACATTCCCCCATTTGTGTAAACGACAATACACTTCACACAATACTCTCCCTGGTTTGGCCAACCCCTCATTGTCGTGTCCTATTATGATCCTGGAACACTAGCCTGGTTCTGCGAGAGCTCTAGGATTTGCGCACTCCACAAATCCATTCGAAGCGACCCTACTTCTCTCTAACATAGGTGATTCCTCTGAATCATTAAAAGCATCATGGTTATTTGATTTCCTGAAATCGTTAACCTTAATATGCTTAGCCTCACTTCAATGTCACTGATCTGAATGGACTAGGAAGTATATATAACTCCCTTTTATTTAGTTTGGGGTACTCCCCCACAGTGACTCCGTTTTGGTAATATGATTAAGTTGTCCTATTGAACTTAGATCTTGGGATCTCTAGTCAACTAAGTTAGGTTTCCCTCATATTGCTATTTATCACGGGCTTTAGTCCCATTCCTCTTGACGACGTTTCCACTAACTCTCTGCTTAAGCCTTTTGTTAACGGGTCCGCAATGTTATCCGTTGATCTCACATAATCAATTGTGATAACACCCGTTGAGAGTAGTTGTCGTATCGTGTTATGTCTATGTCGCATATGCCTTGATCTGCCATTGTACATCAAGCTTTGAGCTCTACCAATCGCTGATTGGCTATCACAATGTACACATATGGCTGGCAAAGGCTTTGGCCATCTTGGAATATATTCCGCAAATTGACGTACCCATTCCGCCTCCTCGCCTGACTTATCCAAGGCGATAAATTCGGATTCCATTGTGGATATTGCTATGTTTAACAACCCTCGGTAAAACCAACACCCTCAGTATATTTTCCGACATCCTATTATATTGTATAATGTTTCCATATGTCTTATAATACACCCCGTATGTAAAAACCGAGCCCGAAATAGATTATAACATATAAAATAAATTAAAAACATGAAATATGGAGTTGAGGTGGGCCGCGTAGACCCACCCCAACATCTTACGCGGGCCGTATCAGGGTCTAAACCTGATATCGTTGAAACCATTAGTCAAGACGGGCCGCGTAAGCTTAAGCTTACACTTACGCGGGCCGCTTGAGACCATGAAACGCGGATGCATCCTGAGCTGACACGTGTCGTCATCGTGTCAAGCCTAGTGGTGATCCGGACAAGCTATGCGTTGACCCTCGGTTTGAAGCGGGTCGCGTAAGGCTTAGCCTTACCTTACGCGGGCCGCCTGGAAGTCTTATATCACAACTATAAATAGCAGGCATCAGTTTTCAATTTCCGTCGCTCATTCACAAATCTCAATCTCGAATTCTGAAAGTATTAGGCATAATATTTGGGTATTATACCCCTAATTAGCGAGGTTCTGCTCCGTTGTAAGTATTATAACCCCAGTTTCGTAATAGATACGCTGCCTGATTGATTTAGGGTTCCGTAACAACTGTTGTGGTTCTGCCCGACGTAGTTGTTGGAATGACGTCTTGGGGAGGGTATTATTAATATTTTCAAAGGGTTATGATACTAACCACTGCACATTTGTATAACTTATAGATTATATCCAGGAAACCCTTACGAAAAGCTTAAGACAGCAATGTGAGTTTATCCTCTTTTTGTTAATGTTTTTGGAATATTTACAAAACCTTAAATGTTTTACAATGCAATTAAGCGGTGATTGAGTCTTTGTAGTTCTTCAATTACTGCCGGTATTTGGGGTTTTGTATACAAAATTTATTACTTGCGAGTAGTAAGTCGGGACGACAGTACGTTACCATTGGACAACGAGTTAGCCAATGTGTAATATGACCCACAAGTCAAGGATTGACAATACTGAATGAGTAATTGTGTAGACATAAACAATGTGATCGCTCTCAATACTGTGTTAATTGATAAAATGTTTCTTGATTAAACTGGGATTCACTCACCAGTATTTCCCGCTGACAAAATATTTTTAAAACATGTTTCAGGTAACACAATGTGAAAGCCAACTGGGATAAAGCCAGCTCGAGAGCACTGACGGCTTCGAAAATAAGTGGCTATAAAAGTTACCTAATAAATGATGTTTTAAATTCAATAAAATAGGGTTTGTCCCTATAAATGTATTGTAATAAGAAACTTGGGTTTTGCCCATGTGTTTATTAATATAAATTATGGTGGTTTTACTCTGATAAACATTTCCTAACTACGGTCCTGATGTAAATTCCGCTGCCAAATTAACGAAACCTGATACCACCACCACTGAGTTCGCGTCCGCCCGTTCCCGGGACAGATAAGGGATCGGGGGTTGCGACAGAAGGTGGTATCAGAGCCTAGCCACTGGTCTGAGCCAAAGAAGTGTTCTGCTGACACTTGAAATTTTAAAATTTTTGTTAGGAAATAAATTACAGAAATACGTGTATAACTGTAATTATGTGTTATGTATTATTTGACTATTTGTTAGTTTTCAGTATGAGTGATCAAGGACCATCAGACGTGAATCGTCAGTTAGCTGATTCACCTAGGAGTGAAGGTACATCATCACAGCCTGCCCTTTTAGGGTATTCTGCTGATCAGGAGGAGGGAATATTTGCTTTTAGAGCTGAATCTGAAGAACCATTTCCTAATAAGAAACGAGGATGGTTCAGTAAAGAAGCTTTTGCTCGTAGGAAGAGAATGCGAAAATTGCAACAGCAAAGGGCTTTAGCAGCTATTAAGCGAGAGACAGATGCCCATACCCAGGAAATACTTAATAGAAGCCTAGCTAATTTCCATATCTTAGCTACAACTGCTGCTGACCCAAGTCTGGAACAATTAGTAGCCCCACAACCACAAAATCCAGAACAACCCATGGAGATAGAAAATCAGGAAAACCAAGTGGAAATGCACGACTTTAATCCAGAAGAAATCCCTAGGGTAGCTGCACCAAACCCATTAGACCCGAATTACGACCCCTGGTGGGACGATAATAGGGACTTTGTGCAATGTTACCCTATCCAGGACTATCCACCCATACAGAACATAGAAGCCTACCCAGGTATGGACCCTTTAGATCCCTATTACCATGATAACTATATTAGGGAGATATTAGAGGATCCTTACCAATTTCAGGAACTGTCACCCCCATATCAGGAACACGTACCCCAGATTCCAAACCCAGTCCGAGAACCTGCACCCCCAATGAGTGCAGAAAATGTCCAAGAACTTAGGACTTTCGGGGAGGAAATTTTAGAAAGCAGTGAGAGAATGCGTCAGGTGGGAGAGCGTCTCGTATGGAAATACGATGAGCGCAATATGGATTTTTGGATAAATCCATATCCGTGAATGTGTGAATGGAGGAAATGGTAGTAGTAATAATAAATAAAATAAAATAATAAAATAAAATATGTGTGTACGGATGCATAATACTATTAGTGTAATTTTCTTTCTGTTGGTATTGTAATCTTTATTTCTGTACTAGTGTGTAATAGACGCATAGTATATGAAAAAGAGTATAGTAGCAATGATCTACGTTTTTTGCTAGATTGCGTGTCATGTGAATTATGATATTACTTATTATCTTATGATATTAATATGGGATAAATGTTTAAAATTCAGATGGCCGACGAAGAAAATCAAGGAAATCTGAATAACGATAATCAGAGTAACATTAACGTGGTTAATGAGAATCCAAGCATCAATAACAATAACAATCAAGTGGACAATAGTGCTACCCAACACATAGTGGCACAAGGAATTATAGATGCAATGCCATTTATTCTTCAAACTGTTAAAGATGCTGATAATAAAAGTAAGCATAGCAGTAAGCGACCAAGTGAACCAGAAAACAGTGTGAACAATGGACCTGTACTTCAATTGCCTATTCCCAAAAGAAGAAGAACCATGCCTTATGGTTGTTCTTATAAAGAATTCTGGTCTTGTAAACTAATGGAATTCTCAGGCAATGAAGGGGCCATTGCAACCTTACACTGGATAGAAAAGACTGAGGCAGTCTTAAGAATAAGCAAGTGTGCTGAAGAAGATAAAATACTGTTTGCTTCTAATCTGTTTAAGAATGCAGCACTAGAATGGTGGAACACTATCCTCCAGACAAGAGGAAGTGATCAAACCTATAATATGGAATGGGAGGAATTTAAGAACAAGGTAGAAAGGAAATTCTGCCCTCCTAATGAAAAAGAACAGATAGCAAACAAATTCCTAAACCTTAGGATGACTGGTGTGGATAGTAAGGGATACACTAAAATATTCTTTTAATATGTTAGAATAGTGCCAACTCTTGCTTCACCAGAACCAGTGTTAATCTCCCGTTATATTTGGGGATTAATCGGAGAGATTAGACATGTAGTCAAGGCAGCTAGACCGCAAACTATAGAAGAAGCTGTAGAACTAGCCAATACCTTGACTGATGAATTAGTTCGTACTAGAGAAGAAGATCAAAGGAGGAATCTAACCCAGAAGTTGACACAAGAATTTCGTTCTGGAAATTCTAATCGTGGAAGAAATATAGGTTCTACCTCTGCACCTTACTGTAGAAATTGCAAAAGAAAACATTCAGGAAGATGCTCCATATATTGTAACTTTTGCAAAATATCGGGACATAAGGAAGAAGACTGCAGGAAGAAAAACAGCAGGATATGCTACAATTGTGGAGAACAAGGCCATATCAAGCCTAATTGTCCAAAATTAGCTCCAGCTCCAAACAACAAGAATACCAAAAATGTTAGAGCATTTGTTTTGACTGCAGATGAAGCCAAGATGATTCCAGATGTCATAGCTGGTACGTTTTTAGTTAATGATGTCTTTGCTAAAGTATTATTTGACTCTGGTGCGAACCAAAGTTTTATTAATACGTCATTTTGCAAATTTCTAAATCAGTCATTAACTAAACTACCACAAGAATGTTTAGTAGAGACAGCCAATGGAGAAACTGTTAGAATTTCTGAAATCTTGCAGGGAGCAAGAATAGAAATTTTAAATCAGAAATTTATTGCAAATCTTTATCCCATGAATCTGGTAGGATTTGATGTTGTTTTAGGAATGGATTGGTTAATAGCCAATAAAGCCAGTATTTTATGTGATCAAAAGTTAATTCAAGTAAATTCACCAAAAGGTAAAATGATCACAATTAAAGGAGATAAACCTTCTAGGTCTACTAAATTCATTTCTGTGATGAAAACTGCAAGTTGTATGAGAAAAGGTTCCATAGTGTATTTGATTTCTATAATCACTAACACTAAAGGAAAGGATTTAAAAGATATTCCTGTAGTATCTCAGTTTTCAGATGTATTTCCAGAAGAATTGCCAGGTCAACCTTCGGATAGAGAAGTTGAATTCAGAATCCATTTAATACCAGGAACAGAACCAATTGCCAAAGCACCTTATCATTTGGCACCTACAGAAATGCAAGAATTAAAGAAACAATTAGACGAATTGTTAGAAAAAGGATTTATACAGCCAAGTTCGTCGCCATGGGGAGCGTCGATACTGTTTGTTAAAAAGAAAGACGGATCAATGCGTATGTGCATTGATTACCGTGAATTAAACAAGGTTACGATTAAGAATCGGTACCCATTACCGAGAATCGATGATCTGTTTGATCAACTGCAAGGAGCCCGATTTTTCTCTAAAATCGATTTAAGGTCAGGATATCATCAATTAAAGGTACAGGAAGAGGACTTTCCTAAGACCGCATTTAGAACAAGGTATGGTCATTATGAATTTACTGTCATGCCATTTGGTTTAACCAATGCCCCAGCTGCATTTATGGACATGATGAACCGAATATGTAAGCCATATTTGGATAAATTCATAATTGTATTTATAGATGATATTTTAATTTACTCTAAGAGTAAAGAGGATCATGCAAGGCATTTGCACGCACTTGTAAGTTTGTTAAGAAAGGAAAAGCTTTATGCTAAATTTAATAAGTGCGAATTTTGGTTAGAACAGGTACAATTCCTTGGACACCTAGTCAATCATGAAGGAATTCATGTAGATCCAACAAAGATTAAAGCAATTACTAAATGGAAAACCCCTGAATCACCAACCGAGGTTAAAAGTTTCTTAGGATTGGCCGGTTATTATAGAAGATTTATTCAAGATTTCTCTAGAATAGCCATTCCTTTAACTAAGTTAACCTGTAAATCTGTTAAGTTTGAATGGGGAGTAAAACAAGAAGAAGCCTTTAGAATCCTTAAGCAAAGATTAACCCATACACCTATACTAGCATTACCAGAAGGAGCTGAAGACTTTGTAGTCTATTGTGATGCTTCTAGATTAGGTTATGGATGTGTATTGATGCAACGACAAAAGGTTATAGCTTACGCATCTAGACAACTTAAGAATCATGAAGAGAATTATTCAACCCATGATTTAGAATTAGGAGCTATAATTTTTGCTCTTAAGATTTGGAGACATTACCTTTATGGTAGTAAGTTTACTGTATTTACCGATCATAAGAGTTTAAGGTATGTTTTCAGACAGAAAGAGTTGAATATGAGACAAAGACGCTGGATGAAATTTCTTAGTGACTATGAGTGTGATATCCAGTATCATGAAGGAAAAGCAAATGTAGTGGCAGATGCTTTAAGCCGAAAGTATCATGAAAAGCCAAAAAGGGTATGTTCTCTTAAATTAAATCTGCAAGTAGATTTAAATGATCAGATAAGAGAAGCACAAGAATCAGTAATCAAGGATGATACTGAAAAATTAAAAGGTATGCTAAAAGAATTGGAACAAGGAACAGATGGAATTTGGAGATTCCATGAAAAGAGAATGTGGATACCTAAATTAGGAAATCTACGCTATCGTATATTAGAAGAAGCTCATAAATCCAAGTATACGATGCATCCAGGAAGTGATAAAATGTACCAGGATTTAAGGAAAAATTTCTGGTGGATAGGAATAAAAAAGGATATAGCAGCTTATGTTTCTAAATGTTTAACTTGTTCACAAGTTAAAGCTGAACACCAGAAACCCTCAGGTTTGTTACAGCATTTAGAAATGCCAGTTTGGAAATGGGAATTGATAACAATGGATTTTGTTACTAAATTACCCAAAACTAAGAAAGGAAATGATACAATCTGGGTGATTGTTGATAGGCTAACTAAGTCAGCTCATTTCTTACCAATGAAAGAAACAATTAGTATGGAACAATTATCTAAATTGTATGTAAATGAAATTGTTTCTTTACATGGCATTCCTTTATCAATTGTTTCTGATAGAGATAGTCGCTTTACATCTCATTTTTGGTCAAGTTTCCAAAAGGCAATGGGAACCAAGTTAAAGTTAAGTACAGCTTATCATCCTCAAACAGATGGACAAAGTGAAAGAACAATTCAAACAATGGAGGACATGCTTAGAGCTTGTGTAATTGACTTCGGAGGTAATTGGGATGATCACTTACCTTTAATAGAATTTTCTTATAATAATAGTTATCACACAAGTATCAATGCTGCACCATTTGAAGCACTTTATGGAAGAAAGTGTCGAACCCCAGTCTGTTGGGCAGAAATTGGGGAAAAGCAACTATCTGGACCTGAGATAGTGCAAGAAACAACTGACAAAATTATTCAAGTTAAGGAACGACTGAAAGCCGCACGTGATCAACAAAAGAGCTATGCCAATAACCGACGCAAGCCATTGGAGTTTCAGGTAGGAGATAAAGTATTGTTGAAAGTCTCTCCTTGGAAAGGAGTAGTAAGATTCATCAAACGGGGAAAACTAAGTCCCAGGTATGTTGGACCTTTCAAGATAATTAGAAAAATAGGACCTGTAGCCTATCAGCTACAACTGCCAAAGGAAATGGCCGGAATACATGATGTGTTTCATGTATCTAATCTCAAAAAGTGTTTAGCTGATGAATCACTGATAGTGCCTCTTAAGGATATAGAGGTAAATGAATAACTCAAGTTTGTAGAAAAACCTCTACAAATTGAAGACAGGAAAGTCAAGAATCTCAAGCATAAAAGACTAGTTCTAGTCAAAGTAAAGTGGGACTCCAAAAGAGGACCTGAGTATACATGGGAGCTCGAGTTTGAAATGCAAAGGAAATACCCGCATTTATTTCAGTAGAACTCGAGGACGAGCTCTAAAACAAGGTGGGGAGAATGTAACAACCCTCGGTAAAACCAACACCCTCAGTATATTTTCCGACATCCTATTATATTGTATAATGTTTCCATATGTCTTATAATACACCCCGTATGTAAAACCGAGCCCGAAATAGATTATAACATATAAAATAAATTAAAAACATGAAATATGGAGTTGAGGCGGGCCGCGTAGACCCACCCCAACATCTCACGCGGGCCGTATCAGGGTCTAAACCTGATATCGTTGAAACCATTAGTCAAGACGGGCCGCGTAAGCTTAAGCTTACACTTACGCGGGCCGCTTGAGACCATGAAACGCGGATGCATCCTGAGCTGACACGTGTCGTCATCGTGTCAAGCCTAGTGGTGATCCGGACAAGCTATGCGTTGACCCTCGGTTTGACGCGGGCAGCGTAAGGCTTAGCCTTACCTTACGCGGGCCGCCTGGAAGTTTTATATCACAACTATAAATAGCAGGCATCAGTTTTCAATTTCCGTCGCTCATTCACAAATCTCAATCTCGAATTCTGAAAGTATTAGGCATAATATTTGGGTATTATACCCCTAATTAGCGAGGTTCTGCTCCGTTGTAAGTATTATAACCCCAGTTTCGTAATAGATACGCTGCCTGATTGATTTAGGGTTCCGTAACAACTGTTGTGGTTCTGCCCGACGTAGTTGTTGGAATGCCGTCTCGGGGAGGGTATTATTAATATTTTCAAAGGGTTATGATACTAACCACTGTACATTTGTATAACTTATAGATTATATCCAGGAAACCCTTACGAAAAGCTTAAGACAGCAATGTGAGTTTATCCTCTTTTTGTTAATGTTTTTGGAATATTTACAAAACCTTAAATGTTTTACAATGCAATTAAGCGGTGATTGAGTCTTTGTAGTTCTTCAATTACTGCCGGTATTTGGGGTTTTGTATACAAAATTTATTACTTGCGAGTAGTAAGTCGGGACGACAGTACGTTACCATTGGACAACGAGTTAGCCAATGTGTAATATGACCCACAAGTCAAGGATTGACAATACTGAATGAGTAATTGTGTAGACATAAACAATGTGATCGCTCTCAATACAGTGTTAATTGATAAAATGTTTCTTGATTAAACTGGGATTCACTTACCAGTATTTTCCGCTGACAAAATATTTTTAAAACATGTTTCAGGTAACACAATGTGAAAGCCAACTGGGATAAAGCCAGCTCGAGAGCACTGACGGCTTGGAAAATAAGTGGCTATAAAAGTTACCTAATAAATGATGTTTTAAATTCAATAAAATAGGGTTTGTCCCTATAAATGTATTGTAATAAGAAACTTGGGTTTTTCCCATGTGTTTATTAATATAAATTATGGTGGTTTTACTCTGATAAACATTTCCAAACTACGGTCCTGATGTAAATTCCGCTGCCAAATTAACGAAACCTGATACCACCACCACTGAGTTCGCGTCCGCCCGTTCCCGGGACAGATAAGGGATCGGGGGTTGCGACACTATGACCGTTTGCTTAGACGACTTCCAAGCAATAGCAGCTCCTCCAAGTGTAAACACGTAACCACTTGTTGATTTGGAATCTTTATTATCCGATATCCAGTTTGCATCAGTGTATCCTTCAATCACTGCTGGTTGTCGGGTATAATGCAGTCCATAATCCCTTGTGTATCTTATGTATCTAAGCACCCTCGTGATAGCTTTCCAATGATCCGCGCACGGATTGCTGGTGTATCTACTTAGCCTACTCACCGCGTAAGCCAAGTCGGGTCTAGTACATGTCATTAGATACATTAGACTGCCAATAATTCTTGAATACTCTAACTGAGCAACTCCATCTCCTTTATTTTTCTTGAGATGTTGGGAGGTATCAACTGGAGTTCGAGCTACACTCGTATCTCCCGAGTTGAATTTTTCAAGAATTTTATCCACATAGTGAGATTGACTTAACACAAGACCATCTTGGGTTCTTATGATCTTTACTCCAAGAATCACATCCGCCAAACCCATGTCTTTCATGTCAAATCTCGCTTTCAACATGCTTTTAGTAGCTTTGATAATTTTATCATTACTCCCAATGATAAGCATATCGTCTACATAAAGGCATAAAATCACATAACCTTCATTTGTGTCTTTGAAATAAACACATTTGTCGCACTCATTTATTTTGAAACCATTGTCAATCATGACATGATCAAACTTTTGGTGCCATTGTTTTGGTGCTTGCTTCAAGCGATACAAAGACTTGACGAGTTTACATACTTTACCCTCTTGACCCGGGGTGGAGAAACCTTCAGGTTGCTCCATGTAAATCTCTTCTTCTAAATCGCCATTTAGAAATGCGGTTTTAACATCCATTTGATGAACTTCCAAATTTCTTAAAGCCGCTATAGCAAGAACCAATCTGATCGAGGTTATGCGCGTCACAGGCAAGTAGGTATCAAAATAATCTAGACCTTCCTTTTGTCTAAATCCTTTAATCACCAACCTAGCCTTGTATTTATCAATACTTCCATCAGTTTTCATCTTCCTTTTGAATATCCAACGATATCCAAGTGGTTTGCAACCAGGTGGAAGATCTACTAACTCCCAAGTATGATTTTGCAATATAGAATCAATTTCATTCCTTATTGCTTCTTTCCATTGAGGTCCTTCTGAAGAGGAAACCGCTTTGCGATATGTATTGGGCTCGCCCTCAACCATATAGCTAACGAAGTCTGGACCGAAGGATTTTTCAACCCTTGGCCTTTTACTTCGCCTACGATCACTTTCTTCAACCTCAGGTCGTTCATGTGTCTTATCATGAACTACCTCATCAACTGGTGTAGATGAGCTTTCACCTACTTCAAAATTAGGTGTTGATGACGTTGTATGTGTTTGTCTTCTCAAAGGAAACACATTTTCAAAGTAAGACACAACGTTAGGATTCACCTCCATGATAGTGTTTACGTGTACATCAGGATTCTTGGACTCATGTACAAGAAAGCGATGTGCACTACTCTGATGCGCATACCTAATAAATATGCAATCAACCGTTTTGGGTCCTATCCTAAGAGCCTTAGGAGGTGGTACAATCACCATTGCTAGGCACCCCCACACTTTCAAGTATTTGTATGAAGGCTTCTTCCTTTTCCATAACTCATATGGAGTTCGTCTCTCTTTTTTAGTGGTATCTTGTTCAAAAGATAATTAGCTGAGAGAATGGCTTCCCCCCACATTTCCTGGCTCACCCCAGAACTTATCAACATGGCGTTCATCATTTCTTTCAATGTGCGGTTCTTTCGTTCCGCCACGCCATTTGATTGTGGAGAATAAGGAGGTGTACACTCATGTACAATGCCACTTTTTGCACATAAATCGGCAAAAGGTAAGGTGCAACATATTCGCCTCCTCGGTCGCTTCGCAAAGCTTTTATCTTCTTTTGAAGTTGATTCTCAACTTCATTTTTGTACAAGATAAATTTACTTATTGCTTCATCTTTACTTTTTAGTAAATATACATAGCAATATTTAGTACTATCGTCAATAAACGTGATGAAGTACTTATTTCCACCTCTTGTGTGTACCGCTTTTAAATCACAAATATCGGTGTGAATTAAATCAAGGGGTTCGGTTATTCGTTCAACCGATTTCGATGATGATCTTGTAAGTTTGGATTCAAAGCAAGTTTCACATTTATAGTGTGAATCAATATGGAATGTTGGTATACAATTTAAATTGATTAAACGGCGTATTGAATTAAAATTAACGTGACCTAATCTACCATGCCATTTATTCGAATCAGAAAACTCAAGCATATAAGTAGAAGTAGTAGCAATTTTATTCATGTTCTTGACATCCATTACATTTAATTTGAACATGCCGTTTTGGGCGTAGCCCTTACCCACATACATTCCTCGTTTAGTAAGAACAAAGTTGTCACTTTCAAACCCTAAACGAAATCCAAACTTGTTAAGCAACCAACCCGAGACTGGATTCTTTCGCAAGTCCGGGACATACAACACGTTGCTTAGAGTGAGCTCCTTCCCCGAAGTCCACTTCAAGATCACCGTTCCTTCTCCCATGATGTCGTCCGCGGCTGCATGATGTGTGCAAAATACAACATATAATTACATCAATTGTGGCATAAAACTAACCCTTTTTTAGTACTAATGTTGGAAAAAGTGTGTTTTTGTCTTCCTTTTGTATTTTCATGATTAAATGAGCTCAAATTAACAAAAGAAGCAAAAAGGCAACTAAATCTAACATAAATACAAGAAAAGGAACAAACGTGGCATGCCCGACCCCACGACAGCATCTTCCCAAGCAATACAAGAGAACAGAAGGCTGAACACGCCCCGTGTTCAGTGAACACGGGGGCGTGCCCAAGTGTCAGCATAAAAGACAAAGTTGTAGAAGCTTCCATCGCCCACCACGGGGCCGTGCTCAGCGGACACGGGGCCGTGGTCAACTATAAGATTCGCAGAATCCAGGCAAATCTTGATAGTACAGATATGCTTCTGCACACGGGGTCGTGCCCAGCGGACACGGGGCCGTGGTCAACTAATACAGACAAAAGCAATTAATGAAGACAGAGAAGAGGATGGACACGGGGCCGTGCCCGAGCTTCTGTTCAGCCTATAAATAGGAGTGCTTGGCTCAAGCTCAAACCATCCCTTGGCACACCACCTCTCTCACACTTCACCCACCACCCACCACCACCATAACACCATCGTCCACCACCATCATCCATTGTCCATCATAGAGTGTGTGAGTCGTCTTGGGATCCAAGATTGATCGTAAGAGTTCTTGACAATCAAGGCTATGTTTGCCTAAGTCTCTTACATCACTTGGTGAAGACAAAGTGTCTAGTGTAATACTTTTTATTTTTAATCTTTTCGCACTTTTTAATTGGTTATGTATTAATGACTTTAATAACTAGTTTCTTAGGCTACTCGGTATGGGGTTCGTCCCCGGTCTGGCTTGGTTCGGCGACGGAGGGAACACTGTGCCCCCCTCCCCCCCCCCCCGCGTCCCGTCATCCCCGTCTGATCCTTGCCGTTTGCGACGATCCAAATAAGGTGGGGCCCAACCAAAAGTAACCGTTTAAAAAAAATTAATTTCTAATTAAAATTAAATTTTCAAACGGTAATATTTCAAAAAATCCCCCATTTCACTTCCATTTTTATAAATACTCACCTCTTTAACCATTTTTTTTTCACAACTTTTCACCCACTACCACCCCATCTCTCTCACATTTTATAACCACTCTTCCCTTTTTATAAAAACTCATCATATTTTATACCGTTTTTTACCCGCTACCACCCCATCTCTCGCTCAAAAATTATCATGGCTTCACCCATTTCTTCCATTTCTTCAATTTCTTCTATGTCTTCATCGTCTTCGTCTGCGTGGTATTCATCATCTTCGGAAGAGGATGATATTATGCACAACATGATTATGAACGCGGTTCAGGTCTTCATGGCGGCTGATGAAGGGTCGTCCCAACGGCTAACTAGACGAGCAAAATATAACCGAGACCAAGAAGGTATTTTACTTTTTTTTTCCTTATGTTTTATATAGATTTGAAAATGTATTTTATAATTAATTTCATTTATGTTTCGTTTTAAATTTATAGCCGGCCACGATAAACTACTAGCCGATTATTTTGCCGACGAACCCGTGTACCCAGCCGAGATTTTTCGACGTCGGTTCCGCATGTGTCGTCCACTGTTTTTACGTATTGCAGGCGACATGGACCAGTCTGATCCGTTTTTTACATTGCGGAACGACGCTAGGGGGCTAAGGGGTTTCAGTAATTTACAAAAATGCACATCGGCCATTCGCCAACTTGCGTACGGTTACGCACCCGATGCATTAGACGAGTATATTAGGATGTCTGAAAGAACCGCACGTCGATGTTTGCACAAGTTTTGCGAATGGGTTGTCAAATTGTATAGCAAGCGATACCTGCAGAAACCGAACGCAAACGACGTTCAAAAATTATATCAAGCACACGAACAGAGACATGGTTTCCCAGGAATACTCGGGAGCATTGATTGCATGCACTAGCCGTGGCAGAACTGCCCAGTCCAATGGCAAGGTCAGTATACTAGGGGAGATCATGGACATCCGACTATTATTCTAGAGGCGGTTGCGTCACAGGATCTCTGGATCTGGCATGCTTTTTTTGGTCTACCTGGTTCGCTCAATGACCTTAACATCATATACCAGTCACAGATATTTGAGGATGTAGTGGCGGGTACAGGTCCAGACACAAGCTTTACAGTTTCGGGGGTGGAATACAGGCGAGGTTACTACCTAGCCGATGGGATATACCCAAAGTACTCAACTATCATTAAAACTATTCCGCACCCGACAGACGACAAAAGAAAAAAGTTTGCGAAGTTTCAAGAGGGTGCGAGAAAAGATATTGAACGGGCTTTTGGTGTTCTACAAAAAAATGGCACATCATTGAACATCCAGAACGTTCGCAAACACCAAAGAGGTTACGACACATTATGTACGCTTGTATCATCCTTCATAACATGGTCATTGAAGACGAAGGTAGAGCGATATGCGAGTACGACGAAGACGCGTCAACTAGAAATTCTGTTCCAGTTAGTGCGGAACAACAAGATTTGAACATGTTCGCTCTACGTAACGAGTACACACATCATAACCTACAAGCGGACTTGGTGGAGTACATTTGGAACAACGCTCAAAACGAACCCGGCCACGACATGGAAGACGAAGACTAGTAGCTTATTTTAATATATTAGGATATTTTTAAGTTTATTTTTTTTTAAGTTTATGTTTTTTTAAAATTTATTTTTTTTAAGTTTAATTTTTTTTAAGTTTATGTAATGTTTTTTAATATTAATGAAAATATTTTATTACTTTATTTTGTTAAATGTTAAAAAAAATTGAAGATTAAAAAAATAAAAAAACATAAAAGTGGTGGAGGATGATGACTAGGACTATCTTACCATGCCCTCTAGTTTTGGAGGATGGACCATCCTTTGGAGGACTATGATGTGGCGCCTACGTGGCGGATCATCCTCCAAGGATGGTCCATCACCATACCCACTAGCCTTATGTTGAAGGTGATTCTTCCTTATCGTTTGTCCGTGGTGTCTTGACATTATTTTACTGTCTATATAAAATAAAAAATTTTCACCATTCATATCTCCACGGTCTATATGGAGGTATGTTGGCTACCTGGTCGGGGGTTAAGGGAATGGTTTGGTAAGAGTCTTGCCATTGTTCAATGTATAGATCCTTCAAAGGACCTGGGTCAAATTTAGTAGGACCCCTTCAATACTTAACGGTATTGGATGGCGGGGGTCCAAACTCTTTGACCCCCTCATAAGTTAAACTACTATTAATATTTTAACCGGCTACTTAGGACTGTATCCCTGCTGACTCAGACTACTTAGCCGAGGGTAACGTCGCCTTCAAAAGAGGGGCCTACCACATTATGCATTAATAACTTAATTAATTATCTTTCAATAATCCGACCCTTTAGGATTGTATCCTTGCTGACTCAAACTACTGGGTTGAGGGTAACGTCACCTCCAAAAGAGGGGCCTACTACAATAACTAAGATAATCTCTTAAATAGTGCAAAAGTGCGGAAATAATCAAAGGTTACACTAAACACGAGTCGGAGCCAAGTGATTCATCTTGTCTATCTGTTTTTTCTTTCATTTTTATTTTTCAGCATTTTAGTTAGTTTTTATTTTCTTAGTTTAAAACATTTTTCTAAACTTTTGATTTGATTAGACGTTGAGGATAAACCGGTACTAAAAGCTCTTGTGTCCTTGGACGACCTCGGTATCTTACCAACACTATACTACGCTCACGATGGGTGCACTTGCCCATATGTGTGTTTAGTGTTAGTAAATATCGTGTTTTATAAATTTAAAACTTGGCTAAAAAAAGTGTTAAAAAAGGGCTTAATTTATACATTAAAAACTAACGACACTTCACACGCATCAAGTTTTTGGCGCCGTTGCCGGGGACACAAGGATTTTAAGAAAGTTAGGAATCAGCGGCCTAATCGTTTTTTTTTCTTATTTTTCTATTTTTTTAGGATTTTTCTTAGTTTTTCAGCTTCTACAGAACTCAGCACGGGCCGTGCCCGCTGAACACGCCCCGTGCCCAATCATTGGAACTGGCAATCCTGTTTTAAGTCAGACAGTAAGCTGAACACGGGGTCGTACCCACTCAACACGCCCCCGTGCCAAAGATTTGGTTACTGAAAACAGAACCTTAAGATCTCGACGGTTGGTAATTTGTGACACAAACATGAGTGATACTGATATTTTTTACTTTCGGCACTCTTATGGTACGTGGTGTCAAATATGTGGTGGCTCCCATAAGGAATTAGAATGTTATTTTCTAAATTATAAGCCCCACTATATAGACCCATCGTTTCCTTGTATCCTTAAGAGGGGCGAAAGTAAAAATAATCCCTATCTCTCCCTCGAATGCTCCCAACCAGATTTTCTAGGAGAAATGCTTCTTGATGAACTATTTCAATTAGAAGATCTAATTCTTAATTGGTTAAAGGAACTTAGGATAGATTTCAATAATTTATCTCAAGATGATAACCAAGAAGAAGTGTTGGAATCGCATTCAAACAACTTCGTTGTTTCTGACGATACTTCTAACTCTAGCGAGGACTTGAGCGATAGTCGTCCCTGTGCCGATTGTGCCGTGAAGGACTCCCCATCGACTTCGTTCGATGCATACATAGACCTGAGGGATTCGGCATACACCTTCTTTAACGAGAGCCCGAGAAAGGGTTGGACTTGTCCACCTACATATAGCATAGGAATCACCCTCACCGACAACCTCTTGCGTTCTCGTCTCAATCTAGAACAATTAAGGTATCTTAGGCACTTTGGGGTTGTTCCATCCAGTAAGGAACCGCCCGATCCGGAAAAAGTTCCTTGAAAATAGACGAATTCCATAAGACAGCTTCTAGACACGGGGCCGTGTCCAGGTCAGCATGCCCCCGTGTCCACCCAAAGATTCCCTTCTGATTTCATCAGAATACGGACAAAATTGTGTCAGGATTCTGTCTGCACACGGGGCCGTGTCCAGCCGACACGGGGCCGTGTGCAACATACTGCCGTTTTCTATAAATGGAGCCAAGAATCCTGCACATTTGAACCATTCCAGGGACAGAGATTTGGGAAATATTCTCACATACCATCCTAGGTATTTTCTAAAAGAAGTTTCTCAATTACCTTCTTGTCCTTTCCTCTTTTATCCACTATCATCTTCTTCAATTTTTCTTTCCTTGTACTTCCATTAAAGCTTGAACCTTCCATAATTTCAGGCTTTATTGAGATGTTTGTTAGATTTTTGTTCATGGAGTCTTGTTAAAAATAAGTTCTACAACAATGTTTTAAGTTGTCTCTATTCAAAAATGCTTTAAAAATCACGAAAACAATTTAAAACCCCAAGATTCCTTGTTCCTAAATCCTGCAGATATCTGAACACGGGGCCGTGTCCGAAGTACTGGTCCCATAAAATTGAACTCTTTTCGGTATGTTTTCTCAAAATGGCAAGCAGAACGAGCGAAAAAACTCTTTGTCGCATTCCAGAAACAACCGGCAGGGGAGAAGATCATCAACGGTTGAGGACTCTCTTGTAAACTATGTCTACGCTCTAAGAGAGGCAATTGATGAGATAACGGGGGTAGAAGAAGCATTGATCGACCGTATTAATCATCTAACGGTGGGACTAGAAGGATGTCTCCGGGAAGTCAACCTTTTGCACCAAAGGTTGAACATTCTCGCCTCTCCTCCTTTGGTGCCGATTATCACCCAAAGGACATGGAATGTGGTACCGGAAGTTATCATTCCGGTCGAATGGTACGCCTTACATCCGGAGCCCCCTCGAGACATACTACAAGGGGTTCCGATTTGTGTCACTCCCCCTACACAAGATGTTGAGGAACATGAAGCCGCCTCCCTTCTCCCGAGGGAGATAGAAGAATGGCTTTAGCAACATCTAAGGAACACCGCTCGGCTTGGAGTTCTGCAAAACTTTTAGAAACCGGAAAACTATTTCCGGAATTTTGGTTCTTATTGTAGTAGAGCTCCTTAGGATGATTTTACGTATCACTTGACCTATCTAATTTAGGACTTTTAACTTTTATTTTCTGCTTTGTTTTTCATTTTTTAGGACTACTATGTAATTCTCTCTATGACTTAATGAATGATGGTTTTAGTTAATTTGGTGTTTGGATGGTGTTGAAATAAATAAAAACACACTCGGGATGGCAAAGGATAACAAGGGAAACTTGAACCAGCACCCCATGCAGGAAAACAAGGCCATCCGACAAACTTTCTTCATTACAGCAAGTTCAGCACGGGCCGTGTCCGCCCAACACGGCCCCGTGCAGCACAGTCTGCAGAAATGACCCAGTTCAGGTAAACTGGACACGGGCCGTGTTCACCCAACACGCCCCCGTGTCCAGGCTTCTGTTTCTTTTGTTTAATTTTTGTTACTGGCACTTGAACACGGGGCCATGCCCGGACAACACGGGGCCGTGTCCATCGCCCAGTAACACAAATTTTTGCTTTATTCACACCTTTTACACATTCAATCAACCTAAAAACTTATTTTGGGACACATTGAGGACAATGTGTAATTTAAGTGTGGGGGGGATGCTAAAACCTTGAATCTTGCAAGTCCTAATAACAAGCCTTACACAAAACTCTATTGGAACCGCTAATCACCCCAAATTTTTTTCAAAAATTTTCATTTTTTTTACTTGTCTAGGTTTAACTTGGGAATTTCAAAATTCTAAAAAGGTTATATTTTTACAAATTTACAACCGATAGCGTCGTGATAAAAAGAACCAACATAAGAAAATTATGAAAAGGCATGACAAGCTTAGTTAAAATTTGATTATATATACTCGATCACATAAAAACCCATTCCCACAAAAGTGAGTTTTGAGCCTTTATTGAGCATACAAATACATATCTTTAATTAAATGCTCATTTTTCGTTTCTTGTGTGAATAGCCGCTTGGTTCTTACAACTCTAGAACTTGCCACGACGATACATTCCTGGTCCTTACCAACTTAAACCCGAGTAAGTAAATGATGGAGGCATTAGGACTAACTTTTTTTTTTCTATACCATTATTTTTTTTTTACCACCTACCCAAAATCCCCCTAGTTAACCCCTTTGAGCCTAAACCTTTTCATTTCTTAACCCAAACCAAACACTCTTTCACCCACAAAAACCTTTTTAAGTTTTAACCCTTTGTTTTAGTAACAAGCTCGTTTTTTTTTCGTATGACTTAAAAAAAATTATGATGAAGCAAATGAAATAAACAAACAAGTTCATCAAAAATAACTTTGTTTGAATAATAGCTTCATCAAAAAAAAAAGTCTTACGAAAAACCGATGCTTTTTACGCTTTTCGCCCTTTTCTACTAATTACTAACCCAACCACCTACCTTTAACCCAAGCCTAACCCTTCACCCAAAAGTCCTCTTGATATTTACAAAGGTATATAGTTAAAAAGGAGGAGGATTGATTTCTTGGCAAGCCTATGGTAGGAGTAAGTTCCATGCCGCTCTCGAGTGATTCACTAAAATACATCTTCGGCCGAGTGTTGAGTGATCCCCCGTGAGGTATGTGAACTTGTATATAAATAGAATTTTAAAGAGGCATGTTATGCCCTAATGAATAATTTATCTTATGAAAAGTTTTAAATAAATCATGACGAATAGGATTGTAAATAAATAAAAATAAAACTTAATAAAGAATCTTGGAAATCCCGACACTCTATGACAAGCCCAAAAACCTTCTCTTCTACCCATTCCATTTGGGAGTGTGAAGCCACATTATAAAGAGTTTTGCTTGAGGACAAGCAAAGATTCAAGTGTGGGGGTATTTGATGTGTGCAAAATGCAACATATAAATTACATCAATTGTGGCATAAAACTAACCCTTTTTTAGTACTAATGTTGGAAAAAGTGTGTTTTTGTCTTCCTTTTGTATTTTCAGGATTAAATGAGTTCAAATTAACAAAAGAAGCAAAAAGGCAACTAAATCTAACATAAATACAAGAAAAGGAACAAACGTGGCATGCCCGACCCCACGACAGCATCTTCCCAAGCAAAACAAGAGAACAGAAGGCTGAACACGCCCCGTGTTCAGTGAACACGCCCCGTGTTCAGTGAACACGGGGGCGTGCCCAAGTGTCAGCATAAAAGACAAAGTTGTAGAAGCTTCCATCGCCCACCACGGGGCCGTGCTCAGCGGACACGGGGCCGTGGTCAACTATAAGATTCACAGAATCCAGGCAAATCTTGATAGTACAGATATGCTTCTGCACACGGGGTCGTGCCCAGCGGACACGGGGCCGTGGTCAACTAATACAGACAAAAGCAATTAATGAAGACAGAGAAGAGGATGGACACGGGGCCGTGCCCACTGGACACGGGGCCGTGCCCGAGCTTCTGTTCAGCCTATAAATAGGAGTGCTTGGCTCAAGCTCAAACCATCCCTTGGCACACCACCTCTCTCACACTTCACCCACCACCCACCACCACCATAACACCATCATCCACCACCATCATCCATTGTCCATCATAGAGTGTGTGAGTCGTCTCGGGATCCAAGATTGATCGTAAAAGTTCTTGACAATCAAGGCCATGTTTGCCTAAGTCTCTTACATCACTTGGTGAAGACAAAGTGTCTAGTGTAATACTTTTTATTTTTAATCTTTTCGCACTTTTTAATTGGTTATGTATTAATGACTTTAATAACTAGTTTCTTATGTTGAAGGTGATTCTTCCTTATCGTTTGTCCGTGGTGTCTTGGCATTATTTTACTGTCTATATAAAATAAAAGATTTTCACCATTCATATCTCCACGGTCTATATGGAGGTATGTTGGCTACCTGGTCGGGGGTTAAGGGAACGGTTTGGTAAGAGTCTTGCCATTGTTCAGTGTATAGATCCTGCAAAGGACCTGGGTCAAATTTAGTAGGACCTCCTTCAATACTTAACGGTATTGGATGGCGGGGGTCCAAACTCTTTGACCCCCTCATAAGTTAAACTACTATTAATATTTTAACCCGGCTACTTAGGACTGTATCCCTGCTGACTCAGACTACTTAGCCGAGGGTAACGTCGCCTTCAAAAGAGGGGCCTACCACATTATGCATTAATAACTTAATTAATTATCTTTCAATAATCCGACCCTTTAGGATTGTATCCTTGCTGACTCAAACTACTGGGTTGAGGGTAACGTCACCTCCAAAAGAGGGGCCTACTACAATAACTAAGATAATCTCTTAAATAGTGCAAAAGTGCGGAAATAATCAAAGGTTACACTAAACACGAGTCGGAGCCAAGTGATTCATCTTTTCTATCTGTTTTTTCTTTTATTTTTATTTTTCAGCATTTTAGTTAGTTTTTATTTTCTTAGTTTAAAACATTTTTCTAAACTTTTGATTTAATTAGACGTTGAGGATAAACCGGTACTAAAAGCTCTTGTGTCCTTGGACGACCTCGGTATCTTATCAACACTATACTACGCTCACGATGGGTGCACTTGCCCATATGTGTGTTTAGTGTTAGTAAATATCGTGTTTTATAAATTTAAAACTTGGCTAAAAAAAGTGTTAAAAAGGGCATAATTTATACATTAAAAACTAACGACCCTTCACACGCATCACTGCATTTCCCATATACAGCTTCTCTTCTCCAGAAAGCGCATTGAAGGTGGTAAAGAGGCTTCTGTCTGCGCAAACGTGACGGGTCGCGCCCGTATCAACCCACCATCCTTTTGGAGTGTTGGTCACAGTATTGACCTCATCCATCATTGCGCTTTTGTCGGAAATTATTGCCACCAAAGGCATTCCGTCTTCATCCACCATGTGCGCACGCTCACGGTTTGGTTTCTTGCATTGGTTAGCCCGATGCCCCGGCTCGTCACAGTTGTAACAAGTCCCTTGGAACGTTTGAGGTTTCTTTTTCACAACCCCTTTCTTCGGTCCAAGTTTTCTAGCCTTTTCTTTTTCCTTGTCCTTTTCCCCTTACCCTTCGCGCCCTTAGAGGATTGCCCATGCACAACCAAATTTGCGCTAGCACTAGTCTGCGCAAGGCTGCCTTTTTGGGCAATTCTATTGTCCTCTTCAATCCGAAGACGAACAATAAGGTCCTCTATAGTCATCTCCTTTCGTTTGTGTTTAAGATAATTCTTAAAATCAACCCAACTAGGAGGTAACTTTTCAATCATCGCTGCCACTTGGAATGTCTCGCTAAGTGTCATGCCTTCCGCAAAGATTTCATGTAGTATAATTTGGAATTCTTGGACTTGATTCATAACTTTTTTAGAATCAACCATTTTGAAATCTAAGAAACGGGCTACCACAAATTTCTTTGTGCCAGCATCCTCCGTTTTGTACTTCTTGTCCAAGGCATCCCAAAGGTCTTTGGAAGTCTTGACGTTGTAGTACACATTATACGACGCATCTGACAGGCCGTTTAACACATAGCCACGACATATGAAATCCGAATGCTTCCACGCATCTACCGCACACTGTCTTTGTGTGTCGGTCTCCCCTTCCACAGGTTGGGGAGCGGTTTCCGTTAAGAACCTCGCAAGGTTCATGGTGGTCAGGTAGAAGAACGTCTTCTGCTGCCACCTCTTAAAGTGTAGACCCGAGAACTTCTCGGGTCGTTCAGCGTGATTAGCCACTGTGGACGCTCCCACAGTGGTGGCGTTCAGGGGGGTTCCCGTCACAACATTCGTGTTGTTAACGTTGACATTTTCGGTCGACATGCTGAAAAATTAAAATTTTAAAGTTTAGTCCAAAAAAGTCTAATTTACGCAAAAACCAGAAGGAAACTACTAAATTTTAATTTTACCACAAATTTACTGTTTAGACTTCTAAGTCCAACTTTGAAGACAAAAAACAGAAAATTTTTAACAATTAAAACTTACTGACTGGCCTCTAAGTCCAACTTTGAAGACCAAGGCAGAAAGTTTATTAGCAATTTTAGGACAAAATTAGAAAGTAACCACAAAAGTTTTCAACCAAAGTCGCTCCTTTGAAGATGAAAACTAAAAAAAATATGTTTTTTAAAACACAAACTGAGTGAAAACAAAACTGGTTTGAATCACAAACAGAATGGTTTTGATTACACGAACGGTTTTAAAAAATTTGTTTTAAGATTGTAGGAGCCGTTCGCGTAATTTAAATAAAATAAACAAAGCCGGAGCAGTGGTACTGCCGGAGTTCGCCTACAACCCAAAGGTTACCTTGAAGAGAGCAGGATGAAGATCAGTAGTAGAGAGAGAGAGTAGTATGCATAAGCTGTTGTTGTTCGTGGGATACTTTGCAGCTGGGTATGGAGCTGTATTTATACAGCTCCTAAGTTGAAACAGTCAAAACGGAATTAAAGAGAGGTTTAAATTGCATTAAACGTCTTCAATGCAATTTAATACGTCATTTAATTCTCAGTCAAAGACCGTTAACTCGTCAGTTTCGAAGCTGAACTGTAACTGCATTGTCATTCAATGCTGGAAGCTTCTGCGCGCGCGCAAGACACACTGGTGCGCGCGCGCCCAGGTCTGCACGGTCATGCGCCGTGCTCCACTCTGACTCAGGTCCATGCGCGTGTGCGCCACGTCACATGTGAGCCTCTACGAGCACGCCACACAGTCGCGCCGTTTTGGCTCACTTTGGTGCGCCGCGCACGTCACATCAGGACCCATGCACCATGCGCAACCGCGCGCCACTTGTACTCGCGCGCGGACTGCCACGTCACGCGCCTTGAACCTGCACGCCACTTCACCACTTGGTCCTTGCAGCCTCTGTGATCCACCACGCGCACGTGGTCAAAAATACAAAGGCGGCTCTCGGCGATTGCGGCTCTCGGCGATTGCTCCGCACCCTTCGCGAGGACACTTAGTGTGTGCTTCCATGAAACAATAAGGAGGGAGAGTTCCCACTTAAATACCCATTTATGTTCCATCTCTCCTCCGATGTGGGACAAGGTGCTACTTTCCCTTTTGTTTCAGCATTGAATGTTTCAAACACCCAACTTTGAGCATCGATATCTCATTCATCTTAGCTCCGTTTTGGACGTGGTTTAGTTCGTTGTGAAGCTCTTCCAACATAGAACACAAACCCACAAATAAATATATAAAACCCGCTCATTTTATTAGATTTATTTCTAGTCCAAAATAGGAAAAAAAATCATTTTCCTATATTTGTGAAAAAATATTATTTTCACATATTTTTCCAACAATCCCCCACATGAAAAATGCTATTTTCATCAAATTTCGGACAAATTATGGCAATCTATTACAAAATCCATGTTTCCAACGAGAAAACAAGAATTTGCAAATAAAACTTTTAAATCTACACCTAAACAAAACCTTACATCAATTGTCAAAGAAAAAAAAAGATACATAACATGACAAACAACGTGTTTCTTTCTTGACGAATAAACAATTTATATCAACCAAACCTGGATAATAAAAGTTATCATCTTTTTCGTAAATATAAAAACAATTTATTAAATCAAGGACCATGATAACATCACTTTGTGTCTATTCAACTAAATAATAAAAATTCATAACATTAAATCAGATATATAGTTTTTTCCTCACAAAATATGAATAACTCATAACATGAAATTCATGTCTTTTCAAGTCTTCAGAGGTCACCATTGCACCCCACTATTTTCGTCCTCCTTTATTACTTGTTCACCTCTGTTTAATCCCGAAGGACAATACACAAGTATAAATTAATGGCTTGGATTTTATGATAAAAATACACTTGTGTATTTACGATTTGATGATGTAAATTAATGGCCAAGATTTGTTCACTTCATTTATAAATACAATTGTGTTCACTCTAAAACACACCCTCTCTCTCTCCCTGTATATATATATATATATATATATATATGTATATGTATATATAATTATTTGAGGTTTTTCAATTCAAATTCGGGTTGAGGTGTATAGTACAAAGGAATTTAAAAATAAGAAAGTTAAGAAGTCACTATAGAATGACAATTGTCCAAGTGGAATCAAGTGGTAAGGATAATGTTGTCTAAGAGAAAAACACATGCAAGTCACATGCCTATAAACATTCACATGCAAGTCACATGTTATTTCCACACTATTTTTAAACGTCTTTAACTTTTTATACGACATTTGTTTTAAAAATATACCATAAAAACGAACGTCTTTTTATCTTTAATATGAGTTCCTTATTCATATACTTTAAAATTTTCGAAAACCTAGTTTCGTATTACACAATGGACATAACGTAAAACACGAGTATCAAACTAAAAACATAATGAAAATTACTAAAAACACAATTGATGACAACAGATAAAAGACACAATTGATGACAGCAGATAAAAGACACAATAGACAGCAAACTAAAAACACAATGAACAACAAACTAAGTTTAATTTTATCTTTAAATGTTTTATTTTTTAGTTTTTAATATAAAAAGGTATTTAGGTCATTTCACACCCGCTTAACACCGAAAGCTAACCCTCATCCATGTTAGGGACTATCCGAGAATGAATGTGCAAAAGTAATTTTAAAAATGTAAAGACTATAGGTGAAAATTGAGCAAAGCACATGAACTATCTGAACATTTTCTCTAAGTAAAACATTGCTTGGGTTTTAAAAAATCATAATTGGAAATCCTTAAAAATAAGCGACACTCACTCTCTTATCTGATGTTTATTTTCCTTTGCACATTGATTGTGCAAATTTCTCTTTAAAGATTTTGAAGCAAAACCAATAACGAGGAAGAATAAACCTTAATCATTGCTTCACTAGACTTTGTAACATAATTTTTCGTCAATTACTATTAATATTTGCAAAAGAATTGCATATGATATTTGTCAATTAGTATTACATATTTGCAAAAGAATTGCATATATGTAAATAACAAAGTATCATTGTGTGTGTGATAATAGAATAAAATCACACATACGTTAAAGTTCAAAAATCTATTGAAACATTCATATGCATATGTTCTAAATTATATATATGTAGCCACATTCATAATAACATTATCTTCGTTTTTATCTACAAAATACATATATGCGTTGATTGGTAATTTGAGTTTGCGAAGTTTTTTTTTTATTTTATTAAAAAAGAGGAGTTTGATTTGATTTTTCCCTTTAATATATAAAAGAGATAGAACATCTGAAATGACATGTTTTTGTGATGTCATACTTAATAATGCATATATCATACATTGGATATTTGTTGTGAAAGATGATACAAGAGTCCGCATGCTTTTGTTTGCTACAAAAGGGGTAGTCACTAATTCTAATTTTTAATTCTTATACACATATGACAGTCATATGAATCAAGCCGTATATCAACTTTGTGTCTCGATAAGATCAATGTTTTAAAAACCGCTAAATATCGGCCGGTTATACCGGTATTACTGATGGCGGATGTAAATCGGTACGAAACACTCCGGTAAATAAGTGAAACGGCATAAGGTTCGTACCGGCGGTAAAATCCGGTATACCGGTTTAAACCGTAATACCGGTACTGACCCATGGTTATTTTAGTTTGGGTTTTTGGTATTCCGGAGTTCCATCACATACATATACCATCAATCAATATTCAAAACCATCATCACTTCATGCACAAGATTCAGCTCCATCTTCATCGGTTCATCGCTCCATCTTCATCATGCTTCCAGTTCTATCTTCCTCGGTAGTTTTACTTATTTCAATAAAATAATTTGGGTGTAAATAGATACACAAGTGGGTCAAAAAGTGACAGACTTGAAGCAACTTGATGTATGTATCTCTCTCCCTCCATATATACATATGGGTAAAGCAATGTTTGTGAGAGATTGTATTTTGAAACTTGAAAACGAAAGAGGACATGATAATAGTTATATTATAATTTATGTCAGTGTGAAAAAAAAAACTGGTGAGTTTGCCAATAAAATTCATGTATGTATGTATCTCTATGAAATTTTAGGGTTAACTAGTTCACTCAGTTGAACCATCCGGTTCAACCGGTTGAACCATTTTTTAGCCCGTCCTGATATGATTTAAAAACCGGTTTTTAAAACATTGCATAAGATGATGTGTTATGAAAAAAGTAAAGGGGCGCAAGGGAGATGCCACGTAGACAGTCTGGGTGCGGCGCATTGCAATGCATTGGGCGTTAAGAGGCACGAAGAGGGAAGGGGTGGAGATTTTCATGGGTGTGGGGGCGCTTATTTACTTATTATTAATTTTTTTGTTATCAACTAATATATAAACTAATCATTTATTTTCTCCTCGTCATTACCTTTTTTTATTTTTATTTTTTTATATCTTACCTCACCACATTTTACATTCACACAACACATGTTCTCAGGGGCGGACCTATTCATGCCCGTGGGTGGGCGGCCGCATCCCTTGAAAAAAAACATTTAGTGTTATATATCTGTGAAAATCTTGAGCGCACCCAATAAAATTTTCTGATCGCACCCCTTGAGTTGAACTTTTGAAACCAACCTCTAAGAAGATATCTAATTTTGATAAACTTTTGAAAATTCGACTATTTTTCCGACTAGTTTGCGTACAGACCGTTCAGCCATGTTGGAGAAGATGATAGATCTGTTATGTTAATATGCTTTCTATTGAAGGGTATTTTTGTAATTCTACCAATCTATTAAAATTTAGTTGCAAAAGGTTGAGTTGTGTGTAGTATGTACTGACACATTTCCTTTTCAGAATTTTTAGTCAAATTTAAAATATCTAATAATAACAAAAAAGAAGGTTTTTGCTTTTCTTAATTTCTCATTTTTAAGTTATAACTAGTAATTAGACCCGCGCGCGTTGCGGCGCGGGTACATCACAAACATCGAACGGATAACATGACGTATTATGTGTAAATTAGCTTTTATAAAGCAACGTCGGTGGCATTATAGCTTGCATTTTTTAACATCAAAGTCTGTTATATTATTTTATATTTAATACAAAGTTGTTGGGTTCGTTAATTTCCTTTGTAGTCGGTCCTATTTTTGTTGTTGATGCCAAAATATACTCGTAATATGCATTATTTTTGGGTCAAATTTAACAATCTGTTACTATTTCCAGAAAACATACAACTATTAAAATAAAGATAATCATATACTACTTACAAATGCACTTGATGGCGGATGTTGTGGCTACAAAAGCTATGCGTCGATCACCCCATCTGGCACTGCAACCAGGGGCGGACCTACCCTTTACCGGGGGGTCGCGTCCGCTACGGCTTGGCTCGGAAAAATTTGACGTTTTTAGTGTAAATTTTGGAAAAATTTGATGTTTTTTCGATTTCGTTACGGCTTATTTATAAAACGTTACGGCTTGGCGTGAATCCTAGATCCGCCACTGACTGCAACCATAATATAACAAAACTCATCAGATTGAAAAGTTAAAAAAAGAAGACAGTACACACAATTTAAAAAAATGTGAAAACAATTATACCTTAAGAGTCAGTTCGCCTTACTTGCAGATGCTTGCATCTGAGCTCGTGCAGCTCTAACCGCATCTGATTGTACAAATTGTTGTTGCCTGCAAATAATCTCAATATAAACATTGACGTTTGTAATGGGTTTAATTATAATTATGGATTATATTATGTTTTGGAACTTGATTTGTTTATTATGCTCAAAATAAGCGCCCCTACACGAAACCCAAACCAACTATACCCGAACGCGATTAAACTGAACCCAGTTAATCCAAATGTTAATCAGGTCGGTCATTTGATACTTGATACATTTGCACATACGAAAAACCAATAACCCAAATTGACCTACCCGAAACCCAATTTGTTGTCTTGTGCAGGTGACAAATAAACCAATTCTTATACATCCTAACAGTGGAGAAAGCTATGACGCTCAAATCAAACAGTGGGTGGTAAGTGCTTCTTCCACCAGGCCTAATAAATCTTGAATATAGTTTTAAGTCAAATGCATTTGTGATGCATTTTGTCTCACATAGCCTAAACTTGCAACTTTTAAAAGTTAGACCCCAAACATGCGACTTCGGACAAACCAAAACTATCATTTGTGTAATTAACTCAAATAAAAATAGATAAACATGAGAGAGTTGAGAAAAGAATATCATGTCTGACGTACACCTGTTTAATATGTTTTTTTCAGTGGTCTTTTAAGACGAAACATATTTCGGCTCGTTAGATTACCTGCTCGACTTGCCTCTTACTCAAAAGTGAGTGTAAATAAATTTAACTATAAATAAGGTTTATTTACACGTTGATCGTTCATCCACATAAAATAGTAATCAAGTAAAATTTGGCCGATTTTACTGTTTAGGAACTGCATTTCAGGAACTGTTTTCTCAGGTTCGTTTTAGGCATTTGTTATACGCTTCAAGAAAATTACATGCCTAGTTAAACATAGTTTATCTCCTTCTTTTACCAAACAGGATGGAATATAAGGTAGCGAATTCACATAAGAATCTAATATAGCGGGTGTTTAGATGCACTCTCTTACCCGAACCCATTTTGGACGAAACCCCCTTTGACCCGTTATCCGACCCACCCGTTTTTACAAGCTACTCACAATATCATATATGACTGTTTGACAAAAAGCCAAAAACTACTTACTATATTAACATTTAGATTATTTAGGATCAAAATATGCACTTAACTATTTCAAATTTGCTAAAACTTATTACCTCAGCCTTATTGACATCAGTAGCAGTTATACCAGGTTTAAACATTCCACCAAAAACTATATGTGCAAATAAATAATAGGTGCAGATCCTCCTATGCTTATGTAGATATTTTCACCATCATTTTTTAATGAATAAACAAAGAAACTCCTTAAAGCAGGTGTAAGCTCTTTTAACTCATGATTCTTTGGAAACCATTCTTTAATTGAGATCCATTTATCAAATCAAATGTGCTATCACATGAAATACTCCCATTTAAAATCGGTCATGATTATCCATCATTAATGTTAATTTAAAGCTATGACTTGTTTCTCACAGTTAAAGCTAAGACTATGGGGTATGGGGCTTGGGTTGGGGCGTGGGTTGGCTGAAAAATCCCAAGCCACCACCCCGGGGGCTTGGGTTGGGGCGTGGCCCAAGGGGCGGGAGTTTGAAGCCGGGCGTGGGGCGGGCTAGTGATCCTATGTGGCGGGCACCTATTCGTTTTTTTTTTTAATAAACTGCCAAGCCACGCCCCAACCCAAGCCCCGCCATACCCCATGAACACGTCACTCACCGGTGGGGGGGCTCGAACTCCACGTGTCAACTCATGCCCCCAAGCCCCACCATACCCCACGGTCTAAGGAATTCTTATGAATATACTGATGCCATTAATATCCTAACTTATATAGATATTAAATGTATGAATAATGGATAACAATATGGAAGTGGACTCCATATTTGCAAATGAAACATACAACTGATGCCTTCAAATAATCTCATCTTGCATTCAAATAAAATAAAATAAAAGCAAACATTCATAAAACATCAATATTCATTTGTTAAAAAATGTTCCAATCCAGGTGAATCAAGTAATTTTTAAATTTCAATGTGTCTAATCATCATGCATTCAAATAAAATCAACCATTCATGCATGATGTTCATTCAATACCACATGAAATCCAAAGAATTCAAAACTTAGAACAGACAAATCAATTTGCAAATAAAATGCAGCAAAATAAAAACCCAAAGACAATAAACAAAGAAGAAACCCTAGGTTATGGGTAAAAAGGAAGGTGCACAGCAAGACTGACCTTAACGGCAAATATGATATAACATTTAAAGTTCCTGGCTCTCAAAATCGCTGCAACTTTAAATCCTTCTGTAACAATCCTCAATAAACCGACACCCTCGATTATTTTCCGACACCCTAATATATTTTAAAATATCCCAATATGTCCCAAAATACACCCCACACGCGAAAACAGGCCTCAAATATATTAAATAATATTAAAAATAATTAAAAAGGAGAAATATTAAGTTGAGGCGGGCCGTGTAGACCCACCCCAAATCTTACGCGGGCGGTATGAAGGGTTAAACCTGATTTCTTTAAATTTTAAGTCTAGACGGGCCGCGTAAACCATCCGTTAAGTTCACGCGGGCCGCGAGAGGCCCAGAATGTGGCAAAGCCCGGTGCGGCCACGTGGCCCAACACCCGGCGGAGCTAGTTGTCGACTCAGCCCAACCGATGGCGGAATCATCGGGGCGCGGCACTAGGTGAATCAGATTGCTCAAGAGAATCCATAACAACTATATTGCGATAATATTTAATACATTCGTTATCCCATACTAACAAACAATACAATCACATAAGTTATCACAGATTTATTGTCCTCTCGAACAATGCAAATCCGACAACCTAGATTTTAGTTGAGTTTCTAGACTCCCTAGCTTGATTTGATAAAGTCTGCGATCTAACCTGCAACATACGTTAAAATATTTGTCAATACAAAAGTATTGGCGAGTATACGGGTTTGATAAGTATAGCATAATAGATAAAAAGTGTAGCGAATTTCCATATGTATAAACGTAATACACGACATAATACACGACATATATACTCACAAAACTGATACTACCAACTAAGTCCTCGATGCTCGAATGTACGATGGCATAACTAGACCCCGTCGGGCGCAGTAGTACTATGCTAGTCGTGGTGGGACGTTGCGAGTATAAGCCCTAGCACATATGCAACTAGCATCACGTATATCTATGCATAACAGTTATTCGCAAGTGATACTTCGTTTGATCGAGTATTTCGTTTGATAAGTTCGATTTGTTAGAAACGTATGTTACACCCAAAATTCGATTAAAAAGGGGTCAAGTATACTCACAGTGCGTATTTAGCGGGAATACAACTTGATTGAGTCGGTTGCGAGTATGTCTGTAATGATCCTTGAAGAAAATAGAGTAAACGATGTACGGTTAAGCAAGATTGCCTTGGAAAGTTACTCATTAGGTTGAATTGTCCTCATCCGTGCGGATTGACATGTCATCCGTCCGGATGACAAGTCATCCGTCCGGACATGTTATCCGTGCGGATAACAGGTGATCCGTGCGGTTGATGTGGTGGTACGTGCGGACGGAGGTGATCCGTGCGGTTGATGTGGTGGTACGTGCGGACGGAGGTGATGCGTGCGGATTGACATGTCATCCGTGCGGACATATGTCATGCGTGCGGACTGACATGTCATCCGTGCGGACTGACGTGTCATCCGTGCGGACCAGGGTCATCCGTGCGGACTGACATGTCTGGTTCGCACTCTGATCACTGTTTCCGAGTGTTTAATGGAAGGAATACGTTCGTTTTTACTAGGGTAGTGTAATTTCGCACTAACACTTGAAGTTCCGTCAATTCCGACTCATTCTAACGGCCGGGAATCACCCCGTTCCATCAGATCTGGCCGTTCGTGATGGTTCTTCATGGTTAACTCGAAATCGCACAGATTTAGGTGAGATTTGTCATTAAAACATGTGGAAATCACCCGGATCTGAGTCGTTTATAGTGAAATGAGACCCCAACTTGAAGTTCATAAGAACTCTTGGTGACATCACCTCAAAACGCCTCAAATCCGCAGATTTCACGATTAGAATTTGAGTTATGAAAGATAGAATGATGTAGAATCGAGTGTAGATTGTAGAAGTACAAGTTTTAGGTTGAAATCTTACCGGAATCGCGAGGAAATCGAGAGAAAAGGCTCTTGAAGCGTGTTTGGTTGAATAGGAGCTGTCACATCACTGTTCAAGTGATGTGACATGGTATTTATAGGCAACAGAGGAGAGGAAAGGAGTTCTGGCCCGGATAGCGCATGCGTGCGGATGGCCCATCCGTGCGGATGGCCCATGCGTGCGGATGACCCATCCGTGCGCATGCCCATCCGTCCGGATGGTCCATCCGTCCGGATAGCTATCCTGACGCGTTGGACTCCTCCGTTTTTTATCGCTTTGATAGTCTTCGAAGTGCGTACTTCCATAATTAATTTATATTATCATTATATTGTTATTATTATCTATATATATATCACTAGGGGTCGTATTTACGTATCCATAATCCGAAGTTTCGATAATTAACCATCGATTTCCGATTCGAGTATGCGATTATTAGCGACGTTTCACGGCCATCAATGAGGGTAGTATAGGTCCTTTCTTGATGTCATCGTGAACGTTATTTCGTGTAGTGCCGCAAAGACTGACGGGGTACCGTTTACTCGTATTGTCATCATCGTCATGACGACTGGAGCAACAGCACTCACCCGAGAGTCCTTGTTAGCGTTAATTGTTTACGCTCGACACATCACGGCCACTGAGGAGGGTAGAATAGGTCCTCACTCAATGCCTCCGTGAGTGTTAGTGTGATAATAGTGTAGTATAGTGATATTGTATTTCGAAAATATGCGATTATCCTTCGAATAGCGATACATACGATATAGTTACATTATGATCCGAATCTCTGGTGCTAGGCGTAACGAGTATAACGAGTAGTAACAACGCACAAAAGTGCGGGTTGTTACAGCGGGCCGCGTAGGCCTTGTGCTTCTGTTACGCGGGCCGCGACAAGACCAGATTCAGCAACTATATAAGGAGCCCACGGGTTTCAGTTAGAATTCGTTCAATTTCGAAATCTTTCTCTCAAATTCTGATAATAGACTTATAATACGCGGGTATTATACCCCCCCCCCCCAATAACGAAGTTCTGCTCCGTTGTAAGTATTATAACCCCTGGATACCTATTAGATACGCTGCCCGATTGATCTAGGGTTCCGTAACGGCTGTCGTGGTTCTGCCCGACGCAGTCGTTGGAATGCCGTCTCGGGGAGAGTATTACTAATGTTAAAATGGGTTATTATACTAACCTATGTACATTTGTGTAAATTATAGATTAATCCCAGGAAACCCTTACGCGAAGTCTAAAATAGCAATGTGAGTTTATACTCTTTTTGTTAACCTTTTTGTAATATTTTACAAAACCTTAATTATTTTACAATGTGATTAAGCGGTGATTGAGTCTTTGTAGTTCTTCAATTAATGCCGGTATGTTGGGGTTTTGTATACAAAATTTACTACACTGTGAGTAGTAAGTCGGGACGACAATACGTTACCATTGGACAACGAGTTAGCCAATGTGTAATATGACCCACCAGTCAGGATTGACTGTACTGATGAGTAATTGTGTAGAAATAAACAATGTGATCGCTCTCAATACTGTTTTAATTGATAAAATGTTTCTTGATTAAACTGTGATTCACTCACCAGTATTTCCCACTGACAAATGTTTTTAAAACGCGTTTCAGGTAACACAATGTGACAGCCAATTAGTAAAAAGCCAGCTGAAGAGCACTGAAGGCTTGGGAAAAATGTGGCTATAAAAGTTACCTAAAAGACGATGTTTTGAATTCAATAAAATAGGGTTTATCCCTATAAACATATTGTAATAAGAAACTTGGGTTTTACCCATGTGATTATTTATATCAAATGAGGTGGTTTTACTCTGATAAACATTTCCTAACTACGGTCCTGATGTAATTTCCGCTGCCAAATTAACAAGCTGATACCACCGAAATTCTGAGTTCGCGTCCGCCCGTTCCCGGGACAGATAAGGGATCGGGGGTTGCAACAGAAGGTGGTATCAGAGCCTAGCCACTGGTCTAAGCCAAAGAAGTGTTCTGCTGACAATTAAATTTTAAATTCTGTGTTAGGAAATAATTTATGTGATTATGTGTTTTATGTTAATTGACTATTTGTTAGTCTACAGTATGGGTAAGCAAAGAATTTCGGACATCTATCGTCAATTAGATAGTTTATCAAAAGATAAGGGAACCTCATTTCAACCAAATTCCTCAGGATACTCAGCAGATACTAAGGAAGGAATGTTTATTCGTAAGGCACAGTCTGAGAAACCATTTACCACTAAGAAAAGAAGTTGGATTATTAGAAAAAGTCGAGAGAAAATAAAGAAATCACAACAAAAAGAAGCGATAATTAATAAGGAAACCCAGGAAACAGGTAATAACCCACCATGGGAAGATGAATTAGATAACCAATGGGAAAATCTCTACATGTTAGCCACTACAACAGTAAATGTTAACTTATAGTTGAACCGCCAAACCAGTACCAGCACCCATGCCACCTACGAGCTAGAAACTTTAAAAAAAAAGAACTTCGTTCATTTGATAACAACCTAGTAAGAAGAAAGAGATAGAATAAACCTTACATAAATGCATGTTGAGCATAACACTCCTATAACCTAGCTAAACTAAAATAAGTTACGGATGCATAACCACTAGTATATTTCGAATTTCAGTTGTAGTTTGTAATATATATATATATATATATATAAATCGCAATATTTCGTTTTAATTAATCTGTTCGTATAATTGTATTAGATATTCGTTTGTGATAATTAATAAATATTCGGACGAACAACAAAGTGAACCAGGAAAACCGGAATAATAATAATAATAATGGAAACCTAAGACCTAACACCTAGAAGCACAAGAAAATTTTAAATGCTATGCCTTAGTATAAACTTTGAAATAAGCTAGTTACTTGTGAAGAAAAATTGTGATGGATGCTGGTATGACATGAGGATAATAACTAGAAAAGTGCAAATATGATAAATAAGCAATAACACTTGGCCACTGTTATATCTTGTTTATTAGTATTACTCGATTCTAGAATATGATCCATCATGAGAATACTAATTTCCTTGTTTCTTGATGTAAGCCATAATAAATGATGCACTTTTTAAAATCATGATTTGAGAAAATCCTATTTAAGGGAATTACAATGATAATTACCTCTCCGGCAAGACTGGGTATGGTGTAGTAAACTCTCCAGCTTGTCCGGGTAAGATAAGGGTACCTCTCCGGCAAGACCGGGTAAGATGGGGTATATGTTATGATAATAAAGATCTCTAAATAATACCATGACTTGATGTCTGATCTGTTTTTGGAAATATGAATCTGTTAAATACTTTGACCTTATGAATGATGTGTATACTACAGTATGTGAAATATATGTATATCGATGAGGAAATCCAAAGATCATAATAATTGACAATTAGGAATAAATCACGGACAGATGTGCCAATTATAATTTTAGATTTAATCAGGAATCTCTCGTATATATCTTCAGATGACAAACATTATTTTGTTTAAATCATCACTTTCATAATTAATACGATAAGAGGAACAGTAATAATTCTTTAAAGTTGGAATACTACCAAAAGTATAAAGAATGTCTAATAGAGACAGCTAATAGAAAAACCATTAGGATTTCTGAAATCTTACAAGAAGCAAGAATAGAAATTTTAAATCAGAAATTTATTGCAAACATTTATCCAATGAATCTGGCAGGATTCGATGTTGTTTTAAGAATATAGCCAATAAAATTAGTATTTTATGTGATCAAAAGTCAATTCAAGTAACTTCACAAAAAGGTGAAAAGATCACAATTAAAGGAGATAAACCATCTAGACTCACAAAATTTATCTCTGTGATGAAAACTGCAAGTTATATAAGAAAAGGTTCTATAGTGTATTTGATTTCCATAATCACTAACACTAAAGGAAAAGAACTAAAGGACATTTAAGTAGTGTCTCAGTTTTCAGATATATTTCCAGAAGAATTACCAGGACTACCGCCAGATAGAGAAGTTGAATTCAGAATTCATCTACTACCAGGAACAGCACCGATTGCCAAAGCACCCTACCGTTTGGCACCCGCCGAAATGCAGGAACTAAAGAAACAGTTAGATGAATTATTAGAGAAAGGATTCATACAGCCAAGTTCATCGCCATGAGGAACACCAATTTTATTTGTTAAAAAGAAGGACGGATCAATGCATATGTGCATTGACTACCGTAAATTGAACAAGGTCACGATTAAGAACCAGTATCCGTTACCGAGAATCGATGATCTGTTCGATTAATTACAAGGAGCTCGATTTTTCTCGAAAATCGATTTAAGATGAGGATATTATCAATTAAAGGTACAGGAAGAGGACATTCCTAAAACCGCATTCAACACAAGGTACGGTCATTATGAAATTACTGTCATGCCATTTGGTTTAACCAATGCCCCAGCCGCATTTATGGATATGATGAACCGAATATGTGAGCCATATTTGGGTAAATTCATAATTCTCTTCATAGATGATATTCTAATTTATTCTAAGAATAAAGAGGATCATGCAAAGCATTTGCACGCACTTTTAAGTATATTAAGGAAGGAAAAGCTTTATGCTAAGTTTTCTAAGTGTGAGTTTTGATTAGAACAGGTACAATTTCTTGGACATTTAATGAATCATGAAGGAATTCATGTAGATCCAACAAAAATCGAGGCAATTACTAAATGGAAAACCCCTGAATCACCAACCGAGGTTAGAAGTTTCTTAGGATTGGCTGGTTATTATAGAAGATTTATTCAAGATTTTTCTAGAATAGCTATTCCCTTAACTAAGCTAACCTGTAAATCCATTAAGTTTGAATGGGGACCAAAACAAGAAGAAGCATTTAGAATCCTTAAGCAAAGATTAACCCATACACCCATACTAGCATTGCCAGAAGTAGCTGAAGACTTTGTAGTCTATTGTGACGCTTCCAAATTAGGTTATGGATGTATATTAATGCAACGTCAAAAGGTTATAGCATGTGCATCTAGACAACTTAAGAATCATGAAGAAAATTATTCAACCCATGATTTAGAATTAGGAGCTATAATTTTTGCTCTTAAGATTTAGAGACATTACCTTTATGGTAGTAAGTTTACCATATTCACTGATCATAAGAGTTTAAGGTATGTTTTCAAGCAAAAAGAGTTGAATATGAGACAAAGACGCTGGATGGAGATGCTTAGTGATTATGATTGTGATATCCAGTATCATGAAGGAAAAGCAAATGTAGTGGCAGATACTTTAAGCCGAAAGTATCAGGAAAAACCAAAAAGGGTACGTTCTCTTAAATTAAATCTGCAAGTAGATTTAAATGATCAGATAAAAGAAGCATAAGAATCAGTAATCAAGGATGATACTGAAAATTTAAAAGGTATGCTAAAAGAATTAGAACAAGGAACAGATGGAATTTGGAGATTCCATAAAAAAAGAATGTGGATACCTAAATTAGGAAACCTACGTTATCATATATTAGAAGAAGCCCATAAGTCCAAATATACGATACACCTAGGAAATGATAAGATGTATCAAGATTTAAGAAAGAATTTATGGTGGATAGAAAAAAAGGGACATAGCAGCCTATGTTTCTAAATGTTTAACCTGTTCACAAGTCAAAGCTGAACACCAGAAACCCTCAGGTTTATTACAACAGTTAGAAATGCCAGTGTGGAAATGGGAATTGATAACAATGGATTTTGTTACCAAATTACCCAAAACAAAGAAAGGTAATAATACAATCTGGGTGATTGTAGATAGGCTAACCAAGTCAGCTCATTTCCTACCAATGAAGGAAACTTTTAGTATGGAACAGCTAGCTAAATTATATGTAAATGAAATTGTTTCATTACATGGAATTCCTTTATCAATTGTTTCTGATAGGGATAGCCGATTTACCTCTCATTTTTGGTCAAGTTTCCAAAAAGCCATGGGAACCAAGTTAAATCTGAGCACAGCTTATCATCCTCAAACGGATGGACAAAGTGAAAGGACAATTCAGACAATGGAAGACATGCTTAGAGCTTGTGTAATTGATTTCGGAGGTAATTGGGACGATCACTTACCTTTAATAGAATTTTCATATAATAATAGTTATCACACAAGTATCAGTGCTGCACCATTCGAAGCACTCTATGGACGAAAGTGCCGAACCCCAGTCTGTTGGGCAAAAATTGGGGAAAACAACTATCTGGACCTGAGATAGTACAAGAAACAACCGACAAGATTATTCAAGTCAAGGAACGACTAAAAGCAGCACGTGATCGATAGAAGAGCTATGCCGACAACCGACGCAAGCCATTGGAATTTCAAGAAGGAGACAAAGTATTGTTGAAGGTCTCTCCTTGGAAAGGAGTAGTAAGATTCATCAAAAGGGGAAAGCTAAGTCCCAGATATATTGGACCTTTTGAGATTATTAGAAGAATAGGACATGTAGCCTATCAGCTACAACTGCCAGAGGAAATGGCAGGAATACATGATGTATTTCATATATCTAATCTCAAAAAGTGTTTAGCTGATGAGTCACTGATAGTACCTCTTAAGGATATAGAGGTAAATGAACAACTCAAGTTTGTAGAAAGACCTCTACAGATTGAAGACAGGAAAGTCAAGAATCTCAAGCATAAGAGATTAGTTCTGGTCAAAGTGAAGTGGGACTCCAAAAGAGGACCTGAGTATACATGGGAGCTTGAATCTAAAATGCTAAGGAAATATCCGCACTTGTTCCAGTAGATCTCGAGGACGAGCTCTAAAACAAAGTGGGGAGGATGTAACAATCCTCAATAAACCGACACCCTCGATTATTTTCCGACACCCTAATATATTTTAAAATATCCCAATATGTCCCAAAATACACCCCACACGCGAAAACAGGCCTCAAATATATTAAATAATATTAAAAATAATTAAAAAGGAGAAATATTAAGTTGAGGCGGGCCGTGTAGACCCACCCCAAATCTTACGCGGGCGGTATGAAGGGTTAAACCTGATTTCTTTAAATTTTAAGTCTAGACGGGCCGCGTAAACCATCCGTTAAGTTCACGCGGGCCGCGAGAGGCCCAGAATGTGGCAAAGCCCGGTGCGGCCACGTGGCCCAACACCCGGCGGAGCTAGTTGTCGACTCAGCCCAGCTATAGAGTTGACTGGAGTCAACGCGGGCCGCGTAGGCCTTGTGCTTCTGTTACGCGGGCCGCGACAAGACCAGATTCAGCAACTATATAAGGAGCCCACGGGTTTCAGTTAGAATTCGTTCAATTTCGAAATCTTTCTCTCAAATTCTGATAATAGACTTATAATACGCGGGTATTATACCCCCCCCCCAAATAACGAAGTTCTGCTCCGTTGTAAGTATTATAACCCCTGGATACCTATTAGATACGCTGCCCGATTGATCTAGGGTTCCGTAACGGCTGTCGTGGTTCTGCCCGACGTAGTTGTTGGAATGCCGTCTCGGGGAGAGTTTTACTAATGTTAAAATGGGTTATTATACTAACCTATGTACATTTGTGTAAATTATAGATTAATCCCAGGAAACCCTTACGCGAAGTCTAAGATAGCAATGTGAGTTTATCCTCTTTTTGTTAACCTTTTTGTAATATTTTACAAAACCTTAATTATTTTACAATGTGATTAAGCGGTGATTGAGTCTTTGTAGTTCTTCAATTACTGCCGGTATGTTGGGGTTTTGTATAAAAAATTTACTACACTGTGAGTAGTAAGTCGGGACGACAATACGTTACCATTGGACAACGAGTTAGCCAATGTGTAATATGACCCACCAGTCAGGATTGACAGTACTGAATGAGTAATTGTGTAGAAATAAACAATGTGATCGCTCTCAATACTGTTTTAATTGATAAAATGTTTCTTGATTAAATTGGGATTCACTCACCAGTATTTCCCACTGACAAATATTTTTAAAACGCGTTTCAGGTAACACAATGTGACAGCTAATTAGTAAAAAGCCAGCTGAAGAGCACTGAAGGCTTGGGAAAAATGTGGCTATAAAAGTTACCTAAAAGACGATGTTTTAAATTCAATAAAATAGGGTTTATCCCTATAAACATATTGTAATAAGTAACTTGGGTTTTACCCATGTGATTATTTATATAAAATGAGGTGGTTTTACTCTGATAAACATTTCATAACTACGGTCCTGATGTAATTTCCGCTGCCAAATTAACAAGCTGATACCACCGAAATTCTGAGTTCGCGTCCGCCCGTTCCCGGGACAGATAAGGGATCGGGGGTTGCGAGACCTTCTACACGATTTGAAAGTGTTGAGGTAAAATGGCGAAACCCATTAGTCGAATCCGTTTTAAGTTTAGTGAAATTTGATGATTTCTTGTGCAGTTTGATTTTGAGAATCTTATGTTTTTGGAATCCTATTGTTGTAATTTGACAAATAGCTTGAAGAAAGCCCTTAGGATCAGATCCAGACACAAAGTAGAAGTGTGAGCAATGGGCCAATGGTTTAACTGTCACACCCCTTTCTGCGGCGGAAGCACGAGGTGTAATCATGAAAGGTTCTCATTGCATACGAAAGGTAAACATGCTATATGCTCGTAAAAACATCAAATACCATAATTTGAAAACATAAGTTTAGCGTCTACATCGCTAAGTCACATAAAACATTGTCTTAAAAAGTTTACAACTTTATTTTAAGATAAACATAAGCGACATCCACAAGCATAAGCATGACCGCGCGCACATCCATCCTAGTTACCTGAAATACATGTGAGTTTTGGAAAAAACGTCAACATAAAGTTGGTGTGAATTCATGCAATTTTTGTATTTCACGTTTGTATACTTTGTATGAAAACATAATTTGTATTTTGTATAAATCAAGTCTTTTGTGTACACCACGTACTCATGTATAAATCAAATATTTCTGTATGTATCAAGTGTTAATGGGTTGCAAAGCCATTAACATGTGACACGACATAGGAAGTCACCAAACCATAGGCATTTTTCTGTAGTCGATTCACGACTGAGACACAAAACCACTGCTTGGTAAAAGAGTGGCCAAGAGTGGGGCTGCCCGGAAACCCATTAGATCTAACCTTTTGTTCTGCGGTCTAAGTATGTACACGATTAATGGTGCTTATGGTACCCTATTCGTGACACGATTTCTCGTATCATTCTTGTATCCATCATACCATTTGTAAACATTGTAATATTTGTAACATGTATTTCACCCCCGAAGTTATAAAACTGAAAACAGTTAAGAGAAAAGGGGGGAGCATGAACTCACAACTTTGCGTTCCTGTGCGTCGTAAACTTCACCGGATTTGCTTAATTAACGTCGTAACCTATACGCGTTTTCTTAACGTTAGTCACTAGACTTGCGTCGCACAAGTACAGTCACTCTCTTTTGTATTTGTATTGTTGTGTTAAAAATATTTCATATTTTTAACTACGTATCTTACTTATATTATTTCCTCTAAAATAAATATAAGTCTTTTGTGTTTTGCACTTCGCACCCGAATTATGTATCTTGTATTTTGTATGTGTATTTTTATGTTTATACTCCTCATGAGTATTTAGTGTATTTTTAAGTCTTAATACTCTAGCACGTATAACACATACTATACACACTTAGCACAAAAGTTGGTGATAAAATAATATATATTTTTCTCTCAAAAATATACATACTTATATCCATTTTTATTCTTGAAGAAATCCTCATTTCTTATCACCAAAAATTAGGGAAACCTTGGTAATACTTTTAAACACATTTTTAGGGAATAAGTTTCTCAAAAACTTATATTTTTCTAAGTGTCAAAATTTATAAAAATTTTGGCAGAGTTTCCCCTAAAAATGGAGGTTTCCCATGTTTTTCAAAACATGTGTTTATTTTCTTTTAAATCCTCAACAATTTCCTCATTCAACAATAAACAATATGCAACTAGTTAAAATAGATACAATCGCAGAAATACATGAACTTGTGGTTTTTCTAAAATAGGTAGTATCCTTCCATTATTTTTAGTGGATCTTTGTATAGATCAACTTCGTTTCTTGAAAGTCTCGTTTTTAAAGAAGTTACATCTTTACAACTTCCTGTCAATATTTACAAAAATAGTTATTTTGTCGAAACTTTGTGTTACACAAGTGTTTACACACTCGTGTGTTTGCTAAAATCATTCTTTTTCATGTAAGATTCGGCTTTAGAAAATATGATTTCTTGGACACTTGGTCCTTTGAAAGTACCGCTTGTAGATCCGTAGATCTACTAGTTTTGAACACCATTTCATAAGTAAAATCGATTTTACACAAGTTCAAGTTTGATGTGTGGTTGAGTTTCATCACCTAACCCTTGTTACACTTAAACAAGCTTTATGTCATAATCCATGATCATGACCAATCCGGGTTAAACGATGATCCGAGCTACCACAACATAGATCGGGCCTAAATAACCACACAAATCAAATACTACAAGATTTACACAACATTCAAGCTTTTAACCACCATTACTAGCATTTTTAGTAGACTTTTATGTACCAACTTGTATGTTTACGAGTTTTAGCCGTTACATAACATATTAACCACTTCAAAATAGTTCGAGAGGGTGATTATAGCAACTTACTACTAGCTCGAGGCTAGGGAAGAATCTAAGCGCAAAATGAGTGGATAAAAGCAATAGAGTGAGGTCCTTCGCCTTCCGATTGCACCAAGCCTCCTTATGCGTGATCCTTAACGCTTGTAGATACTTGGAATAGCTCAAAATAAAATCAAAAAATTGATGGAGGGTGGTGGGGTGTTCGGCCGTGAGTGATAGAGAGGGAGAGAGGAGTGTGAGTTGTGTTGTGAGTGTTGTGATGATCATGTAGTGCTAAACTTGGATCTTATAGACAATTCTTAAGGTTAATACTCAAGGGTTAATGTGTCTAGATGATATTAGACAAGGTTAATTATTTTAATCAAATATAGGACAAGGGTGTCCCCTAGGGGACTATTTCGGTTCAAGGGGGGGGGGGGGTTCTAGTTCAAATCCAACCATCTAGTTAGTTAATAGTTAGGTTAATCTAGGTTAGTTAAGTGATTAACCCGGTTAATAGTGTGTTGTGCCTTATTGCGGGTGTTAGGGTATTCAGGGACCCTAACTGGCTCAGAAAAAGATAAACAATGTTATTGGTAATATTTTTATGTTCCGGGTAAAGTCCGGTTGTTCGGTTACATACCGATTCGTTAAAGTGCTAAATTGCACCTTTTAGTGTTTAATAAGTATCTTTTTATAACACTATCGATTCCCAACACTTAGGGAAATATTCTGGATAATAAAACGACATTTCTGCAAAATATTCATATGTCTAAATGCTGAATTATTGCTGAATTGTATAAATTCTGCACTTAAAGTGCGTTTCGGGTGCTTTTTAGTGCTTAATTTTGCTTTCGCATTGCATATGCATTAAACCCTTGTATGTACTCTTGGGTTTTAATGCATTCTTGTTGTCGGACCTACACCTAGGCTCCAATTTTATTGTCTGACTGCTTTCTGCAGTTCTGTTGACACAGTGTGTCTTACCGGTGAGTTTACTAGTATTTTTGACGCAACGCTCTCGTTTATGCATAAAGCAATATTTTGTAGTATACAACATGCATGAATTCACTTGTTTAGTATGTAATCAGACATTGCTGACAATTAAGCACATAATTGCAGTCATTAAGCAATAATTAAAGTGTACGGAAATTACCGGTTTGGGCCAGTTATCACATTAACAGCCGGTGGTGTGGTGGCGGCTGTGTTGCGGCGGTGAAAGGTACGTAGGAGGGACAATGGTAAGAATAGCAAACAAAAAAGAGGGACTAAAGACTTGATCAAAGAATAGGAGTGAGTATTGTCGGTGGCAAAGGCCACCGACTTTGTACTTTAAGATAGATAGAAATAACAAAAAAGAAGGTTTCTGTTTTTCTTAATTTCTCATTTTTTACTTTGTTTTCTTTAGAATTTGCTTTTTTTTATTTGCTGATATTGTTTATTTGTTTATGGTGGATTGTTAAAAGATAATTATTATACCCTAATGAATTTAATTTATGTGTCTCGTTTAATTCATTTATATTATCTAATACTTTGTTTCGACCCGATCCAATCCGGATCAATTTTTTTTATATAACAATAACCAGATGACAGCTAAAAGTTTTCACACCCCATGAAAAAAATTTATGAGTCCGCCACTGCAAGGGCGTAGCTTAGTGGAAGGTGGGGGTGCATCCCCCCCCCCCCACTAAATGTTTCGGTTAGAAGTGTAAAAAATTTTATTTTTCGTTCGAAAATTTTTAAATTATATAGGATTGTCTCCCCAATTATTTTGCCTAAATATTTATACATTATATAAATTAAGTCTCATGGCTTTCCACTCTCTCAGAACTTTTGGTTAAGCTCCACCACTGCGCCACTGCATGTTCTTGGGTAACTTCCTACATAACGTGATACACTTTTTCATATTTCACATTCACCACAACACATTTTAAAAATCAAACTTAAACAGAAATCTTTGGGGTCAATAAAATATATACTAAATCACAATATTTTCAAAAATAAAAATAAATGAAGGTTTGTATGGGCGGACATGATATAAGGCTGGACGGTATGGAGGATCGTCCTCCACCGTCCCAGCCCGGCGCCGACAGTCCCTCCATCTCGCCCCCCCCTCCGTCACGTCCTGTCCGTCTTCTCCTTGCCGTTCTAGACGGTCCAAATGAGGACAAATTCTCCTCACAGTCATATATATACATACAATATATAATATATATTTTAGGATCATCCCCCATTTCCATACCTCCATCCTCTTTGCCCCATCCTCATGCCCATCCTACTTGACGGACCATCCTCCAAAGGAGGACCATCACCATACCCTATACCCTGTAGCCTAAATAAATTTTTGAAGTAAATAAGAGGGGGGGTCACTAGAGTTGCATAGAATTTGGCCCTCGAGATGTCAGCATGTCATTGAGATTTTGACTATCCAATCACCAACCATTGATTTTGTTTCACTATTATTGCTACAATCCAATGATTACATCCTTGATTCAAATTCACATTCATCACTTTATTGTTCAAATCTTTGTTGACCATTAAATTAATACATATAAACGTGATTTAAGGAAAAATTTATCAATTAATGGTAGTTAAGGGTCTTGTTTATGTGACAAGTACATATTATTAATCACCAATTGGGCGATAGTCCGTTGACAAAGACAAAACCTTTAAACACCTATGGAGAGTGAGATCTTAGGTTAAGTCACACAGACAACAATGAATAAAAGAAACTTGCCGTTCAACAAAAAAAAATATTAACCGGTTCATCTCATTTTGTAAAAGTTTATTGAATTTATATATTCGTAAAATAATGAAATACCTTTGGGGTTTTTTCACCATTACAGGTGACCAATAATAGGCGAGGATAGTATTTTTTTTTTTTTTAAATTTCAACTAATTTAAAATACCAAAGTAGCAAACTACAAACAAGTGGCAGGTAAACGGGCAACAAGCTGCGACGCAACCCTCTTTTGAATTGCAAGTTTTTAGTAATTAAACAAGTTTTTAGTTATCATTTTTTTACGGCAAATTTAGTTATCATTTTTTTTAGTTATCGTTTGTATAGTACAAATTTAGGAGGAAAATTAATAAATATGAGAAAAACCTTTTTGTGGGAATTGAACCTAGAACATCATGGTTTCTAAGCGTTATCTCACTCTCAAGATGCCACTAGGCTATAATGATAATAGTTTTCTTATTACTTCTTCAAGTTTATAAGCAATGAATATAGAGTAAATTACAAAAATCGTCCTTTATGTATGTCACTTATAGCAAACTGTGTCATTTGTCTTCAATAATTACAGAAAACGTACTCGATGTTTGTAAATCCTTGCAAGTTATGTCCTTTAGCCCTAACTCAGATAATTTTTTGTGGTTAAATCTGACTAAAAGGACCCCACATGAGGGTATTTTGGTCATTTTACTCTCATGTGGGGTCCATTTGGTCAGATTTAACCACAAAAATACCCTCATCTGGGGTCCATTTGGTCAGATTTAATCACAAAAATTAACTGAGTTAGGGCTAAAGGACATAACTTGCAAGGGTTTGTAAACATCGAGTACGTTTTCCATAATTATTGAAGACAAATGACACAGTTTGTAAAAAGTGACATACATAAAGGACGATTTTTGTAATTTACTCTAAATTCTATTATGAAATTTAAAAATTCTGACTATATTTACTATAACCATTTAGATTTTGCTTATAACTTTAAGAATTTTATTGCCTTTGGTAATAAAATTTATCCCACTTTTATTAGTTTTCTGCTCCTTGAATGTCACATGTTGCACAAAGTGTGTTTTAAGTGTTGTTGTTTGTTAGCAAGGCATTGATAGGATCTAGTAACATTTTCAGTAATGGGTTCTTACAGTTACCAAAAGCAAAAAATAAAAAATAATAAGTCGTAAAAGAACGGTTCCAAATATAGTCAAGATTTTAGAATTTACATATTAAGCCGATGAAATATAACCCCCCACCCACATTATGTTCAAATCAAACAATGAGAATATAAATGAGAATCTGAATGATTATGCCGGAAAATGAGAATCTGAATGATTACTCATAACACATCATATCCACCAAATCATCTACAATTTTACCATTCACGATTTTTTATTGCCCGAATATTGTTGGAAACCGATTGATAGATGACGCTCATTCTATTCTCACACCTCAAAAATCTTATTTTCACGTCCTTTTCACTCTATTTCTCACTATATGTATCTATGTATATATAGAAAAAGATAGAGGAGAGGGGTGTGTGAATATTAACACCCATTAATAAGAGTAAATTGCTAAAATAGTCCCTAACGTTTGTTCACATTTGCTAGATCCATCCAAAAAAAGATTTTTTCTCATATGAACCACTGAGGTTTCAAAAAAGTTGCTAAATCCATCCAAACTTCAGGGACGATTTTAGCAATTTAAAAAAACAAACTTTTTTTGGATGGATTTAGCAAATGTGAACAAACGTCAGGGACGATTTTAGCAATTTACTCTATTTTTTTATTTTCATCTTTTTATTATGTCTTTTAATTAACATAAAATCTATTTATTTTTTTATTTTCATCTTTTTATTAAATTTCTTATTTAACATAAAATCTACTAGTTTTTTTTTTTTTTGAACGGCGAATTTCTACAACAGGTGATAGATTCGCACCTGCTTTTGCAGGCCCTCCACCCCACTCTGGCCAAGACTATGTTGTCTTAACCGGGCTCACGCTTGGCATCAGAGTTTGGCTTGGCGCTCCCCGACAAAATTTCCAGCCTACTGCCATATGCGAGTAGTTGCACCCTCCACAAGAGCCGAAAACTCTCTGGAGTAAATGCACTGTAATAGAAACTCGGGTGTGCTCTGCGGGTTTCGAACCTGTGACCAGGCCTTCACCCACTTCATAATAAAGATTAATCATTTATATTTTACAATTATGAATACGGTTTTATATTTATAATCATCTAACCATCTAACCAAGTCTTTTAAAATGTAAACATTTTACTCATTACTAATCCTTTAATAAAGTTAATTATACGACAAAATCTTTTCAAACGGTTTAATTTGTTACCTGTTTAGCAAGAACGTGTATTTTATTTTATAAATGAACAAAAAAATACTGGGTGAAGGCCTGGTCACAGGTTCGAAACCCGCGGAGTACACCCGAGTTTTCTAGTACAGTGCATTTACTCCAGAGAGTTTTCGGCTCTTGTGGAGGCTCGCATATGGCAGTAGGCTGGAAATTTTGCCGGGGAGCGCCAAACCAAACTCTGATGCCAAGCGTGAGCCCGGTTAAGACAACGTAGTCTTGGCCAGAGTGGGGTGGAGGGCCTGCAAAAGCAGGTGCGAATCTATCGCCTGTTGTAGAAATTCGCCGTTCAAAAAAAAAAAAAAAAAAAAACTAGTAGATTTTATGTTAAATAAGAAATTTAATAAAAAGATGAAAATAAAAAAATAAATAGATTTTATGTTAATTAAGAGATATAATAAAAAGATGAAAATAAAAAAATAGAGTAAATTGCTAAAATCGTCCCTGACGTTTGTTCACATTTGCTAAATCCATCCAAAAAAAGTTTGTTTTATTAAATTGCTAAAATCGTCCCTGAAATTTGGATGGATTTAGCAACTTTTTTGAAACCTCAGTGGTTCATATGAGAAAAAATCTTTTTTTGGATAGATCTAGCAAATGTGAACAAACGTTATACTCCCAAATAAACCATAACAATAACTAGTAATAATAAACTCTAATTAATAATCTAATACTATATTAAACAGTATTGAACATACCCTTATATAACATTGGAGGATGTAATTTGTTCCTATTATTTAATTATTTTACTTTATATTACGATTAATTGTGTTGTGCATATTAAGGAATTACTTCTTAGATCCGCCACTGATTTTAAGCATTGTCTGGTGACAGGAAAAGACCAACCAACTGATGGAAAAAGCCAGCAATGCCGCACAGTCCGCCCACGAGTCGATGCAACAGGTCAAATTTTAGAATTTTCATGTTGTTTTTCTACTAATTATAACTATTTTGTAAAGATATGATTGGGTTTATTTATTAATTTTATTATTAGAGTGAGTTTTTGAGCAATGCTGGACAACAAATGAAGGAAAAGAAAAATGAACTAACTGAGGAAGTGAAGAGAGCAACTGGTTACTAAGTAACAATTGAACCCCATGGTCTCTTTCAACCACAACCCCTTCTCCTCCTTTAAAAACAATTGCATTTTTTAATTATATTTGACAAAGTGTTAGATACAAAGCTTGTTCAGTTTTTGCAATTTATAATTAAATTTTCATTTTTCATTTTTTTTTTTTTTTTTTTTTTTTGAAAGTAAAAAAGTTGTGAGATATGATAAAGCCCCAAAGTAACAAATTACAAACAGGTGGCAGGTAAACGGGCAACAAGCTGCGCCGCAACCCCCTTTTGAATTGCAAAACCAATCCTACTAAAGACGAAACGACCCTTAAAGGTTGAGAGATTACTATTCACAACCCGTTGGACCCTGTTTAGAAATTCCACGGCCTCTGGGGCTAGGGAACCAAATGTATCAAAAGCGAATGGGATAAACACATGTTGATTTTCTAAACAAGCCTTTTCGTGTTTAGCGACCTTGCTTGATTCCGCCTTCAACGCAGCCTGGCCAGCAACAAACCCGTTATCCCTAAGCCCAACAAGAGGGGACACTCCTGTAAGGTCCACACAAGCGTGTTTCCCCCTGGCCCACCCAAACACAAGAATATCAGCTGGCCGAAGAGTAGACCTCCCGTCGAGCGGATCCGTCAGAAAGTTCACCGGAGCCTCCTTTTTTGCTGAAATCCCAGCCCGCTTTAGAACATCAAACAAAATATCCCTCACCAAATCATGCCTGTATTTAAAACCAGGTAACTCCTTACAATGAACCGCATGTTCGCCAAAAGTATCTAAACAAACCTTGTGGCATTTTAGCAATTTACAATGAACCGCATTTTTCATCTATGTTGTCAAACCCAGCCACCACATAGAGTCCGGGAGTGCCAAGCCAACTTGGGTCTTATGTACGCATTCTTATCCTGCATTTCTGTAAGAGTCTGTATTCACGACTGAAATCCGTTTAGATCATGTGCCACTAATATTACCGTTGTGCTTCGCCCCTATTTTTAGCTACTTTTTGAATTATATGAAATTATTATCAAGTACGTTAGTGTCCCTCATTCTCTTATATTCATATTTTGACGGTAGATATAAACTCTTATATTCTATAAATACCACATGAATGCCATGTAGACAGATAATTAAGGTACTACAAAATGATAATCGTTTGATTAAATACTTTAGAGTAAATTGCTAAAATAGTCCTTAACGTTTGTTCACATTTGCTAGATCTATCCAAAAAAAGATTTTTTCTCATATGAACCACTGAGGTTTCAAAAAAAGTTGCTAAATCCATCCAAATTTCATGGACGATTTTAGCAATTTAATAAAACAAACTTTTTTTGGATGGATTTAGCAAATGTGAACAAACGTCAGGGACGATTTTAGCAATTTACTCTATTTTTTTATTTTCATCTTTTTATTATATCTCTTAATTAACATAAAATCTATTTATTTTTTTATTTTCATCTTTTTATTAAATTTCTTATTTAACATAAAATCTACTAGTTTTTTTTTTTTTTTTTTTGAACGGCGAATTTCTACAACAGGCGATAGATTCGCACCTGCTTTTGCAGGCCCTCCACCCCACTCTGGCCAAGACTACGTTGTCTTAACCGGGCTCACGCTTGGCATCAGAGTTTGGTTTGGCGCTCCGCGGCAAAATTTCCAGCCTACTGCCATATACGAGTAGTTGCACCCTCCACAAGAGCCGAAAACTCTCTGGAGTAAATGCACTGTACTAGAAAACTCGGGTGTACTCCGCGGGTTTCGAACCTGTGACCAGGCCTTCACCCAGTATTTTTTTGTTCATTTATAAAATAAAATACACGTTCTTGCTAAACAGGTAACAAATTAAACCGTTGAAAAGATTTTGTCGTATAATTAACTTTATTAAAGGATTAGTAATGAGTAAAATGTTTACATTTTAAAAGACTTGGTTAGATGGTTAGATGATTATAAATATAAAACCGTATTCATAATTGTAAAATATAAATGATTAATCTTTATTATGAAGTGGGTGAAGGCCTGGTCACAGGTTCGAAACCCGCAGAGCACACCCGAGTTTCTATTACAGTGCATTTACTCCAGAGAGTTTTCGGCTTTTGTGGAGGGTGCAACTACTCGCATATGGCAGTAGGCTGGAAATTTTGTCGGGGAGCGCCAAGCCAAACTCTGATGCCAAGCGTGAGCCCGGTTAAGACAACATAGTCTTGGCCAGAGTGGGGTGGAGGGCCTGCAAAAGCAGGTGCGAATCTATCACCTGTTGTAGAAATTCGCCGTTCAAAAAAAAAAAAAACTAGTAGATTTTATGTTAAATAAGAAATTTAATAAAAAGATGAAAATAAAAAAATAAATAGATTTTATGTTAATTAAAAGATATAATAAAAAGATGAAAATAAAAAAATAGAGTAAATTGCTAAAATCGTCCCTGACGTTTGTTCACATTTGCTAAATCCATCCAAAAAAAGTTTGTTTTTTTAAATTGCTAAAATCGTCCCTGAAGTTTGGATGGATTTAGCAACTTTTTTGAAACCTCAGTGGTTCATATGAGAAAAAATCTTTTTTTGGATGGATCTAGCAAATGTGAACAAACGTTAGGGACTATTTTAGCAATTTACTCCATTGATAAATATAGTTTTTAGTTGTTACACACACACATTTAGGAGGGGTGCTTCTAGTGACCATGTGGGAGATTTGGAAAGTTAGGAACGAGAAGACCTTCAATAACCAACACATCCATTTCAATCAAACGGCAGATCTTATAAAAGAGAAGTCTTTCCTTTGGGTTAGCAGTAGATCTTTATTTTGTAACTTGAATTGGGATAGATGGTGAGATTTTAATATTCGCGATATAATCTTGTAATTGTCGGGTTTCAGTTACTTACTGGCCTGTTTTTTCTATATTTATATAGAAGTTTTGTCGTTCAAAAAAAAACATATATCACACATATATGAATTATACTTTCTAAATTGTATTTTTCTTTTTGAGAGTTTTACAAGTTAAATGTTTAAACTAAAGAGTGAATTGCAAGTTTTGTCCTTTATCTTTAGGCCTCTTTGCAGGCGGTGTCCTTTATGTTTAAAGTTGACGAGTTTTGTCCTTTATGTTTAAAAATCAAGCATGTTTTACCCTTTGGGCCTAACCCAGTCTGTTTTCCCAGTTAAATTTAATCACGTGCATGTCACGTGAGGGTAATTGTGTCATTTAATGTGCACCCTGAGCATTTATCCCCAATTTAAATAACCCTAAACCCTAATTCTTCCCATTCCTCCAAATCGTTCATTATCAATTGTTCATCATCTGAATAACAGCTAGGTTTAACATCATTTCTCCAGCCTCCACTAACTGAACATTCTAGAACCTTCTTCGTTGAACACATTTCTCCATCGCTGATCGATAACGTACTGTCAAACACAATTTTACAAATCTCAAAATCCTCAAAGTTCAGATCCTTTTCGTAAGCTTTAACCTCATCTAAATTCGACTTGAGTTCCTGAATAACAGTCTGAAGGACTCCGAGTTCCAGCTGCGGCAAGTTAGGGTAGAATGCGGTGGTTGTGGTGAGGAGGAGAGAGAGGAATACGGTGGCGATGAACAGAGGAAAGATGAAGGAGATGAGTTTGATGAAGTAGCGAGAGAAGAAGATGAAGCAAGAGGAGTAGAGAGGGTGAGATATTATTATGGAGCAAATGAGAGATATATCATGGATGATTGTGTATGTGATTAGTTGAAGATTAGTGTTGTTTTTCAAGTTGAATATTAAGGTATCCGCCATTGTTGTATGGTTCAAGTTTAGAGAAAGACAACAATGGCTGAATGTGGTGACAGTGAAGAAGAAGATTATGGTGAGAATGTGAAAGTGAGAGTGAGTTTTCAGTTTTTGGTCTTCTGCTGCTGGTTTGTTTTCTGACTTTTATTGTTGACTATTTTGGGGGAATCTTCTGCATTTGTGAATGTGCACATTAAATGACACAACTACCCTCACGTGACATGCACGTGATCAAATTTAACTGAGAAAACAGACTGGGTTAGGCCCAAAGAGTAAAACATGCTTGATTTTTAAACATAAAGGACAAAACTCGTCAACTTTAAACATAAAGGACACCGCCTGCAAAGAGGCCTAAAGATAAAGGACAAAACTTGCAATTCACTCTAAATTGTCTAAAATAATACAAAAAGTTAAATGTTTAAACTAAAGCTAAAATAGTATTATAATGCTAAAACTGGTGTTTTGATCAAAAATCTGATCAAGGATAATGTAACCAAATTTGTTAAGTGAGGTAGAGTGCTTAGGTTATGAATAATGATAAAATGAATGTTAGATGAACAAGGTAATCAAACACGGAGATTTGTACGAGGATAAACCCTTGATCACTAGTAGATCGCCGACAGAAAAACCTCGGATAATGAAAACTATCACTATCAACTATATTGCACAATTGAAAAGTGTTTGCAACTTCGGATATTGTTCAAGTGTTTACAACTGAAAGTTATGAGTGTTGTGTGTGTTCTGGTTCGTAGTGTGTATGCGAGAGTGTGTAATGTGTAATCTAACACTTGATCAACCCATTTTGAATAAGCCTAACAACTAAGTCCGATAATATTGGAAGACCACGTTCAAGCCCCATGACCGTTTGTGGAAATAGCACGTGCAGCATCTTGAACGAATTATTCCCAAGATTCTAGCTAAGACTCAGTCCACTTCGTTAATAATGTGCACATGAATATTAGAAAACATCGAGAACAATTGTTAGAAATCACAAGTAATAATAAGGATCCTTGATCCTCTGAGTCCCTACGCTACCCGCTAAGGATAACTGACCAGAAAACACCTCAGAATATTGGATCCACAAGTACAAAAACCTATGCCCTAACAACTGGTATAATTTCACACACACACCCTTAAGAAATTCAGAAATATCATATATATAATCAACCAAAATTAAAGATATGATATATAAACTTTTTTAACTTTTTGTAGAGTAAGGGGTTGTTTGTTTAGCTATTAACGACACTCTTAATGATTCAGGCATCTTATCGGTTCAGACTTTTTGTTTCGCGAGAAGATGTCTAAATGGTTCAAACAATTGCCTCTGAATGGTTAAGCATTATAGTAAGTCTGAATGGTTAAGACCTCTAATCTGAATTGGTCAGACGTTTGCCTCTAAACGGTTAAACATTATACTGTCTCTTAATGGTTCAGACATTTTACTGATTCAGCACTTAATGATTCGAAACTTTTATTAGTTCAACACTTAACCATTCAGAAGTTGTCAAAAAGCACATAAGACCATTATATCCATATAAAGAATCATATATACCCAAATACGATTTATAATATGAAAATTCTATCATTGTTTAGTTTTAAAGCTTAAGGGACTCGGGCTACAACCCTATTTAGGTTCGGATAGGTGCTACCCGTGTGACAATATTGCCTCCGGTCCGATGGGTAGCACTGTGCGGGTATGGTTTGCGAGTGATACGAGTGATACAAACAGAGACGGGTTGATACTTTTTTATGGGGGATGTTCTGGATTATTGAAACTTTTGAGTGGGAATTGTTTATGTATTATAGTAATAATAGTATAATATTTTTATTTATGGATGTTTATATTTTCTTTTACTAGTATTAATTCCCTGCGTTGCAGTGGTTGCTATAAACTGTGTTAAGTAGTAGCAATACTATACCATTATCAGCGACCACTAACACCGGAAAAGCTCACAAAAACACAATAAATAAAAACGGGAAAAAAATAACGCCGTGCGAAAAGTAGACGTAAAATATTTGAATCACGCATGCTCGTTGCTGAAAAAGTAAACCGAAACGTAATACATAGAAAAAATAACTAAGTCCATCCAGGACCCGAGTGTTGGACGAACTTGTCAAACGCAGAAAAATAGATGTGACGTGACGGGCCAGTCAGACGGGAAAAAAATATACGAAAAAATGTTGAACCTCACACGCACGTTGCGTTGCGGTGCGTTAACTCACAAAATTTAAAACGAAACGAAAAACTTGGGAAAGATGAAAAGTGTGGTGGAGCAAAATTGAAAATAAAAAAGAGTTGGGATTAAATTGCAAAAGATGAAAAACTTGGGGTTAAAAGTAAAAAAAAAAAATAAAGGGTCTAAATTACAAAATTAAAGTTATTTATTAATTTTAGATAAAGATAAGGATAAAAATAAGTGATATTTATATATTGGTTATTAATTAATATTAATATTAAAAGAAATTTATTAAATAAATATAAATAAAAATTTATAAGGTTGAAGGAGAGAATACCATGTGACATTATTTGGAGTCTTTTATTATAAGTTAGATTAGATATAAATTTTTGTTACAATTTTCCAATAAACACATCAAAGATATTTTAATGCGTTTTTTTTCAAGTTCTTCATTAAATAAACACAAATAAATAAACCGTCGTCGATGTCGTGGGTAGTGATTTTCGGCTACCTTTGTCATGTGAAAGTTTAGTTCAATGTTTAATTTGTTTATATTTAACTAGTGCTAATACCCGTGAATTTCACGGGGCAGACAAAATAATATGTTTTCAAATAGATAAGAAATAGTTGAAAAAACAAATATACATGGAAACAATAAACTTGAAGCAAATTGATTATCAATCCATAGTTATATACGATAAGATATCATTGACAATAACGGAAAAAAATACAAAACAAAAACTACAAGTTTGAAAATATCTCTTTGTAAACAGCATTGTTTTTATTTGTAATGCGAACTTTGATGGTGTAGTTGTCTTGTGAAACATCAAGGTGGTTCAGAAAGGTGATATTCTTAGGACCATGAATTAACCTGTAATAAAATAGAAATTCATGGTGAATCTTAAAAAATAAGAAGTTATAAGAGAATGAACGTCAACATAACATAAAACAAACATGACGTAAAAAAGTGTTATACATGTTGATAGTGTGGTTTAGCAATAAGAAGTCATATAAAGAACTTACAACAATCTAGCTTAAAGAGGAGAAAAGGTTGTAGTGGTCGATTAGATAAAAGGTGGTGTTTGATGGTTTTTATAGTAATCTTCTAAAAACTAAATGATTTCAAATTTCAAAACTATAGGAAGTTATTTTATTAACCCGCGTTAATAGAAACATTTTCTAAAAAACTAATCAATATGATCATACCAATATCAACAATAACTGGCCATGTTACTAAAAATATCGGGATGTAATTTTGGTAACCATCGGAAGTTAGTAAATTTTACAAAAATTAAGAACGTGGTAAATATGGCATTTTCTAGAACACGTTACCAAAAATATCGGGGCATAATTTGCTAACCCTCAAAAATTAATAAATTATCACAATAGGAATTCAAATTCAAATTCCAAATATATTCCAAAAATCTGATTTATTTTTAAAAACAATTAAACTTTTAGACAATTGAATCTATTAATCTACTAAGCAAGTCCGTAATTTTTAATCAGAAAACCTAAGATATAATTAGAAATTAAGAATTAAGTATGTTACTAAAACTCAATATAGAACGTATCAACTTATATTAGTACCTGTTGCTAACTCTTTGGTTGGAAAAAGCAAGAGGATTGAAGGTGACCAGTCATGTGGCCATTCTTGTTGGTCTCCCATTTAGGTAAACGAAAATCCAATGTTTTGCCCTGTCCATTAAAAAAAGCCCTTAGTAGCAACTTACCACAAATCTTATATCAAATTCATATCTACGATCATTACATGCCCAAGAATAAGAGCACTCAAATGCCCGTATGACGACCCTCATCGCTATCAAAGGCAATGATTGAAAAACCGGTTTTTATATCGTATCAAATTGGGCTCGAAACGGTTCAACCGGGTGTATCGGACGGTTCAACCGAGTGTAACAGACGGTTTAACCAATACTACCAGCCGATTTAAACCGGTTTTTAAAACATTGACAAAAAATATCTTGAGCTAACAATCACCTTCTATATAGAGCTATGATTACATATTCCATAAAATGTACACCTTCATTAGCATATATTCAATAAATATACATATGAAAGTCATACAATTAAGAATTAAGTCGTCCAAAAACTAAAGTGTTCAGAAGATGACCTGAAATACATGTGTTTATCACGGCTCACACCTCTAAAAAATAAATATGATCTTAAATTACCCAAGAAATTGTGTTTCATTAAAAAAAACAATATATTATTGTATTTATTTTGTGATAAAACTAACCGAGAGAGGGTTTCATTGCTTTCCAACGATGAGGGTGATGGCCCTCAAGCATCATAGTCGTGCTTTTAAAGAAACCGCCGACTTCAGGTGGTGGTCTACACTAATCAAGCAACCAATCTTCACTATACAATATCGAATCTTATTACAACCATAACAACTTAAAAACCTTTAAGTAAAAACATCAAAATTATAGAAACATACCTCGCCCCTTAATGGCGGCCGGAGTGGTGGTGGTGGGGGCAAAGGAGTGATGGCGGCCGGAGACTGATAATGGTGGTGCTGATCTACGAAGAGATAAGAGAAGAAAAAATTAGGGTTACAAAGAAAATCAAGAACACAGAGATGAGAGAAGGGGAATGCGGCTGGAAAAAAATTAGGGTAAACTTAACAATAGACCCGTGCGTTTTGTTTCCGGGTTAAAAATTGGACCCGTTTGATTAATTTGGTTATGTGGGTAATGGGCGGGAAAAAAAGGTTGGGGTTGATTGTGAGAGTGACAGGTGTCTAATTTTTTAGTCTTTTATTAGAGAGTATAGATTAAAATTCTTAATTTGTTTTTAAATAAAAATTGAAAAAGAAGAGGGTATTTTAGGATAGCATGTTATCAAATTGAATATTTTTGGGTAGTAGATGAAGTGAGTAATGTAGCGCTAAAGGATTAGAGTTCCTGATGGCACTCCCTTAGATTTGATATTTACCATCGAAAAAAGTTGTCTTCAAAATGTAACGTAAAAATGAGTAATATTTCTTCTCATCCATTTAGAGTGGAGGGTATAGTCAATCACCCTAGGGTGTTTGAGTGAAATCTTACCCAATAATATTATGTTATGTCAACTCCCCATTTTGCACTCAATCAGGGGATATGGTCAATCACCCTAGGGTGTTTGAGTTATATATTTTTTATTTTCTAAAAATTATAAACTATGCATAAATAAATAAAACATATTTTAAACTAAATAAAAAAACACATTACATTTAAAACTAAAAAAAACACATTACATTTAAAACTAAAAAATTAAACCATAAAATAAACCTAATATTTTAAACTAATATTTAGAAATTGCATGGCCAATTATATTTTTTTGCGATATCTCGTTTCCTCGCGAGAATAAATGGCAACATCTCGGGTGGAGCATAGTCGTGTGGCTCAGTAAATGTCTTCAAATCCCGATCATACATAAGTTGTTTCACCGCCTCGCGTTGTTCCGCCACTAACGCTATGGTGTCTTCCTCGCGTTTCTTTCGTATATTCGTCAACTCTATCGCACGTGCTTTTTTTCTTCTTTCATAAGAGTGTATTGCGCGAGCTTCTCAGTGAGGGCCTCTTGGCTGTCGTTTGATGATGTTGCGGGCTTCTTGTCTTTCCTTTTTTGTCTTGTTGGTGACGGGCCTACGTTTATGTCCGGTATATCGATCGGTGACTCAGTTCCCGGTGTACCCGAATCGGGCGACTTTCTTTTTTGTCCCGAACTTCCACTATCTTCACCCAACAATGGTACTGTTGCCCATTTGTCATGTTTACGAACGACCTCCCATGCCTCAATATGTTGAAAACCACTCGGATATTTTTTTTTTAAATCACTTAAAGCCCTATTCATGACGTCGAGGTCGCTAACCCCACTACCACGAATACGATCCTACTACATAGATAACAAATATAAAGTAAAAAAAAAAATTAAACATAAACAATGTTATGGAAAATATTTTTTAAATGTTATGGAAAATTAAACACATTACAAATAAAATATTACCGCTTGTTGCCAAAGACCGTTGAAGTGGTTTATCTTAGTCAACATAGGGATCCATTTTGAACGTACTTGATGAACTGTTTGAGTACTTCCGCCGACCGTTTCGTTGTAATGGGCGAGAACTTTTTTCCAAAAACTGTCCCCTTTTTGTGCATTTCCTTGTTTCTTGTTTAAAGAACAATGAACCCATGCCTTGGCTAAGGCCTCTTCATGTGTTTTCACCCAAGTTTGACGCTCCGCCTTGACTCCCTTATGTAATTACTATTATGTTTGCCTTAAATCATATTTTTTTTGAACGACAAAAGAAAATTTTATTCCACCAAAACTAGCCAGAAGCTAGAAATCACGTAACATACACCAAGAACATACAATAAAACACAGAAAAAGGCCCACACCAACCTCCATGCAAGCCTAAGACACCGCCACACTAAAACCACTTGGCACCAACAACCTACCACCCAAAACAAACCTAGAGAAAAACCACACACGATTCAAGGCGGGTTTACTGAAGAGAACATGAATATTAGTTTCGAAGGGGCCGGAGCCGTAATCCCACCAACCTTCACGCATTTGACTTTTACTCCTTTTTTCTACCTCTGAGCAGGATTCCTAACACCTTTGCCTTAAATCATATATATATATATATTTTGAAAGGCAAATTTTTGGATCATTGACGGACCACTGTAGTATCATCTTGCCATCAGCGGACGAACCCGATCATATTCATCTCCACTAGGCTATAATGTCGCCTATACACTAATTAGAAGAAAAACCAATAAATCTGGGAAAACCCCTCTTGTGTGAATCGAATTTAGAACCTAATGGTTTTTACGTTTTATCTCACACCTAAAATATCACTAGGCTATAATGTCATGGAAGCGTTAAATCATCATGCCCGGCTTTGAGGGCTGGGCAGCCCGGGCAGAGGCCAAGGCCCAAAAGGTTTATAGGGCCCAGCAAAAATTTAGGGTCAATATTTTTAAATGAGCACTGTTATTTTAAATGTTTAATAAATGACTTCAGTAACAAAAAATGAAGCCAGTTCAATGGTTAATATGCTCAAATTCGAAAACCAAGGTCGTGAGCTCTAAACCCTTCCTTTAAATTTTTATTTCCTAAACAATTTTCAGTTAATCCCATGCATTTTTTATTTCCTAAACTGTTTTGAACTATCAATTCACTTAATTAATTGACTCTTTGATCTTGTTAACAAGATGATTATATGATTAATTGGTTAATGTTTTGGGTTATAATCTTGAGGTTATGAGTTCAAACCCCATGATTAGCATGTCGTATTGTGTTTTCTTGATATATACTTGATGATTTTATATTATACCAATTTTTTTATTTCGCCCGGGGTCCAATTTTTTTTTTATCATTTTCGAAGACGGCCATGTAAATCATATTAACCATTTTTAAGTTTGGAATCAAAGTGATTGCACCTTACTTACCATGGAGGCGCGTGGTGGTTGAAGATGCGGCACAGAGTGGCATATCTCTTTCTCCAAGAGATTCATATGAGGTTACGAGATACCAATCACATACCATGTAATTAATTAATCCAACGTTACCTACCAATCTCCTTCTGCCACGTCTACCTTAACCCTCGCCCCATGCTCCGGGTGACCCATGGGCGTTGAGGAGCCGGAGCTATCCGCCATCCTTTGTGGATATGGGAACTGGACCCACAACTCAAATATTTTCACCATAAAGGTCTTATTCATGGATGATAGATTAATTATTTTTTGGTATAATAAATAATAACTATTTAGTAAATGTTTAAGTTAAAAGCATGAATTTGATAAACGTATAAGTTTTCGGATAAGAAGATTAAGGGGCTGTTTGGCAACATCTGAATGATTAAATGCTGAACCAATAAGAGGTCTGAATCATTAAGTGCTGAACCAGTAAGAGGTCTGAACTATTAAGAGCCTGTATAATGTTTAACCGTTCAGATGCAAATGTCTGACCAATTCAGATTAGAGGTCTTAACCATTCAGACTCTGTATAATGCTTAACCATTCAGAGAATGTCTGAACCATTCAGACATCTGCTCGTGAAACAAACAGTCTGAACCATTAAGTGCTGAACCAGTAAGAGCTATGAACCATTAAGAGCCTCATCAAGAGGTAAACAAACAACCCCTAAACTGTTAATCACGTAGTATAAGTTAAATATGGAAAATATTTAAACTCATACTTAACTTACCGTAAGTTACATTTGAGTATTTTTCATAATAAGTCAGTTTTTTCACATATATCATGTTGTCTATCATAATACTTATAAATTCGTAAATTCTGTATTTTTTGGTAATTTAATTCAAAAATATCATTATTATCATAAATATAATATTAAAATCATAAAATTTTGGTTTTTGGTAAGATTTAATTCAAAAATATTATTATCATTATAATTTATCAATTAAAGATATATTTTGAAGTAAAAGTGGATTTTGCGAGAAGATTTTGCAGATGCAATCAAACAAAAAATATTGGTCAACTTAAAAATACATTTGAAGTAAGGACGGATATTAAGATAAGAATTAAAATAAGTAACGTTGTCTATCTATGATATTAACCAGATCTAAAAAATAATTAAAATTCAATTTGAATAAAACGTTTCTATTGAAAGATGATATGATAACACATGACATTTTTTAAAATCGTTTATTGAAAGTAAGATTTATGAATTATAACAACTTTTTATTTATACAATTTATAACAAGGCTGCATGAGTATAACATCATTTAGTTGAAAACTAGCATTGAATATTACTTTTGATTCATAGTTTTCTATCTTTTCACCAGCAATAAATATAAATAAAGAGATTAATTGACACCACCGCCATACTATTGCAAAAAAACTTAATTCTGTTGAGGCTGGACGGTATGGAGACCGTCCAGCAACGTCGTGGTTGAGACGCCGTCCCCCTCTTCATTTCATTCCCTCCGTCGCCGTTCCTCCATCATCGCCAACGTCGGGGTCTTGACGGCAAAGACGCCCCTCCCCCTCTCTTTCACACCTATATAGGGCTGCAAACGAACCAAACGTTCGGCGAACAGTTCGTGAACCGTTCGGCGGGAAGTTCGTTTGTGTTCGTTCGTTTATTAAACAAACGAACACGAACAAGAAATTTCGTTCGTTTAGTTAAATGAATAAACATGAACAGAGGTCGTGTTCATTTGTTTATGTTCGTGAACATTCGGTAACGTGTTCGTTTGTGTTCGATACTTCATTAGTGTTTTTAGTTTTTGTATTTATTTAAATACTTCAAAACTCCGACAAATTAAATATCTAATAAGTGTCGGTGTATTATATATTATGTTCATGAACGATTGTTTGTGTTCGTTTGTATTCATGAACATTAGTTTGTGCTCATTTGTGTTCGTAAACGTTCGTTGCCTAAAATTAACAAACAAACACAAACGAACACGAACACAAAATCTCGTTCGATAAGTGTTCGTGAACGGTTCGCGAACACATATATTTCTTAACAAACGAACATGAACAAGGTCTTGTTCATGTTCGTTCGGTTCGTTTACAGCCCTACACCTATACATACAATATATACATAAATATATATATTAGGCCCATCCCCTATTTTCTTAGCTCCATCCTCTTTGCCTAATCCTCACACCCGATCTACGTAGCGATTACGTGATGAATCATCCTCCAAGAATGGACCATCACCATACCGCATAGCATGAGAAACTTTAAATTTTAAATACCATTGGAAATGGAGATGATATGAATCAGAAATTGATAAGCCAGTTCCAATATAGAAAATAAATAAAGTGGGGGGTGTTGGGATTTGATAATAGAAAAGGGGCGGGCAGGCAGGCTATCCAATTTTTATATATTATTATTTCAAAATTAAAAAAAAAGTATAGAAATAAAAAATTAATATGGGTGTTGGGCTGGACATACCCACGTGGCAGTCATGTCATAGGTGGGCCCACGGCCCATGGCCACTCCATGGGTGTTGTTTTCTCTCTCATCTATCCTCAAATTTATTCCGGCCACTTGTGTCAGACTCCGGCAGGTGTCACTCTCCGGCCACTTTTTCCTCTCTCTATATCTATATATATTTATTCCAACCCACCCCCACTCCCCCTACTTATCCTTCCACTTCAAAAAAAGAGTAACACTTTGACGTACAAAAAGCTCTTTTTACACCAAAAAAGCTAAGCAAAGGCATTTTGGGTTGGGCTTTGAGAGGACGTTAGTTTGGCATGTAAAACACTTGCTACCTAATCTTTTATAAACTTTCAAAATGAATCCTCAATTACCAAACACTCTACAACAACAATGTTTTTACAACCGAAATGATCATATGTTCACAAACCATTCCGCCTTAGTGAAACCCGACCCCGGGATGGACGAGTATTGGGCCGGGCTTGATGCGGGTGCATTTAGTGATCACTTGGGTTACGGCTACATGAACCCGAACCCGGTTGCACAACCAGTAGAGACGGATCAGGCATTGTTTGTTCAGGGGAATTCGAGTTCGGTTTCGGCTTCGGTGTCACCTAAGAAGAGAAAGGGTCAAAGCCTACAGGTTTGGGCTTTATTCTGTTTTAATGTTAAGTTTCCTAAAAAGGACATAATTAATTTTTTTCCTATGTGTGACACTTTCAGGTTGTTTCTGATAAAGAAAAGAAAATAAAAGGGTGTTCTGAAGGGGGAGATTCTAGGATCACACATGATCAAAATAGCAACAGCAAAGAAGCTTCTAACAACACTTCATCTAAGGACAAGTCTAAGGTTTCTGAGGTTCAAAAACCGGATTATATTCATGTTCGAGCACGTCGTGGTCAAGCCACTGATAGTCATAGTCTAGCCGAAAGAGTACGTGACCACCCGAATAACGATTAAAATTTTATAATTATGATTATTATTTGTTTTGCAAAAAGATTAATGATTGTGACTATAAATAAATAGGTAAGGAGGGAGAAAATTAGTGAGAGAATGAAGTACTTGCAGGATTTGGTACCTGGCTGCAATAAGATCACAGGGAAAGCTGGAATGCTTGATGAAATAATTAACTATGTTCAATCCCTTCAAAAACAAGTAGAGGTGATTAATAGTTTAAGCAATCTATTAATAGTTTAAGCAATCTATTTATACACATAAATATAATTTAAAAAAATAAATAAATTGTAAAATACTGAGAATTAATTTTTGTAATTTGGATTCTAACAGTTCCTGTCCATGAAGCTTGCAACTGTTAATCCAGAGCTAGATTTCAACATCGATAATGTATTCGCGAAAGAGGTGAGAAGATTGATTAATAATCATAGCTGAACAACGAGTTTTGTAGGATTTTTTTTTTGTTATTAGTTGTAATATTAATTGTAACATAATATATGTTGTTACTGTCATCAGATATTTCAATGCTCCTCCACAAGTGAATTTCCAGCACTCGGGTGCTCTTCAACTAATTCGGCGTATTTTCAGTTGAATTCAATGGATCAAGGGGGGGTTTCATATTGCGGATTAGACATGGGAATTAACGCAGCTGAAATGGGGTTAAGAAGAAGCATTAGTGCTCCAATTTCAATCCCTGATCAAACATTTATGGATTCATCTTGTTACAATGTAATTTTTCCTCCTCATTATTTCAATTGTAACCCGTAAAAATTAAGTCAAATTTTGCATAGATCCATTGGGTTATTTATTTATAAATTTATTATTATGTTGTTACAGCAGCAAATGCAGCCAAGTGGTGTTTGGGATGGTGATTTACAGAATCTGTACAGAATGGAATTTGAGCAAGAAACATTGATACCATTTCAATCCCATCAGTTTACAGGTAAAGTGAAGTGAAGTGAAGTAAAAAATCTTAAAAGTCAGGAAAAAATGATATGCCTATACTACTAACATTACAAGACAGTGACCATAGAGAGAGACCCACAAAAGTAGGAATGATTTTCTAAAAGAATAAATGGGTCCAAGCTCATTAGCCAAGAAAGTTGCACACTAGGTATCTTTCTTTATTTCTGTCTTCCACCAAAAATGATAAAAACCTTTGCTCCTTTTTTAACCATAAAAACATAACTTAAATAATAATGCACCTGTTATTATATAAAACTTGCCAACTTAAAATGGGATTGAATACGAGACCACCATCTGACTCGACCCAGACGTATAGCACACCATAAAGGCTAAGTAAGTATATATGAAGCGGCGGTATAAGTTGATAACCTAACAGGCTTTTACATGTTTATGTTTTTCAGGTTCAAATGAAGGAATCAATATGAAGACAGAGACATGATCATTGGAAGGGAGATTATATTATGGATTAAGTTGAAATGTTACCGATCCTTATTCTTTACTCATTTGCGCAAGTATATATATCGTATATGCAAGTACGGATACTGGCTGGCATTGTAGGAATGATATAATTAGAATATAGAATGTATATCAATATTACAAACAAGATTTCCACCTTATGTTGCAGAATATATGATGATATAGATAAGGTTTTTCCATATTTAATTTAATGTATCAAAGTCCAAAGATGGAAACATAGGCAGGGACCAAGAAAATGACACACAATATGAATTAACTTCAACCATTCTCAACATGGTGGTCCAATATCACAATTGGCCTACAAATAGCAACTTGCAAAAACATAGAAGCAATTGACTAGTCTCAATGTTATTAAAAAGTAGCTCACAATTAGTGGAATTAAGAGATGAACACATTCAATGTATTCAAAGTGACTATAAGTGCATTTGCCTAAGTGTGGTTATTTTCAATGTATTTATTAAAAAAAAAAAGGAATTTAGTATCATAAATTTGAACTAGGCATCTACGACTACAACCACTCATCCAGAGGTGACAATTTCGGCCCACGTACTCATGAATGAGCTTATTTTGGTTGTGTTGTATCTTCAACTAGTCAAATGAGTCAAACCTTAAAACAATAGGCTAAAGGGAAACGTGAAACAAATAGAAGATGGTCAAGGTTCTATTTAAAGATTAAGATGATTACAATTGTTAATACGGTTTTGTGATCATAACTAACACATCTATTACTTACAAAAACGACGGACAGAAAAGCGATAGCGAGTCAACTTTACGCCTAGCTCGTTTGACCAATAAGGAATATGATTTGTTTCTTCGTGAGTCTGTTTTGACTTTTGACCTGTTACTCAACCCACACATCTTGCGACCTCTATTCTCATCCATAAGTTGAGAGGCTGCAAGGCACCTAAATACCACTAGCCGACTACAATTCAAAAGTTCGAGACAGAAAGCAGCCAATGAACCATACGGGTAGGCTTTTGGGACCGAAAGAGATGCTCCGTGCAATAAATAACGAGAGATCTCATTCTCAAAGGGGCCATAAGTGTAACCACTCATTCCCTACCATTACCAATCAAGAACTTTCAAAAATAAGTTATCCCATAATTATCAGATCATGCTTACATCAACAGTAAATAGTTTGGAACTAAAATTGAATTACTATATTTACAAATGCGGTTAGAATATCGTCGTTGTTCATCTCTTTAATATATAAATAAAGACAAAGGGGACCATGAAAACTGCCTATGAGTTTTGCTGCATATATTTGGTCTTAAGGCGTCTAAGAGCCGCAGCTTTCTTTCATTTTCAAGCCATATGTAACAATGACGGGTGAATCCGGCCTCATCCACTACAAGATCTTGTTGATCTTGTTTGCCTCACCCGATGGCGATATAAAATGTTACCTTTCTTCCACTAGGCCCACTTCAACAGGCACTGATTTATTCTTTCTTGAAACCCTTCAATTTTTCCACTTACAGCAAAAATACATAAGAAGATTCTCTTGCAAATATGTGGATATCAGTCAATCCCTTGAGAAAAAAAAATAGATATTTTAGGACTATTTGTATATAACTCATTGGTTCTTTGTCTCACAAATTACGTCACATTCTCTAGTGCAAACAACCTAATCACTTCCTAATGTTTACCCAGTAAAGATATAGAGTAATAGATTACATATAGATCCTTGATCAATAGTAGCATATAGAATACATATAATTAAAATACTACACATAATGTGAAAATGAAGAATGTGCTGCTTTGTAGTTGGTGAAACAGAATTATGGGCTTGGCTTGTGATACGGCGCAACCGCACCAGACCTGGCAACCAGTGGGTGGATCCGGGATTTTTTTCTACTGGGTCCATTTTTTGGTGTGAGAATTTTTCACAACCAAAGATTAAAATTTCCGGGTCGGTCATCGTAGTCGTGTGAGGGCTAAGAAATAATGTAGAAACATTTTGTTGACATGCAAACACTATATTATTAAGAACCATTTTTAAGCATCAATTTATCAAATAATGGTGATGAATAAAATTATTCAGAGGCATTCAATTGAAGCAAATTAGAGGATTCAATACATCAATTTAAAGAAACAAATTAGAAGATCAATGGGTGGCTGTGCCGTTCTAAAACACCAGGACATGTAAGACTTGAACATGGGATATATATGTTGGTAAACAAGGGCATTAACCATCACACCATCTTTGTTTTAAATACTATGGGGTCCAACTAATTATTTTTATCGGGTCCTTGAAAAATTTAACATACCGGTTCTACTAAATTTTTAAAAAACATTGGGGTCCGTGGACATCGGCCCGCACCAGCTCCGCCCCTGCTGGCAACACAATAGGCCCACGCAGCAGCTGATCTAGTAGCTAATGGCCGTTACAGATCTTTTTTAAATTAGTATATTTTTTTAACTTACTAATAAAACAACTTTCAATACGAAAAATAAGTTATCTATTAATGATTTAGAAATATAGAACATTTATGCAAGTATAGGAGGGTTATTGACAAGCATTTTTTGTTTATTTTTTGTAAGCTTGAACAAACAAGAAAAAAAAACAATTGTGATCCAGAACTAGAAATGGGATGAAGTGATCAAGTAACAAAAAATAAAACAAAATCAAACCAATTAGGGTACCAACATATACCTTGAAAAGGGAACTAAGCTGGCCCACGGCCGACCTTAGCTCAAAAAAAAAAAAAAAAAAAAAAAAATCAAAACGGGCTAAGCTATAGAGACTACTAGATCTAAAGCGTAGATCCTAAAGCGTGGAGGCCAACCAAGGCCCATAACATAAATCTAAATTCTAAAACAATAATAGATCCTAAAATTAGAGATAGGCAAATCGGGTTTTTTTTATACACAGAATCGGTTCCTAATCGTACCCGGTTCTTGACTGAGGTTGAATGGAACCGATTCTTCTAGGACCTGGTTCCGGTTAGTACCCGGTTTCAAACCAAAATTACCGGAACTGTTCGTAACCGGTTCGGTTATATTGTAACCGGTTCCTCCTGGTAACTTCCAGAAAAAGCTGCAAAAGGCTGCCGGAATCAATTCCTAACGACTTTATATCCATTGGAATCGATTTATTGCCATTAAAAAATTAAAATCGGTTTCAAGTATTTATATGCATATCACCTTCAAATCGGTTTCAACCTTCAAGTTACACCAAAACTTTCTCCTACTCAAATCGGTTTCAACCTTCAAGTTACACCTCAAATCGGTTATGGCATGCAACGATGAAGTGGTCATGGTTTTGGAAACCAAAAGAAACCCCCAAGTTTGGAAGCACTTTGATCTGTGCTTGATGTCCGATAACCATGAAATGGCACGTTGCAAAGGTTGTGGGAAGTTCATGAAGGCTACGGCGAACTCGACGCTTAAAAAACACACCGACCGTCATTGTCCGGTGACAAAGGCTACGGCGAAGAAAAGTGAAGGCGGTGAATCATCCGGAACCGGTTCTTTGAAGGTTTAGTGTGTTTATGTGATGTTGGTTTGAGTGTGTTTTATGTTAATCTTATGTTTAGCTATTATGTTTAGTTATGTTGTTTGGTTTTATGTTAATGTTATGTTTTAATGGTAGGTGACGAGCTTATGCATGAAGATACACATTGGAGACTAAAACATGATCTCGATAAGCATCTCGGAAGAATGGATTTACCCCACCTATTGGTGGAATCCGACGAAGAGTAGTAAATTTAGTTAGTTTAATCTAGTTTATTTTAAGTACTTTTAATTAAGGTAATGTTTGTTTTATTTTATTTTTAATTTAAAATGTAATGGTTTTATTTAATTTATTGTAATTTTATTAATTAACCATTTAAAAAAAATAGTTTACCCCCATGGCATGAGGGGAAACCACCCCTTATGTTTTCTGGGCAAGTAGGGAGAATGAGATGGTAAATGATATAACACAATATGATTGACTGAGTGAGAATTTTCACCCATCTCATCAGGGATGTAACACTTTAGGGTTGTGTTTTGCGCCTCTATCTAGGGATGGCAATCGAACCCGAACCCGATGGGTAAACCCAAAACCCGACACATCTGGGACGGGTTTGGGGTCGGTTAATCGGGTTTGGGACTAGTTTTTATTTTTTCGCGGGTTTGGGATTTGGTATATACCCGTTTACCCAACCCAATTACCTAATAAAGTAAAACTGTTTACCCGATTGTATACCTGATATAATTTCTTTTATAATTTTAAATATGTAAATATATAATATATCCTTTTTCTATACACATAGGTATTTTATCTCATATACATTATAGTTATTTGATATATTTCTTTAGTGATAATACTAAGGGTATGTTTGGCATGGAGCTTTTAGGAGCTTCTAGCTTTAAGCTTTTAAGAAAAAGCTCATGCTCAATAAAAAGCTTTGTTTGGTTGAAGGAGCTTGAAACTTTTAGGTTAGGAGATTGAAGCTTTTAGTTAAGCGCTCCTACTAGTAGCATTTAGAAAGAGCTACAAGCTTTTAGGAAAAAAATGACTATTTTAACCTCTAAAGATAGTGAACTTTTTTAATGCACAAACTTTTTAAATTTTTAGTTACGTCCATTTTGGTCATTTTATACATTTTATTAAAAGCTCCAGCTACTCTGCTAAACACCAAATATATCTAAAAAGCTACAGTTAGTAAGCTACTAGCTACAGCTACCAGCTTCCAGCCACCGACCATCAGCTACTTTTGCCAAACATACCCCAAATGTAACTGATTAGTAGTTACCCGATGGGTTTTGGGTTAGGTATGCCCAACGGGTAAACTTTTTAAAATTAATGGATTACCCAAAACCCGTGGGTATACTCGATACCCGATAAGTACTTACCCGCTAGAAACCCGACGGGTTTTGAGACAAGTTTGGGACAAGCATATCTAATCAGGTTTGAGATTAGGATTACATAAACCCGTCTCAAACCTGACCCATTGCCATCCCTACCGGTGATATGGCCATTCACCCTAGAGGTGTACAAATCGGTTTTTTTCAAAAACCGGTTTTTTTATAACCGGTTTCGGTTACTAACCGGTTTTTCAAGTCCAAAACAATAACCGGTGTAACCGGTTAGGACCGGTTTTTAACCGGTTTTTTTTAAACCGGTTTCGGTTATTAACCGGTTTTTCAGATCAAGATTAGTAACCGGTCACAAACCGACGGTTCGGTTATAAAACCGGTCCGGTTATAAAAAAACGGTTAAAAAAAAACCGGTTTTTTTTGTGCACCTCTAATTAACCCCTATGTGTTTTGCCCCTTTATACTAATTTTTATAGTATCAAGATATACCAAAGAAACAAAAACCTTTTACTAATATATAATTGTTTAGGGGACAACATTCGTCCGGTAGATATTTATGGATTAGTTTATCAATCCCAACAAACGAAGTAACGAACCTGAGCTCCGCCTTTAGACGGTGGTCAGAATAACCATCAACTTCCGGTAGAAATGGAAGAATCAAAGGAGGCATTCAATAAAAAATCTAGCATATTAATAATCGGAGTAACCGGTAGATTGGGTTTTGAACTCGCCAAAGCTAGTCTTGAAGCATCTCATCCTACATTTTGTCTCGTCAGACCCTCCACTTTCTCCGACGCCGTCAAGTCCCGGAAGCTTCAAATCCTCACCGATTCCGGCGCAATTGTTCTCCAGGTATTATGTTTTAGCATTGTCGTCCCCATTTTTATATTAAATTAATTAATTAAACTATGTAATTTCATTTTGAAATATACCTAGGGATCATTGCATGATGAAGGGAGTCTTGTTGAGGCAATCAAGCAAGTGAAAGTTGTGATATGCGCAGTAAATTCAAAACAAGTCCTTGATCAGAAACCTCTCATTTCCGCCATTAAGAAAACTGGATGCATCGAGGTTATATTACCATCATTTTTAATTTTCTTATGTCAATCAATATAAATTCTTGTTTGTGTTGTGAATTCATGTCCTCAATTAACCGCGTTTTCATGAACACTTACCCAACGAGATTTTATGTCCGTGTTCGTTTGTTAAGGAAATGAACTTGTTAGTGTTCGTTTGTTAAGAAATATGTGTGTTCACGAACTGTTCATGAACACTTACCGAAAGATTTTATGTCAGTGTTCGTTTGTTAAGGAAATGAACTTGTTTGTGTTCGTTTGTTAAGTTTAGGCGATGAACGAAAAAGAATGTTGATGAACACAAATGGAAACAAACGAATACAAACAAGCGTTCATGAACATAATATATAGTACACTGACACTTATTAAATATTTTATCTGTCAGAATTTTGAAGTATTTAAACAATATATAAAAACTGAAAACACCAATGAACTATTGAACATAAACAAACACGTTACCGCACGTTCACGAACGTAAATGAACGAATGCGCCCTCTGTTCACGTTCGTTCATCTAACTAAATGAACGAAATTTCTTATTCGTGTTTGTTTGTTTAATAAACAAACGAACTTCCCGCCGCACGGTTCATGAACTGTTCGCCGGACGTTTGGTTTGTTTGCAGCCCTAAACCAGCATTCTCTTGTATAGTGTCCTGTGTAAGCAATTATAACCGTCTTTTATTGACACACGTGGTTGTTGTAGCGATTTATTCCTTCAGAATTTGGATTGGATCCCGATAAAACTCATATATCCGAAATGGATCAAGGCTTTTATTCAAGGAAATCCGAAATTCGACGACTTGTAGAAGCTGAAGGCATTCCTCACACATACATTTCTTGCAACTTTTTCATGAGTTACTTGATTCCGTCTCTAGTTCAACCCAGCCTCAAGTCCCCTCCAAGGGATAAAGTCACCATATTCGGAGATGGAAACGTCAAAGGTATACTTTTTGGATGTTCATCGTATGCTCTTTTATCCCTTATTAGATTAGGGGTGCTAACATTTTGGTTCAGCCGGTTTTGATAAAAAAGAATTGGGCTGAACCACTAACTACGGTCATGAAACGACAAAACAAACCAAACCATTTCTTACTACATGCATCTTATTAGATAAAGTATTATAGTATAGGGACTAGATGTGTAATATGGTGTTCTATATAAACACCCACCTCATATAACCCTAATCACACAATTACAATCTAATACAATTCTGATTACAAGTTTAACTCATCATTCTTAACTTGCTTATAGTTTCTTAACCACATATAAATGCATTAGTTATTAATATTAAAATATAAAGGGAAATTGGATTTTAATAGTCCCACCTAGAAGTGGTTAGCCAATATTAGACCCACTTTTGAATATTGTCACTGGTAGTCCCACCTTTTAAATATTTTTTCTCACTGCACCTCCGTTAAAAAAAACCTAACGGAGTTAAGTTTTTTTCCGAATTTCAAACTGATGTTTTAGGGCTTTTGATCAGAACGAGGATACGAGTTGATTGATGCAAAACTTACCTCGAAACGGTGCTCCAAACAGCTTGATTTTTATTGATTGGAAGTTTAAACACCTGAACTGAAGCACCGTTTTCGTCGTTTGGAGCACCGTTTCGAGGTAAGTTTTATATCAATCGACTTGTATCCTCGTTCTGATCAAAAGCCCTAAAAAGTCAGTTTGAAATTCCGAAAAAACTTAACTCTGTTAAGTTTTTTTAACGGAGTGTAGTGAGAAAAAAAATTAAAAGGTGGGACTGCTAGTGACAATATTCAAAAGTGGTCTAAATATTGGTCAACCACCTCTAGGTGAGATTATTAAAATCCAATTTCCAAAATTTAGATAGATAAACAGAAAAGTGTTGACTGATTTCATTATCGTCTTTATCTCACACATAAATGAATGACAGAATTTTTGAAATTTGTAGGTGTTTTTGTGAAGGAAAGAGACGTTGCTGCATTCACGATTAGTACAGTGGATGACCCGCGCACTCTAAATAAGGTTTTATATCTGAGACCACCAGGAAACGTATACTCCATGAACGAATTAGTTGAGATATGGGAACACAAGATCAGGAAGCAGCTTGAGAAGATTTATGTTTCTGAAGAAGATCTTGTCAACAAGATCAAAGGTAACGCGGTTCCAAAAGTTTATATATGTTTTCAGATTTTAAACATCATATATAACTTGGTATTTAAATACAAACTGTTGTGTTTTTAGAAACACCCTATCCGGACAACATGGAAATGGTTTTCACATATGCGGCGTTTGTGAAAGGGTTTCAGACATGTTTTGAGGTGGAGGCAGCTGGTGGTGTTGAAGGGTCAGTGTTGTATCCTCACTTGAAGTATACCACCATAAGCAGCTATTTAGACACCCTGCTATGATTGTGTTAGTTTCAAGTATCACTTAGGTGGATTTTTAGTGCAAAATATAACAATGGGTTGTGAGTTTTAATGTCAGAATTACAGAACTCACCCTTTGTTTTGTTTTAGCATGAACATAATATGTTAATTGTTAGCGTTAATGAGTACTAATGAATGCATATTTTTATGATGATAAAAATAAAAATGTGTTTTTTTTATCATCTGTGGTCAATTTTTATATCTTGAGAAATTTATGCATGCTGATCTCTATAAAAGTTTAGGAGAAGGTATAGTAAGCCAAAGTAAAATAAAAGTTTTAATACTCTCCTGGATCAGTCATCTCTTTACATACTTGAAAAGATGGTTATAATTGCCGGATTTGGTGATGATGTGCGGATTTGTCTAAGTGGATTACCATGACAAGATTTGGAAACCACAAGGACCCATATATGAAAAAAAAAAAAAAAAAAACTTTTTGATGAAACTGCCAAAAGTAACTAAACCACAGGGACGAAAATGATAGTTTACACAACAGCGTTTTATAACCTAAAATTTTAGTTAGTTCAAGTTTGCCCCAAACGATAAAGTAAGAAATGCATTCTTTTGGTTGAGCAAAATTCCATACCTGTAGGTTTGAGTTCCAGCCTAAAAAAGGTGTAAACAAAAATTTAAACACGATGTTTTAAACCTTAGGCATGTTGTAAAACGATTAGCATTATTATTAGTTTGAACGTCTTAATGCTGTTTCTTATATGCAAATCTTAAAAGAGTTCGATGATCGTTTTAATGAGTTTAGACCACCCATAGTGGGGGTGGTTTAGGCATGGAACACCCAAAAAAACGCCCAAAACACTCGCACACCATTACGTCCGGGCGTGGTTTTTGCTTTTTTTTTCGTTTTGGCGTGTTTTAAAAAACGCCGGGTACAACTGAAATTGGCCAATCAAAATAGAGAGACATGGTTTTAATGGAATATTGGTTAATCACGGAATGGGGGCATCATACCATTACACCCATAATGCCCTTTACTGACTAGAGAGGGGCATTATCTTCACTCACCACTACACATGGTTACACCCATAATGCCCCTTTACTGACTGAAGAGGGGCATTATCTTCACTCACCACTACACATAGTCTTAGAATGGAATACACGTTATGAATCTAGGTGACTTATTTTCTATCTTGGTGCATCAAAGTTACAAAAGTTTAAATGATTGTATTCATATGATGTTGATAATATAGAAAAGATGTTGAGTGAACATCATCTTACCTCGTGAAGACAGTGATTGTGAAAACAGGAAAATCCATCTTATAATCTTAAAATGGTCAACTAAAAAACTCAATCAACTAGTAACATATAAGAACCAAGGGTTCCGTCACTTCATTTATGATGAACCATGGTCCCATCTTCAATGGTGCACCCAGACTCCTTCAAAGCCATGTCAAAGAAACCACCACCATCAATCCTAGAGTCCATACAAGGAGGAGCAAACTCCATAAGAATGTCCCTTAATGTAATCATTCCTTTCACCCTTCCACACTCGTCTACAACAAAACTAAAATTGCTTCTCTTTTCTGCTAAATTCTTCATCGCTTGCTTCAGGGTGTCCGTTTCTCTGTTTGTAACCGGCGAGTTCATTCTGGGTTCAAACTTGTTGTGCAGTGCAAGAGTTCCAGCTGATATAAGAGCCCCAAGCTCGTGGTTCACGTCATGGCTGGTTTGTTCCGTTTCTTTGTGTATGAATCGGTCCACGCTTGTATCCCTGCAAATGAAAACACCAAAATGTGGTTACAAATGGCCAACCTAAATTAACCAATTCGAATCAAACTTTAAAAAACCGAATTTTTGACACACCAAATTTAAATGATATATAATCTTAATTCTTTTTTAATATTGAGATTTTTTTTTATTATTTTCTCATAATTCTAATTGTTTCAAATTAACTCGAATCCGGATTCACTTTAAAAAAATCCAAATTCAAGGAACCCGATACGAAAGATGCAAACGACTGCTCGAGAAAAAGCTCGAAACGAGCTGGCATGTGAAGCTCATTAGGCTCGTTTATTTATCGAGCCCGGCATGTGAAGCAAATCAGGCTTGTGGAGCCTTATCGAACCTTAGTGTAATATTAGTTTTTCTTAATATTTAATAACATTTACCCCTTATTTAAAGTTGTCTAGCACACGAGCCGAGCCCGAACTTCACTTATCGAGTTCGCGAGCCTAAACAAGTCCTTATATTCTTTTTATTTAATACATTTATTAATAGATATTAAACGAGCCGAGCCCGGGCCGAGCTTGAGTATGAGAAACTACCAACGAGCCATGCCTGAGCTCAGACTCGGCTCGCTTGCACCCCATTACGAATAACCCGAAAACTAATTCCACGAACACACATAAACTAAATGATGACATACTTATAGAGATAAAGAGTTTATACATACTCTCTCTCAGTAAAGATGTGATCATCATCCAAAAGACGATGAATGTCACTGACTCTGACACATCCAATGAGCTTCTGAGTCTGCCGTACCACTACTGCAATTGCACAAACTTTATTATTCCATAAGATATGAACTGCTTCCGCAATGCTTTGATCATTGTAGACTGAAACAATTTGGTCATTTTGTTCAAACCTGACAAGTAGCTTTGAAGATTAGCTAATACGACAAACAAAAAACAATGGTTAACAACTTTTTGGTAATTTTAAGGTAAGCGAAGAATTTGCAAGTTGGAACCTGAAATCCGACAATGGTTTATCTGCAATGCTGTCGAACCACTCTAGCCCGCTTGACTGTAGGAGTATATGGTTTACTGAATGCTACACAAACAAATATATAAAAACTTAAGTAGTTTTCCTTGTGATGAAAAAGCTTGTACAGCCATACATACAGGTTGAGAATATATATATTATATGAGTGTGAAAATGATGAGTTACCTCGGTAACATAGCCCACAACCTTTGAGCTGAAATGTTCGGTCACAGGGACCACACTCAGCCGGTGTTTCGACAGCAACAAAAGGACATGGAAGAGGCTCTGGTCTGGTTTTACAGGAAATACAGGATTCCATAAAAATGATGCGGCTAGTTCGCTTATCTGGATCACGTCAACAATATCAAATAATGTAAGAATCCGTAAAAGTATTATGTTTTTAAGTGTACATGCCGTTTTTTAATTAGAAAACTAACACATTTAAGTTGAAAGCAAAAATGGATTATTTTTTAGGCAAATGTTAGGGATTAATGCATAAAGTACATATACTAACGTAAAATACAGTTAGAGGGAACACCTTAGCCTCGGAAACAGCTGGTATTTTAGCAAGCAAAGAGAAGAATCCGTGTGACTTAATCTTCTTCAAACCTTTAGCATGATCAATCTTGTTTCCTCTTTGATGTTTTTCAAATTCCTAGAATTGAATTGATTCATCTGTGAACACGACTCAGATAAAAAAAAATCCATAACCATGAAGCAAATTCAGCCCATGTGCTTTAAACATTTTACTTTTACATGGTCTTTAGAACTTGGGTTCATGCAATACAATCTTCACACGAATTACAAACTTATCCTGACCTAGCATGCATACAACCCTAAGAGGTTGATAATACCTAAGAATTTGAACTTAATGCCTGCTAAACCTAGGTCCAAAATCTTCCTCTAGACCTTGGTTTTAGAGTATAGCATTACTTATAATCTTATATACCAATATAAGTATGAATGTAATACGATAAATGTTTAATGGACATGTTGTTTTAAGATTGAGAAGATAATGGATTATGTCTATCAAATAGTTTATTATAGCAAATTGATTCAAATTATTTACAACAACAATAATTATCATCATAACAACCATTTTGGCCCAACACCAAAGTGATGATTAATGATTCATAACACTCCTCGCTTGCGGTATGCACATATAATGTATATATGTGTGTGTGTGGGGGGGGGGGGGGGGGGGGGGAAGTGAAAGGGCACTAATTTTAACGTTATTTTACTAATTTCGTGAAAATAATGTTAAAAGAGGAGGATGGTTAATCATGCATCATGTGGTAGCGTTGATAGCCGAAAAACAAAGGAGTACATGCACTACGCCTTTGTCTTAATAGCCGAGTGTTATGTGCCTTATGTCCAAGGTTTGATGCAAAACTACCATCGAGCCGGGGGTCTCACCGGAAGCAGCCTCTCTATTCCTACGGGGTAGAGGCAAGGCTGTCTACATCTTACCCTCCTCAGATCCTACCTTAGCTTTGCTATTGGTGGGATTTACTGAGTATGATGATGATGATGATGCATGAAAAGGTATAAACTACTACTATGGTTACATTGCTTTTACCTATATAAGAAAACACAAAAATCCAGAGAATAAACAAACGAATTACCTGGAGACACCAAAGAACCATATTAGAAAAACTTATGAATCCAATATACGGATGTGAGAATGATGTGGTGAAACTGGTAGTCGGATCTCGTTCCGAAGTATTTTCAATAAGAGCTCCACTCACATTCTTTTCATACAACATCTTGATCCCATCCTTCATACACGTATGCGTTTTCACCACCAAAACTGCCATACATCCAAATCACAACATCAATCACACCACTCACCAAGTAATTACTCCACAAGCTTTAATAGACATCAATAATAAAACTCTCTATAAACCCTAACTTGGTATTCGCACCTAGATATCAAAGGTACCATAAAGGTACTCGTTACAAAATGCTAATATCTATATAACCGGTACCGGTAGTACTAGGGCTGGCAAGAGGTAACCTGTATAAGACAGGAAAAACATGTTTACTAAAAAGTATACCATGTGATTTTCACTTTTCTAAAAATAATTAAAATCAGAAGGTTATGATCAATCATTTCTCCTTCTCCTTCTTGGTACATAAAACATACAACTGTGTTATAGACATCGTACATAAAGTAGTTAAACGAGTTATATTCATGTTTAGAACTTGTGTTGTTCGTGTCGTCAGAGACATGTTAAACCCAACCCGCCAAGACACTTGCCAGCCCTAACTGATACCAAATGGTCAAACTGATACCAAAAATACAAGTGGATATCGAATGTCGTCCCAAATCTATCGTTAACTCGTTACAAAATGCTCATCTTGTATCACTGCCGAATTTCCGAAACAGTGGGTACTGAGTACCGTTTCCAATCTATTACACGTTACAAAATGGTCGTCTCTACAAAAAATACAAAAGTGGGTACCGAATACCATACCAAATCTGTCGGTACTTTGTTAGAAAATAGCCATTTTGGTATTGACCGGTGATCTAAATGCGATGAGAAGGAAGGGTGCGGGTACCTGTGGAAGGGGAATTGTGGATTCCAGGGATGGAGGAGATGGGAATGTGGTCAAGGAAGAGCTGGAGAGCGGTGGCGGAATCAACCGGAGGAGTTGTGGGATCGTCGGAATCGGTGTCGGAAGTAGGTTTGGAGAAGGTTGATAGGATGGCGTCTTTCTTCTCGATGATTCCACCTTTCGAATCGTTCACTATTTCTTCAACCTTTCGTAGATCCATTTGTGTTTCCGCAGTTCCGCTGATGTTGTCTGTTAGTTATTCTCTCTGGTGGTTATTATTGAATGAATGAATGAATGAATGGAGAGGAATGTCCACGTGGTTTTTCGTTTGCCACGTGGAGTCACAGGGATGTGTTGTGTGTCTCTATCAAGTTTTTTACTATTTTATTTTTTAATTTTAAAAAGGAGAAAATTCGATTTTAACAGGGCAAAGGCTGCTGTTGATGATGCTAACGAAAGTGTTATCAAATACTCTCTTAAACATAATTATGTTTAGGGGAGAGTATTAGACAACTATAAACATAATTTATGTTATTTTATGTATTAAGGTTAGATACATTATTGTTTAATATGTATGTATGTAACGTTATAGATGAACAGGTGTGTCGGTGGTTGATATCGTTTCGAACAGTGGTTATTCCCGCCAGTTTCAACCGCTCTCACAACGGTTCATCTTCATCATGTATTTATATCGAATGCCGGGAACATATCTCGGTACCAAGACAATTAACGATAACTGTCCAATTGTCCATTCATTTCTCGACATTCACAAGTTGTCATGAATTCGCTGCAATCATGGTGTCAAAACCATTTCATAAATCCGCTGCAAATTCCTTCGGGAGTTATCATGTCCCAGGTTTAATGAAATGGACAGATATTAATTTAACTTACAAAGAAAAAATATAACTTATAGCAAAGGGATTAACTTCATCAAAGGGATTGATCACCACCAATTGCTGTAAAAAAATCAAATCCAATTGGGGTGTGAATTTTTTGTGACTTTGTGACGCCCCTGGTGGAAGAAAGGGACTCAAATATAAACGGCAACGATGGTTGTGATGATGTAATTTTTTAAACCATCTCAAACTCCTTATGAATTATTAGAGGCGTAATTTAATAACATGCTGGTTTGGTGAAAAAAAAGAAGGAAAAAAGCAGCAAACGATGTGAATAGGAGTCGAATCAACGTCTCATGCTTGTTGAACATACACGACGACCACGCCAACCGATTGAATCCTACGACATGTAATTTTTTTTAATTATTATATGTAGAATGCGCGCATCTCAAGTTGCTATAATTTCTGCCTTATTTAAGATCAAATGAAGGGTTTGCACAGAGGATTATATTTCTGGGTTATATAGTATATCAAAAATTTAGTATCAAATTTCTAGTAAAACAATTAGACTCATGTTCTTACAATTAAACATAGAAAACATGTGCTGTTCTTACAATCAAACACAGAAAACCTCTGTATTTACACTTGCAAATAACAATCATGCAAATAACAAATTATTCAATGTGTTAATAAAATAAAATGATAAAAATTATGGGTTATATTAATGGGCATGGATGATGGAAGAATCATATGACTCAAATGAGAGTTTATCCAATGGTAACTTACGGGTTTGTTTTGGATTAATGAATGGAATTTGAAAGATGATAGATGAAGAAAGGGATTTGTAGATCTGGGAAAAGGGGTGATTCAGAATTTGTTCATAACATACACTTTTACTAACAGAAAATGAAAGGGTAAAAATGAGAAATGAAACATTTCGAAGGGAAATCGAACCAGCGTCAAACGTGATGTGAACATGCACAATTACCAGCCAACGATTTGATTTTTGTGATATACAATCATTTCAGTTATTATATATACACACGTTAGTGAAAAGGTGGCAAATGACATGCGAGAAGACGCGTCGATTAAAGTTTGAGTGGTTGCCATTATATAACGCTTTGAACCAACGTGCCCCTTCACAACTTAAACTCATAAAACCTTTTAACAAAAGGATACAATGTTTCAAAGAAATGGGTGTTTTATATGGGATTAAATTAAATCCCACCCCTTTCATTTTAAGAAGGCAACCATCATTAAATAATATAATAATTTATTAAAGGGGTGTGTATATTCGGACATGTTGGTTTGGGTTGGTAGTTGGCGCAACATGTGTTTAATATATGGTATGTGTTTATTAATAGAAGAATATTATTTAAGGGTGTTTAATATATGGTATGTGTTTATTAGTGCAAGACTATTATTTAAGCCGTGTGTATATTGGGACATGTTGGTTTGGGTTATATGTTTATTAAGGCAAGGGTATTAGTAAAAGGTGTGATGTAAAGAGACACAACTTTTGACTTACCCTAAGACACACCAAGTTACTTTTTGTAGGATTATGTAATATGTTACATAATACTTTGACAATTCATTGAAAACTAGTAAATAGAAAGCGCGCGGATAAATTGCAAATATCAAATGGATTTGCACAAGTGATATGTAACGTGACCGATACGCAACGATCAAAAGGGGCTTATTATAGTTTTAAACAAATAGAAAACACACAAAACGCAGAGTAACTCGAATTTATACAATCGAATGAAAATATATTATATTTAACGACACTCGGTATGGTATGTAAAAGACGTATTATACTTGCACTGACTCATTTCCAAGATAAGTTTTCGTCTAAAAAGAGATCAACTTGAATTTATACTGATACATACATAAAAATCCGCACGGAAATTTATACTAACACGTGCATACAAATCCATACCTAGATTATTTTTCAAGTAAAAGAACGAAAAAGGGTAAAGTAAAAACTTTTAAAATTCAAGGATTAGCGACAAAGTAGTTCTTCAAAAAAAATTAGCGAACGAAAATCATTAATGAAAATAACATGTTAAAAACACATATTATATATGGTACATGGGTAAAGCTAGAATATTAGAAACATGCGGGATTAAACATTGACGTTTGTAAAGCCAAAAGACTAAAATTGCAATGTGGTGAAACTTTGGAAAAAACGTAAAGAGTAAACTGCCATTTTGGTCCCTGTGGTTTGGGCACTTTTGCCATTTTAGTCCAAATCTCAAACTTTTTACATCTGGGTCCCTGTGGTTTGCATTTTGTTGCCATTTTGGTCCAAAAGTGAAATTTGACCAGAATCCCCAAATTAAAACCCCCTGTTTTGTCCTTACCCTCAGGAGTATTTTGGTCATTTTAGAATTATTATAACTAAATATTAATTAAATTTTTTCTATTTATGATTAAACATAAATAATGTGATTTGTCTCTCTCCTCTCTCTCTCTCTCTCTTTCTTCCTCGACCTAGATGCAGCACAGATTCAAGTAACCTTGCATAAATCATAGCACCACCAGATTCAAGTAACAAAAACCAATACAAAACAGATTCAAGTAAACCTTGCATAAATCATAGCAGATGCAGATTCAAGTAACCTTGCAAAACAGATTCAAGTAACCACCAGATTCAAGTAACAAAAACCAATCCAAAAACACAAGATAAATTACCTAATGTAACTTGAATCCGATTCGATTTCTGAACAAAATCAACAAACGGCACGTCATCACCATCTCGCCAAGCACCACCACCTGCCACCACCCTCTCGCACCCCCTGCAACCACCGCCCCTCTCTCTCAAATCTTTAACCTCATACTCAAATTCATCTTTTTCTTTCAACAATTTTGGTTAACAATCAAGATTTGAATCTTTTTTCCTACCTCAACACACTCTGCCACCATCACCACATGTTGCCACTGCCACAAGCTAGCCACCGCCACTTGCCAACCATAGATTGAAGCACAAAATCACATATCTGAGCAATATTGAAGCCCTAATCTTTCTTTATCTCTCTCTCTCTCTCTCTCTTGGCTCGATGGGGTTCTGGATATGGTTGGGAAATTGGGTTTAAGAAGGTGAAATGGGTGGATGGATTCAAGTGGTCTTAAAAATGTAGAGGTGGTGTTGGCGGTCGAGATTCAGGTTTAGATCTGCAATGATGTTAGGGTTTTGATGTAATTGGGATATGGGGTATTTATATTATGTGGGTTTTGTAATAAATAAATTGCTTTAATAAAAATTAAATGACCAAATTACCCCTGCAGATAAAGACAAAAAAGGGGCCTTAAAACAGTAAAAAATGAGAGATTTTGAGTTTTGGACTAAAATGACAACAAAATGCAAACCACAGGGACCCAGATTTAAAAAGTTTGAGATTTGGACTAAAATGGCAAAAGTGCCCAAACCACAGGGACCAAAATGGCAGTCTACTCAAACGTAAAAGTAAGAGAAAAAGAGTCAGAAATGTAAACTTTAAAAGCATAGGGGGTGCCAGTAAAATGAAATAGGGGCTAAAAATACCATTTTGCAAAGTTGGGGGTTGGATTTATTATATTGTATAGAATAAGGGCTAAAAATATTTTTTCTTAATGTTGAGGTGGCCTTGCATTTTATTTAAAAGTGGAAGGGGTGGCCTTGTATTGTAATGAAAAGGGAGAGGGTCGGTGGCGTAAAAGCCACCGACTTTGTGTTTTAAGGTTGTATAAAAAACGTAAAAGTAAGAGAAAAAGAGTTAAAAATGGAAACTTTGAAATATAGGGGGTGCCGGTAAAATAAAATAGGGGCTAAAAATACCATTTTGCAAAGTTGGTGTAACACCCAGGTAGATAAAATAGGAATTTACTACTAAATACGCATTTAGTTTGCGTAAAATACGGGTTAACAAAAATTGTTAAGTTTAATATCCATACATGATTAGGGTATTTAGGATTAACATCCCTACTTGTAACGCCCCAAAATCTGAATGTTAAATATTTGTCGTATGTTCTGATGTGACACGTTATGAAATAAATAACTAGACTATTTAACCTAGTTAAAGGTATGGTCAAAGTATTAAATGATGAGGGTAGTGTCAGTTATGTTTTAAAGGTAAACCCGAGGGGCTAAAGTGGAACAAATGAAAGTTAAGTTATTAAATAACTTAACACACACACACACACACACATGCGTGTGTTCGAGAAGGAGCAGGAGGCTCCCATGGAGCCTCAAACCCTAAATCCATCTTTATGCTCAAATCGGAAGGCAAAATGAAGCTTAAATCCATAACCGAGCATGGATTAATGATCACCAACACGAGAGGATCATGAGGTATGTTTTAAATCTAAGATTGGTGATCATGGGTGAAGTGGGTTATGTTCTAATCCATGAGTTTAAGTGGAATTGAGCATGAGTATGTGTTATAATCATCATGTAGAACATGGATTATGAATGGTTTGTGCTAATTTGATGTTTAGATGATAAACCCATTAGTTATGGTGATGAAGATGACTAGACTCATCACCTATGTCCAATTCTTGTTGAAAGATTGATGTATTATGTGGGTATGATGAATTCTTGTTAGATGAATTAGGAGAAAAATGATGATGATATGATTGATGTTTATTTGGGAATGATCCATGATGGTTAGTAGTAGGTTTTGATGGGTTATGTATGAGTTTAGAAGAATTGTGCATGAAATAGTTGTACGTTATGCTTAAAAGGTGGTACTCACATCAAGTGTACGATAAAATGAATATAGTGTCGTCCGTATGGTCGATTACAATGTTACGGGTATGTGTAGATGAGTTGATGGTTACATATGGTTAATAGTTGACTTTTGAAAGTCAACAAGATTAAGAAACATGACTTGACCCGTTGTCGTGAATGTAGGTTGATGGGAAGTCGTATGGTACATGTTATAGCAATCCGTGTTAAACGTAATGACATGATGAGTTACATGAGTTTAACGTATACGGATGTGATTATGTGAAGTTGATTATGTATTTTAATGCTTGTTAGAAATGACTAAGGAAAGTTAAGTGTGAATTATGCGAATGATATGATGGTTACATGTACAAATGAGTATGCTAATAAGGGCGTGGTTTCGATGAAATGAAAGTATAGGAAACACGTCGAGACGGACTCAAGCTTGAGGTGCTAACGGGTCAAGAAGAGGCAAGGAATCGGATACGAGCACGGACGCATAAGGTAAGTGATTTCTGTAATCACTTCGTAGTACAAGTAAGTAATAAAGTGTTGTAATGAATTAAACATGATGTTCGAGGTCAAATATGTGTTTAAGGTCTTTCGTCGTAAATGATGGGTTAATGTTGACCAAAATGCCCTTGATGGGTATTTTGGGGTAAACGAGCTTAAAAGTAGCTTTGAAGTAAGTTATACGATTAGTGTAATGTTTTGGACAAGTATGGAAGTGGGGATTACGGTTTGGTTAGTCGTAGACCAATTAATGCACGAATACCCTTAACGGGTCAAAAATAAGTATATGAACGATAAGGTGTTAAGAGGATGCAAGACATCCAAGAATTTGGTAATTTATGATAGACGTCACTTACATTATTATGTCTATAAGAGGTTTTGGTAAAACGAACAAGTTATGTTGACGTATGCATAAACGGGTCGAAAAGTGGTAAAAGGGTAACAAGCCGAAGAGTTAAAAGTCAGAAGTTATATTAAGTCGGATGTTGGATTTTAGTTCCATTAGATGGAGAATTAAATTACGGACGCGTAGGAAAAAGAATCGGGTAAAACGGATCAAAAACGAGTGAGTTATGGCCGTTTCCGTGAAAATCGGATCGCGCTAGAAATATGCAGCAACCAGCTGCAAACCTTCTGCTGAAGCAAGGGGGTCGCGTAGCGCGACGGCCCGTCGCGTCGCGCGACGGGGTAAGTTGTTCCGAAAATTGTTTTCATGCTCCGTTTTGTATCGGGAACTCGTTTAAACGCGTTTTAAGTCGCGTATAACTAGGTTAACTCATGTTTTATGACCATTAGGGTAAGCGTATGGGTGGATAGGTATGTATGGACGTTGTATATCTTTATACACGTATGTAGAAATGTATGTGAACGTGTATGCGCTAATGTATGTAAGATTATAGTGTGTAAGCAAGTACATAAGGATATATGAAGTGGTATATGAATAGGTAAGTATGAGTTGGGTATGTTAAAGCAGGTGGTTATAAATATATATATGTAAGTAAGTATGTATGCCTGTACGTATGTATGATTTATAAACCTAAGTGTATGTATATGTACGAAAGTGAGTATGTACGAATGTATGCACATATGTAGGTTTGTGTGAAGGCATGTATAAGGTGTATGTATGTATGTACGTATGTATGTATGTATGTATGTATGTATGTGTGAATGTATAAAGGTGGGATGACATGATCGTGCGTGACGATGTAGGTATGTATATATGTAGATACATATAGAATGATTGATATGTAATTGTATGTAAGTTTGTATGTAGGTGGACATGTATGTGTGTACGTATGTATGTATGGAGATAGTGTGTAGTAAGTTTAGGTATGTATGTAAGTCTTTTGGTACGATCAAGTGTTTACGTTGTTTATTCGTGTAAATGGAGTTATAAGTGAAATGCAGGAATGGTAAAGAAGTCTCATCACGGATGGTATGACAGGATGCAAAAGCTGGAATGTAAAGAGTAAATGAAAGAGAAGTAAACGTGAACAAACCTTGTATGTTATAATGCGTACTAATGTATGAATTTTATGTGGTGAGCGCAGGTAGTACCAGTCATGAGGATATCCAAGGATTGGAGATCGAGGATCGAGTCACAAGACGGATTGTACGGAAATGTTTAAATACGTAATTAAGTGTTGATAAGCTATGTTCTTATATTATAAAATGAACCTTTAGAATGATAAGATGTATGTCGTGAAAGAAATTTTAAGACTCGAATTTCCGCTGCGTTGTGTTAAGGTTAAAACCAGTTAGGATGTTACAAGTTGGTATCAGAGCCCTGGTTTGAGGGAATCAAGTACGAGAAGGTAAGTACTTGAACTCAAACTTGTGTGCTCTTGAGATAAGAAATCCGTACAATCTAAGACTCGATCAAGATCCAAAGGTAAAGGTTGATGAAAGTATGTATTTATGTATACGTATAAAGAAACTGACGGTTTTGTATGTGCAAGGTAAGCATGAATGTTGGAAGAGGATGATCCGTGAATGCAGTCTAGGATGAGTACTAAGACGGGCAAAGAGGTAATAAGACAAATAGGCAAATGAGCCCAGGTATGTGAATTTAATATGGGGATGTAGGTAATGGTAAAGTTCATTAATGGAAGGAAAATTTTAAGATGAAAGACAATGATAGTATAGTAATGAAGTATTGGAAGAAATACACGCGCCGAAACCTAAGTCTACGGACATAAGGTGACAATTACATGAAGGCACGAAACTACTATGTGGATTGTGTACCTGGCCAGTACACGAGAAGCATATGACGTTCGTGAGATCATGATAAATGTTACAGGTATGTCCGGTAGAGTTGGGTAGCAGGCGGGCGTGTGGGTAAAATGGGAAGTAAGACTCTCGGGAAATTGAGAGTACTATGTAAGAATGAAAAACATGCCTGATAAGAATGGAGAATGTTGAATCCGTGATTAAGTGCGGATCAACGAGATATGAATAATATGCTTGAATCCGTAAGACGGATTCAGGGAATGAAAGGTATGAATGCAATGTTTGGATCCGTAATATGGATTCAAGGATGAAAGGCATGAATGATATGTTTAAATCCGCGATATGGATTCAAGTATGAAAGGCATGAACGTTATGTTTGAATCCGCGGGACGGATTCAAGGATGACAGGTAAGAATGAATGTTTGAATCCGCGAGACGGATTCAAGAAGGAAAGGTATGAATGTAATGTTTGAATCCGCGAGGCGGATTCAAGGATAAAAGGCATGTATGTAATGTTTGGATCCGTAAGGCGGATTCAATAAATGAAAAAGCATGAATGATGCGTCTGAATCCGTGAGACGGATTCAAAAATATAAAAAGATGAAATTAACCTGCCTAAGAAGATGTCGACAGTTTGACCATGATTGAGTCGAACGGGTCGTAGGAGTAAGTATAAAGTAAAAAGTGACAGTATAATAGACGAAGTTTTGTATAAGTTACGTATAAGATATGTGAGTAATTGACTCTTAGAAGTCGGATTGATGACGGGCTGTGACCCGAACAATAAGTTAAGTAGGGGCGGGAATGGTAAGTTTGGTAAGAAATATTGAGACGATGTAATAAGGTTTTCGCAAGTAAGCATGAATGGAAGGAAGTACAAGCGTGTACTTCAGTCGGCAAAATGACGAATGAAAGGATTGTATGTAAGAAATAGAATGTGTGGCACGTTATAGTAGGCACGTAGGAAATTGTAGAAGAGTTATAGGTGGGTAATCACCTAGTGTAATGAATGTTTGAATGACATAGGCTAACCGCTGATGTTGTTGATGATAATGTTAGAACTATTGATGTAATGAAACCAATCGTATTGGTGAAAGGACGTGCACGAGCGGAAGCTCGTTATGTGAATGAATGAAACCTGGCCTGTACGGCTAGTACGCGAGGAGAAGATGAATCGATCTGGGTTGCAGATCGTGGTTTGGGAAATGAAAAAGAGGTTAGTAAGAATATTTAACTCATGATTGGATAGATATGAAATAGTATGACACCTGTATATGTGTAAATTAAGTAATGCATGAAGTGAAAGCAATAGTAACGTGAAATGAACGAAATGATTTAAAGATAAAATAAAGGTATGCAAAGTATACGTAACTGTAGAAAATGTAAAATGAGGTTAACGTTAGAATTAAGCACGTAGGCGTGATTATGTAATAATAGTTTTGTTGTGATAACAAAACAAAAGTTAAATGTTATACAGAGTATGTAGAGAATGTAAATTTTTAGGGGTGAGATGGAGATATTAGATCCATTAAGAAAGGATCATATCAAAGGACGGAAGAGTATGTGTATTGACCAGTTATTGACAGGTCAAGTAAATGAAAATGAAAATGATATAAGAAAGAATGATCAGGAAAGTATGGCCTAGCAGTTGTATGGATGGACTAGAAGAAAAGATGATGTGTGTTTGATGAAAGTGAGAAAGGTTTCGGGGACGAAATCTTGTTTAAGGGTGGTAGACTTGTAACGCCCCAAAATCTGAATGTTAAATATTTGTCGTATGTTCTGATGTGACACGTTATGAAATAAATAACTAGACTATTTAACCTAGTTAAAGGTATGGTCAAAGTATTAAATGATGAGGGTAGTGTCAGTTATGTTTTAAAGGTAAACCCGAGGGGCTAAAGTGGAACAAATGAAAGTTAAGTTATTAAATAACTTAACACACACACACACACACATGCGTGTGTTCGAGAAGGAGCAGGAGGCTCCCATGGAGCCTCAAACCCTAAATCCATCTTTATGCTCAAATCGGAAGGCAAAATGAAGCTTAAATCCATAACCGAGCATGGATTAATGATCACCAACACGAGAGGATCATGAGGTATGTTTTAAATCTAAGATTGGTGATCATGGGTGAAGTGGGTTATGTTCTAATCCATGAGTTTAAGTGGAATTGAGCATGAGTATGTGTTATAATCATCATGTAGAACATGGATTATGAATGGTTTGTGCTAATTTGATGTTTAGATGATAAACCCATTAGTTATGGTGATGAAGATGACTAGACTCATCACCTATGTCCAATTCTTGTTGAAAGATTGATGTATTATGTGGGTATGATGAATTCTTGTTAGATGAATTAGGAGAAAAATGATGATGATATGATTGATGTTTATTTGGGAATGATCCATGATGGTTAGTAGTAGGTTTTGATGGGTTATGTATGAGTTTAGAAGAATTGTGCATGAAATAGTTGTACGTTATGCTTAAAAGGTGGTACTCACATCAAGTGTACGATAAAATGAATATAGTGTCGTCCGTATGGTCGATTACAATGTTACGGGTATGTGTAGATGAGTTGATGGTTACATATGGTTAATAGTTGACTTTTGAAAGTCAACAAGATTAAGAAACATGACTTGACCCGTTGTCGTGAATGTAGGTTGATGGGAAGTCGTATGGTACATGTTATAGCAATCCGTGTTAAACGTAATGACATGATGAGTTACATGAGTTTAACGTATACGGATGTGATTATGTGAAGTTGATTATGTATTTTAATGCTTGTTAGAAATGACTAAGGAAAGTTAAGTGTGAATTATGCGAATGATATGATGGTTACATGTACAAATGAGTATGCTAATAAGGGCGTGGTTTCGATGAAATGAAAGTATAGGAAACACGTCGAGACGGACTCAAGCTTGAGGTGCTAACGGGTCAAGAAGAGGCAAGGAATCGGATACGAGCACGGACGCATAAGGTAAGTGATTTCTGTAATCACTTCGTAGTACAAGTAAGTAATAAAGTGTTGTAATGAATTAAACATGATGTTCGAGGTCAAATATGTGTTTAAGGTCTTTCGTCGTAAATGATGGGTTAATGTTGACCAAAATGCCCTTGATGGGTATTTTGGGGTAAACGAGCTTAAAAGTAGCTTTGAAGTAAGTTATACGATTAGTGTAATGTTTTGGACAAGTATGGAAGTGGGGATTACGGTTTGGTTAGTCGTAGACCAATTAATGCACGAATACCCTTAACGGGTCAAAAATAAGTATATGAACGATAAGGTGTTAAGAGGATGCAAGACATCCAAGAATTTGGTAATTTATGATAGACGTCACTTACATTATTATGTCTATAAGAGGTTTTGGTAAAACGAACAAGTTATGTTGACGTATGCATAAACGGGTCGAAAAGTGGTAAAAGGGTAACAAGCCGAAGAGTTAAAAGTCAGAAGTTATATTAAGTCGGATGTTGGATTTTAGTTCCATTAGATGGAGAATTAAATTACGGACGCGTAGGAAAAAGAATCGGGTAAAACGGATCAAAAACGAGTGAGTTATGGCCGTTTCCGTGAAAATCGGATCGCGCTAGAAATATGCAGCAACCAGCTGCAAACCTTCTGCTGAAGCAAGGGGGTCGCGTAGCGCGACGGCCCGTCGCGTCGCGCGACGGGGTAAGTTGTTCCGAAAATTGTTTTCATGCTCCGTTTTGTATCGGGAACTCGTTTAAACGCGTTTTAAGTCGCGTATAACTAGGTTAACTCATGTTTTATGACCATTAGGGTAAGCGTATGGGTGGATAGGTATGTATGGACGTTGTATATCTTTATACACGTATGTAGAAATGTATGTGAACGTGTATGCGCGAATGTATGTAAGATTATAGTGTGTAAGCAAGTACATAAGGATATATGAAGTGGTATATGAATAGGTAAGTATGAGTTGGGTATGTTAAAGCAGGTGGTTATAAATATATATATGTAAGTAAGTATGTATGCCTGTACGTATGTATGATTTATAAACCTAAGTGTATGTATCCAAGGGTATATGTAGGAAGTATGTATATGTACGAAAGTGAGTATGTACGAATGTATGCACATATGTAGGTTTGTGTGAAGGCATGTATAAGGTGTATGTATGTATGTACGTATGTATGTATGTACGTATGTATGTATGTATGTATGTATGTGTGAATGTATAAAGGTGGGATGACATGATCGTGCGTGACGATGTAGGTATGTATATATGTAGATACATATAGAATGATTGATATGCAATTGTATGTAAGTTTGTATGTAGGTGGACATGTATGTGTGTACGTATGTATGTATGGAGATAGTGTGTAGTAAGTTTAGGTATGTATGTAAGTCTTTTGGTACGATCAAGTGTTTACGTTGTTTATTCGTGTAAATGGAGTTATAAGTGAAATGCAGGAATGGTAAAGAAGTCTCATCACGGATGGTATGACAGGATGCAAAAGCTGGAATGTAAAGAGTAAGTGAACGAGAAGTAAACGTGAACAAACCTTGTATGTTATAATGCGTACTAATGTATGAATTTTATGTGGTGAGCGCAGGTAGTACCAGTCATGAGGATATCCAAGGATTGGAGATCGAGGATCGAGTCACAAGACGGATTGTACGAAAATGTTTAAATACGTAATTAAGTGTTGATAAGCTATGTTCTTATATTATAAAATGAACCTTTAGAATGATAAGATGTATGTCGTGAAAGAAATTTTAAGACTCGAATTTCCGCTGCGTTGTGTTAAGGTTAAAACCAGTTAGGATGTTACACTACTAGTTTGAGACGTTCTAAAAAACGGCTATCAAAAGTTACATGTTCATATTTAGTTAAAAAAAATATAATAACGCGGAAGCTTCAAGCGTTGTGTTCGGTTCTTGAATTCTTGCTTGAACGCCATCCGGAGTATCGCCAACTACACCTAACATCAAAACCAACTTAAATGTTAGTTTTGACAACATTAAAACGTGTATAATCAAGTTCCAGTATCAAACAAATGAAAACAAAATAAAATTTCAGAGTTTTGGGTCTGTCGCGCCCCGCGACAGATTCCATCTAAGCTTTCGCGTGTCGCGACAGAATAAGTGTCTCCCTCCGCGTGCCGCGGGGGAGACTGTTTTCCAGCTGGTGCAGGCTCTGGTCCTGCATTTATGCCTAGCTCCATTTTTTTTCCAAAAATTCAAACTTCAAATGTGCATAACTTTTTATCTACACATCAATTTATCCTATTTTCCGCATAAGAAACCTGAATTATAAACGAATAGTTTATAATTTCTTGTTTCATTTATTCGACCCATTTGTTTTAAAAGTTTACAACCTTGTTTCTAATTAACCATTTAGCATACATCAACATGTTTAACTCAAAATCTTTAGTTCGGTTTTGTAACTTTTATGAATTACGCGGCTAGTACTCAATCTATGAGCATAACTCATTTGACCCGTTTCGAAGGTTTAAACCTTCTAAGTTTAAATCTTTCCCCTTTATTATGCACATTCCACTTTATACTTATCTATAACTTACATTATCATAATACACGTTCTTAAACGGCTCATAAGGACCGTTTACCCGGTTTAGCATTCATGGGTATTTTGGTCAATTCCAGTCCCTCATTTTACGACGAAGGGCTTTCACTAATATTTGACCAACATATTACTTCTAACTACAATTTAAAATTAATTTAAAATATGCGTACCTGGCTCGGGTAAAGTATTGACCCATTTTAATACCTTGCATTAATGATTTTGCTAATTTATAGCAATGCAAATTTCCATAAGCCTTTTTTATCATGTGAGCACTAGACTCGACAATACTCATTAGTCGTTGTTTGTCAAATGGCACTAAAAATCACCAATTAACCCGTTTGGTCTAAACGACCAAACGTTTTGCATTTGTATTTGAATGGTATAGATATATTTACCATTTCGTTATTTAACCCATTTCGGCTTACGCCGAAGGGTATCTTTTAACCTTAACTTACGTTTTATTGACACGCGACTAACTCCCATTTTATCCCTCTCATTATTATGAATTACCCCATAGGGCAACATTTCAAAATTCGTTGTATGTTTGTCATTCTATGACTATATTACCATTTACCCATCATTTTTTTTACTTATTCCGAGCCGTATCAATTACTTCGGAACACCACATTTTTAATCATTAGCTAAACATATTCGTAACCCTTATAAAAATTAGACATTCTATAAAAAGGGAGTGTAAGCTTTACTTACCTTTCATCCAAGCAAGTCTTCCTCGTGTCTTTATCCCGTTTGATCATCTCCTCCAAACTTCACCTAACTCGTCAAGAGTCAAACTATCATATTACCCATAAGATGGTTAGTTTAGTCATTTCATATCATGGCTACCATTTCCTATGGGGTTTCTTGCATATAATTTACTTAACTACATCATAGGTCAGTTTTACTTTCTTAATAGTCAAACTAACCATATGTATTATATGCTTTAGTCATTCTTTTCTCATTTTTACAACTTCGTTGACAAACTCATTTGTAGGTATTTTAAATACTTGAAATAAGCAAAATAACATGCTTAATATTCATGAAACCATTGTTTTATAAACAAGGTAAAGTATAAACAAAATACAACTTTTCTTGGATTAAATTTATAAATAAAATGTGCAGCAACTTTACAATATAGCTGCTGAATCGACTCTTTTGACCACCTTACGGTTTTATTTAGCCCTTCGTGATCAAAGTGGAAATGTAGAATACTAAAATATCTTTCCAGCCCAAAAAGAATCAGCTCAATCCGAGCTTCCTAGAATTAATTATGATTTTCGCAAGATCAGCTCAGAAGTCAAAATGCTTCCAATCAGCTTGCTGTCAAAACAGTTCAGCCGACTTTGGACACTGTTTTGACCTGTTTAACATGAGAATTTAACAAACAAGTTCAAACATAAAACGTAGTATGTTTTAATAGCTTTCTGAGCATATAAAGCTCAACCTTACAGGTCCTTCCAGTGATTTTATATGATTTTTTTTAAAACTACAGCCCAATAATTTTTAATCCCAATCAGCTTTGTTATATTTTCTTGTTCAAGCATTTCATCAAGCACCTTGTGTGCAACACGCAACATCAAATTTCTCCAGCCCATTTAAGTGTTCTAAACCCTTAAATTCTAGCAAAATTAACAAGTACTAACATCAAACTTCAAATCTAATCATGCATTTACTAATTCAAGTAGCTAGACACCACAAGAACAACAAAACATGGCCAATTTCATCTACCTTAATGAATGCATCAATTTTTCCATAAAACCCTCTTAACACACATAAGGGTAGTCATCAAATCCCTAATCTTTAACATTAATTCAGCAAGTTTTCGACTAGGGTTTGTTTTCTAGACACTAATTCAACACAATATCACTCATGCATGAAACATTCTTTCCGAATTTCGATTATGAGTGTTCATCCTAAAATTCAAGATATCATCAACTTGCAAAAATTGACATACCTTGTGATCCCCATGACTTGGTGATAGTTTATACGCGTTTATTCATGAATTTAAGCTCTAAATTCCTTTCCAATTTGGTGATTTAAGGAAGAACTAGGGTTTTCCCCTTGTTTGGTCGCCTGGAGGTCGACACACACACATACACTGTGTGTGTGTTGTGTTTTTAATTTTATTAAATAAAACTTGGTTTCCTTTTTAATAATTTTGACCCCTCAAGTTTAATTTTAACTATTATGGACAAGAACTCCATGTTTTATTACTCATTTACACATCACTAACTAGGTTAATTATTCCTAGTTAACTTAGCGGATTCAGGGAGTCATGACCCGTTTTATTTTAAGTCCCGCTAACTCGGGCTCCTTATAAACTTTGTCTTCTCAAAGCGTTTGTTCTCTTTTATTTATTATTGAGCTTACTTGTTTGAATTCTAAAATTTTTCGGGTTAAATCTTTACCGCCGACGGTATTTTACCCGCTCTTTAATAATTACGTGGTTTGATTATCAAATCCATTTTTAGGGTGTTACAGTTGGGCGTTGGATTTATTATATTGTATAGAGTAAGGGCTAAAAATATTATTTCTTAATGTTGAGATGACCTTGTATTTTATTTAAAAGTGGAAGAGGTGGCCTTGTATTGTAATGAAAAGGGAGAGGGTTGGTGGCGTAAAAGCCACCGACTTTGTGTTTTAAGATTGTACTAGTAAATAGACCCTGCGCGTTGCGGCACGGGTAAATTGTAAATATTGAATGGATTTGCGCAAGTGCTATGTAACGCAACCGATACACAACGATTAAAAGGGGCTTATTATAGCTTTAAACAAATAGAAAACACACGAAACGCAGAGTAACTCGAATTTATAGCATCGAATGAAAATATATTATATTTAAAGACACTCGGTATGGTATGTAAAAGACGTATTATACTTGCACTGATTCATTTCCCAATATAATTTTTCGTCTAAAAAGAGATCAACTTGAATTTATACTGATACATACATAAAAATCCGCACGGAAATTTATACCGACACGTGCATACAAATTCGTACCTAATTTTTTTCAAGCAAAAGAACGAAAAAGGGTAAAGTAAAAACTTTAAAAATTCAAGGAGATTAGCGACAAAGTAGTTCTTCAAAAAAAAAAAATAGAGAACGAAAATCATTAATGAAAATAACATGTTAAAAACGCATATTATATATGGTACATGGGTAAAGCTAGAATATTAGAAACATGCGGGATTAAACATTGACGTTTGTAAAGCCAAAAGACTAAAATTGCAATGTGGTGAAACTTTGGAAAAAAAACGTAAAAGTAAGAGAAAAAGAGTTAGAAATGTAAACTTTGAAAGCATAGGGGGTGCCAGTAAAATGAAATAGGGGCTAAAAAATACAAATTTTGCAAAGTTGGGGGTTGGATTTTTTATATTGTATAGAGTAAGGGCTAAAAATATTATTTCTTAATTTTGAGGTGGCCTTGCATTATATTTAAAAGTGGAATGGGTGGCCTTGTATTGTAATGAAAAGGGGGAGGGTAAAGCCACCGACTTTATGTTTTAAGATTGTATAAAAAACGTAAAAGTAAGAGAAAAAGAGCTAAAAATGTAAACTTTGAAAGTATAGGGGGTGCCGATAAACTGAAATAGGGGCTAAAAATACCATTTTGCAACGTTGGGGGTTGGATTTATTATATTGTATAGAGTAAGGGCTAAAAATATTATTTCTTAATGTTGAGGTGGCCTTATATTTTATTTAAAAGTGGAAGAGGTGGCCTTGTATTGTAATGAAAAGGGGGAGGGTCGGTGGCGTAAAAGCCACCGACTTTGTGTTTTAAGATTGTATAGAATATGGCATCCTAAAAGGGATTCTTAGAGCGTTCACAATCAAATTTGGTACCTCATCTCTATAATTACACTAAGGCCGGAGGGTGTGGAGGCACCACCGCGGCCACCTCACCTCCCATAGCGCCTGGAGAGCGCCACCACCCACACCGTCGAGTTTAAGGAGGGGCGCCATGGGTTGTCCGCTACCATGGTAACGAGGAAGAAGGAGATGTTCAGGTGGGGCCCACATGATTTAATCCAATCAGATCTTTTTTTTTTTTAATTTTGTTTAATAACTAATACGGGGCTTTATCCTACACCCTGCAAGTAGGAATGGCAATGGGCCGGGCTTGGGCCGGGTATTGGTAATCCCAGGCCCGTACCCGGTTGTAATTCTTTGTCCCATACCCGGCCCGTTACCCGTCGGGTATTTTTCGGGTAATTACCCGTCGGGTATCGGGCATACCCGCGGGTATCGGGCATACCCGTTAATTTCTTAAAAATACCCGTTGGGACAAATGTGCAATTTTTACTTTGATGTTTATATAATTTACTATTTTAATGACTATAACAAATGAAAATATGGTTAATAACTTACATATCATATTCAGACCACATATACTAAACTAAATTCAAACGATTACTTAATTAAGTAATTGTATCAGGACCACCTAATTGCATAAAACATCCACATAATAAAGGGTGATAGCTTTCATATCAATTTACATGCTCAAAAATAAGTTATATGTTCACTAAACACTTGTCAAATACATATCCACATATGACTATAGAGAAGGTAATAAGTACATGTACTAAGTTTATATATATGGAAATCTATAATATGACACTTTCGGGTATTATTCGGGTAAATGGGCCGGGTATCGGGCAGGTATCACTAAATCTCCTACCCGTACCCATACCCGAATTTTTCTATTTTTAAGCCCGTACCTGGCCCATACCCATTGGGCTTCGGGTATACCCGGCCCATATGTTTCGGGTTTCGGGTATACTCGTCGGGCTTGGGCTTTTTTGCCATCCCTACCTGCAAGTTAAGGGAGGGCGTGATAAAGCCCCCTGGCTGACGTGGATACTACGTGGCGCTGACATGTCCTGATAAAGCCCCTAGGGGCTCTACCCACACCCCATAGCCTAATAAGTAGGGCTGTAAACGAACCGAACGAACACGAACAAGGCCTTGTTCATGTTCGTTCGTTAAGGAAATAAATGTGTTCACGAACGGTTCATGAATACTTACCGAACGAGATTTTATGTTCGTGTTCGTTCATTAAGGAAATGAGCGTGTTCGCGAACGGTTCACGAACACAAATAAATTTGGCGAACGAGACGAAGGATAAAGATAGATGGCCCAGAGAGTAGCACTCGAACTTGAATCCCTTATTGTGGAACGGAGGTCGATAGTATTCGCCGATGTAAATAATGAGAAATGAAAGGGAAATGATGCATAAAAAAGGTGAAAGTGGGTTTCCTAGTTTAATTGTTAGGGTAATGAAATAAATAAAAGTTTAATAATATAAAAAGTACAAATAAAATATAAGAAAGTACAAATATCTTCAATTAAAACACAAATATACAAACATAAACGAACGCAAATCAACGAATGTTCACGAACACGTCCACGAACACCTTACCGAACGTTCACGAACACAATCGAACGAACGAGACCTCTGTTCATGTTCGTTCATTTAACTAATCGAACGAAATTTCTTGTTCATGTTCGTTCGTTTATTAAACGAACGAACATAAACGAACTTCCCGCCGAACGGTTCACGAACTGTTCGCTGAACGTTCGGTTCGTTTACAGCCCTACTAATAAGTATTAGTTTTTCTCTCTTTTTCAATTAAATAATACTTTTTATACTTTTATCGTTACCTTTTCTCTGCTCTCCATTCACAACCACTTTCAAAAAATATTAAAAAACTATAGAGGTAAACAATATCTCCTTCAAATTTAGTGATAAATAGTAACTTTTTCTGTTTTTTCTCTCTCCTCCGCTCACAACAATTTAAGCCACATGTATTCATCTTGAGGCTAGAAACTTCAACTGGACAGGGAGAAACACATTTTCATCACACCTTCAATTACACTAAAATCTCTTTGATAGTCACCATCAGAGAAGTAAAAAAGAAAATTTAATATTATTTTTAGGCAAGAATCCTGATCGCCTTCATAAAAGTTTGAAGAGTAAACTTCCGTTTTGCTCTATGTGGTTTAGTCACTTTAACGGTTTTGCCGCAAACCTTTAACGTTTAATTGCCCATCAGGTGTTTTGCACGTGAGAGGCTTTAACGTTTAAAATGGATGACGTTTAGGGGCGGGGAGTAAAATCATGAAGGGCTTCATAGATCAGGGAGTAAAATGACTATTTTTAAAGGTTTGGGGAAAAACCTTTAAAGTGACCAAACCATAGGGAGTAAAATGAAAGTTTACTCAAGTTTGAATAAACACCTTGATTCCCCCTCCCCATGAAAAAAATCATGGGACTCTCGTAATATGTACCACGCCACCTTTTGACCTGTTACCTACCAAGTTTACGTTTATAACAGTTAGACCAACCTTGTGTATGAGAGAGGATTTGTGAGCTTATAATAAGGGTGTCCGGGGCGTAACGCGGGGACCCAAGCGGTGACCACATCCACCGATCGGGAACACCGCCGCCATCGGTGCGGGGACCCGAATCGGGGAGTGGATTCGGTGTGGAGGCACCGCGTTGAATGGCACGAATGTTGAGGAACGGTCGACTTGGCAACGGTCCGATTTAAAAAAAAAAAATCACTTATTTTTTTAAAACATATATAAATAACCACACCATTCACTCATTTTTTATACTCTCCAAACCACAACAATTTCACACATTTTTTATACTCTCAAACCACACCCACTTCACTATTTTTTATACTCTCAAACCACACCCACTTCTTATTTTTTATACTCTCAAACAACACCCACTTCACTAAATAGATCCCAGGTTCCCGATTTTTCCTCCCCTACCCGACTTTCCCGACGATGAAGGTTCTCCGTCAAACGATAGTAGCTTAATTTTCTTCCAAAATCTCATCCAACAAGCGGAGATACTAGACACGGCATCGTCTAGTAAAAAAAAAGTTGTCCCTCGAGATCGTGAGGGTGGCCACGAAACACTAATGGCCGATTATTTTGTAGAAAATCCAAAATTTAATGCCGATATTTTTCGTCAGAGGTTTCGTATGTCCAAGTCTTTGTTCCTAAAAATTGTTAGTGACGTCGAAGCGTACGACGAGTGGTTTCAAGAGGGCTTGGACGGGAGAATGAAGAAAAGTTTCACGCCGTTGCAAAAGGTTAAAGATGTCTGAAAGGACCTCTCGTGAGTGCCTTGAGTATTTCTGCCAGACGGTCTGTGCAATGTATGCCGGTGAATTCTTACGTAGACCAACGAGCCACGACGTTGCGCTATTGTATCAGGCTCATGAGGAGAGACATCATCTACCTGGTATGTTGGGTAGTCTGGATTGTACACACTTCGTCTGGAGAATGTGCCCCACAGAATTGCGTGGACAATATATGAGAGGCGATCATCAATACCCGACGGTTATGTTAGAGGCGGTGGCGTCTCAAGATTTGTGGATTTGGCATGCTTTTTGTGGCCCGGCGGGTTCACAAAACGACATCAACGTGCTCCAACAATCTCCGTTATTTCTTGCTCAACGAAACGGAACGGCGCCATATTGTCCATTTCAGGTGAACGACCACTTATACAAACGCGGGTATTATCTTACTGATGGGATCTACCCTAGCTGGTCCGTGTTTGTGAAGTCTTTTCCATATCCTCACATCCCGAATGAAAAAAAGTTCAAGAGGCAACACGAGGCCGCAAGAAAAGATGTGGAACGGGCGTTTGGTGTGTTAAAGGCGAAGTGAGGAATACTAAATCGTCCAATGCGTTCGAAAACGGTGAAAAAGATAAGGTTACTCGTATATACGTGCATTATTTTACATAACATGATTATAAAAGACGACGGAAGGGCGATAGCACCGGTACACATTCAAGATCCTCCAGTCGAACCCGTCTTCGCTGAAACAGCTTATAGCGAGCTCATTGACGAAGAAACGCATTGGAGACTAAAACACGATCTCGTTGAGCATCTCGGACGTTTAGATCTACCTCACCTTGAAGTGAGTTCCGACGACGAGTAGTTTGTTTTTATATTTTTCTAGTTTGAATCTAATTTTTATTTTTCTAGTTTGAATGTAATTTTTATTTTTCTAGGTTGTTTTTTTTTTTTTTGTAATTTAATGAAATGTCTTTTATTTAATTTTTATTTTTATTAATATTTTTTTAATTTATAAACATGCATAATCAAGCCGCACGAGGATGCTCCGCCAAGTATGTTGCCGTTCATCCTCGCCCGAAAACGCGACATCGCTAACAAGTACGGGTGGCCGTGCGATTTCTAAAATTATTATTTTCTAGTTTTAATGTAATTTTTATTTTCTAGTTTGAATGTAATTTTAATTTTCTAGTTTGAATTTAATTTTTATTTTTATTTTTATTTTCTACTTTGAAATGTCTTTTGTTAAATTTTATTTAATTTTTATTAATATTTTTTTATAAACATGCATAAACAACAAATAAAAAAAAAACCAAGTCCCCTAAAGAGGGGAGTGCCGCCATCAAAATGGGGTGTTAGGGGAGTTTAAGAGGGGAGTTGACGTGGCACTAGCTGGTTGGTGGTGTGTAAGAGAGGGGACTCCCCTCTTAGGGGAGTGCCCCTCTCACCCTAAGAAGCTAACACGGAAGGTCATCCTCCTTTATATAAAATAGGGGTTGGGTCGGGTTAAGGGGGTGTTTGGGTTAGCTTTTAACTTATAACTTATTAATTTTTTATAAGTTATAAGTCACAAATTTTAACTTCTCGTTTTCTCCTTTTCAAACTATAAAACTCCTTCTCAACCCTTATTCAAACACTATCAAAATGACTTATGAACTTTTTATAAGTCAATAAGTTAAAAGTAGCTCCAAAATAAGCTAACCCAAACACCCACTAAGTCTAACTATTCAACTCCTTTTGTGTTCAAACGTAAATATGGAGCTCAATATAGATTTAATGTGTAGCAAAATTAAATAATAATGAAAGTATCAAGTTGTTGGAAATGTATGCATTCTAATGAGGCTGAGGATTTAGTCAATATCAAACAAAAAGTGTAAATTTAAGAACAAAGTTGGTTGTCTTTTAGACCACCCGTAGTGGGGCGTGGTTTTTAAAAAAAATTGAAAAAAAACGCCCGAAAACGCCGGAGACCCATTACACCGGGCGTTATTCGGCGTAGTTTTTGAAAAAAAATTTGTTTGGCGTTTTAAATAAAACGCTTTGTATATATTTGACCCACCAATGAGAGATGAGCTTAACCCCCACATGTCTGACAAGTTAATTAATGCATGCTACTTTTGCAAAGGAGCAGCAGCTTTCGGCGTGGCCCCACCAATGAGAGAAAAGTTTGTTTTTTTTTTTTTAGTGATTGGAAGGGGCATTATTGGGCATTATTCCCACTACGCCACTTTTGCAATAACGCCCCATGCTGACTGGACTGCCACGTGTCGGATAATGCCCCATGGTGGGGGCATTATTTTTCTTAACCATACACATGGTCTTAAGGTAAGCACACTATTTTTTATCCTTTTGGCTGGCTGCATGGTCAACTCTCTCTCTCTCTCTATATATATATGTACGTATATATATGCGTTGAAGGAAGATGCAGAGAGAGAGAATGGTCCATGAGAATCGACGGAGACCTGGTCAAATAAATCCCCCGAAAAGCAGCACTATCTATCTCTCTCAATATTTAATGGATGGTTTTCAAAAGATAGAGGGATTCTTTGTTGGCGGATGAAATCTAAATCACCTTCCTTCCTTCCTTCTTCTCCTTTCCAAAACGTCCTGCAACTTTTTTCTATTGTCAATTGGTAATTTTTTTTTATTTATTTATTTCTTCCTTCTTCTTCTGTCATTTTTCTTGTTTTTTTTAAGGTATGCACGCCTCCTCCTCCTGTTTGTCTCAATATTTAACGATGTTTAATTGTTTATTTTCCCCGAAATCATGTGTTCATTGTTTGAAATGTGTGAGTGATCATCTAATATTTTGATTTCAATTTCTATTATGGATTATAATGATAAATTTTGTTTGTTTGTTGATGGTTTTGCAGCAGCACGCCTATGTAAACGCTCAGGTATGAATTTTCAAGTTTCTTTAGATTATTCGATTTTAGTTTATTTTGTAAGATTTTTTTTTAACATGAATTAGCCAAAAGGTGTAGGCATTTGGCAATGACCCTAAATTCGGCACCGTGAATCAAAGTTACAAGCTGCAAACATGAGTGACCAAATGCACGGACCTCTTGACCGCCCTATTCGTTCAAGTATGTTTCTTTTAGCGATTCTAACATGAACGACGAACAACCATAGGAGAAAACGATATATATGCGTTATGCAGACGCCATGTTTTGTTGTTCTTTTTTTTTTCTTGTAACATAATTAACATTTGAATTAATAAATAGGTATGGAAAAACTCGACCTAGAGAACCATGACGATGAAAAGAAGTCTAAACACAACTCTTTTAAGAAGAAGGCGATTAACGCATCTAAAAGGTTCAAAACTTCGCTCACTAAAAAGGGAAGGAGGAACAGCAGAGTGATGTCTGTTGTAGTTGAAGATATCCATGATGCCGAGGAATTGAAGGCAGTCGAAGCTTTACGTCAAGCTTTGATCTTGGAAGATTTATTGCCACCAAAGCATGATGATTACCATACCATGTTAAGGTTACCATTTTTTTAAAACCCTTTTGAATGTTTTTCGTCTTACATTTTCGTACAACATTAATCCGTCAACTTGCGCATGACATTACAGATTTTTGAAGGCCAGAAAATTCGATACTGAGAAGGCCAAGCAAATGTGGGCTGATATGTTGCAGTGGAGGAAGGAGTTTGGTGCAGATACCATCATGGAGGTAGCCAAATTTAAGTTTTATGAGCTTACTTTTAATTTCTATGTAAATTTCATAATTAATTTTTTTTTCTAGGATTTTGAGTTTAAAGAAAAGGAAAGTGTGATTGAATATTATCCGCATGGACATCACGGGGTTGATAAGGACGGAAGACCTGTTTATATCGAGAGACTTGGTCAAGTTGATGCCACCAAGCTTTTACAAGCCACAACCCTCGATCGTTATGTAAAATACCATGTAATGGAATTTGAAAGAATTTTTAGCGATAAATTTCCTGCATGCTCAATTGCGGCTAAAAGACATATCGATCAGAGTACCACCATTCTTGATGTCCAAGGAGTGGTAAGTGATCTGGGCCCTACAACAACATCTAGTTAAAACTGAGGTGGCGGTTTCTACCATTTATGTATGAATGGGTCGATTTGGGTTATGTTTTATCTTAAACAGATCAAACGTGTAAAATAAGGAGGAAAGAAAACAGGTTACACGTTTGATAGTCTTTTAAAGCGTATTTTAGATGCATAAAACCTCATATAAGTTACTTTATTCATCAAAAACTAGATTTTTATTGATACAATGTGGTTTCTGTAATCATACATGACATACAAATTATTTATAAAAAAAAATATAAATGAATATGTTTTGGGTCAACCCAAGATGACCTCTACAAGATAACATAATCTGCGGTCAAAGTTATGAGGTTGGATTCAGTTTTAAATTTATTTCTTTAAGATAATTTAGTCAAATTAAATGATCAGGGACTGAAAAGCATGAACAAAGCTTCTAGGGAACTTATACAAAGTCTCCAGAGTATTGATGGTAACAACTATCCTGAGGTATAATTGTTGATTAATAATCTAGACCTTAAAATTAAAATTTCGCTCTCATATTTATTTATTTTCACTTTTTCTTATAGACTCTGTGTCGCATGTACATAATCAACGCTGGGTCTGGCTTTAGGATCTTGTGGAACACAGTGAAATCGTTCCTTGACCCGAGGACTACCGCTAAGATTCATGTAAGTTTGATAGTTTGTACTAGATGACCCGTTCAATAAATATTTGGTCAATGTTGGGCATGTTTTACGGTTTTACCTCTAATGGGTCAAACAGGTAAAATTTGAAAGGCATCTTAAAAGGAAACAAGTCACCTAAGTTAAAAGTCGTTCAAAACGTATTTTTAAGGCATAAAACCTTCTAAATCATCTTATTTGAAAAGTTATATTTTTATGATTATTATTAATCGTGACATTGTTGGCTAGGTTTTGGGCAACAAATACCAAAGCAAGCTCCTGGAAGTCATCGATGCCAGGTACTTGTTAAATAATTACCAGGTCATCGATGACGTGTCACTTCAGCTGATACACATTTCCTTGTATATGTATGCAGTGAACTTCCGGAATTCTTGGGTGGTACGTGCACCTGTGCAGATAAAGGCGGTTGCATGCGATCCGATAGAGGTCCATGGCAAGATCCAGATATCATGAAGGTCATTTTTATACTTGTTCTCACTTTGCAATCATGTATTTATGTTTAAATATCCTTAAAGACAATTAGCGTTGCAGATGGTGCGTAATGGTGAACATAAATGTCCGGTGCATGCAACCCCAGATGAGGTTGTGTCCGGTGAAGAACACATGAAGCCTGCACATCTGCCTCCTGTTCATGAAGAAGTAAGCTACTTAAATTAACATAAAGTGTGTGTTAGGTTTATTTGAATCCAATGGGAATTATGCATGAACCCTATTTTTCATATGAAACAAATTGCAATTTGCGTTACGTTTTTTCAGTAAAAAAAATGATCTAACATGATTTGTAGGATCCTACAAACAAAAACATTCCAAGTGCAAATGAGCCCATTGTTGACAAGGCTGTTGATGCAACTTCTTGTAAACAAAAGCAGAAGCTTTCCCTTTCTAAAGGTACAAATTTATAAGTAAACGCGTCGTAATACTAAAAAGACATATTATAAACCATTTGCCAATCTGGTTATAATGAACACTTAAAGTTTGCTTTTCATGGAACAGATAGTGATGCTTGTAAGCTTACATCTACTAATAAGATAGCCAACCAGCTGCTAAGATTTGTGATGACATTGATGATGGGACTTGTGACACTAATTCGATTAACACGTAACATGCCCAAAAAGCTTACAGATGCCACTTTATACTCTACCGGATTTATAGAGGATTATGTGGTTAATAAACAGAAGAAACGGTTGCAAGCATCCACTATCTCTGCTGCTGAGTACTTAACGTTGATGAACCGTTTAGCCGAATTGGAGGAAAAGATCATTGTTTTGGATAATAAAGCAGCTGAGATCCCACCCGAGAAAGACGAGCTCCTTAATAATGCGTTGAAACGTGTTGATGCATTGGAAACTGAACTTGCTGCTGTCAAGAAGGTACCGTTAACATTCTTGTTTTTGTCTGATTTTTTTACGGCGAAATAATTTTTTTTGTTTGATTAATACATAGTGTAAACCAAAAAAAAGCAATTTAAAGTTATTGATGTGATCATGCAGGCTCTTGATGAATCTCTTATTCAAGAAAAAGAGCTGGTGGCATACCTGGAGAAGCAGAAGAAAAGGAAGAAGAAGAGGAAGAAGAGGTTCTATGTTTTTTGATTTGTATATATATGTGTGTGTGTGTGTGTGTGTGTATAGACACACACACACCAAGTATCATAACATGTGACAAAAAAAGTTGTTTTGTGACTGTAATACTACTCTTTCACCTGCTGTAGCAACTCCTTATGCATCTGTGCTTGTCCAATTAATAAAATATGGCCTTTAACCTTTATCTTCAGTTGTTCTTTATGTTTGATTGTTCTTGAAAAAATGCAAAGGTGTCCTTGTATTATTGTAAGTTTTCCTTTATAGTTTGTGCAGCAGTAACTAACTTAGGATTTTGGTTTACAGATTTCCTTAATTTATTGTAGAAATTTAGTTATTCATTCATAATTTTATTAAGTTACATGTAAAGTAAACTGTTAATGTTTTCTGAAAGGTAGCTTTATGATGGCCCGTTGAGGGTCATACCAACCGATATTGTTTGTTTTACCGATCAAGAGTTCACGACTCTTTTTTTCTTGTATAAAGAAAAACTAGACTTGATATTTCTACACCCCCCCCTATTTACTTTTTTCACCCCTCTCCTCTCACATACTTACAGGTGAGGCCTGCGTGGGACCGACAGTTTTCCTCTCACAAGGGGGGGTGTAATCAGGAATGGGGGGGTGTATAGAATGAGCCCTCCTACCATGTTTAAGTGTTTAACTAGGGACTCATTGTGTTTAACTAGACTTGAAATTTACGAGGGTCCCACGCATAGGGGGCACGGTCTCATGCCGGTTGAAGAGTCGACCTTGAATATTGCCCCGAGCAGGGTGGGTTTACAAGTGAGATTCTTTTCCGTTCAAAAAAATATCTTTGAATTATAAAATACTTTATCATATTTATGCAATTTATAATATAGATCAAGAATCTTGGGTTGGAGTGTCATATCACATTGGTTCACAAATGTTGCTAACTAGTTGATGCCCCGCCCGCGTTGCGGGGCGATGACCGAATAATTCTCAATCAATTAAAAAAACACTACTATAATTTTGCTAGGAAAACAAAACAAAAATGATGATAAGACCGTAATTTTGGGCTCAGGGCAAAACTGTAATTTTTCTGAACTAATGAGCCAGTGTTAGGCAGCTCCTTGATACGAAAAAAAATTAAATCATGTAAACAAATTAAAACAAAAAACCTTTATAGTTTTGCTAAAAAAAACTAAAACGATGGGAAAAACGTAACTTTTAACTGAGGGCGAAATCATAATTTTAATTCAGGGATAAAATCGTAAATTAAATGGACCAATGGGAGAGTGCCAGGAAGCTGTCGGCATGACTGTAATTTTACACTGGGGGCAATATTGTAATTTCACCAGGAAAACAAACAAAAACGGTGGACAAATGTAAATTTAAGTTGAGGGAAAAATCGTAACTTGGCTGTGAGAAAAAAAAAACTAATGGCAAAACTATAAATTTATACGGGGCAAAATCGTAATTTTGAACTGAGGGCGAAATTGGAACTTTTAGCTGGGAGCAAAAGCGTAAATTTATTTTTAAGTGGGGGTAAAAACATAATTTTGAACTGATGGCGAAATCGTATTTTTAAGGGGAAAAAACTAATGGCAAAACTGTAAATTGAAAGGGGGCAAAATCGTAATTTTGAACCGGGAGCAAAATTGAAATATTTAGCGGGGAGCAAAAGCGTCAATTTATTTTTAACTGGGGGTAAATACATAATTTTGAACTAATGGCAAAATCGTAAATTTAAAGCGGAATAAAATCGTAAATTTATTGGACCAATAGGGGAGTGTCAGGCAGATGCCTAGTGCCGCCCCTTTCCTCCAATCAATGAGAAAGTCTATTCCCGCCGACATTGTGTTTTGTTGTAGTTAGAAAATTCTTATTGGTAATATATAACTCAAAATACGGGAGTTCATCATATAATGTTGCTAATTCTTATTCGTTAGGAACCAATTTATGTTTGGCTTATATGATCACTGTAGAAAACAAAATAAGGTTATATGTAAACTCGACATAGATAAGCAAATCCAAATATGTTACTATATGCGTAAGTAATGTCGGGGTTAAATAAACATAGAATGTCACTTTTGAACAGTATTTGTATACAGTAATTTTAGGGAAAAAACATGAGGAAAAAAGTGGCATACACATCCTCACTTCAACCTTCTTCACCAGCATGATGATTTCTTCTTCTACAAACACACATAGCAATAAACTCTTTATCAATAAATAAATAAACCTTCTCTATTGTATGTATGTACGCGTATGTATGCATGCATGTCTATGTAGGGTTAGGCTCAAGAGAAAACCACTAAAAACTTAAAAACCGAGAAAACTCCTATAACCAATCAAATTTTTAGATTTTTTTTTCATTTCTTTGAATTAAAAGGTTAGCATTGTAAAAAAATAAAAAAAAATATATGCAACTCGCGAAGGTATATATGTAGCTGCCAAGCTGTATATGTATTTCGGGAACTACATAACATAGAAAAAGAATAAAAAAATAATGAAAAAGAATTCTTGGTTGATAGTGGTTTTCTCAGGGTTTTCAAGTATCTTTTAAGTTTTCATATAATCCCCCCTCTATGCATGTATATATGTATGTATCTATTGAAGTCTGTTGTATATTCACCCTGAATTTTTTCTCCTCTTGACTGTCGATGTAAGCTAGCAATTCCTCTTGCCTCATCAAAGCTTCATGCAGGGCCTGCACAAGATGTAGCACGATTTCATTCAGATTGGTAAATAAAAAAAATTTGGAGGTGGCAATATCCACTCATTTATTTCAAGACGGCTCATTTGTAATGAGTCAAACGGGTAGAATAAAACTAGTTAGAAGCAAGTCAAATGGGTCAAACATCACCCAAAGTGATTTCCAGTGCGTAAAACCTTCTTCTGTTGTGTCTAGAGGAAGGTCTTCGCATTGTGTCTACCTGAGGCGTAGTAGCCTCGCCTAGGCGTGCATGTTTTTTTTTACTACTGGTTTCTTCACATTATCATATCTCAATCGGTTATCTAGGTCGTAAGGTAGATCTAAGACGTCCTGTATCAGGATTACCATCGAGACAGATCTTGTGGTAGTGGATGGTGATGATAGCATTGGTTTTCGTGTTTGGGTCTGGTGCAAACACACAATAAACAGATGGTCTTGAACATAAAATAATTGGATTCGATTTTCGTATTTGCATCTGGAATTTCATATCTGTATTTCACTTCCTATTTGGGATTCAGATAACAATTTATCTGATTTGCAACTTCGATTTAACCTGGTATGTCCAATTAAAGAATTAGGTGATGTTTTAAGAACCCTATCAAGAAACATAGACAAGATTACCCTCATGATGTTCCACTATAAAAGCAACCTTCAACATCTATGTATCACTAATTTATGATCATTGCACTTGTACAATCATGGAGACTGGAGAGAAGGCTTGTTTGTGTGTTATATAGGAACTAGTAATTTTACCCCGCGCATTGCACTGGGAGTCGGGTTGGTTAGCAAGAAAGGAAATACTAAAGGCAAAATACTAATAGGAATAAAAGTAGAGGGACTAAACATGTATATTACCAAAGTTATAGTAGAGGGGATAGGAGACTAAACATGTATATAAGCAAAGTTAACTAAATAAGAAATTTTTTTTTATTAAAATAGAGAGACTAAACATGTATATTAGAAAATTAAAGTAGAAGGACTAAACATGTATATTAGCAAAGTTAAGGGTGTAAACGGAAAAACACACCCAGAGTGTTGCGGCAGTATCAGTAATGGTACTGGCACACGGTGTGGTTGCCAAGGAACGGGAAAAAGTAACTTTACTGAATTTTTGGGATTGTACGATATCTTTAGTATTTTACCTTGCGTGTTGCGGCGGTATTAGTACGTCAAGGAACGGGGAAAAGTTACCTTATTGAAGTTTATGGACTGTATAAAACTTTATTAAATCAAGCCGGGGGTCTCATTGGAAGCAGCCTCTCTATTCCTACAGGGTAGAGGTAAGGCTGTCTACATCTCACCCTCCTCAGACCCTACCTTAGCTTTGCTATTGGTGGGATATACTGAATATGATGATGACGATGATGATAAAGCTTTATTCAAGTGCAAGGTGTGTAAACGAAAACGAAAACTTAAAGACAAAAGAGGTAAAGGGGGAGGGGGGGGGCACATGCCGGCGCGTCATTGGCTAGGATGAATAGTGAGAGGGAAGGAGTTGCCTTTAAATATATATATATAGTATATTGAAAAATATAATAAAATTAATTTGAACGGTAAATGGTCATTTCAAAGTATTCAACCAATAGTATGTTAACTCTAACAGACAGGACCAAAGCTATAAGCAAACAGTGAAAGTAAGATTCAAACCATAAATAGTTCCGATAAGGGACAAAACCCGTAACTTTGACAAAACCATAAGAACAACGCATGCATTTTTCTCAAAATTTCCCTGTCGACTAGTGACTACACAGAGTGATAGATATGGAGCTGAGTTTAAGTTTTAACAATCTGGTTTTTTCTAATGATTTTGACTATCTAACAGTCAGCTCTTTAAGCATGAAACCCGGTTATTATTAAAAAATATGTATATAATTTAATTAAAAGTTTACCTTTTTGGTAGCAATAAGCTCTGCTTCTAAAGCATCAACACGGCAAACAGCAGCATTTAGCAATTCCTCTTTTTCGTAAGGCATCTCTGACGGCTTTGCATTGAGCGTATCAACTTTCTCTTCAAGGTCACCTAATCTTTTCAAAAGAGAATTGAAAATTTCTGACTCTTTAAGCAAAGGAGTCGGTGATGGAGGTCGGAATTCCTCCTTATTTGATGCATCAAAACTGAATTCCTCCGTGTTTCGGGCAACCTCGGGTGCTGAGTCAGCAATCGTCTTTTTAGTTACACGACTCATGGCTGTATTTAGCATGGTGAAAATACTCATGAAGAAAGCCACAAGCATCACCCATATATGAGAATGGAGTTTTTCCGGTGTCTTTCGATCTTCAAGTTCAACAAGTGTCCCTGTACATACACTTGCATTATATTGATGACGAAAAAAAATATGGATATGTGATACAAAATGCTATATATAAATACTCATATGTTCATGTCCTACATTCTAAGACAACAACAAATGCCTTAAAAGATCAAACATTAGACAACAGCTAATGCCTTAAAAGATCAAACATTGAACAAATGAATAAGTGATAGACAAAGAGAGGACAATTGATGCATCGATGCACACTTCAACTGTCCATTGGCACGCTATGGTGAAAACGAACGAGTCAAACTTAGAATTTCAAGTCAAATAGTCGATAACGGGCATACACATCCATGGGCGTTCAAGTTATGTCAAATTCAAGGATAAGTAATGTGTGTTCAAACTAAGATTTTTATATAACAAAAATGGTAATTAACCAATTTCATTACAAATTTTATAAGTATTACAACATTTATAATTGTTTGGTCTCTAATGAAGATGTAGATGGAATCTTCCATAAGTGAAAATTAACTAATATGATCCTTCATTGGTTGAAAACACCTTGAACGAATCGAGAAAACATATTCCAAAATTGAAAAGCATCAAAAATGCTTTCTTCATTGAGAAGCAACCTTCTAAATCATTTTCGAATTCAAATATTGTTTGGTAGATTGTTTCCAACGTGTTATAAATTAGTTTTCTAAAGTGGAAATGATGCAGGGCATATCTTATATTTATTTAAATTTTGAATTTCCTATTTTATCTTTTTTTTATAGTTATAAATTAGGGTCTAGGGTTTATTGTTTATTCAGTTTTTGATTTGATTATTGTAAAGAAAACCTTGAGGTTTCTTTGAATCATTCGGTTCGTTTTTATCATCATTGATTGCTAATTGTTCTTGAGCCATTTGATTGCACGCGAAACTGCATCAGGTGGTATCAGAGCTTTGGTTTATCAAATGACTCGATGTGATAGAGATTACCCTTGTGTCCGTAGAGTCGCCGAAGGTGGTCCCGACTCACATGCTCGTGGAGAAGACCGACATCTTACTCGCAGAATCGCCGACCGAGGCAGTGGAAGAGTTGGTGTTGACATGCGAGATTTTGAGATCAAACGGCTCCGACAACGAGTCCTAGATCTTGAAGAGATCAAACGGCTCAGACAACGAGTCCGGGATCTTGAAGAGATCAAACGGCTCCGCCAAAGAGTCCGAGATCTTGAGTTACGACGGGAGATGCGTGTTAAGGAAAACGAATCGGGAACCATCGTTCGGGACGATGTGAACGAGGATGAGGAGCATCCTACCCATGGGGGTTTTATCTATCACTCACCTCCTTGTTTTGATAATTATGAGGATGAAGAGGTGAGCCAAGAAGATTATTTATGGGTTACTAAGACCCTGAACGGAGAAGGCGACAAAGGAGACGGTAGAGAGGAGTCAAGGAACGGATATGCGAAGATGTCTATAGGTATCTTTGATGAACTTTTAAATTATAATAAGGTTGATAACGGTGGTGATACGGTGGCCACCGGTGTTAGTTTGGGCGCTACCGGTAGTGATGGGGTGGTTAAAAGTGGCGATCTGGTGGCTATTGAAATCCCAACTATTGAGCCGAAAATAATGGCAAAGTTAAAAGATTATTCGCTAAACAACGAACGTGATAATCATTCAAATGTTCAGATAGAGGTGATTAGTAAAGTTTCCAAACTTGTGGATATGTCTCCCAATGATAGTAGGAAAAATAGTTTGTTCTTTCCAAACATGTGGGCCATTCAAGAAGATAATAATAGTATGGCGGGCCCCAACGTGAAAAAAGATCGTGCGGATTTGAATTATGCGTACATAGCTTCAGTTAATAAAAATTGTGTAATGGATTTCGTTAGATTAGGAGAGGCTTTAGAATATTGGGTTTCAAATAATAAAGTAATGGATAGTGAGGTCTTTGTACAAGAGAAAAGGAGGCTCTTTGTTGGGCCACCTCCAGCTTCAAAAACCTCAAAAGGTGACGAGGCTCCTGATATGCAAATTAAGATGGCTCAAAAATATGTTGAATTGAAACACACGAATGGGCCAAATACTACTAATAGTGGGTCATCTGGGCCTACTAAAGCCCAACTAAAGAAAAGCCGAGGAAAAAATTCAGTTGACCTGGGTATGCTATGTTATCAATTTTGTAACACTTTTATTGCATATACACAAGTGTGGAACAAGAGATGGTCTAATGCTCCATTCGACCCAGGTGGCACAAGTTTAGAGTCGGGCGAGATAATCTATGAAGTTGAATTGATTAGGTGGGTCGTGATAATAAGGAATCGGATTGATGTTCCTTTTGATCCAGGTGGCTTTGGTTCGGAGACAAAACTCGAGGACGAGTTTTTTCGAAGAGGGGGAGTATGATGCAGGGCATATCTTATATTTATTTAAATTTTGAATTTCCTATTTTATCTTTTTTTTATAGTTATAAATTAGGGTCTAGGGTTTATTGTTTATTCAGTTTTTTATTTGATTATTGTAAAGAAAACCTTGAGGTTTCTTTGAACCATTCGGTTCGTTTTTATCATCATTGATTACTAATTGTTCTTGAGCCATTTGATTGCACGCGAAACTGCATCAAGAAATAGTGTCTCGAGTGGTGTTTTGTACAAAATGCAACTATTTTATTTGAAAACCGAAAGTGATGTCCAAAAGCAGTACGATGCGACCATAGTTGGACCGTGGTGCTTTTGTGGTTCCCATGAAACTTTTCCAATATAGCCTCATTTCTTAGAACCTACAAGTCATTCAAACTAACATCTTGTTGACAAACAAAGTCACCCAAAGTGTATTATAAAAACAGCTAATATCATATTCAACATATTAGATTTTTATTAAACTATCTTACGTTTTCTTATCATATTGTTACAAACTAAATATTTTTAAACTTTCACAGAGATCCAACCAAAGTGGGTCAGCCCAACCCGCCCATTTTGCCACCTCTACTGACCTTTGGGATCATAAGGCTTTGAAAGTGAAGGTTGCTTCTTCCATCCAGAATCAACAGCTTTATCAACCATGGGAACGTATTCGTCATATCCAGAAAATTGACAGGCATAGGATGTAGCCCCAATTGTCTTGGCCTATATACAACACATAAATAACTTAAATAACTGCTACAACAATAACATTAACAAAATTAAGATTACATACATTAAGCTTAAGAGTAATAACATAAGAATGAAAAGGGTGTACACTCACTTCTTCACGAACAGGAGTCAGCCTAAGATGTGTATAACTCCTCATTGCTTTTGGAGATGCAATATCATCAGCTTCAGAGCCTGACTCCGCAGATGTATCACTGCTTCTCAGCTGCTCAAATTATTCATAAAATATAAATAGTAAGTTTTCCAGCAGTTGATCGAACAACAAGTAAAAGTTGAACAAAACTAAATAAAAGAGTAAAATGCCATTTTCGTCCCTGGGGTTTGGCTAGTTTTGCGACTTTCGTCCAAAAGTTTGTTTTTCCGCATCTGGATCCAAAAGGTTTGAAAATTGAAATCTTGCCATTTTCATCCGGCTCGTTAACTCCATCCATTTTTCTCTGTTAAGTCGGGTATTTTTGTCTTTTTTGTTAACTTAAAGGGCAACTCAGTCTTTCTCACTTTATGTACAAGTAGTCAAAACTCTTTTAAGTTAACAAAAAAGACGGAAATACCCTTGACTTAACGGAGAAAAATGGAGTTAACAAGCTGGATGAAATGGCAAGATTTCAAACATTTTGGATCCAGGTGCGGAAAAACAAACCTTTGGACGAAAGTCGCAAAACTGGCCAAATTCAAAATCGAAAATGGCATTTTACTACCAAACAAAATTTCGATAGTTTTGTCTTCCTACCCCAGGAAGCTGAGGCTTTGCATATGCAACAATCTTCCCCTCACTATTTAGAACTTTAACCACCTGTCTCGCACGTCTTGCTTCACTATTGAGAGCCAACTGCAGTATAGTTCCCCAAAACAGTTGATTTTGTTAAACAGATAGACAAAACTAATCATTAGATAATGTTAAAAGGGCTTTTAGGTCAATAATGATAATAACCTTTAAGATTTCAGGGTTATTCCATGGTCCTTTATCGGATAGAAGACAACCCCCTTTATCCGCACATGTACAGGTGCCACCTAAGAATTCCGGCAATTCACTGCACAAGATGTGGTTAGTATTTCGAAAATACCTTTTTCTTATGAAGTTTTTATAAAAATACATACATAAACGCCATGAAGGAATGCTTATCATTACCTGGCATCGATCGTCTCAAGCAGTTTATTCTTGTTACTCAGAACCTGAGAGATCAAAATAAAAGAAAAATGTATCACACAACAAAGTAATACAGTAAACTTTTGGTTCTTATTTAAAACAACATGGAAAAATACACCATGCGTACATGAATCTTTGCGACCGTTTTGGGATCTAGAAATGACTTCACGGTGCTCCAGAGCAGTCTAAAACCAGGACCCGCATTGATTATATACATTTGATGGAGTGTCTGAACAAATAAAGAGTTAGTTTTAGATATAAACAGAACATGATAAACTTCCATTTGCAAACCAATTAATCTTACTTCTGGATAATTGTCTCCATCAATTTTCTGTAGCCGCGTTACGAGTTCACGAGCACTCTTACCGAAGTTCTTCAGCCCCTGAAATATTCAAAATGGAAATAAGATGTAAATATTGATCATTGATAATGCATATATTGTTATAACTCATAGCATAAGGAGGAACATATTACATACCACACCCTGAACATCCAAAATGGTTGTGCTAGAGTCTATGTGCCTCTTTGCAGCAATTGAACACGCGGGAAACTTGAAAGCGAAGCTTTTTTCAAACTCCCGAACATGATATTTTATGTACCGATCCATGGTTGTAACTTGCATGAGTTTATTAGGATCAACTTTTCCTAATCTTTCAATGTAAACAGGTCTACCTTCTTTATCCACTCCATGATTACCATGAGGATAATACTTCAATACTTCATTCAACTCAGGAAAATCAAAGTCCTGATTATATTAGATCCAGCAAAAGAAATATTAATTTTCATGCTAGATCACAAACACATTAGAAGTTTAAAAACGCATACAAAGTTGTATATAATTAAATCACCTCGATAATCGTGTCAGCGCCAAATTCCTTTCTCCACTGAATCATATCAGCCCACATTATCTTTGCCTTTTCGATGTCAAATTTCCGAGCTTTGAGAAACCTCAACATCATATGATAATCATCAAGTTTTTCGGGTAGCAATTCCTCCAGAATGAGTGCTTGTCTGAACGCATCAACAGCGCGTAACTCCTCTGCGTCTCTAATATCCTCAATCGAAACCGCGCTGACTCGCCCGTCACTTTTTCTTCTGCTCTTTTTCTTGAGAGAATGTTTGAACTTAGTCGACGCATTTAGCGCTTTCTTTTTCAGTGAACCAATTCTTGTTCTCCTTTCATCTTCCGAATTTTCAAAATCAGATTTTCTTTCTCTTCTCTCTGATCTTTCTCTTTCTCTTCTCACTGACCTCTCATCGTTGCCCGATGACCCCTCGAAGCCTATGAATAACAAATACATGATATAACTTATGTTTTCAACAACTCACAAATATACGTTCACGTGTATACAATCAGAATAATAACGACGTGACTACCTATTACATCGATAACATACTCACAAACAAAAACAACATACGGTATATATTTTAAAAAAGGAACAGGATCTAAAATAACAATCAAGAAACAAAAACCCTAGTTCTAAACATTAATGAACAACTACTTTTAACAATCAATAACACATCATGACATCAAAATTCAACAACACAATATAACAATAATCAAAACAACATAACATACAAACACATAACTATACAGCAATTCTATTAAAATGATATTAATGAACCACTACTTTAAACAATTAATAACGCATCATAACATCAAAATTCAACAACATAACATAAAAATACACATAATTATACAGTAATTCAGATTATATAACAAAAAACTGTAACCTAACTATAACAAAACCCTAAAATTGCAATATTAACATAAATATATTAATGAACAACTCCTTTAAACAATTAATAACGCATCATAACATCAAAATTCAACAACATAACAGAACAATACACATAATTACACAGTAATTCAGATCATATAACAAAAAACTGTAACCTGACTATAACAAAACCCTAAAATTGCAATATTATTAACAAGAGATCAAATAACAAAATTAAACACTTACAAGGCCTTGCAAATCGATCGAGCGGTCCAGACATCGAATCTCAGCTATCAAAAAAACCACTAAAACCTCAGAATTTGAGATCAATTGCGATTTCAAGCCACAAAAACTGCATAAGAATTCACAAGTGCAAATATATGAGCTGAATTCATGAAGAAACAATCGTAATTGATTAGATTATAATGAAAAACATACGTGTTATTGGCGATAAAGATCGAACAACGGCCTGTGATGATGATCTGAAAGAAAAATAAAATTAAAAATAATAATTTAGGGGAAAAATGAAAATATCGGGAAAAAGTCAAAAACACGATGAGGTGAGGTGAGGTGAGGTGAGAGAGAAGAAGGGGTGTTGTTTATGGGGTGGGGCCGGGATAGGTGAGTGGGGTAGGATGTGCCACGTGGCAGGTTGAGTGATTTGGGATGGATGAGTCAGACGAATATTAAGATACTGTTGTTTGGCCGTTTTGGGTACCGTATTATTGAGTGGTGATTACGTAACAGGACGGTGAGAAGAGATGCTAAAGTCAAAGGTTCAATGTTGACTTTTGTGATTGTGTACGTTGTGGAGTCTTTGTTAGACAAAGTGTGTTGGTTTAAATCATGGGAAAATTGTGTTTCTCTTGAGAATGGAAGAATGAGACTTATTCATTGAACCAAAAACTTATGATTCACATTTACATCAGAGTAAACTATTAAAATGTTCTATGAGGTTTGGTATTTTTTCACTTTAATTCAAAACTCAAATCTTTTGAATCTGGTTTTTGTGGTTTTAATTTTGTTGTCATTTTCATTTAAAATCAAAATCTGATCAGATTTTTCAGTTAACATCCAACTTTTTTATTTCTTTTTTCTCCCTTTTAACGAATGGCAAAATGATCTTTTAACGTTTTATTATAACAAATTAAAAAAAATCTGACCATTTTGCTCTTCATTAAAAGAGAGGAAAAAGACAAAAAAACTGGATGTTAACTGAAAAATCTGAACAGATTTTGTTTTTTGGATGCAAATGGCAACAAAATTGAAACCACAAAAACCCAGATTCAAAATGTTTGAGTTTTGGACTAACGTGACAAAAGTGTCCAAACATCAGGGACCATTTTGGCAGTTTATTCTTTACATTATACTGGTATTTTTATAGAGTAAATGCCAAAATCGTCCCTGAGGTTTGGGCATATTTACCTGTTTCATCCAAAACAACTTTTTGTATAATTCCGTCCTTTATTTTTGAGATTTTTTGCCATTTTCATCCAAACGTCTAATTTAGGTTAATTTTCTAGCATATACTTGGATGAAAATGGCAAAAAAATCTCAAACACCAGGGACGATTTTGGCAAAAAACAAAAAAAAAAGTTAGACGTTTGGATGAAAATGACAAATTAGCCCAAAAGTGAAAGGCAATATGGTAAAAAAATTGTTTTGGATGAAATTGTCAAACGTGCCCAAACCTCAGGGACAATTTTGGCAATTTACACATTTTTATACCATCAAAAACTTTCACGTTAATATGTCAGATTTTAAATCAACCTAAAAGACATTTATTTTCCAGACTTCTAAGATTAAATGTTATCATAACACTTTATTTTGCTTAAACTAGTGGCTTTGATACAACCTTCTGTCATACCCCGCGAGCCTACCCTGGATGGAAACCGTGAACAGATTCCAGTGACACCTGTGTTTATTAAAATTATCGTAGCAGAAATTTCATCAGGACCGTATATTAGGAAAAATATTAGAGTTTTCAAACATTGTAGTTTTCATTTTATAAACTGTGAGATAAAACTCATATTTACATAAAATGTTATCACAGGGATAAACTATTAATTACAAAACACGTTTTCTTTAGGTAACATAGCCACTTATTTAAGTTTCAGTGCCTCGTAACACGTTTTCCTTCCCTTCACAGTAATTCACCGGAAACGCGTTTAAAAAAACATTTAATCGATGGAAAATATTGGTAAGTACATTTTTTTGTATAAAAACACACTTTTTTTATAATTACAACATTAAGAGTTTTTACATTTGTTTATATCTTACAACTACCCAAAGGTATTTGTCACTCGGCAGTTCCTGTGACTGTTGTCATATCATTGTTGGCCATTTCTCCAACTAGTGAAGTTTATCAAGTAGTGTATACAAAACCCCACATACTGACAGTAGTTTTCCAATAAGAACACAAAGACTTAATCACTGTAAATATAAGTAACAACTGTAAAACATTTAGGGTTTTGAAAGTATTCGATAAAAGAAAATGACTCACATTGCTATATTTTTTTAGTTTAGCAGCATCCTGATTATAAGCCCTAATTCCTAGATGCACATAATGTAACACGTATTAATGTAAGAAACCAAATCAAATTTTAACTATAATCACGAGATCAAAACCGCAAAGCATAAATTATCACATTATTAAGGTGGAACTTCAGTTTTTCGTTGCTAGGATTTCCAGTCAATCAGACAGGGTATCGTTTCAGTGATTAGGGTTTCGTACACGGGAATCGAGACAGAGATTTGGGAATAGAGATACGAAGGTCGTAGGATTCGATTTTTCGAATTTGGTTTGTGCAGTGTGAAAGTCCAAGACCCCATCTATTTATAGTTGGATTTTGACGCCGTCACGCCACGCGACGGTTCTGATTGATCTTGTCGTGTTCCGCGAAGGGACTATGTTTATTCAGGCGGAATCTGGCACTCATCGCACCACGCGACGGAGCAGATCCTCCCTGTCGCGCCACGCGAAGGGGAGTGCTAGTTCATAGGTGTCATGAGTCAGCCATGTAGGCCTACCACATGGCTCCACGTGGCCATCCGGAGAATCTTGACCCGTCGCGCCACGCGACAATCCAAGACTGTCCTGTCGCGCCACGCGACAGTGACAAAAATTAGGTTTTCTTGTTTTTCGTGCTGGTTCTCGTAGTTTGCATTCGAGGTTTCAGTTATGTGTTGTTGTGGGAACTTTTTGAGAGTTGTTACAATACAGGTTCCAAGTTCCCACATGTGATTTTTTGTCACATTTGGTTGACTTTCTAAAGTCAAATTAACCATGAGTGTGTTTCTTAATCACAAACCATTTATATGGTTAACATCAATATTTCATATTCTAAGCATACTCATATTATGTTTTGTAACACCCCGAAAATATAAATTTTTATATTATAAATTAAATATCGGTTATAAACAAGATAAAGTAACTAGGAATAAATAACCTAGTTAATCACAAGTCTTGTAGTAATAAGGAAAACATGGTTAAAAGCACCCTTTATAAACATGGGTAAAGTTGAGGGACTAAAGTGGTTAAAATGAAAAATGGGTTTTATTAATTAAAACTAAAAACACCAAAACACACAACTTTGTGCCTGTTCTGGTCGTACAAAGCACAGGAGCCAAGAAGAGCTCTCAAGCTCAAACCCTAGCCTTGCAAAATTGACCAAATCAAGAGGGGAATCTATAACAACCCTCCTAAATAATTTTTCGACACCCCTAATATATTTAAAATGTCCCTTTATGTCTTAGAACATACCTCGTATGTGAAAACCGAGCCCATAATACCCTATATAATTAAAAATTTAATAAAAACAAGAAAATGGGTAGCTCGCGGGCCGCGAAGGCCTTGCCTTCAGGCTTCGCGGGGCGCGACAGATAGGCCACCAGGAGATGCCCGGTGCTGCCACGTGTCGGGTTGGGTGTCGAGGCTAGTTGTCAGACTCAGCAAACCTAGGGCCTACATACCCTAGCTCGCGGGCCGCGAAGGACTATCCTTCGGCTTACGCGGGCCGTGAAGGAGTCCGAGATCAGCACTATATATAGAGGTCGTTGGGCTCAGTTCACAATTCGTCCCAAAATCAACTTTCTCTCTAAATTTCTGAATATTCGAAGTAATATCAGGCATAATACCCCCCTAAATAACGAAGTTCTACCTCGTTGTAAGTATCATAACCCCCGGTTACGTATTAGATACGCTGCCCGATTGATCCAGGGTTCCGTAACGGCTGTCGTGGTTCTGCCTGACGTAGTCGTTGGAATGCCGTCTCGGGGAGGGTATTACTAATGTAAATATTGGGTTTTATACTAACACGTGTGCCTTTGTGTAATTAATAGATAATCACCAGGAAATCCTTAAGGAAAACCCCAAGACAGCAATGTGAGTAATCCTCCTTTTTGTAAACTCTTTTTACAAAACCTCATATGATTAACATTATACTAAACAGTGATTGAGTATTTGTATTCTACAATTATCGTCGGTATGTTGGGGTTTTGTATACAAAATTTGTTACTACATTGTGAGTAGTAACATGACCACAAGTCGGGTTGATAGTACCGTGGGTGGTAATTAAAGTAGATGGAAACAAATGTAATTGCGCGACCGCCCTCAATGCTGTAGACTGATAAAACCTGTTTTGATTAAACTAGGATTCACTCACCAGTATTTCCCACTGACAAAATGTTTTTAAACGCGTTTCAGGTAACAAAATGTGAAAGCCAAATAGAAGCCAGCTGGACAGCACTGAAGGCTTGGAAAAGTGGCTATAAAAGTTACCTAAATAAAGAGATGTTTTTATTAAATAAAATAGGGTTTATCCATATGAAAATGTATGTACTTGAAACTTGAGATTTTCCCATATATTTAATATTATAAAAGCGTGGTATTTTACTCTGATAAAATATTTCCTAACTACGATCCTGATGTAAATTCCGCTGCCAAACTGATAAACACAGATACCACCGAAACTGGCCGCTGCCACCCGTTCCCGGGTAGTTAGGGGGCGGGGGTTGCGACAAAATCCAAGTCTAAATCGAAAACTGAGCTCAAATTAGTGATCACCCGAGTGAAGGGATCACTAGGTATGTCGAATTTCATCTTCTAATTACATCTTGAATTCTTGGTGAACTTACGAAATCAAAAATCAAAAATCTGAAATTGAATGTTTGATGTTTGAATGAAATTATGATAAATTCATGGTTAGAAATGAACCCTAATCAATAATTTGATGCATTGATATTCATACATATGAAATTGAGAATCACCCACTTATGTGTTAAATGGGTTTTGTCAGAAGATGAAGAATACTAGAATCTTGATCATAAAATGAGTGTTATTGATTTTTATGAAGTGAATCTAGGTGTTGTTATGCATGCTAGATGTAATGAACTTGAAAATGATGTTTAATCTTGGCTAAATAGTTAGTCACGAACTTGATTGTTAATTGTATAAAATCATGCTCGCTAGGTGTTTGATATAATGCCTAAAAGAAAGCTAAATGTTGAAATTTCGGACAAAAACGCATATTTGAATGCTATGGCGAATTATGCGTCATGTGATATGATTAGAGTTCTAAACGGGTTGTTGGTTGAACTCTATAGGCAAAGGAATCGAATCTTCAAGCAGACAAGCCGGAGCGTATACGCGCTTGAAGTTGGTAATTCGAGACGGGTCTTACAAGTTGGTAATCAGAGCTCAAGGTTGTTGACAAATGTGTTCGGTTCGAAGCTTGATCAAACATCCGGTAAGAATTAGTTATTTTTGTAGATGTTATCAAAACATTAGAAAAAGGAATTTGATTTGATGTGCATGGGAATAGTGCGTAATACACTCAAACCCAGAGAGTGCACCAAACATAAACGGTTTAAGCAAGTCGAGAACTTGGCTAAACCAAAGCGAAAGATGCATATGTTATAAAATGAAATGTTTATAATTAGTATAAACATTTCAGATTCAAGATGGCCGATGGAAGTAATGATGATGCCGTGCCGATAGTCACCGAACAAATGAGAGAAGTGATTGCCGAAGAGGTTGGAAAGGCAATCGAGAATAGTCTATCCGGGTTTATAGACAAGATTCAAAAAACGGTACTTACGGTAGTAGAAGAAAGGATAAAGAGGTTGGAGGATAATTCCAACCAAGTAAAAGAAAAGTCGGGAGAGCGGAAGGCTTGCTCATATAATAAGTTCATGGCTTGCAAACCTCCGATCTACAACGGGGAGGTCGATCCGATAATATGTCAACAATGGCTGAGTGACATGGAAGGAGTGTTTGAAAGGACCCACTATGATTCAAGTGACTTCGTAGCTTACTGTACGGGTCAGTTAAGAGGTCAAGCGAAAGACTGGTGGGATAATAAGAAAAAGGAGATTGGGAGTGAAGTGGCTAGGATTATGACATGGGATGAGTTTAAGGCACTATTCCTTAAACATCACAGTCCCAAGGCGGTTATTAACAAGATCAAGGAAGAGTTCATCCAAATGAGGCAAAGGGGTGAATCAATAGACAAAATCACGGGTATTTTTCTTGATAAGTTAAGGTTCTGTGACGAGCTTGTGACAAATGAAGAACAAAAGATATACTACTACAATATGTTGAGTGTCGAATATCGGGAGTTCATGACTGCATCAAAATATGAGACTCTCACTGAGATCATAAATACTGCTCGGGAACGAGAGATTGAGCTGAAAAAGCAAATTGAGAGGGGTGAACGAAGGGCACAAGATGTTAATCCAAGCCCTGCAAAGAAAGCACGAATAACTGAATCGGTAAAGAAGTCGGATGTGAAGGGCGGGTTGCCAAGTTGTAAAGTCTGCGGGAAGGTCATAAGGGCGAGTGTCGCTTCAAAGATAAACCATGCCCTATATGTGGGAAGACTGGGCATACGACTTCATTGTGCCCAGGAAAAGTTTCGGTTTGTTATAAATGCTACCAACCGGTCCACAAGAAATTTGAATGCCCGGAGTTGGTCGGGAAAAAGGATGGGAAGGATGCACAGATAGAGGCACAGAAGGCAAGGGCTAGATCTTTCCACCTAACAGTAGTTGAAGCGAAGATAGAACCCGATGTGGTCTCAGATATATTTGCTGTAAACTCGATTCCCGCACGTGTATTGTTTGATACGGGTGCGAATAAATCCTTTATTTCACGTGGATTTATTTGACATCCTTCATTCTTATTAACAAAATTACCTATGCCCTTAGAAGTCAAGATAGGTGATAACAAAAGCTTTTTAGTGTGTGACGTATGCCAAAACTGCAAGTTGAGTATCGATGACGAAGAGTACTCAATAGACTTGATCCCGATGTCGATGGGAGAGTTTCAAGTGGTTCTCGGAATGGATTGGTTATCCCAACAACACGTGAATGTCATGTGCTTCCGTAAGGAGATAAAAATAACATCTCTGAGCGAAAGACACGTTACTATTTATGGTGAAAAAGGGGGTAATCTCGTGGTGTGTACAAAGTTGGAAGCTCATAAGCTTATGAGGCATGGATGTAGAGCATTTATGATATATGCGAGCGAGCCGGAGAAAGAGTCGTCGAAGATTGAAGACGTACCGGTGGTATGTGATTATGAGGATGTGTTTCCAGAAGACTTACCGGGAATACCGCCAGAGCGGGAAGTCGAATTCGGAATAGAATTGATTCCGGATGCAAAACCCGTAGCTAAGGCGCCGTGTCGGCTTGCGCCATCAGAGTTACTAGAGTTGATGTCTCAGATTCAAGACTTACTTGACAATGGTTCATAAGGCCGAGTGTGTCTCCGTGGGGCGCACCGGTATTGTTCGTAAAGAAAAAGGACGGGAGCATGCGAATGTGTATAGATTACCGGGACTTAAACAAACTCACGGTGAAAAATTGATACCCGCTCCCGAGAATTGATGATTTATTTAACCAGCTACAAGGTGCGAGTTGGTTTTCCAAAATTGACCTTAGATCGGGGTATCATCAGTTAAAGGTCAAGGAGGAAGATGTACCTAAGACGGCCTTTCATACACTGTGCGGACATTACGAGTTCCTCGTGATGTCCTTCTGGTTGAAAAATGCACCCGTGGCTTTCATGGACCTCATGAACCGGGTTTTCAAACCGATGTTGGATAAGTCGATGATAGTGTTCATCGACGACATCTTGGTGTATTCGAAGAATGAAGTTGATCACGCGTGTCATCTACGCGAAGTATTTGAAACACTCATACGGGAAAAGCTCTATGCAAAGTTCTCGAAATGCGCCTTCTGGTTACGAGAGGTGCAATTTCTCGGGCACATCATTAGTGCTGACGGGGTGTTAGTAGATCCATAAAAATAGAAGTTGTGGCAAAATGGAACCCTCCGAAGAATCCTTCGGAAATCAGAAGCTTCTTAGGGCTTGCGGGATATTACAGAAGATTCATACAAGATTTCTCCAAGATCGCCTCGCCGTTAACCAAGCTAACTCGTAAGGAGGAAAGGTTTGTATGGGGCGTTGATCAAGAAAAAACGTTCCAAACGCTCAAGGAAAAGTTGACCCACGCTCCGGTATTAACGTTGCCGGACGGAGTCGATGACATGGTGGTTTACTCGGATGCGTCACATTCAGGACTCGGGTGCATTTTAATGCAACGAGGTAAGGTTATAGCCTATGCCTCGAGGCAGCTGAAGATTCACGAAAAGAAATACCCCTACACACGATCTCGAATTGGCGGCAGTGGTATTTGCTCTAAAAATATGGAGGCACTATTTGTACGGGGTGAAGTGAACTATATTTACCGACCACAAGAGTCTAAAATACTTCTTTGATCAGAAGGAGTTGAACATGAGACAGAGGCGGTGGTTGGAAACAGTGAAAGATTATGACTGTGAAATACATTACCATCCCGGGAAGGCCAATGTAGTGGCGGATGCGTTAAGCCGAAAGGCAGATTATGCTCCTATACGGGTGCGATCGATGCAGCTCATTGTGAAATCGGGTCTACTTGAACGAATCCGAGAAGCACAAGTGGAAGCAGTTAAAGCTGAAAATTGGAAGATGGAACGAATAGTTGGCCAACTGAAAGATTTAATAGATGATAACAACGGGTTGAAAACTCGCTTCGGGAGGACATGGGTTCCTAATTCGTGTGGGGTTAAAAAGCTTCTGCTTGACGAAGCTCACGAATCCCGTTATTCTATTCATCCGGGGGTGACTAAGATGTATAACGATTTGAAACAAAACTATTGGTGGCCCGGAATGAAAAGAGATGTAGTAAAGTATGTGGAGAAATGCTTGACATGTCTCCAAATTAAAGTTGAGCACCAAAAGCCATACGGTAAACTTCAACCATTGGATATTCCAGTTTGGAAATGGGAACATATCACAATGGACCTATTGACCAAACTACCAAGGACGAACCACGGATTTGATGCTATATGGGTGGTTGTAGATAGACTGACGAAAAGTGCTCACTTTATTTCGATACGTGAGACTTATACGTCAGAAAAGATGTCGGAGGTGTGTACTAATGAAATAGTGGCACGCCACGGAGTACCTGTATCCATCGTGTCTGATAGGGATACCCGGTTTACTTCAAACTTTTGGCGTGATTTCCAAGAGCAAATGGGGACAAAATTGTTCATTAGCACCGCGTACCATTCTCAGACGGATGGACAAAGCGAAAGAACAATACAGACATTGGAAGACATGCTACGGGCGTGTATCATCGATTTCGGAGGTAGTTGGGATGTATATCTACCGTTGGTCGAATTCTCATATAACAACAGTTACCACGCTAGTATTGGTATGGCTCTGTACGAGATGCTCTACGGTAGAAAGTGTCGAAACCCGGTGTGTTGGGGTGAGGTGGGTCCATGTGAGCTCGCCCATAAAGATATAGTTCAAGCCACTAACAAGAAAATTGATATGGTTCGGGCTCATTTGAAAGCGGCTCAAGATAGACAGAAGTCGTATGCTGACAAAAGATGAAGACCGATCGAGTTTCAGGTTGGTGACAAGGTTATGCTTAAAGTATGTTACACCCTAACACGTTTTAACCAAAAGAGACACAGCGGAAAATACCGACTCAAAAACTCCTTCTTTCTTATCTATATTACATACTTGGAGGTTCATTTCTAAAAAGTTAAACACTTTCTTGAAAAGATTTACAACCTTCATTCTTAATTAACGCATCAAATGTAATATATAAATACAAGTCATGTGACTCCTCTTCCCATACAATCCTTGCTCTTTGACTCGATCTTCAACCTCTTAGACTTCATAATGATGTTAAGTTCGTGCAACCTGAAATCACCACATACATGCGCATCATTAATATTTGGTGACGTCATTCATAATCTAAACATACATAATTAAATGACCATGCCACATTCTTTCTACTCATGCTAATCCTTTCGATTATCATTCCAAGTACAATCTTGCATCCCAATCATTAAATCTTCATAAGGACAACAATAGTATACCTGCATTTCATTTCATTCTTAAAGCACTTGATTAGTAACGTTAATACTCAAACGTATTGTAGCCATGCATACATGTATACAAACCCTATTCTTTCATGTACAATCAATCCCACTTCGTGTATACACACTCATACGTATATTTATACACACACACACACACATACATTCATACAAGCTCTTACATACCACTTACATTCCCATATAATTTTTACTAACATATCCTAGTTACAAACATCCATATAAATAAGTCTCATATGTACAAACTTACGTGCATGTTCATTTCTCTTCATGCTTACCTATGGATTCCGTCACTAACATGTAGGTAGATCTATACACATACATATATCCAAGCTTATTTCTTTCCTACACATACTTTGAGTGAACATTCTTGCTGATGAATGAACGTTTCAACTGTTGAGTGAACATTCTTGCTGACGAGTCAACGTTCCAACTATTGAGTGAACATTCTTGCTGACGAGTGAACGTTCCAACTGTTGAGTGAACATTCTTGCTAATGAGTGAACGTTCCAACTGTTGAGTGAACATTCTTGCTGACCAATGAACGTTCCAACTGTTGAGTGAACATTCTTGCTAATGAGTGAACGTTCCAACTGTTGAGTGAACATTCTTGCTGACGAGTGAACGTTCAAACTATTGAGTGAACATTCTTGCTAATGAGTGAACGTTCCTACTATTGAGTGAACATTCTTGCTGACGAGTGAACGTTCAAACTGTTGAGTGAACATTCTTGCTAATGAGTGAACGTTCCAACTGTTGAGTGAACATTCTTGCTGACGAGTGAACGTTCAAACTGTTGAGTGAAAATTCTTGCTAATGAGTGAACGTTCCAACTGTTGAGTGAACATTTCAACTATTGAGTGAACATTGGCCGTAGATTACGGCAGCTTGCTGTTGTTTCCCCTTATTTGTTTGGCCATAAGCTACGGCTGATCTTCCGTAGCTTACGACTGGTTCTTTCACTCTAAACCTTCTTCCTTTTTAATTTTCACAAGACAACCGTTAGATATCCGAACTTCCTTCTTCCACATTTTTCATGCTTCCAAGACGTAACATGACCATAATTCAAGCCCCCATATCCTTTTACTACTTAACCCCAAGATCAAACCATCTACCGCATCACGTTATGTTTCTTTCTACATTTTGACCCGTTCGCTTCTACCGTGTAATTCCAAACATAGATGACCACCAACGACTTACCACCTTAACTTCATTTATAAATAAGAAGTGATTTCGGAAATCACTTACCTTATGTGTCCGTGTTCGTATCCGCTTCCTTGCCTCATCTTGGCCCGTTAGCCTTTCGTGCTTAATTCCATCTCGACATGATCCCTATACTTTCATGTCATCGCAATCACATTCTTGTTAGCATACATGATTGTACATATTAACGATCATATCAAATGCATATCTCACATTTGACTTTCATTAGTCAATTCTAACAAGCATTAGGCATATTCCCACAATCATATCTTTTCAACTCGTATAATTCATCACGTCATCACATATAACACATATCGATATAAAACGTACCATTTGACATTCTATAACATTGCAAGTGTGACAAAAGCCTAACCTTGCTACTTATGTACAATTGACTTTCAGAAGTCAACGGTTTATCATATGAACTTTCTACTTAACCTCATATATTCGTGTTATCATATTAGCCTATACTAATGACATTATATACATTTCAAACTCATGATGTAATATGCTTACAACCACATGATCACCAAATTATATACACATTCACAAACACATACTTTCACATGCTAATGCTTTCATTATCTCACATTTGACAACCACATTCAAGGTTAGTCTATTTAACATAATCACAACATCATTATTTACTAGCAAGTTCATATGTTATATACTTAGTGCACATTCATTTCTAAATTACCAATAGGCAATTGGTCCAACACATGTTGTGCACCTCATCATTCAAGCATAGAGTACAAGTTCTAATGCATAATTCTACCCAATCATACCATCAACTACACCTTCTTACGAAATCCTTCTACAATACATCTTCTCATGTCTAATTATCATCAATCATGTCATTATCAAACTCTACACATGTTCATCCATTGTTTAGCATATAATTTCACATACTAGCTTATACTAAGCATTTCATCAAACACTTGGTGTGCGTACACCATTTAAAGCACAATGTATAACTAATTTATGCACGATCTTCCAGGTTCATACATAATTCTTCAAATCTTCTTACTAATCAACAAGTACCATTCACACATAGACATCAACATAACAAAATCTCTAGTTCATCCAACTCATTCATATTAAACCATAAACCATCAAAACCCCAAGTTCTTGAACATGGGTTCTTCCATTAAAACTCCTAATTTAGATGATTAAATCATAACTGACACTAAATTAGTGCATGCATACACAAATCCAACCATCTAACATCCCCAATTTACCCAATTGGGGTTGATTCATCAAAACCCACCAAGTACTCTAATCATGAAGGTTTAAGGGGTGAATTAGATACTTACTTGATGCTTAGGAGGTGATGAACACCCCTAAATTCATAGATTATCCATGCAAATTTCAGATTTCTCCTCTCCTTCTTCTTCCTTTGGTTCACACAAGAACACACACACATACTATGTGTGTGTGTCGACATATACATCTGCCCCAAATGGGGTTTCCCTTTTCTTTTTATGTTTTAATTAAAACACTTTTCAACTTGCCCTCTTTTTGCCCTTGAAGTTTTGTTTGATTATTTGTTAGTCACAGAATTCCATTCCTTACTATTTAACTGGCATATATAACTAAGTTAACTAACTTAGTTACCCCATATCACATTGTGTAAAATAAAACATGCTTGTAATTTAACATTCGGGTTTTGGGACGTTACAAGTCTACCCCCCTTAAAAGAGGTTTCGTCCCCGAAACCTTGTTCATCTCCACTAAACCATAAATATCCTTTAGGTTTCGTATCCTTGCATAACGCTAATCCCTAGTAAACATCTTTACTAACGACCCATTTATTCAATAAATTCAAGATGCATACTATGGAAAGAATGCATTCATGGTTCAATTAAAGGTTTTGTCCCTACCTTCCAAGATTAGGCAAACATATACTTTCATGCATTTAATGATCATAACGAGTTTTCTTACATCTACTGTTACTCATAAATCATGCTTGATACTTCATTCTTACGTTAGTCACACCGGCCCTCATCACGAGCTTACCACAATATTTCATTATTAATATTCCCCTTTATTTCTTTCATAGCCACACGAGAAGTCGTAATGTGATCACACGTATATCATAACATTCAGCTAAGGCCTTGCTACATCAACATAACTGCTATTTCATACTTACTTTTTTTGTACGTACCTTGAGAATTGAGCATCATCCTTTGTTTGCTATAGTTATATGTACTATGTACACCTTTATGTTATATTCTGCATCACTTCATTCATGTCACACTTGTGCTATCATTAGTTCATACGTAAGGGGTTATTCAACCCATAACATTCTATCTAACACCCACATCTTAAACCATTTACTAACCTTGTTGTTTTGGCACAATACCACGACCCGTAGAACGGATCGGCCATCTTCATCTTGAGTCCATACCATCCCCGGAGTGATCTCATTCATCCATGTGATGAGCTTCCGCTTGTGCACGTCCCTTCCCAACTCTACTAGCTTTATCATACCAAGAGTTCTACCACCCTCATCTATAAAATTAATGATTTGCGCATTTCATTCAAATTACGTTAAATATGGCATTGATCAAATCATCTTGTTTACATACTAGTCCGTTCTAGATTCTTTTAAAACATTAGTTCGTTTGACCCATTCATATCGGGTCAATACATGACCGTTCCTTAACATATCATTTTCATTCATTTGACTCGTTCATAACGAGTCAATACATGACCATTCCTTAGCATATCATTTTCATTCGGTTATTCATTTTATTCGGTGTTAATTCACCTATATTCTCCACAAATCATTAACTTACTTGGCATACTACATTATACATTTCATTGCTTACGTAGTACTCTCACAATTTGAAAATAATTATTTTCCAACTTCTGTAGTTTGGCTTTTCTAGGTCAAACTGCCACTTATTATTTTTTGTTTACCTATTTTGGAGTATGTGTTGTACTTACCTCCAGATCAAACATGCTTACAAAAACATCTTTTCATTGTTTTAGCGTTTCTTGAAAAAAAACCTTTCATCCTCGTCTATGCTTGAGCCATTCTTCCGGGTCTTAACCGCCATTCATCCTAACTTTCTCATGAGTTAATTTCCAATATGTGTATTTCGTAGCTTTATTCAATAATTCTTTCACACAATGCATATATATATATATATATATATTACAACATCAACTTTCAACGGTTTTGTTCAGTTAGCATATCGAACCTTTCATGTTATTTTACTATTACTTGCTTTCTAACTAACAATATCTTCTTCTTTTGACTTTTCAGAAACTCAACCTGTACGTATATTCTTATTCACGTTTTTATCATTTGGCTACAATCAAACCTAGGGGTATTCATACATGTTTAATCCGTACTCACCTACGGGTTTATTTTTTCATCCATACATTTCATTCCCTCCTTTCATTCTTACTTGTTTGATTCGTACTTACTTACGAATTCAAACATTTTCATTCTTGCCATTCATTCTTACTTGTTTAATCCGTACTTTACTTACGGATTCGAACATTTTCATTCTTACCATTCATTCTTATAAAGTACTTTCATTCTCTTGAAAGTCTTACTATTTCTTTCACCTACACGTCCACCTACTACCCAATTCTAGAGGACATACCTGCGATAATTATCATGGTCTCATGAATGTCATATGCTTCTTGCGTACTGGCCAGGCACACAATCCACATACTAGTTTCGTGCCTTCATATAATAATCACCTTATGTCCGAAGAAGTGGGTTTCATTTCATGCAACATCTTTAAAACCTTACCAAGACAATATCATTGTCTTTCGTTTAACATTTACCCTCCCCAAGGAGATTTTTCCTTTTTCTTTTAACACTGGTACCCATATATATTAATATTGTGTACCTGGGGCCCATCTGTCTAATTACATGCTTTGGTATTCATCCCAGACCGCATCCTCGGATCATCCTCCTCAAACACTTAAGCTTACCTTGCATATACAATACAGTTAGCTTCTTTATATGAATACATAAGAACATGCTTACATTCAGTTCTACCTTTGGATCTTGATTGAGTCTTGGATTGTACGGTTTCCTTGTCACAAGAGCACACGGGTTTGAGTTCAAGTACTTACTTCCTCGTACTTGATTCTCTCAAACCAGGGCTCTGATACCAACTTGTTACACCCTAACACGTTTTAACCAAAAGAGACGCAGCGGAAAATACCGACTCAAAACTTCCTTCTTTCTTATCTATATTACATACTTGGAGGTTCATTTCTAAAATGTCAAACACTTTCTTGAAAAGATTTACAACCTTCATTCTTAATTAATGCATCAAATGTAATATATAAATATAAGTCATGTGACTGCTCTTCCCGTACAATACTTGCTATTTGACTCGATCTTCAACCTCTTAGACTTCATAATGATGTTAAGTCCGTGCAACCTGAAATCACCACATACAAGCGCATCATTAATATTTGGTGATGTCATTCATAATCTAAACATACATAATTAAATGACCATGCCACATTCTTTCTACTCATGCTAATCCTTTCGATTATCATTCCAAGTACAATCTTGCATCCCAATCATTAAATCTTCATAAGGACAACAATAGTATACCTGCATTTCATTTCATTCTCAAAGCACTTGATTAGTAACGTTAATACTCAAACGTATTGTAGCCATGCATACATGTATACAAGCCCTATTCTTTCGTATACAATCAATCCCACTTCGTGCATACACACTCATACGTATATTTATACACACACATACATTAATACAAGCTCTTACATACAACTTACATTCCCATATAATTTTTAATAACATATCCTAGTCACAAACATCCATATAAATAAGTCTCATACGTACAAACTTACGTGCATGTTCATTTCTCTTCATGCTTACCTATGGATTCCGTCACTAACATGTAGTTAGATCTATACACATACATATCTCCAAGCTTATTTCTTTCCCACACATACTTTGAGTGAACGTTCTTGCTCATGAGTGAAAATTCTTGCTGATGAATGAATGTTTCAACTGTTGAGTGAACATTCTTGCTGACGAGTGAATGTTCCAACTATTGAGTGAACATTCTTGCTGACGAGTGAACGTTCCAACTGTTGAGTGTGATATGTTTTTATTAATATTTTAAGCCCTTTTTAACACATTAGTCAAGTTTTAAATTTATAAAACACGATATTCTACTAACACTAAACACACACATGGGCAAGTGCACCCATCGTGAGCGTAGTATAGCGTTGGTAAGATACCGAGGCCGTCTAAGGACACAAGAGTTTTTAGTACCGGTTTATCCTCAACGTCTAATCAAATCAAAATTTTTAGAAAAGATTTTAGACATGAAAATAAAAACTACAAATGCTGAAAATAAAAATAAAACAGATAGACAAGATGAATCACTTGGATCCGACTCGCCTTTAATGTATCATTTGATGATTTCCGCACTTTTGCACTTTTTAAGAGATTATCTTAGTTATAGTAGTAGGCCCCTCTTTTGAAGGTGACGTTACCCTCAACCCAGTGGTTTGAGTCAGCAAGGATACAATCCCAAAGGGTCAGAATATTGGAAGTTAATTAATTAAGTTATTAATGCGAAAAGTGATAGGCCCCTCTTTTGAAGGTGACGTTACCCTCGGCTAAGTGGTTTGAGTCAGCAGGGATACAATCCCAAGTAGCCGGTTTAATGTATTAATAGTAGTTTACATATGAGGGGATCAAGCCATATTCACCCCCGCCATCCAATACTAGTGGGTATTGAAGGAGGTCCTAGTAAGCTTGACTCAGGTCCTTGCAGGATCTATACACTGAACAAGGCAAGAACCTTACCAAACCATTCCCTTAACCCCCGACCAGCTAGCCAACATATCTCTATATAGACCGTAGAGATATGAATGGTGAAAATCTTTTACTTTATATAGACAGTAAAGTAATGCCAAGACACCACGGACAAATGATAAGGGAGTTTCACCTTCAACATAAGAAACTAGTTATTAAAGTCAATAATAAAAAACCAAATAAAAAGTGCGAAAAGATTAAAAATCAAAAGTAATACATTAAATGCTTGTCTTCACCAAGTGATGTAAGAGACTTAGCCAAACATGGCCTTTGATTGACAAGAACTCTTACGATCAATCTTGGATCCCGAGACTACTACACACACTCTAAGGTGGATGATGGATGATGGTGGTGGATGTGGGTGTTGTAGTTGTGGTAGAGTGGTGGTGAAGTGGGAGAGAGGTGGTTTGCCAAGGGATGCCTTTGAAGTGAGCCAAGCACCCCTATTTATAGCCTGAACAGAAGCCCGGCCACGGCCCCGTGTCTGCTGGACACGGCCCTGTGGCCATCCTCTTTCTCTTCCTTCATTAATTGCTCTTGTCTACATTAGGCTCCACACGACCCCGTGTTCGCTGGGCACTGCCCCATGTGCAGAAGCGTATCTGTACTACCAAGATTTGCTAGATGTTGCGAATCTTAGCGTTGACCACGCCCTGTGCTCAGTGGGCATGCCCCCGTGGTGAGCAGTAGAAGCTTCTACAACTTTGTCTTTTCTGCAGACATCTGGCCACACCCTCGTGCTCAGTGGGCACGGGGCCGTGGTCAACCTTCTGTTTCCTGTTTTTTGCTTGGGAAGATGTTGTGGAGGGGTTGGGCATGCCATGTTTATTCCCTTTCTTTGTATTTGTGTTAGTTATTGCTGCATATTTGTTACTTTTGTTCATTTAAGCTCATTTGGTCCTGAAAATACAAAAGGAAGACAAAAGCACACTTTTTCCAACATTAGTACTAAAAAAAGGTTAGTTTTATGCCTCATTTGATGAAATTTATATGTTGCATTTTGCACACATCAAATACCCCCACACTTGAATCTTTGCTTGTCCTCAAGCAAAACTATTTATTTCGTGGCTTACACACCCAAATGGAATGGGTAGAAGAGAAGTTTTGGGCTTGTCTTGAGTGTCGGGAATCCAAGATATTTATTGGGTTTTATTTTTATACTATTTACAATCCTATTCGTTATGATTTATTTAGAACGTTTCATAAGCGAAATTACTTATTTGGGCATAACATGCATTTTTTTAAATTCCATTTATATACAAGTTTACATACCTCACGGGAGATCACTCAACACTCGGCCGAAGATGTATTTTAGTGAAACACTCGAGACCGGCATGGAACTTACTTCTACCATATGCTTGCCAAGCAATCAATCCTCCTCCTTTTTAACTATAAACCTTTGTAAATATCAAGAGGACTTTTGGAAGGGTTAGGCTTGGGCTTAAAGGTAGGTGGTTTTGGGTTAGTGGTTAGTAAAAAGGGCTAAAAGCGTAAAAAGCGTCGGTCGTCGTAAAACTTTTTGTTTTGTAACTTTTATTCAAACTAAGCCTTTTCAAACAAAGTTTCTTTGAGGACTTTGTTTGTTTATTGCAAGACTTCTTTTTTTTTTTTTTTTGATAATACGTCACAAGAAAACTGAGCTTTTTACTAAAATAAAGGGTTGAAAAGAAAAAGGTTTTGATGGGTAAAGGGTGTTTGTTTTGTGGGTATGGAAATGAAAAGGTTTAGGCTCAAAGGGGTTAACTAGGGGGATTTTGGGTAGGTGAAAAAGAAAATGAAAAATAATGGTGTTAAAAAGAAAATGGGTTAGTCCTAATGCCTCCATCATTTACTTATTTGGGTTTAAGTTGGTAAGGACCGGGAATGTATCGTCGTGGCAAGTTCTAGAGTTGTAAGAACCAAGCGGCTATTCACACAAGAAACAAAAAATGAGCATTTAGTTTAAAGATGTATGCTTGTATGCTCAATAAAGGCTCAAAACTCACTTTTTGTGGGAATGGGTTTATAATGTGATCAAGTATATATAATCAAATTTTAACTAGATTTGTCATGCCGTTTCATAATTTTCTTATGTTGGTTCTTTTTATCATGACGCTATCGGTTGTAAATTTGTAAAAATATAACCTTTTTAGAACTTGTTATTCCCAAATTAAACCAAGACAAGTAAAAAAAATGAAAAGTTTTTGAAAAATTGTGGTTCCAATAGAGTTTTGTGTAAGACTTGTTATTAGGACTTGCAAAATTCAAGGTTTTAGCATCCCCCCACACTTAAATTACACATTGTCCTCAATGTGTCCCAAAAATAAGGTTTTAGGTTGATTGAATGTGTAAAAAAGTGTTAAAAACAAGGTTTTGGTGTTACTGGGCATCTGGCCACGGCCACGTGCTGGGTGAGCACGGCCCCGTGGTCAGAGTGCCAGTAACAACAACTTACAGAAGGTCGCCACGGGGCGTGCTGGGTGGACACGGCCTCGTGGCAGGCAGATTTCAAACAAAACAGCAGGTACAAGGTGGTGGACACGGGGCGTGCTGGCTGAGCACGGCCCCGTGGTAAGAGTCTGCAATTAATGGAAACAGGTTTTTGGCTTTTGGTTCTAGTTTCCGGGCTTGCGTAGCACTAATATTTAGTGCCACCAAGCTTCATAGGTACCTGTTTTGCTTAAAAATGCCACACCACACAAATAACAAACATCCTACCTTACAATAAGTTATCATCCACATCACAAACTAAAAAAGAGAAAATGCAGAAAAGTAAAAGTGTTAACGGAAAGTAAATTGTTCAACTTTGGCACGCAGGCCAGATAATTGTTTTTGAGAGCAAGGGGTTAACCTGTTAAAGCTGCAACCATGTCACACTACCTCCAACACCTTCCGCCTCAATCCATCTCTTCATCTTCATCGTCTCCTCCTTGATTCGCCATGTACTCCCAGATGTTGCCGATGTTATCTTGCATTTCGGAGATGTTCCTCTCGATTACTCCAACCTGGGTGTAGGTGTTGCTGGCCATGTTGTAGGTGTTGCGGGTGCACAAAAGGTTTTCCTACAAAAGATCATGTAGCTTTGAAAGTTAGGAAAACCACCCCCTTGAGAAGAGGATGCATCCTCGTGGCCATATTGAGGAGGAGGACGGATTTGTGGGGTGTGAAGAACGAGAGCCTCCTGTGGGTTCCAAACATGTCCATGAACAGTTTTAAATCGAACCGTCCCATCACCTGCTTCGTTGATAATTCCCATTGAGCGGTATATGACGAGATCCACCTTGCCCGACCATGGGCCCTTACGGAAGGACCTTGGCATCCTCTCTACAAAGTTCTTGTAGAGGCGGTAGATCCATCCTCCAAAGAAAATAGGGGTCGGGGTTGTGGCTAACTGGTTCAGGTGCATGTTTCGGAAGAGTAGGTGTGGAACATCGAGAGGCACACGGTTGTGGATGCAGTATAAGACCGTCAAATCCCTTAGGTTAACAACATCAGTACTGTCACGCCTTTGGTTGATGGAGTTGCTAAGGACCCTGTGAATGTAGCGGTAAAGAGGGTCCCGCAACTGTGAGCTCTTGGTCTGGCTTGGATCATATGCTCCTTCTCCGATTTGAGCCCATGCCATTTAACGTAGGTTTTGTGGGAGTTCACGGAGACCACCCGTGTTTTCCTCATCTCCGGCATCTTCTTCAGCAAACAACCCAATAATTGACCCAAATTGTGCAATGGAAATTGAGAGTACATTTCCAGCACATCGAAACTCAACCCCCTCTACATCAAACGGCTCCGTTTTAGCTTTGAATGCAAAAGTGCTATAAAACTCCATGTTGTATTCGTGGACCGAATGGAGTCTAGTGCAGAGGGCCGCTCGAAGTGGACCCATGACTAGGTTGTTGAAGCGGTCAATCTGCCCCACTGCTTCCAGTGTGTCTAAGCAAACTTGTCTTGGGTTTTCCTCGGGCCTATTTTAAAGAACTTCAAATCGTGCTTGATAGTTCCACTCATTCTGGTTGAAGCGTGTGAATATCTTGGCCATCTGAAAGAAAAAAAACAAAACAATTAGCACGAAACAGAAAATTTCTGAAGAAAACTGAAAACAGCAAGCTGAACACGACCCCGTGGCCACTGGCCACGCCCCATGTTTGTAACACCTCGTAAAATCTTACCCAATGAAATAAAGACACGTGTCATGTAAGGCAAATGTGCTATAAACCGGATCGAGTTAAAAGATGTATGGTAGGATTCAAAAGTGTCGACATGTTAATTAATACCTCTGAGCGACCTAGTTATGAATCCCAAGACCATAATATATTTTATAAACATCTGAGATGCTAAAATTCGGTTATCCCTGGTAATGTAAAATTCAAACTTTGTAAAAGATGGGATTCTAGGTACTTACGACAAAATTCTTTTTTGAAGTCTTCTTAGATAGGTCCAAGAAACCTCATGTGAATGGCAACACATGCAAGGACATGCAAGGCCTGTCTACATGGTCCCTCTACTGAAAAGAAGACATAACATTCGAAGTTGTAAAGTTGCATGATCAAGACCTCAAAGTTAACAAATTTTTGTCTTCTGATGAAGGCTTACGGACCGCAAAGGTGAACCCATACGGTCCGTAAGAGAGCGGAGCTGGGCGATGGTTTCTGAAAGACGGTTACGGACCGCAAAGCCTAAGGCTTACGTTCCGCAAGGCATGTATCTGGGCAGAATTTTGGACAGATGCCTGTTAAACAAGTTACACCGCCTTATAAGAGTGGTATTCGAAAATCAGGGGCCCTATAACTGGTTTTTAGCATCATAGGGACACCTGGGAACATCTTACAACAATTGTAGACTGATTTGGAGTGATCTTGATGCATCAAAGTTGCTATATAAGAGAACCTCGTGTTGCAACATTTGGTCTTTCATTTGCAACTCACTTCAAGCTGGTCTCTGGAGCTCCTCTGGTCAGCAAGCAAGTTCCCTTAAGTTTCAAATCATACTTAGGACCTTTGTAAGTGTCCTTAATCCTTTTTAATTCAGTTTAGCTTAGTTAATTAGCTAAAAGTCAAACCGTCGTAATTAAGGTTTGACTTTGAGATTAATCAATAATTGTTCAGTCAAATCTCGAATCAAAAGTACCTATAAGTAGGTAATTATGGGGGTAATAAACCCGTAAAAGGGGTACTCTCTGATTCCCACTCTAACTAGGTCAATTGTCGGGTCAAACTTGATATTAAAAAGTCAACAGAAAGCTTAAATTCAAATTAATGCATAATTAGCAATGTAGAAGCCATGCAACCTGTTTTATCACTAATATAACTTGGTAATCAATGTAAGAACATGTCTAAACATCTTCCACCCGACAATTTTCAGTTTAGACTCGGTTCGGAACCGAAAGGCGCATAATTTGACTTTTGCATTGACTTTCGATTCTGACCCATTGTAGCATGTTTTAGAAATGCCTTAGAGCCCTATTAGGACCAGGTTTCATGTTAGTATAACCCTCTGTGATTATACACCTTGGTTCAATAGTTATCCGATTCATATGCATGTTCGCGTTAATTGCTTAAATGTTAACTATTATGCCCATGTGACCTTAAAACATGATTTGTGAAAATGTAAAAGAGTAGAAACCTTAGTTACTGATTTATAAACTTGCACCAAAAATTTGACATCAATTTGAGGTCTATATTAAGAGTTATGCTCAATAGCGTAATTAGAAAGCTTTTTGTTAATTAAACGGCATAATTAGCATATAGCCTAGTTTAACCCACTTTTTGATGTCAAACTTTTTACCCACTAATGTAATATAATATTTTGGGATTTTTTAAGATCTTTAATTAATTTTAGGCTGAGCATAACATAAGGTTGTAGCTTTAATTCGGTTATTGCCGGTTTTGCCCTTTTGAGCTATAAAATGAGTTTTACAAATCTTTTTGACCCCAAACCTTTTGCTACTGATTTTATATGATAAATAAATTATTTTAAACCTTCTGGAATAAACAAAATATCAGCTTTCTATATGGAACCCGGAAATGGCTCCAAATCGCCTTTTTAAGCGTTTTTAACACATAGTATGTATTAAAACTATTTTAAACATATAAGGTTTGATACCTGCTGATATTTTAAGTATAGTTTTATACTTTAACAGTAAGCTAAAGTTTTAAACTCAGATTTCCAGATTTCACCTTTAAAGGCTATGTGAAATTACCAAAATGCCCCTACGGTGCATAGTTTGGTTTTAATAGATAAATTTCACGTATAATTAGTACCCTACTGATATAATTTATAAAAATGAGTATTTTTACTGATTATACCAAGCCTGTAACTCAGATTATTATTTAAACTCCTTTATAACCTTTTAAATGACCAAAATGCCCTTACGGGGCATAATTCGAGTTTAAATCCGTTTTGGGCATAATGGAAGATATCTTACTAATGTCACAACATATTTAAGGCATATTAACTTAGGAAACTTGCATATGACTCATTTGGTTACTCGTTACGCACTTTTCGCGTTCGGATCGGCTTATGTAACTAGTATGCATATATTAGCCGAAACGGGTCAAACCTTATCAATTCTGTCTCAAAATCCAGAATGTGTTTAGTTTACCCATATTATACAAGTCTTCAAACTTGTCGGGTCCAAATCATATTCTATTCCGGTCTTCGCTTATTCATGCGTTTGAACCGTATCTTCCTTTAAAACTAACCGGTCTAAGTTAAGCTTAATTAAAGACCGGTTAGAAATCTAATAGGTTATTGTAAACCTTCGTTCCAGAATAGGAGGCCCAGTAAAAGCTACGTGTACTTGCTATTTGTGATTATTACTTGCAAAGGTAAATACTTTTAACTTATTTTCCCTATACGGGCTTGGGGTACGGTATATAAAATACCGTTTGGTCGGGCATTGCATCTTTAATTGTATGAAGGTTAAATCATTAAAATGTCCCGTTTGAAAATGTTTTGTTAGCTTAAAGCCTTTGGGGGGTTAATGACCATGTCCCGGATATCCTTGGCGTCATTTTACGAAATGGCCACGACCTAAGCACGGGGTTTAGGCGTACACCCGACAGTGCATAAACTAATAATGTGGTGTGTCAATTAATCTTTAACCCGGTGTTCAACCCGGGCTACTGAACGCATAAGGAACATGTAATTCTTTTACAAGTTTATATATAAATAATTATCCCAAGTTATAAAAGTTTTGTGCCACGTGCATTCAAATCAATTTTATTAAACCTTTTCAAAATGAGTCAGTTAATTGTATTTACAAGTGTAAACTGACGTATTTTCTCAAAAAGGTTAAGTGCAGGTACTACTCGAACTAGGCTGGCTTTCTCCTAGCGTCCACAATAAGTCTCGCAAGCTTGGATGTCATAAAACTGTTGAACAATGTTTCCTTTTTATTTTGATCCGCCTGTGGATCTGTTTCAACTATTTTGTGATACTTAATATTGCAATTTATTAAAGTTGAGATGAATCTATCTTTTGCTTCCGCTGTGCATTTAAATTTGTGTTGTTTGACTATGATGATATCAACTACGTCACGATACTCCCCACCGGGCCCACCGGTAACACGTGGAAATATCGGGGTGTGACAGGTTGGTATCAGAGCCAACACTGAGTGAATTAAACACTAGCCTTTTGTGTTTAATCTCAGTTACACAGTTGCACATTCCTCAAATTTTCGAGTCTAGACAAAGAACATAGGACAAATCCTGATTTTTGTTTTATTTTTGTCTTTTATATTTTGTTGTTATCTTTGTTTATGTTGACAGGTTTAAATATGCCGCCAAGATTCTTTAGGGAAAAGGAAAGGGACCAGTAGCAGGTCACGACCATGAGGCCGGGCCGTCCCAAAGGCGAACTCCACCCATTACCATGAGTACAAGTCCCCAGGGGGACTGGAGGGCACATCTACAGCCAACGAGGCGGTCTGTCTCGTTAAGCTCGTCACCGTCTTACCTTCATTCTTTTGGACCCCATTCAGAAAATGAGCCCGAAAACCCACAGCCTTCATTTATCCCTCTCCAGAGGTCCAACTCTCGTCACTCCTTTGATAACCCGTCACATATCTTCCGTAGCCGGTTCAACCCGGTAAACTACCTCGAGGAACCAGTGGGTGTTAACCCATTGGGACCCGAAGATCACTTTTCTAGAGATCACACCATGGATATGGATGAGGATACCGACCCCACTGAACCACCGGCCGGTACCCCCACACATCCTATTGAAATCTCTGATGGATCATCTTTTCAGGGATCACCCTACCGTGGTCCTGACAGCTACCAAACGAGATTCAACCAGTATGAATGGTACTTTACACCTTCTTACCATTCATCACCTCACCAGCAGCAGCAGCAACAGGATCCTTCCGGGGATTCACGCTTTGTGGCAGTTACCCCGCCACCCCCACCAGTTCAGCAGCAGCCTCCTGAGCCACCAAGGCAAAGGAGAACGAACGCATGAATGTCCGTGCGAGGAAGAGTGCATATCAGCACCCCGCAACCATCGTGTGGCAGCCACTACCCGCCGCTCCAAGAAGATCAGCTCATGGGGGGACCTTCAAACCCCAACCCGGAAGTGAACTCTGCACCTGTCGTGCCACCACCATTGGGTTTTGACAACCCAATTCCGACGTACGCTGGCTCAGCAGCGTATAATCCCTTTGAGCAGCCGGCTCACACTAGCTTCAATTATGCTGAGGTCGACCCATACTTGGCAGCGTGGAACTACAACGCTCTCAACCCTGAAGGGCCCTACGGAACTCCTTGGGGAGTTGGATACCCAGCTTATGGATACCAACAACAGCCGCCTCTTCGACCTCCACATCAGCCGCAGCCGCAGCCGCAGATACCAAGGTTTTCCCCGCCAGAACGGGAGGAAATTCTCCAAAGGTTAGATCAGGTTGAGCGGGAAGTTCACAGAGATCACAGGGAACGACAAGGCTTCTTCAAGGGATTGACAAATTTAATAAAAGGGAAGAGCAAGAAGGACCATTGAATCCTTCAACTTTTTGGTTGTATTTTCCTTATTTTCAATCCAGCCCCTGCGTGGGCATGCCTTTTTGTTTAACCCCTGCGTGGGTATGTCTTTTTGTATTCTGCCCTTGCGTGGGCATGTTTTTCTGTTGACCCCTGCGTGGGCATGTTATTTCAGTAGAAGTCTCGTTTAGGGCAAAATTGTACTTGTTAATTTTTATTGGAATGGTTAATTTAAATTTCCATTTTTATTAATTATGTGCATAAACATAAAGTGTGAAATAAATAAAATAACATTCCTACTAAAAGATCTACCATTATAATAAAATGGAAAAATCTAAAAAGGGACCAGACCTAGCCATGTGTCATCTTAAGACAGGGCCAAGATGGTAGTTCCATAATTAGGTTTAGATACATATTAACCTCTTAATTTAGGATTGTTCTACGTAAATGTTAAAAAGAATCTTAAAAGGTAAAACCTAGCTTGTATGTCATAATAAGACCTGGCCAATATGGTAAAACCTGTTTAAAAAGATTCAAATCTCTGTTAACATCTGCAAACACGTTAACATTCTTGGCTAATGTGATCCGCAAAATCACACATGCCATCCTTACGTTAAATTATCCCAATTATTTATTATTAATTAAACATCCAAATGTGATGTAATGCCTACGGGCTATAATTATTGTCATATAAGACAAAAGACAGTCGTAGCTTATAAACTCCCTGTCAAGAAAGGTAATGAACCTTGATTCAAACCTTAATAACTAGATCCTATAAGATCTTGACCTAAAATTTAGAAATGTCCATGTGACTAGGCCTGTTGTGCCATTATTAGAATTTATTCTAGAACTAAGGGTTACTAATGAAAAGTCCCAAATGAAATTACTTAACAAATTAACCAATATGGTTCTTTAATTACCATGGTTAATAAATCATCAAGATGACAAACCTATTACAATTCCCTAAACGAATCAGTGTCATCATCTTATGTAGCAATCCAACTACATGGCCGAGTCTGAAGAGGTCAACAGTCGGCCAAAGGAGAATCATGACACCACCAGGATCAATGTAACTGGTGCAGAACTCCAAGCATTAATTGACAATGCTGTCACTAAAGCCATAGATAGGCAGTATAGTGAATCGAGTAGTACTCGAAGCAGGACCCAATCAGCACCCCATTCTAAGCCAAAAACTCACTCTGAGGCTCACAGCAAGCCACCCTCTAAGAAAGAAGAGCCAAAGAAAGATGATGATCGACATTCCTCAAACCAAAATAGTGTTCCATCCAAGAGGATGGTATTTGATGATAAACCACGTACCAAGTCCTGTACTTATAAATACTTTGTTTCTTGTAAGCCCCGGGACTTTACTGGTGTAAAAGGGGCAGTTGATTGCATGACATGGTTGGATGAGATGGACACTGTGGTAGTTATCAGCGGGTGCGCTGATAAGGATGTAGTAAAGTTTGTATCTCAGTCATTCAAAGGCGAGGCACTAGCTTGGTGGAGATCTTTGATCCAAGCTACAGGGAAAATCCCATTATACAATCTGACCTGGGAGCAGTTTATGAAGTTGATCAAGGAGAACTACTGCCCTCAGCATGAGGTTGAGAGGATTGAATCTGATTTCTTGTCGTTGGTTATGAAGAACCTGGATTGTCAATCCTACCTTACCAGTTTCAATACAATGTCAAGGTTGATCCCTTATCTTGTGACGCCGGAACCCAAGAGGATAGCTCATTTCATTGGGGGTTTAGCCCCAGAAATCAAGGCCAGTGTGAAGGCCTCTAGACCAGCTACTTTTCGGTCTGCAGCTGATATATCATTGTCCCTTACTTTGGACACGGGCAGGCAAAGATCGCTAAGGAACACCGATGCAGAAAAGAGGAAGCGTGAGGAGGACAACTCACGACGTTCAGACAAGAGGCATAAAGGAAACAATGACCACAAAAAGAGTTCTGGATCCAAGAAAGATGGTCATCAGTCAGGTGATAAGCCCAAATGTAAAATCTGCAAGAAACACCATTTCGGGAAGTGCAGATATGAGTCAAAATCCCAGTCACAGCCAAGGGCATGTGGGATTTGAAAGTCTTCTGAGCACAAGACCTTAGACTATAAGAAAATCAAGGATGCTACGTGCTATAGCTGCAATGAAAAAGGGCATATCAGGTCCAACTGCCCAAAACTCGCAAAGAAGACTGAGGATGGGAAAAAGACCAATGCTAGGGTCTTCAGGATGGATGCAAAGGAAGCTGTTCTGGATGACAATGTGATCACAGGTACCTTCCTCATAAATGATGTTTATGCGAGAGTGCTATTTAATTCAGGAGCTGACAAATCATTTGTAGATAATAAGTTTTGTAAGTTACTGAATTTACCTGTTAAAACCCTAAGTGTGAAATATGAGGTGGAATTAGCTGATGGCACCTTAGAAACCGCCTCAACCGTATTAGATGGATGTTTCATATCCATTAGGAACCACTCCTTTCCACTATCCTTGCTTCCTTTAAAGTTAGCCGGTTTCGACATCGTTTTAGGCATGGACTGGTTATCTCATAACCAGGCCCAGATCATTTGCAACAAGAAGCAAGTGGTGATCAAGACTCCGTCTGGTGAGCCACTCACCATTCAGGGAGACACCCAGTATGGATTGCCTGAGCAAGTGTCTATGCTCAAGGCATCTAGATGCTTGAAGAAGGGTTGTGTCATCTACATGGCACAAGTGACTATTGATGAGCCAAAGCCTAAGATTGAAGACATCCCCGTCATTTCTGAATATCCCGAAGTTTTCCCTGAAGAACTACCTGGTTTACCACCGGATAGACAAGTAGAATTCAGAATTGACATTATCCCTGCAGCAGCACCTGTCGCGAGAGTGCCTTATAGGTTGGCACCAACAGAGATGAAGGAATTGAGGACACAACTAGATGATTTGTTGGTAAAAGGTTTTATTAGACCTAGTTCGTCTCCATGGGGAGTACCTATCCTGTTTGTCAAAAAGAAGGATGGGTCGATGCGTCTATGCATCGATTACCGTGAGCTTAACAAGGTCACTATCAAGAATAGGTATCCATTACCCAGGATCGACGATTTGTTCGATCAGTTGCAAGGGGTGAGTTACTTCTCAAAGATCGATTTGAGGTCAGGCTATCATCAATTGAAGGTTAGAGATGAAGATGTGCACAAGACTGCATTTAGGACTCGTTATGGTCATTACGAGTTCCTAGTGATGCCTTTTGGGCTCACTAATGCACCTGCCGCATTCATGGATCTCATGAATCATGTCTGCAAGCCCTACTTGGATAAATTTGTCATCGTCTTCATTGACGACATCCTCATCTACTCGAAGAACCAAGCTGACCATGAGAAACACCTTCGCTGTATTTTTAAACTTCTACATCATGAAAAACTCTACGCCAAATTTTTGAAGTGTGAATTTTGGCTTCGAGAAGTCCAATTCCTTGGACATGTGGTTAGTGAACGTGGTATCCAAGTAGATCCCGCTAAGGTGGAAGCAGTTATGAACTGGCAAGAGCCGAAGATGCCCACTGAGATTCGCAGCTTTCTAGGGCTAGCAGGATACTACAGGCGATTTATTGAAAACTTCTCAAGAATTGCAGCACCCCTGACTTTACTCACCCGCAAGAATAGCAAGTTTGACTGGGGCCTAAGCAGCAAGAATCTTTCGACATTTTGAAGCAGAAGTTGAGCAACGCTCCTGTATTGACGTTGCCTGATGGAATTGATGAATTTGTAGTATATTGTGATGCATCGCACACCGGAATGGGCTGTGTGCTTATGCAGAAAGGCAAAGTCATTGCCTATGCTTCACGACAGTTAAAGGTGCACGAAAAGAATTATACCACCCATGACTTGGAGTTGGGTGCCGTTGTATTTGCACTAAAACTGTGGAGACATTATTTGTATGGTACCAAATGTGTGATCTATTCTGATCACAAGAGCCTCCAACACTTGTTTAATCAGAAGGACTTAAACATGAGACAGCGACGATGGATGGAAACTCTAAATGACTATGATTGTGAGATAAGATACCATCCAGGCAAGGAAAATGTGGTCGCCGATGCCTTAAGTAGAAAGGAAAGGGTGAAGCCTATAAGAATCAATGCCAAGAGCATTGAATTAAAGAATAGTTTGAATGAAAGGTTGTTAGCTACACAAAAAGAAGCTGTGCTAGAAGCTAACTATCCTGATGAAAAGCTAGGAGTAACTGAAGAGCAGTTATCCTATGGCAAAGACGGAATCCTAAGGTTAAATGGACGAATATGGGTTCCAGTTTATGGAGGACTTCGGGATGTTATCCTCCAGGAAGCCCATAGTTCTAAATATTCCGTTCATCCTGGAGCTGATAAGATGTACCAGGATCTGAAGGCAAATTTTTGGTGGATAGGCTTGAAAAAGTCTATAGCTACCTACGTAGCCAAATGTTTGACGTGCGCTCAAGTTAAAGCTAAACACCAGAAGCCGTCAGGTTTGCTACAACAGCCTGAACTTCCCACCTGGAAATGGGAGATGGTGACAATGGATTTTATCACCAAGTTACCAAAGACAAAGATAGGAAATGATACTATATGGGTGATAGTAGATAGACTGACTAAGTCAGCACATTTCCTACCCATTAAGGAGACTTATAGCTCCGACATGTTAGCCCAATTGTAAGTAGATAAGATTGTATCTCTACATGGCGTACCAGTGACTATTATCTCTGACAGAGATACTAGATACACATCACATTTTTGGAAAAGTTTCCAACAGTCTTTGGGCACGCGCTTGAATTTTAGTACAGCTTACCATCCTCAGACGGATGGGCAGAGTGAGCGTACCATCCAAACTTTGGAAGACATGCTTCGTGCATGTGTGATTGATTTTGGTGGTAGTTGGGATAGCCACATGCCGTTGATCGAGTTCTCCTATAACAATAGCTACCATACAAGCATTAAGGCTACGCCTTTTGAGGCATTATATGGTAGAAAATGCAGAACGCCTATTTGTTGGGCAGAAGTAGGGGAAATTCAATTATCAGTACCAGAAATAGTCTTTGAAACGACGGAAAAGATTGTCCAGATTCGCGACCGCCTGAAAGCTGCCAGGGATAGGCAGAAAAGTTATGCTGATGAAAGGCGAAAACCTCTAAAGTTTGAGGTTGGTGATAAAGTTTTGCTTAAAGTATCACCCTGGAAAGGGGTGATGCGATTTGGTAAGAAAGGTAAGTTAAGCCCGAGGTATATAGGACCATTCGAGATTATCGAATATGTTGGGTCAGTGGCTTATATGTTGAACTTGCTTGAAGAGCTCAGTGGTATTCACAATGTATTCCACATCTGCAATCTAAAGAAATGTCTAGCTGATGAATCGCTAGTCATACCACATACAGATGTGCATATAGATGAGAGTTTGAAGTTTGTGGAAAAACCTTTGTAGATTGAGGATCGACGGGTTAAGAAGCTTCGGAGGAAGCATGTGCCTATTGTAAAGGTCAAATGGGATGCCCACAGAGGTCCCGAATATACGTGGGAGGTAGAGTCTACCATGAAAGAAAAATACCCTCATTTATTTCAATAAATCTCGAGGTCGAGATTTCTTTTAAGGGGGTGAGGATGTAACACCTCGTAAAATCTTACCCAATGAAATAAAGACACGTGTCATGTAAGGCAAACGTGCTGTAAACCGGATCGAGTTAAAAGATGTATGGTAGGATTCAAAAGTGTCGACATGTTAATTAATACCTCTGAGCGACCTAGTTATGAATCCTAAGACCCTAATATATTTTATAAACATTTGAGATGCTAAAATCCGGTTATCCCTGGTAATGTAAAATTCAAACTTTGTAAAAGATGGGATTCTAGGTACTTACGACAAAATTCTTTTTTGAAGTCTTCTAGATAGGTCCAAGAAACCTCATGTGAATGGCAACACATGCAAGGACATGCAAGGCCTGTCTACATGGTCCCTCTACTGAAAAGAAGACATAACATTCGAAGTTGTAAAGTTGCATGATCAAGACCTCAAAGTTAACAAATTTTTGTCTTCTGATGAAGGCTTACGGACCGCAAAGGTGAACCCATACGGTCCGTAAGAGAGCGGAGCTGGGCGATGGTTTCTGAAAGACGGATACGGACCGCAAAGCCTAAGGCTTACGGTCCGTAAGGCATGTATCTGGGCAGAATTTTGGACAGATGCCTGTTAAACAAGTTACACCGCCTTATAAGAGTGGTATTCGAAAATCAGGGGCCCTATAACTGGTTTTTAGCATCATAGAGACACCTGGGAACATCTTACAACAATTGTAGACTGATTTGGAGTGATCTTGATGCATCAAAGTTGCTATATAAGAGAACCTCGTGTTGCAACATTTGGTCTTTCATTTGCAACTCACTTCAAGCTGGTCTCTGGAGCTCCTCTGGTCAGCAAGCAAGTTCCCTTAAGTTTCAAATCATACTTAGGACCTTTGTAAGTGTCCTTAATCCTTTTTAATTCAGTTTAGCTTAGTTAATTAGCTAAAAGTCAAACCGTCGTAATTAAGGTTTGACTTCGAGATTAATCAATAATTGTTCAGTCAAATCTCGAATCAAAAGTACCTATAAGTAGGTAATTATGGGAGTAATAAACCCGTAAAAGGGGTACTCTCTGATTCCCACTCTAACTAGGTCAATTGTCTGGTCAAACTTGATATTAAAAAGTCAACAGAAAGCTTAAATTCAAATTAATGCATAATTAGCAATGTAGAAGCCATGCAACCTGTTTTATCACTAATATAACTTGGTAATCAATGTAAGAACATGTCTAAACATGTTCCACCCGACAATTTTCAGTTTAGACTCGGTTCGGAACCGAAAGGCGCATAATTTGACTTTTGCATTGACTTTCGATTCTGACCCATTGTAGCATGTTTTAGAAATGCCTTAGAGCCCTATTAGGACCAGGTTTCATGTTAGTATAACCCTCTGTGATTATACACCTTGGTTCAATAGTTATCCGATTCATATGCATGTTCGCGTTAATTGCTTAAATGTTGACTATTATGCCCATGTGACCTTAAAACGTGATTTGTGAAAATGTAAAAGAGTAGAAACCTTAGTTACTGATTTATAAACTTGCACAAAAAATTTGACATTAATTTGAGATCTAGATTAAGAGTTATGCTCAATAGCGTAATTAGAAAGCTTTTTGTTAATTAAACGGCATAATTAGCATATAGCCTAGTTTAACCCACTTTTTGATGTCAAAATTTTTACCCACTGATGTAATTTAATATTTTGGGATTTTTTAAGATCTTTAATTAATTTTAGGCTGAGCATAACATAAGGTTGTAGCTTTAATTCGGTTATTGCCGGTTTTGCCCTTTTGAGCTATAAAATGAGTTTTACAAATCTTTTTGACCCCAAACCTTTTGCTACTGATTTTATATGATAAATAAATTATTTTAAACCTTCTGGAATAAACAAAATATCAGCTTTCTATATGGAACCCGAAAATGGCTCCAAATCGCCTTTTTAAGCGTTTTTAACACATAGTATGTATTAAAATTATTTTAAACATATAAGGTTTGATACCTGCTGATATTTTAAGTATATTTTTATACTTTAACAGTAAGCTAAAGTTTTAAACTCAGATTTCCAGATTTGACCTTTAAAGGCTATGTGAAATTACCAAAATGCCCCTACGGTGCATAGTTTGGTTTTAATAGATAAATTTCACGTATAATTAGTACCCTACTGATATAATTTATAAAAATGAGTATTTTTACTGATTATACCAGGCCTGTAACTCAGATTATTATTTAAACTCCTTTATAACCTTTTAAATGACCAAAATGCCCTTACGGGGCATAATGCGAGTTTAAATCCGTTTTGGGAATAATGGAAGATATCTTACTGATGTCACAATATATTTAAGGCATATTAAGTTAGGAAACTTGCATATGACTCATTTGGTTACTCGTTACGCACTTTTTGCGTTCGGATCGGCTTATGTAACTAGTATGCATATATTAGCCAAAATGGATCAAACCTTATCAATTCTGTCTCAAAATCCAGAATGTGTTTAGTTTACCCATATTATACAAGTCTTCAAACTTGTCGGGTCCAAATCACATTCTATTTCGGTCTTCGCTTATTCATGCGTTTGAACCGTATCTTCCTTTAAAACTAACGGTCTAAGTTAAGCTTAATTAAAGACCCGTTAGAAATCTAATAGGTTATTGTAAACCTTCGTTCCAGAATAGGAGGCCCAGTAAAAGCTACGTGCATTTGCTATTTGTGATTATTACTTGCAAAGGTAAATACTTTTAACTTATTTTCCCTATACGGGCTTGGGGTACGGTATATAAAATACCGTTTGGTCGGGCATTGCATCTTTAATTGTATGAAGGTTAAATCATTGAAATGTCCCGTTTGAAAATGTTTTGTTAGCTTAAAGCCTTTGGGGGGTTAATGACCATGTCCCGGATATCCTTGGCGTCATTTTACGAAATGGCCACGACCTAAGCACGGGGTTTAGGCGTACACCCGACAGTGCATAAACTAATAATGTGGTGTGTCAATTAATCTTTAACCCGGAGTTCAACCCGGGCTACTGAACGCATAAGGAACATGTAATTCTTTTACAAGTTTATATATAAATAATTATCCCAAGTTATAAAAGTTTTGTGTCACGTGCATTCAAATCAATTTTATTAAACCTTTTCAAAATGAGTCAGTTAATTGTATTTACAAGTGTAAACTGACGTATTTTCTCAAAAAGGTTAAGTGCAGGTACTACTCGAACTAGGCTGGCTTTCTCCTAGCGTCCACAATAAGTCTCGCAAGCTTGGATGTCATAAAACTGTTGAACAATGTTTACTTTTTATTTTGATCCGCCTGTGGATCTGTTTCAACTATTTTGTGATACTTAATATTGCAATTTATTAAAGTTGAGATGAATCTATCTTTTGCTTCCGCTGTGCATTTAAATTTGTGTTGTTTGACTATGATGATATCAACTACGTCGCGATACTCCCCACCGGTAACACGTGGAAATATCAGGGTGTGACAGTGTTCGACTGATAATTGCTGGCCATGCCCCCGTGGTCGCTGAGCACGGCCCCGTGCTCAGGCGTCTGTTTCCCAAAAATCCCATTTTTCGTCCCGGTTCCAAAAACTTGAAAATTTTTGGTTGAGTAGGGGCGGTTTTCCCCGAAAATGAAACCCCAAGTGCCGTTTTTCCCAAAACAAAATGTTTACCACTTCAATTTCATCTTTTTCAGTTCAAAAACAAGGGTTTATGGTTTTTGTTAGAAATCGGGTAAATCTTCAAACAATTCAAGTTGGTTTACTTCCTATAACACATAACTAAACTACTGCTAACAGATCTAGGCAAAAATTTGAGGTTTGATTCGGTTCAAGTTGAAGAACCCTAGATTTTCCCCAAATTTTTGATGTTAAACTACATGCAAATGATTAATTTAACTAACTATGATGATAGAATCATACCATGACGTTGTTGAACGGTGGAAGAACGTGAAAATCTGCAGAAATTTCTGGTGGAACCAGAGAGTTTTCAGGGAAACGGGTCGTGTTGAAGTGAAAAATGAAAGAAGAAAATGGGTTTTATCCCGACAGTAGCCGGCCAAGGCCCCGTATCCAGCTGGGCACGGCCTCGTGGGCGGGTAAATTTAAAATATTTTCTTTTTAGTGCATGTGTGAGTGACCTGTTTCCCAAAACTTAATTTTAGAAATCTTACCGATTTAGAAGCTTTCCCTTCGTTCGTTACTTACAAGATATGATGTTGATGCACAAACCTTTGTTTATTCGCCAACCGCTTGTAGCGAGATTTCTTCCTCCTCATCCTCAATGAATCCTTGATAAAGCTTAAGCCGTTGGCCATTGACTTTGAATGGAATTCCATTCCGAGATTTAATTTCAATTGCATCGTGCGGAAAAATATGGGTGATAGAAAAAGGTCCCAACCACCTAGACTTTAATTTACCGGGAAATAATCGAAGTCGTGAATTAAACAATGGAACTTGATCTCCTACTCGAAATTCATTGGGTTTAATGTGTTTATCATGTAAAATTTTCATTCTTTCCTTATAAATTTCGGAGTTAGAATACGCGTGATTCCTTAATTCGTCTAATTCATTTAATTGACAAAATCGATTTTTACCGGCAATTTGTATGTCTAGGTTTACGTTTTTAATTGCCCAATAGGCTTTGTGTGCTATTTCTATTGGCAAATGGCAAATTTTTCCATAGACAAGCTTATATGGGGTGGTACCTATTGTTGTTTTATACGCGGTTCGAAAAGCCCATAAAGCGTCATCTAATTTATCAGCCCATTCCTTTTTATTTAATCCTACGGTTTTTCCAAGTATTCTTTTTAAACCTCAATTAGTCAATTCGGCTTGTCCGTTTGTTTGAGGGTGATATGCTGTTGAGATCCGGTGATAGACCCCATACCTTGTTAAATTTTTTTCAAGTTGTTGGTTGCAAAAATGGGCACCCCTATAACTTATTAACGCTTTTGGAGTTCCAAAACGAGAAAATAATCATTTCAGGAATCTTACCACAACTCTTCCATCATTTGTTGGAAGGGCTTCGGCCTCGGCCTATTTTGACAAGTAATCTACTGCCACAAGTATATATTTGTTTCCTTTTGACGGTGGGAAAGGTCCCATAAAGTCGAGTCCCCACACATAAAAAATTTCACAAACAAGAATGCCATTTTGTGGCATTTCGTTTTTGGAAGAAATATTACCTGATCGTTGGCATGCATCACATGTTTTGGTAAGACTTTGGGCGTCTTTGTAAATGGTCGGCCAATAAAATCCTGAATCAAATACCTTTCATGCGGAACTAGCGGCACCATGATGTCATCCGTATGGACCTTCATGACAATGGCGGAGAATTTTTCTTGCTTCACTACCATGTACTCATCGTCGGATAAGTTGGTCGGCACACATTTTGAAAAGATAAGGGTCTTCCCAAAAATAATGCTTTACATCGGCAAAGAATTTTTTTCTTTGATGATGTGACCATCCTTTTACGACTATTCCGCTAGCTAAATAATTAGCATAGTCGGCGTACCATGGCTCTTCTCGGTACTCCACCATTTCTAGGGACTCTGTTGGGAATTTTTCATTGATTAGCTCGTCCCTAGTTGCCTCCAAAGCTGGATTTCTAAGCGGGAAAGATGATCTGCAGCGGTGTTTTCTACTCCTCTTTTGTCTTTGATTTCAATGTCGAATTCTTGGAGGAGTAAAATCCATCTGATCAAACGTGGTTTAGCATCCTGTTTCTTAAAGAGATAACGAATGGCTGCATGGTCTGTATAAACTATCGTTTTAGAAAGAACATGATAAGAACGAAATTTATTAAAAGCAAATACTACAGCTAGTAATTCTTTTTCAGTTGTTGTGTAATTTTCTTGTGCATCATTAAGTGTTTTACTAGCGTAATATATTGGGTGAAAATGCTTATCTTTTCTTTGTCCCAAGATGGCTCCAACTGCAAAGTCACTTGCATCACACGTGATTTCAAAAGGTAATTTCCAATCAGGCGCTATCATGATAGGTGCATTGACTAGCATTTCTTTTAGCATTAGAAACGCTTGGTTGCAATCCTTGTTAAAGATGAAAGGAGCATATTTTTCAAGTAATTTTGTTAAAGGTCTTGAGATCTTAGAAAAGTATTTGATAAATCGCCTATAAAATCCGGCATGTCCTAGGAAACTTCTGATGACTCTAACGGAGGATGGGGGTGGTAATCGAGAAATAGTATCTATTTTAGCCCGATCAACCTCCATTCCTTCGCTTGAGATTTTATGGTCGAGTACTATTCCTTCCGTTACCATGAAATGGCATTTTTCCCAATTAAGGGCGAGGTTAGTTTCCTCACATTGGGATAGCATTCGTTCAAGGTTATCGAGGCATTGGTCATATGAATCTCCAAAGATAGAAAAGTTGTCCATGAAGACTTCCATAGTCTTTTCTATCATGTCATGGAAGATGGCCACCATGCAACGTTGAAAAGTTGCGGGGGCATTACGTAGACCAAAAGGCATGCGTCGATAAGCAAAAGTTCCATAGGGACATGTGAATGTTGTCTTTTCTTGGTCTTCGGGTGCTATCGGTATTTGAAAGTAACCTGAAAAACCATCTAAGAAACAATAAAATTTGTGACCGGATAATCTTTCTAACATTTGATCAATAAGAGGTAAAGGAAAGTGGTCTTTCATTGTTGCTTCATTTAATCTACGATAATCTATACACACTCTCCATCCTGTGACGGTTCTCATTGGTATTAATTCATTCTTTTCATTAGTGACCACCATCATACCTCCTTTTTTAGGAACTACTTGAACGGAACTTACCCAAGGACTATCGGAAATTGGGTAACTGAGTCCGGCATCAAGTAATTTGATGACTTCATTTTTAACCACTTCTTGGACGTTTTGATTTACTCTACGTTGTGGTTGTATTACCGATTTATAGTCATCATTCACTAAAATTTTGTGCCTGCACATGGAAGGGCTTATTCCTTTAATATCTACTAGCTTCTATGCGATCGCGTTTTTGTGTTTTTTCAAAAGTGTGACCAATTTTTCTTTTTTTACACTAGTTAATTTTGACGAAATAATTACAGGTAACTTACCATCCTTGTCGAGAAAAGCATATTCCAAACCTTTTGGGAGTTCTTTGAGCTCAAGTGGCGGGTCTTTAGGAGACTCCTTATTTGGTTGCTCATTTTGATCAAAAACCAAAAAGGTTTGTTCAATGGCGACCTCTTCTTCGACAAAGTGGTCAATTTCTTTTTCCGTATCGGGTGGCTCATCTTCATCTTCAGTTAGGGGGTCATCAATGCCGATTGGATATTTCATTGAACGCTCAAGATCGACACTTCGTTTGAATGCCCCTAATTGAATGGGTAGATTGTTTTTCTTCCGATTTTTCAAAGCTTCGTAGGTTTTAACAAAAGGTCATCCCAACACTAGTAGAGTGTCATCAGGGATGACGAAGTCGGTTGGGATTACCATTTGATTTTTTTGGACCAACACATCTTCAACTACTCCCATTGATTTTATTGTTTTCCGACTAGATAGAAAAATGGGTATTTGAAGTGGAGAAAAATCACCAATGCTTAATTTTTCGAAAATGTAGTTTGGCATTATATTAACACAAAGATCTTTATCAATTGTAATATTACTAATAAAGGAATTTTGAAAAAAAACATGGAACCGGTGTAATGTTAATTTCAAATGGATCATCTTTTATTAGCGTAGTTTGATCATTTGTTAACTTAATGCTTATCATTTCGTCAATTTTAGTGTTAGTGTTTGACTCTTTTAAAAACTTAGCATGAGTAGGTACTAAACAATGATTTTCGAAAGAAGGTGACAAGAGATTAATTTCTTGAAAATTAGACTCTTCTTGAATTTTAACGTTGTCGGACTCACCTTTTTCGTTGTTTAACTCATTTGTCGGTTTTTCACTTACTTGTTCTTCCATTTTTACCTCTTCAACTATCACTTCTTTAGTACATATTACCTCTTCCCTTGCAAGGGATTCCTCTTCCCTTGTGCGGGATTCTTTTATATAGCGCTCGATAGTTTTAAGGTGTTCTATGATCTTATCGGCTATGGGGGGATAGAATAAGGATCCTCAAAGCTTAAGTTCGAAAGTTTGATCCTTGGTTCCTCATAAGACTCACATGAGGTAGATAGTTCATACCATTGTTCATCATTGTAAGTATATGATGTATAAGGGTCGTAACTTGGTTCTTCATAATACTCATACGAGGTGGGTTATTCACGCCATGGTTCCTCATAATAAGTATATGAAGGTGAAGGCTCATATCTTGGTTCCTCAAAGTATGAGTATGAAGGCTCATACCTTGGTTCATCAAGATGTGAGTATGAGGGAGAAGGTTCATACCTTGGCTCTTCATAGTATGTGTATGAAGTGGATGGCTCGTACCTGGGCTCCTCATAGTATGTGTACGAAGGGGATGGTTCAAAGAGGTCACAATATTGTACCGAATGAGGATTGCCACAAATGGTACAATACTCTTCTTTATGATCATCCTCCTCATAGTGGTAGTTGTAACCTCCTGAGTATTGATCCATAAGAATCACTCAGCAGATCACAACAGAGTCTCGGGACCAGAAAACAAAAATAAAAACGGAAACAGAGGCTGGACACGGCCCCATGTTCAATGAGCACGGCCCCGTGTTCAGGTTCTGTATCTGGACGTTTTGAAAAATGTGACTGGTTTAGTTCAGTACGGGGGCGTGTTCAGTGAACACGGCCCCGTGTTCAGACTCTGTTACTGGGTGTTTTGTTAATTTTTATGCAGCACGGGGGCGTGTTCAGTGAGCACGGCCCCGTGTTCAGACTACTGTAATGCAAAAATTACCTAAAAACGTAAAAAAGTGTGCGCAGTTTAAAAAGGTTTTGAAAAACGATTAGGCCGTCGATTTTAAGCTTTCTTTAAATCCTTGTGTCCCCGGCAACGGCGCCAAAAACTTGGTGTGTGTTGGGTGTGATATGTTTTTATTAATATTTTAAGTCCTTTTTAACACATTAGTCAAGTTTTAAATTTAAAAAACACGATATTCTACTAACACTAAGCACACACATGGGCAAGTGCACCCATCGTGAGCGTAGTATAGCGTTGGTAAGATATCGAGGTCGTCCAAGGACACAAGAGCTTTTAGTACCGGTTTATCCTCAACGTCTAATCAAATCAAAATTTTTAGAAAAGGTTTTAGACATGAAAATAAAAACTAAAAATGATGAAAATAAAAATAAAAATAAAACAGATAGACAAGATGAATCACTTGGATCCGACTCGCCTTTAATTTATCCTTTGATGATTTCCGCACTTTTGCACTTTTTAAGAGATTATCTTAGTTATAGTAGTAGGCCCCTCTTTTGAAGGTGACGTTACCCTCAACCCATTGGTTTGAGTTAGCAAGGATACAATCCCAAAGGGTCGGAATATTGGAAGATAATTAATTAAGTTATTAATGCGAAAAGTGGTAGGCCCCTCTTTTGAAGGTGACGTTACCCTCGGCTAAGTGGTTTGAGTCAGCAGGGATACAATCCCAAGTAGCCGGTTTAATTATTAATAGTAGTTTACATATGAGGGAATCAAGTCATTCGCACCCCCGCCATCCAATACCAGTGGGTATTGAAGGAGGTCCTAGTAAGCTTGACCCAGGTCCTTGTAGGATCTATACACTGAACAAGGCAAGAACCTTACCAAACCATTCCCTTAACCCCCGACCAGGTAGCCAACATATCTCTATATAGACCGTAGAGATATGAATAATGAAAATCTTTTACTTTATATAGACAGTAAAGTAATGCTAAGACACCACGGACAAATGATAAGGAAGTTTCACCTTCAATATAAGAAACTAGTTATTAAAGTCATTAATACAAAACCAAATAAAAAGTGCGAAAAGATTAAAAATCAAAAGTAATACATTAAATGCTTGTCTTCACCAAGTGATGTAAGAGACTTAGCCAAACATGGCCTTTGATTGACAAGAACTCTTACGATCAATCTTGGATCCCGAGACTACTACACACACTCTAAGGTGGATGATGGTGGTGGATGTGGGTGTTATAGTGGTGGTATAGTGGTGGTGAAGTGGGAGAGAGGTGGTTTGCCAAGTGATGCCTTTGAAGTGAGCCAAGCACCCCTATTTATAGCCTGAACAGAAGCCCGGCCACGGCCCCGTGTCCGTTGGACATGGCCCCGTGGCCATCCTTTTTCTCTTCCTTCATTAATTGCTCTTGTCTGCATTAGGCTCCACACGGCCCCGTGTTCGCTGGGCACGGCCCTGTGTGCAGAAGCGTATATGTACTACCAAGATTTGCTAGATTTTGCGAATCTTAGCATTGACCACGCCCCGTGCTCAGTGGGCACGCTCCCGTGGTGAGCAGTAGAAGCTTCTACAGCTTTGTCTTTTCTGCAGACATCTGGCCACGCCCCCATGCTCAGTAGGCACGGGGACGTGGTCAGCCTTCTGTTTCCTGTTTTTGCTTGGGAAGATGCTGTCGAGTGGTCGGGCATGCCACGTTTATTCCCTTTCTTTGTATTTGTGTTAGTATTTGCTGCATATTTGTTTATTTTATTCATTTAAGCTCATTTGGTCCCGAAAATACAAAAGGAAGACAATTGCACACTTTTACAACATTAGTACTAAAAAAGGGTTAGTTTTATGCCTCATTTGATGAAATTTATATGTTGCATTTTTCACACATCAACTAAAAACACCAAAACACACACCTTTGTGTGTGTTCTAGTCGTACAAATCACAGGAGCCAAGAAGAGCTCTCAAGCTCAAACCCTAGCCTTGAAAAATTGACCAAATCAAGAGGGAAATCCAAGTCTAAATCGAAAACTGAGCTCGAATTAGTGATCACCCGAGTGAAGTGATCACTAGGTATGTCGAATTTCATCCTCTAGTTACATCTTGAATTCTTGGTGAACTTACGGAATAACAAATCTGAACTTAAATGTTTGATGTTTGAATGAAATTATGATAAATTCATGGTTAGTAATGAGCCCTAATCAATAATTTGATGCATTGATGTTCATACATATGAAATTGAGAATCACCCACTTATGTGTTAAATGGGTTTTGTAGGAAGATGAAGAATACTAGAATCTTGATCATGAAATGATTGTTATTGATTTTTATGAAGTGAATCTAGGTGTTGTTATGCATGCTAGATGTAATGAACTTGAAGATGATGTTTAATCTTCGCTAAATAGGTAGTCATGAACTTGATTGTTAATTGTATAAAATCATGCTCACTAGGTGTTTGATATAATGCCTAAAAGAAAGCTAAATGTCAAAATTTCGGACAAAAACACATATTTGAATGTTATGGCGAATTATACGTTATGTGATATGATTAGAGTTCTAAACGGGTTGTTGGTTGAACTCTATAGGCAAAGGAATCGAATCTTCAAGCGGACAAGCTGGAGCGGATACGCGCTTGAAGGGAACGCTCTAAAGGTACGTAACTTTGGTTTCGTTACATTACGCTTGAGCATTGATTATAGTTTAGTTGATTTTGAATTAGCTTTATATGTGAAATTGGTATGTTATTGAAGTGACGAAGCTCACTAGACAAACAAGACGGGTCAAAATAGTGGTTAGATTAAGCTTAGTTTGTTGTTGAAGTGATGGTCTTCACTTGACAAACAAACGGGTCAAAATTTTGTTTTAAAACGATTGTGTTATAAGTGACTTGAATGTCACATTATGAATGAGGATTTTAAAAGCGTGAGCCGGGGAAATGGACACGCAAAATTTGATGAAAATGAGCCCTTGGATTTAGGACAAAAGTAACTAAAATGGTTTTTGTCGGAATTGTCAAATAAAAAGAATACTTGAATCGTCGATATCAAGCACAATGTTAATGCGTATGCAAATCGTGCGGTGGGAGCGAAACGATAACGATTGATAGCCCGGGAATGGGTAAAAATGTTTTGCAATAAAAATGAATGGCAAACATGTAATGAAACTTATAAAATAAACGGGTCGAATAATTGAAAAAGGGAATTTTAGGCGTTTAGTCAATAAGTTGGATTTGATGTAAGTAAATATGATAAACGGGTCCGTATTTTAATTACGGACACGTAGGAAAAAGAATCACCTAAAACGGACTTGTAGATAAAAAGTTATAGCCATTTGAAGTTTGATTTTTGTTGAAAAATTGAGCTGGGCAGAAAATGCAGGACCAGACACAGTCCTGCTGGAAATTGGTTTCCCCCGCGGCAAGCGAAGGGAATCAGTGATCCGGGCGCGACACGCGGGCTTTGTCGCGGCCCGCGAAAGATTAAACGAAGTCTCTCGTGGGGCGTGAGAGACGTAAAACTGGAAATTTATTTTTATTTCGTTTATTTTGATGATGAAACTTGATTTAACATGTTTTTAAGTTATCAAAACTAACTTTTATGTTGTTTTTGACATTAGGTGGTGATAGCAAGTTTCCGGATGGCGGTCAAACAAGAACCGAACACACATCCGAACAAATACTTGAAACATATAAATACTTGATGTTACATTTTGAATGTTTTAACTAGTATGGATGTTAACTTGAATACTTTAATCATGTATGAACGTTAACTTAACAAAGTTTTTGCAAGGTCGTATTTTTATATAAAATGCGTATTTAGTATAAAAAAATTCGTGTTAATTCGAGACGGGTCTTACATGTTTACTTGGGTGTTAGAATTCATTTGATCCCAAGGTGAATAGAATACGAATCCCAAGTTTCTTAGTTCGACTCATTTGACCCGCTAAAGTTAGAACTTGCATAATTTCTTTTGATTAGTTCCAAATGCACTTTTAACATCTCAAACACATTTAAGAATATGTATTTGATCTTTCAAAAGTATTTGTAGTCGGAAGATATTGGGTCACCACTTGATACCAACTTTGTTGCAGTGCAATGGCATCACGTGGTATTTGGCGGTGGATTCAATGTGAAAGGAAAACAAAGAGTCAAAAGTAATGAGAGAGCATTCGTGGTGATAAAAATAAGAGGATAAACTCATTTCATTTAACCAACAAACTCTATGATATATGGTAATGGTAATGTAGATTTAAAATGAACTATATAAGAAATGTGATATTTAATTATACTAATAGGTTGCAACAACAACTAGATATTGTTTCCAACAGTTACTTATTTGTATATTGTTTCTAACAGTTATTTATTTGTATATTTCTTTTACAAAAATATGTTATTTTATTAAATTTGTTTTTGTCAAAAGTTATAAATCTATATATAATAAAAATGAAACCGAATGAACAGTTGAATTATTAAATTATCTATATATAATAAAAATGAAACAGAATGAAATATTACAATTAGATTATTAAATTAATATTAGAATTAGATTAGAATTATTTAAAATTAGTAACATGATTAAAAGATGAGCAAATGGTATCAGGTATAGGTACCGGTCTCAAATTTACCAAACCGGTGTATTTTTTGTACCGGTTCCGCACAGATATTCACCGATTTTTACCCTCAAATACTGGTGCCGTACTAATACCGACCTGTACCGAACCGTGCCATACTAGGTATATTCGGTACCCACTTTTGGGGATTTCGGTACCAGTATTTTCGGTACCGGTTGGTAACAAGCTCATCAAATCCTGTAGCAACGCAACAATGCAAGTAATTGCACCGTTTAGATTACTTTTCATACACACAGTAAGTAAACTGTATTTCGTTTGAATGAGGTTTTATATACACAACAACTCATTTTGCTTTCTTTTTTGTCTTTTTCTGTAATGAATGAATTGTAGCATGTAAAATTAACTTAGATATTTAGAATATTGATGAGCAAATCGTATCAAAACCTGTAAACGAACCGGTATCGTATCGGTACCAAATTTACTATACCAAATCATTTTCGGTACCAATTTGGTACCCACCTTTTGGCGTTTTCAGAATCGTTACTTTCGGTTCGACACCGGTCTAGCACCATACCTGTATTTATTGATTTTTACCTCAAATACCATACCATATTGTACCGAGCATTTTCGATGCCGATACCTAATTTCGATGATTTTCTGGATCGGTACTTTCACTGCCGTTACCGGTACCGAGCTCTTCCATATTTTAACGTGTTAGCTCCGTAATAACTGAACTGAAAACAACCGAATTTCCAACGTGTAGGACGTGTGAGTCCTATTATTATATATTAGGTTATTTAAAATCGTTTTTTTATGACGGAGTAACTATCCTTACCATGTCATTTTATTTATGTTTTGATATTCGGTATGTGTTTGCCGTTGCTGACACGCCTTTTGTAGTCATTGGGTTCCGCCGCAACGCGCTGGCGGAAAATAACTAGTTAAAAAAAAGATAATGATAGAATAGATGTTAGATTATGAGGTGTGAAAGAGGCTAGTTCTTGGAGAATGCCCCTCCATGTCATCCGCCACGTCAACATCCAAGGGGGATACTCCTCCAAAGATGGACCAAGGAAGTGGAGGATGAGGGTCTCCCCATTTTCTAATTTTTTTTAATTCAACATACTTTTTAACATTTAATAACTTATAAAATATAATCATTAGTATTAAAAAAACATTACATTATATATACTTATAATTATATATACTTATAATTTACAACATACTTAGGCTATAGGTGGTTGTACTCTAAGCTTAAAGTGTGTTCTCTGCAGTTTGGTGTTGTATGATATGCTAATTTCGTTGTACCCATTATCCATTTACATACTCATTTAGTCATTTATACCTAGTGGGTGTTTGGCTTTCCTTTTTTTATCAACTTCTGACTTATTTTTGAAGGAAAAGGACTTTTAGAAGTGTTTGGCTTTCCGTTTTTCATGGCAAAAGTCCTTTTAAGTTTCCAGAAGTCAGGATTTCTGACTTTTTTTTTGCAAAAGTCCTTTTCAAGAAGTTGAAAAGAAGGAAAGCCAAACATGCCCCTAGCCAAACACACACATGTAGAGAGAGAAAATGGGAGAAACCGAGAGGCAGCGTCGGCATCCCACCTTCTGCGGTGGCGGAGCCACGGCGGAGCGGTAGTGGAGTGACGGCGTAGATGTGATGGTGTCACGGCGGAGCTGTGGTGGAGCCATGGCGGAGCTGTCGCGACGCCCCCTCATTCGATTGTAGTCGATTACTGGTGAAGCTCAGGCGACTTCTCTGGTCACCGATCTGGGTTTGTATGTAAATAAATCTTACAGTCAATTACTGTGTGAGACTTCTCTATTTTTTTTTCTATGTCAACCCTTTTGCTCGATTAGGGTTCACGAAAGGGCTGTGATGAGTTTGAGGGTCTGAGAAAAGGTTACTGAAGATCCCACCTTGGCATGGCAGGGTTGTAGGATGGTAGGTGAACACCAGCAACCTCCCTTGCAGCCATGGTGGTTTCCCTATTTCGCAAACTCTGAGCCTAACTGTACGAGATTATTCATGTGTTCGTTCGGTCCAGCTAGACGAAATAACTCGGAGATTTATCAATCCGATTTGGCCTTCAAGTATGGGGGTATTGTTTTCGATCTGTTTGTCTTATTGATTATTTAACTTTGTTTGTATGTATGGTTGGATTTAGGTAATTTTTTTACAGGATTTCGCTTAGATTTAGAAGACGGAAGCACATCAAGATCGAGTTCTCCAACTGCTTATGCCACATAGGTAGCATTTTATCCGTTCTAAAGCTCATTGGTACACTTTATATACATTATGAATGCGTGAATTTTTTCATGGATTTGAACATTTAAACCTTATTTATAGGCAACAAATTTGAGGGTTGGGTAGTGAGCAAAAATTGTGTATTCTTGGTGTGGGTCGAACGGGCTGGGGCAGGCTGATGCAAAAAAAAAAAAAAAAATACATGCCAGATTTTTTGATGTATTTGATCTTGATGAGGGACCATTCTTGGTGACTGGATCCGAACCGCCGGGGCTATGGCGGTCGAGGCTAAGGTATCGTTTATGTCTGTTTTTCCTAGCCTTTGTCGAATACAATAAATCATTGTGTGGAGATTGATTATTTAAGAGAAGCTTTCCTCTTTATATAACTTATCCAGCGTTAAAGTTTCAAATGTGATAAAAATGCTAACTATCTTTATAGTATATACAGTTAAGTGGTTTGGTTTAGAATTTGACATTCAAGTTGCATACACGAGCAATAGCAAAGTCAGAATCTTGGACATTTATGTTTTCCTTCTACTTTTCATATGGCACTGTACACTTTTACCAAGTCAGCAGCCAACTTCTAGCAGAATTTTTAATGGCATTTGGTATTTACAACATCATTTTCTTCTGTTTGTCAATCTACAGGTATTACGGACGCATGCTCTGAGTATTTATGCTCAGGGCCGACCCAAGGGTAAGTGTATCAAAGCATCAGCTTTGGGTACCCGGTTTCCAAGGGGCCCCAACTTTCTATACTTTTTTTTTTTGTACATATTAATTTGGACCATGTAATCTGTGCTAGGTTTGAAGCGTTCAAAGTTGAAATCTGGAGAGAAGATATTTGATCTTGGTGACACAAATCAATGCGAAAAGGAGGTCGTACTCATAGCTGACAACTAGGGTCGCAATCCAAAGATCTTTATTATCACGAATGACTTCCCAAATATCTTCACGTATATTTTGATAAATTACAAGTGCTTTGATGGAATGATTGTTTAGTGGATTAATGATTGTAACTATGTCCAGGTACATGGTTGAATGGTGGATAAAGGAAGACATGATTGAAGTCATAAGCAAAAGAAAGCCAATTTAGTAGTCTGTATGTCAAAGATGATAAGGTTAGTTAATCTAATTATTTTATTTGCTGATACTCTATTTTCTCATTTTTGATATTCTTGAATTTACATGCCATTATTTTCTCAGTTTTGATATTCTTGAATATACAATTTACATGCCATTATTAAGTTGAGAAGTTGTTGGGTTAAATCTAAATTCCATTCAGGGGAGACGGAGCATAGTGTTGACCCGGAGAAAATGAAGTCTTTCTTTGGCTTTAAAATTGTTAATGAAATAGTTGTATTTTGATTTGGTATATTAACATTTTATAGTCCTTATTGCTGGTATCTTTTATATCAATTTTTAGAGAAAATTTCTACATGCTTGAAACTGGTAAGGTTGAATTAACTACAAACATAGGTGTTTCTGGAAATGGAGGATTGAAGAAACAAGAAAAAATCACAAAGTCCAATGGAAGATGGACATGTTAGTATTTGTTACTTTGTTTTTTCCAATGCAACTAAGTTATATCATTTGCATCTTAGTGAATGGAATAGATCCTTACGTTATAAAGCTTACGGATTTGTTCAACCTTTTCATCTATACTTCTTTTTAGATTCTGGATTGTTTATCTATATTAGTTTTTGTACAAAGGGTCAGGTTGTAGTCACGTGTTTTTTCAGTTTGAATGAATGATGTGTGGTGATGACATCATTTTCTTATGCATCTCGCTCCTCAAACGTGCCTCTAAAACTAAGACCCGAGAGTTGAGTCAAAACTCAAATGTAGGACGAAACCATTCAACATTGATTGACCTAGGTGGAATATAACAAACAACTGGCGCAACGCAGCGGGTACGTCTTCTATTGTTCTTAATTTGTAGGATTCATTTCACTTTTTCCGTCTGAGTCTTTTCTGGTCTCTTTGGTAATCTCTGTTTATGTCTTCATTTAACTGTCAAGATACAACCTGGTTGTGGTTGTTAATGTCTTTACATTGAACAATTGTTTTTGGTCACACACATCACAATGTATGTCCGCTCGTATTGACTACACCTACTACATGTCAATTTGGTTCGCCGCCGCAGCGCAACGCGCGCGGGCCGGTTTTCTAGTTTTTAATAACTTAAAAAATACACAACTTAAAAAAAAATACTAGATTGGTAAAAATTAAAAATCCTAAAAATTCCATTTTTTAGCTATCTTTTATTTCATTTTACGCAAAAGTGGACGATCTTCTTCCGGATACGAGTTGATATCGGTTGTCATTATCTCTCATTCCTTTAGTTCTACCGCCTCTTGCTTCAACCGAACCCGTTCGTCTACTTCACGTTGCTTCGCCTGTGCCTTTTGGGCTGTGATCTCGGTGTATGCTTTAAACTGGGCCATCAAGTCGTCCATTTTCGAACCGCCCCCGATGAGGCTTGTTTTTTTGCAGTCGCCGCCTTTTTGGCTTTGTCTCTTCCCGGGGGACGTGCCTCCTCTCGAACTATGTGCCCTTTGTCGTCAAATTCCTGCTCGTCGTTTATATTTATCTGACATCCTGCGTCCGAGCCCCCCGCACTATAACTTCCAGTCTTCGAGATTTTTGTTCGTTTAGCGCTTGCAACCTCGTTTGGAACCGGCGCCCACTTCTTATTGGTTCGCATAACCTCCCAGTCCCTGACGTGTGAGAAAACGACCCGATGCTCATCTTCATATCTACGCATCGCCTCTTTAAAAACGCTTTCGTAACTCCACACACTTGGATGATTAACATATAAATTATTATAATACCCGCAAAATCGGTTCACGACCGAATGCATCTTTTGCCACTTCGAAGTGACAGAATCGAGATCATGATACGGGCCTTGTTCCATAATCATAAGGAATTTTGCTAGTATTTCTTTCCAAAAACCATCGCCGATTTGGTTGTTACCTATATTTTTAAAATGTAACAAAAGTTATATATTAAAAAAATGTAAAGATTATATATTTAAAAAGTTTAAAATTTATACATTTTTACATACAAACAATGGGGCATTTTGACGTGCTAATCCACGCCTTAGCTAACGCATCCTCCTCGATCTTTTACCAAGGTTGTGCCTTCGCTCTCGAAGGTTGATCACCGGCTAGACGCGCCACTTGCTTCCCTGTTTTCCGTTTCGAGGTTTGGGGTTGCGTATCCGGAACATATTCAACTTCATCTTCTATGGGTTGAGACGATTCTACAGGTGGCGGTGAAGGTTGTGGTTGCGATTGAAATTGTGAGTTGAACGGGTTTCGCATTAACATTTGTTACATGAATTGCATTTGATTCATTTGAGCGAAAGCATTGGGGGTTTGTTGACAACTCGAGAAAGAAAATTGCGATACCGACCAACTCGGATCCATCGTTGGATAGCAGCCGGGTACCGAGAAAACGTTTGGGTTCGGGTTGTTTGGATTGTATGGATCCATAGCCAAATTTATAAAAAAAGATGAATTTTATAAAGTTGAGAGAGAGCTTTGGTTGTAATGGTTTAAAAATGGGATGAAAGATGTGTATTTAAAGATAAATTAATTTATTAATTTTTTTTTAAATATAGCCGTTTGAGGGCATTTATTTCAAAAAATATTTAATTTAAAAAAACTAGCCATTAAACAGCAATTGTCTGAAAACATGAGGCCCTGCAAGGGCGTTGGGTGGAGGACGATAAAGACGGGGCCAGCCCTAGGGGGCGGTGTTCAGGCTCGTCGCCAGAGCCCGCCGGCCCTAGGCCGATCCCCATACCGACTAGTCTTATAAATTAGGATACAACATTTTGTTTAAAAGTTACGGATCTATGTTTCTCTAAATTCGGGTCAAACGATTTGCTTGATTCGGGTTACAACAAAGAACTAAATTTCCTTTTGTTTATCCCCTTATAGATTATATAAAATATAAAATATTGTTTAGAATTCGGTTATTCTCTAAATTCGGGTCAAACGATTTGCTTGATTCGGGTTACAACCAAGAACTAAATTTCCTTTTGTTTATCCCCTTATAGATTATATAAAATATAAAATATTGTTTAGAATTCGGTTATATTTCTCAAATATAATACATAGTTTGATGGTGTTTAATCTTAGGATAAATTACACTTTTCGTCCTTTATGTTTGTATCGGATTGCATTGGATAGCCTTTAACTTCAATAATTACAGTCACAGTCCTTTTTTTAGAAAACTCATTACGCCTTTCGTCCTTTGCCCATAACCTAGTTAAAATTTTCAGTTAAATATGACATGTGCAAGGCACATGAGGGTACTTATGTAATTTTACTCATTTATCTAAAATATTTATTAATAAAACAAATCAAATTGAAAATGAAAACCCCTATCTCTCTCCCTCTGTCTAAATCTGAACCCCAGATCCATAACCTGCACATCTAAACCATGATCATCTCCCACCTCCACTACCGCCACTACCCCACCATCACCACCCCTCCCACCTCTCCGACACTCCCACCACCTCATCGCCACTGTAATCCACAACAACCTCATCGTTGTCATCAGGCTACCATCACCATCCCTTCAAAAACCTAGATGCTCTCTTTGATTGTAAATCCATTTGTGTTGAACCTTATTAAGAATGAATGGGATAATAGCAGCAACAGATAATGGTTCAGCAACAACCAATTTCTCGAATTCGTCCTCTTTGAACTCGAAGATGAGTCATTTCCGGCACGTGATGGTATAAGAAACCGCCCTAGTTCGACGGCCAGATAGATCCTGAGGCTAGGGTTTTCTGATGCGTACAAGACGATTACTATTCAATGGTCTGCCTTGAATCTTGTAAAGTGAATACATCTGCGTTAGGCTTTTGAACAACAAGCATTCAACGCAGACGACTCAGTAATCGTCAACCCAAAATCCAGCAAATATGTATGCATTCAATCTTGTACAACGATTAGGGTTTTGGACTTGCAGCTTTTGCAAGAACCCATTTATTTAAAATTGATGTGGTGTCAATTTTGCTCTCCAAAAGGTACCCTGTTTCACCATTATGAATTGTAAATCATAGGTGGTTAGTAATTGAGTGGTGGTGCTTATGACAGATTTGGACAATTAGGGCGGTTGTGGCGGTGGTGCTTATGACGAATCTGCTATTTTACATATGGTAATGGTGGTCGTGGTATGGCGGTAGTGTCTGGTGTGGTGGTGAAGGGTGTGATAAATGTGGGATTTATGTTGAGGGGAAGAGGCAGGGTTTAAAAAGACATAAATGCCCTCACATGAGTAGCACATGATATCATTTAACGTTTAAAATTAACCTGGTTAGTGTTAAAGGATGAAAGGCGTAATGAGTTTCCTAAAAAAGGACTGTGACTGTAATTATTGAAGTTAAAGGCTATCCATTGCAATCCGGTACAAACATAAAGGACGAAAAGTGTAATTTACCCTTAATCTTACTTATATATATATTTTTTTAATAAAGACAATAGATTTTTTAACAGTAAATTTGAATAACTGACGGACCACTAAAGTATTATCGTGCTACTAGAGGAACCACCCAATCATATCCTTCTCCAGTAGGAAATAATGTCTATACACCAATTCAGAAGGAAACTCAATAAATCTGAAAAAACCTCTCTTGTGATAATGGAACCTAGGACCTAATGGTCTTTAAACATTATCCCAACCCAAAATGCCACTAGCCTATTACAACTAGAGGTGCACAAAATAACCAGTTAATTAACCGTAACCGGTTATTAACCGAAACCGGTTATTAACCGAAACCGATTAATAACCGATCGAGGAATAACTGGTTAGTGGTTATTTTTAACCATAGGTTAGTAACCAGTTATTGATATTCAGTATAGGAACTCGTTATTAACCATTTTGTTAACCGGTTAATCGGAAAAAAAAACATAAAAAACTGGTTATTAACCGAAAATAATCGGTTAATTAACCGAACTGGTTAAAGTAATTAACCAGACTAGTTAAAACATAGCCAATTAAAGTAATAACCTGTTAAAGCATTAACCGTTTATAGTCAAAAAGTCAAATTAACCGGTATAACCGGTTAACCGAACAGTTTATTAACATTAACCGGTTTGTGAACCTCTAATCACAACCCTACATTGATGTGTTTGACTTTTGGCCCAATACAATGATTTTGCATCGTTCCTTTCAAGCCCAAGTTTATTCTTATTAAGGTGGTAAGGCCTATATGATTTTCTAATTGTTAGCTGTTACATCCAGGCCCACCTTACTAATTATGTGGCCCAACTTGTTGTCACACACCATGCTGGCTTTCAAATTAAAGCTCATATCACAAATCTCTTGATAGATGTGGGTATCAAAGAGGGCGAAGCTAAGTAGGAAACTCCGGGTTCCTAAGAACCCATTGGATTTTGGTTTTTAAGTAGCACGGCAATACAAATGATTAAAAGTGAACCCGTTAATAAAACTTAAAGTGAACCCATAAACAAAGTGGACAAAGGTTCTGGTGGTTAGACGGTACAATTTTAAGCCACAGTTTGCGTGTTCGATCCCTGATTATCGCCAACTTTTTAATTATTTTTAGTGGTATATATCATTAAAAGAAGGAAGGTCTGGACTAGGTATGTGGTTTAATTTTCCTCCTGAAAGTCTTGGAACTCGTTGCCTCGGTTTCAATTTTTCAATGCTGCTTCATTTTTTTCCATAATAACTTTTCCAACCATCCGACCTGAAAATTCTAACGTCGAGTTTATCGAAATTCGAGCATCTATAAAAGTGAACACAGTGAAAAACAATCCTGAATCCGCCACAAAGACTATATACAGTTTTCTTTGAGAAGCTGGATTGTAAAAATAATTTGATATTATTTCATTAAGTCAGCTTGGCATATGTGTTTCGTGTGGGAACCACACTTCAATTTATATTTAAGTTGCAATGATTAAAAACTTAAAGACAGATGGTATGAAATTGGAGTTTAAGCTTTATAATCCTTATGTTATATGATAATAAGGTTGTGGGGATCTATGGATTTATAAACAGAATTCTGAAATGTTATTCTTTTCAAGAAGTACCAAAACTAACGGCGAGTTGAGGTGCACGGTTGTTAGCATTTTAATCACAAGGACTCCGTTAACTCTTGAGTCACTTGTTCGCGCTTCAGAGGTGGGCCGCAACCCCTTTTAAGGAAACGTGTCACCATTGACACCAACCGACATATAAAACAAGTGTAAAACGGATCACTTATTAAAAATGCTTATATTTAAAGAACAACTTTTTACAACTGTGATTATAAAATTTGACGATGAGTCCGATTTAAACCATTTTGCAAAGTCTTGACCCCTTTTAATTAATTAAAACTAGTGATACTCCCCCGCGCTTTGCGGCGGGAATTCGGTCAATATCTGTTCGGGTCGTTACGGTATCGACACTCGCTATAGTAATCGAAAAAGAAAACCTTACATTGATCGAAAGCAATAAAAACGAATATCGATACCGATACCAATGTCGTTTGGAAAACGGCTATTGTGCCATAAACATAGTTCGGTTGGTTTGCGTATAAACTTTTTTTTTTTTTTTGAAAACGACTATTGTGCAAAATCAAACTGAACCCGACTAAACAACATGTGTATCGGTACCAATATTAATTTTTATTGTCTTTGCTTTCGATAAGCTAAGATCATATCGCTACCGGAACAAACAACATCGGTACCGTTATGTATTAATTGTTATGGTTGCTTGTTTGAGAATAGATAGCGTGTTGCTACCATAGTTAATTGAACGAAAACCGAGCGAGCAACATCGGTTCAGCACCTGTGTTTATTTTTTTTTTCGATAATCTGACAACGTATCGCTAGCATACCCTACCAAACAACATCGGTACTGATACTTTTATCCATTTTTATGGTTTTTTATTTTTATTTTTTTTTACATTTATACAACTTTGTCTGTTGCGGCAAATGAATATCGACACCAGTACCATAACAACCTGAACCTGAACCGATCAATACCGTTCAAAGAACATCATTTGTCGGTACCAGTGTTCGATTTGATTATTTTCGGTCAATGTAAAACACGTGCTGATTTCTATGTCGAATGCATGAATCATACTGGTACTATAACAAACCGATACTGATCCAATGCATGTGATAACGTACCATCACAGGGTGCGGACAAATAACTTAGAATGTTAAAATATAAATAAACATAGATGCAAATTTAGAATTTTTTTAGAGTACACAGGTTATTACTAAAAAATCAAATTGAACGCTAAATAAAATACCATTAATTATATAAAAAAACAAATAACTAAGAATTATCAATTATATAAGAATTATCAATTATCAATTACTATTTATTATTAAATATTAAATAATCAAATTAATACTAAATGAAATACTATTCAAAAATAAAAGATAAATATTTAAAAAAATTAATTTACTGTTCATGACAACTATCTATTAATATGTATAATATGTATAATGTATACAGGTGAAGAAACAAGGAACTAATTTAGGGGCTGATTAGTTTGGTTTATGTTTCTATCATAATGGTTAATCTTCTTATGACTTCTGAGCTTCCTAATGATCTTCTAATCCTGCAAAACAGAACACCGTTACTCGTTAAGAGGGGAATATGGGGGTTTCCCTCTTAACCGGGCTCCGGCGTGAGAATAAGCGACTGCTTTGAGGAGATAATTGAGTATTAAGAGTGAGAGTAGAGGGAATGAAATGTTTAACCTGTGGAGTGAGGTCTCTATTGAAGGGGTAAGGTCCCAAAAACCTCATAAAAAGGATTTGAGACCATACCACAAACCAACTTTTTAACCTTTTGACCTTGCGCGGCCGCGCATTGGTCTTACAAGAGGAAGAAGTAATCAGCGATCTATAATCGCGCGCCCAAAGGAAAACATAAATCCTTGCGCCTTCCCCCATTAGCAAAGGATAAAATACTGAGATCAATACTTCCGCCCAAATATCAGACTTGGATATCATTTTACCCAGACTTGGGACTTATTCGTCTGTGTCCACACAGCAAGGTGTCACACCAGATTACAGCAGTAATCTTCTAGAAAGAAATACAATCGTGCACCACCCAGACGGTTATAACCGTCTGGACACGTGTCATTACCACAGACACCCCTGGAATCACAACGAAGGCATGCAATTGGAGAATAATCTCCACTTAATCACTTTCCACGTGGCAATTCCCCAGCCATAGATCAAACCACGATCCGTGTGCATTCACATCGGATCGAGGCAACTCAACGTCTGATCAAAGAACTTAACGGAAGGAAATATAACCATCACGGCGTTAGCATCTTCCGTCATCTTTTCAAAAACAGGTTTTCCCTCCCAAACTCCCGGTTATAAATATAGAAACTATTCAGGTATGAAATCAGATTACACCCACTTCTCAAATACTTTCTCTTCTCCATTACCAATACTTATTCTCACACCGGAGTCGGGTCAAGGAGAGAACCCTCTTCTCCCCTTGGCGAGACTAACGGTGCTCTTTTTTGCAGAATCACCGGAGAAGAAGATCAGCTGTGACTGAATCAATCGAGGGAGAGCTAACCTTTTATGCGGATTCAAACCCCCTAGCTATCTCGGTTCCGACCATTTAGCTAGTGTTTCTTCATTGGCGCCCACCGATTCCTCAGTTTTCTAGTTTCTATCTCGTTTCGATTCAGTTCATTCCATTTTCTGTTTTTGCACATGGCAGAAAATTCGTCATCCCACCGGCAATCTGGTCCTCGACCAAACGTCGGAAACAATTTCCAAATAGAAGGATCCCCAGAACATTGGTTTAACAGATGCCAAGCTGCTTTAGACACAATCGTTATACAAATCGCCAGATCTGATTTCCCAAACATCACATCTGGAAAAGAAATCAACACTACAGTATTGGACCCACCAACACCACGTCGGGGGGACATCCAATCCAGCCAATCCAGAGATAGCAGTTATCAGAAACAAATACACATGGTTCAAGGAGGTCCGTCACGAAGACCAAATAAACGAAACTATGATCAACATTGGAGAGAACAACAAGTCGTGTTCCCTGTTGTTCCTGGGGGCCCTCAGGAAGAACGACCAGTGATTATCACTGGTATTTTCGGTCATTACCGAACGGACTATATGTTCATGGATCCAGGAAGCTCGATGGACATCATATACGAGCAGTGCTTTAAACAGCTCGACCCAGAAGATAAAGCACGTCTAGAACCGGTCGATTTTCCCCTCACCGGATTCTGTAATGAAGCTGTATTCCCATTAGGGCAAATCGCTTCCATCACGAACAGTTACAGTCAATTTCATGGTCATGCCAGCAACATCACGTCATGATGTCCTGCTCGGGAGAAGGTCACAAAGAGAATTCAGCATGATCACTTCCATCCCACATGCTGCTTGCGGATTTCCGACAGAGACCGGGGTTGCAATTCTCTATTCAAGCAAAGAAGTCATGTACGTGGACGACGAACCACCAGCAAAGGTAGTCAAACCTTCGGCACCAAACGAACCAGAGAAATGGGTCCTGAACAACGAATACCCAGAGCAGACCATTCTGCTAGGACAAGACATTTCACCGGCGACTCGCACACAACTGAAAGAATTGTTGTCTAACAACAAAGATATATTTGCTTGGTGCCCAGCAGACATGACTGGAGTCCCACGCGACATCGCGCAACATTGTCTAAACATCAAACCATCAGTAGAACCTGTTGCTCAGGGGAGGCGCAGCTTCAGTGAAGAAAAAGCAAAAGCAATGGACGAGCAAGTGACAGAGCTACTCAATGCGGGGATCTTGCGCGAAGTGAAATACCATACATGGGTTGCCAACCCAGTGATGGTACAAAAACATAGCGGCGGATGGAGAATGTGCGTCGACTTCAAGGACCTGAACAAAGCATGCCCCAAAGATTGCTACGCGCTTCCAGAGATTGACAAAAAAGTCGACTCTCTAGCATCATTCAGATGGAAATGCTTTCTCGACTGTTATAAGGGTTATCACCAGGTCCAGATGAAAGAAGAAGACGAAGACAAAACCGCATTCCGCACAGATAAAGGCATCTACTGTTACACCAAAATTCCGTTTGGCTTGCGCAACGCAGGCGCAACTTATCAACGCTTAATGGACACAGTCTTCAGCGGGGATATTGGCAAGACTGTCGAAGTATACATGGATGACCTCGTCATCATGAGCCATGAAGAAGAGACAATGCTCAACAATATCCAACGCACGTTCGACTCCTTACGCAGCGTGAACTTAAAACTTAATCCGACAAAATGCTCCTTCGGCATGGAAGAAGGAAAATTTTTGGGTTTCATAGTTACAAGAGACGGCTTTAAGGTTAATCCAGAAAAGGTGCAGGCCATCCAGCAAATGCCATCACCTGCAACAGTTAAAGAAATGCAAAGGCTCGCAGGGCGATTAGCAGCCTTGAACAGATTCTTGGCTAATCACGCAGCAAAGTCTTATCCATTCATCAGCACGCTGCGAAACTGTGCAAAGAAAACTGCCTTTCAATGGACATCTGAAGCAGAAGCAGCGTTCAAACAAATGAAAGAATGTTTAATCCAGCTACCAACGCTGACCGCACCAAAAGAAAAAGAACCACTGATTTTATATCTATCTGCTGCGGAAGTAGCGGTTGGTGCTGTATTGATGGTAGAGCGCGAGAACATTCAGACTCCAATCTACTATATAAGCAAAATGCTCACCGGCCCAGAAACTCGCTATTCGATGATAGAAAAACTAGTCCTCGCACTAGTACACGCATCACGACGTCTGCGCAGATATTTTTCGAGCCACGTCATCACAGTTCTCACCAATTATCATTTAGGCCAAATATTATCCAAACCCGACGTAGCGGGAAGATTGGCCAAATGGGCCATTGAGCTGGGAGGATACAATATCTTCTACAGGCCAAGACCAGCAATCAAAGGACAAGTTCTAGCAGATTTCGCCACCGAAGTTCCCATTGACAAAGTTCAAGAATGCGAAGCAATCCAGAACCCTATACCCGTTTTCGATGATAGAGTCTAGACCTTACACACAGATGGCGCTTCCAACGACGACGGAGCAGGGGCAGGTCTCCGATTAGTCAGCCCAGACAATCATGAACTTACATATGCCATACGCTTAGATTTCCCAAGCACAAACAACGAAGCGGAATACGAAGCATTCTTGGCAGGCCTCCGCTTAGCACTAAAAATGGGGGCAAGAAACCTTGAAGCTAACGTCGATTCAAAACTGGTGGCCGAGCAAGTCAATGGTCACTACGACGCGAGAGGAGAAGCTATGACATTATACCTTGAACAAGCGTGGATGCTGATCCGCCAATTCCAAACATTCAAAGTTAACCACATAAACAGAAGCGAGAACAAGCATGCAGACGCACTTAGCAAATTAGCCGCTACCAGCTTCAAGCATTTGGCAAAGGAAGTGCGCATAGAGGTATTGTCTAACCCTTCGATTCATCTCAAACAAGTGAACGTTATAGAAGTTGGTAGTCCATCCTGGATGTCTCCGATCATCTTATACTTACAACACGGAAAACTCCCGGGGGGAAAAGCAGAAGCCAGAAAACTCCAACACAAAGCGATAAATTACGAGATGGCAGATGGCGTCCTTTACCGGAAATCATTTATGGGCCCATTACTACGCTGTGTTGATAAAACAGACGCCCAATACCTAGTCAGAGAAATCCACGAGGGATTATGCGGAATACACGCGGGACCGCGCATGGTCGTGGCAAAGATAATGAGCGCCGGATACTACTGGCCAGGAATGCACATGGACGCAGTTGATTTATTAAGAAGATGCGCGGCATGTCAACGCCACGCACCAAAGACACTCCGACCCAAAAATCCGCTAATTCCCGTTACTTCCGCCTGGCCATTCCAACAGTGGGGCATCGATCTTGTCGGCCCATTTCCCGACGCGCCAGGTGCAGTGAAATTCATCATCGTCGCGGTTGATTACTTCACGAAATGGGTTGAAGCTAAAGCTTTGGCCTCAACAACAGCAATGGTAATCCGCAAATTTATATGGGAACATATCATTTGCAGATTTGGATTACCATTGCGCATTATTTCCGACAATGGTACAAACTTCGCCGCAGAAGATCTTCAAAAATGGTTCAAAGAAATGAAGATCGAGCACAACTTTGCCTCCGTCGCGCATCCTCAAGCGAACGGTCAGGTAGAAAGCGTAAACAAACAAATCGTTGACGGCATAAAAGCGCGACTCGGGACAGCACGCAGAGGGTGGGTTGACGAACTTCCCAGCATCCTCTGGGCACATCAAACAATACCAAAGACTAGCACTGGTGAAACTCCGTTCAGTCTAGTCTATGGGTCTGAGGCCGTCATTCCAGCTGAGATCGGTTTACCATCACCGCGCATGATAGCCATGGAAAAACAGAACAATGAACAAGAGCGAAGAATGGATTTGGATCTTCTGGAAGAAAGGCGCGAGAACGCCGCCATAACGGAAGCAAGGTACAAATCCAAGCTCGAAAAATATTATAATGCGCGCGTCCGCGTTTGCACCTTTGTCCCCGGTGATTTCGTCTTGCGCGACAATGAAGCTTCAAACGCTGAAAAGCCGGGCAAATTAGCGCCAAGATGGGAAGGACCATACGTCATTAACGAGGTCCTAGGCAAGGGGGCATATACCCTAAAAAGAATTGACGGAACTCTAGTTCCACGCACCTGGAACGCGCAACAGCTGCGCAGGTGTTACATGTAGGTCAAATCATTCACAGGCAATGTATTTCCTATTTACACTTGTATTACAAGCCTCGCGCGCTATCAATACAAATGCTATTTCTATACTTGTTACTGTTTGTTACAAATTGCATGAAATTCTTTTGGTTTACGCGAAAACGGGATGGCAAATATTGTACAACTCATGAACAGTCTGAGAAAAAAGCGCAACAAAAGCGCAGATTCTGACAAACGTTCACACATGAGCACAATGCCATCTCTAAATTCGCTCTACCTGATCAAAACAATTAAAGCACATGCAACATATTGTAATCCAAACATGCAAAAACGTACAGCAATTTACAAGCACGGAAGTGCATCAAAATATACATTACCCAGTGTAACATAAAACACTTCTTAACAAAAATCATGACAATGATCTTTGGAAGTTTTTAGTACCAAAAGCTAAGAATACATACAATAATCACACCAGTGATCTTCAAAAAAGAGGGTTGTGTTAAACAGACTAACACAAACATCAAAAGAAGGGATACTCCCAAACTTAATCAACAGCAAGTTCATCTTCAACACCTATGTTCACCGGAGGTTTCTTCCGACGACGATAATACACCAACTCACACTTACTCGGACGGAGAGTTGGGAAACGAGCCATTAAAGCCTCAACCGACAGCACAACGGTCTCTTTATTAGCCTCCGGTAAACGAAGATCGGCATCAACAGGCCCAACAGCAGACGTCACCTCATCAGTTCCGGTAAGAGGCGGTGACGGAGAGTTGGCAAGCAACAACAAGCTCTCGGCGGCATCGTAAAAATTCAAGATATCGTAAAGTCGACGGGTACGATACAAACCCTTTATCTCCATAATCTCCAAAATAAGAGGATAGAATACACATCCTACAAATATATAAAGGGGATAACACCTTGGAGAAAGGGAAACTGGATCGTTATGATTAACTATCAGAAAGATATCACATCCAAGCGGCGCTACTGGAACAAGAGTCATATCCTCATTAATAAAGCCTGACAAAGCGCCACTACAAATCCCAAGAGAGAAGAAAAAATGCACATTCTTACTGACAGATGACGTCATCACACGTCAATATAATTTCCCCGTAAAAGCTTTCTTAGCAACATTCAAACCTCTCACAGAAGATTCCCTACTCAGATAAATTCAATCTTCTCATAGAAGATTTCTTATTTTTTCGCGCCCAAAAACATTTCCCTCTCATAAGTCCAGTGCTCCACTTATTTGCATAAGTACAACACTAGACTAGGGGGACTTGAAGGGGTAAGGTCCCAAAAACCTCATAAAAAGGATTTGAGACCATACCACAAACCAACTTTTTAACCTTTTGACCTTGCGCGGCCGCGCATTGGTCTTACAAGAGGAATAAGTAATCAGCGATCTATAATCGCGCGCCCAAAGGAAAACATAAATCCTTGCGCCTTCCCCCATTAGCAAAGGATAAAATCCTGAGATCAATACTTCCGCCCAAATATCAGACTTGGATATCATTTTACCCAGACTTGGGACTTATTCGTCTGTGTCCACACAGCAAGGTGTCACACCAGATTACAGCAGTAATCTTCTAGAAAGAAATACAATCGTGCACCACCCAGACGGTTATAACCGTCTGGACACGTGTCATTACCACAGACACCCCTGGAATCACAACGAAGGCATGCAATTGGAGAATAATCTCCACTTAATCACTTTCCACGTGGCAATTCCCCAGCCATAGATCAAACCACGATCCGTGTGCATTCACATCGGATCGAGGCAACTCAACGTCTGATCAAAGAACTTAACGGAAGGAAATATAACCATCACGGCGTTAGCATCTTCAGTCATCTTTTCAAAAACAGGTTTTCCCTCCCAAACTCCCGGTTATAAATATAGAAACTATTCAGGTATGAAATCAGATTACACCCACTTCTCAAATACTTTCTCTTCTCCATTACCAATACTTATTCTCACACCGGAGTCGGGTCAAGGAGAGAACCCTCTTCTCCCCTTGGCGAGACTAACGGTGCTCTTTTTTGCAGAATCACCGGAGAAGAAGATCAGCTGTGACTGAATCAATCGAGGGAGAGCTAACCTCTTATGCGGATTCAAACCCCCTAGCTATCTCGGTTCCGACCATTTAGCTAGTGTTTCTTCATCTATTTATAGCCGGAGAGGTGTAAGAGGATGTGGGCTGATGGGCCTTGGGCCTGAAGGCGACAACATAGAGGATATGCTCCTTGTTTCGCTGGTGTCGACCGTTAGTGGCTTCTAGGAGTTCTCTGGAGTTGGCGCAATGTGATTGGAGCCACGTGTCACTGTTGTCGGCATGGCCGCCCCTCTGCCATCAGCAGGTAAGTGGAGATCGTGGGGCAGTTGTCTCTGCCCTGTGATTGGTGCCATGTAGGCGTCCTTAAGTACTTTTTGTCTCCTGCATGTCAGACGATCGTGGAGTACGATTGAGCAGGGTCAGAAGGACGCTGATTTCTGCCCCTCGTACCTTGTGTACTATCTGAAACAGCATTGCACTGCTACCCTGCGCGATTCTTGCTGGGGGCGTGACTGTCTCGCGTAGGGTTGGATGACTGAAAACTCTTTTAGAATGCTAAGTAATGATCCTTCTTGTTTAGACCTCGCGCGAGCTAATTCCTTGGTGAAGTTTCCCGCGCGAGGATGAGATTGAAGATCTTGCTGAATTAGGAGTATGGTCCTGCGCGCGACCTGGTGGAAGGTCTGCGCGGCTTTTTGGGACCATACCCCTTCAAGTCCCCCCAGTCCAGGGCTGCACCGTGCGCGTAGTGCATGGTTGGAGCTCTGGACTTAGAAAAAAGTACTAATGATTGAAAATGGTTGCTTGATTTTGGTAGACGGCTCGCGTGTAATTATTTGTTGGTTACTACGGCGCGACTACCAGATTTGGCTCAAAGTGGATCACTGCCTTTTGGTGTGGGCGCGCAGGGTTAATCAGTCACTGGTGATGCTGCGCGGCCTTAGTAGCTTCTGCATGAAGTTTGTAGTAATCTTGGGCGGGAAAATCATCGAAATTTGAAATCTGACAAAGTTGGTGAGAAACGTCGTTGATGGTGACGTTTGAGTTGACCGCTTACACGGTTGTCATCAAGTTGTCTCTGACGGTTTGTCTTTCCGTCAGGAGAGTGAGCTCCACGCGCGCGTGGTAACCGTCACTCCGGGATTCTCGCCTTACGTGTCGTCTTCTGATTGGTCACGTGCACTGCGATTTCGGCACGTTTACCCATCGCATTAAATGCGATGGGTATATATATCCGATAAGGGGCGAAGGCAATTCACTTTTCCCACTTCTGCTGCCATATTTTCTCTCTTATCGTATACTCTTTGAATCTTCAAAATCTTGAAGAACACTAGCAGATCTTCAAGTATCTTGAGTAGATATTCAAACTTCCTGCTTTATCATCGATGGCTGAAGAACATCCGGAAGAGAATCCCGGTGAGGAAGGCCCAGTTCCCCTCCTTAGGTGGGACTTAGGGCTGTTCGAGCAAATCATAAGGAGTTTCCGGTTTCCACCGGAATGGGATGCCAGATATCCCGGTCAGAATCAGACGGCTGCCGATGCACCGCCGGGTTATATCACGTTATTTGAAGATTTCTTTCATCAGGGAAACTTCCGGTTGCCGGGGACGAATTTATGGCCCACATTCTTCAGTTTTATGGGTTCCATATTTCACAAATGAGCCCTCCTGGAATGGTCAGGGTTCGGCATTTCGAGTTCCTTTGCCGATCTTATGATATTGAGCCGACTGTTGAAAGATTCGGAGCTTTTTACCAATTGATCAGAAATATGGGATTCTACTCGTTTGCCAGTCGAGGGGCCGCGAAGAAGATACTTCTGAATCCTCCTAAAAGTTTCCATGACTGGAAACCAAAATTCTTTTTTATTCGCGAGGAAGTGATACCGATTGCCATGACCTTCCGCGCATGGTATCAGAAGCTTACTGCCACCCCAAACCGAGTGTTTGGTGAGAACGTCTTGGTAGCGGCGCAGATGAGTGATCAGTGGCCGGCAGATAGCAAGGACGTTCCAATTTTAAAATTTGACGATAGAGGTTAGTTACTTCAATCCCTTTAATTTCTTGTTTTGTAGCCTGTGCTTAATTAGATGATTTCGCGTGTAGAGGTGCATCTGTGGCAAGCTGCCTTCCCCACCTTTGGTGGGTCTATGGGCGTGCGCCCGTTGAATGCTGGAGAAGAATATTGGTATGACCAGATTAAGGGTCATTTTATGTACCCAGTTGCTGATGCTTTCGCCGATCCACCTACTGCAACCGAAGGTGCGGATATTCCTAATCCCCGACCCTTGCGAGCTGTGACCTCCGCTGGGAAAGAGATTCTTTATCTTTCCAGTGAGGAGTCTGTAGGGTCTTCGAACGGGGAGCTAAGCTTGTGGTCTAACATCTTTGCAGGTGTGTTGCGCCACTTGGGTATTGACCCGGAAGAAAAGAAGAAGAAACCTTCTAGGAAGAAGAAGGTGATCAACCTTGAACCTGAAGTGGCTAGCAAGAAAAGTGGGAGTAGCCGCGCAGCTTCTGGTGTTGCTGACAAAGGTACTCTTCGCCTTCGTCAGAGTAACTTGGAAGATTACGTTATAATCAGTGACTCACTTGAAGGTTTGTCACATATAGGCTAGAAAAAGACTGGAGCTGGTGGCTCAAAAAGTTCAGGTAGCGCGGGTTCTCGCAACCCAGATGCTGGGGCGACTCCGTCCTCTGTTGCGCATGGTGAAGAGGAGGAAGAAGAAGAAGAGGAGGAGGAGCCTGTTGCAGAATTGATCGTCAGGAAAAGGAGTAGGAGTGAGACCACAGCTGGTGTGTCTACTGCGCCGAAGGCTGGAGGAGTTCCGGTGCTCGGGAAACAGAGCAATCTGCGCTCTCTTTACAAATTCTCTCCTGGTTAGCTTTCCTTGACTTTTTATTCTTTGTTTTTTTTTTCCTTTTTAACACTCAGCTTCTGCAGAGGCCAAAAAGAAGACCCCTGAGAAGGGTGTCGTGTTTACAGATCCCTTAGAGCCTGTGTCGAAGAAAATCAAGGTTACTGTCAAACCTTTTAAGACTGCTGGGGTAGAGTCTGAGAAGGATAAACAGGCTGCTGAGAAGGAGAAAGAGGTAGCTGCTGAGAAGAAAAAGAAGGCTGAGGAATAAAAGAAGAAGGCTGAGGAAGATAAGAGGAAGGCTGAGGAGGAAAAGAGGAGGAAGGCTGAGCAAGAGAGGAAAGCTGAGGAGGCGAAAAGGAAGAAAGCCTCTGATAAACCATCTGGTGATGAACCGAAGAGATCCGGGGTCATCCATATTGCGGGGCTTGACCAGCCTCATCATGAGTAGAGGAAGGAACCCGAGGTGGATAAGCCTACCCACCCTGCGCAGCCTGATGCCCCCCATCGCCCCAAGGTAACTTCTACTAGGGGATCAGGCTCTGGTGTTCATCAAGACCAAACTGCTGCTGCAGGAGGCGCGAGTGCTGGTTTTGCTGCTGGCCAGACTGGTGCGGGAAAACAAGGTGCAATGCCACACTCTCCAATAGGCCCCAGGGATACCTTGGGAGATATTTACTACAAGTCTTACACATAGGAGAGCCGTGGTGACGCTCCGCACCAACCGCCATGGGGTTTGAAACAAAAAGACACTTTCCTGGAGTTCGCTCCTTGCCGCGACTGGTTTCTGAACTCCATTCCTCCTGGTGAGGTTAACCGACAAAGGGCGCGAACCTACAACGGGTTGTATCACGCCTATGTTGTTGGTGAGGCCAACACCCGTGCTGCTAACCACCAAATTGTTCGCGAGTGGTGATCCATGGTTAGGGAGAGGGAGGAATGGGATAAATACCGCGAGCGGCTATTAAGGCATGTCAAAGACTTTGAAAAGTCGAAAGCTGCCTTTGATGAGGAAAAGGCAAGATTCGAATCTGACAAGAAATCGGAGGAGTGGGGCCGTGAAGGCCTTAAGGGAAAACTTCGCGCTGCTGAAGACCTCTTAGCAAAGGAGAAAACTGAATGGAAGAAAATTTGCGCAAAAGACAACGAGCGCATGTACGTGGCTCGAGCTAAAATTACCGATCTTGAGAGTCAAGTTACGGAGTTGAAAGGGAAGGTTGAAGATGCGCAAGCTGCTAAGGTGCAAGCTGAGGTGTGTAAAGTGTTATCCTTTTTTATCCGTGGTTCTTGCTTGTAGGATTATCAAAATCTTTTATCTTTTTCAGGATGAGCTTAAAGCGCAAGTATCCAGTAGGGATAAAGATCTTGCTGCCAAGGATGTTGAAATTGCAGAGTTGAAGCGTCGCCTGCGAGAGCAGGTTGACAAAAGTGAATCCTTGGAGATCGATCTCGAGGCCGAAAAGTCGAAAGCTGCCTCAGCTGAGGAAGCCAAGTGAAAGGCCGAAGAGGCGCGAGCCATAAGTTCGTATGCCCTGAATGTGGCACAAAATAACTATGCTGAGGTCCAGGGTATTGTTGACACGCTGTCCTCTGATGCCGAATGGCTGCGCGGCAGAGGAATAGTTCTGGTATTGTTGTCTTTTTACTTGGGTTTTATTTACTAAAGTCAGCTTCTCATTTGTTCATTTTGGTGTTGATGGCCAACTCGATTTTGAATGCTGGAGAACTGGACGGGACTGTTGCTGCTCTCATAGATGCATCGCGCGCCGTCGGTCATCGTGGAGGTTATGTAGAATGTATGCGGCATGTTGAGGAGGTATTTGGGCAAGAGTTCGATACAAGTCACTGTTCAGTGACTGACGAAGCAAATGCGGAGTTGGCTCGTGCTGAAAATGCATACGATCACCTAGCGCTGCCCGTGATGGACTTGGTCGCCAAAGCTTTAGAGCATGATGACTGGTACCATCGTCTTAAGGCTATTCTGGACCCACCAGAAATGGTTAATTTATCTGATGAGGAGCTAGCGGCGGGCAATGATGGCGATGGTGAAGGTGATGGTGATAAGCATGACGATGATGATGTTGGCGGTGACGGTTTGAATAGATAGTGTTTACAGGCTTTGTGCCTTGTAATTTTTATCTTTAGGTTTTGAATGTAACTTGGTGCGCGGTCGCGCTTGTTTTGGATCGTATGAATGATCGTTGGTTTCTATGTAATCGTTGCACGCTTGCGCTTATTAAATATGATGTTTATGTTTATTCTGTCTCGTTACAATTATTGCACTGTTGTTAGAAACTTTGGTTAAGTTAGCGCGAATAAATGTAAGTGTGGCTCTTGAGCGAGTATAGCTGCTCGGTCTCGCGCTATGTTCGCGGAGGACCTTGAAGACATAACTCAAGAGCTCGTAATTCACTGAAGTGTTTTCATGCTAATCAAAAGTTTAACATGCATTTGTAACTCAAGAAGCATTATGATAAAAGAAAACATGTCGTATGCTTTCATTAATTGAGAAACAGGCGCTTAGGCCAATCATACATCGCAGATAAGTAACATAAGGGGCGTTTAGCCAACATAGGAAATTAAAAGGCGCGTGGCCAGCATGAAAGAAATGGCGCATGGCCTAGAGTAGTTACATATAGCACTTGCGCAGTTGTTGCGCATTCCATGTGCGCGGGATGATGTGTCCATCCAAGGTGCGCAATTTGTATGCCCCCTTTCCTAGCACTTCATGTACCAAGTATGGGCCTTCCCATTTGGGTGCTAGTTTTCCTGGACGTTCAGCATTTGAAGCTTCGTTGTCTCGGAAGACGTATTCTCCTGGAGTGAAGGTACAAACGCGGACTCTCGCATTGTAGTACCTTTCCAGTTGTGTCTTGTATTTTGCTTCTTTAATACGCGCAATCTCGCGTCTTTCTTCCAGTAAATCCAAATCGAGACGGCGCTCTGCTTCATTATCAACCGTGTTGACTGCTGTCAAGCGCGGTGAGGGGAGTCCAACTTCAGCCGGGATAACTGCCTCCGAGCCGTACACTAGGCTAAAAGGAGTTTCGCCGGTGCTTGTCTTCGGCATGGTTCGGTGAGCACACAGGATGCTTGGGAGCTCATCTACCCAGCCTCTTCTCTTTGTGCCCAGCCGGGCTTTTATCCCCTCAACGATACTTTTGTTCACACTTTCAACCTGTCCGTTTCCTTGAGGATGCGCAACGGAAGAAAAAGTATGTTCGATTTTCATCTCTTTCATCCACTTCTGGAGGTCTTCAGAAGCAAAATTAGTACCGTTGTCTGTGACGATTTTGAGTGGAAGACCAAATCTGCAAATGATGTGCTCCCAAATAAACTTGCGCACCATCATTGCAATGGTTGAAGCGAGAGCCTTGGCCTCCACCCACTTATTAAAATAATCAACGGCCACGATTATGAACTTCACGGCTCCCGGAGCATCAGGGAAAGGTCCCACCATATCAATTCCCCACTGTTGGAAAGGCCAAGCAGTGCATACAGGAATGAGATCGTTTTTTGGGCGCATGGTTTTCGGGGAGTGTCTTTGGCATGAATCGCATTTGCGCAACTCCCTTAGAGCATCGACATGCATCCCTGGCCAGTAATAACCAGCATTCATAATCTTCACGACAACCATGTGCGGACCTGCATGGATGCCACAGATGCCTTCATGAATCTCTCTGATCAAGTAATTCGCGTCCTGGGGGTCCACACAGCGCAATAAGGGCCCCAAGAAGGACTTTCGGTATAGAATACCACCATTCATCTCATAGTGCAGGACCTTGTTTTGAATCTTCCTTGCCTCTGCTTTGCTCTCCGGGAGTATTCCTTCTTGCAGATATTGAATTATAGGGGTCATCCAAGATGGCTGCCCTATTTCAATCACATTTACCTGGCGCGGCAGAACTGATGGATTTTTTAGTACTTCAATCCTTACATCTTTCACGAGATGTTGAAAGGAAGTTGAAGCAAGCTTGCTCAAGGCGTCTGCTGGTTTGTTTTCGGAACGATTGATGTGTACTACCTTGTATGACTTGAATTTCTAAAGCAATTCTTTCGCCTGATCCAAATATAAGGCCATAACTTCGCCCTTTGCATCATAGATTTCGTTGTAGGTATTCTTAAAATCCAACTTGATAGCGTAAGTAAATCCATGCTTTTCAGGGCTCACAAGGCGCAATCCGGCTACTGCGCCGTCTTCGTTTGAGGCCCCATCGGTGTACAGCAACCACAACTCATTAGATGTATCTTTCACGGGAGTTTCGACAATCTCGCAATCTTTGATTTTTTCCGCTGGGACTTTTGTGATAAAGTCCGCAAGGACTTGACCCTTGATGGCTGGGCGCGGCCTATACAAAATGTTGTGGCCTGTGAAGTATCTGCGTCGCCTTCTGGAGGCATGTAGCAACGCCAGAACCAATTTTTCCATCGTTGAATATCTCGTTTCTGGATCTGTGAGCACTCTACTGACGTAGTATATTGGAGTCTGAACTCCATTTCTTTCTACAAGCAATACCGACCCTACTGCCTTATCCGAAGAAGATAGGTACAGGATGAGTGGCTCCTTCTCTAGTGGCGCGGTCAGGGTAGGAAGCTTAATTAAGCACTCTTTCATTTGCTGAAACGCGACTTCTGCTTCGGGCGTCCATTTGAATTCTTGCTTCTTCACGCAATTGCGTAGAGTGCTGATGAACGGATATGACTTCGCGGCATGATTTGACAGAAAACGGTTGAGCGCGGCTAGACGGCCGGCCAATCGCTGCATCTCTTTGATTGTTCGAGGTGACGGCATCCGCTCTATGGCTTGAACTTTTTCTGGATTCACCTTAAAGCCGCCATTTGTGACTATGAAGCCCAAGAATTTCCCTTCTTTCATACCAAAAGAACATTTGGCTGGATTCAATTTCATATTCACGCTTCGCAACGAGTTGAATGTTTTTTCGATGTCTTTCAACATTTGGTCCTCTTCGGGACTTTTGATCACCAGATCGTCGATGTAAACCTCGATATGCTTCCCAATATCTCCAGCGAAGGTCTTATCCATTAGGCGTTGATATGTCGCGCCGGCGTTTTTGAGGCCGAAAGGCATCTTTGTGTAACAGAAGATCCCTAGATCGGTTCGAAAAGCTGTCTTGTCTTCGTCTTCAAGCTTCATTTGAACCTGATGGTACCCTTTGTAGCAATCTAAGAAGCATTTCCATCTGTATGGCGTGAGAGAGTCTATCTTTTTGTCAATTTCGGGCAAAGAGTAGCAATCTTTAGGGCATGCCTTGTTGAGATCTGTGTAATCGACGCACATTCTCCATCCCCCATTAGACTTCTCCACCATCACGGGGTTCGCAACCCAACTTTGATAGCGCACCTCCCTTAAGATTCCTGCTTTCAGTAGCTCACATACTTGCTCGTTCATTGCTTTGGTTTTATCCGCCCCTAAGCTGCGCCTTCTTTGGACTTTTGGTTCAATGGAGGGATAAGTGTTAAGACAGTGTTCAGTAATGTCGCGCGGGACACCGGTCATATCTGCCAGAGTCCAGGCGAAAATGTCCATGTTCCTGAACAGAAGTTGTTTGAGGTGCGTTCTGATGTTTGGTGAGATCGCGTGGCCTATCGTCACCGTTTGCTCTGGGTACTTTCGGTTTAAAACCCACTTTTCTGGTTCGCTTGTTGAAACCTTCGCCGCTTTTGTTGGGCGCATCTCCTCCGTCGACATTACTTCTTTCTTGGCATAGATAATTGCCACCCCCGTCTCGGTTGGAAACCCTATCGCTGAGTGGGGCGTGGAAGTTACCAGGTCCAGTTCGCCTTGGGTTTCTCTCCCAATCAACACATCATGCCTCGATTTGACAGGCATCACCATGAAGTTTACATTCGTTGTTCTTGAATGTTTCCCGTCAGAGAGCGTTACGGGGAAACTGATTTGGCCTAACGGGAAGACCATTTCGTTGCAAAATCCTGACAGTGGATAATCAACTGGCTCAAGTCGCGCTTTATCTTCATCATCAAACTGATTAAAGCATTGGTCATAGATAATATCAGCCGTCCTTCCTGGGTCAATGAAGACATACTCCGTTTCATAATGGCCGATAATACCGGTAATGACGACGGGTCGAGTGGCGCGAGGGCCGCCGCGCACTACCGGGAAAATGACCTGTTGCTCTTTCCATGAGGGTTCGTAAGGGCGCTTGCCTTTTTCCTTTGCGCTGTATCTTGGTCCATTGACCATATGGGTTTCTAGGCGTCGGACTTTCTTGTGATTCCCCTCATCATGGCATTGGATCTGTCGAGTTTCTTTGCGCACGTTTTTCACCAGGTGGCTTAGCATCCCGCTTTTTAGCGCTCTCTCAATCTCTTGACGTAAACTGATACAGTCATCCGTCAGGTGCCCTGTATCCTTGTGGAAGTCGCAGTACAGGTTGGGGTCTTGCCCCTTCTTGTTTGTCATAGGCCTTGGAGCCTTGAAATCATGATTCTCCGTCATCAGCACCTCTTTTGGTGTTTTTATGAGCGGAGTCCAGTGCCTCTCGCGGTTATCGTCCCTGACTGCTTTTCGGTATCCGATTCTATCAATCGTCTCCCGCGCATCCTCTCTGTAGCGCGACCTTTCTTTGTAACCCCTTGATTTTCCGGACTTCCAATCATGGCTTTTGCTTCGCTTGTCGAAGTCGCGCGAGTTTTTCTTGGAAAAACGATCATCGGTGTATGTGGTCTTGGCTCCAGCTAACGATTCCTCTGTTTGTGCTACTATTTTTGCCGCTTCCATCAGCTTGCTCCACTCTTTGGGCATACCATCCTTTCCAGTGATGGTTCTGATGAGACTATCACATCGGATAGCTTTCTTGAAGTGAGCGCGCATGAGTTGTTCACTTACACCACCGATCTCTAGGCACTCCTTGTTAAAGCGAGTGATAAAGTCTTCTAGACCTTCATTTTCTCTGCGCCAGATATCCGTTACGTCTGACGTGTCTCGTTGATAGCGTCTTTGCTGGCTGAAGTGGTCCAGAAACTTAGTTCTGAAATCGACCCACGAACTGATTTTTCCAGGCGGTAGGCTGTCGAACCACGCGTGAGCAGCCCCGGTGAACGTCTGGATAAACAAATGACACCACATTGGCATATTCCATCCTCCCATGCAACCAACACTTGTGAATACTCTGACATGATCATCGGGATCAGTCAGCCCATTGAACTTTCCCACTGTGGGAGGCAACTTTTCTCTTGATAGCGGCGCAAGAGCGATCTTCGGGATGAATTTCGAATGTTCTGCAGCTTCAGCTGGTCGGTAGGCGAGGCAGAAGTCGCGCTCTGCCTCTTCGGTGTACCCGACGTGTTGTCGAGGTATGTAATTTTCATGGTTCCTTTGTAAACGATTGAAGAATGAAGATCCTTCATCGTCTTGCCAAGTTGGGTCGTTTGGATCTGTGTCATCCCAATCATTGTTCAAATTGCGCGTCCCGAGCCGGCTATGAACTGGACCCCTTTGGACGTGTGACGGATAGTCATAACAGCTTTCTGTTTCTCCCCTTGTATCGCGCGTGTCATGCACGCTTTGCCTTCTCGCAGGGGGAGGTCTGTTAGCTCTTCCTTGGATGTTTTGTTGTGGGGGTATCTGGCGCGCCCCCTGACTCTGTCCCTGAGGTGTAACCAAGGATGGTTCTGCTGTTAAGACTGCTTGTTGTGCGCTCAAAGATTGATATGCCGCATTAATGGTGGCAATCTGCTTGGCGTACCACGAGGCTACGGTCTCACCCTCTGGTAGCTCTAATAGCGTCGAAATGTTCTGAGGTGGAGCTGGGTTTGAAGGTCCAGCGCCATTGTTTCCTGGGGTTACCGTCTTAGTGATGCGGGTGATGCTCCCGCGAGGTCCCCCAGTGTTGGTTACTTCGATTTCGCCAATTTCTTCAATGTGTTGGGGCTGGACGTTTTGATTGCCCTCGCCCAACACCGCATTAGAGTTTGCTCCGAAGCCAAACTCGGGAATAATTCTTTGATCAGCCATGATCGAAGGAAAACACGTCGAAAACTCAGAAAAAGAAGATGGAAAATGACTTGTAGAAAACTGGTGGGCGCCAATGAAGAAACAAGGAACTAATTTAGGGGCTGATTAGTTTGGTTTATGTTTCTATCATAATGGTTAATCTTCTTATGACTTCTGAGCTTCCTAATGATCTTTTAATCCTGCAAAACAGAACATCGTTACTCGTTAAGAGGGGAATATGGGGGTTTCCCTCTTAAAAGGGCTCTGGCGTGAGAATAAGCAACTGCTTTGAGGAGATAATTGAGTATTAAGAGTGAGAGTAGAGGGAATGAAATGTTTAACCTGTGGAGTGAGGTCTCTATTTATAGCCGGAGAGGTGTAAGAGGATGTGGGCTGATAGGCCTTGGGCCTGAAGGCGACAACATAGAGGATATGCTCCTTGTTTCGCTGGTGTCGACCGTTAGTGGCTTCTAGGAGTTCTCTGGAGTTGGCGCAATGTGATTTGGAGCCACGTGTCACTGTTGTCGGCCTGGCCGCCCCTCTGCCATCAGCAGGTAAGTGGAGATCGTTGGGCAGTTGTCTCTGCCCTGTGATTGGTGCCATGTAGGCGTGCTTAAGTACTTTTTGTCTCCTGCATGTCAGACGATCGTGGAGCACGATTGAGTAGGGTCAGAAGGACGCTGATTGGCTCTTTTCTTCTGCCCCTCGTACCTTGTGTACTGTCTGAAACAGCATTGCGCTGCTACCCTGCGCGATTCTTGTTGGGGGCGTGACTGTCTCGCGCAGGGTTGGATGACTGAAAACTCTTTCTGAATGCTAAGTAATGATCCTTCTTGTTTAGACCTCGCACGAGCTAATTCCTTGGTGAAGTTTCCCACGCGAGGATGAGATTGAAGATCTTGCTGAATTAGGAGTATGGTCCTGCGCGCGACCTGGTGGAAGGTCTGCGCGGCTTTTTGGGACCATACCCCTTCAACAGGCGATTTCAAATTCACAATAGTTAAATACTTAGTTACAACTAATACACTATTTATGGAAGTATTAAAATTTATTATAGATTTATACATTAGTTAATACGTCATTTATGAAATTATTTGGAAGTATTAAAACTTATTTTAGATTTATACATTAGTTAATACGGGGTAAGATCAAATAAAAAGTTGATTTTGCCTAAGTAGGATGAGAAAGAATCTTAACCATTCATTTTTCAAATCAATGGTTAAGATGAAAGTGTAGGAGAAAGGAGAAGTGCAAGGGTATCTTGGGAAAATCCTATTTATGGACTTTCTCTCTCCACATGCAAGGCACATGCATATTCCACCCCCATTTTTTAAACGTTCATAACTTTTTTATACGACATTATTTTTTCATAAAAATTTCACCATAAAATCGAGCGTCTTTTTATCTTTAATTTGAGTACCATATTGCTATATAAAATATGAAGACTAAAAAAACCCACTAAAATGTGTTGTATTTCTATGTTGTATATCATTTTTTTGTGCTGAATTTTTGTACTATATTTTTGTGCTAAATTTTTTGTGCTAGATTTTTTTATCTTAATTTTTTTTTCTCAATTTTTTGTGCTGGATTTTTTTGTACTACATTTTTATGCTGAATTTTTTCGTGCTATATTTTTTTGTACTAGATTTTTTTGTGTTATATTTTTTTGTACTACATTTTTTGTGCTATATTTTTTTGTACTAGATTTTTTGTGCTATATTTTTTTTGTACTAGATTTTTTTTTGTATTTTTAAAAAACAAAAGGGGTGCCACATGTCATTTTCACTCCTATTTATAAGGACCAAAATGCCCTTCATTCCTACTTATTAGGAGTGCCACATGTCATCATAACAATCCTTCTTAGGCTACTTAGGCAAAATTCACTTTTTAGTGGATCCTTCCCCTAGTTAATACATCATTTATGAGATTATTCGAAATTATTATGTATTAGAGCATTCACATCCAATCCACTAAAAATATACATACATTTCACTAAAAAACAACTCCTATATCAATATATTTCCATTAAAAACAAATACTTTTTCTCTCTCCTTTTCAATATATGTTACATTTTTCTCTCTCTTTCACTCACAACCACTTTCAATATATATTAAAAAATTATAGTGGGTGAACAGCTTCCCCCCAAATATACAGATGAACAGTAATATTTTCTCTCTCCTTCACTCACAACCACTTTTTATACTCTTTACATTTTAAAAACCCCACACACTACATATGATGGACAGGATGGGAATGCTCTTAGATAGCGAATACATGTAAATCAAATAGTTTAAAAAGTTCTCATATATTTAATGTCTTCTTTGTCAAATTATGAACACTCGGTGAGAAAAAAATAAAAGACTTCAAGGCTAAGGCAAGTGACAAGGCAATGTACATCACGTGTTCACTTGCACTAGTTGCAGGGCTTAACCGTAAATATCAAAGATTTTATAAATTATTAATTTGTGATAAGAATCAAATCTAGTATACATATAAAAAATATATACATATGTACCATAGTTTGTTGATAAAATTAAAAAAAAATGGTCGTAGATAAATAATCTATACTATCTATTAAAGGAGATTAGAAGCTGATGTAATTTTGCCTACGTGTCATCTTATTAGCTATGCCACATTGGATCAGCTGATGTCATAATTCCGATTTATTTATTATTTATAATATTATGTATATAATATATAATCTCTAATAAAGGAGAGTTGCAAAAAAAAACCGGGTGTTTCAAATTTCAAAATTTGAATTCATTTAACTCATCCCAAGACACCATATATCTGCACAGGGATAGAGGAGATTCAAACCCACCGCCCTCTTTCCCTTTCTTCTTTCTCTCTCTCTCTCTCAAACCTGATTAGCAACCATTGAAGATGCACAGGGATAGATATGGGGATGGAGATGCAACCATCTTCAAATACAATATCATAGTTTGAAGTTTGAAATTTAGCAACCACCAAATAGTTTCCATCTTCGGAGATCTCACGACACAGATCATCCGGAAGCATTTCGATTTCGTCGATTCGAAACCTACTTCCAAGATCTGGATCGGTAAAGCACAAGATGAGTTCTCTTTCAAACCCTAGGTTATCTCGGTTCCACTCCGAAAACGTTCCGCCTGTCGGTTTCGTGCAAGGTAGTTACAGGATTGGAAACTTCTGTAGATCCGCATGTTAAGGTATGGGTTAAGTGATTGATTTGTGTGTTTATGGTTTTTAGATAGTGTATTTGGAACAGGAGTTGATTCTTGCGAAATTTGTTAGGTTGTTGCAAGGATTAGACCTCCTAATTCTCATGAGAAGAGGGATTATACGGTTAGGAAAGTTTCGGATGATTCGGTGGCGGTAGGTGATCGGAAATTTACTTTGGTTGCGGTCCTCGATTCGAAATCTAGCCAGGTTTGTTGAATTGAATCTCCTATGTTTTTGCTAATTTTGTTTGATAAATAGTGCTTGATGTTTGTAATTAGAGATTTATCTATATTACTTTGATGCATTTATAAGAGGATATATATATTTATGTGTACATTTGTCATGGTATTTATTAATACTAAAGGGTGCAATGTATTTGATAAAAAAAAAAGTGCTTGATGTTTGTAATTATCCATCCTGCTGAATTAAAGATCTCTTAATAACTACTTTGATGTGTGTGTGTGATAGTATTAAATCCTAGAGGGTGTCAATGTGTAATCTAGAAGTGTGTATATATAGGACCGTTGTATATTGAATTATCGAGAAAAAATCGTTTATTTATAACATTACACATCAAAAAATTTAAGCTAGAGAACAGTTCGAGTGTGTTTGTTTCTTAATTGGAAGATTGATGTGAACTTAAGGAATTATTATTGATTTTTAAGTTAATTGGTGTTGTAATAGGAGGGTGTATGGATGAGCAAATGGTACCCGGTACCGGTATCTACGAGGATGCATTTCAATCAGTTGTTGTCTCAATGGTTAAGAGTGCAATGGCGGGTTACAACACGTTGACATTGGCCTGTGGACAAGTACATATTCCATTATTTAGTTAAAAAAATCTATGGAAACTATTTGGTGGTAATATCTTCAATGGTTGTTAATGTCATAATGATCAATTTATACGCATCTACCTTTCAAAACAAAAACTTTACTTAACCATCTGTTGTCTATCTCCCCTGTTCGCTCGCTCGCTCCATCTTCTAAACCTAAAAAGCAACCGACAAATCTTCTTTCATTCGCAGGGAAGGTAAGGTTCACTCAGCCAGCAGGTAAGCTTCGATGTAGCAACTTCGATTAGCCCCCATTTCTTCTCTATTACATTTGAATTGTTCTTTCATTCGTGAGCTACCTTAATAGGTTGAATATGCTTGATATTTGTTTTAGATGCACATATTTGTTTTTGTTTTAAAGCTAGGTGAAAGTTGTTATACAAGGATAATATATTGTGAGAATAATTTTGCTTTCATTATGTTGTGATATTTGTTTTAGATGCACATATCGTTTGTGTGAGACTTGGTTTCTTAGGTGATTGGTTAAATCTGTAATACTATAATCACTTTCTGCAACAATCTTCCATTCGATCGATTATGGATGTTCCCGGTTGAAGAAGATAACAGCAGGAGGCACTCTGGCGGCACGATTAGGGTTTCGTTGCGAACCTTAACAAAAGTGGCGGCGGCGGTTCCCAAAGCTTTTTTTGAGAAAGAGTGGTAGTGTTAATAGAGGCAGAACAAGGTAAATATCCTATTATTAAGTATAAATGTTTCAGTTTTGTATCCAATTTGTCTAACTCTGATTTGGATTTCAAAACATCAAGCTTATGATGCATCTTTTTACGGATTTATGGTTTGTTACGTTCAGATTTCTCAGTCAATCAAGGTATATATTTATGTTTGCTCCTTTCTTTTAATTTAGGGTCGTTACAACAGATTGCTCATGGAGGTTTGTTTGTTGTTGAGTCAGTATATTTGTCATTAGTATCACTATTAAATTGTGTTTGCCTGAAACCATTTGTTTGTTAGATGTCTGTTGCTTTTTTAGTTGAATTACATTAAGAAAGAAAGACAAAATTTAGTTCCCTGCTATCCTTTTTAGTAGATTATGATAGAAAGATCCAAAATATCTTTGTTAGGTTGTATAATTGTTAGTTTTATTTGTTTATTTCTTCGGTTACACCATATTAAATAAAAAATTACACCAGAAAGCAAAAACTAAATCATGCCAGGTAATCAAACTTTGAATATGCAGCCCATTCAAATCATATATTGATGTGAGCTGCAATAATGATGTTATAATTGTGGTTGCTTATAAAGTAACAAAAAATGTTATAATTGTGGTTGCTTATAAAGTAACAAAATTCCAGTTACAACATCTCATTTGCTTTCAAGAAAGATAAAAAAAAAACAGATGAGGGTTTATATCCAAATGATACCTCAACTCCCCTGATGGATTTACTTTAAAGAAGGCAAAACGCCTATGGCAAAAAGAAGGGTACAATCTTTTAATTAGCAAGGAAAACAAAATTATAAAACAAAGATATGATATTTCAAGAATTCTAAGGCGTTTTTGGTTCTTTAACCGGTTCGGTTAATAACCGGTTTTTTCGGTTAATCAACCGGTTTTCCCTCTTTTTGTTTATTCGGTTAATCAGTAAATCGGTTAAAACCGGTTAAAAAATTGGTTAATAACCCATTCCACTACTAAATATCATTAAGTTGTTACTACTCTAATGGTTATTAACCGGTTTCGGTTTCGATTAACAAACCGGTTATAACGTGCACCTCTAAACATGGTCCTTAGAAACAGAATCGAACATTATTACTCTTAATATAACCCGTTTGTGTTATATATTTAAATCTCTTTTTGAATTTTTCATTCTCTCAAATAACGAAAGACGATTTATGCGATTCTCAAAGAAATAAGATTTTATTAAAAGTGTCATTTTTTAACTTAGAGAAATTTGCTCAAATTTTATCATTTAGCAAGTTAAAAATAAGCAATTTTTAAGAACCAGTTATTAAATCATACAAGATTGAGCTTAAAAATGGTTCAACCCATTGAACCGGGTTGTACATGACGGTTGGTTAATGGATTATACTTTAGAATTGAATATGATGATTAATAAAAATAAGTAGATGCCGACGTATTTCAGTTTAATGTCGGTTTAGCTGTTGACCCTTTAAAAGCTAGCCGAGAGTCACCAACCAGATTTGACCAATATCAAATATCGGTTTTATACGCCGAACCCATTTTGAACTGCCCCTACTTCATACCATGTTCCATGGTAGCCGAAGAAACATGACCCATTGCAACAGGTCCTGGAACAAAAATAGGTCGGTCGTTACATTCACCAAAGGAGGTCTGAGTCGAAAAGGCAAGTGCTACATTCTTTGCAATGGTCATTCCCTTTTAATGATTTAATTAATATATTAAACGTTCTAAATAAATATAATTATATAAAATATATTTATTAATCAACATAAGTTGTGTTTGTTGTTTGGTGCGAAGATTTATGATATATATATATATATATATATATATATATATATATATATATATTTTTGTTTTGTTTTATAGGTCTGCAGGGATAAATATAAGCAGCCTCGGATTTGGCAGGATGTTAGTCATGTCAAGGGGTGAGGTATTATAACTACACTTGCTACCCTCCTTCCATTACTCATTCCCGATGCATGAGAAAGAACAATAATTAAAAGCCGAACCTTAATTGACTTTAGAATTTGTGGTGTTAGTTAGTTAATGCTGGAATTGGTTGTGTGCAGGTGTTTTTGGCTCTGATTGTTGTTTGTCTTGGCGCACAGCGGGTCAAGTATGACGGGTAAAGCTCTATTAGACTTTGCATATGCGTATAGTCACCTAGAAAATGTAAGAAAAATAAATAATACACTGGTTGTTGTAAACTTGTAAAGTTCCTTTGAAGTTATTATGCATTCATGTTCAAGGTTTTCAGTTAGGTTTGCCTGCGTCATCTTGAGGTGAATAAGAGTCGGTCGGTTGGTTTAGAAATTGGTATTTGTAACTGATGTTTCTGCTTTTAAATTTTTTTAACCGCTTGGTTCGGTTACAAGGCTCGCTATCTTAACTGATTTAGTTCAATGATGAACATTCAAATCTATGTTATTATTTCAAATTTTAATTCAGATATATATTCCTTTAATTAAATAAAATCTATAATCAATATCTATACATTAACTTATAAAGCATCACTTATGATTACAACAACACGATAACATTATAACAAATAATATATGCAGGTTTCATATGAAGACTTTCTGTATACATACAACTCTGAACCATTCTTCTGGTGTGGTGCAACTTTGTAAGGGAAGCAGACCAAGCATATGATGACGGGTCTTCGACAAAAAAGACGGTGAGATATTGAATCAAGTGGTAAAGGTCGATGCAAAGTCATTCAATCATGTAAACTAGAGCAGTTTTGTCATTTCTAACAACAAAGTTGATGTGTTGCCCCATTAAGTTAACTATATTGTTATCAACCTTTTTTCATCGCTATTAATATGTAGCATATAGATAGGTTGTCGCTATTTATCGCTATTTGCTATTAACAACTATGGTTCATTGGAATTATCTTTTCTTTTTATTTAATTAATCCGCAAGTGATACTTTTTGATCTTGAGTTTTTAGTTTTTATTTATGAATATATATTGTATTGTTAGTTCAATGAATTAAAGGTAATTTTATTAAGTATGGCTTTATATTTGTGAGATAAAGTTTGGACATTTTAGGGTAATAATTGGTAGCAGAGGTTAGAATATCTTGTGGTAGGGGTGTTAATTGGGTCGTGCTAGCTCTTTACGTGATGTTGATGATTAAACCAATATATCAAACTCTCTTTTAGAGTAAATCAAATATAGTAGGTCCGGCCAACATAATTATGAAATGACTTCCTAAAAAGACACATGTTTTTACATCTATACTATCTATAATACATATTGTCTTTAACATACTGTCTTTAACATTGTTTTATAAAGATATGTAACTAAATGCAAATAATTTAAATGATATATTATAATCTGTTTTTTAGTATTTGATTTCGATCGTTATTAAACATACCCGTGTGTTCACACGGGTGTTACAACTAGTAATCAGTATAACACATATTTTTTCTTTGTATTAGATGATAAAGTTGTGAGAGAAGAAAGTAAATTATTAGGCATAATATTTGAAATACTGACGTGATGATGATCCAAAAGTTTGAATTAATCGCTTTATATGAGTGTGTATATTTTGCATTCGTTTGAAGTAGTTTGGGGGTAGGGGTGGTCAAGCTCGTTACCGAACCGGTACTGGAACCGAAAATACCGGTATCGAATATACCCGGTTCGGTATGGTTCGGTATCGATATTTGAGGGTAAAAACCGGTAAATACCGGTACCGAAAATGTCAAAAGTCGGTACCGTATTGGTACCGAAAATGTACCCGGTTCGATAAATTCGGTGCCGGTGTCCGGGTACCTTTTGCTCATCCCTATTGGTCATCACTTGTACAAATTCCGTCACTCACAACATCCAATCAGGTTCTGCCATGTCATTAACCATTATTTCATCACTCACAAGTCACAACCTTTTTAAGTGAAAATGCCCATCACTTACCACCACATTCAACAATTTCCCCACAACCAACAATTTCCCTCATCACCCAATACCCATCACGCGTCAAAAATAGCACGCGTTATAAAAATGGAGGTGACGGTGGTGTCTTGTAATTTCCCACGCATTGAAAAATTCCATCACAGGCAAAAATCCCACCGCCCCGGGTGGCCTTATTGTTAACGCAAGGACAAAGATATGGTACTTTTTGGAAGTTAATATACAAAAGTGAATATTGATGTTTTTAAAGTTAATATAATAAAATTATTAACTAATACGCCCGTTTAGTACATTCATGTCTTAAATGAGGCTTCAAATTCAACAAAAATAGTTAAATCCATGGATAGTCCCTGTGGTTTGGTATTTTTTTCACCTTTAGTCCATAAATTTCTTAAATTACCTTATAGTCCCAAACTTTTCAATTTTCGTTCACGGATAGTCCCTGGCATGAATGAGAGTTAGTTTTTTGTGTTAAGTGAATGTGAAATTACTTAAATACCCTTTATATTAAAAACTGATAAATAAAACATTTAAACTTTAGTTGGGCCCCACCTAAATCACCACACACCTCTTCTTCATCCCAACACCACCTGCAACCACCCACCTTCACCATCATCTACAACCTCATCCACCACTGCCACCATCACCCTTCTGGGAGAAGACAAATGATGAGATTAGTCAGATTAGAGCTTTGAAAATCTTGCCACAAATCTGAAGTCAAAACAACTTGTGTGACTAATGTCAAGATCTAACAACTACACATACACATTCTCAATCCAATTTCACTTTAGATTTCCCACACCCCGTTTATCTTTTTCATCTTTCGTTGGTAAATTTCGTAATGCCCACCACCTATTTGATAAAAAACCAACACATGATTATTGTCTGCTTTTCTTGCTTCCTTCACAAGTGATCAACACTAAACGGTATCGTGGTTTCATTTTTGTTGTGAGTCTGGTTTGAGAATCAATAAAAGAGTTTACTTTCTTCTAGCTTGAGATTTTAAATCATTAAAGACTCTCTCATGTGCCATTGAGTGTTTTCTGGGTTGCTTCTTTTACAAGCTTTCTTTAATCTTCTTGCTTCTGTTTCTGTTTTGTTTTTGTTTCTTTGAGGTTTTGGGATTTAGGTTCCAAATCTTGCAATTGATTCATCTTATTGTATAGGGATTTGAATCTTTTGTTCTATTTTAGGCCTTTAATTTCATCATCTGATTCTATATTAGCAACTTGGTATTTTAGGGATGTGCTGAACTTGTCAAATTAGGGTTTGTTTGATCAATGAATTTCATCAGTTGGGTGTTGTTTGCCTTGTTCTTTTGTTCATGTTTGTGTAACACCCTTACTATTATTTGATAGTTTTCGTATAAATTACGAAAATAGTCGTGTAATTAACATTACATATCCGTGGAAAATACGGGTAATTTAAAACCTTTACAATTTAAAGGAATAATACAACGAAATGTAATATAATTCGTTGATTTAAATATCGACGAAACATATGTGCGGAAGCTTATTTCTTTAATCGTGTTCGGTCCTTCCAAGAGCTTGATCTTCATCCGGGAACACTTGGTATATATATATGATCAAAACCAACCCATATGTTAGTTTTTATGCTTAAATAATAGATTAAACAAGTTCTAAGCGACAAACCATGAATTAAAATAAAATTTGCCAGTTCTGTAGTCTGTCGCGGGCCGCGACAGACTTAGTATTAGCTTACGCGGGCCGCGACACTCTGTCGCGTGTCGCGACAGATTTAATCACTTCTGTCGCGTGGCGCGGGGGTTCATGTTTTCCAGCAGGTTCAGAGCTGTGTCCTGCATTTTCAGCAACGTTAAATTTTACGGAAATAGCCAGAACTTCTTCGTTATTGATCCGTTTTACGCGATTCTTTTTCCTACGTGACCGTAATTTAATTCTCCATCTAATGGAGTTGAAATCCAACATCCTACATAATAAAATTTCAGACTTTTAACTCTTCGGCTTATTACCCTTTTTGCCAACTTGTGACCCGTTCGTGATTTCATCATCAAACCTGTTTATTTGACCCTTATATCACATATACTTCTTCGACTTAATGTTATATACCATATTAGACTCTAATCACCGGTTTATTACACAATTTAAACCCGTTTTCGTTTGTATGCTTATTTTGACCCGTTAAGGGTATTTAAGCACTTTTGAGCCTAAAATCGCTTTCGATTGCTTCTAGCATTCCATCACCACATTTCTTACCCTAAAATATCCCACCACGACTATATTTAAGGTGGGTTTATTATGGTGATCTTATATAACACAATTTTTACCTCTCGAATCAATATTTTACGGCAAGACTCAAATAGTGCCATTTGACTAATATAATACCTCTTTCAGCTTCTATACTTATTCTAAGTATTTATCTTATCATAAAACTCGTTTCCAAACAACTTTTAAAGGTTGTTTGTTCGAATTAGCCAACAAGGGCATTTTAGTCATTTTTAGTCTTTCAATTACGAAAAGGTCCTTTGAGGGCATGTTTGACCCATAATTCTTCTTTTGAGTTATGATCTTATTCGAAAAGTCATTATGCTTTTCGAAACGCCACTACCCTCTTTTAAAACATTCGGTTTACCCATTAAGTAACCCATTGTCTATCTAAGACTTCATCTAATGCTCATTGTACCTTATGTTTTAACTGAGTAGTTACTCTATTACACATACCTGGCTCGGGTCAATGTATTGACCCGTTTTAATGCCTTGCTATAATATTCGCTAAATATTAGCGATGCAAATATCATTTCTACATTTATTCCTGAAATCATATAACTCGACAAGAATCATTAGTCGCTATTATCAAAGGGTGGTATCTTCACCCTTTGACCCGTTTGGTCTAAATGACCAATTATATTAGCGAGATGACATGTATTTTCATCTCGACTATATGACTCGCTCCGATTTACATCGTGCGGTCGTTTTACTTATAATTCATTTCTTAATACTTTTCGGCCTATTAAGGCTTAATTCATAAGTGTCTTTTAAGACCAATAATTATGGTCGACGTGTGACCAATTTACCGTTTTACCCTTATGGTTTGTTTTGGTTAACCCTACGAGGTAACCGTTTAAAAGTTCACTTTCCATTTGTCATAAAATGATCAAATTACCGATTTAACCCCTTTTAAACCATCAACATGATTTCTTATCATGCTCGACTATCTTGTTCCGTACGTCTACACGCCGAAACATCATACCCCAACTATGTATTTATCTTATTCGTAACTAGTACGATAAGAGAATGTTCTAAACATAAGACTAGTGTAAGCCATACTTACCTCGCATCTGAATTACGCTTTTCTTTCATTCTTGATTCGTTTGACCCGCTTCCTTCCCCAAGCGTTCACCTAGCTTGCCAAGCGTTAAACTATCATTGTAATTGTAAGATGGTTAGGTTAGTTATAATCATTTACAACTAAACCATCCTACGCTTTTATGTCGAATTTATCATTCGATCATACACTTGGTCGGTTTGACTTTTTAAAGTCAATCGACTTATCGACTTATTCAATGCACATTTGTTCTATTGAATTTCACTTGGGCATTTCGTCCGAACCTTTAACGAACTTCAATTTTTACACACTAACTACTAGGTAACATGATTTTAAACATCTATATCACGATCTTAACATCAATTCTTTTATATCATACTAAACCCACTTCATGAGAAGTATGATCTTGTACCCAATTTCATGGTTTAATCAAACACTTTAAATTTGATATCATGCATGTTGATTCTAAGCATAACTATATCATAAATTTTATCATAACATTAAAACCCACTTATCTAAGTGTGTTAACTCATCAAGTTCTTCAATTCATAGCATGTTATGTATGATTTTTGTCACACCCCGACCACGTAAAACAACAAAACATGGCGGAAACATCGGGGAGTGTTGTAACAGAATCATTGTTTCATAACACATGGAAATTTAAATACTATTTTATTGGGTAAAAGAGTTACAATGTATTGATAATCAAAGAAACATAACATAAATAACTAGTCTGCATCTTTTATTGTCACTAAGGCCCATGTCCGCCTAAGTGTATCTTGATCAATCCTATGCTTCATTTCCTGAAACACATGTGAAAATAGGTACGTCAGCATAAAAATGCCGGCGAGTACATAGGTTTTGTGAAAATAAGATTCATGACTTCTGTTTAAGAAAATGTTTAGTCATGAACCTTGTAATTTGCTTTGTCTTTGTAAATCATTTGAAAAACAATAAGTTCAGATGATACGTATAAATAAGAGAATAATGCATGGTTAAATGAATAACCATGTAAAATGAGTTTGTATAAGTTAAGTTATTTGTAAAACAATGTATTGTGAAAAGTATGTTATTTGTATAAAATGTTATATGTCATAAACTGAAATGATTTAAATAACGCTACGATATGTAATACCATACAAACACTTATATATAGGAAGTACCAGCGGCGTATCCACCATGCTTGTATTATATTACACACGCCTCGTTACTTAATCACTTACTCAAACCAAACCAACAATGTAAGATGTCTATGTTTAAACCAACTTCCAAATGTATTGAAATAATATGTTAAAATGTTTATGTCAAAATGTAAATCATGTAATGTATAACCAATGTCAAAAGTGTTTATGTGTCAAATGTAAACCATGTAATGGGTAACCAAAATGATATGTATGGCTAGTGAAAATGCATCAACTAAACCATAGATGAAATGCACAAGAACATAGTATTGAAGTAAAACTTGGTTTAAATCAAAGCTATGTTTTGTGGAAATGCATGATCAATGTAAATCATGTAATATGTAAACAAAATGATATGTATGGCTAGTGAAATGTATCAACTAAACCATATGCACAAGAACATAGTATTGAAGTAAAACTTGGTTTAAATCAAAGCTATGTTTTGTGGAAATGCATGATCAATGTAAATCATGTAATATGTAAACAAAATGATATGTATGGCTAGTGAAATGTATCAACTAAACCATATGCACAAGAACATAGTATTGAAGTAAAACTTGGTTTAAATCAATGCTATGTTTTGTGGAAATGCATGCTATACTGATATAGACATTTATGCGGTATTGTGAAAATTCATACATCCAAGCCTTGAGACAGCCGGATAACTATGTAAAAATGAGTTATCAAAAGAATATGTATTCGGATTCGGTCATTCCTTACGTCCAAACAAACCCGAGATTTCAGGAATGGGATTTGTCAAGTCCTATGGTACCACTACCTACTACCGAGCGGCATGATCGGTGTTAATGAATGTACATTGTCTCATTTAAACAAACCAAATGTCATACCAAAATGTAAGCATGTGATGAAGATAATGTACCTAGTATGCTAGAGTAAACATACAAGGTAGAGCTGTAAAACAATGTGTCCATATGTTACTGGAACATATGCAACAGAGATGCAATGTAAAATAATGTACTAAGCATGTACTAAATGGACATACATAGCATGAAAACAATGAAATCATGTACTATAAATGTACTATTGAACATAACATGTATATGATGTGAAAACAGGAAAGCATGAAAGTAACAAGTAGGCACATGTGTTCCACCCCAAAACAGTTTGGAAAACAGTAAAAGAGGGGTCTATGTACTCACTTGAGATTGCTCAGAAGTCCTAAGATAACCACCAAGTAATGCTAGAGATCTCGGAATCAAACGGCACCTAATATAGGTAACTATGTTAATAAACCGGACCTAAATCGGAAGATCGGATAGAATGAGGTTTCGTAAACCAAACGAGTATGGAAACTTGTGTAATATGGTTTAACAAACCCTACATACTAAATGAAACCTAACCTAATAGCTTTCGACCCATTACGACCCGTTTAGGTAGCTTATGCTACTTTAACGCGTCGTTCGCGTAAAACGCGTTCGGACCGTCTAACTAGTCCTATGACAAGTGTTATATGCCTAAACATGTTACATAATCAGTTATGTGACAAAAGTTAAGGTTACATATGCTTAATTACCAATTATACATGAAAAGGGTATTCTGGTAATTTACCTAGGGCATATAAACTACCTATCATACAACTACTTAAACGAAGCGACCATAAGGTATAACCTCGGAAGGTTATTCCCTATATACTATGGTCACCTAATGTATTTGGTCGGATCCTAATGATCGACCAAACTGGGTCGGGTTCGAAGGTATAAGCGATTTATCAGATCGCTTACCCTTACGACCCTAGACAACGTGGTAATCAGTAGGCATAGTCCCAAGGGACTATAACCAACGTGATTACACTCACGTTGCGAAGTTCAAACGAACTTCGCATTGACCATAAACTGGTCAACGCAGAAAGTCAAACAAAGTTTGACTTTCAGACTCGAAAAGACTCTAAAAGCAATAAAAGAACGAAAGAATACTTACGAAGGGTCCCCGAATGCTAATCCCGATCCAAGTAGCTCAGGTATGAAACAATGGTTTCAACTTAGAGCTCCTCAAATCAGAATTCTAGTGAGTTTAGCAATGGGGTGGATGGGTATTTATAGTTTTCGGGTAACCGTTAAGATCGTTTCATGGAAACCGTGCTTTAATCGCATCCGTACAAGTGTCGGAACCTTATGGTAGCTAAAAATGATCCTTATCATCTGACTAGGCAATTGAGAATGTGTGGTGGTGGATCAACCAGCTGCAATCTGCTGTTAAATGCAGTTAATCTGGTCAGGAAGTCGGACGCGGGCCGCGTGGGGATGTACAGAAACTGAGGCGGGCCGCCTGGCCTCGACTGATCAGCAACAAGTTTCAGAAATTACAGTTTCAGTCCCTGCATGTGTTTAAGGCCATTCCCGACACTTCTAAGGCCCGTAAAGCCAACTTTAAGGCCCTAAAATGATGCCTAAACATTGTGGACATGAAACATGCTCAAAAATATGTCGGATTTCAGTTCGTTTGGTCGTACGAACGCGATGTTCGCTTAATTACGACGGAATGCGCACAAGCGCGAAAAACGATCCAAATGACGTGACGAATGGATTTTTCTTATGCCAAACACTAAAATAAAATATTTTAGTGCTTACATAAATTTTTGGATGTCCAGATGTATTCAGAACGTAAGTTATGCGCGAAAATGCAAACTTGTGCACTTTTTGACACTTTTAGTCCCTGAATGAGCCAAAAGTTTATTTTAGCACACCGAACCCCTCAAAGCCTATTTCTAAGCTATATAAAGGATATTTAAGGTGTGTTTAACTTATGGTCATGTTCCGGAATGTTCGTTACAGTTCAAATTGGCATACTTTCGCAGTTTGTCAAGTTTAGTCCCTGTAAGCGAATTAACTTGTTTTTGCCATACCAAAGCCTTCGAAACTTATTTCTAAGTTATGTAAAGGTTATTTAAGGTATGTTAAGCCTATGTCACTATTCCGGAGTGTTTGTTGCATTAAACTGGTTATATTTACGCATCAGTGCGCGTATAACCTTCCAGAAAGCGATTTAGAGTTTGGAATCGAACAAGAATTGATATGTGCAAATGATACACATATTTTTACAAATCCCAAGTATGAAATATAATATTTCATTGGTTCGGTATTTGTTTGATGGCCGTGGAGGCACAGGTGTTACAGTCTCCCCTACTTTTGGAAATTTCGTCCCGAAATTTATTTAGAGGAAACTCGTGAGAGCTTGAAAACATGAAGTTGAAAAGATAGAACAATATTGGTTAGGGTTCTGAACTTCTAGTAACCTTAATAACATTATGCTTGCAATGTAAGAGGGACACTTATATACAAGTATATGAAGCGCCATTGGTGCGTCCACCATACCTCCATTACATCGTTCTCATTTTGTTATTGTTGTCACTATCGGTTCTTACACATAAAAAATCTTACTGGGTTTCTGTGCACTAAATTTCATAATTATGTACGCGTCCATAATCAGACAATTCCTTGCACAGTTCACACAGTCTATTTTATAATGTGTAGGGGAAAACCAAATGAACAATCCTGTGATGAGTGTGACTAGACCGCCATAGAGTCCTTTTAATTAAATCAATAAATGATCTAAATAGACTATCAAGGAGTCTGTTCAGCTACATCACTAGATGTCGTTCTTTAACCAAATTGTGAATCAATCTTTTAGACTAGACCACTAAAAGGATCTCTTATGAAACATGGAGCGGTACTTATATAATCCAAGGGTCTTAACTATTACATAGAAGCCCATTAAGGATTTTAAGGTAGTACCTTTTGACTATCCTGTTATGAATCCCTTATATGGAGATATGAAAGATCCTGTGAGGATTTGGATAACGAATATCCAGAGTGTAAAAACACAAAATGCATAAAAGAAAACATAAGATGAATAAACACATAGTCACATAATCACAAAATTGTTTAACTAGAAGTTTGTTCTGCTAACAGAGCACATGTATTTAAAGTACAATAGGAATCCATCTCGTGGATTTCATTTGGCACTTTAAACATTTACTAGAATCTATCTATAAGATAGAAAGATTTTTAAAATAGAAATTCGATTTCGATTATGAGGAACCGAAATGTTCGAATTTAGGTACATAAGGAATCCAATTAAGGACTCTGATTTGTATGACAATTATCCACAAGGATCTAAATGTGAAGATAAAAAGATCCCGTATGGATTTTTGAAGTTGAAGATGTTTTGAAATCTTGCACTGGATGTGCTTATGTCAAAACATGAAGTAAGAATGCTTATGAAGTTGAGATGCTAGATATGCCAAGGCGACATATGAAGCAGAATTTGAAGGTTAAGTCAATGTATGAGGAAAATATTTTTGAAAACTATGCATGGGGTTCTTTTAAGAAAAATTGTGTTTAACGTTCTTGAAACCTTATATATAATACCTTTGAAATCATAAAGTAGGTGTTTAGATAAGTATATTTATAAAAATGTTTTAAAATCATGCGAAATGATTTTTTTTGAAATTATGTATAAGGTTTTTGAAAAATATGAATGATGCTTTTCGAAATCATGCACTTGATAAGAAAATGTACTGTGTTAATATTGCCTTCAGACTATATGAAATATTTTTGAAATTATGAAGGTTGGTTTTGATAACATGGCCAATGTTTTTGTAATAACATAGACAATGCATTTAGAAAAAAATTGTTTTCAAACTATATGAAATGTTTTGAGATCATGAAGATTGTTATACTTGTACTGTGTATGTTGAAAAATCAACACATAATGGGTATGAGATTTGAAAATATCCTTAGTTATCCAACCAAGGATTCAAAGGTACTGATGTGCAAAAAGCACGATTACTCATAATTTCACTTTATTTCATGTACTTCGTTTCTTAGAATGAAACGAGTACTTAAAATTTTTGAGGGAATCATGAGCGATCATTTGAAAGAGAGAATCACAAGAGTGGTTTGTAAGGAACATAATTCCTTAATACAAGTATTATAGGGAAATGCCATAAACACTTGTAATTATACTTGTATATCAGAATTGCGAACAACAACTTTTATTTATGAACGAGACATATTGTTTCACAATACACGAAAACAAAAGAAACAAAGGCATAAGACAGCAACATCCTTTGTTCAGCCGAATGCTCATCCAAGGGTTGGATTTGCATTAGCAAGCTTTGGGCATTTGTTCCTGAAATGGCCCGTATTGCCACAGTTGTAGCACGATCCAGGCGGAAAGCGAGCTTGAGTAGGGTTGACTTGGAGTTGGGTAGCAGCAAGGTTTATAGCAGCTTTGTTTTGGGCAGCAAAGCGGCATGTGTTAATCAAATGTCCCCGCCGTCCACAGTAGGTACATTTGAAGCAGGGTATGAGATTTGAATGATGACCGTTACATCGCTTGCACCTAGGAGCAGTTCCTAAGTACGGCTTCCTAGCTGGTGGCCTTGCCACTTGGCTAGGTCCCGCTTGATTAGTTGTAACCGCTGCGGGTTTCCTTGAAGCCTTACGCTTCCTTGATTTTGGTGCTGGCTTGACTTCTGCTTCCTTTGGTGGCTCTTGAGTGGCTTCATTGTCGAGACGAGAGGCTTCATTGTTGAGACGAGCCATGGCAATGCCTAAATCCACAGTCTTCTGAATCACTTGGCCTATTTGCTGGGCAAATTTGGCTGTTCGCTCGGACATTTGACCAGTGCTGAGAGGAATAGACATTCTAGAAGAAAATGAAAGACATAGGAAGAAACGAGTGAAAGGTTATTGGATAATCAATACAGAATGGTAACGAATGAAAATTGTGATCATTTGTTTGTTACCTAAGGCAAACAAATGAGATGATGACAAATCAAAGTAAATGGGTCAAAAATAATGTATCGCGAAGACATGCTCGCCTATAAGTGAACACTCATCCCAAGAATTCCCAGGTAAGCACAACTGGTCTCGCGTCTGATGAGATGTATACGAAGTGCTTGCCTAGACAGAAAACCCAGAATACAGGCATTCACCCTTCCAGTTTGCACGTGTTCACATTATTTAAAACCCAAAACCTTGACGAGATTTTGAAAAATTCAAAGGGGTTCAAAACCATATAACAGAGAGTTCAAAACCTTACAATAGAGGGTTCAAAACCTAGTAATCAATCATCCTAGAACAGATGATTAGTTTTCAAAGCGGTTTGGAAATTTATGTTCTTGTTGTGATCGTCGCCTAAGGATAGGTGACGGTATTGTTTTATGACTAAAAGCAAGTAAACTCGCGTTAGGGTCCTAGAAAGGTTATAGACTAGGTCAAAGTATTACTAATAACCTAATTCCCTATAACCATGAGCTCTGATACCAACTTTTCTGTCACACCCCGACCACGTAAAACAACAAAACATGGCGGAAACATCGGGGAGTGTTGTAACAGAATCATTGTTTCATAACACATGGAAATTTAAATACTATTTTATTGGGTAAAAGAGTTACAATGTATTGATAATCAAAAAAACATAACATAAATAACTAGTCTGCATCTTTTATTGTCACTAAGGCCCATGTCCGCCTAAGTGTATCTTGATCAATCCTATGCTTCATTTCCTGAAACACATGTGAAAATAGGTACGTCAGCATAAAAATGCCGGCGAGTACATAGGTTTTGTGAAAATAAGATTCATGACTTCTGTTTAAGAAAATGTTTAGTCATGAACCTTGTAATTTGCTTTGTCTTTGTAAATCATTTGAAAAACAATAAGTTCAGATGATACGTATAAATAAGAGAATAATGCATGGTTAAATGAATAACCATGTAAAATGAGTTTGTATAAGTTAAGTTATTTGTAAAACAATGTATTGTGAAAAGTATGTTATTTGTATAAAATGTTATATGTCATAAACTGAAATGATTTAAATAACGCTACGATATGTAATACCATACAAACACTTATATATAGGAAGTACCAGCGGCGTATCCACCATGCTTGTATTATATTACACACGCCTCGTTACTTAATCACTTACTCAAACCAAACCAACAATGTAAGATGTCTATGTTTAAACCAACTTCCAAATGTATTGAAATAATATGTTAAAATGTTTATGTCAAAATGTAAATCATGTAATGTATAACCAATGTCAAAAGTGTTTATGTGTCAAATGTAAACCATGTAATGGGTAACCAAAATGATATGTATGGCTAGTGAAAATGCATCAACTAAACCATAGATGAAATGCACAAGAACATAGTATTGAAGTAAAACTTGGTTTAAATCAAAGCTATGTTTTGTGGAAATGCATGATCAATGTAAATCATGTAATATGTAAACAAAATGATATGTATGGCTAGTGAAATGTATCAACTAAACCATATGCACAAGAACATAGTATTGAAGTAAAACTTGGTTTAAATCAAAGCTATGTTTTGTGGAAATGCATGATCAATGTAAATCATGTAATATGTAAACAAAATGATATGTATGGCTAGTGAAATGTATCAACTAAACCATATGCACAAGAACATAGTATTGAAGTAAAACTTGGTTTAAATCAATGCTATGTTTTGTGGAAATGCATGCTATACTGATATAGACATTTATGCGGTATTGTGAAAATTCATACATCCAAGCCTTGAGACAGCCGGATAACTATGTAAAAATGAGTTATCAAAAGAATATGTATTCGGATTCGGTCATTCCTTACGTCCAAACAAACCCGAGATTTCAGGAATGGGATTTGTCAAGTCCTATGGTACCACTACCTACTACCGAGCGGCATGATCGGTGTTAATGAATGTACATTGTCTCATTTAAACAAACCAAATGTCATACCAAAATGTAAGCATGTGATGAAGATAATGTACCTAGTATGCTAGAGTAAACATACAAGGTAGAGCTGTAAAACAATGTGTCCATATGTTACTGGAACATATGCAACAGAGATGCAATGTAAAATAATGTACTAAGCATGTACTAAATGGACATACATAGCATGAAAACAATGAAATCATGTACTATAAATGTACTATTGAACATAACATGTATATGATGTGAAAACAGGAAAGCATGAAAGTAACAAGTAGGCACATGTGTTCCACCCCAAAACAGTTTGGAAAACAGTAAAAGAGGGGTCTATGTACTCACTTGAGATTGCTCAGAAGTCCTAAGATAACCACCAAGTAATGCTAGAGATCTCGGAATCAAACGGCACCTAATATAGGTAACTATGTTAATAAACCGGACCTAAATCGGAAGATCGGATAGAATGAGGTTTCGTAAACCAAACGAGTATGGAAACTTGTGTAATATGGTTTAACAAACCCTACATACTAAATGAAACCTAACCTAATAGCTTTTGACCCATTACGACCCGTTTAGGTAGCTTATGCTACTTTAACGCGTCGTTCGCGTAAAACGCGTTCGGACCGTCTAACTAGTCCTATGACAAGTGTTATATGCCTAAACATGTTACATAATCAGTTATGTGACAAAAGTTAAGGTTACATATGCTTAATTACCAATTATACATGAAAAGGGTATTCTGGTAATTTACCTAGGGCATATAAACTACCTATCATACAACTACTTAAACGAAGCGACCATAAGGTATAACCTCGGAAGGTTATTCCCTATATACTATGGTCACCTAATGTATTTGGTCGGATCCTAATGATCGACCAAACTGGGTCGGGTTCGAAGGTATAAGCGATTTATCAGATCGCTTACCCTTACGACCCTAGACAACGTGGTAATCAGTAGGCATAGTCCCAAGGGACTATAACCAACGTGATTACACTCACGTTGCGAAGTTCAAACGAACTTCGCATTGACCATAAACTGGTCAACGCAGAAAGTCAAACAAAGTTTGACTTTCAGACTCGAAAAGACTCTAAAAGCAATAAAAGAACGAAAGAATACTTACGAAGGGTCCCCGAATGCTAATCCCGATCCAAGTAGCTCAGGTATGAAACAATGGTTTCAACTTAGAGCTCCTCAAATCAGAATTCTAGTGAGTTTAGCAATGGGGTGGATGGGTATTTATAGTTTTCGGGTAACCGTTAAGATCGTTTCATGGAAACCGTGCTTTAATCGCATCCGTACAAGTGTCGGAACCTTATGGTAGCTAAAAATGATCCTTATCATCTGACTAGGCAATTGAGAATGTGTGGTGGTGGATCAACCAGCTGCAATCTGCTGTTAAATGCAGTTAATCTGGTCAGGAAGTCGGACGCGGGCCGCGTGGGGATGTACAGAAACTGAGGCGGGCCGCCTGGCCTCGACTGATCAGCAACAAGTTTCAGAAATTACAGTTTCAGTCCCTGCATGTGTTTAAGGCCATTCCCGACACTTCTAAGGCCCGTAAAGCCAACTTTAAGGCCCTAAAATGATGCCTAAACATTGTGGACATGAAACATGCTCAAAAATATGTCGGATGTCAGTTCGTTTGGTCGTACGAACGCGATGTTCGCTTAATTACGACGGAATGCGCACAAGCGCGAAAAACGATCCAAATGACGCGACGAATGGATTTTTTTTATGCCAAACACTAAAATAAAATATTTTAGTGCTTACATAAATTTTTGGATGTCCAGATGTATTCAGAACGTAAGTTATGCGTGAAAATGCAAACTTGTGCACTTTTTGACACTTTTAGTCCCTGAATGAGCCAAAAGTTTATTTTAGCACACCGAACCCCTCAAAGCCTATTTCTAAGCTATATAAAGGATATTTAAGGTGTGTTTAACTTATGGTCATGTTCCGGAATGTTCGTTACAGTTCAAATTGGCATACTTTCGCAGTTTGTCAAGTTTAGTCCCTGTAAGCGAATTAACTTGTTTTTGCCATACCAAAGCCTTCGAAACTTATTTCTAAGTTATGTAAAGGTTATTTAAGGTATGTTAAGCCTATGTCGCTATTCCGGAGTGTTTGTTGCATTAAACTGGTTATATTTACGCATCAGTGCGCGTATAACCTTCCAGAAAGCGATTTAGAGTTTGGAATCGAACAAGAATTGATATGTGCAAATGATACACATATTTTTACAAATCCCAAGTTGAAATATAATATTTCATTGGTTCGGTATTTGTTTGATGGCCGTGGAGGCACAGGTGTTACAATTTTCACTTAGGGTTTCATTTCTAAACAAGTATACATCACTAATCTAGCCATAGCTTCTCTAATCCATGCCTAATTCGCGATTAGGATGATTATCCAATTTTTACAACTTCACCAAACATCAAGATTTTACATACCTTATGATCCTCTCGTTTGGTTGATCATTAATTCATGTTCAGTTGTGAATTTGGGCTTCATTTGATCCTTCAATTTGATGATTATATGTGGATTAGGGTTTTTGGCTCCATGGGAGCCCCCTGAGCTCGATCCAGAACACACAGTGTGTGTGTGTGTTTGTGTTTTGTTTAATTAAATAACTTTTCTAGTTATCCCACTTTAACCCCTCGTGTTTGGTTCGTTATTAAGTAGGCCACAACCTACTTATTTCTAACAATATTCCCATTTATTAACTAGGTTTAATATTCCTAGTTAACTTAGCGGGTTCGAGAATATTTATGACTAAGTTTATTTCAGGTCCCGTTAACTCGGGCCTTCTATCACTTTATTTCTTAAAAGCTTTTTATTCACTTTTTATTTATTATTAGGATTAATTATTTAAATCCTAATATTTACCGGGTAAATTTTACCACTAACGGTATTTTACCCGTCAGTAATATTAACGTGGTTTGATTACCAAACCCGTTTTTGGGGTGTTACAGTTTGAGTGTCAAAACCCTAAGCTAAACATGTGATCCGGTTGATCTGGTAGCTCTAAAGGAGCTTGCTTTAGGTTTAACAAATGGGTATGGACTTTCATCTTGGTCCACTGATGCCATTTGCCGTCACTGGGACGGTGTCGTTTGCGAAAACGATGCGAAGATGATGGTGAAGGTGGGAGGTTGCAGGTGGTGTTGGGATGAAGAAGAGGTGGGTGGTGATTTAGGTGGGGCCCACTTAAGTTTAAATTTATCTTTAAATGTTTTATTTATTAGCTTTTAATATAAAGGATATTTAGTTAATTTCACACTCACTTAACACTAAAAACTAACTTCCATCCACGCCAGTGACTATCCGGGAACGAAAATTGAAAAGTTGGGGACTATAGATTTAATTTTAGAAAGTTAGGGAGTAAATGTGAAAAAAAGTCAAACCACGGGGACTATCCGAGCATTTAACTTCAAGAAAAAAATAAGAGAAAGTTTCATAACTGACACACGATTTTTTTAAATGCTTACACATAAACAACTTTATTCATAAAGATTAAAACACTAGGGTGGAGATACAATAGGAAGTTTATTTGGCTAGGAAGGCTAGGAAGTGATCTTGACCATCCATTTAGTTAATCAAGGGCTAAGATTAAATCAGGGAAATTGAAGTGAAGAAAAGAGGCGCGTGAGTTTGTTTAGGGGCATTCTAGTCAATCCAAGCCAATAGTTTCTCTCTCCTCCACTTCCCCCCATTTTTTAAACGTTAATAACTCTTTCATACGACATTATTTTTTTATAAAAATTGCATCAAAAAAGCGAGCGTTTTTTTATCTTTAAAACGAGTATACTATTGCTATATTTAAAAAAAAAATTAAAACCCAGTTGCGTAAAACGCAATAGAAAAACCCCCAGTTACGTAAAACGCAATAAAAAAAAACCTAAAAAATGACATTTTTCTAAAACGCAATGCACCAAAAAACACAAATAAATGACTTATTTGTAAAACGCAATGGCCAGAAAACACAAAGAAATGTCTTATTTCTAAAACGCAATAGCCTAAAAACTCAAAAGAAAATGTACTTTCTAAAACGCAATGGACTAAAAACACATAAAAATGTGTTTTACCTAAAACGCAATGCACAAAAAACACAAACAAATGTCTTATTTCTAAAACGCAATGGCCAGAAAACACTTAAAATGTCTGTTTTCTAAAACGCAATGGACTGAAAACACATAAAAAAGTGTTTTACCTAAAACGCAATGCACAAAAAACACAAAGAAATGTCTTATTTGTAAAACGCAATGGCCAGAAAACACTTAAAATGTCTGTTTTCTAAAACGCAATGGTCTGAAAACACATAAAAAAGTGTTTTACCTAAAACGCAATGCACAAAAAACACAAAGAAATGTCTTATTTGTAAAACGCAATGGCCAGAAAACACTTAAAAATGACTCATTCTAAAACGCAATTGCCTAAAAAACAAAAGAAAGTGTTATCTGTAAAACGCAATGGACTGAAAACACCTAAAAAAGTGTTTTACCTAAAACGCAATGCACCAAAAACACTTCAAGAATGTGTTTTTCTAAAACGCAATGGCCAGAAAACACATAAAAATGTTTTAGTTCTAAAACGCAATTGCCTAAAAACACCAAAGAAAGTGTTCTTTCTAAAACGCATTGAACCATGACAATAGTTTTGTCTGTGCTGTGAACTGTCTGGACCAATGCAGTTTCCAGAGGCAATTTACAGAAAATTAATTTTTCTGATGCATTTTTATTACAGCAATTTAATCGGAAAAAAAAACCCCAGCCAGGGGCTCTGCCCCTTGGACCCCGCCAGGGGTTGCCGCCCCTGGGACCCTGCTACCAGGGGCGCTGCCCCCGGACCCCCGCCAAGATCGTAAAACGCAATGACTAAATCAAAAACCCATATCGTAAAAGTGAAATTAAAGAATTTCTTACATGAATCGAAGTGATTTCTTCAACAATTGACGATTTTTGAATGATTGAAACAATTATCAGCGCTCGAATCGAACGGATCGAGTGATTATCTTCAAAATCACCCGAAAAAAACGAGATTTTGTATGAAATTAAACTGGGTTTTCTTCAAAAAAAGCTGAAGAACACGTTGATCGGGTGTTTGAATCATTGATTGGTGATGAAAATCGCACTATAATGTAGTGATTATTGAGATAGAAAGTGAAGAAATGGTTGAAGATGGTGTGTTTTGAAAATGGTGGGTTTTGAAGTTACTGGGTTTTGAAAAGGAAGAAGAAATGGTTGGATTGACTAAAATACCCTTTTTCTTTATTTTAAATGTTGCCACATGTCCTAATCCTATTGCTTCCTACACTTCCTAGCCAAAATAAACTTCCTATTTGATTTTTTCCCTAAAACACTATTAATAATACAATTTTCTAACTTCCTGTGTATTTAGAATGATGTGTGGAAAAATGGCAACTCGTGTGTAGACTTTGATTTTCATCACAAATGCTCGTAATTTGACATATCAACTAGTTGCCAAGCATTTGCCTATGAGTTAAATTGGGACCGACATGAGATATCATATTTCGAATAATAATAATAATAATAATAATAATAATAATAATAATAATAACAATAACAATAACAATAACAATAACAATAACAATAACAATAACAATAACAATACTAGTAGATTGTTATCGTCATTTGTCTATACAATTATTCATATAACTTACATAAAGTTATGCATTAAGGTTGCATGTCATGCATGCAGTATGGTGTCGAGAGAGTGCTGACGTGGAGGTGGGGTCAAGGGGAACATCACGCCCTTGGCGTGAGAGAGAGGGGGAGTGGTGTGCATGGGATGGGTGCCTCGCTCGTCATGTGAAACAAAGACAGTTTTGAAGTGTTTTGGGGTAGGAATTTGATGTGGAGGTGGGAGATGGCGAGGAACACCACGCCTCTTGTGAGGGATGCAGCGCCCCTCACACTCTCCTGAAACGATAACACATGACTTAAAGAGTGTGCGACTCGCGTCCCATCATCTTTAGCATATGTGTGGAAAGGACAAATATGTCATTGACGAACCTAAACAAATCATAAGGACATCATATGGTGTTCAACTTAACATCCTCCTTGGTCATTCGTGACTCCCCACTGCAGGTTTTTTTTAGGAATTACTGATTCCAAATTTTAACTATATTATTCTCTAATATCTTCTAATAGACTAACAATTGTTGTCAAGTCGAGCTCATTCTTGTTTAAGCTTGATTTTGACGTGTTTAACTTAAAATAGCTCGAGCTCGGCTTGTGAGTAATTTATTATATATTAACTATTTGATTTGATTGTTATAGTTATATATACATTAATATATTTTAACCAACTGGGGTAGCCCAGTTGGCCACCGACACCCACCTCTTCCTAGAGGTACTGGGTTCGAGTCTTGGGAGTGGCATATGTCGCCCAGGGTAAGAACTTGGCATTGGGAAGTCACCGCGGAGCTAGCTTGGTCGGGTAGCGGCTCCCGGAGTGAGATCACTCCGGCGGTTGGGAGGACCGTGCACTATCCCCCTACATTAATATATTTTACAATTATACATAACATAAGATACATAGTAAATGTTTAGAAAATTTAATTATACGAAGAAAACAAAGATATTTCGTTTATCAATATCTTCAGTCCGATCTCATTGCAGCTTTTTTAAGCATGAATTTTTGTGAAGATACCTTTGCCTTTTATTTATGGGTGGGGCCGTCGCTGTAGGAAACCATGGTGAGGAAAAATTTATAATCAAGTAAACATTGTTACTTTTGATTCCATATATTTTTATTTGATGAAACATGACTATAGGGTTGCACTTTGACCAATTTTGTTATACAAATCACATTGTTAGGCCATTAATTTTGTGTAAGAGGTTGCTGAGATGAGGTAATTGAGGTGAATATATAGTTGGATCGGATAAGAAATTAGGGTTTTAAGGAAATAATAAGAACAACTAGTATATCAGATAAGATAAGGAAGAGGAAGTGATGTGGTTCAAGCATGTAAAAAGGAAACAGATGACGGAGCATTCTAGAGTGGTGGAACCCCTCACTGTAGAGGGCAATATGTGTAAAACCAGTCACAAACTAACTTGGGATGAGTGAATAAAGCAAGATTTGATTTACTTGCACTTATTTGAGGACATGGTCGAGGATATGATTTCGTGGAGACGTAGAATTAAGGTTAATAACTTTTAGGGAAGGTATAGATTTGTCTTAGCTTTGCATAATGCCTTAGTTTTACCTACTGTTAGTGGTCTTTGCGTATTACATCCCTTTTGTCTTCGTGTTTTCTATCGTGTACTATTTGTTACGATCATACTTTTTCAACGTAGATAGAAGTATGCTTTGCCTAAATCTCACTCTCCTATACCCTACCAATAGATTGCCTACAAGCATGATTTTATTGGATATGCTTGTTGCTGTATTAAATTACTCTTTTACACGTGGCATGTTAATTAATTAATATTAATCATAAAAAGGTTAATGATAATTTAATTCTCAAAGTTCTATTTAGTACTTCATCATAGGTTGTATATTGTTTTTAAGTTTTTACATCAGCTTCTGATATATAAAAATGATAAGAACGTGGATATAAAAATGGTAAGATTGTGAATGTGCTAAAAACTAGATATTTGTGATCACAATTTTGGTCGTATAATGCTTTTTGCGGCCAATTTGCTACCAAAACTTTGTTAGCAAAATCATTCGTGGATAATCCCATTTTACAACTAGCGTTATTTTACGACCGAATTTGACAGCAGCTTTTGACAAACTTGCTACCGGTTTGCGACCGAAATTGAATATTATATTATTTAAAGCAATTTTAGAATATGATGTTCTTAAATTATTTATTTGTAATTATAAAAAAGTATTTAAAAATGATGAGTGCTAACCGAAAAAACAAATCGATAATTATATTATAGTTTTTTATAATCAATTTATATTTTTTTATGGTCATACGTATATTAATAACCCGATTAACCAAACTGAATCGACATTAGAATCTTTTCAGTTGAGGTGGGGTATAGTTGAATTTATTACTTGAAATCATCAATGTCTAAAACTGATGGTTGAGAGAATTAATCGAATCGTCTTTTCCAAGTAACCAAATTAGACGAACCATTTATAATCAAAACCGATCAGTTATATATATATCAAAAGACGAAAACATGGATTATAGATTTGATTTTAGCTTAATAACCAAAACCAACCAATCCATACTAACCACCTAAACTGTATCATATAAAATAAAAATATTTATGTGCAAACCAATGTGAAGCATTGCTAGTTTTTGTGTTTGTACTGCACAATGCTTATCCGTAATATTTTTTCTCATCACAAATACCCATAGTTTCGTTAATAAAAAGTTACCCATAGTTATCAATTCCTGTGTCTTATTTAAATTTAATCAAATTTTTCTTTAATTTTGGTAAAAGAAAATCATTATCTGTAATAAATTATATCATGTAGCAATATAAAGTTAGCTTTTCTTATTCCTTAAAGGTGGTCGGTATCATCTCGGGGAGAGGCTTCGAGGAGTGGGGTTGCCGCACGGGGTTGGGATGCCGGTGTTGGATCAGTGAGCGGGGAGATGTTTCTTTGGTGACTACTCACCGATACGGGAAGAGGAGGGAAGGAGGAGAGAGGAGAGGGGGGGGGGGGGGGTTAATGGTGGGTCCCAACCCTTTTCAACCAATCACAATTTTTTATTTTAAATTCTTATCACTTTTTATGTGTTTGACCATTGCCGGTGATTGAGTGCAAGATGGGAAGTGGAATGTGGACTTAATATGACATGATATTATTGGTTAGAGAATAACTCAAACACCCTAAAGTGATTGAACCACTTCCTCCACCCTAAATAGAAAACTAGTTTATATGAGACTCAATGGGGAACACCTAAAAGTGGGGAACCAGAGAATAGGACATTTAACATGTTAAATATATTTTAAAAATTCAATTTAAAATGCTAAAAAACGCTTTAAAATTTTTTCGAAGCTTTTTGCATATAAATGTATAGTAGCTATTCTAATAAAAAAAATATTTTTACCTTTAATAGGAAGGCGAAATATACAAGTGATTATGAATTTAATAGGAAGTATATTGAGAAACTTCGCCCATTAAGCAAAAACAAAGTTTGCTTTTGGCATATAGATAGTAAGGCGAAACATACAAGTGCTTATGCAAAAGATACAACTAGTGATCAATGTATAAGGGTGTCCGGGGCGTACAGCGGGGACCGGGGCGGTGACCACATCCACCGATCGGGAACACCGCCGCCATCGGTGCGGGGACCCGAATCGGGGAGTGAAACCGGTGGGGAGTCACCGCGATGAAGAGGGAGGAGTTGGTGGGCGATGGTGGGCCCATAGCTTGCTGCAACCAATCAAAACTTTGTTTTTTTTGTTTTTTTTTTTTCTTTTTGAATAAAAAAAGCAATTCACCTAAGAGGGGAGTGGCGCCATCAAATTGGGGTGTGAGGGGAGTTTAAGAGGGGAGTTGACGTGGCATAACCTGATTGGGTGTGCGTAAGAGAGGGCACTCCGGACACCCTAATTGTATAAAACTATTTCTTGGGCCGTTCTAGACGGTAATGACTAATGAGTGTTTTGGGCCCCCACATGTCTCATCTCCATCCCCTCTTTCTTTTCCTTCACCTTTTATTCCCTGTTTATAAAGTTAAAAACACATATTTTATTCATTCATAAAACCTAAAAAGCTTACTTCATACTCAAAAGTAAAAAAGCTTATTTTTATAAAATTAAATTAAATAAAATAACGTCACAACGTTAATTAAAAAAATGAAGATTCCTGATGTATAGAACTTTGAATTATTTAATTAAAAAAAATTAAATAAAAAATTAGAGATACCTTTTTTTTTGCTTGTTGGTCTCTGATTTTTCCTATAAATCCCCCTACAATGCCTCCTAAGTCTCTTCCCCCTCTCCTTCCTCTCTCTCTCTCTCTCTCTCTCTCTCTCTCTTCATTTTGATTTCTCATCTGGGTTTTTGTTGTTTTAAAAACTGCAAAAAAAAACCCCTATTTTTATTTATTTTTCTTTCAATATTTGTAATTTAAAATCAACATTAATGTGCAATCTATTGCTGTTAATGTATGAAATACATGTCTCAAATTCTCAGTGAATTGTTTCTTTCTGGGTTTATGATCAATTCCACATATAGGCGCAGGACACATTTAGTTCAATCATTTTCAGTTGTTTTCCTCTACTGGTTTTATTATATTTCATGATTAATATTCTGTTTTTTTTCCACTAGATTACTATAAACCATCTTTATAATTATAGTTGTAATTTATAAATATAAATCCATATCCTCATATATTAAAGTCCAATAATAATAATAACAATAATAATAAACTTGTGTTTAATGGCATCCTCTAGTGGTATCACAACAACATCATCAGGCGGGTCCGTGTCAGGTTCAGGTTTATATCCGGTTCAGAGTTCTGGCTCTGAACCGGATCTTCAGCACTTAATGGACCAAAGGAAGCGAAAACGAATGATATCAAACCGCGAATCAGCACGAAGATCTCGAAAGAGAAAGCAAAAGCATCTGGATGACCTCACGGCTCAAGTGAGTCAACTCAGGAAAGTGAATGATGACATCATGGCTAATGCGAGCATCACCACACAACATTATATGAGTGTGGAGGCTGAAAACCACGTTCTACGAGTGCAGGTGGCGGAACTCAGCCACCACCTGCAGTCGCTGAACGATATAATTGCTTTTATGCACTCGTCCGTGGACCCCACTGGGTTCACGGACGAGCAGTACGGATGGGGAAGTGGCAATGCGTTCATGTACTGAATTAGATGTGAATCTTGAAGAAAGGGGAAAAGGGTGTGGTGGGTGGTCCAATTATTGGTGTGACAAAGGAATAAAGATTTGTGTACAAATGAAGATGGGTTGATGTTGGGTAGAATGAACTATGATTGTATTGGGTAGTAATTGTTATTAATGATATTATTGTCACTAGTAATATTAGTTTTACTTTTATGATTATAATTGTGTGTTTATTTATTAATTAAGTTGTGTTGATTGATTGTATTAAGAGCAAATCTTGGAATGATTGATTGAACATATCTATATATCTATATATAACTATATAAAGCATCTTATATGGACAAAATGGTAAATCTCTAGCATAATTTTAAGATGGCATGTGAAAAGTCTGGTAAAATACATATTTTTTGTCATTTTTCTTCCATTTCTGCCCCTCTTCCCTAACACTGGCCTCCCTCTTTTCACCATATGAGTCCAAAATCAAAATGTTTAACGCTCTGAGTTCATGTACGCTTTTTTATAACCTTTTGAGTCCAATTATTTTTACAAAATTGGACTCAAAACGTTATAAAATGAACAAAATTGGACACAAAACGTTATAAAATGAGTGGTTAGAGACTTGGGGTGTTAAACTTTTTGATTTTGAATGTGGTTAAAACAACTAAAATACAGGGACTTAAAAAGTAATTTACTCTATATGTAATATGGCTAAATTTACTTTTGTTCATGAAGTTTAATTGGAAACAATATTTGTAATAATAAAAATGGATATCAAATTTAAATTTGTTTATCGTTGGAATTCAAATTCGATTTACTTTCAAAGAAATCAAAATTCAAATAACTCGAATCATGTAACCCAAAAGGCTAAAAACCAATTTTTTAAACACCCAATATATTTCTAAATGGAATTAATAAATATCGTTATAATATTTTTTTTAAACACCCAATTTTTTAGGTTTTTTTTAGGTTTTTTTAGCTATTTAAGTTGTGTTCACATTGGTTCTCATGGTTCTCACAATAAATGGAGTTCTCGCATGAGCACCTCCCTGTTCAAATGAAAACCACTAGTTATCTCGAAAACTAATTAAAAAAGCCAAAAAAACATACCAAATTTTTTTTTCATACCAATTTTCGCTATTTTTTATATATAAAAAAAATTCCAAAAAAAAAGAACATTTTTTGTAGTGCACATGTGTAATACTACACATGTGTATGTGTACTACAAAAAAAAATTTCTTTTTTTTTTTGAAATTTTTTTTTCATATAAAAAACATGCGATTTTTATAAAAAAAATTGAAAAAAAAAAATTTTGGTGTGTGTTTTTAGGCTTTTTTTATTTAGTTTTCGGGTTTTCACGTTAAAAGTGGTTTTCATTTGAAACTTCCCATATATATATATATATATATATATATATATATATATATATAAACCAGCAAGAAGCTGGAGCGAACAAGAAAACAAAACCAAATAGAAAGACAACAAGGAAACAAGGACTTACAACAACTCAGAAATATCAAAGTCGATCCATTTAGCCCAAGAAGGAGAGGACGTCTTCGACCTGTGGCACATCCAGAGGAACGAGTCTTCCTTGATCATCTCCAAAGTCTTCTTGACCGGGACGAAGAAATTGTCGAAAGTCTTCTTGTTACGGGCACTCCAAATTCTCCATATGGTGGCTAAGAGGACAAGATGCACAATTTTCCTCCATTTGGAAGAACCCGGGCTGGAGGCGATAGAAGTGAAGATATCTGAAAGCGAAGTCGCCGCCATTGGAAACGGGATCCTTATCCAGACAAAAACGTTCCACCAAATACTCCTCGCGAAAAGACACGAGGTGAAGAGATGGTCGACATTCTCCTGCTAGTACCCACATCTGTCACACGTATGATTTTGGATGTTAACACCCCTCTCGACTAGACCGATTTTCGAAGCCACTCGTTATAATAATGAGTCAGGTCCTATACAAGAGAAAACTCTTGTACTAATCATACAAGAGATCCTCGTTATTGATCCCACAAAATTAATGACAATGAATAAAACGGTGTCATTTTAGTAAATACCAGGTTTAAATAATTGAAAAAATAAATAGAGAAAGTGTATTCTATTCTTTTCTCACATTAACTCTTACCCCTTTGATTTTCAAACGGCTATACCGTATCAACGAGCAATTCATTCTCTTTAATTTGAGCATAATATTGCTATACTTTTCTTACATGATTTTGAATATCCATTATGTGATTAAGTATAAAGTATAATATTTCATGGAATTTCAGGTATAATCACGTATTAAGTATAAATGTAATACAAAACATTAGCCCAATCAACATATAATAACCACATAATGTCGTATATTAGAGATTTAATCACGTAATTAAGCATAAACAATCAAGTTCTTATTATTGAATGTGTAATCACGTAATAAACATTAATGTAATAACATTAGTTATAACAAACAATATTGAGTATGTAATTATATAATGGATTTATATTGAATGTGTAATCAATAATGATTTATGTTGAATGTGTAATCACGTAGTCACGTACTGGGTATTTAAAATCATATAATCACATAATGGTTATTCAAAATCTTATAATTCTTTTAAAGAAACTATAGCAATAGCCTGCTCGAATTAGAGAAAATGAAATGCTCGTTAATACGGTGTAATTAATTTAAGAGTAAATTACAAGTTTTGTCCTTTATCTTTACATCAAATTTCAGGCGTTGTCCTTTAGCCAAAAAGTTGACAGGCGGTGTCCTTTATGTTGCCAAATCTTGCAAGTTTTGTCCTTTTAGCCAAACCCAGTTAGATTTTTTGGTTAAATCTGGTCACTCAAGGGCATACTTGTCATTACACCTTCACAGGGGTTATTTTGTACACACTTAATATTGAGGGACTGAATCTATAAAACTCAAAAATAAAAAAATTAAAACTGTTTCTCCTTCTCTCTGAACCCACCATGAGAACCCAATCTCTCTCTAATCTCTCTGAACCCTTCACCACCACCACCACCACCATCACCCCACAACCTTCACCACCGCCACCCACCCCACCTCAGCCTTCACCGCCTCCACCCCCACCTACCGACCACCCCAACCCTACTGCGCCAACCATCACCACCGTTTCTCGCAGCGGCCGCCAGTTGCAGCGGTACAATCAAGGCCAACGTCAAGTCGTTGGGTCAGTACTGTCACTAATCTATGATTGGCTTCATGGTTTTTGCATTTTGTTGTTGGTTTTTAGTTTTTCCCCAAATTTGGATTGATATCTAGGTATTTTTAAAACCATTTTGTCTGTATTTTTTGTTGTTTTATCTGAACCAAGACCGGTTTGAATATCGTTATCTAATTTGATTTAATGTTATCGTAAATGTGCAGAAACGAGTTTCAAACCTTTGGAAGGGACCTTGAGCTTGCTAAAGGAAGAGATATTGAAAGATATAACAAAATATTGGAACAGTTAATGGAGTCCTATCGCCAATGTTTATGAGCCGTTTACAGTTTACATCCCTGCAAGGCTGCTAACATGGGGTCAATGGTACATTTGATGAATTGAAAATTAATAATTTGAATACTTAGAAAAATTTGAAGAAAACTTGTTTTCAGATTTGAAATATGAAATTAGGAAAATGATTTAATGATTTGGGGAAACTGAGTGCTGAGAATTGGTATTATTTTATCGATTTTTTTTTCTAAATATTTGTTTACTAAAATGAAATTTAAATGTGATGCAGATGTATACCTTACAGATTAGCAAAATGCAATCAGATGTGAATTTGTAAGATGCATTAGAAGTTCTTGTGATCAGTGCACAAAGAAAAGGCAAAGGAATGTTGTTCCCTAAGGTATTTACAAGCCACCGTTAACCACCGCACCACTACAGACAACCAACAATCCGGGAAGCATGTTTACACGGTGGGAGATATGAATAAACATGGGATTTTCAGATGCAAATATTTTATTTTAGGACGAAAAAGTGCAAATTTGGTCCGATTGTATGGTGGTTGTAGATGATGAAGGGAGGTAGTGGTGGCGGTGAAGGGTGGTGGTGGAGGTGGAGGATGGTGGTGATAAGTGGTGCAAATTTGGTCTGATTGTGATTGTATGGTTATAAAAATAATATCTTAAATTATTTTGTTTTATTTTTACATAATAGCCCCTTGATATAATTTATCTTACACAATAACCTCTTGAATGCTGAAATTACAATAGTACCCTCATGTGCCTTGCACATGACTAGATTTAACAAAAAAATCTAACTGGGTTTGGCTAAAAGGACAAAACTTGCAAGATTTGGCAACATAAAGGACACCGCCTGTCAACTTTTTGGCTAAAGGACAGCGCCTGAAATTTGATGTAAAGATAAAGGACAAAACTTGTAATTTACTCTTAATTTAAAAAAAAATATTAACCTATAAAAAGTTATAATCATTTGAAATCATTGGTGGAGGAAGTTCAAGTGAAAAATGATTAAACTACCTTTCCTGCCTTGAATTGGAATTAACACTTTTCAATCCTAGAATGTCTTGTATACTTTGCACGAGGTTTTCATCATGTACATGATCCGTCCACTATAAATAATGACTAGGTTAGAACCATATAAGTAAAAAAGTTATATATTTAAAATAATTGTATATTACATAGGTTGAATAAATGTACTTTTGTATCCTAAATAATACACGGGTTGAATAAATGTACTTTTATATACTAAATAATAAAAAAAAAACTATATCTAAAAAAAAACATGTGTATTGTACGGGTTGAATAAATTCATAAAATAAACTTTTATATTGAAGAAACACTAAGTAACTCTAAGCTACTCAGCCGATTCGTCTCGTGTATAACAGTCAATCTCTATTCTTCACTCGACAATGAGCCTGATTCTTCCTATCGATCCTGCAAAACGAACAACACCGGTGAACTCGTTACAAGGAGAAAAGGTTAAGGGTTCCGACGTGAGAATAAGTAACCGGCTGGAGGATATAAGTGTGTGTATAGAGTGAGAGAGTAAGAAAACAGATCCTTAAACCTGGAGGTCGAGCCTTCTATTTATAGCCGGAGACTTGTGAAGGAGAGGAGATGCCAACTGGGTGTTTGCCAGCTGTCCGACCAGGAAGAATATCCATTCTGCCCCTCTGACATGACTAGGTCTGGTCTTTTACCAGAGGTGATGTGACGTATGGACATTCGTTCCAGCTAAGCGACCTTTTGTACCAGTTGTCGGCCTGTCTCTTACTGCCCCGTGAGGATCTTTTGGCAGGCGTTAGCGTCTTACGGTTGGTGCCACACTGCCACCTGTCGTCCTTTCCTGTCTGCTAGGAGCATCTTTTCTGTCGCCAGGTGTATTCTTCTAGAACCTTCTAGATCGTCCTGTGTGGTAAAATTGATTCTTTGGAGTGGTGTGGTCCCGTTAATGCGTGCCCGCGCGCGGTTTGGGACCAAACCTCTTCAAGTCCCCTCGTCCAGTGTTGCTTCTAGATGAGTTTATCGGCTGAGATCGACTCTGGACTTATAAGGCCACCGTGTATTTGAAAGGCTCATGTTCAAGTGATTCTGGTCAGCATATGTGAAGAGCGTACGGGAATGAGTCGAAACGGCGTGCGAAAATGGCATACGGAAATGGCGACTTTTCAGTTTTCCTTGCCCGACGTGTCGTTCCCTTGTTGTATTGTTTGATAGGCAAGAAAAACGAAGGAATACAATCAGTGGTGAGTGGTGGTGGTTGTCACACCCCAACCGTTGGCGGAATCATCGGGATGTGGCATGATGCGAATAGGTTGCTCAGGAGAATCCATAACGACTAAGTGTGACAATATTTAATAAGCTTCAATATCCCATACTATCAAACAAATATTTCAACAAAAGTCATAACGGAATTCAGCAGTTTCTCAAACAACAAAACATAACATAACCAAACTTGCAATTAGTTTAGGCGAGTTTCTAGACATCCTAAACCATTTCCAGCAGTAAATCCATCAACCTGTCACATACATTAACACAAAAGTCAATACAATAATGTAAAGGTGAGTACACAAGTTTGCATAAGTATAGTAATAAAGCGTTTACGCATAACCAACATGTAACACGTAAAGGGGCGAATCAAGTAAGCTATCGACAATGATACAAGCTAACCAACATGACTGTGAGGTAGAGTATGCGCGATACGTGTTCGCCGTAGTGAGCACGTAAAGTAAGTAATCCTAAACAACCCCTGAATAAACAGGTGTTGAGTCCAAACTATAGCACTATCATTGCTAAGGGTGGTAGGGCAAGTCATCACTGTGTAAACATAGCAAACAAGCATTCAACTAGTAACGTATAACATGCGAGAGCGGTTAGCGTTTATAAAAGAGTTTAAGCGTTGTGTGTGTTGTGTTTTGATAGAGAACGTATGTAACACCCAAAAGTGCGTCAGGCGAAAAAGGGTTCGAGTATACTCATAGTGCGTGCTTAATAGTAAACACGGTCTGGATGGAGTGGAGAGAGCGCCGGATCAGCCTACGTACGGGAACAGAAGTGCATAAGTCTTCCAAAGTGCTGAAACGGTTGAGTTGAAGTGTTGAGTGGGAAACAGAGGCTTCATACGAAGCTAGTGTCTTCGTATGAAGGCGTGCCTTCGTACAAAGGGATGCTTCGTACTAGTGTTGTCTCCGTGTCCAAAATCGAGTGTTCTTCGCCTCCGTCTTCGGGAAATCGAGTGTTCATCCCTCCAGCCTTAAGCTACTGATTAAACTTAGAGCCGGGGAGGTCTTTTGAGCCTTTGAGTCACATGCGGAAAACTGGGCTGGGTTGTACGAAGGTGCCTTCTTACGAAGGCAGTGCCTTCGTACGAAGCCGAGCTTCGTACAAGCCAGTCTGGCTTCGCACAAGCGACTGTTTCAGCGTCTTTAATGTTCGGATCTGTGTTTTCTCCTGAATCAGATGTATTTTTGAGTCCTTTTCATGACGGCTTCGACACCACTTCGTCCCACTGTCCAGTGAACGAAATATATGTCGGTTTTGGTCCGTTTTAGTGTAAAAATCGAGTTTAAAACAGTTTTTCTTTGGATTAAACACTTGGTGAGTGCGAGATATTCAGATCTACATCTTGGGAAGCCAAAGCTTAGCACAATACACTCGTTTAAGTGTAAATCCGTGGTAAAATCAGAAGTTTTAGATGAAAAAGATGAAGTTTAGATTAAAATAGAGAAGTTTGGATGAAATCGGAGATAAACTCGTGGAAAATCGTTGTGGAAATCGTTGTGAAACATGTAAAAATAATGGATCTTACTAGGGAATAGAGAGACAGCAGGTTGGGAGAGTTCTTGGGTGAAATGGTAGCAAGTTATGAAATGAGGAGAGGCTTGGGTATTTATAGAAGCCGCTGAAAATTCTGTACGAAGGCCCTGCCTTCGTAGTGGCTTCGTATGAAGCCGGGTATCTTCATACGAGGGGATTAGTTTGGTGTAAAAGATTCCCGTTTCGCCTGTCAGATGTTCGTTTAGTGTGTTCTGTTGTGTTAGTTAGTTCGAGTATGTTAAGTATTTTAGCGAGGTGATTGAGTGTCGTGTTGCGTTGCGTTTTAGAGCGAGAAATCGAGTTGCAAGACTGAGCATTTTTAGCGTTTAAAGCTTATAACCAACACATATTACATATTAAACATTCAACCACTCAAATAAAACAATTAATATAAGTAAATCCGCGTTTTGAGTTCTCGTTGAGTTTGCGTTGCGATGAGCGTTTGAGTACATAAGCGTTTGAATGCGATATGCAATTGACATAAAATGCATTTAAAATGTGGTTAACCCTTTGTAATCATCGAATCTCGGAGTACAAGCTTTTACGAAAAGAAACAACGGTAAAATAGGAATAACCAAAAGGTCGGGTTGTTACAGTCTCCCCTACTTTAGGAAATTTCGTCCCGAAATTAAGTAGTAGACGTAACAAGGAGTTGCGGATATTTAGCTTTCATATCACTTTCGAGTTCCCAAGTGAACTCGGCACCGCATTTGCCTTCCCATCTAACTTTCACTATGGGAATTCAACTACGTCGAAGTTTCTTGGTCTCTCGGTCCATGATTTCTATTGGCTTTTCCACGAAGTGCAGTGTCTCGTTTATTTGCAAGTCTTCAAGAGGTGCATGAAGATTTTCTTTAGCTAGACACTTCTTGAGGTTTGAGACGTGGAAAGTCGGATGTACGTTGCTGAGTTCAACCGGTAATTCGAATCGGTAGGCCACTTTACCAATTCTTTCCAGAATCTTAAAGGGCCCCACGTAATATGGTGCTAGTTTCCCTTTCTTGCCGAATCGGATCACCCCTTTCCAAGGTGAAACCTTTAAGAGGACGTGATCTCCAACTTAGAACTCTAGGGCTTGCGGCGTTTATCGGTGTAGCTCTTTTGACGACTCCGAGCTTTCAGGAGATTGGCTCTTAATTAGAGGATTTTGACTGTCGTTTCTTGTATTAACTCGGGTCCGGTGATCTGTGCTTCTCCGATCTCATGCCAAACAATAGGCGAGCGACATTTTCTACCTTATAGTGCCTCAAAGGGTGCCATTTGTATACTAGCATGATAACTGTTATTGTACGGAAATTGTACTAAGGGTAAATGTGAATCCCAATTACTACCAAAATCTATAACGCACAAACGAAGCATGTCTTCAAGGGTGCGGATCGTGCGCTCTGTCTGACCGTCGGTCTGGGGATGGAATGCGAAATTGAGATTGAGAGTTGTACCGAGAGCGGACTGAAATCTCACCTAGAGACATGAGGTAAAACGACCATCGCGGTCAGAGATGATGTCACGAGGCATCCCATGTCGACAAATTACTTCGTCGGTACAGATTCGTGCTAATCGTTCAACCTTAAAGTCTTCTCGTATCAGAATAAAGTGAGCAGATTTCGTAAGATGATCCACGATAACCCAAATGCTATCGTGACCAGAAGGTGTTCAGGGGAGTTTTGTAATAAAATCCATGGCTATACTTTCCCATTTCCACATTGGAATTTTGGGTTATTTGAGTAATCCAGAGGGTCGTTGGTGTTCGGCCTTAACTTTCAAGCAAGTTAGGCACTTTGTAACGTACAGAGCGATATCCTTTTTCATGCCCGGCCACCAATACCTAGAACGGAGGTCCTGATACATCTTGTCGGCACCGGGGTGAATGGAGTATCGAGATTTATGAGCTTCAGTCAACAATATCTCCCGGAGGTTATTGCGACTAGGAATCTAAATACGGTCGAGATAGTGAAAGATACCGTTCGGTTTATTCACTAACTGAGTTTCGGCACCATACTTCATTTCCGCTTTCAAGGTATTCTCAATGAAGCATGCGTGTTGAGCGTCGCGAATTAGAGTTTCGAGTTCGTTCTGGGCTTGGCCATTACGAATACTATGCACATAGCTTCGTCGACTGAGAGTATCGGCTACTACGTTTGCCTTGCCCGGATGGTAGCGTATCTCGCAATCATAGTTGTTGAGAAGTTCAACCCATCTGCGTTGGCGCATGTTCAGTTCTTTCTGGTTCAAGATATGTTGTAAGCTCTTATGGTCGATGAAGACCGTACACTTTGTAGCATAATGGTAGTTTCGCCATATCTTTAATGCAAAAACAACTGCACCGAGCTCGAGGTCATGGGTAGGGTAGTTCTTCTCATGGATCTTGAGTTGTCGAGATGCATATGCGATAACCTTGTCTCGTTGCATAAGAACACAACCGAGACCTAGGTTAGAGGCATCGCAATAAACAACGAAATCATCGTTTCCGTCAGGGAGTGTGAGAACAGGAGCGTTGCAAAGCATACGCTTGAGAGTTTGAAAGGCATCCTCTTGTTCAGAACCCCAAACAAAAGGTCCGTCCTTATGAGTCAAAGCAGTAAGAGGAACGACGATTTTAGAAAAGCTGACGATGAAGGTAATAACCCACTAATCCGAGAAATGAACGGACTTCGGATGGAGTCTTAGGCGTAATCCAACTCTTTACAGCTTCAATCTTCGCGGGGTCGACGTGAATTCCTTTACTGTTGACGATGTGACCGAGGAATTGAACCTCCTCGAGCCAAAATTCACACTTGGAAAACTTGGCGTAGAGGTGATTTCCTTGAAGAAGTTCGAGAACTAAACGAATATGTTGCGCGTGTTTGACTCTCGACTTCTAGTAGATAAGAATATCATCGATAAACACAATGACGAAACGATCCAAAAAGGCTTTGCACACACAGTTCATCAAATCCATGAAGACCGCTGGTGCGTTCGTGAGACCAAAAGGCATGACCACGAATTTATAATCGCCATAGCGAGTACAAAATACGGTTTTCGGGATGTCTTGTTCTTGTACACGCAACTGATAATAGCCTGAATGTAAATCGATCTTCGAGAAACACGTAGCACCTTGAAGTTGATCAAATAAGTCGTCGATTCGGGGTAGCGGGTAACGGTTCTTGATAGTAAGCTTGTTAAGTTCCCTATAATCGATGCACGTTCGGAACGATCCATCCTTCTTTTTCACGAAAAGAACGGGTTATGACAACCTGTATTTTAGTTGTTCTCTTTTTACCGTTATTTCACTCATTAACGCTTGTACTCCGAGATTCGATTAATGCTAGGGGTTACTACATTTCAAAACGTACTCTACATCGCTTATTTATCGCAGTTATCGCATTTAAACGCTTATTACTTAAACGCTTATCGCAACGCAAACTCAACGTAAACTCAATGCAAAACGCAAACTCGAAACGCGGATTTGTTTATGTTATTGGTGTTACTTATGTGTTTATTTGTTTAATATGTTATATGTGTTGATTACATCACTCAAACGCTACTCCCACAACTCGATTTATCGCACCAAAACGCAACACAACACTACCCTTGACATCTCACTAAAATACGAAAAGTACCCTAGCTAACTAACGCAACAAAATGCATTAAACGAACATCCTAAAAAGTTTTCCACACTTAACTGGTCCCCTCGTACAAAGACACCCGACTTCGTGGCAGGGCCTTCGCACAAGGTAACCTGCTTCGAACCCACTCCTCTATATATAGCCAAGCCCTCCTCATTCATTCTAACTTGCTGCCTGTTACTCCGAAACGCTGCCGAATTGCTATCCAACTGTTTTCAAGTAAGATTTATCATTTTACATGATTGCACAACGTTTTCCACTACGATTTTCCACAAGATTCACTTCAATTTCATCAAAACTCTTTTGTTTTCAACTAAACTTCATCTTTTTCTCCAAAACTCTATCTTTTTCATCTTAACTTCTCTATTTTCGTGAAAACCTTCATCTTTTTTTCATCAAATCTTCTCATTTTATCACGGATCTACACTTAACCGAGTGTATTGGGCCTAGCTTCGGCTTCCCAAGTTAGAGATCTGCAGATTTCACACTCACCAAGTGTTAGATCTAAGTGAAAACCCTTTAAGAACACTTTTAAACTTGATTTTTATACAAAAGGACCAAAACCGACATGTATTTCGTTCACTGGATAGTGGGATGAAGTGGTGTCAAAACCGCCATGGATAGGACTCAAAAATACATCCGATTCAGGCGAAAACATAGCACTGAACGTCAAAAATAGCCACATACGCGAAACAGACTGGTTGGCACGAAGCCAAGCTTCGTACGAAGGCACTGCCTTCGTACGGAGGTACCAGCTTCGTATAACCCAACCTATTTTCCCGCATATGACTTGAACCAAGACCTCTCCAGCTCTAAGTTTAATCAGTAGCTCAAGGCTAGAGGGATGCACGCTCGATTTCCCGAAGAAAGACGCGAAGACAACACTCGATTTTGGACAACGGAAGCATCACTTGTGTGAAGACTCCCTTCATCCTTCGTACGAAGGTACAGCTTCATACAAAGCCTCTGTTTCCCAACTGACTCTTTGATTTTCGACCGTTTCAGCACTTTGGAGGACTTACGCTTTTGTTCCCGTACGCAGGCTGATCCGGCGCTTCCTTCAATCCATTTTCAGATCTTGTTTACTTGCTAGACACGTACTGTGAGTATACTCGAGCCCTTTTTCGCCTAACGCACTTTTGGATGTTACATACGTTCTCTATCAAAACACACAACACTTAAACGCTTTATAAACGCTAACCGCACTCGCATGATATACGTGATTAGTTGAATACTTGTTGCTATGTTACACAGTGATGACTTGTCCGACCGCCCTTAGCAACGATAGTACTATAGTTTGGACTCAGCACCAGTTTAGTCAGGGGTTGTTAAGGATCACATACTTTACTTCACTTGTTTGCTTCGATGAACCTGTGTTGCGCATACTCTACTCGTAGTCATGCGGTTAGCTTGTATCATTGTTAATAGTTACTTGATTCACCCGTTACGTGTTACATGCTGGTTATGCGTAAACGCTTTTATACTATATCTATAGTAAACTTGTGTACTCACCTTTACATTATTGTATTGACTTTATTTTAACGTATGTGACAGGTTGATGGATTATTTGCTGCAACTGGATAGGAAGTCTAGAAACCCATAATAAAAATCTAGGTTGTCGGATTTTGATTTGTTTGGGAGACTTGTTATCTGTTATGACTGTTTGTGAAATATTTGTTTATTAGTATGGGATAATGAACCTTTTAAATATGTCACTAAATAGTTGTTATGGATTCTCTTGAGCAATCTGATTCGCCTAGTGCCGCGCCTCGATGATTCCACCATCGGTAGGGGTGTGACACAGGTGCGCCCCATGGTGATGTGCTCGGGCGTATAAAGCCTTTATCAAGCAATTCCTGAAGTTGCCTAGATAGCTCGCGCATTTCGGATGGTGCAAGGCAATAAGGAGCTTTTTCAACAGGTGTAGCACCAGGGATAAGATCAATACGAAAATCAATATCACGAGTAGGGGGTAAGCCAGGTAAATCGTCAGGAAAAACCTTAGGAAAATCACAAACAACAGGAACGTCTTTCACGGTTTTCTTCTCGTTCTTCGTCTCCACAATATGGGCTAGGAATGCGATGTACTCCTTGTGTAAGTACTTACTCGCTTGGATGCACGATATAAGCTTCAACTCCTTCGAGAGTACTTCACCGTACACACGTAAATGATCACTATTTGGAAGAGAGAAACGAATCATCTTATCGAAACAAACAACTTCGACACGATTCTCACGAAGAAAATCCATGCCTACTATGATGTCAAAACTACCTAGTTGCATAGGTATGAGATTGATCAGGAAGACGTGATTGTTGAGTTCAAGGGTACAATCACGTAGAATGGAACTGTAACTGTCACGGCCCCCGACCCGGTTTAACCCGTTTCAGGAGCCGCGGGACAGAAATCCCGTGGTATTTATTTAATTGAGTTTAACAGCGGAAGTTTATCATCAGGATCTTTTTAAGGCTAAAATTTTCCCGATTATTTTATTTCACAACTTGGGATAAAACCTCGGAAATTTACAATACTATGATTTCACGGAGAAATCTTTATTTTACAAAACATATTTCTTTATTTTATAATGAGCCACTTTCTTAAGCTTGTAGTGCTCCACAGCACCTTTCCTGAATCACAATAGATCACCTGAAACATGTTTGAAAAAGGTTTTGTCAGCGGAAAATACTGGTGAATCATTCTATTTAATAAAATGACCTGTTTGTTATAATTTACAGTATTTAGGGTGATTACATTGTTTCTATATCAACCAACTACCCACAGTATTTGTCACTCGACTTATTTTTGTGACTGTGGTCAGACCACCCATTGGCTAACTCGTTGTCCAATGGTGGCGGGAAAAAGTAATGTATACAATACCCCACATACCGGCTGTAATTTGGTGATTACAAAGACTTAATCCCCGTAATTATAACTTTGACAATAAACATGATTTTGAAAGTAATTTGATAAAAAGAGAATGACTCAGATTGCAGATATAACACGGACATAATCTAGTCTACTGATTAGCCTTGTTAACCTAATTTAAATAACAATGCACACAAAACTGGGTTAGTAATCAATACAGCATTTACGATAACTCACGAGATTAAACCCTCACAACGAATAACAAAGTGCGATACTTAAACATCCATCGAATTAACGACGAATGACAAAGCATAACCCTAATGTGGGCAGCACTTAAACATCCATTGGATATTTTAATCGATCGGACAATGAATCGTAGCAGCGATTGAGTTATTACCCTGTTTTGCGGCAGCAATTCGGGATTCGTGTGTGTTTTTGTAGTAAACAGAACGTAATTCAGTGTGTATAGCGAGTTTGTTCGTCGTTTTAATTCCAGAAATCAAGTCCCAATGTCTACTATTTATACACGAATTTTGACTAGCTTACGGACCGTAAGACTCATCCCTTACGGTCCGTAAGGGACACGAAATTTTTATAGGCTAGCCCCGTGTGCGTATAGGCTTGCTGAGTTGACAGTTTCTCAAAATTCGTTTTTGACAACGAGATTTTCAGATAATCGTAACTAGGGTTTACCCCCCCTGAATTTTAGGGGCCCTGATCCTGATTCTGTTTGTTCTGAAAATTTTAGGGTTTGTGCAGAATCACTTGGGTGTCTCAATTAGGGTTTCCTATTGGATAAATTAATTAAATAAATATGACTTTTGATACGAGTTGTTACATCCTACCCACCTTAATAAAAATCTCGTCCTCGAGATTTACTGGAATAATTGAGGATACTTTCGCTTCATTTCGGATTCCAGCACCCAAGTGTATTCAGGTCCTCTCCTTGAATCCCACTTGACTTTGACCAATACTAATCGTTTGTGCTTGAGGAACTTCACTTTTCTGTCTTCTATCTGAAGAGGTTTCTCAACAAATTTTAGCTTTTCGCTTACCTCTATATCTTGGAGAGGTACTACTAAAGATTCGTCTGATAGACATTTCTTGAGGTTGGATACATGAAATATATCATGTACTCCAGCTAATTCTTTTGGTAGTTGTAAACGATAAGCAACTGGTCCTATACGTTGGATCACTGAAAATGGTCCTACGTATCTTGGACTTAGCTTTCCTTTCTTACCGAATCTAACAACTCCTTTCCAAGGAGAAACTTTCAATAGTACTTTATCTCCGACTTGAAACTCCAACGGCTTTCGTCTATTATCCGCATAACTCTTCTGGCGATCTCTAGCCGTCTTCAGTCTTTCCTTGATTTGATTAATCTTGTCGGTCGTCTCTTTCACTATCTCAGGACCTGATAATTGACTTTCTCCTATTTCTGCCCAACAAACTGGAGTTCTGCACTTTCTTCCATACAGTGCCTCGAATGGGGCAGTTTCAATACTTGAATGATAACTATTGTTATAGGAGAATTCGATCAAAGGTACGTGATCGTCCCAATTTCCACCAAAATCTATCACACATGCTCGGAGCATGTCTTATAGAGTTTGGATCGTCCTTTCACTTTGTCCGTCCGTTTGTGGATGATATGCAGTACTCAGATTTAGTCGAGTTCCCATTGCTTCTTGGAAACTTGTCCAAAAATGAGAAGTGAAACGACTATCTCTATCTGATACAATGGAGAGTGGAACTCCATGTAAGGATACTACTTCATCTACATATAACTTTGCCAATCTTTCCATGCTAAAGGTTTCTTTCATAGGTAGAAAGTGAGCTGATTTGGTTAATCGATCCACAATTACCCAAATCGCATTATTACCTTTTCTGGTCTTGGGTAACTTAGTAACAAAATCCATTGTTATGAGTTTCCATTTCCATACAGGCATTTCTAACTGTTGTAATAGACCTGACGGTTTCTGATGTTCTGCCTTAACTTGTGAACAAGTAAGACACTTAGAAACATATCTAGCTATATCCTTTTTCATGCCTATCCACCAGAAATTGTTTCTTAAATCTTGGTACATCTTATTGTTTCCTGGGTGCATGGTATACCTAGATTTATGAGCTTCTTCTAAAATCTTATTTCTTAATTCTCCCTGCTTAGGTACCCAAATTCTTCTTTTGTGGAATTTCCAAATTCCATCAGATCCTTGTTCTAACTCTTTTATTCTTCCTTTCATTCCTTCAGCATCTTCCTTGATTGCTGTTTCCTGAACATTCTTTATTTGTTCCATTAAATCTAATTGTAGATTTAACCTGAGAGCACGAACCCGTCGTTGTTTTTCATGATACTTACGACTTAAGGCATCTGCAACTACATTTGCCTTTCCTTCGTGATACTGAATATCACAGTCGTAATCACTTAGGATTTCCATCCATCTTCTTTGCCTCATGTTTAACTCTTTTAGCCCAAAAATATATTTTAAACTTTTGTGGTCAGTATAGACAGTAAATTTACTTCCGTAAAGATAATGTCTCCAAATCTTAAGGGCAAAAATTACGGCTCCTAACTCTAAGTCATGAGTTGTATAATTTTCTTCGTGCTTTTTCAATTGCCTTGAAGCATACGCAATTACTTTCTTGCGTTGCATTAGCACACATCCTAATCCTAGTTTTGAAGCATCACAGTAAACTTCAAAATCTTCAGTCCCTTCCGGTAAAGCTAGGATTGGAGCATTTGTTAATTTCTGCTTCAATATTCTAAAAGCTTCTTCTTGCTTAGGTCCCCATTCAAACTTAACTGCTTTACAGGTTAGCTTTGTTAATGGTACAGCTATCTTGGAAAAATCCATAATAAACCGTCTATAATATCCAGCTAAACCTATAAAACTTCTAGTTTCCATTGCGGATTGTGGAACCTTCCATTTGGTAATTGCTTCTATCTTAGCAGGATCTACATGAATACCTTCGTGATTCACCATGTGTCCTAAGAATTGCACTTCTTGCAACCAAAATTCACACTTCGAGAATTTGGCGTACAACTTTTCTTTTCTTAACAAAGTTAAGAGTGCATGCAAGTGCTGACAATGTTCGTCCTGACTTTTTGAATAAATAAGTATATCGTCTATGAAGACAATTACAAATTTATCCAAATACGGTTTACATATCCTATTCATCATGTCGATGAATGCTGCGGGTGCATTCGTTAACCCAAAGGGCATGACTGTAAACTCGTAATGACCATACCTAGTTCTGAAAGCAGTCTTAGGTATGTCTTCTTCTTGTACCTTCTATTGATGATATCCGGAGCGTAAATCTATCTTAGAAAAATATCTAGCCCCCTGAAGTTGATCAAAAAGATCATCAATCCTAGGTAATGGGTATCGATTCTTAATTGTAACCTTATTCAATTCTCTATAATCAATACACATTCTCATCGAACCATCCTTTTTCTTAACAAACAACACTGGCGCTCCCCAAGGGGATGAGCTAGGTTGTATAAATCCTTTACTTAATAATTCATTTAATTGCTTTTTCAGTTCTAACATTTCGGTAGGAGCTAACCGATAAGGTGCCTTAGCTATCGATGTAGTTCCAGGAATTAGATAATCCTAAATTCTACTTCCCTATTTGGTGGTAATCATGGTAACTCTTCTGGGAATATATCTGGGTATTCTGAGACTACAGGAATTTCCTTAAGTTCTTTGCCCTTAGTACTAATGATAACTGAAATCATATATACTATTCCTTGCTTTCGTTCATAACTAGCAACTTTCATTACTGATATGAACTTCATGGGTTTACGTGGCTTATCTCCTGTAATCATGATTACTTCTCCAGTAGGTGCTTGAATTTCTATGGAATTCTTATCACAAAGAATTCGAGCATGGTTGACTATTAACCAATCCATTCCTAACACAACATCGAATTCAGCTAATTTCATAGGTAACAGATTTGCAGAAAATTTATGACCTGAAAGTTCTATTTCTACTTTTTGCAAAACCTGATCTATTTTAACTGAATTCCCATCTGCGGTTTTGACTGTTAAAATCTGCCTAATGTTGGTTAAAGGTAACTTAAGAGCTTGACAGAATAAAGTATTTATAAAACTTTGGTTTGCACCAGAGTCAAATAATACTTTTGCATATACGTTGTGAACTAAGAACGTACCAGCTATCACATCTGGAATGAGTTCTGCTTCTTGAGTGGTTAGCTGGAATGCTCTGACATTCTTCTTAGTAGCTACGTCGGTCGCCTTGGTTTTGTTGTCTGCAGGTTTGACCAATTTAGGACATTCTGGCTTAAAATGTCCTGTTTCTCCACAGTTATAGCAGATTCTGGTTTTCTTCCTGCAGTCTTCTTCACGATGTCCTATGGCTTTGCAAAAGTTGCAGATTACATTACATCTTCCATAATGTTTCTTTTTGCAATTTCTGCAAAATGGCAAAGTTGAAGATTGCCCTGTTCCTCTTTTCTTAAAGTTGCTATTATTACCCACCCGAAATCCTTGGGTAATTTTCTGAGCCAGTTCCTTCTTCCTGTTTTCATCTCTTGTGCGTACCAGTTCATTAGTTAGGGTGTTGGCTAGTTCCACTTCATCGTCAATAGTGCAAGGTCTCGCAACCTTAACGATATTGCGGATTTCACTAATTAATCCCCAAACATAGCGAGAAATGAGTACCGGCTCTGGCGAAGCCAGCGTTGGTACTACTCTAGCATATTCGAAGAATGTCGAAGTATATCCTCGACAGTCCACATTAACCATCCGATGGTTTAGGAACTTATTTGCCATTTGATCTTTTTCATACTCGGGATAGAATTTTCTTTCTACAAGACTCTTAAATTCTTCCCAGTTCAGGGCATAGGCCACAATCCTTCTTTTAGCTTGTAATACTGTGTTCCACCATTCTAACGCCCCTTCTTTAAAAAGATTTGACGCATACATAACTTGATCTTCCTCAGCACATTTACTTATAGTGATTACTGCCTCAGTTTTCTCTAACCAACGTAATGCTGCAATAGCCCCTTCATTACCTGCAAACTCAGTTGGTTTACAGGCAAGGAATTCTTTGTAAGTGCAACCAGGTGTTGCCGCTTTCATTTTCTTGAAAATTGGAGCTTGCAGATCATTATTGTTATTAACATGATTACCGCCTCCGTTTATACTATTACTAAAATTGTCGCCCTGAGTACGTTTACTAGGAATGATTGATTGAGGTTTAACAGGTTTCTGAACAGCAGTAACGATTGCTGGAATAGCATAGGCTATTCCTTGTGCAACGATATCCTCTATATCTTGTCTATTTAACAATTGTTCTTCCTGAATTTGCTCAGATTGATTTACTTCATTTACTGGTTCATTACCAATGTTTGCCATCTGATAATTAATTTATAGATAAATAATTAGTATAAAAGAAATAATCCAATGTCACAATTAATTGCACATAATCATGTAAACGAATATACAAACAAAATTGTAAATTTTCTAAAATTTCATTTGTTTTATAGATTATATCATGCTTCTATATACAACCGTTTTATTATTTATTTTACACATACTGATTTTACTATTACTATTACACAACCACAGTTTCATAAACCTACTATCTTTCGTCATTTGTTTTCCTAAAAACGAAGCTCCCTTTCATCATATTTCCAGGCAATTTGTCCCCCTATCTCCCGGATTCTATTTCCCGCATCCATTAACTCTTCGCCAAAATGGCGAAGTTCAGCCATATTCTCGTTACTCATCGGTGGATTTGGTAGAGGTTCTGGATCAAACTGGGGAAGAAAGGAATAAGGACTGTTGATAATGTTTTGGAATTGCCAATCATTTGTCCACCATTCATCCATTCCTAAAGGTTGGGTATGGATTATTGGTTCTGGGATTGTTGGTTCAAGATTTATAGGGGGTTGATTTTCGATAGGATTAGAGTAAAAATTATTATTATTGACAGGCCTAATAGTATCGCAGCTTGTCAATATAAAATCTAGTTCCTCCTGAAATGTCATTTCCTGAGTTTGTTTAGAGCTTTCTCCAATTTCCATCTGGGTTTGTCTAGAACCTTTTCCAACCTCCATTTCTATTTCCTTAGAATATTCCTCAAACTGTATTCCCATTTGCCTAGACTATTCCCTGACTTCAGTCTACAATTCCGGCTGTCTAGAACTTTCCCCGGTTTCAATTTCTTTTCCTTTTTCTAAGGGATTGTTTATTTTAGGAAGTCTCTTAGCTGGCTTTCTCTTATGTACACGCCTCCCCCATACGAATCTCTTTCTTTTCTTTGGTTTTGGCTTTTCCAGAGGTGGAGCGTTGAATTCTATAGGTTGTTCCACATCAGGAAAATACCCAGTAAACTCTTTAGAAACTTCTATGTTTACAGGGTAAAGGTTGAGATTCTCTAGGGCTCCAGATAACTCATTCATGCTGTTTAACATATATGTAAAAATAATAAATTTAAAATTTTATAACCAATTTTACAGATAAACCTCAAATATTATTGCATATTCTGTGACTAATTTAATACAAATGAAAATTGACAATTTAAACATTTGAAATTTTTTTATTTATTTACTAGATGATATTTCTGGCTTATAAGTTGCTAATACGGAGTCAGGGTATTCTAAAGATTAGCATTTACTGCTACAGTGGCTAGCATATAAGGATCCGCCCGTTTTTCATCTAAATTGTCTTCCCATGGTGATTTACTGATTAATTCCTGGGTTTCCTTTTTAACTTTCTTTTCTCGGGATTTCCTTAATTTCTCCTGACTTTTTCTAATAATCAAACTTCTTTTATCAGGAGAAAGTGGTTCCTCGTATTGGGCTTTTCGAACAAATATTCCTTCTTCAGGAGTTTGGGATGAACTTCCCTTCTCATTTGATGACCTATCTAATTTAAAATAGATGTTTGAAAGCTTTTGCTTACCCATACTGTAACTAACAAATAGTCAGTTAATAAAACACATAATCACATAGTAATCAGGAAAAATTAAGTATTTGTAAATACTTAATTAGTTTAACTCAGTGGCTCTGATACCACCTTTTTTCTGTCACGGCCCCCGACCCGGTTTCACCCGTTTCAGGAGCCGCGGGACAGAAATCCCGTGGTATTTATTTAATTGAGTTTAACTGCGGAAGTTTATCATCATGATCTTTTTAAGGCTAAAATTTTCCCGATTATTTTATTTCACAAATTGGGATAAAACCCCGGTAATTTACAATACTATGATTTCACGGAGAAATCTTTATTTTACAAAACATATTTCTTTATTTTATAATGAGCCACTTTCTTAAGCTTGCAGTGCTCCACAGCACCTTTCCTGAATCACAATAGATCACCTGAAACATGTTTGAAAAAGGTTTTGTCAGCGGAAAATACTGGTGAATCATTCTATTTAATAAAATGACCTGTTTGTTATAATTTACAGTATTAAGGGTGATTACATTGTTTCTATATCAACCAACTACCCACAGTATTTGTCACTCGACGTATTTTTGTGACTGTGGTCAGACCACCCATTGGCTAACTCGTTGTCCAATGGTGGCGGGAAAAAGTAATGTATACAATACCCCACATACCGGCTGTAATTTGGTGATTACAAAGACTTAATCCCCGTAATTATAACTTTGACAATAAACATGATTTTGAAAGTAATTTGATAAAAAGAGAATGACTCACATTGCAGATATAACACGGACAGAATCTAGTCTACTGATTAGCCTTGTTAACCTAATTTAAATAACAATGCACACAAAACTGGGTTAGTAATCAATACAGCATTTACGATAACTCACGAGATTAAACCCTCACAATGAATGACAAAGTGCGATACTTAAACATCCATCGAATTAACGACGAATGACAAAGCATAACCCTAATGTGGGCAGCACTTAAACAGCCATTAGATATTTTAATCGATCGGACAATGAATCGTAGCAGCGATTGAGTTATTACCCTGTTTTGCGGCAGCAATTCGGGATTCGTGTGTGTTTTTGTAGTAAACAGAACGTAATTCAGTGTGTATAGCGAGTTTGTTCGTCGTTTTAATTCCAGAAATCAAGTCCCAATGTCCACTATTTATACACGAATTTTGACTAGCTTACGGACCGTAAGACTCATCCCTTACGGTCCGTAAGGGACACGAAATTTTTATAGGCTAGCCCCGTGTGCGTATAGGCTTGCTGAGTTGACAGTTTCTCAAAATTCGTTTTTGACAACGAGATTTTCAGATAATCGTAACTAGGGTTTACCCCCCCTGAATTTTAGGGGCCTTGATCCTGATTCTGTTTGTTCTGAAAATTTTAGGGTTTGTGCAGAATCACTTGGGTGTCTCAATTAGGGTTTCCTATTGGACAAATTAATTAAATAAATATGACTTTTGATACGAGTTGTTACAGTAACGGTTCTTCCGGTGGCAACTTCTATGTTGAAGGTCTTTGGGAGTTTAGCGCGTTCACGTTTCAGAAGCTTTTCGAATTCAAACAATACAAAACAGTTATCGGCTCCAGTATCAAATAGCATGAAGCATAAATACCGTTGACAAGGAACGTACCATTGACAACATTGTTGTCATTCTATGCCTGGGAGAGATTGATGTTGAAAGTTCTTCCGCGGGCAGCTTGCGGTTGTTGCTATTGCTATTGCTGCTGCTGCTGTGGTTGCTGTTGTGGTGGTTGTTGTTGCTGCTGCGACTGTTGCTTCACAACACGCTGCGGGCAGACATTGCTAAAGTGTAGCAAGCACGTGCATGAGTAACTGGTGCTGGAAGTGCTGGGTTGACCTGGGGAGTGAGAGGTTAAGCTGGCAGTGCTGCGAGAGCTTGAGGAGCTTGCTGACGAGGGCCTGAGCGGTAGTTGGCTGTGTAGTGCCCATAGATGTTGCAGTTGACACAGAAACGACAGTTTGTCTCCACAGGATGATGATAGGTGCAAGTAGGGCACAGTAGGTGATTCCCAGTATACGCACACTTAGCAGGCGGTGCGTTGGGAGTAGCAACGTGGCGAGACTGGTTATTGGGCGGTGTGACTGCCGCACAGTTCTTGTTGGAGTTCCTTCGATTGCGACTTTGACGATTAGACTTGGGGGCTTGAGAGGGTGCGTCGCCAAGGTCTGGGGTTGTAGTAGCTTGGTTGAGACTCTTGGTCGAGACCTTGAAAACTCCGGCCAAGACTCGCTTGTCGTTCATTTCTGCTGCGAGCTGATAAGTTTCCTCAATTGTTGCTGGTTTCGCTGTTTGAACAAAGTCAGGGACACAGTCGGGGAGTGCATGGATGTACTTCTTGATGGCTTTCTCAGGAGTGTCCTTTTGGCTCGGACAGATGATGCTCAACTGCTTGAATCGGGCGGTGAGACCAGCGTTATCACTTCCAACTTGCTTGATGTTCCAGAACTCGTTTTCCAGCTTCTAGACTTCATGGGTGTTTTGGTCAAAAATTACCGAAGCAATTAAGTGATCAAATTAGTAAAGTGAGGTAGTGTGCTAGAAATATGTGTGAAAAATGTGTTAACCAAATTAGATATGAAAACAGTTTCAGGATACGGCTCAGGATATAGAGCTGTATCTATGATCAAACAATGAGCGAAAATGTAAAGGTGGACACGTGATGTACGAGGAAAGCCCTTGATCAATCTAGATCGCCGGCATAAAACCTCGGGAGCTGACAATCGCAGCTGCCTTGTTCTTCTATTACTTCAAACATCAGGATACAGTGCAGGATATTGATCGGATCGCTAAGTGTTACAATGAGATTTGAGTACAAGTGTTTGTGTGTAGTGGTTGCTAGTAGCTAGAGAGCAAAGAGTGTGAGTGAAAGTGTGTGAAAAGTTATGTCTACCTATGATCCGATCGCCCCTTTATATAGTTACAAAAAACAAACTAACTCTCCTATTATTCCGGGATGCTGGGAATATTCCATTCTGAACGTTGGGGGACTCTTTCTACTTGTTTTCCACGTGCTTATTGACTACAAAACCGGGTCTTCAGCTCATATAACCGTTACAATGTCAATAACATTAACCAACATCCGATATTCTCGCGGAATATGCCTTTCTGACCGTTACAAGACCCATTCTTCCACCATCAACGTCCATTTTTCAACCACCTTGAGCGAATCTTTAGGTAGATCAAGTCTTTTAACGTTGGTACCTTGCAACCAACGTTTTACAAGCCAATCGTTAGTAATAGTCAGGATACTGCCTCAGGATATTACCAATATACTGGCCCGGTATCCTGATACAGTATCCTGATCCGGTATCCTGATCTGGTATCCTGATCATATACAACTAATAAAAAATCAAGATACAAAATTAGGATATGGGCTCAGAATTTCACCCATAACAATTGTCCCCAAAAATATAACTGTTGGATATCATGATTCCAACGGATATATTTTTTTTTAGTCATTCCAACATGTCTGGTAAGGATATCTGTTTTAAATATTCCTGCATAGGTTTGGTTACTTCAGAATACTATCATGTAATGAAATTAGATTACTCCCTTTTACGTAGATTCCATCAAGGACCCTGCTACTTTTGATCCAGATGAGCTTGACAGCTTTTCTAAGCCTGTCTTGGTGAAAAAGGAACCATCTGTTGGCACCAGCTCTAAGCCCTCCGCTGTTGCTGCCGAAAGTTTCTGTTATGATGACCTTGGTTTCATGGAATCCATCGAGCCCATAAACTCCTTCCTTAATAAGGTAAATATCCAAATCTTGTATCCCGTACACATACACTGAACCTGTATCCTGGTTAGTTTGTCTTTAATGATACCTGTATTTTGCTTTGTAGGGTTTGAATCATCTGGTCGTCCTGTACTTAGAACAATTTATATTTCCTGCACTTAAGACAATACGATGGCCAAAGGTGGATGGGTCCTGAGTTTCTGGATGAAGCCTTTGGTCATCAATCAGTATGGTTTATTTTGAACAATATAACAGTTGAAGGCAAATGGGTTCTCGTGTTTTCAGGACGAAGCCTTCAACTGTTTATGTAAAAATACTTTAAAAACTTAATTGTGTTCTTGGTGGATGGGTCTCTTTTTGAGATGAAACCAAGAATGCAATTAATAATAAACTAACCTTTTAACCTTACATGTTGTTATTTGTTATGCATTGCTTAGTCTGAATTCCAATGTTCCAAACTTAGTGCAATTATTACTTTTTATGAAAATATCTTGATCAGTATACTCGCAAATATTCTATTAAGACTTCCGTCAAAGAGGGTTTTTATAACTCAAGCAATTCAGATAAAGTTTTCAGAGAAAGAGGACAGTTCATTTTTATTTTACAAAGTTGGTTTTGAGAACACTTGTTTGACTAGAACACAGTTTCAGTTTTCAATCCAAGTATCCTGAAGTATATCCTGAGAATACATCTTGAGAATATATCCTGAGAACATATCCCGACCAGGATACTCATAAGTGTTATAGTTTCAGAAATTTAGACAATCTAGATAAGGTTTTTTAAAGAACAAAAATAGGAAAGATCATACCGAAACAGAAGACATCTCAATCCTTTCATTCCACTCCTTTCGCAACCATTCCACCGAAGGTGTCCCCAGTCCAGGATACTTGGCGAATTATGCCCAAACTTGATCCTTTGAGTTCCTCACAATGCCTTAGTGGGATATAGTGTTGGCATAGGTTTCCTTCTTGCTCATAAATGTCCCCAGTAGGATATAGTATCAGCATACATCATGTTCTATCACGGATGTCCCCTGTCTGTGCAGGACCAGTATGTTGTACCAGGATATGATCCTTTAGCAATTCTTCAACCAGTTGTTTAAACTTAGCAATCTTTTTTCAAAAATTTATGTAGACTTGTAAATGATTATGTTTTTTGAAAATATACTTTGGGATTATCCAAAAACTTTGTATTTTATTGGGACTAAACCCATTTTCCAGGCATTTAAGCCGGAGTATAAGAACCTCAAGACTTGAAAAGGTGAAAACCTTTAAGTCTTTGAGTTTTGCTGGGGATTTTACCCACGTTTCGTGCGCTACAGGCGAGGGTGTGGAAACCCTAAAACTTAGAAAGGTGAAAACCTTTAAACCTGGGGAAAATCCCAAATTTTCATGCGCTACAGGCGGGAGTGTATAAACTCCAAGACTTAGAAAGGTGATAACCTTTAAACCTTAGAGAGTATGAAAATACCCTTTCGTGAGAGAGGGTGATCAATCCTCATATACCTTAAGGATCCAGGGTATAGCCAACAGTAACGAAATTGTCAGCCACTTTTACATGAACTGGTCCCGCCACCTTGAACTATCCCTGGATAACTTGCGCTCCAGGCGGGGTGTTTAAACCCAATTCGTGAGAAAGGTGAATACCTTTAAACCTGTGAAGGGATCGGGATCCCTTATACGTGAGAGAGGGGGCCAATCCTCTAATCTTCTGAAGTATCTTGAGTGAGCATCCTGGAGCTATATCCTGGAGCATATACTGCAAAACATCCTTAAACTAAGGTGGGTGTTAGCTTGGCTAACACCCCTCCGATGCTTAAGTTAGTATTGGGTTTCAAAGAATAAATTAAACCAAACATATTTAAAAAAGATAGAATTCATACCATCCTGAGTTAGAAATTAAATTCTAAACTCACTTGAAATAAAGCTTAAGGTGTATAGCATTCCAAGATCTCGGTAGCATATCCCCTTCCATATTCTTGAGTCTATATGCTCCTTTCCCTGCTCCTGATTCAACTTCATATGGTCCTTCCCATTTTGGAGCTAGCTTGCCATCGGCAGGATTAGTAGGATTCTGAAAAGCCTTTCTTAACACCCAATCTCCAACCTTAAATCTTCTGGTCCTAATATTCTTGTTATATGCTCTGGATATTCTTTGTTGATATGCTGCCATCCTTAGCCTAGCTGCATCCCTTTTTTCATCTATAGTATCCAAATCCTGACTCAAGGCTTCAGGATTCTGTTCAGGATCCCGTAGGGTAGATCTTGCAGTAGGTATTGCCATTTCCGTTGGAATCATTGCTTCTGCTCCAAATACCAAGGAAAATGGGGTTTGGCCTGTTGCATTCTTTACCGTTGTCCTATCAGCCCACAAAACAAAGGGTAATTCTTCTGCCCATCTTCCTTTTTTGGCTCCAAGCCTCTTTTTTAAGTTATTGACTATTATCTTGTTTGAGGATTCAGCTTGTCCATTCGCTTGAGGATGTACCGGAGTAGATGTGATCATTTTGATTCCCCAACTCTTGCAAAAGTCAGTAGTCCTTTTGCTTATAAACTGGGACCCATTATCGCAAATGATCTTCACTGGTACCCCAAACCTAGTCAGGATATTCCTCTTTATGAAGGATACTACTTCTTGGTCTCTAACTTGAACAAATGTTTCAGCCTCAACCCACTTAGAGAAATAATCCGTCATTGCTAACATGAAAACCTTTCCTCCTGGAGCTTTTGGAAGCTTTCCCACTATATCCATACCCCACTTCATAAACGGCCAAGGGGAAACAATAGGATACAGCGGTTCAGCAGGCTGATGTAATATGTTACTATGTCTTTGACATGCGTCACATCTTCGAGCATATTCTGCGGCGTCTTTTCTCATGGTCGGCCAGTAATATCCTGTTCTCAACACCTTCGAGAACAGAGATCTTCCCCCAGTATGGTTGCCACAATCTCCTTCGTGTATATCCTGAAGTACCTCCTTGGTTTCAGGATCTTCCAAGTACCTTAGGTACGGACCTGCAAGGGATTTCTTATACAAAATATTATTTATAATGGTGAATTGTGATACCTTCATCCTAAATGCCTTAGGATTTTCGTCTCCGGGGATGTGTCCTTCTTTGAGATATCTCACAATTGGAGCCGTCCAGGATTTAGGATCCTGTTCAGGATATTCCGCTTCAGGATCCCGAATACCCGCTACTTCTTTATCCTGAGGATTCGTTGCAGGATATAAGACATGTAATATTGGTATTTGGGTCCCTTCAGGTATCCTGATTGATGATCCCAAATTTGCTAAGGCATCCGCTTCAGCATTATCCTCCCTTGGTACCTGTTCAAGTGTAAAAACATCGAAATATCCTGCTAATTTTTTGAGAATATCGAGATATTCAACTAATTTCTCACCCTTAACTGCATAGGATCCATTAAAATGGTTAGTAATTAACAAAGAGTCAACATATACTTGCAAATTTTTGATACTCATGCTCTTAGCCAACTCTAATCCTGCAATTAAAGCCTCATACTCTGCTTCATTATTAGTAGCAGGAAATTCACATCTAATAGCCTGGGGTAATATGTCCCCCTGTGGCGATTTTAGTAGTATTCCCAATCCTACTCCTCTTATATTAGATGCTCCATCAGTATACATTGTCCAGGATCCTGAGGATTCTCCTAATTGTTGTACTTCTAGGTCTACCTCATCCTGAATGTCACTACTGAAATCAGCCACAAAGTCAGCTAGAGCTTGTGATTTTATGGCATTTCTAGGTTCGTATACTAAGTCGTAAGCACTTAACTTTACTGACCACTTGGCCATCCTGCCTGACATCTCGGGTTTCCTAAGCACATTCTTAACAGGTTAATTTGTCTTAACATGAATTCTATGTGTCTCAAAATAATGTCTAAGTTTCGTTGATGCCATAACTAATGCTAGTATCAATTTTTCTAAATGAGAATATCTAGTTTCAGCATTTAACAAGCTTTTACTAACATAATAAACAGGATATTGCTGACCTTCATGGTCCTTTACAAGGACGGCACTTACAGCATTTCCTGATACTGCGAGGTATAGGGATAATGGTTCACCATTCTCAGGCTTCATCAGTAGTGGTGCGGTTGAAAGATATTGCTTTAAATCCTGTAGGGCCGCTTCATGCTTCTCACTCCATTCGAATTTCTTGTTCTTCTTCAGGATATCATAAAAATCTTTGCATTTTTATGAGGATCTTGAGATAAATCTGTTTAATGCTGCCACTCGCCCTGTTAATCGTTGAACATCCTTCATATTTGAGGGCGATTTAATATCCAAGATGGCTTTAATCTGCTCCGGGCTCGCCTCTATTCCTCTTTTGGTCACCATATATCCTAGAAATTTTCCTGCCCCCACTCCAAAATGGCACTTAGCAGGATTCAGCTTCATGTTATACTGATCCTGGATATCAAATGCTCCTTTAATATCCTGGAGGTGATCCTGAGCTTTCTTTGATTTTACCACCATATCGTCAATGTACACCTCCATGGTGTCCCCCAGTTTGTCTTTGAACATCATGTTTGCCAATCTTTGGTATGTTGCACCTGCATTTTTCAAACCAAAAGGCATAGCTGTATAACAATAAATACCTGTTGGTGTCATGAAGGCAGTATCCTCCTGGTCAGAAGGCTCCATTTGGATCTGTTGAAATCCTGAGGATGCGTCCATGAAGGTCAGCATTTCATGCCCGGCAGTGGCATCTACCATTGCATCAATGTGGGGAAGAGGAAATGGGCCTTTAGGACAAGCTTTGTTCAAGTCTGTGTAGTCTACACAAACTCTCCATTTCCCATTTTTCTTCTGTACCACAACCACGTTTGCTAGCCACCTTGGGAACTTAACCTCTCTGATCATCCTGGACTTCAATAATCTCTCAACTTCTTCTTGGATAATCGTATTCCGCTCAGGAGCAAACTTCCTTCTTTTTTGCTGAACAGGCTTAAATGATTTATCAATTCCAAGCTTGTGAGTGATAATGTCTTTGGATATGCCTGTCATATCCTCATGCTTCCATGCAAACGTTGACATCCTGCATTTCAAAAAAGTTAATTAACTGTTCTTCAATATCCTGAGGGATATTGGTTCCTACGAGCACCGAAATATCGGGATTATCCTGGTCCAGGATAATTTTCTTCACATCCTGCTCCGGATCCTCCACGATATCCTGGGCCCGCGTCTTTAATTGCTATGCTGCACTAGACTTATCTTTCCAATCGGCCTTTTGTTGATTCTTTCGAGGCCACCTAGCCTTGTCTCCTAAACCCTGCATGGCATACATTAATTCAGGAATGTTAACAGAAAAGCAATATTCAGATAGTTCAGGATATTCTTCAGGATCCTCGTCTTCAATAGCATTCCCTTTCTTGTTTTCATTTCTACCATATGGCTTAGAGCGATATGGCTTAAATGAGGATTCTAACTTCCTGTTAGTTGACTCATAAGTGTTAGATGAGTTCATCCTCTCTTGCATCTTTCTGTCATCCTCCAATCGAATATATCTCAGGGCCCTGTTCCGAGCTTCATCCAAGTTCCTGCATGGGTTCATTACAAGGTCTTGGTAAAATTGAGAATCCTTTTGCAGCCCCATCTTGAAAGCTTGCACAGCTGTTGCAACATCAAGATGCGGAATGTCTAAGGATTCCCGGCTAAACTTGTTCACATAATCCCTTAGGGATTCTTGATGCCCTTGTGTTATCCTGTAAAGGTCACTTGTTAGTTTCTCAAAGCTTCTACTACAAGAAAACTGACTATTAAATAAATTTACTAAGTGAGCAAAAGATGTAATCGAATGCGGAGGAACATTCAAGAGCCATTTCAAGGCTGATCCTGTTAAGGTTGAACCAAAACCCTTGCACAAGCATGCTTCCTTGAGATCCGGAGGGATAGGGTTAATCTCCATTCTTTCCCTATACTGAGCAATATGCTCCTCAGGATCCGTAGTTCCGTCGTAAAGCTTCATGTTGGGGGTTTGAAATCTCTTTGGGATCTCAGCATCACAGATAGGATATGCAAAACGAGATATCTTATGGCTGTCTTGGGACACTTCCGGGATCGGCTGGACCACCCCAGGTACACTGGATATCATGTCCTTCAACTTCTGAAGTTCCCTAATAAGTGCTGATGTTACACCTGTATCCTGCAAAGATCCACTATTAGTAGCATGAGTATTATTATTATTATTTGACACGTTACCCGTTGGAGGATTTTGCCCATATCCTGAAGCATATCCTGAGCTCCTCATGGTTGACATCCTGACCGAGGAGGGTATTTCAGGAGTGTGATTTTGAGGAAGGCTGGGCACAATATTCCCCCTGCTATCCTCAGTATACACAGCTGAACTGAAGTTCAACGTTCTGGGATGTAATGGAGTGACAATATCCTCAGCAGATCTGCTCGAGCCAGACTTCAGGAGTTGTATTTCCCTTAAAAGCATTTGGTTTGTTTCCTGTTGCTGCCTCATTTGTTCCTGCACACTTCCAAATAAGGTTAAAATTTCATCGTTAGAAGCTAAAACAGGAGCAGATTCCTGAACACTGCGGGTAGGGATAATATCCTGAGGTCGTGAAGAGGCTGGCATCCTTGGAGGAGGTGGTGGAAGCACCGAACCGGTAGTAGCAGAAGTCATAGCAGACACAGTGGAGGAGCTCATGTTTGATCTTGAGGCCATTATGGACAATGTGGCAAAAAGTTTTGAAAATAGAAAGCCGATTAGCGATTTCACAAAAAAATTTAGTAAAGAGAGCACCACTTGCCCCACGGTGGGCGCCAAATTGTTTTGGTCAAAAATTACCGAAGCAATTAAGTGATCAAATTAGTAAAGTGAGGTAGTGTGCTAGAAATATGTGTGAAAAATGTGTTAACCAAATTAGATATGAAAACAGTTTCAGGATACGGCTCAGGATATAGAGCTGTATCTATGATCAAACAATGAGCGAAAATGTAAAGGTGGACACGTGATGTACGAGGAAAGCCCTTGATCAATCTAGATCGCCGGCATAAAACCTCGGGAGCTGACAATCGCAGCTGCCTTGTTCTTCTATTACTTCAAACGTCAGGATACAGTGCAGGATATTGATCGGATCGCTAAGTGTTACAATGAGATTTGAGTACAAGTGTTTGTGTGTAGTGGTTGCTAGTAGCTAGAGAGCAAAGAGTGTGAGTGAAAGTGTGTGAAAAGTTGTGTCTACCTATGATCCGATCGCCCCTTTATATAGTTACAAAAAACAAACTAACTCTCCTATTATTCCGGGATGCTGGGAATATTCCATTCTGAACGTTGGGGGACTCTTTCTACTTGTTTTCCACGTGCTTATTGACTACAAAACCGGGTCTTCAGCTCATATAACCGTTACAATGTCAATAACATTAACCAACATCCGATATTCTCGCGGAATATGCCTTTCTGACCGTTACAAGACCCATTCTTCCACCATCAACGTCCATTTTTCAACCACCTTGAGCGAATCTTCAGGTAGATCAAGTCTTTTAACGTTGGTACCTTGCAACCAACGTTTTACAAGCCAATCGTTAGTAATAGTCAGGATACTGCCTCAGGATATTACCAATATCCTGGCCCGGTATCCTGATACAGTATCCTGATCCGGTATCCTGATCTGGTATCCTGATCATATACAACTAATAAAAAATCAAGATACAAAATTAGGATATGGGCTCAGAATTTCACCCATAACAATGGGGAGGACAAAATTCCTTCATCATGAGCTCTTTCAGCTCCTCCCAAGCGAGACCATAGGCTGCATCATTTCTGCGCCTGTTGCGCTCGGTGGTCCACCAGTCAAGTGCGCTTGACTGAAATACACCAGTGGCGTTAACAGTGAGGAGATTCTCGGGACATCCACTTTGTCGGAAAGTAACTTCGATCGAGTCAAACCATTGAAACATCTTACTGGGTCCATCTTCACCAGTAAAGGTCATAGGACCACAGGCTTTGAACTGCTTGAAGTTGAACAGAGCTTTCGGCGAGTCATTCTTGGAATCAACTGAAGAGGTACTGCTGACAGCGTGAATTTCACTCACAATTTGAGGGATCACCTTGGCCATTTCCTTGGCCATGAGAGAGGCGATGCATTTGTCAGCATTGTTTCGCTGAACAGTTCGGCGAGTGTGGGATCCGAATGATGACATCGTCAACTGTGAGTTTCTCTGCAGATGCCATCATGACGAAATAGACGGGATTCGATTATAACGGGTTTTTTGAAAAGTTTAGCGATTTATAGCACATATTTATTATTATTATTATTATTCACATAAGGCACAGAATCACACCAGCACTTAATCACATAGGCACATAATCACGTATTTACACGTATACACATAAACACGTATGAACACATTTTTTGCACGCATTCACCTTTAGACACATCCCTTGGATCTCACAAATTGCGCAAAGTAAATAAGACTTCTTAGTTCGTTCGCGATTAGTTAGCGTTTTAGATTGCGAGAGCTGTGCGAGTTGTGTGTATTTTCGTAAAGCGGGGAGCGATAAAACGAAACCATAAATGCGTAGAGGGTAAAATTCGCAAACTTAAAACACATAGATGCGATAAATTCGATGATGCGTAAAATCGACGGTTGTAGGCTTGAAAATAAATAGAGTGTCCTGGGTGTTAGACATCGACTACCCAAAGTGATTCAACCATTCCCAACAAGTTCGGGCACATGCTTTGGCCTAATATACTATGCTTTCACCATGATACGACTAAAAACATTCATCCTTACAGTTACTACGTGACCCTAGTCATTTTTAAAATTAATTTAGGGAGTGGAACGGATGATTAAGATGCGGGTTTCACTCCTAACTTAACAAATTCGCTCCTAACTGTGGTTAGAATAACCACGAGATAAAAATGGAGATTTCCATCGAGATATGGATATCACTCCTAGCTCAACGAAAGACTCTCGTGCTGAGAGTTAAATACGCGGAGTGAGTGATCTTATCAAGAGTTCTTGGTTTTCACACCTAATCTCGACACAGTCACTCGTTGGTGTTATACGAGTCTTCAAACGTGTACATTGTGTTAGCCTTAGGAAAGGCGTGTATGTATTTAGACTGAGGAGAATGTTAGCCTTAGGAAAGGCTTCCTTCGTATGAAGGTGTTACATGTGGGTTCGTACGAAGCGAGTGGGTTTGTACGAAACGAGTAGGTTCGTACAAAATGGTCTGATTTGGTACTTAGACTATAGACTAGGTCTGTTTTACATGATTTGACCTAATTCCCTATAGTTATGGCTCTGATACCAACCTGTCACACCCCAAACGATGGCGGAATCATCAGGATGTGGCATGATGCGAATAGGTTGCTCGGGAGAATCCATAACGACTAATTATGACAATATTTCATAAGGTTCAATATCCCATACTATCAAACAAACATGTCAACAAAAGTCATAACGGAATTCAGTAGTTTCTCAAACAACAAAACAAAACATAACATAACTTGCAATTAGTTTAGGCGAGTTTCTAGACATCCTAAACCATTTCCAGCAGTAAATCCATCAACCTGTCACATATGTTAAAATAAGAGTCAATACAATAATGTAAAGGTGAGTACACAAGTTTGTATAAGTATAGTAATAAAGCGTTTACGCATAACCAGCATGTAACACGTAAAGGGGCGAATCAAGTAAGCTATCGACAATGATACAAGCTAACCAACATGACTGCGAGGTAAAGTATGCGCGATACGTGTTCACCATAGTGAGCACGTAAAGTAAGTAATCCTTAACAACCCCTGAATAAACAAGTGTTGAGTCCAAACTATTGTACTATCCTTGCTAAGGGTGGTAGGGCAAGTCGTCACTGTGTAAACATAGCAAACAAGCATTCAACTAGTCACGTATAACATGCGAGAGCGGTTAGTGTTTATAAAAGAGTTTAAGCGTTGTGTGCGATGAGTTTTGATAGAGAACGTATGTAACACCCAAAAGTGCGTTAAGCGAAAAAGGGTTCGATTATACTCACAGTGCGTACTTAATAGTAAACACGGTCTGGATGGAGTGGAGAGAGCGTCGGGTCAGCTTGCGTACAGGAACAGAAGTGCATGAGTCTTCCAAAGTGCTGAAACGGTTGAGTTGAAGTGTTGAGGGGGAAACAGAGGCTTCGTACGAAGCTAGTGTTTTAGTACGAAGGCGTGCCTTCGTACGAAGGGATGCTTCGTACTAGTGTTGTCTCCGTGTCCAAAATTGAGTGTTCTTCGCGTCCGTCTTTGGGAAATCGAGTGTTCATCCGTCCAGCCTTAAGCTCCTGATTAAACTTAAAGCCGGGGAGGTCTTTTGAGCGTTTGAGTCACATGCGGAAAACTGGGCTGGGTTGTACGAAGGTGCCTTCGTACGAAGTCGGGCTTCGTACAAGCCAGTCTGGCTTCGCACAAGCGACTGTTTCAGCGTCTTCAACGTTCGGATCTGTGTTTTCGCCTGAATCGTATGTATTTTCGAGTCCTTTTCATGACGGTTTCGACACCACTTCGTCCCACTGTCCAGTGAACGAAATATATGTCGGTTTTTGTCCGTTTTAGTGTAAAAATCTAGTTTAAAACAATTTTTCTTTGGATTAAACACTTGGTGAGTGGGAGATATTCAGATCTACATCTTAGGAAGCCAAAGCTTAGCCTAATACACTCGTTTAAGTGTAAATCCGTGGTAAAACCAGAAGTTTTAGATGAAAAAGATGAAGTTTAGATTAAAATAGAGAAGTTTGGATGAAATCAGAGATAAACTCGTGGAAAATCGTTGTTGAAATCATTGTGAAACATGTAAAAATAATGGATCTTACTTAGGAATAGAGAGACAGTAGGTTGGGAGAGTTCTTGGGTGAAATGGCAGCAAGTTATGAAATGAGGAGAGGCTTGGGTATTTATAGAAGGCTCTGAAAGTTCTATACGAAGGACCTGCCTTCGTACGAAGCCAGTGGCTTCGTATGAAGCCGGGTGTCTTCGTACGAGGGGATCAGTTTGGTGTAAAAGATTCTCGTTTCGTGTGTCGGATGTTCGTTTAGTGCGTTTGGTTGTGTTAGTTAGTTCGAGTATGTTAAGTATTTTAGCGAGGTGATTGAGTGTCGTGTTGCGTTGCGTTTTAGAGCGAGAAATCGAGTTGCGAGACTGAGCGTTTGAGCGTTTAAAGCTTATAACTAACACATATAACATATTAAACATTCAACCATACAAATAAAACAATTAATATAAGTAAAACCGCGTTTTGAGTTCTCGTTGAGTTTGCGTTGCGATGAGCATTTGAGTAAATAAGCGTTTAAATGCGATATACAATTGACATAAAATGCGTTTAAAATGTGGTTAACCCTTTGTAATCATCGAATCTCGGAGTACAAACGTTTACGAAAAGAAACAACGGTAAAATAGGAACAACCAAAAGGTCGGGTTATTATAATGGTAGTGATTGTGGGTGGTGGTTATATGCGGTGGCGGCGGCGATGGGTGGTGGCGGCGGCGGCATGTGGCGGTGGCGGCGAAGATGGCGGGTGGCGGTGACAGGGGGTGGCAACCATCGACGGTGGTTAGTGGCGGCAGAGGTAGCAGTGGGTGGCGACAACGGTGGTGGTTGGTGGTGGCGTAGACGGTGGTGGTGGGTGGCGGTGGCGATTGGCGTTAGCAGCAGTGGTGGTTGGTGGCAGCGGAGGGTGGCAAAAGTTGCGGGTGGGTGGCAGCAGCGGTGGTGGCTGTCAGGATGGCGACGGGTGTCACGCCCCAACCGATGGCGGAACCATCGGAGTGAGACGAAAACAAGATTGCAAGAGACTTCATAACACTATTTGTGACAATATTTAGATAACTCAAATTTCATTGATACTAAAATAATAATACATTGTTTTGAAAGGAAAAGTACAACAAGTTGCAAATAATGAAATGGCATGAAACCAAATGCATAAGTTCAAAATCTAGGTGAGTTTCTAATCCACCCTAAATATATTTCTTCAATCATTATCATCTAGTTTCTTGCAACATGTATTAGAATAATGATCAACAAAAAGTTGGCGAGTATACAAGTTTGATTACATAGTATAATTGTGAATAAAAGTTGTCTCATATCTAACATGGTAAATTGCATACATTGTTCGTTATCATACTAGCATGTGTTAGCTATAGGTCAAACCAAAGTGTACCGCAATCGTGCATACCGTTGTTGCCAAAACGACAAGGTTGTAAAATAGTTTACTTAACAATACCACAAGAATACGGGCGGTGCGTTAATCCTATAGCGCTATAATTGTTAAGGTAGGCTTGCAAAGTTAATGAGTATATAGAACATAAGTATAACATAGCATGCGGTAACTAGAATCTATAACAAATATCATGTTTGTAACAAATAGAGTGTGTATATAACAAGTTTAATCATGATTCTTCATTTGTATAAAGTGTACATGTTGCACCCAAAAGTGTATAAACGGAAAATGGGATCGAGTATACTCACGGTTTTGCGTAGAAATCCCGCGTACGTGAGTTGAAGCGTAAGGGAGTGGAGAACACCGAAGTTACCCTACATTGGGGAAACGAAGGTGTGTGAGTTTATGGAATTTGTGGAGAGTTCGGATTCAGAATTTAATAATAAAAGTATGTATGTAACGAAAATATATCTTGTCTAAATACTCGTTTAGACACTAAGTTTGTACATGTTTTCATGGGTCCTAATTTGCTCATTAGAATCACAAACGAGGAGTTTAGAACGAATATAATAGAACCTAAGTTCATGACATCTAACCATAATCCGGTTAGTATCAAGAATCCGGTTAAATATATGCTATATTTTATGTAGTATAATATAGTCCATCATGTATAATCATATAAATCATGTAAGTCAAGCATGGAGGTAAGATTAACCTCTTTGTGTGATTCACCAAAGCACAAGTTTATCATCGTAGTTGATAAACCTGTTGGTCATGAACGAAAAAAAAATATAACTAACTAGTTCGTCAAGTAGCCAAGTAAGGATAACCCGGGCGTGTCATACCCAACATGGCAAATGTTGGAGGCGAGGCGGGGTTATGTTACTTTGATTCTTGGAAGCTACTTGATGTTATTAGTAAAAAAAAATGTGAACAAGTGAGATTTTGTGGAACTAATTCGGATAGCCAAAGCTCCCATGGTTCACACATACTCATGCACAAGCCTTTCATCATGGAAGGTTGAAGCTTGGATGGTTTTCAATCATTTAGAACATATATGGGCAGTATTTAAAGAAGCTTTTAAGCTTTTTTATTGGTGGAAAACAACCACAACCCAAACCCACAACTATAAGCTTAGTTGAGAGCAATGTGGGTACAAGATTCCACTAAGTTTTAGGCATTATATATAAGAAACCAAAAGATAAATTAGAGCAGAATTTTATGTTACTTTGGACCTCAAATATGGTGAGGTTCCACCTTAGTTTGCCATGGAAAACTTGTGGAAACCTTCCTAGAGGTTGCCCAAGTAGTTTGAAAGAAGATTACAAGAATAAAGGTGAAGAAAGTGAGTGAAAACTCACTTAGAACACTTGAAAATATTCTTTCTTACTTGGAATTCTTGAGAGGATTAGAGAGTTTGGGAGTAGATTGTGGAAAGTGTTTAGGAGATGGTGGAGGTTTGTATTTATAAGTGCATATTAGGATTTGGGAGTTAATGAAGGTGGAAGGTGACTGGAGGAGAAATGAGGTGCCGAAGGGTAAAATATGACTGGCTTAAAAAATGTGGATGGTGATTGGAGGAGAAAGGAGGTGAAAAAACTTTTTATTTTGCTCACTTTTAGTCCCTAAACTTCTACTAGTTTATCATTTTAAGCAAAAACTTCACTATATAATAAGTTTTCAAGTATGGAAAGCTTAAGTATGTATCGTGAATGTGTGAATAGCATTTCGAATGTATAACAAATATTAGATTGCAAGTAAACACGTAATTTATGATTGATTGTATGTATAACACGTATGTATAAAGTATGGAATTTCATTATGATTAAAGCCTTAGATTTCAAAGTTGGAAATGGATACGAATACAAGTTTCCAAAAATAGAAATACGATTACATCATTCTAATTAAGGAAAGTACAAAAATGTGGAGCGTTACAACGGGGGCGGTGGCGGGTTGCGGGTGACGGCGGTGATATCGTTGGTGGTGGTGGTGGCGAAGGGGGTGGGTTGTGGTGTTGTTGATGAATTGTGCAAGAGGGGATGGAATGAAAAAAACATAGGGTGTGGATGGAATGATTTTGAGGGAATGAAATGTTTTATGGAATATGTGATTCCATTCCATTGACCAAATAAACACCCTTTTCTTCATTCCCTCATAAAGATTCATTCCATTCCGCATCTCATTCCTATGTACCGAACACTACCTTAGTGTTGTTTGCTATCAATCCCTTTGGCGGAAAGTATTTTGAAATTTGTATATTAGTTGTTCGTATAAGATAAACATTGTTTGATGGTTATCACAAACATATCAAGTTATAGAGTGGTTTGGGTGTTTTGGCCATGAACATGGGAATTGGTGAATGGTGAGTCCTGGGGTCAAAAGTTTTATTTTTGTTTCTTTTAAAATCAAATTTTAAATGATTTGCACTAAGGCCCCTCTACTTCGCTTAACTCAACTAACCTAGCTAACTTTGTTAAAACCAAATTTTATGATGCTTAACTAACGATATTGATATTTTAATTTTGTTTCTTTTAAAATCAAATTTTAAATGATTTGCACCAAGGCCCCTCTATTTCGCTTAACTCAACTAACCTAGCTATCTTTGTTAAAACCAAATTTTATGATGTTTAACTAACGATATTGATATTGATATTTTAATTTTGTTTCTTTTAAAATCAAATTTTAAATGATTGGCACTAAGGCCCCTCTACTTAGCTTAACTCAACTAACCTAACTAGCTTTATTAAAACCAAATTTTATGACATTCAACTAACGATGTTGATATTTTAATTTATTAATCAACATCAAGAAAAATAGGTAACATAAATTCCAATTTATTCATTAAACAAGAGATCTGGTTACAAACGGTTTGGGTTTTATGACCCGTTTTGTCGGATGTGCATGTAACTTGAATGATAAGATGCATGTTAAGCAAAGTACACATCTCTTAGTAATGCATGATTCATGATAGTGTAGTTGAGCTTTCAATCTCTATAACATAGACTATAATATGATAACTTTTTATTGTAGTAAATGTCAAAAACAATTAAGACACAAATAAATAAATTAGGCGTATCTCTTTGTGAATCCTAATTGTCATTGATTGACATGCATTATGATATGAGCTTATAATACATGTTTAGTGTGTTGGTACAAATGTTATTAAGATAATGTTTGTAATACATCTATGCTAAGTTTCAAACTATACCAAACCATTAAACTATCAAAGTACAAAACCGAACCATGAACCAAGTTTTTTGGATCTCAAACCAACAAATTTACTTTGGTTTAAACGGTTTGGTCGGTTTCAATGATTTTTTAAGACCCCTAACATGTTAATTAACGTAGAAGTTTTGCATATCTGCATCACAACATGAATAAGATGTTAAATGAAATAACATAGAACATTTTGATGATAATTGTTTATATGTGCATACGTACACATGTGATGTGTGCCTCTTTGTGTTACTTGGTTATCAAACAATAACTAATAAAATCATTAAAGGATGCTTCTATATGGTTTGATACATCATATCATCCATGATTTAAACATTTGTTATTACATATATATAAAATAAAGCTATTGACCTCGCATAATTGGTTAATTAAATTTAAAGCATAATAATTTCATAATTTGTTAGATGTTATATGAATATTATAGTTAAAGTATTGGAAAGATGCCTAACACAAAACACTAATTTAAAGGCTTAAGAAGGGTATAGAATGACGAACAACATGCTAGCTCGTCCATACAAAATTCACGAAAAGCTTACTAAAAGAACCAACATAATATGCTATAGAAAGTGCCTACAAGGAATCTTTACATGTGAGATTGGTATCTTTTTGTAATGATCACATGCTTAAATAAAAATCGATGCGTTCGCTCACTTAATAGGTACTTGGTTTTAATTCAAATTTGTAAACCGTATAGAGGTTGGTTACTAGTAAATCTCTATTTGGATCTAGTGACATGACTAATAATCAATTTCATCATTGTACACACATCCTTTCGGTGCATCAAGATAACTTGATATTCAAAAAAACGTTAAAACATTTGTATACAAGTTTTAGTTTGCGTTTAAGGGTGAAGGAAGTTGTGTTGTTTTCCCGAGATTTTTCCGTATGACACATTAGCGCCACATCAAGTTTTTTGTCTTGTGTTGTTTTTCCCAAGATTCCACAAAACTAAATTATTTTAATTTAATTTAATTTAATTTATACACTTTTAAAACTTTAACATATTTAAAAAGTTTTAATATAGAACTACAAGAATAAACCAAATTCTAATATATTTGAATTATTATAGTTTAAAGTCCTTTTTAAAATTCAAACAAACCTTAGAGTTTACTACCATACTATAAATTAGTAACATTGAAATGGTTTATAGTGTTCTAACCCATGCATAGATAGTTTTTCAATTTTTTTTTTATTTTTCACTTCAAACTCAAAGGTTTTTATCTTTGGTATTTTAACCCTTTTGATTTTTATTTTTGACCCAAAGCTTTTTATTTTTTGCAATTTAACACAACACTTTTTTATTTTCAACTTTGGTCACCATACTTTTCATCTTTCATTAGTTTTTCATTTTACGTTTCCTTTTAATTTTGCGAGTTATCACGCCACAACGTACGTGCGAGGTTCAACGTTTTTTCGTCTATTTTCCCGTTTCACAGGCTCGTCGCTACGCGTCTATTTTTCTCCGTTTGATAGATTCGTAGCAACGCGAGGGTCGTAGATCGACTTAGCTATTTTTTTCTACGTTTTTACGTTTCTGTCTAATTTCTTAGCATTAACAAGCTGCAACGAACGTGCGTGGTACAACGTTTTTACATATGTTTTTCATTGGATATTATTTTTCTTTTTTATTTATTTTATTTTTACCAGCTTTTCTGATGTTGGTGGCCGTTGGCATTGGTGCTACGTGGCACGGTTTTACGAACGTTTTTAACATATTAAGTTTTTTACTAATAATTTGTTTCGAGTTACCCTATACTTCCTTTACTTAAAAAATAAATTATTTGCGTGCATATTTTTATGTACGTATCGGTATAAATTTGATTTGCTCTACGTTTTGACGTAAACTTTTTTTGGAAACGAGTCAACTCAAATATAATACATTTTCTTAAAAAACATTTTTACATGCATATTTTTATGTACGTTTTGATATAAATTAGGATTAGTCTATGATTTGACGTAAACTTTTTTGGGAAACAAGACAGGTAAAATATAATATAGTTTCGTGCTTATTTTATGGATGTTTTGAAATTTTGTTTCAAACCGAGTGGAGTCAAATTGTGGTTTTTTTTTCTTTTTTCAAAAGCTCTAATTAATCCTTTTGATTACACGTGTTAGTTTTTTTCTTTTACATCCATTACGTTTTCTATATATGTACGAGTCAGGTCATATACACGTATTAGTTTTTTTTTTTTTTTGATACTCGTTTAAAATTAAAAATCAAACCCTAAGATATATAGTTATGTCACTATGATAACATGTGGGGCTTTATTGAAAATTCAAATACCCTATTCTTCCTCCTCCATACGAATAAATAAAGATGAGTTAGAGGTATAAAATTCCTAAGTAAAGATCAGAGATGGATTTGTGAAAATCGGAAGGAATGCATCTCCTAGATGATTGGTGAGTGCTCATTAATTTTGGTGAAAAATAGCCTCCTAAATCATGGCGAAAGGACGGGGATGAATCGTACCAAGCCCTCAGCAGCTCTCACTCCATTCGCTGAAATTGAGTGAAAAAACAATTGATTGGACATGTTACTAGAATGGCAATAGATGCAATAACATAATTCGTATTTTATAGACATGTTTGGTTGAAAATAGAATAAAAATAGTCAATATATTGTTTGATATGTATTTTTATTTTGGCATTTGGGTTTTGTTATTTAAGTTATCATTTCACGTGTTTAACAAAGATGGATTGTATATATCTATACTAGGTTAGAACCCCGTGTATTACACGGGTTGAATAATGTAATTTTATATACCAAATAATAAAAAAATTATCTTTAAAAATGTTGGTTATTACACAGGTTGAATAAATTTAATTTTATATACCAAATAATAAAATAATATATATTTAAAAATCTCATTTATTACATGGGTTCAATAAATGTAATTTTATATATTAAATAATAAAAAATTATATTTTTAAGAACCCCGTGTATTGTACGGGTTGGGTAAATTTAATTTTATATATTAAATAATGAAAAAAACTTACATTTTTAAGAACCTCATGTATTATACGGGTTGAGCACATGTAATTTTATATACAAATCAATAAAAAGTTATATCTTTATAAACTCTATGTATTATATGGATTAAATTAATCTAATTATATATACTACATAATAAAAAAGTTATATTTTTAAAAAGCTCGTGTATTACACGATCGTTAAAAAAATCTTAGTTTATTATTATACCATTAAGGAAGATAAATAATAAATTAAAATAATGTTAAAGTTTAGATATACCATTAAGGAAGATAAATAATAAATGAAAATAATGTTAAAGTTTAGATGATAAAAAATCGAAAAGTTGTTTAGGTTACACACACTAATTTTTTTTTAACTCTAGCACCACATGGGTTCTGATTCTAGTATGAGATTTCATCCAAATTTAACAAAAATATATGTAAATAATAACTTCATCCAAATTTAACAAAAATGTATGTAAATCATAATAATAATGATAATAATAAACAAAAGATAATCAACTTATGTATGTCTGTATTAGATGAATAACTTTAATTACTCTTTTCCGTAATTTAAAATATATTAAACCAATAATAGTTTTGTTACTTATAGAAAATAATAAGGTTGCTATTTTCGTATAAAAATAAAATAAATAATTTAATAAATAAAAGTAGTAAAACACTATTATTATTAATAAAATACATATTGATAAAAATTTCAGAATAAATAATTTTGAAATTTGATAAATATTTTAAAATATTATATTATCTCCTATATGAATTGTTTAAATTTATATTAAATTTAATTTTATAATTATCTTTTAATTTATATTAATTATCTGTAAAAAAAATAGATGGCTTCAATGAATGACATGTGTCATCTCATTGGTTTCTTTTATTATATAGTATAGATTTTTTTTACATAAATATTACTCTGTGTATTAAATTCTCAGATTAAATATAGATCCAGTTGACGATTAACTTTACCTATTTAAAATATATATAATTTAACGAAAATACTAAATCTAATTTTGAAAATAATAACAGAACAAAATAAGAAATTTAGAAATGCTACAGCTAAAATAATTAGAAGAATACTAAAATATTTGTTGTAGTTTTTGTAAAAGAAAAGGAAAATAGTTATATTATTTAGGAACTAGTGTTATTACAGAAAAATTAAAATGTGATTACATAAAAAATCAGAACTTTATTCTCATCTAGATATAAATTTACATTTACATACCTAAACAGTGGCGGAGCTTGACCAAAAGTTTCGATGGGACGTAAAGTGATAGGACCCATTTTTTTTTCCTATCGTTATGTTTCGGGTCGGGTCGGCTATGGATTCGGGTCAGGTCAAATAATAATAGTTCCAAATAAAACTAAAAAAATTCATTCATTCAAAGGACCCGTTCTTACACATAAAAACTTGCGATTAAGTTTATTGTGTGGTGTGTAATCTAGGGTTAAACAAATAAGAGTTAAACTATATTTACAAAACTACCCATCACTTATATACAAAGTGGTAACAAACTTTACTTTAATTTGTATATTGTATAAATATTTAGGATATACAAAGTGGTAACAAACTTTACTTTAATTTATATATTGTATAAATATTTAGGAAAAATAATTGGGGGAGGCGATCCTATATAATTTTTAAAATTTTCAGACGAAAAATCGGAACCTATACACTTCTAACCGAAACATTGGGGTGGGCGGGTGCACCCCCGGGCACCAACTAACCTTCGCCACTGTACCTAAATTTGACAGATCAGGGTTAAACTTGTTCATCATAAATCCTCATACTTTCATCGACCTAAAAACTATTAGAATTTTTTAGAACAGCAAACTCACACTGTCACACTCATACACTCTCTAAACCTACTGCTAAATCTATACCGATGTCTATCATGAAACTAGAACCCTCAACCACATTAGGAAGAACTTGATTTAATACACACTTTAAAACCATTAGAGTAGAAACCGGTAAGAGTAGTAGTTCTGTTCAACAATTACCATGCTACATGTAAGGCATATGTATGAATAAAAGGAGACTAGAAATTTTCCAAGACCTCAATTAATAACTTTTTCTACTTCAATATATATTATTGAGATTTCATTAAAAATATAACTTTTTATTTCTTCAACTATAAAATTATTAAGTTATCATTATCATTATCGGTATAAAAAACAACAAAGATATGTGGGGGTGTTGTTAGATTATGGGGTGTGGGGTGTGAGGTGTGGGTTGAGGTGGTGGAGGGGATTTAAAGCCGGCTACACTACCCCGGATTGGCGTTGCGTTTGGCGTCGCTCGCTTGGCGTGGAGATTCTGCCTGGCGTGGGCGTGGGGGGTGACATGGCGGGCTGTGGTTGGCTGGTTCAAAGTAGCCGTTGGGGGTAGCGGCTATGCCAAACTAAATTTAAAAAATATACATTTTATACCTATAAATACCCAACCCCAAACCATATTCACATTCTTCTTTACCCACACCCACACAAAAAAAAAACCCCGAACATGGTGCATTGGACTGAAGAGGAAGAAATCACACTTGTTACATAGATTGTCGATGCACAACGTACTCTACAACGCGGTCAAACCGTGTATTGGGGCCGAGCGTTTCAACAATACAAAAAACACGTCAGCAACACGCGTCACAACTTAAATGCGTGTCAACAAAAATGGCGTGAGCTCAAACCGAAACTGGATCGCTTTAAAGCTTGCTTCGACCGTGTCCATGCGGGCGACTTGACCCACGACGATCAAGTTGAAATCGCGAAGATCGAGTACAAACACGATGAGAATACAGATTTTAAGTGGGTTCCCCACTTTAATATTTATCGTACTCTATAGTTTTATTTTTTTACTTTTTTAGGATTTAATTAGTAGGGGTTTTTTTTATTTTTAGGATTTAATAAGTAGGTTTTTTTATTTTTTAGGATTTTCTTTTATGTAAATTTTTTTAAATCAATATAAATTGTGTTTTTTATATAATTGCCAACTAAAAAAACACATGGCACCCCAATGCCGACTTGGCCACTTGACGAGTGCGTATATATACATAATATTTTGCAATGAATTTACACACGATTTGGTTTTAAATTTATAAAAGTGATTATTACTTTAACATCAAAACACACACGAAAGAGGCAAGTGTACCCCGTCATATATGTAGTAAAGTATCGGTAAGAACCAAGTATCGATCCAAGGAAATGGGCGGAGAATTTGTACTAGACCTTTGTCACTAAACTACCGGTAAAAACATAGGTTTTGTGATTTTAAACTAAACTAAAGTAAACATAACCAAATACATAATAAAAACATAATAGAAAGTAGATAAAAAGCCTTGCTAAATACACAACCACAGCATGTCAACTAAGTCAGTTTTGGCACTAGAAGCATTCGGTCAATTTTCCAATTTAAAACAATTAGTATCCCTTTCGGGAATCCTAACATGACAATCATTCGGAAAGTTAAAACGATAGACACACTTTAACCACCTAAAATTGTTCTTTAACGTGCAATTGATGAATGTCTATGGAAATCTCTTAAAAATAAGTTAGGCAGCCGTTAGGATTATTCTAACCTCACTTAAATAAGGAAAGCGACACCGATAAACACAATGCAACCACCAAGATAAGCATAAACTAGATTAAATCACAACCGAGTTCATTTTACAAATCTTGCACAATAATTCAACAAGATAGCAATTTTGGCCTAAACTACTAACTAAGCTAACAAATCATGGCAAGAATTTATAACGACACCATCTAACCCGTTTAGGTCCTTACGTGACGGCAAGCTCTCTTGATTAACAATAATTACATTTTATTAAATCACTAACCATTTCTAGTATCATGATGCACACATTTAAACCAAGCTAATCTAGTTAACCAAGTTCAAAGTTTACTAATACAAGATTAATTAAGCTTCATTTTTCAACTATCTTAACTAACCAAGCATCAATCATCCAACATAATTACTTATAATCAAGAAATCAATATCAATAACAAGGTTGCAAACTAATCATCAAAGATTAACATAGAAAATACTTCAAATGTCATTACAAACAAAGTTTAACATACTAATGGCTATAATCTAGCAAGGGATTGTTGTGTTTTTGCCCAAAGGCTACAATAATACATAAACATTAATCTAAGTACTTGAAAGATTAACAAAAACATGGAAAGATTAGAAAATCAAACCATAAACAAGTACTAGACTAAGGATCCGGGTAGTAATCGAGCTAATCGGGATAATGTGGCTTGAATCCGGGTGAAAGCTAATGCCTCCGGAGCCTGAAAATCGCCTGAGAGCTCTCCAAAAATCCAGAATGTCGAGCAGAAAGTTTCTGCTGTGTTTTTATACTTTTTTTGCTGTTGCACGGTCGTTCTCCCTGTGGAACGACCGTTCACTTTATTCAATTATTGGACATGGGTCACCATACCGCATACGTCATCGGATCGTTGACCAGATCTGAAATGGAACGACCGTTCTTTGTGTGGAACGGTCGTTCAGTTCCGGGCTTCATGTTGCACGCCAAGTCGCACCTACCGTTCAGTTCCGAGACTCTGTTGATTCACCGGAGACGCACGGTCGTTCCTCATATGGAACGACCGTTCTTCACCAAGTCGCTTATTTCCCTGGAACGCCCAACCGCACCGATCGTTCATTGCCGAGATGATCAGCGTTGTCGGAGATGCACGACCGTGCATCTGGTGGAACGGTCGTTCCACAGGCCCAGATCAGAATCCTTAACAGAAAGTCCGCAGCTTTGTCGTTTTGTCCGGAAAGTCCTCGTTTTTGGTATCATCTTGTCTGGAATGCAGTTTTAGGCCTGTAAACACAAATGTAGATAAATAAGTATCCGAATGACGGTTTTACGGCCAAAAACGCATAAAATAGGGGTAAAACGGGGGACTAAAATATGTGTAAATTAGAGTGTATCACCACTCCCCTTCCACACCCCACTTTTTTGGTTGTGGACTAACGGAGCCCACATCTGTCACGTGTCGAGCAATGGCCCCAACCCAAACCCCTCCACACCCCATAGTCTTAGTCATTTTTTTATGACTAAGCCACATAAAGTCCCTCTCTTATGCATTTCGACCCTTTGCAGGCGTTATGCGACAAGTGTCGAAATGCGTAAGAGATGGGCTTTATGTGGCTTTATATCATAAGAGGGTGTAGTGGTAAGGGGGTTATATAACCCCTTCAATTATACATACATATGTATGTGTCACACCCCAACCGATGGCGGAATCATCAGGGCGTGGCACTGAGCGAAACAGATTGTCCAGAAGTTTCCATAACAATTATCAATACTATTCAATTAAAATAATACGTCCCATACCGTATCTCAAACAGTAAAATAATTATTACAGAAAAAAATCTAGGCAATTATTTTGTTCCGACAACTCAGATTTAAATAGACAGCAATTGTTTATCTGCTTCTAGAGACCCTTGATTCGTTATCTACAGACAACTATTTGTTGGGCTCTAAAGCTTTATTCTAGCTTCAAATTCCTACCACATGTGCATCCTAAGCACCTGTCACATACGTTAAAATAAAGTCAATACATATAATGTAAAGGTGAGCATACAAGTTTGATAATAGCATATAGAGTTCGAATTCGTTTACGCATAACCAGCACGTACACATAGTGAAATGAAGCACGTTAGTTATCGACATAGATCCATCGATACCAATGACTGCGGGTTGACTGCCTGAGGCAGTTCGCAATACATGATTACCACCGTAATCCATGCAAGTAATGGTCCTTAACAACCCCTGTGTGAACGGGTGCTGAGTCAAAACTATAGTACTATCGTTGCTAAGGCAGGTAGACAGCATTCCATGTGTAAACATAACAAACAAGCATTCATAAGCCACGTATAACATTCATTAACGGTTAGCGTTCAAATAGTATTTGAGTAGTGTGATTGTTGTAGTTTGAATATTCGTAACGTATGTAACGCCCAAAAGTGCGTAAAGCAAAAAGGGATCGAGTATACTCACTGCGATTGAAGGACTGAAGGGAGCGCTTAGCGAGTAACGTTAGCCTGAATAGATTCGACAGCATAACGATAAGGGACAAGTAAAATGATACAAAGTGAGGATGGATCAGATGGTAGTTCGTTCGGATGGCAATCCGAGCGGACAGCAATCCGTGTGGATGACAATCCGTTCGAATGGTCATCCGGTCGGATAGCTTATCCGAACGGATGACTATTCGAGTGGATTGTTTCTTCCTATGAGGAAAGATGTGTTTGTGTATGATGGCTTGGCTTTTTAAGTTTTCGTTGTAGTATTTTGAAAACATTGAAGTATCTCTATCCGTCAAGTCGTTCGATCGGATGGAGGGTCGTGCGGATGACAATCCGTTCGGATGGTTATCCGGTCGGACGGTGGTCCGGTCGGACGGCAATTTAATGTTGAGAGTACTTAGTGAAGGCAAGCTCTTAAACAGAAGTGTCACTCGATCGGATGACCATCCGATCGGGTGGCAGCCCTGTTAATGAACATGTTGAAAATCGTTTAAGTCTTTAAAGTCTTAGTATCTCATGATCCGAAGAGTAATCCAACCAGATGGTCGTTCGATCGGATTGCAATTCGTTCAATACTCAAACTTTCGATAAGGTCGTTTAAAGTGGGACCCAAGTGTGATCCGTTCGGGTGGCAATCCGTTCGGATGACCTATCCGATCGGACAGCAATCCGTTCGGATTGTTCCTTTCGTCCTACACTTGGTCGTTTTGATGGTTTGTCGTTGTTTCGAGACGCCTTGACAACGTGTCAACCAACGGAACCCCCATTTTGACCCAGAGGGCTAACCGACCAGGAATCACCTAGCTTGGTCAGTTACCGGCTCTAGGCGGTTGTTCCTGTTTGACCCGAAGTCGGTGGTCTCGTGGGCGGAATTCAGATCTGAACCAGTATAACACTAAGGATGAGTGGGAGACTAGATCAGAACCCGACTCTACCGGTTTTGAGTGTAAAAGAGTTGAAAGAAAGTTAGGAACCATCTTTCAATCCTTTTTCACCAATCTTGTGTCGAGATCTTTACAAGATCTTTATGTATTTGGGTGGAAATCGGTAAGATCTTGGTTGTCCTTGGTGGATTGAGGTCAAAGCATGAAGTTCTTGAAGAACATATGATGACGTCATCCTTGAACACCCGAAATCTAGTGATTTCACGGTTAAAAGTTAAGATTTAAAGGATAGAAAGGTGTAGGAGTGCGTGTAGATCAAGAAAGTACAAGATTTAGGGCGAGATCTTACCTAGATTGAGAGAAATCGAAGAAAAGGTGGGGAGCACGAGCTGTTCGGACAGACGGTTTCCAGAAATGGAAAGAGTGACAATGACAGGGGTATTTATAGGATTCCAAAAGAGGAAAGGGTGATCCGATCGGATGACACACCGCCCGGATGACTATCCGGTCGGATGACATCCTGGTCGGATGACATATGACCTATGACCAAAAGGGCTATTCGATGGATGGCTATCCGGTCGGATGGCGCTGGGTTCAAGTGTTTGGCGCGACAATATTTGGTGTTTCGATTTCGATTGCGAGCGGTTCGACACGATAGGGTTTCCTAGTCAAATTACTTTTAGTCCCAACCACTCACATCTCGCATTATCTCTTCTCCACCAATTATCATAGTTCGTTTACGATTCGAGTTCGATGTCGATTGAGTTCGATTGCATTTCGAGTTAGATTTCGAGTTTCGATTGATCTTCACAACACAACATAAATAAACATGCACAAGTAACACATAAGGCACACACACACGTGTAACAACAAGTAAAATACGTAGCTCGAGTTGCGATTCGATGTCGATTCGATTAGCATAGCTTGATTGTCAGTTGATTAACTTTATCGCATTGTTACTTCCTATAGTTCACTGTCGTAAGTCGATTGAATAACGATTAACATACGTCGATTTATTGCATTTATAGACACTTACTCCACATAATATTTACAACAAAAGACATCTACTACAAGTCAAGTTGCGCGAAATCGGTCGTTGACCTTGACTTTGACTTTAACTTCTCGAAAACACGGGGTGTTACAGCCTCCCCTTGTTTAGGGAATTTCGTCCCGAAATTAAGCTGGAAGCTGTTCAATGCCGTGGTTCACGTTCGAGAACTTTCTCTTTTTAGACCTTCTCTTTGAACAACTGCGGGTACTTTGCCTTCATGTCGCTTTCGAGTTCCCAAGTGAACTCTGCGCCTCGTTTGCCTTCCCATCGGACTTTCACGATAGGAATGCGAGAGCATCTGAGTTGCTTGGTTTGGCGGTCCATGATTTCGACAGGCTTTTCCACGAAGTGTAATGTTTCGTTCACTTGCAGGTCATCGAGAGAAACATGTAAGTCGTGGTCGGCTAGGCACTTTCGGAGGTTGGACACGTGGAAAGTCGGGTGGACATTACTAAGTTCCTCCGGTAGTTCGAGTCTGTTGGAGACTTTTCCGATCCTTTCCAGAATCTTAAAAGGTCCAACATATCGAGGCGCGAGCTTTCCCTTCTTGCCGAATCGGACCACACCCTTCCAAGGTGATACCTTTAGGAGTACGTAGTCACCAACGTCAAATTCGTGGGGCTTGCGTTTCTTATCGGCGTAACTTTTCTGTCGATCCCGAGCTTTCACCAGGTTGTCTCGAATTTGGAAAATTTTGTCTGTCGTTTCTTGTAATAACTCAGGACCGGTTAATTGCGAATGACCGATCTCGTGCCACACAATAGGCGATCGACATCTTCTTCCGTATAATGCGTCGAATGGTGCCATTTGAATGCTAGAATGATAGCTGTTGTTATACGAGAATTCGACTAACGGCAAGTATTTATCCCAATTACCACCGAAGTCTAAGACACACGAACGGAGCATGTCTTCAAGGGTACGAATCGTTCTTTCAGTCTGACCGTCGGTTTGAGGGTGGAAAGCGGTACTTAGATTAAGCGTTGTACCGAGTGGCGTTTGAAACGTTTCCCACAGTCGCGAGGTAAACCAAGCATCACGATCAGAGATGATGTCGCGAGGCGTCCCATGATTACAAATGATCTCGTCGGTGTAGATTCGGGCTAATCGTTCTACCTTGTAGTCTTCTCGTATCGGCAAAAAGTGAGCTGACTTAGTCAAGCGGTCGACCACAACCCAAATGCTGTCGTGACCTGATGACGTGTGCGGTAGCTTGGTTATAAAGTCCATAGCTATACTTTCCCACTTCCACATGGGAATTGGTGGTTGTTCGAGTAAGCCAGAGGGTCTTTGATGTTCAGCCTTGACTCTAGCACAAGTTAGGCATTTCCCAACGTAGAGAGCGATATCTCTTTTCATACCCGGCCACCAGTACTTATAACGAAGGTCCTGGTACATTTTATCGGCACCGGGATGAACAGAGTACTGGGATTTGTGGGCTTCGTCCATCAAGATCTGTCGCAAATTGGTTCATTTGGGAATCCAAATTCGGTCCAGAAAGTGGAATATCCCGTTCGATTTGCTCACAAGCTGGGCTCCATCGTGGTAGATTCTTTCTTTCTTCAGGGTGCGTTCGTTAAAGCATGCATGTTGAGCGTCGCGGATGAGGGTTTCGAGATCGTGTTGGGCTTGAACATTACGAGTGCTAAGCAGATAGCTCCGTCTGCTAAGTGCGTCGGCGACAACATTTGCCTTGCCTGGGTGATAACGGATCTCACAGTCGTAATCGTTGAGAAGTTCTACCCATCGGCGTTGACGCATATTAAGTTCCTTCTGATTAAAGATATGTTGCAGGCTCCTATGATTGGTGAAGATCATACACTTGGTACCATACAGGTAGTGTCGCCAAATCTTTAATGCAAAAACAACTGCGCCTAGCTCGAGATCATGGGTTGTATAGTTCTTCTCGTGGACTTTGAGCTGACGAGATGCGTAAGCTATGACCTTGTCCCGTTGCATGAGAACACAACCAAGACCAAGGTTGGAAGCATCACAATAGACAATGAAATCATTGTTTCCGTCGGGTAATGTGAGAACAGGAGCGTTGCAAAGCATGTGCTTGAGGGTTTGAAAAGCAGTCTCTTGTTTAGTTCCCCAAACAAAAGGCTTGTCTTTATGTGTGAGAGAGGTAAGTGGCACAGCGATCTTTGAGAATCCCTCGATAAATCGTCGATAATAGCCCGCTAGTCCGAGAAAAGAGCGGACTTCAGACGGGTTCTTAGGTGTAACCAGCTCTTGACAGCTTCAATCTTCGCAGGATCGACGTGAATACCCTGACTATTAACAATGTGACCCAGAAACTGAACTTCCTCCAACCAGAATTCACACTTGGAGAATTTGGCATAGAGCTGTTTCCCCTGGAGTAACTCGAGAACCAAACGTAGGTGCTGCGCGTGTTCGGCTTTCGACTTGGAATAGATCAAGACATCGTCGATGAATACGATGACGAAACGGTCGAGATATGGTTTACACACGCGATTCATCAGATCCATGAAAACCGCTGGTGCGTTGGTTAAACCAAAAGGCATGACAACGAATTCGTAGTGGCCGTAACGAGTGCGAAACACGGTTTTGGGTATATCCTCCTCTTGTATACGCAGTTGGTGATAGCCTGAACGTAGGTCGATCTTCGAGAAACACGTAGCGCCTTGTAGTTGATCAAACAAATCGTCGATGCGAGGTAGGGGATAGCGGTTCTTGATAGTTAACTTATTCAATTCCCGATAGTCGATGCACATCCTGAACGACCCGTGCTTCTTTTTGACAAAAAGGACTGGCACGCCCCAAGGAGAGGTGCTCGGGCGAATGAAGCCTTTCTCAAGTAATTCCTGGAGTTGGGTTGAGAGTTCGCGCATTTCGGATGGCGCGAGTCGGTAGGGAGCTTTGGCAATAGGGTTGGCTCCAGGAATGAGGTCGATACGAAAATCGATGTCACGACTTGGCGGTAGTCCGGGAAGATCCTCTGGAAAAACATTAGGAAATTCTCGAACCACAGGAACGTCTTTCACTTCCTTCTTCTCTTTCTTTTCCTTCTCTGCTACTATAATGTTAGCCAAGAAAGCCCTGTATTCCTTGCGGAGATACTTGCTAGCTTGCATGCATGACATAAGCTTGAGACCCTTTGAAGTAGTATCGCCGTATACACACAATAAGTCACCATTCGTGAGCGAGAATTGAATCATCTTGTCGAAGCACACCACTTCAGCATGGTTTTCTCGAAGAAAGTCCATGCCTACTATGACGTCAAAACTTCCGAGTTGCATCGGAATGAGGTCGATTGGGAAGATGTGATTGTTGAGCTCAAGAGTACAATCACGAAGAACAGAATTCACGGCGACGGTTCTTCCGGTAGCGACTTCAACATCGAATGTCGAGGAGAGTTGGGAGCGTTTACGACTAAGGAGTTTCTCAAATTCGAACGGCACAAAGCAATTATCGGCTCCAGTATCAAACAAACATGAAGCATAAATACCATTCACAAGGAACGTACCATTGACCACGTTGTTGTCGGCCTGGGCTTGACGCACGTTGAGGTTGAAGGTTCTGGCGCGTGCAGCCTGTTGTTGCTGCTGCTGCTGTTGTTGTTGCTGAGGCTGCTATTGCTGGGGCTCTTGTTTCACGACCCTGTTTGGGTACATGTTGGCGAAATGGTTCGGGTCGCCACATGCGAAGCAGGCTGTGGCTTTGACTGCGGGTGCCGGAGGAGCTTGTTGACCCTGTGGGGCAGCGAGTAGAGCTTGATGAGCATGAGCTTGTCGGATACGACAGTTGGCAGTAAAGTGGCCGTATACATTGCAATGAGCACAAAAACGGCAAGCAATGGCAGTTGGGTGGTGGTAGGTGCAAGTAGGACAGAGCGGATGTGGCCCAGTGTATGCACGCTTTGCAGGTGGTGCATTAGCCACAGGCGCCGCTACTTGACGCTGTTGGGCTGGTACGGCTTGAATCGGTGCAGCAGTGATCGCACAGTTCTTGTTGTTGGAGCTGTTCTTTCTCTTGTTCGTCCTCTTGTTGCTCGATGAGGTGGGTTCAGCAGTTGGTGCGGTGGTGGTAGCTTGATGCAGGTGCTTCGGAGTTTTATCCCAGACACCAGCCTTGACCCTTTTGTCGTTGATTTTGGCGGCCAGTAGGTAAGTCTCTTCGATCGTTGTAGTCTTAGCCGCTTGTACGAAATCTGCGACGTAGTCGGGCAAAGCTCGGATGTACTTCTTGATTGTGATCTCCGGAGTCTTGACTTGATCGGGACAGATGATGCTGAGCTGTTTGAAACGAGCAATGAGAGCAGCGTTGTCACCCTCATGCTGGTGTATGTGCCAAAATTCATCTTCAAGCTTTTGACGTTCGTGAGGAGGGCAGAATTCCTCTAGCATAACTTCCTTGAGCTCGTCCCATGACAGACCGTAGGCCTCATCGTTCCCTCGCTTGTTCCTCTCGGCAGTCCACCAGTCTAGTGCACGGGACTGGAAAACGCCGGTAGCATTCAGAGTTCGAAGGTCATCAGGGCAACCACTCTGTCGCAGAGTGATCTCAATGGAATCAAACCATTGGAATAGTGCAGTCAGACCTCCTTCACCAGTGAATTCTTTTGGCCCACACGACTTGAATTGCTTGAAACTGAAGGGCCTTGCGGCAGCTTTAGGAGCGTCGGTCCTTGATTCCTCAGATGATTTGCTGACATTCTCGTAAACATCACTTACGGCCTTTGCCACACTTTTAGCGATGATGGAAGCAAGGCGTTTGTCCCTCTTTTCTTGACGAGAAAGTGCATGACGGGATTCAGACGACATTGTCTGCAACATACATCGTCACAGGACTCAACACATTGTATTCGAATCTCACCTCACACGTCTACTACTTACTAAAGCTCAGGACACGCAGATTCACGTAAACACATAACACACAGATCACAAAATCACATAAGCACGTAAGGCAAAGAAGCAAGGAAACACATACGCACTTAATCAATAGAGGCAGTCAGAAAACAGAAACCTATTATTCAAGGTCTGCGATTATTCGAGAATAGCGTAGTATAAGCTGTTAGTGCATTTATGTCTATCGCCTCCGTTATCTCAAATCGTAGCTGAGGCTATTTAATTCTAGGCTTTATGTTGTATCTAGTTAGTAGAAGGCAAGGTGGCATTATTGGAGAGTTGAAGAGCTCTAGGTCTAGAGAGAGAAACTAGAGAGAGAAAGTGACATCGTGATTCAGGTGCTTTGTACGATTTCAGTTCTGTCAATGGAATCACTGATTATATTACGTTCTCGTGTGTTCAGTCACGTTCGTGTACGGATTCCACACGTCGCGTGTTCGGTTCGTAATCGTTTCGGAGCGAAAAATAAGCACATAAACGGGTAATAGCACATAAAACACATAAAATCGACAAATTATCAGAGTCAGCTTCGAAACTTGTAAAAAAAAATCGAGAGATAGATCGTCTGCGGCTAGTAGACTTCGACTACCCAAAGTGGTTCGACTATTCACAAGGACCCGTTGCGAACATTTAACCTTCAGGACTGTGCCTTTGCCTCGATTCTTGGGCATTTGACACGCATCCCGTTAGTCATATCGTGGGTTCAGGTCGTTGGAGTCCGTCGAGACTTTGGTGAGAGTCTTGTAAAATATGCGGAACAAGTCGTCAAGGTTAGGGTCTCACCCCTGGCTTAACAACTTCGTCCCTGTTTTTGATAAAACAGAGGAGATTATCCATCAAAATATGGGTTTCACCCCTAGTTTGGTATAATTCCCCCGCTGAACAGTATCGATTAAGCAATTTAGTCGGGAGTTTGTGGTTTTCACACCTAATCTCGACTTTATCGCCTTGTTATAGTTGAAAATTCGAGTGTAGCGATAGTGTAGCATAAGTGTGAACAGCGAGTAGTGAGCTCGTTCATAACCTCTACTGGGTGTGCTCGAGTCGGTCTGTTGGTTCTTAACTGTAGTCTAGGTATCTAAGACTTCGACCCGGACTAGGTCGAGTCTTGCCTAATTCCCTATAGTTATGGCTCTGATACCAATCTGTCACACCCCAACCGATGGCGGAATCATCGGGGCGTGGCACTAAGCGAAACAGATTGTCCAGAAGTTTCCATAACAATTATCAATACTATTCAATTAAAATAATACGTCCCATACCGTATCTCAAACAGTAAAATAATTATTATAGACAAAAATCTAGGCAATTATTCTGTTCCGACAACTCAGATTTAAATAGACAGCAATTATTTATCTGCTTCTAGAGACCCTTGATTCGCTATCTACAGACAACTATTTGTTGGGCTCTAAAGCTTTATTCTAGCTTCAAATTCCTACCACATGTGCATCCTAAGCACCTGTCACATACATTAAAATAAAGTCAATACATATAATGTAAAGGTGAGCATACAAGTTTGATAATAGCATATAGAGTTCGAATTCGTTTACGCATAACCAGCACGTACACATAGTGAAATGAAGCACGTTAGTTATCGACATAGATCCATCGATACCAATGACTGCGGGTTGACTGCCTGAGGCAGTTCGCAATACATGATTACCACCGTAATCCATGCAAGTAATGGTCCTTAACAACCCCCGTGTGAACGGGTGCTGAGTCCAAACTATAGTACTATCGTTGCTAAGGCAGGTAGACAACATTCCATGTGTAAACATAACAAACAAGCATTCATAAGTCACGTATAACATGCATTAACGGTTAGCGTTCAAATAGTATTTGAGTAGTGTGATTGTTGTAGTTTGAATATTCGTAACGTATGTAACGCCCAAAAGTGCGTAAAGCAAAAAGGGATCGAGTATACTCACTGCGATTGATGGACTGAAGGGAGCGCTTAGCGAGTAAGGTTAGCCTGAATAGATTCGACAGCATAACGATAAGGGACACGTAAAACGATACAAAGTGAGGATGGATCGGATGGTAGTTCGTTCGGATGGCAATCCGAGCGGAGAACAATCCGTGTGGATGACAATCCGTTCGAATGGTCATCCGGTCGGATAGCTTATCCGAACGGATGACTATTCGAGTGGATTGTTTCTTCCTATGAGGAAAGATGTGTTTGTGTATGATGGCTTGGCTTTTGAAGTTTTCGTTGTAGTATTTTGAAAACATTGAAGTATCTCTATCCGTCAAGTCGTTCGATCGGATGGAGGGTCGTGCGGATGACAATCCGTTCGGATGGTCATCCGGTCGGACGGTGGTCCGGTCGGACGGTGGTCCGGTCGGACGGCAATTTAATGTTGAGAGTACTTAGTGAAGGCAAGCTCTTAAACAGAAGTGTCACTCAATCGGATGACCATCCGATCGGGTGGCAGCCCTGTTAATGAACATGTTGAAAATCGTTTAAGTCTTTAAAGTCTTAGTATCTCATGATCCGAAGAGTAATCCAACCAGATGGTCGTCCGATCGGATTGCAATTCGTTCAATACTCAAACTTTCGATAAGGTCGTTTAAAGTGGGACCCAAGTGTGATCCGTTCGGGTGGCAATCCGTTCGGATGACCTATCCGATCGGACAGCAATCCGTTCGGATTGTTCCTTTCGTCCTACACTTGGTCGTTTTGATGGTTTGTCGTTGTTTCGAGACGCCTTGACAACGTGTCAACCAACAGAACCCCCATTTTGACCCAGAGAGGCTAACCGACCAGGAATCACCTAGCTTGGTCAGTTACCGGCTCTAGGCGGTTGTTCCTGTTTGACCCGAAGTCGGTGGTCTCGTGGGCGGAATTCAGATCTGAACCAGTACAACACTAAGGATGAATGGGAGACTAGATCAGAACCCGACTCTACCGGTTTTGAGTGTAAAAGAGTTGAAAGAAAGTTAGGAACCATCTTTCAATCCTTTTTCACCACTCTTGTGTCGAGATCTTTACAAGATCTTTTTGTATTTGGGTGGAAATCGGTTAGATCTTGGTTGTCCTTGGTGGATTGAGGTCAAAGCATGAAGTTCTTGAAGAACATATGATGACGTCATCCTTGAACACCCGAAATCTAGTGATTTCACGGTTAAAAGTTAAGATTTAAAGGATAGAAAGGTGTAGGAGTGCGTGTAGATCAAGAAAGTACAAGATTTAGGGCGAGATCTTACCTAGATTGAGAGAAATCGAAGAAAAGGTGGGGAGCACGAGCTATTCGGACAGACGGTTTCTAGAAATGGAAAGAGTGACAATGACATGGGTATTTATAGGATTCCAAAAGAGGAAAGGGTGATCCGATCGGATGACACACCGCCCGGATGACTATCCGGTCGGATGACATCCTGGTCGGATGACATATGACCTGTGACCAAAAGGGCTATCCGGTGGATGGCTATCCGGTCGGATGGCGCTGGGTTCAAGTGTTTGGCGCGACGATTTTTGGTGTTTCGATTTCGATTGCGAGCGGTTCGACACGATAGGGTTTCCTAGTCAAATTACTTTTAGTCCCAACCACTCACATCTCGCATTATCTCTTCTCCACCAATTATCATAGTTCGTTTACGATTCGAGTTCGATTGCATTTCGAGTTAGATTTCGCGTTTCGATTGATCTTCACAACACAACATAAATAAACATGCACAAGTAACACATAAGGCACACACACACACGTGTAACAACAAGTAAAATACGTAGCTCGAGTTGCGATTCGATGTCGATTCGATTAGCATAGCTTGATTGTCAGTTGATTAACTTTATCGCATTGTTATTTCCTATAGTTCACAGTCGTAAGTCGATTGAATAACGATTAACATACGTCGATTTATTGCATTTATAGACACTTACTCCACATAATAGTTACAACAAAAGACATCTACTACAAGTCAAGTTGCGCGAAATCGGTCGTTGACCTTTACCTTGACTTTGACTTCTCGAAAACACGGGGTGTTACAGTATGTATATATATGTGTGTGAGTGGGGGGAAGATTGTGCAGAGGATGACGCCGCGAAGATAGTCATGGGAGATGGAAAAATCCACTCGATAGCGCCCGCCGTAGTGGTGTTGACGGCGCTATGAGGGCGCCATGCTTTGATTTGCCATGAGATTGCGCCCCATTACACATGTTCTTAGACAATATACACCTTCGAGTTACATTTCTTTTAAATGAGCCATTCCGTTTTCCCCTCTCAAGCACACTTCGATCTCACGAATGGAGCCATCTCATCCATTCGGCCTCATCTTTGACTACAAATATATCTCATCTCTCTTCTTCTACTAGGCATATTGTCACGGGGTTACTTTTCGACCCCCGTGTGGCGTCCCCAAGTCCCCGGGGACAAGCCAATCCATCCCGCTTCTTTGTGTGGGTCACTGGTTTCGTCCTGCCTTGGACTCATCAGGAGAGCGGTGCCAGCTCTCGACCAATGGTGCGTTCGTCGTTTGCACGACTAGGCACGTACACCTCTTCATTGACACTGACTCCGTCCCCTGATAAAGTCCAGGACTAGCCAGTAACCCAAGCGTTCAAGCACAACCCACAGCATTGCGACCTTCAAATATTTGGCCCGTGACACTCTCCCACCACCATTTCATGCACGTCCTCGTGCATGCTCGCCGTCCCATACCAGCTCGCATACTTGACAATGCATGATCCCCTTATGTTGAGCATGATTCACTTTTGGAGGGTAGGACACCCGAAAGCACAGCAACAATGATCTTCTGTCGTGCATGTTCAATATAGTACGTCAGTTCTGGTTTTTAGTGGCGCTGACGTCCGCCGCATCGGATTCGGTGCCGATGATTCACCTTGTTTCAGGAATACGGGGACCTGAATAGTTGTAGCAGCTTTCACAAAACTTCCTTTTTACAGCGCTGCTTGAACCGTAGATTTTTGAACATAACACGGAGGGCTTCACTGCAACTATACTTGAGCGGCTCTCACGATCCCATACTCGCGGAGTACAAAGACTTTTGCCGAAGCAAACCTATATTTGGTCTTCTCCCACCACCATTGCGCAACCATACTCTAAATGTTAAGCTCATTTGGTTAAGAGTCACGTTCCAACGTATCCGAGAATCGTTCTGCTCTGATACCAAGTTGTCACGGGGTTACTTTTCGACCCCCGTGTGGCGTCCCCAAGTCCCCGGGGACAAGCCAATCCATCCCGCTTCTTTGTGTGGGTCACTGGTTTCGTCCTGCCTTGGACTCATCAGGAGAGCGGCGCCAGCTCTCGACCAGTGGTGCGTTCGTCGTTTGCACGACTAGGCACGTACACCTCTTCATTGACACTGACTCCGTCCCCTGATAAAGTCCAGGACTAGCCAGTAACCCAAACGTTCAAACACAACCCACAGCATTGCGACCTTCAAATATTTGGCCCGTGACAATATGCTCTTAAAATTGTATAAAAGTAATTTACCAACTATTTTTTTTTATCACACCTCGTATTTTTCTAGTGGCATGCACATGTATGCAACAAGATTCATCTATTTTGCAAGAACTAGAGGGAAATCTTTCTCTCTTATTACATTTTTTACAGTTTTGTAAACTCACATTAATTTTCTGTGTCCTTTTTTGTCATAAAATAATACATTAATGTCGGTTGTACTACTGATGTTTGACCCACCATCACCATACACATGCTTGACATCTTGTACACCAAGATTCTCCAGAATCAACCAGTAAATTAAAGTTGTGTAATTGCATCATAAATGACCCCTCGTGCATCAAGATTTTCCTTTTTCTTACGAAAACTTTTATGAACATATATTTTTTGCAGACATATATGATATTATTTTTACTTTTGGATCATAAATAGATTTAACATTAGTGGTTCTCTAGAGATTTGATCCACCAATTATCTTTATTGATGTCATGTCCTTTGATTCATCAAGATTTTGCAAGAATATACCATCTTAGAAATCTTTTACGATATCAAATGGCTTTCAGTGACCGACACATTCCGGAAATCCATGTGTGAATGCATGAGCCATCAATGATCCGTCGGTGAAGCTCTGTGGGAAAACAATGCGCGGCTAAAGACCTCACCGACAAATCATCGATAGGTGGCCGATCACATATAATCGTTGGAAACCACGATGGGTATCACAAACAGGGCCGGCCCTGAGAATTCAGATGCAAAAATGTGCCTCTTAGGCCTTAACGAAATTAACGCCTAAATAATCGACAAAGTTTCTACCAAATTAACGCCTAAATAATCGGCAAACAACGCCAAATAACACCCAAATAACAACACTTAACGCCAAATAATACTCAACTAAATAACTAATCAACAATTGACACCAAATAAAACACAAATAATTATAACACATATTTTTCGTATTCGTTTATTTTATTTGTAACACACCATTCTTCAATAAACATTTCGAGTTATCTTTTATATATATTACATTTAATTTTTATAAAAATATTTTAAATAAATCCATATATATTCCACACGTAATCGAAGAATTTTAAATAAATTTAAATAACTAAATCATTTCTATAAAAATATTTTACAATTCTAAAGTTTGAATATAAGATTTGTATTAATAAAGTTATAAAAAGTGAAGAACTAAGCTTAACATTTAGGCAAAACTGAATATACAATAATACAAGAAAATTTTAAGTTTAAAACTTGTTTGAAAAATATTAGAAACCACAGGGACTGTTATTGTCAAGTCCATAAAACTTTCAAAACATAACAATCAAAACCCGCTTTACGGACCTTCTTCCTCGGCGGGATTCCGGAAACCCCGAAGCCGCTAATCGGATTCGTTCATTTGTTTCTTTTGCGTCAACCTTTATCTACATCCTAAACTACTCTATAACCTAAACCATTCCCCCGGTCGCTTATCGGGTCACCATCCCCAACTATTCCGGTGACATTTACGTGCCCCTCGGAATCACGGGCCCTGGCCGTTGGTCCTCCCCGCCCACCCCCAGGGCCGGCCCTGATCACAAACCTATCATCGATTTTGGGTTAGCGATGACACCATCACCGATGGATCATTAAAGGGTTTTCACCGACAAATTCCCGATTGTTTACTTTCGTCGCTAGTTACCGATGGATCATTAACCGGTGGACTTGGAAATCCGTTGGGTTTTTTTTTTGGATTTTAGTAAAACATAAAAATTATTATTATTATTATTATTGTTGTTGTTGTTGTTGTTGTTATTGTTATTATTATTATTTTGTATTTTAACTTATACCGGCGCTAATTACAGAAAGCATGGTCGGTGAGGAAAGACAATTTTCTAGTCGTGTTATACACACTCTCTTTATAGTTTCGACATCTACATTACTAGTTATTTAGACGTTTGTCCCACCATCGATACGTCTTGATGCCATTGCTATACTCTATTTTGCAAAATCTCACTATAAAAAGTCTTTTCCTAGTAGGTTTTTATAAAGTGACATTTTTATAGCCTTTTTTTATTACAAAATTAAGAGTAATAATATTTCATAGGTTGTTCCCACCACCAATGTACATTAAAAGAAATTCCCAAACAGAAGAAAAGAAAATTTGGTAGCCTATACACTTTCATGTGAAGAAAGTGACAAAAGAACCTTAGCATATGGGGCTGCAACTTGATTTAATTTCCATTCAAGACATATAAGTGATTGATTTTCTTTATATCCCATCCAACTTTTCTCCACCTATCTCTAGTCAAGATACAAACAACACAAATTTTATTAAAAAAAGATTATGGTTGAACTTTTGTAATCAAAACCTAATTATTTGTTTCTCTGTTGCATGCCTTTGCTTTGCTTTTCTTTTTCTTGATAAAGAAAACAAACATGGCATACAGACAACATCTGTCACATTCAAAGCAAAGAAAATAGGTTTAGTATGTGACCCATAGCACTTACTTTTCAATGTATAAAGTTATTTAAGGATGAGCTTGCTTACCTTAGTCAATGATCACAAATTACAAGCAACTATTATAAGCAGCCACACTTGAAATTACACGAGTGTCCTTGGATTAAACCGGTATTACTGACTAGAACAGATTCAAGAATCAATGGGTGTACTATATAGGAAGGAGATTGCACACCATCGGATGGGTAAAAAGCTCTAGATCGAAAAAGGTAATATGGGAAACACACATGTGAAAAAGTTATCGGTCGGTTACCAGGGGCGCAACTTAGGCTACGTCCGAGGGGGCGCAACTTAGGCTACGTCCGAGGGGGCGCCCGACCCCTCGAACTTTTCGATGCGTAATGTTATGAATAGTACTTTCGTATAGAAAATTTTTAGGTATATACGTTTCCACCCCCCCCCCCCCCCCCGGTTTCGGAAAAATGGGGGGGGGGGGGGGCTAAGCTTCGCCACTGTCGATTACTTAATCATAGAAAGATCATGGATTCAAAAGAGGATAATAGTAGATTCAATGTATGGTTTGCATTTGACTTGTATAAATGGACTCCCATTACTAATTAAGCGTGCTGATCAGCAGTGTTTTACCATCTTTTTGTACAATATTTTTTATATTAAAGCAAAAAAGATTATAACAAAGCTCATACTAGTATATGTGACCAATTCAAATTGGCTAGATTGAATTTTAATCTTACATCTGTGTAATATTTGTAATGTGAAAATTCACCACAAATCATAATCATATCTATATCTATAATATATAAAGTATATATACTGGGTTAGAATATGAATACTTATAAGGTAGCCTAATGAAAAACAATCTCCTAATGGTATTATTTAACGAATTACCAATAAGTAAAACATAATTAACTTTTGGATAGTATCGATCAAATATCACACGATATGCCAAACGGGCTCATTTTAACAAACTAACACGTTTTAATCTGAAAAATATCCGAACATACTCTAAATCTTTATGGCATATGATATATATTCACATCCACAAGGAACCCTATAACAAAGTGTTGAAGAATATCATGGTTCTTTAGTAATAGACATTCACATAATTTAGGAAACTATATCTGTTATTATTGTGATGTAAATATTCGATATAGAATAGGAGATTGCATGTATTGTATATATTGAGGTAATTATCAATGAGAAGGCAACAACTTTGAATTCCTTCATGGTATCAAACCTCTAAAACAACCCTAGCCGATCCTCTCCTCCCATCTCTCTTTCCCTGCGCCGATTTCCCACCTTCTCATCATGTCATCCTCTTCTCCTGTTCATCCCGCAGTCACCGTTACGTCTATCAAAACCCTTATTCCGATCACTCTTGACATTGAAACCGGTCACTATACCACGTGGTCCGAGATGTTCAAGATTCAATGTAAGGCTCATCTCGTGTTTGACCACTTACAACCCAAACCGGCTACGGTCACTTCATCATCGTCGACACAGACCAAAGACAAGGAGGCAGAAAAATCCGCACCAACCGAGACATGGGAACGTCTTGATTCTATCAATAACATTATCCGCACTCTTTTAGCACACTCCTCTTTACCAAATACATATTGGCATCATGCCTTGGAAGTCACAACATACCTTCACAACATTCTCCCTACCAAGGTAATTCACAATATTTCCCCTACCCAAAAGCTATACCATCGACTACCATCGTACTCACATCTACGAGTCTTTGGTTGTCTATGTTACCCTCTCATTCCCCACACTAACATTCACAAACTTCAATATCGCTCTATGCCATGCGTTTTTCTTGGCTATCCCCCCAATCATCGAGGCTATAAATGCCTCGATCTCAACACCCGTAAAATATTAATTAACCGCCACATCATCTTTGACGAGATCATATTTCCGTTTGCCAACCAACCACAGCCGTCTCCACACTCCTATGATTTTCTATCCAATACACTAAACCCATTAAATCTACACCCTACCACATCTCCTATACATTCCACTCCAACAACTAATGGCCCCACCCAACCTAATATTCCTACCCCACCAAATTCGACTAATTCTCACAGTTCACCATTTACTACCCTACCTACCCCACTTTCACATGTTACAAATTCGACTAACTCTCACAGCCCTCCCACAAGCCCATCCCCTCACGGCCCAACCTCTAATCCTTCAAGCCCATCATCTCATACCTCCGCTAATAACAGCCCATCTTTTAATCCTCTTTTCGGCCCACATTCGACACCCACCCCCTCACCGAACCAATCTTCATCTGGTCCTACATCCCCTATTCCTCAATACTCCTCCTCATCGTCCACCATCCCGTCACCTTCACTTCCGACTCCCCCCCCCCACCCCCGACTCGAACCATCCGCACCCGGTCTATGGATGGTATTGTTAAACCAAAACATTTGTTTAATCTTCACTCTTCCACCGTTGCCCCTATTCCCAAAAACCCAAAGGACGCCTTGTCTAGCACGGAATGGCATAATGCCATGACCAACGAATTCAATGCTCTTATTAAAAATAAGACCTGGGTTCTTGTCCCGAGGCAACCGAACATGCACGTGTTACGCAGTATGTGGCTATTTCGCCACAAATTCAGGTCGGATGGTACTTTGGAACGCTATAAAGCTCGTCTTGTCTGTGATGGGAGTAATCAACAGATTGGGGTGGACTGTGGTGAAACGTTTAGTCCCGTTGTGAAGCCCACCACTATTCGTACTGTGTTGTCACTTGCATTATCTCAATCATGGCCGATCCATCAACTGGATGTTACTAATGCGTTCCTTCACGGCAACCTTAGTGAGACAGTGTACATGTATCAACCTATGGGGTTTCGTCATCAACACTATCCAGATCATGTGTGCTTACTAAAGAAATCGCTTTATGGTTTGAAACAGGCTCCAAGGGCGTGGTACCAACGATTTACAGACTTTGTTCTTTCACTGGGATTCCAACAGAGTAAATGTGATAACTCCCTCTTCACGTTTCGGCATAATGGAACCACTGCGTATCTTCTTATTTATGTTGATGACATCACTCTCACGGCATCAACTAATTCTCTTCGTGTGCAACTTATGTCACGTCTTGCCGCTGAGTTTGCGATGAAAGATCTTGGGCCCCTCAGTCATTTTTTGGGTATTCATGTACAACGGCACGGTGACAACATGTTTCTCTCTCAACAGGTCTATGCAAAGGAAATTATTGATCGGGCTGGCATGTCCTCTTGCAAACCAGCTGCCACACCAGTCGATACCAAACCGAAACTTGGTGCCAACTCGGGTCCTGACTTTGACAATCCGACCTTATACCGTAGTCTTGCGGGTGCTCTTCAATATTTAACATTTACACGCCCTGATATTTGTTATGCCGTTCAGCAGGTCTGCATGCACATGCACGCACCCAAAGTGGATCATTGGAATGCACTCAAACGTATCATTCGATACCTTCAAGGTACCTCCTCACTTGGTCTAACTATTGGTGCCTCCGTGGATTTCTCCTTACGTGCATACACTGATGCTGATTGGGCTGGGTGCCCGGATACGCGACGTTCTACTTCTGGTTATTGCATATATTTAGGCCCCAATATTATTTCATGGTCGTCAAAACGTCAGTCTGTCATCTCACGATCTAGTGCAGAAGCCGAGTACAGGGGTGTTGCTAACGTGGTTGCTGAAATCTGTTGGCTTCGCAACCTGCTGCTGGAATTACACAGACCATTGACCACAGCTAGTCTTGTGTACTGTGACAACATTAGTGCCATTTATTTGTCTGGAAATCCGGTTCAACATCAACGTACCAAACATATTGAACTGGACATTCACTTTGTTCGTGACTTAGTTCAACGCGGATCCATTCGTATTCTGCACATTCCTACGCGGTTTCAAGTAGCTGACATCTTCACCAAAGGGCTTCCTAAAGTTTTATTTGATGACTTCCGGTCCAGTCTCAGCATTCGTCCTCCTCTCGCTTCGACTGCGGGGGTGTAATAGACATTCACATAATTTAGGAAACTATATCTGTTATTATTGTGATGTAAATATTCGATATAGAATAGGAGATTGCATGTATTGTATATATTGAGGTAATTATCAATGAGAAGGCAACAACTTTGAATTCCTTCATTTAGATATATTCTTATCGAATGAAAGGCAATCAATGGTTCTTCACCAACAAGATAGAACTTTTTTCCCTTTTAAATAACCCATAAATTATATATACTTAGTTTTTTTTTTTTTTTTACCAAACGCAAAATAAACGACATGAACAACCTAATCAAGTAATATCCTTCACACTCTACTAATTTCGATTTTCGGCATATGCGTATGTGGACGTATCAACGAACCACATTCACAGGCAGCCTTAATAACCTTCACTACCAAATGTCATTTTTTGTTATAATCACTAGATTCTTTGAAAGAAATGCATAAAACAAACCCTGCTCAAAGGGGTCAGGAATTCATTAAAGAAAAGTAAAATAAGTGAGTGAATTCTTGTATACAAAAGCCTATACTATAAAACCACATGTAGCTAAATTCCAACAGAAAACTATAAGATTAGTTTTCAAGTTAAGAATATATCTATATTCTAGAACTACATGATGTCAAGATGCATGCTTAATGCCACATAGAGGTATTTAACCAGTGGCATTAATTAATTGTTAAGTTTTGTCAATTTTGGTGTATAAGTTATGGTGGGAGGATAACACAGATTATGTTTTATCTCAAACGGATTAAATAAAAACAATAGCTAAAAAAGTTGACATATCAATGGGTTGATTATGAACATGATCAACTTTTAACAGATACGGCTTCCTTAATATCGGTTATATAACATAGTTTTTGTAGTCACGGATGAAGCATTATTATTTACATAAAATATGAAACTGGGCAAAAGAAGCGTTTGAGCGTCAACCCAATCCACTTGGCCTGCACTAAAATCGTTTGTTTTGACTTGTTACTCACTCATTTTACCACTTCTAGCTAATGTAGAGGCTCTAAATTTACATCTATCAATATATTGCATTTGAAAAGTACAAGGATACAAGGTTTTAATATTAAACTCTTGGAGTATATTATATAAGAGAGGACAAAGATGATGAAATCTCATGTCATGGTTTTTTTTTTTCTTTTTACTTTAGAGATGTTTGATTTTATAAAAGATGGGAAACTGCAATTAAGGGGAATACTTTATACGGTTGTGGTGCATGTGGCCAGACATGATAATATGAATGGTTCACATGTGTTCTGGAAAAAGTGTCCTTTCCTTGATTTGGTTTAGTGGGTGGTTACTTGTAGATTTCTTAATTAAAGTAATCCCAAACTAATTAAATTCGTCTTCATATGTTACCCATGAACTTTATTTCCTTGATGAGTACATAGTTTCATAGCCTAATGACATCTTAGGAATGGAATAAGGCTTTGAGACCAATAGATCTTAGGTTCGATTATCACAAGGGGGTTTTCTCATATTTATTGGGTTTTCTCTAGAATTGGTATATAGGCGTTATGCCTAGTGGAGATGGACATGATCGGGTGGTTCTGCTGGTGGCACGATGATACTCCAGTGGTCCGTCAGTGATCCAAATTTTCCGTTCAAAAAAGAATTTCCTTGATGAGATCGATGACTAGCTAACTTGTAAAAGGCTGATCTTGCTGCAATCGGACTTCTTGATGTACTGATCTCGAAGGATTTAAAATCATGATCTTGTAAGCCCGAAAGATCAAGAATCTTACGGGTTCAGCCTAAAAAAAGTAACCATTTGTATATGTTGGGTCACACTTTACTCGTTATTTGTCAAATTTAATTAGAAAAAAAAAAAAAAACACATACGAATGATTCATACCAACTTGAAAAAGGTAACCTTAATGCAATCAGACTTCTTGTTGTTTCTCAACGGATTCAATCAAAATCATGCCCGTGTACGCTCAAAAGATGAATCTTACTGGTCGCCCTAAAACTATAACTTTTTGTACGGGTTGGGTCACAATTTAATAGTTATTTTGTAAAATATGATTATAAAAATTATATACTAATCAAATGATAACTGATTTAAATTTTAATGTAATTAGTCTGCCCGTAGTGGGGCGTTTTTTTTAAAAAAAATTCAAAAAAAACGCCGGAAAACGCCCCGGACCCCATTACGCCCGGCGTTTCCGGGCTTTTTTTTTGTTCAAATTTGTTGTTGGCGTGTTTTTTAAAACGCTCATCTTGCATGTGACCAGCCAATCCTTTTAGACCATGTGTTTGACCAGCCTCACCATTTGTTTCCCTTTTTTTTTTTTTTTTTTTTTTAATAATTGGAAGGGGCGCTATTGGAATAATGCCCCACTACGCCACTTTTGCTATAATGCCCAACGCTGACTAGGATGCCATGTGTCGGATAATGCCTCATGGTGGGGGCATTATTTTTGTTCACCACTACGAGTGGTCTTAGATACCCTCAACCTTTTGAACAAGAATTAATCATGGACAAGGAAATTGTCTTATTAGTTGAAATTAATTGATGGTGGATTATGATAACTCTAATTAAAAGCATTAATTTAATCATCAATCATTTCTGTAAGAAATAAATACTAGCTAGAAAAGAAAAGAAAGACAAGGACTTGTCTTTTCTATTTTGATTGGGAGGTCCTTTTAAGTTTGGTAAATTTCAATAACAGCCCCTGGTTTATATCCGAGGTTCAGTCCTTTTGTGTTTTAAATTCCATAGTGTTCTAAATTTTTGGGGTTGCTTCACTCATACATCCACAAACGCGTCACCTCAGTTGTCACAACAGATTACAAACATCTTTAAAAAACACTCATTTTTTACCATGCTACCACCTGTTTCAAACACCTACGTATAAAAAATTATTAAAATACTAATGTTTGTGTGTGTGCATGGATTCCACACATGCTTTCGTAGGAGGTTTGGAATCCCGAATCTCACCCCAGCAACGCCACTCGTCTGGTTTTCTTGGGTTAAAATTCGAAAGGCAGCCACATCAGTAGTGTAGTGGTGAGGTTGATGTCTAAAATCTAAAACACCAGTGCCTAACTATGCTATTCACATTTTTAGGCAACATTGATTTTTTAGTTGAACCCAAATACATGTGTGTGCGCGCATGCGTGCTAAATTCTTAGAGAGACTTTACATCATCTCTCGATTCATTCTCGGTACTCACACGTGCTAAATTCTTAGAGAAACTTAATAGCATCTCTCATTTCGTTCTCTTAGCCAAGGTTAGCAAGGGATGATGGCATTTGAACCTTTTGTTTTTGGAATGAAAACTCTACAACATATATATTATTAATCAACTGTTCATAGATAATTACAAATATATTCTATGTAATATTGCTAATATCTTAGAATGCTATATTGAATTGTGTAATTTACAGCCGAATAGAAACCTAGATAAGTGTTGTTTTGCAAAGCTTTTTATGGTTGTAGCACTTTAACAGTGGTTACTGGGCAACAAACAAGGTTTGTGGAAGGGTAAAAGAGTATTTTCCATCCTAGCCAGCGACCAGAAAAGTGTTTCCGAATTACCAGAACATGAAATAGAGAAAGAAAATAGATGTGGTATCTCCAATTTACCCCATTTTTTTAACGACAAATTTGAATCACTAACGGACCACTGGAGTATTATCATGCCGCCGGCGGAACCACCTGATCATATCCATCTCCGCTAGGCATAATACATATACACCAATTCAGGAGAAAACCCAATAAATATGAGAAAACCCCACTTGTAGGAATCGAACGCTGGACGATGACCTAAAAATAAGCAAGATAACGACAATAAGAAAAGAAAAGATTAGCCTTACGTATTATCATATCTGATAGCCGTATCTATCGCACTTTCGTGAGTGGAGCACTTTTTATCTTGGCGTACACAATATGCTTGTCAAAGTTGAGTTATTACTGGTTCCAGGAATACTTGGAACTTTCTTTCCAAGACCTAGCTACTTTATGACTTTGCTTTTCTTTATGTCAAATTACAAAACTAGTTTAAGATGTTAGCATCCACTAAAGTTTTCTTTATATAAAAACGACCCTCTTTAATCTCACAAACAAAGCATTTTAAATATGCTCAAGGTTCCGGTTCACTCAAGAACATGCTTAATGCACGCATGTGTCGGTTCATTAATGGTTACTATGTTAAGTGATTATTTCTCGCGCCTGAGTGAACCTTGATCATACGTGGGAGTTCTTGTGGATCTCAAGGGTATTGTCGCATTATAGAAATCGTTAGGTCATTTCTATAACATAAACCAAATAAATCTAACCAATAAACATATATTTTTATCTTAAACAACTTTGATCTTTATCTTTCTTGACTTGTCTTCTCCTTGTATTTCAATGTCTTTGAACCTATATTTTTTTTTCTCGTAGTAACAATGAAGAATGAGTCGATCAAATAATATAGGAAACTGTTTAGTGTAGCATTTTGTTTTTATTACATACAAAAAATGTAAATAGACATAATGGAAATGTTCCCTTAGCCCCACTAACTAGGTACACCAAGAAGATCCTCAAATCTGACATAAGTTACAAATGACATGTTTTAGGTTGATCACAATGCCACTGATTTGGGACTAGAATATGCAATATGTCATTTTCAAAGCAAATGAAATGAAAATCAGCCACCATGAAAGTGAACAGATCGACCTGTTTGTTATACATAAAGTAAAAGTAAAAGAAAGAAAGAAAGTTGATGAAAAGATGTAATGTAACAAACTTTTGGGCTATGAGAATGTGATCTTCTAATGGTATACCGATCGACCCGATAAACTTTTCATGCATATGGGCTGCTATAAGCACTCAACGACGACCAACTTACTAGAACACTCGATCGAAGCATCACTATCCGCTGACAAAAAAGAAACAAATATCACATGTTATGTTTACAACATGCATATTCTTATGTAGATTAGGGTTTTCTATTCAGAAAGGGATGGCGGCGCAGTTTGTTGCTCGTCTACCTGCTATTCTTATGTAATTTGCCCTGATGATTGGAATGAAAATTCTTGCAAAAAAAAAAAAAAAAAAAAAAAAAATGCATATTACCAAGAAAAATGCATATTATTTATTAGAATGAGTTAAGCTTGCGGCCGTTAAACCAACCAATGCATTGTCTTGCACAAATTCCATGTGCATGCCTTGATGATAACAAAGATAAAATAAGGAGAAAGAATATTGATATAAATATTATGAAACTGAAAACTAAACAACACCATATGAAAACTCAAAAAAGTTTGTTGACACAGGAAATTACCCTAATAACACTAGAGTCTTCTTTGAGAGGGTTTAAAAGCATAAGCAATCGTTGTATTGTCGGAGATGACCTCCGAGCATGAAATGTACCGGAAAGAAGTATGTATTGGTTGTTGGAAACCAATTGGTGTGTTTTTGTTGTGATCAAAATGTCTCTCAAAACCAACAGCTAAGGTAGCTCCTTAGTTTTATTCTCAAAACAAAAAGTATTAAGGATATTAATTAATCAATTAGATATGTGAGTTAAGTTTGATTAAAAGACTTAAATAACAATTTAATGAGTTAAAATATGAGTTGATACTAAGATTTTGTTGAAATATAAAGAGTTTATTCTATAATTCATATTACAAACATATTATTGAATAGTGGGTCTGTTTATCTTGTATCGTGTTACATATTGTTGGGCTAATATAGTGATATTGTTATTGGGCTGTTCAAGTTGTTATTACAGTTTGTTATAGGCCAAGGACTAAAGTGTGCAGGTTTTGAAGTTAAGGGTCAAAAGTGTAACTTGTCTTTACAGCTGGTATATAAGAGAAGAGAGAAGGAGCAGCTCGGTTGTTGAAGATATTTTCTAGGGTTTTCTCTTTATCTCTCTGTATTCGTTCATCAGAAGTTGTAGATCTCTGTGTTGAGATCTCGGTTGTCTTAGAGATTGTGTTATCTCAGCGTCTGTATCCTTTGTATTTGTGTTTGATTGTTCAACAGATTATTTCAATCTGTTGAATCTGTACTTTGTATTGATCAGATCTCATATTCTTGAGATCTAGGGTTTCGGTTGGGTTTTTCTGGGTTGGCTAAATAATAAAAGTTTTGTCACTTGTTTTGTCACTATTTCTGGTGTTTGTGTTGTTCTTGTTTAGATCTATACCATTTTACAGCTTTTTCTGTATTCATAGCTCTCCATTAGTAGGAATCAAGTGAGTAGTAATGTTGGTGGTGCCCAATGGTATCTCTTGCTGAGCACCATTAGGGGTAACTGACCAGCAACAACTAATCGTGAAAACACAAAGACATCTTAAAAAACATAAAGACAACTCTCAAGCGGCTAGCAGTGTTGCGAAAGTCCGTCATCAAAATGTCACATTTTCAATTATTTTCTCACGAGTTTTTCCATTTCAAATACATCAATTGAGGCATCAATATATCATTCATATTAGTTACATTTTGAAAACACTTTGGTTCATTATAAGGGGTAGGGGTGGTCATCACTCATCACTCATCACTCACTCACAACTTTCAATCAAGTTCCGCCATGTCATCAACCATTATTCCATCACTCACAACCTTTTTTAATGGAAATGCACATCACTCACCACCACACCCAACAATTTCCCCACAACCAACAATTTCCCTCATCACCCAATACCCCATCACGCGTGAAAAATACCACGCGTTATAAAAATGGAGCGTGATAGACGGAGGTGACGGTGGTGTTTTGTTATCTTCCACACGTGAAAAATTCCATCACAGAGGAATTGTCCTCCACCCCGGGTCCCCTAAGGCTCTCGTCAAAGAGAACATAAACCCAACAAATAATAATTATATTAATAGTAGTTACATACAACTACATGTGTCCAAAGTTAGTGAAAAACATAACTTAGAGTTTCTCGTGTTGTAAAATCGGGTCATTGATCAAACAAAAAAAAATGAGATAAACGCACACTACTAGACTCTTTTATAAAAATAACCGGAATACACCGGGCAACTAAGTTGTTGTCCATTAGTAGGAACTAGGTGGTAGAAATGTTGCAAAAGTGCTTCATCAAAACGCCACATTTTCAGTCATTTTTCTCACAGGTTTTCCATTTCAAATACACCACTTGAGACATCGATATGTCATTCATATTAGTTATATATTAGAAACACTTTGGTTTGTTATGAAGCTCTTATCAAGAAGAACACAAGCCCAATAAATAACAATTATATCAATAATAGTTGCATATAAGTATATGTGTCCAAAGTTAGTGAAAAATATAACTTAGAGTTTCTCGTATTGAAACAACAGGCCCTTGACCCCTTGACCAAACACAAGATAAACAAACACCGCTTGACTTCTATCATAATAACCGGAAAACACAATGCACACCATTTACAATAACCCTGACCATTTATTTATACTAAACGCAAACTAATCCGACCCTAACTTAGAGACTATTTAAATAATAAAAATAAACCAACCTAACAAGCCAACCAATTTAAATTCAAATACTAATAGTTATCTAGACCTAACAACTTGATTATTAAACCAAACTAACTTTATTCTTTTAATCAAGATTAGCGTCTTCATTCTCCCTCTTAATCTTGATGACGACCCGTTTCTCATTTTTTATTGTTATTGAGAACTTCAATCCCTTAATCAAACCCTATTACTCTAATTACTTCCTGGTTGTTTACCACCCAGTAACAACCTCCAACCAAAAAACTATCCCTCCTACTTATTTGTTTTACCGGTTGCTAAATAAAATTGTTGCCTCCAATTATTTTTGTTTTATGCGTACATGTCATATTACTTTTCCCAAGGAACTAGCCGCCTACTAATTTATTATTTTCTTGGCCAGGAAGAGAACCGGTCGTGAATTTCTGATCTTACTTGACTTGAAAGTTGCTAATGCGGTCAATCTGTTGTTCAGATGGAAACCTGCTATTGATCGACTCTCACTCATAGCAGCCAGTTGTTGTCTTTTCTAGTAGCACAGTACCTGCTGCGTTTAGGTGTTATTTCGTAACCGACATAGCCCCAAAATCATCTAATTGGACATACACAACTGCCGTTGACCACTCGATAAAATCCCAACCATTTTTCTGCATAATCGTTCAAAGTTCCCGTTAAGGCTGCTATTGACCCATTTCAGCCTACCGTTGCTTCTCCCTCGTTTCTCTCTCATCTGGCATACGAAAACACACCCACAGACACCTCGTTTGGTTGTGATTTTACCTCGGTGCATTGTCGTTTATTCTCCTCATGTGGCTGATTTCCTTTTTGCCGTCACCTCCTTTCATGTTTTTCACGATCACACCCTTTTTATCTTTTTCTTTATCTTCTTCTTTTCCCTTTTCCGCTCACTTCTCAGTTTTAAAGCTCTAATACCAATTATTGGAATATCATCCCCCTTATGAACGAACACTGCTAGACTCTTTTACTATAATAACCGGACAACACAAAAACACAATTTACAATAACCCTCCATCTATTTATACGAACCACATATTAATCCTTACCTATTTAACTCAAATTCTATTTAAATAAATAAAAAGTAATCTAACTAATTTAAATTCAAATAGTAACAAATATCTAAACTAATTTAAATTCAAATACTAACAAATATCTAGATTTAACAACTTGATAATTAAACCAAAATTAACTTTATCCTTTTAATCAAGATTAAAGCCTTCGGCTTGCAACTCCATATTTCCCATGTTCATTATTTTTTCTAACTTTTTAGCGACTACTATGAGCATTAAGAGCCCAACTACAATATTTTTCTTTTACAACTTATGAAACAACTGTAAAGTTGTCACAAAAAAGCCTATTGTGAATAAAATGGCTTTGAGGCCTATTTTAGCGATTTAAATTCAAATACTAGTAAGGCCATGTTTGGATGAGCTTATGATTTATTGATTTCTTGAAAAATGAGTTTTTGTGAAAAGATGTTTGGTAAATAAGGTGAAAAGGAGATTTTTAAACATTAAAAAGGAGAAAATGAAAAAGTCATTTGGTTGTGACTTTTCTAAAAAGGAGATAAGAGGATAAAAAAGTCAATAAGATGAAATGAAAAAGCTCATCCAAACATGCCGTAATTATCTAGATGTAACAAGTTGATAATTAAACCAAAACTAACTTCATCCTTTTAAATAAGATGAATGCCTTGGGCTTGCGGCTGTCATATTTCCCATTTTCATTATTTTTCCTAACAACTTTTCAGCCACTACTAGGAATGAATGCCTTGGGCTTGCGGCTGTCATATTTCCCATTTTCATTATTTTTCCTAACAACTTTTCAGCCACTACTAGGAGTATTAAGAACCCAACTACAAAAATTTTCTTTTAGAACCAACAACACAGTTGTAAATTTGTCACAAAAGGCCTATTGTGACTAAAATGGCTTCGCATCTATGTTGGCACACAGGGGCGGAACCACAAGGTAAGGAGCCGTAGCAGGGGCTACGGTTCAACCCCGTATTCGTAGTGTTTTTCCGGTTTTATATAAAGGATACCTCTAAAAAATACGAGGATACTCCTAACCAAAAAATAGGATAGTTGATATTACTAAAATCTCATTTTTCTATAAGCCCAAACATTTTACAACCCGAAAACTAGTATAATAATTAAGCCCGAATTAACAATAATAGAATTGAAAAAAAGGCCTAAATATAATTGATAATGTTAGCCCAAGACCCAAAACAATATTATAATTGAATAAGTGATCTTGCTCGTTTTATGGTGGAAACCGGAACACATAGTTCTTTTACTTTCGTTTATTAGGTAGTGAAGCTAGCTTTGGTTTTACCGGTTGTAACTGCAACCGTTGAAAGATGTTTTTTCTTTTTTTCTAAATTGAAGCTTGTTAAGATGGATTTACGCAATCGAATGGGCCCGGAATATTTGAACAATGTTATAGTTTGTGCGGTTGAAAAAAAAACTTTTGATAAAACAAAAGACGACAATGTAATGGAACGATTTCAAGCTATAAAAAAAGAGGACAAATCTATTAGCTATTTGTTTTACTTTATTGATTATCGTTTTTTATTGTATGATTGCACGATAAAAAAATTCAGAATACCCCTAAATTAGTGGGCTAGCTCCACCAGTGTTGGCACATTCCTAAAATTTGATCCATTGCGATTTGAATAGAATTATATGTAGGAAAATACAAAGAGCTAAACTAGGTGACTAGGATCATGTTCAAGATGTTTGTTACCAATGGTCTTTGGGCAAGTCATAACCATGGTCAAATCATAAGGGACAACCGTGGTGGTCTAGATGTAACTCATGGTCTTTAGTCAAGCCATAATAGTCCAACACCCATATGTGAAACCACTTCTCTCTCTGTCTTTTAGTCAAAATCTTCCACTAAAATCTACACAAACAAGCTAAAGCTATCAATAGGACAATAGGTGTTATTATTCAAACCCCACCACTCCACCAAACACCCCAAAGTGGATATAAGCAGACAAAAGAAAGAGCTGTAAATCATTTTAGGTTCACCTTTGGGCCTAAGTGACGGGCCAATTTGTGCAGGCCTGCTGCCTGCATGTTGTTTACGTATGTATTGGTCGGATGCAAATGAGCCGAGCAGCTTGCGAGCTACTCGAGATTGGCTTCGGAAAAAGCTTGAAACGAGCCGAGCCTTATCAAGCCCGACCCGAGCTTGATCCTAAAATAAAGTTCGTTTACTTATCGAGCTCAAGCCTGAGATGTGAAGCTCGTTGAGCCTTATCGAGCTTTGGTATAATATTAGTTTTTATTAATATTTAATAACATTTACCCTTATATAAATTTTCTAGCTAATAAATGACCAAAGGCGAGTTTATTTAAACTTGCTTACAAGCCGAGCCCAAATCTAAAATAAGCTTGTTTAGTAAACGAGCCCTTGCCTAAGCTTTACTTATCGAGCTCGCAAGCCTAAATGAGTATATTTTTATTTAATATATTAATTAATAGATAATAAATGAGCCGAGCTCGAACTTGAGAAACTACCAACGAGTCGAGTTCAAGCTTTGAAAACAAAGCTCGAACCGAGCTAAGCTCGAGCTCTTATAAGTTAATCGAGCTCGAGCCTGGTCGAGCTCAGGCTAGGCTCGGCTCGTTTGCACCCCTAGTCATGAGCCTCATGGCCTATGTAGTTTAGAGGTGCACAGATCGGTTAATTTCTCTAACCGGTTCGGTTAACCGATTAAGGCGATTATTTTCATTTTTTTTTTGTTTTAACCGGTTATTAGTTTAACTGGTTCGGTTATTCACTTTAAGCGATTCAGTTAATAACCAGTTATTTTCGGTTAATTCACCGGTTATTTTCATTTTGTTTTCAATTTATTCGGTTTTTTTCCTGGTTAACCAGTAAATGGGTTAAACTCCGATTAAAAAGAACTGGTTAATAACCGCTTACTATCCAATAGATCTATAAGCGATTACTAACTGTCACTTAAATATAACTCCCAAGCGGTAAATGCTCTACTGGTTATTAACTGGTTTCGGTTAATAAACCGGTTTTTTAACCCCTCTAGTGTAGTTCCACTCAGTTCAATAGTTCACGGTTTTAAGTTCATCAATTTTAAAGTTCCCAAATCCCAAGTGTAAGTCACCCAGTTTTTTAGTTTAAACAAAAATCACTAAAGTTGTTAGATTTATTGTCGAATAATGAACATGAACATATTATGAAATCGTTCAAAACTATACTTGTTTAAATTGATGAAGATTTGTATTTAGTAATGAATATATTGATTGTAAAATCATAAAAACAATAGGGTATTAAGTATACCTTGAGAACGTACGGGTTGGGTCAGGTAAGGTGTCAGGTCTGAATGGTTCCGGATTAGAATGAGTTGATTTATAAAGTAAATTTATTGGTCCGGGTCAGAACAGGATTGGGCCAAAATGTGTCTAGGCCAGATTGATTGTTTTATAAAATGGATATTTTGGCCAGCTTAAAATTTGTTTTGACAAAAGTAAATATGTGTCACTACAGGTCATTTTAAGTAGAAAAAATATTTAGTAATTATATACTTAAAGTATTTAAAAAAAATAATACTTAATTATATTTGGGTATTATTATTATTATTATTATTATTATTATTATTATTATTATTATTATTATTATCAATTTTTAGTAATTATATAGTTAAATAAGATAATACTTAATTTAAACCTAGGGGTTGGCCGGTGCGATGCGACGAGTATCATCAAAGCTTTTTTGGAGAGCGTAATCTAACTCGACATGCCTTAAACACTAATTATTATTATTATTATTATTATTATTATTATTATTATTATTATTATTATTACCATTATTGTTATTAGTTTACATTAAACGTGGAAGTGAAAATTGTAATAAAAAACGAAAAGGCGCAGTCTCCTTTAGTTTAGAAGCTTTCTTTTAAGGAGGCTTTTTGGAGGAAGGTTATTGATTCGCTGCATGGTACAAATCGAAGATGGGGACCGGTACCTCTTAATAATAATAATAATACAGGAGTATGGTAAAATTTGGTCAATCTTTGGAATAAATTGAAAGTCGATGGAGTGGGTATAAATAATATGATTCGGCGTGAAGTAGGGAATGGTTTGGATACCCGTTTTTGGATTGATTCATGGTTATGCCAGGAGGCTTTGAAAGATCGCTTCCCCAACTTGTTTAGAGTAGAGAAGTTTAAATGGTGCACCGTGGCTGATCGATGTTCTCAAACGGATGGGGTCTATAGTCTTCAGTGGGTTTGGAAAAGATCTCTTGAGTCGAATGAAGAGGTTTTTGAAAGGGCAGCGCTTGAAATTATGTTGAAAGATCTCAGTTTGGCAGGTAACAAAGATAAGTGGAGTTGGAATGATAGTAAGGATTCGAAATTTTGGTTGCAGGGGCCAAAAGGTGGTTGAAAGGGTCTAATAATAACTCGGATAGTTTTCATTTCAAGTGGTGTAAATGGATCCGAAGTAAAGTTAATATTTTTATGTGAAGGGTTGTTCTTAATAGGCTTCCCACAAAGATCGTCTTGGTTCAAAGGAACGTGCACGTGAATGGAACTTTATGCGTGATGTGCGAGGATGGTGAGGAGACTTTGGACCACATTCTTACAGCGTGTGGAGTTGCGGCAGGTGTTTGGAATAGTATTTCAAGTTGGTGTTGTATTCCCCAGGTATACGCTTTTTCGGTTAGAGATTTGGTCGACAATCATGAACATAATAGGAGCTCGAGACTTAAGAAGATTGTGATTCAAGGAATTATCATAATTAAGGCGTGGAGGTTGTGGAAGGCAAGAAATGAAAGGATTTTTTCTAAGAGTAAATTACAAAAAATCGTCCTGTATGTATGTCACATATTGCAAATTGTGTCCTTTATCTTCAATAATTACAGAAAACGTACTCGATATTCGCAAACCCTTGCAAGTTATGTCCTTTAGCCTTAACTTAGTTAATTTTTTGTGGTTAAATCTGCCAAAATGGACCACACATGAAGGTATTTTGGTCATTTTACTCTCATGTGGGGTCTATTTAGTCATATTTAACCACAAAAATACCCTCATGTGGGGTCCATTTGGTCAGATTTAACCACAAAAATTAACTGAGTTAGGGCTAAAGGACATAACTTGCAAGGGTTTGCAAACATCGAGTACGTTTTCTGTAATTATTGAAGACAAAGGACACAGTTTGCAATAAATGACATACATAAAGGACGATTTTTGTAATTTACTCTTTTTCTAATAAGATGACCAAAGTGGTGGGATATAGTTAGTGATGTTAAGACATTGGGGTTCTTATGGTACAAGAATAGATTTAAACAGGATACGGTGGAATGGGAGAAGTGGTGTAATTTCGAGTTAATGTAATTCCTTTTGTTTGGTTTTTGGGCTAGTTATTTTCGTCTTGAGAATTTCTGGTGCCTCTTTTGTTTTATGAAAGTTGATCTTAAAAAAAAAAAAGGTTTCTTTTAGATATGTTGGTTTCCAAAAATGCCCGGGCCTATTTCCAAATAACACTTCTATTCAAGGAGTAAAGAATAAACTTATATTTTATGAACATTACAATAAAAGGTAAACTGATAAACCACATAAAGGTAATCAGATTTGAATAATTCCATGTTTTTTTGTGGTCATCTTTCAAAGTCATAGTTACTAACTATCCCTCATTATCGATGGCCCATGTTATAAACCCCAACTCAATATTGGTACCCACTATCTAGTCTTGGGCTTGAGTATATTTATTTATCTAACTCAACACCTAAACAATAGCAACTAGTAGTTTACCCGTCCGCTGTCCGGGTATATATGATTAACATCATCCAAACTCACTGTTGTCCGGGTATATATGATTAACATCATCCAAACTCACTGTATATTTTAATATCACGATGACTACTTATCTAACTATTAAGAACATCAATAACTATGTCTATATTTAAAATAATGTTGACTTTTAATTTAATTCGATTAATAACTACAACTCTTCTTGAATTGTCATACATACTAATTTAAAATCTTACATCTAATTCGCACAATTTAAAATATTTAGTTAATTATTTGTAATTGATTAACGTAGGAATTGCTAACACCATTAAATGAAGATAAATGAGATCTATCAATGTTACATGTTTACAAAAGTATTAAAAAAAACTATCAACACAACCAAACGTAGATTATATTTATGTCATGAGAATATTATTTAAGAACATCAATAACAGTGTCTACATTTAAGATAATAATGACTTGTAATAAATGATAAACATGCAGGATACATCTACAAAAAAAAGCAGATAATGTTATCAAGATCTCACAAGTATATTACAAAAAAGCCAAAAAAAAAAAAAACACAATGTATACTATAATATACAATAAATCATAAACATGCAGAATACATATACAAAAAAAGCAATTGATGTTATCAGGATCTCCCAAGGATATTACACAAAAGCAAAAAAAAAAAACACAATATATACTACAAGACCATGTGTAGTGGTTAAGAAAAATAATGCCCCAACCATGGGGCATTATCCGACACGTGGCAGTCCAGTCAGCATGGGGCGTTATTGCAAAAGTGGCGTAGTGGGAATAATGCCCAATAATCCCTTTTAAGCGTTTAAAAAAAAAAAGCAAGCTAGTTTCTCATTGGCCAGTCAACCCATCACAATCTCTTTTAGGCGTGGTTTTAAAAACGCCAAGCCAATTTTTTTTCAAAAAAAAAAATGCCCCATAACGCCCTATGTAATGGGGAGTGGGGCGTTTTTTTTTTTGATTTTTTTCAAAAAAATGCCCCACTACGGGTGGTCTAATATACAATTTCGTTGGCAAAACACAAACCATTGTAACAAACACAATGACTTGTTATCCAACTATTAAGAACATCAATAACCATGTCTATATTTAAGATAATAATGACTTTTTATTCGATTGCGATTAGTAACTACAACTGTTCTTATATTCTTATACATCGAATTGTCATACGTACTAACTTAAAATCTTACATCTAATTCACACAATTTAAAATTTTTAAGTAACTATTTTTAAATTGATTAACATAGCAATTGCTAACACCATTAAATAAAGATAGACGAGATCTATCAAAGTTAGATCAACATAAACTAAATCAATTACAATTATCTCTATGGTCGCTCGAAGAAAAGGGAGCATATGAAGAACTAAACAGAAAAGTCGGCATCATCAGTGATAACAATTACAAGCGAACCTGGAGCAGCATCGGATACCTTGATGAAGTCCTCCACTCTCCCCCATCAGTTTTCAAGAACAACGCAGAAGAGTTTATCACACAACTGTTGAAACAGGATCAGAAAATCTGCGACATCCTGGCCGATCTGCAAAACAAAAGAAAGAATAAAATCGCGTGGACGAAGGCGAGAGTCGTTGAAATCTTTGGAAGTGTTAATTGTAGCGTATAATATTTTATACATATTTCACTCTTTAATCTTTCTTTATATTTAATTAAATAAAATTAATATACATTGCATACAAAGTAAACACAATGACAAGAACACATAACTTAATGTATAGAAAACCCACCTAGTTGCAAAACACAATAATCAGACGCAATAACACAATATATAGAATCAGTTGCAATACCATGGCTAATATTAACACTATCCATACCACCAATATTCAACTATTTCTTTATTTAATTAAACAAACAATAAAATATAAAAGATAATAAAAAGATTCGCAATCAACATCATATCTATCACAATCAAAACAACTTCATCATCACCGGCGTTTCATATCTCCTTGAAGATCATCGCCGCCGAAGATTTGATCGACAAAAAGGTAACTTCCGATTGTAAATCTTAACGGTTTAATTTCTATTAGATTTCTAAACCTCTGTTAGATACTTAATCAGCGACATATGATGGTTACTGCAGCGAATAACTTGTTTGTAGACGTCAAATCTGATTTTAGGTTTCAATCATCTTCAACCTCTCATATGTTATGTATAGTTGATATATATCTTATGTATTGCATGTTATGGACATTGTCGAACTAATGTTTACAGTATAATGTGATAATAATATATGAAAAAGTTGCAATCAAACAATGGGGGTGTTTGGGTTAGCTTATTTTGGAGCAACTTGTGACTTATTGACTTATAAAAGTTAATAAGTTGTTTTTTGAGTGTTTGGGTTAGCTTATTTTAAAGGGTTTTGTGTGTTGACAAGCCATTTTTGAGAAGTCAGAATTTCTAACTTCTCACTTGTCACTTGTCACTTATATAAGTTAATAAGACATTTTTAAGAAGGAATCCCAAACACACACGGATGAAAACATATGATTCTGTTATAAAAATTTTTATTTTTGGGGTTCCTTCTCTAAAAGTACTTATTAACTTATATAAGTCATAAGAGAGGAGTTACAAATACTAACTTATCAAAAACAACTTCTCAACACATAAAAATAACTTAAATAAGCTAACCCAAACACTATAAACACAACTTATTAAATTTTATAAGTCAATAAGATATAAGTTGCTCCAAAATAACCTAACCCATGTGCGATTACCCAAAAAGAGATATTTTACGAATATATATATATATTTATATATATATATATATATATATTTACTGATATATTGAAACAGTATACAGAAGAGATCTATTGCACATTATGAATTAGGAATAATATTCTCATGACATAAGATTACATTTTAACACATTGTGTATTAATACTAACAGTTAATATTAAATGTTATATATCACAGGTATACAAAAATGATTACGTCCTGCCTGTCTCTATTACAAGACCCTAAATCATTGAAACTGGTATGCTGTAATGCCTTCAGTAAGTAAGTGTAAACTTCATTACATAAACTGAAATTAGTAAATGTAACTACAGGCATTACCAATTGAGTTTGTAAAGCTTGTGGGAGGAGATTACTGGAACCGGACAAAGGTAACGATAAATCATGAAAGCGGAATAAGCCGTACAGCATGGCTGAGAAGTGTAAGAGGTGAAAGTGTTGTCACTGACGGATGGATAAGTATTGTAAAAGGTCTTAAATTGACAAAGAACACCTTATTCGTTTTGAGGATAATCAAAGAAAAATGTCTACAAATACATTGTTTCATACAAAACGTTTGTGATGAATCGTTCTTGACAATCAACCGTTACGGAGATTTAAAGATCATAGTAAGTATAGTTATATGTTAGTAGGAATTTGTTTTTTGTTATACTTGTCAGCAAATGGAATAAATGAATATATGTTTATAAAATATTACACAACTTTTCAGGTCATTCCAGAAGCTTATGTGAACAAATTTTACTGTTACTGGCCAGTAAAAGATTCTTATAACATATACGCAGCAGGTCAGTGTTGGAAAGTTGAGACCGAAAAAATAAATGCATGCTACGTTTTTGCTAAAGGGTGTCCGGAGATGTTTGAATATATTGACATAGAAGACGGTGATATACTGATGTTGATGAAAACAGACAGCGAATCGTTTGACTTGACACTTTATCGTAGCGGAGTTGAGGTTGTTTTTAGAAAGAAGGAGACAACTAAAGACAACTTAGTTGTTGAAATACCTAAACACACATACTATGAACACTTCAACTCTGTAAGTAATTTAAAGTAAGTTAAAATGGTTTGCTAGTCAATACGACTTATTTACAGATGTTATCGTATAACAGATCTTCACTGATCAAGAAGACTCAATCGACCAATTCATTACTGGGGTAATGAGTTTACATATTTTTACAATACAATATATTGATCCTCAGATGTTAATGAATTTTAAAAATCTTGGATGCAGATGAATGATGAGAAACATGAAGTGAATAAGAAAAGTGTTGAAAAAGAAAAGTTGAAGTCTGAAAGAAAGAGTTTTGTAAGTGAAGGAAATAACAACCAGACAAAAGAAGACGTAAGTCTTTGAAACATAATAACGGATAAGTTATTTGTTCATATTATTATACATACTTAGTTGACGATTGTAGTTTAATTTGCTTTAATGTTACGGGCTGTAATAACAGGTTAAAAAGAAAGGTAAACAGATTGCATCCGATTCTACATCTGAAGAACCTAAACAACTGATATGCTGTACAACTTATGATCATTCTACTGTGTCAGCAACTGGACGACAAACACGAGATCGTTTGGTAAGTTAAGCATAAGTTAAGAAAATATTCCAATAAATATTTCTTGTACATTAACATATATACTATATATATATATATATATTGAAAGAAAATGCATGTTTGAAATGATAAGGTTAACAAAAATGGGAAAAGAAGTCAGATGGCGTTGAAGGTAAGCAATGAAGACGAAAAACGTGTTGCACATCAAAATTATGATCAAGAAAGTGGTGCGTATCAATTCAACAGGAAAGCAAATTATCGAATGGTATGTCATTTCTGTTATTTAATGAGAACAATTTACAACACCATTCATGAGGCAATTTATACGTATAGAATTACCAGTTAAACACATAACAATTGAACTTGGTTTGCAACAAAAAACCTTAAAACAGTTGTTTTTTTTTCTAAACAATAAAGTATAACTTCACTTATAACCTTCATAGAATAACTATAATAGATAATAGATACTAAATTATGTTTATTCAAAAATTAACAATTGATATTTGTTGCTGCTGACAATTATATCCAACACGGCTAATATACTTGTTAACTCTAACATCAATGCAGCGATTACCTGTAGAAGTTGTAAACAGAGCAAGGCTAACAAAGAAGGTGCATCAAATGAATGTCAGAAACATGGATGGGAAAACAGTTGTGAAGATAGTTAAGCGACAGAAGGATGGAAATGGATTTAGGTATGCGATTGAAGGGTGGCCAAGTTTCATAAAGGAAAATGATATTAGCACGGGTGACAATATGCATTTAACTTATGTAAAATCAGGAAACCTCCTCATGTTGACGCATGTGGATGCAGTCAGCCAAGCTTAGCAGTTAACGTTATCTGCTAATGATGCAGATGTCTGCGTATATAAACTAATGCCTTTTGTTGTCATCGTTTGATGGTTTTTGGTGGGACATGTTGGAACAGCTTATTGTGTTTTTTTGGTTGATTGGTAGCCTAACCTTGATGACAATTATTACTATATTAGGGCATGGATGACATATTTTGTTTAGAATTATAATTTGTAAACAGTAGTCGAAGTTCATATTTAGTTATAAATTTAGTTGTGATTTCCTGTATACAACATTAGAAGTCTTATTGGTAATATTTCCATAATCCAAATGCACTGCATATTTTAATATCATAATGACTTCTTATACAACTATCTAGAACATCAATAAGTGACTCCATAAAAAAAATGTCTCCATATTTAAGATAATAATGACTTTTTTATGCGATTGCAATTAGAAACTACAACTATTCTTGTATTGTCATACATCGAATTGTCAAACATAGTAAATTAAAATCTTACATCTAATTGGCACAATTTAAAATGAATTAGTTATTTGTAAATTGATAAACGTAGAAATTAATAACACCATTAGATGAACTTAGATAAGATATATGAAAGTTAGATGTTTTCAAAGTGTTGAAAGAACTACCGATGACAAACAAACGTTGATTATATTTACTGGCATAAAATATTACACACCAAACATATTATAAACATAATAGAACAATTAAAATAACACATTAATTTCGAATATTGATTCTCCATATACAAAAAAAATACCAACCACAAAAACAACCACAAACATAATACTATGTATATAACACAATGATAACAACAAACAACTAAATACAAAACCATAACTAAACATGTGGTGAAACTACAGTTTCAATATAGCTTGCACCTACAATGCCTTGTGTAAAGATGATAGGAAAATAACCATGCATCTTCTTTGTCCTTACGTTTATCTGAGCAACATCACCCCATTCGTGTACTATAATTAATTTGTTATTACCATCAATGTAGTGCACAGATGACCCTATCATCAACGGCATAAACACACGGGGTACAAAAGACACCACTTTCGACCAAGTATTATTTTGTAGACGCCATAATTGAACATCTACACTACACATTCCAATACTAACCAACATATGAAGTTCATCTCGTATAGTCACCAACTGACCTATAGATTCCACACTCAATGTATCTGGGTAACCTACATTTTCTATTACCTTTGACTCAACATCCAAACGAAGAACCGCTGTGTTACCCATACACCAGAATTTGGTCAGTACAAAATATAAACTTTTCCTACAAAACGTCCCAACGGACCAACTATAAACAGCAATATCATATGGACTATCAATTAAGAACCTTGGAGTTGACCATGAACCTTCACTAAACGAATAAATATTAACAGTCAACCTGAAATGAGTGCGTTTAATGTGCACAATTTTGTAATCACCAGCAGAGTCAACACAAAACCCAAGACTATCATCATCCATATTGTAAAATCCCTGATAATTAGAATTTCTCAGCATCTTGAACACACGAGTTAGTGGATTCCAAACAACCAAATCACCAGTATTACATAAGCAAACACATACCATGCCATCCAAACTTGCTAAAAAGATCACATTACATGGATGACAATCGAAGGGAATGTGAATATTATTGCCTAAAACACATCTAGGAGATGCAACATCAACATAACGAATCGCACACGATGATTTGTCAAGAGCAATTATTTTCTGGTCACCTAATACTCGCAAGAAACGACAATTATTCTTAGCAAACTCAGGAGTTGAAAGATAGGCTAACACTCTTTAGACACAGCCTTGCACCGTATAACCTCCTTTGCCGGAAGTCTTGGAATAATCTTCATCAATATTAACAGAGATGGAAGATCCTTCATATTCACTTACGATTATACTTTAATTAAAAATACTGACGTTGATAGAGAGAGGAAGAAAACACATACGAAAAGCGATTCCTTTGAAAAATGAATACCTACATAGAAACTACCCCAATTAACAGTTGACACAGGTGAGTAAAACCTCCTAAAACTCCGAGTAGTGGTGGTAAACGGTTTTCACACACTATGGGCGATAGGGGGTAAATAAAATTAAATAACAATATATATTAGAAACCGTTTCTAATTTACAGGTAAACATATACACATACATGGAGATACATTTTAATCAATCACATACACAAATATACTTTTTATTAATTAATCTTATTTTTATAAATTACTTTGTTAGTTGTCAAACATTGTGTTATTACAATTGTGAAAATAATTACATCGTAGATTTTTTTTGGCATTGGGTTTTATATATTATTTTGTCCTTTTTATAAAAATATTGTTTTTTATGATAATAGGATTATTGAAAAATAATGAGAACCACAACTAAAAAATAGGAAGTTAGTTACACAATACAATATATAAAAATAGACACCTACAAAAAAATCAAATATATGGAAAACAGAAAACCAATAACACATTAATAAACAAAACATAAAATGACAATATTCCAGAAAAAAAAACAAAAAAATCCAGTAAGAACTATTCCTTAACTGGACATATTACAAAGTGGGAAGTTTCTAATTGTCCTTAACTGCACAATATGTAACCACTATTAAAAAATAATGAGAAAGACAGCAAAAAGTAGGAATTAATTACACAATGTTATATTTAAATATAGACAACTACAAAAGAAATCAAATATATAAAAAACAGAAAAACAATGACATAATGATACTCAAAAAACACAATGACTATACTAAAAGAAATCATTCAACTAAAAACTAATCATTAACTGCACCTATTACAACGTGGGAAGTTTCTAATTCTATGTAACTGCACAATGGTAAGGGCTTCCAAGCTGCTCTAAGGGCTTGGTCTCCAAGGGCCCATTGTGTTTTTTTTGTAGACCTTTTTGTTTTTAAACCACAATCACATGTAATCATAATTAAATACGCACAAAGCAAATATTAAAATCATACACTCTCAATGAATATTTAACATGATAATATAAGCACATTAATTCATAAAGATTCAATCTCATTGTGACAAACTATACCACACATAAAAACAACCACAAACATCAATTACTAACTGATCAAAACAACGAAGAACAAAAAAAGAACTACATAAAATAGCATAACTAAACATTTGGTGAAATTGTAGTTTCAAAATAAACAGATCCATTCACACCTTGAGTAAAGATGATAGGCAAAAAAACATGCATTTCCTCTGCCTCTACAGTTACATCAGTAATATCACCCCATTCTTGAACTATTATGAACTTCTTATTTCTGTTGATATAGTGCACAGACGACCCAATCATCAATGGCATAGAAATAGCAGGTGGACAAAAAAAAAATACTTTTGACCACTTTTCATTTTCAAGTTTCCACAATTCCATATTCACACTATAGAATCCGATACTAACCAACATATGGAGTTGATCTCGAATACTAACCAAGTGACCTGTAGCTTCCACATCCATTGTATCTGGGAATCCAACATCAGAAATTACCCTGCTATCAACATCTAAACGAAGTACACATGCGTTACCCACACACCACAACCTGGTCAATACGAAATACAAACAATTTGCACAAAACGTGCCTACAGACCAACTATAGACGTCAACATTAAACAGACTATAGTTTTAGAACATTGGAGTTGACCATGACCCTTCACTGAGAGAATAAATGTTAACAGCCAACATCATATGTGTCCGTTTAATATGCACAATATTGTAATCACCAGAAGACCTGATGCAAAAACCCAAGACTATCCTGATTCGGATTAAAAAAACCCTGTGAATTAGAATTTGATAGCATCTTGAACACACGAGTTAATGGATTCCAAACTACCAATTCACCAGTATTGATTAGGCAAACACATACCATCCCATCCAAACTTGCTAGAAATAAAATATTGCACGGATGAGCGATGAAGGGAATGTGAACTTTATTACCTAAGAAACATTTAGGGGATTCATTATCCACATAACGAATATCACACAATAATCGGTTAACGGCAATTATCTTATGATCACCTAATCTGCGCATGAAACGACAATGATTCATAGCAAACTCAGGTGTTGAAAGATAGACTAACCAATCTTTACACACAACCTTGCACTGTGTAACAACTTTTGACGGAAGTCTTGGGATTATATTCATCAGTATCAGCAGAGACGGAAGAAACTTCACAATCATTGTCAATGTAGGTTAAATAACAAACACTTTGACGATCAATACAACAAATATGAAAAGTGACTCCTAAGAAGATGAAAGTCTAACAAATATTATCACAAGCAGTAGTTAACACACGTATATTAGAGCTCCTACAATTACGAGTAGTAGGTAGTTATTAAATAGATAACTATCGAGATTTTTTAAATCGGTTAAATTTTTAGTACACATTTACATTAATTTTATTTTTTGGCCAATATTCAGTTGAATAATAATTTACATAAATAGTAATAACAACTTTTGATTCAATCGTATTTTTAAGTATAATATGGCAACTTTCTCTTATAAATACATACTCGAAATATTTTGTTTCATTGTATGTGTTGCAAGTACTATTTGATTGTTAGTCTTCTTTCTGATTTTTCGTGTTTGGGTTAACATGTATCGTCATGGTACGAATTTTATCATAACTATACTTGATCCGCTATCCCTTCAACAGGTACATACCTTTCCGAATTATTTGTTTAAAGTAACGATTCCTATTGTTTCATCCTTTATTCAAAAGAAATTTGTCTTTTGTTTTTTGGTTTTCAGGCTATACCTATATGTATGAGTAGATTTATATGGATGAATAAGTTAGAATCTTCAACTGTTAGTCTTAAATTTGATGAAACGCATTCATGGTCTGTTGTTATCAAATTAATAAAAGATGTATTCTACTTTACGGATGGATGGTGTGAGGTTTTAAACTACTTCGGCCATGAATCTTTCTTCATGATTTTCAACTATCTTGGTGATCATACTTTCAAGTTCAACCTCTTCTCTCATGATCCAAATAAAGAGTTTGGAAAATCGTTTTGTAAAATTATTCAAAATCCTATACAAAGTCCAACGGTACATAATTTTCTTATACATTTTATTTTTTGTTACTACGATTTATTAAAAAAACATAATACGCATAAAATTGTAATAATTATTTTTTACAGGTTCTACCAGATACTTTTATTTCAAAACATTATGATTATCGTTTACCGGATAACATGGTTATACTTAATGTATCCGAGTATCATCAATGGGAAGTCCGTATTAGAAAGATTGGGCCAAATTATTGTATTGCTGATGGTTGGTTTAAATTTATTGAAGATCTAAGGTTAAACCCTGGGGATATTCTGTGTTTTCAAAAAAAGGACGTGAATCATATTAATATTATCATATTCAATAAAGATGGTCGTCAAGTTTTGTTAAACAACACTCCTTTGATTGAGCCAGAATATGAACATATTAGCAATGTGGAAGGTTATCGACAAGTTAGTGACGATCCTAACTATCCTTTTTTTGCAATGACAATAACTCATCAATTGGTACTATACTATCCTGTTTTATGTTATTTTTTTTTTGTTTTTTAGTGTTTTTCATTTAATAACATTTACATATTTTTAACATTTTTACAAAATGTAGATCCTTCCCAAGTTAATTACTGACTTAACTGGTTTAAATGAGTTTTCTGAAGTAAAGATCAAAGTTGTTAAAGGAAATATTTGGGTTACGAATCTTCGTACACACAACATTGATGGTCAAATAAGGTTTGTCAATCAATTTATTATCTTAGTTATTATTTCTCTTTTACCCAATGTGTATATATCACTAACAAAATTTTTCATATTTTTTCTACCATAGGTACGGTGTTGTTGGATGGAAACATATACTTCAAGCTGAACATATTTCCTTAGGTGACGATTGCTTTTTCAACTGGTCTAAAACGAATTCGAGGCTATTGGTTACGAAACTCCAGCAAGCAGAAGTGTTACAGCAATAGAGTTTCAGTTTATGTTGAAAACCCGAAAAACATATATCTTACATTTACTTTTCGATCCCCCTTTTTTTATGTTTGTAGTACAATGCGTTGGTTTTTTTTAATATTTAAATTCAGATTGCCATGATAATTTCATCCGTACAGTCCGTTTATGATAAGTAACACAAATCTACTTAAAAAGAATGGTATACATAATACAAACTACTTAAAAAGTACCAAAATAAAAAAACACAATGACAAAAAACACAATTGTATAACATATATGATTACACACAACACAGAGACTTCACGTTTACTTTTATTTTTGTTAGGATCTGAGTTTCTTATGATTGAGTTTGTTTGTCATAATTGAACAAATGAACGAAAGTAAAATGAGATTAAATGCAGCGGAAGTGGAATCAAACTTTGTAAACACAATCTAAGGGAAAATAGTTTTCGTAAACACATGTTTCTTATTAAAAACCTTGTTTGGGGGGTTTTGATCAAGGTTTTATAAAGGGAAAAAGTGAATGCTGACGTGGCAACGATTACAAAAGTCCACGTGCCAACCCTTGGTGAAGGAATTAATAATGGAAGACAGTTGATTTATGAAACCACTGATGAAGCAAGATCAGTGGTTGCAAACGGTTATACTGGAAACAGTGGGTGATTCTAAGCTATCAGTGGACAGCCATCAGTGGGTTAAAACACTGATTTTGAACAACAGTGATTACCAAGGAAATGAGAGGAGAAGGGTTGACTTTCAGCAGTGGACTATTAACAGAACAGATGTTTGAACAAAAATAGTGATGTCTTATGGTGAATCAATGAGATATTGAATCTTTGATGATATATTTCAGCTACTTGTCTATCAGTTGGACTTTACAGCAACAGCAGTAGCATCATAATATTCTTCAATCAGTGGTTGAGAAAACATCTGCTGCATGTGTACGGTCAAAACACTAAGTTTATTGCCTAGGAATTGATATCCCCCTGATGTAAGCTTTTCACACTCTTGGTATCTGTACTTGTTTGTGTATGATAAATCTTGACAACCATGCTCCTAGCATATGTTATGTTCTTTGAGTGTGGCACAAGTTTTTCAAACTTGTTGTCACTGAACTGCAGAAGCCCCTCTTACAAGACATCTACCCAACTTTCTGTCTTTTTAGTACCCCAAGGTGCATGACTTGTTGATGAGATGGTAGAAAGCCAGCAAGAAGGCAAATGTTTCAGGATTGACCTTTTCAAATAATCCTTTTTCATTGAAAATGTCAAGTGTTTGGTGAAATGAATGACTTGTAAAGGATTGATGTTTTTAAAAGGTGAAGCTACACATGTAATATATGACACACACACATATACAAAAATAATGACATAAAAACACAATGACAAAAACACAATTGTATAACATATTTGTACACAACCAACACACGTTTGGTTTTTTTTTTTTTTTTTTTTTTATAAATTATGAAACAATTTAAAAGTTAGTAAACTTAGATAAACCTGGATCTGGGTACACTAAACGGTTAATGGCAGGAACGGTTACATAATGTAGAAACTGCTTGGGGAAACGATGCGAATAACTGAAGAGACACACGTTTACACACAGTTATTACTACACAAACAAACCCATTCAGTTAACACAGGAAACTTAAACTGATACACGCTTTATTACGCATGAATCAACGAAAAATATTAATAACCTTTGTAATTATAACATAATAATCCAATCGCTTTTTTTTAACGGAATAATCCAATCGCTTTACCGCCTATTCAATTCCCTACCCCTGACCACCTATAAAATAAACTAACCCATAAGTCCATAACACATCACCTATCTTCTAACACTAACTCGAAACATCTCTACATTCAACACAACTACAATCATGCCTGGATCACACTACCATTTCGGAGACACAACAGAGGCCAAGAAAATTATAACCACTGCACACTTTGTAGAGGATCAAAAGGATTCATAAATCTTACGAACACTACAGAGAATGCATAACACCGCCACTGCAGATGTAGAGAGAAACAATACTGACATGAACTACAACGTTCTGCAGTATATTTCGAATGGGCTACAGAACGAAGATCAAATAAAGATTATACAATATCTGGATAAACAGTTACAGATAAAGAAAAACATAGCAGTTTCGTTAGAAGAACTCAAGGATACCTTGTCGGAGTACATGAAGACGAAGAACGAAAGGGTTACTATAATGAAGAACTATTAGAAACGTTTAATGATTACTTTTATTTTTTTTGATCGCTCATGTATTTGACCTTCTATAAGTGTATCCTATCTACTTAATGTAATAACATATTTAAATATTGACACTGTCTTATAACAAATTTACCTAATGACTCTATTTTACCATTTTACCAAAAATTTTATTTGTTTTGCTTAGAATTTAGATGTATTACATAAATTAACATATTCCAAAACATATGATCAAGTAACATATAGAAGTATGTATGCTAACTGATTGTAAAGTATTAACACAGCTATAGTTAATAAACGTTTATTTTCTTACATAACTTGTGTAAGATTGCTCTACAATATTTAGGTTGATTATTTTACGTGTAAAATATCAATAAATATAAGACAGTAGATGAAACGTATTTGTTAATTTACAAATGCATGTTGATATTACAAAAGAATTGTATTTAACGTATACCATTGTGTTATTGCCATTGTGTTAATAATAACAATGTGGTTTTGGGAAACATTACCATAAATACTGCATTTTTGTTATATGTTATATTTGTTAAATATTAATCTAATATAAATTTCTCTATTACAAAAGTAATTAACTATTATCTACACACAAATTGACATCTATGAACATTAATAACAGCCTAATACAAATAATAGTCACACAAAATACACCAGTCAAAAGCTTTGAAAGTAAATACAAAAAAAAAAAAAACAAAGAAAACAAAACATTTCGCAATCACGAAAACGGCATTACAAGGTACAAACATAAAGTTAACAAATTACTTGAACACACAAACATACTAACTGCATTAAAATAAAAAAACATAAGCATAAACCGTTTATGGAATGTGAATAGACAACGACGGAAACGAACTACTTCTTAACGCGTTTCACCTTCTCCGAATTATTCCTAAGTCTCTTCTTGTAGTTCCCTCCAATTTGTTTAACAACCATAGAACCACCAACCGTTGAATTAGACATATTGTTGACAACATCTTGCACTCCTATATGACTTTTGTTAGAATCAGTCATTTGATCATATTGAACAGCACCCTACATGAAACATAGACAACATGAAACACTTCTTTAATTTCTAAATTATTAAAATGATATACAAAAAACCAATTACCTCTTTATTGATTTGTCTGGCAGAGCCCTCATATTGCTCAGTACCAACAATACCCTAAATGCAACAAACCAACATGTTACACTAAAAAAATAACCAACGTAATAACATAAAAATAAAACAATTTGTTCACCTTCATCACAGATTGACCAACACTGTCATCATGCTTCTTATCATTACCAATATCCTGCCATAACAAAACAACCAATATTACATTCAAAGTACATAAAAAAAATAACCAACATAATAACATAAAAATAAACCGATTTATTCACCTCCATCGTAGATCGACCAAAACTGTCATCATGCTTCTTATCATTACCAATATCATGCGATAACAAAACAACCAATATTACATTCAAAGTACATAATAATACACATCCAAATAAAAGAATCATTTACCTGAAGTCTCGCTTTAGTAAGGCAATCATTTACCTCCGTATCAATAATAACCTATATATAACATCAAAATCAATTTCCAGCTAACTAACACTATAAAGTTTAAAGAAAAATACACTTAACCTCTACTTCAGATTGCAAATGGTTGCCAGCTGTCTTGTTATCTCCAATAATCTAAACGTAACATACGAACCATTAATCAAATAACAGTAACAGTAACTTATATTACAAAGTTAATAAAGTCATGAAAATAATTAAAAGTTTGAAACTCACAAAAAACCAAACCACAAACACATATTGAAAATAAAAACAAAATACATAAAGAGTTACCGATGACTGCGTTGACGGTGTAACAGAATTATCAACTACTGAGCTAAACACTTCATCAGCCATCTCCCATTCAACATCTTTGATCTTTGCACACATTTCAGTTTCTTCATCAATTTGAAGAACACCAGCTGATGGAGGAGTGGCAGCGTCAACAGATGTAGATATAGACCTAGGCTGTATAAGCACATTGATATCATCTACGAAGTAATGTTACTATTATCAAACAAACCAACTTACTAAGGTAAAGTCAATTAAACCCAAATAAAACAAATCATTTACCTGTACAACACTTTGGGTAAGGCTAGCATCTCGCCCATTACCAACAATAACCTAAGAAAACAAACCAATAATTAAACTAACTCTAACTAACCATATTAAGTAATATTAAAATAATAGTAACAGTAACCTATATTACAAAGTTAATACAGTCATGAAAACAATTAAAAGTTTGAAACTCACAAAAAACCAAACCACAAATACATATTGAAAATAAAAAACAAAAAACATAAAGAGTTACCGATGATTGCTTTGACGGTGTAACAGCATTATCAACTAATGAGCTAAATACTTCATCAGCCATCTCCCATTCAACATCTTTGATCTTTGCACACATTTCGGTTTCCTCATCAATTTGAAGAACACCAGCTGATGGAGGATTGGCAGTGTTAGCAGTTGTAGATATAGACCTAGGCTGTATAAGCGCATTGATATCATCTCCGAGGTATTTAGAAACAGTAAAACGGTTGGAAAATTTAGGCGCTAAATTATAGGGATCGATCTTAATAACAAAAATAACCCTTCGAGAACATAAATTTTCATTCAAATACGATTCTATCCAATTTGGATCATCAATACCCTACAAAAAACATAATAAGCTATCAACACAACTGAACAAACTAATATATACTAATCATGCAAAAAATTCAACAACTAATAATTGTAAAAGGAAATGTAAAATAAACCTCTGGCAAAGACTTATTAACTAACTCATCAGCAGATATTTTAAGTAGAGATACTGCAGCTTCATTAAAAACAACACATGTCATCTCATCATTGGTACCATTAGTAACACAAAGTTCCAATTTGTATCTGCAAAACAGAAACGATTAATAAAACAAAAAACAAACAACAAATAAAATATTAAAAAAACTTACACATAATGTGGATTGACAACATTTTCTTCACAGTTCCAACACAAATAGTAACCGTCAACCATTGACGCCTTCTTACGACATTTGTTACACTTAACATATTTCCAATCACTATGCATTTCCACACCACTAATGTTTGCATCAATGTTGAAAATTGTTCCCTGTACATGATTTAAAGTCAAAAACTAATGATTAAAAGTAAAAAACTAACAAAAAATAATTTATTTGGGTGTATTAGCAATACAATACCTCAGCCACATCTCCTGCTGTAAGAAGGCAGTATATGTTTGCAATACTCGTAATTTGAAAGGTGGCTGCATTGTCTTCCTTGATAGTAATTTGAGGAGAGTCACTGAAAACAAAAAATACAACGTATATAAAACATAAAATAATAATGCATCTAATAAAACATGCCAAATCACATAATTAAATAATCCTGTAGGCATCAATTTCAGGTATAGAAAGATTCAAGTAAATTTGAGTCGCCACAGTTGTCATTAAACTTGTAGAACCTAATTCAATACAAACATTTAAACATAAGTTATAAATAATCAATTAACAATGCAACATATCCTATACATAACACCATACCCTTGTAAGATCGAACTTTGCAAGATGACAAAATAATAACAACTGTAATTTTTGCAATTCTTCGAATATAACCATCGCTAAACTGATTCACCAAGTGTCCCCATAATGAAACATTCACCTTCATATCACTGAATTATATATATTTAAGAATGAGATAGTAAAAATAAACAATATAGACGAAAGAATTAATATAGACAACACTAACATACTTGGTATCAGAGATAACAATGTTTCGTACACCAGGATTGCAAGATGAAACAGATTCCAATTGATACTGAACAGAGCCCCATTCCCTAAGAACGCCAATAACATCTACACACACACACACACACACACATATATATATAACATTAGAAAACTTGAAGAATAAAAAACTAACAGAATAAAATGCATACATACCTGTAAGATATTTGTCATCATTAACACGATCGGCTAACAGATTGAATGGAAGAAAATCAAACACATATCGTCTAAAGACAGACGGATGCGTCGGACAAGTAGTAATACTTGTTGAATACAAGAACTGAATGAAAATATCGCACCGCAATGGACGATACATGGTACTATACTTATGAACAACAAACTTACGAATCCTGTAAACACATCCCTCTTTAAACACATTCTGAAATAACCTCAGCAAGTTAGATGGAATCTTTGCATGAATAGATGAACCCTGAAAAAACATATACATTTTAAGATTAGATAATTACCAATGTAAAATCAAAAACTAAACAATATTGCATTACAAAGAAATACTTACTTGTGCATCAGATAGAATCATGTCAAACGAAAGGATACGATTTGTTTTAGGGTTGAACGATGTCCAAGCACGCGAGACCAACACATCAACTTGCCAGTTGTTGGTAAAATAAGCACGTAAATCCGAAATACTTGCACGATTCATTTTATAAAGTAATAAGCTGGAAATATATATAAGACTGCAATCAACATCACACATATAATCCATAACACTATAAACAAAGACTACACATATAGACCCGTATATATACACACAAGGCTAATAATACTCAACAAAGAAAACATGTTACCTTTGAACAACCTAGTTTGACAACACCAATTACACAATACTATCAGCTGGCGATAATGGCAAATTATAAAAAACTTCCTTGTACACAACATTTTTAGTCATATTGTTAGGACATTTTTCTTTATTATCCACATAGAACTTTAGTCTAGCACGAGATGTTACACGAGATGCAGCAACATATAACCGTCCATGGGAGAACACGGGCTTTACTAAGTAAACACAAACATTATTAAAAGTTTGGCCTTGACTTTTGTTAATAGTCATAGCAAAACAAACTTTTATAGGAAAATGTCGTCGCTTAAATTCAAAAGGCCAAGACGAATTACTTGGAGTCATATCAATTCTACCAATGAATACTTTCTCTCCAACATGTGGGCCTGTAATAATCGTACATTCAAGAACACGATGACTTATTTGACTTACAACCAACCGCGTCCCATTACACAAGCCACGTTGCATGTTTAGGTTACGCAACAAAATAACAGGTGCACCAACCTTGAGATGTAGTACATGATTCGGAAGTCCAGAAAATTTCAAACTGTTAAGAAACTCAGGAGCATACATAGCACGCAATTCTTCAACATTTTGTGTACTCGCACATATCTCATCAGCACTAAACAATGTATACATTTCACCTGGTATCTTCTCAAGAACATGTTGGTTAATCGTATCAACTTCATCATTAGTCGGACAAAGAATGCAACGTTCCTTCAAGTAATCGACATCATTAAATATGTTCATAATATTAGGGAACGTATTTAACACAATGGACTCAAGATGTTTATCAGTTACAGAAATTAACATATCTCTTGGTATACGAATCCATGTAGCATCATCTGATCCATCCACAGAAACTGAAGGAAGACAACCAGTCCCCATGTCTAAAAGCCATTTACTAAATTCCTGCATTTGAATAAGATCCCTACCAAAAATACTTGGATCAAGTAAACGCATGTTAGTTGTCAAAGAAAACACTTTACATGACCTCCATACATTCGGCGACTTGTTAATCGCTGAAGCAACAATTTCACTTCGTGAACCAAACTGAACAACAGGAAGTATCTGCCGAAAGTCACCACCAAATGCGACAACCTTTCCACCAAATACTTTATGCTCAGCACCAGCCATGCTGTCTCGACACACATCCCTCAATGTTCGATCAACAGCTTCAAATACATGGCGATGTTGTAGAGGTGCTTCATCCCAAATAATAAGTGAAACATAATTGATTAACTTAGCCAAATCTGAACCAACATCAATGGCACAACAAGAGTCCTTATCAACTTCAATAGGGATGCGAAACCGAGAATGTGTTGTACGCCCACCGGGTAGTAATAAGGAAGCAATACCAGATGACGCAACAGTCAAAACTATCTCATTATTTGATCGAATACGAGTTATAAGGGTCGTCCATAAGAACGTTTTCCCAGTTCCTCCACTACCTAACACAAAAAATACGCCTCCTTTTCTAGCCTGAACAGCAGAATATATACTATCAAACACTTCCTTTTGTTGACTATTCAACCCAGCGTATTGCTTAATAAAACGTGTCCTTTCCTCATTAGCATCATACATTCTCTCAAATTGAACCAACCTGTTGATAAATCTATCTTCCGAAGTATGGTCAATCTGTGGTAAGGTTGGAAAGGAAGTCAACGACCGGCCACTCTGAATCAACACTTGTTCAATCTCTTTCATAGTATAATTCAATATTTCAGCATCTGAGAAATTCAATGAAAATTTTTTCAAAATTGTTCGATATTTATGAAGAATGTCCTCTGATAGGTATTCATAACAATCAAAAAATAATTGCCGAGGATCACTAACAGTACAAAATAACAAAATTGTAACAAACAATTCACGAAGGCGATCCCCAAATTGCCAATGATAAGCCTGGCGTACAGCATCAACCCATTCAACATCATCACCCAAAAGACTTAATGCTTTACAAGCGGACATATACGTTGGATGTTCCACCCCGTCAACAGTTCGAATCTCTTTAAAACTTCTCGGACCACGCACAACATTTAATAGCATTCTAAGATAATACTTTTCACCCATCGTAGGACTTACATAATATATACGTCCAATAGTTTGAAATGAACCTTTACGGGGCTCCCACACTCTTTCCTTCTCATGCCATGTAAACAAAGTTGGGTATTCGGCATATGTCAATTTCCGGCCAAACTCATACCTTTCATTTGCAGCCATCCATTCAGTAAACTTTGACATTGCAGCTGTTGTTCGTTGTAAAACATCAGAAATTTGTTCATGATCCTTAAAATATACTCTATTACACCCTTCTTCATGAAATGGGAGTCTTCCAACAGCCATTGAACGATAATGCATGTCAAACTCAAATATCTTCCAACACGCCTCTGATGCTGAAATACACCTACAGTTCATGTACTGCTCAATCTCATTTTCATGATTTAAAAGTGATGTAAATGTTGTTCTCCCACCTTGACCTTCCAATACTGCGGTAGCACGATCTTGACCTTTGTTAATATAGCTGAAAAGATATTTAACCAACATTCCTTGGTTACACCATTCAACATTGATATGGCAACCATACTTTATAAGCAACGCACGATTATAAGGAACAACATATCCATTATCTAGCATAATATCTTGCCGACCAACACGAACTTTACGTGAGTTATTACGTCATCGATACGACGGCCACCCATCATTTCTAATAAAAGTTTCGTCACAATAACTCTTCGGAAATCCTTTAGTACATTTGCCATCATTCATACAAGGACTCGAAGGTCTAAGGTTACCACATGGACCATGCATCATATGAGTACCAACATTTAAAAAACCGATTGGGTCACCCGATTCAGAAGGCAGCTCAGCAGATATAAATCTATCAATTTCATCCGGTGAAGAAATTTTATCAGCTTGACTAAGAAACACAAGAATGTGGCAATGTGGCTGACCACGTTTTTGAAACTCTATTGTGTAAAGAACTGCAAAGACAAAAAAAAACACAATGTTTTAACACACATCATAATAACACATTAATCACATGTTAACATACAACCATTGAGAATAAAATTCATTTAACTTACCCGCTTTAGGAACACCAAAATGATGCTTTTTCCTTATGTCTTTCATGAGCTCATCAAGTTTGATCTTAAACACCCGTGCAACAATATCAGGTCTTTCAGATACTAAGTGACCCACTGTGTTTTCCTGCAAATGCCGCTGAATTTCATGCCATTTTGGGTTACACGTCATGGTAATAAAAAGATCAGGAATACCAGCCCAACGACAAATTGCCATCGCATCTTGATATTGTTGTATCATATGCCTAGGCCCCCCGGTGAAGGACGCTGGCAACACAACACGTCGACCTATAGAATCACAGTTTGTCTCACCTTCTAATATACGATCATGCAACCCATTATACAACTCCGAACGAATTGTTGTCTGATGAGTCTTGTACCATTGTAAGTCATGTTCAAGCACTTGCGTATATGCATCAACAACAAATGTAAGAAATAACCGGCCAGAACTATGCAATGTTCTACCTTCTTCCATTCTAACCATCAACCGAAAACAATAGTATTCTCTCAATGAAACATTTTTTCTTTTACTTTCAGCACTAATATTACTTAGAGGAATGCCCACATTAAAACCATCTTCTCTATACGGGGTGAAGTTCAGAAATACGTTTCGCATTTGTACTACCACGGTCTTCAACAATAATATCACGGCAATCTGTAGGATTACCATCACCCGGAATCAATGCAGCAACTTCATTGACCGTAGGCAAATTAAACTGTCTCGCATCCCTTCTTCGTGTACCAAGCAGTCTAAGTCTAACAGGTTGCTGCGAAAAGTGAGTAAATCTTTCTTTGGCCATCCTAAAGCTCTGAACTAATGGATTGTGCCGATTAAGCATTTTAATTAAATCATTAACTAAACTTCGAATACATGCATCATCATTCCCAGACTGAATACACTTCTCCATTGCTTTTAATCGATTGTCAACCTCATTTTCTGTGTCATAAATATATAGTTGTGCAAATCTTGGCCGTCCATCAATATGCTGAGGTAACAAAGTACCAATCCTATGATGATTATGTCCATTCAACACATATGTATAGGGACCACCTCCATCATTAACATCCGAACAGACTTTACCGCCAGTAGAAGTAAACGAAAACATTGAATTTAGAAGCTTGATATTCTCTTTAAACACCTTAGATCGCGGTTCACCATTCGGCTGTAAAAGCCGTCGCAATGGTTGCGGAGCATGCCGAAGTAAAGGTAAAACAACCTTGCCTTTACCACAACAAATAGAGAAAGTTGGATTAGACGGGGCAAGATATTTAGTACTTCTCTCACCATACCACAAGATCGCTTTGCAATAAGGACATACATATTCTGTAATTCCACAATCCCAATATGATACATCTCCTATACAAAATAAAACAATCATATAAGAGAAAGTTATATTTATCATTTTAATGAGGCATTCAAACAACTAACAGTCATCAATGAATAATCCATACTTGATGAGTTTTCATCTTGGTAAACACCAGCACAAGATGACCTCCGGTTGTGCATAGAAGGCGATGATGCTGAAACAAACTCCGAAGTTAAAGAATGTGATACAAAAGGTGCATCACTAGTCATTGAATTAGTTCCATGGAATTGATTTGAATTTGGGCCAACTGCAATACACGTAGATACAATCAGATATGTCCTAAAAACATGAACACGTTTACATTACTTGGCATAAAAAAAATTAACAATACGTACCATAACAACGTCGTTGAACTGGCATATTTTCAATGTTTGAACCAGCAGGGCGATCTCGTAATCGAGGACGACCACGGCGTCTAATATTACAGGATGTTTCATCAGATCGAAATGTCGACATAGATGAAGAAGACAGTGTTGATAATATTTCAGAATCACTTGCAATACCATGGTTAATATTAATACTATCCATACCACCAAGATCTGTATACAAACAACATTCATTTGATACCGCTTGATGAATAATGTCAATGTTTTATTCTCCATCTTCTTCCTCTTCATATCTAGTCCTTAAATACCTCAACTACTCATAGTGATAGCTATTACATACTGGAAGCTCTACACAATACTTACCAATCCATACATACATAATATCATGGAGTATACCAAACAACCAATGCGCACCAGCCTTACACACAATATGCAAGCTCTGACATTTGTTAGAAGAATCAGCAGGTAAACCAACAACATCTGAAAATATTTTGTAGTATCCTGTTATCACTTTATAAACTTCTTTTGCGTATAATGCACTCCAAAATACCATCTCACAACCCATCATTACATAAGCACAAAACACCGTATCCATACTTGATATCACTCCAAGAAAATAGACGACTATTATATAGAAACACCATCGGATCTATATACATACTTAGAACATAACACTGTTTCATGCAGGTAAAGCAAACATCTCGATCACAAATACGCCATTGTCAAGCTATACCCTAATCTATTATTTATACTACATAATTTAAATTAACAAAACACAATAGCAACAAACATAGCTATAAGAAGACATGCAACCAACTATTAAAATACAAGTAACAACAAAAGAAAGCAATGAAATTAAATATGAATATGAAATACCTATACACACTATGAAAAACAAAATCACACATACATTGCTAAATAGATAGTAGCTCCTTTGATACTTCGTTTCCAACTACAACTTTTCAAAACCTATTGATAAGGGAAACTAAAGAACTGTAGTAAAAAATATTAAGACAACAGTTGGTTATTAAATACAGTTATCAAAGTTCAAATAATAATGGGGCAACATAGTGGGTAGTTTTTGAACATGCACCATAATTGTAGGAATTATAATTGTCTTTAATTAGATAATATTATATATTTTATACAAAAACAAAGTTAACACGAAACTACCACAAATGAATGCATAACTTAAAATGCTAATTATAATTACAAACATTAGGTGTGTTAACCTAATTTAAGTTTTTTTAAACAAAATGTGTTTTTATAGAAATGTAATAATATATACTAACATTGTCCTATACCATTTATGTTGTTGATTACATTGTGTTTTATTATGGAAAAGATTGTGCTTATACGAAATCACTATGTTTAGGAATAGTACGTTACCCTATTGCAATAGTCCTTATATACTATTTGTAGTTGTATGTATATTTTATACAATATTAAGCTCTAATAAAGGCATTGTGTTTTTTATTAAACCTTACTTTTTTTACTGAATACTGATTATCAATGTAAACTTGTTTAAGTGAAAAAAAAAGCACAAACACAACCCAAACTATATAAATCAAACACTCTTTTCTGTAAAGATGGCCTAACTTTAATTGTAAGAAATACAATAACTGAAACAAAAGCCGCTTTTATACAAACTAAAATACTATCCTACAAAAAAAAAGAAAAAAAAAAACCAGAAATAAGAGACAGAAAAATAAAAAACAAAAATGAGTACTAAAATCGCTCTAGATAATTAATCTTAACTTCCATGCAACACTTCACACTTTCAAGAGTGGACACAATACGATCCAAATGATTAATTGCCTTCCTAATCACATCGATAGAAGCACGAACACCAATGTCACGAACATCGCAAGCAGGTAATTCCAACAAATCACCTACTATTTTACGCATATCTTCTATAAAGTTAGCCACACGTTTGAAACCGAACTTCAAAACAGTCATATACAAGACATCCCTCTGTAACTGCCAAACTACCTCATCGACCATCTTTATTTAAAAGTTAAAACGACGGAAACCAGATATAATTATACAAATGAATGATATAATCAGAGGTTAAAGAATTCAAATATTCCTTTACGATTATATTTATACATACATACATACATATAATCATATATATATGCACCGCTAACAAACTTGAGCATAAAACATGGATACCCTGCTAACTGAAAATACGTGGAAGATTCATAAATTATGTCACCACACCATTTATTTCGTCAAAAAAGATGACAACTAACCAACCACGTTTTGTTTTTCTTTTTCTTTTTTTTAATAAATTGAATAAATGAGACACTACATGAGCTATAATCAATAGTTTAAAATAACACATCAAAATTTTAAGCTATGTTCAAACGACGTATAGTGATAAAAATATTTATATCTGCATACATTTTAATGTAATAGTTAAGTTAATCTCATCTTGACTCAAGTCACTGGATGCCTGTCATATAACTGTTGCAAAAAACACAATTAACATTATCCATAAGACAATTCAAGATGTTGTTTTGTCTTTTATTAATCAACTAAATAACCGAAATATTATTTTTAGAATATTTTAAATGTAGTATCTTTTTTATGTATTATATGTGTTTTCAAAAACAATGACATGAATTCTAAATTCAGATTGACTTTTTTTCAATAATATGGAACCAAAAATAAAAAACATTGCAAGACTTCCGGTGACAAACACAAAAATGGACCCATGCTGTTTGAAATGTTTCAATGAATTTAATAAAATATGATAAATTTTAAGCTTGGGTTACAATTGTATAATTAATCATAACTTTGAGTTTATGTTTCTAATTTGAACTTATAATAAAATATGATAAACTTTAAGCTTGGGTTACAATTGGATAATTAATCATAACTTTGAGTTTATGTTTCTAATTTGAACTTAAAAAACTTTTGGTTATTTAAAAATTGAATATGAAATCACTATAACTTTTAGGATTTTCAATTAATGTTGTTAGTGATACGATCATTTTGGATGTAGCTTTCTTAATGGTTTAACTTGCAAACCACAATAGAGTTGACTTGATCATTTAACAATCTGTATATATAATGCCAAATCAAAAACACAAAACCTGTATACAATTTGTTACACTACCCGAACCAGAAACTACATTAAACATCATTCATATATTAAATAATACTACATTAAACATCATCCATATATCAAATAATAAAACATAATATCGAACATTAGAAGATCCTTACACAATAAACCACTATATTAACATTAAATTACTAAAATACTAAAGACATTAACATAAACTATAAACAAACATGATACATCAAAACATAAAGAAGAACAGAAGCTTGATACCTTTAGTAATTTGGAGACACAAGGCTCTCAAAATAGACAGACCCTTGTAAGGCAGTCATGTACTTCCAAGGAAAGTAGTACCTGTCACACCCCCAAAATCCACTTGCGGAGTACTACCGCTTGGAGGCGTGACTGACCAGGATCCAGCCACCAATTATACTGAGCATTGATTAATAGCAAAAGTATTCACCAACCACAGTAGTTAGTAAACACCATATTTTTAAAGTTCTAAGAGTTTAAGTTCAAGTGGTAGTTTAAACAAACAGCGGAAGCATAAATCAAACAGTTTCAAAACAAAGTTCATTGTTCAAGATTATTTGAAACCCAACACACGGGTTAAGACGACCACTACATATCCCCAAGCTGCAAGCTCCTGATTCACTGATTACCTGCAAAGCATGCAGTAGGGTGTCAACAGAAAAGTTGGCGAGTTCACGAGATGTCCAGTTTTAGCTTTTCAAAAGAAGATGTAGGTTGTTTAGGTAAAGCATTTATAATCACGTCATGGGGAGCTACCCCATATGAAAGCTACTAAACTTGAATTACCGAAACTGTTGACGAGAAGATTTGGTGCCCCAGGTCAATGTCTATCGTCATTGACCGAGATGCAAGGTCTATAGTTCACGCCCGATCTCCCCCGGTCACGGTGTGAGGTTGTCAAACCTAATAGCGCTATCAACTAATAACCCGTTCTCCCACGGCGATTAATCGGTACTATAAGCAGGGACTTAATGTGATAGAGATTCGTTTAGTGTTGCTAGTTGTGATTTATAAATAATACCCAAACGTATCTCCCCCGGATGTAGTAGTACAAGAGTACCGTTTGCATATTCCCCGGAAATTATTGGTTTGAAAACATTATTTTGTTGGTTCGTGTCCCTCCCTGGGACGCATGCTTTTAGTGTGTGAACTCACCTTAGGTTGCTCGGCAGTTTAGTTTACTTGGTTAAGTATGCTGGTCACTCCGTCCTAAATGGTTACCAGTATAGGTCAGGTTCGGGTGCAGGACGATCACGTATATTCTACACATAGCTAACACATTGCATGCATGACATATAAGTATCCAGCAAGTTATCGAGCCTATTCTAATACTCAGCAGTTTAAACAGTAAACGTCAACACCTATCATACAAATCATAAGTGTCATTGGGCCTATCCTATCCAACCATACTAACAGTTAGCAGCATCACATAATCCAAATAGAACGGTATGCACAGTTCACATATTTTTGGCCCAATGACGGAGACAAGCAGCCCACTCGAGACAAGGTGATCTCGAGTCGAGATCGAGAGGTCTCGAGTCGCAACCGAACGGTCTCGGGTTGTAGCGGAGTGGTCTCGAGTAGTGCTGGTGTGAGTCGCAATCTCAGGTGTCTTCGAGTCCCGTCTCGAGTCGAGATCACGGGGTCTCGAGTCGAGACCTTGATGACTTCAAAGTCCCTGATGTCTGCTTCGTCTGGTCTCGAGTTGTCACGTATGGTCTCGAGTCGCAACCATGCGGTCTCGAGTCGCAACCGGATGTCTTGACTCGCAAACGTGCACATAAAATCCTTCTAGAACATCTGGTTTACTAACCAATAATCTTGCAATTTCATGTAATTGTGTACTAGCCAATAGAATCCCATAAACATGTTTTGTTGTCTAATATTTGATAAAAATGGATCAAACACACAATATTTCAAATATTCATGTCATATTCAACAAGTTCATCATTAGGGTTTTCATCATGTTCAAATCACATTCAAATATTCACACTTGTTCATGTATTCCAACACTAGAGTTTTTATCATTCATCCTAATCTTCAAAGCATGCACATATATCCTTAGTTCTACACATAAAACACTAAATTTGCTAACAAGAATTATGTGACATACTTTCTAAATATCGAGACAATCATTAAACACAATATTCATCATGAATCGGATGGTGATAAGCATCATTAATCATTCAAGGTGCAATGGTTCACATCTCATTCATCACTTAATAAATCAAGCAAGCAAAACAAATTTATTATCTAATAAGCCACATACTCATTCAAATATCCAACAATCAAATGTATTCATAAATCATCATTTTTGACCAACACTACAAGGGAACTAACCGGCTAGATGAAAGGGTAGGAGGGATTGATGGACTAAGTTCCGAGTGATGATCTCAAGCTAATCCGAGATGATCCGAGAGCCCCTTTGGTTATCGCCGGTTTGATCCGAGAGAGGGAGAGGAGAGGAGAGGGTGTGTTGTTAGGGTCTTAGTGAGATAGGGTGAGATAGAGTGTAAAAGAGAGTGTGTGTGAGGGTTTTAGGCTTAAATAGGAGGTGATGCACCCCAAGTGGGTTTCCGAGTGGGCTAAGGAAGGTTGCGGCCCATCCGGCCCATTTGTCACTGTTCACTCGAGACTGAGTGGTCTCGAGTCGGGTCCTTAAGTTGATGGGCTAGGTAGGTTGGTAGTCCATAGTGTACAAGAGAGGGGTTTCGGTTTGGTTTGCTAAAACATATTCGCCCATACATTATACGTACACACATATATATATATATATATATATTATGTACACATAGTTTAATACAAGCATCACATAATACTTCAAGACATTTCGCAAATCTTCATTTAATAATACACGTACACATATAGCTAAACAAATGAGGTTGCTCGGGAAAACCCGAAGTGTCACATTATCCCCAAGTTTTAAGAACTTTCGTCCCGAAAGTTAAGGCAGCCACTGACAAGCTGGTATGAGTGAGAGTGTTTCAACGGGGTGTCACATCATCCCCCCGTTAGTTTGGAATTTCGTCCCGAAATTCGGTGGTAGCTTCAGCGCTGGGAGTTTCATTTGGGAACAGCTGGGGATACTTGTGCTTCATCTGGTCTTCCCGCTCCCAGGTAAACTCTGGGCCACGGCGTGAGTTCCAACGAACTCGCACGAGAGGTATCTGGCTACGTTTGAGGGTTTTGATCTCACGATCCGTGATCTCAATTGGTTCCTCTGTAAAGTGTAGTTGTTCGTCAATAGTGAGTTCTTTGAATGGAATGATGAGTGTTTCATCTGACAGACACTTCTTCAGATTAGACACGTGGAAGACGTTGTGCACAGCACTCAGTTCTTCAGGCAGATTCAATCTGTAAGCGGCCTTACCGATCTTTTCGGTAATTTCAAAGGGTCCGACATATCGCGGGTTAAGCTTGCCCCGTTTTCCAAAACGAACCACACCCTTCCAGGGTGAGACTTTGAGTAGAGCCCGTTCTCCAATCTGGAACTCTAGAGGCTTTCTATCCTTATCCGCGTATCTCTTCTGACGGTCACGAGCTGCCGCCATGCGTTGCCTAATCTGGGCAATTTTTTCTGTGGTGTCAACTACATGTTCCGGGCCTGTGATCTGGCTGTCACCAACCTCCGCCCAGCAGAGGGGCGATCGGCATTTACGACCGTACAATGCCTCAAAGGGTGCCGCTTGTATGCTGGTGTGGTAGCTGTTGTTGTAGGAGAATTCCACTAACGGTAGGTGCTTCTCCCAATTCTTGCCAAAATCGATCACACATGCCCTAAGCATGTCTTCGAGGGTTTGGATGGTGCGTTCTGATTGCCCATCCGTTTGCGGATGATAAGCGGTGCTCATGTCTAAACGCGAGCCAAAAGATTTGTGCATGGCTTGCCACAACTCAGAAGTAAAACGCGCGTCCCGATCGGAAATAATAGAGGTTGGCACTCCGTGTTTCGAAACCACTTCTTTTAAGTATACCTCTGCTAAGGTGGAGAACTTGTCCGTCTCTTTAATAGCCAAGAAGTGGGCAGATTTAGTTAATCGATCTACTATCACCCAAATGGTGTCATTTCCGCGTTGAGACCTAGGCAAGCCGGTAACAAAATCCATGGAAATTTGCTCCCATTTCCACTGTGGGATTTCTGGTTGTTGGAGTAGGCCTGATGGTTTCTGATACTCCGCCTTGACTCTTGCACAAGTTAGACATTTTCTGACATAGGCTGCTATGTGGGCCTTCATGCCAGGCCACCAATAAGTAGTCCTCAAGTCGTGGTACATCTTATCCGAACCCGGATGTACTGAGTAACGGGACTTATGGGCTTCGTCCATCACAAGCTCACGCAAATTTCCATAGAGTGGGACCCATATACGCCCGTTTACATAGTAAGCGTCATCTTCTTTTTGTTCCAAACGTTGTCTCGATCCTCGTAGGGACTCAGCCCTGATGTTCTCGGCTTTCAATGCTTCAGCCTGAGCGTTTCGGATCTGATTAGGGAGGTTCGAGTGGATAGTGAGCTGTAAGGCACGAACACGTTTGGGTTTGGTCTCCTTTCTGCTGAGGGCATCGGCTACCACATTAGCCTTGCCTGGATGATATTTAATTGCACACTCGTAGTCATTTAGGAGTTCGACCCAGCGGCGTTGCCGCATATTCAACTCCTTTTGTTCCATTATGTGCTGGAGACTCTTGTGATCAGTGTAAATCGTGCACTTGGTGCCGTACAAGTAGTGTCTCCAAAGCTTGAGCGCGAAGACCACAGCTCCAAATTCTAAGTCATGCGTCGTGTAGTTCCGTTCGTGGATCTTGAGTTGTCGTGAAGCGTAAGCAATAACCTTCTCGCGTTGCATCAACACGCAACCAAGCCCTTGAATAGAAGCATCGCAGTAAACAACAAAGTCGTCGGTACCTTCAGGTAAGGAAAGAATAGGAGCACTACACAGATTTTTCTTTAGTTCCTGGAAGGCAGATTCCTGAGCATTGCTCCATTTGTAAGCAACTCCCTTCTGAGTGAGGGTCGTAAGTGGTTGAGCGATCTTAGAAAATCCCTTGATGAATCTTCGATAGTATCCTGCCAATCCCAAGAATTGGCGGACTTCGGTCGGAGTCTTAGGTACAGGCCAATTCTTAATGGATTCGACCTTAGCGGGGTCGACATGAATCCCTTCCTGATTGACGATGTGCCCAAGGAAATGGACTTCTCTAAGCCAGAAATCACATTTCGAGAATTTGGCGTACAGTTTCTCATTGCGAAGAAGTTCGAGAATAAGACGCAGGTGTCGTTCATGCTCCTCTTGGCTCTTCGAGTAGATTAAGATGTCGTCAATAAACACAATCACGAACTTGTCGAGGTAGGGTTTGCATACTCGGTTCATGAGATCCATGAAGATCGCCGGTGCGTTGGTCATTCCGAAAGGCATAACAAGGAATTCGTAGTGACCATAGCGGGTTCTGAAAGCAGTCTTAGAGATGTCCTCATCGCGGACTCTCAGCTGGTGATAACCCGATCGCAGATCGATCTTGGAATAATAGCTCGACCCTTGCAGCTGGTCGAACAGGTCGTCGATACGGGGAAGTGGATAACGATTCTTGATGGTAACCTTGTTTAGTTCGCGGTAATCAATGCACATTCGGAATGTGCCATCTTTCTTTCTGACGAAGAGCACTGGGGCTCCCCAGGGTGATGAGCTAGGACGGATAAAACCTTTGTCCAAAAGTTCTTGTAGTTGAGTAGAGAGTTCCTTGAGTTCCGCGGGAGCTAGACGATAAGGTGCACGAGCTATAGGTGCTGCTCCAGGAGCTAACTCGATTTGGAATTCGACCTGACGGTGAGGAGGGAGTCCAGGTAGTTCTTCTGGGAATACCTCAGGATAGTCGCGTACGACTGGAAAATCTTCAATCCTGTTTTCCATTTTCTGTGTGTCAGCAACGAGTGCTAAGATAGCGGTGTGCCCCTTTTGTAGACACTTCTGGGCCTTTAAGAATGAAATGATGCCTGTGACTTCTCCGCTCTTGTCGCCTTGAACTATAAGAGGTTCGCCAGGGGGACGGGGAATGCGAATAGCTTTCTCTTGGCAGAGGATTTCAGCTCGATGTTTGGATAACCAATCCATACCAACAATGACGTCGAAGCTTCCAAGAATGATGGGGAAGAGATCGATGCGGAATGTCTGACCAGACAACTCAAATTTACAGTTACGAATTATGTGTGAGGCCTCGAGGTTTCTACCATTAGCCATTTCGACGATGTGCATAGAGCTTAACGGCGTAAGGGTGGACTTAAGTTTCTTACTAATACGTAGGGATACATAACTAGCATCTGCTCCGGAATCAAATAGTACGGAAACATAACGATCATTAAGTGGGAACTTACCCGCTACAACGTTGGGGTCATTCCTTGCTTCTCCAGCTCCAATCACAAAAGCCCTTCCTCTTGCACCATTCCCAGCATTGTGGGCGTTGTTGTTGTTATTTCCCGCACCCTGATTGGGGTTATTCTGGTTTAACTGAGGACAATTCTTCTTAATGTGCCCCTCAGCTCCGCACTGGAAACAACCCTTGACGTTCCCATGATGCTGCTGCTGCTGTGGTTGATTTTGCCTTGCGGGATGAGGGCTCCTACAATCCTTGGCCTCATGTCCCATCTTGTTGCACCGCTGGCACTTGTTCTTCGCACAGGGCCCATTGTGATGTCGATTGCACTTGTTACATTTGGGGAGATGGCCCTGATAGCCACCCTGCTGCTGAGGGCCCTTGTTATTTTCAGTTTTCCTTTGCTGAGCCGGGGCCTGAGTAGAGTTAGCATCCTTACCCTGGTTTCCATCCCACTTTCGTTTGTTGTCATTAGAAGTTCCAGCAGTAGCACTGATTCTCTTGGGCAACTTGCCCTCTTCCACAGCCTGATTGGTGAGTTTGTGAGCAAGACGAACCACGGGCTGTATGGTATTGAGGTTGGCTGAGGTCACATGGCTCCGGATTTCTGGGACCAAGCCTTTGATGTACAATTCGATCCTTCGATACATAGGTCGGGACATGTTTGGGCAAAGTGCAGCATAGTCGTTGGACTGCTTGGTGTAGGTCTCAATCTCTGACCCAACCATCTTGAGCGCATAATACTCGTTCTCGAGTTTGTGGATGTCATCCCTGTGACAGTACTCCTCTTTGATCATGTCTTTGAAATCTTCCCAAGCAGTAGCATTAGCAGTTTCCAGACCAAGCATCTGAATCTGCGCTTTCCACCAGGAAAGCGCGTTTCCTTCAAGCGTACCAGTCGCGAACTTAACCCAGTTAGCAGGGGGACACTCGCAGACAGCAAAGACAGCTTCAGCCTTTTCAATCCAGTGCAGAAGGCCTATGGCACCCTCAGTGCCGTTGAAAGGGAGAGGCTTGCCATCCATGAAGGTTTTGAAGGTACAAACACGTGGTTGCGCAGGCGCTTGCTGACCTGTTGTGAGAAGTGGAGCGAATAGGTTTAGAGGTGAAGAGACGATGCGGGGGTAGGATCTAAACATCCTAAAGTAATGAATTTACCTCCAGGGTGAGCTGCGAAAGCTGCAGCCACCGTGTTGAGCAAGTTAGTGAATTGAGCCTGAGTCATGTTAACGCTTCCTCTTCCGCGTCCACTCATTGTCTTCATAACCAGAAAACACAGTATGAGAGTGATGTCGTGACGTAATGAGAATGAGATAGAAGAGGGATGCGTTTCTATCTAATTTGGCACACTAGTATGTATAATAGAGCAGTCAACAGAAGATAAACAAACAAGTAAACACAAGCCCGAGCTATGAGGTCTAGTATGCTGAGTCTTGCCCTTGGAGTGTAGTGTCGTCACGAGTCACGGGTTATAGTCTGGTTTTTCTCCAAAAGACTCTTCTTTTTAAAACCAAGTTCACTATAACCAATGGCTCTGATACCAATCTGTCACACCCCCAAAATCCACTTGCGGAGTACTACCGCTTGGAGGCGTGACTGACCAGGATCCAGCCACCAATTATACTGAGCATTGATTAATAGCAAAAGTATTCACCAACCACAGTAGTTAGTAAACACCATATTTTTAAAGTTCTAAGAGTTTAAGTTCAAGTGGTAGTTTAAACAAACAGCGGAAGCATAAATCAAACAGTTTCAAAACAAAGTTCATTGTTCAAGATTATTTGAAACCCAACACACGGGTTAAGACGACCACTACATATCCCCAAGCTGCAAGCTCCTGATTCACTGATTACCTGCAAAGCATGCAGTAGGGTGTCAACAGAAAAGTTGGCGAGTTCACGAGATGTCCAGTTTTAGCTTTTCAAAAGAAGATGTAGGTTGTTTAGGTAAAGCATTTATAATCACGTCATGGGGAGCTACCCCATATGAAAGCTACTAAACTTGAATTACCGAAACTGTTGACGAGAAGATTTGGTGCCCCAGGTCAATGTCTATCGTCATTGACCGAGATGCAAGGTCTATAGTTCACGCCCGATCTCCCCCGGTCACGGTGTGAGGTTGTCAAACCTAATAGCGCTATCAACTAATAACCCGTTCGCCCCCGGGGATTAATCGGTACTATAAGCAGGGACTTAATGTGATAGAGATTCGTTTAGTGTTGCTAGTTGTGATTTATAAATAATACCCAAACGTATCTCCCCCGGATGTAGTAGTACAAGAGTACCGTTTGCATATTCCCCGGAAATTATTGGTTTGAAAACATTATTTTGTTGGTTCGTGTCCCTCCCTGGGACACATGCTTTTAGTGTGTGAACTCACCTTAGGTTGCTCGGCAGTTTAGTTTACTTGGTTAAGTATGCTGGTCACTCCGTCCTAAATGGTTACCAGTATAGGTCAGGTTCGGGTGCAGGACGATCACGTATATTCTACACATAGCTAACACATTGCATGCATGACATATAAGTATCCAGCAAGTTATCGAGCCTATTCTAATACTCAGCAGTTTAAACAGTAAACGTCAACACCTATCATACAAATCATAAGTGTCATTGGGCCTATCCTATCCAACCATACTAACAGTTAGCAGCATCACATAATCCAAATAGAACGGTATGCACAGTTCACATATTTTTGGCCCAATGACGGAGACAAGCAGCCCACTCGAGACAAGGTGATCTCGAGTCGAGATCGAGAGGTCTCGAGTCGTAACCGAACGGTCTCGGGTTGTAGCGGAGTGGTCTCGAGTAGTGCTGGTGTGAGTCGCAATCTCAGGTGTCTTCGAGTCCCGTCTCGAGTCGAGATCACGGGGTCTCGAGTCGAGACCTTGATGACTTCAAAGTCCCTGATGTCTGCTTCGTCTGGTCTCGAGTTGTCACGTATGGTCTCGAGTCGCAACCATGCGGTCTCGAGTCGCAACCGGATGTCTTGACTCGCAAACGTGCACATAAAATCCTTCTAGAACATCTGGTGTACTAACCAATAATCTTGCAATTTCATGTAATTGTGTACTAGCCAATAGAATCCCATAAACATGTTTTGTTGTCTAATATTTGATAAAAATGGATCAAACACACAATATTTCAAATATTCATGTCATATTCAACAAGTTCATCATTAGGGTTTTCATCATGTTCAAATCACATTCAAATATTCACACTTGTTCATGTATTCCAACACTAGAGTTTTTATCATTCATCCTAATCTTCAAAGCATGCACATATATCCTTAGTTCTACACATAAAACACTAAATTTGCTAACAAGAATTATGTGACATACTTTCTAAATATCGAGACAATCATTAAACACAATATTCATCATGAATCGGATGGTGATAAGCATCATTAATCATTCAAGGTGCAATGGTTCACATCTCATTCATCACTTAATAAATCAAGCAAGCAAAACAAATTTATTATCTAATAAGCCACATACTCATTCAAATATCCAACAATCAAATGTATTCATAAATCATCATTTTTGACCAACACTACAAGGGAACTAACCGGCTAGATGAAAGGGTAGGAGGGATTGATGGACTAAGTTCCGAGTGATGATCTCAAGCTAATCCGAGATGATCCGAGAGCCCCTTTGGTTATCGCCGGTTTGATCCGAGAGAGGGAGAGGAGAGGAGAGGGTGTGTTGTTAGGGTCTTAGTGAGATAGGGTGAGATAGAGTGTAAAAGAGAGTGTGTGTGAGGGTTTTAGGCTTAAATAGGAGGTGATGCACCCCAAGTGGGTTTCCGAGTGGGCTAAGGAAGGTTGCGGCCCATCCGGCCCATTTGTCACTGTTCACTCGAGACTGAGTGGTCTCGAGTCGGGTCCTTAAGTTGATGGGCTAGGTAGGTTGGTAGTCCATAGTGTACAAGAGAGGGGTTTCGGTTTGGTTTGCTAAAACATATTCGCCCATACATTATACGTACACACATATATATATATATATATTATGTACACATAGTTTAATACAAGCATCACATAATACTTCAAGACATTTCGCAAATCTTCATTTAATAATACACGTACACATATAGCTAAACAAATGAGGTTGCTCGGGAAAACCCGAAGTGTCACAGTACCCAACTTGCATAGTTTTCATATCTAACATATAAATATCCCCACAAGTAGTCATCAACAGCATTTCATCAGTAGACTCTACATACTCTACAAACCCGAGGAAACTCGATGGAACAACTCCAATACAAGGCAGAACCCATAAGTTAATCCATTCTTCATATCCCAACTTACACAAACCAACTAAATACATATCATATTTATAACGCATAAAAATGTGAAGTTGCCCAGCAATACTGACCAAAGATCCATCAAAACCTCCTCCATAAAAATCACATGGTAATGGAACACTTGAAAATTGCTCTAGGTTAACATCAAAACATAAAATTGACTGCACACAATCACCAGAACATGAATCAAAAATGAAATATACACCATCTCCACACAATGTACCTAATGACCATTTTCCACCATGCTTAACAGACAGAATGTCCGTAATTTTCCTCCAGGAATGTAGTCGGGTAGAATAAATATAAACTGCCTTTGTGCCACGTCTTCTTATAACATGTAAAACCTTGTACTCATTTGCAGAATCCACATAGAAAGCAGCAGAATCAGAATCTTTTTTGAAGAAACCATGTGATTCACATGATGACAAAGTTGTACTTGCCTGTGTAAGAGGATTCCAAATTAAAATTTGAGAAGTCTCTTCCAGGCACACACATAACATTCCATCCAAACTCCCTAATATCATCAATTCATCAGGTCGGGTTTTGAATGGTTTAACAGATATCATTTTAGGACCACAAAAGCCCGTGCATGCATAAAACAATTTTTCAAGAGAACCACAACGATCTAATTTCGCAAGCACCCACTTGGTAGCTGACGGTGACGTACTACGACAATGAATTAATGGAAACTCTGGTGTGGACAGGATAGACAACCATTTTTTGCACACCAACTTGCAACGACCTATATCTCTTGCACAAAGTTTTGTAAAAATACCATACATTAATATCTCTACAAGCAACTCCGACATAACAAATATTGATTAACTGCTCACATTAGATCAACACATGTTAGTTAGTCCAATTCACTTTAACATCAAAGTGTAAATCATAGTTATGACGAATAGAAGGCAAAGTAACAAATTGAAGAAAAGATACTTACAAACAGCAACTTTTATTTGCTCAAAGATCTGGAACAATTCTGACTGAAATGTTACCCTATAATCATATAAATAGGAAGATGTGAGAGAGAAACGTCAACCCATAAAAGACTGGAGATAATGGGAGAGAAATGCTTAATAACTAATCACGTAATAAAAGGATTAGAAACCACTAACATAGCAGTTGATTTTTTTTTTTTGAACGGCAAAACTTCTATATAAATATATAGAAAAGGTAACATAGCAGATGATATCTCCAACTTTCTAATACACTTTATCCGGTAAAATAACACAAAACAAAATTTATATCATGTCATATAAAAACGCAATATTATATGTAACCACACAAACAACTCAAAATATCAGGTATTAGTCATACTGCCTTTACATACAACACTATCAAACTTACAAAAACCCATACGTTCCACTAAGTTAACTGCAAATACATACCATAAACAATACATAACACTTTTGAATAATGGTGAGAGTGGGAACAAAGATGTTCAGTTAATGGCACAAATGTTAGAGATATTTAGACAAGTTAATGAATCAATGGAGTTGAAGCGTCGGTTTTTACTGTCACACCCCCAAAATACCACCTAGGGAATGTCCCTGTTAGGCATGTGACGTACCAACAACGAGCCACTAATTACATGGAACCCATTCAAGTTATAAATAAAATCCTCAATTATTAATGAAAAATACCATCAACAAGTTTAAATGAAAACCAACATGTTCAGCGGAAGCAAATAGTAAACCAAGGTTAAACAGTTTCAAACCAATGTATAGTATCAAGAAATCAATCACAAGAATCCCTCCAGTCGACCCATGACCACTCCAGCTACTCCAGACAGCAAGTTCCCAAATCCAAGATATCTATCGACCTGCGAGCATGCAACAAGTGTATCAGACAAAGCTGGCGAGTCCACAGTTTAAGAAAACGTTTGTTACCAGTTGAATGTAAAACAGTTCAATAACCAATGCAAGTAATATTGTTAATATCTCAATTCCGAACAAGACGGCTCCTGAAGTACATGACTGCCCTTTCCCACGTACTCCTATCTAGTACTGGGCCCGACTGGGTCATTAGTTCACATCCGTCCTCTCTAGGAGCGGTGTGAGGGTGCCAAACCTAAGTAGCGCTACCAACTAATACCCGTTACCCTCCAGGTAACAACATAAGGGACTTACAAGAATGATAGGTGAGAATATTAACCAATATACCCGTTTTTACCCAAAAGACTTATCCCTCCACGGGATACCCACTGACTGTCCCCAACCACTGGGACGCATGCTCGAATGTAGTGAACTCACCTTTGCTTTGCTCGGTAAGATTAAGTACTTGTTTATCAATTGATCAAACACGTCCTAAAAAGGATTACCGATAACAGTCAGTTTTACATGCATTTGGAAAACAACTAATTCATGTATTCAAGGTTCACGTCGAGCATATTCACTGCTCATGAAACGCACACATGCAATCCAAATCACGATAGTTTATTCATCTATATGGGGCATCACCCAACTGCTTAACATGTAACTACTCAACATGTCATATACATACATACGTGACCTATCCGTACACCCTCCAACCCCGTTGTTAAACATGTATGGCCCAAAGATAAAGTATGTATGAACACAATTACTAGCAAATCTAAAACATCCATTGTCCAACCAATTCCCACTATGTGCGGCCACTGCCTTGGCAGTCTTACTCGGCCCAACATTGCTGGCCCAAGTCCAGTCGTGTTGTTCCATTGGTTCTGGCCCAGCTGGGTTGTGTGCACAGTAAAGTTCTTGGCCCAAATTCAATGACCCAATTTAAATAGATGTGGGTGTTCGGTCATCGTATGCGGCCTAGTAATAACAACCAATGTTCAAATCCTATACCCGATTCATTAAATGATTGTTTCAATGTCTGACACTTTCTACATACAATTTGTAATCACTGTGACATCACATATCATCTCATTAGTGACCAATGGGGATCGACCAAATGGGTATTATCATTCTGTTAATATATTTTAGCATACAAATGGGTGACCAATCAACCATTAATTCACTTATACAAGCAGCCCATTTATGAAGCATCAAGCCTAAACTTAATTGGTCTAACTATGTGTTTGTGTCTAACCGATATGTGCGGTCCAATCCTCACAACTTACAAAAAAAACAAAACAATTTCATTAATCATTCATCATCATCATCGCACATTCTGACACATTATTATTATACCATAATGTTTGATTATGTCAATCACATGGGTTTTGACAATTGAGAATCAAACACAATACAAATGGCCGACAATTGATATGTGCATACAAATATCATTGGCCAATGAAGTTAGTGGCAGCCATTCCATTTATTAACACATGCCATTCTAATTTGTTTCATCATAAATAATTTATACTAGCATAAACCCTAATCCATCTATTCATCACCTATAAGTAGTCACATGCATTCATCATTGACACTGTTTACATATTTTCTTATACGCGATCACAGGAGTTACCAAGAAATCACATCGCACAGTCCGAACCACATGGTTTTCATCAGTACTATTATCATAAGTAATAATTCGACACAACACAATCAATTAGCATAAACTTTATGAACACAACGGATGGTAGGCACAAGACTAACCGAGAGCACCAATTGAGATAGAGTATCGAAAGGGGGGGCGGTCTTGAGGTCTGCTGTCGTCGCACAAGAGGTAGATAGGGTTTGTTTTGGAGTTGTGATCTTCACGTATACATGTAGTTAAATGGGTAAGGAATTGGGCCACCTATATTAGCTAAAAAACTAGTGACTTGGGCCAAACTTACATGTTACTAAAACAGTAGTTGGGCCGGTTGATGCTACATGCCATGTTTGGGCCAAGTCCGATCTCTTATGTCTAGGGTATGTTAATCGAACAAGCCGGCCCAATCGTAAGCACATTATGGAGACTGACCCGCTACACACACATACACACCACACAACTACCAAACATATATTAGCACGTTAAACAGGGTCACGGGTCGAATAAATAGATTTAAAACAACAACAGGGAAATCACACCACTAATGACACTAACCATGAAACTTCGGGTTGTCACATCATCCCCAACTTGAAAGAAATTTCGTCCCGAAATTTGACAAGTAAGCATGAAGGAGTGAAGTGAGAAATCAAGATTGTTGCGGATTTTGCTCAGGTGCCACATCATCCCCAACTTGAAGAGGAAATTTCGTCCCGAAATTCACCCGTAGTACCAGGTTTAGATTGATCTTTAGGAAATAGTTGAGAATACTTAAGCTTCATCTGATCCTCACGCTCCCACGTGAACTCCGGTCCACGCCTTGAGTTCCAACGAACTCTCACAATCGGAATACGACTATGTTTACGCACCTTGACCTCCCGATCCATGATCTCAATAGGCTCTTCGACAAACTGCAACTTGTCGTCAATCTTCAGCTCTTGAAATGGTATAACCAGTGTCTCATCAAACAAACACTTCTTCAACTGCGAAACGTGAAAGACATCGTGAACATTACCCAACTCAGCAGGTAACTCAAGCTTGTAAGCGACTTTACCGATTCGCTCCAGGATTTTGAATGGCCCAACGTAGAGTGGATTAAGCTCGCCACACTTTCCGAAGCGTACAACGCCCTTCCACGACGAAACTTTCAACATGATATGACCGCCTACAGCGATCTTCTAGCGTTTCCCAAGCTTATCGTATTTCCTGACGGTCACTCGTTGCCGCCAAACAATTTCCGATCCTAGAAATCTTCCCAAGAGTTTCGTGTACAAGTCCTGGACCAGTAATTAAGTTGTCAACCATCTTAGTCTAACAAGAAGGTTAGCATTATTGTGTATGTAATGCCTCAGCAGAGCTGTCTGGTTACCAAGATGATAACTGCCACAGTAGTACTCAACCATAGGTAAGAGTCCTTCCAATTTGCACCAAAGCCAGTCACACACATGCTCGCAGCATGTCTTCGAGTGCTAGGAGAGTTCGTTTTCTCTGATCGTTTGCCCAATGGCAGTAAGCAATGCTCTGGTCCTGACGTGAGCCAAGGGTGTTGTGTATTGCCTGACATAAATCATGCATAGATCAAATTCAGAGGTAACAGGAGTTGGCTCCTCGTACCTAAAAGCCGCCTCTCTCAGAGGAACATTCATAACTGTGAAGACTCGTCAGTTTCCTTAATTGCAAGAAAGTGTGCTGGTAAATTGAGTCCATCCATGATCATCCAGGTGATAATGTTTCCGTTTCGAGTTGTAAGTAGACTAGTGATAAAGTCGGTGGCAGTCTGTTCCCATTTCCATATATGCATTTCTGGTTGCTAATATCCCACCTTGACTTTCCCGCAAGTCAAACATCGTTCTCATGCGTTGCTATGTGGGCCTTCAGGCCCGGTCATCCGTACATGGTCTTCAGGTTTTAATTCATCCTATCAAAACTCAAATGAATAGGATATCGAAACCCGTGTGCTTTGCCTGCACCAGTTCCCTAAGGTTGTTGTATAGTGAGGTCCATATTCGTTCCATGAAGTAGTAAATATCGTCCGACCTGCCAAAGGTTGCTTCCCCATGCCCCGCATGGGTCACTCTTGAGAACTCTCTTCCTTCAGTTCTTTAGCTTGAACAAGGCGAGTCTGATCAGGTATGTTAGAGTGGATAGCGAGGTGCAAAGCTCGTGCACGTCCAGGTTTCACGGTCGTATTCATTCAAAAGTTCCATCCAGCGATGCCATTAACTGATTTAACTCTCTCGTAACCAGGGTACACGGGACGCCCTTGTGATCGGTCTAAGTAGTGCATTCGATACCGTCCAAGTAATGCCTCCAACTCAAATCCCAAAGACTACGGTTTCCACCACAGGTTGTGTGTCGTGCAGTTCCTCTTGGTAACTCCATTACGCAAGTCATCACTCTCTCATGTTGCGTCGGTGTGTAACTGGGACTCTGATTCGGAGCATCATGGTATACCACTAGATCACTCATACTCTTAGGTAGAGATGATGCACAGTGCATTACGGAGTTGGGATTCGAAAGCCAAAAAGACGTCCTCCTGTTTTGTCTTCCACGAACACAGTACCCTGCTGTGCTAAAGAAATTTAAGTTGCGCGATCTTCGAAAATCCGGTGATGAATCTGCGATAGTATCTAGTGAGACCAAGAAATTGATGTGTCCTCGAAGGGATCTTTGGTGTCGTTCGGTTTCTAACAAAATGGATCCTAGCGAAATCCACGTGCATTCCCACTTCGTTGTTCATATGACCAAAATGTACCTATCGAATCCAGAAGTTACCTTTAACAAGGCTTCACGCAGAGTGGCTCCTCCCTCAGGAGCTCTAAGATAGGATACATATGCCGCCCATGGTGTTCCTTTCTAATGGTAATGATTCAAAACGTCACCAACAAGCACGTTCGATTCTTGTGGTCCATAAGGCTGCTGGTGTGCTGATTAACTCAATGATCACGGTGTACAAAGTCACAATGACCACATTTAGTTCTATATGCCGTTCTAAGAGCATTCTCCCCTTGGACTTCCATCTGATGATAGTTCGCTTGTTAATCAATCTTCGTATAGGAGCTTAACCCTTGCAACTGGTCAGCAGGTTGTCAATACATGGTCGAGGCGAACGATTCTTGACTGTCACTTTGCTGAGTTCTCGATAGTCAGTACACATACGAAAAAGGCTCATCTCCATGGATACTGCTGGGGCTCCCCAAAGCGAAAAGCTAGGTCCGATAAAACTCATGTCCACCAGTTCCTGAAGTTGATTAGGCGGTTCTTGCAACCCTCCTGAAAGGTCTTCGAGTAGCTCATTAGAAGAAATCACAAACAATTGACGGATCCTCGATCCTCTCTTCCTTAGTCTTAACGTCTGTAACAGTTGTTAATGTAGCGGGGTAATCCCCCCGTAGACACTTCTGGGCCTTCATAGCTGAAATGGCGCTAACCTTTGCACACTCTGATGCTTTAGGACAAATAACGATTCCCTACTAGGGAGAAAGATACGCAAAATTCCCTCTCAGAGAGTATATCTGAGTGATTTCTGAAAAAAAAAATCCACACTAACCACTGCAGCAAAACTATCAGGGGTAGTAGAGAGAAGGTCGATGTCACTTGTCCCACAAGGTCGAGTTTGCATCCCAATGAACATATGAAGTTTCAATTGACTTGTCGTCAGCCGATTTGACAACAGGTTCAGTTTCAAGAAGCATCAGGGTTAAACAGAATAGAGACAAAGCGATTCGTTATCAAGAACGTGCAGGCCACCATGTTGTTGTATTCCTGGCGTCGCCCATGCCAATCCTAAATGCCCCTCCACGAGCATCATTTCCCGTGTCGTTGTTATCGTTACGAGGATTTCCAGTACTGCCGTCGTTCCCTTGGTTGTTGTCGTCTTGATTCAACAACGGCCGATCCATGCCGTAGGCACCCTCATTTCCATAGTGTAGGCTATGACTACGAGTGCCTTGATGTTGCCATGACTGTTGCCTCTACTGTTGTTGTTCGAAACGGAGCTCTACGATCCTTCACCGACAAAGTCCATCTTGTCACATTTCCGTGCCACGTCCTAAAGCGTTACTCATTGTGCTGACAGTCACACATTCCATTCTACAGTCGATTGTCATCGCCGATGTCCCGATTGATTCACAAGAATTGACTCCCATGAGTCGCTGAATAAAGTTAAAAATTCAATTGGGGCAATCTGTTGATGTTCGTTTCCGGTAACTACGGCCGTTCAAATGCTGAAGTCGATAAAGTACTACGTTTTACTCTCTTATCCATCGTTCTTGCGAGTTGACTGAATAATACACGATATACTGCGAGAGTGTTGCAGAAGTGATCACACTTCGGAGTCTAAGACGTCAATACATAGAGTTCCATCAAACGAAGAGAAGCGAGAAAGGTACAAACCAACTCAAGGACGTTCGTGCAAGCACCTAACATTCTACACATTTCGCTAGGCGTTCAGATGTGTGATCAAGTAATTCTCGATAGCATCGAGATTCGAAAGGTTTCAGAGGGAAGTGAAAAGATCACATTCAAGTAGGAGACAATCACTGCTATGACTCCTATAGTCTGTTGTGTTTCACATCAACCAAATAACGGAACGGAACCACTTTTTCACTTGTTAAGCCTCACTGGGACTCACATGCACCCCACATTATTATTATTATTATGTGTGCACCCATAATAATATTGCGATTTGCATGCTCATCTCAGTTTCTCATAACTCACGTCAAATGGTTCCCCAAACTTGAGTGCCAAACAGAGGTTATCAAAACGATAAGATCACCGAAATCCCAAGACTATGACGTACTACCAATGCATCATAATGTAAGCAAGCAATTCATGTAATCATACTATGGTGAGAAATGTGTGTCCGAATGCTATGTCATAAACAAATGTGTACTAGCCACGTAATGTATCCAACAAGTGAGAAGGACGAACCTTGCAATCTGGAGCTGAGTGTCATGGTCGATTTTGGATCCGTTCGGTTATAGTCTGGTTTTATGAAAACGTTTTAAAACCAAGTTCACTATAACCAGTGGCTCTGATACCAAACTGTCACACCCCCAAAATACCACCTAGGGAATGTCCCTGTTAGGCATGTGACGTACCAACAACGAGCCACTAATTACATGGAACCCATTCAAGTTATAAATAAAATCCTCAATTATTAATGAAAAATACCATCAACAAGTTTAAATGAAAACCAACATGTTCAGCGGAAGCAAATAGTAAACCAAGGTTAAACAGTTTCAAACCAATGTATAGTATCAAGAAATCAATCACAAGAATCCCTCCAGTCGACCCATGACCACTCCAGCTACTCCAGACAGCAAGTTCCCAAATCCAAGATATCTATCGACCTACGAGCATGCAACAAGTGTATAAGACAAAGCTGGCGAGTCCACAGTTTAAGAAAACGTTTGTTACCAGTTGAATGTAAAACAGTTCAATAACCAATGCAAGTAATATTGTTAATATCTCAATTCCGAACAAGACGGCTCCTGAAGTACATGACTGCCCTTTCCCACGTACTCCTATCTAGTACTGGGCCCGACTGGGTCATTAGTTCACATCCGTCCTCTCTAGGAGCGGTGTGAGGGTGCCAAACCTAAGTAGCGCTACCAACTAATACCCGTTACCCTCCAGGTAACAACATAAGGGACTTACAAGAATGATAGGTGAGAATATTAACCAATATACCCGTTTTTACCCAAAAGACTTATCCCTCCACGGGATACCCACTGACTGTCCCCAACCACTGGGACGCATGCTCGAATGTAGTGAACTCACCTTTGCTTTGCTCGGTAAGATTAAGTACTTGTTTATCAATTGATCAAACACGTCCTAAAAAGGATTACCGATAACAGTCAGTTTTACATGCATTTGGCAAACAACTAATTCATGTATTCAAGGTTCACGTCGAGCATATTCACTGCTCATGAAACGCACACATGCAATCCAAATCACGATAGTTTATTCATCTATATGGGGCATCACCCAACTGCTTAACATGTAACTACTCAACATGTCATATACATACATACGTGACCTATCCGTACACCCTCCAACCCCGTTGTTAAACATGTATGGCCCAAAGATAAAGTATGTATGAACACAATTACTAGCAAATCTAAAACATCCATTGTCCAACCAATTCCCACTATGTGCGGCCACTGCCTTGGCAGTCTTACTCGGCCCAACATTGCTGGCCCAAGTCCAGTCGTGTTGTTCCATTGGTTCTGGCCCAGCTGGGTTGTGTGCACAGTAAAGTTCTTGGCCCAAATTCAATGACCCAATTTAAATAGATGTGGGTGTTCGGTCATCGTATGCGGCCTAGTAATAACAACCAATGTTCAAATCCTATACCTGATTCATTAAATGATTGTTTCAATGTCTGACACTTTCTACATACAATTTGTAATCACTGTGACATCACATATCATCTCATTAGTGACCAATGGGGATCGACCAAATGGGTATTATCATTCTGTTAATATATTTTATCATACAAATGGGTGACCAATCAACCATTAATTCACTTATACAAGCAGCCCATTTATGAAGCATCAAGCCTAAACTTAATTGGTCTAACTATGTGTTTGTGTCTAACCGATATGTGCGGTCCAATCCTCACAACTTACAAAAAAAACAAAACAATTTCATTAATCATTCATCATCATCATCGCACATTCTGACACATTATTATTATACCATAATGTTTGATTATGTCAATCACATGGGTTTTGACAATTGAGAATCAAACACAATACAAATGGCCGACATTGATATGTGCATACAAATATCATTGGCCAATGAAGTTAGTGGCAGCCATTCCATTTATTAACACATGCCATTCTAATTTGTTTCATCATAAATAATTTATACTAGCATAAACCCTAATCCATCTATTCATCACCTACAAGTAGGCATATGCATTCATCATTGACACTGTTTACATATTTTCTTATACGCGATCACAGGAGTTACCAAGAAATCACATCGCACAGTCCGAACCACATGGTTTTCATCAGTACTATTATCATAAGTAATAATTCGACACAACACAATCAATTAGCATAAACTTTATAAACACAACGGATGGTAGGCACAAGACTAACCGAGAGCACCAATTGAGATAGAGTATCGAAAGGGGGGGGGGGGGGTCTTGAGGTCTGCTGTCGTCGCACAAGAGGTAGATAGGGTTTGTTTTGGAGTTGTGATCTTCACGTATACATGTAGTTAAATGGGTAAGGAATTGGGCCACCTATATTAGCTAAAAAACTAGTGACTTGGGCCAAACTTACATGTTACTAAAACAGTAGTTGGGCCGGTTGATGCTACATGCCATGTTTGGGCCAAGTCCGATCTCTTATGTCTAGGGTATGTTAATCGAACAAGCCGGCCCAATCGTAAGCACATTATGGAGACTGACCCGCTACACACACATACACACCACACAACTACCAAACATATATTAGCACGTTAAACAGGGTCACGGGTCGAATAAATAGATTTAAAAAACAACAGGGAAATCACACCACTAAAGACACTAACCATGAAACTTCGGGTTGTCACATTTACTTTCCTTATAAGTAGTTTTGTTAAGTTTAGTGATAGTTGTTGTTATGGTAAAGTGGTTTGTATTCAATTATTAAGAGTTATTGGTGGTATTTTTATTTTAATGGAATGTTTTGTTTTGTTTCTTGAAAGTTAGTCTGGATGAATTGTGTTTTTTATTATGGTCATTTTTTTATTGTGGTTATTTAATCATATATTATTTCAAACATTTAATATCTTCAGTTTAATTTCTTCGAGCGACCATCCCGAGAATTGTAATTGATTTGGTTTATTTTGATGTTAAATTGTGCCTGAATATAGAGTTGCACTTGCACACATGAAAAAAACACTATCTCAAACAGCTGCTCTGTGAAAAGCTGTCCACTGCCATAACCACTGTTTTGTTCAAACATCTGCTCTGTGAAAAGCTGTCCACTGCTGAAAGTCAACCCCTGTTCTCTCATTTCCTTGGATATCACTGTTGTTCAAAATCAGTGTTTTCATCCACTGATATGCTATCCACTGATAGATAAAATCACCCACTGTTTTCATTATAACCGTTGCAACCACTGATATTGTTGAATCATGTTTGTTCATTTGAATAATTATGCTTTGTTTTTCAGTTTGCAGGGTTGGACAGCGTTGCTCTAATGAGAATGTACATTTAGAAGCAAGTTTATGATGAAGTTTCTATTATTATTTATGATATTGTGTGTTACTTAAAATCATTGTGTTATTTACAGCTATTGTGTTTTTTGTGATGGTTTTTTTGTTTTGTTTTTTTTTTTTGAAATATACTATGACAACAGTGGTTGACAGTTGTTTTTTTTTCTTTTCCAGGTGGTGGCTGATTTTAACATAGTACACCAAGAATAACTAAACCCTAGGCTTACTTTCAACATCCTGTTCCCCTTACCCATTTTTTTTACTTGTTCTTCAAGAATCCTGTTCCTGTTTCCCAATGTGATTGCATTATCTTCATGCCTGTTAATGGTGTCCAATATCCCTGGAATCCAAGCAACAAATGAGATATATTATTTTTTTACCAAGGGGTGGCTCAGCCCAACTATTTATTGTTTATTTTGATACTGGTATGGTTTATCAAGGGGTAAAATGAGATATATTATTCAACAAAAATGATTTCAGTCATTAAAGTTAAAACAATTAATGATTTCTAGGATTCCATTTCTAAAGTTAAACAACTTTAATAAATTTCAGTCATTAAAGATAACAACTACTATTGAGTGAAATGTCCTTTATACCCTTAACCCTTAAAGATAAACACATATAATCCCTAACACCGATCATACTTCTCAATAAGATCAGAAAATCTAATAATTCCCTAACACCGATCACACTTCTCAATAACATCTGAAAATCTCTTCTCCCAACTCCCAATACCAATCATCATCTTCATCTTCATCTTCATTGAATCTCCACCGATCATCATCTTCATCTTCATTGAATCTCCACACCAACCATTTGTTGTTATAACAATCCAAGGTAAAATCACATACCTAAAACATGATCGACACTATGGTTTACCCTCTGTTCTTGTTAGATGCTTGTATAACCCTCTGTAACTTGATGTTTAATGATGTTTGATGATATCTCATTTTCACCAGTCATGTTTTTACACTTCTTATCTGTATATGTTTTTGATATGCTAGAATGTAACAGGTTTTGTGTGAAAATATTGTTTGATTCTTGTGGGTTTTTGTCTCGGGAATCAAAACATAGGTTTGGGTTTCGGTTATTATAAAGGTTTGTTTCAGGTTTTGTGTGAAAATATTGTTTGATTCTTGAGGGTTTTTGTCTCGCGTATCAAAACAGAGGTTTTGTTTGATTCTTGTGGGTTTTTGTCTCGGGTATCAACACAGAGGTTTGGGTTTTGGTTATTATGAAGGTTTGTTTGTGATGGTTTTGCTTTTCCCTGTTTATTAAGACTGGGTTTTTGGTTTTTGGCGTTAATCTAAGATTGTTTTTGTTTTATAGTTTGTTTGAAATGTTTAAAATATACAATCGATTAAAACAGGGCTTGGTTTCTTAAGTCTCTGTTGTTCATGTTGAAATCTGGATTTCTTAAGTCTCTGCTGTTCATGTTGAAATCTGGGTATGGTTGTTGTTTTGTTTCTCATATAAAGTTGGTTAAAGACTCTGTGTTTTGGGTTCCTCATATTGGTCATTTGAATGTGTTTTCTTGATATGAGACCAACTGTGTTTTGCGTTCCTCATATTAGGTTCCTCATATATGTATACATATATGCATTATGAAAGTACTGTATCAGCCGTCTTACTATGGATGTTTTTATTGTAGAGAATGGCTGCGGATGTAAAGATACGCAAAACACCACCTACGAAAGCGAGAATACTTGACAACCTCCTAGAAGATGGTGCGGTGCACATAAGGAAGTGATTGATCAGAACGATCAATTGTATATGAATGAATATAACCCCAGTGGCAGATATGTAATTAGCGAGCTCTGGAATTTCAAGGAAAATCGAAGAGCTTCACTAAAGGGGGTTATCAGCTACATTCCGAAGTGCACCAGTCAGTAAAGATCCACAATTTCTTTCTTGGTATGATGTTTTGTCTCTGTATTGTATGATACGGTCTTTTGTTATCGAGTCTGTAAGTTCCATCAAGTCTACCAAGTTGGATATCCTTCTATCTTTCTTGGTATGACGTTTTGTCTCTGTATTGTATGTTTAACATAATCCAAGTGTGCATTTATGTTGTGTTTAATTGTAATCATGCTTAACTGTTTAACTTAGTGATATGTTCTGTCCATGTATGATGCTTAACTGTTTAACTTAGGGCTTAATACAGAATTTTGGGGTTTTTACAATTTACTATTTTTGGATAATTGAATAAACAATATTTTAAGACAAATTCTAAACATTTAATAAACATTTCATTAATAATTCTCCCCCCACAGAACAAAAAAGGCACTGAAGGGAAAGAAATCCAAAAAGACGGTCTTACCCCTGGCTCAACCAGTCAAACAGACGGAATTGTGACGGAGGGACTCAAAGTGTAATGAATTTATAAGCTCAGGTGCTCAAAAAACCAAAAAAATGAATTTAGGCGCTCAGGTTGATGTTTCACACATACCACAGGGACGAAAATTGCATTTTTCTCTTAATATAAAGTATTGAAAACATATATAAGTTAAAAACTGGAAAAGGCCCCACATTTATCAGCTAAAGGGGGTTATCAGCTACATTCCGAAGTGCACCAGTCAGTAAAGATCCACAATTTCTTTCTTGGTATGACGTTTTGTCTCTGTATTGTATGATACGGTCTTTTGTTATCGAGTCTGTAAGTTCCATCAAGTCTACCAAGTTGGATATCCTTCTATCTTTCTTGGTATGACGTCTTGTCTCTGTATTGTATGTTTAACATAATCCAAGTGTGCATTTATGTTGTGTTTGATTGTAATCATGCTTAACTGTTTAACTTAGTGATATGTTCTGTCCATGTATGATGCTTAACTGTTTAACTTAGGGCTTAATACATAATTTTGGGGTTTTTACAATTTACTATTTTTGGATAATTGAATAAACAATATTTTAAGACAAATTCTAAACATTTAATAAACATTACATTAATAATTCTCCCCCACAGAACAAAAAAGGCACTGAAGGGAAAGAAATCCAAAAAGACGGTCTTACCCCTGGCTCAACCAGTCAAACAGACGGAATTGTGACGGAGGGACTCAAAGTGTAATGAATTTATAAGCTCAGGTGCTCAAAAAACCAAAAAAAATGAATTTAGGCGCTCAGGTTGATGTTTCACACATACCACAGGGACGGAAATTGCATTTTTCTCTTAATATAAAGTATTGAAAACATATATAAGTTAAAAACTGGAAAAGGCCCCACATTTAGAGTTCATTTTAGCCCTCCAATAATAAAAAACACAAAAAAACAAAAACACAATAAATAAAAACCAATAAATAAATAAAACACAATAAAATAAAAAAAACACAATAATAACCACTCCTTAACATTAGGGGTTATACCTGCTAAAATTTATTCAAATAATTAACTGCCAAGTTTACACATCACATATTATCAACTTATGTAATTACAAGAAATCAACAATTTTTAATACACAACATACAACTTACTCTAAGAAGTTGATAACCATATATATAACAAAGAACATAAGCAACTAAAATACCATACAAAAATAAAATATCTTCTAACATTACCAAAGTATATTACAATACAAATGAAAAACATAACAAACATACAAAAATAAAACAAAGTAAATTACCTAACATCGTAGATTTAAACATTTGGAGACATAAGGCTCTCAGAGTACACTGCTCCTTTTAATGCATAAAAGTTGATAACAGGATAGAAATTATCAACTTTCCTCACCTCCAAATCAAACTCATACACATCCCCATAATCAGTCATCAACAACCACTTCTTACTTGAACCAATGTACCTCACAAAGCATTTTATAGGCAATGGAATACAATCAATATCAGGTACAGACAAAATCCTTATCCATTCTTCACCTTTCAACTTCCACAAATCAACAGAAACATCAAATGCACCATGAAGAACAAAAAAATGAAGTTCATCAGAAACATTAACCAAAGACCCTCTAAAATTTACTTCATACTCATCAAAGGGAAATGAAACTTTAGTAAATGTCTCTAAATTCACATCAAAGCGAACAATTAACGCCACATTATAATCCCAACACGAACCTACAGTGAAGTATAATCCATCACAACACAAAGTCCCACATGACCATTGAACGGTCTGATCATCTAAAATAAAGTCTTTAACAAACTTTATTTTCCTCCAACATTGGCTTTCCATGGAGTAAATGTAAACCGACTGATTGTTACGCCTAAATACAACATGTAAAAGTTTGTGATCCTTCAAGTAATCCACATAAAAGTCAACAGCATCAAAATTTACTTTGAAAAAACCCATATTTCTTAGGAATGGACAAGTTCCTATAGGCATTGGTGAGAGGATTCCATATTAACAACTGACAAGTGTTACTTAGACAGACACATAGCATTCCATGCAAACTACCTAAGATCATCATATATTCTGCACGAGTTTTGAAAGGCACTTTCACAATTTCAGTTAAAGAAATATTGGCTGAACCATAACTAAGTGTACGAAGTGGACGATGTATGCCTCCTGTTATTAAAACAAATTGCATCTTGGTTAACGATGGCATCTTACGACAATGAAGCCTAGCAAAGAATACCGTTGACAGGAAAGAGCACCACTCTTTACACACCAACTTATAACGGCCTACGTCTCTTGCAGTAAGATTTGGCAATATCTCAAACATAAATAAGTCAATCGGAATCTCCGGCATGGTAACACTTTCCTACAATGTACATTTAAATTTAAATACGATAAATTAACATTTATGAACATAAACATGTGAAATTACTAAACAACATAACAATACATGAAAAAAAGGAAAAACCCCAATTTAAAAAAGTAAAACTCGATTGAGAACTCGCTAACAATTGCAAAGGAAAAGCATGAAAAGACAATGCTTACACACCTTAAAACAGCAACTGGAATATGAAATCAACTATTTTTTCTTTGCTATATTGGGGGATCTTTCTGATAAATCGAATTCAACTATATGGTAAAAATAAACATACAAATGAATATAACTGAGAAAGTATTTCTTAGATATGGTTACCGAAAAATCACCTAAATATAGGTTAGTGGGAAGTTCCAAATAGAATATAACTGTGCCTTGAATATAGCAGTTGGGATTTTAAAAGATATTTGCTAAGAAGGGACATATTGAACTTCTCAATGTAATCAAGTACACTCTATAACTTCTACAGACAAAACACATTATGGCTAGTCATCATTTTACCAAGGAAATGTGATGTCATTATATGTCATTAATTTAACAATCACACATATTCTTAAATAAAAATATTAATAATTATAAACATACATATATATTGAATATTATATGATATTATTAAACTTACATAAGACACAACAACTAAAACCTAATGATAAAAAATATAAAAAAACGCAAGATAAATAAAAATATGTAACGAAAAAAATATAATAAAAGATAAATTTCTATACAAAATAATGTGATATAAAAAACCTAACAAAAAAACACAATAAAAGCAAAGAAATAGAACACTATACAAAAGAAACTGCTATTTAATACAAGTCTCCAAATATGAATTAAAAAGAATATCAAACCCTCCCAGTTTCTGAAAAAAAAAAGTAAAAAGCTAATATGTTTTAAACACTATTGTGTTTTTACTCGTTGTGTCTTCAAATAGATGACACAATCAAAAAAGATTTGTACCACTCAAATGCCGACTATAACATACCATTACCACACGCAATCAAATAACTTACATTTTACTAACAACGGTGGACTTATAATACAAAGGGATTGAAAAAAACTGTAAGAAACTATTACAAAGAGACAAGTGACAAGTTTTGATAACAATATAATGTATATCTGTAACATCCCAGGCTAACCACACCATGATACTATCCGCTTTAGCCAAGACGTTCCAACATCTCCTCACTGATTTAAAACGCGTCATGATGTTGAAGGTATCAAGACCCTTACAACGAAGCCTTCATTCCCCTTCACAACCAATGTGGGATGTTACAAATCACACTCCTTACAGGCCCCAACATCCTTGATGGCACACCAGACCAATCCCTAGCACTAATACCATCTGTAACAGCCCAACATAACCACACCATCATAATGTCCACTTTGGCTAGGTCGAAACAAATCAATACCAAATCAAGGTTGCTTTTAATAAACAAAACATATATATATTATTAATTTAAAACAATGTTATGCATCATTGTTTGTACTTTATGCTTATAGGGTGACTTTTTGCGATGGTTGGTTGCACCTATAGTTTAGGATTGCATATATGTATTGTACCTTATGTTTTATGAGTTTAAAAAATGCTTGGTTGTAGGATCATACGACATTATATTTTATTATTATCTTTATTTTTATTATTATTTATTTCATCTTTTATGAGTTTAAAAAATGTTTGGTTGTAGATTCATAGGACATATATGTATTGTACCCTATGTTTTATGAGTTTAAGAAATGTTTGGTTGTAGGTTCATATGACATTATATTTAATTATGATGCTTCGTAGCTTGATTTAAAAAACATGTAATATATATGATTTTGGGTAATGCCAACATTGTTGTGCAAACTTTTACTACACAGATTATGTGGTACGTTATATATTAAATCTGGACAATAAATAGATTGTGCTGGTTTTTTTAAGGCACCAAAGCAATCGATTGAAACATGACGAAACAAATAAGAACAAACATTACGAAAGTTGAAATATAACAAAACGACAAAACAATACATCATTTAAACTAATCACCTCCTCAACGTGTTTAGTTATATATATTTATAACATTCAACACAAAACGGCACCTTAATGGGTGAAGAACAATATATGTCACACGCATAACACACATGACCGGGACAAACAGAAAAACCGCCATCAACATCACAGCCATCAGTGACCTCTACATCACAAACATTATCTATATCTCCAGTTTCGATATCACTACTGACTACACTGACTTGATTATCATCTGCAGACAACAGTTGTTGATCACCCTCGTCACAATCTCCTTCGTAACCCGAAACATTATTACCACCAGAAGCATCAAACGCAGAATGAGATTCAACTTGCATATCCCCTACAGTAAGCCGGAACATCTTTGCATGTTTCTTTCCTTTACAATGAGCATAAAGCTGATTTGCACTTGTACAATATATGTCACATAGAGCACAATGAAAATCCACACAACAATACGATAAATCTTGTAACTGTTGGATTAACACTCGAATGAGTAAACAACAAAATTACCAAGTAAAAACACAAAATGATTAATATTTCAAACACTTATACCTTTGTAGTATGCTTCCTTGAAATTACATGATGCCTATATTGTTGTTCATTAAGGCATATGACATTGCAGACTGGGCAGCCAATGATTTCTTCCGGTTTGGCACCATTTGCCACTAACTTATAAACATCTACGTTCATGTTCTTCAAACAACTACAACGAAAATGTAATAGAACACACCTCTATATAGGTAAATATTTAAACGGTTTTAAACTCAATTGGACAGGTAAGTTATATAAAAACTGTAAACTGGGTAAGGTCACAAAATTTTCGGAAATCATGAAATTAGTGGATCGAGGTTATACATCACTAAATACAACTCTCATAAACCGATGTTTTAATCAAACAAACTGAAATATTCAAAAAATTCAACCTCAAAGAGAGACTTTTCTCTTCTAATGTGTGAATTTGAAACAACTTTGAATATGTATTTATAATAAAGTTTTAATTTAAACTCAATTGGACGGGTAAGATATATTTACTTGAATAAAAAACTGTAAACTGGCTGAGGTCACAAAATTTTCGGAAATCATGAAAATAGTGGATGGAGGTAATACATGACTAAATACATCCCTCATAAACCGATGTTTTATACACAATGAATATGTAAAATCACATCGTTGTTTATCAAATATATATTTATTTACTCTAACTAAAGCTGTTTAAGTTGAATAACACTATAGCGATGTTTATACATATACCTGAATTACATTAACGCTGTTTAAATAGAATTACACATCAAAAATATTGATTGTATAACGTTATTTAATCCTACTACTGACATTATCTAATGACTACAACATACAATTCATCACTGACTTTTTAATATATCATAGTCTTTCTAATTAAACATTAAGTTATATTTATTAACCTGATCTTTATTATCCGCTTTAGCCAAGACATTCCAACATCTCCTCACTGATCTATTCATCAGAATCAGAAACCACAACTACACTCGATTCCATCATATAAAAAAACACAATTCATATAAAAAACATACTGCATATAACTAAATTTTAATCAAACAAACTGAAATATCCAAAATACCCATTGGAAAAAACCTAAAAATCATAACAACTGATTTAAATTAATAGAGATATGAGATAAGATTATTTCTTGCTAACTTTCTCCAAATCCTTGAAATTACTTGGAGTTGAAGACTTATAGACATCAACTAATTTACGTTTGTTGATTTCATTGGTATCACAACTGGTATTAGCATCATCAATCTTAACACTTGAAATGTGACTTTTTTTTGATAAATTCTTTATTGTTTCCCTGAAACAAAAGACAAAATTAAGAAAATAATAATAGAATTAAAAATAATGTAAATATAAATGTATAAATACGAATCACGTATTGAAATAAAAAATACATCAGTAATCTTCATCTTTTCTTTGAGCTCATTAATAATTGACTCATCATCAGTCATGTTTGTGACAAGATACATTTCATCAAAATTAGTCAGATTATAAGTTGTTATCTCAATTTTAAAAGCAAACATCTTTCCAATCAACTTGTCTAAATCAACAGGAAACATTACTTCTTCAACATCCTGTGAATCAGAATATTTTATGATAAAATTAATATAAAAAAATATTTAAATACATTGAAAAAAAATATAGGAGAAGTAAAGATTATTTATACATACAGATGATGAGTTTTCTTTAAGCAATTGAACAGCCGACTTGAGAACAACTTTTTCAATGATTTCATCAGCCAGAGGATGAAATAATATTAGTGGAACATCATCAGTATTATCTTCCACTTGAACTTTTATTTTGAATCTAGTTAAGTTAAATATAAAAACACATATATACAAATCGATTATTTTATAAAACATACAAATATTAAAATAAATAGAAAAAGCTCATATTACCTTGGAACTGGATATATAACACTTTCATCACAATAACAGTTGAAGCACACATGAAAATAACGTGACTCCAAACCCACGCAGTCTACAAGATCTGTACCCGCCTCTGTTAAACATTTAGGACACTCCACATAGTGCCAACCAAAATCCTTATCTATAGCCTTAATAGTTCCAAGTATGATAACAAATTGAGGCTGTATAAATTGAAAAATACGAAAATAATTGAGTTCAACAAAAAAAAATTGTACTTTTTGAATTATAAAAATTTAAACAAACCTTCATGATTTGCCAAAGGTCATACACGTTTTTCAACGGAGACTTTATGATAAATTCATCTCTTGACATCTACAAAATGCATTACAAAAGTTTTTTATATACGAATAACACAAAATAAAAATTGGAAGTAATAAAATAACAAAGCACATGAAGATTAAAGAAAAAAAATATAAACTCATACCTTCTCAGATTCAACCTCAAAGACAGACTTCTCTCTTCTAATGTGTAAATTTGAAACAACTTTGAACATGTATTTATAATACAGATTTAATTTAAACTCAATTGGACAGGTAAGTTATATTTACTTGAATAAAAAACTGAAAACTGCCTAAGGTCACAAAATTTTCGGAAATCATGAATGTGACACCCCGCGGAGACATTGAAACACATTAGCGTCAGTGGCTGCGTTCTAACTTTCGGGACGAAAGTTCTTGAAACATGGGGATAATGTGACACTTCAGGTCTTACCCGCACGTTCTATTTTTCCGAACCGAGAGTCTTTTTTTTTATGTGAACTGAATGTTTGAATTGATGTTTATCAAGTATAAATTATATAAATTTTCTATATGAATTTAAAGAAGCGGGAAGTACCTTATATAGTCTTGAACCAAATAATACATGTATTTGGGTGTGATGATAAATGAATTTATAATATTATGTGGACATAATATGTATATAATATGTATATGTAGATGCATACAGAACAACAACTTTGGACTACCAAAGTTTATAATCACCTCTCATAACCACACATACAAAGCCCAAAAGCAGCCCAAACCCAAATGCACTCACATCCCTACCCTAATAATGGATATATAAATATTTACGGCAGCCAACAAACAAACGGAGAGAATGTTTGGAAATCATCAGCCGCAATCCCAAGGCACACCTCTCACACTCTCACCATAATTGCCTTCTTCTCCAAATAACACGCTTGCAAACGCCACCCTCCCTACATAATCGGGTAAACCCAGCTCAACTGAAAACATCCGGCCGACGGTTTCATCATTCAGTCTCTGGTCATCTCATTTCACCCCGGTAGTTCGACGGCAACGACGGTGCACTCCGACCTACCTCCGGCCAGCTCCAAAATCGGAGCTTCGTTTCTTTCACGCCGCACACACACCGTTCCGACATCAAACCCAGGTTAGTTGGACGTCATTTTAAAAGGTTACACTTGATCATCTTGTATGTTAAATGGGTATCACTGAATCTGTGTGAGAGTTTGATGATAGCTAGAAACATATGTGCGTAGGTATGAATGGATCTGACGTTATGTGAATGAATGTGCTTGATATATGATCCAAGTTACGTGCTTGCCATTTAAAACCTTCAAAAATATGCTTTAATGAAAGTGTACAACTATAAATGCTACGTGTGCACCTGGTTATGCATACCTGAATAATAGAAATATGAAAGATGAGTTCTGTCGACTGGTTTTAAGTGAAAATGATGTCCAACTTTGTTTAGATGATAGCTATGATAAACTGCTGTTAGTGTTTAAACGGTGATGATGATAATGATCCATGTGGATGCTTTTATTTGCTAGTTTTCTCCTTGAATGTACAACTTCATATGCTCAGAATACAACCTGGTTTTCATGCTATAAATGATTGATTTTGGATGTAACAGTGATGTTGAGATTCAGTTCGTATGATAATGATGATGATGGGAATTATCTATTTGGTTATTGTTGACAATAAGAATGATGATGAATGGTTTAATACACATAATGAATGATATGGGTATGAACTTGTCATGTGTTTTCATGGAAACGTACAACTTTACAAGCATAGGGTACAACTTAAATGTGTTGGGTGGTTCAAATTATTATATGAAATGATGTTTGTCTTTTTCCCTTTGAATATAGATGATGACGGTGTTGTCTAATGGATCATGACTTTTGAAATAGATAGTTGCTTGTGTAGGAATATTTCTATTTCACTGAGGTTTTTATATATACACCAGAATTTGGATTTAATTGTCATGACCCACTTGTAGCTAAATGTGATATGTAATTTCTAAATGTGATGTATTAGATACGTGATGATGTGTGAGCATAACTTAAAAATGTTTTGATGATGTTGAAGACCCCAATGATGAACTGTATGAAGATTTGATGAATATTTGAAATGCTATGTTTTGATCCATTTGAGTAAGTATTTAGACAATAAAACATGTTTATAAAATTTGATTGGCTAGTACATGCTTATGAAATCTGGTTGGATAGTACCGAATTGGATAAGGGGTCTAGAAGCATCGGTGGTGGTTGCGAGTCGAGACCGTAGGGTTGCGACTCGAGACCATTATATGACAACTCGAAACCAGACAGCACGCTCCAGTAGTCGAGACCAGCTCGGTTACGACTCGAGATCTCTTGATCTCGACTCGAGACCTCTAAAGTTGCGACTCAGTTATGCACAACTCGAGACCGTCTGGTTGCGACTCGGAACTTCATGGTTGCGACTCGAGACCTCTTGTTCTCGAGTCGAGACCGCCCGGTTTCGACTGGACTACTCTGCTTAGTTATTGGGCCGCACAAACTGATGTTTTGAGCTACGTGTTACTGTTAATGTTTAACTGTTACTGTTTAACTGTTTGCATGCTAAGATGGGCCTAATGACGTATATGATAGTATGACCTACGTGCTATATGTTAGATACGTGCAGTTGTATGTGACATTTACTTGCACACAAACCTAATAAATATTTATAAACCATAATAGGGTATGATTGACCAACGTAACACAAGTAAATTAACTACCGAGCAAAGCAAAGGTGAGTTCACTACCTTTTACTTAAAGCATGCGTTCCCGGTGGTTGGGAAACGGAACAAAACACTTTTCCTGGTTTGGGATTGCTTACTATCTCCTTGTGCGGGATACGGTATTTCTATCTCCTTGTGTGGGAAACGGGTAACAACACTATCCCCTTGTGAGGGATACAAACTTACTTTTCTTCTCTTGTTACTGGGATACAAACTTACTTTTCTTCCCTTGTTACTGGGAACAAACTTACTTACTTCCCTTGTTACTGGGAACTCTTGGTTAATTACGGTTTATACGGAATGCAACGAGCAACACTAAACGAAACTCTATCACTCAAGTCCCTACCATTTAATACCGATTAGTCGCCGGGGCCAGGCGAACGGGTTATTAGTTAATAGCGCTATTTAGGTGTAATCAGCCTCACACCGACCCTTGTTACTGGGAACGGGAGTGAACTAATGAACTCTGGCAAACCGTCAATGATGATAGAACATTGACAAACGGGGCACTGCGGAAACGTACGGTTAAGTAAGTATTCGGTATTGGAAAAACAGTTTAGTCGCTTACCTATGGGGTAGCTCCCCATCGCATGTATAAACGGATAAATTAACTGGTGAAAACAAGTTTTTGGAATTAAAAACTGGAAAACTACAAACTCGTGAACTCGCCAACTTTATGTTGACACTCTACTGCATGCTTTGCAGGTTGCTCGATACAGCTCTGGACGGACGTTGCAATCGGATGGGGTGCGTGGTTCGTAAGTTTCGTATGAACAACTTATGGTTTTAAATTACGATATGTATTCTCTTCCCTTCCGCTGTAACTTAAACTATGTTTGAAAATTTTAAATTAGGTCACTAATTATGCTAATGTTTATGACAATAACTAATCCGCTCAAAATAATTAGTGGCTAAGATCCTGGTCAGTCACACGCCTCGCGGTAATACTCCGCGTGTGGATTTTGAGGGTGTGACAGATTGGTATCAGAGCCATTGGTTATAGCGAACTAGGTTTTAAATATAAAATATTTTTGGTTTGGGAAATAAAATATTTTTATATGAAAACCAGACTATAACCGTTCTTTAGTGAAAACCACAACAACACCACACTCCGGATTGCAAGGTTCGTCAACCTCAGATGCTCACCTGGTAATGGTATGCTAACGGCATTTACTTGTGCATAACTTATGCGTGTGAACACGCATGTGTGTATGTGTATAATTAGCATATATGTGTTAGTATGTATGCGTATATTTAGTATTTAACATAGTGGATCATACGAAGACTAGGCTAGCGTGTTACGCGTTAAACAGGAGCGAGTCCTCCTAAATCCGGTTCGAAACCACAATACACTAAGGGCAAGTAACCAGTTATTCCAAGCCCTCGTCCATGTATTTCCTGATGTCACCCCTGGATTAGGACGAATCGACGCGGTGAACGATTACTCAATAGACCTGCCCAGGATAGGCCTGCTACGAAGCACATAGAGAAGTTACGAGAACGAATCGACGAAGGGGAGCCACCCCTATATCATGGGATATTAGAAGGAACGACGACGTCATTCGTATCCTTTTTACTTGCGTATTTCTTTTCCCAACTTAAGTAGTAAGACTTGTTTCCCCACATGACTGATCACTTGGATTCTTGAAGCATTCTGGTAAGTCTACACTTTTCGGGCTTCTGTTTGCACATCTCGAACATGAAAAGCATGCGTGGTGTATGCTTCTCATTGTAATGCCAGCAACCGTATCACCTATACATCGACCACGAAGTTATTACCCCTAATTTCTCGTTACATGGCTAACCCCTATTCAAGTACAACCTTATACCTTAGCATGCCCCAAAACCCAGCGGATTGATAACTTTCTTACAAACCGGCGTATCTGAAGGCGTGACAACACGAATATGCGAGCCATTCAACTCACCGACGAGGACGGTGACCTAGATGCTTACCTTATCCTTCATTCGCCAGAACCGCTATTCTTTGACAACTTTTCTGATTTCCGTGGATCCCTTCACTAGCTTTTGTACGAATTCTCGTTACTTGCTCAGGATGATATCCCCGCTTCTACCGTTTCTTTATCACGATATCCATGTGTCTTCATACAGAAACCTTGACCAGATTTCTCTCCAGGTTAATGAATTCAGCAAGATCGACCTTTAGTCGACAAACTTCATAAACCCTGAAAATTCGCAACATATACCTTAATCGTGCTTCTTAGAAAGCCCGTTTCTGTAGTTTCACATCAACCCCCCCCCCCCCCGACGACGCAAGCGCTACTTCAAACTCATTCGCACAACTTAGGACAACCCACTCAAACTTGATTTTCTACCGACCTGAGAAATCACATCCTGCCAGGCGTCTCGATAGACCCTGAAACCTACAGACCCGCACGACGACCATCCCTCTCTAGCTATTGCATTTTACGCTAACCACGTCGACGTAACACCCCTTATCAGCAAGCGACGTTCCTTATTCTAAACAGCCATAGCTTGTGTACAACCAGCCACCTCATCAACATCAGATAAATCTCTATTGCCGACCCCAAAGCCTTTATGTTATGCCTCAAGTTGAACGCATCAATTTTGACTACCCTTCTTTTGCATTATCTCGCTACCCGTGTTATGCTTCACGGATTCCATGATCCTTATCCTACTCTACTCTGCACAAACCTCCGCTTGGACAAATTACTTCCTACGAGCGTTACTCGTTGGAGCAACGAACCAAGGGTACCTCGGAGGTAAAAGTACCACAGGCATTGCTCTTCGAACCAGATACGATCAACACCTAGTCACGGCACTCGAATTCATTCCTTTCCTGTCAAATTTCGACACCTGTTTCCTTTGACGACATTTGAACCTACTCTGAGAACCAATAGGGATCCGAACGACTCCTACGCTTAACCCTGGAATCCCTACGACTCAACCCACCCTGCGCTAAGTTTTTAACGCGCGACTTTTGACGTCGCAAGGCCCACTTTCCTCGATCGCTTGCGCCTCTCGACAACTCAAAGTTTTCGAAAGGGGGCTACTCTATGTATGGTTCAGAATTGGGATTTGTAGTCCTTGCGCTCAAAATGTGGAGACATTACTCGTACGGTACCAACTGCACGATTTACACCGATCACGAGAGTCTCCAGCACAGTCTTTGAACACGCGACAACACCGACGGGGTCGAATCCCTAAACGATCACGAATGCGCGATCAGGCATCATCCGAACTGGGCTAACAAGAGACTAAACCTAAGCATTTGAGTGTGTTATAGTTTACTATTTCTTCGAACCTCCTGACCAAACCTAAGACGCTCCTGTAGAAACTGTAACACCTGTGCCTCCACGGCCGTCAAACAAATTCCAAACCAATGAAATATTGTATTTCATACTTGGGATTTGTAAAAATATGTGTATCGTTTACACATATCAACTCTTGTTCGATTTCAAGCTCTAAATCGCTTTCTGGAAGGTTATACGCGCACTGATGCGTAAATATAACCAGTTTAATCCAACGAACACTCCGGAATAGTGAAATAGGCTTAACATACCTTAAATAACCTATACACAACTTAGATATAAGTTTTGGAAGGTTTGGTGTGGTGAAATCAAAGTTTAATCGCTTACAGGGACTAAATTTGACAAACTGCGAAAGTATGCCAATTTGAACTGTAACAGACATTCCGGAACATGACCATAAGTTAAACATACCATAAATATCCTTCACATAGCTTAGAAATAGGCTTTGAGGTGTTCGGTATGCTAAAATAAACTTTTGTGTCATTCAGGGACTATAAGTGTCAAAAAGTGCACAAGTTTGCATTTTCGCGCATAACTTACGTTCTGAATACATCCGGACATCCAAAAATTTATGTAAGCATGACTACATTATATTTTAGTGTTCGCCTTAAGAAAAATCCATTCGTCGCGTCATTTGGTTCGTTTTTCGCGCTTATGCGCATTCCGTCGTAATTAAGCGAACATCGCGTTCGTACGGCCAAACGAACCGACATCCGAGATATTTTTAGCACATTTTAAGTTCCCTATACTTTAACTTCATTTTAGAGCTTTGAAATGGGGTTAACGGGCCTTAAACGTGTCGAAAATGGCCTAAATACAGTTCAGGGACCAAAAGTGTAAATCTGCCAAACTTAGGCCTAGCGGTGCGCTACACTTTTAGCGTAGCGGTGCGCTAGGGGTCTGCAGACCAGATGCAGAGTACCAAACAGCCTGTTTGCAGCAGTTTAACCCACAACCACATGTTCCTAATTATCTAGTCATAAGATAAGGATGGAATTTTAGTCACCATAAGGTCCCGACACTTGTACGGTTACGATTAAGGCACGGTTTCCTTGAAACGATCTTAACGGTGGACCAAATACTATAAATACCCCACCCCCATATGCTTTAAAACTTACAAGAATTCTGATTTGAGAGCTCTAAGTTGAAACCATTGTTTCATACCTGAGTTCTTGGATCGGGATTAGCATTCGGGGACCCTGGGTTAGTATTCTTTCGTTCTTTTCCTTATTTTACTGCTTTTTGAGTCCGAAAGTCAAACTTTGTTTGACTTTCAGCGTTGACCAGTAATGGTCAATGCGAAGTTCGTTTGAACTTCGCAACGTGAGTGTAATCACGTTGGTCATAGTCCCTTGGGACTATGCCCACTGATTACCACGTTGTCTAGAGTCGTAGGGTAGGCGATCTGATAAATCGCCTATACCTTCGAACTCGACCCATTTGGTCGATCATTAGGATCGGACCAAATACATTAGGTGACCATAGTAGGTAGGGAATAACCTTCCGAGGTTATACCCTATGGTCACATCGTTTAAGTAGTTGTATGATAGGTAGTTTATATGCCTTAGGTAAATTACCAGAATACCCTTTTCATACATAATTGGTAATTAAGCATATGTAACCTAAAATTTTGTCACATAACTGATTATGTAACATGTTTAGGCATATAACACTTGTCATAGGACTAGTTAGACGGTCCGAACGCGTTTCACGCGCACGACGCGTTAAAGTAGCATAAGCTACCTTAATGGGTCGCGATGGGTCGATTATGCTTAGGTTAAGTTTCATTTAGTATGTAGGCTTTGTCAAACCATATCACATGAGTTCCTACACTCATTTGGTTTACAAACCCTCCTGCTACCCAGTCTTCCGATTTAGGTCCGGGTTAATTATGTAGTTACCTATATTAGGTACCGTCTGATTCCGTGCTCCCTCTAGCTTTGTTTGGTTGTTGTTCAAGACCTCCAAGCATTCTCAGGCGAGTACATTATTCCCCTATTTTACTGTTTTCAAACGTTTTGGGGTGACTCATATGTGCTAAATGTTTTCGATGTTATAACGATGGTTTCAAAAACAATTAAGGCGATTTATACAAAACTAATAACGATTTCAATAAAGTGAACAAACTTGTTGGTTGTGTTTACATAACAAATGACATTCATTAGCAATGATCAAGCCGACCAGTATTAGGTTATGGTACCATAGGATCTGACTAATCCCGTTATTTACTACACCCGTGGTTATGTGTGGGTATGGTAGGTAGCGACTGAATCTGTAATTATTAACTTACCCTATGGAGGTTTGTTAATGCGAAAACGAGAAGCGACGAAAACGAGAAGCGACGAGTGATGAGTCACGAAGGTTTGAATGTTATTAGCGAGACGATCATATAAGTAGTTTCACGACCTAAAACGAATTAAACGATTTACGATTGGTTTTCACACGATGTTTTAACGATTGGGTTTCACACGATGTTTTAACGATTGGGTAACGATTGGGTATTCACACGATGTTTTAACGATTGGGTAACGATTGGGTTTTCACACGATGTTTTAACGATTGGGTAACGATTGGGTTTCACACGATGTTTTAACGATTGGGTAACGATTGGGTTTTCACACGATGTTTTAACGATTGGGTAACGATTGGGTTTCACACGATGTTTTAACGATTGGGTAACGATTGGGTAAACATTTGTACATGATTTACATTTGATCATGCATTTACACGAAACATAGTATTGGTTTAAACCAAGTTTTACTTCAATACTTTGTTTTGTGCGTTTCACCTATGGTTTAGTTTATGCATTTCACTAGCCATACATATTATTTTGGTTATACATATTACATGATTTACATTTGGGCATGAACATCACTTTGGTGGTTTGGTTTGGATTAAGTGATTAAGTAACAATGCGTGTGGAATATGATACAAGCATGGTGGATACGCCGCTGGTACTTCCTATATATAAGTGTTTGTATGGTATTACATATTGTAGTGTTATTTGAATCATTTCAGTTTGAGACATAGAACATTTTATACAAGTAACATACTTTTCACAAGACATTTATTTACAAACAACTTATCTTATACAAACTCATTTTACATGGTTATTCATTTAATCATGCATTATTCTCTTATTTATACATATCACCTGAACTTATTATTTTTCAAACGATTTACAAAGACAAAGCAAATTACAAGGTTCATGACTAAACATTTTCTTAAAACAGAAGTCATGAATCTTATTTTCACAAAACCTATGTACTCGCCAGCATTTCTTTGCTGACCTCGTTTTCACATATGTTTCAGGTATTGTTGAATGATATCGATTGATAAGATGCATGCTCACATAGGACTGGACAAGGCCTTAGTGACTCAATAACAATGATAGATTATGTTTAAATTGTATATTTAGATTTCCAGACGATGTAATTATTCAATGTTTAATAAAACGAAACACTTTTGATATCCATGGTTATGAAACATTAATTCTGTTGCAACACGCCCCGATGTTTCCGCCGCGATTTGTTGTTTTACGCGGTCGGGGTGTGACAGAAACTCTGAAAGCGGAAAAATTCTTCGGCTGGGTCCTTGCGTGGCATGGAAAAGGCCGCTCGAACTCGAAGGCAACTGCACTCACTACCCTATGGAACGTATCTGGGTTCCATCTTACGGGAATCTCCGAGAGCTCGTAATGGGCGAATCACATAAGTCTACATGGTACATCCCGACTCTGACAAGATGTATCACGACCTCAAGGCCCATTTGGGGGATCATAAATCGTTTAACCAAGTTTGCGCACTTCCTTGTGAACAAGGAAAAATGGCAGGTTTTCGAAACTTGCAGCCGTCTACTTGTTAGAAGCAGTCGCTAGGCACGGGGTGCCAACTTCTATTATCTTTGATCGAGACCCACGTTTTGCATCCGATTCGTCGCAGGCTGCGCACAAAGACCTTTGGCTCACAGTTAGACATGAGCACAGCGTATCACCCGCAAACGGATGGGCAGTCTGAACGCACCAATCCAAACTCTTGAAGACATGCTTCGAGCATGCGTTATCGACTTTGGTAACGGCTGGGAAAGGCATCTACCTTTGGTGGAGTTTTCGTATAACAACAGTTACCACACCAGCATCCATGTTGCTCCGTTCGAGGCATTGTATGGACGAAAATGCCGATCACCCTTATGCTGGGCAGAAGTTGGTGACAGCCAAATCACTGGCCCAGAACTCGTCATCGACACGACAGAAAAGATTGCCCAAATACGTCAACGAATGGCGGCAGCTCGTGACCGTCAGAAAAGCTACGCCGATAAGCGCAGGAAACCACTCGAGTTCCAGGTTGGGGATCGAGTGCTACTTAAAGTCTCACCGTGGAAAGGCGTAGTTCGTTTTGGTAAACGAGGCAAACTTAACCCGCGATATGTTGGACCTTTCGAAATCATTGAGGAAATAGGCAAGGTGGCTTACAAACTGAACCTACCTGAAGAACTCAGCGGAGTTCACAACGTATTCCATGTGTCGAATCTGAAGAAGTGTCTGTCAGATGAGACCCTCATAGTTCCTCTCAAGGAACTCACTATCGATGATCAGTTGCGATTCGTCGAGGTACCTGTAGAGATTACAGACCGAGACATTAAAGTTCTCAAACGTACCAGAATACCTCTTGTTCGAGTTCGTTGGAACTCTCGCCGTGGCCCAGAGTTTACCTGGGAACGGGAAGACCAGATGAAGCGCAAGTATCCCCAACTGTTTGCAAACAAAGCTCCCAACCCTGAGGCTACAGCAGAATTTCGGGACGAAATTCCAAACCTACAGGGGGATGATGTGACACCCCGCGGAGACATTGAAACACATTAGCTCGTCAGTGGCTGCGTTCTAACTTTCGGGACGAAAGTTCTTGAAACATGGGGATAATGTGACACTTCAGGTCTTACCCGCACGTTCTATTTTTCCGAACCGAGAGTCTTTTTTTTTTATGTGAACTGAATGTTTGAATTGATGTTTATCAAGTATAAATTATATAAATTTTCTATATGAATTTAAAGAAGCGGGAAGTACCTTATATAGTCTTGAACCAAATAATACATGTATTTGGGTGTGATGATAAATGAATTTATAATATTATGTGGACATAATATGTATATAATATGTATATGTAGATGCATACAGAACAACAACTTTGGACTACCAAAGTTTATAATCACCTCTCATAACCACACATACAAAGCCCAAAAGCAGCCCAAACCCAAATGCACTCACATCCCTACCCTAATAATGGATATATAAATATTTACGGCAGCCAACAAACAAACGGAGAGAATGTTTGGAAATCATCAGCCGCAATCCCAAGGCACACCTCTCACACTCTCACCATAATTGCCTTCTTCTCCAAATAACACGCTAGCAAACGCCACCCTCCCTACATAATCGGGTAAACCCAGCTCAACTGAAAACATCCGGCCGACGGTTTCATCATTCAGTCTCTGGTCATCTCATTTCACCCCGGTAGTTCGACGGCAACGACGGTGCACTCCGACCTACCTCCGGCCAGCTCCAAAATCGGAGCTTCGTTTCTTTCACGCCGCACACACACCGTTCCGACATCAAACCCAGGTTAGTTGGACGTCATTTTAAAAGGTTACACTTGATCATCTTGTATGTTAAATGGGTATCACTGAATCTGTGTGAGAGTTTGATGATAGCTAGAAACATATGTGCGTAGGTATGAATGGATCTGACGTTATGTGAATGAATGTGCTTGATATATGATCCAAGTTACGTGCTTGCCATTTAAAACCTTCAAAAATATGCTTTAATGAAAGTGTACAACTATAAATGCTACGTGTGCACCTGGTTATGCATACCCGAATAATAGAAATATGAAAGATGAGTTCTGTCGACTGGTTTTAAGTGAAAATGATGTCCAACTTTGTTTAGATGATAGCTATGATAAACTGCTGTTAGTGTTTAAACGGTGATGATGATAATGATCCATGTGGATGCTTTTATTTGCTAGTTTTCTCCTTGAATGTACAACTTCATATGCTCAGAATACAACCTGGTTTTCATGCTATAAATGATTGATTTTGGATGTAACAGTGATGTTGAGATTCAGTTCGTATGATAATGATGATGATGGGAATTATCTATTTGGTTATTGTTGACAATAAGAATGATGATGAATGGTTTAATACACATAATGAATGATATGGGTATGAACTTGTCATGTGTTTTCATGGAAACGTACAACTTTACAAGCATAGGGTACAACTTAAATGTGTTGGGTGGTTCAAATTATTATATGAAATGATGTTTGTCTTTTTCCCTTTGAATATAGATGATGACGGTGTTGTCTAATGGATCATGACTTTTGAAATAGATAGTTGCTTGTGTAGGAATATTTCTATTTCACTGAGGTTTTTATATATACACCAGAATTTGGATTTAATTGTCATGACCCACTTGTAGCTAAATGTGATATGTAATTTCTAAATGTGATGTATTAGATACGTGATGATGTGTGAGCATAACTTAAAAATGTTTTGATGATGTTGAAGACCCCAATGATGAACTGTATGAAGATTTGATGAATATTTGAAATGCTATGTTTTGATCCATTTGAGTAAGTATTTAGACAATAAAACATGTTTATAAAATTTGATTGGCTAGTACATGCTTATGAAATCTGGTTGGATAGTACCGAATTGGATAAGGGGTCTAGAAGCATCGGTGGTGGTTGCGAGTCGAGACCGTAGGGTTGCGACTCGAGACCATTATATGACAACTCGAAACCAGACAGCACGCTCCAGTAGTCGAGACCAGCTCGGTTACGACTCGAGATCTCTTGATCTCGACTCGAGACCTCTAAAGTTGCGACTCAGTTATGCACAACTCGAGACCGTCTGGTTGCGACTCGGAGCTTCATGGTTGCGACTCGAGACCTCTTGTTCTCGAGTCGAGACCGCCCGGTTTCGACTGGACTACTCTGCTTAGTTATTGGGCCGCACAAACTGATGTTTTGAGCTACGTGTTACTGTTAATGTTTAACTGTTACTGTTTAACTGTTTGCATGCTAAGATGGGCCTAATGACGTATATGCTAGTATGACCTACGTGCTATATGTTAGATACGTGCAGTTGTATGTGACATTTACTTGCACACAAACCTAATAAATATTTATAAACCATAATAGGGTATGATTGACCAACGTAACACAAGTAAATTAACTACCGAGCAAAGCAAATGTGAGTTCACTACCTTTTACTTAAAGCATGCGTTCCCGGTGGTTGGGAAACGGAACAAAACACTTTTCCTGGTTTGGGATTGCTTACTATCTCCTTGTGCGGGATACGGTATTTCTATCTCCTTGTGTGGGAAACGGGTAACAACACTATCCCCTTGTGAGGGATACAAACTTACTTTTCTTCTCTTGTTACTGGGATACAAACTTACTTTTCTTCCCTTGTTACTGGGAACAAACTTACTTACTTCCCTTGTTACTGGGAACTCTTGGTTAATTACGGTTTATACGGAATGCAACGAGCAACACTAAACGAAACTCTATCACTCAAGTCCCTACCATTTAATACCGATTAGTCGCCGGGGCCAGGCGAACGGGTTATTAGTTAATAGCGCTATTTAGGTGTAACCAGCCTCACACCGACCCTTGTTACTGGGAACGGGAGTGAACTAATGAACTCTGGCAAACCGTCAATGATGATAGAACATTGACAAACGGGGCACTGCGGAAACGTACGGTTAAGTAAGTATTCGGTATTGGAAAAACAGTTTAGTCGCTTACCTATGGGGTAGCTCCCCATCGCATGTATAAACGGATAAATTAACTGGTGAAAACAAGTTTTTGGAATTAAAAACTGGAAAACTACAAACTCGTGAACTCGCCAACTTTATGTTGACACTCTACTGCATGCTTTGCAGGTTGCTCGATACAGCTCTGGACGGACGTTGCAATCGGATGGGGTGCGTGGTTCGTAAGTTTCGTATGAACAACTTATGGTTTTAAATTACGATATGTATTCTCTTCCCTTCCGCTGTAACTTAAACTATGTTTGAAAATTTTAAATTAGGTCACTAATTATGCTAATGTTTATGACAATAACTAATCCGCTCAAAATAATTAGTGGCTAAGATCCTGGTCAGTCACACGCCTCGCGGTAATACTCCGCGTGTGGATTTTGAAGGTGTGACAATGAAATTAGTGGATGGAGGTTATACATGACTAAATACATCTCTCATAAACCGATCTTTTATACACTAAGAATATGTAAAATCACAACGATGTTTATCAAATATTTAATAATTCTAACTATAGCTGTTTAAATTGAATTACACTATAGCGATGTTTAAACATATACCTGAATTACAATAAACCTGCTTAAATTGAATTACACATCAAAAAAATTGATTCTATGACGTTATTTAATCCTACTATTGACATTATCTAATGACTACAACATACAATACATCACTGACTTTATAATATAACATAGCCTTTCTATTTAAACATTGAGGTATATATATCAACCTGTTCTTTATTATTATCTATTCATCAGAATTAGAAACCACAACTACACTTGATTCCATTATATAAAAAAACACAATTAATATAAAAAACATACTGGATATAACTAAATTTTAATCAACAAAAATGGATATTAACACAAATTTATACAACAAAAACAGATGTCTGCATACACATCATATTTATACGAAAACTAACCGGCTTGTAGAAACATTATTCCAAACAAAATCACAAATCTAAAAACACAATATATTTGCACAACTTTTTAACACTATAAATGATAAATAAATCATACCAAAAATATATCAAACACAATTACCTCCTCTTCCTACGAATCTTTTAACTTTGCTTGAACAAAATGATTTCTTTCTATTTCCACTAATATGTTCCTTTGCAGATTCCACGTCAACCTCTTGTCTTTTACTTGCTCTAATAGTATCACCTACTTCATCTTCAGTGTAATTTCTTGAGTTTTCTTACCTAATTAACCAATAGACTTATAGAAATCAAAACACAATGAAAATAGCAGTCAACACCACCATGAGAACAACTTACTTGTAAAACGCAAGTCAATGTTTGGAGTGGACGTCATTGCAAAAGTATTTCCAAATGATTAAGATTGGTACATAAAGCAACAAACACAATCGCAAATTCTATAACTTCAGCCCTAACTTTCAGCTAAAACTGAATGTCATCCTTTACCCTTTTCTTGATTATTATACAGATAATTTAAAAACACTAATATCAAATTACCTTTTCACCCCCATACTGAATACCACTCAAACGAATGTTTAGTTTTATTACAAAAAAAACCACCTAATAAACCGAACCCATATATAAGAAGCATAAAAAAAACATAATCATTTATATATAAAGTTATTTCTTTAAATATAGAAAATACAATTTCCTGAAACTTTATACTTATTCTCATTCATCACTCTATATATAACATACTAAGAACTCCCAAAAAAAAGCAACAACTAACAATATCACCAAAACATGAAAAAATAATTAGAACAAAAACCAACACATAAATTGTCATTCATCATACTATATATTACTAACTACATACGAAAAAGAAAAAAAAAACATACAAAAAACACCAAAACATAGTTCAATACTTGCAACAAAAAACAACATAGAGAAATTTACACCAACATTTTATACATAAAATAAAACGATAAATTCAAAGTTTCACAACATGAGAACGACGGTGAATTGAAACTTTTGGAACTTTAAGTTTCCGATTGTAACTTTCTAGTGAATCAGCGGTATCATCAACTTCATCTTCAGAATCAGAAAATTGGTCAAAACCAAACTGACCGATAACCTCATCTACATCAGCATCAACAGTCATATCAATAAACTCAATTTCTTCGTTAGAACTGCTGATCGAAACAACATCATCCCAATTCCAATATAGCAAGTCTCTAGATCGTTTGCGCTGCCTCTCAATCCTTCGTATCTGGGTAAGAGAAATAACTTGTTTCATTACGAGCTAGAAACTATCACATAACAAATTTTACTAAGATTTAAAAAATTACAACTTCAATATATATCACCTCCTCACTGAACTCACGAGAAAGGTGGGATTTATAAGGACTAAATGGTCCAACAGAAATTATCTCTACACTACCACTGTCGGCCTGTAATCAAACAAAATAAAAATAACAAAACAACAAAACAATAATATTAAAATATTACAAATAAACTTTATTTATTGATGATATTACTAAATTACATGTTCTTGACGATTTAAAGGATTGATAAACGTCTGCAGCCGGTCATCACCTAAATGAACAGGATTATTACTTCTTGTAGATGCATTTTTCTCCATCACTTGCTCAATATTTGAAAGATAAATCTATAAATTCTGCTACAAATTCACAAACCTAAATAGATTTATACTAACATGTTCCTATTATATAAGCTATTCTACAACGGTTTTTAACACACGTTCAAGTATTGTAGCAACTACAATATACACACGACACATATCAAGATAATGGAACAGTTGATATTTCCAGTTTTATAGGAGAACATAATTTCGAAGGAAATAAAAAACAGTTTAATTTAACTTATATAATAAACCGCCAATTGATATCCTAATCAAAATTATAAGGCTACATCCCAAATAGGTACAAATAATTTGCTAGAATGGGAAGTGGGTAGTTACTTCCCATAAAGAATTGCTCTTCTCAACAACTGCTGATCTTGTAAACAACTGTTAAGTCAAAGCACTGCTGATCCTGTAAACAACTATTAAGTCAAAGCACTGATAAAGCATAAAGAATTTATCTAAAAATTATAGATAAATTATCACTTGTTTTAAGTTGTGGACCACAAGTTAGCTTCATAGGAAAAAAAAAATCACACCTACTCATGTGCCTAGTTCAATTAGCTTTAGTCGGCACTCTACACAATACTTGTGTTACAACCCCAAGGCATGTTACTGGAATCATAGGAGTTAAATAGATCAGGGGTATACCTCTTGTCAACATATAATACTTCTCTTCATTTACAAAAGTTTTCCCGCCAAAGGCTCATTTACCCATAACTACTACACTCCCGTGTCACATATAAAAAAAAATACAACAGTTGATATAATAAGTTTGAGTAAACTTCCGATTTGCTCCCTGTGGTTTGGCCACTTTAACGATTTTGCCCGAAACCTTCAAAAATAGCCATTTCCAACCAATAGTTTGCTATGGTTTTTCCATTTTGCTCCCTACAGGAAGTAAAATGGAAAAACAGATAAATTGGATGGAGTTACAGGCGGGGAGCAAAACGAAAATTTACTCAATAAGTTTTGATTCGTTTGAATATAAAAACACAAGTATATTAACAAAAAAACACAAAAGAAAAAAAAAACAAAAGAAAAAACACAATGTTATACCATAAAATAAATAGCTTTCGTTAAAACACAATTCATTATATCTAAAACAAAATACTTTAGTTGATTTACAACTAAAGATTAACTTATTAATTGAAATGCAACCATATTATAACATTGTAATTTGTATGAATGAAAATTCAAATCTTATCAGATATTGTGCTTTGAATAAAAAAATGTTTTTATTGTTTTTATAAATATACTATTTTTGTTTACAGACATTACACTTTTCACAACAACATAGAGCTTATAACATTAATACATAAGCATTAAACCTAAACATTCATTTGACCAGACCACATTCAAACAACAACAGCTACATATAAACAATCAACCTAATATCCAAATGTTTTAAGCAACATGAATACATCACACAGGACAATACAGTTTCATTCGCTCCACACGACTTCCTCGTGCTTGCTCTTTCAACCTTTCCCTTTCAATTGCGTCCAGCACAACGTAAGTTTCACTATCATTATACACAAACTGCCTTCGAGCATTAAGATAATGCAACAATATTTTGGTTGCATATTTGCATCTTAATTCATCTAATTGTTCTTTCTGCCCACAATCTACTTCTTTCACAAACCCACATCGCCAACATCGTAAAGAACTCCCTTCGAATGTCTCCATATGCCTCATTAAAAATATACCACAATCAACTTTGTTGTCTACGGTTCTCCACGACATTTTTAGTCGACTTATCTGAGCTTTGTGCATCTTACGTCCACCCACAACACCGTGAATTAACATAAAATCTGCTACTAAATGCCTCTGCAATATAACGATAATAAATATAAACAAATTATCTTTTCCATATGATTGTGTTTTTTAAATGTCAAGGAATGTACCAATTTTTCTGGCCAGCCTCGGTATTTTAAGTCAAAACTATCATCATATAGACTGCTGTTATCAATCACAGCTATTTGGCACTTTTTCATATGAAAGCATGTGACAACCCGAACTTTCGAGGTTAGTATCATAACTGTTAATCTGGTATTATTCTATTGCACTGCGTCTTATCACACGTTACGATGATTACTCGCTCTGTTATCGTTCAACTGTAGCTTAAACGAAAATCATTATTTGTATTTGAATGGTGGGACCTTAGTTCTAATTGTGCCGCACCCTCACACACACCGGCTTGTATGAGCCCATATACGCATACCCGAAGTGGGTATGGCCTGCTCCTTCACGGTTGGACTTTGGCAAGCCCAATGCATATTCCTTTTGAACCTATTTCTTTTAAACCTCAACATAAATCGGCCCATACTCAAACAAACTTTCGGCCCAATGCTATGTGGTTGTGATTGAGTTATTAGTTCATAATCAGGGTTACGTAACATAATAACACAAGTACACAAACCCTATTTCTCCCTAATTGTCGACGGCAATGGATGTACACCTCCCTCCTTCGTGAGATATCATCTTGGTTAGTAAATCCGTACCATATTAATTATTATTTGATTTTATTTAGGTGTTTGTTCATGAATGACTTGGGATGATGGTTATCTGTATGTCTTGATTATGTGAAATTGTATGAGCTTATGTGAGATGAATACTGTTGTATCTTGTTTGTTGAGTTCGTAGGGAACATCTTTAGAGCCATTCATGTAGGACGATTGGTATGGAGCATGTGGATTAATTGAACTAGAACCAATGTCATGTATGAAACTGGTAATATAATGATTGTATAATGAGTTCATGAAGTGATGATCATGACTGTTGGATGATTTGATGCCATGATCATATATTCAGGCTAATAAATGGCTTGATATGTATGGCTAGGATAGAATACTTGGCCCTAAATTACATGTCATGTTGTGTGATCTCGGTATCGATTAAAAGCTCACTGATGATGATATATGTTTTTCTTGGTAATCATATGAACTGGTAATGGGTGGGTTATTGTTTGGGGTGTTAAATAAATAATATGTATTTAACTTAGTTACTAGCTGGTATACAACTTTTAAAATAATATATGTCCGACAAGAATAAATTGGAAGGGATAACCTTATCTATTATTACACACTGCACGAAATATACAAAGGTGATGCAAGCCCAGGGAATAATGATGTAATCGAAGATCACACCTCTAACTTAAATAATAATATGTTACATTAATGCCATAGATAATGGATTATGAGCTGGAATTAAAAGAGTAGATGTTATACATATGTGGCTGTGGTTTGGTATTGAGTAATCAGAATAGGGAATAGATATCTATACAGAAAGTCGTTTGATTAGGTTGGTTATTCATATTCAAGGATTGAGGATTTAGGCCGCATATCACATTGAACACACACAAGCACACTTAAGCTAATTCGTTGGATTTGGGCTGCGAAGTTTGGGCCGCTGAACACAGTAAACCAACCGATTGGGTTAGTAATGTATTGGGTTGCATGTGAATTGTGTCTTATTTGATTTAGTTTGCAAGCCCAAATTCTATGAACGATCAAGGGCCCAATCGCATATATACTTATACTGGTATAGTCCAGTGGGCCGCATCTCAATTGAATAACGCAACGAACGGTCAAGTGTTGTTAGTTGGTTATGTGTTACGATACGTGATTACTTGTGTTTTTAATGATTATCGAGCATTATGTGAATTTGTTGAATACGAAAACTGTGATTTACATATGAGTATGACTGACTGTTATCGGTAACTCCTTTAGGACATACATGATCAACTGGTAGACTTGTAGATAATCCTACCGAGCACTCTAAGGTGAGTTCACTACATTCGAGCATGCCTCCCAGTAGTCAGTGGTTTGGGTAAAAACGGGTATATTGGTTAATATTCTCACCTATCATTTTTGTAAGTCCCTTATTATGTTACCTGGAGGGTAACGGGTATTAGTTGGTAGCGCTACTTAGGTTTGGTACCCTCACACCGCTCCTAGATAGGACGGATGTGAACTAATGACCCAGTCGGGGCCCAGTACTAGATAGAAGTACGTGGGAAGGGCAGTCATGTACTTCAGGAGCCGTCTTGTTCGGAAATGAGATATTAACAATATTACTTGCATTTGTCAGTGAACTGTTTTACATACAACTGGTAACAAACGTTTTCTAAAACTGTGAACTCGCCAGCTGTGTCTGATACACTTGTTACATGCTCGCAGGTTATTAGGTACTTGGGAACAGGAACTTGCTGGCTGGAGGGCGTGAGTGGTCATGGTTGCATTGATGGGTTTACCTATCAAACATTTATTTACTATGGTTGTTTGGAAAGTATTTACATTATGATACGTTAACGCTTCCGCTGACTTGATGCTTTTTGAATTACTTATGTTTGGATTTTATTACTATTAAATGATGAAACTTTATTTTAAACTTGTGGTTCAATGTAATTGGTGGCTCATTTCTAGTCGTCACACGCCTAACAGGGACACTCCCTAGGTGGTAATTTGAGGGTGTGACAGTTTGGTATCAGAGCCAGGTTATAGTGAACTAGGTTTTAAAATGTTTTTATAAAACCAGACTATAACCGAACAGTTCTGAATACACTAATACGACCATGACACTCAGCTCCAGACTGCAAGGTTCGTCTCTCGTATATTTACTGTATTGCATAACTAGTGAACACTTACCTATGATATTGCATGTGATTGCATGTCTAGTACAACAGCATGAATTCATGTATTACCTGCATGTGTTATGTGGCTGATAGGGTGGTAATTCCTTAAACATTTGTGACTCACGTTTCGTGATGCTCTTTGCTTGCTACTTGAGTTTGAGGAACCATTTAACATGAGTTAGGAGGAGCTGAGATGAACATGCAAATCACAATATTATTGTGGGTGCACACATAATGATAATGTGGGGTGCATGCGAGTCCCAGTGAGGCTTAACAAGTGGAAAAGGGGTTCCGTTCTGTTATTAAGTCGATGTGAAACACAACAGTCTATAAGAGTCATAGCAGTGATTGTCTCTTACTTGAACGTGATCTTTTCACTCCACTCTGAATCCTTACGAATCTCGATGTTGTCGAGTATTACCTGAACACCCATCTGAACGCCTAGTGAGCTGTGTAGAATGCTAGGTGCTTGTACGAACGTCCCTGAATGGATGTTGCAGCGTCGATGATTGGTCTATACCCCCCTCACTCTTCTTTATTGATGGAACTCAATGTACTGACGTTTTCGACCCCGAAGTGCGATCACTTCTGCAACACTCTGGAAACATACCGTGTATTACTCCATCGACATGCAAGATTGATGGGAAAGAGGATGAGCGTAGTGCCTTACCGACTTCAGTATTTGGACGACCCTGATTACCAACTACGAACATCAGCAATTTGACTTCAATCGAATTCTTAACCCTGGGCAGAGACTCATGGGGATTAACTCTTGCGAATCAATCGGGACATAAGCGATGACAACAGATTATAGTGTGGAATGTGTGACTATCAGCCCAGTGAGTAGCGCGTTAGGACGTGGCACAGAATGTGAAAAGATGGACTTGGTTGGTGAAGGATCGTAGGGCTCCGTTTCAGGCAAACAACATTAGAGGCAGCAATCATGGCAACATCAAGGTACTCGTAATCGTAGCCTTCAGGATGGAAATGAAGGTGCCCACGACATGGATTGGACGTTGTTAGAATAAAGACGACAACAACCAGGGGAACGACGACAATAACAACACTGGAAATGACACTCAGGGAAGGGCATCTAGGATTGGCATGGGCGACGCCAGGATTTTAGCAACATGGTGACTAGCACGTTCTTGGTAACCAATCGTCTAGTCCCTGTTTTGTTCAACCCTGATACTCCTTAGAACCGAACCTGTTGTGGAATCAACTGATGGCAAGTCAAATGAAACCTCATATGTCCGTTGGAATGTAAACTCGACCTTGTGGGGCAAGTTTTCGACATCGACCTTCTTTCTGCTAACCTCGATAGTTTCGATACAGTAGTTAGTATGGATTGGTTATCCAGATGTTGCACCAATATACCTTGTGAGGAAAGGATTTCGCGTATCCCTCTCCTTAGTGGAGAATCGTTATTTCTTCTAAAGCGTCAGAGTGGCGTAAAGGTTAGCATCATTCAGCAATGAGAGTCTAGAAGTGTCTACAGAGGGATTACCCCGCTATGTTGGCAACCGTTACCGATGTTAAGGCTAAGGAAAAGAGGATCGGGGATCCACCGATTGTTCGTAACCCCTCTCAGTGTACTACCCGAGGAACTTTCAGGTTTACTTCTACAACTGATTGGGTAGAATCCCAGTTTGATCTCACGCCAGAAGTAGCCCTGATTACTCGTACACTTTACCGTCTTGCACCAGGAGGGTTGCAAGATCCGTCTAACCCACTTCCGAAACTACGGGATGGGAGTTTATCGATCTAGCTCCTCGTCTTGGGGAGCCCGAGCCCTAGTGTGGAAATGAAGGGCGGGTCCTTTCATATGTGTACAGACTACTACGAGGTGGCAATCATAGACCATCACCCACCATCTCGCATCGACGACCTGCTTGACCAGTTGCAACGTATTAGACTGTCGTTTGATGGAAGACTCAGGGGAGGATGATTTCTAACACGGCGTTACAGGTACTGTACGGCCACTACAAATTTCTGTTCAAGTTGTTCAAGAAATCCAACACACCAGCAACCTCAGGGATCACATGGGTAGTATGTGTCAACCTCGTCTCGCCAGATTTGTCAACCGTGTTTAACATTGACATTTTGAATCATTTCCAGGAGAAAGGAACATTATGGGCGGCATTTGTATCTTATTTTAGAGTTCCTGAGGGAGGAGCCACTCCACGCGAAGTCTTGTTAAATGTAACTTCTGGATGCGAGGGATACCTTTTTGGTCTTATAACCAACGAAGTGGGAATACACGTGGATCTCACTAAGACCCGTTGTAGTTAGAAACTGATCGACACCAGAGATCCCTTCGAGGATGCAGCAATTTCTTGGTCTCACTAGATGCTACCGCAGATTCATCACAGGATTCTCGAAGATCACGCAGCTTAAATCTCTTTAGCACAGCAGGGTGCTGTGTTTGTGGAAGACAAAACAGGAGGATGTCTTTTCAGCTTTTGGAACCCAACACTACAATGCACTGAGCCTCGCCTTTACACGAGGGTACGGGTGATCTAGTGGTATACCATGACGGTCCGAATCAGAGTCTCAGTTACGCACCGATACAACACGAGAGGGTGATGGCTTACGGGGTGAATTAACAGGAAGAATTGCACAACTCACAACCTGGGGTGGAAACCACGGTCTCGGATTTGAGATGGAGGCATTACTTAGACGGTACCAAATACACTACTTAGACCGATCACAAGAGCCTCCCGTGTACCTTTGTTTTGGAAGAGCTAAAACGTGTAATGACATCGCTGGATGGAACTTTTGAATGATGACGACTGTGAAACTCGAATGTGCATGATCCTTGCGACTCACTATCGACTCTAACCTACCTGATCAGACTCGCTTGTTCAAACTGCAGAACTGAAAGAAGCGAGCCTTCAAGTCGGACCCATGCGGGGCATGGAAAAGCAACCTTTGGCAGGTCGGACGATATGCGCTACCTCATGGAACGAATGTGGATCTTGTTATACGGTAACTGTAGGGAACTCGTGTCGAGCAAAGCACACCGACCTCGATATTTTCGTCGTCTGAGTTTTGATAAGAGATATTAGGATCTATGAATCTTACACTAGTGATCGGGCATGAAGGCCCACCTAGCTATGTATGTGAATGACGTTTGACTTGTGCGAAAGTCAAGGTGGAACATCAGAAACCTTCTGGTTCGTGTCAGTAATCAGAAACCCCTATTTGGAGGTTGGAATAGACGGCCATGGAGTTTGTCACTGGTTTACCAAAAACTCAGAACGGAAACAATATCACCTGGGAGATCGTTGATTGTCTCGCGTAACTAGCACACTTTATCGCAATCAAGGACACTGACGAGTCGACACAGCTTGTGAATATTTCTCTGTGAGAGGCGGCTTTTAGGCACGGGGTGCCAACCCCTGATACCTTCGATTTTGAACTATACCTGATTTATGACCAGCAAAACACAACACCCTCGACTCACGTCTGGACATGAGCATTGCTTATCACCGTGGGGCAAGCGGTGTGAGTAAACGAACCATCCTGACACTCGAGGACATGCTGCGAGCATGTGTGTGATTGACTTTAGTAAGAGTTAGAAGGACGTTTACCTTTGGTTGAGTTCTACTGCAGCAGTCATCGTTTTAGTATTTAGACAGCTTTGTTTGAGGTAGTGCATGGACAGTAACGCTAACCTCCTTGTTAGATTATGGTCCTCGAAGCTTCTGGGAAGATTGTTTAGATCGGAAATCGTTTGGCGGCAACGCATGACCGTCAGGAAAGCTGATAAGTTTAGGAAGCACTGGGAGTTCGCTGTAGGCGAACGCATCATAATCAAAAGTCTCACCCTGGGAGGGTGCAGTACACCATGGACAACGTGGCAAGCTTAGTTTACGATACGTTGGGACATTTGGATTTCTGGGTACAAATCGGTGACATGGCTCACAAACTCGAGTTACCCGATGAATCGGGTGACGATCACGATGTCATTTATACCTCGAATCTAAAGGAGTGTTTGTCCGATGAAAACCTTTGCGATACCCTTGTTAGAGTCTAAGGTTAATGACCAGTCACAGTGGTTGAAGAATCTATTGAGATCATGGACCGGGAGGTCAAGGTGCGTAAACATAGTCGTATCCCGATTGTTAGAGTTCGATGGAACTCAAGACGTGGACTGGTGTTCACGTGGGAGCGAGAGGATCAGATGAAGCTTAAATATCCTCAACTTTTCCCTGAAGATAAGTCTGAATCTGGTAAAGCTGGTGAATTTCGGGATGAAATTCCGTTTCAAGTTGGGGATGATGTGACACCCCAGGAAAACCAGTAAACAACACAACACAACTAGCTTCCTCAGTTACCACATCCTAAATTTCGGGACGAAATTTCTTTCAAGTTGGGGATGATGTGACAACCCGAACTTTCGAGGTTAGTATCATAACTGTTAATCTGGTATTATTCTGTTGCACTGCGTCTTATCACACGTTACGATGATTACTCGCTCTGTTATCGTTCAACTGTAGCTTAAACGAAAATCATTATTTGTATTTGAATGGTGGGACCTTAGTTCTAATTGTGCCGCACCCTCACACACACCGGCTTGTATGAGCCCATATACGCATACCCGAAGTGGGTATGGCCTGCTCCTTCACGGTTGGACTTTGGCAAGCCCAATGCATATTCCTTTTGAACCTATTTCTTTTAAACCTCAACATAAATCGGCCCATACTCAAACAAACTTTCGGCCCAATGCTATGTGGTTGTGATTGAGTTATTAGTTCATAATCAGGGTTACGTAACATAATAACACAAGTACACAAACCCTATTTCTCCCTAATTGTCGACGGCAGTGGATGTACACCTCCCTCCTTCGTGAGATATCATCTTGGTTAGTAAATCCGTACCATATTAATTATTATTTGATTTTATTTAGGTGTTTGTTCATGAATGACTTGGGATGATGGTTATCTGTATGTCTTGATTATGTGAAATTGTATGAGCTTATGTGAGATGAATACTGTTGTATCTTGTTTGTTGAGTTCGTAGGGAACATCTTTAGAGCCATTCATGTAGGACGATTGGTATGGAGCATGTGGATTAATTGAACTAGAACCAATGTCATGTATGAAACTGGTAATATAATGATTGTATAATGAGTTCATGAAGTGATGATCATGACTGTTGGATGATTTGATGCCATGATCATATATTCAGGCTAATAAATGGCTTGATATGTATGGCTAGGATAGAATACTTGGCCCTAAATTACATGTCATGTTGTGTGATCTCGGTATCGATTAAAAGCTCACTGATGATGATATATGTTTTTCTTGGTAATCATATGAACTGGTAATGGGTGGGTTATTGTTTGGGGTGTTAAATAAATGATATGTATTTAACTTAGTTACTAGCTGGTATACAACTTTTAAAATAATATATGTCCGACAAGAATAAATTGGAAGGGATAACCTTATCTATTATTACACACTGCACGAAATATACAAAGGTGATGCAAGCCCAGGGAATAATGATGTAATCGAAGATCACACCTCTAACTTAAATAATAATATATTACATTAATGCCATAGATAATGGATTATGAGCTGGAATTAAAAGAGTAGATGTTATACATATGTGGCTGTGGTTTGGTATTGAGTAATCAGAATAGGGAATAGATATCTATACAGAAAGTCGTTTGATTAGGTTGGTTATTCATATTCAAGGATTGAGGATTTGGGCCGCATATCACATTGAACACACACAAGCACACTTAAGCTAATTCGTTGGATTTGGGCTGCGAAGTTTGGGCCGCTGAACACAGTAAACCAACCGATTGGGTTAGTAATGTATTGGGTTGCATGTGAATTGTGTCTTATTTGATTTAGTTTGCAAGCCCAAATTCTATGAACGATCAAGGGCCCAATCGCATATATACTTATACTGGTATAGTCCAGTGGGCCGCATCTCAATTGAATAACGCAACGAACGGTCAAGTGTTGTTAGTTGGTTATGTGTTACGATACGTGATTACTTGTGTTTTTAATGATTATCGAGCATTATGTGAATTTGTTGAATACGAAAACTGTGATTTACATACGAGTATGACTGACTGTTATCGGTAACTCCTTTAGGACATACATGATCAACTGGTAGACTTGTAGATAATCCTACCGAGCACTCTAAGGTGAGTTCACTACATTCGAGCATGCCTCCCAGTGGTTGGGGACAGTCAGTGGTTTGGGTAAAAACGGGTATATTGGTTAATATTCTCACCTATCATTTTTGTAAGTCCCTTATTATGTTACCTGGAGGGTAACGGGTATTAGTTGGTAGCGCTACTTAGGTTTGGCACCCTCACACCGCTCCTAGATAGGACGGATGTGAACTAATGACCCAGTCGGGGCCCAGTACTAGATAGGAGTACGTGGGAAGGGCAGTCATGTATTTCAGGAGCCGTCTTGTTCGGAAATGAGATATTAACAATATTACTTGCATTTGTCAGTGAACTGTTTTACATACAACTGGTAACAAACGTTTTCTAAAACTGTGAACTCGCCAGCTTTGTCTGATACACTTGTTACATGCTCGCAGGTTATTAGGTACTTGGGAACAGGAACTTGCTGGCTGGAGGGCGTGAGTGGTCATGGTTGCATTGATGGGTTTACCTATCAAACATTTATTTACTATGGTTGTTTGGAAAGTATTTACATTATGATACGTTAACGCTTCCGCTGACTTGATGCTTTTTGAATTACTTATGTTTGGATTTTATTACTATTAAATGATGAAACTTTATTTTAAACTTGTGGTTCAATGTAATTGGTGGCTCATTGCTAGTCGTCACACGCCTAACAGGGACACTCCCTAGGTGGTAATTTGAGGGTGTGACAAAGCATACCAAGTAGAAGTGATCAGATTGCAAAACAGGTATGAATAAAAGATCAACTTCTTTCAACGATGCTACTTGTTCTTCTTTTAGAACTTTAATCATATTTCCAAAAAAATTCAGCTTGCATCATCTCATAGCTTGAACCATATGTGCCACCATCCTGTGTATCAGTTATAATAACGTTACTAAAATAAATAAATAAATAAATAAACAATTCACTTATGTTATTTACTTACCAGCATCTGATATGTACAAAACAATCGCTTAATTTTGTCATCAGCCTTAAACTTCTCCTCGTGATTTAAGATTCTGGCCCACACATTAACAACAGCAAAATGGGCATACTCATCATGACTCAATGTTTCTAGCACTATCCTTGTTAGACCTGAATCTGGCTAATCTTCAATTTGAAAAACAACGTCCCTACAATGAATACGAGTTAAAATATCGATTAACTTATAATCATAGCACATTATAAGAAAAGAAGTTAAAACACATACATTTCAAATCCTCTGGCAGAGAAAATCCAATCAGAATAAATTTTCTCTACAAATGTCAACTTTTCACTCAATTCCACCACCCGGTTAATGTAAGGTGATGCTGGCACCAAAGGAGACAAAAAAACACTTAACATTTATTTAAAAATGGTAAAGGAGACAAACATCGATTTAGAAGAAGCACATTTATTTAAAAATGGTATTGACGTCATTTAGAATGAGATATTGACGTCATTTAGAAGAAGCACATTTATTTAAAAATGGTAAAGGAGACAAAAAAACACTTAACATAAAGACCTAATAGTATGGGAGAATAGGAATTGGGAAGTTACTAAAATAAGATTGGAGGGTATGGGGAGGGTCATCCCCATGAGGGTGGGCCACCACTTAGGACGCCACGTCAACAGGAGTGATGATGGACCTAAAGAGGATGGACCAAGGGGGTGGAGGATGGGCTCCCACACTATTTATAGAAACACTTAAGAAAAAATAAACTGATTTGATTTTAGAGAGAGAGAGAGAGAGAGGAGAGAAAAAGAGGCCCGTCGATGTTGTCTTCAGGCGACTGAGAAGCCGGGACAATCCTCAGGAGACGGTGTGGGTGACCGGCGCCGGGGCTCGCCGAGGCAAGGCCGGCCCCCATACCCTCCATTTTAAGTAACCATATTGATAGAAATCATACATACTGGGAAGGATATAAAGACTACTTTTAATAAGGTATACCTTGTTTTATTTAATCTTCTAAAAAATAAAAGAACACTTCATCTATTAGTTACACAAAGATTCTTACATATAAGGATTTGGACTGTCGTTTGGCATGAGCTGGCAGCCCATTTTTTCCTCTCATGTTAAACCAGATGAACCCAATGCTCACTCAATGATTGGTTTGAGATGGACCTATTCTTTTATCTTCTTTAAAACCTATGTTGCACCTAATAACGATGACGCTTTCAAGGCCCATGTTATCCGATTTTTGAAAGCCCATGGGATTTAGATAGTTCTAGAGTATACCTCTTGTTAACATGTAATATTTCTATTCATTATCACAAGTTTTACGGGCAAAAGCTCATTTACCCGTAACTACTATACTCCCGTGTCACATAAAAAAATATACAGCTGTTGATGTAATAAGTTTTGATGCGTCTGAATATAAAAAACACAATTATATTAACAAAAATAAAAGACACAAAAGAAAAAACACAATGTTATACCATCAAAATCAAAAGCTTTCGTTAAAACACAATCCATTCTATCTAAAATAAAATACTTACTATAGTAGATCACTAATTGTAGGACCCATGTGAACACACGGTTAGGTTTAATAACCATCAAAATCAAATATTAAAAAATAGATTATAATACATCGTTTAAATTATTTGTGTTTAGTTACATATATTTATAAAACAATGTTAAAAACAATATGTGTTAGTATTATAAGTATAATGATAAAAGTTTTTGTCTACATCTATATGTAAAATATGATGTTACATTTTATCATCACAACTTCCTACTTTCAAACAATTAAAAGCAGCAAAACAGTAAAGCAATCAGAGCCTCATTCACTTGATCAAAACACAATATAAGAAGATCATCAACTCATATATGATCAGAAGATCAAAGGGTAAAAGGGAGGTTATTATAAAAAAACCCTCACACTCTCAAAGGAGCCTCATTCACTTGATCAAAACACAATATTCCATGTAAGAGGCGCGTAAGTTTGCTATCACAATATGGAACATGAGCACCTTCTTTCCGTTACTTTTTATCGCCAAGGGTGTAAACTCTCTCAAAGACCTAAGAAAAGAGCCAGGATGATTCAAAGAACCTTACTTGCAATGGAGGTATAAGACAGGTGTGTTATTACTCATGTTCAAGATAATCTCTTTCGTGTTCATATGAGCAAGAAGGGAGGAAGACACAAAGGATGTGTCAAACACAATTCAGATGATACAGGTTCAGGTAATAAGAAGAAACCCTCTGTTGAAGAAGCAACCAGTGATAGTGTTTTGGTGGAAAACATGGAGGGGTCGGTCATATTGTCGAGCGTTGTCAGGAAATGCTATTTGATTTCTGACAACCCTCGACAATGTTACCGACCCCTCCACGTTTTCCACCAAAACACTATCACTGGTTGCTTCTTAAACAGAGGGTTTCTTCTTATTACCTGAACCTATGTCATCTGAACTGTGTTTGACACATCCTTTGTGTCTTCCTCTTTTCTTGCTCACATGAACACGAAAGAAGTTATCTTGAACACAAGTAATAACACACCTGTCTTCTACCTCCATTGCAAGTAAGGTTCTTTGAATCATCTTGGCTCTTTTCTTAGGTCTTTGAGGGAGTTTACACCCTTTCATTGCCATAAAGTCTTCTTCTTTCTCTTTGCTTGATAATGTAGTAAACAATCTGCGCCACAAAACCAAAATATTTCTATGTTTTTGTGGAGACAATTACTATCCAATAAGTTTCAAAACCACATTGAAAAATCATACATAACCTAATTTTCGAGATGTATTAAGGAAAACCATTACCTGATATGTAAACGGAAAGAATGTGATGGCTCAATGATGGTTGCTGTCATTAGGTGCATTGACACCTAACAAAAAGAATGTGATTGCTTAAGTATAATTATAAACTTATTAACAAATGAGACCATATTAATTTAAAATTTAACCTTATGATAACCAAGAGGCAATCTTTGTATAGTCTGAAACATAAGTTATCTTTGAACATGGGTCATTGGCCAAATGAAATACTAAAAAATAGATTATGTCCCTGCATGAAAAACAAAATCGATAAATTTAGGGAAAATGGGTTTGAAAGATGATAACCCAACAGTAGAGGATCTCATTCTACAACTCCAATAAATACAAGGGTGTTCTCAAATAATGGTTTCATAGATGTTTAAAAACCGACAAAGAACGACAAGTGTCCACAATGCTGCTTCTTTGGACATTTATCGGTCTTCAAACATCTAGGAAGCATTATTTGAAAACACCCCTGAATTTATCGAGGCTATAGAATGAGATCCTCTACTGTTGGCTAATCACCCTTCAATCACATTTTCCCTAAATTTATCAATTCTGTTTTTCATACCTCCCAAAGCCACCTATCCGCCTGCAAAGAAATCGAAAAAGCTTGAAGTATAACCTGTACTTAATTATATGGCACCGGATTTTCACTGATTCAAGAATCTCAACATCACCTAACAACAAAGAACCAATTTACAAACATCTTAATAGCATTCCATAATTCAGATTATTAACTTCTGAATGCACTAACCGGTTTTTCCTGAAGAATTATTGTCCACTCTGTGTAATGTGGTGTCAATTGTACTGTTATTCCGCTTCTTCGCTGTATTAACACATTAAAATCTTAAAACATAAAAACAAACAAAATGTTGCAAAAAAAAATAAACAAAACACAAATTGTTAGTTATATGCTACCAACCTTGAAGTGTTGCACCGCAGCCTCCACATGTGTACACCGGTTTGTTGCTTATCAAACTAATTGTCATCGTAATCAACAAATTGTTATTATCATGAAAACACATTTAAGAGAAAAGAAAAATGAATGAAAAACAAACAAACAAACAACATTGAATCTATAAACATCATCCAGATTGCCTTCATTGAATCTCTAAACATCATCTACAACAACCCAAAAATCATCACCACAAACAAAACCAACAAAAAAAGATACACCTAAATATGACCAATCACGACTAAGAACAAACAGACCAAGAACATCTTCAGTGATGGTAAAAGTACCTTATCTTTCAGAGTGAACAACAATAAATAATTGAGACTAACCGCCCTGATCTGTAGGAGAATGTGACAAATTCACAGGAATCAGGTCCAAACGTCAATTTATATAACCGATCTACAAACGAAAAAATGGAAAACTTACCAGCATCCTCAGATACAGCTAAATACTAACAAAACAACTATCAATTACTTTCATTACCTCATGGCATCAAAATTTATTATAAATAATTTCCAAATTATAAATAATCTCCAAATTGGAAAATTAGCAAGTATTCTACAATAGTAAATGATTCATCTAAATTATGCCTCATCTAATCAAATTGCAAATTCAAACATTAAACAACCATAAATTACCAATTGAAACCTGAGCCACCATCGTCAACCACCATCCAGAAACCCTAAAGGGTTCGAAGACGAACACGGAACAACAAAAAGGTGGGGGCGGCGAGTCTGTGCTACCCATCATCACCATCAGATACTGAAACAAAAAGCTTCCATCATCGCCACATCAAAATCAAAAAAGTAAAATTGAAGATATAAATCTACAAAAAACAAATTCGATTTACCTACCGAGTCACCGTCATAATCCCAATCGGAACTGCCAGATCTCGCCATCGTAGCCTCAGATGACAAAATCATCTTCATCGGTCTGAGTAACAAAGATAGTGATTCATCGAGGGATTTCTTTGCGGATGACATGGTTCGTGTGGAAGATGAGGAAAATAAACCCTAGAATCGGCTGCGATTTTGGAATGAAAAGAAAGTGTGAAGAAGAAAGAGATGGAGAGAGATGGAGATTAAAGTGTGAAGAAGAAAGAGGGAGTTGGGATATGATTACTTCTCACACAGGTGCATTAAATGCCCGGTTCATATCCCATGCATTTCAAAATTCCCTCCAAAAAAAAAACCAATTTATCATAATAATAAAACCGATTTATCATAATAATAAAATCCTATCATATACAAAAGGAATTATGACATCAGCATTGACATGTGGCAAATGTTAGAGATTGCCTACATCAGCTTAAAGTCTCCTATTATAAATTATATATACATAGTCTCACTATCAGACCATGTGTAGTGGTTAAGAAAAATAATGCCCCTACCATGGGGCATTATCCGACACGTGGCAGTCCAGTCAGCATGGGGCATTATTGCAAAAGTGGTGTAGTTGGGCATTATTCCAATAACGCCCAAGCAATCATTTCACAATTTTTTTTTAATATAAAACATAAAAATCTTCATTAATTTAAAATAAAAATTTCACTACTTGAAATAAAAAAAAATACCGAAAAAAACAGAAAATAAAAAAAAAACCGAAAAAAAAATAAAGTTAAAAAAAAAGAAGATGATCTAGAGTCCATATTTTCTCGAATTTTTTGGCGACGCATCTACGCAAGGATCAACGCATCGCCTTGGAGGTGGTCGATAGGTTTAGACAAAAACTCAATGTCCTTTTCCATTTGCCTCGCCTCTTGCATCTCGTTAAACTTTTTGGTTTCGGCCACTCGTTCTTTCATAATCTCATAACGTTGGTGGCCGAGGTCGCGAATGTCTTAGAGACGACGGTTCATCTCCTCGAAATCTTCCTTTAACCATAGCCGAAGGGGGGAGGCACGAACGGAGTGGCACCACTCAAGTAAGCCGCGTACGTTAACATGCTCGGGTCCATTTCTTGAAGGTTAAACGTGTGTTGCGGTTGGGTTGTTTTCGGGTTCATGGGTCTTGCGGGGACACCAAAAGGGGGTCAGAATGGATGCATAATTGTATAAAATATAAAAGCAGTAGGAGAGAAAGTAAGAGTTTTTTTATAAAAAATAGGAGAAAGTGGGTGATATATATATATAATGGGTCAATTTTTGAATTAAAAAAAAAGTTAAACATTTGACCGTTGTCAACGCTCATCTCTTGGCCCAAGTGAGTTTTAAGCGTTTTAATTAAAACGCCAACGTCATTTTTTTTCGAAAATAACGTCGTATAACGCTGGGTGTAGTGGGGGGGGGCGTTTTGGGGCGTTTTTTTTTCAATTTTTTTTAAAAACCACGCCCCACTACGGGTGGTCTCAGAACATTGTGTTATATGAATCTAGCTATATTTAACGTAATATCATGCTCGGAATAAATACAAATAACTGTTGTTAAAATACCACTTTATTACAATTTAATTTATATAATTTTAATTAACATATATGTTTTACTTTATATATTATATATTAGTTGCAAGTATATACCAACAACCATTAACAAAAACATCGTAAGAATATATTATCAACAATTTATAAAAGCACAACAGCGTACAAAATTACCATAATTTAATATTAAATGGATAAAACAATCTAATGTAACATCATTTTTATCTAATAAATAGCGATAAAGGCTGGCGCAACAAAGTCAAACTCACCACGTCTAACACACAAATTTCAAAATGATTATCTCAAATTTTCAAACCATAATGTCATCCATTTAATAATTTTTAAACAATAAAGAAAAGAAAAAAAATTAACCTAATTTAAGATTTTTTTTAAAAAATAACTAGCACTATTTAAGATCCCTGCAACATATTCATACAACCAAGACTTTCCCCCATTTACATCGACTCTCTCTCACACCATCATTTATTTACTTCTCTTTTTAGTAGTCCCATACAGAAAACTCTACTTTTACCGCTTATTTCCTTCATTTTAACAGTTACATTTACAAACCCCCTTTTATTCATCGTCATTACACCTTGACCAATTATTACAGTTCAGGTCAAACTTGAAAATTGTATCATTTGATTCAACCTTAAATTTTTTGGACAAAGATGGCGTCTTTCAAGAATGACAGGGACAAAAATGATAAAAAAAACTTGAAGTTTGGGCTGATGTGGCACTCAATAATAAGGCATCAAATATGGTTTTTGGCTCCAAAACTCCCTTCTCAATCTTTTAACATGGAATGGAGCATCCGGCCTAAAAACCCGACCCATTTTTTCGGATCCTATAAAAGTCTTCTAAATATTTGTTCATCTCTAACAATCCCCACATCTTCTTCACGTTTCCCCACAAAACCTTTCATCATCACCAAATCTACACTTCATATCTCAAATCTTCAATCGATCAAATCTTCATTTCCAACACAAAAGAAACATTTCTTCTCTTAAACCTGGTTATCTCCACAATCTTCATCACTTGATTCTTCTCCGAGAAGGTATGGTTACCTTATATGTTTGTCTTTCAAGATTTTTATGATTTGGATGATGTTCATGGTTTATTTCTAACTAGGTTAGTTCCCCGTGTGTTACACAGGTTGAACAATTTAAACTTTATAATAAATATTTCATGTAAATGCAAATCAAAGACGAAGACATTTATATACCAAATTGACATAAATGAGTTAATATAAAGATGATTTATGTTGGTACTATAAAATTCATCAAAAAAAAAAACATGTAATCAAACAGTCGTTTAAAATAATACAAAAATAAATATATTATATAATACTCATTATTATATTTACGTATTACATTACACTTATGTAATGAGAAATAAAAGGTTACAATTATAACTCGCACATTAACGAAAGTAATTTGAATCCAAAAAATATTCACATAATTCATAAATATCTATATATTTTTTTGTACACAACATTAAATCTTTTATTCATAACTTTACCATCTCTATCTAGAATTAGTAGTTTTACCCCGTCTCTACTTTTAATTATTAATAATGCCAGATACAATTGACCATGGGTGAATCCAGTAATGCTAAAAACAAACCAACATTGGATAATATTAATAAACAATATTACTTTTTGTCATATATATATATATATATATATATATTAATAGTTATGCTAAAAGATATAATATTTATGTATAACAACATCAAATATAAGTAGAAAGTATAACAATATTAATAAAATGTAATCAATTGTAAATTTCAAAAATAAGTATATCAATATTAATAAAATGTAATCAATATTAATAAGATGTCATCGTATTAATTAGATTTTGAAAATTAAAATTTGGATAAAAATATTAAGTAGGGATTAATTTATTTTTCCCAAGATTTAAGGATTAATTTTTTAATTTAGGATTAAGTAATGAAACTAAAAGGATTATGTTTAAGACGGGAAAATAAAATTCTAGATAACCTCAATGATTGTCATGTGTCTCAAATTGATTTACTTATATGTATAGATAGATTATAGTACATTTTTAATTCTAAAAAAAGAAAAAATCGAAATATATAACTTAGTAAATCAACTAAATAAAACCCAATATGAATTGAAACTTTAACTTAGTAAAATTAGTTGATAGACAATGTAAAATTTTTCCATAACATGTTATCATGATTAACAACATATCATCGTATTAACTTGATTTTGAAAATTAAAATTTGGATAAAAATATTAAGTAGGGATTAAATTATTTTTTCCAAGATTTAAGGATTAATTGTTTTTTAATTTAGGATTAACTAATGAAACTAAAAGGATTATGCTTAAGGCGGGAAAATAGAATTCTAGATGACCTCAATGATTGACATGTGTCTCAAATTGGTTTACTTTATTATATGTATAGATTATCTTCATCGATTAAGTGAGGATTATCTTCACAATCTGCATCAGTTGATTCTTCCCCGAGAAACTATGGTTACCGTATATGTTTTTTTTTTGTAAGACTTGTAAGATTTTGTATCAATTGTGTGAAGTTCATGTATTTTATGTTATTATCTTTGTCGTATATGTGAGGATTCTACTCCGATTATAATTTTTTTGATATTTTGTTCCGTATTTAGGTATGCTTTTCGTTTATTATTATTTTTTTTTTTGATATAGGGATCTGATTTTTTTTTGTATATTGCACTCTGACTCTCATATTTTGGATGTGTGGTTGAGTGTTTTATGATAGATTAGGTTTTCGATATTTGTTGATTTTATTGCTAGAATGGTTTATGATATGGTTTTCTATGTTTATGACAACCTTGAGTTTGCTGGTTTTTTGACCTATACATGCAATGTTTAATGTCAAAAACTATAGCCACTTTTATCCGTGATTAAAGAACATATATCTCTAATACTTCATTAACACTCTTGTAATTTTTAAAACCTGTCATGCCCTTACCATTCAATCAAGTATGCCCTTATGAACCCTTAACAATACAAGCCTTAACCATGGATGTATGTTTGTACTACTTTTAGTGATAGCTGATAAGATATGTCTTAACCATGGATGTATGAATGAATTACTTTTACTGATAACTTATAACATAGGCACAAACTAAAAGGAATAAACTTTAGTTAACTATTGCATGCAGTTAGAATTTCCTGAGCTGAACATTTCGAATAATAAGGATATTCATAGACTTGAAAATGATATAAAGTTTAAAGATTTGATAAAATACGATGTGATATATGACATAGCAAGTAACAATGCATAAGGACATCCGTAGCACTTAACATAGTAGTGCAAAATACATTGACAGTAGAAACACTTGTTTAGTTGTCACAACATAATATATCAAAAAATTTAGTTTATAGCATTACACTTTATTAGCTGACTATAACAACTACAACATATATCTTACAAAACGACATGACTTTGCGTGCATTTGGAATTGCAGTCTGCAAATGGCACCATCTTTCTGCGTAGTGTTAAAACGACCATCACGTTTTTGACTAGTACACATCCTCTAAGAATACAATTAAATATAAATAATTGCTTACTGGTTTTGTTTATCTTTCACACACTTATATCGTAAATCTTTCAGCCACTACCTCCATCAATTGGGTTCTTTCATGACAAAGAACTAAAAAACAAAAGCAAAATTTATATACAGGCAGATAACGGGCATCATTAGGACGTCAACATCAGGAAAATAAACAGAGTATACTACTTTGCAGATGGCTGGAAAAATATTGTTGATGATTTAGGGTTTGATGATGCTTGTTTGATAGTATTTGAAGCTCACAGTGAATGCAAATACAAAATCAAAGCCTTTAAAGATTCACGTCAACTGGGACCATCATTCTGCGATGCAATATCCAAACGATCGGAGAAACACATTGTACACTCTCAACCATGAACTCCCAAAATAACTTAAAACCACAAATGTGTTATAATTTACATAACAAATAACTGCATCTCATCTGTCTAATATAATTATTGCAGAGGCTCCCTAAAAACTTTCTCAAAGACAATATGAAAAATAAACCCCCAAACATGTCAATACAACTATCTGCAGGTGAAGGACACATGGGAATTAAAGATAGAGAAAAGAGGAAGACGATACTATTTGATAGATGGATGGATGAATGTTATAAAAGACATGCAGCTAAAATTCGGCTACATTCTCATGTTTGACATAATTCAAAATCCAAAGCTGACGATGACTGTTTTCCATCTTGATGGAAGTGAATTTATAATCCCAAAAAAAGAACCTGTTGAACAAAAAGAAGCGCACACACATAACCAAGGATGCCACAACAAAGCACCATCATCTACTGCAGACAACAGCACATTTGAAAAGATTGCCACAGAGAAATTCGTAAGATATCCGATACAATTTTTAACTATAATCACAGTTCACTTATATGCATTGAATTCTAACCAACTATTCCATATACTAACATTGTTTATTATACTACTTGAAAAACAGTTCATCCCAGATGAAGTTGTTAAAAAGAAGAAAATTGCTCAGACACGCACTTTGATAATAAAAAATCAAGAAGGAAGTTGTTATAACCTGGGAGTCAAAATTCATTCACGTAGAGCGCGAAAGGAATATCTGGTGAATGAATGGCTGGAATTTATGGCAGAGAATGATATATCTTTTGGAGATAAGTGCACTTTCAAGATCTTAGAAGATGAAGGTATGATATTACTTTCAAACGTTTACAGGTTAAATTAATTCACACAGCCAGAAGCAGATTCAGAACCAACTTGACTTCTTTTTGCAACAACTAATATGCAGTATGGTTGGTGGTAGTTTTTTTTGTTTAAATTAACCGTCGTTAATCATGAAGGCTTATAACACTTTCCCTAAACTTCAAAAAACAATGTATTTTGTATTGGTAATACCCGTACACAATGATAATCATCGTTGCTCTACTTACATTGCTGTTTATCATATTGTTTCAAATCGAATATGTCCTTGCAAACAAATAGTAAATAATAATTTTGTATGAACTAACATGTTAACGTAACATATAGCATCTGCTATAGTCCACTGTAATAATCACCACAAAATATAGACCACTCAAACATATATCAACTACTATATCCCAATAGCAGTAATAAACTGCATTTGATGCTTGTTTAATATGTAAACATGTCTATAAGTGTGATGGATTAAAAAATATATACTGGTTTACAAATGTTTCTACTTTTACATAAATCATCAAACAAATGATAAGTAATACATATTCAAAACGAATAAAAATAGCCAACCACGATTAATACTACAATGGAGTCCCAAAAATGTTCCCAATAACAATAGAAAAATAAAACTAAATAAAATTGAAACACTTTTTAAAATAATAAACACAATAAACAAAATTGCTAACAATATAACAGCAAATAAAAATACAAGAAAATAGCACTACCCAATAGCTGAATCAACTGTCTCTAAAAATAATGCTCATTTATGACCAAATAATGCTCCTTTAAGCCAACAAAAAGAATCAACATGTTGAAGGTATTCAAAATCTTGTACACTCATGTATACTTCAGCAATATTCCCAAATTTTGGGAGCAAAATCAATTTGCCATTTGCCACATCCGATGCTCCACACCATTCCACAAATGAGAATGTTTCAAAATTTGGGAAAGAAGACACCTTAGACCATAAATTATCTTGATATTTGAAAAGACTCGCATTAACATTAGGCCAGATTTCAACAACAAACATATGAAGCTTATTGTTAACAGTGAGAAAATGTTCGTCATAAACATACAGGTCATTAACTGGTGGAAAAGGAAACCTCTTAAACGATTCAGTAATTACATCAAAACCAATTATATGAATGTCACCCCGTACCCTCACTTGTTTAACAGTGAAATATAAGGTATTGTTCACAAAAGAGCCAACAGACCAAATATAACACCCCGCTGCATATTTTTTCCCAATAAAAAAATCTACATTTCTCCAAGTGCCGAGTCGTCGTGAATAAACACGAGCAAGATCATAATTACGACGATGTTTAATGTGTAATATTTTAAGATCGGAGGATGTATCAAAATACATACCAGCTGCATCCGATTGCCAATCATATATACGATCAGAGTCCTCATCGAACAAAATTTTGAAACTCATAGTAGTTGGATTCCAAAGCATCATCTGATATGAAGGCCTTTCGTTGCAAACAAATAAAATCCCACCAACAGTAGAAATAATATGTAACAACAAAGGCCGAGTTTTACCAGGGAAACAAATAGTTTTCCTTGCACCAATGTCTACCTGTCCATCCACAATGCTATTAATAAATATTGATAGTGGTTGAATGGTGATTCGTTTCCGACATTTTAAACTACCAATCCGGCTAGAATGCAAAGCAGCAAACTGACAACTTGATAACTCATCACGCCATTGTTTACAAACACATTTGAAACGACCGATTGCCTTAACTGGGAGTCTGGATAGTATTTCAGAAACTACAACTTCGATTCCAAGGTCTGCCATGCTATAACCTACATTAAAAAGATAAAATTATACATAAAGTAAATACACAAATAACCGTAAGAAACTGCCTTAACTGGGACTCTACTTAGTAAAAGACGTTCAATTATTGTAGTAACTCCTAAACTACCACGTCACATATCAAAAACACAGCACTTGACTTAATAAGTTTTGAATATAAAAACCAACAATATATTAACAAAAAAAAAAACCGCCTTACATAAAGTATTATCAAACAACTAAACTGTAAATAAAAAAGAGCATTCCATACTCGATAATTGCATATAACCCTTAGCCCAACGTAAATTCGATAGTAATCATTTCACCCAATCTTAAATCCTATTATATATAATACTTCTCATAACTACATCTTTTTTATCATCTTTTCAACCTTTGTTTATCTTCACTCAACTCACACAATAAAACACACAATGAAGTAGAACAAAAAAAAAGATTAGAAAAAAAAAAACACAACATCATACCATAACAAACAATTGGCTTGCGTATAACACAATCCATAGAAAAAAAAACACAACTATAATTTAGAATATATATACAACTAAAATATAACATGTAACTAATCATCACTTAAGTTATCTAGACTATAAAAATAACTGACATTGGAAAAACACAATTTATATATTTATATCTTATATTTTTCTAAACCACTTTACATTAATTACTTGAAAAGACTCAACTGCAAATGAAAAGACCATTTCAATAAATCATCATTGCATCTAAGCTCAGATGCCAATAAGAAATCATTACTCTTCTTTCACACAAGTTGTTAATCCTATTATATATAATACCTCCTAACTACATCCTTCTCTAACCTCTTCAACGACTCTCTATCTTCACTCAACTCTTCTCTATTCTAACTACAATGAATACATCAAACTCCAAAGGTTGGTCTGAACTGTCCCAAGTTAAAAGGGATATCTATGAAGAATTCAAAGGTCAACATGAAGACACAGAAAGAGAGATCAGAGACAGCTTGATTGACATAACACGACTACTTCAATAGCAACTACGGGAGAATAAGAAGATGAGAATGAAGATCATGAGCAACCCACCTTCACATGAACAGTACATTGCTGGATTGCTTCTGTCTGATGAAGAAAGGGAGACAGAGGATCTACTTGATAAAGCAAACAGCTTAGCTGACCAATACACGGCAAAAACCAACGAAGGAAAGCAAGCTCTTACTAAATTTCTGGCTTCTTAGACTAAATGCAAATTAGTTTGTTTGATGTGCATGTAGCTGTTGGTATGAGGTTTCATTCCATGATAGTAGGACATCTTCCTTATGTTTTCGCTTTTTGATCTCATACTTAACGACCAACATGATTCCACATCTAATGTATTGACAAATTTTGTTATTATCTATAATTTAGTCAATGAATGATGGTTATATTTATGTTCCTCTTATAAGTTTTTATATTTACAACTTAACTAATGTAGCATATTATTATAAACAACCGATATCTAAACTGAACTTCAGATACTCACACATAAGAAATCTGAACAGTATCAAAACATACGAGAATAAAAAAAACAAAAGAGAAAGTTTATGTCCAGAAAAAAAAACATTGAACAAACACAAAACATAAAAACCATCGCTCTAAAATGCAACAAACAAAAGAAACTACATCTCACTCATTAAAATGGGTAAACTTAATCTCTTTCTTACCAACATCTTTCACGCTCTCCACAATATTATTACTTGTACTTTCACAGATGCTCGAGTTCGAAATGACATCCAAATTGTAAAGATCAAGCAATTTACGCTTAGACGTCGTATCTTTACAAACCATTGAACATGTTTTTTTAGCAATTGAATCACCATCGGAACTCATCACAAGCGAAATTGGAGTACCATTCTTCTTATCATCAAGCATACAGCTCTAAACCAAAATTGAAAAAGTTTATTAACTAAAGACAACTATAATACTTCAGTTAAAAATTCATAGTACCTGACTAATCCCAGACATTTGTTTAACCACATCAACAACTGATTCATCATCAGTTATTCTTTGAATCTCATATTCTTCATCACAATATGTCAAGTTAGTCTCACTGACTTCAATCTTGAATGCAAACAATTTATCCACCAAAGTTTTTAATTCGTTTGGAAATCGCACAGTACCATCATCCTGAAAACATAAAAGATAGGATATATAACCAAAAAGTTAGCTTACAAAAAATATAATTTGAGAAATAGAAACTAAATATAAATCATACACATGCATACTACCAATGTGTTATCCTGAATCAACTGTTTTGCAGACTTCTCGATAACATGATTAGCCGTATTATGAAACAAAATAAGAGATACATCACCACTGCTATCCTCAACACGAACCTTCAATCTAATTGATAACATAACAAATAAATTTGAATTCAAACGGATTACATAAACTAAAATAAGGTAACCGATGAAGAAAGTTACAATGTCAAAATGACAACGTAAATAACAACAGAATAATAACAATACCTTAAAACCGGTTCATCAATAACATTTTTTCGACAAAATTCATTAGTGCACACATACAACGTATGTTGGTCTTGATCACAACCTCCGTCAGATTTAGTTAAACCCATGTTTTTTTGTACAAGCCTCATTTAAACAATTAGGACACTTCAAAGAAAACCAACCAACCTCCTTGGATATTTCCTTTACGGTACCCAGTATGATAACAGATCGTGGCTGTAAAAAATATAAATATATCCACTTACATCTAATGTAAATATTGAAATACGAAACTTGAAATGGTCTATGATTACCTCACTAATTTCCCACACATCATAGATGTTACTAAAAACAACATTCTTTAGAAAATCATCCATAACCACCTGCAACCCGATAGAATTAGAAAGCAGTAATGCATCAACTTTGCTGTCAGTAACTCAGAATGTAATACAAAAACAATGCAGACAATTATCACATAATGCAATGCACTTGTTTTCAAAACAGAAAGAATATAAACTATACAAACCTTGCGAATAAAACTGGACATAATCGAGTATGATATATTTATTAAATAATCAAGTAATTTGATATTTATACACCATAAAAAGCAGTTGATGACACCAGATTTGTAGGAACATGGGCGACAGCACATAAGTAGTAAACCGCTAATACATACCATGATGTAAAACAAATAATACATAAAGTATAGCATGTAAAATAAAAAAAACAATAATATAGAAAAAACACAATCATAATACCATATAAAATAAAAAACACAATACTATATAAACACACAATCATAAACACTCCGGATACTTAGCTTATAATCCAATAAGGGAATTTATTAATTTCTCTGCCACAAAATAGTTATTACACATCAAACACAGCATTTAATGTTATACAATAAGATAAAATAAGACACACAACTACAAAAGAATAGTTAAACCTGAATACAAAAGTTCTAATACATACATTGTCATATAATAAGAGAAAAAATCACTCTTCATAAAATAACACAATTTCTTAAAAAATTACACAATAATAACCATTCCAGATAACTACCTCTACATTAAATTTGAGTTAGGATCGGTTAAGAGAGGTTTATTAACAAATGAACACAGCAGTTTACCTTACCATCTTTGTAGGACAACATGCAAGAAAGACTACAACAACTTATTAACCTAAAATCCTGGATTATAAACCGCTAGTACATACCATATATTAAAATTACACATATTAAAGATTTCATTTAATATAATAACACAATATTATACAAAAGAAGGATAGAACCAAATGATAAACATACCATCTATTTTTACAACTGCCTTTTAGCACACATTCATGAGTTGTACTAAATGATAAACATACATGACACATATACAAAAAAAAAACAATTGATGATATCAGGTTTGTAGGACTTCTTCACCTAAATATATAGTAAAACAAATTAAACTGAAAATATTAAAAGTTCGAAATAATATATGATTAAATAATACCAATCGGAAATAAATATCCATGCAGACAATTGTTAATACACTTATACATACGAAACAACTTGAAACAATAAACAAAATTCGAAAAAATGACCACCATTCCCTATAATATAGCATAATAATTTCTAATCAATCGGCGAAACAACGGTCTCGATAAATAAAGCTTGTTCCGCACCAATGTAGGAATCAAGATGTTGAAGGTAATTAAAAACTTCATTGCTCAGCTTAGCTTCAACAGGACGAATCCAAACGTTTCTAAGCAACCACTTGTTGTTTTGAAATATATTAGACCAACGGAAACTTTGTTCATAACTAATAATATGAATATTATTGATAGAAAACATCTTGATGAAGGCTTCATCTTCAACTTTGTACAAACCAACAGATAACTCGGGAGACCCTTCAACAACAATAAAATGGAGCTTCTTTTCAATGCTCAGAAATTTTCCTGGCCAAGGAGTATCTTCCAAACTTTCAGGAAAACGAATGCTTCTAAAAGTTTCAGAAATAACATTAAAAGCAACTATATACCTCTCGAAAGGGCCAAGATACCAACTTCTTGAACACACGAAATATATGGATTTGCCAGAATAAATTCCGGAAGACATTGAATAACCCCGACCACCGAAATTACCTCCCCTCAAGAAATCTATTTCTCTCCACGTCTCACGACGTCGTGAATAAACACAAGCAGTAACGACATTATTCAACAAATAATATTTGATGTGAAGCACTTTAAGATCATTGGTTTCATCAAAATACATTCCACCTGTGTCACAGTTTTGAACATTCCGCTGAGAAAAGTCTGAGACGAATAACAACTTATGACACCTGGTTGTTGGATTCCAAAGGATCAGCTCACAGCATCTCGCTTTAAAAGACACTAACAACAGCCCATTAAGCGACGCTAGAATACGTAAGAATATAGGGTCAACATTGCCAGGAAAAGTGATCTGTTTGCTTGTAAACACATCCAAATTCCCACCTATTACGTTGTCAACAACAATTGACATACCTCGCAAGGAGACATATTTCTTATGTGAATTTCCAATTCGACAAGAATGCATCATCTCAAAAAAATGAGTTGACAGTTCCTTACGGAAATCTTTGCAAACACATTTCAAACAACCAATAGCTTTGGCAGGGAGGCTTGTGAATATTTCATCGACGATCAATGCAAACCCAAGCTTTTCCATTTTATAATCTATGGGGCTACAATATAAAATATAATAAATGAAATACAATTGAGACAATTTGATATGTAAATGTTTATATATAAACACAATGTATACAACCGCTTTTCATACACAACCGGGTGATAAAATAAGACTAACCAACCACGTAACTTATATAAAAAAAACTGTTAATGAAAGCAGTTTAACATTGTATTCGCACAATCTTAAACAGCTGCTGATGTTAGCAAATATTGACCTTTCTACAAACATTTTGAAATCAACACAGCAGTTTACCTTACCATCTTTGTAGGAGAACATGCAAGAAAGACTACAACAACTTATTAACCTAAAATCTTTTATAAACACAACATTTAATGATATACAATAAGATAAAATAAGACACACAACTACAAAAGAATAGTTAAACCTGAATACAAAAGTTCTAACACATACATTGTCATATAATAAGAGAAAATATCACTCTTCATAAAACAACACAATTTCTTAAAAAATTACACAATAATAACCATTCCAGTTAACTACCTCTACATCAAAATTGAGTTAGAATCGGTTAAGAGAGGTTTATTAAGAAATGAACACAGCAGTTTACCTTTCCATCTTTGTAGGAGAACATGCAAGAAAGACTACAACAACTTATTAACCTAAAATCTTGGATTATAAACCGCTAGAACATACCATATATTAAAATTACACATATTAAAGATTTCATTTAATATAATAACACAATCTTATACAAAAGAAGGATAGTACCAAATGATAAACATACCATATATTTCTACAACTGCCTTTTAGCACCCATGAATGAGTTGTACTAAATGATAAACATACATGATACATATACAAAAAAAAAGTAATTGATGTTATCAGAATCTACACAAAAGCCAAAAAATACACGATGTATACTACCAAAATACAATTTCGTTGGTAAAACACAAACCATTGGAAAAAACAAAATTCATGATATCAGGTTTGTAGGACTTCTTTACCTACATATATAGTAAAACAAATTAAAATTAAAATATTAAAAGTTCGAAATAATATATGATTAAATAACACCAATCGGAATTAAATATCCATACAGACAATTGTTAATACACTTATACATACGTAACTACTTGCAACAATAAACAAAATTCGAAAAAACGACCACCATTCCCTATAATATAGCATAATAATTTCTAATCGATCAGCGAAACAGTGGTCTCGATAAATAATGCTCGTTTCGCACCAATGTAGGAATCAACATGTTGGACGTAATTAAAAACTTCATTGCTCAGGTCAGCTTCAACAGCACCACTCCAAATGTTTTTTATCAACCACTTGTTGTTTTGAAATATATTGGACCAATGGAAACTTTCTACATAACCAATAATTTGAAGATTATTGATAGAAAACATCTTGATGAAGGCTTCATCTTCAACTTTGAACAAACCAACAGATAACTCAGGAGACCTTTCAACAACAATAAAATGGAGCTTCTTTGCAATGCTCAGAAATTCTCCTCGCCAAGCGCTAACTTCCAAACTTTCAGGAAAACGAAGGCTTCTAAAAGTTTCAGAAATAACATCGAAAGCAACTATATACCTCTCCAAAGCGGGATACCAATTTTTTGAACACACGAAATATATGGTTTTGCCATAATAAATTCCGAAAGACCATGAATAACCCCGACCACCGAAATTAGCTCCCCTCAAGAAATCTATTTCTCTCCACGTCTCACGACGTCGTGAATAAACACGAGCAGTAACGACATTAAAAAAAAATATTTTACGTGAAGCACTTTAAGATCATTGGTTTCATTAAAATACATTCCACCTGCATCACAATTTCGAACATACCACTGACAAAAGTCTGACACGGACAACAACTTATGGCACCTGGTTGTTGGATTCCAAAGGATCAGCTCACAGCAACTCGGTTCAGAGGACACTAACAACAACCCATTAAGCGACGCTAGAATACGTAAGAATCTAGGGTCAACATTGCCAGGAAAAGTGATCTGTTTGTTTGTAACCACATCCAAATTCCCACCTATTACGTCGTCAACAACAATTGACATATTTGACAAGGAGAGATATTTCTTATGTAGAGAATTTCCAATTCGACAAGAATGCATCATCTCAAAAAAATGAGTTGACAGTTCCTTACGAAAATCTTTGCAAACACATTTCAAACAACTAATAGCTTTGGCAGGGAGCCTTGTGAATATTTCATCGACGATCATTGCAAACCCAAGCTTTTCCATTTTATGATCTATGGGGCTACAATATAAAATATAATAAGTGAAATACAATTGAGACAATTTGATATGTAAATGTTTATAAATAAACACAATGAATACAACCGCTTTTCATACACAACCGTGTGATAAAATAAAACTAACCAACCACGTAACTTATATAAAAAAACTATTAATGAAAGCAGTTTAACATTGAATTACCACAATCTTAAACAACTGCTGATGTTAGCAAATATTGACCTTTCTACAAACATTTTGAAATGAACACAGCAGTTTACCCTACCATCTTTGTAGGAGAACATGCAAGAAAGACTACAACTTATTAACCTAAAATCCTGTATTATAAACCGCTAGTACAAACCATATATTAAAATTACACATATTAAATATTTCATTTAAAATAATAACACGATATTATACAAAAGAAGGATAGTACCAAGTCCAATATACCTTCTGAATAAACGTATATAACTGAATTTAACACACGTACAACCAATATAATAACTACTAACTACCCACGTTACATATATATAAAACAACAGTTGATGTTAGCAGTTTTCACTTTTCTACAACCGCCTTTTAGCATGAGTTGTACTAAATGATAAACATACAGGATAGATATACAAAAAAAAAAGCAATTGATGTTATCAGAATCTACACAAAAGCCAAAAAAATACACGATGTATACTATAAAATACAATTTTGTTGGTAAAACACAAACCATTGGAAAAAACACAATTCATGATATCAGGTTTGTAGGACTTCACCTACATATATAGTAAAACAAATTAAACTGAAAACATTAAAAGTTCGAAATAATAAATGATTAAATAACACCAAGCGGAATTAAATATCCATGCAGACAATTGTTAATACACTTATACATACGGAACTACTTAAAACAATAAACATAATTAGAAAAAACGACCACCATTCCCTATAATATAGCATAATAATTTCTAATCGATCGGCGAAACAGTGGTCTCGATAAATAATGCTCGTTTCGAACCGTTGTAGCAATCAACATGATGGAGGTATTTAATAACTTCATTGCTCACGTCAGCTTCAACAACACCACCCCAAACGTTTCTAAGCAACCACTTGTTGTTTTGAAATATATTGGACCATTGGAGACTTTCTTCATAATCAATTATATGAAGATTATTGATAGAAAACACCTTGATGAAGGCCTCATCTTCAACTTTGTACAAATCAGCAGATAACTCAGGAGACCTTTCAACAACAATAAAATGGAGCTTCTTTGCAATGCTCAGAAATTGTCCTAGCCAAGGAGAAACTTCCAAACTTTCAGGAAAACGAAAGCTTCTAAAAGTTTCGGAAATAACATCGAAAGCAACTATATACCTCTCCAAAGGTGGATACCAATTATTTGAACACACGAAATATATGGTTTTGCCAGAATAAATTCCGCAAGACCATGAATAACCCCGACCACCGAAATTAGCTCCCCTCAAGAAATGTATTTTTCTCCACGTCTCACGACATCGTGAATAAACACGAGCAATAACATCATCAAAAATTTTTTTTTGATGTGAAGCACTTTAAGATCATTGGTTTCATCAAAATACATTCCACCTGTATCACAGTTTCGACCATACCACTGACGAAAGTAGTCGTCGGACAACCACTTATGGCACCTGGTTGTTGGATTCCAAAGGATCAGCTCACAGTAACTCGGTTCATAGCACACTAACAACAACCCATTAAGCGACGCTAGAATACGTAAGAATCTAGGTTGAACATTGTCAGGAAAAGTGATGTGTTTGATTGTAACCACATCCAAATTCTCACCTATTACGTCGTCAACAACAATTGACATATCTTGCAAGGAGATATATTTCTTATGTAGTGAATTTCCAACTCTACAAGAATGCATCATCTCAAACAAATGAGTTGACAGTTCCTGACGAAAATCTTTGCAAACACATTTCAAACAACCAATAGATTTGGCAGGGAGCCTTGTGAATATTTCATCAACGATCATTGCAAACCCAAGCTTTTCCATTTTATGATCTATGGGGCTACAATATAAAATATAATAAATGAAATACAATTGAGACAATTTGATATGCAAATGATTATATATAAACACAATGTATACAACGGCTTTTCATACACGACAATGTGATAAAATAAAAATAACCAACCACTAACTTATATAAAAAAAACTGATAATGAAGGCAGTTTAACATTGTATTAACACAATCTTAAACAACTGGTGATGTTAGCAAGTATACTATAATATACAATTTCGTTGGTAAAACAAAAACAATTGTAAAATACACAATTCATGTTATCAGGTTTGTAGGCCAACTTCACCTACATCTATAGTAAAATAAATTAAACTGAAGATATTAAATAATATACGAATAAATAACCATAAAGTAATGTATTCAAAAATCTACACAAAAAACTATTTGAACTTCAACTATTAAGAACATCAATAACAGTGTCTACATTTAAGATAATAATGACTTTTTATTCGATTGCATGTAGTAACTACAACTGTTCTTATATTCTCATACATCGAATTGTCATACATACTAACTTAAAATCTTACATCTAATTCACACAATTTAAAACTTTTAAGTAACTATTTTTAAATTGATTAACATAGCAATTACTAACACCATTAAATAAAGATAGATGAGATCTATCAAAGTTAGATGTTTATGGGATAGTGTTTTTTTTTCATGTTTGCAACTCTATATTCAGGCACAATTCAACATCAACATAAACTAAATCAATTTCAATTCTCTATATGGTCGCTCGAAGGAAAGGGAGCATATGAAGAACTAAACAGAAAGGTCGGCATCATCAGTGATAACAATTACAAGCAAACCTGGAGCAGCATCAGATAGCTTGATGAAGTCCTTCACTCTCCCCCATCAGATTTCATGAACAACTCAAAAGAGTTTATCACACAACAGTTGAAACAGGATCAGAAAATCTGCGACATCCTAGCCGATCTGCAAAACAAAAGAAAGAATGAAATCGCGTGGAAGAAGACGAGAGTCGTCGAAATCTTAGGAAGTGTTAATTGAACAACATCAAAAATAGTTACTATTATAATATTCTCTAAATATATTATGAAATTTGATTTTTGTAAATTATCAACCAAAACAGAATATGTGAATTTTAATCTTTTATATGAAAAGATAAATGTATAATAAAAAATATATATAAAAAAAATAAAACGGCAGCAGCAACAATATATCAGATTTTATGAAATCTTCTCTTCAAAGCCATATTCTCTCTCAAAATTAAAGTTGTATCAAAAAGTCAAAATATCCATCATAGCTGAACTTCTTTATGACTACCCTTCCAACAAAGATCCTTTCGGCTAGTGGATTTGTGATAAGGGTTTCAAAATTTCTCTCATTTGCATTGCTCGTTTCTCCAACATACGGTTTCTAAGTCAACAAAAATCAGGTAAAGTAATTCCTTTTTTTCAAACTTGATGTTCATTTGCCATTTGTTGGTTGGAATAACATAATGAAAATGGCAATCTGTATACAGAAACATAGATGTAACTTGTTTGGTTGACATAATTACCTTGATTCAGTTACATAACATACATATGTTCTTAGTGTATTGACTGCATACATGTCTTCGGGTAAGAAAAAAAACAGATTTAGGAAGTCATCTGAACACAGGGAAATGCTAAAAGACATTAAATATAAGATGCACACCAGGTGTTCGAACAAATGACTGTATCAAAAATTTTGTACTTAACAAAAGCATCATTTTGCTAAAGTAAAACTTTCAACAATAGTGAGGTGTTTTATACAATTAGGTTGAATAAAAAGGGTCAGAAATATAAGATATGGTTATGTAATAAAAGAAAGACACTAAAGTAGAATAAAGATGTAAAATGGCGAGGAATGGTATTATGCAGCTTATGTATGTTTGTCATTCCTTTAAAGTACAACAAAAAGAAAAAATAAATAAATTTCATGTTACTAAAATGGGTCAACGTTTTAAATGTTTCTTAGAATGGCTGGAGCTGAAAACGATGTTATCGTCATATCAGATTCTGAAGACTCTTCGGCTGAATCAGAGGAGTTTGATGATGATGAGACTGATCCGCTGATATTTTTTGTGCCATACACCAAACGGTTTGTAAGTTCCGACAAAATTATATGTTAATAGGCGTCTAATATGTTTACATAATTTGGTTAAGTTTTGTATTTTTTAATACTTCAACATCATTAATGGAAATTATTATTATGCTTTGTAACTTATAGCGCATACCGGTTGCAGTAGCACAAATGACAGGAATTGACGAAACCTTGAAAGTTAAGATCATCAACAGGCAACATGTGGAAACAAAACATGATGTTAGGGCGGAGCCAAATAAAAACAGTATCAAATACATTGTCAAAGGTTGGGCGAAATGGCTTAAAGATAACAACATAAAAAAAGGTGATCATTGCACGTTCCAGTACTTTCCAGATATTCGTGCTTTGTTCCTTACCGATGTTTTTCGCTAGTGGTGATGTTTGAAACTTTGAAACAGGGTTGAACCATAACATATGGTAATTTTGGTAAACGAAGAAACTTAGCGTAGCTTCTGTAGTTGTTAGGATCGGAGGCTCTCATGATTGTGTTTGTTTGTATAATTTGAACAAATCAAATAGAAATGAACAGAGTTTAAGTGCAGCGGAAATGAACAACAAACTTTGTAAACATAATCAAAGAGAGAAATAATTTTGATAAACACATGCTTTACAATAAGTCGAAAGATTCACAATACAAATCAAAAGATTACAAGCATGCTTACAAACTAAACTCCCCCTCAGCCTGATACTTCATGGTTGGTTGCACAAGATGAAAGGATTGAATTGAGGAGAAGAACTCACTCAAAACGATCAAATGTAACAGTACAGAGTACTGCTCCATTTATAGGCAAACCAAAACCACTGAGGCATCTCAGCTGACGTCACCATGAATGCGACGTCTAACAGCCTAACAACCTGTAACAACTGTTCCTATACAAACACTGCTATTCTTAACCACTGATTCTACATAAGACAAGTAATATACTAAACTACTGCTATCTTCTTCCATCAGTGCTTTCCTCAAAGTTGATCAGTCCTTGAGTGAGCAGTGCTTTGTCATCAGTAGATAGAACCAGCAGTGTTTACTTCTTTAGGGCTTTGTCAGCAGTTTAAAGGGTAGCAGCAGTTGTATAAGGACAGTGGATAGAGGACCATCAGATGTTATAATCACTTTCAAGGGAGAAGTCTAGTATAAACAGCTGCTTATTATGAATCCATTGTTGTGAACCAGTTTTGGCTTTCATTATCTGTTCCTCTGGTAGGGTTCAATCCCAACAATCTCCCCCTGGAACAGATAATGCCAAAACACTTCATTATTTTGGATCTTTATTCCTCATCAGAAGTTCACTAGCTTGTCTTTTAAATTCTGCTTCAAAGTCTTTGGAACTTGAGTCATCCTCATCCCTGCATAATGAAAGTTCAAGGAGATCTTGTAGATCTTCAACACCAAGGCTCAGTGCTTGTTTCCTTGATATGTACTTCATTTAACCGTTGGATCTGATCAGGGTCAATACATGGGTCTTTTGATCAGAGAGCCACTTTAGTATTTTTGAACCCAATGGGTTTCTTGGGAGAGGTTTATTTACAGATGAGCTTGGAGATTCCGGCCTTGTGAAAATTTGTAAAGCAGTATCCTGAGCTTCAGACATTCGTTTGAAAGCCTTTTCTATGACTTCATTTGCTGCAGCTATGTCTTCTGCAAATTCTTTGTCAATCTGCTCTTGTTTCTTTTGTTGATCTAGCTCATTGTCTGAGATATCTGCTGATGTGTTTGGTGATGATGATTGGTTCAAAAACTTTTTGGCAAGGACTTGAAGCTTTGCTGATTTGTCTTTATCTAAAGCCATTTTCTTGATGGCTTCTTCAAAATACTCACCTTCTTTTTCTTTTTCCTCTGCTTTAGTCAGCTGTTTCCTCTTTTCTTGGTTTATCACAATGATTGAGGTATCTGCTGTTGTGATCAGTGGTTCAGAGGTTTTGATCTGCTGCTCTGGCTTTTTGTAGTCAGGCTTCTTTGGAGTGTCAGAAACCGTTATCCTCCTTTTCTTGAGCCTTTCATAAGCCTCATCTGTATACTGCTTTGTCCATTTTGCTATGGATTCAGCATCTCCAACATTTGCATCCACCAGCTCCTGTTTCTTTCTTTTGTATTCAGAAGTAAGATCAGCAATGAGCTTTTTGTATTTTCTCCAGTTTGGAGCATTCCTCTTCTTGGCTGGATCATTTTTAATTCTTTCAATTATGTTTGCCTCATGCTTTAATGCAACTATTGGCCATTCTTCGAATTGTTTCTCTTCAGCTGGATAGAATTTTTCTTTCATAATGTATGCAAGATATTCTTTTCTCATTTCTTTTCGTAGATCTGCTTTAGGTGGTAAATCTGACATTTCTTTGCTCAGATTTCTTGCATAATCTTCCATCTGTTTGACTTTAGTGAGCAAGAATTCCATTTTTTTCTGAAATGGCTTCGTCACCTTGGTCTTTGCACTCAAGCTTAGCTCTTATCTTAGCTTGCCTTGCTTTGAGCTTGAGATATTCATCCATATTTTCTGGGACTATGAAGCCTATGAGAGAAGGAAATCTTCTTTTTGAAGGATCATCCTCAGTGTAGAATTGTCTCATCTCATTTTTTACAGCTTCAGGTTCCAGTGGATATTTTGCAGCCATAGGATCATATTTGTCATCACCAGCCTGAGTTGTTTTTCTTTTTCTGGTGTAAAGATTTATGAGTGAAGGAGATTTTGGTTGTGATGTAGGAATGGTGAGAGAAGTGGTGGATGGTTGACTAACAGCTGTTGAAACAACTGGTGTTTCAACCACTGTTGTCATTACAACAGATGTTGTAACATCTGATGTCTTCTGCTTTTTCGCAGGAGGTGAGGGTGGTGATGTGACATTGATGAGAGCAGTGGTGGATGACTGGCAAACAGCTGTTGAAACAACTGGTGTTTCAACCTCTGTTGTCATTACAACTACTGATGTGTCAGTAGATGTCTTCTGCTTTTGAGCAGGTGGTAATTTGGTGGATGGTGATGTAGTTTTAGGTTGTGATGATAGGGCAGTGATTGTAGTGTGTGTTGTAGTGGTGTGTGTTGAAGAAATGGCAGCTGTTTGGATAGCAGTTTTTGAAACCACTGACATATCAACTGTTTGGATAGAGCCTTTGGGAGCTGGTTTAGATGTCTGTTTTTCTTGTTTTGGATCAACATACAGGCCATCTTCAATTCCCTTCTTCTTCAATTGCTTGATTTTCTCCCCCTTTTTGGCATTATCTGGAAGGGGGTTATCCATGAAGAGGATAGTGGGAGGAATTTTTCCAGTGGTGCTTTGGATATGAGCCTTGATAGCTTTGATGTCTGCTTGAGTATCTTTAAATCTTGATTCCACCATGTTTGTCAGCATTTGTACATGTATTGCATGCTGCTGATCAGCCATTTGTTTTTGTTTTTCAAGCAGGGGTTGGAATAAGTTCCACAACTCATTTGCAGCAGGTGCAGGTTGTGCAGGTGCTTGAGCTGGAACAGCAGTGGATTGTGCTTTTTGAGCTTTTAACAGCTGTTGCACCATATCCTTTATTTCAGCAACTGATGTTTCAAGTTTTTCAACTCTGCCTGTCAATTCCTGATATTTTAAATCATCACCCACGTTAATGGGATCATCTGATTCTCCACCAGCAGTGGTTGTACCAATGTGTGACTTAGGAACTGAGTCCCAAAAATCACCCATTGATGCCCCTTGTTCTTGGTTCTAGGGTCTTCTCTCTTCAACACTTGATAACCTTTTGAGGGTACCAGTGGTTAAAACAAACTCACTGGTGGTTACCAGAGGTGCTATAGAAGAAATTGCCTTCAAGGGAGTCTTACTAATGAAACAACTGTCCAAATGTAGATATGTTGATCCATCACTTGTAGTTGCTGCTCCACTTGAACTACCACCAAGAGTTACTTGTAACTCAAGGGGTGTAACCTCCTCAGTTGTTGCTGGGATAGCAGGGATAGTAGCATCAGACCCAGTCACATGTGGGAGTGTATTCTCAGTGATAGGTGATAGAGAGGAACTGGTTTATGTCTGAGCTATAGCAACTGCATGCAACAAGGGTACTATGGATTGTGGTAATGTGATTGGTGAGAGTATGGGTGTTGAAAGAGACATGTACTTGGGATCAGGACTGAGGAAGATGGATCCAATTGAATCCAGAGCTTCATAATGTGGGGTCCCTATGCTTACAACCTGATCCTTTTGTGAGGATGCAGGAGGAGTTTGAGGCAATGGTGGAGATCTTTCTTCCAACTGCTGTGAGGAAGTAGCAGCAGTGGTTGTAAGTGACATTTGTGTTGTCAATGGCAGTGGCTCTGAGATCTCATCTTCCAGAGTTGCCTTTGTTTTTGGTTTGGAGGGCTTTCTGAATGTTTTCTTTTTGGTCTTTTTGGTAATGGCAGGTGTGGGTTTCAAAGCAGTGGTTGTGCTGCTATGATCACCTGGAGCAGTGGGTTCAGCAGCAGATGCCTGAGGAGCAGTGGTATTTGCTAAATTCTGCTCAGGCACCTCTGCTTTTGTTTTTATAGGTGTCAACATTCTAGTGAATGTTTCAGGTGTTAAACCTTTTATTTGAAAATAAACACCTTGCTTGAGCAAATTTTCATTTTCTTTTCCAAATTTTTGTTTAAAATAGTAGCTTAGAAACCTTGGAAAAAGTAGAAATGCTTTGCTATCAACATTTTTCACCAAATCATCAAAGATCTCCTGGGAATAATTATAATTTTAATTATTTAAAATAGCATAACCCAAACATTGGATCTTTAATGATATTTCGTTAAAAGCAGTTGTTTTATTTGAAACACACATCAAAAGTGTGTGGAATAAAAACCTAGGTGCAGAAGGAAAGAAACCTTTTTGTAAGGTATCCCTTTTTGGTTGTTCCGCATACCCCCTTTTTAAGAAATCAGTTTTTAACTCGGTTTTAGAAAAAGAAGTTTTACCTTTCTGATTATCGAGTTTAAAGACTTCTGAAATTAATTGTGGAGTAATTTGAATCATTTTACCCTGTATAGAGGAGTTGATGGCACTGACGGTCTCGCCTTGTTTTTCAAGGGTAGCATTTTTCCAAAACTCTCTCTGGGTTTGTTGATAAATTTGAGCATCAGCAATTAACAAAGTTTTGTACTTTGATGCTGTTGGGATTGAACCCTACCATAGGAACAGATAATGAAAGCCAAAACCGGTTCACAACAGTGGATTCACAATAAGCAGATGTCTACATTAAGCTTTCCCCTTGACAGTGGTTATCTAACAGCTGATATACTTTAAGTACTGCTCAAAAGAACAACTGATGAACCAAACACTGATGAAACGCTAAAGACTGTTAAAGACAAACACTGACGCTCTATTTACTGCTGTCTCTTAAGTACTGCTGAAGACACTAGCACTGCCCATTCAAGGACTGATCACCTTTGAAGAACGCACTATTGCTCAACATCAGTGCTTAGGCTACAATAGTGGAAAGTGAATCAGTAGTTTACCCATGTTTTGTATTTTATTATCAATCAGTTGTTAGACATCAGTAGTTAGTATAGAATAGTGTTTACAAGTTGTTAGGTTGTTAGATGTCACTTTCATGGTGACGTCAGCTGAGATACATCAGTGGTTTGGTTTGCCTATAAATATAACACTACCCTGTACTGTTATATTTGATCGTCTTGAGTGAGTTCTTCTCCTCAATTCAATCCTTTCATCTTGTGCAACCAACCACTGGAGTATCAGGCTGAGGGGGAGTTTATTTGTAAGCATGTTTGTAATCATTTGATTTACTTTGTAATCTTTCGACTGATGCAATTCATGTGTTTATCAAATCCATTTCTCTTTATGATTGTGTTTACAAAGTTTACAAAGTTTGTTGTTCATTTCCGCTGCACTTTACATGTTTTCATAATTCATTGATTGTTCAATTTACACAAACAAACACTCTCATAAGAGCCTACGATCCCAACAATTGGTATCAGATCCTGGACAGTCAAATTCGATCTAACAATCAATTTGACATAACAGTTCGGCTCAAAATTCTTTGATACAAAGGTTGGTTGTATTTAGTTGAAAAATAGAGTAACGAGTAATAATGCTTAAAGCTGCTATTCAAATACTCTGTAAAACAACCAAGATGTCATATAACACACAAATCTCATACAAACAAGTGATATCATGCACAAGTCACTCATAGTTTTCAGATCTGCAAACATGTCTGTTAAACTATGGAATTATTTCTTCTTTTCAAAATTGATTTCAACTGTTGTTATGAAATTTGTGATGTTCTCATTAAATGCTAAAGTATGAACCTCAGATTAACAAAAACCTATGTTCATAAAACATTAGTGTTTTTGATAACCTATAAAGAGGGAAATTAAAACTTTAGTCATTCAGATCTTATGTGTTGAAAACAGGTTGAGATCCTCATAAGGACAAAATCAACTATGTTAAAATACATTCAGAAAATCAGGGATCAACATAGTCCATATCATATGTAGTGTGAGATTGGTTGAAAAACCTGTGCAAACATGACCAATTCTCTCAAAACATTACTGCAAAATGATATTGGATTAAGGTTTCTCTCAACAAAGACCTCCCAGTAAGTAATTCATTACTTATAAATGGGAAGGGTAAAAAGGGAAGAAGAAAATTCACAAAAACTCAAAAGTGTGTTTATCTCAAAACTTTTGAAGTCAAAAGAAAAGAGTATAAAACACTTAAGAATCAAAGTTTAGGGTAATAATGGTCATTAAGCAACTGTGTGCATTCATCTGTTCAAGAAAAAAAATGGTAATTCCGGTGAATGAACTTCAAGAGGAATAGACAAATCTTCAAAATCATCACATGGTAACAAGATCTATAACAGGATCTTCAAAACTCATGTGTCCATGTGTCCTCATGTTTGCAATCAACTGACAAGAAAATGGTACCAAATAGTGGTCAAAATGTATTCAAAATTTCCTACCACTGACCATTTTCATAAATTTGAGAATGATATGATTACGGATTTTATTAAAAATATACCAGATCCTTTTGATGTTGTTCTCAGAAAAGCCTTTAACCATTTTTATACAAAGGATTTTCTCAAATAACCAGGATATATTATTCGATTTTTTTTAAGAATAATATATTTTGAACTTTTGCTTGTTTTTGTTGGCAATAGTTTCAATTTCCTGTCAGGATATATTACCTTATTTTTGTTGGTATTATTGTCCTCATAAATGGGTCAAAAGGAAATGGTACATATGTCAAGGTCATGTCATACTCTGGTTTGTTTTAAACACTAATCAAAGGTTGATTGCTAAACAGTGCTTAAACTACTGGGGCACTCATGTTTTAATTTAGATATTAAACGAAAATGAGTTGCCTTAGCAAAAAGTTCTCACCATCTGGGGTACTAAACCACTGTCAGAAATTCGTAAAAGCTTCGAAATGTGAAAATGACATGTGGCAAAACCTTGAATGAAAATTTCTTTAAAAGTTGCTGACATAATGGGCTTTCAAATCGTTATCATTATCTCACCCCTAAACACTGCTTTGTTCAAACATCTGCTTTCTAACTACTGTCCACTGCTGAAAGTCAACCACTGTTCTTCCATCTTCATTGTAAGCACTGATATTCAAAATCTGCGTTACAACCACTGATATGCTATCCACTGATAGTAAAAATCACCCACTGTCCTCATTTTGACCGTTGTAACCACTGATACTTGCATCATCAGTGGTTTCCAAAACAACTGTTCTCCATAATTCATCTCTTTATCATCTGTTGACACGTGGTCAGTTTTTAGCCTTCAGACCTTTTGTAACCGCTGCCACGTCAGCATTCACTTTTTCCTCTATAAAACCCCCACTCACCACCAAAACAGGGTTTTACTGTCGAATTGAATTCTCAAAAATTCTCTTCTCAAAGCAGTTTTTCCATCTCATTTCTTCACAAATTTCTTCGATCATCATCCTGAAAATGACAAAATCGAAGCCATCTGCAAAACCCACCTCCAAATCATCGTCGAAAGCGGCCTCTCAAAAGGCCAATCCCACTGCAATTCCACACAAACCATCTCACAATCTTCTGGGTCTTCTCACAAAACCCGGCACCACAGATGCTTTCGACTCCATCATCGACACAATGGCTAAATCAAAGTACAAAACTTTGTTAACAGCCGATGCACCAATTTACTTAGCAACCCAACGAGAGTTTTGGAAAAACGCAACCCTTGACAAACAAGGTGAAACTGTGGTAGCCATTAACTCCTCTTTAAAGGGTAAAGCTGTTCAAATCACGCCACAATCTATATCAGAAGTCTTTAAACTCGAGGATCAGCAAGGTAAAACTTCTTTCCCTAAAAACGAGTTAAAAATTGACTTCATTGAGAGAGGGTATGCAGACACAATGATGAAGAAAGCTACCTTACAAAAAGGTTTCTTTCCTTCTGCAACAAGGTTTTTATTCCATACCCTCCTAATGTGTGTTTCAAACAAAGCCACTTCTTTTAATGAAATACCATTAAAGATTCAAAATCTGGGATATGCTATTCTTCAAGAAGAAAATTTTAATTATTCTCGGGAAATCTTTAATGATTTGGTTAACAATGTTGAAACAAAATCATTCTTACTGTTTCCAAGGTTTTTAAGTTATTATTTTGAAAAGAAATTCAGTAAGGATGATATTGCTGAAATAAACCAAGGTGAATATTTTCAAATGCACAGCTTAACTGCTGAAACTTTTACAAGAATGCTAACACCTTACAAAACACAAGCAGAGGTGCCTGAGCAGAATTTAGCAGCTACCACTGCTCCTCAGGTATCTGCTACTGAGCCCTGTAGGATCGTTGTTAGACCCGAACGAGTCAATCAGAAGAGTCTTTTCTCTGTATCAAAGGCGGAATCAAAGATACAGACGCTCAAACTAATTATAATGCTTCTTTGATTGATTTAACAACGTTTACAACCTGAAAGCAATCTGGCAGCACTTCGTTACACGTTTCAGAACCGTACCAAATGAAAACAACACATGCCCTATATATAGTGGTGTTGATTCCACTCCTAATGACATGGAGTCATTTCGGGTGGAATCAGCATCTTCTGATTTCACTCCTAATGACCTTTTGTCATTTGGGGTGGAATCAGCATCTTAAACCTGACAAACTGTTTCTCGAACCTCGGGCACTGATAATCCTCTCCTAACCTATTATATGATACAAGACGAAGTCAATAGACGTAATGCACTAACAGACTCCCCCTCGGATATTGACGAAGTCTTCAGTGACTAATCTTCATCATGACACCTTCTTCAGTCTTGATCATTCTGCATCCTCACTCAGATTGTAACATTGTAAGTATTCATCACTTTCTTGATCAACTTCACACTTTGACTCTTACATCAGAATCTCATCACTGACTCTATCATCAACAGCTTTATCATGAGCAGGCTCCCCCTCTCGTCAAGCTTCGGTGCTTTTAGGGATCGACACCTAGCTTTCCAGCTACAAGCTCTTCTTGCTTCAGCTTGTCTTCAGACTCCCCCTTAGACTCTGCTCTCGGGATCGTAGTCTGGACTTTTCCTGTAATCACTCATACAACTATAAGTAACAACATTTTAATCTTCAAATTTTCCAGAAATCATAATCTGGCAATTCAATCTCCTCAAAATCACTTCTCATAAAATTTGGCAGTTCCATCGAATCATATCGGAAACTAGCTCTATAACAATATAAGCATCCAAATCCCCCACAGTTAATCATCCAAGTCCAAATTAATGACCTTGGAGATATCACAAACTGTTTTTGATTTTTTTTTTTTTTTTTAAACTTCAAGTTTCAAATTAATGAACTTGTTTTTTTTTTCAGAAACACAATCAGCTTACTTAGATTTTGAAACTCAGCACTCAGACATCGATTGTCGAAAATAAAGCAGAAATCAAAATCTTTTTGAATTTTCTGAAAATATAAAGCAGTAAAGAAATATGTACAAACATATTTACAGACAATATTTTTGTTTGAATATGCGTCAGAGGATCATATCAGTTTTTGACAAATCACAAGTACCGTTAAGCTTTAAAACACTTTAAGAATTAAACAATTCACTTAGATTGTCGATATATTGATCCACTTAAATTTTCATACAAATTTCAACTAATTCAGGATACTGATTAGATGTATTAAGAACTTAAACTCATTCATGTGTCCCACCTCTTGAATATACTCCCGTATCCAGATCCCAATATTCAGTCTTACAGGTGAGTATACCTAGATGATATCTGTCAGGGGTTAAATGCGAGGGCTGTGAGAGCTCAGGTCGATCTTTCGATACGCAGGGAGATGACGGCTTCGACTTTTCGGTGTGTCCCCTTTAGAGGATCTTTTAGTTTCAACAGCACACGATTAGCATTTTGCAATGTTTCATCGTTTTTTATGCTGAGGGTGGTGCTATATTTCAAGCAATGCCGAAAGTATTCTCCGGGGACTAGGTCAGAAATTTCTTTCAGCAGAAGTCCCGGGATAATACCCCAGATATCACTGAGTATAAAGACCTAGTAGCTCAGAATAAGGGACCTTTCAAACGAGATTTCAGGGGTTACCTATATATCCAAGTAGTGTTCCCCACGAAATAAGCAAGTTTGAATTTAGGTTTATATCCCGAAAAAGTTTACTAAATGTATAAAAATCTACCGACACATCCACGGTGAGATCGTTTAACACATTTAAACTTTCCATTTCTTTAGCGTACTGTAACTGTCTACTGATGTACTATCATTTCCTCTTTTTACGCAAAAACTCAATTTTCAATTTTATCATGTTTTTGACTTTTTCAAATTTTCAAATGTTTTTGTATTTTCTAACAACAATTTTTCTCCCCCTAAAATGCAAAACCATTTAAAGAAAATTTGACAACCAATACTGATAGCTTTGTCTCGCCATCCATTTTCTGCTTCTCATGCACTGATTTGCAGAAAATATAACGTACCCCCATGATTTACAACACATTGATATTTTACAGTTTGAAAACCGTTTTTCAATCTTGTGAAATTAATCATGTTTGTTTAGCCGTGAGGGTTTCGGCATATTCAATCAACATACATTCAAAACAATATTAAAGACAACATATTTTTGGTTTTTCAAATTATAACAAACTAAAAACATATTTTTGGTTTTAAATTTTTCAATTTTTTTTTTTTTTAGGATTTTGAAAATATTGTTTATTTATGTACAGAAAACAATCAAACTAAACTCCCTGTTCAACCAAACCAGGGTCCTGCAACCTCTTCCTGTGCCAGGTTGCTCCAACTTCCCGTTTCACAATCTTCAGCTTCGTTGAGCACCTGCACATTCAAACTTTATCAATCATTTGAACAATTTAGCCCAGGTCTGTTGGACCTTAGGCATTTCAACACAATAATGTTCATTCAATTTTGGAAACTCTTTGTCACTTAAAACGTTTTCAATTTTGACTTCAACTTTCTCATCTTTTACCGACGTCACTTGTTTCTTAGCATTCCACATTTGACCTTCCGGAGTACCTCTTTTGTAAAAATTTGTCTCTTTTTGAACCTTTTGATTTTGAATAACATTTTTAGGTTTCCAAAACTCTTGAGGTTTTGTCATATCAATAGATGTTCTCCAACTCTGTGTTGTTCTGAATCTGGGTGTGTGAGAATTCCAGGTCTGTCTTGAATCGAACCTGCTCGAGTTTGATTTCCAATTTTGATTTGAAGCAAACTTATTTGTATTATACCTCCAAGTTTGTTTCGAATCAAATCTGGTTGACCTAGATTTCACATCCTCAGATTTCTGTTTTTCAACATCAACAGGCTTTGGATTAGGACACTTTCGTGCAACATGTCCAATCTGATCACATTTAAAACACACTTTCTTTGAAACATCCTTGGCCTGTTGTTGTTTCTTTTTCATATCATCAAACTCCTCATTAGACTGTTGTCCAAATCTGAGTTTTTCCTCTTCTTTCAAGCTTTTCCCTTGAACAAAACTCATCTTTTGTTGCAAATTTGGTTTTTTACTTTGATTCCAATTTCGTTTCTTTTTATAACCCAAACCAGCCTTCATGTTTTTCTTCTTAAAACCAGGTTTGTTATAAGAAGATTTATGACCTTTACCAGCAAACTTTGGAATCTCAGACTTCTCAATCTCAACCATTTTGAAAACTTTATCGACCTTTTTTGAAATCACATTCTGAATCGGGAATACAACATCTAAGAATAATTTGTCCGATCCAATCATGGTATAAACCAATCCTTTTGAATCATCATTCAAATTTTTCTCGGATTTTGTGTTTTTCAGATAACCATCATAAAGATTTCCTTCATCTTCATCCTGTGATTCAGACTTACCTTTTGTAGACTCATCTTTCAAAACGCTTTCAACAACCTTACTTACCACCTCTGAATCATTAGCATCATCAGATTTGGAGTAAGTCACATCGATACTTTCAGGTAACTGGTCAGCTATGTTCAAACCCTTTGCCACCTTTTCCTCATCATAAAAAGTATAATTGTTTCTCAATGGTGGTGGTACTTGATGAAATTCTGAACCAATACCCTTTTTGCAATTTTCAGTATCTATGTCATCTGGTGTGATGTTGAAAATGCGTTCAAGAATGTACGAAGAGTTATGATAACTTTGAAGTTTTGTAAGAACCTTTTCTTTTTCAGCCAAGACTTGTTTAAGATTAGCAATTTCATCAACACATTTGTTTAATTCAATTTGCTTTTCTTTAAACTTTCTTTCATACATTTCTTTAGTAACTAAAGTTTCTGACAATCTTTGATCAAAACTTTTGACTTGGCTCTTCAAAGTATCATATGCTTCTTGTACTCTCTGACTCGACCACTTTAAAGAATCATACTGTTTTTGTAAATCTTGAAATTTAGATTCTTTTTCAACACAATCAACACATTTTGTAGAACACAGTTGTCTATAAACATCATTATCCTTTTCAAGACCTTGACATTTCTGTGTCAAATTTTCAACTTTTAGTTTCAAAATTTCTTCTTTTTCAATCATATCTTTACATTTTGTTGTGAAACCATTTTCAAGTTTAACTATGTCATTGTCTTTTGTTTTTATGATGTTATCTTTTTCAGTACAGGCTTTGCACATTTCTATGCAATTCCTGCACTTGTTTTCTTTTTCATCAACCAATTCAACATTCGATAGATCAGAAGATTTTCTAACCTCAGTCTCATTCAGCACCGATTCTTCTGTTTCAACTTTCTGATCTTCCTTCTTTTCTTCTTTCTGAGCTTCTTCAGCAGCAATCTTCACAAGAGTCTTTACTTCTTCAATCATCTTCTTCAATTCTTCTTCTTTTCTCTTCTTTATCTCTACCACCTTCGGTAGACTTGCTTCACAAACTTCTCTAATCTTCTTCTCCAAATCAGGCAGATATGCTTTATCAGATAACCTTCGTGTGTTGAAAGTAGCCTGCCTTGGAACCAAATTTGTTACAGCTTTGAAATCCACTTTTGATGGGTCAACAACTGGATTACCCCGTGGATCCATGTAACATTCCAACTCTTCATTCCATCTTTTTGCTCTCTGGGCTTCTTTGAATGGTTCGTTTAATTTTCCAATTTCCCATCTTGCATAGTCTGCTTTCCAATATCTATCAGGATCAGCAACTTCTTTACTGCTGCTCGACATCTTCAAACACACTCGGTTGTCGTGAAATGATCTTGACGCGAAAAAAAATTCACTTTTGGAGTGGAATCACAAATTTGCACTTTGGAGTGGAATCACAAATTAGCACTTTGGAGCGGAATCACAAATTTGCACTTTGGAGCGGAATCAGAAGTTTGAACTAGGAGCGGAATCAGAAGTTTGCACTAGGAGTGGAATCACAGGAGCGGAATCAACAAGTTAACATCTAGGAGCGGAATCAACAACTAGACCATCTGGAGCGGAATTAACATCTAGACCTCTAGGAGCGGAATTAACATGTATTTTAGAGCGGAATCAGATTTTTGAAGCTGAATCAGACAATTAGGAGTGGAATCAGAAACTATCCATCTCGAGCGGAATCAGTTCGAAGTCAATTTTGTCCATTTTTAGTCCGTATTTAATCATGAAACTTTCAAGGGTTTGTCAATGTCCAATTTTAAACAATCTGTGAAATTTTGATCTGGTTTTGACCGGTAAATCTTGTCCAGATTGAAAAAGAAGGTGTAGAAGACAGAAAACTGATATAATTGAGCTAAACTCTTCCTCCTGAAGCTCTGATACCACTTGTAGGATCGTTGTTGGACCCGAACGAGTCAATCAGAAGAGTCTTTTCTCTGTATCAAAGGCGGAATCAAAGCTACAGACGCTCAAACTAATTATAATGCTTCTTTGATTGATTTAACAACGTTTACAACCTGAAAGCAATCTGGCAGCACTTCGTTACACGTTTCAGAACCGTACCAAATGAAAACAACACATGCCCTATATATAGTGGTGTTGATTCCACTCCTAATGACATGGAGTCATTTCGGGTGGAATCAGAAGTTCTGATTTCGCTCCAAATGACCTTGTGTCATTTCGGGTGGAATCAGCATCTTCTGATTTCACTCCTAATGACCTTTTGTCATTTGGGGTGGAATCAGCATCTTAAACCTGACAAACTGTTTCTCGAACCTCGGGCACTGATAATCCTCTCCTAACCTATTATATGATACAAGACGAAGTCAATAGACGTAATGCACTAACAAGCCCACTGCTCAAGGTGATCAAAGCAGCAGAACAACTGTTTTGAAACCCACACCTACAATGCACTAACAAGCCCACTGCTCAAGGTGATCAAGGCAACTCTGGAGGATGAGATACCAGAGCAACTGCCAATGACAAAACAAAAGTCACACAAAACCACTGCTGCTACTTCCTCACAGCAGTTGGTCAAAATATCTCAAACCATATCCGAAACTCCTCATGCTTCTTCTCAAAAAGAACAGGTTGTACTCATAGGGACTCCACAATATGATGCTCTGGAATCACTTGTTTCCATCATCCACAGCCCAATGCCCGGGGCAAATTCTCTTTCTACACCCAACCTCACATCCACAATTCCCCCACAAACAAATTTTTTGTTGGATGTAATTGATTTGAACCAGGCACAAACCAGTCCTTCTCAATCACCTATTAATGAGAACATGCCTCAACAAATGACTGGGTCTGTTGTATCAATCTTTGCTAACCCACCAACACAACCTGAGGAGGTTACACCCCTTGATTTACATGTAACTCTTGGTGGTAATCCAAGTGAAGCAGCCACTACAACTGTTGAACCCATTGGTTTGCAGTTGGACAGAGGTTACATTAATAAGACTTCCTTGGAGGCAATTCCTTCCATAGCACCTCTGACATCTACCAGTGGACTTTTCTTGACCTCTGGCAACATCAAAAGACTGTCAAGTGTTGAAGGGAGAAGACCCCAGTACCAAGAAAAAGGGGCATCAGTGGTTAATGTTTGGAGAAATATCCCTACCTCAACCACTGATAAAACCACTGCTAGTGGGAAATCAGATGATCCCATTAAATTGGGTGATGGTTTAAAGTACCAGAAATTGACGGATCGTGTTGAAAAACTTGATAACTCTGTTGCAGAACTCAAAGATATGCTGCAACAGTTGTTACAAGTACAAAAGGTGCAATCCACTGCTGTTCCACCTCAAGCACCTGCTCCACCACGAGCACCTGCTAAAAATGAGCTCTGGAATCTATTTCAACCTTTTCTCCATCAACAAGCACAAATGGCAGATCAGCAACATGAAAAACATGTACTAAAGCTGAGAAATACAATGGAGTCTAGGTTCAAGAACACCCAGGCTGATCTCAAAGCTCTAAAAGCCCAGATCCTGCATACCACTGGCACTGCTCCTCCAACTGTCCTCTTTATTGATCAACTCCCTCCAGATAATGCCAAAAAGGGGGAGAAAATTCAGGAGTGGAAGAAGAAGGGAATAGATGATGGTCTTTACCTTGAACCAGAAAGAGAAAACATGACTAAAAATATCCCTTTGCCAGATGGTAGCAAGAAAATTGATGAGACCACAAATGCACTGGCAGAAGCAGTTGCAAGTGTCAAAAGGGATAGAGAGGCCAAGAAGAAAGCTAGGGTGGATTATCCAGATCAGGGTACTTCTGGGTCAAAGGATGATGAAAATCCTGTTGATGAAAAGAAGAAGCCTACTAGAAAAGTAAGGCAACCCAAATCCATCCCAACCAGACGTTCAAAGTTTGCTCCAAAACCACCATCCAAAACAGCTGTTGTAACTCCTGTTGTATCAACTACCGCTGGTACCTCAGTGGTTTCAACATTTGTTCTCACTTCAACATACACCACTTCAACACACACCACATCCACTGCTTTACCACCATCACCACCAAAAACAACATCACCTACTGCCAAAATGCAGAAGACAGCAGATGTTAAAACATCTGCTGTAATGACAACGGTGGTTGAAGCACCAGTTGTTTCAACTGCTGTTAGTCAATCACAAACCACTGCCACCAAATCTACCACCACTGTTCCACCTAAAACATCATCAGTCCCTCCTCAAACAAAAAGGAGAAGGCTAATTCTTAAAGATGATGACAATTCACCACCACCAACATCTTCAAAATCCTTGTCACTTGCTACAATACCCAAACCTGTTCCTCTCTTATCAGCACAAGTTCAACAGCCCTTAGCTCCTGCAGGTGTCCAATTTCCTCTTGAGCTCATTGCAGTCAGAGATGAAATCAAGTCCTTTTATTATGAGGATGACCCTGCTAAAAGGAGATTGCCATCAGTTGAAGGATATCCCAGGCCTAACAATATTGAAGAATATTTGAAAATCAAGGGTAAGCAAACAGAGGATATCTCTAAAAGAAACACACAAGGGAAATCTGATAGGGAAATACAGCAGAACCTTCAATACTTGCTCACACAAGTCAGATCCCTGGAACAATTTGCAAAAAATGTATGTCAACAAATTTCAGAAAGAGCAGATGAAACTCTGAGAAAAGACTACATTGAAAGCATCATGGCAACAAAGAAATACAAGGGAGAAAAGCACATGTACAAGGAGTGGACCATTCCTGAGCTTGAACGAGAAGCAGCCAGGATTCAAGAAATGATAAAGAATGAGGTCAAACACACTCCTCCAGAATGGTCAAAATTCAAAAAGAATGTGCCTGATAAATCACTTGAGCTGAAGAGAATGAAAGAGGAATTGGTTGCTACTGATTATGGGTCTAAATGACAAATAGCAAGGTGGAAAGAAGATGTAGTCAGGGCCACCTACAAAAGGTTGGAAGAATTGAGGAAGAAAGATCCCAAAGTTCCTCAAAAACCTGACTATCCTGAAGCAGAGGTTTCAAAAAGACCAACAAAGCTGCAAATCAGGAGAGCCACTGCTCCAACTGGTGCTGCTATCTACAAAAGAAAGCAACAAAAACCATTGGTTACTGAAACAGTGGGTGACTTAATGGCAGGAGATGAGTTTGTAAAGGAAGGTATTAAAGTAATGTTAGCTGAATCTCTTGACCTGAATCAACCTGCAAGCACTGCTCAGACAGTGTTCAATAGGCCAGCATCTCCAAACTCCTCATCGAATAAATATCTCCCAAGAAACCCACCAGGCTCAAAAGTACTAAAGTGGGTAACTGACAAACAGACCCATGTATTGACTATGTTCAGGTCTGGTGGAGAAGTGAAGAAAATAACAAGGGAACAAGCACTTGGCCTAAGTCTTGAAGATATGCAGGATCTCCTTGATCTTCCACTTGGCAGGGATGATGATGATACAGAGGCCCTAGACTTTGAATTGCAACTTAAAGGTCAGATAAGGGAACTATTGATGAGGCAATAAAGTTCCACAATAATGAAGAGTTTTGGCATTATCTGTTCCAGGGGGAGATTGTTGGGATTGAACCCTACCAGAGGAACAGATAATGAAAGCCAAAACCGGTTCACAACAGTGGATTCACAATAAGCAGATGTCTACATTAAGCTTTCCCCTTGACAGTGGTTATCTAACAGCTGATATACTTTAAGTACTGCTCAAAAGAACAACTGATGAACCAAACACTGATGAAACGCTAAAGACTGTTAAAGACAAACACTGACGCTCTATCTAATGATGTCTCTTAAGTACTGCTGAAGACACTAGCACTGCCCATTCAAGGACTGATCACCTTTGAAGAACGCACTATTGCTCAACATCAGTGCTTAGGCTACAACAGTGGAAAGTGAATAAGTAGTTTACCCATGTTTTGTATTTTATTATCAATCAGTTGTTAGACATCAGTAGTTAGTATAGAACAGTGTTTACAAGTTGTTAGGTTGTTAGATGTCACTTTCATGGTGACGTCAGCTGAGATACATCAGTGGTTTGGTTTGCCTATAAATATAACAGTACCCTGTACTGTTATATTTGATCGTCTTGAGTGAGTTCTTCTCCTCAATTCAATCCTTTCATCTTGTGCAACCAACCACTGGAGTATCAGGCTGAGGGGGAGTTTATTTGTAAGCATGTTTGTAATCATTTGATTTACTTTGTAATCTTTCGACTGATGCAATTCATGTGTTTATCAAATCCATTTCTCTTTATGATTGTGTTTACAAAGTTTACAAAGTTTGTTGTTCATTTCCGCTGCACTTTACATGTTTTCATAATTCATTGATTGTTCAATTTACACAAACAAACACTCTCATAAGAGCCTACGATTCCAACAGATGCTGAGAGAATATCAATGATTGAATCGAAGGTGTGGTTGTTGGTGGGTTTTGTGAGTAGACCCAAGTAATTGTGAGGAGATTTGTACGGGATTTCAATGGGTTCAGCGTCCGTTTGAGCGACCTCTTTGGAAGATGATGATGATTTTGACTTTGATTTTGATTTAGATTTCGTCATTTTGATGAAGAAAGACGAAGAATGGTTCGAAATGGAAGGTTGGAAACTGCTTTGAGAAGAGAATTTTTAGAATTCAATTCGACAGTGTAAAACCCTATTTGGGGTTTTGATCAGGGTTTTATTTAGGGAAAAAGTAAGTGCTGATGTGGCAGCGGTTACAAAGATCTGAAGGCTAAAAACTGACCACGTGCCAACCTCTGATGACAAGATGAATAATGGAGGACAGTTGTTTTGGAGAACCACTGATGAAACAAATATCAGTGGTGACAACGGTAATAATTATGTGAGCAGTGGATGATTTTCACTATCAGTGGATAGCATATCAGTGGATTAGACACTGATTTTGAGCATCAGTGCTTGCCAAGAAAATGAAAGGTCAGTGGTTGACTTTCAGCAGTGGACAATATTTAGGAAGCAGATGTTTGAGCAAAACAGTGGTTAGGGGTAATGGTAAAGATTTGAAAGACCAGTATATCAGCAACATTTACAGAACTTTTCATTCAAGGTTTTGCCACATGTCAATTACACATTTTGAAGCTTTTATAGATTTCTGACAGTGGTTTAGTATCCCAGATGATGTAAAATCTTTTTACTGAGGCAACTCATTTTGTGTCATAATATTTTAATTAGAACATGAGTACCCAAGTATTTTAGGGTCTGTTAACAATCAATCTTTTGCTCAGTGTAAAAACAAACTTGACTCTTGAATGCAACAACTGATTCATCGTCAGTTATTCTTTGAATCTCGTATTCTTCATCACAATATGACAAGTTAGTCTCGCTGACTTCACTCTTGAATGCAAACAATTTATCCACCAAAGTTTTTAATTCGTTTGGAAATCGCACAGTACCATCATCCTTTAAACATAAAAGATAGGATATATATACAATTACGTAAGTAAAACACAAATCACTGTAAAAAACACAATTCATATTATCAGGTTTGTAGGACAACTTCACCTACATCTATAGTAAAAGTAATAAAAATAAACTGTTAATGTTAACAGTTTTCACTCTTCTACAACTGCTTTATAACACATTCATGAGTTGTAATAAATGATAAACATGCAGGTTACATATACAGAAAAAAAAAACAATTGATGTTATCAATATCTCCCAACGATATTACACAAAAGCCAAAAAAACACAATATAAACTATAATATACAATTTCGTTGATAAAACACAAACCATTGTAAAAAATACAATTCATGTTATCAGGTTTGTAGGACAACTTCACTTACATCTATTACAACCACTGATTACAAATTACTAATTATAAGAAAAATACAAAACTTAAGTAAACTACTGCTTCAACTTTCCACTGTTGTAGTCTAAGCACTGATGGTGAGCATCAGTGCTTTCTTCAAAGGTGATCAGTCCTTGAATGGGCAGGGCTTGTGTCTTCAGCAGTACTTAGGTGATGACTGACTGAGCAGTGCTTGCAGGTTGATTCAATCCAAGAGTTTCTGCTATCATCTTCTTAATACCCTCTTTTACAAGGTCATCTCCTGCCATTAACTCATCCACTGTTTCAGCATCCAACTGTTTTTGTTGTGTTCTTTTATAGATGGCAACACCAGCTGGAGCAGTGGATTTCCTGATTTGCAGCTTTGGTGGTCTTGTTGAAACCTCTGCTTTAGGATAGTCAGGTTTTTGTGGAACCCTAGGATCTTTCTTCCTTAGTTCCTCCAACCTTTTGTAGGTGGTCCTGACTTTGTCTTCTTGCCATCTCATCACTTGATTTTTAGAACCATAATCAGCAGCAATTAGTTCCTCTTTCATTCTCTTCAGCTCCAAAGTCTTTTTAGGTATATTCTTCTTATACTTTGCCCAATCAGGAGGAGTGTGTTTGACCTTGTTTTTAATCATTTCTTGAATCCTGGCTGCTTCACTTTCAAGCTCAGGAATGGTCCAATCTTTGTACATGTATTTTTCTCCCTTGTATTTCTTATGGGCCATAATGTTTTCAATATAATCTTTTCTCAAGGATTCATCTGCTCTTTCTAAAATTTGTCGATATACATTCTTTGCAAACTGCTCTAAAGATGTGACTTGTGTAAGCAAAAATTGATAATACCTTTGAATTTCTTTGTCAGACTTTCCTTGTGAATCTCTTTTAGAGATATCCTCTGCTTGTTGAACCTTAACTTCCAAATATTCTTCAATATTTTTAGGCCTAGGATATCCTTCAACTGATGGCAACATCCTTTTAGCAGGGTCATCCTCAAAGTAGAAGGATTTGATCTCTTCTCTGACTGATGTGAGTTCTAGAGGATATTGGATACCTGCAGGAGTGATGACAGTGATTGGTTGTTGAACTTGGGCTGAAGAGAGAGAAACAGGATTTGGAATATTGACAAGTGCATGAGATTGTGAAGATGTAGGTGGTGATGATGGAGAATCATCATCAGGTAAAATTACCCTTTTCCTTTTTACTTTAGGAGAGGCAGGTGGTCTGTTGGATGGTTGTGAAGTATTGATTTGAGTGGTGGAAGGTGGTTGACTAACAGTTGTTGAAACAACTGGTGTTTCAACCCCTGTTCTCATTACAACAGATGTTTTAACATCTGATGTCTTCTGCTTTTTTACAGGAGATGATGCTGGTGAAGTTGTTTTTGGTGGTGATGGTAGCCTTGGTGGTGAAGTGATTTATGGTAGTGGTGGTATGGCAGTAGTTGTGGTGTGTGTTGAAGTGGTGGTTTTTGGTTTAACAACTGCTGAAACCACTGAAGTACCAACAGTTGTTGATACAGCAGGTGATTCAACAGCTTTTTGTGTGGAGGTTTGATGTTTGGAGCCTTTGGAAGGTGGTTTGGAGACATGCTTTGTGGGACTGGATGGTGTGTGTTTGGGTTGCCTCACTTGTCTAATGGGCTTCTTATTATTATCCTTAGGATTTTCATCATCCATTGGTTCAGAAGGACCATGCACATTCAGCTCCATAAAAGCTCTTTTCTCCTGTTCCCACCTGGCTTCATCCTTAGCCTTTCTATCACTTTTTACACTTGCTTTTGCTTCAGCAAGTGCATTTATGGTAACACCAATCTTTTTACTACCATCTGGCAAGGGAATGTCTTTAGTCATGCTTGATTTTTCTGGTTCAATTTAAAGACCATCTTCAATTCCCTTCTTCTTCCACTGCTTTATTTTCTCCCCCTTTTTGGCATTATCTGGTGGTGGGTTATCAATGAAGAGAACAGTGGGAGGAGCAGTGCCAGTGGTGTTTAGAATGTGGGCTTTTATAGCCTTGATGTCAGCTTGGGTATCTTTAAACCTTGACTCCAACATGTTTCTCAGCTTTTGAACATGTATCTCATGCTGCTGATCAGCCAATTGTCTTTGTTGTTGGAGTAGTGGTTGAAATAAGTTCCATAACTCATTTGCAGCAGGTGCAGGTTGTGCAGGTGCTTGAGCTGGAGTAGCAGTGGTTGGGACCTTTTGAGCTTTCAACAACTGTTGCATCATATCTTTTATTTCAGCAATAGATGTATCCTGACTATCAATTCTAGCCGTCAATTCCTGATATTTTAAATCATCACCCAACTTAATGGGATCATCTGATTCCCCACCGGCAGTGGTTGTATCAATGTGTGATTTAGGGAACGAATTCCAAAAGTCACCCAATGATGCCCCTAGTTCTTGGTACTGGGGTCTTCTTCCTTCAACACTTGATAACCTTTTAATGGTACCAGTGGTCATAACAAACTCACAGGTGGATATCAGAGGCGCTATGGAAGGAATTGCCTTCAAGGGAGTCTGATTGATGAAACAACTGGCCAAATGTAGATCTGTTGATCCAACATTTGTAGTTGCTGCTCCACTTGAACTACTGACTGGAATTTCAGGCAATTCCATCAGTGTAGCCTCCTCATTTGTTGTTGGTGGGTTAACAGAGATAAAAACACCAGACTCAGTCACTTGTTGATGTATGTTCTCATTGACAGGTGTTTGAGAAGAACTGATTTGTGTCTGGGCAATATCAACTGCATCCAACAAGGGTTTTATGGATGGTGGAATTTGTGAAGTGAGGGTAGGAGTGGAAAGAAAATTTTCCCCGGGAAGTGGGCTGTGGATAATAGAATCAAATGATTCTAGAGCATCATATTGTGGTGTCCCGATGTGTACAACCTGTTCTTTTTGTGAAGAAGCAGGAGGAGTTTGAGGCATGGGTTGAGAAATTTCTACCATCTGCTGTGAGGAAGTAGCAGCAGTGGTTTCTTGTGACTTTTGTGCTGTCACTGGCAGTTGCTCTGGTATCTCATCTTCCAGAGTTGCCTTTGATTTTGGTTTGGGGGGCTTTTTGGATTTCTTTTTAGGCTTTTTGGTAATGGCAGGTGTGGATTTCATAGCAGTGGGTGTGCTACTATGATCACCTGGAGCAGTGGACTCAGCAGCAGATACCTGAGGAGAAGTGGTAACTGCTAAAATCTGCTCAGGCACCTCTGCATGTGTTTTTGTAGGTTTTAACATTCTTGTGAATGTTTCAGCAGTTAAACAGTTTATTTGAAAAGGAGGACCCTGTATAAGTACACGGGCATTATCTTTTGAAATTTTTTTTTAATCAAAATAGTAACTCAAAAATCTTGGAAATAATAGAAAAGCCTTTTTCTCAACATTTTTGACCAAATTATCGAAGATTACCTGGGAATAATTAAAATTTTCATCTTGAAGTATAGCATAACCCAGATATTGTATCTTCAACGGGATTTCATTGAAGGCAGTGGTTTTGTTAGAAACACATATAAGGAGGGTATGAAATAAAAACCTTGTAGCAGATGGAAAACTGCCCTTTTGTAAAGTATCTATTTTCATCTCTTCTCCATACCCTCTTTCAAGAAAATCTCTTTGGTACTCTGTTTTCGGAAAAGAATTTTTACCTTCAAGATCGTTGAGCTCAAAAACTTCAGATATGGCTTGAGGTGTGATAGAGATTTTTACACCTTTTATTGTGGAGTTGATGGCAACAACCTTTTTGTCCACCTTCTCAAGAGTGGCATTCTTCCAAAATTCTCGTTGAGTATCGATGTAGACGGCTGCATTGCAAGTGAGCAAAGTTTTGTACTTTGTGGATGATAATGTGTCGATGATGGAATCGAAGGTTTTGGTGTCACTGGGTTTTTCAAAGATACCCAAGTAATTGTGAGACCATTTGTACAGAATCTCAACCGTGGCTGGCTCATTTGCTTTAGATTTGCTGGCCTTTTTCACCATGATTGAAAAGAGTTGAAAAGATTTGCTTTAGACGATGAAGGTTGTGGGAGAATTTGTTTTGGGGGAAAACTGTTTTGAGAAAGGAATTTTGAATTCGATTCGAGTAAAAACCCTGTTTGGGGGTTTAGGGCAGGGTTTTATAAAGTGAAAAAGTGAATGCTGACGTGGCAGCGGTTACAAAGATCTGATGGCGAAGAACTGACCACGTGCCAACCTCTGATGGAAGGATGAATAATGGAGGACAACTGTTTAGGGAACCACTGATGAATCAAATATCAGTGGTTACAACGGACAAAATGAAGGAAGTGGGTGATTTTAGCTATCAGTGGATAGCTATATCAGTGGATAAAACACTGATTTTGAACAACAGTGATTATCAAGAAAATGAGAGAACAGGGGTTGACTTTCAGCAGTGGACAACATTTTGTAGAACAGATGTTTGAACCAAAAACAGTGGTTAAGTCAGACTTTTAAGGTTTATGAAAAATTTTCATTTTAACTATTTATAAGGATGGATTTTTGATTTTCTGAAAACATTTTGATGCCTAAAATGCATGTTTAAACAAGTTTTGCTTGTTTATCCATGTAAGGCATATCAGTCCTAGTAATCAACCTTTCAGGGGTAAATATGTCCAATGTTTATGTTAGCACATCTACAGTTGATTCATAGTTTGAATATGAGTCAGAAAAATCAAACCTTTTTCATAGCAAACCTTCACTGGCTGATGTCTGATTGGAAAGTAATGGTAAGGATTTTGAGGCTAATTTGGTCTGCAACTGTTGCTGTATCAGTGGGTGAGCTTTAATAGTTGTTTTGAACAATTGCTACTCAGATGAAGTAAATGATTTTGTCTTGTGAAACCATAATATCATGTCCAACATCTGGTGATGGTGACTATGAAATATCTGCAAAAATGACATCCTTTGCAAAACACATCTTAAATCCTCATTATCAAGATTAACACATTTGTAGATTTTTCAGTTGTTTTATGAATACCACTGATTGAACAATATCAGTGGTTGCAACTGTTATAATGAAAACAGTGGGTGAATTTAACTATCAGTGGATAGCATATCAGTGGATGAAAACACTGATTTTGAACAACAGTGATATCCAATGAAATAAAGATAGATGAGATCTATCAAAGTTAGATGTTTATGATATAGATAGTGTTTTTTTCATGTGTGCAAGTGCAACTCTATATTCAGGCACAATTTAACATCAAAATAAACCAAATGTTTAAATAACCACAATAAAAAAAACGATCATAATAAAAAACACAGTTCATCCAGACTAACTGTCAGAAACATGGATGGGAAAACAGTTGTGAAGATATTAAAATTACACATATTAAACATTTCATTTAATATAATAACCACTGTTTAGTATATTACCAAAAAAAAAACAAAAAAACCATCACAAAAAACACAATAGCTGTAAATAACACAATGATTTTAAGTAACACACAATATCATAAATAATAACAGAAACTTCATCATAAGCTTGCTTCTAAATGTACATTCTTATTAGAGCAATAAGAAAATTCAGACTAACTTTCAAGAAACAAAACAAAACATTCCATTAAAATAAAAATACCACCAATAACTCTTAATAATTGAATACAAACCACTTCACTATAACAACTATCACTAAACTTAACAAAACTACTTATAAGGAAAGTAAAAACCTACGCTTCAACTCCATTGACTCATTAACTTGTCTAAATATCTCTAACATCTGTGCCATTAACTGAACATCTTTGTTCCCACTCTCACCATTATTCAAAAGTGCCAGCTCACGAACAGCAGTTGGAGGCAATAAACGCAACGTCTCAGTTAGATCATCACGAGAGCCAACTCCAGTCTTCAAAGAATGAAAGCATTTCCTCAGATCTTTAGAAAACTCTAACTCAGCTTCCAAATCTTCCATCACTGCTTTATAAAACAGTTCCTTCAAATCTTCTCCTTGATTACTTGATGAAGCCATTGAAAAAAGTTAACTTTTTAATTAGAAATCGGTAAAACTTAAATAACTTGAGATACGATATACATGAAATGTCTGCATATATATATAAAAGGCTTATGGACACTAACGCGGAACCATTAATGGCATCAACGGTTACATGATGTAAAAATTGGTCCGGGAAACGATACAATCATACAAAAAACTGAAGAGACACACGTTTACATACAGTTATTACTATAAACACACAAACCATTAATTAAACACGGGAAACTTAAACTGGTACACGGCTAACTATGCATCAATCAACGAAAATATTAATTACCCTTTAAATTATAACGAAAATATTACAAACAAAGAAAAACATGCATGTTTAAGGGAAAAGAAAATACACACATAAAAAACTCCAACTCAACAGAGTATCATTACCAAAATATAATAACCATCATCATACATAAAAAAAACAACATAACTAATCTTCGCCAAAACTGTCGATTTCAATCACCTCATCCCACTTCCAATTCTTCAGCGCCTTTACCCTTTGATTAATTCTTCTGAAATTACGAGGCTAGAGAATAATATGTCAGTAACTCATCTAGAATATTAACTAAACACAACTAAACATATAGATATGGAACCAACCTTGTTGGTCTCATGCTTTATAGAATTGTCGGGACATCCAACCAAAGCACCAAACTCCAAGTCAAAGCCTTTAGATTTGTTCTGAAATTTACAAAACAAAATATAAGCAAACATAATAATATTCTGCATAAACATCACCATCTATCACTAACAAAATAATTTACATACTTTAACATAAACGATTTACCTTTGCAGCTCCGATTGAAGACATAGTCAATTCAGGAAGTACACCAAACAATTCTTCAAACTGAAAAACAATATACTCATTAATAAAATAAACTACCATGTTGAACTAAAACAATGTTATCTTACAGTTATAAAAGAATTATTACATACATCTCCAGTTTCATCAGATATCTTACTCAACTTTTGAAAATGATCATCCACAAAAATGTTATCAGCCACAACCTGGGAAAAAAAAAACAACTGATAATCACTGTTGTCATAGCATATTACAAAAATAAACCAAAAAACACAGTATCTGTAAAAAAACACAATGATTTTTAAAAATAAACAACATGATAAAATATTTTACAAGAATTATTACGCACGTTTCCAACTTCATCACATGTCCTGCTCAACGTTTGAAAATGATCATCCACAAAAATGTTGTCAGCCACCACCTGGAAAAGAAAAAAAAACAACTGTCAACCACTGTTGTCATAGTATATTACAAAAAAAAACAAAAACAAAAAAACCATCACAAAAAACACAATAGCTGTAAATAACACAATGACTCTAAGTAACACACAATATCATAAATAATAACAGAAACTTCATCATAAACTTGCTTCTAAATGTACATTCTCATTAGAGCAATAAGAAAATTCATGCAAATGACCATCCACACACTCGTCAGCTACAACCTGACAAAAAAAGCATGTCAATGATTTTTTACTATAATAACACAAAGGATTCCTACAAACACAAAACGATTGTAAAAAACACAATGCTATCTAAATCACAATACTTGACAAAACAAAATGATATTACATTTCCAACTATATTAGAAGACTTCATATCTGCTGGCTGCTTCATTTCCACAACGCTGTCCAACCCAGCAAACTGAAAAACAAAGCATCATTATTCAAATGAACAAACATGGTTAAATAAACACAATACCATATAAATTAACAACTTACATTTTTCCCCGTAATTGAATCCTCATCATACACAGCATTATCCATCGATCATAACTGAAGCAAAACAAACAAACTAAATAAGAAACTATTATCGAAATATAACAAACATCATAAACACATAAAATATGTAACCACCTTACAGTGATATGCTTTATTGAAAAGGATGTAATGCAAAGCATGCACGGACATATATATACATCTTGTATGCTAACTACCACGTAGAAGTTATCCAAGATGAACCGACAAGGTTGAGGGAGCGTACCCACGAAGCGAGAAACATGCAAAAAACACAGCAAAACTTAACTGGCGTTGAAAAAACAAACTGCCAATTTTTTTGGGTTTGAACGGATGAGATTAAATCTTGAAGGTAACCACCTGAATTATTACGGTCAGGATCTACTTGAACGTGGGTTTGACTGACGGTTGTTTCGCGGCGAACAATTTATTAATAATATGTTAACCTAACCTGACCAACCCAATATTACCATTTATCCCTATTGACTCTCTGACGATGAAGGTTGTACTTGCCCACTAAAACACCTTTTAATGTGTGTTCAGTTTTGTAATTCTCCATATCCATTGGTGCTAATGAGCTCCACTTTGAATTTGGGTGACTTTTTGTGAGCCCGGATAATTCTCCCTTTATTTGTAACACCTAGAAATCTCCTTTTAATTTGTTGGGCTTCAGTTATAATCAGTTTGAAAGTGTTATATCACTGCAACCCAACTTCAAGGTTGGTGCTTAGGTCATTAGATATGCTTTCATTTTGACTTAAACCATGGATCCACCAACTACAAAACCAATAGCTAAAGCTGAGTTTATTCCTCGCCATATACTTGGCTCCTATATGACTTTGACCAGGCATAATTCAATCCCAACAAGACCTATTATTAGAAACAATTCTAGCCTCAACTACACAAGTGTTAGCTAAGATCAACCTAATAACTAAAAACAAGTAGCAAACCTTATAAAGCACCAATTCCTTCGGTCTTTAGCATAGTTTTATTCATCTCGTCTAGAGATCCTTGACCCACTGGAATTCTCACATTTAAATAGCACATTGTGTCATGCAAGTAAAACTAAGCATTATACAACTCTATTTAAATAAATGTTAGCAAAATTGATCGAACTAAAGATGTAAAAAAGATCAAAGTTTCCCCACGCCTCATACATTAAACTCCAGCAGGATACAGCCAAACAACTCTCTATTCATGAAAAAATACAGAACATTTATGTTAATAACTACTATCAAGAATACATCCGATCCAAGACGAAAAAGACTGAAAAGATATCTATCAATGCACAATTCGGTTGTTCCAATACCTAAAATGATTATTTTTTACTCGAGAGTCAAAATCACAAAGTATCTATACAACGAATAAGAAAACTAATATAAGATTATTATATTTAGATTTGCTCGATGATTTCAAGTAGCAATAAAATCGAATATATAAAAGATTTATGAGATAAATCGTCTACTTCGGAATGAAGAAATGTGTAACAACTCTCATTTAAAATTACTATTCCTTATTTTATTTTGTCCAATAAAGAAACCCTAATTGAGACCCCCAAGTGATATTGCATGACCCCTAAAATTTTCAGAACAATCGGAATCAGGATCAGGGCCCCTAAAACTCAGGGGGGTATTTTCTAGTTGATATTATCTAAACAGTTTTTTATAGAAATCGAATTTTAACAAACCGTCGACTCATCCAGGCTAGTTGGACACGAGGCTACCCTATGCTAAAAGTGACCCGTCGCGCCACGCGAGAGCCTCTCGTGACACGCGACGGAGACCATTTTTCAGCATATAAATCAGGGCATTGGCACTTGAATTTTGGCGTTGGTTCGACGTTAAAATTCAATTCGTACACCGAGATATCATCTGTTTAGTGCAAAAAACACACACAAGTACGAAATTCTGCCGTGATAACAGGGTATTAACTCGATCACTGCTACGATTTAATGTCCGATCGACTGAAACTATCCGATGGATGTTTAAGTGCTGCCCAAATTAGGGCTATGCTTTGTCATTCGTCGTGAATTCGATGGATGTTTAAGTGTTGCACTTTGTCATTCGTCGTGAGGGTTTTGATCTCGTGAGTTGTCGTAAAAGTTAGATTAAAGTTACTAACCTAGTTTTCGTGTGCATTGTTATTTGAATTAGGTTAACAGGCTTATCAGTAGGCTAAACTCTGCCCGTTTAAATCTGCAATGTGAGTCATTCTCTTTTTATCAACAATGTTTTACAATACCTCAAACTATTTTCAAAGTTATAATTACAGGGATTAAGTCGTGGATATCTTGAATCACTGGCTAGTGGGGTATTGTGCACATTACTAATTTCTCACGGTTAGGTTCATTAACCTAACAGTGATAATCATCACTACTTGGGTGAAAGAACCCAATAGTGGTATGACCATCGTCACAAGGCTGTGACACGGCGCCAGATAAAAATAAGATAGAAGCCATTGTAATCGCTCTTATGCTGTAATTTATAACTATGTGTCGTTTTATATAACTTGAGTGACTCGCCAGTATTTCTCCGCTGATAAAATATTTTTAAAACATGTTTCAGGCGACCTGCTGTGAATCAAGGAAAACGTGCTACGGAGCACTAACAAGCTTAAAGTGGTGGCTCAATTAAATAAATAAACATGTTTTGTAAAACAGAGAATTTTCGCGTGAAATTCCTCTATTGTAAATTACGGGGGTTTGTCCCAAATTATGAAATAAAATAATTGGACATTTTCAAGTTTTAAAAAGATCCTGTTAAAATTTCCGCTGCCAACATATTAATTACCACGGGTTTCTATCCCGCGGCACCCGGACTAGGTAAAACCGGGACGGGGGCCGTGACAAAAAAAGGTGGTATCAGAGCCACTGAATTAAGCCTATTAAGTATTTAGAAATACTTAATTTTTCTGATTGCCATTCTGTGATTATGTGTTTTTGTGTTATTTGACTAATTGTTAGTTTACAGTATGGGTAAGCAAAGAATTTTGGACATCTGTCGTCAATTAGATAGTTCACCAAAAGATAAGGGAACCTCATTTCAATCAAATTCCTTAAGATACTCAGCAGATACTGAGGAAGTGTCACGGCCCCCATCCCGGTTTTACCCTGTCCAGCAGCCGCGGGACAGAAATCCCGTGGTATTTATTAATGGAGTTGACAGCGGAAGATTTACAGGATCTTTTAAACTTGAAAATGCCCGATTATTTTATTAGATAATCTGGGACAAGCCCCGTAATTTACAATAAAGGAATTTCACGAGGAAATTCCCTGATTTACAAAACATGTTTATTCATTTTTTTGAGCCACCTCTTCAAGCTTGTTAGTGCTCCGTAGCACGTTTTTCTTGATTTACAGCAGGTCGCCTGAAACATGTTTTAAAAATATTTTATCAGCGGGGAAATACTGGCGAGTCATTCAAGTATGTAAAACGACACATTAGTTATCAGATACAGCATAAGAGCGATTACAATGACTTTTATCTTATTTTTATCTGGCGTCGTGTCACCTCCTGGTGATGATGGTCATACCACTATTGGGTCATTTCACCCAAGTAGTGATGATTATCACTGTTAGGATTTATTAGCCTAACCGTGAGAAATTAGTAATGTGCACAATACCCCACTTAGCCAGTGATTCAAGATAACCACGACTTAATCCCTGTAATTATAACTTTTGAAAATGCTTGGAGTATTGTAAAATACTGTTGATAAAAAGAGAATGACTCACATTGCAGATTTAAACGGGCAGAGTTTAGCCTACTGATTAGCCTTGTAACCTAATTTAAATAATAATGCACACGAACTAGGTTAGTAACTAATACAGCATTTACGATAACTCACGAGATTAAAACCCTCACAACGAATGACAAAGTGCTATACTTAAACATCCATCGAATTCACGACGAATGACAAAGTATGGCCCTAATGTGGGCAACACTTAAACATCCACTGGATAGTTTCAATCGATCGGACATTGAATCGTAGCAGCGCCTCCCTAATGTAATTTATAATTTTGAGCAGTATGCCTTTGTTTTTGAAACTGATTTTCGACACCAGTGAACAGGCCATGCGACAAGCTATTTATAGCTGAAATTTGGGTCTTACGCGGCCCGCGTAAGTCCCTTCTTAATCTTTACGCGGCCCGCGAGGAACCCTAGTCGTAGACTAGGGCTAGCGTGTCATCAGTAGCGCTGCCACGTGTACGCCACGTGGCCTGGGAACGCTTATCCGGTCAACAGAGCTTTGACGCGGCCCGCGTAAGGGTCTGTTTATCCTTTACGCGGCCCGCGAGAGGACCAAAAATATGATTTTCTTGATTTTTGATATGGATTAGGGTTTCGGGGGTCCGGGTTTCCACTTACGGGTCGGTTTGGGATATTTTAAGGTCCTTACAGGAAGGAATATTTATTCGTAAGGCGCAGTTTGAGAAACCACTTACCCCTAAGAAAAGAAGTTGGATTATTAGAAAAAGCCAAGAGAAAATAAAGAAGTCACAACCAAAAGGAGGGATGATTAATAAGGAAACTCAGGAAATAGGCACTAACCCACCATGGGAAGATGAATTAGATGAACAATGGGCAAATCTCTATATGTTAGCCACTACAGCAGTAAATGTTAACTTTTAATTAAGTTAAACTACCAAACCTGGACCAACCAATAAAAACTTTTGTAAGATAACCAGTGTGTACGGACGCATACTAATATATATATATATATAAATATCAACGTCGCAAGGTCGACAATTTTGGGCTAAATGTGTTAATGTGATTATGTGTGATTATTTTATTATGCCTGGTTATTAATTAAATTGGTGCTAATAACTTATAGATGGAAAACGCTGGTAATGAACCAGTTAACGAGGGTAATCAATCAGAGCAAAACAATGAAGATCATTTTCTCAATAGGCAAGATATAGAGAACATCGTTGCTCAAGGAATAGCCAATGCTATTCCAGCAATTCTTGCTGCTGCACGAAATCCAGTTGAACCTCAACAAATTATTCCTAGCAAACGTACTCATGAAGACAATTTCATTAATAGCATAAATGGAGGCGGTAACATTAATAATAATAATAATAATAATAATGATGTACTGCAAGCCCCAATTCTCAAAAGAATGAAAGCTGCAACGCCTGATTGCACTTACAAGGAATTTCTTGCCTGTAAACCCGTTGAATTCGCAGGCAATGAAGGGGCGACTGCGGCGCTGCGTTGGTTGGAGAAAACCGAGGCAGTAATCAAAATAAGTAAGTGTGCCGATGAGGATAAGTCATGTATGCTTCTCACCTTTTCAAGAAAGAAGCATTGGAATGGTGGAATACGGCGTTGCAAGCCAAAGGAAGTGACATGGCCTATGCCATGGGTTAGGAAGAGTTTAAGCGTCTGGTGGAAAGGAAATTCTGCCCTAAATATGAAAAAGAACAAATGGCGAACAAATTCCTGAGACACCGGATGGTGGATGTTGATTGTCGAGGGTATACTTCGAAGTTTTTCGAATATGCTCGAATTGTGCCTACTCTGGCTTCGCCAGAGCCGGTACTTATTTCTCGCTACATCTGGGGTTTAATTAACGAGATCCGTGATATTGTCAAAGCTGCGAGACCCCGCACGATTGATGATGCGGTAGAATTAGCCAACACTTTGACTGACGGACTGGTGCGTACGCGAGAAGAAAATAGAAATAAGGAAGTGGCCCAAAAGATTACCCAAGGATTTCGTGTGGGTAATAGTAGAAACTTCAAGAAAAAGGGAACCGGGCCATCTCCCACTGCTCCATTTTGCAATACCTGTAAAAGAAAGCATTTTGGAAGATGCAAAGGGTATTGCAATTTCTGCAAAATTCCAGGGCATCAAGAAGAAGACTGCAGAAGAAAGAAATCAACAATTTGCTTTAATTGTGGAGAAGCTGGACATTTCAGACCAGACTGCCCTAAATTGGTCAAACCAGCAGATAACAAGGTCAAACCTGCAGAAGGAACTACCAAGAAGAATGCAAGAGCCTTCCAACTGACTACCCAGGAAGCAGAGCTAATCCCTGATGTGATAGCTGGTACGTTCCTAGTTCATGACGTTTATGCAAAAGTATTATTTGACTCTGGTGCAAACCAAAGTTTTATAAATACTTCATTCTGCCAAGCTCTTAACCTACCCTTAACGAAACTTAGGCAAGTTTTTACAGTAGAAACGGCAGACGGAAACTCTGTTAACATAGATACGGTTTTGCAAAAAGAAAATATAGAACTTTTAGGTCATAAATTTTCTGCAAACCTGTTACCTATGAATTTAGCTAGATTCGATGTCGTATTAGGAATGGATTGGTTAGTAGCCAACCATGCTCGAATCCTATGTGATAAGAACTCCATAGAAATTCGTGCACCCACTGGAGAAGTAATTATGATTACAGGGGATAAGCCGCGTAAACCCATAAAATTCATTTCAGTAATGAAAGTAGCTAGTTATGAACGAAAGCAAGGAATAGTGTATATGATTTCAGTAATCATTAGCACTAAGGGTAAGGAACTTAAGGAAATTCCTGTAGTATCAGAATACTCGGACATATTCCCAGAAGAATTACCAGGATTACCTCCTGATAGGGAGGTAGAATTTAGAATTCATTTGATTCCTGGAACTACACCCGTAGCAAAGGCACCCTACCGATTAGCACCCACTGAAATGTTGGAACTGAAAAAGCAATTAGATGAATTGCTCAGCAAAGGATTTATACAACCTAGTTCATCCCCTTGGGGAGCACCCGTATTGTTCGTAAAGAAAAAGGATGGTTCAATGCGAATGTGTATCGATTATAGGGAATTGAATAAGGTTACAATTAAGAATTGATACCCATTACCTAGGATTGATGATCTTTTTGATCAGCTTCAGGGGGCTAGGTATTTTTCTAAGATAGATTTACGCTCCGGATACCATCAGTTAAAAGTACAAGAAGAAGACATACCTAAAACTGCTTTCAGAACTAGGTATGGTCATTACGAGTTTACAGTCATGCCCTTTGGACTAACAAATGCTCCGACAGCATTTATGGACATGATGAATAGGATCTGTAAACCGTACTTGGATAAATTTGTAATTGTTTTCATTGATGATATACTTATTTATTCCAAAAGTCAGGACGAGCATTGTGAGCACCTGCACGTACTCTTAACTTTGTTAAGAAAAGAGAAGCATTACGCCAAATTCTCGAAGTGTGAATTTTGGCTACAAGAGGTACAATTTTTAGGACACATGGTGAATCACGAAGGTATTCACGTAGATCCCTCCAAGATAGAAGCGATCACCAAATGGAAGGTCGCGCAATCAGCTATGGAAATTAGAAGTTTTCTAGGGTTAGCTGGATACTATAGACGATTTATTAAGGATTTTTTTCCAAAATAGATGTGCCATTAACTAAGCTAACATGTAAAACACTTAAGTTTGAATGGGGACCTAAGCAAGAAGAGGCTTTTAGAATTTTAAAGCAAAGATTAACAAACACCCCAATTCTAGCCTTACCAGAAGGGACAGAAGATTTTGAAGTTTACTGTGATGCTTCTAAACTAGGATTAGGATTGTGCTGATGCAACGCAAGAAGGTAATTGCGTATGCCTCAAGGCAATTGAAAAAGCACGAGGCAAATTATACGACTCATGACTTGGGATTAAGAGCCATAATTTTTGCCCTTAAAATTTGGAGACATTATCTGTACGGAAGTAGGTTTACTATCTATACAGATCATAAGAGTTTAAGACACATATTTGGGCAAAAGGAATTAAACATGAGGCAAAGAAGATGGATGGAAATTCTAAGTGACTACGACTGTGATATTCAATATCACGAAGGAAAGGCAAATGTAGTAGCAGATGCCCTAAGTCGTAAGTATCATGAGAAACAACGACGAGTTCGTGCTCTTAGATTAAGTTTACAATTAGACTTAATGGAACAACTGAAGAATATTCAAGAAACAGCAATCAAGGATGATGCTGAAGGAATGAAAGGACGAATAAAGGAATTAGAACAAGGAAGTGATGGAATTTGGAGATTCCACAAGAAGAGGATTTGGGCACCTAAGCAAGGAGAATTAAGAAATAAGATCTTAGAGGAAGCCCATAAATCTAGGTATACCATGCACCCGGGAAATAATAAGATGTACCAAGATTTAAGAAACAATTTCTGGTGGATTGGTATGAAAAAGGACATAGCTAGATATGTTTCTAAGTGTCTTACTTGTTCACAAGTTAAGGCAGAACACCAGAAACCTTCATGTAACACCCTTGTTATTATTTTAAGGTTGTCGTATAGTTTACGAAAATAAGCATGTAATCATGATTAAATGTACTTTACTAAATACGGTTAATTTAAAACTTTTACAAATAAAAGTTTATGTACATCGTAATGAATTTGAGTTCGTCGTTTAAGAGATAGGACGAAAAGCCGTGCGGAAGCTTTTAACTTTATCGTGTTCGGTTCTTCTTCGAGCTTGATCTTCATCCGGGCACTCCTGGCGATCACCTATGATCAAAACCAACTTAAAGGTTAGTTTTGATGGTTAAATAACAAGTTTTGTAGGACCGGTTTTGACTCCGAAACGATTGCGAAACGGACGTGACACGTGCGGAAACCGTACACGAACGTGACCTAATACACACGACGTAATATAAACGTGATTCTATATAAGATTTGATAAAGTACAGCACCTTGAATCACTTTCTCTCTCTAGATTCTCTCTCTAGATCTAGAAAGCTCCAAAACACAAATGAGCAAAAAGTCCCTAATCTATGACATAATCTCCTATTTATAGTCCAAGGCATTTAATGAGATTTCTCATTATTACAATTATGCCACCTTGCCTTTTTATCTAGCTATCACTAAAATAACGACTCGTTTTCTTCTGTTTCTTGCTACGGCTCAGATTGACGAAGGCGATAGACACATAATGCACTAACAGACTCCCCCTTGGATATTGCCGTAGTCAATCTCGTAGCGTCTTGTTTTTTTCTTTCACGAACAGAATCCCCGTGGATCTGTTTTCAGACTCAGTTGCTCTTTCTTTCCTTCAGACTCTTTTTCCTTCAGGCTCCCCCTTTCGTTAAGCTTCCGTGCTTTTGGGATCGACACCTGGCTTTCCGGGTACAAGCTCCCTCTTGCTTCAAGCTTGTCTTCAGACTCCCCCTTAGACTCTGCCCTCGGGATCATAGTCTGGACTTTTCCTGCAATCACTCATACAACTATAAGTAACAACATTTTAAACTTCTAGATATCGTAATCTGACAATTCAATCTCCTCAAAATCACTTCTCATGAAATTGGTAGTTTCATCGAATCGTATCTGAAACTAGCTCTATAACAATATAAGCATCCAAATCCCCCACAGTTAATCATCCAAGTCCAAATTAATGACCTTGGAAATATCACAAACTGTTTTTTATTTTTGATTTTAAAACGTCAAGTTTCAAATTAATGAACTTGTTTTATTTTCAGAAACACGATCAGCTTACTTAGATTTTGAAACTCAGCACTCAAACATCAGTTGTCGAAAATAAAGCAGAATCAAAAATCTTTTTGTATTTTCTGAAAATATAAAGCAGTAAAGAAATATGTACAAACATATTTACAGACAATATTTTTGTTTGAGTATGCGTCAGAGGATCATATCAGTTTCTGACAAGTCACACGTACCGTTGAGCTTAGTTACACAGTAAGTATTAAACAATTCACTTAGATTGTCGATATACTGATCCACTTAAATTTTCACACAAAGTTCAACTGATTCAGGATACGAATTAGATGTATTAAGAACTTAAACTCATTCATGTGTCCCACCTCTTGAATATACTCCCGTATCCAGATCCCAATATTCAGTCTTACAGGTAAGTATAACACAAATGATATCTGTAAGGGGTTAATAAATTATGAAGAATCATGAGAGCTCAGGTCAGAACTACCGTTCAGCAGAGAGATCATGACTCAACTTGGGTGTGTCCCCTTTAGAGGATCTTTTTTACAACAGCATTGCTAAGCAATTTTATTGTCTTATCATATATGCTGAGGGTGATGTTGTGTTTCAAGCATTTGCGAAAAGTATTATTCGAGGACTAGGTCAGAACTTCCATTCAGCAGAAGTCCCGGAATAATACCCCAGATATCACTGAGTATAAAAACCTAGTATATCAGAAAAAAGAACCTTTCAAACGAGATTTCAGGGGTTACCTATATATCCAAGTAGTGTTCCCCACGAAATAAGTAAGATTCAAACTTGCTTAGGTTTATATCCCGAAAAAGTTTACTAAATGTATAAAAATCTACCGACACATCCACGGTGAGATCGTTTAACACATTTAAACTTTCCATTTCTTTAGCGTACTGTAACTGTCTACTGATGTACTATCATTTCCTCTTTTTACGCAAAAACTCAATTTTCATTTTTATCATGTTTTTGACTTTTTCAAATTTTCAAATGTTTTTGGATTTTCTAACAACAATATATCTCCCCCTAAAATGCAAAACCATTTAAAGAAAATTTGACAACCAATACTGATAGCTTTGTCTCGCCATCCATTTTCTGCATCTCATGCTCTGTTTTGAAGAAAATATAATATACCCCCATGATTTACAACCCATTGATCTTAACAGTTTGAAAACCGTTTTTCAATCCGATGAAAGTAATCATGTTTGTTCAGCCGTGAGGGTTTCGGCGTATTCAATCAACATTTATTCAACAAAATTAAAAACAAACATATTTTTTGTTTTTCAAATTTTAACAAACTAAAAACATATTTTTGGTTTTAAATTTTTCAATTTTTAGGATTTTGAAAATATTGTTTATTTATGTACAAACAACACTCAAACTAAACTCCCTGTTCAACCAAACCAGGGTCCTGCAACCTCTTCCTGTGCCAGGTTGCTCCAACTACCATTCTCACAGTCTTCAGCTTCGTTGAGCACCTGCACATTCAAACTTTATCAATCATTTGAACAATTTAGCCCAGGTCTGTTGGACCTTAGGCATTTCAACACAATAATGTTCATTTAATTTCGGAAACTCTTTGTCATTTAAAACTTTTTCAGCTTTGACTTTAACTTTCTCATCTTTTTCCGACGTCACTTGTTTCTTAGCACTCCACACTTGACCTTCCGGAGTACCTCTTTTGTAAAAATTTGTCTCTTTTTGAACCTTTTGATTTTGAATTACATTTTTAGGTTTCCAAAACTCTTGAGGTTTTGTCATATCAACAGACGTTCTCCAACTCTGTGTTGTTCTCAATCTAGGTGTGTGAGAATTCCAGGTCTGTCTTGAATCGAACCTGTTCGGGTTTGATTTCCAATTTTGATTTGAAGCAAACTTGTTTGTATTGTACCTCCAAGTTTGTTTCGAAACAAATCTGGTTGACCTTGGTTTCACATCCTCAGATTTCTGTTTTTCAACATCAACAGGCTTTGGATTTGGACACTTTCGTACAACATGTCCAATTTGATCACATTTAAAACACACTTTCTTTGAAACATCCTTGGCCTGTTGTTGTTTCTTTTTCATAGCATCAAACTCCTCATTAGACTGTTGTCCAATTTTGAGTTTTTCTTCTTCTGCTAAACTTTTTCCTTGAACAAAACTTGTTTTATCCTGAACATTTTTCTTCCAATTTTGTTTCTTTTTATAACCCAAACCAGCCTTCATGTTTTTCTTCTTAAAACCAGGTTTGTTATAAAAACCTTTGTGACCTTTACCAGCAAACTTTGAAATTTCCGACTTCTCAATCTCAACCATTTTGAAAACTTTATCGACCTTCTCTGAAATCACATTCTGAATCGGGAATACAACATCCAAGAATAGTTTGTCTGATCCAATCATGGTATAAACCAATCCTTTTGAATCATCATTCAAATTTTTCTCGGATTTTGTGTTTTTCAGATAACCATCATAAAGATTTCCTTCATCTTCATCCTGTGATTCAGACTTACCTTTTGTAGACTCATCTTTCAAAACGCTTTCAACAACCTTACTTACCACCTCTGAATCATTAGCATCATCAGATTTGGAGTAAGTCACATCGATACTTTCAGGTAACTGGTCAGCTATGTTCAAACCTTTTGCCACCTTTTCCTCATCATAAAAAGTATAATTGTTTCTCAATGGTGGTGGTACCTGATGAAATTCTGAACCAATACCCTTTTTGCTATTATCAGTATCTTTGTCATTTGGTGTGATGTTGAAAATGCGTTCAAGAATGTACGAAGAGTTATGATAACTTTGAAGTTTTGTAACAATCTTTTCTTTTTCAGCCAAGACTTATTTAAGATTAGCAATTTCATCAACACACTTGTTCAATTCAATTTGCTTTTCTTTAAACTTTCTTTCATACATTTCTTTAGTGACTAAAGTTTCAGACAATCTTTGATCAAAACTTTTGACTTGGCTCTTCAAAGTATCATAAGCTTCTTGTACTCACTGACTCGACCACTTTAAAGAATCATATTGTTTTTGTAAATCTTGAAATTTAGATTCTTTTTCAACACAATCAACACATTTTGCTGAACACAGTTGTCTATAAACATCATTATCCTTTTCAAGACCTTGACATTTCTGTGTCAAATTTTCAACTTTTAGTTTCAAAATTTCTTCTTTTTCAATCATTTCTTTACATTTTATTTTGAAAACATTTTCAAGTTTGCTTGTTTCAATATCTTTTGTTTTGATTGTTTCATCTTTTTCAATACAGACTTTGCACATTTCTATGCAATTCCTGCATTTGTTTTCTTTTTCATCAACCAATTCAACATTCGATAAGTCAGAAGATTTTCTAACCTCAGTCTCATTCAGCACCGGTTCTTCTGACTCAACTTTCTGAACTTCCTCCATTTCTTCTTTCTGAGCTTCTTCATTCTTCTGTTCTTCTTCAGCTCTCTGTTCCTCTCCAGCAAGCTTTGCAACAATCTTCACTTCTTCAATCATCTTCTTCAATTCTTCTTCTTTTCTCTTCTTCATTTCTACCACCTTCGGTAGACTTGCTTCACAAACCTCTGTTATTTTCTTCTCCAAATCAGGCAGATATGCTTTATCAGATAAACTTCGTGTGTTGAAAGTAGCCTGCCTTGGAACCAAATTTATTACAGCTTCGAAATCCACTTTTGATGGGTCAACAACTGGATTACCCCGTGGATCCATGTAACATTCCAACTCTTCATTCCATCTTTTTGCTCTCTGGGCTTCTTTGAATGGTTCGTTTAATTTTCCAATTTCCCATCTTGCATAGTCTGCTTTCCAATATCTATCAGGATCAACCTTACTGCTTGACATCTTCAATCACCTTGAATACAAACAAACAAACAATCAGTTTAAACGAACTGTATACATAAAAGTGTTCGTTTGATGAAATCAATCTAAAACTCGTTGTCGAAGATTCTCGGAATGAAATAGATCAAATGCTCCACAAAATATGGGCTTCCAATGGACTTTAATTTGACCGAAACACTATAATAACAACCAAACTGTGATTGGGCCGTTAATGATAATGATACTTGAGCCGAGGATCTTGTTTATACAATTAATACTCACTGGACTTCAAACAGATCTTGATACATATCATTTGCTGATTTGACCAATTAGTACAAGTGGGCTAGTGACTTATGCTTTGACTGATATCACCGACAATTTTGATGATGAAACAATGTGTACACTTGGGCTGATAACAATGAACTAACTGCAACACAACCCTTTATCACGTGATCTTTATCAATTCACATGCAACACTTTAATTCTCAATTTATCTCGATTTAACCAACCACAATACCACATGCACCACTAAGCCGACAACAATTAAATGAATTCACAAATTCAATTCTGATTGAACCGCTAAAAACAAAGTCACATGAATTCTGTCAAATCGATTAATGTGTTCACGTGAATTCTGATCTTCGATAGAAACAATACTATTTCACATGCAAACCAACAATCTCTTTTTACTTTTCACACAAATCGATGAACTTTCAAGCGGTCGTTTCAAGTGAGACTCACAATGTAAACTCAAGCGAAAGACTCTGTTTTCAAGCGATAGGGTACAGTTCGGTCAAGCGAAACCCAGTTTTAAAGAACTATTCAAGCGAAACCAATCAATATCTCAAGCGAAACCTGAATATATGTTCTTTTCAAGCGAAAGCAACAGATATGTGATATTTCAATTTCAAGCGAAAGCCTAACTTTTCAAGCGAAAGCAACATATATCTCTCAAGCGAAACCTCCTGATTCAACCAAAATCGGACCTAAAACTTCAAATATCTCCTAAACGGCTAGGAATTTGAATCTGAAATTTTGTAGGATTGTAATTCAAGTATTTTCGCACAACATACTAAAAAATCATCTGATTCGGTCCGTAAAAACCTGTTCAATTTGACGAAAAACTGTTAAAAACGTGAAAAATGAGTAGAAGATGAAGAAATAGATGATATTCAGATCTGAAATCGATGTAATCCTGTGCGAAATCGTGTGATAGATCAGTGCAATCGAGCTCCTGCTCTGATACCACTTGTAGGACCGGTTTTGACTCCGAAACGATTGCGAAACGGACGTGACACGTGCGGAAACCGTACACGAACGTGACCTAATACACACGACGTAATATAAACGTGATTCTATATAAGATTTGATAAAGTACAGCACCTTGAATCACTTTCTCTCTCTAGATTCTCTCTCTAGATCTAGAAAGCTCCAAAACACAAATGAGCAAAAAGTCCCTAATCTATGACATAATCTCCTATTTATAGTCCAAGGCATTTAATGAGATTTCTCATTATTACAATTATGCCACCTTGCCTTTTTATCTAGCTATCACTAAAATAACGACTCGTTTTCTTCTGTTTCTTGCTACGGCTCGGATTGACGAAGGCGATAGACACATAATGCACTAACAAGTTTAAACAAGTTATATGGGTCAAACAAACAAAATTGATCATTTTTGGAATTCAGAGAGGGCTAGACGCCCCACCTAGGGGCTAGACGCCCCACCTAGCCCCCTTTTTGACAGCAAGTTATTTATTTGTTGCTGCATAATTCCTAGCCAACCCAAGTTTCACGAAAACGGGCATAACTTCTTCGTTATTGATCCGTTTTACGCGATTCTTTTTCCTACGCGTTCTTAATTTAATTCTCCATCTTATGGAGTTAAAACCCGACATCCGAATTCACAAGAATTTAGATTTCAAGCTCTCGGCTTGAAATTCGACTATGACACTTTTTGACCCATTCATGATTTTATCAAACAAACTTGTTTGTTACCTTTAAAATATCATGGACCTCACGTTTTATCGATTTACTATTATTCAAGGTTCAAACTACGGGTTTCTTATGTATTTCAAACCTGTTTTGCATATCTACTCATTTTGACCCGTTAAGGGTATTTAAACACCTTCAAGCTTAACTCATGATTCTTCTTGGTTTACATCCTATCGCCACATTTAATTATCAACTTGTCTTCCACCACATTATATATGTGGTGGATTTAGCGTAGTAAACCATTTATTTCCGAGTTTTACCCCTCGGTTGCCATTTTACAAAAAAATACTCAATTGAAATCATTGGACACTAAGGTTCCGTATCGTGCCTCTTTATACTTATCCTAAAGATTTTATTTATCAAAATGCTTGTTCCCAAACGACTTTTAAAGGTTGTTTTCCCGATTTACCCAACAAGGGCTTTTTGGTCAATTTCAGTCCCTCATATTACGACGAAGGGCTTTCACTAATATTTGACCATCATATTACTTCTAACTATCATTCAAAATATGCGTACCTGGCTCGGGTCAAGTATTGGCCCATTTTAATACCTTGCATTAATGACTTTGCTAATTTTATAGCAAATGCAAACTTCCGTAAGCCGTTTTTATCCTGTGAGCATTTGACTTGACAATACTTATTAGTCGTTATTTGTCAAATGGTGCTAAAATCACCATTTAACCCGTTCGGTCTAAACGACCAAACATTTTGCATTTGTATTTGAATAGTATACATATAAATTTACCATTTTCGTTATTTAACCCATTTCGGCTTACGCCATAGGGTATCTTTTAACTTTAACTTACATTTGTTGACACGCGACTAATTACCATCATATTCCTATCATTATTATTAGATTACACTATAAGGTAATCTTAACGAAAACTCATAAATTCTTAGTCATTACATGACTAATTTACCGTTTCGCCCTTTTTACCATGAACCATGGTCTTTATCATTTATGTTTGTTCTGACCCGTATCGATACACGTCGGAAACCATATTTCAAATAATATCTATATCATATTCATAACTTGTAGAATGTATAGGTATTCTACAAAAGAAGTGTAAGATTCACTTACCTTGCATCCATGCCACGCTTTTCCTTCTGTTCTTGATCCGTTTGACCCGCTTCATCCACAAGCTCCCACCTAGCTTGTCAAGCGTCAAACTATTGTCATCATTTACAAGGCGGTTAAGTTAGTCATTAACAATCACGACTATTCCACCTCACTTATTTTCTATGTCGAAGCTACTATTCGACTTCATGATTAGTTAACTTAGTTTATCAAAGTTAACTACTTTCAATCACATGGTTTACAACATTAAGTCTAAATCAACATAGTATTTAGAACCCTTATCACTTCATATCACGCGTAATTGCCATATCATTCAAATACGCGTTTTCACTCTAAATTTCAACACTTTAGTTCTCATTTAGACATTTTAACAAACACCTAATGTGCATAATTTTACATATTTACTAACTAGTTCATAACTAGTTATTTTCACCAAGATTTACATCAAAATCAAACATCTATGTCTAGTGTTCATGAACTACATCAAGAACTTATATCATAACAATCAATATTCATCAATTTAACTCTCTAATCCGAGTGTTCATCATATTGTCAATAAACCCACTTAGCACATAATAAGGTAATTATCAAATCCCTAGTATTGACACCAATTCATCAAGTTTTTCAACTAGGGTTTGTTTCTAAACGAAGATTTCATCATAATAACACTCATAGATTCAACATTGATTTCAGAATTTCGATTATGATTGTTCATCATAATCTCAAAGTATCACTAAATCATAAAATTCAACATACCTTGTGATCCCCACGACTAGGTGATCATTAATACGTGTTCATGCATCCGATTTGGGCTAGATTTGACCTTCAATTTGATGCTTTTGTTGAACTTAGGGTTAAACCCCTTTTTCTTCTCCCCTGGTCGATCGAACTAGAACACACACCTTTGTGTGTGTGTTTTTTTTTTATTAATTAAAAGCTAGTTTCTAATTTAACACCTTTAACCCCTCTACTTTTCCCAAGTTTTATTTAGGGTGTTTTAATCAAGTTTTCTCATTACTACAAGACTTGTAATTAACTAGGTTATTTATTTCCTAGCTATTTTTATCTTGTTCATAACCCGTTTTATTTTTAAGTCCCGTTAACTTGGGCCTTTCGTCAATTTATTTTCTCAAACGTTTTTGTATAACCTTTATTTAATATTAGGTTTAATTATTTAAATCCTAATATTTACCGGGTAAATTTTACCACTAACGGTACTTTACCCGTCTTTTAGTGTTTACGTGGTTTGATTACCAAACCCATTTTCGGGGTGTTACAAGTCTACCCCCCTTAAAGAGGTTTCGTCCCCGAAACCTTTCTCACGTACTTTATTAGCTTAAATCATCCGAACCTTAGTTTCGGTGATCACTTGAGCATTGCTCGCACATGATACCCTTACGAGGAAGGTATGGTAATGTGCTTTCGGTTTCAAAGCGTATACGCCTTTTATGTGTATGGCCTCGTAGGCCGATACTTTCATTTTGTATTTCTTATTCTTGTCACTTATTTGACCGAGTTGTTATCTGATCACTCGGTTGTATTTATTTTCATCATGCTTACTTCAAGCTAATCTTACTTCAACAGGCGTTTTATATAAGTTGTAACACTACTCCGACTTTGAAAGCCTTTACCGGACAGACTAATTAGTCGCCGTCACTTTATTCCCCGCCTTTCGGGTATATTTTATTGCCAACCCTGCCTTTTGTGTGTTTTCTGATTTCATATCTCGTAACTCACGTTACGACATGGTTATATTCTGTATCACTTTTTGTGACCGTGATCATATCACATCACGTCTTGTTTAAGTTTATGTCGAGTTTTCATTATCGAAAATCTTTCTTTCGAATGCGTCGTTTTACACCTGTTGGTGTTAAGACCTCTATCCTTTAATATTACCCATTTCCGAGTTCGTCTCATAATATTCATGTTTGTTAAAACGCTGTTTCTTACTAAAGTTGAATTTTAGTTTAACGTTTTTCCCTTTAACTATGTCAATTACTCATGTCAAGGCAATTGACAACCCATAATTTATTCTTTTACGGTCTCAGTTGTATGCGAGGATTCTCAACTGATTCCCTCGCTTTATCTAATTAACCCGTAGGTTTTATCACTTAGCCTTATGGGCTATTTTGATTAGACTTTCACCTCTTTAAGGCGAAGTCCTTATAGTTTCTTCCTAATCATGACCCGTGGGTCGTTTTAGTCTCGTAAACCTTTCATATGTTTATAACCCTAAAGGTTATGTTGATCCCGTAGATCATTCCTTACTCATGTCATTCTTAAAATACATGTTTGGTGTCAAGGCACCCTGTTTTTGTTTAAAATTATTTATTTTTCGCCTTGGTATTTTCTTTGACCTTGACCGTAGTCTAAGGCTACATTCGTTTCCTTTCGGACAAATTTTCCGACTTTATGACTTCTCACGTCATTTATGCGTCGGTTTATCTTATGCTCACCATCATCTAGTTTACATACATTCGTATTTGATTATGTCCCATTACCGGGCTCATTATTCTTTTGCTTTTAACGCTACCATTATCCCGCTTGCGTTAACTCATGCCGTCCGGCATGATATTATATTCGACCCGTTCAACTTTAAAATAGTTGAACATAATTTATTCAAAATTTCTATTTACATTATCTTGGCGTCTTTTAGTTATGACTCAAAACCCGAGTCTTTTAACTTTCCATCCGAGTTCCCGTTTTTCGGTCTACGCATGTGTTTAATTCTTACCCATCAACCGGGTGATTTACCGAAGTCGTTATTATTGCAACCCTCCCGATATGCATTAAGACCTCGTTCATTTTTATATACTGACTTTGTCCTCAAGTTTGATGTTTTACAAAAACGGCCCGTTAAGAGGCATATTTGTATTTTCCGGGTTCGAGTGTAAGTACACCCCCTCCCAGTGCATACCTTAATCGTTTTACATGTTTCTTTGTCCCTTCACTCGGGCTCATTATCCTAATATAATACGCTTCCGTCACTCGGCTATGCGTTTACATTATTATCAAATATTTTGTTTATCTGATTCATTTGGGTACTTTTTAATTTGTCCCACTCACCCCGTCCTTACTACATTGGATGTAAGCATGTCCATCATAATAAGTTCATGGTACCACGTGCTCACCACTTACTTGGCCAGAGTAAGCGATCAATACCTGGTATACATGACCTTTTTATAATTTTCACATTACACCCCATGTAAGTAATGCCTCTATTTGTTTCTCTTGGAAACAATATCCCGGATAGATTTTCTATTCGGGTTTTTCCAAGTTTTTAATCTACATATGCAACTTTCAATCTCTACGTATTTGTTGCATATTACTATTCACGTAATAATTTAAAATGCGCACCTGTAAATGCTTGCCCTAATGGGCTTTTTATGTCGTTACTTATTTGCGATCATTACGCGATTTAGGTCCTTGATGAGTATGCTCTTCTTGTCATACTTCGGACCGTTCCATCATTATATCCACAATTCGTTCAACTCTCGTCATCTTCAGACGCGAGTGTCCTTCAATTAAAACATTCACAAAAGTTAGTAATGTCAACTTCAATAATCGCCGGTATTATAATACAAGGCTTTTTCTACTATACGCGTCGACGCGCGTATTTTCGTCAACAATATCAATCATTTTAATTGGGGTAACGTGTATCACATGATAGCCCTATGTGTTGTTTACAACACTTTTGCATGCTAAACTATTAACATACATGTACTTACTGGATTTGCGATCAAGCCTCGAACCGAACACTTTATTCTTTAACCGTGAGCTCTGATACCAACTTGTAACACCCTTGTTATTATTTTAAGGTTGTCGTATGGTTTACGAAAAATAAGCATGTAATCATGATTAAATGTACTTTACTAAATACGGTTAATTTAAAACTTTTACAAATAAAAGTTTATGTACATCGTAATGAATTTGAGTTCGTCGTTTAAGAGATAGGACGAAACGCCGTGAGGAAGCTTTTAACTTTATTGTGTTCGGTTCTTCTTCGAGCTTGATCTTCATCCGGGCACTCCTGGCGATAACCTATGATCAAAACCAACTTAAAGGTTAGTTTTGATGGTTAAATAACAAGTTTAAACAAGTTATATGGGTCAAACAAACAAAATTGAACATTTTTGGGATTCAGAGGGGGCTAGATGCCCCACCTAGCCCCCTTTTTAACAGCAAGTTATTTATTTGTTGCTGCATAATTCCTAGCCAACCCAAGTTTCACGAAAACGGGCATAACTTCTTCGTTATTGATCCGTTTTACGCGATTCTTTTTCCTACGCGTTTGTAATTTAATTCTCCATCTTATGGAGTTAAAACCCGACATCCGAATTCACAAGAATTTAGATTTCAAGCTCTCGGCTTGAAATTCGACTATGACACTTTTTGACCCATTCATGATTTTATCAAACAAACTTGTTTGTTACCTTTAAAATATCATGGACCTCACGTTATATCGATTTACTATTATTCAAGGTTCAAACTACGGGTTTCTTATGTATTTCAAACCTGTTTTGCATATCTACTCATTTTGACCCGTTAAGGGTATTTAAACACCTTCAAGCTTAACTCATGATTCTTCTTGGTTTACATCCTATCACCACATTTAATTATCAACTTGTCTTGCACCACATTATATATGTGGTGGATTTAGCGTAGTAAACCATTTATTTCCGAGTTTTACCCCTCGGTTGCCATTTTACAAAAAAAATACTCAATTGAATTCATTGGACACTAAGGTTCCGTATCGTGCCTCTTTATACTTATCCTAAAGATTTTATTTATCAAAATGCTTGTTCCCAAACAACTTTTAAAGGTCGTTTTCCCGATTTACCCAACAAGGGCTTTTTGGTCAATTTCAGTCCCTCATATTACGACGAAGGGCTTTCACTAATATTTGACCATCATATTACTTCTAACTATCATTCAAAATATGCGTACCTGGCTCGGGTCAAGTATTGGCCCGTTTTAATACCTTGCATTAATGACTTTGCTAATTTTATAGCAAATGCAAACTTCCGTAAGTCGTTTTTATCCTGTGAGCATTTGACTTGACAATACTTATTAGTCGTTATTCGTCAAATGGTGCTAAAATCACCATTTAACCCGTTTGGTCTAAACGACCAAACATTTTGCATTTGTATTTGAATGGTATACATATAAATTTACCATTTTCGTTATTTAACCCATTTCGGCTTACGCCATAGGGTATCTTTTAACTTTAACTTACGTTTGTCGACACGCGACTAATTACCATCATATTCCTATCATTATTATTAGATTACACTATAAGGTAATCTTAACGAAAACTCATAAATTCTTAGTCATTACATGACTAATTTACCGTTTCGCCCTTTTTACCATGAACCATGGTCTTTATCATTTATGTTTGTTCCGACCCGTATCGATACGCGTCGGAAACCATATTTCGAATAATATCTATATCATATTCATAACTTGTAAAATGTATAGGTATTCTACAAAAGAAGTGTAAGATTCACTTACCTTGCATCCATGCCACGCTTTTCCTTCCGTTCTTGATCCGTTTGACCAGCTTCATCCACAAGCTCCCACCTAGCTTGTCAAGCGTCAAACTATTGTCATCATTTACAAGGCGGTTAAGTTAGTCATTAACAATCACGACTATTCCACCTCACTTATTTTCTATGTCGAAGCTACTATTCGACTTCATGATTAGTTAACTTAGTTTATCAAAGTTAACTACTTTCAATCACATGGTTTACAACATTAAGTCTAAATCAACATAGTATTTAGAACCCTTATCACTTCATATCACGCGTAATTGCCATATCATTCAAATACGTGTTTTCACTCTAAATTTCAACACTTTAGTTCTCATTTAGGCATTTTAACAAACACCTAATGTGCATAATTTTACATATTTACTAACTAGTTCATAACTAGTTATTTTCACCAAGATTTACATCAAAATCAAACCTCTATGTCTAGTGTTCATGAACTACATCAAGAACTTATATCATAACAATCAATATTCATCAATTTAACACTCTAATCCGAGTGTTCATCATATTGTCAATAAACCGACTTAGCACATAATAGGGTAATTATCAAATCCCTAGTATTGACACCAATTCATCAAGTTTTTCGACTAGGGTTTGTTTCTAAACGAAGATTTCATCATAATAACACTCATAGATTCAACATTGATTTCAGAATTTCGATTATGATTGTTCATCATAATCTCAAAGTATCACTAAATCATAAAATTCAACATACCTTGTGATCCCCACGACTAGGTGATCATTAATACGTGTTCATGCATCCGATTCGGGCTAGATTTGACCTTCAATTTGATGCTTTTGTTGAACTTAGGGTTAAACCCCTTTTTCTTCTCCCCTGGTCGATCGAACTAGAACACACACCTTTGTGTGTGTGTGTTTTTTTTTTTATTAATTAAAAGCTAGTTTCTAATTTAACACCTTTAACTCCTCTACTTTTCCCAAGTTTTATTTAGGGTGTTTTAATCAAGTTTCCTCATTACTACAAGACTTGTAATTAACTAGGTTATTTATTTCCTAGCTATTTTTATCTTGTTCATAACCCGTTTTATTTTTAAGTCCCGTTAACTTGGGCCTTTCGTCAATTTATTTTCTCAAAAGTTTTCGTATAACCTTTATTTAATATTAGGTTTAATTATTTAAATCCTAATATTTACCGGGTAAATTTTACCACTAACGGTACTTTACCCGTCTTTTAGTGTTAACGTGGTTTGATTACCAAACCCATTTTCGGGGTGTTACAAGTCTACCCCCCTTAAAGAGGTTTCGTCCCCGAAACCTTTCTCACGTACTTTATTAGCTTAAATCATCCGAACCTTAGTTTCGGTGATCACTTGAGCATTGCTCGCACATGATACCCTTACCAGGAAGGTATGGTAATGTGCTTTCGGTTTCAAAGCGTATACGCCTTTTATGTGTATGGCCTCGTAGGCCGATACTTTCATTTTGTATTCTTATTCTTGTCACTTATTTGACCGAGTTGTTATCTGATCACTCGGTTGTATTTATTTTCATCATGCTTACTTCAAGCTAATCTTACTTCAACAGGCGTTTTATATAAGTTGTAACACTACTCCGACTTTGAAAGCCTTTACCGGACAGACTAATTAGTCGCCGTCACTTTATTCCCCGCCTTTCGGGTATATTTTATTGCCAACCCGGCCTTTTGTGTGTTTTCTGATTTCATATCTCGTAACTCACGTTACGACATGGTTATATTCTGTATCACTTTTTGTGACCGTGATCATATCACATCACGTCTTGTTTAAGTTTATGTCAAGTTTTCATTAAGAAAACTAATATAAGATTATTATATTTAGATTTGCTCGATGATTTCAAGTAGCAATAAAATCGAATATATAAAAGATTTATGAGATAAATCGTCTACTTCGGAATGAAGAAATGTGTAACAACTCTCATTTAAAATTACTATTCCTTATTTTATTTTGTCCAATAAAGAAACCCTAATTGAGACCCCCAATTGATATTGCATGACCCCTAAAATTTTCAGAACAATCGGAATCAGGATCAGGGCCCCTAAAACTCAGGGGGGTATTTTCTAGTTGATATTATCTAAACAGTTTTTGATAGAAATCGAATTTTAACAAACCGTCGACTCATCCAGGCTAGTTGGACATGAGGCTACCCTATGCTAAAAGTGACCCGTCGCGCCACGCGAGAGCCTCTCGTGACACGCGACGGGGACCATTTTTCAGCATATAAATCAGGGCATTGGCACTTGAATTTTGGCGTTGGTTCGACGTTAAAATTCAATTCGTACACCGAGATATCATCTGTTTAGTGCAAAAAACACACACAAGTACGAAATTCTGCCGCTATAACAGGGTATTAACTCGATCACTGCTACGATTTAATGTCCGGTCGACTGAAACTATCCGATGGATGTTTAAGTGCTGCCCAAATTAGGGCTATGCTTTGTCATTCGTCGTGAATTCGATGGATGTTTAAGTGTTGCACTTTGTCATTCGTCGTGAGGGTTTTGATCTCGTGAGTTGTCGTAAAAGTTAGATTAAAGTTACTAACCTAGTTTTCGTGTGCATTGTTATTTGAATTAGGTTAACAGGCTTATCAGTAGGCTAAACTCTGCCCGTTTAAATCTGCAATGTGAGTCATTCCATTTTTATCAACAATGTTTTACAATACCTCAAACTATTTTCAAAGTTATAATTACAGGGATTAAGTCGTGGATATCTTGAATCACTGGCTAGTGGGGTATTGTGCACATTACTAATTTCTCACGGTTAGGTTCATTAACCCAACAGTGATAATCATCACTACTTGGGTGAAAGGACCCAATAGTGGTATGACCATCGTCACAAGGCTGTGACACGGCGCCAGATAAAAATAAGATAGAAGCCATTGTAATCGCTCTTATGCTGTAATTTATAACTATGTGTCGTTTTATATAACTTGAGTGACTCGCCAGTATTTCCCCGCTGATAAAATATTTTTAAAACATGTTTTAGGCGACCTGCTGTGAATCAAGGAAAACGTGCTATGGAGCACTAACAAGCTTAAAGTGGTGGCTCAATTAAATAAATAAACATGTTTTGTAAAACAGGGAATTTCCGCGTGAAATTCCCCTATTGTAAATTACGGGGGTTTGTCCCAAATTATGAAATAAAATAATTGGGCATTTTCAAGTTTTAAAAAGATCCTGTTAAAATTTCCGCTGCCAACATATTAATTACCACGGGTTTCTGTCTCGCGGCACCCGGACCAGGTAAAACCGGGACGGGGGCCGTGACAAAATGTATCGACCGAAGAAGGCTTTGAGCGTGATGGGGCTTTGTTTGATGGTACCAAAATCTTCAAATCATGAGACGATGATATGCAATGATTCTCGGCTACACAGAGACCGTTACAAAGGCATTGAACGGTGCAATTAACAACAATGTTAAAGACGGTGGGGGGTGATGAATCTTTATACGTGTGTGTAGCAACTTATGGTAATGGCGTCGAACAAAACAAGAGGAAATGAGGGATTTTGTGAGTTGATTTATCAAATGATTAGGGAAAAATGGGTGCTCGCCAAAATATGCCCTCGAGCGACAATTTCGTTTGCCAACTTCACCACCGGTCATGAAGATGTACCATCAATTATACATATTTTTAGTGCATAGTTACCCCCTAATATTTTTAGTACATATTTTTAGTTGAAAATGCTACCTAAATCGTTCCTATTTGACAAATGCAGGTTTCCAAGGTCTCAGAATGAAAAGAAGTGAAAAACAAGCATAAATGAGGCAAAAATCCAAGATTCCAAGAATATCAGCAAGTTTTCAGATAGGTATAGCCATGCCAGGTTATTGGCACGGTCGTGCTCAGCACCCAGGAGCACAAAGTCAACAAGTCAACCCAAGAACAGTCAACAAAAATCAACTATATGCGGAGGCACGGTAGTGCACACCCAGGCACACCCGTACATAGCTAAAAGACAAAGTCATCGAAGCTTTGAGAACAAACAAAAGTATTAAAATTATATATGTGTAAGCCTCACATCGACTGAGAAGGAGAACGAAGCCTTCCTTATAAAGAGGTGGAAACCTTCTCTAGCAAGACGTATTTTGCCTGAGCGAGCAACTCGTCGGATGAAAACAAAACCGTGAGTTCATGGATGAGCAACCCATCAGGGGCAAAGCGGACAATATCTTGGCACGGTTTACTTGGGCTGTTGCAATGTGTGTGTATGTGTATGTGTGTGTATTTGTAAACTAGATGCGGTGGGAGCGACACAACGCATTGCGATACTCGTTTTTTGTAGTTTTCTTGTTCATATAATATTTATCGTAGCATTATGGGGATAGATATACATCAAAAGTAAAGTGATCGGGTAATCTATTTCATTGTGTTGTGCATGGTTCGGTTATTATCCTCAACCGAAGTCGAAACCAAAGTCATTGGTTAGTCTATTTTTATTAACCAATCGGTTTCTGTTAATCACTTCGGTTTATTCGGTTAGATTGACGGTTTTCAGTTTGGCTTATTTAATTTCAGTTAATAGCAAAAACCAAACTTGGGCTAAAACTTTTGCTTAAAATATATGAAATTGAGGTATAAAAATACTAGAAATGAAAGTATAAATATATGAAATGGAGATATGACATATGAAATATATGAACTGGAGGTATAAAAGCTAGAATATATGAAAATATGAATGATTCGGTTTGATTCAGCTAATTTTGGTTAAACGAGAGTACAAAAAAATTGATAACCGGTTTTTGGTTAATTCGGTTTTCAGTTTTTAGTTGATTTCGGTTCGGTTTAGTTTTAGGTTAACAATTTAGTTATTGCTCAACAATAACCGGTTTTGGTTAATAACCGATGGGTGCGCGCAAGATGCGGCGGAAAACACAACGGCGTGCATTGTTCGGTTGGTTAGATTAATATCTTCAACCTAAATTTAGGTCACTGATTAGTTTATTTTATTAACTAATCCGTTTTCAATTAATCGACTAGTCTATTTTATTAACTAATCCGTTTTCAATATAGATAAGATAATAAATGTAGTATCAAAGAAAGATTATTTTATAACATATAAAATTAGAATGCATAATAATAAGAATAAAAATTTTAGTATACATAAAGTGCATTTTGTCTTCTACTTTAAGCTAGTATTTATACTACCAAAAAATTAGCTATTTAGTAGACAAGTTTAACTATTTGATGGACAAATAGTATGGTATATTATCCATAGGTTTAACAAAGGGTTCATCCACTTGCTTAATAAATCTAGAGATAAATTTTGATCTTCATGGTAACATCTTTATTATTTTGATAACAATTTACACTTTGCGGCATGTTAAACTAGAGATGGGCATAATACCCGGTTCCAAACCCGACCCGGTAGAACCTACCTGGAACCGGTTTCAGTTCCTACCCGATATATAGAAGAACCGATTCCGGGTTCAAAAAACCCGTAGGTTCGTACCCGGTTCCATAATTTGTAAAAAAAATAGGGTCCTACCGGTTCCGCTATAAACACAAAGAACCGGCAGGATTTAAATGAAACCAAATACATTAAAAGTTAAACCCAAACATCACAATTCACAACCAAACATTACAACCAACCATAAACCATTACCTACCTACCATACATTAAAACCAAACATTATACTTAAACACAAAACACATAAACACAACCAAACTAACATCACATAAACACACTAAACCTTCGAAGAACCGGTTCCGGATGATTTGCCGCCTTCACTTTTCTTCACCGCAACCTTTATCACCTGACAATGACGGCCAGTGTGTTTTTTGTGGGTCGAGTTCGCTGTAGCCTTCATGAACTTCCCACAACCTTTGCAACGTGCCATTTCATGGCTATCAGACATCAGGCACAGATCAAAGCGCTTCCAAACTTAGGGGTTTCTTTTGGTTTCCAAAACCATTACCAATTTGTCATTGCATGCCATAACCGATTTTAGTTGTAACTTGTAGGGTGAAACCGATTTAAGTGGGATTAAGTTTTGGTTGAAGGTGATGTTCTTATATATAATAGAAACTGATTTCAAAATTTTAATGGCAATTAATCGATTCCAACGGATATAAAGCCGTTAGGAATCGATTCCGCTAGCTTTTTTGCAACTTTTTCTGGAAGATACCCGGATGACCGAGGAACCGGTTACAAAATACCTAAACCGGTTAAGAACAGTTCCGGGAATTGTGGTTTGAAACCGGAACCGGGTCCTAGAAGAATCGGGTCCAGTCAAACTCAGTCAAGAACCGGGTATGGATAGGAACCGGTTCCGGGTATAAAAAAACCCGATTCGCCCATCTCTATGTCAAACTTTCAAAACTTCAGAGATGGCTAAAGTTATGGGTCGTTAGACCCAATAAGGTTAAAAGTTATGCAGCCCAAAATACTGGGCCTTCAGCCTAACATAACAATAAGTCAATAACCTAGCCACGCGGCATAGCCTGATTGGTCCTTCACCAATCATTACCTCACAACCATGTAACCAAAGCACTTCCGACCCCAAAACCAGCCAATTTACATCTATACCCCCACCACACAGTTCACACCAAATATCTCAAAAGGGTATTTTCGGCACACATTAAAACCCCAAAGCCACCCCCCTCAAATACCACCCCCCATTCATCCAGATCTACACCCCAACAATCATCATCTCTTCAAACCCTCTCTCTATAAATCATCATCCTTACATATAAAAGATCCCTTTTTCAAAATTTCCACCGTTATTTCCCCAACCCCTTTGCTCAAAACCCACCAATTTCACTCCAATTGTTAAGCTTTCCGTTGTCAAATCAAGAAACCCTAAGTGAGATTTCGCACAATCTTTCTTTCTGTAAATGGGTTTTGTTCACTGGGTTATCATTTAATCGACTGTTTAGGTGATTTTGTGTTGACCCGTGTTTTAAATATTGAGTTTGATTGTTTTTGATTGAAGGGTTTCAGTTCGATTCGGAGTAAGAAGAGGGGATTTATGGCTGATCAGGTGTTGGAGGGTAGCCAGCCGGTTGATCTTTCCAAGCACCCTTCTGGGATTGTTCCAACTCTTCAGTATGTTTGTTGTTTAGATGAACTTATTATTGCTTAATTAGCAGATAAGATGACCTTATAGGTTTGATGGTTTTAAATCTTTAGACTAAAAGTTGCAGAATTTGTGTTTGATTACGTTTAGGAACATTGTTTCTACTGTCAATTTGGATTGTAAGCTAGACCTGAAGGCTATCGCGTTGCAGGCTCGAAATGCTGAGTATAATCCAAAGGTAATCTCTATTCTAATTAGCCCACATTTTGTTATGTTATGACCACTTGAAGAGAGTCAATTAGTCATACTTGAAATTCGGCTTGATGGTTAATTTGTCTTTAGTTGTTTGATACTTTGACTATAATAAATGAATGCCTGTTGTAAAATAACATAAACATGTTTTGACTTGTTGTGGATGAACATATCTTTGAGTTTCTTGTGGGCAAAACAGAGGACATTGGTTGGTATAAGGTGTCAGGTCGGGTCATACTTGTTAATGGCGAATAGCGACAAATAGTGATAAGATAACTATATGCTACATAGCGAATAACGATAAATAGCGGGCTGCTATTTTATAAATAGCGTTACACTAAAAAAATAAAAAAAAATTATATGGATATTATATCAAAATATCCTGGTATATATGCTATTTTACATGTATATTGTACAAAAACCTATAATCAGCTATTTTATGGCTATATCAATTGCTATTTATATTTAAAAAATAAAAAAGTGTCGCTATGCTCGCTATCCATCGCTATAACCATAATAACGACACTACATCGCTTCGCTACATAGCGCGCTATAGCGACCGCTACAATTGCTATTCACAACTTAGAATGTTATTATGCTGTTTCAAGTTGTATTACACCTGATAATCAAATGTCTGTGTATGGTTGGCAAATCCTGATAGTAAGAAACTAAATATGATAAGATGACCAAAAATGACATGACAATATTCTGAAAAAACATATAAAGAAATAACATAGCCAACAATTGCATCGTAAATCCATTTTGTTAAACCTCAGAAGTTACCTTACTCAGAAGTTACCTTAGTTGTAGTTGTACGCTACAACTAGGGTGGTAACTTCTGAGGTCGTACGTACTGCATCACTTGTCTGTCTCTATATATTACCGGACTTATTTAAAAAAATGAAAGGATATTTTAAATGCAGCAAATGCTCGTTTTTCAGTGGCTCAGTGCGACGTAATAAACGTTCTGCTTCCATCTGCTCTTTGAGATAGAGCAGATCATCACTGTCCAAGGCTGCAAATTCAAACTTTAGGGGGTGGTGTTTTTGAATAATCAGAGTCAGATAATCAACTACTACTACTGTAATAAAAAGGTCTGTACAAGTCTAGGAGATAATGTGATGGGCTTTTATTGTTAATCAAATAATAAGTTGTTTTGAGCATTTGGAAAATTATGATTATCCGATAAATTAATGCATAAATAACCAAACACACACACACACTTTACTTGATGTTGCAAATAAAATTTTCTCACGTAGGTTAGAAAAAAGGGTAATTTAATTAGATAATTTTATTTACTTTATGATAATCAGATTTGTTGCAGTTAATATGAAACTGATTACTTAATCACTGAATAATTAGATAAAAAATAAGTTTACACTAAAAACTAAAAAATTCAGATTATCAGTTTCAAAACAAAATCCAAACACTGATGTAAATTCAAATTCAGGATGTGGGTTTTGAAAGTAATCATGTGATTCTGAATCATATACAGGGGCGATGCTTTGAAGGGGCCCGGAGGGGCGCCCGACCCCCCGAACTTTACGGCCAGTAGTGTTATATATGTAGTTTTCGTATAGAAATTTTTGGGTATATATGTTTTCGACCCCCCGGTTCTATAGAAATTTTTTGGTATATACGTTTTCGACCCTCCCGTAAAAAATTTCAAGCTTCGCCACTGATCATATAAATAGAAATTGAATGAGCTTTTGTTGTTTAAAAGAAAGAGTAGACCATAGTTGTTAATGGCGAATAGTGACAAATAGCGATAAGGTACCTGTATGCTACATAGCGAATAGCGATAAATAACAGGCGACTATTTTATAAATAGGGTTACACTAGAAATATTTTTTTTTTTTAATTTTATATGCATATTATATCAAAATACCCTGGTATATATGCTATTTTACATGTATATTTAACAAAAACCTAAAATCCAGCTATTTTATAGCTATATTTAATTGCTATTTATATTAAAAAAAAAAAGAAAAGCAAAACTGTCGCTATTATCGCTATCTATTGCTACAACCCTAATAGCGATCCTAGACCTATACGCTACATAGCGCGCTATAGCGATCGCTACGCTAGCTATTGACAACTGTGGTCTGGTAGTACAATAATATTTGCCGGTCTTTTCCAATACAGTGATGTTATTGCATATACAATATACTAGAACTCTTGCAAGTATAGTTGTAGAAGATTATATGTTGAATTATTGATTTTATATTATCTTTTTAATGTTCCTCAGCGTTTTGCTGCTGTTATTATGAGAATAAGAGAACCAAAAACAACGGCTTTAATCTTTGCTTCTGGGAAGATGGTAAGTTATTTTCATATATTCTCTAATGCAAGTGCTTTAACTTTGCTTCGAGTCATAGTCTGCACTTATATTGTTCGTTTCTCTTCTGAACGACCACAACAATGCAATTTGAAAACTAAATAAAATGCAAGTTTAACAACTCGCTGTTTCAGGTTTGTACCGGAGCCAAGAGTGAACAGCAGTCAAAACTAGCTGCACGGAAGGTAATTGAGAATGATAACACCTATTTTATACCCATAATATATAATCCTTTATGTCACGGTGTTAATTATTTTCTCTTAACCTTTCCTAATGTTGGTTCTTTAGTATGCTCGAATCATTCAGAAACTTGGGTTTCCAGCCAAATTTAAGGTATTCATCGTCCTATTATAACCCTATTTTCTATGGGTTTCATGTCCATTTTAATACATTAAAATACATATATCTTTTTCATGATGACTTGTAGGATTTCAAGATTCAAAACATTGTTGGTTCTTGTGATGTTAAATTTCCCATCAGACTTGAAGGCCTCGCGTACTCTCACGGTGCTTTTTCAAGTGTGAGTTCACAATAAAATGTTTTCATGTATACATACGTACATACCATACATATACACACACATATATTATATCAACCATGCTTTTGCTTATAATCTTCCTACTGATTGTTCATACAGTATGAACCAGAACTGTTCCCAGGATTGATTTATCGAATGAAACAACCAAAAATTGTTTTGCTCATCTTTGTTTCTGGGAAAATTGTTCTTACTGGAGCCAAGGTTTGATTATTGTAGCCAATGTCTACCTTTTCTTTCTCTTTTTTTAGGCTAAATTGCATTTTACGTCCTTTTATGTTTAAACGAAGTTGCAAGCGATGTCCTTTAACTATGAAAATTATGCTGGATGTCCTTTATGTTACTGTCTTTTTTCAGGCGGTGTCCTTATTTCATAACCTCATTAGTTTTTGTTGTTAACTTACCCCACGTGCCTTGCACATGAGGATATTATAGTCATTTTATTCCCCTATTAAATATATATATTTAAAAAAAATTGAGCCCCATTACTTTGTTTAAACATATATTAACCCCCCTCCTTTAGAAATCTCACCGGCAACCTTCATGTTAGGTCACCCCACCGCCGGTCACCATCTCCGGCACCCCATCGCCTGAAAATACTTTGCTACCATCAACAATTTCACCATCCCCTATCTTGGTTTAAAAAAGCGCGCCTGAGGCGTGCCTAGGCGCACTGAGGCGCAAACTCAACGCCTTATGTAGCCTGAGGCGCAGGTTGTACAGAAAGCGCAGCTGAGGCGCGCTTTTTTGCTGAAAATCCACTCTGAGGCGCGCACCTCATGTACATATCGTTGTAAATCATGCTTTTCAGGCTGTACATGTATGTAATTTCAATGTCAAAACATATATATAACTTATTTCTGTCTAAATATCCGGTAAATGATCCTAGAAGCATATATAATATATAAAAAGAATTATATAATCGCCTTGCGTACGAAAAGCCCACCGCTTTTGCGCTCCAGGCTTTGCGCCTCGTATTTAGACCTCGTTGCTTTTGTGTGCTTCGCGTTTTTTAAAACCAAGTCCCCAATTCCCCTGCACCCCCTTTATGAAACAATTTTCATATAAACAAATTTTCAGCAAGAAATGATTTTCAAAGCATAAGAACCGTCTGAAAATCAAGATCACCAACCCGACCGGAAACCTGCAAATTCATACCAAAATAATCCCCCTCTCCACTAAATGGTTAACTGGTGAAGGTGGTCGGAATCGGGTGCACGTGAAAACAGTGGTGGCGGCGGTGCTTGTTTAGGGCGGTGGTGGCGAGTTGGTAGTGGTGATGGACAGAGGTTGTTGGGTTGTGACGGTGTCTGGTTGGCGGAACGCTGGTTGCTGGATGTGGGTGGGGATGGTGCGACGGTGATGCAGAATGGTCAGATCGATTTCGTCATCGAGGGTCTGTATGGTGGAGGTTTTGTGATGGCAGTTAGGTGGTGGTGGAGGTTTTGTGGTGACAGTTAGGTGGAGGTGGAGCCTGGAGGTCACCCGATTTGTGTTCTTCGTTTTGGAGATCTGAGCAACATTGGAGGAATAAAAATATGTTTGTATATTATTAAATTATAATCTAACATTATTTTTTAATAATGTTTTTAAAAGAATTTTTAAAAGGGGAACAAAATGACCATTATGCCCTCCTGTGAGTGGCACATAACCTGACTTAACGCTAAAAACAAACTGGGTTAAGCCACAAGGACACCGCTTGAAGAGAAACAATAACATAAAGGACATCCAGTTTAATTTTCGTAGTTAAAGGACAGCGACTGCAACTTGGTATAAACATAAAGGATGTAAAATGCAATTTAGCCTTTTTTATATTATTCATATATCCCCTTTGTTATTTTCACATTTTCAGGTCAGGGACGAGACTTACACTGCATTCGAGAATATATATCCGGTGTTGACTGAATTCAGGAAGAACCAACAATGGTAAAGAACTATAATTAATATTTTGAAAGTAATTATGTTAAACGCGATTTCATGTCATGTTGCTTTTTTTTTTTTGCTGCAGATCTATGGATACATTTGATCAAACAAACCTCTTACAGGTAAGGGTGATAAGGGTCGACCAATGATTTTAAAACAAGTGTAAATACATGGTGAAAATCAATAGGTGAAAGCAAGTTTAGCTCTCTATTGAATGAATATCATAAGCCCATTTTCTCTGGTCTATGCTTATTATCTGTTTAAGACCCGACCAACCCGTATTATGGGGATTAGCGTAGGTTGGTGGCGGGTGGATATGGTTGAAAACAATCTCTTTTTGGTCGTGTTTTTTTGACTTGTTGGTGTGTGAACTTGAAGATGGATATTCTAACTTTTGACTTGTTTGGGATGGATGTTTTAATTCTTATCAGTATTAATTAAATACTTTGGTTTGATGAATATTGTTAGGTGGTTTAGATATATTTAGCTTAGGGTAGGATTATTAATTGTTAAAGACTTTGAAGCTTTGTTGATATTGGAGTTTTAGCATTGGCAAAATGGAGGTTGAATTCACATGAATTAGAGGTTGAAGATTTAAAACGTTTCCGAAAACATTGGTTTTAAGTTGAAACCAAAATATGGTTTGTAAGTTGAAAGAAATTGTGATCTAAAAAGCTTGAAAAGTTTTCTTCGTATCTTTAGGTGTTTTACTCGAAAGCATATATCGAACTTTTATACATCGTCGGGTCCTCTGTAGCTAAGCAAGAAAAGCACATACTCGTGTTGGGAATTTTATGTTGTTTTTTAGAAGGGGTTTGGGCATTGATATGAGGAGAATTCTCGTTATCAAAATGGTGAAAATAATTGTTTTCAATAATTAGAATCTGTTTGTATAGGAAGATCTTTGTTTTGAATTATGAATGTACAACTTATTTAGAAATTCATATCTGACCAATTTGGGTTTTTACTCATGGATTCATTTTATTTACTTCCTTTCGTCGAAGCATGATCATTTAAAGCTTTAAAACTATTATACAATTTTAATAACATTATGAAGAAGATCGTGAGTCAAATCAATAGCCTTGTGGGGTTCCGGTTGACAAAAATGCATAGACAATCTAATGTCATAAAAGGGTTTACAGTTCGATAACACCATCGCCGACCCTCCCACCCCTTTGATTGAGTTGTGAATGAGTGTGTAGACGCTGAAGAGGTTTGTTGATCGTTTGTGCTTTTTTGACCGTTGGAGTGTTAGACATACCTCAACGGCTATAATGCTGTTTAAATTAAAATTAAAAATAAATAACACACACTTTATAAATACTACCATTTTCCAAATCAAACATACTATCTATTCTCTACCATTTCCAAATCAAACCTTATACTACTCACATATCAATATGGAAAAGCAAAACAAAGGCAAACAAAAAGTTCGGCTAGTCGAGGGTTGGGTTCGAAAAAACCTCGGCTAGGCGAGGCGGTTCGAGCGGTCCGAGGGCACCATTTCAACCTTCACTCGGGTATTCAACACAATCTCAACCTTTTTATCCTCAACCCAATTTTACAACACGCAACCCCAATCTAATTTTCCACCACAATATTTTTCACACCCACACGGTCCAACAATGGTCGCGCCCGGCCGTTACGAATACCCCATTGAAGCGCAAAACACTTTCGTCCCGTTTGCATATAGGACCACCAAGAGATAATGTCGAACACCCGCTTCCGAGCTACGATGATAATGATCACGAAGATGAAGATGTCCCCGAGACGAAAAATTTGGATGACGATGAAGACTTGGCGTAGAAGAAGAATATGAAATGGAAGACAAAGACGAAGATGAAGATGTTTCCGATGCGAGTGACCCGAAAGGCAAAAGTGGAAAGATATCGTCAAACTTGGACGAAAAAACAAGAAGAGGCTTTAGCCAATGCTTGGGTTCATTGTTCTTTAAACAAAGAAGAAAGGAAATCAACAAAAAACGGACGGTTTTTGGGAAAAAGCTCTAGCACATTACAACACAACGGTTGGTGGTAGTACACGAACCGTTTATCAAGTGCGTTCAAAATAGATAGTTATGTTGACTAAATTGAACCATTTCAACGGTCTTTGACATCAAGCGGTATTAATTTTTAGTTTTTAACTTTATATATTTGTTTATATAAATATTTATATTTATAAATTGTTTATATTTTTTATAAGGAATAATGGATTTTAATAATCTCAACTATTGTCTGTTGGCCGGAAACGGTTCTAACTTTAAAAATTTCCATCGGCGGTCCTATCTTTTCGCATAGTGGCCTTCAATAGACCCTGACTAACAGAACCCTAACGACGTTCGTCTTCGGTCGCCGGAAGAACGTTTTTGGTCGGAAAAAGGTTACTAAAGGTCCGATCTATGGTTACAAACAGGTTTGGGATGAAAACATTGAGTTTGCCGGCCAAAAAATGAGTTTTCCGGCCGAAAAGAAGTTTTTCGGCGAAAAATGTGTTTTTCCGACGACCTTAATAATTGGGGATTTTTACTAGAAAAGGTTCCTAATTGTGCATAATAAGGTTACAAAGAGGTTTAAGACGAAAATGTTGAGTTTTCCAATCAAAATGGAGTTTTCCGGCCAAAAACGTTTTTCGGCGACCGGAGACTAACGGCATTAGCGTTCTGTTAGTCAGGGTCCATTGAAAGCCAATATGTGAAAAAATAGGACTGCCACTGAGTATTTTTAAAGTTGGAACCGTTGCCGGCCAATGGACAATAGTTGTGATTATTAAAATCCATTATTCCTTTTCATAATATGTAGGATCGTATACATGGTAGTGGTTGTGACGATGTTGATGTGATGAAGAGGGCTTTAAAAGATTATCAGTCTAGATTACCATGTGGTTTTCAACATGTTGAGGCGTGGGAGGTGGTTCGAAAACATGACAAATGGGCCAAAGTACCATTGTTGGGTGAAGAAAGTGAGAGTTTGGGCCAAAAGAGAAAGTCATCGGATTCGGGTAACTATCGTGCGGGTACACCGGGTACTGAATTTAATAGTTCCATACCTGACATAAACATAGACTCTTCACCAACAAGACCTCAAAAGAAAGATAAGAGACCCGCAACGTCGACCGAAAGCTCAACGGGTTTGTCCGAGAAGCTCGAACAATACACCCTTATGTTGGCGATTATTCTAGAGCGAAAACGCGAGATCGCCAAGAAATTTAATTGGCGATGCAATTTCTAATTTTTCAGTTTTATCGTTTAGGTTTTTAAATTCCTAGAATTAATTTAATATATTGTTTTTTTAGTTTAATATAAGTTAATGTATTGTTTTTTTAGTTTAATTTAATGTAATTTGTTTTTTAGTTTAACGTCATTTTATTTTTATTTTTTAATTAATATTTAATAAGTTAGAGAAAAAATAAAAAATAAATAAAAAGAAATGGACTCCCCTAGGAGGGAGCATCCCTTAGGGTGGAAGATATGGTTCAATCACTCTAGGGTGTTTGAGTCATTCTCTACCCAGTAATAGCATGTCATGTCAACTCCCCATTCTACTCCTCATTTTACACTCAATCACCAGGTATGGTTCAATCACTCTATGGTGTTTGAGTTATATATTTTTTATTTCTAGAAATCATTCAATCACCACTCAACACCGAATCACCACTCACCGAACACCTTCATCACCACGGTGTGATTCACCGATCGGTGACCCACTCACCGAATAAGGTCCCCGCAACCATACTCCTTACCCTTATGATTGAGTGCAAGAGGGGAGCTGACATGACATGTTATGATTTGCTCGGATAGAAGTTTACCACTTACCTATAGGGGAGCATCCCTCTCACCCTAAGCCAATGACCGATTGATCAAACATTGTTCGACACACGTGATTCATAAATCCAAGAAGTGTAAGCGTTTGACAAGTCAAATGGCATTGCAATAAACTTCAAATATCTTATGCGCATGTGTAGAAAATTTGTTATATAAGTATGAGTAAATTACAAAATCGTCCTTTATGCGCATGTGATTTAACCACAAAAATACCGTCATGTGGGGTCCATTTGTTCAGATTTAACCACAAAAATTAACTGAGTTAGGGCTAAAGGACATAACTTGTAAGGGTATGCAAACATTGAGTACGTTTTCTGTAATTATTGAAGACAAAGGACACAATTTGCAATAAGTGACATACATAAATGACGGTTTTTGTAATTTACTCTATAAGTATTCATTATTATATTAAAGGAAAAATGGATTTTAATAATCCCAGCTATTGTCTGTTGGCCGTCAACGGTTCCAACTTTAAAAATTACCACTGACGGTCCCATCTTTTCACATATTGGCGTTCAATGGACCCTTACTAACAGAACCCTAATGTCGTTAGTCTCCGGTCGCTGGAAAAACGTTTTTGGCTAGAAAAATCAATATTTTCGTTTCAAACCTCTTTGTAACCTTATTAGGCACCTTTAGGAACCTTTTCTAGTAAAAACCCAAATTATTAGGGTCGCCGTAAAAATTCATTTTTCGCTGGAAAACTTCTTTTTGACCGGAAAACTCAACTTTTTAGCCGGAAAACTCAAAGTTTTCGTCCCAAACCTGTTTGTAACCATAGATTGGACCTTTAGAAACCTTTTTCCGACCAAATACGTTTTTCCGGCGGCCGGAGACTAACGGCGTTAGAGGTGTACAAAAAACCGGTTTTAGAACCGAAACCGGTTTTTTTTAACCGGTTTTTTTTAACCGAACCGGTTTTATAACCGAACCACCGGTTATAGACCGATTAGGATTCTTGGTATGAAAAACCGGTTAATAACCGAAACCGGTTTTAAAAAAACCGGTTAAACCGGCTAAAAACCGTTTTTTTTTTTTTTTGCAAAAACCGGTTAAAAACCGATCCAAATCGGTTACACCGGTTATTGTTTTGGACTTGAAAAACCGGTTAGTAACCGAAACCGGTTATTAAAAAAACCGGTTTTCATTTTGGATGAAAAAAAAACGATTTGTACACCTCTAAACGGCGTTAGGGTTATGTTAGTCAAGGTTCATTGAATGCCAATATGTGAAAATATGAGACCGCGAGTGAGAGTTTTTAAAGTTGAAACCGTTGACGACTAACGGACAATAGTTAAGATTATTAAAATCCATTATTCCTATATTAAAAAACAAACAAATATAGGGAATTCCAAAAACTTCAAAGATGTTACGCAACAGAATTTTTTCTATTGAAACATATTTTTAGTACATATAATTATACAAATACATAGGTGATTAGATTAGATCATTGCAAATATTATACAACTAGGTTATAACCCCGTGTATTACACGGGTTGAATAAATAAATTTTATATACTTAATAATAAAACAATATATCTTTAAAAACCTTCTTTATTGCACAAGTTGAATAAATATAATTTTATATATTAAATAATAAAAAGTTATATCTATAAGAACAATATTGTACATGTTGAATAAATATAATTTTATATACAAAATAAAAAAAAGTTATTTCTTTAAAACCACGTGTATTACACGAGTTTTATAAATGTAATATTGTTTACCAAATAATAAAATAATACATCTTTAAAAAATCTCATTTATTACACGGGTTGAATAAATGTAATTTTATATACCAAATAATAAAAAAATTACATTTTTAAAAATATGCGTATTACACGGTTTGAATAAATGTAATTTTCTGTACTAAATAATAAAAATTATATATCCTTAAAAAACCCCGTGTATTGTACGAATTGAATAAATCTAATTTTATACATCAAATAATAAAATTACGATTTTGGCCCCTTGGTTATATCACTTTTACCCTTTTAGCCCAAAAAAAGAATTTTTAACATCTAAGTCTCCAACGTCTTTTTTTTCTAACCTTTTTGGCCCCTAACGTCTTTTTTAACTCTTTTGGCCCCTAACATTTAATGGATGGTGTTAGTGTTAGGGGCCAAAAGGGTTAGAAAAGAAGACGTTGGGGGCTCAGATCTTAAAAAAATTCTTTTTTGGGCTAAAAGGGTAAAAGTGATATAACTACAGGGGTCAAAATCGTAATTTTCTCTAAAGAATTTTTTAACATCTAAACCCCCAACGTTTTTTTTTCTAACATTTTTGGCCCCTAACGTCTTTTTTTAACCCTTTTGGCCCCTAACATTTAATGGATGAGGTTAGTATTAGGGGCCAAAAGGGTTAGAAAAGAAGACGTTGGGGGCTCAGATGTTAAAAAATTCTTTTTTGGGCTAAAAGGGTAAAAGTGATATAACTACAAGGGGCCAAAATCGTAATTTTCTCTAAATAATATTATAAATGAGAAGAAGATTAAAGTAAATAATAATTATCCATAAGATATTAAACTAAATAATATTTAATAGGAGGGTTATCTATAACTAATTAGAAAATATTAAATTAAAATAATAATTATCTATAAGAGATGCTCTAATATGATGACAAGTGTCCCAAAAGTGGTTTCTTTTATTATATAGTATAGATTTCACCAGGGCCGTTTCCGAAAATCAAAAAAGATTTTTGGCCATGTGTGAAATTAAAATTTTGGGTCATATTCATAAATCTATCTATACTATATAATAAAAGAAACCAACTTTGGGACACCTGACATCATATTAGGCCATGTCTTATAGATAATTATTATTTAAGTTTAATCTCTTCTTATTAATTATAGATAACCCTCCTACGAAATATTATATAGTTTAATATTCTATAGATAATTATTGTTTAATTTAATCTCTTCTAAATAATTATAGATAACTCTTCTACTAAATATTATTTTGTTTAATCTCTTCTACTTAACTATAGATAATTATTATTTAATTTAAATTTAATATATACTTCTCATTTATAATATTATTTATTTGATTTTTTATATCATATGACAAACACATAATTTTTATTTGTATTATAGAAATTTACTCTTATTCTTTTTGATTACCGAATAAACAAAAATTAATATTAAATCTTATTCTACTTTAAATGTCGAATAGAATACTTCTATTTTTCTAATAAAATATTATTCTTAAATTTCAATTGTTAATTTAAGATATTTTTAAATAACCAAATTATTTATCACTAAAATCAAACTTTGTATTAATATATTATTTATTTTTATTTTCATTATTAAAAAAATTATTATATCTATTTTATTACATAATTTTAAACAAATTGTATATAATTTCAATATTACTTTATATATAAAATTATATTTATTACGGGCTTTTTAAATATAATTTATATTTTATCACTCAAATGGTTGCTTATTTGCTTCTTGAATAACATGTTTGACCACTGTATTTTCTTTTCAATAATTATCTCCGCAATCACCATAACTATCGTGTACCGAGTATACCCATTAGTTTTTTTAAATATAATTTTCTTATTTTTCGGTAAACAATATTACATATAATTTTTTTTATTATTTGATATATAAAATTACATTTATTCAACCCGTACAATATGGTTCTTATAGATATAACTTTTTATTATTTAAGATATAAAATTATATTTATTCAACCCGTGCAATAAAGGAAGTTTTTAAAGATATATATTGTTTTATTAGTTAGTATATAAAATTCATTTATTCAACCTGTATAATACACAGGGTTATAACCTAGTCTCCATATAATATAAACTTATCAGTCATTCAGTTACATATATAAAAACTAAAAACCCATAGTATAACGATAATTGTTATAAAAATAGATAAAACAAATTAACAAAAATAGTGTAGCAAAAATGATCGAGCCTACTTACTAAGCGTACAGTATGGTTCTCCTAGCATTTTTTGAAGCAAAACTCTCGATCATTAAACAAAATCATTCAAATAATCAAAGTCTAAACATACAATTAACACTAAACAAAGTCTAAACATACATCTAAAGTATTAAACATCAAAGTTTCAACAAGAATTTTTGAATAAACATTCAAATTTCAAACCCTAAATTTGAAAAAAAATATATATTTGGATTAATACATTTTATAGTAGAAAACATTATAATAAATGAAAAAATGGGCCGTTAAAAATATACATATCTTTTATATAAAAGAAATTAAACACATATATAAACTAGTGAAATCAAACCTATGGGTTGTGCCGAGTGAAAATGCACTCGCTATAAACGACGAAAGAAAAAACCCAAAAACAATAGTCGTATTACGCCCAAATTGTATTCTCTTCGTTAGTTTTTATATAATAAAAGGGAAAACCATTTCAAAATTTATTTTACGCCCCAATTGTATTCTCTTCCTTAGTTTTTATATAATAAAAGGTAAAACCATTTCAAAATTTATTAATAACTGTTTAGTTATTTAATTTAAATAATAAACAAAAAAAAGTAATTAATAATAGATAACACTTTTAAACTAAATAAAAGCACTAAAATTGAACTAGGAAAAAATAGAAAAAAATAAGATAAAAACAAATATAATGTGGAGAAAAATAAAAGGGACAATAAGAAAAAAGAAAATATGATGTGGAGAAAAATAGAAAGAAAGAAATGTTTTGAAAAAGATATCAGCCTAAAAGGACTTTTGAAAGAATCGAACTCGATACCTAAATATACTTTCTAAATCTTTAAATGTAGAACGTAGACTAGAATGCCAACTTCAATTTGATTAAAAGTTTCCAAACAAAACATATATACACACAATCAATAAATGATATATATATTTTTAAAAGTTCGGGCCCTCGAGGAGTTTGGGCCTTGAGCCGGCCCTAAATTTCATCATAATAACAAATACCATACAGTAGAATTCCAAAAACTTCAAAAAGATGAATTTTAATAGGGTTTGTTTCACCTTACCGAACATTCACAAATGTATATTACCTATGACTCCAAAAAATTACTAACTATACCAATTCCTTCAATGTATTTTATTTATTTTTTTTTTTTTTTTGGGTCTTCTATCAAAACTACGATAGTAAGTGATAAGGAAATGATCACAATGACTATATTAGATCGTCAACAATGATTTGAATGGAGAAGTAAAGAGATGGAAGATACGCGTGGCGACGATCGCAAATATCTTGCAACATGAAAAAAAAAGAAAATAGGAAGCATAGAATTTGCGCATTTATGGTCTGTTTGGTATGGGGTAATGGAATAAACGAAGGAATGGAATGAACAAGGTAATGGAATGGATGAGGGAATGCAATGGATCATTACCATTGCATGTCTTGTTTGGTTACCATGTGTGAATGGAATGAATTATTATTGTATATTGTTCGGTAGGCAAGAAAAACGGAGTAATAAAATCAGCGGTGAATGGTGGTGGAGGTCGGTGATAGTGATTGATAGGTGGCGGTGGTGGCGGCGGCGAGTGGCGGTGCGGCGGTGACGGCAAGGTGGCCGTTGGTGGTGGGTGGCAGCAGAGGTGGCGGTGGGCGGCGGCGGCGGTAGTGGTGGCTGTGGTGGTGGCGTCGACGATGGTGGTGGGCGGCGGCAACGAGTGGCGTTGGCGGTTGGTCGCGGTTGTGCTGATAACGGTGGCGAGTGGGTGTCGGAGGCGACGGTGGCTGTCAGGGTGAGGTGGTGGCGGGTGGCGGCGATGGCGTCGGTGGTGGGTGGTGGTGGTGGTGGTGGATTGTGGCGAAGGTGGTGTGTTTTGGTGTTGTTGATGAATGATGCAAGAGGGGATGGAATGGAAAAAAAACATGGGGGGTGGAAGGAATGATTTTGAGGGAATGGAATGCCTTTTGGAATGGGTGATTCCATTCCATTGACCAACCACACACCCTTTTCTTCATTCCCTCGTAATAATCCATTCCATTCCACCTCCCATTCCTTCATACCAAACACTACCTTAGGGAATGTTAGAAAGTGTTTTTTTTTTTTTTTATAGGGTCGGAATGTAATGATTTAGAGCTTTTGGAGAGATACAAAGAGAATCACAAAATATTCTCTCATCCAAAGAGGGATTGACGCTTACTAAAAAACCCAAAGAAAATGACTACTGCATTTGTGTGCTATTAACTAAAGGAATATTGGATTTTGAAAATCCCAACTACTCGTCGTTGGCCGTTAACATTTCTAATTTCAAAAATAACCATTGTCAGTCCCAACTATTGACATATTAGTCAGCAACGGACTAACAGAACCCTAACGCCATTAGTCTCTGGTCGTCGGAAAACCTTTTTGTCCAGAAAAAGGTTTCTAAATGTCTGATCTAAGGTTACAAAGAAGTTTGGGACGAAAATGTTGTGTTTTCCGGCCAAAAAGTTGAGTTTTCCGGCGAAAAAAGAGTTTTCCGGCGACTTCAATAATTGGAAATTTTACTAGAAAAAGGTTCTTAAATGTGCGTAATAAGGTTAAAAAGATGTTTGGGACGAAAATGTTGAGTTTTCTGGCTTAAAATGAGTTTTCCGGCCTAAGATGAGTTTACCGGCCAAAAACGTTTTTCCGGCGACCGGAGACTAATGGCCAGTATGTTAATAGTTGGGACTGCCAGTGGTTATTTTTAAAGTTAGGACTGTTGGCAGCCAACGACGAATAATTGAAATTATTAAAATTTAATATTCCTTAATTAAATAACAAAGGTTTCAATTATTTATCTATATGTCATCAGGGTAAGGTTATTGTAAAAAAGACAAAAAGTGTGAGAAAGGTAAGAAAGAATCTCAGCCATTAGATCTAAATTAATTGAAAAGGGTAAACAAGTAATTTTATCATTAATTCAATTAATTAAAAACTTCCCATAACCGCCACCTTAATTATAGGAAGTATATAACACTATTCAGCAAGTATATAACACCATTCATTGACTAAACATCTTATCGAAACATATTTTTTTCTCTATATAAGTATAGCAATATGGTACTCATATTAAAGATAAAAAACGCTCGTTATTATGGTGTAATTTTTTTTTAAAAGTTACATATAAAAAGTTATTGACGTTTAAAAAAGACGGGGGAAGTTACATGTGCATTACCTAATTTCTGGTGGGTTTAAAAGACTATATTACCCCTAGATATTTCAAATCAGTCCAAATTAATGAAAATATTTAACAATTTGGTCCCTATTGATCTCAACCATTAGATCAAAAGATCTAATGGCTGAGATTCTTTCTTACCCTTCTCACACTTTAGGCTTTTTTTACAGGATCCTCTACCTATGTCATCAATCAATTTAAATCATTGATTACTTACGATATACGGTTGCCAAGAGTTCTTACGTAACGATAAAAAAAAAAACTTAAACTGAAAATATATGATTATGATAGAGAGTCTATAAAAGCTAAGTTACAAATTATAAAATAATTCAAATTTAAAATACTTTAACTTAGTCAAGGTCGTTGTATATGGCAAATATATTCTTCCTTATTTTTCCTTCTGTAATTGTGCATGTATTCCTATTTATCATGAATGATAAATTGATAATCAACTAGTGGGTTACAGTCGGGCGACCCGATTTTTAATCCGATATAGCAGTCGAAAGAGAAAACTTACAAATAAAGTCATGGTAAGTACAAAAGTATGTCGACACGTGTTTTACATCGACCGGAAAACTCGATTACAAAAGTACTTTGAAAGTTAAAGGGTTGTCAGTGTCAATGGTAAAAGTTGAGAAAATACAAAAAAAAAATTATGTCGAAATGTAAGTCAACTTAAGTTTATATCGACACGTAAATAAAAATAAAGACGTAAAAGTCGATTAAAAAGTATTTAGAAAGTTAAGAGGTTGTAAGAGTCAATGCTGAAAATTAAAGGTTAAAAGTAAAAAAAAAAACAAAAAGACAAAAAAGAAAAAAAAATCACCGACTACAAAAGTATTTAGAAAGTTAAAGGGTTGTCAGTGTGAATACTGAAATTTGAGAAAACACAAAAACAAATTATGCCGAAACGTAAATCAACTTAAGTTTATATCGACACGTAAATAAAAATAAAGACGTAAAACTCGGTTAAAAAGTATTACCTCCATCTCACTAAAAGTGTCATATTTTGAATTTTCAAAGTCTTTATTTATAAACTTTGACTTTAATTATATATTTTTTGTGTTATATAAAACTTGATGAAAATTAACCCGATAAAAACACTTCTAAAACACACTCAAATCAAATAACTTTCATCAAGTATTATCTAACACAAACAAAATTATTTAAGGTCAAAGTTTATAAATAAAGACTTTGAAAATTCAAAATATGATACTTTTAATGGGACGGAGGGAGTATATAGAAAGTTAAAGGGTCGTAAGAGTTAATACTGAAAGTTAAAGGTTAAAAGTAACAAAAAAACAAAGTCAAAGATAAAAAAAACAAAGTCAAAGATCAAAAAAAAATATTGTAGCACTATTCATCCATATGTTTCAAATTAATACATACTAGTAATTGTACCCGCCGCGCGTTGCGGCGGCGTTAAAACATACAATAACTCGAATTTATTCCGTCGAATAAAAACGTATTATATTTGACCTGACTTGTTTCCAAACAAAATTTATACCTACATGTACATAAAAATAAGCACATAAGAACATAGGTTTTTTAAGTTAAAGAATGAAAGTACAGGGAATAAACTTTAAACTTTAAAAACTCAAGATAGTTAAATGACATTTTACAAAATTTTTAAAAATTAAAAGAGTTATAAATATCAATATTGAAAGTTGAGAGAAAATTAAAAAGTGTGAATACTAATTCACACCTTTTAATATATATTAGTTTTATTAATAATGACATAACAATTTTTAGTTGAGCGAATATGTATATGAGACTTACAAATTGCTAATAGCGAAAATAAAAAGAACAAATCAGGGATCGAACACCTGATGTCTAGTTTATTACTAATACGCTCAACCAATATAGCAGACTCCCATTTTGTTTGCTTTTTCACCAAAGTTTTATTATATATAAGAAAGAAGAGGTGGCTGTGAGTAGAAAGCCACCGACCTTTAGTTTTAATATATATTAAATTAGTGCACTATTCTTATTTTTAAAACTATGTTAAACTTGGTAAGAAAGAAGAAAACGAAAGCCACACGTGCACTTTAATTATCAGTATGAATAGCTACAGTAATAAATGAGTATTACCTAGAAAGGATGAAAGAAAAAAAAACAAACAAAAGTAAAAGGATTAAAGTGTAAAAATCAGGGACCAAATTTGTAAATGGCACCGACATTCTTCTTTAATATATTGATAATATATGAAATCAGTTTGTGAAGCAAAATACCATGTTCGTATAAAGCCGAGCAAATTCGGCTTGTGGGTAACTTTCAAACTTGAGCTTGGTCCGTTTTTAGGACACTTATTATATAAGAAAATACCATATAGATAATAGTCACGTTTACTCTTAGAAGAGCATTTACATTGGAGCCTTCATCTCCTATATAAAAACATACATTTCTATAAATTTTCTTAAATTTTTAAAAAACATTTACAACCAACTCTCTTTCTCTATCTATATCTTACTCATAAACAATTTTTTTTATTATTTTTATTTTTCCCACATACTCACAATATAAATATAGAGGGTTGAATATAAACCTTTAAATATATAGGTGTACTTTACTTTCTATACATTTTTCTCTATTATTGAGATTCCAATGTAGTGGTGTTTTTGTTGTTTACTTTATTATTTTCTATATATTGTGTAGAATAGATGTTCCAATGTAAATGCTCTAAGTCTAATCAAATTCAGTATATAAAATATGGATTCAGGCATATGTTTTTTATCGAAATAGAATGTAAACGGGCAACAAGCTGCACCGCTACCCATTTCTGAATAGCAATACCAAGTCTTTTAAAAACTACACTCATATATCTCAGGATCATGACATTACTATGAATGACTCTTTGAACTCGATTAAGGAGTTCCACAACTGGCTTGGTTATTATCAAAAAATGTTAAGAAACTCGAACTCGTTTATGCTTATCTCAATTCAAATTTATGGTGAACCAACCTGGTCCACTCGATTACATCTTCCTCGTAAGCTATACTTGTTGTTGTAGGAACCGTTCGCGTAAATTAAATAAAATAAACAAATTTTATTCAAATGATTACAATACAAAGAAACCTGGGAAAAACAAAACTATTACAACTGAAATAAAACAAATACAAGAATGGAGTAGAAGACAGAATTGACTGAGGCACGTGTAAACACGCTTCCCTTAAAACAAATTCCGAGTCTCCCAAGAGTACTCGTTTTGTTTCCCAGGGTACAACAGCCGGAGCAGTAGTACTGCCGGAGTTCGCCTACAACCCGAAGGTTACCTTGAAACTTGCAGGTAAAAGATCAGAAAACTAGTAGAGAGAAAGTGTTGTTTGCTGTTGTGTAGCTGGTGATCTCTTCTGCTGGGTATGGAGCTGTATTTATACAGCTCCCGGTTTGAAACAGCCAAAAACGAATTAAATGAGAGGTTTAAATTGCATTAAACGTCTTCAATGCAATTTAATACGTCAGTTAATTCTCAGTCAAAGCCTGTTAACTCGTCAGTTACGAAGCTGGACTGTAACTGCACTGTCATTCAATGCTGGAAGCTTCTGCGCGCGCGCCCAGGTGTGCACGCCCATGCGCGGTGCGGCCTCTTGGCTCACTGCCATGCGCGCGTGCGCCACGTCACTGTGCGTCCTCTTGGCTCAAGTCCATGCGCGCAACCGCGCACCTCCGTGCCATGTGTACTCGCGCGCGCATGCGCATGACTGCCACGTCATGCGCCGCATCACACACCACTTGGTCCTTGCAACCCTTGTGCTCCACCACGCGCACGCGGTCAAAAATACAAAGGCGGCTCTCAAGCGGCTCGCGGCGATGCGAAGTGCAAAGTGCGCCATCAAAGCGCCACATTGCGCCTCATCGCCCACGCCACGCGCGCGCGCGAGCGTGTGCGAGTTAGGGTGCTCCGCACCCTTCGCGAGGACACTAGTGTGTGCTTCCATGAAACAATAAGGATGGAGAGTTCCACCTTAAATACCCATTTAAGTTCCATCTCTCCTCCTACGTGGGACAATGTGCTACTTTCCCTTTTGTTTCAGCATTCAATATTTCAAACACCCAACTTTGAGCATCGATATCTCATTCATCTTAGCTCGGTTTTGGACGTGGTTTAGTTCGTTGCGAAGCTCTTCCAACATAGAACACAAACCCACAAATAAATATATAAAACCCGCTCATTTTATTATATTTATTTTTAGTCCAAAATAGGAAAAAATCATTTTCCTATATTTGTGAAAAATGCTATTTTCACCTATTTTTCCAACAGTTGTAACTTGTAAGGTAACGAAAACTATAAATGAATAAAAAGTAAGGTAAAGAAAACTATAAATGAATAAAAATAATAAACAAGCTGGTTACGTGGTAGAGTTTGGCAACTACACTCTACACGTGTTTCTGGTCCTAATTTTAACACTTTTTTTAAATGTAAAATTATTTTCCCTTTAATTATCCCCTATGTGTCAATATATCAGAAAAAATACGTTTAAAAATATTTGGGACCAATTATTATTTTATTTTATTATATATACAATTCATGAACTTCGTCCTTTTGTTATTTTTGTTTTTTCAACTTTTCTTTTTCTTTTTCTGTTTTTTTGTTTTTTTTTTAAGTTTCAATCGAACCTGATGTCGTATATGTAACAAAAAGAACGGTCTAATACTGGCCAAACAACGTCAGTTCGGAATTGATATTCGTTTTTATTGTTCCAATCGATGTAAACATATCTCGGTATATTTTTGGTCATATCATGACTTTTTTTTGTTTCTCTTTCAGTAAGTGTCAGTATCTTAATGAACCGAACCAATATCAAACGAGTTCCTGCCATTGACGTTATTTTTACTATTGCGTCTACGTTTTCATTAAAAATTGGGTTGCCCCGTCGCAAGGCGCAGGTGTAACGCACTAGTTTAAGAAAAATTAAAATTTGGGAAGAGGAATTGGTAAAAACTAGGGATATTGTGGGGCATTTTATTTGATGGACACGTTGACTAATTTAGAAAGAAAAAAAAAAGTAAAAAGCTTTTGACGTGTAGAATTGAACAAACCCACTACGGTCAACTGGTTTGTTGTCGAGCTTTCATCACCAACCCTATGTTTTTTTATATATTTCTAAACTATTTCCTATTAAGAAAAAATTACCGATGTCAATCGTTTTCAATTGTCGTGCTGAATTCATAAACCTTATATGATTCATATGTTCATTTGTATTAAAAGTATAACTTTTAATCGGGTCACAATGAAATTAAATACAAATAATTCAAACACAACTCGTGTGATCACTTTATTTAAATGACTTAAACAAGTTAATGAGTTGTATATGTGTTTTGATCAAACTGTAAGAACGTTATACGAGTTATAATAACTAAGTTAAATGGTCGCATATATAGTTTGTGTGTGTACAGTGGCGAATCTTGAGATTTCCGACCGGAGGGGGGGGGGGGGGGGTCAAAAACGTATACACCCAAAATTTTCTATACGAAAACTACATACGCTCCACTAACGAGCGAAAAGTTCGGGGGGTCGGCCGCCCCCACAAAGCTACGCCCTTTTGTGTGTGTGTATATATATATATAAACTTGAAACTAAAAAACTACACATGTACATAATGTAAATTAGACGGATCGTTCTTAGACTATTTGGTAGACATGTTGGGAACCTGAAAAGATACTTGGGAGTCACCTGGCATCATGGGAGCAGGGACACACCACCCCACCCTCCCTCGTCCCACCTTGCCTCGTGACCATTGAGACGAGGCTCTGAGCCGTCCCACTCACTTTTTTTTTTATTTCAGTCTTATCTCTCTTCTCCCACTCTTTCCTTTTTTTTAATTTCAGTACCTACCCTTTTTATTTAACTTTTTATATGTTAAATGTTTAAAATAATGTAAAAAAGAGTAAAACAGACGATGATTATAATAGGGTGTACCTATTGGCACACCCATTTGCCTATCTACACACCTTAAAAGGTGTTTTTTGTCCTTATATGCACACTCTGCAGTGTTGAACTGTGGCCAAAACGCGGCGTTTTGGTCCGGTTAACCAGAAAAAGACTGACGGGTTTCTGACGGATCTGTTGACCGGACCAAAACGTCGAGCTTTGGCCGCGTTTTGGTCCTGTCAACCAGACAAAAGACTGACACCCGGTCTGGTTGCAGGACCAAAACGAGGCCAAAGCTCAGCGTTTTGGTCCGGTCAACAGACCCGTCAGACACCCGTCATTCTTTATCTGGTTAACCGGACCAAAACGCCACGTTTCGGCCACAGTTCGACACTACAGGGTGTGCATATAAGGACAAAAACCACCTTTTTGGGGTGACTATCTACACACCAAGTGTGTAGATAGTTTGTGCCTTATAATATAAGTTCTAGGTGAAAGTTTGGGATGGGTGGAGCTCATGATGTGACGTTGAGCTGGGATCTGGGACCTGTATACATAACAACTTAAAAGGTTGAGAGGTTCAATACGCGCGAACTTAGGTGAACAGTAAAAAGGACAAGCACAGTGTCCGGTCACATCAACACTTAACGTGTGAACCATTTCTGCACAGACAGAACATGTGCACAGAGAACAACCTTTTATCCGCATGTCTAAAGCCTCCAACCCCCAAACGGGTAACTCCTCCACTGTAGCCTTGGATCCATGGTCACGAGCTTCCTCTTATAGAATACATCTTATCTATAAGTACCAGCTCCAACAACCATATCAAGGACACCAGATCAGTTGGGCTAACACATACTCTCTGATCTTCTCTCCTCTCTTGAGAACAAGTTTCATACTTGCTTCTCTTCTTCACTTCAAACAACATTGCTTCACTAACAACTTCATTCCGGCTTGAATTCCCTTCAAGCTGGAATCAAAAGCGATCAATAAACAAGTGATCCAACCCCACGTGCTACAAACGTGGGAGGACCCCACGACCTGCGTTAGGCTAATCGAAACCCTTGAACCCTTTTACCCGGAGATATCGCTACAGGCCTTGGTCTTGTATTTGTATTTGTTGTATCAACAAGTTGGCGCCCACCGTGGGGCTACGCCGCTTACTTTATCTTAAAGACCAGTTGTGTAGCTCCATTTTCTCTTTACATCATGTCTGAAAGCGAGTCTCTCGGTCAGGTAAATCAAGTGCCTAACAACACCGATTTAACACCAAATTCTGGTCGGATCTCACCGGTCAAATCTACATTTCTTTCTACTCCCGGAAGTACTCCACCGGAAACTATGTTTCCGGAATTCACTTCTTTTCAAACACCAACCCCATCTCGATCAGGGGTTGCATCTCCTCAAATTGGTGTAATGCGTACACCGGAACACATAGATCTAACACCCGAGGGAGTATCTAGAAATTTCTTACAACTGAGATCTTCTCTCAACTAGCATGTGAGCCTAGAAAGGAAGAAAAGGGTAAGAATAAGACTAAATTATGAGGAGTCTGAACCCTCATTATCACCTAGCCCTCCATCTCTTCCTTTTAGCAGCTCACGTTCAGCCACATCTTACATTAAAGCTGGCCCTAGTGTGACAGACCAACCACTCAAGCCCTTGAGCTTTTGGGGAGGACAAGTCCAACCGCTTTTCCTTTATTTACCTCCCAACCCGTTACAAGCGGTACAACTATTGGGCATGAAACCACAATTGATCAATTATGGCAGTCACCAGCTTCAAGTATTCCTCCTCTCTTTGTTATTTCGTGGGAACAAGTCATGGCCACCTTGCCTTATACAGTACCATCAGAAAGCATTCAAGGCTTTAACCTTATGCCCCAGCTGATGATACAGATAATGGCATCTTTTATGAGTACCATCAGAAAGCCTTTAAGGCTTTAACCTTATGCCCTAGCTGATGACACAGATGATGGCACCATTTCCTTTGCAGCACGTGAAAGCTGGATGATGACACAGAAAGCCTTCAAGGCTTTAACCTTCATTTCATCAACCAAGTGCCAACCACTCACCAGGGTACCTCAAGCGGTAACTCAGCTTCAAGGGTAGTAGAAGACCTCTCAAAACCCTACAAGCCCAACAAACTTGTCTTGCTTCTCCCAACAAATCGTTGATTACGAGTTTCAAACCCAGATAAAGATGCCATCACGGTACTAAAGACTACCTCCAAATCTTCGCCGGGACTGCAAGAATTGAAAAATGACCCAACTCCGAATGTTGTCTCATGTTCATGCAAACCCTTGAAGGGTTTTCACGCATATGGTTCAATTACCTTCCTGGACGAAGCGTTCAGACCTTTGACGATCTTAGCAAAAGTTCCCTATAACAACAGAGGCATGTCAATGACGCCACGGTAATCTTCCAGACCAAACAACGTGATGATGAAAGTCTCAGAGACTTAATCAAAAGTTACAAGAAGAAAGGTTTAACTTACGCCGATGAAAAGATTAGGGTTGCAGGGTTCATGAATGCTATAAATTCCAAATATCTCGCAAGAGACTTCAACAAATGCCTGCCCAATACCCTTGAAGAAACACTCGAAAGGGCTAAAGCCCACATTCTAGGAGAATAAGCTGTAGACATCAAAGAAAAAAAGAGAGAACTCTTAACTGGTATGGCACTTATGACAAACGGTTCAAAGGTTCGGATTCCAGAGGGCCTGAAGGCCGGAACCCTCCAAGCCGAGAAAAAACCATAAACTCTACAGCCTTAACCAAGACTCCGCAAGAGATCTTGGCAACCGAAGAGGCAAAACACAGCTTCCACCCTCCTCAACCTTTGCCAAAAAACAAAAGATCGGAAAAATCAAGCCAATATGGTGAGTTTCACGAATAGAAAGGTCACCATACCAATGATTTCTTCCAAACCCCCAAAAAAAAAAAGGATCGAAGAAGCCGTCAAGTCCGAACTGGCTCACTTGGTTAAAGGGGTCAAGGACAAGATGGTTAATAATAATAATAATAATAATAATAATAATAATAATAGTGAACATGGTCGACCTTGAAAACAAAGCTTCCCACAAACGCCATCATTTCGAGGCATGGGAACATCAACATAAGGAGAGTTGCTTTCAAACCCTCTGGTGATGGAGTCCAACATAGGAACCATCAAGACACAAAAGGCTTACATTGACACCGGTGCAACCACCAAAATCATGTTTGAGAAATGCTTTAACCCTCTCAGCGACGATGAACGTTCAAAGCTTCAACAGTTTGAATCCTCCATCAAAGGTATCGCAAACATACCTATCAAGCCTTTAGGCCAAATAACCCTTAATGTTGTTCAGCAAAAGAACAAAGGGACGAACCGAACAACTCACCTTTGTGGTAATCAATATCCCTTCCAACTATGATATCATCATAGGAAGGCCAGGGCAAAGTGTGTTCGGAATGGCAGTTTCAGTTGGTCAAGGCATTGTGAAGTTTCCCACTGAAAAAGGGATATCAACCCTTCAACCTACCCAAGAAGATTTTGCGGTTGAAGGGGAAAGCTCAAGAAAGGACGAAGACGATGAACAAGGGTTGGACATAAACCCAAAATATCCTCAACAGGGGATAAGGTAAACACTAACCTTTCCAAAGAAACCATCTCATACCTTAAAAAGCTGCTCTTGCACTATGTCTTTGCTTGGTGCCCAGAAGATATGACCGGCATCCCTCGTAGCATTGTTAAAACATGAGTTACGGATCCCACCTGATGTTAAGCCCATTATACAAAAGAAACGGAGTCAAGCCCCTAAAAAAAGCCTTGTATAACGGCAAGAGATGGAAAAGCTTGTTCTAGTCCTTCGAGAGGTCATGTATCAATCTTGGAGAATGGGTATCGATTTTAAAGACTTGAACAAAGCATGCCCAAAGGATTGCTACCCGCTGCCCCAGATAGACATCAATGATAACTCGCTCACAGGCTTCCCGTTCAAGTGTTTTCTTGACGCCTAAAAGGGTTACCATCAGATCCTAATGAAAAAAGAATAGAAAGAAAAAACCACATTCCACACTGATAAAGGTATATCTTGCTATCAAAAATAGAATTTTGGTTTAAGAAATGCAGGTGCCACTTATCAACGTCTGGTTGACAAAGCGTTTTCCGGATAAATCGGCAAGAACATTAAAGCTTATGTTGGCGATTTGGTGATTAAGAGCAAAACGGAATACCAAATGCTCCATGACATACAAAGAACCTTCCAAAACTCGAGAAAGATCAACATGAAGATTAATTCAGTCAAGTGCTCGTTTGTAGGGCATATCATGGGGAAACAAAGCATAAAAGCCAACCCTCAAGGGATGTGCTAACAAGAAAGACTTTCGATGGAAAGCTTATAGCTTTGAAGCGTTTTACCTCAAAAGGAAGCCTTCAATCAAATGAAGCAACACTTGGCTTCACTCCCAGCCATTTTGACCCCGGAAACAGGAGGAAGGATCTCTATCTACCTTTCGATTGCTGAAAAGGCCACAAGTACGGCTCTAATCATTGAACGAAACAAAGTTCAGATACCCGTTTACTTTTTCAAAACTTCAAAATTAGCAGAAATCAAATATTCTTCTTTGGAAAAACTTGTTCTAGCCCTAGTCCAAAGGGCTAGAAGGCTTCAAAGGTACTTTCAGTCACACCCGATACAAGTGGTCACTGACTAACCTATTAAGAATGTGCTTGAAAAAAAAAAAAAAAAATTCCGGACGATTAGCCAAATGGATTGTGAAACTAGGTGAACACAAAATCACCTATGTCCTGAGAAAAGCTGTCAAAGCTCAAATCTTCGCTGACTTCATCTTGAAAGTCCATAAAAAATCCATAACAGAAGTTAATACAACTGCAGCTGTACCCTCCAACCCTGATACCTGGAAGCTTTTTACCGATGAGGCTTCTAGTATCGAAGGGTCAGGGGCTGGGCTAGTTTTAATTAACCCTGAAGGGTTAGAATTCACATATGCTCTTTGGCTTGTATTTCAGACTACCAATAATAAAGCCAAGTACGAAGCATTGATCACTGGGCTAAAGCTAGCCAAAGAAATGGGGGTTCAAAAGCTTCAAGTCCTCACAAACTCTCTCAAGCCAAGACAATAACAGCTGCCTAGCAAAAGAACCCAACATGAATAAGTACTGAGAGAAATCAATGAACGCATTTCAAACATGTGCCATCAAATAAATTCCAAGATCTCAAAACAAGAAAGTTGATGCACTAAGCAAGCTTGCATCTCTTACGTTTACCCACCTCACCAAGAAAGTACTAGTTGGGGTATTAAAAACCTCATCCATCCAAAAACTGGAGGTTCAAGATGTGATCACTAAAAAAGGGCCAAATTGGATGACTCCCATTGAAAGGTTCCTCAAAATGGTGAATTACCTAATGACCAGACTGAGGCTAAAAGGGTTCGTATCAAGTCAAGGCAATATGTGTTTGTTAGTATCGGAGGCTCTCATGATTGTGATTGTTTGTATAATTCGGACAAGTCAAACAGAAATGAACAGAAATTTAAGTGCAGCGGAAGTGAAAACAAACTTTGTAACCACAATCAAAAGGAGAATAAAGTTTGATAAACGATTGTTTTTCATAGAGTCATAAGATTACAGCAAAAGATTACAATGCAAGCTTACAAACTAAACTCCCCCTCAGCCTGATACCCCAAGGTTGGTTGCACAAGATGAAAGGATTGAATTGAGGAGAAGGACTCACTCAAAACAAATCAAATATAACAGTACAGGGTACTGTTCTATTTATAGGAAAACCAAACCACTGATGTATCTCAGCTGACGTCACCATGAAAGTGACATCTAACAACCTAACAACCTGTAAACACTGTTCTATACAAACTACTGATGTCTAACAACTGATTAATAATACAATACAAAACATGGTTAAACTACTGATTCACTTTCCACTGTTGTAGCCTAAGCACTGATGTAGAGCATTAGTGCTTTCTTCAAAGGTGATCAGTCCTTGAATGGGCAGTGCTTGTGTCTTCAGCAGTACTCAAGAGACAGCAGTAGATAGAGCGTCAGTGTTTGTCTTTAGCAGTCTTTAGCGTTTCATCAGTGTTTGGTTCATCAGTTGTTCTTCTGAGCAGTACTTAAAGTATATCAGCTGTTAGATAACCACTGTCAAGGGGAAAGCTTAATGTAAACATCTGCTTATTGTGAATCCACTGTTGTGAACCAGTTTTGGCTTTCATTATCTGTTCCTCTGGTAGGGTTCAATCCCAACAATCTCCCCCTGGAACAGATAATGCCAAAACTTCATTATTCTGGATCTTTATTCCTCATCAAAAGTTCTTTGACTTGTTCTTTAAATTTTAGTTCAAAATCCTGAGAACTTGTATCATCTTCATCCCGGCACAGTGTAAGCTCAAGGAGATCTTGTAGATCTTCAACACCCAGGCCTAGTGCTTGATTCCTTGATATATGCTTCACTTCTCCATTGGTTCTGATCAGAGTCAATACATGGGTCTTTTGATCAGAGAGCCACTTTAGTATTTTTAAACCAAATAGGTTTCTTGGGAGAGATTTATTTGCAGATGAGTTTGGAGATTTTGGCCTTGAGAAAAAATGTAAAGCAGTATCCTGAACTTCAGACATTCGTTTAAAAGCCTCTTCTATGACTTCATTTGCTGCAACTATGTCTTCTGCAGCTTCTTGTTCAATTAGCTCTTATCTTTTTCTTTGTTCAAGTTCAGTATCTGTGATATCCGCTGATGATGATTGGCTCAAAACCTTTTTGGCAAGGTCTTGCAGCTTTGCTGATTTTTCTTTATCTAAAGCCATTTTCTTGATGGCTTCTTCAAAATAATCAGCTTTCTTTTCTTTTTCTTCTTCAACAGTCAGTTGTTCCCTCTTTTCTTTTCTCAGCATTGTGACAGAGGTTTCTGCTGCGTTGATCAGTGTTTCAAAAGTCTTGATATGCTCCTTTAGCTTTTTGTAGTCAGACTTTTTAGGAGTGTCAGAGACTGTCATCCTCCTTTTCTTAAGCCTTTCATAAGCTTCATCTGTTTGCTGCATAGTCCATTTTGCTATGGCTTTTGCAGTATCCACCCTTGCATCCACCAGCTCCTGCTTCTTTCTTTTATACTCAGAAGTAAGATCAGCTATGAACTTCTTGTATTTGTTCCAATTTGGAGCTGTCTTCTTCTTTCTTGGATCATTTTTAATTCGTTCAATTCTGTTAGCCTCATGCTTTAATGCAACTATTGGCCATTCTTTGAATTGTGTTTCTTCAGCAGGATAGAACTTTTCTTTCATTATGTATGCAAGGTATTCTTTTCTCAATTCTTTTCGTTGATCTGCTTCAGGAGATAGGCTTGACATTTCCTTGTTCAGATCACTTGCATATTCTTCCATTTGTTTGACTTTGGTGAGTAGGAATTTCATTCTTTCCAAAATGGCTTCATCACCTTGATCCTTGCATTCAACTTTGGCTCTTATCTTAGCTTGTCTTGTTTTGAGCTCAAGATATTCATCCATATCATCTGGGATTATGAAGCCTATGAGAGAAGGAAATCTCCTTTTTGAAGGATCATCTTCGGTGTAAAATTGTTTCATCTCATTTTTTACAGCTTCAGGCTCCAGTGGATGTTTTGCAGCCTCAAGGTCATATATGTCATCTGTTGGCTGAGTTGTTTTTCTTTTTCGAGTGTAAGTTGTTTCTGGTGGAGGAGTGCTTTTAGGTGGTTTATTGATTGAAGCAAATATGGCTTGAGATATAGTGAGGGTATTTGGACCAACAGTAGTTGTAACAACTGGTGTTTCAACAACTGTTGTCCTTACAACAGATGTTGTAATATCTGTTGTCTTCAGCTTTTTCGCAGGAGGTGATGATGGTGATGTAGGATTTATGAGAGCAGTGATGTATGACTGACTAACAGCAGTTGAAACAACTGGTGTTCCAACCTCTGTTGTCATTACAACTACTGATGTATCAGCAGATGTCTTCTGCTTTTGAGCAGGGGTTGGTTGAGGTGCTGGTGATGGTGCTGATGAAGTTTTGGGTGAGGCAGTGGTTGTAGTTGTAGTTGTGTGTGTTGAAGAGATGGCAGCTGTTTGGCTAGCAGTTTTTGTAACTACTGTTGTATCAGCTGTTTGGATGGAAATATGAGATTTTGTGGTTTGAGGTTTAGATGTCTGTTTTTCTTGATCTGGTTCAATATACAGGCCATCTTCTATTCCCTTCTTCTTCAACTGGATTTTCTCCCCCTTTTTGGCATTATCTGGAAGGGGGTTATTGTCACACCCCGACCACGTAAAACATCAAATCGTGGCGGAAACGTCGGGGAGTGTTGTAACAGAATTATTGTTCCACAACCATGGTAATTAAAATTATATTTTATTCAACAACCAAAGGTGGAATACATTGTTTCAAAACAAGAACCAAGGAGTACATCATATAATTAAACTAAGTCTATCTTTATTTTTAAGTCTCTAAGGCACAGGTCCGCCCTAGTGTCACGATCATCCTAAGCATCAGCTCCTGAAACACATGTGAAAATAGGTACGTCAGCATAAAAATGCCTGTGAGTAACATATGTTTTATGAAAATAGGGTTCATGACTTATAAGTTTAGAAAAAGGTTGTTTGACAAAATCAGTCATGATCCTTGTAAGTTGTTTTGTTTTATAAATCTTTTGAAAAGCGATGTTAAAGAAGATGACATGTAAAAGAGTGATGTGAGGTTAAATGAATAACCAAGTAAAATGAGTTTTGTATAAAATGAGTTGTTTGTAAAACAATGTCTTGTGAGAAATATGTTATTTGTATAAAATGTTATATATCTAAATTGAAATGATTCAAGTAACGCTACAATATGTAATACCATACAAGCACTTATATATAGGAAGTACCAGCGGCGTATCCACCATGTTTGTATCATATTACATATGTCTCGTTGCTTAAATCACTTACCCAAACAAACCACTAATGTAAATTTGCCCATATCAAATCATTTGTCAAATGTCTTTGTGTAAACCATGTCAAAATATCTATGTCAAAATACAGTCCAGGAAATATGTATATCAATATCAAAATGTCTATGTCAAATGTCAATGTGTAACCAAAATGTCATGTATGGCAAATGAAATATATAAATATATATCCACCGAGCCATAGGTAAAAAATGCACAAAACAATGTATTGAAGTAAAACATGGTTTAAATCAACGATATGTTTTGTGGAAATGCATGCTATACTGAATACAAACATTTATGCGGTATTGTTAAAATGCATACATTCAAGCCTTGTGACTGTGGTGATGAGCCTTTAAACAAATTAAAGGTCTATCTGTCTTATGTTTTATCGAATTCGGTCATTCCTTTCATCCAAACATACCTAGGATGTTAGGAATGGGAGTTGTCAATTCCTATGGTACCATTACCTACTAACGAGCGGCGTGATCAAAGTTAATGAATGTATATGGTCCCATTTAAACAAGCCAAATGTCATATAAAAAATGGAAGCATGTGATGAAATGAAAATGTACTAAGCATGATGAACATACATAGCATGAAAAGGTAATGTAAAACAATGCACTAAGTATGCACACAATGGACATACATAGCATAAAATGTCATGTAAAACGATGTACTAATAATGTACTAATGAACATAGCATGTATATGATGAGAAAACATGAAAAGCATGAAAGTAACAAGTAGGCACATGTGTTTCACCCCAAAATGTTTGGAAAACAGTAAAAGAGGGGTCTATGTACTCACTTGAGATTGCTCAATAGACTTTAGAAATCCACCAAGCAAGGTTAGAAGATCACGGATTCAAACGGCACCTAATATAGGTAACTACATTAATAAACGGACCTAATCGGAGGATCGGGTAGCATGAGGGTTTGTAAACCAAATAAGTGTAGGAACTTATGTAATATGGTTTTACAAAGCCTACATACTAAAACGAAACCTAGCCTAAGTGCTTTTGACCCGTTATGACCCGTTTAGGTAGCTTATGCTACTTTAACGCGTCGTTCGCGTAAAACGTGTTCGGATCGCCTAACTAGCCCTATGACAAGTAAGATATGCCTTAACATGTTTAATATTGTTGTTAAATCAGTTTAGATGGAAAAAGTTATGTTACATAGGCTTAAAATGAATTTTGGCGCAAAAAGGGCATTTTGGTAATTTACCTAAGGCATAGGAATTACTTATCATACAACTACTTAAACGACGTGACCATAAGGTATAACCTCGGAAGGTTATTCCCTAAACTACTATGGTCACCTAAAGTGTTTGGTCAGATCCTAATGATCAACCAAATGGGTCGGGTTCGAAAGCATAAGCGATTGATTAGATCGCTTACCCTTACGACCCTAAACAAGCACAAATCTAAAAGTGACGAGCTAAACATGCTAGAACATGTTTAACAAGGTTTAAAAACAGGTTTGGTATCAAAACAAACGGTTTTGATACCCTAGAGTAGTTTGGTTACAAAATACGCGAGAACACGTATTTTGGCCGAAACTACGACTCGTCACTGAGCCTAGATAACATGGTAATCGGTAGGTATAGTCACTAGGGACTATGACCATCGTGATTACGCTCACGTTATGAAGTTCAAACGAACTTCGCATTGACCATAAACTGGTCAATGCAGAAAGTCAAACGCAGTTTGACTTTAACGCTAAAATGAATGGAAAGAACGAAAGAACACTTACAAAGGGTCCCCGCAAGATTGATTCCAAGTATTTCTCAGGTAGGTAGTGAATAATCACAACCACTTAGAGAAAATCTCAGATCAATGTGGGTTGCAACAAATGAGAGCAAGGGGTATATATAGTTTTCGTACAACCGTTAGGATCGTTTGTTGGGAAACGTGCTTCGATCTAGGCCGTACACATGGGCCCATTGTTTTACAAAACCATGGGAGCCCCTATATTATGCCCATAGTTTGCTAAAAACCGTTTGCAAGTGGATTACAAGGGTATAACAGCTGGAACAGGCTGTTTACAGCAATTCTGCACATCTGGGAGGCTGACGCGGCCCGCGTGAATATGTACAGAAACTGAGGTGGGCCGCATGGGAGTTACAGATCAGAAAGATGTTTGCAGAATTACAGTTTCAGTCCCTGTTGGTGTTTTAAGCCATTTTCGACACTTCTAAGGCCCGTAAAGCCAACTTTAAGGCCCTAAAATGTTGCCTAAACATTGTGGACATGAAACATGCTCAAAAATATGCCGGATGTCGGTTCGTTTGGCCGTACGGTTGCGATGTTTGCTTAATTACGACGGAATGCGCATAAGCGCGAAAAACGATCCAAATTGCGCGACGAATGGAATTTTCTTATGCCAAACACTAAAATAAAATATTTTAGTGCTTACATAAATTTTTGGATGTCCGGATGTGTTCAGAACGTAAGTTATGCGCGAAAATGCAAACTTATGCACTTTTTGACGCTTTTAGTCCCTGAATGAACATAAAGTTTATTTTAGCACACCGAACCCCTCAAAGCCTATTTCTAAGCTATGTAAAGGATATTTAGGGTGTGTTTAACTTATGGCCATGTTCCGGAATGTTCGTTTACAGTTCAAATTGGCATACTTTCGCAGTTTGTCAATTTTAGTCCCTGTAAGCGAATTAACTAGATTTTGCCATACCAAAGCCTTCAAAACTTATTTCTAAGTTATGTAAAGGTTATTTAAGGTATGTTAAGCATAAATTGATGTTCTGGAGTATTTTTCGCGTTAAACTGATTACGTTTACGCACCAGTTTGCGTATAGTTCTCCAGAAAGCGATACAGAGTTTGAAATTGAATAAAAGTCAAAACATGAAAAATGTAAAACATAAACAAACAAACATTGGGATCAAATAACTTTATTTCATTGATAACTGAACTGTTTACAATGATTACAAGCACAGATGTCACAGTCTCCCATACTTGTGGAAATTTCGTCCCGAAATTTGTTTAGAGGAAACTCGTGGGAAAAGATGTGGATATTTCGCCTTCATTTGATCTTCGCGTTCCCAAGTAAACTCAGGTCCATGTTTAGATTCCCAGCGAACTTTGACCAAAGGAATGCGCTTGTGTTTAAGCCATTTGACTATACGGTCTATAATTTCCACAGGTTTCTCAACAAAATGTAGTGTCTTATCAACACGAATTTCGTCAAGTGGTATGTGGAGGTTCTCATCAGCTAAACACTTCCTGAGATTGGACACATGGAAGGTTGGATGAACATTTCCAAATTCAGGAGGTAACTCAAGTCTGTAGGCTACCTTACCGATTCTTTCGACGATCTTGAATGGTCCAACATATCTAGGTGCAAGTTTTCCAGTCTTTCCAAATCTGATCACACCTTTCCAAGGTGAGACCTTAAGTAATACTCGATCACCGACTTGAAATTCCATGGGCTTGCGTTTTGGGTCCGCGTAACTCTTTTGACGGCTTCTAGCTGTCTGAAGGTTATCACGAACTTTCTTAATCTTATCTGTTGTCTCTATAGAATGAGGTCAGGTCCAGTAAGCTGAGCCTCACCGATCTCATTCCAGCAGACTGGTGCATGACATTTTCGACCATAGAGAGCCTCGAAAGGAGCCATGTTGATGCTGGTGTGATAATTGTTGTTGTAAGAGAATTCAATCAATGGAAGATGTGAATCCAAACTACCACCAAAATCGATCACACAAGCTCTAAGCATATCCTCCAAGGTTTGGATTGTTCTTTCAGATTGACCATCAGATTGCGGATGATAAGCAGTGCTCAGATTAAGTTGGGTCCCCATAGCAGATTGCATGGTTCTCCAAAAATGAGAAGTGAAACGAGCATCTCTGTCAGAAATGATGTTCAAAGGAACACCATGTCGAGCTACAATTTCATCCACATAGATTTTAGCCAGTTTTCAGCAGAAAAATCCTCACGGATTGGCAAGAAATGCGCTGACTTTGTAAGACGATCAACAACTACCCAGATGGCATCATGACCTTTCTTTTTGCGTGGAAGTTTAGTAATGAGATCCATAGTAATGTTTTCCCATTTCCAAACTGGGATCTCTGGTTGCACCAAAAGACCAGAAGGATGTTGGTGTTTAGCCTTGACTTTAAGACAAGTAAGGCATTTTGAAACGTACAAGGCAATATCCTTCTTCATACCAGGCCACCAATATTGGGTACGAAGATCCTTATACATTTTGTCTGAGCCAGGATGGACAGAATAACGAGACTTATGAGCTTCATCCATAAGCAGAGTGCGAAGACCATCTTGGCTTGGGACCCACAAACGGTCCATGAAATAGTATGATCCATTGTCCTTCAAAACAAGATCAGGCTTAATGTGATAGGGTAATTCCATACCCATCAAACCTTGTGAAATACAAGTATGTTGAGCCTGAGAAATGCGGGCTTGAATATCAGCTCGAGCCTGAATATCAGATTGAACACGAACACAATGAAGCTTGACATGTTCCTTACGACTCAAAGCGTCAGCTACGACATTCGCCTTACCAGGATGGTAGCGAATTTCGCAGTCATAGTCGTTCAGAAGCTCAACCCAACGTCTTTGCCTCATGTTGAGTTCTTTCTGATTGAAGATATGCTGAAGACTTTTGTGGTCAGTAAAAACCACACATTTTGTTCCATATAAATAGTGTCTCCAGATCTTAAGAGCGAACACAACTGCACCTAACTCAAGATCATGAGTGGTGTAGTTTTTCTCATGCACCTTCAACTGCCTCGATGCATATGCTATGACTTTGTTCCTTTGCATCAGAACACAGCCAAGACCCAATTTGGATGCATCGCAGTATACGACAAAATCATCATTGCCTTCAGGAAAAGTCAGAATAGGTGCGTCACAAAGCTTCTGCTTCAAGGTCTGAAATGCTACTTCTTGTTTAGAACCCCATTCAAAGGGCTTGTTCTTCTGATTTAGAGCAGTTAGAGGAACTGCAATCTTCGAGAAGTTCTCTATGAAGCGGCGGTAATAACCCGCAAGACCAAGAAAAGAACGAACCTCAGTAGGAGTAGTAGGCGTATCCCAATCCTTAATTGCACTGATCTTGGAGGGATCTACATGAATACCTTGTTCGTTGACAATATGTCCCAAGAATTGAACTTCTTTAAGCCAAAATTCGCACTTGGAGAATTTGGCGAAAAGTTGCTCTTTCTTTAGGAGTTCCAGAGTAAGACGAAGATGTTGCTCGTGATCAGCTTGCGTCTTAGAGTATATCAAAATATCATCAATAAAAACGATGACGAACTTATCTAAATAAGGCTTGCAGACCCTATTCATCAAGTCCATAAAAACAGCAGGGGCATTAGTCAAACCGAATGGCATAACTGTGAACTCATAATGCCCATAATGAGTACGGAACGCTGTCTTGGGAATATCTTCTTCATGCACACGAAGTTGATGATACCCAGAACGAAGATCAATCTTCGGGAAATAAGAAGCGCCCTGTAACTAATCAAAGAGGTCATCGATGCGGGGTAGGGGATATCGATTCTTGATGGTGAGCTTGTTAAGCTCGCGGTAATCGATGCACATCCTGAAGGATCCATCCTTCTTCTTGACAAAAAGAACGGGAGCGCCCCAAGGTGAAAAGCTAGGACGGATAAAACCTTTGTCCGAAAGCTCCTGAAGCTGCTTAGATAGTTCTTGCATCTCCGACGGTGCAAGACGATAAGGAGCTCTGGCAATGGGATTTGCACCTGGTACGAGATCAATACGGAACTCGACTTGGCGTGCTGGGGGTAATCCAGGTAACTCCTCAGGAAAGAGCTCCGGATAATCCCGAACGACCGGGATATCTCGAATGGACTTATCTTTGCCTTTATCTGCTGTAACATGTGCCAAGAAGGCCACATAGTTCTTTCACAGATACTTCCGAGCTTTAAAACAAGACATGAGTTTGAGACCACCAGCAGGTTTCTCACCATGAACCTGAAGGATCTCACCTGTCGGAAGTGGCACACGAACGATCTTCTCAAAACAAACTACCTCTGCGCGATGCTTGGCTAACCAATCCATGCCCACTATAATGTCGAAGCTTCCAAGTTGCATTGGCGTGAGGTCGATGGGAAAAAGATGGTTATTAAGGTTCAACTGGCAGTTGCGAAGGACAGAGTTAAGAACAATGGGTTCACCACTGGCAACCTCTACTGTCAAGGGTTTACCTAGTTTCGTTCTAGACACGCGAAGCAATGGCTCAAAAGATAATGACACAAAACTCTTATCAGCACCAGAATCAAATAGAACAGATGCGGGTTGATTATTAACAGAGAACGTACCGTTCACCACTTCATTGTCTGCTTGCGCTTCTTGTGCATTCATGTTAAAAACTCGACCTCGAGCTGGAGCCTGATTCGGATTCGCATTAACCTGCCTTGGACACTGGTTTCGATAATGGGTCAGGTCTCCACAATTATAACACGAGCCAGGAGGATAGTGAGGTCGTGCAGCTTAACCCTGTTGCTGAGCATGAGGTTGAGCAACTTGTTGAGCCGGGTTCTGAGCTGCTTGATTACGAGCAGAACGACAAACCTCTGCAAGGTGTCCAGACTTCCCACAGTTTGTACAGAAACGGCACGGAAGTTGCTGTTGATGATGACTATTGAACCTATTGCACAAAGGTGCATTCCCTTCATACCGCTTCTTTGCTGGAGGCTGCGCTGGCTGATTTGGTGCAGCTTGGTTTGCCTGTGCAGTAACGGCTTAGTTTTGGGAAGCCTTACGCTTCCTTGAATTCCTTGAGGATCCAGAATCCTTACCCTTTCCGTTCTTACCCTTCTTGCTATCTTCTTTGTCAGACGACTGCTTCTTACCCCTTCGAATCTGCGACTCGGTCAATGTTGCAGATAGCTCGATTGCCTGACGGAGTGTGGTAGGGTTACTACCAGTAACGGTGTCTTGTATGGAGTCAGGTAGACCATCGATGTACCTTTCGATAGCCTTGTCGAGTGGGGTAACCATTGTTGGGCATAACAAACTCAGCTCCTCAAATCTATCAGTATACGCCCGGTGCTCGCCACTATCCTGTTTTAGATCATTAAACTCCCTTTCTAGAGCTCGTAGCTCATGACGAGGACAAAACTCCCTCATCATAAGAGTCCTAAGTTCAGCCCATGTTTGTGCCAAGGCAACCTCAGCACCACGATCTCTCATAACCCCGTTCCACCATGTCAAAGCCCTCTTCTGAAATACGCTTGATGCAAACTCAACTTTGCGATTATCAGGACACTGAACGTGATGGAAAGTATTCTCAATGCTCTCGAACCATTGAAGAAGCACAGTTGCTCCCTCAGTACCACTAAACTTGAGTGGTTTAGCCGAGTTAAAACTCTTGAAATTGCATGGAGCATTGTTGTTGTTGTTGGCTTGGTTCCACAGAGCAAAGAGGTTTGGGAATTGAGCAGCCATTTACTGCGCAATAATTTCTGCCAGTTCGGCAACTGGTAGCGGATTTTCACGTCGAGGAGGCATTCTAAAAGAGGAAACATGAAAGGAAACGAGTGAGATGATTTGATGAAAAGAGCGAGATGAAACAAAATCAACAAAAGCAAGGATAGTGGTCATTTGTCCGTATCACAAAGCAAGCAAACGACACACAGTGACTAATCAAAGTAAATGGGTTCAAAAATAATGCTTAGCGAAGACATGCTCGCCTATAAGTGAACACTCACCCCAAGAGTTCCCAGGTAAGAGTGACTGGTCCGATTATGTGGATTTGTATGAACACTCTAGCCTTAGACAGAAAACCCAGGGTACAGGCATTCACCCTTCCAGTTTGCACGTGTTCACACCATTTAGAACCCAAAACTTTGACAAGATTTTGAAAACTTGGAAGGCACAAGGCCAAAAGAATCATTAAAAAACAAATGATAAATTTTCAAAATCAATTTAAAGAATCAAAAAGGGTTCAAAACCATATAACAATTTATTTAAAAACAGATGATTGAATTTTCAAAAATCGTTTTAGGAAATTGGGTTCTCGTTTTGATGATCACCTAAGGATAGGTGAAATGCATGTTTTAAGATCTAAACACAAGACAACTTGTGTTGGGGTCCTAGAAAGTTACAGTCTAGGTCAAAGCATTACTAATAACCTAATTCCCTATAACCATTGGCTCTGATACCAACTCTTCTGTCACACCCCGACCACGTAAAACATCAAATCGTGGCGGAAACGTCGGGGAGTGTTGTAACAGAATTATTGTTCCACAACCATGGTAATTAAAATTATATTTTATTCAACAACCAAAGGTGGAATACATTGTTTCAAAACAAGAACCAAGGAGTACATCATATAATTAAACTAAGTCTATCTTTATTTTTAAGTCTCTAAGGCACATGTCCGCCCTAGAGTCACGATCATCCTAAGCATCAGCTCCTGAAACACATGTGAAAATAGGTACGTCAGCATAAAAATGCCTGTGAGTAACATAGGTTTTATGAAAATAGGGTTCATGACTTATAAGTTTAGAAAAAGGTTGTTTGACAAAATCAGTCATGATCCTTGTAAGATGTTTTGTTTTATAAATCTTTTGAAAAGCGATGTTAAAGAAGATGACATGTAAAAGAGTGATGTGAGGTTAAATGAATAACCAAGTAAAATGAGTTTTGTATAAAATGAGTTGTTTGTAAAACAATGTCTTGTGAGAAATATGTTATTTGTATAAAATGTTATATATCTAAATTGAAATGATTCAAGTAACGCTACAATATGTAATACCATACAAGCACTTATATATAGGAAGTACCAGCGGCGTATCCACCATGCTTGTATCATATTACATATGTCTCGTTGCTTAAATCACTTACCCAAACAAACCACTAATGTAAATTTGCCCATATCAAATCATTTGTCAAATGTCTTTGTGTAAACCATGTCAAAATATCTATGTCAAAATACAGTCCAGGAAATATGTATATCAATATCAAAATGTCTATGTCAAATGTCAATGTGTAACCAAAATGTCATGTATGGCAAATGAAATATATAAATATATATCCATCGAGCCATAGGTAAAAAATGCACAAAACAATGTATTGAAGTAAAACATGGTTTAAATCAACGATATGTTTTGTGGAAATGCATGCTATACTGAATACAAACATTTATGCGGTATTGTTAAAATGCATACATTCAAGCCTTGTGACTGTGGTGATGAGCCTTTAAACAAATTAAAGGTCTATCTGTCTTATGTTTTATCGAATTCGGTCATTCCTTTCATCCAAACATACCTAGGATGTTAGGAATGGGAGTTGTCAATTCCTATGGTACCATTACCTACTAACGAGCGGCGTGATCAAAGTTAATGAATGTATATGGTCCCATTTAAACAAGCCAAATGTCATATAAAAAATGGAAGCATGTGATGAAATGAAAATGTACTAAGCATGATGAACATACATAGCATGAAAAGGTAATGTAAAACAATGCACTAAGTATGCACACAATGGACATACATAGCATAAAATGTCATGTAAAACGATGTACTAATAATGTACTAATGAACATAGCATGTATATGATGAGAAAACATGAAAAGCATGAAAGTAACAAGTAGGCACATGTGTTTCACCCCAAAATGTTTGGAAAACAGTAAAAGAGGGGTCTATGTACTCACTTGAGATTGCTCAATAGACTTTAGAAATCCACCAAGCAAGGTTAGAAGATCACGGATTCAAACGGCACCTAATATAGGTAACTACATTAATAAACGGACCTAATCGGAGGATCGGGTAGCATGAGGGTTTGTAAACCAAATAAGTGTAGGAACTTATGTAATATGGTTTTACAAAGCCTACATACTAAAACGAAACCTAGCCTAAGTGCTTTTGACCCGTTATGACCCGTTTAGGTAGCTTATGCTACTTTAACGCGTCGTTCGCGTAAAACGTGTTCGGATCGCCTAACTAGCCCTATGACAAGTAAGATATGCCTTAACATGTTTAATATTGTTGTTAAATCAGTTTAGATGGAAAAAGTTATGTTACATAGGCTTAAAATGAATTTTGGCGCAAAAAGGGCATTTTGGTAATTTACCTAAGGCATAGGAATTACTTATCATACAACTACTTAAACGACGTGACCATAAGGTATAACCTCGGAAGGTTATTTCCTAAACTACTATGGTCACCTAAAGTGTTTGGTCGGATCCTAATGATCGACCAAATGGGTCGGGTTCGAAAGCATAAGCGATTGATTAGATCGCTTACCCTTACGACCCTAAACAAGCACAAATCTAAAAGTGACGAGCTAAACATGCTAGAACATGTTTAACAAGGTTTAAAAATAGGTTTGGTATCAAAACAAACGGTTTTGATACCCTAGAGTAGTTTGGTTACAAAATACGCGAGAACACGTATTTTGGCCGAAACTACGACTCGTCACTGAGCCTAGATAACGTGGTAATCAGTAGGTATAGTCACTAGGGACTATGACCATCGTGATTACGCTCATGTTATGAAGTTCAAACGAACTTCGCATTGACCATAAACTGGTCAATGCAGAAAGTCAAACGCAGTTTGACTTTAACGCTAAAATGAATGGAAAGAACGAAAGAACACTTACAAAGGGTCCCCGCAAGATTGATTCCAAGTATTTCTCAGGTAGGTAGTGAATAATCACAACCACTTAGAGAAAATCTCAGATCAATGTGGGTTGCAACAAATGAGAGCAAGGGGTATATATAGTTTTCGTACAACCGTTAGGATCGTTCGTTGGGAAACGTGCTTCGATCTAGGCCGTACACATGGGCCCATTGTTTTACAAAACCATGGGAGCCCCTATATTATGCCCATAGTTTGCTAAAAACCGTTTGCAAGTGGATTACAAGGGTATAACAGCTGGAACAGGCTGTTTACAGCAATTCTATACATCTGGGAGGCTGACGCGGCCCGCGTGAATATGTACAGAAACTGAGGCGGGCCGCATGGGAGTTACAGATCAGAAAGATGTTTGCAGAATTACAGTTTCAGTCCCTGTTGGTGTTTTAAGCCATTTTCGACACTTCTAAGGCCCGTAAAGCCAAATTTAAGGCCCTAAAATGTTGCCTAAACATTGTGGACATGAAACATGCTCAAAAATATGCCGGATGTCGGTTCGTTTGGCCGTACGGTTGCGATGTTTGCTTAATTACGACGGAATGCGCATAAGCGCGAAAAACGATCCAAATTGCGCGACGAATGGAATTTTCTTCTGCCAAACACTAAAATAAAATATTTTAGTGCTTACATAAATTTTTGGATGTCCGGATGTGTTCAGAATGTAAGTTATGCGCAAAAATGCAAACTTATGCACTTTTTGACGCTTTTAGTCCCTGAATGAACATAAAGTTTATTTTAGCACACCGAACCCCTCAAAGCCTATTTCTAAGCTATGTAAAGGATATTTAGGGTGTGTTTAACTTATGGCCATGTTCCAGAATGTTCGTTTACAGTTCAAATTGGCATACTTTCGCAGTTTGTCAATTTTAGTCCCTGTAAGCGAATTAACTAGATTTTGCCATACCAAAGCCTTCAAAACTTATTTCTAAGTTATGTAAAGGTTATTTAAGGTATGTTAAGCATAAATTGATGTTCTGGAGTATTTTTCGCGTTAAACTGATTACGTTTACGCACCAGTTTGCGTATAGTTCTCCAGAAAGCGATACAGAGTTTGAAATTGAATAAAAGTCAAAACATGAAAAATGTAAAACATAAACAAACAAACATTGGGATCAAATAACTTTATTTCATTGATAACTGAACTATTTACAATGATTACAAGCACGGATGTCACAGTTATCCATGAAGAGAATAGTGGAGGGAACTTTTCCACCATGGGCAGTCTTTTGTATGCTGGCCTTTATAGCCTTGATGTCTGCTTGAGTATCTTTAAATCTTGACTCCACCATGTTTGTTAGAATTTTTACATGCATTTCATGCTGCTTATCAGCCGTTTATTTTTGTTTTTCAAACAGGGGTTGGAACAGATTCCAGAGCTCATTTGCAGCAAGTGCTTGTGGTTGAGCAGGTGCTTGAGGTGGAACAGCAGTGGTCTGTGCTTTTTGAGCTTTTAATAGCTGCTGCACCATATCCTTTATCTCAGCAACTGAAGTTTCAAGTTTTTCAACTCTGCCCGTCAATTCCTGATATTTTGAATCATCACCCACGTTAGTGGGATCATCTGAATCCCCACCAACAGTGGTTGTATCATTGTGTGACTTAGGAACTGAATCCCAAAAATCATCCATTGATGCCCCTTTTTCTTGGTACTGGGGACTTCTTTTTTCAACACTTGATAAACCTTTGATGGTACCAGTGGTTAGGACCAACTCACTGGTGGTTATCGATGGTGCCATGGAAGAAATTGCCTTCAAGGGAGTCTTACTAATGAAACAACTGTCCAACTGAAGATCTGTTGATCCATCAGTTGTAGTTGCTGCTCCACTTGACCTACCACCGAGAGTTATTTGTAACTCAGGGGGTGTAACCTCCTCAATTGTTGCTGGGATAGCAGGAGTAGTAGCATCAGACCCAGTCACTTGTGGGAGTATACTCTCAGTGACAGGTGATAGAGAGGAACTGGTTTGTGTCTGAGCTATAGCAACTGCATGCAACAAGGGTATTATTGATTGTGGCATTATAATTGGTGAGGGTATGGGAGTTGAAAGAGACATGTCCTTGGGATCAGGACTGAGGAAGATGGATCCGATTGGGTCCAGAGCTTCATATTGTGGGGTCCCTGTGCTTACAACCTGATCCTTTTGTGAGGATGCAGGAGGAGTTTGATGCAATGGTGGAGATCTTTCTACCAACTGCTGTGAGGAAGTAGCAGCAGTGGTTTGTGGTGACATTTGTGTTGTCACAGGCAGTTGCTCTGGGATCTCATCTTCCAGAGTTGCCTTTTTCTTGGGTTTGGTGGGCTTTTTGTAAGATTTTCTTTTGGTCTTTTTGGTGATATCAGGTGTGGGTTTCAAAGCAGTGGTTGTGCTGCTCTGATCACCTGGAGCAGTGGGCTCAGCAGCAGATGTCTGATGAAGAGTGGTAACTGCAGTAATCTGCTCAGACACCTCTGCTTTTTTTTATTGGTGCCATCATTCTGGAAAATGTTTCATTTGTTAAACCTTTTATTTGAAAATAGACACCTTGTTTGAGCAAATTTTCATTCTCTTTTTCAAATTTTTGTTTAAAATAATAGCTCAGAAATCTTGGAAAAAGTAAAAATGATTTGCTATCAACATTTTTTACCAAGTCATTAAAGATCTCCTGGGAATAGTTGTAATTTTCATTATTTAGGATAGCATAGCCCAGACATTGAATCTTCAATGGTATTTCATTAAACGCTGTTGTTTTATTTGAAACACAACTCAAGAGTGTGTGAAATAAAAACCTAGGTGCAGAAGGGAAATAACCTTTTTGTAAGGTATCTACCTTTGATTGTTCTGCATACCCTCTTTTTAAGAAATCCTTTTTCAACTCGGTTTTATCAAAAGAAGGTTTACCTTTCTGATCGTCGAGTTTAAAGACTTCAGAGATTGATTGTGGAGTGATTTGAATCACTTTACCCTGTATCGAGGAGTTGATGGCTATGAGTTTATCGTCTTGTTTTTCAAGCGTCGCCTTTTTCCAAAACTCTCTCTGGGTTTGTAGATAAATGGGAGCATCTGCTGTCAACAAAGTTTTGTACTTTGATGCAGATAATGTATCAATGATGGAGTCGAAGGTGTGATTATCGGTGGGTTTTGTGAGCAAACCCAGATAATTGTGAGGAGATTTGTATGGTATCTCGATGGATTCTTTGGCCGTTTGAGCGACCTCTTTGGAAGATGGTGTTGATTTTGGTTTAGATTTTGATTTTGATTTTGACTTCGTCATTTTGATGAAGAAGGATCGGAGAGTGATTTGGGAAGAAAAGTTGGAAACTGCTTTGAGAAGAGAACTTTGGAATTCAATTCGACAGTGTAAAACCCTGTTTGGGGGTTTTGATCAGGGTTTTATTTAGGGAAAAAGTGATCGCTGATGTGGTAGCGGTTATTATGATCTGAAGGCTAAAAACTGACCATATGTCAACAGATGATGAAGAGATGAATTATGGAGAACAGTTGTTTTGGAAACCACTGATGAAGCAAGTATCAGTGGTTACAACGGTCAAAATGAGGACAGTGGGTGGTTTTTACTATCAGTGGATAGCATATCAGTGGTTGTAATGCAGATTTTGAATATCAGTGCTTACAATGAAGGTGGAAGAACAGTAGTTGACTTTCAGCAGTGGATAGTAGTTAGAGAGCAGATGTTTGAACAGAGCGGTGTTTAGGGGTGAGATAATGATAACCATTTGAAAGCCCATTATGTCAGCAACTTTTAAAGAAATTTTCATTCAAGGTTTTGCCACATGTCGTTTTCACATTTCGAAGCTTTTACAAATTTCTGACAGTGGTTTAGTACCCCAGATGGTGAGAAATTTTTGTTAAGGCAACTCATTTTCGTTTAATATCCAAATTAAAACATGAGCGCCCTAGTAGTTTAAGCACAGTTTAGCAATCAACCTTTGATTAGTGTTTAAAACAAACCTGAGTATGACATGACCTTGACATATGTACCATTTCCTTTTGACCCATTTATGAGGACAATAATACCAACAAAAGATAAGGTACTATATCCTGATAGGAAATTGAAACTATTGCCACAAAAAACAAGCAAAAGTTCAAAATATATTATTCTTAAAAAAATCGAATAATATATTGTCACGGCCCCCGACCCGGTGTGACCCGTTTCAGGAGCCGCGGGACAGAAATCCCGTGGTATTTATTTAATTGAGTTTAACAGCGGAAGATTTCATCAGGATCTTTTTAAAACTGTAATTTCCCGATTATTTTATTTCATAATTCGGGATAAACCCCGGTAATTTACAATCATATGATTTCATCAAGAAATCTTTATTTTTACAAAACATGTTTCTTTATTTTATTATGAGCCACTTCCTTAAGCTTGTAGTGCTTCGCGGCACTTTTTCTTGGATCACAACAGATCACCTGAAACATGTTTGAAAAAGGTTTTGTCAGCGAAAAATACTGGTGAATCATTCTATTTATTAAAACGACACATTTGTTATAATTTACAATATTAAGAGAGATTACAATGTTTCTGATATCAACCAACTACCCACAGTATTTGTCACTCGACCGGATCTGTGACTATGGTCATATCCCCCATTGGCTGCCCCAATGGTGACGATTATAAAGTAATGTATACACAACCCCACATACTGGCTATAATTTGGTGACTACATATACTTAATCACTGTAATTATAACTCTGAAAATATTTAAGAATTTATAAAACACTTTGAATAAAAGAGAATGACTCACATTGCAGATTTAATTGAGCAGAGCCTAGTCTACTGATTAGCCTTTTGACCTAAATTAATAACATGCACACGAACTCGGTTAGTAACTAATACAGCATTTACGATAACTCACGAGATTAAAACCTTCACAACGAATGACAAAGTGCGATACTTAAACATCCATCGAATTAACGACGAATGACAAAGCATAAACCCTAATGTGGGCAGCATTTAAACATCCATTGGATAGTTTAATCGATCGGACATTGAATCGTAGCAGCGATCGAGTTAATACCCGGTATCGGAGCAGCACCCGACTAATATAATTGTTATTTTCGACTTCAGAGTACTATTCTTTCGTTTTTGAAAGTTTTGATCGACACCAGTGGACTGTGCGAGTGACGGGCTATTTATAGTTAAAATTAGGACCTGTTGCGGCCCGCGTAAAACACCACCTTAACTTTACGCGGCCCGCGTGCCGCCCAGTCTACAACTAGCTTTGACCAGTCACAAGTAGATTAGCCAGGTGGTTGCTACGTGGATCCGGAACACTTATCCGGTCAACACAGGTTTGACGCGGCCCGCGTAAGACACCCCTTGTCTTTTACGCGGCCCGCCTGAGACCCAATATTTTGTTTTTCTTAGTTTTTAATATGGTTTAAGGTTTCAGGGGTCCGGGTTTGAACTTACGGGTATTTTTTTAGGATAATTTTGAGAGTCCTTACATATATCCTGGTTATTTGAGAAAATCCTTTGAAAAAAAAATTGTTAAAGGCTTTTCTGAGAACAGCATCAAAAGGATCTGGTATATTTTCAATAAAATACGTAATCATATCATTCTAAAGTTTATGAAAATGATCAGTGGTTTGACAGGAGTGGTAGGAAATTTTGAATACATTTTGACCACTGTTTGATACCATTTTCTTGTCAGTTGATTGCAAACATGAGAACACAAGGACACATGAGTTTTGAAGATCCTGTTATAGATCTCGTTACCATGTGATGATTTTGAAAGTTTGTCTATTCCTCTTGAAGTTCATCCATCGGAATTTCCATTTTTACTTGAACCTTTTCCTGAACAGATGAATGCACACAGTTGCTTAATGATCATTATTACCCTAAACTTTGACTCTTAAGTGTTTTATGTTTATACTCTTTTCTTTTGACTTCAAAAGTTTTGAGATAAACACACTTTTGAATTTTTGTGAATTTTCTTCTTCCCTTTTTACCCTTCCCATTTATAAGTAATGAAATACTTACTGGGAGGTCTTTATTAAAGGAATACTCAATCCAGAATCATTTTATAGTAATGTTTTGAGAGAATTGGTCATATTTGCACAAGTTTTCAACCAATCTCACATTACATATGATACGGACTATGTTGACCCCTGATTTTCTTAATGTATTTTTAACAAAGTTGATTTGTTCCTTTTGAGGATCTCAACCTGTTTTTTCAACACATAAGATCAAATGACTAAAGTTTTAATTTCCCTCTTTTTATGTTAGCAAAACACCAATGTTTTTATGAACATAGGTTTTGTTAATATGAGGTTCATACTTTAGCATCTAATATAATGAAAACATCACAAATTTCATAACAATAGTTGAAATCAATTTTGAAAATAAGAAATAATCTCATAGTTTAACAGATATGTTTTCAGATCTAAAACCCTGAGTGTCTTGTGCATGATATCACTTGTTGTGTGAAATTTGTGTGTCTTATGACATCTTGGTTGTTTTACAGAGTATTTGAATACTAACTTTAAGCGTTATTACTCGTTGCTCTGTTTTTCAACAAAATACAACCAACCTTAGTATCAATGAATTTTGAGCCGAACTGTTATGTCAAATTGATTGTTAGATCGAATTTGACTGTCCAAGCTCTGATACCAATTGTTAGTATCGGAGGCTCTCATGATTGTGATTGTTTGTATAATTCGGACAAGTCAAACAGAAATGAACATAAATTTAAGTGCAGCGGAAGTGAAAACAAACTTTGTAACCACAATCAAAAGGAGAATAAAGTTTGATAAACGATTGCTTTTCATAGAGTCATAAGATTACAGCAAAAGATTACAATGCAAGCTTACAAACTAAACTCCCCCTCAGCCTGATACCCCAAGGTTGGTTGCACAAGATGAAAGGATTGAATTGAGGAGAAGGACTCACTCAAAACAAATCAAATATAACAGTACAAGGTACTGTTCTATTTATAGGAAAACCAAACCACTGATGTATCTCAGCTGACGTCACCATGAAAGTGACATCTAACAACCTAACAACCTGTAAACACTGTTCTATACAAACTACTGATGTCTAACAACTGATTAATAATACAATACAAAACATGGTTAAACTACTGATTCACTTTCCACTGTTGTAGCCTAAGCACTGATGTAGAGCATTAGTGCTTTCTTCAAAGGTGACCAGTCCTTGAATGGGCGGTGCTTGTGTCTTCAGCAGTACTCAAGAGACAGCAGTAGATAGAGCGTCAGTGTTTGTCTTTAGCAGTCTTTAGCGTTTCATCAGTGTTTGGTTCATCAGTTGTTCTTCTGAGCAGTACTTAAAGTATATCAGCTGTTAGATAACCACTGTCAAGGGGAAAGCTTAATGTAAACATCTGCTTATTGTGAATCCACTGTTGTGAACCGGTTTTGGCTTTCATTATCTGTTCCTCTGGTAGGGTTCAATCCCAACAGTGTTACAAGGAGATATCCTTTACAAAAAGGATACCATGCACCACTACTTCGATGCGTTGGCCCAAAACAAAGCCAATATCTGATCAAAGAGGTTCACGAAGGGATATGTGGAGCTCATTGTGGCCCAAAATCGGTAGTGTCAAAGTTGATGAACCTCGGACACTTTTGGCCTTCCATGCATCGAGATACCTCCGAACAACTGCGAAAGTATGAAGCTTGTCAGTTACATGCTCCGGTACCCAAAAGCCCCAAACATGATCCCGTTCCCATCTCCTCGGCTTGACCATTTCACAAGTAGGGAATAAACATCGTTGGTCCATCCCCACTAGCCAAATGAGGAGTCAAGCTCTTATTGGTAGCCGTGAATTACTTCACCAAGTGACTAGAAGTAAAACCATTGGTAAAAATCTCAGGGAAACATGTCATTGATTTCGAAAGCATAATCTATCGTTTTGGGCTCCCAGGGGTACTAGTCATGGATAACGGGAAATAGTTTGCCGAGAAACCTTCTAGCTCCTGGTGCAAGGAGTTCAGAACAACTCAAGTATTCAGCTCGGTAGCTTACCCACAATCCAATGGCCAGGTTGATAGGACAAACCACAACATTGTTGAAGGGATTAAATCTCGATTGGGAAGGTACGACAACAACTGGCTCGAATAGCTTCCCAATGTGCTATTAGAAATTCAAACAACCGAGAAAACAAGCCACAAGAAAATACCCTACAGCCTAGTGTTTGGATCAGAGGCTGTAATCCTAGCTGAAATCGGAGCAACAACACAAAGAACAATTAACATCGACCTCAAGCCAAATAAGAAAGAGACGATGTTGAATTTGGAACTCCTCGAAGAGGCTCGTGATCAAGCAGCCATACAAAAAGTAAGGTACAAGCAAAACATGGAATTGTATTACAATACACGGGTGAAGCATGAACACTTCAAGCCTGAGGACCTTGTGCTTCGAAATAATGATGCCTGTAAGAAAGAAAGCGAAAGAAAGCTTGGCCCTAAGTAGGAAGGGCCATACACTATCCTTAAAGCCTACAAAGGGGGATCATACAAGCTGGCAGGCCCGCAAGGCAAAAAGCTTCCCCACGATTGAGATGGCAAAAACCTTAAAAGGTTCCATGTTTAACCAAAACGTGTTACAAATAGTTCCAAAAAGTTGTTCTATTCCCCTAGTAATCAAAGTACTTTGAAATGAATGAACAATGAATTTGTCTTTCTATCCTATAATCAGGTTGAGAACCTAGCAAGAAACTCCATGGCAAGGGCCATGTAAGGGGATGAGCTCCCAGGCCACATCGCTCAATAGGTTCAAGGGTTGAATGGACCTATATAAGGGGTGAGTTCCTAAATCAATACAACTCCATGAGACTCATAGAAATCTTAAAAAACATGTCTCACAGACCGATTTGAACAGCCTACACCAAATGTTCCTTAAGCCCCAACATTGGCTTACGAACCAAAAAGACTCTAAGTGAATGTCATACATAGGATAGAGGTTGTATCTTCTTGTTAAAAATATCCTAAGGCTAAGTGACTGTAGCACTGAACCCTTTAAGGTATAAATAACATAAGATGCACCACCCAAAACAAAGACAACATACAAAACCAATGAAAACACAAGGGAATAAATAGAACAACACATCAAGATAAACAAAGCAAACATAACAAGTTAAGCATAGCAAGCTAGACATAGCAAAGGCCATACTGGCCATCAAACATAAAACATTGTCCACAAGCCTTCCAGGCTTTAACCACCAAAGGACCTAAATGGTTCCCTTAAAACAAAAGGATGTTTAAGCAAACAACCCATAACATTGTTCGACATGCTAAAAAAGCTATAAATTAAGGTTTCTTCTTCATTTGGCAGCATCAGAGATGATAGAGTTTGCTGCATCATCCTTATTCGAAACCCCATCATCTTGGGTGTTTTTAGCATTTCTCTTTTTCCTCCCTACGACACCCGCTGTCTCGGAGGCTTCAAGGCTTAAAGCCTTTGAGCCCTCACCACCTTCAGAACACGTTTCCTCGCTATCTCCGGAGCAAGGACATTTCTTCGAGAGGGACTTCAACACTTCGTTACAAACAACCTCATTAAGGCCCAGTGGGGTTTTAGCTCCTGCAAGACAGGCAAAGATTTACCAAAACACTTGGAGACTTCACCCACATAAGGGTAAACCATATGCTCAATCTTAAAAATTGTTCCCTTGAAGACTTTGAAGGCTTTGGGTTGAAAAAGAGAAGACTTTTCCTAAGGCTCCCCAGGTTCACAAAGCTTTGTAACCAGGAAACAAACCTTGGTGTCTCACATGAGCAAGAAGCTTGATGTACACATCACCCAAGACTTTGTTGAACTCCGATGAATGGAGAAGATAGGTAACCACTTGCTGGAATCCATGCTCAATGAGCCATTTATTATCACCAGTTGCCTGGGAAAATGAAGCCTTTAATCCTTCTTTCTCCTCCAAGGAGGCTACTTCTGAACCTCCAAAGCAGCCCTATCAACCCCTCCCGGAACCCTTCAAGCTCACAACCTTTTTACCCGCCGCCTTGCTCCCCTTACCAATCGCCAATGGTAACTCTTTGTCTTTCATAAATTTTCCTCAACCCAACTTCTAAATCATCTAAAGCCTCTATGTCATCGCTCAGTTCCACTGGCTCATAAGCCGATGGATGGTCGGCAGCCTTAATCAAACAACGGTTTGAACGGCGAGTAGAGACTTTGTAAGCAGCAACCTTGGTAAAACCCTTGGCATTTGGGACGTTCACATGGCCTGAACCCTCGAACCTGTGTTCAGTGTTCCTGGCAACAATATATTCATCGGGCGTGGCCTCAGCATCCCCAAACACAACATCAGAGGTACCATCACTCTTGATAAAACAAAACATCATACCCTGATCATCCCTCATGAGCACAGGATCACGATCTGGCTTATCCCACAAGGTGCTCACACCCATCAACACTAAAAGGTGTTCAGGAAAGGGACAAAGCCTCGAAGGATATTTCCTAAATGGCTTTTAACAACCAACTATCTAGTTCAGACTCAAATGGCTCAAGCTTGTTTAACACAGCATCAGGGTGCCTCCAAACAAGCTTGAAGGGAACAATGGACTCAGAAATCCAGAAAAATCGGTACTTCCAAGAACCAAAGGTAGTAACCATTGAGGAAATCAAATAAACATCAACTGGGGATGTCTCAAACGTGGATCGTCGTTCTTGGTCAACCGGAAGAAACATCAACGATGGGCCATACCCTATCACAAAACCTCAAAGTGTAAAGTCCCAGCAAGACCTTAAGGGTGTAACTGACCAAACGACACACGATAATACTCTAAAACATTCAGAACAAAGACCGAAAACGGATGACGCAAGTAGGAAAACTCAGCAATAAAGAGCAATCGAACCAACGGGACACTAATCGATCGATTTGCCAAAACCCAGAGCCACTGGATTAAACTTTAGATCGATCCCCCATTCTTTACAAAAAGCCTCAACTTCCTCTTGAGTGAGACAAGTTGAAGCCTTTAAGCCTTCAAGCCTTAAAGCCTTCAAGCCTTAAAACCTTGTAGCCTTTCACATCTACTATCATTCCGAAATTCAAATCTCAAAACTCAAACGCCTTAAAGCCTTGAAGCCTTTAAGCAATAAAAAATAATGTGTAAAAGTCAAAAGCATTTGAGCTTACATCCCAAACACCTCTGACTTGGGGGGCTGATGACGGGGGTAGCCCAAATCTCAATAAAATGACTAATATACATAACAACTTAAAAGGTTGAGAGGTTCAATACGCGCGAACTTAGGTGAACAGTAAAAAGGACAAGCACAGTGTCCGGTCACATCAACACTTAACGTGTGAACCATTTCTGCACAGACAGAACATGTGCACAGAGAACAACCTTTTATCCGCAGGTCTAAAGCCTCCAACCCCCAAACGGGTAACTCCTCCACTGTAGCCTTGGATCCATGGTCACGAGCTTCCTCTTATAGAATACATCTTATCTATAAGTACCAGCTCCAACAACCATATCAAGGACACCAGATCAGTTGGGCTAACACATACTCTCTGATCTTCTCTCCTCTCTTGAGAACAAGTTTCATACTTGCTTCTCTTCTTCACTTCAAACAGCATTGCTCGCTAACAACTTCATTCCGGCTTGAATTCCCTTCAAGCTGGAATCAAAAGCGATCAATAAACAAGTGATCCAACCCCACGTGCTACAAACGTGGGAGGACCCCATGACCTGCGTTAGGCTAATCGAAACCCTTGAACCCTTTTACCCGGAGATATCGCTACAGGCCTTGGTCTTGTATTTGTTGTATCAACAGATTACATTAAAATTCTTTTTGTTAACTTTGTGTAAAATGACTAATTTACCATTTTAATTAAAAACAACAATAAATAAATACGCGTTCCTCCCCCTCAATTATTCTTAGATGCCCTAGTAACAACTATACCAAACCAACCCTTCACCGACAACCACCACCATCAAATATACATAATATTTCGAGTAAATTAGGCGGATCGTTCTTACGGTGTTTTCAAATATCAGTTTTCTTCTTAAGGTTCGAGAAATTATTTCTTTAGTCACTATTTTTCCCTTGTCATGCACATATTTTCTCCTTATCATGGATGTCGTTAAAATCTTTTTGTTAAGTTCATATAAAATGATCAATTTGCCCTTTCAATTAAAAAATATATATATAAATACTTGCCACCTCCCTATGCAATTCTTCTCAAATGCCCTAGCAACAACAGTACTAATCCAACCTTTCACCTGTTAGAAGTTTGGTGAGAATGGAAAGTCTCAAGTGGTAAAACCACCTTGTCTCACATTGGTGTGGGAACAAAAGAAAAGGCAATTTATAAGGCAAAAGCTTGACAAAGTAATTGTAGTCTTATGACATGTTTTACCACAAGTCCTACCCGCGTATGCGCAGGGGGGGTGCAAAAAATTGAGTTTCGGAACTAGAATTTGGTTGAACTCGTGCGTGCCCACACGTCCTGCGGACACGAATGCAGCTCCGAAAACCCGGGCCAGTTTTTGCACAGACTCGTAAATGTTATTCTCGTTTTTAATGATCATCATTATTTTCAGTTTTTAAACTGTTATGATTTCGTTTTAATGATCATTATTCTGGTCTTTAATTTGCTGCAATGATGATGAGAACACAGTTACAGTTTTATGGCTATAAAACCGAACCATATGATTCAGTTTTTAAAGAAAAGTCATGGGAGACGCTCCAACCTTGATCCTAAGGGAGGAGTTGGGAAAAAGAAGTTCCAAGGAACTTGTTATAACTGTCAAAAGCAAGGCCAGTGAATGCAAGCTTCCCAAGAAGGAAAATGCTCGACAAGTGAACATGGTTGATGAAGTCGACAACCTGGTTGCCATGGTCACGGATCTCTCGATTTTGGTGACCGAAGTTAATTTGGTCGGGCAAAATAACAAGGATTGGTGGGTTGATACGGGGGCTACCGGTCATGTGTGTTCCGACAAGAGCCTTTTCAACACCTTCAAAGAGGTGACTAATGACGAAAAGGTTTTTATGGGAAACTCCGCCATGGCCGAAATTAACGGTGAGGGGAACGTGGTTCTAAAAATGACTTCTGGAAAGGAACTCACCTTGTCAAACGTGTTGTGTGTTCCAGAAATTCGTAAGAATCTTGTGTCGGGGTGGTAGTTGAACAAATTTGGGTTCAAAATGGTGGTTGAGTCGGGCAAGGTCGTGTTGACCAAAAATGGTGTGTATGTTGGTAAGGGCTATGCCCTCAATGGAATGTTTAAACTAAATGTAATTGTCGTGAATGCAATGAAAGAAAATGCTACTAGTTCTACTTACTTGATTGAGTCTTCTAATCTTTGGCATGGTAGACTAGGTCACGTAAATTATAATTGCATTCGTCGTTTAATCAAACTTGATTGCATACCAACATTCGATATCGACTCAATTAATAAATGTGAAACTTGCGTAGAAGCAAAACAAATGAAATCGTCATTCAAAAAGGTGGAACGAATCACCGAACCCCTCGAGATGATGTACACTGATGTGTGTGATCTAAAGGCAATTCCTACTTGTGGTGGGAATAAGTACTTCATCACGTTCATTGATGATAGTACTAGGTATTGCTATGTGTACTTACTTAAGAGTAAGGACGAGGCTATTGACAAGTTTATCTTGTTCAAAGCTGAAGTTGAGAATCAACTAAATCGAAAAATCAAAATCGTAAGGAGTGACTGAGGAGGTGAATATGTTTCACATTTTATTGACGTATGTGCAAAAAGTGGAATCAGCCATGAACTCACGCCTCCTTACTCCCCTCAATCAAGTGGCATAGCGGAACGGAAAAATCATACTTTGAAAGAAATGATGAATGCCATGATGATAAGTTCTGGTGTAAACCAAAACATGTGGGGGGAAGCAATCTTATCGGCAAATTATGTGTTGAACATGATACCCAATAAGAAAAAGGATGTAACGCCTTACGAATTATGGACCGGAAAGAAACCACCATATAAATCCTTGAAAGTGTGGGGGTGTTTAGCTAAGGTGGTGGTCACACCACCTAAGCGCCTACTAATAGCACCCAAAATGGTGGATTGTGTATTTATAGGATACACCCGTCCTTATGGTCCTTATCGTTTTCTTGTGCATGATTCTAAGAACCCTAGAATATGCAAAGGCACCATAATGGAATCTAAGGATGCATCATGGTTTGAACAAATGTTCCCATGCTTAGGTAAAAGTGAACCGAGTTCTTCTAGACCGGTTGAGGAAATTGTTCCCGAATGTGAAGTTGAAAACGATGAACCTCGAGAACAATCTAACACTAAGGAAGTTGAAATCAGGAAAAGTAAACGGCAAAGGACTGAAAAATCCTTTGGTCCTGAGTTTCTTACCTATATGGTAGAAGATGAACCTCAAACGTACCAACAAGCGGTGCATTCCTCAGAAGGACCTCAGTGGAGGGAGGCAATCAAAAATGAGATAGACTCTATCTTACAAAACCATACTTGGGAACTAGTAGATCTTCCTCACGGATGTAAACCACTACGATATCGATGGATCTTCAAGAAGAAGATGAAACCAGATGGGACCATTGATAAGTACAAAGCAAGGTTGGTGATCAAAGGATATAAACAACGAGAATGTTTAGATTACTTTGATACATATTCGCCAGTTACGCGAATAACATCCATCAGGATGGTGCTTGCCATTGCCGCCATTAGAGATTTGGAAGTTCACCAAATGGATGTGAAAACATCTTTCTTGAATGGAAATCTAGAGGAAGAAATCTACATGGAGCAACCCGAAGGCTTCACAGCTATTGGGCAAGAAAAGAAAGTGTGTAAACTTGTAAAATCCTTGTATGGATTGAAACAAGCTCCAAAACATTGGCACCAAAAGTTTGATCATGTCATGCTTGATGCTAGGTTCAAAATCAATGAATGTGACAAGTGTGTGTATGTGAAAGACACATCTGATGGATATGTCATTTTGCGTCTATATGTAAATGACATGCTCATTGCTGGAAGTGATGACAAAATCATAAAATCTACAAAGATCATGCTAAAAGCAAGGTTTGATATGAAAGACATGGGTCTTGTAGATGTGATTTTTGGGGTCAAAATCACGAGAACCCAAAGTGGACTTGTTTTAAGTCAATCCCATTATGTGGACAAAATTCATGAGAAGTTCAATGCAAATGACTCTAATGAAGCTAGAAATCCACTTGACACGAGTCAACATCTAGCCAAGAATAGAGGTGAACCTGTAAACCAATTGGAATACTCAAGAATTATTGGTAGCTTGATGTATCTTATGAGTTGTACTAGACCAGACATAGCATATGTTGTAAGCAAGCTAAGCAGGTACACGAGCAACCCAAGTTCAATGCATTGGAACTGTATCACTCGGTTGCTTTGCTACTTAAGATTCACCCGGGAATACGGATTGCATTACAACAGATATCCAGCAGTTATAGAAGGACACTGCGATGTAAATTGGATATCTGACACGAATGATTCCAGAGCAACTAGTGGGTATGTATTCACACTTGGAGGTGCTGCTATATCGTGGAAATCGTCAAAACAAACAGTTATCGCTAGATCCACGATGGAATTAGAGTTCATCGCTTTAGATAAAGCAGGTGAAGAGGCATAATGGCTACGTCAATTTGTTGAGGATATACCATGATGGCCTAAGCCGGCATCGGCCATTTGTATACATTGTGATAGCCAGTCGGCACTTGACAGAGCTCGTAACACAATGTATAACGGTAGGAACAGACATATCAGACGTAGACATAATACGACAGGATAACTAATCTCTACAGGAATTATCACTGTTGACTACGTGCGGTCAAAGGATAATATTGCGGATCCGCTAACAAAAGGCCTAAGTAGAGAGTTAGTACAGAAGTCGTCCATGGGAATGGGACTGAAGCCCTTGAAAATATAACTTCGTATGATGGAAACCTAACTCAGTAGACTGGAGATCCCAAGAGCTGAGTTCAATAGGAAAACCTAATTGTATGAATTAGTAAGGTCACTATGGGGGATAACCCTACGTATATATATAAGGGAGTTTATTACAAGGCTTGGTAAACTTCCTAGTCCATTCCTAAAAGTGACAAGTGTGAGGCTAAGCCTATGGCTTTTAATGATTCGACTAAGGTAACCATACATAGTGAATCACCTATGTGAGAGAGAAGTGGGGTCGCTTCGAAGGGTGTTGTTAGGGCACAATACCTAATGGCTCTCGCAGAACCAGGCTCATGTTCATGACCATAACGAACATAACTATGAGGACTTGACTTTGTCAGGGAGAGTCTTGTGTGAAGTGCATTGTCGTCTACACAAACGGCAGACGAGTTCAAAGATATCGAGTTCTACTCAGAGCTAGTGGGCTAAGTGCATTTCATGAGCGAAGGTTCAAAGGGTAACACCTACCTATCGTATGCAAAACTCAACTGCTGAAATCAAATTGGAATAATGTTGTTTCTGAGATCGACCTCCATTCATGTGGGGGATTGTTGGAAGTTTGGTGTGAATGGAAAGTCTCAAGTGGTAAAACCACCTTTTCCCACATTGGTGTGGAAACAAAAGAAAAGGCAATTTATAAGGCAAAAGCTTGACAAAGCAATAGTAGTCTTATGAAATGTTTTACCACAAGTCCTACCCGCGTGAGCGTAGGGGGGTGCAAAAAATTGAGTTTCAGAACTGGAATTTGGTTGAACTCGTGCGTGTCCGCACGTCCTGCGGACACGAATGCAACTCCGAAAACCCGGGTCAGTTTTTACACAGACTTATAAATGTTATTCTCGTTTTTAATGATCATCATTATTTTCAGTTTTTAAACTGTTATGATTTTGTTTTAATGATCATTATGTTTCAGTTTTTAAACTGATACAATAATTGCAATAATGATCATTATTCTGGTCTTTAATTTGCTGCAATGATTATGAGAACACAGTTACAGTTTTATGGCTATAAAACCGAACCATATGATTCAGTTTAGACACACCGAAAACAATCTCTTCTCTCTCGATCTCTCTACAGCATTCTCCGGTTTTATTTTCAGGCAAGTGCTCAAGTCCGGCAGTGCGCGGTGCTGCTTAGAACCGGCGTACCCTGGGAACAGACGACGAATCTGTTTAAGGGAATTGTGTCAAACACAAGCCCGGTTCAATCGTTTACTGTTTCTCCAATTTTATTACTTTCTGTCCAGATTGTGTTCAATTATTATACAGTTTACTAACAAACTTAAACAGACTCCTTTTACTAATTGTTTCTGCATTCTTTTTCTTTTTAGAATGACATCCCAGCCCATGTCTACCTCTGTTTCTGCAGTCATGACTGCTGTGATGACTTCCGTTGTTGCTGTCACTACCGGTCTGGTGACACCACTGCCTAATGCAGTGTCGAATGCTGATAAACCAGAGAAATTCAGTGGTCTAAATTTCAAACATTGGCAGTAAAAGATGTTCTTTTATCTGACCACACTGAACTTGGCAAGGTTCTTGACTGAACCTAAACCCCATGTTGATGAAGGGGATGTGGATGCTCCTTCTGTGAGCGCGATGCATGCTTGGAATCATTCGGATTTCCTGTGCCGCAACTTTATTTTGAATGGTTTGGTGGACACATTGTATAATGTGTATTGCAAAGCAAAGACTGCTAAAGAATTGTGGGAGTCTTTGGATCGCAAATACAAAACAGAAGATGCGGGAACTAAGAAATTCGTGGTGGCTAAGTTCTTGGACTTTAAAATGATAGACTCTAAAACGGTCATGAGCCAAGTCCAAGAATTGCAAGTTATCCTTCATGATATTCATGCGGAAGGAATGATGCTTAGCGAAACATTCCAAGTTGCTGCAATGATCGAAAAACTGCCACCAAGTTAGGTTGATTTCAAGAACTATCTCAAGCATAAGCGAAAGGAGATGACCATTGAAGATCATGTTGTTCGTCTTTGGATTGAAGAAGACAACAAAGTGGCCCTAAAAAAGGTTGATGGTCCTGAAATAGTGAAGACCAATCTTGTTGAACATGGCGAATCTTCAAAGGGAAAAAACAGTGGAAAGGGTGGAAAGAAAAGTCATGGGAGACGCTCCAACCTTGGTCCTAAGGGAGGAGTTGGGAAAAAGAAGTTCCAAGGAACTTGTTATAACTGTCAAAAGCAAGGCCACAAGGCCAGTGAATGCAAGCTTCCCAAGAAGGAAAATGCTCGACAAGTGAACATGGTTGATGAAGTCGACAACCTGGTTGCCATGGTCACGGATCTCTCGATTTTGGTGACCGAAGTTAATTTGGTCGGGAAAAATAACAAGGATTGGTGGGTTGATACGGGGGCTACCCGTCATGTGTGTTCCGACAAGAGCCTTTTCAACACCTTCAAAGAGGTGACTAATGACGAAAAGGTTTTTATGGGAAACTCCGCCATGGCCGAAATTAACGGTGAGGGGAACGTGGTTCTAAAAATGACTTCTGGAAAGGAACTCACCTTGTCAAACGTGTTGTATGTTCCAGAAATTCGTAAGAACCTTGTGTCGGGGTGGTAGTTGAACAAATTTGGGTTCAAAATGGTGATTGAGTCGGACAAGGTCGTGTTGACCAAAAATGGTGTGTATGTTGGTAAGGGCTATGCCCTCAATGGAATGTTTAAACTAAATGTAATTGTCGTGAATGCAATGAAAGAAAACGCTACTAGTTCTACTTACTTGATTGAGTCTTCTAATCTTTGGCATGGTAGACTAGGTCACGTAAATTAAAATTGCATTCGTCATTTAATCAAACTTGATTGCATACCAACATTCGATATCGACTCAATTAATAAATGTGAAACTTTCGTTGAAGCAAAACAAACGAAATCGTCATTCAAAAAGGTGGAACGAATCACCGAACCCCTCGAGATGACGTACACTGATGTGTGTGATCTAAAGGCAATTCCTACTCGTGGTGGGAATAAGTACTTCATCACATTCATTGATGATAGTACTAGGTATTGCTATGTGTACTTACTTAAGAGTAAGGACGAGGCTATTAACAAGTTTATCTTGTTCAAAGCCGAAGTTGAGAATCAACTAAATCGGAAAATCAAAATCGTAAGGAGCGACTGAGGAGGTGAATATGTTTCACAATTTATTGACGTATCTGCAGAAAGTGGAATCAGCCACGAACTCACAGCTCCTTACTCCCCTCAATCAAATGGCATAGCGGAATGGAAAAATCGTACTTTGAAAGAAATGATGAATGCCATGATGATAAGTTCTGGTGTAAACCAAAACATGTGGGGGAAGCAATCTTATCGGCAAATTATGTGTTGAACATGATACCCAATAAGAAAAAGGATGTAACGCCTTACGAATTATGGACCGGAAATAAACCACCATATAAATCCTTGAAAGTGTGGGGGTGTTTAGCTAAGATGGTGGTCACACCACCTAAGCGCCTACTAATATGACCCAAAACGGTGGATTGTGTATTTATAGGATACACCCGTCCTTATGGTCCTTATCGTTTTCTTGTGCATGATTCTAAGAAACCTAGAATATGCAAAGGCACCATAATGGAATCTAAGGATGCATCATGGTTTGAACATATGTTCCCATGCTTAGGTAAAAGTGAACCGAGTTCTTCTAGACCGGTTGAGGAAATTGTTCCCGAAGGTGAAGTTGAAAACGATGAACCTTGAGAACAATCTAATACTAAGGAAGTTGAAATCAGGAAAAGTAAACGGCAAAGGACTGAAAAATCCTTTGGTCCTGAGTTTCTTACCTATATGGTAGAAGATGAACCCCAAACGTACCAACAAGCGGTGCATTCCTCAGAAGGACCTCAGTGGAGGGAGGCAATCAAAAGTGAGATAGACTCTATCTTACAAAACCATACTTGGGAACTAGTAGATCTTCCTCAAGGATGTAAACCACTAGGATATCGATGGATCTTCAAGAAGAAGATGAAACCAGATGGGACCATTGATAAGTAAAAAGCAAGGTTGGTGATCAAAGGATATAAACAATGAGAAGGTTTAGATTACTTTGATACATATTTGCCAGTTACGCGAATAACATCCATCAGGATGGTGCTTGCCATTGCCGCCATTAGAGATTTGGAAGTTCACCAAATGGATGTGAAAACATCTTTCTTGAATGGAAATCTAGAGGAAGAAATCTACATGGAGCAACCCAAAGGCTTCACAGCTATTGGGCAAGAAAAGAAAGTGTGTAAACTTGTAAAATCCTTGTATGGATTGAAACAAGCTCCAAAACAATGGCACCAAAAGTTTGATCATGTCATGCTTGATGCTAGGTTCAAAATCAATGAATGTGACAAGTGTGTGTATGTGAAAGACACATCTGATGGATATGTCATTTTGCGTCTATATGTAAATGACATGCTCATTGCTGGAAGTGATGACAAAATCATAAAATCTACAAAGAGCATGCTAAAAGCAAGGTTTGACATGAAAGACATGGGTCTTGCAGATGTGATTTTTGGGGTCAAAATCACGAGAACCCAAAGTGGACTTGTTTTAAGTCAATCCCATTATGTGGACAAAATTCTTGAGAAGTTCAATGCAAATGACTCTAATGAAGCTAGAAATCCACTTGACACGAGTCAACATCTAGCCAAGAATAGAGGTGAAGCTGTAAACCAATTGGAATACTCAAGAATTATTGGTAGCTTGATGTATCTTATGAGTTGTACTAGACCAGACATAGCATATGTTGTAAGCAAGCTAAGCAGGTACACGAGCAACCCAAGTTCAATGCAATGGAACTGTATCACTCGGTTGCTTCGCTACTTAAGATACACCCAGGAATACGGATTGCATTACAACAGATATCCAGCAGTTATAGAAGGACACTGCGATGCAAATTGGATATCTGACACGAATGATTCCAGAGCAACAAGTGGGTATGTATTCACACTAGGAGGTGCTGCTATATCATGGAAATCGTCAAAACAAACGGTTATCGCTAGATCCACGATGGAATCAGAGTTCATCACTTTAGATAAAGCAGGTGAAGAGGCATAATGGCTACGTCAATTTGTTGAGGATATACCAAGATGGCCTAAGCCGGCATCGGCCATTTGTATACATTGTGATAGCCAGTCGGCACTTGGCAGAGCTCGTAACACAATGTATAACGGTAGGAACAGACATATCAGACGTAGACATAATACGATACGATAACTAATCTCTACAGGAATTATCACTGTTGACTACGTGAGGTCAAAGGATAATATTGCGGATCCGCTAACAAAAGGCCTAAGTAGAGAGTTAGTACAGAAGTCGTCCATGGGAATGGGACTGAAGCCCTTGAAAATATAACTTCATATGATGGAAACCTAAATCAATAGATTGGAGATCCCAAGAGCTGAGTTCAATAGGAAAACCTAATTGTATGAATTAGTAAGGTCACTGTGGGGGATAACCCTTCGTATATATATAAGGGAGTTTATTGCAAGGCTTAGTAAACTTCCTAGTCCATTCCTAAAAGTGACAAGTGTGAGGCTAAGCCTATGGCTTTTAATGATTCGACTAAGGTAACCATACATAGTGAATCACCTATGTGAGAGAGAAGTGGGGTCGCTTCGAAGGGTGTTGTTGGAGCACAATACCTAATGGCTCTCGTAGAACCAGGCTCATGTTCATGACCATAACGAACATAACTATGAGGACTTGACTTTGTCAGGGAGAGTCTTGTGTGAAGTGCATTGTCGTCTACACAAACGGCCGACGAGTTCAACGACATCAAGTTCTACTCAGAGCTAGTGGGCTAAGTGCATTTCATGAGCGAAGGTTCAAAGGGTAACAACTACCTATCGTATGCAAAACTCAACTGCTGAAATCAAATTGGAATAATGTTGTTTCTGAGATCGACCTCCATTCATGTGGGGGATTGTTGGAAGTTTGGTGTGAATGGAAAGTCTCAAGTGGTAAAACCACCTTGTCCCACATTGGTGTGGGAAGAAAAGAAAAGGAAATTTATAAGGCAAAAGCTTGACAAAGCAATTGTAGTCTTATGACATGTTTTACCACAAGTCCTACCCGCGTGCGCGTAGGGGGGGGTGCAAAAAAATGAGTTTCGGAACTGGAATATAACAACCCTAAAGAAAACCGACACCCTCATAAATTTTCTGACACCCCAATATATATTAAAATGTCCCAATATGTCCAAAAATACACCCCATACGTGAAAACAGGCCCAGAATACCTTAAATATCATTAAAAATAATTAAAAATGGAATTTTTGGGTTTGAGGCGGGTCGCGTAAGCCTCACCTCAACCCCTACGCGGGCAGCGTGAAGGTGAAAGCTGGCTGAACCTTGGGCCGCCACGTGGCCCAACACATGTCGAGCCTACTAAGCTGATCCGGATCACCTACGCGTTGACCAGAGTTGACGCGGGCCGCGTAGGCCTTTGCCTACTCCTACGCGGGCCGCGTAAAAGTCAGAAACAGGCCCTATAAGTAGAGGCCATCGGATCTTCAGTCTGTTCGCTCACTTTCTTTTATCAATCACGAAAATCTGATAGTAGGCATAATATACGGGTATTATACCCCCTAAATAGCGAAGTTCTGCTCCGTTGTAAGTATTATAACCCCTGGATACGTATTAGATACGCTGCCCGATTGATCTAGGGTTCCGTAACGCTGTCGTGGTTCTGCCCGACGTAGTCATTGGAATGCCGTCTCGGGGAGGGTATTACTAATGTTAAAATGGGTTATTATACTAACACGTGTCCATTTGTGTAAATTATAGATTGTCACCAAGAAACCCTAAAGGATAATCTAAGACAGCAATGTGAGTTGATCCGCTTTTTGTAAACATTTTGTTAACTGTTTTACAAAACCTCATATAATTAAATGTATATTAAGCAGTTATTGAGTATTTGTAAGAATACAATTATCATGAGTATGTTGGGGTTTTGTATACAATATTTGTTACCACCTGGTCAAGGAGTAACATTTCCACAAGTCGGGTCTGACAGTACCATGGATGTTAATTGATATAACTTGGAAACAAATATAATTGCGAGATCGCCCTGAATACTGTACAATGGTTTTTACTAAACTTGATTAAACTGGGATTCACTCACCAGTATTTCCCACTGACAAATGTTTTAAAACGCGTTTCAGGTAACAAAATGTGAAAGCCAAATAGAAGCCAAGTGGACAGCACTGAAGGCTTGGAAAAGTGGCAATAAAGTTACCTAAAAAGAAATAGATGTTTTTATTAAATAAAATAGGATTTATTCCTATGAAAATGTGTGTATTGCAAACTTGGGTTTTATCCTATGTGTTTAATATTATGAAATTGTGGTATTTTACTCTGATCCAATATTTCCTAACTACGGTCCTGATGAAAATTCCGCTGCCAAATTAGACAATACGTGATACCACCGAAACTGGCTCGCGGCCGCCCGTTCCCAGGGATTTGGGATCGGGGGTTGTGACAGAAGGTGGTATCAGAGTTAAGCCACTGATTCAGCCACAGAAGTGTTCTGCTGACATCAAAATTCAAATTGTTAGGAAATAAATTACGGGAATACGTGCATAATTGTATTTTCTTGTTATGTGTTATTTGACTATTTGTTAGTTTACAGTATGAGCGACTAAGGACCATTTGACGCGTACCGTCAAATGTCTGGTTCGCCTAGAAGCGAAGGTGCCTCTTCTCAGCCTGCCCTCTCAGGGTACTCTGCTGATACGGAAGAAGGATTATTTGTAACAATCCTCAATAAACCGACACCCTAGTATATTTTAAAATATCCCAATATGTCCAAAAATACACCCCATACGTAAAAACGGGCCCCGAATACCCTAAATATTAATAAAAATAATGAAAAATATGATTTTTGGGTTTAGGCGGGCCGCGTAAAGGATCCTTAACCCTTACGCGGGCCGCTTCAACTTAATGAGCAGACTACTCTGGTGTCGCCACGTGTATGTGCGCGTGTTGGACCTACCTGATGACCTGGACACCCTAAACCCTACCTGGGCTAGTACGCGGGCCGCGTAAGCCCTTGCTTACATTTACGCGGGCCGCGTGAGAACCAGAATCATGCACTATATAAAGGAGGCTTCGGGTTTCAAATCAAATCGTTCACTTTCTTTTTGTATCTCGACTTTCTGAAGTAATAGGCATAATATTCGAGTAGTATACCCCCTAAATAGCGAAGTTCTGCTCCGTTGTAAGTATTATAACCCCAGTTTCGTATTAGATACGCTACCCGATTGATTTAGGGTTCCGTAACAACTGTCGTGGTTCTGCCCGACGTAGTTGTTGGAATACCGTCTCGGGGAGGGTATCATTAATATAATCAAAGGGTTATTATACTAACCTATGTACATTTGTGTAAATTATAGATTAATCCCAGGAAACCCTTACGCGAAGTCTAAGATAGCGATGTGAGTTTATTCGATTTTTGTTAAACTTTTTGTAATATTTTACAAAACCTTAAATGTTTTACAATGTGATTAAGCGGTGATTGAGTCTTTGTAGTTCTTCAATTACTGCCGGTATGTTGGGGTTTTGTATACAAAATGTGGAACGCGTTACCATTGGACGACGAGTTAGCCAATGTGTAATATGACCCACCAGTCAGGATTGATAGTACTGAATGAGTAATTGTGTAGAAATAAACAATGTGATCGCTCTCAATACTGTATTGATTGATAAAATATTTCTTGATTAAACTGGGATTCACTCACCAGTATTTCCCACTGACAAATATTTTTAAAACGCGTTTCAGGTAACACAATGTGACAGCCAATTAGTAAAAAACCAGCTGGAGAGCACTGACGGCTTGGAAAAAATGTGGCTATAAAAGTTACCTAAAAGACGATGTTTTAAATTCAATAAAATAGGGTTATCCCTATAAACATGTTGTAATAAGAAACTTGGGTTTTACCCATGTGATTATTAATATCAAATATGGTGGTTTTACTCTGATAAACATTTCCTAACTACGGTCCTGATGTAATTTCCGCAGCCAAATTAACAAACTGGTACCACCAGAATTTTGAGTTCGCGTTCGCCCGTTCCCGGGACAGATAAGGGATCAGGGGTTGCGACAATATTCGTGTTTAAAGCTCAGTCAGAGGAGCCATTCCCTCAGAAAAAGAGAGGATGGTTCAGTCGAGGGGCACATGAGCGTAGGAAGCGTATGAAAAAGTTACAAGACCAGAGAACACTAGCAGCAGCCAAAAGAGAAACCGATGCCTATGCCCAGGATATGATTAATAGGGGTATAGCCAACATCCACATCTTAGCAACCACTGCAGCTGACCCTAACCTGGAGAAAATGATAGCACCTCAACCACAACCACCAATTCCTGACCAACCAATGGAAATAGAAAACCCTGAAAATCAAGTAGAAATGCATGATTTCAACCCGGAGGAAATACCTAGGGTACCAGCACCAAATCCATTAGACCCAAATTACGACCCCTGGTGGGATGACGTTAGGGACTATGGGTAACGTTACCCGATACACGAAGACATGCCCATGCCAAACATAGGAGCCTACCCAGGTTTGGATCCTTTAGATCCCTATTACCACGATGTATTCATTAGGGAGATTTTAGAAAATCCTTACCAATTCCAGGCACCTACACCTCCATACCAGGAACCCGCACCCCAGATTCCTAACCCAGTCCTAGAACCTGCACCCCCAATGAGTGCAGAAAACGTACAAGAACTTAGGACATTTGGTGAGGAAATTTTAGAGAGCAGTGAACGAATGAGACAGGTGGGAGAGCGACTCGTCTGGAAGTACGACGAGCGCAATATGGATTTCTGGATGAATCCATATCCATGAATGTGATGATGGAAACGGTTGTAATAATAATATTAATAATAATAAAATAATATGTGTGTATGTGTATAGAAAAAACTACTACGGATGCCTATTATTAGTACTGTAACTTTAAATTTCAGTTGGTATTGTAATTTTAATTTTAGTACTCGTGTGTAATAGATGCATAGTATATGAATAGAGTAAGTCGCAATGATCGACGTTTTTTCCCAAATGTGTGTCATGTGATTGACTATATTAAATATTATTTTGTGATATTAATACATGGTAAATGTTTAAAATTCAGATGGCCGACGAAGGAAATCAAGGAAATCTGAATAACGATAACCAGAGTAACATTAACTTAGTTAATGAGAATCCGAGCATCAATAACAATGGAAACCAAGTGGATAATAGTGCTATCCAACATATAGTGGCACAATGAATTATAGATGCAATGCCATTTATTCTTCAAACTGTTAAGGATGCGGAAAACAAAGGTAAACATAGCAGTAAGCGACCAATTGAACCAGAACACTGCGTGAACAATGGACCCGTACTTCAAGTGCTCATTCCCAAAAGAAGAAGAACCATGCCTTATGGTTGTTCTTACAAAGAATTATGGTCCTGCAAACCATTAGAATTCTCGGGCAATGAAGGACCCATTGCAGCTCTACACGTGCGCGTAGGGGGGGTGCAAAAAAATGAGTTTCGGAACTGGAATATAACAACCCTAAAGAAAACCGACACCCTCATAAATTTTCTGACACCCCAATATATATTAAAATGTCCCAATATGTCCAAAAATACACCCCATACGTGAAAACGGGCCCTGAATACCTTAAATATCATTAAAAATAATTAAAAATGGAATTTTTGGGTTTGAGGCGGGCCGCGTAAGCCTCCCCTCAACCCCTACGCGGGCAGCGTGAAGGTGAAAGCTGGCTGAACCTTGGGCCGCCACGTGGCCCAACACATGTCGAGCCTACTAAGCTGATCCGGATCACCTACGCGTTGACCAGAGTTGATGCGGGTCGCGTAGGCCTTTGCCTACTCCTACGCGGGCCGCGTAAAAGTCAGAAAGAGGCCCTATAAGTAGAGGCCATCGGATCTTCAGTCTGTTCGCTCACTTTATTTTCTCAATCACGAAAATCTGATAGTAGGCATAATATAGGGGTATTATACCCCCTAAATAGCGAAGTTTTGCTCCGTTGTAAGTATTATAACCCCTGGATACGTATTAGATACGCTACTCGATTGATCTAGGGTTCCGTAACGGCTGTCGTGGTTCTGCCCGACGTAGTCGTTGGAATGTCATCTCGGGGAGGGTATTACTAATGTTAAAATGGGTTATTATACTAACATGTGTGCATTTGTGTAAATTATAGATTGTCACCAGGAAACCCTAAAGGATAATCTAAGACAGCAATGTGAGTTGATCCGCTTTTTGTAAACCTTTTGTTAACTATTTTACAAAACCTCATACAATTAAATGTATATTAAGCTGTTATTGAGTATTTGTAAGAATACAATTATCATGAGTATGTTGGGGTTTTGTATACAAAATTTGTTACCACCTGGTCAAGGAGTAACATTTCCATAAGTCGGGTCTGACGGTACCATGGATGTTAATTGATATAACTTGGAAATAAATATAATTGCGAGATCGCCCTCAATACTGTACAGTGGTTTTTACTAAACTTGATTAAACTGGGATTCACTCACCAGTATTTCCCACTGACAAATGTTTTAAAACGTGTTTCAGGTAACAAAACGTGAAAGCCAAATAGAAGCCAGCTGGACAACACTGAAGGCTTGGAAAAGTGGCAATAAAGTTACCTAAAAAGAAATAGATGTTTTTATTAAATAAAATAGGATTTATTCCTATGAAAATGTGTGTATTGCAAACTTGAGTTTTATCCCATGTGTTTAATATTATGAAAATGTGGTATTTTACTCTGATCCAATATTTCCTAACTACGGTCCTGATGAAAATTCCGCTGCCAAATTAGACAATACGTGATACCACCGAAACTGGCTTGCGGCCGCCCGTTTTCGGGGATTTGGGATCGGGGGTTGCGACATGGAATTTGGTTGAACTCGTGCGTACCCGCACGTCCTGCGGATGATGAGAACACAGTTACAGTTTTATTCTGGTCTTTAATTTGCTGCAATGATGATGAGAACACAGTTACAGTTTTATGGCTATAAAACTGAACCATATGATTCAGTTTAGACACACCGAAAACAATCTCTTCTCTCTCGATCTCTCTGCAGCATTCTCCGGTTTTCTTTTCAGGCAAGTGCTCAAGTTCGGCAGTGCGCGGTGCTGCTTCGAACCGGCGTACCCTGGGAACAGACGACGAATCTGTTTAAGGGAATTGTGTCAAACACAAGCCCGGTTCAATCGTTTACCTATTTCTCCAATTTTATTACTTTCTGTCCAGATTGTGTTCAATTATTATACAGTTTACTAACATCACCAACAATCACCACTATCACAGTCCTCCACAAGACCTCACATTGCCATATCGAAGATCAGGGGCGGACATACCCTATGTCAAGGGGTAGCCCGCGTTGCCCCTTGGCGCGGCCGCGTTAGTATAAAAAAATTATTTTTTTTGCGTTTTTCGGATTTCGTTACCCCTTAATAAATATTATGTTACCCCTTTTGAAAGCCCAAAAAATTTTATACTACCCAACTAATTACCCAATACTTATAAGCCCAATTATTGTAGCCCAAGTCCCAACCCCATACCCAATATTTGAACAAAGAAAAAAAAGAAGCAGCAAAAAAGAACAGAAGAAGCAGCAACAGCGAACATTCACATCTCACCTTCCCCACTTCCACAGAATTGAACGAGCAGGACTGCAGGAGCAGCGCCGACCTCAGCTCTCCCTCCCGGCCTCCCTCCGCCCTTTGCCGCTGCTGCCTGGGTCTATTATCATCATCGTCCGCCACTCCAGTCCATCCTCAGGTAAGTGTTTTTCCAAATTCCAATCAGGTATTTTAGTTGGTGCTTTATTCCTTATGAAAAATTGAATAATTTATGATTGTTTAATTGCAAATTACAATGTTTCTATTTAGTATTTTAGTTATAGTTATGTGCAATTGTTATAGCCTTTTAGGGTTTATGTGAAATTGATTTAGGGATTATTGTTTAATTTTATTTGTCTTATAAAATTAGGGAATTTGGAAGTTGAAAGATGAAAAAACAAACTCTCATTAGTAGTCTTTTTAAACGAAAATTCCAAGAAAATGATGATTTGGGTGCAACTCCTAGTTCAAATATTATTGACGATAAGCAAGAAAATGAAGATATTGGTCCAAGTTCAAAGAATGATATTGATATGCAAGAAAATGAAGATATCGGACCAACTCCAAGTCTAATTATTACTTTGGCTTCAAGTCCTTCAACACGAAACAAAATCGATTTGAATGACCTTCCTTCGGATCCCTCCGATAGACCGCCTATTACTAGTTATCATCCAAATCAAATAGACGACATAAGAAGAGCGTATCTTGTTAAAAAGGCTTTTCAACCACGAGGTCATGACTTTAAATGGACAAACTATTCTAGTGGCCGGAGACGTTTTAATGTTAAATGGTTTTATAAATATCATTGGTTGGAGTATAGCACTAAACAAGAAAAAGCATATTGTTTATATTGTTACTTGTTTAATGAAAGTGTTGGTAATAAAGGTGGAAGAGAGACTTTTGTAAGTGGAGACTTTTGTAATTGGAGTAAACCGGGTGTCTTAAAAGAACATGTTGGGTTAGTTAATAGTATACATAATAAGGCGGCGCAAAAATGTGAAAATCTCTTGAACCAAAAGCGATCCTATGATGGTGTTAAAGAATTTTATGAAACTCTTGGCATGATTGTTAATACGGTTGGTGCTTCTTGCAAAAGAAAAGATATGATGTTGGAGGCAAAAAAAGAGAGTGGAAAATGAAATTCTAGCGGGTGAAATTTACATAGGAAAAGGGTTGAACCAAGAGGTTTCCCTTGCTCGACCCGGAGACACACGATGGGGTTCTCGTCATAGAACCATCATAAGTTTGTTGAAATTATTTCCGGAAGTTGTTGAGGTACTTACTTTTATTAAACAAGATGGAGAGACCTTTCAACAACGATCCAATGCGTCAGGTATTCTATCATATTTTGAGAGTCTTGAATTTGTGTTTTACATACACTTGTTGAATGATATCTTAGGCCTCACAAATGCTCTATCAAAACATCTTCAAAAAAAGAGTCAAGACTTGTTAGAAGCATCTCATTTGATAAGCGGGACAAAACGAGCTTTGAATCATTTAAGACAAAATGGGTTTGAAAAGATGATGGCAAACGTAACATCTTTTTGTGAAAAAATCAACATTAAGATGTTAGATATGGCGGAAAGTTATGGTAATCAAAGAAACCGAAAGTATGTCATTACTAACCGACATCATTTTGAAGTTGAGGTTTTTAATACGGTTTTGGATATGCAACTTCAAGAACTTGGAAGCCGATTTAGTGAGGTCTCAACTAGTTTGATAGAAAATATGTCGGGTTTAAATCCTTGTAATTCGTTTGATAAATTTGACATATCAAAGATAGGGAAGTTTTCTGAGATGTATCTGAATGACTTTAATAAAGAAGAAAGAGGGTGTCTTCCCGGTGATCTTTCGACCTTTTATCACACTTCAAAGGAAGATGATAAATTTGCAAATTTGACTGGATTGAGTGACCTTGCTCGTGTAATGGTGGAAACCAGAAAAAATGAAACTTTTCCTTTGGTTTATCGAACATTGAAGCTAGCACTTATTTTACCGGTTGCAACCGCAACCGTTGAAAGATGTTTTTTTTTTCTAAAATGAAGCTTATCAAGACGGATTTACGAAATCGGATGGGTGATGAGTATTTGAACAATGCTCTAATTTGTGCGGTCGAAAAAGAAAGTTTTTGTAAAGTAAAAGAAGAGGATGTCATGGCCCGGTTTCAAGCTTTCAAAAACCGAAGAGGAGAACTCATTTAGGCACATGTTTAAATTTATTTATTACCGTGCTACTATCGTTGTTTCCTTTACATTGTATGAAGTACGTTAAAAAAAATTTTGAAACGTTGCCCCTTAAGTAATTTTCTAGATCCGCCATTGTCGAAGATCACCAGTTCTCTTCACATTGCCATATCAACCTTACTACTATTTGATGTTGATCATACGCATCATAAAAAGAATAAGAGCTAGTTTGCTTTAAATTTTAAGATTTATTGGTGTAAACAAAGAAAGAAACAATTAATTTACTAAGAAAAAACGAGAGCTTGGTGGGTGTCTTTTGATGATTAATGTATGTAATAGGTTATAAACTTCTCGATATGAGTAACAATATCAACAACTGCACAACCAAATGTGTGTTTTGGTTCAACCAAACAAACTGCTTAGATCACTTTTCCCCTTGTGTACGTAACATGCATATTCATGTGCTGGATTTATTATGTATGCATTTTAGGTTTTCATGTGTTGTTTTTATGAAGGGTTAATGGATTTAAACACCCCCAACTATGGCCATTTGGCCGATGGCACTCTCAACTTTCACTTTGGCTCAGACCACTCCCAACTTAACACTTCGATTGTCATGGCACCCCTTCGTTAAATATGCACTAACCAGGTTACTAAAATAAGCCTATGTGGCAATTTAGTCTGATGTGGCATGTCCTACGTGTCATACATGAGTCATTCACCTTCTTTAAAACCCCCAATCCCTAACAACCTCATTCTGTAAACCCTAATCCTCACTCATAGAGCAAATCAGACGCACCTTGGAGCAAATCCATCATCAACATATGATCCGGTCGATTTCGTGAAGAACAAGCCCTAATCTTGAATCAAAATGAGCTCATCTTCTACGTCTTCATCCACAGTATCCAGAAACCCTAAATTGTTCAAGGTTGATTTGGAGGGTAATGTGTACTGCCATCATGATGTTGTAGCAGTTGTTCGAGTTGTTGGACGTAAAAGTGTGCGGCAAGGTCAACAATTCTATGGATGCTCTCATTGGCCGGTATGTTCCACCTTAACTCCAAGTATTTTTCTTGAATTGAATTGATTGATTAACTGAGGTGTTGTTGGCTTTTGCAGAGATCAGACTGCAAGTTCTTCTTATGGAAAGAAGATGTCGACAAAATGTTCAACCAACATGCATCCCAGTGCAGGTTCAGTTCAGAAGACCTGAAATATGAAAACATGGTCTTAGTAGAAGAGAATAGGTGGTTGAAAGCAAAGATATCTGGAACAGAGTCGAAATGGAACAAGCAATATGTGTTAACCTTGTTTATTGGCATTAGCATAGTGTTGTATATGTTTAGGTAGTATGAACTGTCTTGTTGTTGTAATTGTACACTTTTGATGAAATTTAATGCAAAATCCTACTCCTTGATTGTATATATCTGCACATGTATTGATATTACCAGATTAGTCAACATATCCAAACTGTATTTTGACCAACAAATGTCAAAGGTCATGATATAACAAGAAACATACCTCTAATGGGTCTGCACATGTGTCCAAATCTGTTTATGTTGTCCAAGCTGCACAATGCATATGGGTCAAAACTGCACAATGCATATGGGTCAAAAGCTGCACATGCATATGGGTCAAAACTGCACAATGCATATGGGTCAAAAGCTGCACATGCATATGGGTCAAAACTGCACAATGCATATGGGTCAAAACTGCAAGTGTCCAAATCTGTGTATGTTGTCCAACCTGTAATGACCAAATCTGCACTATATAATGACCAAAGCTGCACTATATAATGACCAAAACTGCATATTATAATGACCAATCAACCAATCAACCAAAATGCATAAAGACCATAAGCAAGACTTATACCATTACATAACCAACAGTTATAACATTACCAAAAGTTACCCTAAAGAGTTATAACATCACCACAAGTTATCCTAGAGAGTTATTACATAACTTAAAGTTGTCCAAACAGCCAACAACACAAAAAGGTCATAAAGACCACAAAAAAGTCAAACATGTTCATTTATCACAAAAAAGTCAAACTATGACTTTTTAACTACTGCCTTGTATGTTCCCTTTCCATTTGACATTTGACTTGATAGTTGACTTGACAGTTGACTTTTTAGCTGACTTCTGGCTGGAAATTTTGCTTCCCTCCTGGGTAGGTTGCTGAGTTGTTCCTTGTGAAGGTACTGGAGTAGATTGCTGAGTTGTGCCTTGTGAAGGTAGTGGAGCAGATTGCTGAGTTGACTTCTGGCTTGACTTTTTTGTTCCCTTCTGTCTCTTTTTAGCAGACCCTACAACATACAAAACAAAAGTAGTTAAAGCCTACAATATACACAGACAACTGTCAGTAAAACAAGTAATTCACCTGCAGTAGATGGCTGATTTCCCTGTTCAGTACATTTTCTCTTGTTGTGACCTCTACCCCCACAATTACCACAAGTCATTATCACCCCATGCTTGGTAAGTTTCCCTGGTCTCTTTGGATCCTCATGAGGATCCCTCTTTCTATTCTTCTTAGGCCTCCCAGGTTGAGATCTTATTGGTGGTGGATCCATAGGGTGGTGAATCTTGGGCCAATACCTTTCACTAGGTATTGGAGGGATAGAGAATTCATAAGCCTTCATGTATGTGTCTTTGTGGTAACACACATCAACATACTCTTCTGCATTTTTATGCAAAAACCCAGCTACTGCACAAACATGTTTACATGGATACCCCCTCAAATCCCATTTCCTACATGTGCATGTTCTATTATCTAGATCAACTGAAACATCATCAAAATCCCTGACTTGAAACACATGGTATGATGAGGGATACACCTCACATCTATATGCAGCCTGTTTTGAAAAATCAAGCTTTTCTTGGATTTTAGGGCATATAACAACATCCCTGGCACTCATTTCTGTTCTTTTAGTAACCAGCCTACTCATGACCTGAATCCTTATGTCCTCTAACATGTGTATAATGTGTTTTGACCTTGCATTGATGATAAAGCCATTAAAAGTTTCAGCCATGTTGTTTACTATAACATCACATTTTGTGTGAGTGTTCAAATAGCACCTGTTGAACCAATTGGGATTTTGCTTGAGTAAGGCCTCTACTGCATCAGGGTTTATGCTCCTCATCTCTTCAATGGCTTGCAAGTAATCAGCTTCACAATAGGCCCTAGTTGATTTCCAATATAGCTCCTTTAACTCTTCATCTTTGTATGTCTTGTGCCAGTTAGCATAGATGTGTCTTGCACAGTTTCTATGCTCTGCCTTTGGCCATACCATTGCAACAGCATTCAACAGACCCTGCAAAACCAATACAACAGTGTCACAGATAAGTGATGAATAAGCTAATTATTGGTTAGGGAGTTCTACCTTTTGCTGGTCAGATATAAAAGTCCATGATTCACCATCATCAGTTACTCCCAAACACTGCCTAAGCTCATCCATAAACCATTCCTAACTCTCATTATTTTCCCCTTCAACTACTGCCCATGCCAAAGGAAACATTTGGTCATTACCATCCCTTCCCACAGCTGTTAACAACATCCCTCCAAGGAATGTTTTAAGAAAACACCCATCTAAGCACAATACCTTCCTGCATCCTGCTAAAAAACCTTTTTTGACTCCATCAAAACAAACAAACAGTCTAAAGAAAGTTTCACAAGTGGCCTGTGGATCTAGGTTAATGAAACCTGGTGGAGCAGTTTCTAACCTAAAGGTTGATGATGGATTTGCTTTCTTTAGAACTTCCAGGTAACAACCAATTTTACTGTAATGATCTCTCATTGAACCATGAAGCTTCTTGTGTGCACTTGATTTAGCCTTGTAAGCTAACCACTTAGTTATAATTACCTTAAACTTCTGTTTAACTGCTGCTTGAATCTCCTTAGCAGACCAATTTGGCTTGGCCTTAAACAAAGGAAGGAACTCATCCCCTAAGAACTTGGCAGTTAGCTGTCTATTCTTGATCATGTTTCTCTGACAGTTGTGTTTGTTCTTCACACTTTTAATCATGTAACACTCTTTGGCTTTGTTTAGTGAACAATATAGATAGAAGGGACACCCTGGTACACACTTCACAGCTAAACGACCTACTTCCTTATTATCACTCTTTGCAATGATCAGATTCCTTCCGTTAGTCACAGCATACCTTCTCACTGCCTCCTTAAAACGATCCCTTGATGCAAACCTTATTCCAACTTTCCATGTAAACTTTTTCCAGTTGGTGTGTTCATTTACACTTGGAGCAGTTTCTTTGTACTTCTTACCTCTTATATCATCATCCTCACTCTCACCAGGAGTAGCAACATCACCATCAGATTCCTCGTAACTACTGTAACCCTCTACATGTGCACACCCTGCATCATTAGACTCACTCAACTTACCTTCTTTTTCATAAGGTTTAGTACACTGTTCAACTAACTTCTTTTTAGCTTCAAGTTCATCCTTATTAGCTCGTTTAATGGCATCTTGTGACTGTCTCCATTCAACATCTTCTCTGTCTGAATCTGAGAAAGCTATTTCATCATGAACCTCATCTTCATTACTATCATCAAGAAAACCTTCATCTTCATCTGAACTTGACTCTTCTGTCCCATTTAATTCAGCTTTATAGTCACTGTCTTCACTGTCATCTTCATCTGCACACTGCTTATCAAAACCACTCCTTTCTTCCACTAAAACCTCTTCTCCAATAGGCTTCTTTTGCAAACCATCTGTTTCTTTCGATACACCCTCTTGAACAATAGACTCCTCATCCAAATCAAATGCCCATGTAGCCTCTTGTACACTAGGCTGATTATTCAAACCAACTGTTTTATCAGCAACAGCCTCCTTTCCTGAGGCAGTGGATTCAGATCTAGGGACTTCAAGTACAGGAGGGTTACCACTTTTGTCAGATGCCCTACTCACTCTACTGACATGGACTACTTTCTTTTTTGACTGGGTTACAAGTTTTTTGGGCCGGCCTCTTCGTTTAATGGGTTGGGAACTGGATTGGGCTTGTGGTTTACTGGGTGGTGAATAAGATTGGGCTTTGGGTTTACTGGGCTGGGACATGAATTGGACTTCTTGTTCATGGCTAATTGGAGCGACTTGAATAAAGACCTCCATGAATGGTTCAGACCATGTTAGAGCCTTTAATGCAATCTCCAAAACATCATTATCATCCCCAAACCACTTGAATTCACCAGTATCAGCATTTAATCCATACATGTAAAAATCCCTACTTTCATAACACCCAGAATCCATTGCATACTCTAACAACTCAAAGTATGCAATGTGATCAACATCCATACGTATCAACTTTGATTCACCTTCAATATATTGAGGTTGATCAAAACTAAAATCCAATGTTCCACCATACCATAGCATCACATCGATAATCTCCATCAGTGCAATCAGTGAACAATACCAATATATTGAGAGAAAACGTACCTTTGATCGATTAGGGTTTGATCACCATTGATGAACTTGAGAGCTTCTGATATGTTCTTATCTTGGTTTGAGTGAAGTGATGGTGTGTTTTGGGGATTATAAACTTCACGAATGAGGGATTATCCACATCAGTTAATGTATGACACATAGGAATGCCACATCAGATTAAATTGCCACATAGGTAAATTTTAGTAACCTGGTTAGTGAATATTTAACGAAGGGGTGCCATGACAATCGATGTGTTAAGTTGGGAGTGTTCTGAGCCAAAGTGAAAGTTGAGAGTGCCATCGGCCAAATGGCTATAGTTGGGGGTGTTTAAATCCATTAACCCTTTTATGAACATAATACATATATAGAAGTTATAATGATCAATATTTCTTAGTTTAGATAATTATTTGAGTTACTATCCAACTTGTAATGGCTTTGAGAAGAAGACTAAGGGGTTGTTTGGTTGCCTCTTAATGAGGCTCTTAATGGTTCAAACCTCTTACTGGTTAAACATTTATTGGTTCAGGCTGATTGTTTCGCGAGCAGATGTCTGAATGGTTCAGATATTTGCCTTTGAATGGTTAAGCATTATATTGAGTCTGAATAGTTAAGACCTCTAATCTGAATTGGACAGACATTTATCTCTGAATGGTTAAGCATTATACTGGCTCTTAATGGTTCAGACATCTTACTGGTTCAGCACTTAATGGTTCAGACCTTTTATTGGTTCAGCACTTAACCATTCAGAAGTTGCCAAAAGCCCCTAAGACCACCCGTAGTTGTCTTAAATTTCGGCGTTTTTTTTATAAATCCATGCCCCCCACGCCTTTACACCCGCTCCCCGGGGCGTTTTAATTCCAAAAATTTGAAAAGCGTTTTTTAAACAACGCCATGGCCCGCACGAATTTCAAAATCAAACCGTTGAACAACGGTAAAATGCATTAAAAATTTATTTACTTTTTTTTATTTCAACTTTTACCATATATAATCCCCACTTTTCACCTCATTTTTTATAAATTTTTCACCCACATTCTCTACTTTTTAAAAACTTTCTCCACCTTTCACCAGCAAGCATGACTTCCTTCCGACCCCCATTCGGTGTGCCGTCGAGACCCGGTAACCCCAATACATATCGGCCGAACAACACGTAAATCAAAGCGGTCCAAAACATCATCGTCGGTTGACCCGGACACACCCACCTCAGATGCTCGTAACGTCGATTTAAATATTATTTTAGACGACGACGAGGATTTGGAGTTGGAACGACCGCCGGGCAAAAGAAGTCCCAAAAATAAGGGAAAAAAAGTTGAGTCCTCTTCTTCTAATCCCGAAATATTGAAGCAAGATTTCGAAGAGATGAATCGACGCCTTCAGGCCATTCGAGATCGCGGTCATAGGCGTTTACTTAAGGAAAGAAACGCCGAAAACAAAAAGTTTGTCGCGATACAAGAATCGAGACAAATGGAGAAAGATATCGATTTTTTGTTTAAACCCATCGACCATCTCACCGGCGACGCGTTGATCCTAGCCCAAATGCGTCAACAACAAATTCGTCAAAAATACGGACTCTAGCTTAATAGTTTTTATTTATTTGTTTCGGTTTTTTACTTTTTTTAGGATTTTAATTTTTTTTTCTTATTTCGGGTTTTTTTAAGAATGTAATGTTTTTATTTAATGAATTTTATTAGTTTTAATTAAAAAAATTAATAATTGTTTAATGATTGATGGGGCATTATTGGACATTATCACCACTACGCCCATTTGTGAAAAACATCTCTTTGCTAACTAGGATGACACGTGAGGAAAACGCCCATAGATGGAGCATTATTCACCCTTACCACTACGCTACGCATCTTCTTAACCTAATAAAAGCCATACCTAGGGGACACATGTCTCCATCTAGGGCCTCCAAATCTCATTTTCCCGCCATTTTTGTCATCCCTTCATTTCCCTCATGTGAAACCCGGCACGGGATCCGAATAGGTTATTCAGGTATTGTTCCTTCCATATATAAATTGCTTGAAACCGTTTGTTTGTTTCCATTATTTGTTTCCATTCTTCCTCTTCTGACTTCTCTCATACTCTTTGAGAGTATTAGGGTTTTCTTTGTTTCCATTGTTCGTCTCAATCTGCTCTTGGAGACATCTTCAATATCAAGGTATGACTCATCGAAGCAGCGGCAGATGCAGAGTGTTTTAGAAGAGGTTTTGATTGCTACGTAAGTTGATGTTACGGTTTCTATTTCTTTTTTCGAACAAATGAATGGAGATCGTCTTCATCTTGCAACAAGTTTCAGATCCGATCTTCATCTTTCGTCTTCCATTCAATCAAGGCGTCATTCAAACAGATCTGTTTACGATCTACGTTCTGATGCGGTTGTTTATGTATTTATGTATCGATTTGTGGCCATTCAATCAAGAAGTCAAAAGCTCACTGTAACGGCCCCCGACCCGGTTTGACCCGTTTCAGGAGCCGCGGAACAGAAAATCCCGTGGTATTTATTTAATTGAGTTTAACAGCGGAAGATTTCATCAGGATCTTTTTAAAACTGAAATTTCCCGATTATTTTATTTCACAACTCGGGATAAATCCCGGTAATTTACAATCATATGATTTCACGGAGAAATCTTTATTTTACAAAATATGTTTCTTTATTTTATTATGAGCCACTTCCTTAAGCTTGTAGTGCTTCACGGCACTTTTCCTGGATTACAACAGATCACCTGAAACATGTTTGAAAAAGGTTTTGTCAGCGGGAAATACTGGTGAATCATTCTATTTATTAAAATGACACGTTTGTTATAATTTACAGTATTAAGAGAGATTACATTGTTTCAGATATCAACCAACTACCCACAGTATTTGTCACTCGACCGGATCTGTGACTATGGTCATATCACTATTGAGTCCTGTCACCCAATAGTGACGAATATCACTAATTAGGTTCGCCCACCTAAAGTGATAAAAACAGCAGTAATGTGCACAATACCCCACATACCGGCTGTAATTTGGTGATTACAAATACTTAATCACTGTAATTATAACTTTGAAAACATTTAATAATTTATAAAGCACTTTGATAAAAAGAGAATGACTCACATTGCAGATTTAATTTGAGCAGAGCCTAGCCTACTGATTAGCCTTTTTAACCTAAATAAATTAACATGCACACAAACTAGGTTAGTAACTAATACAGCATTTACGATAACTCACGAGATTAATCCTTCACAACGAATGACAAAGTGGGATACTTAAACATCCATCATATTTACGACGAATGACAAAGCATAAACCCTAATGTGGGCAGCACTTAAACATCCATTGGATAGTTTAATCGATCGGACATTGAATCGTAGCAGCGATCGAGTTATTACCCTGTATTGCGGCAGCACTTCGTGAATTGTGTGTTTATGGACTGTTTCTACTATAACTCAGCGTATATATTGAATTTGAACGTCGAATTAACGCACAATTGCATGTACCAGACTCTACTATTTATACATGAAAAATGGTCCCTCCCGCGTGTCGCGACAGGGACACCTGCACCTGTCGCGTGGCGCGGGGCATGCACTTTTAGGGTAGGGTAGGTCCGTGTCCAATATAGCCTTAGTGAGTCACGTTTCGAATTTCAATTCCTACAGCAAACTGTATGGATATTACTAACTAGGGTTTACCCCCCCCCCCCTGAGTTTTAGGGGCCCTGATCCTGATTCCGATTGTTCTGAAAATTTTAGGGTTTATTCAGAATTACTTGGGTTTCTCAATTAGGGTTTCCTATTGGATAATTAAAGTAATAAATAGGACTCTTAATTTGAGGGTTGTTACATTCTCCCCACCTTAAAAAAATCTCGTCCTCGAGATTTACTGGAACAAATGAGGATACTTTCGCTTCATCTCCGATTCTAGCTCCCACGTATATTCGGGTCCTCTCTTTGAATCCCACTTGATTTTGACAAGCACTAGTCGTTTGTGCTTGAGAAACTTGATCTTTCGATCCTCAATTTGAAGGGGTTTCTCTACAAATTTTAACTTTTCGTTTACCTCTATATCTTGAAGAGGTACTACTAAAGATTCGTCTGCTAGGCACTTCTTGAGATTGGATATATGAAATACATCATGTACTCCTGCCAATTCTTCTGTTAGTTGTAAACGATAAGCAACTGGTCCTATACGTTGGATTACTGAGAATGGTCCTACGTATCTTGGACTTAGCTTTCCTTTCTTACCAAATCGAACTACTCCCTTCCAAGGGGAAACTTTCAATAGTACTTTGTCTCCAACTTGAAATTCAAGTGGCTTCAGTCGATTATCTGCATAACTCTTTTGACGATCTCGTGCCGTTTTCAGTCTTTCCTTGATTTGAGAAATTTTGTCGGTCGTTTCTTGCACTATTTCAGGACCTGACAATTGACTTTCTCCTATTTCTGCCCAACAAACTGGAGTTCTGCACTTTCGTCCATACAGTGCTTCAAATGGGGCAGTTTCAATGCTTGAATGATAACTATTGTTATAGGATAATTCAATTAGAGGTAAATGATCGTCCCAATTTCCACCAAAATCTATTACACATGCTCGGAGCATGTCTTCCAGAGTTTGGATTGTCCTTTCACTTTGTCCGTCGGTCTGAGGATGATATGCCGTACTTAAATTTAGTCGGGTTCCCATTGCTTTTTGGAAACTTGTCCAAAAATGAGAAGTGAAACGACTATCCCTATCTGAAACAATGGAGAGTGGAACTCCATGTAAGGATACTACTTCATCTACATATAACTTTGCCAATCTTTCCATAATAAAGGTTTCTTTCATAGGTAGAAAGTGAGCTGATTTGGTTAATCGATCTACAATTACCCAAATCGCATCATTACCTTTTCTGGTTTTGGGCAACTTAGTAACAAAATCCATTGTTATGAGTTCCCATTTCCATACTGGCATTTCTAATTGTTGTAGTAGACCTGAAGGTTTCTGGTGTTCTGCCTTAACTTGTGAACAAGTAAGACACTTAAAAACATATCTAGCTATATCCTTTTTCATGCCTATCCACCAGAAATTATTTCTTAAATCTTGGTACATTTTATTGTTTCCAGGGTGCATGGTATACCTAGATTTATGGGCTTCTTCTAAAATCTTATTTCTTAATTCTCCCTGCTTCGGTACCCAAATTCTACTTTTGTGGAATCTCTAAATTCCATCAACTCCTTGTTCTAATTCTTTTATTCGTCCTTTTATTCCTTCAGCATCATCCTTGATTGCTGTTTCTTGAAAATGCTTTAGTTGTTCCATTAAATCTAACTGTAGATTTAATCTAAGAGCACGAACCCATCGTTGTTTCTCATGGTATTTACGACTTAAGGCATCTGCAACTACATTTGCCTTTCCTTCGTGATATTGAATATCACAGTCGTAATCACTTAGGATTTCCATCCATCTCCTTTGCCTCATGTTTAACTCTTTTTGCCCAAATATGTACTTTAAACTTTTATGATCTGTATAGACAGTAAATTTACTTCCGTACAGATAATGCCTCCAAATCTTAAGGGCAAAAATTACGGCTCCTAATTCTAAGGTTCTGTTTGTTTTTTCAGACGTAAAAGGTCTGTTGTCTGTGGACCACATCTGCAGGCATCTGCAGGAGAAGATGTGGACCAAATGTCTGCAATCTGCAAGGAGAAGAGGGTTTGTTTTTTTCCTACAAAAAGCTCTTCACCCACAAAATCTACCTCTCTCTCTGCCTTCTCTCTCTGCCTTCTCTCTCTCTCTACTCTCTCTCTCTACAATCCGTCACCACCACCGCCCATAGCACCACCACCACCGCACCACCTCCGCCATCACACCACCGCCTCTCTCTCTCCGGTCTCTTTCTCTCTCACCGATCTCTCTCTCTCTCGCTCACCGATCTCTCTCTCTCTCTCACTCACCCGCATAAGGCTCTGATTCTTTGTTCTTACGCTGTTGATATGATCTGATTTAGATCAGATTTGAAGTATTCATGGATTTTATTCAAGACTGCATCGAAGAGGCACTGGCATAATCTAGCGTTACGATCCAACCATAGTGTTCTTTCTGTTCCTGTCCTCGATTCTGGTATTGTATTATTCTGCATAATCTAGGGTTGCGATCCAACAATTGGGGTTTTTATAGATCTGTTGTGTTCATGGTAAGATCTGACCGGATCTGTACTGTTGGTATGCGGGTTGAACAGTTGGTCGGAAGGTTTGATGTGGGAGGGGAGGAGTGGTGGCGGTGGCAGGTGAGAAGGGAAGAAGAAGAAGAAGAAGAAGGGTGCAGATGTTTGAAGCTTTATTTCATAGCTTCTTTTTTAAGATGTTTGAAGCTATTTTAAGATCTGTTTGAAAAAAAAAAAACAAACGGTCTTTAAGGCCTTATGTCTGCAGGCGGGCAGACATAAGATTTTTGCAGATGTAATAAGCAAAAACAAACACCCCCTAAGTCATGAGTTGTATAGTTCTCTTCGTGCTTTTTCAATTGCCTTGATGCATACGCAATTACCTTTTTGCGTTGCATAAGCACACATCCTAATCCTAGTTTTGAAGCATCACAATATACTTCAAAATCTTCAGTCCCTTCTGGTAAAGCTAGGATTGGAGCATTTGTTAATTTCTGCTTCAAGATTCTAAAGGCTTCTTCTTGTTTAGGTCCCCATTCAAACTTAACTGCTTTACATGTTAGCTTAGTTAATGGTACAGCTATCTTGGAAAAATCCTGAATAAACCGTTTATAATATCCAGCTAAACCTATAAAACTTCTAATTTCCATTGCGGTTTGCGGAACCTTCCAATTGGTAATTGCCTCTATCTTAGCAGGATCTACATGAATACCTTCATGATTCACCATGTGTCCTAGGAATTGCACTTCTTGTAGCCAAAATTCACACTTCGAGAATTTGGCATAAAGCTTTTCTTTTCTTAACAAAGTTAAGAGTGCATGTAAGTGCTGACAATGCTCTTCCTGGCTTTTGGAATAAATCAATATATCATCTATGAAGACAATTACGAATTTATCCAAATACGGTTTACAGATCCTATTCATCATGTCCATGAATGCAGCAGGTGCATTCGTTAACCCAAAGGGCATGACTGTAAACTCGTAATGACCATACCTAGTTCTGAAAGCAGTTTTAGGTATGTCTTCTTCTTCTTCTACCTTTAATTGATGATATCCGGAGCATAAGTCAATCTTAGAAAAATATCTAGCTCCTTGAAGTTGATCGAAAAGATCATCAATCCTAGGTAATGGGTATCGATTCTTAATTGTAACCTTATTCAATTCTCTATAATCAATACACATTCTCATTGAGCCATCTTTCTTCTTTACAAACAACACTGGTGCTCCCCACGGGGATGAACTAGGTTGTATGAATCCTTTACTTAGTAATTCATCTAATTGCTTTTTTAGTTCTAACATTTCTGTGGGTGCTAACCGATAAGGTGCCTTAGCTATCGGTGTAGTTCCTGGAATTAGATGAATCCTAAATTCTACTTCCCTATTAGGTGGTAAACCTGGTAATTCTTCTGGGAATACATCTGAGTATTCTGAGACTACAGGAATTTCCTTAAGTTCTTTACCCTTAGTATTAATGATTACTGAAATCATATATACTATTCCTTGTTTCCGTTCATAACTAGCAACTTTCATTACTGAAATGAATTTCATGGGCTTACGTGGATTATCTCCTGTAATCATGATTACTTCTCCAGTAGGTGCCTGAATTTCTATAGAATTCTTATCACAAAGGATTCGAGCATGGTTGGCTACTAACCAATCAATTCCTAACACAATATCGAATTCGGCTAGTTTCATAGGTAATAGGTTTGCAGAGAATTTATGACTTGAAAGTTCTATTTCTACATTTTGCAAAACCTGTTCTATTTTAACTGAATTCCCATCTGCCGTTTCAACTGTAAAAATCTGCCTAATGTTGGTTAAGGGTAATTTAAGAGCTTGGCAGAATAAAGTATTTATAAAACTTTGGTTTGCACCAGAGTCAAATAATACTTTTGCGTACACGTTGTGAACTAGGAATGTACCAGCTATCACATCTGAAATGAGTTCTGCTTCTTGAGTAGTTAACTGGAATGCTCTGACATTCTTCTTAGTAGCTCCGTCGGTCACCTTGGTTTTGTTGTCTGTTGGTTTGGCCAAATTAGGACATTCTGTTTTAAAATGCCCCGCTTCTCCACAGTTAAAGCAGATTATGGTTTTCTTTCTGCAACTTTCTTCACGATGTCCTACAGCTTTGCAAAAGTTGCAGGTTATATTGCATCTTCCATAATGTTTCTTTTTGCAATTCCTGCAGAACTGAGGAGTTGAGGATTGCCCTGTTCCTCTTTTCTTGAAGCTGTTATTATTACCCGTACGAAATCCTTGGGTAATTTTCTGAGCCAGTTCCTTTTTCCTGTTATCATCTCTTGTGCGTACAAGTTCATCAGTTAGGGTGTTAGCTAGTTCTACCGCATCGTCAATAGTGCGAGGTCTCGCAGATTTAACGATATTGCGGATTTCGCTAATTAATCCCCAAATATAGCGAGAAATGAGTACCGGTTCTGGTGAAGCTAGTGTTGGTACCACTCTAGCATATTCAAAGAATGTCGAAGTATATCCCCGACAGTCCACATTCACCATTCGGTGGTTTAGGAACTTATTTGCCATTTGATCTTTTTCATACTCGGGACAGAATTTTCTTTCTACAAGATTCTTAAATTCTTCCCATTTCATAGCATATGCCATCATCCTTCCTTTTGCTTGTAACACCGTGTTCCACCATTCTAGCGCCCCTTCTTTGAAAAGATTTGACGCATACATAACTTGATCTTCCTCAGCACATTTACTTATAGTGATTACTGCCTCGGTTTTCTCTAACCAACGTAGTGCTGCAATAGCCCCTTCATTACCTGCAAACTCAGCTGGTTTACAGGCAAGAAATTCTTTGTAAGTGCATCCAGGTGTTGCAGCTTTCATTTTCTTGAAAATTGGGGCTTGCAGATCATTATTGTTATTATTAATATGATTGCCTCCTCCGTTTATACTATTACTAAAATTATCGCCTTGTGTATGTTTTTTTTTTCTCAGTGTTATTTTGAAGATAGGTATGATTTGGTAAAGTTCATAAAGCTAATCAAGCAAGCTGGACTCTATGCTCATCTTAGAATTGGTCCTTATGCTTGTGCTGAATAGAAATTTGGGTAAATATTATTATTTAAAAAATAATCCATATATATACATGTATATGTATATTTTAATTTCCAGACAAAAAAATTAATTATATTCCAATTGTCTTCTCAATTACAGGGGATTTCCTATTTGGTTGAAATATGTTCCAGGAATTAGTTTCAGAACAGATAATGGCCCTTTCAAGGTCTGCTTATGATACTTTGAATCTTTTGAATAATATCTTAATTTATCCATACAATATTTATTGATTTTTGAAATGAGCATGTAATGATGAAATGATGATGATTATGTATGTATGTATGTATGTATATATATATATATCATATATGTATAGGTTGCTATGGAAAAATTCACAAGGCACGAAGTGAATATGATGAAAGCCAATGGCTTATATGAGTCTCAAGGTGGTCCAATTATTCTATCTCAGGTAATTAAAGACGCTCATGTCACCAAGATGACTGATAATTTGCAGAATTGTGTTTTTAACTTATAAGTTGTTAATGTGACAGATTGAAAATGAATATGGGCCGTTGGAGTACGAACTCGGAGCACCGGCTCGAGCCTATACAAAATGGGCTGCACAAATGGATTTTAGAGAGTATTTGTGGTGGGTTAAAAAGCACAAGAGTTCTGGTCCTCCTACAGAGTAGTAATTGGAAGCCTACTCAGACCATGTGTAGTGGTTTGGGTGAATAATGCCCCTACCCTTGGGCGTTTTTCGTCATGTGGCAGTACAGTCAGCAAGGGGCATTATTGGGCGTTTTTCTAAAATGCGTGTAGTGGGGATGTGGGTATTATGTTAAAGGGTGTAAATAATTAAATAAAAATAAAAAAATCAACAAAAAAAAACCTATTGGATTAAAAAAGGGAATCTTAAATGCTATTGGCCAAACACATATGTTGAGGGCGTCGTTTAAAACAAGCCAAGGGAATTTTTTTCAAAAAAATCGCAAAAAAACGCCCCATGTAATGGGTCTTCGGCGTTATTAGGCGTTTTTTTTTTTTTGAATTTTTAAAAAAAAAAACGCCCCACTACACATGGTCTCAGTGTGAAAATTTCTCTGTTGGCATGAAATTTCGTGATTGGAGGGCTCAACTGCAACGACAAAGGATTGCGTGCAAGATGTATGTATTATGTTATTACTTTTGATTTCTTATTGTTTTTTATTTTATTATTTTAAGAATTTGAATATGATGACTTGCTTGATTGTTAATTGCTTAGTTTGACATATGTTGTAAGAATTTTGTATAATTATGTTTGAAATATGTGCTAAATATCTGCATCATTTTGTTACTAGATGTAAAATCATGTAATTTTGTTGTATCTCTCTATATATAGTTGATTAGTACTACATAATACCTTACAAGGTTTTTATTATTATATAAAATCATGTAATTTATTTGGTTTGCCATTTATTTAGTTTAATTTTTTGTTTTTGTAATTACTAATTTACTAATAACTAGGATTTTTCCGCCCACGCTCCGCTGCGGGGTTAATCAACCTTTAAAACCAAAGCAACCACCGTCACAATTCCGGATATCATGATTTGAAGCGTCACCGCCACAAACCTAGTATGTGTTTGTTAATTACCATTTCATTTGGTTGACATCTGTTACGTTCTCCTATTACAAGATATCAGGTCCAACCTTCAAAAAATAAACCAACCTACCAACATACTCGCACTCAGGCTATCTATACCCGCTAAGGCTACTCGCAACCTCTGTGGCGGTGTAGCCGAGATACCCGCATGGCTTGCCCGAGCAACTCCCCGATCAACCTTAGGTAGCTTAACTCTCATGTAGTTCAAACCAAAACCACAAACCCTCTTTTAATGAGTATCGTTGTTTGCTGTTAAATAAACAAAAAGCAAACAACATTGCTAAAATAAAAGTATCAAACCATAAAAATACAAAACAAAAAACTGGCCACCATAACAAGTATAAACCTACAGGTCCCAACCTCCTAGTTCAATAAAACCAACAAATCATAAACTGCACTTTAGTCCTCTATCTATACAATGATAAACCACCTCTTTGTGAACAATTCCTACTCAGGTTGAAATTCAAGAATCCTACAAACTGGATTCATTATTTATATATCTTATCAATCGATTGGTATTTGATGAGTTCCACACTCGACCTAGATCACGTGCATAAAGCAGGAAAAGGGTCAGTAATGACACTTCACTAGTACCAACAAAATACGGCTCAGTGCCGCTACGACGGCAAACGGTGTTGCCACGCCAAGTAGCAAGCCAACATCATCGCCGGACAACCCTTCAAATCCCAAATCGACATACACAAAGTCTTTGCTTTTCACTCCAAAAATTTAAAAGCCTGCATAATTTTCACAACTACTGCCTAAACCATAACCACCAAGATCAAAACCTGCCTTTTCATCAAAACCATCACAAAAGCCAATATACCGTTGAAACTTCGCAGAATCAAAGTCCAGTAAAAAACTAACCACAAGTTCACCTAATGTCCTCTTCAAGTGTAACAACTAACAACCATACACATCCGTATCATTCAAAATTGCAGAAGCAAAAACTATACACAAATAGATTAAAAAAAAGCATCGAAACTATACAAATTGACTCAGATCCGAAAAGATCATCATCGTCATTGAACCCACTCAGTGGCGCATCGGTTGCAATCGGAGTTGCCATACTAGGTAGCAAGCCAACATCATTGTCGGGTTTGAAAATCGTCGCCACCAAGACGTACTGAATCCGTCGGTTGTGACCCTCCGGTCACCATTCTTATCCCGGACCAACAAATTGTTCACTTTCCGACCGTCGGGAGAGATGGAGAGATTTTAGAGAGAGAAAAAGAGGCGGTGGTATCGAGATCAAAAACCCCAACAGAACAGAAACACCACTGTGACGGTGGTAGTTTGACGGTGGTTGTGTTGGTGTCATTGTGGTGACCCTACGACCACCGACGCACCCTTTTCTCTCTCCATTTTCCCTTTCTCTCTTTTCTTGGGTAAAAAACCCCAAAAAACGAAAACACCACTGCGACGGTGGTGGTGTCGGTATCACGGTGGTGACCGGTATCATCTTCTATCTTCCTTTTCCCTTCCATTGTCCTCTTATTCTCTCTCCTCTGAGGGCTTTAAAAGGGGGCAAAGGCAAAAGATGGAAGAGACGCGTGGCCGATCACCGCCCAAATATATGAATCAGAAGAGACAGCATATATATGAACGTGGCAAGATTTAAAGAAAGGAAGCAATGAATCAGCACCCAAGTACTGTTCATTCCCTTTTGTTATTATCATTTAGTAATTAGTAATTTTCATTCTAAAATATTATCTATCCAGAATTTAAGTTTTTTAAATATGGTAAATAGTCTCATTTATTATAATTTTGACATTTTAGTCAAACTTTTAACGGTTTTGACTAAACTTACGGTAAGGTTTTTTCTAGGGAAACTCAAGAGTATTTTTGTTCGTTTCAAGTCGCCATTCTTTCATATACTAATCTTCCTCCAGACGCCACCACCGAATCTTCTTTTGTTCATTGATTATCTTCAAGGTATGTTTTCATGATCTGAATCATTATCCGCTCTATGCCTATATCCTCCAGACACAACATTTTTGTGATTAAAAGTCTCATCTCACTTTATTATAATGATAGTTGTTTGGTATCATTATGACTGTATATAATTCCTTCTTTTTATGTATATTTCTAAGTTTTGTGGTACTGATTGGCTATATGGTATTGTATATAACTTACGAGAATTTGATTGAATAGGTTATTTCTATGTAATTGGTTTTTTTTTCTAATTCCAAACTATTACTGGCCCTAACCTAATATATTTAGATGTGTAGTTATACCATATAAAAATTTTACAGTGGAGTTTTTTATTGTTGAGTGGTGATTGCGGGCTTTTTTAAGAGAAAAGGTTACAGAACCATTTTGAGGTGCCTAGATGCATAATCCATTGTCGGTGGCTTTGACAGGTTCATCATACGTTTCTTGAGGTAATTTTTGAACTTTTTTTTTTGTTTTTTAAGCATATCGATCTAAGGGGGTGCTTATGAAACCTTTAGGGAGAATATTGAACAATTTTGTGACTATGATTTTGATCGAGTAGTCCTTATTGCAAGCAGTTATTGACTTTAATCAATTAATTAGTTCAATATAGATATAGACGATGATAGTTAATAGTTAATTGTCAACCTTCCCCTATGAAATAAGTTATACCTATAGAAGTTTTTTGAATTTAACAGTCCATTTTCATTTTCAGTTGGCGAGGTACTTAAAATAAAATTGCAATATTTTTGGGATTTGAATTCGAATTGTTATGAGAGTTACTAAATTATGTCCGATATTTTTGGTAACTGGCATCTCTTTCCAACATGCGGATTGACCACGTTCTTAATGATTTTCCTATTTTAGACGGCTGAGATTTGATCTCAGCATGATCATACATTGATTATAAGATATATGGAAACAATTTTGATTAGTGGGGTTAACAAAATTAATTCCGTTATTTTTAGAATTTAGAACAATTTCAGTTTTTAAAACATACTATATAAACCTTGAATTGTATTCTTGCTTTTAGTGTTTTTTATGTTTTTACTTCGATATGCCCTAATTTCATCCGACTTGACCTATTCGTAAGTCATATGTTACTGAACATATATTGTCATAAACGAGTCATGAATGACTATTTCTTATATTCAATTAATTTTCTTATTTTTCTTTTGCAGAAAAAATGGTTCTGCTGCATGGCATAAAAGTGGTCAGAGACTCTGTAGGTCCCGACACGGATCGTCGGACGAACGTGTATCCTATTTTAATATCCAGATTACTATTTTTCTTTATTTTGATTGTTCATGAATGTAAAAAAAACAATATATATTAGAGAAAAATGCCCGGATAGTCCCCGTGGTTTCTCCTTTTTTCACCTATAGTCCCCAACTTTCTAAAATTACCTGAATAGTCCCCAAGTTTTCATTTTTTGTTCCCGGATAGTCCCTGGGTCTAACTTCAGTTTGTTTTCTCAGTTAAGTGACCCCATGTGCATATCACGTGAGGGGTATTTTGGTTAGTTTCTTTGTTTCTTTTATATTAAAGTATGCCTGCACCCCTACTCCCTCAATGTCAGTTGTTTTCCCTCCCTCCCTAAGGCGAATCCGGCTCATCATCTTCCCCTAATCTCTTCACAATCTAAACCCTAAATCTGATCGATTGATCATCAGAATCTTCCCACAAAAATGAAGGACGACGATCCTCAACATCCAAACAACAACCGTCAGTGGAATTTCTGGTCCAATTCTGAGTATGTGAAGCCGTTTGTACCAGAGAGTGTTTACGGTATGTATCGTTAAAACCCTAGCTTCATTGTGCAAGATTGGTACAGGTTCAACAACATGCAATATAGACAAATAAACTGTTAAAACCCTAACAATATCTCTAATTTTATACCCTAATGTGAGTTTAATGTATGTGCAGATGGTTTTGAGAACTTTTTCAGCATAAAACTTCTTTATGGTGGTGTGTTTACTCCGTCACCAGGAAGAAAATACGCGTTTGGCAAAGCTGCTTATGTTGACTACTGCAACATTGAGGAATTTTCAGTGCATGAAATCGACTGGATGGTGAGAGATCTTCAACTATATGTTCCTGATGTGAAGTTATATTACCATTTTAAGATTCCTGAGTTAGATTTAGATGTTGGATTATGTCCTTTAGGTAATGATGGTGAAGTTAGGCTTTTGGCCAAATATGTTGCAAAAAACAAAGTTATTAAGGTGTTTATAGAACATGGTGAAACCAAGGTGAAAAATTACTTTAGTCCTACACAATCGTCGAAGGTGGTTATTCAAGAATTAGAAAATGAGGGGGGTGCTGTTAATACCATTCCAAGGCCTAGAAGAAAGAAACTTAGGGTATCAAAAAATCTGTTACTTCAATGGAATGCAGGTAGTGTAGAGGGTAATGCAGGTAATGCAGAGGATGTTAATATAACCATTGTGAATGATGATGTAGAGGGTAATGCAGGTAATGTAGGTGGTGTAGAGGCTAATGTAGGTGGTGTAGAGGCCAATGTAGGTGGTGTAGAGGCTAATGTAGGTGTGGAGAATGCATCGTTCACTAACAGTTTTAGCTATGATTTTGACAATGCAAATTTCTCAACTGATTTTCCAGTAGATGGTGAGTCTAGGCAAGCGGAGGGTGATGAGTCTGGGGTTGGTCAGTCTAAGCAAGCTGAGGGTGCTTTGTCTGAGCATGCTGAGGGTGGTGAGGCTGAGCATGATCAGGGTGGTGAGTCTGAGCATGATCAGGGTGATGAGTCTGAGGTTGGTCATGATGAGGGTGGTGAGGCAACTGATGGTGCTGAGGCTGATGATGATGAATCATCTGAGGGTGATGATTCAGATGACAGTGACTTTAGAGAGGGGTTAGAGAGTATGGATGAGGCTGAGTATGACATGATGGACTACCATGCAAATGTTGACAAGGGTGTGGAGTTTATGGGAGCTGAAGTAGAGTCTGTTGGCAACCATGATGTGGATACTAGTGATGACTTATTAGATGATGAAAATCTAAGTTATGAGTCTTTTGACAGCTTGACTGATGAGGAAATGGAAGATTTTGAAACTAGGAGAAGTTTGAAATTAAGAGAGTTGAGGAGGAAAAAGAGGGGTGGACAATCAACATCCCAAGTGACCTTTTATGTTGGTCAGTTATAAAAGACAAGATAAACAAACATGTAATTGAAACAAGGAGGTCACTGTCTTTTCTGAGAAATGATAAAAAAAAAAAAAAGAATTAGGGTGGTTTGTGAGGGTAGATGTCCAATTTTCACATGTGGGCCGAATCAAACTGGGCCCAGCCAAAGTGGGCCAGGTATCCATATACAATCTGCAAGTTGCAAAAAAGGCAAGGAATCTTCTTCAAGTGGGACAAAAAAGGGGTTTAAAAAGGGATTGGTAGAATGCAATGATAAAAGGAAGGGTAGGTTAAATAGTGTAGATTGTCCTTGGGTTTTGTACTTGTCTAGATTGAGCGATGAAGATGAGACTTGGGTGGTAAAGACTTACCAACCAGATCACAAGTGTCTCACATCCAGAAAAATATAACCTTTCAGTTCTACCTTCTTGGCTAAACAAGAGTTTGTGATGAATCAGATTGCAGCCAACCCTAATATTTCAGTAAGTAGGCTACAAGAAGAGCTTGGGAGGAAGTATGAGCTGTCTGTGACAAAAATGAAGGTATAAACCCTAATTTCTGCTTGTGTTTATGTTCTTTAATTACAGACCATTAACTAAGTTTAAATTGATTACAGGCTTTCAGGACAAAGCTCAAGGCTACAAAGAAGATTGAAGGGGACTTCAAAGATCAGTATGCAAGCCTCAGGGACTATGTCATGGAACTGCACAGGACCAATCCAGGTACAACAGTTAAATTTGTTGTTGAGCCTGAGTGTAACCCACATGCACCCACAAGGATCTTCAAGAGGATTTATGTTTGTCTGGGACCACTGAAAGAAGGGTTTAAAGAGTGTAGGAGGGAACTGTTGGGGTTAGATGGGGCATTTATGAAAGGCCCCTACCCTGGTCAGATGCTAACTGCAGTTGGTTTAGATCCCAACAATGGCATTTATCCTTTAGCTTATGGAATTGTTGAGGCTGAGAACAAAGACTCCTGGATCTGGTTCCTACAGAGTATTAAAGATGACTTGGATCTTCCAGATAATGCAAATTTCACCTTCATTTCTGACAGGCAAAAGGTATGGCATTACATTCAGCAATTATCTTAAGTCTGTTTTTGTATGATTAATGTTTGAAATGTGATGAAACAGGGAATAATACCAGCCATAACTCAGGTATTTCCAGCAGCTGAGCATAGATTTTGTGCAAGGCATATATGGCAGAACATGAAACTTCAATGGAGAGGAGATGCCTTCAAGGATTGTCTTCAAAATGCATCCAAAGCTTATACAGTTCCAGATTTTGAAGCAAAAATGGAGGAGTTGAGGTTGTACAACATTGAAGCTTATAACTGGTTGGCAAGTATTCCACCCATTCACTGGAGCAGGTCTCATTTTACAGGTATATGCATATCAAAACTGTTGTGTTCATACCAAAACTGCTGTTTATTGCTGTTTATTGTTCATACCAAGCTTATAACTGTTGTTTACTGCTGTTTATTGTTGTTTATTGTTCATACCAAGCTTATAACTGCTGTTTATTGTTGTTTATTGTTCATACCAAGCTTATAACTGCTGTTTACTGCTGTTTATTGTTGTTTCCAAGCTTATAACTGCTGTTTATTGCTGTCTTTGTTCATATATTGATCATTGAGTTTGGCAATTTGATATACAGGTAGGGCACAATCTGATGTGGTGCTGAATAATATGTGTGAAGTCTTGAATGCAAGGACAGTCAATGGTCGAGACAAGCCTATAATTTCTGCTTTGGAGTTTGTCAGAGAGTATCTAATGCAGAGGATTGTGAATGTTCTCAGGAAGATTCGGCAGACAAATGCTCCACTTACTCCTAGAGTTGCAAAGATTTTTGAAAACACAAAGAAATTAGCTGCAAATTATAATGTTATGTGGAGTGGTGGGACAAAGTATCAAGTCAGTGGTAAGGTCACAGTGGATGGTGCTGCAACACATAAACAGTATGTTGTGGATGTTGTGGATAGGGTTTGCACTTGTAGAGAATGGGAAGTTTCAGGAATCCCTTGTAGGCATGCTGTGGCTGTCAATTGGGACAAGGCAATGAATGGCCAAGAGGTTGGACCCCCGGAATCATGGGTTAATGAATGTTATTATCTTGAAACATGGAAGAGGGTTTACAGTCATACCATTGGTCCCATTAATGGTAGAGAATTGTGGCCAAAATCACAGTTTCCAACCAACCTAACCCCACCTCTGCACCACACACCTATCGGCAGACCTAAGAAGAAAAGAAGGAAGGATGCTGTGGAGTTGCAGGATGAAGTTGAAAGGGCTTCACAAGCAAGAAACAAGAGAAACAGGGCTGCTGAAGCTGATAACGACCAGGCTGTGGTTGGTGGCAAATTCACAAGAAAATGGAAGTCCGTGAAGTGCCAGAAGTGTGGTGAAAAGGGCCACAACCAAAGAACTTGTGGAAGGACCAAAAAAGTTGTCGGGCCGAAGAAAGGGAGGAAAGGTAAGAAGAAGAAAGATGGTAATCAAGCTACTGAGGCTGGTCAGGCAGGTCCAAGTGTTTAAGGGTTATGGTTTTCGGGTTGTCGGGTTATGGTTTTTGGGTTGTCTTAAAACAATCATGCAGTCTTTTGTGTCTATTTAGCTTATTAAAACACTATGACAATTATCATCATATTTTGGAATTGTTATCTTGATGATGTTAAGGTAGGTTATCATGTATGGTTGGATGTTTAATGTTCAGTCGTTTAAAGTTTGTGGTTTAGTATTTTCTGTTTTACTTTCATGTTTGTGGTTTAAAGTTTGGGCAGGTCATGTACAGGTTATTGTGTTCATTTGTAGGAACAGGTCATGCACAATTTCGTTTGTGCAATGTACATTTCGCACAATATTCGACCAATACATTTCGCACAATACACTTTGCACAACACATTTCGCACAAGATTCGACCAATATGTTTTGCACGATACATTTTGCACAATACACTTTGCACAATACATAATTACTTCCAAACAACCTGCTGCTCATTGAATGCTAACCATATTTCACCAACCACATATTTCCAACATTTAAGACTCTCTAATTACTTCCAAACAACCAACTTCATTGAATGTTATCCATACATCAGATTTGAGAAAACATTGGGAACATCAGATTTTTCAAAAACATTACAACATCCTTCACATTTAACACATTACGATATCCAATACATTCAAGCCTTAACATACATCCAAAACACAAACCCTAAAACTATCAAAAGAACCGTAATGATCTTGTTCTTCAGCCGATTCTTTTCCCGCATCTTGGCTAACTCAGCATCAACTTGGTTTCTGTGTCTTAGAAGCCCTGGAATAATTGTCACTGCACGACTGCACATTGGTGGGTCCACCCACCCTATGAATCTTCCACAGTTGGGATTCTACAGAGAAAGAAGAAAGGATCAAACTTTTTAAGCCCTAGACTATTAAAATCGAAAATATTATACATTACCATGGTTGGATAAGAGTAGAATCGGCGACCAGGGTTGAGATCAGTCCATGACGTAACTATGATTGCATCTTGGCCACAATTGCAGAGAACCATGAGGATGATGGAATCGATGCTGTGAGGAAGATGATGAACAGTGGAGAAGATGAAGAACATTGATGAGGAGAAATGTTGGTAGTTAGGTTTGTGGGAAAAATGGTCTTATTTAATAGGCAGGAGAAAAGAAACAAAGAAACTGACCAAAATACCCCTCATGTGATATGCACATGGGGTCACTTAACTGAGAAAACAAACTGAAGTTAGACCCAGGGACTATCAGGGAACAAAAAATGAAAACTTGGGGACTATTCAGGTAATTTTAGAAAGTTGGGGACTATAGGTGAAAAAATGCGAAACCACAGGGACTATCCGGGCATTTTTCTCTATATATTATGTAGATTTAATGAATACTCTTTTTGTTGTTTCTGTTTTTAATTTAAATTTTATATTCATTTTTAGATCTAATAATTTTTTGTTTTGTTTTGCAGGCTCGAGCAACTTCAACAATATAATTGTTCTCTATATTTTTAAATTTGTAAACTCATATAGTTACTTATCTATAGTACGATGCTTCGTTTTATTTTAATCTTCAACTTCAGATTTCCATAATAAGTTCATGCGTACAGTTTCTTTATGATCAGTAACGTAATTTTTTTTTCTAAAAGTAAGAAACATATCAATTTTCAACACCGTGAAATTCGTGGGAATTATCGCTAGTGTTCTAATAAATTCAATAGACTTTTGTAACAAAATAAATGATATTAATTGTTCTAACATGCGAGATTCTCAATTTAATTTAGTTCGTTGGAGGAGGTGAACAAGGGTTGGGCTTTTGTATTTTCCTTATTTGTTATATTTTTTATTTTGTAAGAGGTTATACAACTATTTTTTAAAACCTAACACCTAAAACTAACATTCCTTAATGCCAATTATGCCATGGTTAAAAGTGAACAATAGAGTATAGCCGTAGTTTCTCATACCTCAAGAAGAAAGCTTAAACTTTAAAACACCATAAAGACAGATTACGTAATTTATTTTAATATTTAATACAAAATTTATAAAACTAGTTACAGAAAATCCTTAAAAACAAAATTTATGCAGAATGTATAAAAAAAATAAAGGAAGTGATTTACATAATTTGACCTTAAAAACGAAAATAAATAAAATTACTGACTTTACCATCACCCTAGAAATTAGAAAACATCTAACATTTAGTTTTTTTTAACGGCAAATTTGGATCATTGATGGACTACTGGAGTATTATCGTGTCAGCAACGGAACCAGTCGATCATATCAATCTCCACTAGGCATAATTCTTATACACCAATTCAGAAGGAAATACAATAAGGGGGTATTTGGCCTAGCTTTTATTTTTTTGGCTTATGCTTATATTTTAAAGTAGCTTATGCTTATTTTCTTTCATTTGATAAGCTATTTTTAAGTGTTTAGATTAGCTTATATTCTACAAGTTGATAATTAATAATTAATCTTTAGTTGTTTGTTAAGTTATTTTGTATTATGAGAAGGGGTATAATATCATTGTGTGTAATGAGTAAAAAACCATCTTCTTCAAATAAGCTTATTCAAATAAGCTAAAAAACCATGTTTCCATAAGCTTATTGAAATTAGCTTATATAAGCTAATAAGCATAAGCTTAAAAAACTAAACCAAACACCCATTAGTGCTTATTTTATAAAAATAAGCTAAAAAAGCTATAAGCTTAGATAAAAAAGTTAGGCCAAACACCCCCTAAATATGGCATAACCTCTCTTGTGAGAATCGAATCCAGTACCTATTGGTCCCAAAGCCTTAACCCACTCTTAAGATACCACTAGGTTATAAAGTCATTGGGCCATCTAACATTTAGTTACTTGTCATTGTTTACCCTAACCCTAACCTTTAGACTAGCCATGTATTTCGGCCATTAGCTCAATAATAGTCAAAAGCCCCTTTTCAATAGGCATGGTCATAACAATCATTTTCTTGTATCGGTCTTGTTATCGATGTTTGTCTTGCCTAACTTTCTTACCACAAACCTCCCATCTTTTTTTTGAAAATACAAACCTCCCATCTATGGTACAAATGTTTAGAATAATAATCATAATAATATGATCGACAAACCTAAAACAACGATAAAGAAAGGAAACATCTAGAAAAAGTACAATTCTTTTATTGACTTCTTTGTACGCATGAAAAAAGAGGTATGTTCCCAAATCAGTGTATACATGTTACAGGGACCATGTCACCTTTCTAACATGGTGTCCACATCACATGAGTGCATCCAGAAGGTTCTGGAACCTTCTGAAAGAAATCACCCGGTGACAAAGAAGATACTCCTGCAGACAAAAAGGACAACATGTGGCACCAATTGTCACACCCCGACCCGTAGCGGAATAGGTGATCGGAGCATGATTGGGTTGATCCAAGAGCTTATGACTTGCTATTACTTGTTTTTAAATAGTCATTAATCAATGTTAAACGTTTCACATAACAAATAATTCAAATAAACAATTACAAAAGAGACATTTATCAACAACCATTAAGCTAATCTGTTTCTTGTTAACTAAGACTCATCATATGTCCAATCTTCTCTTTGTACATGTTCACTTGTATCATGTGTAAAAATGGTTTTTGGGTCAACAAAAGTTGGTGAGTGAACCTTATTGTTATTTGAATAATTATTATGTTTAAATTTGACTTATTGAGAAAACGTGCGTCAACCAATGTAAGTAAACATGTTGTATGTTATATATCAAACTCATAACACAACCTCAAACAATAAACAAACCAACTGAAATGATTCAATGAATATATGCATGTTGCACGGTATTATGGTGTGCCAATGAATGAACGTATGTTGCACGGTATTATGGTGTGTTGCAAGGTCTAAGCTCAATCAAACAGAGCTGATCTCGTATTGTTGACAACATCAAGTTCCGCTTATTGGTAATGGGGAACAGATGAGACTATGATGATGTGATATCCAAAATGAATGAAAATGCACCAATGATAAACAACCAAACAACACATAAGATAAATACTTCACATAATGGTAATTGCACGTATTTGAACTTGTGAAATGCGTTAAAAATATGCGACACATGATACACCTCAAAACATATAAATAAAATAAAAATGGGAGTTGTAAGATTCACTCACAGTGATTGCGTTTGTGATTCCTTGTAAAAAAACGCACGGAGAAAGATTGGGGGAACAATCCGAAAGAACGAAACGAGTACCCTAAATGTTAAGATTCCACATAACGAACTAGTTAATATTTATAGGTTAAATATAATCTTAATATTTATTGTTTACAATTTAATTATATTTTTAAGTTAGAATATTTATACTAATCCTCTATTTAAAGTTTTTGTATCATAAAAAGTGATCTCGTATAACTCATACATTATTTGAATTTTTGATAGATTTAAAAGTGTTTAAAAAAATAAAAAGAATAGAAAAAAAAACATTAAAAGTTCTAGTTAAAACAGGAAAAAAATGAGTTAATATGTAAGAGTTTTAAATCAAAAATGAATTTAAAATTTAAGGTTATAATTTAAAATAAAAAGAATTAAAATTTAAAAGCATTAATTAAAACAAATTTTAGTGTTATTTTTCACCGGAAATTTCGACCGCACCCTCTGGAAATTTTCACCAGGGCCCGTTGAAAATTTTCAACCGCCTCACTTAGAAAAAAATATTATAAAATTATAAAATTAAATTAAAAACTGATTATTATTTTATATACAAGTATATAACACAATTTATATAATTAGTTCTTTAACCACTTATTTTTTTTTTTTGAAATGCTTTAACCACTTATTAACTTAATTAGTTAACATAATCAAAGCCCAATCTACAATCTATTTTTATTAACCTAAGCCCAAACCCAACCCAAATAAATTTGAACTAAATAAAATAACCCAAACACATCCACCCATTCAAATTCCAACTCTAAATCCTGCCCTAAAAAAAACTCTCAACGACTTGACGACACTGCTAACTGCCGGACAGCTTTTTTTGCTGGAAAAACCCAAAATTTCGGCGAGACCGACCCATATTACGCCAGAATTCCGATATAGGACTAGTATGATTTCTTTATTGATTTTTTTTTTTTGTTTTATGTGGTGATTAGGAGAAAATATAGACGTATAAGACTTTGATTTTTTTATTTTTTTGATATTTTTTCCTGTTGTTCTAGACTTATAGTTAAATGATTTTGTTGTTTTATTTATAACTTTGTTTGTTTAAATGATTACTTTAATACTAGGGCCTGAATATATGAAAATAAAATTGAAAATTACGGACTATGGTTCATTATGATTGTTATTTTTTAAGTGTTTAGTGTTATTTTATGAATTTATGGAGCGGTTTATATATGATAGTAACCATTAGTAAGAATTTAATAAACTTATAGAGTGTTTAGTATCTCTAGATTATGTTTTGGATAGATTTCAAAAAATGAAAACCTGTATGGCACAGTTTTAAATACGTTTGTAATGACGTTTGATGTGTTTTTGATGATTATATAAATTTTTGCTTAATGTTCTTTTATCTTACATGACCTGAACCGACCCGACCCGCTATGAACCGATTTTTTTATATAACTAAGGGACTAAAATCATTAAAATATTTCACACCCCCAGCAAGAAATTCCTGGATCCGCCACTGACACTTAGGTTATGTGTAGTGGGGCGCTATATGCCTTCATAAAGCCCCTATAAAGCCCCAAACACCACTACGAGGGGCTTTATGAGACAAAAAAAGTTGGGTGGCGCCATATATATAGCGCTGGTGATGGGGGTTGTTTTCAAAGTTTGGACCAATCAAAATAAAGAAAAGTTTTTATAATTAATTAATTAAAACGAAAATTAATAATTAGGTGTTGATGGGTAGGGGCTTTATGACTACGGGCTCTAGTGATATAACGCCCCTGTGTGACGTGGCACGACACGTGTCGTATAACGCCCCACAAAGGGCTTTATGACTACGGATGGCCTTAAAATGATGTAACAAGAAGTCATATAAAGGGATTTGATGATGCTAGTATAGGTTATACTTAAAAGTTATACACATACATAAAAAATAATATAGTTAAAATATATATTTAATGTATTTTTTTTTTTTTTTGTAATTATTTATAAATTTTACTCATTAAAACTCATATCCACATCCATTAAAACTCATATTCCTATCCTACTTTCTAATATCTTGATTTTTAGAATTATGAAAGTTAGACCAAACTCAATGCAATGCATATGAGGTGCATTTGTGACATAGATGTTGAGCTGGAGGAGACAGAGAGTGGAGAGAGGGTAGAAATATTCTTGGCTAAGTGCATGCATTTGTAGAGAGATAATGAAGTTTGTGAGTGTTAAGGTCTTAAATGAATAAGAAAAAGAGTGAATATGAAGATGATGTGGCAAAAAGTTTTGTAAAAAAATTTGATCTAGCATTGGAGATGGTCTTAGAGCATCACCAATAGACTCATTTTTAGGCATTTTTAAAGAAAGAGAAAATGATGTGGATGAGAGAGATGATGAGTTGGAGGAGAGAGAGTGTGGATGTGTATGTGAGGAAAAATAACAAAAAAATGAGTTATGTGAGTGGGGTGAAGAGAGAGGAGAGATAAATGATATTTTTATTGTTTGTGAGTAGGTCATGCGAGAGAATGGTTTTTATTGATTGGGCAAGTGCCTATGTGGCATCTAAAAACATCACCTAAATATTTATCTATTGGTGATGCTCATTATAAGTTTTTTATTTCATTTTTCATACCTAACACCTTGTAAGAATTTAAACCCAAGGAAATACAAAGAAGCTATACCACCATCATTGTATGTTTATGTAAGTCTTGTATTTCTTAAACTTTCTTAAAATACATGTTGAATTGATGATGGTTTACGATGCATTTATAAAAGTAGTCAGATGTATGTATGTATATATAGAGGTGTTTATTAATATCTCGACCGGTATGGCTTACCCGGCTAGGTTTAAATCGTAAAGCGAACCCTGAAACCTGAGTTTTCAAAGCGTGAGCCAAAGTACCAACCCATATTGCTCCTAACCCAACCTAAACGACTGATTTAGCTCAATATGGGTGGTTTGGTCGGTTATAACGGTTTTTAAACATCAATATATGAGATGAATCAATGGATAAGACATTTTTACTAGGAAGTGCACAGAGGATTCTGACTTCCATCTTAGTAGTTGTCACGCTAGTTGCACGCCAACTAACTATTTGATGATGAAACACCTCTTTCTCATATTTTCATTATTGTTTTAAAAGTTTATTTAGAGTATTAAATCAATGCAAGACTTGTAATAAATAATCGATGCAATCAAAGGTCACAATACATTTTTTTTTTTACTTTTCTAAGTACAACTTTTATATTAATACTATTACAAAGTCACATGTGTGTTTTGTTCCATGAACATAGATGGTCAACTGACTGAAACTGTATCAGGTCTGGTTTCACAAACAAACGACTTCCTTTAATGACTTGCTAGAAAAAATCAACAACTCTAAGGGCTCGAATAGATGGAAAAAAGTGGTGGGTGTCGTCTTCCATACGACGCTCTGGCGAATTTGGAAAGCTAGAAATGACCTTATTTTTTAAGGGATCAAGTTTTCGATAACAAGGGTGGTGGACACAATTAAAAAAGACTCGTTAATATGGCTCAAGCAAAGATTCCCATTAAGCAACAAAGATTGGGAGAGATGGTGTGACTTTAATATCCGTGATGTAATCACATAATTTCTCTTTTTATTCTCTTTTTTGTTTTTGGTTATTTTATCAGGATTTTCAGCTTTTTGTTGACCCCTTGTTCAATTTTCATCTTTGAATAAAAATGCGGCCGTCCAAAAAAAATATATGACGAGAATTAGAGAAAACAAAAAAAAGTCTATATATATATATTCTTTAATGAAAAGGGTCTCACTTTATTATTCGCTTTAAAAAGCTTGATAACACCCTAGTTATAGTATATTTGACACCACACTAAACAACTCTTTTTTACCTAAACATTTAAAAGAAACATACCATAAAATCATAAATACAGAATTTTCATATTAAAACGTGTGAGGACACTCATTGATTTGTGAGTGGGACATAGACTAGTTAGGGTATCCGGGGCACTCCCCTAAGAGGGGAGTCCCCTCTCTTACGCACACCCAATCAGGTTATGCCACGTCAACTCCCCTCTTAAACTCCCCTCGCACCCCAATTTGATGGCGGCACTCAGGGGAATTGTTTTTTTATTCAAAAAAATAAATAAATAAAATAAAAGTTTTCATTGGTTGAAAATGCGGCTGGCCCCACCATATCATCTCCCCTTCTTCGGTGAACTCCCCCCGACCACCCTCCCCGAATTGGGTCACCGCAGGGATGGCGGCGGTGTTCCCGATCGGGGAATGTGGTCACCGAGCCACTCCCCGCTTGGTGCCCCGGATACCCTTACCATCACAAGTTTACCCAAAGTAGTTGAGGGGCAACTTTGTAATTCTTCTGTTTTAGTCCCCAAGTCAGCCTCATTTGGTGAGTAAACCCAACCAAGCAAAATGTGTACTACACTACTACGCACTCCTCCGCGTATCTTAGAAGTCTTCACTCTCTTTTCACCACACATTTCTCCTTTTAGACTTGGCAACTCAAAAGCATAACCCACTTTGGTTTCTAAAACCAATGACATGTACACATTTGACCTTTTGTCAATGTACAACCATCATTCCACTATGTACAACACCTAGCTGTGGTACTTGTCAACTTTTAACCCTAGTTGTGATGACTTTGGAAATATGTGGGAATTACAAAATTGACCTAGTTTTTTACTCTTTTCATACTTTTGACATTTGTATAAATAATTATCCTATTTAGTCCTTCATCAAATGGTAGATAACATAAAGGTGCCTTATATGTACTTTCTTCTACATGTTAATAAACTAATAAATTTCCCAGCGCGTTGCAACAACGTCGAAACGTAATGTAACTCGAATTAATACCATTTAATGAAAACGTATCATATTTGACTTGGCTCGTCTATGAACAAAATATATGTCAAAACGTAGACAAACTGAAAACGTACACAAAAATAAGCACGGAAACGTTATTATATTTGACCCGACATATTTGCGAAAGAAAATTTACGTCGAAACGTAAACCAGCTTGAATATATATTGACAGGTGTAAGAAAATAATGTTTTTTTAAGTTAAAGAATGGTACGGTGCGTTGCAGTGGGGTGGAAACGTAAAGTAACTCGATTTTATACCGTCAAACGAAAGCACATTATATTTTACTCGAGTCATTTCTAGAAAACATTTATGCCGAAACCTAAATCAACTTGAAGTTATGCCGATAAATATATCAAAATAAGCATGTAAAACTCCATTATAAGTCTTTAAAAAGTTATCGGGGTTATAAGTGTAAATGCTAAAAATTGAGGGATAAAGGTAAAAAAATAACACCAAAACCAAAAAAAGTAAAAAAAGAAATATAAAAAAAATCATTGCAAGTTAGTGCAGACGTAACTTGTAATATAATATACAAGCATTCTTTTGACCTACCCACAATTGTGGGTGGATGCCTGCACCCCTTGAAAAAAAAAGTTTTAAGCGTTAATTTTCGTCGAAAATTCCAATCGCACCCCTTAGATTTTATCAATCGCACCCCTTAAAAATTTTCAACCGTCTCACTTAGAAAAAAATATTATGAATTTATAAAAAATAAACTAAACATGATTTTTATGAATATATAAGTATATAACAAAATTTATATAATTATTCTTTAACCACTTACTCACTTACTTAACCCAATCCACAGCCAATGACCTTGTGGTCCAGTAGTGGAAAGTGCTTGAGTTCTCAAATAGGCTCAGGTTCAATCCCCATTCACTGCAAGTGAGGTTGTAAGGTTTACCCACCTTGGTGGGGTTCCTGACGGGGGTCACGGGTTCGAGCCTGGCAGTCGGGATTAAGTTTCCACGAGGTGCAAGGAAGGGCTCTGAACTGCACTCCCCCTCATTTGAACCCGGGTGGCTGTGCTTCCGATAAAAAAAGGTTGAAGCGCAGTCGGTTGTGGGTTTCCAATCGATCTACACCTTTAAAAAAAAACTTAACCCAATCCACAATCTAATTTTATTAACCCAGTTACCCAAGCCCAAACCCAACCCAAAGATTTTGAACTAAATAAAATAACCCAAACCAACCCACACATGACCCATTCGAATTCCAAATTCCGCTCCAAAAATGACGCTCAACGACTACAGTCTACAACACCTCACAGCCGGACGAGGTTTTTGGCCAGAAAATTCAAAACTCTAGCTGTTCCGAACATTATTACGCTGGAATTCTGACTTAGAACGTGTATCCTTTCTTTATTGATTGTTTTTTGTTGTTTTATGTGGTGATTAGGAGAAAATATATATGCATAAGGGTTTGATCTATTTTTGTTTTTTGGTTTTTTAGTTGTTCTAGACTTGTAGTTGATGATTTTTTGTCTTATTTTAAGGTTTGTTTGTTTAAATGATTACTAATCAACATTTAAACTAGGTCATGAATATTTGAAAATTAAAATTGAAAATTATGGACTATGGTATTGGTTGAACATTATTTATTTATTTTGTTTAAGGGTTTAGTGTTGTTTTATGAACTTATGGAGCGATTTATATGTGATATGAATCATAAGTAGGGAAGTTATGGCGCGATTTCTCAAGAGGAAAAGAGTCGAACCACTTTTTTTTCGTCGGATTCTTCTAATTAAAGACAAAGTTATGTTTTAGATAAGTTTTTTTTGTTGTTTTATTTATTTAATGATTAGGAGAAATAGAAGTAGGAAGGGTTTGAACTTTGATGTTTTTTTGTTGTTACTTTACTTACTTATGATAGTTTTTTATGTTGTTTACTGTTTTACTTGAAACTTTGTTTATTAATGTGATATGAAGTTAGGAAATAGGGTTTAATTGTTTGAAAATTGAAATTGACCCAACCCGACCTGATATAATCTGACCCGCTCTGAAACTTTGTTTGTTTATGTCTACTTGTTTTACATGATCTGACCCGCTATGAACCAATTTTTTTTTATATAGTTAGGGGTCTTAAATCTTTAAAAAAATTTCGCACCCTTAGGAAAAAATTTCTGGATCCGTTACTGATTAGATGGGAAAAAATATACGTATAATATACAAGTATTCTTTTTAAGAGAACCTTGAAAAGCATTTTCTTTTTTTTCCTGGTTAAGTTTAGGTAGGAATATGTTTGGTAGGATTATTGTGTGGTATGTATAGATAATTACCAGGTTTGTATTGATTTAGACCTTTTTATTACTGATAAAGGTGATAATGTATAAGTGGAAATGTTTATACGATCTTAACATGTTCTTGAGATTAAACTATTAAAGTATGCAAATTAAATGATCAACAATAGTTGCGTATTATTTTCATTTTGAACTACTTAAATCATGTGAAAAGTACTTCACTTTTTGTAAAGGGATGTTTACAACACACACATCCGACATTTTACCTAAATTTAATTAGTAATTATTACTTGCCAAAACTTAGAAACCATACTCATATATGAATGAAATATAACAAATTTATCATTTTCAAGGAGCTAAAGTTTTCCATAGTATGTATTACCAATTTCGGGTGTACATTTGCATGCATACCTTATCTCGTAGATATGCCCATTTATCACCTAACAACTAAGTATAAAAACTACACTCATGGCATTATAGCCTAGTGGTATCTTGGTGGTGGGATAAGGCTTATGACCATTAGGTCATGGGTTCGATTCCCACAAAGGGGGGTTTTTCCAGATTTATTGGGTTTCCTCCTGAATTGGTGTATAGGCATTATTGCCTAGTGGAGATGGATATGATCGGGTGGTTCTGCTGGTGGCACGATGATACTCCAGTGGTCCGTCAGTGATCCAAAATTTGCCGTTTAAAAAAAAAAGTATAAAAGCTAAATTTACGCCATACACAAGTCATCGTCAAACAATAATGATAAGTTTTTATGGTGCATACCGACAATTATTCTTCATATTAGGATCATTCATTTATATGAACAAAAAGATATAAGCAACCTAAATCCAAAAGAAAACTTACATTTCCTAATCTTATACCAAAATCTAGGTCTGTAAACGAATCAAATGAATCCAAACGAGGGTATGTTTGTGTTTGTTATTTAACTTTAACTAAACATGACCACAAACATATCAGCGAACATTTTTTTTATCTAAACGAACACTTTTAAAGCCTATACAAACACTACATGAACATAAGAACGTTATGGGCACCAACGAACATAAACAAACAAATTTAAACAAACACAAATGAACATAACTAAACAAACCCTAGACAAACACAAATAAACATACTCACCATAAGTAAAATTAAAATTTTATATCAATCACTAATCTTAATTCAATTGGACAACCTATTTATTAATAGTAAAAAGTTAGTTCTATTTATATAAGTAGTTAAAATGCCCCCCTTATGTTTACATTTAGATAAATATTAGAGTAAATTACGTTTTTGGCCCCTGTGGTTATATCAGTTTTACTATATTGGCCCAAAATAAGATTTTTTAACAGATTTGCCCTCATGGTCCCTATAACTAACCTTTTTGGCCCCCAAGTCTAACCAAACCCTCAACTCAGGTTAATTAACAGGCACATGACTTGCACATGATGTCTATTATTGTAATTTCCCCTCCCCCTTTAATGAGTTTATAAATAAAACCCTAGCCCACTTCATCTTCTTCCTGATTCCATATTCTATGTGATTCCATCTTCTTTCAAAACCCTAATTTCAGACCAGACCTTTCAAATCAAAGATGGTTATCTGCAGATGTGGGTTACCTTCAGATGTGGGTTACGTCTATGAACATCACATGGTACGGTTGATTGATGGTATGGTGATGATGGTGGTGAAGAACGGTGACCGGAGAAGACGATTGATGTGGGTTACCAGTGATGATGGAGGTCAACAGTGATGATGAGAGGGTGGTTCACGGTTGTAGGTGGTGGTTGTGGTGGACATCGGAGGTTGGTTCGACGGGGAAGACGATGGAGAAGAACGGCCGGTGGATATCGACTCCGTTCAAACATCCGGCGACGATTGACACAGCGACGATCAATTCCGTTCAAACATCCGGCGACGATTGACACAGCGACGATCAATTCCGTTCAAACATCCGGCGACGATTGACACAGCCATGAGTGATGATGGTGGTCAGGTCAGGTGTGTGTGGCGCGATGGTTGTCGGATTTTGTGGGTCAGTCAGATTTGGGGGTGTATGGTGGTGGTTTAACGAATCTGAATCACCCAGATCTGTTAATGTTTGATTGGAATCGGATTTGGTGGGTTTCATTCGAACACACAAAACACTGAATTTGGGTTTTGTTTTTTATTTGTTCTTTGACAATTTTGTGTTAGGAATTTAGGGGGTGTTTGGATGTTTTTTATTTGTTCATCAAACCCAGATCTTCAAATACATAACCATCATCATCATTCCCTGAGTTTATGTGGGGCCACCGCTGTGCACCACCGTGCGCCGCCACCTGCAGCTGCCATAGAGATGAAGATGATGATGTTTGGTTGAAGATGATGATGTTTGGTTGAAGATCTGGGATTTTTTTTGGTTGTCATTAAAAGGGGGAGGTGAAATTACCATATTACCCATCATGTGCAACCCATGTGACCAAGAAGTTAACCAGAGTTGGGGTTTGGTTAGAATTAGGGGCCAAAATGGTTAGATATAGGGACCATGGGGGCTGATACGTTAAAAATTCTTATTTTGGGCCAATATAGTAAAACTGACATAACCACAGGGGCCAAAAACGTAATTTACTCTAAATATTACTACTTATATTTAATATAAACGAACGTTCACAAATATAAATGAATAAACAAAACATGTTTTCATATCCGTCTGTTTACTCAAATGAACAAAAAATGTTAATATTCATTCGTTTAGTAGACAAACGAACACTTCTTGCCAAACAAGTTCACAAATAATTAATGAACGTTCGATTCTTTTACCGATCTACCAAAATCCTTGCGAAAACCAAGGGACCAAACAAACATAGCAAGCATAATAGAAGGATGAAAAGCCAATTTATTGAAAATAACCTCTTATCAAACGGCAATCGTTAACGACTTTACAGAAATCCAATTTTGACTGTCTTCGCTCCTCCATATTCCCCCAAAGACGAAGAATCAGATTCTCTCTCTCTCTCTCTCTCTCTCTCTCTCTCACACACACACACACATACACACACTACAACCTTTTCTCACCTAGAACTCGCACTTTCTTTCTCTCTGCTGTCGCTAACGGAGAAATAGGTATGAAAATGGTGATATATGCATATGTTTACATATATATGGGTTATATATATTATGTATTTTGTGTACGATATATCGCACTTTTTTATGCGTTTTGGTTGATTTAATGCTGTATATGTTGAATTAATTAGGTTTTATATGTCAATTTATGTTAATTTCAGAAATTGACTCTAGTTTTAGTTTGAATCGGCAGTTATTTCGGATCTCCACTTGCTGTTAAGTGTTTGAATCGCGTGTTTTTAGGGTTACTGTGACTGATAGAACCAGTTTAAGCTCATTTCTTGTGTAAATTTACAGGTGTTATGTACTCGAGGTATTATTATTTTTTTTTTCAATTTTTAGGGCTTTTTTTGGTATGTTTTTGTTCATTAATTTTGATAGATTATGATTATCTGGCGTTTTAATGATTTAGGAATGATGTGAAGAAAGTTAGATTAAATGGAAGTTTTTTAGGTGAGAATCGTTGTAGTGAAAGTGAATTTCTTGGATTCATTGTTATTGAATTGGAAAATTGTTTTATATATATATATATATATATTTTGCCCTAATTGTTTTGGGGGTTTGAAGATGTACTGTTGGATTTATAAAATCTAAACCATACTTGAATCAGAATTATGATTGGATTGGATCTAGTTAAGAAACGAATTAGTTATTCGGTTGTGTTCACTGTTCGTTCATTTATATTCGTTCTATGAGTCATGACTGACTTAATTGGATGTTCCCAAAGGGATCACTGTCTGTTCATAAGTAGTAGTACTATGAGTATATGCAAATCTTAAATTTGGGTACAGGGTGACATGTGTTTGATTGAAATGTTATCAGGACTTAAATATTTGTACAGAATCTGAATATACCTTTCATAAATTTTGAATGTTTTCTTTGTTCAAGCAAAGAGCATTTAATGTTTGAATTACTGTTTTATTTTGTATCTTCTCATATCACATAAAAGCAAGTCACCTGAACAGCCTTAGATATCGTAAAACATTTATTCACTTTTAGATTTTTGGTTATTACTGTTTTATTCTTGACAATCATCGTTTTACATGAATATTCAGATTACGGGTTCCATAGTGGCTTGGAGCAAAACAGTTGGTATCTTATATTCTTATAGTGTCTGCTCCAAGTAGTTCTTACACATTTTGCATGTGAGCAAAGATGGGGTCTGCATGCTGTGTTGCTGCTAGAGATAGAACTATAACAAACGGATCCAATAGTGACGTTATACCGAGAAACATCAGATATTCTCCATCATGGAGTGTTAGGTGGGAAAATAGGCGGCGTGTAGCAGGAGAAGAAGCCTCTATAAATTGGTTTTCCGACGGTATTGTAACAAACGACAGGCTGGATAATAAATCTCAGACAACTGTTGGAACCGCTTATGCATCAGAAGAGGGTAGTCCGTTGGAAAGTTTCCGAAATTTGACGTGGCAAAAGTCTTCTCCTTCTGAAGGATTTACGGTTCCTCCGTCAGGTAAATTTGTTATAAATAAAAGTATATATCATGGATTCAAATTGTTCACACTTTTCAATCGATATTTTCCATCATATCAATTATTATCATGTTATTATTTGAATTTTGAACCCTGTCATATTGCTTCTATAAAAGTAGGTCTGTAAATGAACCGAACGAACATGAACAATGGCATGTTTGTGTTCGTTTATTTAACTTTAACCGAACACAAACGTATAATCGAACACATTTTTTGTTAGTGTTCGTTTATTAAGAAAATGTGCATGTTCGTGTTCGTTTATGTTCATCCGTATAAAACCTAAATGAACAGTTCACGGACGTAAACAAACAAACATAATTTAACAAACAATAAACAACACAAATGAACATAATTGAAGAAACATAAATGAACGCAAATAAACATAATTTACTAAACATAAACGAATATAAAGTAATTTTTATGTGGATTAGTGATCAATTACGATTCATTCCATTGGAAAATCCATTTTTATTACTAGAAAGCCCAATTACTAATTAGTTATATTTAAATAAGTAGATAGAAAGTTTCTTTTATGTTTAATATTTATATAAATATAACTGCTTATGTATTTAAATTCAAACGAACATAAACGAACGAAAGTAAACGATCGGACACAAACAAATGTAAATAAACGAACGTAAATGAACGAACATAAACGGGCGTTCACGAACATAAATGAACGAACAAAACGTGTGTTCATGTTCGTTCGTTTATTAAATAAAAGAACATAAATGGACTTCCTTCCGAACAAGTTCACGAACAGTTTATGAACATTCGGTTCGTTTACAAGTCTATATAAAAGACATTACGTGCAATATCTCATGTTCTTTACACTTGTCCTTGCAGACCAATCTGTCTCTCAAATTACTTCAGAGGTACGTAAAACGGAGCAGTCATATATTACAAGAAAGCCATAAAAATTATTATCTCTCGTTTTGTTTATATCGTCTCTTCTTTTCATGCATCACGTAGGTGAAGGATCCAAACGAAACTCAACTTGCTTCAGAACAATCTCCAACAATGATGTCATCGACACACTCGGTTTCTTCTTTTTCACCGTCCCCATTGTCGTCATCCCAACCTCATTTCCAACCCCCGTCACGATGGCACGGTCGGTCCCCAGGGCACCATTTATTGCGCCAGGTGTCAGATAGCAGAATTCCCGCAATGAAGTCACCAAACTTATCAATCTCTGAAGAGGGTGGTTCTCCGTTTATGCTCCCAGGGTGGAGCAACGAGTCGAACCGTGGGTCACATGGTGGATCTTCCGATAGTTGGTCTGTACCCGCCTTTAACGAGCTTATGACAGCCTCTCACGGTCACAGAGAACGATGGTCTTTCGATAGCAGCAGAACTAGCGGCAGGGTTTCTTCATCACCGTCTGTTGATTTGCGGACTTGTGGCGTGTGCTCGAAACTTCTAACCGAAAGATCGTCTTGGGGGGGCCAGAAGATTATAGCGAGTAACGAGCTTGCTGTCGTTGCGATTTTGATATGCGGACATGTTTACCATGCAGAGTGTTTGGAAAATATGACGTCTGAAATCAACAAGTATGATCCAGCATGTCCTGTGTGTACGTTTGGGGAGAAAAAGGTTATTAAGTTGTCGGAAAAAGCTTTGAAAGCTGATTTGGAATTGAAGGCTAGGATCAACAAGAAATCAAGAAGTCGGGTGGTTGATGGTGATATGAACGGGGATGATATTATGTTCGATCATCATCATTATCATCATAAGATTAGCCCTAAGATGGGCTCAAGTTCGAGTATGAAGTCATCTGTTGGAAAGCCTTTCTTAAAGCGACACTTCTCTTTTGGTTCGAAAGGCAGTCGGTCCATGTCAGACAACAATTTCGCCCGCAAAAAAGGGTTTTTCTGGGCAAGATCGAGCAAGGAGTGATCGTACGTTGCTCTAAAAGGTAACATATTAGGATCTAATTTGTATATGTTTATATGCTATGCTATTTTTTCATTCTAACATTGGTATTTTGGTAAATGATGACAGTTGTAGGTGGATCGGACGGTTGGTCTCTCTGGAAATCTTGATCTACGGCGGTATCATTTCGTCTTTAAAGATCTCGGGTATGACTAGGATTAGTTCTCCTCAAGATACTGTAAAGCAGGGTTTGAATAACACATAATCATTGATAATCTTGATGAATATGGTATAATATATAAGTGGGGAGAAAATCAAAGTAATTGGATGCATTAGTTTCAAGTTTGTGTTTTGTAAATCTAAATTTATTTTTGTTTCTTTTTGATTTTTGTTGGCTTTCACATTTGCTTTGCTGACAATAATATCAGTAGTTGCCAAAGTTTCATGATTTTTTCATTTGCATATATTTATTACTCATAGATTTATGTACTTAAATCTGGATTTTATTTGTATGTTATTAATATTATAAAAACAATTGATACGGCTTCTTATATAATAAACAGTAATAGTTATCAATAATAACTCGCATGTGTAGGGGTTTAAACAAGCACAAGCCTGATGTAATCTAGCAGAGCCAAACATGTTTTGAATAACAAACAGTTAATGATAATGTTGATCAATATGGCATAATATATATGTGGCGAGAGATCAAAGGAATTGAATAGATTAGTTTCAAGGTCTGTGTTCGGTAGATCGTATTATGTTATATCATATATTATATATGTAGTTGAAAATCTGGTTTGTCTCACAGATTTGTACTGTAGACAAGGCATTCTGTTTCAGACACAAAGTAATGTTATTTAATGCTTAATTTTTATTATTATTTCGTTTTTTTTTAATATTAATTCAAACAACTAGGATGCAGGGTGTAAGGAGTGGTTAAACACTTGAGAGTGACAAACTAAAAAATCAACCAATCAAAGTGCGCCACGTCAATCAGTGAAAAGTGTTTAAACTTTTCTGAAAAGTGTTGGCAATGGTTTAGACATTTGCTGAAGTGGTAAACTAAGGAAAAGGGTGTGATTGTTTGAGAGATTGTATGGACCCCACCACACACACCTATCTCTCTCTCCTTCCTCCCTTCACCACAGCCCTCTCTCTCCTGAACACATCTCCCCGCGTCGGCATATGGTCCCCGATTCAGCATTGATACCGCATCGGCAAAGGGTCGGCGGCGGTGTTTGCCGCGCGGCAACAACCTTTGCCGCACCCACACCGGATACCCTTAGGTGTGTAACTAAACCGTAGGGGTGTAAACAAGCCGGGCCGAGCCCAAACTCGACTGGGCTCGAGAGTAAAACCCAAAGCTCGAGCTATTTTAAGCAGAGGCGGACTTAGAGTGAAAGTAGGGGTAGCACGGGCTACCCCTCAACCCTGTCTCCGTAGTGTAAAAATTATCTCTCAACTCCGTTTCCGTTATATAAAGGATACCCCTGAGCCTAAAAAAAAAGTTCCACTGATTTTAAGAACAACCTCAGACGAGCTAAAAACTCGGCTCGAGCTCGCTTCAATATCGCTTTGGTTCGAGCTCGGCTCGCCAATGTTATCATCATCATTATTATACTATATATAAAATAAATAAAATTTTGTTTGCGCTTGTTTAGGCTTGCGAGCCTAAACGAGCTTTGTATATCAGGCTCGAGTTAGGGCTCGATAACTAAACGAGCTCTATTTTAGGCTCGAGCTCGTTAAAACTCGGTTCATTCGAGCTTTTAACCGAACAGATAACGAGTAGCTCTCGAGCCTCTGGGCTTGTTTACACCCTTATTAAACCGAGTTTGAACTTGGCCCGTTGAGTATTTTTTTTTTCAAGCTCCGGTCAGATTTTTGAGTATTTAATTATTATATTTAAATTAAATACATATATAGTTATTTTGTAATTACAGTTTTATGTATATATAACATACTAGAATTACCACCCGCCGCAATGCGGCGGGGAATCATTAGTTATATATCATGTTAGATGAAAGGCAAATGTTTCTCACATGACCACGAGCCTATGTGTAAAACCGAGGAAAAAATAACTAAGTCAATCTCTGACTCACACGTTGCGACACACCTATCAAACGGGAAAAATAGACGCGCTACGATGGACATGTCAAACAGGAAAAAAATAGATGAAAAAACGTTGAACCTCACACGCACGTTGCGGCGTGTTAACTCAAAAATTTAGAACGACACGTTAAACGGAGAACTCATGAAAGATGAAAAGTATATATAAGAGACTAAAATTGAAAGTAAAAAAAGTGTTGAGATTAAATTGCAAAAGATGAAAAGCTTTGAGTTGAAAGTAAAAAAAAAATTAAAGGAGTTAAATTGCAAATAATGAAAACTTTTGAATTAGAAGTGAAAAATCAAATTAATCAAAGTGGTTAAAATACCAAAGATTGAAACTTTAGACTTAAATTTACAAATATTGAAACTTTAGAGTTAAAAAAGAAATCATTTTCGGATTATTAAAACAAAAGAGATAAATAGATTTAGTTAAATTGATGTTTAATATTATTATTATTATTTAATAAAAGAGATAAATAAAAAATAAGGGTGAGAAATTACCAGAGAATGACACGTGTCCAAAAGGATTTTTGTTTATTAGTATAGAAGGAAAGGATTTATTTACTATACATACATTTAACAAATGGGGGAATAGTGCCAGGCAGCTGCCTGACACTTCCACATTGGACCAACCAGTTTATTAGTTTATATTTATTTTAAAATTACGTTTTTCCTCCTGTTTAAAATTACCGTTTTGCCTCAAGCTCAAAATAAAATAACGCTTTTGTCCGAATCTCAAAATTACGATTTTGCCTTCAATTGAAAATTACGACTTTGCCTGGCACTCCCCCATTAGACCAACCAGTTTATTATTTTATATATATTTTAAAATTACGTTCTTGCCCCTCTTTAAAATTACGGTTTTGCCTCTAGCTAAAAATAAAATTACGCTTTTGTCCCAGCTCAAAATTACGATTTTCCCCCCCAATTCAAAATAAAATTGTGGTTTTGCCCTCAGCTCAGAATTACCTTTTCGCCCCCAGTTCAAAATAAAATTCTGTTTTTTCCCCTAGCTAAAAATTACGATTTTGCCCTCTGTTCAAAAATGTGATTTTTCCCCGTTTAAAAAATTATGATTTCGCCCTCAGTTCAAAATTACGTTTTTTCCCCGGTTCAAAATTACGTTTTTTCCTCGGTTCAAAATAAAATTATGCTTTTGCCCCCCAACTCAAAAATACGATTTTGCCCTCGGTTCAAAATAAAATTGTGGTTTTGCCTCCTGCTTAAAATTACGATTGTGCCCTTAGTTCAAATTTATATTACGCTGTTACCCCAAGTTCAAAGTTATGAATTTGCCCCTGTGAAAATTTACAATTTTGCCCCTGGTTCAAATTTACAGTACTGCCGTCACTTTAGCTTTTGGCAAATTACTATTTTACCCAGTCAAAAAATACAACTTTCCCTCAGTTAAAAATTACAACATTGCCATTGTTTTAGTTTTTTTTTTTATCAAAACTATGAAAGTGTTTTGTTTTAATTGGTTGACTCGATTTAATTGTTTTTCGTGTCAATGAGTTGCCTAACACTCGCTCATTATTCGGCCATCGCCCTGCAACGCGGGCGGGGCATCAACTAGTTTATATATATTATCAATTGATAACATAACTGAGCAATAGTGTTTTAACGGTAACGGCGTTTATTTATATATATTATCAACATCAACAGCTGCACACCCAGTCAGTCTTTCCCCCTTTTCCCACTTCACCGATCACCCAAGCTACTTCCGGCGACCATTCTGCCTTCCGGCCAAACGATCAGGCAAGCACACCGCACTCAGAACACCCCTCCTTCTTGTACACACCTAACCCACAACCTCACCTCTAATTTCACCGATCTTCGTACACTCACGTCCAGCAATTTTAGAGAGAGAGAGAGAGAGAGAGAGAGAGACTGAAGTTAGAGAGAGAGACAGCAGGAGCAAGTGATGATGACGGCGGCGCCGCGGGCAGTCGTGGCAGGGGAGCTCCGGCAGAGGTCCGATGTACCGATACGTTAACCCCCTTCTCAAATCTGAAAACTTGATTATCAAATCCTTTTTCTTTTAACGGGCTATGGTACTGTACGGCTGAGGTAATGGTGGTGGGCTGACCAAGATGGCGACGGTGGAGTATCAGCGGCAGCAGCCGACGGCTCCAGGACTGGCCAGCGGCTGTGTTGATGATTATTGTTTTTGCTGAGTCAAATACAAGCTAGCAGGGATCAACACGAGTACCTCTTGGTTCGATTTGGGTAAGTTGTTGTGGTTCGGGTCCGGCGTCTTCTCGTGGAGTTTCGAGTCGGGACCGAGATGAAACTGGTTAGTTTGTTTTGTATACTGTAATAGTTGTGATGTTTCATTATATATTATATAGTTATTTTTATCATTATGGTATGCATTAGGTGTGTATTTTTATTATTTTAAAATAAAGAGTAAACTGCCATTTTAGTCCCTAAGGTTTGGCCAGTTTTGCCACTTTAGTCCAAATCTCAAAGTTTTTGTATCTAGGTCCCTGTGATTTCAGTTTTATTGCCATTTTGGTCCAAAATAAAATCTGACCAGATTTGTCTGGTAAAATCCTGCTATTTTGTCCTTTTTCTCAGGGGCAAAATGGTTATTTTATTAACCCCCATTCGCGCCAGGGACTATCCGAGAACGAAATTGCAAAAGTTAGGGACTATAGTTGTAATTTTAGAAAGTTAGGGACTAAAGGTGAAAAATAGGAAAACCACAGGGACTATCCGGGCATTTAACTCTTTTTATTATAACACATTATGAATTAAAATAATTAAATTAAGACCCTAAGGTTTGGCCATATAAAAGCACAACCTCATAAACAGCTGGCATATCAGATTCAAGAGCTCAGCTTCAGTTTCTAATCTTTTCCAGTTCATCTTCATCGAATCATTGGTGTTCTTCGTCTATGTTCATCGTATACGCAGTTGATTGTGTGAGAGTCGACTTAGAGAGAGAAACAAGTTTCAATTTCAGATCTGAAATAACCGCTCAAATTTTGTTCGAGCGATTACTTCACAATCATCAGGTTCTCATCTGCTTCACAAGAACAATAAATCCGATTCAGGTTCCGATCTACTTCACAATCATCAGAATGATAAATCCGATTCTGGAGGAGGTGATTCATAAGAACAATAAATCTTCAGGAGGAGGTGATGGTGGAGGAGGTGAGGGTGTCGGGGGTGGTGGCGGTGATGGTGATGGTGGAGGTGGCGAGGGCGACGGTGGTGGCGGTGATGGAGGTGGTAGTTAAACACGTGTTTGTGTTGAAGATTCGATCTTCGGAGGTGACGGTGGTGGCACTGTGGCACCGGTTTGCTTTCACGTGGTGTCTGGCGGCTGAGCAGGAGAACTAGGGTTTGGGATTTGGGGGAAGATGAAGAAGGTTCTGTACTTTTATGGTGTCTGGCAGAGGGTTGGACACAGGTTTCACAGAGAGAGAGAGAGAGAGAGAGAAAGTGCGGTGCTTGTAGTGGTGGTAGTGGGTGTTTTGTGGTGGATCTTCAGTGGTGGTGGTGATTGTTTGAGAAGAGAGAGACATGATAGTGATGTTGGTGATTTGGGGAAGAAGGAGTGAGGGTGGTGATTTGTTTTACTTAAACTATTTTTTCTTTTTTATTAAAATTGACCATTTTACCCCTAAGGAAAAAGACAAAATAGCAGGATTTTACAAGACAAATCTGGTCAGATTTCACTTTTGGACTAAAATGGCAACAAAACTAAAACCACAGGGACCGAGATACAAAAACTTTGAGATTTGGACTAAAGTGGCAAAACTGGCCAAACCTCAGGGACCAAAATGGCAGTTTACTCTAAAATAAATTATTAAATTTATATAAATAATAACGTCGTTTAGACTCAAGGATCTAGTCAAGCTAGATATATGAAGCTTAGACTCATTTATCTGATGAGCTTTGTAATTAGCTTGCGTACACCCATAAGCATGTGTTGCTGATGGAAAGCACACTAAGATCATATGTAGTCGGGGTGTCCTAGTAGGTCGTTTTTTCTCCCCATATACGGACGTCTTCCCTCCCTATCTCTTCAATTGGCCACCTTTTCCTTCACATCCAACATTGCTAAGATATGGGTCATGCTAGTGCTTAATAGTTAATAACTTGGTGCTCATAAATTTTATCTTCAAATAACTCGTTCTCCTTTATGGAAGTCTGTTGGTTCTCGTTGCCCATGAACCGCCCATTACGGATGGTTTCAGTAACACAATACACATCACTAATACATGTAACAAGTAACTTCTATGGGTTCACATAACAAGTGTAGAGAGACTTAATAAGTTACTATAAAAAGTAGTTGTTTGGTGTGTAGCTAGTGTTGGTAATTCTACCTAAAAGTATTTCCCGGCACCATACTCAAAGCTAACGATTACACGGTGAGTATTAGGACCTCAAGACATTGTGAAAGCAAGTTTTGAACAAATGGTTTCTTACTTTGTGAATAAAAAACCGGAATCGTCTCTATTTTATATAAAAGTTTTTACATTTTCTATCTAAATATTAAAAATTATTTATCACATTTGATTCCGAAGTATCACAATTACGCATATTATCCATATTAACCTTCACGCTTTTGGTCCTTTGAATGGATGCTCGTTAGTAATTTTTGTTAGTTTTTAAATGACTATTTTACCCCTTAACTAAAAAACCAAAAGATAAAAAGTTACCAAACGGTCCAAACACCCCCTTGTCTTTTTCGTCTTCTATTCCGACCACCACTTTTTCCTGTAAAATGAACCAAGTGCCACTTCACCACGTAAGTGTGTTATTCAAAAAAACTAACTAAGATGTACTTAAAACGCTTAAATATGGTTACTTTTGAATAAACTACTAAGGCCATGTCTAGTCATAAAGACTCTTTGGGGGCGTTATGCGACAAATGACATGCCACGTCATAGAGGGGCTTTATGAGACGTTATATCACTAGAGCGCGTAGTTATAAAATATCTACATCATCATTACCCAATTAATTAATTTTCAATTTATTATAATTAATTTCTAACTTTATAAAATTAAAAACCATTTCACTAAATAAAAAAAGACATTACAATAAAAAAAAAAAACATTACACTAAAATAAAATAAAAAACTCAAAGGTTTTTGAAAATTTTTTTCAAAACCGGATTCGTATGGGGAGGGTCGAGTGGGAACAGGAGACACGGGACGGGTAGGATTGCTACTTTGGTTCGGGTCCGCACTCTAACGAGAAGGAATAAAACCGCGGTTGAAGGGTTGCATTGTATAAAAATTCTAGATTTAAAAAAAAGGTAGAGATAAAGAGGGTTTGAGAGTGTGTTGAGTGTATTGGATTTTATAAAAATAGGGAAGATGGGGGTATATTTATATGAGAGAGTAATTCAATTGAATTAATTAATTTTACTTTTATGACCGTTTGCAACGGTCAGATTTTTTATTTCCATATTTGAAACGCCGCGATACACATAACAGTAACAAGAATTTTAAACCCCATAGCCTAATCCCTCGTGATAAAGCGCCCCATTAGACCACCAGTAATGGGCGTGGTCTTTTAAAAATTTTCAGCCAAACACGCCCCATCTCGCCCCAGCCCCACCCCCATTGCGTGTTTGGGCGTTTTTTTTTGAAAAAAATTGGTCCAGCGTGTTTTGAAACACGCCAATTATGCAAAAATTTTCAAATTTTGACCGTTTTCAAACGGTAAAAACATTTATTGTTTTTATTTTTTTAAATCCCATTTTAATCTTTAAATACCCCACATTTCTTCTAACTTTTTATAAAAAAACTCACTTTCTATCAACCTTTCTCTCAACCCAATCTTCCAACTTTTTTAAACTCAACCATGAATTCATTTCGACCCTCGTTTGGTGTTCCGTCAAGACCCGGGAACCCGAATACCACCCAACCCCAACAAAACTTTAACCTTCAAGACATGGACCCGAACATGTTATCGTACGCGGCTTACTTGAGCGGCTCTACTCCTTACATGCCACACACTTACGGCTTTACACAACCCGACGCCTCGCAACCATCCCAACAACAACCCGAACCCGAGGTGGATATCGTGCAAGAGACGCAACCCGAACCGGAGCGAGAGACATCCAAACGCGGTAAAAGGTCACATAAAAAGAAGGACACGAACCAACCTCGTCGTAAGCATACTTACGTTATTTGGACGAAGGACGAGGAATACACGTTGGTTCGGTCGTGAGTCAATTTTTCGGAGGACCCCGATGTTGGTAAGTGTTATTTTTTTTACTTATTTTTTTTTCTACACGTCGATTTTTTTTAACGTACAACTTATTTTTTTTTTTTACTTTTTGTAGCAAACGTTCAAACCGGTCCAGAATTTTGGAATAGGATTCGTGAGCTTTTTTATAGCACGTGGGGAAAGGGAGAACATCGTGACAAGGATTCCATCTCTAGCAAATGGGCCGATATCAACAATAAGTGTCACGCTTTCCAAGAAGTTTATCAACGAAACTACGATAATCGGCCGAGCGGAGAAGGTGACGTCGGTGTTTTAACGAGGCCTATGGAAGAGTTCGAGAAAACGAAAGACGTTTTCACGTACTATAATTGTTGGGACCTACTAAGAAAAAGTCCGAAGTGGGCTGGCGTACCAACCATGACGTCTAGTAGTAGACGTAAAGCTAAACGGTCGAAAACGTCATCCTCCGTTGACCCTGAAACACCAACATCGGATGCCCGCAACGTGGATTTAAATGTTGTTGTTGGATCTGAGTTTGGTTTTGATTGTATTTTCTGTTTGAATTAAAATGGAAATGGATGAGTTGTGCAGCGGAATTAATATGGAAACAAACTTTGCATACAATCAAACGAGAGTATTGCTTTGATCAAGACATTTTCAACAAAGAACCGAATGATTGAATTTAATTTCAACAACGATTACAAAGTAATGCTTGAATACAAACGCCCCCTCAGCCAGAGCTCAGTGTTTGTTCGTGCAAAGAAGACGGTGTTGCAAAGAGCTAATAGAACAGTACAGAGCACTGTTCTATTTATAGGCACTAGCAAACCACTGAGCATCTAATGCTGACGTCACCATGAAAGTGACATCTAACCTCCTAACAAACTCTAACCTCTGATCAATACAAACACTGCTATGCTAACTACTGCTTAATACAATACATTACATAAAGATAGAATAAACAACTGCTGCATCCCTCCACTGCTGTGAACCCAGCAGTACTTGTCCGGATCAGCAGTGCTTGAACCAAGGCAGTAGATTGAGTAGCAGGGCTTTAGTCTTCCATCAGACCTTTACTTGAACAGCAGCTGTAGGTCAGCAGTTTGCACGATCAGTAGATAGGAGGTCAGCAGATGTTGAAATCACTTTCAAGGGGAGAGACTTGTATGTAAACATCTGCTTATTCTGGATCCACTGCTCTGATCCAGTTTTGGCTTTAATTATCTGTTCCTCTGGTAGGGTTCAATCCCAACAATCTCCCCCTGGAACAGATAATGCCAAAACTCTTCATTATTGTGGAGTGTTTATTGCCTCATCAGCAGTTCCCTTATCTGACCTTTAAATTGTAGTTCAAAGTCTAGGGCATCAGTGTCTTCATCATCCCTGCTAAGTGGAAGATCAAGGAGATCCTGCAAATCTTCAAGACTCAGGCCAAGAGCTTGTTCCCTTGATATTTTCTTCACTTCTCCACCAGACCTGAGCAAAGTCAATACGTAGGTCTGTTTGTCAGTTTCCCACTTTTGTATTTTTGAGCCTGGTGGGTTTCTTGGGAGATGTTCATTTGCAGAGGTATTTGGTGAGGCTGGCCTATTCATGAATGGCTGAGCAGTACTTGCAGGTTGTTCCAATTCAAGATCTTCTTTTATCATTAATTTAATGCCCTCTTTTACTATAGCACTTCCAGCTTTTAGATCTTGAATTGATTCAGCACCTGACTGGTTTTTACTCCTTCTTTTGTAGATGGCAGCACCAGCTGGAGCAGTGGTTCTTTTGATTTGCAGCTTTGGTGGTCTTTTTGAGACCTCTGCTTTGGAGTAGTCAGGCTTTTGTGGAACTTTTGGATCTTTCTTTCTAAGTTCCTCTAAGCTTTTGTAGGTAGCCCTGACCCTATCTTCTCCCCACTTTGTCACAGAGTTCTTTGACCCATAATCAGCTGCTATCAGCTCCTCTTTCATTCTCCTCAACTCTAAGATCTTATCAGCTTCAAATTGTTTGAATTTTTCAGGAGGAGTCTGCTTGACCTTATTATTTAAAATGATTCTTAAATCCTGGCTGCCTCCTTTTCAAGCTCAGGAATGGTCCAGTTTTTATACATGTGTTTCTCCCCCTTATATTTCTTGTAGGTCATGATGTTCTCAATGTAGTCATTTCTCAAGGACTCATCTGCCCTTTCTGAGAGTTGTCGACATACATTTTTGGCAAATTGCTCCATTGCACTGACCTGTGTAAGTAGAAACTGATAGCTTTGCTGAAATTCTCTATCAGATTTCCCTTTTCTGTTTTTGATTGCGATATCCTCTGCTTGCTTGGTCTTGAGTTTCAAATATTCTTCGATATTGTTAGGCCTGGGATATCCTTCAACTGATGGCAAACTCCTTTTAACTGGGTCATCCTCATAGTAGAAAGATTTGATTTCTTCCCTAACTGCAATGAGTTCAAGAGGAAATGAGACACCAGCAGGAGGTAATGGCTTTAGAATTTGAGCTGAAGAGAGAGGTATGGGTTTTGGAATTGTGACAAGTGACAGAGATTTTGAAGATGTTGGTGATGGAGATGTGTCATCAACTTTTAAAATTAGCCTTCTCCTTTTTGGTTTAGGAGGGACGGATGATGTTTTAGTTGGAACAGTGGTGGTAAATTGATTGGCAGTGGTTTGTGATTGACTAACAACAGTTGAAACAACTGGTGCTTCAACCACTGTTGTCATTACAACAGATGTTATAACATCTGTTGTCTTCTGCTTTTTGTCAGCAGGTGAAAGTGGTGGAGCAGGTGCTTGAGGTGGAACAACAGTGGATTGCATCTTTTGTATTTTCAACACCTGCTGTAGCATGTTTTTAATATCTGCAACAGATGTATCCAATTTTTCAACTTGATCCGTCAAATCCTGATATTTTAAATCATCACCCAATTTAATGGGATCATCTGATTTCCCACTAACAGTGGTTTTATCAGTGGTTGAGGTAGGGAGTGTACTCCAAACACTAACCACTGATGCCCCTTTTTCTTGGTACTGGGGTCTTCTTCCTTCAACACTTGACAACCTTTTGATGTTGCCAGTTGGAAAAATAAATCCACTGGTGGTTGGCAGAGGTGCTATGTAAGGAATTGCCTCCAAGGAAGTCTTATTAATGTAACCACTGTCCAACTGTAAACCAGTGAGTTCAACAGTTGTAGTGGCTGCTTCACTTGGATTACCACCAAGAGTTACTTGTAACTCAAGGGGTCTAACCTCCTCAGGTTGTGTTGGTGGGTTAGCAAAGATTGATACATCAGACCCAGTCATTTGTTGAGGTATGTTCTCATTGATAGGTGATTGAGAAGGACTGGTTAGTGCCTGGTTCAAATCAATTGCATCAAACAGCAGTTTAGTTTGTGAGGGAATTGTGGATGTGAGGTTTGGGGTAGAAACAGGATTTGCCCCGGGCATTGAGCTGTGGATGATGGAACCAAGCGATTCCAGAGCATCATGATGTGGTGGCCCTATGTGTACAACCTGTTCTTTTTGTGAAGAAGCAGGAGGAGTATTGGGTATAATGCACAGTGCTTTGATTTTGAGGTCTAGGGTTTGAGCTAGGATGAGTGATTATAGGACCAGTAGTTTGACTCCTACATTCCCTAGCAAAATGACCTAGCCTATTGCACTTGTAACACTTGATTTTCGATTTATCCAACCCAACCCTCAGATTCCCATGTAAACCTGGGAATTTTCGCCCTGTTCTTTTGTAGAATTTGCTAGTTTTAACACTGAGCAAAGCCAATTGGTGCAGGATGTCCATCTCTTCTAAGTCAGTGGGATCAAAATGTTGTAAATCATTGAGTTCAAAACACAAATTATCTGACATCTGGTTTTCTGTGTTTGCAGTAAAAGCATAATTTGCAGAGTGAGGATCAGGGTTGGTAAAGTTACCACCAGCTGTTATATCAATGAAATGATCATAACCCTGTTCCTTACTACTGCTACCAGATTCTTCCTGACCAAGAAGAGCTGTGCTACCGAATGAGTAATCATCAGTGGCTTTTCCAGACTCTTGCAACTTCTTTTTCTGGTTCAACTCCCTTTCATAGGTCAGGAGTCTACCATGAAGTTGGGTCAGGGTCAGATCTTTGAACTCAACAGAATTTCTAGTCACAAATGCTATTGTGTCCCATTTATCAGGTAGTGATCTAAGAAACCTGCTATTTTGGGTTGTTTTTGGAAATTCAACCTTAACAAGCCTTAGCTCACTGATGAGACAACTGAACCGTTCAAATTGTTGGGTCAATGATTCACCCTTAATGTGACAGAGGTTTCATACTGCTGATTCAGAATTTCCCTATTGTTTTCAATAACTTCTTCTGTTCCACCAAACTGTTCCTTCAACGCATCCCATAGCTCTTTGGCACTGTTACAGTGTAACAGTCCAGCATAGATCTCATTAGGTAATGCGGATGCTATGATGCTAAATGCTTTGGCATCCAGTTCGTACTTTTGAAAATCAGTTTCAGTATAGCTTTCATAAGGTTTTGGTACGAACTTCTTTGGATCCTCAGCACTTGGCACCGTAGGAACATGGGGACCAAAAACAACAGACCTCCAACATCCAGTGTTCAGTTGATCAAGGATGTGACCCATCCTTCGCTCCCAGATGTTGTATTCATTTCTTTTAAGCATGGGTGGTTTAAAAAGCGAGTCAATGTTATTCTTATCATCTTGTGATTGTGACGTCATCCTGGTTGTTTTACAGACACTGATTAATCAACTTTAATGGTGATTAAACCTTGCTCTGTTTTTCAACACAAACGAACAAACTATCGATATCAACGATTTTGAGCTGAACTATTTATGTCAAAATGATTGTTAAATCAAATTTGACTGTCCAAGCTCTGATACCAATTGTTGGATCTGAGTTTGGTTTTGATTGTATTTTCTGTTTGAATTAAAATGGAAATGGATGAGTTGTGCAGCGGAATTAATATGGAAACAAACTTTGCATACAATCAAACGAGTGTATTGCTTTGATCAAGACATTTTCAACAAAGAACCAAATGATTGAATTTAATTTCAACAACGATTACAAAGTAATGCTTGAATACAAACTCCCCCTCAGCCAGAGCTCAGTGTTTGTTCGTGCAAAGAAGACGGTGTTGCAAAGGGCTAATAGAACAGTACAGAGCACTGTTCTATTTATAGGCACTAGCAAACCACTGAGCATCTAGCAAACCACTGAGCATCTAATGCTGACGTCACCATGAAAGTGACATCTAACCTCCTAACAAACTCTAACATCTGATCAATACAAACACTGCTATGCTAACTACTGCTTAATACAATACATTACATAAAGATAGAATAAACAACTGCTGCATCCCTCCACTGTTTTGAACCCAGCAGTACTTGTCCGGATCAGCAGTGCTTGAACCAAGGCAGTAGATTGAGTAGCAGGGCTTTAGTCTTCCATCAGACCTTTACTTGAACAACAGTTGTAGGTCAGCAGTTTGCACGATCAGTAGATAGGAGGTCAGCAGATGTTGAAATCACTTTCAAGGGGAGAGACTTGTATGTAAACATCTGCTTATTCTGGATCCACTGCTCTGATCCAGTTTTGGCTTTAATTATCTGTTCCCCTGGTAGGGTTCACTCCCAACAGTTGTTGTGGACGATGACGAGGAAGTTGAAGAGTTGACCCGACCGGCCGGTAGAAGAAAGGATAAGCGAACCGGGAAAAAACCGGTGGAGTCGTCTTTCGATCTCGAGTCGATGGAAGATTTCGAGCAGATGAACCGTCGTCTCCAAGACATTCGAGACCTCGGCCATAAGCGTTGGGAGATTATGAAAGAATGAGTCGCCGATAACAAAAAATTTAACGAGATGCAAGCGGCGGGGCAAACGGAAAAGGACATAGAGTTTTTGTCCAAACCGATCGACCACCTCCAAGGCGACGCGTTGATCGTTGCGCAAATACACCGCCAAAAACTTCGGGAAAAATACGGACTTTAGATCATTATCTTTTTTTTAAGTTTATTTCTTGTTTTATTTCGGTTTTTTTAAGTTATGTCGGTTTTTATTTCTAGTATTGTATTTTTTTAATTTAATGAAGTATTTTAAGTTTTTAATTTAAAAAATAATAATTGTGTAATGATTGGATGGGGGTGTTATTATGCATTATTCCACTAAGACTAACATCTAACCTGATTCCGGGATTGAAGTTAAATGGGAGGTGGGTGACGAAACCGAACAAGGTTAAAAATGAAGTTATGAAGTTTTTTAGGGAACGGTTCAGAGAGGAGCACAGTGTTAGACCGAGTCTGGTATGCGAGAATATCAAGCGTCTGAATCAACAGGAGAAGGATTCGTTGATCACCCCATTCTCTCTGGAGGAAATTAAGGAAGCGGTTAACGACTGCGGTGTAGATAAAGCTCCGGGTCCGGATGGCCTTAATTTCAAATTTATTAAGTCGTTTTGGGAATTTTTCGAGAAAGATATAAAAGATTTAATGGATGAATTTTTCGTCAATGGTAGGATAAATATTGGATGTGGAAGCTCTTTTATTACTCTTGTGCCAAAGATCAAAGACCCTACGGAGTTGAATAACTATCGGCCCATAAATCTGATAGGTATTATTAGCAAGATTGTTTCTAAAGTACTGGCTACCCGTTTAAAGAAAGTCATTGGTTCCGTTATTTCCGAGTCTCAGTCAGCTTTTATCAAAGGCAACTTTATTCTTGATGGCCCGCTTTTAATTAACGAGATTCTGTCTTGGAGCAAGAAGCATAAGAAGAAAGCCTTTTTCCTGAAGATTGATTTTGAAAAGGCCTTCGATAATGTTAACTGGAATTTCTTATTATCCACTATGGTTCAAATGGGATTTCCAGGATTGTGGTGTACTTGGATAAAAGGGATTTTGGAGTCAGCTAGATCCTCGGTTCTGGTGAACGGGTCGCCCACCTTTGAGTTCCAGTGTCATAAAGGTCTGCGGCAAGGTGACCCTATCTCACCCTTTCTCTTTCTTATGGTCATGGAAGTTCTCTCCTGTATGATCGAGAAAGCTAGAGATTCCGAAGTGTTTACCGGTATTCAGGTTCCAAATGGTCCTTGCATCTCTCATTTGTTATATGCGGATGACGCCATTATTTTGGGGGAGTGGTCGACTGGTAATATAAAAAATATGGTTCGAATTCTGAGGGTTTTCTACATGTGTTCAGGTTTGAAAATCAACATCAACAAGTCGAATATATATGTTGTAGGGGTGAACTCGGAGTCTTTATCGAGCATGGCGGATATTGTGGGGTGTCAAATGGGCAGTATTCCTTTTAGATACCTAGGAATTACAGTGGGTGCCAACATGAATCGCATGAATAACTGGAAACCGGTTTATGATATTTTCGATGTGAGGTTGGCCAAGTGGAAGGCAGGTTTGTTATCTATCGGTGGGAGATTAACTCTTATAAAGGCGGTCATGGAATGCCTCCCCAATTATTATTTCTCTATGTATAAAGCTCCGGTGAAAGTAATTAAGGATCTCGAGGCAAAAATGAGAAATTTCCTGTGGGGCGGTGACGGGGTGATAAAGAAGATGAATTGGGTTGCTTGGAGTAGAGTGACTTTGCCGGTTAAAGAAGGAGGTCTTGGGTTGAGTAAATTAAAAGATGTCAATACGGCTCTTTTGACTAAATGGGGATGGAGATTCCTTAATTCTAGTAACAAACTTTGGGTGAGAACTATTACGGCTTTACATGGAAGCAATTCCAGTAGTGACTTTGTTCCGGCTAAGAAGTCACTCGGGGGAGTGTGGTCTAACATTGTCAAGACGCTCAACAACACGTATGTGTTTGGTGTGCCTCTTATATTTAAGTTCAGGAGGAAGGTGGGTAATGGTAACAACTCGCTTTTTTGGGCTGATAACTGGTTAGGAAACAGGCCGCTTAAATATGTGTTTCCTAACTTATACAAGATTGAGGCGGTTAAAGACTGCAAGATTAGTCTCCGGGTAAGTAACGGTTCTGTTGGATCCCGGTTTAATTGGTGTTGGAAGAAGGCTATCTCATCGGAAATCGAAATCAACGAGTTGGTGCAGCTTTGTACTCTTCTGTTGCAGGTGGACTTGTCTCAAGATCGTGATAAATGGTGCTGGACCGGAGCCGACAATGGGAAGGAGGAGGATTTTAGTGTTTGGTCGGTTAGAAATCTTCTGGTCAAAGCCAGAAATGTTTCGGATCTGTATGTTCCGGAGCGTTGTAAGTGGATTCCAAAGAAATGCAACATATTTATTTGGCGTGCGGAGTTAAATCGGATCGCCACTGCTGATGCGTTACTCGCTCGTAATATTGCAGCCGGGAGTCCGATCTGTGGTTTATGTAGCGAAGAGGATGAGAGTGTCGAGCACATGTTTACGTCTTGTCGTTTGGCGAATCTGCTCTGGATGAAGATTTGTAGCTGGTGTAAGTGTACCCCTTGGCTGATTTTCTCATTCAGGGATCTAATTGAGGCTTATAAATATGCGGGTATGGATGGTAAGAAGAAAGAAGTGCTGAAAGGAATTATTAGAATTGGTTGTTGGGCGATATGGAGATCGAGAAACGAAGCTAGATTTAACAATAAAGAGGTTAATATTGGGAATATTTTTGGTGAGGTTAAGAGAATGGGGTTCTTGTGGTATAAAGCTAGGAATAAACTTGTAGATACGTCATGGACTGATTGGTGTAATTTTGTAAATTTGTAGGGGTGTTTGTTGGTTTTGGTCGTCTCGGTTTGAGGCGGCTTTGTGTTTAATGAAGTTTACTTTAAAAAAAAAAAACTCCAACGCACAATCCATAAGCACGCCCTTGATGATGTGGAATATATCCAAACTTTCAGGCCCATTGAAGACTAACCAAATGGAAGAAATCCAAATGAGAAATCCGACTGTAAGGGCATAATTATTTTGGTTCTTGAGCCAACTTTTCACACATTTTCCATTTTTCAGATCCATTTTCCATTTTTCAATTTGTTTTTAACTAAATCAATTGATTTATTTATCAGCTTTATTTTGTTACCCATTATTATGCAATTTATTTAATAGATATTAATTGATTTACATGCAATTTATTTAATAGCTATTAATTGAGTTACCAACCTGATACAAAGCAAACTTTAAATCTGGTTCAATTACGATTTATGTAAAGGTATATCTATGTTTTCTTAAATATAGTTTACTTTTTATTTTAAATATTATTATTTACATATATTGATTATAATCATTTAATTATTATACATTTTAGTTGTTTAGGTAATTAAATTTAAAGAAAAAATGGACAATGATGTGAAAAATGTAAGGATATGTAAGAATGTTTGTATGGTTGGATATGAAATTAAGGTTTTTAAGGATTTGTATGGATTTTTAAGGATATGATGTGGCAGCTGACTAGGCAGCTAAGGGCGCTTAAAGGCTCCCTTAGCATTGGAGATAGTCTAAGTCACTCGAAAACCAAGATGTAAACATATCCGTATAATTAATTCCATTCTTTTATCCTTTCAAGTTCAACTATATCCAATCAAACACACATGAAACAATAACAATGTTTTGCGGGTGACTCATGACATACGTGGCACAAAATTCCATCTTACTCGACACATGCAATGAAACGTGTAACCAAACCCCATGCAACAACCGCCACCTTTTCTTTTATCTATTTACACTACACAAACACGACAAACACCGCCCCCATCCCCATAAATAATAACAAAGCCCCAACATTCTTTTTCTTCATTAGTAATATAATAATATTCACTCATCAGTAACATCGAACTTTACGTACAAAAATATTTCTATTTTCTTCAATCCAAACAATGACAGACATACGTGACGAGCAGGGCCGTCCGATTCAACTCACCGACGAGTTCGGCCACCCGGTTCAACTCACCGACGAGCATGGTGTCCCCATCCACATCACCGGTGTTGCCACCACCGTTGGATCGGATCCTCAAGGCCAGATGACTATTGGGTCGGAGCTTCATAATAAGACGACGCATGATCACGCGACCCAAACAACCGTGGGTGAGGAGATGCATGGGGGGACCCACTTTGCTCCGACTCCGTTTGATTATGTGAAACATGGTGCTGGTGCGGTTGCGGGTGCTGGGGCCGCGACGGTGGGTGCGGTGGCTGGAGTTGGAAAAGCGGCTACCGGTGCTGTTACCGGCGGTGCAACACCGGGGAGTCATACCCAGCAACATGTTGCTGGGGATGAGAAGAAAGAGCTACAACGGTCTACGAGTTCTAGCTCTAGTTCGGTAAGATAAAAATTTCGAGCCCTTTACTCGAAACACGTCTATAATATATTTAACTTACACATGAATTAAATGACTTAAGTATGCAAAGAGAAAGTCGTTAAACACCTTGGTTTTGGAGGGGAAAGTCTTGGGTTCAATTCTCATATACATAAATTTGACCTTGTATAACCAAGGTTAGGAGAACTCGCTAGTTGCTAGTCGGTCGGTGAGGTGGGGACTAGCGAGTACTCGGGATTAATCGGATCAGGTTTTTTATATGTAATATTCAGTTTTATGTATAAATATAATTTAGAAAAAAGTATATCATATAATATGCCTTAACGTACGCTGCGTACGCGATGGCAAAATCGCACTTTACTTTACCAAAAAGTGAAAGTCGCATGTCGTAAAAAACCAAATATCACATTTTATAAAAAAAAAAAAATTCAAAATCCCATGTTAAAAAAAATCGCATTTTGATACTGCTTCTCGTACCCGACGTACGTTAAGGCAATTTGTACAATAATCAGCTCCCACACATTTATACAGGTAAATATTTAAAGTAGCTAGGTTTTAACCCCTACTCAACTCATTTTCTTAAGTATACAAGATTAATTGTTGGAATTTACATGGTTTGGTTGGAAACTGGCTGGAATTTAGAGGTTTTGGCTGGATAATACAGTTTTTTTTGTCGGAATCTGGCAGGAATCGCCGATTTTTGGCGGCTGATTAGGTCTGACTAAGCCCGACTAGAGCCAATTACTAGCGATTAATGGACTGGTTAACGAAAAATTACTCAGTCACTGGCCTCGTCGACTAGTCGCGATTTTTAAAATACTGAACGTAACCAACACATAACTTGCTATTTTTCTTTTAAAATAAAGTAATACGACTACGTGTAGATAATCTAGCGTTACTGTTTTTAAAGTAATATATAATCTCCTATACATTACTTATTCGTTGATTCTATGCATAAACAAATTTGTTCAGTTTTTTTAAATTGTTTTTTAACTTGGGATATCTTTTTAATAATAATCTTGAAAATATATAAATGAGTTTGCATTTTAATATATTTTACATATTGAAAATAGAAAGTAGCTCATAAGATCAGAAAAATAAAATGATTTATTTTGTTACATGCAATATATAATAATTAAACTGTTGTTTGTTTAGTTGTTTTAAATGTTTCGGAGGGAGTAAATAATGTTAAATAAGTATTGGTTGCAGTCGGAAGACGATGGACAAGGAGGGAGGAGGAAGAAGAAGAAAGGTTTGATGCAGAAAATAAAAGAGAAGCTTCCGGGACACAGCGACAAAGCCGCACACAGCCCCGGCACCACCGACACCGACACCAAAGTAAGTGAGACCAAAGTGGGTACCGCTGGTGGAAGACCAGTGACGGTGGAGCACCATGAACAAGAACACCAAAAGAAAGGTTTCTTAAACAAGATTAAAGACAAACTTCCCGGCCATCATTAATCATCTTTCTTTTTACTGTTTTAGTATGTGTGTTCTATTTGTGTGTAGGTGGATTCTGTTTTTTTTGTGTTTTTTTTTTCAGTTTAAGTTGCTAGATGGTTTGAGTTGTCTTGTATTTTATTTTTTCGTCTTTGGATTATATAATTATTTTATACTTTTACTTATGGAATTCACAAGTATATCATATGTTTTTTTATGTTTATTTATACTTTAAATATTGCATGATGAATATTTACCCTATGATGGCTGATTATGATCCGTTAATAGCTTTGGTTGGCCATTTAGAAAGTCGATTTACATAGAAAGAACAGCTCCCAGAATTCTATTTTATCCAAACAAAACAATATTTTTATGTGGTAAATCGAATAATTTATTTTATTTATGATTACTTAATATGTCACCTGAATTACGCACATCTCTACACCTAGGGTCGGGGCACCGAGCGAACACCTTGACCTACACCTAGACTCCGAAGTCAAGTCTATTACCCTCTCCGTAGTGTGAGTGCAGTAACCTACCCGAGTAACTATGGCTACCCGAGTAACTATGGCTCCCGAACTGTGGCTTTATCAATTCGGTTTATCAATTCTGTGAAACCCAAGAGTCGAGTCTATTACCCCTCTCCATGAGTAGTGTAAGTGTAGTAACCTGTCGAGTAACTGTGGCCTTTATCGATTCTGTGAAACGTTCACTTTCTGATGAGATAGTAAGTCAAAAGAATGTCAGGAGTTCGAATTATCAAGAGTTTCGGATTACTTGATGTTCCGGATTACAAGATGTTCCGGATTATTGACAGTTAGTGTGTGTTAAACTTGTTTCCCTAATCTACATAGAGTGTTCCCTATTATTGGGGTTATCCGGAACTTGTGATAAGTTCATGATATGTTGGTTTTCTTATAAATACGGATATAGTGTCTTAGTTGAGTAGTTCTTGGTTATTTCTATTGTGATAAAGAGCGAGTTTAGAGAGAGAAAGTGTGGGTGACCTAAACTAGGTTGGATAGATCTTTACTCTTTGTGTAAATATGATGCGATCCCGGATCCACCGCTGACCCGACAGACTCCACAAGCGCAAGACCCGGTTGCTGTTGAAGCTCCACGAGTGACCCATGACCCAGTCAAGGAGAAATAGTTGCATGTTAGTGGAATGTTAGTGGAATTAGTGGTAGTTGCATTTTCTTTATTGGTTGCATGCATTTAGGAAGATAGTGTTTAGTTACAGTTTGCATTCACGTTTCCATTTCCTAGCAATATTTATTATTTAACCACTTGTTCCATTAATGAAAAAGTAGAAGAAAATTGTTCCAAATATCTTGTCCTTTCTGTTCCTTCTTTGGCACCCATCAATTTGGTGCTTTCATTGCTCCAACCCAATGCCTCCACGCAAAGATCCTACTTCACCTGATGAATCCTTTCAATCACTATGCGAGAAACTCAATCAACTCCTCTCGCATAACTCCGAAACCGCAGCCCAATCCCAAGCTCGTTCTGATGCCCAATTTCAACCCTACAGGCTACCTTCCAGCAGCAGGTAGAACTCTCCAACAAACTCATTGCCACCATCGTGAAACAGAAGGAGAAGGAGATACCAAAAACCCTCTCGTTTTCGGTCCGTCTAATTTCGATACGAATAACCCCCGACAACCGAAAATCAACCTTCCGTTGTTTGATGGTTCCAACCCTTTGGATTGGATTTTCCAAGCCAATAACTTCTTCAAATACTATCACATATCCGAAACCGAACGTGTTTCCTTAACACAGTTCTACTTTACCGGCGAAGCTTTAGCCTGGTACAAATACTTAGATAACAATGATCTGCTCGGGACTTGGTCCGAATTCTCTCGAGAGTTAGAGTTGCGTTTTGGTCCATCGACCTACGCAAACCATCAAGCAGCGCTTTTTAAACTGAAGCAAACATCCACTGTGACCACGTATCAATCTGAATTTGAAAAACTATGCAATTGTATAGTTGGTCTACCTAAAGAAGCACTCCTCAATTGCTACATATCCGGCCTTCTACCCGATATCCAATCTGAACTGGCTATCCACAAACCAACTTCCCTACACCAAGCATATGGTCTTTCAAAATTGGTGGAAGACAAACTCTTGCTAGCCAACCCCGTTGCAAAACCCTCCCCATCTTCACCTGCTATGGTTACTGCCCATGTTCCCTCGTCAACCTTGCCGTCACCGGCTACCCCGGCCCTATTACCTGCTGCACCCACGTTACCCACCGCTTGTTTGACGCCGGAACAACTACAACAACGCCGCACCACTGGTCTCTGCTTCCGGTGTCCTAAGAAATACGTACCGGGTCACCGGTGCAACCCCCTCAGTTTTTACTTATCGTTGATAATGTGACAGATGTTCCGCCCGTTACTCAACTTCCCATGATCGAAGATGACTCTACGGTTCCCCGTTTTCTCAGTTTAACCCCTGCGCTTTTTCTTGGTTTCACTCCGACCACTTCGTTGCGCCTCACTGGGTTCATCCATAATCACCCGGTTAGCATTCTCGTTGACTCGGGTAGCACTCATAACCTCATCCAACCCCATCTCGCCTCGTTGCTGCACTTAGCCGTTCAACCCACACACCCTTTTCCGGTTCTCGTCAGCAATGGTGAACCTATTCAGTGTACATGTTTCTGCCCAGCTGTTCCCGTAGCTTTGCACGGTGTTTCATTTCAAGTTCCGTTGTTTTTATTGGCTTTCAAAGGATACGAGCTCATCTTGGGTTTTGATTGGTTGCGTTCCTTGGGACCGGTTACCGCTGACTTCTCGGTTCCCTCACTCACTTTCCGTTACAAGAATGACGTCGTCACTTTGAAAGGTATTCAACCCACAGCCAATACGGTTCCTTCCGGGGTTACGATTGCCGACCTTGGGGACAAGGTCGTTTCTCCAGGAGCGGGCATTGATGCGATTCCGGATCCATCGCTGACCCGACAGACTCCACAAGCGCAAGACCCCGTTGCTGTTGAAGCTCCACGAGTGACCCATGACCCAGTCAAGGAGAAATAGTTGCATGTTAGTTAGTGGAATGTTAGTGGTAGTTGCATTTTCTTTATTGGTTGCATGCATTTAGGAAGATAGTGTTTAGTTACAGTTTGCATTCACGTTTCCATTTCCTAGCAATATTTATTGGGAAAATTACCAAAATGTCGTTTGACCAAGTGCTTTTACGAATTTGTCACTTTCCTGCGTCGTTGGAAGCTCCTCACAGCCTCGGAAGCGTCCGTGTTTCATCTTGATGCGTCCATTCCATACAAGGTGACACGTGTCCACATGTGTCCTACAATGTTCAAGCGTCGGTGGCCGACGCGTCAAAACCAAAAAGTATATTTATGCGTCCGGCTTTGTGTTTCGCTGACGCATCATCTTTTCCTAAAATTTTTGAACCCCAGATGCTTCGAACGGCTTGCCGACGCTTCCTCCGATGGCTTCCTCGACGCTTCTAATGGCTTGGCCGACTCTTTGAATTTGTTTGGCTCGGCTGATTTCTCTAATTTATATTTTTTGGTTTTTTTTATTCTATTAAACATAAATTTTTTCAATGTAAAAATATTACAACCTAAAGATATTAGTTAAATATAAGTTTTTAAATTTTTAGCCTATATATACTGCCCCATGTTGTCTATTAGTGTGTATGAGCATGATGGCAACCGGGAGGCGTTCCAGTAACATACTGGAATCAGTAGAAAACACTATCTGGGTCAATGACAAGCAACAGCATGAAAATTGGTCTCCAAATGTTCTTGAGGTTTATTATGAGGGTGATTGTTCTTCCTGTTGTTCCAGCTATGTTGGGAGCCAAGCTCTAGATAAACACTGGTGGGGTGGCCTATTACGTTTTTGTGGAAACGGTTTTATTCAACAAACGGTAATTGTGTAATATATTTAAGTTTTATATTAATTAAAAGGTTAAAATATGAAAATTTTGTACACATCATGTCGGAGCATGGTGTAACTGGCTCGTGCAGTCGAAGAAAAATGAAAATCCCGGAATTGCGACTTCATCAGTTAGTTATCGCTGGACGGTGCTCCCACCTCAATTTCTCAATCTCCTTGTAGAACAATATCATGATGCTTACGGATATGTAAATGGCTCTAGCGGAATATATCCTGCGTTGTGGGATGTCGATACGGTAAAAAAAAGGGACCTAAAAATAATAGTAATTTTTTTTCCGAAACTACAATATTAATGTTAACTTAACGTTTGTCAGGTATATATACCGGTGTCAGCAGACGAAGAAAATTGGATCCTTATTAAGATTGAAATGTCGTCACTAACTATAACTGTTTATTATACAAACAATTGCGATGCAATTAATTGTGGTGATTCGTTTTGCGTCCACCAGAGAATATACCAAACTCTTATTGAATTCGAGTCGGCATTCCTATGGTTTCTAGAACGTATAGGTTACTGGGAAAAAAATGGACTCAGCGAGGTTGACGCAATAGAATATGCTGGGGATGTTGTATGGCCTATGTGTGTGCGTCTGATGGATGGTATTTGGATTGTGATTTATATGGGTTTAATGTCTAATCTTATGCATATTTGAGTGTTTATATGTGTGGAATTGGATAACTATGAGAAAAATGATGTTTTGCAGGTTAAATATGAAGATTAGAGGTGTTTTGGAGAATGCAAATGGAGTGCAAATAAAGATATCAAATCATGATATGATAGAGAATTTGATTACGAATACGTGGGCGCAAACGGGGAAGAAAACGGAGTTAAAACGAAGAAGTTATGAAGAAAACAGTGTTGTGAATAAGCTGCCGACAGTAGCCTACGGTTCTGACAGTAGCCTACGGTTCAGGGGTTACGGAAATCAGGTTTAAAGTGCGAAAATTAGGTTTTTATGGGGGGCTTTTATTCTATTCGACGAGGGACGATTTGGGGGAGACCATTAGGGGATTTTTGGGCATTCTTCCACCATTCCACACCTTCCAATCATCTTCTAATCATCAATCATGCAATTTCTCATCAAGATTGAAGATCAAATCAAGAGCATGAGCAGCTAAACCACCCGTGATCATCTTCGGGACTAGGGTTTGTGTTAGGAACCGGGTTGACCTAGTTTTACAAACTTTTGGATTGAGATTTGACTAATCATTCGGTTAGTTTATCTTTATTGTTTATTTGTTTTTGATTAAACATTGTTGGATTATCATTGCATACTCGTTCATCAGTTATTTGGTTTTGTCATCAACAATTGGGATTAAATTCTATGTTGTCATTGTTCTTCAACCTTTAACCATTGAACTTGTTTATGTTTATGAAATCTAGGATTGGTAATTAATTAGGTTACTATTCAGTTGCATCAATCTTTCGGTTTCGATTGTGGATCATTGCAACCAAATATATTATCTGTTAATTATTTATCAAAACAAGTAGTTAGCAAATCATGTCTATGTGATTTCTAGTTGGTAGTAATCAAGGGAGTTGGAGGAATCAAGGTAACCAGCAAAGTAATTCTTCAGGTGGTGGAGGTGACTCGAGTGATTCGAAGCTGGATGCAATCATGTCGTTCATGAAGGATATTCAGAAGGATAATGAGGTGAGAGATAAGACTTCTGTAGCAATGCAGAAGCAATTGGGGCAATTAGCAGAGGATATAGCCCAGTTGAGAAGAGACCCCGGAAAATTGCCAAGTACCACCACGGTCAACCCGCAACATCAAAGCAGTAGTTCAGCTACCAAGAATGCACGTGTAAACCAGGTAAGTGTACTTCGTTCTGGTAAAGTATATGATAATAAGGTTGGCGCTCCACCACAATTTGTTGATGGTGTGGTGGAGGATTGGGATGAAAATGAGGAAGAGGAACATGAGCCTGAACCTGTAAGCCCTACGAAAGCAAATAAAACGACTTCTCAAGAAACTAATGATAGGGTATTAGAAAACGCATCAACCAAGGCTACGGAAAAGGGTGCGGGAGTTAAAACCAACCCGTTTCCTCAAGCTTTGGTAGAACCGGGAACTAAAAGTACTAAAAGAGGCCCACAACAGGAAGAGATGTGGGAAGTTTTTAAGCAAGTAAAAATCAATATCCCGTTGTTAGATGCAATAAAACAGGTCCCGGCTTATGCTAGGTATTTGAAGGACATGTGCACCCAAAAGAGGCAAAACAAATTTCCAAAGAAAATCGATTTAACCAAAAATGTTAGTGCCGTTTTGTCGGGTGCCATTCCTCCTAAACTCCGAGATCCAGGTGCTCCGTTAATACCCATTCAAGTGGGTGACTTTAAAATGAGCCGGGCACTGCTGGATCTGGGAGCGAGTGTGAGTATTCTCCCGGGGAGTCTTTATGATCAATACGATTTTGGACCGTTACAGAAAGCCGACACCACAGTAGTGTTGGCCGACTTGACTTTGAAACTACCTAGTTGACTTCTTGGTTTTAGACTATGTCTCAGTTGATAAAACTAAACAACCTAATGTTATACTCGGTAGACCATTTTTAGCAACTGCCAATGCTTTAATTGATTGTAGAAATGGAACAGTTGACATGACCTTTGGTAATAAGAAAGTCCAATTAAACGTGTTTTCTGGTGCATCTGATTCTCTGGTTAGTGATGAATGCTTTATGGCAGACATCATTGACGAGTGTCATCCTCATGAAAATGGGGTAAACACAACAGAGACGTGTGTTATTTGTGACAGGGAACAGGCTGAATTGTCAGAATGTTTGAATGAAGCTGAAAAGGAATTGGAGGTGATGGCAATTAAAGACGGGAGATCCACTTGGACTCATCAAGTGGAAAGTCTACCCGAGCACATCGAAACGCATCTGAAGCCATCATTGGAATCACCTCCACAAGTAGAGCTGAAGGAGCTGCCGAAACACCTCAAGTACGCCTTCGTGGGAGATAATGACACTCTTCCGGTGATCATTGCATCAAATTTAACAAAAGCTCAAGAAAAGGCTTTGATGGGGGTGCTAGTGGAGTATAGGGCAGCGATTGGATGGACGATTACAGACCCAAAGTGGATTAGTCCATCTATAGTGATGCACCGGATCATCACCGAAGAAGGTGCAAAGCCGGCAAGGGATGCACAGAGACGTTTGAACCCGAATATGCGGGAAGTGGTGAAGAAAGAGGTACTAAAGTGGCTGGATGCAGGTATAATCTATCCTATTTCTGATAGCAGTTGGGTCAGCCCAACTCAAACGGTACCAAAGAAGGCCGGCATACAAGTTGTGAAAGGTGAAGATGGCGAACAGATTGCCACTCGGCCGGTAACGGGTTGACAAGGCCGGCATACATGTGTGATGCGAGCGACTATGCGGTGGGGGCATTGTTAGGACAACGGGTTGACAAGAAACCCGTGGCTATTTATTATGCAAGCAAAACTATTTCGGATGCTCAGTTAAACTACACCACTACTGAGAAAGAGTTGCTTGCGGTTGTTTATGCATTAGATAAGTTTAGGTCCTATTTGTGGGGTAGCAAGGTTGTTATTTACTCTGATCGCAGTGCTGTCAGGTACCTCATGGAGAAGAAGGACGCTAAGCCAAGGTTAATCCGATGGATTTTGTTATTGCAGGAATTTGACCTTGAAATTCGCGATAAGAAGGGTAGTGAAAACGTCGTAGTAGACCATCTATCACGGGTGGTGCATGAGATAGATGCACTGGATGTTGAAATCAATGAAACATTTCCTGATGAACATATATTATCAGTTTCAACTAAACCAAGGTTTGCTAATTTTGCTAACTTTGCTGTTACAGGTGATATTCTGGAATTTTGGCCCAAAAAGAAGAAGCAGCAGTTCATAGCTCAAGCGAAAACATACATTTGGGATGAGCCAGATCTTTTTAAGGTTGGAGCTGATCAAATAATCCGACGGTGCATTTCGGATGAGGAGATAAAGTGTGTGTTGGAGTTGTTGCACGCATCGGCGTGTGGTAGACATTTTAGCGGACAGAAAACCGGGCATAAAGTGCTTGCGTGTGGGCTATATTGGCCTACAATTTTCAAGGATGCAGCTGAATTTGCAAAGAATTGTGTTAGATGTCAACAATTAGGGAGTATCTCAAAAAGGAATGAGATGCCCATGCAGCCGATCCTTGTGGTTGATATCTTTGACGTTTGGGGAATCGACTTCATGGGCCCATTCCCTAATTCGTTGGGAAATTATTATATCTTGGTGGCCGTGGATTACGTTTCAAAATGGATAGAAGCGATTGCCACCAAGATGAATGACCATAAAGTTGTTTGCAAATTTGTCCAATCCAACATATTTTCGTGATTTGGGATCCCTCGTGTGATCATAAGTGACGGGGGATCACATTTCAAAAACTTTCATTTTGGAAAATTGATTAAACGTTTTGGCATAGACCACCGAATCGCTACACCGTATCACCCACAAACGAGTGGGCAGGTTGAGGTTTCTAACAGGCAAATAAAAGAGATTTTACAAAAAACCGTGCGACCCGACCGCAAGGATTGGTCCATTAAGTTGGATGATGCTTTGTGGGCGTATCGTACGGCTTATAAAACGCCTATTGGAACAACGCCGTATCGATTGGTCTATGGCAAAGGATGTCATTTACCTGCTGAGCTTGCTCATCGTGCGTTGTGGGCTGTAAAAGAAGTTAACATGGATTATGACAGTGCAGGTAAAGTGAGGAAGTTGTCGTTAGGTGAGCTTGAAGAATTAAGGGACGAAGCGTATGAGAGTGCATTGGCGTATAAGGACAAGACGAAGAAGGTGCACGATGCGAAGCTGAGGCTACAAAAGTTTGAGGTAGGGCATAAGGTATGGTTATTCAATTCTAGACTGAAATTGTTTCAAGGTAAGCTGAAAAGCAAGTGGATGGGTCCGTATTTGATCACGCGGATCGGAAACTATGGAGACATAGAAATTGAAGATTTTGATGACCATTTGTGGCAAGTGGTGAACGGACATAGGTTGAAGCCATATCTGGAAGAAAATGATATCAATGGACCAGATAAACAGTCGGAGTGCTTCATGTTAAGCACTTTGGTCCATGATGTAGAATAACAATGTTCAGGTATGAAGTCTGGTTGAAGACTCTTAAACTTAGCGCTCTCGGGAGGCAGCCCGAGGATGTAGATTAGTGTACATTTGTTTGTTTTGTTTGGTTTGGTTTTGCATGTGAGTTTCTGCAGATTCTAACTTGGTAATGTTCTCCACGGATACAATTACTCAAGTGTGAGGAAGTTGGAACCGCTCAGGTATGTTTTCGGACTCAATGGTGTGTCGCAGACGACACGTTTTTTATGGGGGGTAGAGCGGGTGAGTAAACCGAAAAGTAGAAATTATTCGGTTGAGTAAACCGAAAAGTAGGAATTATTCGGGTGAGTAAACTGAAAGGAAAGGTTGTTCGGTATTAGAATCAAAGAGAATCATTTTCAAACCATTTGAAACCATTCATTCTATTTTATTTATTTAGTAAAAAAAATGGCGTTGAGAATTGGTTTATTATGTATGAATGCATTTAGTTAAAGAGAATGGAAAAACATAGCGTTAAAGAAAAATATGAATAAATTTAGTTGAGAAAATAAATAAAGAAGTAAAGTGCCATTTATGGTTTTTAGTGGTGGCATACGGTGAATGTGAATGAAAGTCAAAAGAAAAAGCATGTGTAATCCGTAGGCTACTTTGGGATCCCTACCTTACGGTGGGAATTGAACAGCAAGTGGGTAATATTTTTTTGTTAAATCATTCCCGTAGGCAAGTGGTCCTACGGTAGTTTCCCAACAACAACTTTTAAAATGGGTATTGGTGGGTCACGGGTCCAGATTGTTTAAGTGGGTCAGGTCAGGGTTATAACCCGAATTGTTTAAAAAAAAAACCACATAAAAATAAAACGAATTACAAGCCAGTATCATCTCTCTCGTAAGAACCCTAGACGCCATTGTCATCTTCAACCTCTAGTTTCGCCAAATCTGCACCAAATCGAGTAGTTCTTGGGTGTAACTTGCTTAGTTTTTCGAGGAGAACAAAACCTCAGTGTTCGTTTCTTATGATTCTCACTCCTTTGTAAGGAATCGGAGAACAAAGTGACGAACCCTAAGTTTTAAATTTGGGGGTTTTCGTTTTTTGGGTTACCAGAAGTTCAATTTAAGTCCAAGCAAGTGTTTTAAGCGACAAACGATGGGCAGGACAATCAAAAGCAAGAATAAGGGTGTTGCTAGTTTGTCCGAATCAGCGTCATCACGATCCGTAAGACAAAAGAGAGGTGGGACATCAAGGGGTCAGGATGGTCCGTCAGGTGGAGCACAACTTGTACAACATGAACACATTGATGTTCCACGTAGAGCTGAATGGACGGGTGGTTCATTGTTGAAGATCCATTCACATTGGCAATTAAATGCATTTAATGAAAAAATGGCGAAGAATTATATTAGAGAGGCTGGGTTTCAGTGGGAGAAGGAGATGACTATGGATCAGTTTCGACTGTTTGGGATAGTTCAGAAATTTGAAGCATTAGGTTGGGAAGCCGCTTTAAGTTGCTATGATGGTGAAAGTGAAAGGTTGTATCTGGATGATGTTCAACAATGGGTTGGGACTTTGAAAATGGACCCTGGTAGACGTCCACCGAAAACAATGTCGTTGACAGGTAGAGCTGGTGGAGTTGACGTAACAATGTCAATGGAGACGCTTAATGAAATCGCTCGATTTGATTCAAAACCAGCCAGTCAATACAGTTACCCTACCGAGGAATAATTAAAACATCCTGAGAAGCAGTCGACATGGGATGCAATGTTGGATGAGATTTTTCTAGAGGGGAAGGGTAGAGGTGCAGATAAAAAGAAGGAGGAACTAAGAGTACCAGCGAGGTTATTGTTAACAATAGTACAACAACAAGTCATGCCAAGAAAAAGCGACAGAGCATCTGTGAGGAATCCCGATGTGCCTATTTTGTACTCTTTGATCATGAGCAGACCGAAGATCTCTTTTAGATATCTTGTTATGATGAACATTTGGATGTCTAGGAATGATTTTAAAAGGTGGCAGATCCCACATGTTCGTTTCAAGGAGTTATGAAAATAGCAAACTTCCTAAGTTATTGTAAAGGAATAAGGTTTAACAAAAGATATCACCCAGGAAGGGTGTACCAAATTTGTTAAATTATCAGGCTAGTTAAGCTCTGAATATATGGAAATCATTCGAAGGAAATGGAATGTATCAAGATCAAGTAGCTTGTAAGCTAAAACCTATTTAAGGAGTTTGACGGAGCTTGAAATACATTGCACACTAGTGACTGGAGGATGTGTTCCGCAAATAAGTCAAGAAGCACTATCACATAATGATAAGCAGAATTATGATGTGATGAGCATCCTGTATCGATTGAGGATCGACAGGTCAAGAAGCTCCAAAAGGATACATACGCCTAATATAAGAGTCACTTTGGGAGCTTGGAAAGACTCCAGATATGTCATAGAAGTTAAGTCCATTATACTTCCATCATTTTAACAAATCTCGAGGTCGAGATTTCTTTTAAGGGGGTGAGGATGTAACACCTCGAAAATTTACGTCCTATAATGTCTTGACACGTGTCATAACCTTTGAACGTGTGAAAGAATGTTCTTGAAGGACTAAAGTTGACAAACAATGAAACTGTGTAAATATAAGGGTTCGAAGTGTCAACAATGAATAAATATACTTTACAATAACCCTACATGATGTTTATAACCTTAAACGAATGGATCATGGATCATACGAAGCGAATTGTGAAAGAAAGTGAGAGATTACAAACTACAGGGGTTAAATGTGTCAACATGTTAAGATATACCTCTGGGTGACCTTATAGCAAACCCGAAGCCTTGTAACGATTAATTATGCTCACTAGAATGCACCATAAAAATTTCACCAAGTTTCGTTGCCGTATGAGAAAGTTGTGATAAAATTCGTGTGTGAGGGTTAGAATCGTCAACATTGAAAATTAGGGCTTTTCGGGTGATCACAAAGTTACCCGAGGACTTCACAAAGATGGTATAAGTCTTGAAGCCCTTATAAATCAAGTTATAGGGTTTATAATGCAAGAAATAAGGTGAAAGCGACGTTTAGGAGGACCGGGGACTGAAAATGCAATAACTGAAAACTTGAAACCTGAAGACATGTCCCAGGCGGCCCGCGTACGAATTATCAAAATCTCAAGCGGGCCGCGTCCCACCTGCAGATGCAGAAAACACAGGCAGCAGCCTATACAGCCGGTTTAACCGACTTAACTTGCATTTTTTCGATTATAGGGGCTTATTTGATGCCTTGTACTAGCCTAGGGACACTTGGGGTGATCCCATAACACTTGTAGACTTGGTGTGGCATGATCTTGATCAATCAAACCCACTAGATAAGAACCCACTTTGTGCAAACTTTTGATCATTCATTCTCAATCATCTTCTGGTCATTTCTGGAGCACAAGGACCATCCTCAAGCATTCCAAATCGTTCATAGGACTTGTGTAAGTGTCCTCAACCTTCCTTGTTTAAGTCTTGATTAGTTTATAGCCTAGAAATCAAACCGTCGTAACTACGGTTTGACTTAACGATAAAACACAAATGGTCCAGGGTTTTTTCGAATCGAAAGTTGTTATAAGTTGGTAATCATGTGGGCTTTAAACCCTTTAAAGGGCACCCACTGATTCCAATCCTAACTAGGTCGTTTGTCGAGTCAAACGTTGTCCGAAAAAGTCAACAGAAATGTAATTTTCGAATTAACATATGATTAGCATTATAAAAGGCGTGTAACCTATTTTATCATTCATATAACCTGATAATAAGTATAAAAACTTGTCTACGCTTGTTTGATTCGACAACTTTCTGTTTTGAACCGATTCGGAACCGAAAGACGCAAAAGTTTGACTTTTGCTTTGACCTCAGTTCTGACCCGGTTTAGATAGGTTTAGACATGCCTTAAAGTTCCATTAGGACCTAGTTACATGTTGGTATAACCCTCTGCGTTTATACCACATAAATCCTTAATTGTCCGATGTTTCCGTTAATCGCCTAAATATTGACCGTAATGCCCTTATGACCATAAAACGAGAATTTTGGAAATGTGAAAGTACAATAATCTTAGTTACTGATTATTAAACATGTCTGTAAATTTTCACATCAATCGGAGGTCTAGATTAGGAGTTATGCTTAATGACGTAATTAGAACACTTCTTAGTAATTAAACGACGTCATTAGCGTAAAACCTATCTAAACCCAATTTTCAACACCAAACCCTTTACCCACTGATATAATAAAATATTTTGGGATTTTTGAAGTTTTTTAATTATTTTTAAACTGATCATAAGCTAGGTTTATCGCCTTGATTCGGTTAATACCGAATTTACCCTTTTCGGTTATAAAATGAGTTTTACAAATCCTTTTAATGCCAATCCAATTGCTACTGATTTTAAATAATAAATGTAGTGTTTTGAACCTGTTGAACTGATCAGAAAACTCAAAATCCTATATTAACCCGTAAATCGCTTAAAACGACATTATACGCGTATTAAACGCATAGTTAGGGTTTAAAACTATTTTGACATATAAGACTTGTAACCAAATGTTATAACCTGTTAAAATAAGTTATTTTACCGATTTATTCAGACCCGGATCACAGAAGCTTAATTGATCCCTTTTATAATCTTTAAAATGACCAAAATACCCCTACGGGGCTTTTTATGAGATTAAACTCGTTTTGGGCATAATGGAAGGTATTCTACTGATATCACCACATATTTAAGGCATGTTAACTTAAGAAACCTGTTTAGGACTCTTACGGTTACCCGTTACGCTTCATACGCGTTCGGTTCGGTTTATGTAACTAGTTTACATAAATTAGCCGAAACGGGTCAAACCTTATCGGTTTTATCTCAAAATCCAGAATGTGTATAATATACCCATATTAAGCAAGTCTTCAAACTTGTCGGGTCTAAATCACATTCTATCCGGTCTTCGCCTTATCATGCGTTTGAACCGTATCTTCCTTTTGAAAACTAACCGGTCTAAGTCAAGACTTAATTAAAGACCCGTTAGGATTCTAATAGGTTATTAAAAACCTTCGTTCCAGATTTAGGAGCCCAGTAAAAGCTATCTGTACTTGCTGATTTGATACGGCTGGGATTGAATTTATATTTAACTCAGGTAAATACTTTTAACTTATTTCCCTATACGGGCTTGGGGTACGGTATATAAAATACCACTTGGTCGGGCATTGAATCTTTAATTGTATGATAATTAAAGTATTGAGGTGTTCCGTTTAATTTGTTTTGTTTGCTTAAAGCCTTTGGGGGTTAATGACCGTTGTCCCGGATATCCCTGGCATCATTTTACGAAATGGCCACGACCTTAGCACTCAGGTGTAGGCGTACACCTGTCAGTGTCTCATAATTAAAGTGGTGTGTCAATTGATCTTTAACCCGGCTTGATCCGGGCTACTGAACGCATAAGGAACATGTAAATCCTGTACAAGTTTATATATTTAAATAAGTAACCCAAGTTATAAAATATTATTTGTGCCATGTGCATTCAAATCCATTATTTATTAAACCTTTTCAAAATGAGTCGGTTGATAGTATTTACCAGTGTAAACTGACGTATTTTCCCAAAAAGGCTAAGTGCAGGTACTAATCGGAATTGGCTGGTTACTCCTAGCATCAATAAAGAGTTTCGCAAGCTTAGATGCCTAAAGTCTGTTGAACAGTGTTATTTTATTTACGATCCACCTGTGGATCCTTTACTTCCGTTGTAATACTTGGATGTTACATTATTTCGGATTGTAATATATTTATCCTTTTGCTTCCACTGTGCATTTATATATTGTGTTGTTTGACTATGATGTTGCCAACCACGTCACGTTACTCCCCTACCGGGCCCACCGGTAAAGTGTGGAAATATGGGGGTGTGACACCTATGGTTCAGGGGTTACGGAAATCAGGTTTAAAGTGCGAAAATTAGGTTTTTATGGGGGGCTTTTATTCCATTCGACGAGGGACGATCTGGGGGAGACCATTAGGGGATTTTTGGGCATTCTTCCACCATTCCACACCTTCCAATCATCTTCTAATCATCAATCATGCAATTTCTCATCAAGATTGAAGATCAAATCAAGAGCATGAGCGGCTAAACCACCCGTGATCATCTTCGGGACTAGGGTTTGTGTTAGGAACTGGCTTGACCTAGTTTTACAAACTTTTGGATTGAGATTTGACTAATCATTCGGTTAGTTTATCTTTATTGTTTATTTGTTTTTGATTAAACATTGTTGGATTATCATTGCATACTCGTTCATCAGTTATTTGGTTTTGTCATCAACAATTGGGATTAAATTCTATGTTGTCATTGTTCTTCAACCTTTAACCATTGAACTTGTTTATGTTTATGAAATCTAGGATTGGTAATTAATTAGGTTACTATTCAGTTGCATCAATCTTTCGGTTTCGATTGTGGATCATTGCAACCAAATATATTATCTGTTAATTATTTATCAAAACAAGTAGTTAGAAAATCATGTCTATGTGATTTCCAATTGGTAGTAATTAGGTTACCCGTGTTTCTACACAACCTGAAAACCCGAAGATTGGTCATTTTTCTCATAATTGTTTACAACCACATTCATAACTTATATTTTCTAATAGCTCTCTTAATCGGCAAAAAGCAATTAGTTTAGAATTAGATAATCATTAAAAACAACGAGCTTTCATACTTTCCACTAATTCCCCGTGGATTCGACACCCTACTTGCCCTTTACTAGTAAAAGGTGAATATGACACTTTTAACTTATATTTTTGACCGACCTTACGACATCGATCAAAATGGCGCCGTTGCCGGGGAATTGGTGCGCTTAGTTTAGTTAGTTGTTTTTGTTTCTTAAAAATTAGAAAAACCCAAAAATCCAAAAATATTTCCTTTTGTTTGTCTTTTATTTGTTTCGTTCCGTATTACGCTTGGTTTCTTGTTTGTCTGTGTGCAGGTGATTTTCGTGTTGCATGCATACCAGGTTCTCAAAGAAATCATCACCGTTATTGTTTGATCCAGAAATTGAGAAGACTGCTCGACAGAATCTCGTTCTTCTCCGTTCAGCAGTGAAAGCTAAAGCTCAGTCATCAACAGTTGCTCAAGATCTTGAACAAGCAGCTCACGAGATGGCTGATCAAGAGCCACAAAACCAAGCCCAAAACGAACCAATCCCACCCATTCCGGATCCACCAATCCCTCAAAACCAAAACCAAAATCTTAACCAGCCCAATAACCAAAACCAGAATCAACCACCACCATAACCATTTCCACAATTCAACCCAGGCCCACAAAACCAACCTGGGAATCTAAATCTCCGACATGGGGAAATTATTCTTCTTAACCAACCACAACATCAACACGGGTATGATGAGGATCCCAATCACAGAGAAGGCAGTGTTCATACATGGGAATCCGGTTGGGAAAATGATGATTATCAAAACCAGTATGATGGGAGATATGCTGATTACAGATACGACGAAGGGTATAATGTTAATCAAGGACACCCGGTACAACAACAGGTCAACCAAAGAAATCACATCCATCGGCCGATTCCACAAAATCAAGTTCATAATGGAGTCCCGCAGTTTAATGCGGGAAGAGCTAATAATCGGTTTAGGGGTGATCAGATCCAGTTTGTGGATGGTGTCCCACAAGTCGTTCAAGGGGCACCAATTCAAGGCGTTGAAGGTCATTGTCGACCCGTTGTAGTACCCAACTCATCAGCTATAGTTACACCGGTGGGGAACAATAATCGACCTTTCGAGGTGAGGCCTCAATACTTAGGCCATTTGCCAGAGTTTTATGGAAAGAGGACCGAAGAGCCATACTTGCATATAGCAAGTTTTGATTCAATTTGCCAAACTATAGAAGGTTCGGGGTTTACAAAGGATGAGGTGAAGCTAATGTTGTTTCAATTTACCCTGAAAGACAAAGCACGTCAATGGTTCGCGACATTACCTCCAGGTAGTATATACACTTGGTAAAAGATGCAGCAGGTGTTTTTGGAGGAATACTACACCAAGAATAGAACCAGTGAAGCTCGGGATGCAATCAGAGCATTCCAGCAACATTCAGGGGAACCGTTCCATGAGGCGTTCACAAGGTTTAAGGAGTTGCTTAGGAAATGCCCACATCACAAAATTCAGACATGGGAATTAATTAAGGCGTTTTATGATGGGCTACTTCCTGATGATGTAAGAGATCTCATCGCCATTAGTAATGGTACGTTTTTTACAAACACAGAGGCTGCAGATTGGGCATACTTGGAGAGACAAAGTGCTACTTCTAAGAGACAGGCACAATCAAGCAGGAGGGCAAGATCAAGTTCAGCAAAGTCAGACGATTATGAAGCTGAGGAACGGGTCGAGAAGTTGAGGCACCAAAATTTATTGCTTGAGCGGCAGGTAGCTCAAATGAATCTCGGAAAGGGAGGTGAAGTTAAAACCGCCAATACGTTTGTGGTATGTACTGAGTGTGGAGAGTTAGGGCATCAAGTCGGAGAGTGTGCTGTGTTGGGTGGTCAGACTGAAGAAGTAAATCAATTGTATGGTGAACGGAAGCAATATGATATGAAATCGAATACATATCATCCAGGTTTGCGAAACCACCCCAATTTTAGTTATGGTAATTCTGCTAATCAGTTGAACCCCAATTTTCAGGTACCTAACCAAGGAGGTTGATGTCTGTCGTTATGGACATGCAAAAACCAACTAAAGTATGTAGATAGGATAAGTCGGATATCGAACCAGAGGAGGATTGTGGAAAGTGTGTAATGTTAAGTATTATTAACAACTATAAAAAAATAAACTGATGATTGTTTGATTTGTGGATTAACTAAATTATGAAGTAAGAACTTGAGGTTTTAAACAATAGGAAAAAGAAAGGTTCCTCCGAATTTCAGGTTTGCAAATAAGTTCAGTTATGTGTTTAATCAAAACATTCACATAGACATAAATGTTTAACCTAATTAACCAATTGTGATAACCAACGACTAAGTACTCCGTTCAATGCATAACGGGAGGTTATCGAATGATTATCAATTACAATTACAAACCCTAACCCCATGTCAAATATATCCCAATTACTAGAACTCTCGGGAACTGAATGCTTAGAAATTAAGGTTTAAATAAATGCAACCAGTTACAATCAGTCAATTAAATCCATGGTGAAAAGCATTGAATGCTTAGATCACCGAGTTACAATGGTTAAAAACACATAAAAGTACCTAATTACACAAACCCTCCATCCGGAGGAAACCATAAAAGACTAGCCGCTCTTGTCGGTTGGTTGATCTTCGTATGCTTGAAGTGGCTGACTTCCTTCTCCCTTGTCGTCGAGATAATCAGATGACGTTCATTATTTTCTTTTTATGTTTGCCATCAAAGGAGTCCACAAGCCCACAAGTGCACGTGTATCTTGGCCCTCCTCGTCTGTGTATCTCTCCAATCAAGCCCACATGAGTCATGTCTTTTGTGTTGGCGGCCCAACCAAAGAATCCAAATGTTTCCTATGTCGGCCCAATATGCCAATCTCACGTGATTCCCCTTTGTGAGAATATGGCGGCCCACTCCCTTTTCAACTATAGCTGTGTTCCTTCCTTGCATGTGCCGTCCAAAACAATTCTAGCCCCCATGATGATGTTTATTGTTGTTGACTTTGTGTCTTCAATACTAAGGCCATTAAGTTCATATCAGTAATTATGATTATAGGAAATAAACCAAGTAAGCCCATTAAGTTCATATCAGTAAAGAAAGTTGCTAAATTATGAACGAAAGCAAGGAATAGTATATATGATTTCAGTAATCATTAATATTAAAGATAAAGAATTTAAGGAAATCTCTGTAATTTCAGAATACCTAGATGTATTCTCAGAAGAATTACCAGGGTTACCACCAGATAGGGAGGTAAAATTTAGGATTCATCTAATTCCAGGAACTATACCGATAGCCAAGGTATCTTACCAGTTAGCTCCTACAGAAATGTTAGAACTGAAAAAGCAATTAGATGAATTACTAAGTAAAAGTTTCACACAACCTAGTTTATCCTCGCTAGAGGCACTAATATTGTTTGTTAAGAAAAAGGATGGTTCGATGAGAAAGTGTATTAATTATAGGGAATTGAATAAGGTTATAATTAAAGAATCAATACCTATTACCTAGAATTGATGATCAATCAAATTCCAGGGAAATAGATATTTTCCTAAGATCGACTTATGTTCTGGATATCATCAATTGAAAGTACAAGAGGAAGACATACCTAAAACTGTTTTCAGAACTAGGTATGGTCATTACGAGTTTACAGTCATGCCCTTCGGATTAACGAATGCACCTGCAACATTCATGGACAGGATAAATAGGATATGTAAAACGTATTTGGATAAATTTGTAATTATCTTCATAGATGATATACTTATTTATTCAAAAAGTCAGGACAAACATTGTCAGCAATTGCATATACTCTTAACTCTGTTAAGAAAAGAAAAGCTTTACGCCAAATTTTCAAAGTATGAATTTTGGCTGTCAGAAGTATAATTCTAAGTTATATAATGAATCATGAAGGTATTTACATAGATTCTGCTAAGATAGCAGCAATTACCAAATGAAAGGTTCCACAATCCGCAAAGGAAATTAGGAATTTTGTAGGATTAGCTGGATATTATAAAAGATTTATTAAGGATTTTTCCAAGATAGTTATTCCATTAACTAAGCTAATCTGTAAAATAGTTAAGTTTGAATAGGAATATAAACAAGAAGAAGCCTTTAGGATCTTAAAGCAAATTGCCTTACCAGAAGGAACAGAAAATTTTAAAGTATACGGTGATACTTCAAAGCCAGGATTTGGATAGGTATTATTACAATGCAAAAAGGTAATTGCGTATGCATCAAGGTAAAAAAACGAAGAAACTAGAATTAGGAGTCATAATTTTTGCCCTTAAGATTTGAAGACATTATCTGTATGAAAGTAAGTTATTGTTTATACAGATCATAAAAGTTTAAGATAGGTATTTAGGCAAAAAGAGTTAAACCTGAAGATATGGATGAAAATCCTAAATGACTACGACTGTGATATTCAGTATCACGAGGGAAAGACTGAAAACGGCTAGAGATAGTCAGAAAAGTTATATAGATAATAAATGAAAGCCGTTGGAGTTCGAATTGGAGACAAAATAGTATTGAAAATATTTTCTTGAAAAGGAGTTGTTAGATTCAGTAAGAAAGAAAAGCTAAGTCCAAGGTACATAGTACCAGTTACTTATTGTTTACAAATACCAGGAAAGTTAGCTAGAATACATGATGTATTTCATGTATCCAAAGAAATGTTTATCAAACGAATCACTGGTAGTACCTCTGCGAGATATAGAGATAAACGCAAAGCTGATATTTGTTGAGAAACCACTTCAAAATTTAGGATCGAAAGAGCAAGTTTCTCAAAACATAAACGACTAGTTTTAGTCAAAATTAGATGAGATTCAAAGAGAGAAGCTGGATACACTTGGGAGCTGGAATCAGAAATAAAGTGAAAATATCCTCACTTATTCCAGTAAATCTCGAGGACGAGATTTTTATTAAGGTGGGGAGAATGTAACAACTCTCATCAAAAGTCATAATTATTAAATTAATTAGTCCAATAGGAAACCCTAATTGAGACACCCAAGTAATTCTGAACAAACCCTAAAATTTTCATTATTTTCAGAATCAGGATTAGATCCCCTAAAACTCAGGGGGGGTTAAACCCTAGTTACGATTATCCACTTAAAACGTTGGCAGAAATGAATTTTTGAAAACTGTCAACTCAGCAAAGCTAGTCCTACACGTGGCAACCCTATGCCTAAAAATAGGTCTTACGCGGGCCGCGTAAGGTTAGCTTAGATCTCACGCGGGCCGCCTGAGGGTCAAAATTCACCTATAAATACAGGGGCTTGGGATTTGAATTCTGGCTTCAGAACGACGAAGAAATTCGAAAAATACGCTGAGTTATGCTCTGTTTATCACAATTAACACACACGATTCACTAATCGACGCCGCAATCAGGGTATTAGCTCAATCGCTGCTACGATTCATTGTCCGATCGATCAATATATCCAATGGATGTTTAAGTGCTGCCCACATTAGGGTTATACTTTGTCGTTCGTCGTTAATTCGATGGATGTTTAAGTATCGCACTTTGTCGTTCGTTGTGAGAATTTGATCTCGTGAGTTATCGTAAATGCTGTATTGATTACTAACCCAGAATTGTGTGCCTGTTATTAAATTTAGGTTAAAAAGGCTAATCAGTAGGCTAAACTCTGCTCAAATTAAATCTGCAATGTGAGTCATTCTCTTTTTATCAACTATTTTACAATACCTCAAATTATTTTCAAAGGTTATAATTACAGGGACTAAGTCGTGGATATCTTGAATTACTTGTTAGTGGGGTATTGTGCACATTACTAATTTTCTCCCAGTTAGGTTCATTGACCTACTAGGGATAATCACTGTTAGGTTCATTGACCTACAGAGATAACCATCACTATTTAGGTTCATTGATCTAATAGTGGTATGACCATAGTCACCATTGTGACTTGTCACCATTGTGACAGAGTGCCAGATAAAAATAAGATAGAAGCCATTGTAATCGCTCTTATGCTGTAATTGATAACTATGTGTCATTTTATGCAAAATAGAATGATTCACTCAGTATTTCCCGCTGACAAAACCTTTTTCAAACATGTTTCAGGTGACCTGTTATGAATCAGAAAAAGTGCCATATAGCACTACAAGCTCAAGGAAGTGGCTCAGTATAAAATAAAGAAACATGTTTTGTAAAAATAAAAGATTTCTTAGTGAAATCAAACTATTGTAAATTATCGGGTTTTATCCCGAATTGTGAAATAAAATAATCGGGAAATATTTTTGCAAATTAAAAAGATCCTGATGAAAACTTCCGCTGTTAAACTCAATTAATTAAATACCACGGGATTTCTGTCCCGCGGCTCCTGAAACGGGTCAAACCGGGTCGGGGGCCGTGACAGAAAAAGGTGGTATCAGAGCCAGGTTCGAGCTCAAGGGATAGCCAACGCTATTCCAGGAATACTTGCTCAAGGGATAGCCAATGCTATTCCATCAATCGTTGCTGCTATTAAAAATCCAATTGAACCTCAACAAATTATTCCAAGCAAACGTATTTCTGAAGATAATTTCAGTAATAGCGTAAACGGAGGCAATAATCATGTTAATCATGATAATGAACCACGGCAAGCTCCGCTCCCTAAGAAAAGGAAAACTGCAACGCCTGGTTGCACTTACAAAGAATTTCTTGCATGTAAACCCATTGAGTTTGCAGGCAATGAAGGAGCGACTGCGGCACTGCGTTGGTTAGAGAAAACCGAGGCAGTAATTGCCATAAGTAAATGTGCTCAGGATGATCAAGTCATGTACGCGTCAAACCTTTTCAAGGAAGGGGCACTAGAATGGTGGAATACGGTATTACAAGCGAAAGGAAGAAGGATGGCGTATGTTATGAACTGGGAAGAATTTAAGAGTCTTGTAGAAAGAAAATTTTGTCCCAAGTATGAAAAGGAACAAATGACAAATAAGTTTCTAACCCATCGGATGGTAGATGTAGATTGTCGAGGGTATACTACGACATTCTTCGAATATGCTCGAGTGGTACCAACGCTGGCTTCGCCAGAGCCGGTACTTATTTCTCGTTATATTTGGGGATTGATTTCCGAAATCCGTAATATTGTCAAGGCTGCGAAACCTCGCACGATTGATGATGCGGTGGAATTAGCCAATACTCTGACAGATGAACTAGTACGAACAAGAGAAGAAAATAGAAGGAAGGAAGTAGCCCAAAAGATTACCCAAGAATTTCGTTCGGGTAACCATAACAATTTCAAGAAAGGAGGGAATGGGCAATCTTCTACTAGCCCATTTTGCAATTTTTGCAAAAAGAAGCATTTTGGAAAATGCAAAGGATATTGCAATTTTTGCAAAATTCCGGGACATCAAGAAGAAGACTGCAGGAGGAAGAAATTTTCAGTCTGCTACAACTGTGGAGAAGCTGGACATCTTAGGCCAGATTGTCCAAAACTGAACAAACCATCTGACAATAAAGCCAAATCTGCAGAAGGAGCAAAAAGGAATGTAAGAGCCTTCCAACTGACTGCTAAGGAAGCAGAGATGATTCCAGATGTGATAGCTGGTACGTTCTTAGTTCACAATGTTTACACAAAAGTATTATTTGACTCTGGTGCAAACCAAAGTTTTAGAAATACTTCATTCTGCCAAGCTCTTAATTTACTTTTAACCAGTATTAGGCAGATTTCTATATTAGAAACGGCAGATGGGAATTCAGTTAAAATAAATAAGGTTATGCAGAACATAGAAATAAGTTATAAGTTTTCCGCAATCCTATTATCTATGAAATTAGTTGAATTCGATGTTGTGTTAAACAATCATGCTCGAATTATCTGTGATCAGAATTTCTTAGAAATTCAATCAACCACCGGAGAAGTAATTATGATTATAGGAAATAAACCAAGTAAGCCCATTAAGTTCATATCAGTAAAGAAAGTTGCTAAATTATGAACGAAAGCAAGGAATAGTATATATGATTTCAGTAATCATTAATATTAAAGATAAAGAATTTAAGGAAATCTCTGTAATTTCAGAATACCTAGATGTATTCTCAGAAGAATTACCAGGGTTACCACCAGATAGGGAGGTAAAATTTAGGATTCATCTAATTCCAGGAACTATACCGATAGCCAAGGTATCTTACCAGTTAGCTCCTACAGAAATGTTAGAACTGAAAAAGCAATTAGATGAATTACTAAGTAAAAGTTTCACACAACCTAGTTTATCCTCGCTAGAGGCACTAATATTGTTTGTTAAGAAAAAGGATGGTTCGATGAGAAAGTGTATTAATTATAGGGAATTGAATAAGGTTATAATTAAAGAATCAATACCTATTACCTAGAATTGATGATCAATCAAATTCCAGGGAAATAGATATTTTCCTAAGATCGACTTATGTTCTGGATATCATCAATTGAAAGTACAAGAGGAAGACATACCTAAAACTGTTTTCAGAACTAGGTATGGTCATTACGAGTTTACAGTCATGCCCTTCGGATTAACGAATGCACCTGCAACATTCATGGACAGGATAAATAGGATATGTAAAACGTATTTGGATAAATTTGTAATTATCTTCATAGATGATATACTTATTTATTCAAAAAGTCAGGACAAACATTGTCAGCAATTGCATATACTCTTAACTCTGTTAAGAAAAGAAAAGCTTTACGCCAAATTTTCGAAGTATGAATTTTGGCTGTCAGAAGTATAATTCTAAGTTATATAATGAATCATGAAGGTATTTACATAGATTCTGCTAAGATAGCAGCAATTACCAAATGAAAGGTTCCACAATCCGCAAAGGAAATTAGGAATTTTGTAGGATTAGCTGGATATTATAAAAGATTTATTAAGGATTTTTCCAAGATAGTTATTCCATTAACTAAGCTAATCTGTAAAATAGTTAAGTTTGAATAGGAATATAAACAAGAAGAAGCCTTTAGGATCTTAAAGCAAATTGCCTTACCAGAAGGAACAGAAAATTTTAAAGTATACGGTGATACTTCAAAGCCAGGATTTGGATAGGTATTATTACAATGCAAAAAGGTAATTGCGTATGCATCAAGGTAAAAGAACGAAGAAACTAGAATTAGGAGTCATAATTTTTGCCCTTAAGATTTGAAGACATTATCTGTATGAAAGTAAGTTATTGTTTATACAGATCATAAAAGTTTAAGATAGGTATTTAGGCAAAAAGAGTTAAACCTGAAGATATGGATGAAAATCCTAAATGACTACGACTGTGATATTCAGTATCACGAGGGAAAGACTGAAAACGGCTAGAGATAGTCAGAAAAGTTATATAGATAATAAATGAAAGCCGTTGGAGTTCGAATTGGAGACAAAATAGTATTGAAAATATTTTCTTGAAAAGGAGTTGTTAGATTCAGTAAGAAAGAAAAGCTAAGTCCAAGGTACATAGTACCAGTTACTTATTGTTTACAAATACCAGGAAAGTTAGCTAGAATACATGATGTATTTCATGTATCCAAAGAAATGTTTATCAAACGAATCACTGGTAGTACCTCTGCGAGATATAGAGATAAACGCAAAGCTGATATTTGTTGAGAAACCACTTCAAAATTTAGGATCGAAAGAGCAAGTTTCTCAAAACATAAACGACTAGTTTTAGTCAAAATTAGATGAGATTCAAAGAGAGAAGCTGGATACACTTGGGAGCTGGAATCAGAAATAAAGTGAAAATATCCTCACTTATTCCAGTAAATCTCGAGGACGAGATTTTTATTAAGGTGGGGAGAATGTAACAACTCTCATCAAAAGTCATAATTATTAAATTAATTAGTCCAATAGGAAACCCTAATTGAGACACCCAAGTAATTCTGAACAAACCCTAAAATTTTCATTATTTTCAGAATCAGGATTAGATCCCCTAAAACTCAGGGGGGGTTAAACCCTAGTTACGATTATCCACTTAAAACGTTGGCAGAAATGAATTTTTGAAAACTGTCAACTCAGCAAAGCTAGTCCTACACGTGGCAACCCTATGCCTAAAAATAGGTCTTACGCGGGCCGCGTAAGGTTAGCTTAGATCTCACGCGGGCCGCCTGAGGGTCAAAATTCACCTATAAATACAGGGGCTTGGGATTTGAATTCTGGCTTCAGAACGACGAAGAAATTCGAAAAATACGCTGAGTTATGCTCTGTTTATCACAATTAACACACACGATTCACTAATCGACGCCGCAATCAGGGTATTAGCTCAATCGCTGCTACGATTCATTGTCCGATCGATCAATATATCCAATGGATGTTTAAGTGCTGCCCACATTAGGGTTATACTTTGTCGTTCGTCGTTAATTCGATGGATGTTTAAGTATCGCACTTTGTCGTTCGTTGTGAGAATTTGATCTCGTGAGTTATCGTAAATGCTGTATTGATTACTAACCCAGAATTGTGTGCCTGTTATTAAATTTAGGTTAAAAAGGCTAATCAGTAGGCTAAACTCTGCTCAAATTAAATCTGCAATGTGAGTCATTCTCTTTTTATCAACTATTTTACAATACCTCAAATTATTTTCAAAGGTTATAATTACAGGGACTAAGTCGTGGATATCTTGAATTACTGGTTAGTGGGGTATTGTGCACATTACTAATTTTCTCCCAGTTAGGTTCATTGACCTACTAGGGATAATCACTGTTAGGTTCATTGACCTACAGAGATAACCATCACTATTTAGGTTCATTGATCTAATAGTGGTATGACCATAGTCACCATTGTGACAGAGTGCCAGATAAAATAAGATAGAAGCCATTGTAATCGCTCTTATGCTGTAATTGATAACTATGTGTCATTTTATGCAAAATAGAATGATTCACTCAGTATTTCCCGCTGACAAAACCTTTTTCAAACATGTTTCAGGTGACCTGTTATGAATAAGAAAAAGTGCCATATAGCACTACAAGCTCAAGGAAGTGGCTCAGTATAAAATAAAGAAACATGTTTTGTAAAAATAAAAGATTTCTTAGTGAAATCAAACTATTGTAAATTATCGGGTTTTATCCCGAATTGTGAAATAAAATAATCGGGAAATATTTTTGCAAATTAAAAAGATCCTGATGAAAACTTCCGCTGTTAAACTCAATTAATTAAATACCACGGGATTTCTGTCCCGCGGCTCCTGAAACGGGTCAAACCGGGTCGGGGGCCGTGACAGATATGATGTTTTCAATTAGTAACCCACATGTGCCAACAAAAAGCAATCCCTCTTGTCCACGTCACTTCGTTTTAGATGGAAATCAATTGATTTTTTGACTCAAATAATGATCCCCTTTATGAAAATAAATTGCCGCCCACTATATGTTGTGTATGTCGGTCAAGTATGCTTATTTATAATGGCCATAAGTTACGCTGGTAGAACCGTAGGCTACGATCCGATCCTTCTGTGAACTTTTTATTCAACCAATGTCAACCGTAACTTATGGTTTATACACCGTAAGCTACGTTGCTAATATCCCAGCCATAGATAACTTGAACTCAACTTTCAGCAAGTGTCACTATCGCCCACTGAACTTTATTATTTCTTGTTTCTTGTTCCTTTGAGCTATCTTTCGACCCAAACAATCTTCCGACTAACACCTTTCGCTATGTTTATCATCCACGGCCGTTCCACATCATCGTCAAGCACTTTAAATTCACCGAATTACGCGATTCACCTGCAAAACCACAAACTTTCGTAGTGCACATATTCCAAACGTATAATCACGTAAACGACAATAAATCACACAAAATATGCACGTTAACACTCGGATTTCACAACCTCCATCAGAGGTCAACAGTATCAGAATCGGCAAGGAAATTACCAACAAGGAGGTTACCAGAATCGGGGCCAATATAATCAAGGGCCTCAAGCCAACAACCAACAGCAAAATCAAAGCAGTTATCAAGGCAATTATCAAGGGAGTTGGAGGAATCAAGGTAACCAGCAAAGTAATTCTTCAGGTGGTGGAGGTGACTCGAGTGATTCGAAGCTGGATGCAATCATGTCGTTCATGAAGGATAATGAGGTGAGAGATAAGACTTCTGTAGCAATGCAGAAGCAATTGGGGCAATTAGCAGAGGATATAGCCCAGTTGAGAAGAGACCCCGGAAAATTGCCAAGTACCACCACGGTCAACCCGCAACATCAAAGCAGTAGTTCAGCTACCAAGAATGCACGTGTAAACCAGGTAAGTGTACTTCGTTCTGGTAAAGTATATGATAATAAGGTTGGCGCTCCACCACAATTTGTTGATGGTGTGGTGGAGGATTGGGATGAAAATGAGGAAGAGGAACATGAGCCTGAACCTGTAAGCCCTACGAAAGCTAATAAAATGACTTCTCAAGAAACTAATGATAGGGTATTATAAAACGCATCAACCAAGGCTACGGAAAAGGGTGCGGGAGTTAAAACCAACCCGTTTCCTCAAGCTTTGGTAGAACCGGGAACTAAAAGTACTAAAAGAGGCCCACAACAGGAAGAGATGTGGGAAGTTTTTAAGCAAGTAAAAATCAATATCCCGTTGTTAGATGCAATAAAACAGGTCCCGGCTTATGCTAGGTATTTGAAGGACATGTGCACCCAAAAGAGGCAAAACAAATTTCCAAAGAAAATCGATTTAACCGAAAATGTTAGTGCCGTTTTGTCGGGTGCCATTCCTCCTAAACTCCGAGATCCAGGTGCTCCGTTAATACCCATTCAAGTGGGTGACTTTAAAATGAGCCGGGCACTGCTGGATCTGGGAGCGAGTGTGAGTATTCTCCCGGGGAGTCTTTATGATCAATACGATTTTGGACCGTTACAGAAAGCCGACACCACAGTAGTGTTGGCTGACTTGACTTTGAAACTACCCCGGGGAATCGTGTGTGATGTCATTGTTAAAGTAGAGGACTTTTACTACCCAGTTGACTTCTTGGTTTTAGACTATGTCTTAGTTGATAAAACTAAACAACCTAATGTTATACTCGGTAGACCATTTTTAGCAACTGCCAACGCTTTAATTGATTGTAGAAATGGAACAGTTGACATGACCTTTGGTAATAGGAAAGTCCAATTAAACGTGTTTTCCGGTGCATCTGATTCTCTGGTTAGTGATGAATGCTTTATGGCAGACATCATTGACGAGTGTCATCCTCATGAAAATGGGGTAAACACAACAGAGACGTGTGTTATTTGTGACAGGGAACAGGCTGAATTGTCAGAATGTTTGAATGAAGCTGAAAAGGAATTGGAGGTGATGGCAATTAAAGACGAGAGACCCACTTGGACTCATCAAGTGGAAAGTCTACCCGAGCACATCGATACGCATCTGAAGCCATCATTGGAATCACCTCCACAAGTAGAGCTGAAGGAGCTGCCGAAACACCTCAAGTACACCTTCGTGGGAGATAATAACACTCTTCCGGTGATCATTGCATCAAATTTAACAAAAGCTCAAGAAAAGGCTTTGATGGGGGTGCTAGTGGAGTATAGGGCAGCGATTGGATGGACGATTACAGACCTAAAGGGGATTAGTCCATCTATAGTGATGCACCGGATCATCACCGAAGAAGGTGCAAAGCCGGCAAGGGATGCACAGAGACGTTTGAACCCGAATATGCGGGAAGTGGTGAAGAAAGAGGTACTAAAGTGGCTGGATGCAGGTATAATCTATCCTATCTCTGATAGCACTTGGGTCAGCCCAACTCAAACGGTACCAAAGAAGGCCGGCATACAAGTTGTGAAAGGTGAAGATGGCGAACAGATTGCCACTCGGCCGGTAACCGGGTGGCGGATTTGCATTGACTACCAGAAGTTGAATGCTGAAACTTCAAAGGACCATTTCCCCTTGCCTTTCATAGATCAAATCGTAGAGAAACTCGCAGGTCAGAAATTTTATTGTTTCTTAGACGGTTACTCAGGTTATAATCAGGTTGCGATACATCTAGAGGATCAACAGAAAACTACGTTTACGTATCCTTATGGCACCTTCGCATTTAGGCGAATGCCATTTGGATTATGTAACGCCCCGGCCACCTTTCAAAGGTGCATGATGAGTATCTTCTCAGATATGGTCGGGGATTCTCTCGAGATCTTTATGGATGATTTCTCCATTTTCGGTACGTCTTTTGATTTGTGTTTGGATCAATTAACAAAAGTGTTAAAAAGATGTGTCGAGTCTAACTTGGTTTTAAGTTGGGAAAAGAGCCATTTTATGGTTTAAGAGGGGATCGTGTTGGGACACGTGATTTCAAGTAGGGGAATTGAGGTAGATCACGCGAAAATTCAGGTTATTTCTACTTTACCGCCTCCTACTAATGTTAAGGGCGTCCGTTCCTTTCTAGGACACGCCGGGTTTTATAGATGGTTCATCAAAGGATTTTCTGTTATCACAAAACCGCTATGCAACCTTTTGTTAAAAGATGTGCCATTTGTTTTTGATGAAAAGTGCTTAAAAGCTTTTAACAACTTAAAACAACAGTTGATTGAAGCCCCCATTTTACAATCACCGGATTGGTCGCTCCCTTTTGAAATCATGTGTGATGCGAGCGACTATGCGGTGGGGGCATTGTTAGGACAACGGGTTGACAAGAAACCCGTGGCTATTTATTATGCAAGCAAAACTCTTTCGGATGCTCAGTTAAACTACACCACTACTGAGAAAGAGTTGCTTGCGGTTGTTTATGCATTAGATAAGTTTAGGTCCTATTTGTGGGGTAGCAAGGTTGTTATTTACTCTGATCACAGTGCTGTCAGGTACCTCATGGAGAAGAAGGACGCTAAGCCAAGGTTAATCCGATGGATTTTGTTATTGCAGGAATTTGACCTTGAAATTCGCGATAAGAAGGGTAGTGAAAACGTCGTAGCGGACCATCTATCACGGGTGGTGCATGAGATAGATGCACCAGATGTTGAAATCAATGAAACATTTCCTGATGAACATATATTATCTGTTTCAACTAAACCATGGTTTGCTAATTTTGCTAACTTTGCTGTTACAGGTGATATTCTGGAATTTTGGCCCAAAAAGAAGAAGCAGTAGTTCATAGTTCATAGCTCAAGCGAAAACATACATTTGGGATGAGCCTGATCTTTTTAAGGTTGGAGCTGATCAGATAATCCGACGGTGCATTCCGGATGAGGAGATAAAGTGTGTGTTGGAGTTGTTGCACGCATCGGCGAGTGGTGGACATTTTAGCGGACAGAAAACCGGGCATAAAGTGCTTGCGTGTGGGCTATATTGGCCTACAATTTTCAAGGATGCAGCTGAATTTGCAAAGAATTGTGTTAGATGTCAACAATTAGGGAGTATCTCAAAAAGGAATGAGATGCCCATGCAACCGATCCTTATGGTTGATATCTTTGACGTTTGGGGAATCGACTTCATGGGCCCATTCCCTAATTCTTGGGAAATTATTATATCTTGGTGGCCGTGGATTACGTTTCAAAATGGATAGAAGCGATTGCCACCAAGACGAACGACCATAAAGTTGTTTGAAAATTTGTCCAAACCAACATATTTTCACGATTTGGGATCCCTCGTGTGATCATAAGTGACGGGGGATCACATTTCAAAAACTTTCATTTTGGAAAATTGCTTAAACGTTTTGGCATAGACCACCGAATCGCTACACCGTATCACCCACAAACGAGTGGGCAGGTTGAGGTTTCTAACAGGCAAATAAAATATTTTACAAAAAACCGTGCGACCCGACCGCAAGGATTGGTCCATTAAGTTGGATGATGCTTTGTGGGCGTATCGTACGGCTTATAAAACGCCTATTGGAACAACGCCGTATCGATTGGTCTATGGCAAAGGATGTCATTTACCTGCTGAGCTTGCTCATCGTGCGTTATGGGCTGTAAAAGAAGTTAACATGGATTATGACAGTGCAGGTAAAGCGAGGAAGTTGTCGTTAGGTGAGCTTGAAGAATTAAGGGACGAAGCGTATGAGAGTGCATTGGCGTATAAGGACAAGACGAAGAAGGTGCACGATGCGAAGCTGAGGCTACAAAAGTTTGAGGTAGGGCAGAAGGTATGGTTATTCAATTCTAGACTGAAATTGTTTCCAGGTAAGCTGAAAAGCAAGTGGATGGGTCTGTATTTGATCACGCGGATCTGAAACTATGGAGACATAGAAATTGAAGATTTTGATGACCATTTGAGGCAAGTGGTGAACGGACATAGGTTGAAGCCATATCTGGAAGCAAATGATATCAATGGACCAGATAAACAATCGGAGTGCTTCATGTTAAGCACTTTGGTCCATGATGCAGAATAACAATGTTCAGGTATGAAGTCTGGCTGAAGACTCTTAAACTTAGCGCTCTCGGGAGGCAGCCCGAGGATGTAGATTAGTGTACATTTGTTTGTTTTGTTTGGTTTGGTTTTGCATGTGAGTTTCTGCAGATTCTAACTTGGTAACGTTCTCCACGGATACAATTACTCAAGTGTGGGGAAGTTGGAACCGCTCATGTATGTTTTCGGACTCAATGGTGTGTCGCGGACGACACGTTTTTTTATGGGTGGTGGAGCGGGTGAGTAAACCGAAAAGTAGAAATTATTCGGGTGAGTAAACTGAAAGGAAAGGTTGTTCGGTATTAGAATCAAAGAGAATCATTTTCAAACCATTTGAAACCATTCATTCTATTTTATTTATTTAGTAAAAAAAAATGGCGTTGAGAATTGGTTTATTATGTATGAATGTATTTAGTTAAAGAGAATGGAAAAACGTAGAGTTAAAGAAAAATATGAATAAATTTAGTTGAGAAAATAAATAAAGAAGTAAAGTGCCATTTATGGTTTTTAGTGGTGGCATACGGTGAATGTGTATGAAAGTCAAAAGAAAAAGCATGTGTAATCCGTAGGCTACTTTGGGATCCCTACCTTACGGTGGGAATTGAACAGCAAGTGGGTAATATTTTTTTGTTAAATCATTCCCGTAGGCAAGTGGTCCTACGGTAGTTTCTCAACAACAACTTTTAAAATGGGTCTTGGTGGGTCACGGGTCCAGATTGTTTAAGTGGGTCAGGTCAGGGATATAACCTGAATTGTTTAAAAAAAACCACATAAAAATAAAACGAATTACACGCCAGTATCATCTCTCTCGTAAGAACCCTAGACGCCATTTTCATCTTCAACCTCTAGTTTCGCCAAATCTGCACCAAATCGAGTAGTTCTTGGGTGTAACTTGCTTAGTTTTTCGAGGAGAACAAAACCTCAGTGTTCGTTTCTTACGATTCTCACTCGTTTGTAAGGAATCGGAGAACAAAGTGACGAACCCTAAGTTTTAAATTTGGGGGTTTTCGTTTTTTGGGATACCAGAAGTTCAAGTTAAGTCCAAGCAAGTGTTTTAAGCGACAAAGGATAGGCAGGACAATCAAAAGCAAGAATAAGGGTGTTGCTAGTTTGTCCGAATCAGCGTCATCACGATCCGTAAGACAAAAGAGAGGTGGGACATCAAGGGGTCAGGATGGTCCGTCAGGTGGGGCACAACTTGTACAACATGAACACATTGATGTTCCACGTAGAGCTGAATGGACGGGTGGTTCATTGCTGAAGATCTATTCACATTGGCAATTAAATGCATTTAATGAAAAAATGGCGAAGAATTCTATTAGAGAGGCTGGGTTTCAGTGGGAGAAGGAGATGACTATGGATCAGTTCCGACTGTTTGGGATAGTTCAGAAATTTGAAGCATTAGGTTGGGAAGCCGCTTTAAGTTGCTATGATGGTGAAAGTGAAAGGTTATATCTGGATGATGTTCAACAATGGGTTGGGACTTTGAAAATGGACCCTGGTAGACGTCCACCGAAAACAATGTCGTTGACAGGTAGAGCTGGTGGAGTTGACGTAACAATGTCAATGGAGACGCTTAATGAAATCGCTCGATTTGATTCAAAACCAGCCAGTCAATACAGTTACCCTACCGAGGAAGAATTAAAACATCCTGAGAAGCAGTCGACATGGGATGCAATGTTGGATGAGATTTTTCTAGAGGGGAAGGGTAGAGGTGCAGATAAAAAGAAGGAGGAACTAAGAGTACCAGGGAGGTTATTGTTAACAATAGTACAACAACAAGTCATGCCAAGAAAAAGCGACAGAGCATCTGTGAGGAATCCCGATGTGCCTATTTTGTACTCTTTGATCATGAGCAGACCGAAGATCTCTTTTAGATATCTTGTTATGATGAACATTTGGATGTCTAGGAATGATTTTAAAAGGTGGCAGATCCCACATGTTCGTTTGATTACCGCATTGCTGAAACAACATGGGGCAATTAGAGAGGGTTCTCCTTTTCACATTGTGCGGAAAAAGTTCACACCATGGACCCTTGATGGGTTGAACAAATTTGGATGGAAGTATACCCGAACAGAACGTTACCACAAGTTAAAGCATCAAGGTAGAAAATGGAGGGTTTTGAGACCTGATGCTAGGCAATTGGAGTCGGGTGAGAGAGATGAACCTCAAAGTGATGATTCAGTGATGGGTGAAAGTGATGGTGAAGACGCTGAGGTTGATGAGGGGCCTTCTGTTAGGGCCAGGGCTGGTGTTGGTTTGAGCATGCTTCAACTTAGGGGGATGCAGTTTGGTTTTGAGGATACTTGTCCATGGTTGGATCAGTTGGTGCAGCAGGCAAGACCTCCTGACTATAGCGAATGGCCTGCTTATTATGAGGCAATCTTTGATCAGAATACCCGAGGCTTTGCACAATTAAGATGGGATGCTCAGCGAAATTATAGTAGGCAGGAGCTTTGGAACCGCATTCATGAATTTACTCACCAAAGGGAGATCAATCACAGGTTTGAGGATTATCGACAGAGGCGGTTGCATACAGCATGGCGTACAGGTCAACCGGTGGTGGAAAACCCACCACACATTTATTACACTTCGCTTCCGCCTTATGATGGTTCAGTTGACTACCCAGTGCCTCCGGTTCACCATTCAGAGTGGGTGGACCCTCACCAAGAGCGCGCTCAAAATCAGGAGGAAGGTTGAGTAGTAGGAGCATTTGGATTCGGGGAATTTGTGGACACGTTGACGTCCATCTTTGGACCTCCTCAGCATCGTTATCACTGAGCACTCGCTGATCGGTGTCGATCAGGTCCATGTGTTCTTCCTATCTCTTGTGTTTTGTATTTTTCTTATACTATGTGTTGGGTGGTGGTTTAGACCATAGGTTGTTTGGCGGTGTTTTGTTTGTTTGGTTTATTTGTGTAGGATTTATGTGGTTGTCTCTTTGGTGGTGTAAAACATTATACTATGTGTTGGGTATGGTGTTAGTGGGTTTTTGTTTTGTGTAGATGGATGGGTGGTTGAAATGAGTCGCTTGAATGGGATAAATTGCATGTTGGTAAATCACACATTTGACCATAAAACCTATACATTGGGGACAATGTATCCCAAGTGTGGGGATGAGGGAAGTTTTTGAAAAATTGAAATTTTTAAATTTTGTCTTAATAGCGGTCTAATCGGGCGTGAAAGCGGCTTTTTCAGTACATCTAATCGTCCCTGCTTGTGGTGCGTGGGTCCTTAGTCATGGTCTAATCTTACAGAATAGTAATATGAGCCGTTTTCAGCAGGTGTTTTTAGAAAAAAAATTTAGAACTTGCCTAACTAGGGGTGACAAGTTGTTGGTAATAAATGCATGCACACATCGGTAACCTTATTCCCCACGTTAGTGAGATTTTGAGCCTACTAGAATGTTAGTTGAATTGAGATTTATATATTCATTTGTTGAGAGTAGGCCATATGTTTCTCTGTTTTAGAACTTGTGTGATTCGATACATGCTGAGACTTTGGACTAGATATATGCACATAAATGATAAAGGCACATTAGGATCTCCTTTTTCTTTTACACCTTTGATAACCGATTACCCAAAAATTAACCATAGTAGCCAACTTTGAGCCTTATACCTGTTCGTTTGTCAAACTCGAATCATTATCCAAACCGACCCGTTACATTACCAACTGTAAATGACAATCTATGTGTTTAGTTGTTTATGTTGTGAAAAAAAAAAAAGAATTAGCAAAGAAAAAAAAAGGAAAAAAAAAAAAGAAAAAGAGAAAATTCAGCCAAGTATATAGGCCAAATGGTCGAAATAGGCGGCTAAAGAAAAATATATATATGTTATTTATTAAGTTTAGTGTGAATAAAGATCGTCATGTGTTGGTATCTCCCTTTTCTTTTAGCCACTTAAAAATAGCCAAAAATTCACCACCTTTACCCTAAGCCCAAAACCCGTAAGTCCTTTAGATATGTGCGTTGTCTATGTGATAGAGTGGAGGTGTGATTGTCATACAAGCATATGAATACAGAGTTTCATATTCGGTTAATGAGTGTTTCATACTAGCGCATTACATGCTAGTTCAGATATTAAACCGAGAGGAGCGACAAATTGTGAGGGGTGTGTTGCATGAAAATAAAAACTGGGAGCATGTTAGGCTTAGTTGGGCGAGTTCTGTTTCAAAAATGTGTACTGTGTTTGCTTGCTGAATTAACACATCTAATGCTAATCAAGGAATGGGGTATGACTTTGGACCCTAGCTAATGCATAGTGGGGGCGTTTGGGGTATTTGTTTTTTGTCCGTGATAACGTTTCGAATGGATTTGCTTGAGGGCAAGCAAAGGTCAAGTGTGGGGATGTGATGGATGGTATTTGGATTGTGATTTATATGGGTTTAATGTCTAATCTTATGCATATTTGAGTGTTTATATGTGTGGAATTGGATAACTATGAGAAAAATGATGTTTTGCAAGTTAAATATGAAGATTAGAGGTGTTTTGGAGAATGCAAATGGAGTGTAAATAAAGATATCAAATCATGATATGATAGAGAATTTGATTACGAAGACGTGGGCACAAACGGGGAAGAAAACGGAGTTAAAACGAAGAAGTTATGAAGAAAACAGTGTTGTGAATAAGCTGCCGACAGTAGCCTACGGTTCTGACAGTAGCCTACGGTTCAGGGGTTACGGAAATCAGGTTTAAAGTGCGAAAATTAGGTTTTTATGGGGGGCTTTTATTCCATTCGACGAGGGACGATTTGGGGGAGACCATTAGGGGATTTTTGGGCATTCTTCCACCATTCCACACCTTCCAATCATCTTCTAATCATCAATCATGCAATTTCTCATCAAGATTGAAGATCAAATCAAGAGCATGAGCAGCTAAACCACCCGTGATCATCTTCGGGACTAGGGTTTGTGTTAGGAACCGGCTTGACCTAGTTTTACAAACTTTTGGATTGAGATTTGACTAATCATTCGGTTAGTTTATCTTTATTGTTTATTTGTTTTTGATTAAACATTGTTGGATTATCATTGCATACTCGTTCATCAGTTATTTGGTTTTGTCATCAACAATTGGGATTAAATTCTATGTTGTCATTGTTCTTCAACCTTTAACCATTGAACTTGTTTATGTTTATGAAATCTAGGATTGGTAATTAATTAGGTTACTATTCAGTTGCATCAATCTTTCGGTTTCGATTGTGGATCATTGCAACCAAATATATTATCTGTTAATTATTTATCAAAACAAGTAGTTAGCAAATCATGTCTATGTGATTTCCAATTGGTAGTAATTAGGTTACCCGTGTTTCTACACAACCTGAAAACCCGGAGATTGGTCATTTTTCTCATAATTGTTTACAACCACATTCATAACTTATATTTTCTAATAGCTCTCTTAATCGGCAAAAAGCAATTAGTTTAGAATTAGATAATCATTAAAAACAATGAGCTTTCATACTTTCCACTGATTCCCAGTGGATTCGACACCCTACTTGCCCTTTACTAGTAAAATGTGAATAGGACACTTTTAACTTATATTTTTGACCGACCTTACGACATCGATCAGCGTCACGTTCGGCGAAATTCTGGGGTTATCGTATGTATATTACTACAAAATCTGGTTGAAAACCGTTCACTGAAATGGGAAGAAGGAAACATTCAAGATGCTTGTATGAGATATAGAAGATTTATGGTTGATCAACTGTATGATGGCCGCTATGTTTAGCAAATGTTAACAAAAATAAATAATATAATTGATGTGTGTGTTCGAGTCTCGCTGCCATCATTTTTTTGATGTTTTGCTTTCAATTAAGTTTAACATAAAAAATTCAAAAAAGAAAAGTAAAAAATTAAATTAATGAGTCGGCGGACGCTTCGGAGGCGTCTTTCGTCAGACGGACGCGTGGCAACATATTTTTTCAAATTATTTGATTTTTATATTTGTTATAATTTTCAGTATATAAATACCCTTGGAAATCTGATGTTTTCTTTCCAAGCAGCATTATACAATGCATATGTTAATTTCTTTTGATAGTCTACAAATAGAAACAAAGGCGTTTACATGTTTTGAAAATGACGTTTTATCGGTGTTGATGAAAACCGGTAGCAGGGAAGAACTCATCTTCAAAGGACACATGGAAACCGGTGTTGATGAAAAAGGGTTAGTGAACTTCTCAGAAATGGGAAGAACTCATCTACAAAGAACACATGGAATAACACCGTGTTATCGGTATGATCTTCCACCTCCTGAAGAAGTCACTTACAGAGGGGGTTATTTGATGTGTAATAAAATTTAGTGGTATGGTGTGTAATTTTTAGTGATATGATGTGTAATTTTACTTGTATAATAAAATTTAGTGGTATGATGTGTAATTTTTACTGTATTTGGTGTTTTTTAATTTAGAGTTATGTTTTATGATTTACCATTAAAAGCAACTTACATTCTCCAAACCTAAGAACCAATTGAAATTCATATAAATAAATAATAAAAATAATTTAGCTAGAGTTATGTTTTCTGAATGCATGTTTTAAGTTACATGACTTTAGTTTTTTTGGAATGGATATTTTCTTAGCATTAAAGATAATAGAAAATTAAAGGAAAATTAAAGATTAACCTTAAAAGTGGATAAACTAAAAAAAAAAAGTAAATGGACGGACTCCTCAAGGTTGACGAGATGGTTGTACCTTTTTGCGTCGGGGAGACGCTTCGGAGGCGTCTTGCGTCAGACGGACGCTTGGCAACATATCTTTTTGAAATTGCATGCTCACATTTATGAACATAAACACTTCCACGTGAACCGTTTACCACTATCCAAACGCAAAGCTTTCACCAAACTCCTAATAAACAAACAATAGCAAATAACCCCTGGACAGCCGAGGAAGATCTGGCTCTCTGCGAGTCATTTGTCGAGGCAGTATGTACTCCTCAAAGCCGTAGACAAGGCGGTTTATGGAGGAGGGTAATGCAAGATTTCACAGCACATACGGGGGCACACAACTGAACCGTGGATGCTTTGTCCTCACGATTTAGGGTGATACGTTCAGATTGTCTGCGGTTTGAGCATATCCACAACCAGGTTGAGTACCTGGGTGGTGACATCGATGAGGACGTCACTTTACAAGTCGCTCTCATCAACTATCGGCACCAGCTTGGGCGGGATTTCAAACGTGTCTCGGAGTGGGAGATCTTAAGGCTATTTTTAGTAGATTAGGTGTTTTGTATGGTATTAATGTAGTTTATGAAATAAGCTTTTAATTAGATGTCACCTTTTTATTTTTAATTTTTTTGCACAAAATTAGATGTCACCTGCTATCTTTTTGTTTTTTTCAACGGCCAGAAAATTAGTATTATTAATAAAAAAAACAACCGAAACCATTACTAAAAAAAGACACTAAATTGAGTATTACATCCGATTAAATCGGAGAAGATCTGTGTCCGTTGTAGATGACTTCTTAAACCCGTTTGTTGAATTCGAAATCAGGGGGTCTACCCATTTTTTGAAGCTGTGAACTGTGAACACTAATGGGGGATTAGAGGATATGTTGAACAAAAGATTGTATGTATATAAACAGCGTTGAACTTCAAAGAAATTTAAAAATTGCACACGTTCACACTTTTTAAAGCGTCGGCCAATGCTCAAGCGTCCGCCAGACCTTTTTCAAGCGTCGGCCAAAGCTAAAGCGTCCGTTCAGTCTATTTAAAGCGTCGACCATAAAAAGCGTCGGTGGGCCTTCTCTATTGCGTCAACGGGACTTCTCGATTGCGTCAGCCGGACCGTTCTCGATTGTACAGCACGCTTGATGATTAATTTATATTTTAATTTAATTTTCTATTTGGAAATTTTTGTTATAAAAATAATAAATAAAGTTGATTTTGCCAAACACTCAGATCGGTTAGACGACAAAATAATTTTACTTTTCTACGTTTACAGACAAAAAAATATAACCTAAAAACAGATATTTATTACAAGACGTGTTTGAAATCAAGTGCTACAAACAAACATAAACTACGCCGAACTGCTTTTTCCAACTGAATTAAATAGTCTTCAAATAACTTCGTCAAACTGCTAATTCCTTCTGGGTAGAAGATCCGGACAGAAATATTAAATTAAGAATGAATTTATTTCTGCTTACGGAATTCGCATCAAAACACCGACAAAAGATAAACGATGTATCTTGAAATGGTAAGTTCCATCGACACGTTGTTTACGCTTTGGCGGAAATCATATGGGACGGGTTGTTCGCAGTTTCTTCACCGCCATGTGCCGAACAACCCGTTTGATGCATCATGTGTTCTTTGTAGATGAGCTCTTGAACACTTTGTAGTGATCAGAGGTAGAGGATGGGGAAATCGGCTGACACCCGTGCCATCAGACAAGTATTGTCGATTACAAAAAACGAAAACTCTAAAGCTTAGGAATACGTCATCTTCAATAAAAGGAACTTCACACGAATCAATTTCAGGGGGTCTGATCATATTTGGAAGGTGTGAAATCTACGGGGGTAAAAGAAATTTTCATTAGATGTTCAATGCAAAATGAGGATTTTATGAACAACTGGTGGTATATATAAGGGAAGAAATCTTGAAACGATTTAACAATAAATTGTTATATGTTAATAATTAAATGGGGAGATCATAAATGTGTCAAATTAAAAACCGTTTAACAAACAAATAAATTTAAATTCAAAAAATTTAAAAATGGGTCCCTTAAAAATTGAACACGTTCAGACTTTCTAAAGCGTCGGCCATATATTTTTAAAGCGTCGGCCTTTCATTTTAGAAGCGTCGGCCAGTCATTTTTAAGGTGTCGGCCAGGCCATTACGGTGCGTCAGCGGGACGCTTGGGGAAAGCGTCGGCCAGACCATTGCGGTACTTTAACCGGACCATTACCGTGCGTCAGCCAAATACATCGTCAGCCGCATTAAAAACGATATGAAACCAGGGACGCAAGCCGTGGAATCATTGCGTCACCGACGCATAAACAATAATCAAGAGACGCTTGAACATATTGTACACGTGTCGGACACGTGTCAGATTGTAGGAAATGGACGCATCAAGATGATAGACGGACGCTTCCGAGGCTGTGAGGATCTTCCAACGACGCAGGAAGGTGACAAATTCGCAATAGCACTTGGTCAAACGACATTTTCGTAATTTTCCCATATTTATTATTTAACCACTTGTTCCATTAATAAAAAAAGTAGAAGAAAATTGTTCCAAATATCTTGTCCTTTCTGTTCCTTCTTTGGCACCCATCAAAATATGTCAAAACTAATTAATAAAGAGTTTTCTATATCTATTACACTTTCTATCTTGTTTTATGTTTACAGCTTGAATCAAGTGCAATGTTTTGGTGTTCCTCATCGATCCAAGGGGTTACGGGGACTTCACAAGTAGCTTTAGATCATGTGTAATGGGGCGGTATATCACCCCAATCTCATCCATAGCGCCTGGGCACACCAAAACAGGTGGCGCTATGGGGTCTCAAAATGTTGGGGGCGGTATGTTGATCGCGGCGTGAAGGAGGAGAGTTTCAAAATTTTGACCAATAAAAAATAGTTAAATGTTTTTTTAGTTAATTAATAAAAATGAAAATTAATAATTACGTAAAGATGGGCAGGGGCTTTATGACTACGCCCTATAGTGATATAACGCCCCATAAAGTCCATGTATGACGTGACACGCCACTTGTCGCATAACGCCCCCAAAGGGGTTTTATGACTACACATGACCTTACAATAATGAAACCAACCAGCAAAAAAACATTAACATTTGCGTACAATAGATTCGTTAATGGTCATTGTTGTAATTCCATCGAGTCATTATTGTAATTCTGTTTGCGGTCATTGTTGTAATTCTGTTTGGTAGAGTCGTAATTCTGTTCCAGGTACGATAGAGTTATGTTTGCCGAACAATAGTTATATATTCGATAGTTGTTAAAGAGTAAAATCTTAGTTTTTTGGTCATTAAGGCCTCCTAAAAAATCTATTAAATTCAACAAGTTGAGTAAATCCTAGTTATATAATTCAACAAGTTGTTCCAAAGAATTTAGTCATTCAAAACATCTAAATTCAACAAGTCTTTCCAAAGAATTAAAACCACCGGTGACTAATAGAATTTATTCCTTATCACTTAATAGAATTCTAATAGAATTCCTTGTCACTTATCTGTGAAATACTCATTTGGCTAAGGGTTTCCAAGCACATCATCTATACGACTAGACTCATACCCCTCTCCAAATCTCCATTCCTTACGCAAATTGGGATACGAGTCCAACGCCGAACTCTTTTCCAGAGCACAACCTTTGGACTATTAAATCACAATTAAATGATAAGATGGTGACGCAAGCACGTGGTGGTTCGGGAAGGTAGTGCCCAACCACCAACATCTAGCGAATATCTATAGCCAATGGCTCTTGGTTAATCGCATTTCCCAACAAACAATCTGCCCCACAGGCACATAGCGCGATAGACCAAACTAGGACGGGTATTATGTGACATGCTCAAACTAGGAGCGAATACCCGTTTACCTCAATGAGAACGATTTTTTGTTACATATGCAGATTGTATCTGATTGTTCCAGCAAGGCGTTCCAAACTGATCCTAGTAAGGTCTTGTGCTTCAACATTACCCAAGCTTATGAACAAGGGGGAGAAGATTAAATTCATGAATGATGAGAAACGAGATCAATTATATATTTGAATGAAAGTCATTTGTTCTATTGTTGCTGCTTGTATTACTGAAAAATTAAGATTGCGTAGATGCAACGCTAGGCAATCACTAAGATTAACCTATAACCACTTGAAAATTTGCCAAATCAAAACGATTCCAAATGGTCAGCACTACCAACCAAAACAATCTTCTTAGAACATACCATCGCCACAGCCGTCATTGTTGTCGCCGACTCGCCTCCACGCGCCACAAAAAAAATTATAACAGGTGAACCCATTTTAATACTTAATGAAAAACTCGTTTCAACCCACCCATTCTGGTTAGAACCTGTTTGACCTGATCTAACACTGCCTGCATTGTCAGGCTTCATAGATATGACTTGAATAGTTTCCATATTTTTTCTGATTTCTAATATGATATGAAAGATTAAATAATGAATCTTTTACAATATAAGTGTACATCGCAATAATCCATTTGACAATTCTTACTCCTTCCCAAAATCAGCATTGTAATGAGCGCTCGACTCCAGCTTCTTAGCCTCGTTCAGTTTACGAACCGCCTGATACATTCACAAACATTAAACCTTTATCCGTAAGCAAACAAACAACATACTAATGAACACTGACATCCACAATTACCAGTCTTTTGTCCATCTTTTTTAATTCTATAAATGATCAACGTAAAATAAAAAAATATACAACCCAAATCGAACATTTTAGTCAGACGAGAAAATGTCCCTTTAAAAGTAAAAAATAACTGGGTTGGAGCCAAAGGACGTAACGTGCAAGATTTTAAAACAATAAGTACAAAAGCCATCAATTTTAAAGGCAAAGGACAGTCTTTGAAATTGGGTATAAACACAAACAACAATTTTTGTAATTTACTCTATTTGTAATGACAGAGAAAATGTTTGTTACCTTCATGAAATCTTCGTGGATGACATAATCACGTTCTGCACGGATTGCAGACATTCCAGCTTCAGTGCACACGTTACGAAGATCGGCTCCATTAAAACCCTTAAAGAATACCAATTGTTAAAAATTTTATAAACAAAACCAACTAGAGATAGCCATATACGTCGACTTAAAGCCATAAAATACCTCAGCAAGCTTAACGACGGCCTCGTAATCAATTTCACCATGTTTAGCAATCCCAGCAGCATGAATTTTGAGAATTTCCGTTCTTGATTGCTCGTTTGGAAGCGGGATCTCTATTTTCCTGTCTAGTCTATCGGGACGAAGAAGCGCTGGATCCAGAACATCGGGTCTGTTTGTAGCCATAATCATTTTTACCTAAAGATGTCAATCGAATAAGATGTCATCTCTCTACGTAATGCGCGTTAAATCAACTTTCGAACAGTAAAAACATATACCTTCCCGAGCTGATCAAACCCATCTAGCTGATTCAGCAACTCCATTAGTGTTCGTTGAATCTCACGGTCAGCACTAGTTCCCTCACTAAAACGACGTCCACCGATTGCATCGATTTCATCCATGAATATAATGCAGGGCTGGAAAATCGACAAACAAGCATAAGAAGTAAGAACACGTGCTAAAACATGGAATCGAAGAAAATAGATATTTTTTTCATTCGTTAAGAAGATAACGACAGAGGCTAGAAGCAATACTTGGTGATCACGTGCATAACTGAACATTTCTCTGATCAATCTTACACTCTCCCCTATGTACTTATCAATAATGGCACTTGATACGACCTACAAACGATTTACCAAATGTTATAATAAAGAACAGAGTAAAATGCCATTTTCGTCCCTGAGGTTTAGCCAGTTTTGCGACTTTCGTCCAAATGTTTGTTTTTCCACATTAGAATCCAAAAGGTTTGAAATTCTTGCCATCTTCATCCGGCTCGTTAACCCATCCATTTTTCTCCGTTAGGTCAAAGGTATTGCCGTCCTTTTTTCCTAACTTATAGGGCAATTCGGTCTTTTTCACTTTATGTGAATAGAGTGAATACTCCTGAAAAAGACCGAATTGCCCTTTAAGTTAACTAACAAGACGGAAATACCCCTATCTAAAAAGCATGTAAAGTTGTAAACAAACTTAAAATAGTAATGCATGGTACCTTTAAAAAATTAGCATCAATATTACTAGCGATCGCTCTAGCAGTCTAGCTAGTAAAGTCTTGCCGGTATCAGGAGGTCCATAGAGAAGAACACCCTAAGAAACAAAATACAGAAGCAATTTATTTCGGTAAGTTTTACAATTCGAATATTGAAAATCGGTCAATATTTACCTTGGGAGGTTTAATTCCGACCCTTAAAAAGAGCTCCGGATTCATCAGAGGCAATTCTATGGATTCCCGAAGTTCTCGAATCTGATCTGATAGCCCTCCGACTGCTGAATAGATAAAATTACCAGGATCTTCATGGAGCATGTTATAAACAACTGGGTCAACCTGCAATGATATTAAATTTAGCGGTCAAACAATTACCGACAAAACGAAAAATAGTTGAAAAAAATCATTTAGCACGTATACGAACTTCACGAGGGAGTGCTCGCATGATAGTGAGAGTTGTCATATCAAGAACCACTCTAGTCCCGGCTGTTAGTTTTTCCTTGTCCACTTTACTGCGGCACCCGACGATGTACCTTGGACCGCTACTTGCCTTAACTATCACAGTAGTGTCAAAAGTAAGATTTATTAATTGGTTAAGAAAAGTTTGAAAATGCATTTTAGTGTTCGATGTAAGTAGGAAATTAGTATGATGCTGTTAAGGAAAATGAAAGAGAATAGTGGAAATGTATATACATCTTTCGCTGTCCAAAGGCCTGAGAACTTCGCCTATAATCTGCCCGGCGCTTTGAAGAGACTTTAAGTCATCTTCTGTTTTGCCGTATTCTTTCTTTGTACTCCGTAGACTTTCTCTCACTGCAAACATAAAGTTATGCTATTGTTAATCTAGCATTGCAGCATACTTACATAGAACAAAAATAAGCTACATTTCTGAAGGGATTATTATAATGCTTAAGGCATACAGACCATTGTCCAAATCCAAGTGATACTGAAAGAGCTACCAAAGATAATGCTAATAATTTAAAGTAAACAGAAAGGCTAATTAAGCAGCAAAAGCAACCGGGCACATATACAAACAAGCTAATACCCAAATTAAGACCCTGCGCCACTTGAAAATTCTAGCCTCCAACAGCATAATGCATCCATAAAAAGAAGACGCTAATAACTTTCACTTATGATTCACCATGCTGATAAATTTTTTTATTTATGATGCTACAGTGATAGTTAAATGTCATAGATACTAACTCTCGCCTCACAAAAAGAGCAACTTAAGAAATTATGTAGTGAATGCTTGTTAACAAATAACAACATTTGGACAATTATGGACAAATAACAAAAATAGAGCCAGGGGTCTCACTGGAAGCAGCCTCTCTATTCCTACGGGGTAGAGGTAAGGCTGTCTACATCTTACTCTCCTAAGACCCTACCTTAGCTTTGCTATTGATTGGATTTACTGAGTATGATGATGATGGACAAAAGTTACTTCAGCTGCAGCCGATCAACAAGTCTGCAAAAAGAACTCAGCAAGCAAACGTAGTTTACGAGTTAAGACACTCATGTAATAACACACACACAAGCTGATATATCCACATTTAGCACCAAACTACCATGAATATCCTAGCATTTCCCATAGTTCACACAATGGTTCAACAATACCGCGTGATCACCCCCGACATCTACCTTTCTACAAAGCAAGTGATCCGTAATATCATCAAAATATTCAACATCAATTCAAGACCACAATAGTTGCTACCATTAAAGTTCACCATCATCAAAATACTAGCAAAAGCATTTCACCCCTAGAAACCTCCTAGATCACATAATTAGATGCTTACAGTTAAAAAACTCACCAAAAAATACTAACAAATCGGCCAATTGCATTTGAGAATCAAAAGCACACGATCATAACAAAAAAATAACAACTGAATTTCAAAAACTTATCCAGCCAGATAGACGCAGATTAAATTAAATAAAGCAGGAAACATGTAAAGCTAAAAATGAACCTGAATCAAAGAATTAGGTGTTGATGATGTTATAGAATCTGACCTGCTCGAACTCTGGAATCAAGCTCTTTATGTTGAAGCATCTTTTTGCGGTACTCGGTAATGGCACCTCGGCGACGAGCGGCATCTTCGCCCTCACTCGTCATTGTAGATAGATGAAGATGAATGGTGGCTACAGAACCAGAATGGTGAAGAGAATAATGTCCGACTTGTTGATCAAGAAAGAAAACAACATCCCCAACCAAATTGCAGATTGTAAATACTTTCACTAGGTTATTTCCCGTGTGATACACGGGTGTTATAAATAAAACTTGTATAAACTTTAAAGCTATAAGTAATTGAGATTACACATAAATTTAAATAACCGAGAATACATAAAATTTATTAGAATTAAGGCACGAACTGAATAAGAATATAAACGTATTAAGAAAATATACAAACAAATCATAAATTTGTAAATTATTGTCTAATTGGTAAATGGTGTTGTTTGTGTTCTATTTTGTAGATATACATAATGGATGTCAAAAAAAAATTGATGATGACTTCTTGTTAGAACTTGTTGTTTTAGGTACCATATTGGATATATGATAATCCAACAACAACTTTTTTAATTTAGACCTCTCGACACCGTTGCTATAATCATTGTCGAGGTACAAATTGCAAAAACAATTATATTTTTTTTTTGGAAAATTAAATTTAGAAAACACTTTAATAATGTATACATGTATAAAGTAATATATATCATATCATGTGGAATGTTAGATAAAAAAAGTTATTTCTTCATCACCTAAAAAGAGTCAGTCATTTGCTGTATTTTTGTTATTTTACGTGTGCTACGTTATATTTTAAAAATAAAACTCGTGGATAATTAAAAAACTTATAATTAAATGAATGGCGTTAGTAGCTTTTTTTTAGAAAAAAACAATGAATTTGAGTGTTTGATCTTTTACACATTTCCTTATACAATGAGAATGCAAAACACGAAATTGTATTATAATTCATACAATTAATTACCAACCACCTCAATGCGTCTCAAAGATTATTTTTTTTATAAAAATATTAATGTTAATCTATACTATATAATAAAAGAAACCACTTTAGAGGACACTTGTCATCATATTAGACCATCTTTTATAGATAATTATTATTTTACTTTAATCTCTTCTAATTAATTATAGATAATCTCTTCTACTAAATATTATTTAATTTAATATATTATAGAGTTAACTTCTGTTTTACTCTCTGTTGTTTGGTCACTTTAACGGTTTTGCCCCAATCATTTAAAAACAACCATTTTCCTCCTTGATGTTTCTATCTTGTCGCCAGTTTGCTCCACGGCTCTAACTGACTAACTCTATCCATATTGTATGTTAACTGAAAGGGTATTTTTGTAATTTCAAGTTAACATAAAAGATCCAAGTACCCTTATGTTGAGCATTCTCATCCAATCCATCAAATTATACATACATTCCACTAAAAAACAACTCCTATATCAATATATTTTCACTAAAAACAAATATTTTTTCTCTCTCCTTTTCAATTAAATAATATTATCATTACATTTTTCTCTCTCCTTCACTCACAACCACTTTCAATATATATTAAAAAAATTATAGTGGGTGAACAGTGTCCCCCCAAATATACAGATGAACAGTAACATTTTCTCTCTCCTCCACTCACAACCATTTTTTATACCCTTTATAATATAAAAACTACCCCTCACATATTTTGATGGTTTGGATGAGAATGCTCTTATGCTTGAAATTACCAAAATACTTTTCCAATTAACATACAATATGGATGGAGTTAGAGACGGGGAGCAAATTGACGACAAGATTGAAACATCAAGGAGGAAAATGGCCGTCCCTGAGTTTTTGTTCAAATTGTCATTTTAGTCCAAATAGTTTTTTTTTCTTCTCCGGGTCCCTGACTTTTTCTTTTTCTTGCCATTTTGATCACATTGCCTAACTTAGTCTAAAAACCAGGTTATAATCAGGGGTATTTTTGGCATTAAATTATTATGAGGTTTATAAATTATGTTGTAAACTACCCTTGGTTATCACTACACAACAGTTATGCCAAAAATACCCCTGGTTATAACCATATTTTTAGACTGAGTTAGGCAATGTGATCAAAATGGCAGGAAAATGGAAAAGTCAGGGACTCAGAGGAGAAAAAAAATTATTTGGACTAAAATGGCGATTTAGACCAAACCTCAGGGACTAAAATGGCAATTTACTCTTTAAAATATAATTTTTTATTATTTGATATCCCGTGTATTACACGGGTTGAATAAATAAGTTTTATCTACTAAATAATAAAACAATATATATTTAAAAACCTTCTTTATTGCACAAGTTGAACAAATATAATTTTATATATTAAATAATAAAAAGTTATATCTATAAGAACAATATCGTACAGGTTGAATAAATGTAATTTTATATACAAAATAAAAAAGTTATATCTTTAAAACCACGTGTATTACACGAGTTGAATAAATGTAATATTGTTTACCAAATAATAAAATAATACATCTTTAAAAAAACCCCCATTTATTACATGGGTTGAATAATGTAATTTTATATACCAAATAATAATAAAAAATTACATCTTTAAAATTTTGCGTATTATACGGTTTGAATAAATGTAATTTTCTGTAATAAATAATAAAAAATATATATCCTTAAAAAACCTCGTGTATTGTACGAATCGAATAAATCTAATTTTATACATCAAATAATAAAATTACGATTCTGAGCCCTTGGTTATATCACTTTTACCCTTTTAGCCAAAAAAAGAATTTTTTGAACATCTAAGCCACCAACGTCTTTTTTTCTAACCTTTTTGGCCCCTAACGTCTTTTTTTAACCCTTTTGGCCCCTAACAGTTAATGGATTTTTTGGGCTAAAAGGGTAAAAGTGATATAACTACAGGGGCCAAAATCGTAATTTTCTCTTAAGAATTTTTTAACATCTAAGCCCCCAACGTCTTTTTTTCTAACCTTTTTGGCCCCTAACGTCTTTTTTTAAACCTTTTGGCCCCTAACATTTAATGGGTGGGGTTAGTATTAGAGGACAAAAGGGTTAGAAAAGAAGACGTTGGGGGCTCAGATGTTATAAAAATCTTTTTTGGCTAAAAGGGTAAAAGTGATATAACTACAGGGTCCAAAATCGTAATTTTCTCTAAATAATATTATAAATGAGAAGAAGATTAAACTAAATAATAATTATCCATAAGATATTAAACTAAATAATATTTAATAGGAGGATTATCTATAATTAATTAGAAAAGATTAAATTAAAATAATAATTATCTATAATAGATTCCCTGACACGATGAAAAGTGTCTAAAAGTTGTTTCTTAAAGTAATTATTTCATGGATCTATAACTTTAATTCGTCAATTTATACATAAAGATTCTTTTTATTGGATCATGATTTCATATTATTCAATAATTTGATTTTATTAAAAGTTAGATTTAATTCGTCAATTTATACATAAAGATTCTCTTTATTGGATCACGATTTCATATTATTCAATAATTTGATTTTATGAAAAGTTAGATTAGATTATTAAAAAAAAATGTAATATGAAAATAAGAGATAGAATAATCGATATTTTTTTTTCATAAAATAAGAGATAAGGGTAAACTAAATAAAAAAATGTCAATTTGGTAAATAATAATATTAAGTATGAAAAGGTAGGAAATTACAAATGTAGACATCTTCAATGAATGACACGTGTCCAAAATAAAAGGGTAAAAGTGATATAACTACAGGGGCCAAAATCGTAATTTTCTCTAAATAATATTATAAATGATAAGAAGATTAAACTAAATAATAATTATCCATAAGATATTAAACTAAATAATATTTAATAGGAGGATTATCTATAATTAATTAGAAAAATTATATTAAAATAATAATTATCTATAATAGATTCCCTGATACGATGAAAAGTGTCTAAAAGTTGTTTCATAAAGTAATTATTTCATGGATCTATAACTTTAATTCGTCAATTTATACATAAAGATTCTTTTTATTGGATCATGATTTCATATTATTCAATAATTTGATTTTATTAAAAGTTAGATTTAATTCGTCAATTTATACATAAAGATTCTTTTTATTGGATCATGATTTCATATTATTCAATAATTTGATATTATGAAAAGTTAGATTAGATTATTAAAAAAAATGTAATATGAAAATAAGAGATAGAATAATCGATTTTTTTTTCATAAAATAAGAGATAAGGGTAAACTAAATAAAAAAATATCAATTTGGTAAATAATAATATTAAGTATGAAAAGGTAGAAAATTACAAATGTAGACATCTTCAATGAACAATTTATACATAAAGATTCTTTTTATTGGATCATGATTTCATATTATTCAATAATTTGATTTTATTAAAAGTTAGATTTAATTCGTCAATTTATACCTAAAGATTCTTTTTATTGGATCATGATTTCATATTATTCAATAATTTGATTTTATGAAAAGTTAGATTAGATTATTAAAAAAAAATGTAATATGAGAATAAGAGATAGAATAATCGATTTTTTTTTTCATAAAATAAGAGATAAGGGTAAACTAAATAAAAAAAATGTCAATTTGGTAAATAATAATATTAAGTATGAAAAGGTAGAAAATTACAAATGTAGACATCTTCAATGAATGACACGTGTCCAAAATCAGGTTTCTTTTATTATATAGTATAGATTTATTCAATTCGTAAGGATATATATTTTTTATTATTTAGTACAGAAAATTACATTTATTCAAACCGTGTAATGTGCATATTTTTATAGATGTATTTTTTTTTTATTATTTGGTATATAAAATTACATTTATTCAACCCGTGTAATAAATGAGGTTTTTTAAAGATGTATTATTTTATTATTTGGTAAACAATATTACATTTTTTCAACACGTGTAATATACGTGGTTTTAACGATATAACTTTTTTATTTGGTATATAAAATTACATTTATTCAATCCGTACAACATGGTTCTTATAGATATAACTTTTTGTTATTTAATATATAAAATTATATTTATTCAACCCGTAAAATAAATGAGGCTTTTAAAGATATATTGTTTTATTATTTAATATATAAAATTTATTTATTCAACCCCGTGTAATACACGGGGTTATAACCTAGTATAATAATAAAGAGCATTAGTATGTTATCTAATTATATATTTACATGATGACTACGATAAACTAATTAATTTTTAAAGGATGACAATCAAAGCAAAATAACTAATTAATTTTCAATACGTATTTGGTTGAGTATCTATTATATATAATAAACAACAAGATTTGGGCTGATGTGGCATTAGATTAGAGCCTCTAGGAGTGGGTTTTGGCGGGAAAACGAAAATGCAGTCCAAAAGTACACGCGGGTCTTTTGTGTTGGGTAAACCGACCCATTGAATTCGGATCATTTATAATAACCTATTTGGTCAGACCTTTTTCTTATTTGATCATTACCAGTCGCCTTTTCCTCTCTCTAACCTCCTCGGTTCTCTCCCTGTATGAAGATCAAATCTTTTCACAAGCAATCCTGACTATCAATCTTCAGTGGATTCATCATAAAACGATTCACACTATTGAAGGTATTATATTTCCACAAGATTCGTATTATATTTCCGACTAATATCGTCTTTTTTTCTAACTTTTTTAAAATCCATGTTTCTTTTATTTTTTTGATGAATATGTACAGTTCTGTTGTTGATGAATATTTAGTTTTTTAGTTACTTTTTTTTCCAGATTCTGTTGAGTAAAATTTAAAGTTTTTTATTTTGTTTTTTTTCAGTTTAGTCTCTTTCAGATTTCATGGTTTTATTGTTGATCTGTTTTTTGTTCTTTGATTTATTAGTGTATGTTGATATTAGGGTTTGTTTGCATGTTGATATTAGGGTTTCTTTGCATTTTTATTTATTAGTGATGATTAGATATCAGTTAATTTTTTCATATTTTATTAGTAATTGATGTAATTTAGGGTTTTTTTATGGTTAACGGAATTGTAATAATATTTTGGAAGAATCTTTATTTTTATGGTAATTTATTTTTCTTAAATTAAACATGATTTTCTTATGAGTAAGTTTTTCTGATGACAGAATCACCATTACAACCAAGAGGATGGCTTTTTGCAAATATATGTCTGCACTAACTAAAGAATTCCTGGTACTCTTTTGTTCTTTATCCCATATTTCTACTGCATGTCCATATTTTTTCGAATATTTTTAATTTTTTATTCACCATTGTTTGTTTTTATGTTTACTTTAAGGTTATACCTGTTCAGTTTTCTAAGATTTGGTTATCCTCTGCGGGTGGTGATAATAATGTGGTTATAAAGTCCATAAATGAAAATGTTTGGAATGTTAATTTCTCCAAGAACAATGGTACTTTTGCCTTTACGGAAGGATGGTCAAAGGTTGTGGCTGACCTTTGTTTATCTGATGGTTGTTTACTTCTTTTCAAGCAAGTTAATCCCTATAATTATATACTCACACCGTTTTTCAAGGAAACACCTTATCCACTCTGTGATCCAGGCATCAGTTTGTTTCTTTCGATCTCATCTTTGCCGAATAGGAAATACATAGAGTCTTTCTGCCATGTTTTCAATGATCAATGTTTAAATACACTGGTATGTTTAACACATTTTTATTTTTAGTATATAATCTGTAATATTTATTTTATATTTACAATATTAATTGTAATATTTTTTTATTTTTTTTTATTTTTAGCTTCTACCGACTTATGTTGTTAAAAACACTATTGGTGTTGGTAAACTTAGAAGACCAATGAAGGTTCATCTTAATCCATGGGACTCTTTAGATGTATTTGTTGAGAAAGATTCAGATAGCAAATGTTACTTTTTTTACGGATGGTTGGACGAACATTGTACAACATCTAGGTGTTCGTAATCAATGTGTGGTTGTTTTACGCTATATCTTTGATTACAACTTTCAGTTGACATTGTTTGATGTCAATGGATCTGAGGTTGTTACGCCTAGATTTGGTTTACAGTTTAATTCTGATCCTGCTTTGCCAACTTCAACTCACTCGGTAAACAATGTTGATGATGTTCATCATGATGTTGATATAAATTCTGATCTTGATCCGGAGGTAGCTGCTTTATTTGAACCTTCTGATTCTGATCAATCCGTTGTTGGTAGTTCTGACAGTGATGTATCCATTGATGATGATTTCGATGATGATGACGTTGAAGATTCTACTGGTGATTCTGATGATGAGAAAAAGGTCCCTGATTATCAACCTATAGAATTTGAATGGGATTATCATCCACGCCATTTCGTAAGTTATATTAATTATATATTTATGAGAATTATTTGCTGATTATTGTTCTAAATTTTTATAATTTTGTTTTTGTTGTAGCGACTGAACAGCAAAGTTGCAAGTATGGCTCGTGTTGATGTTTCTCGGAAGATGACAGTTCAAAATCTTGCTGGAGTTGATACCGTTGTTACTTTTCGACCAGAGAAACATGGTGGAGGATTTAGATATGTTGCGAATGGATGGCGTACCAAGTTCACTAAACCCAATGGAATCAATGCACCTCAGAGATTGTCACACCCCGATTTCCACGTGTCACCGGTGGGCCCGGTGGGGGAGTATCGTGACGTGGTTGGCAACGTAATAGTCAAACAACACAATATAATAATGCACAGCGGAAGCAAATTTAAAATATAATACAACCGAATTTATTTATTGTAATCAAAGTCACAATATCCGGATGTTTATCCACAGTAGGATCGAATGATAAAAATATTGTTTATGGTTCAACAGACTTCGGCATCTAAAGCTTGCGAGACTTCTAATGATGCTTAGGAGAATCCCAGCCTATTTCGCCTAGTACCTGCATTTAATCTTTTTGGGAAAATACGTCAGTTTACACTGGTAAATACATTCAACTGACTCATTTTGTAAAATGATTGAAAATTTGTTTGGATGCACGTGGCGTAAACATTTTATTTAACTTGGGAGAATTATTTAATATTATAATCTTGTGAACGATTTACATGTTACTTATGCGTTCAGTAGCCCGGAACGTATCCGGGTTAAAGATCAATAGACACACCACAATAATGAGTTATACACCGACAGGTGTACGCCTACACCCCGTGCTCAGGTCGTGGCCATCTCGTAAGATAATGCCAAGGATATCCGGAACATGGTCATTAACCCCCCAAAGGCTGTAAAGTAAACAAATCTGTTTAAAACGAGCCGATCAAATTATTCAACTACCCACTAAGCGTGGAGATTTGATGCCCGATCAAGCGGTACGCTATGTACCGTAACCCAAGCCCGTATAGGGAAAATAAGTTAAAAGTATTTACCTTGATGCAAAGTATAGTCACAATAAGCAAATAGCAAGTAGCTTTTACTGTTTCTCCTAATCTGGAACGAAGGTTAAATATAACCTATTAGAATCCTAGCGGGTCTTTAATTATGCTTAAGCTTAGACCGGCTAGTTTCGATGATACGGTTCGTACGCACGATTAAGCGAAGACCGGATAGAATGTGATTCAGACCCGACAAGTTTGAAGACTTGTTTAATATGGGTTTATTATTCACATTCTGGATTTTGAGATAAAACCGATAAGGTTTGACCCGTTTCGGCTAATTTATGTAAACTTGTTACATAAACCGCACCGAACGCGAAATAAGCGTAACGGGTATCCGCAAGAGCCATATACAGGTTTCCTAAGTTAATATGCTTCAAATATGTTGTGACATCAGTAAGATGTCTTTCGTTATGCCCCGAACTAATATAGACACAAACTAAACCCCGTAGGGGTAGTTTGGTCATTTTAAAGTTTGTAAAAGCGTTTATATGTTCAACTGAGTTACAGGTCTGATGTAAACAGCAAACATACTCATTTGGATGGGTTATAACAGTAGGCTAAGGCATATATGTGAAATTTATCATATTTAACCAAACTATGCCCCGTAGGGGTATTTTGGTAATTTCACATAAGCCGGAAAGCTCAAAAACGAAGTCTGAGTTTATCAACCTTTGCTTACTGTTAAAATATCATAATTTGCCTCATATATCAGTAGGCATTAACCCGGGTATGTCCAATATGATTCTAAGACATACTATGCGTTAAAAACGCTAATTATGGCGATTAAAGTCCATTTCCGGGTTCTATACTTAAATCTGATATTTTTATATTTCCAGAAGGCTTAAAATAATTTATTTAACATATGTGATCAGTAGCAAAAGGTTTGGAATCGTTTAGATAAGTAAAACTCATTTTATGGCCCGTAAGGGCAAAACCGACAATTACCGGATTAAGCCTACGACTACTAGTTATGCTCGGCCTAAAATTAATTAAAAATCTTTAAAAATCCCAAAATAATATATAACATCAGTGGGTAAAAGATTTGATATCAAAAAGTATGTTTAACTAGGCTATACGCTAATTACGCCATTTTGTTAACATAAAGCTTTAATTTAGCGACAATGAGCATAACTCTTAATATACAAGTCAAACTGATGTCAAACTTTGCATACAAGTTTATATATCAGTAACTAAGGTTTCTACACTTTTACATTTTCATAAATCATGATTTAAGGTAATAAGGGCATAACGGTCAACGTATGAGCATTTAACGGAAATATGCATATTAATTGGATAACTAGTGAACCAAGGTGTATGATCACAGAGGGTTGTTCTAACATGTATCCTAATCCAATTAAAGCTCTGAGGCATTTCTAAAATATGCCCAAACGGGTCAGAACTGAAAGTCAACGGGAAAGTCAAACTATATGACTTTCGGTTCCGAACCGGGTCTAAACAGGAAATAGTCGGGTTGAACATGTTGGGACATGTTCTTACATTTATTTCTAAGTTATAACAATGTTCAAACAGGTTATACATGTTCTAGATAGCTAATTATGCATAAATGACATTTTAAGCAATATGTTGACTTTTTAAGTAAAGGTTTGACCCGACATTTGACCTGCTTAGGATGGTGATCAGGGGAAACCCTTTTGGGGTTTTATTTCCCACATAAATACCATTCTAAAACTATTTTTAATTCGAGATAAGACTGAGTCATTAGTGACTAATCTCGAAGTCAAACCGTAATTACGACGGTTTGACTTTTAGCTAATTAACCTAGCTAAACTCAATTAGAGAATGATAAGAATACTTACTGAAGTCCTATGCACGAGATATGATCACTAGGAAGCAAACTTGAGCTCCAGAATCAATCCAATTATGCAGGAGAGGTGTGTGAATGAATGTTGCACTTGAAGGGCCTTTTATACTTGTTGCAATCACCATAACAAGTTGACAACAAGGTCTAGGATCCATCCACAACTGATTAACACTTGTTGCTAGTGCCTAGGGATGTCTAGGGGTCGTTCATAAGTGAGAAAACCGAACAAACAGGTCACAATCGCGAAATAACCTGCTGCAGAAGGTTTTTTGATGCTGGCAGCTACCTTACGGACCTCAACATAGTTGAGGTTGAGGTCCGTAAGCTTCCCTTCAGCCACAATTTTTGACTTTTCTTCGGTGCTTTGCAAAGGTAATCCCATTATCCGACTTTGTGACCTCAAACAACACTTAGGGACCTCCATAATGTGTCTAGTACAGTTCCTTACCCTACCATTTGCATTTGGTTGCTTAGATTCCAAAAACAAGACCCGTAAACAAAGGTTTATCATTGCTTTTCTTCATGGAATCAAGTCATGCATTATCAATTTATTATTGACAACCCATTTCTGGATTTTTGGCATGATAGATGTTTAATATAAAAAAAAAAACTTTGTGTCTTGGGATTTATAAATGAGGTCGTTCAGAGGTAAAATTAACATAACGCCATCTTTAAATCCTACCAAATTATTTTTATTAAGTCCGGGTTTACAACGCGTTTTTGTCATACATGACACGTGTCGTCATCTTATTAAACACGAAATTTTGAGGTGTTACATCCTCACCCCCTTAAAATAAATCTCGACCCGAGATTTACTGAAACAAATAAGGGTATTTTTCTTTCATGGTGGATTCTAACTCCCACGTGAAATCGGGACCTCTACGGGCATCCCATTTGACCTTCACAAAAGGTATATGCTTCCTTCGAAGCTTCCTTACCTGTCGATCTTCAATCGACAAAGGTTTTTCAACAAATTTTAAGCTTGCGTCTATCTGCACATCTGTATGTGGCATGACATGTGATTCGTCAGCGGAACACTTCTTTAAATTGCAGATGTGGAACACATTGTGGATTCCACTGAGCTCTTCTGGTAAGTTCAACTTATAGGCAACTGACCCGACACGTTCGATAACCTCGAAAGGTCCTATGTATCTCGGGCTTAGTTTGCCTTTCTTACCAAATCGCATCACTCCTTTCCAGGGTGACACTTTAAGTAGGACTTTGTCACCTACTTCGAAATGAAAATCCTTACGATTTGGATCAGCGTAAATCTTCTGCCTATTCCGGGCAGCTTGGAGATTGTTACGAATCTGGACAATCTTGTCCGTTGTTTCGAACACAATCTCTGGTCCTGATAACTGGACTTCTCCGACTTCCGCCCAACAAACTGGCGATCTACACTTTCTACCGTATAATGCTTCAAAAGGCGCAGCCTTGATGCTGGTGTGGTAGCTATTGTTGTAGGAGAATTCGATTAACGGTAGGTTCTTATCCCAGCTACCTCCCAAATCGATCGCACATGCACGTAGCATGTCTTCCAACGTTTGAATAGTACGCTCACTCTGACCGTCTGTCTGAGGATGGTAAGCCGTACTAAAGTTCAAACGTGTGCCCAAAGATTGTTGGAAACTCTTCCAAAAATGTGACGTGTACCTAGTATCCCGGTCAGAGATAATAGCTACAGGTATGCCGTGTAGGGCTACAATCTTATCAACATATAACTGGGCTAACATATCGGAGCTATAAGTCTCCTTGATGGGTAAGAAATGAGCTGACTTAGTCAGTCGGTCAACTATAACCCATATTGTATCATTTCCTTTCCTCGTCTTGGGTAATTTGGTAATAAAATCCATAGTTACCATTTCCCACTTCCACGTAGGAAGTTCAGGCTGTTGTAGCGAACCCGACGGTTTCTGATGCTTGGCTTTGACTTGCGCACATGTCAAGCATTTTGCTACATGGGCGGCTACAGACTTCTTCAAGCCTATCCACCAATAGTTTGCCTTTAAATCCTGGTACATCTTATCAGCTCCAGGATGAACGGAGTATTTGGAACTATGGGCTTCCTGGAGGATGACATCTCGAAGTCCTCCATAAATTGGAACCCATATTCGTCCGTTTAATCGTAAGATTCCGTCCTTGCTAAGAGTTAACTGCTCCTTAGTCACTCCTAATTTTTCATTAGGATAGTTAGCTTCCAACACAGCTTCCTTCTGTGCAGCTAACACCCTTTCTATCAAACTGTTCTTTATCTCCATACGCTTGGCGTTAATTCGGATGGGTTTAACCCTTTCCTTTCTGCTCAAGGCATCAGCGACTACATTCGCTTTGCCGGGATGATACTTGATTTCACAATCATAGTCATTCAAAGTTTCCATCCACCGGCGTTGCCTCATGTTTAATTCTTTCTGATTAAACAGATATTGGAGGCTCTTATGATCAGAATAGATCACACATTTGACACCATAAAGATAGGGCCTCCAGAGCTTTAGTGCGAATACAACGGCACCCAGCTCCAAGTCATGGGTGGTGTAATTCTTTTCATGCACTTTCAATTGCCTTGAAGCGTAGGCAATCACCTTGCCTTTCTGCATAAGCACACACCCCATGCCAGTGTGCGAAGCATCACAATATACTACAAAGTCTTCAATTCCATCTGGCAGTGTCAGTACCGGGGCGTTGCTCAACTTTTGCTTCAGAATATCAAAGGATTCTTGCTGCTTAGGGCCCCAAACAAACTTAACCTTCTTCTTAGTTAAGGAGGTTAGGGGTGCAGCAATCCTTGAAAAATTTTCAATGAAATGCCTGTAATATCCTGCCAATCCCAGGAAGCTACGAATCTCCGTAGGCGTCTTCGGCTCTTGCCAGTTCATCACTGCTTCAACCTTAGCGGGATCCACTTGGATACCACGCTCACTGACCACATGTCCAAGAAATTGAACTTCTCTAAGCCAAAATTCACACTTGGAGAATTTGGCATAGAGCTTCTCCTTATGCAGAAGTTTGAGAATACATCGAAGATGTTTCTCGTGGTCAGCTTTGTTCTTAGAATAAATGAGAATGTCGTCGATGAAAACGATGACGAATTTATCTAAGTGCGGCTTGCAAACGCGATTCATGAGATCCATGAACGCGGCCGGTGCATTGGTGAGCCCAAAAGGCATCACTAGGAACTCGTAGTGACCGTAACGAGTCCTAAATGCAGTCTTGTGTACGTCTTCATCTTTGACCTTCAGCTGATGGTAGCCTGACCTCAAATCAATCTTTGAGAAGTAACTTGCCCCTTGAAGTTGATCGAACAGATCGTCGATTCTGGGCAGAGGATACCTATTTTTGATCGTGACTTTATTAAGCTCGCGATAGTCGATGCACAGACGCATCGACCCATCCTTCTTCTTGACAAACAGGATCGGCGCTCCCCAAGGAGATGAACTAGGTCGAATGAAACCCTTAGCCAGCAATTCATCTAGCTGCGTCCGCAACTCCTTCATTTCTGTGGGTGCCAATCTGTATGGAGCTCTAGCAACTGGTGCCGCTCCGGGGATGATGTCGATCCTGAATTCCACTTGCCTATCCGGTGGCAAACCAGGTAGATCTTCAGGAAACACTTCTGGGTATTCAGAGATGACAGGAATGTCTTCTATCTTCGGTTTGGGCTCATCAATGATCACTTGCGCCATGTAGATGACACATCCCTTCTTCAAACACTTGGAAGCCTTGAGCATAGTCACCTGCTCAGGCAGTCCGTACTGGGTATCTCCCCGAATGGTAAGTGATTCACCAGACGGAGTCTTTATTACCACTTGTTTCTGGTTACAGACGATTTGGGCCTGGTTATGAGATAACCAGTCCATACCCAGAACTATGTCAAAACCAGCCAACTTAAAAGGAAGTAGAGACAGAGGAAAATAATGGTTCTTAATGGATATAACACATCCATCTAACACAGTAGAGACGGTTTCTATGGTACCATCTGCTAGCTCTACCTCATAGTTCACTTTTAGGGTTTTGACAGGTAAATTTAACAATTTACAAAATTTATGATCTACGAAAGACTTATCTGCGCCTGAATCAAAAAGTACTCTTGCAAAAACATCATTTACAAGGAAAGTACCTGTTATGACGTTATCATCCTGCACAGCCTCCTTCGCATCCATCCTGAAGACTCTGGCATTAGTCTTCTTAGCCTCCTCAGGCTTCTTGCTAGTCTTTATGTGGCCCTTTTCATTGCAACGGCAGCACGTTGCATCTTTCATCTTCTTGCAATCCAAGGTTTTGTGTTCCTTGGACTTGCACAAACCACAAGCAAAAGACCTTGACTCGTTATTCGAGTTTGATTCGAGTCTGCACTTTCCAAAGTGCTGTTTCTTGCAAGTTTTGCATGTGGGCTTCTCTCCAGAACGATGCCCATCTTTCTTTGACTCCGATCCCTTCTTGTGATCACCGCTCCCACGGTGCTTCTTGTTCGATCTACGCGAACCATCATCTTCTCGCTTCCTCTTCTCAGCATCCTTATTCCTCAGCGATCTCTGCCTGACCGCATCCAGTGTGAGGGATAAGGAAAGGTCAGTTACAGACCTGAAGGTAACTGGCCGAGAAGCTTTTACACTGGCCTTGATCTCGGGTTCTAAACCACCAATAAAACGAGCGATCCTTTTAGGCTCCGGGGTTACCAGATAAGGTACCAACCGGGATAGTGTATTAAAGCTTGTCAGATAAGCTTGACAATCGAGGTTCTTCATCACCAACGATAGAAAGTCTGATTCTATCTTTTCCACCTCATTTTGAGGGCAAAAATTTTCCTTGATTAGGGCGATGAATTGATCCCACGACATACTATACAATGGGATCTTTCCGGAGGCCTCCATCAGAGATCTCCACCAAGCTAACGCCTCACCTTTGAAGGACTGTGAGACAAATTTAACCACATCACCTTCAGCGCATCCGCTGATGTCCACGACCGTGTCCATCTCATCCAGCCACGTCATACAGTCGACTGCTCCTTTCTCCCCCGTAAAATCCCTGGGTTTACAAGACACAAAGTACTTATATGTGCAACCCTTGTTACGGGGTCCTTGATGCAGTACTAAATGCTGAGATGGATTACTTTGGTGATTGGTGGACTGGCGATCATCACCGTTTTTCTTTGGTCCATCCTTTTTGGGAGGAGGCTTGTTATGAGCCTCAGAATGAGTTCTGGGCTTTGACTGTGACGCAGAGTGGGTCCTACTTCGGGTACCACTGTACTCCTCATACTGCCTATCCAAAGCCTCTGTGATAGCACCATCTATGATTGCTTTTAATTCAGCGCCCGTTAATGTAATCTGGGCGTTCACATTTGGCTCCACGGGATGGCTATTTACTTCATTTGAGTCAGCCATTTGAATTGAACTGTTGCAGAAAACAAGAACAATATTTTATTTGGGAGTTTATTATGGAATTACCCCTTAGGGTGACTCGTTAACCATGGTAACAGAGACCACATTTGGTTAACTTATTAATCGTATTAATTTAGGATTTCAATTAAAATTTATCCTAATTATAACAATATATATTAGCACATAAGGCTTAGTCACATGGACAATTTAAATTTAATCTATGATTTCAGAGAATCAAAACATTATGGTATACTGGCACAATAGGCCTAGTCACAAGGACAATATTAATTATAAACTATGATTTCAGAGAATCAAGGCTTTTAAGGTTTGAACCTAGTTCATTACCTTTATTTGACAGGGAGTCATTGCTACCACTGTCTTTTGGCTCATATAGAAATAAGCAAGGCCCGTAGGCGTTATATTACCAACGTATGGTAAAAAAAATGATCATCTTAATTGATGATGTAGACCCAGGATTCAGAGATCATTAAACTGGGTTTGGAATCTTCTAAAGAATCCTTATACAAATGTGATTTTTAACGAAATCACATCTGCCAGGAGTGTTAACATGTTTTAAGATGTTAACAGGAATTTGAACCTTTTAAACAGGTCTTACCATCTTGGCCCGGTCTTATATTTGACACGTGGCTAGGTTTCACATTATAAGATTCTTAATTAAAAAAAAAAATTACATAGGCAGATTTTTCAAAAAGGAAATGATTTTAATTTATTTGTTTCATTTATAATTTATATATGCTCATAAAGGCAACATGAAATTTATAAAATAATCATTCCATTAATTCATTTAGAATATTACACATTTGCCCTAAACGGGTCTTCCAATACAAACTTACCCTCTTAGGGGTTAAATAACACACATGCCCACGCAGGGGCTAAATATCACACATGTCCACGCAGGGACTACATAATATAATAGTCCACGCAGGGACTTAATCAAACCACACACCCACGTAGGGGTTAAGGCAAACAAGCATGCCCTCGCAGGGGCTTAACAACAAATACACCCACGCAGGGGCTTATACAACAGCAATGGAAGAATTCAACGATCCTTCTTGTTCTTCCCCTTGATCAGACCCATCAGTCCTTGGAAGAATGTTTGTCTTTCCCTACGATCCTCGTGTGCTTCCCGTTCCACCTGCTCCAACCTCTGCAAAATTTCCTCCCTATTTGGAGAAAATCGTGGTGGCTGTGACTGCGTCCTGATAATGGGTCGTGGGGGTATAGAGTATCCCTGAGTTGGGTAACTCACCCCCCATGGATCCCCAAAGGCTCCTTGGGCGTTATAGTTCGTTGCTGTCATGTACGGGTCAGCCTCCGCGTACCCATAGTTGTGATGCGTTGGGGGTTCAAACGGGTTGTATCCCATGCCACTAGTATATGCTGGTATCGGGTTGTCAAAACCCATTGGCGGCGGCTGAAGCATCGCTGGGTTGGAGGGTCCACCCATTTGTGGGTCCTCATAGTGCGGTGGGTAGTGACTAGCACTTGACTGACGTGGGGAATCGAAATTGAAGCCCCCCGGTCGTACCGACATGCGGGCACCGGTTCTTCTACGCCTTGGCGGTTGAGGAGGTGCCGGTTGAACTGGTGGCGGTGGAGGTGGTGGCGTAACTGCCACAAACCGATGATCCTCGGATGAATCTTGATGATACGGCTGCGGCTGTGGCTCCTGCTGTTGCTGCCCATGAGACGACGAGTGGTGTGATGGTGTATAATACCACTGGTGTTGATCAAACAAAGCTTGAAAACTATCTGGACCACCGTAGGGTGATCCTTGAAATGACGATCCGTCGGAGATTTCGATCGGATGGTTCGGCGTTCCACTTGCCGGCATGATGGGGTCAGTATCCTCATCCATATCGTCAGCATTATCCCCCGAGAAGTGATCTTCAGGCCCTAGTGGGTTAAAACCCACGGGTTCTGGCAAGTAGTTGGCCGGATTAAATTGGCCTCGAAAGATGGGCGTGGGGTCACCATACGAATGGTGAGACAAAGACCTTTGTAGTGGTATAAATGAAGGCTGGGGGTTGTTGGGTTCATATGGGTTGAGTACAGGCGGTGTTGAGCTATGCGAAACCGACCGTCTGGCCGGTTCGACCTGGTTTCGCCTGTTTTCCCTAGGGTCTTCACTCTCCGTGTTGGATGGAGCTCGCCGTCGCGAGGGTCCAGCTTCATGATCATTGGGGGCGGCGACTGGCCCCTTGCCTCTTCCTCGAGTCCTGAAGAATCTTGGCGGCATTATCGATATTCCTGTCAATGAAGCATGAGATAACAATACAAAGATATATTCATAAATAAAGGACAACACAAATTAAGTGGAATTTGTCCTATGTTATAAGTCTAGACTCGAAGTTTTAGATATGTGCAATTGTGTAACTGAGATTAAACACAAAAGGCTAGTGTCTAATTCACTCAGTGTTGGCTCTGATACCAACCTGTCACACCCCGATTTCCACGTGTCACCGGTGGGCCCGGTGGGGGAGTATCGTGACGTGGTTGGCAACGTAATAGTCAAACAACACAATATAATAATGCACAGCGGAAGCAAATTTAAAATATAATACAACCGAATTTATTTATTGTAATCAAAGTCACAATATCCGGATGTTTATCCACAGTAGGATCGAATGATAAAAATATTGTTTATGGTTCAACAGACTTCGGCATCTAAAGCTTGCGAGACTTCTAATGATGCTTAGGAGAATCCCAGCCTATTTCGCCTAGTACCTGCATTTAATCTTTTTGGGAAAATACGTCAGTTTACACTGGTAAATACATTCAACTGACTCATTTTGTAAAATGATTGAAAATTTGTTTGGATGCACGTGGCGTAAACATTTTATTTAACTTGGGAGAATTATTTAATATTATAATCTTGTGAACGATTTACATGTTACTTATGCGTTCAGTAGCCCGGAACGTATCCGGGTTAAAGATCAATAGACACACCACAATAATGAGTTATACACCGACAGGTGTACGCCTACACCCCGTGCTCAGGTCGTGGCCATCTCGTAAGATAATGCCAAGGATATCCGGGACATGGTCATTAACCCCCCAAAGGCTGTAAAGTAAACAAATCTGTTTAAAACGAGCCGATCAAATTATTCAACTACCCACTAAGCGTGGAGATTTGATGCCCGATCAAGCGGTACGCTATGTACCGTAACCCAAGCCCGTATAGGGAAAATAAGTTAAAAGTATTTACCTTGATGCAAAGTATAGTCACAATAAGCAAATAGCAAGTAGCTTTTACTGTTTCTCCTAATCTGGAACGAAGGTTAAATATAACCTATTAGAATCCTAGCGGGTCTTTAATTATGCTTAAGCTTAGACCGGCTAGTTTCGATGATACGGTTCGTACGCACGATTAAGCGAAGACCGGATAGAATGTGATTCAGACCCGACAAGTTTGAAGACTTGTTTAATATGGGTTTATTATTCACATTCTGGATTTTGAGATAAAACCGATAAGGTTTGACCCGTTTCGGCTAATTTATGTAAACTTGTTACATAAACCGCACCGAACGCGAAATAAGCGTAACGGGTATCCGCAAGAGCCATATACAGGTTTCCTAAGTTAATATGCTTCAAATATGTTGTGACATCAGTAAGATGTCTTTCGTTATGCCCCGAACTAATTTAGACACAAACTATGCCCCGTAGGGGTAGTTTGGTCATTTTAAAGTTTGTAAAAGCGTTTATATGTTCAACTGAGTTACAGGTCTGATGTAAACAGCAAACATACTCATTTTTATGGGTTATAACAGTAGGCTAAGGCATATATGTGAAATTTATCATATTTAACCAAACTATGCCCCGTAGGGGTATTTTGGTAATTTCACATAAGCCGGAAAGCTCAAAAACGAAGTCTGAGTTTATCAACCTTTGCTTACTGTTAAAATATCATAATTTGCCTCATATATCAGTAGGCATTAACCCGGGTATGTCCAATATGATTCTAAGACATACTATGCGTTAAAAACGCTAATTATGGCGATTAAAGTCCATTTCCGGGTTCTATACTTAAATCTGATATTTTTATATTTCCAGAAGGCTTAAAATAATTTATTTAACATATGTGATCAGTAGCAAAAGGTTTGGAATCGTTTAGATAAGTAAAACTCATTTTATGGCCCGTAAGGGCAAAACCGACAATTACCGGATTAAGCCTACGACTACTAGTTATGCTCGGCCTAAAATTAATTAAAAATCTTTAAAAATCCCAAAATAATATATAACATCAGTGGGTAAAAGATTTGATATCAAAAAGTATGTTTAACTAGGCTATACGCTAATTACGCCATTTTGTTAACATAAAGCTTTAATTTAGCGACAATGAGCATAACTCTTAATCTACAAGTCAAACTGATGTCAAACTTTGCATACAAGTTTATATATCAGTAACTAAGGTTTCTACACTTTTACATTTTCATAAATCATGATTTAAGGTAATAAGGGCATAACGGTCAACGTATGAGCATTTAACGGAAATATGCATATTAATTGGATAACTAGTGAACCAAGGTGTATGATCACAGAGGGTTGTTCTAACATGTATCCTAATCCAATTAAAGCTCTGAGGCATTTCTAAAATATGCCCAAACGGGTCAGAACTGAAAGTCAACGGGAAAGTCAAACTATGTGACTTTCGGTTCCGAACCGGGTCTAAACAGGAAATAGTCGGGTTGAACATGTTGGGACATGTTCTTACATTTATTTCTAAGTTATAACAATGTTCAAACAGGTTATACATGTTCTAGATAGCTAATTATGCATAAATGACATTTTAAGCAATATGTTGACTTTTTAAGTAAAGGTTTGACCCGACATTTGACCTGCTTAGGATGGTGATCAGGGGAAACCCTTTTGGGGTTTTATTTCCCACATAAATACCATTCTAAAACTATTTTTAATTCGAGATAAGACTGAGTCATTAGTGACTAATCTCGAAGTCAAACTGTAATTACGACGGTTTGACTTTTAGCTAATTAACCTAGCTAAACTCAATTAGAGAATGATAAGAATACTTACTGAAGTCCTATGCACGAGATATGATCACTAGGAAGCAAACTTGAGCTCCAGAATCAATCCAATTATGCAGGAGAGGTGTGTGAATGAATGTTGCACTTGAAGGGCCTTTTATACTTGTTGCAATCACCATAACAAGTTGACAACAAGGTCTAGGATCCATCCACAACTGATTAACACTTGTTGCTAGTGCCTAGGGATGTCTAGGGGTCGTTCATAAGTGAGAAAACCGAACAAACAGGTCACAATCGCGAAATAACCTGCTGCAGAAGGTTTTTTGATGCTGGCAGCTACCTTACGGACCTCAACATAGTTGAGGTTGAGGTCCGTAAGCTTCCCTTCAGCCACAATTTTTGACTTTTCTTCGGTGCTTTGCAAAGGTAATCCCCTTATCCGACTTTGTGACCTCAAACAACACTTAGGGACCTCCATAATGTGTCTAGTACAGTTCCTTACCCTACCATTTGCATTTGGTTGCTTAGATTCCAAAAACAAGACCCGTAAACAAAGGTTTATCATTGCTTTTCTTCATGGAATCAAGTCATGCATTATCAATTTATTATTGACAACCCATTTCTGGATTTTTGGCATGATAGATGTTTAATATAAAAAAAAAACTTTGTGTCTTGGGATTTATAAATGAGGTCGTTCAGAGGTAAAATTAACATAACGCCATCTTTAAATCCTACCAAATTATTTTTATTAAGTCCGGGTTTACAACGCGTTTTTGTCATACATGACACGTGTCGTCATCTTATTAAACACGAAATTTTGAGGTGTTACAGAGATGCATTTTCGTCTACTCTCCTGATGCAGATAAGTTGATTTTGAAGAAAGTTTCGAAGTAGTTCGTTTTATGGTTTTAGTAACGACTCTTTTTTGAACAATATGTTATGGTTTTCTATGTTTTTAGTTTGTTTTTAGAACATGTTTGGTTACTATGTTTTGAACAATGGTTTTGTTATATACCTTTGCCTATCTATGCTTTGAACAACATGTTTGGTTATTAAGTTTTGGTTCATGTGTTCAAGATACAATGTCAGCCATTTTTATGCATTTCAGTTGTGTATGTTTTTTATTTTTGGTAAGAGAATCATTATTTTTTCGTTATATTGGTATTTTCATGGAATTTCTGAATATATTAATAATAAGAAAATCTTATTTTTTTACAATCTTATTTTCATGTCACAAAAGAAATTAATTTTCGAATTTATGTAATTTGATTTTGGTGTATATTGATTAATGATTTTAACAATAAAAATGTGTTACTGTTATTTTTAGACTAAACGTTTACTAACCATCAAAGATAATTTAGTAATAAATGCCTAATAATAATGATCCATTAATAGTATTCAATATAGTTCTAAAAATAAACTTTCAATTTAAATTTGGTCTGAGATTTAGCACTCTTTCTAAACATTCCATGCTTAGATACAAACCTTTAACAGCAATTTCGATAAATTAGCTAATCATTTGTATTAAATTATCCGTTTCTTAAATTAACATTAGATTTCGTCTCTTGGAAAATATGTTATGAAATTAAAATTTATACAACTGTTATTTTGTGTATACAGCTAATAAAAATATTTTATTTTTTTAATTATTTCGAATAGGAAACTTTCCCTTAGTATGAATACCGTTTCTAAATTTGTCATCTTCATTGGCTTCCTATATAACCCGAATTCGTTCAACAATACCAAATCACTTTTCTCATTTCATTCAATCTTAAATCTCAACGTGTATTGGTAAATTGAACTCCATTTTTTTATTATTTTTTAATTTACATTTATGCTAATGCTAATTGTATTCTGACGTACTGTTTAATTTTTAAATTTCAGCTGTAAAATGGAGGTTGCAAAGGTTACTATGCTTAATGATTTAAACAGTTATTCAAATAACTATTCCATTAGAGTCAAGATCGTGAGCACATCAAGGAAGATGATGAATCAGAATAAGAATGAAACATATCGGCTTGATATGATCTTTATGGACGAGATGGTACCTTATATATTCAACTTTATGTTTTTTTTTTGTTAAATGTAAATAAAGTAAATTTATATCAAATATATATATCTAATGTCATCGTTTCATGTTTTTAGGGCAATATGATACAAGTTAGCTGCCTTCATAAGTTGTTAGAAAGATTCGAAGAGTTCCTACAGCTTGATGAATGTCTTCAGATTACTAAACCTTCTCTTGCTGCTAATAAGTCATCTTCTAAATTGGTCAACAGGAATGAAAAAATATCTTTGTATTTTTACACATCTGTTGAGAAAGTACTTGACTGGTGTGGTCCGAAATACAAATTTAATTTCGTCAATCTAAAAGATGTTGTTCAGAATAAAGTAGAAGTTTATACTACTATTGGTATGTGTATTACATCATATTGTTTTGTTTCAGTTATATGTTTTTTTTTAACAGCTTATTTTTTTTTCTAGATTTTATTGGATTTGTTGAAGTGTGTTTCAACATCGAAGACACAACAAAGAAAGACGGTAGCAAAGGAAAGAGACTCAATCTGAAAATTGAAGACCTTGAGTGAGTTTTTTATTTAGTAGAAAACATTTACAATTTTATCTACGTATTAATGTTTATTTGCTGTTTTTATATTATATTTTGTTATTTTTAGAGGTCAAAAATGTCCGGTTACATTGTGGGACTCTTTTGCTGTTGACATGTTTACGTACATGAATGACAAAAAACGTGAGAAATTTGTTGTTATCATTTGCCACTTTGGTACAGTAAATCTTTACAAGGGTACGTTACAAATCTTCAACACAATATTGTTTATTTCATTAGTATCTTATAATTTATTATTATATTTAGTTATATTTTAGATAATTTTTTTTATTTAAATATTGATTTATTTCTGCGTTCTATTTTATTTCAGGCAAGCGTGGAGTGGCCAACAGTTTTGATCTAAGTAGACTTTTTATTGATAATGCTGACATTGAAGAAATTTCATCTTTCAAAGAGAGGTATATTTAGTACTACCGAGACAAACATCAAACAATATTGTTTTAATTGAAATTATAATTTTATTCATTATTACCCATGCATATATCTTGCAACTATGTTTAGGTATGTTGCCAAAGTTTCTGCTTCAAAGTCATCTAATGAGAATCTTGGTTCTTATATTATTTCAACTGTGGAAGATGAGTTCCTCAACAAAGGAGATTTCATGCTCATTGGTTTACTTGGAACCATATTAGAGGTATAGTTTTTTTGTATTTTGTAATATCTATATTACATAGTGCTATCTTTTATATTTACATTTTAAGATTAATATTTTCGGACAATTTTTTGTAGAAAAAGAAGGTGTTGGTTATTGGCACAGTCACGGCCATATGCACTGATAAGCTTTGGTATTACAATGGTTGTAACCACTGCAAATCACGTGTCGAGGATAGATTTGTAACTAAAGAGGGTGATGATGGTTCATGTGATGCAGCTGAAACAAAGGCTTTGGTGTGTACCAACAATGAATGTCAAGGAGTGGATATTTATGCAATTCCGCGGTTTGATTTTCTTTTTAATTCATTATACAATTGTAAACTTAAATTATTTTTTTAACTAATATTAACATTCTCATATTTTTTTAATTTTAATATAATAGTTTCAAGATACCTATCAGGGTCCAAGATTCATCTGGAACTGTTTCATTAACCCTGTTTGATTATGAAGCTTTAAAATTTTTTAAGAAATCAGCCAAAGACTTACTTGATATCCAAGATCAGGTAATCAGAATCTTTAACCCCGTTATTTATTTTTGTACTCGTAGTAATTTAACAATTACTTGTATTAAATTATAGGTTGTTAATTCCGGTGAGATCCCCAACCCCTATCCTGAGGTATTTGACACATTGGTTGGAAAGAAATATGGTTTTGTCATAAATGTTAGCGACTATAACATTGAATATCAAGTTGAGAACTACGGTATTGCAATGGCAACCAACGATGATGACATCATTGCTGCTTTCTACTCCAAATTCAATATTAACCAGGTCTAATTCCTAATTATGCAATTCTTATTGTTTCATATTCCCTTCGTTTTCATTCTACATAAATATAACCAGTTGTATTTTATTTTATTGTTTCTTTTATACTTACAGCATGAGCAGTCTGAATCGTATGGTGTTCCGTTGTCCGCCAGTGTGTCTAATGCTTGTGAGGTTACTAAGGTAATATAATAATTTATTATTTTATTTAATTTGTTTGTAATATTTATACTTATTGTTTGTTTATACTAGGATGACGTGTCAATCACCGGTGACAATGTTACGCCTATTTCCAATGGACCTGGAAGCAGCAAGAAGGTGTCTTCTTTTGAAGTAAAACGTAATCTTGGTGAAGTTTATGAAGTAGATGATGAATTACGTTGTTCTCCTACAAAGCGCCGCATGAGTGATGAAATCGTCGAAGATGAATTTGTTGGTCATTCGAAGACATTGATTCTGAAGACTAAGAAATAATTTCCCGCATTTTATAAACAATTTCACTGTTTGGTTTGATTATGGTTTTTTGTTTGAACACATGGTTTTGGGTTTCTTATGGATTTTTAATTGGTGGTTTTATTTTTTGGGATAATCCATGAATTTTGAATTTAATAAACAATTTCACTCTTTGCCTTGATTGTGGTATTTTGTTTCAACACATGGTTGTAATTTTCCTATGGATTTTTAATTAACTTCTTTCCACTAAATTTCTTTCAACGGATGTGGTTAGTTGTGATTGTTTTATTTATTAACTTCTTTCCACTAAAGTTTATAAATTAAGTTTAGTATTTAATGACAAACTTTAATAAAATGCTATTACAATTAAAATTTATAATTTTCCTAAATTTTTTAAGGCATACAAAAAAAAAACTCTAAATACATCAAATTAAAAATTATAATTTCAAAATTATATTAAAGTAATCAATTCCATATTTGATATTCTTATTCTTATATAATAAACTATGGATCCTTCTTATATTGTAATATAACAAAATATAATTCACTGAATATTCTTTTTATATAAATCAATTTCATTTTGTTATATACTTCTAATATAATGAAATTCAATTCCATATAACCGTCTTATATAATACACCATAGTCCCTTCTTATAGTAGTCAATTTCATGTTGATTAATATTGTTTTTGTTTAAAATTTTGTAATATGTGTGTCACAGTTTTTCATATTATTTTCCTTTTTTTTTCCTTATAGTACTTGTAATATATTTGATTATCTTGATTGATTCTACAATACAATTTAACATTTTCACATGTGGATATTAAAATTTGTCTCGGTTTATTTCATTTTTAAAATTGGTATTTTTATTACATAAATCGAGATTAGATACTTTCATAATATACATAATCTTTAAATGATTTTGAATCTAAATTGAAAAATTGTAAATAAATGTTTACCTTAATTGATTGTATTTATTTTTAGAAAAAACCTTTACTGTAAATAACTCAAAGAGTAAGTATCGATGATATTATGGTATGATCGTGATAGATAGTTTAATATTTAAGTATTTATTTTTTATTTTAATTCGGTTATATATGAAGTTCAATATTGTAAATCTTTAATATTTCGTAAACTGATTTCTAACAACTTTTTATATTATACAACATATCTATATGAATAAAGAAGAACCATTATTTATAATTGGATCGGACCAGGCCCATACAAAAAATTTTTAAACCCATTTACATATAAATTAGATGTCTAACCTATTTACTATCATTGTTAAAGGTTTTAAAGTTTTAATACAATGGTTTATTTGCCATTTGATATGGTTCTATTTGAGATTTTAACAAGACTAAATGCTCGATCAATTGATCGCTATAAATGTGTATGCAGACAATGGCGTGACGGTCTATCATCCTTTGAGTTTCTTCATCATCATTGTACCTATGTTGAAAATTATTTGGTAAGATCTTATTGTATACTATTTTTAATATATTCGTTATGATTATACAATTTTTTCTTCATATTAATGTCATATTTTAAACATTTTTGTACTTAGGATTATCTTCGAGACGAAGGCTTCTATGTCGTTAATGAGTATTATGCAGAATTTTGGCCTCCTGAACAGCTTCAGAAATATGACTTTTTAGATCAGAATTAGTAATTCCGTGATTTTAAATTGTTTTTTTTGTTTTGGATTAGTCAGTGGTTCTTTTTATTTTGAATAATAAAACAAGTTTTAGATTTTGTTTTATTAACAACATTTATTCACAATTTTCGATTTATAATAATGAAATATAACTTATTTTGTCTTAATAAATCACTTATATTTCGTGATAATGTATGTGGCCCCGTTTTTTATTATTTTTTCTATTTTTTAGTTTTTATGTGTTATGAATTCATATTGCCCGAGAACATAAATTCGCTGCAGTCTTCTAATAATACTGACCGGAACATATACACCATTGGTCCTCATACAAGTATAAATCATACAAGTTCATTAGTTTCAACCATAACAGGTATGTCTTATGTTTATTTTTTCTTAGTTTTCTATTATATTTCACTAACCAATATTGTTATACTAAGATTTATGATAAAATATGTAACCTTTAGATAACTCCAGCAATAAATCTACACCGTCAAATGATAATCGTCGATATTCCATTTCTCCTTGCATTAATAGTAGTAACAATCAAGTGGTATTTGGTTCTACGTCTACCATTACAAGGTTGTCTTCTGGTAAACGTAAGCTCGAGCACAAGAAACGTGACACTACTCCTATACCTATGGTCAATTTGGATTCCGATGAAGATGATGTTTTAGTCAGAGTGGAGGACCCTTATAAAGGGGTATCTAAAGGTTTAATTCTTTTTCATCTTTTTAGGTCATATATTATATTGAAACTGCAATATAACCATTAATCTTTTTTAATAGATTATTTGGACCATGGTGACCAAGTTCTTACATGCGAAATCTGTAGTGCAAAGTTATGGACATCAGAAGGTGGAAAAGGTCGAATAATTATGAATAAGTTGTGTTATAGTATGTGTTGTGGGTATGGTAAAGTTGAGCTACCGCCTTTAAAGGATGCGCATCCGTCTTATCAAATTTTGTTTTCTTCCTCAAATGAAAAAAGCAAGTTTTTCCAGAAGAATATAAGACGATACAACTCTATGTTCTCTTTTGCATCTATGGGTGGAAAGGTTGATTCTGCTATTAACAAGGGCCATGCTCCGTTTATTTATCGTATAAGTGGGCAAAACTATCATTGCATCGGTAGTCTTAAACCTTCTAATGGAAATCAACCTCAGTTTTGTCAGCTATACATATATGACACTGAAAATGAAATAACAAACAGACAAGCATTATTCGGGTATGATTCATTATAAGCCCCATCTTTTTTTACTTATATATATTTATAGAAAACGATTTTCTATTATTATTATGCTATATTAAGTTTATGTTGTTTATTTATATTTTGTCAGGAAAACAAGCAAACCTTCGTCCTCTAATGATAAAGAGCTTGATGTTGAAATGATTCATTATTTGAGGAATTTATTAGATTCAGAAAATATGTTGGTTAAGACATATAGGATGGTCAGAGACCATTTTCACGAATCCCCAGAGGCCAACCTTAAACTCCGTCTTATGTATAAAAGAGAAAAAGATGGCAGAACATATAACTTACCAACCACGTCTGAAGTTGTTGCTTTGGTTGTTGGAGACATAGATAAAGCTATAGACCATCGTGACATTCTTGTCGAGACTCAGTCTGGAATGTTGCAGCATATTAGCGAATTACGTCCATCATATCTTGCTTTGCAATATCCGCTGTGTTGGACCGTGTCGTGACCCTAAACGATCAGTTAAGGCAGTTCATCATCACGTATAAAGGCGGAATCAGAATACGTAACGTAACAACAGCTGTTCCTTTCAATATCTTCTTTATTTATGCTTTCTGAAATGATTTTGACAGAGTTCGGTTACCTAGCACATGAACAGGTCTCGCTCCAATCTCTCTAAATGAATCACATGATCAGCTATTTATACATGACCTGATTTCGCTTATGTGTCAGTGACACTAAAGCGAAATCCCATGTGACATAAAAGCGAAATCAACCTTTGACCATCTAAGCGAAATCACCTACCTAATTGTACATATGAGCGAAATCTATACAATTCAATATTTAACTATTTTGTCTTCTAGTGTTATCATGCAAACAGATTATCTTCTTCACGTGAATTGTTTGTAGATGATGTATGCACTAGTCACTTGGATGATGTCATCATTGTAGAAGATGATGTCACACTCGTTCAGATCCGCAACGCAACTGAGACTCGATCTAAGACGAAGTTGACAGATGAATGCACTAACAGACTCCCCCTCAGATGTTGACGAGTCTTAAGTGTCGAGTTTTCTCAGTCTTCAATCTTTATCAGCTTCAGGCTCCCCCTTTCATCAAGCTTCCGTGCTTTGGGATCGACACCTAGCTTTCCAGCTACAAGCTCCTCCTAACTTTCAACTTGTCTTCAGACTCCCCCTTAGACTTTGCTCTCAGGATCGTAGTCTGGACTTTTCCTGCAATAACTCATACATCTATAAGTAACAACATTTTAATCTTCCAGATATCGTAATCTGACAATTCAATCTCCTCAAAATCACTTCTCATGAATATGGCAGTTTCATCGAATCGTATCGGAAACTAGCTCTATAACAATATAAACATCCAACTCCCCCACAGTTAATCATCCAAGTCCAACTTAATGACCTTGGAGATATCACAAACTGTTTTTGAATTTTTAATTTTAAAACTTCAAGTTTCAAATTAATGAACTTGTTTTATTTTCAGAAACGCAATCAGCTTACTTAGATTTTGAAACTCAGCACTCAGACATCAATTGTCGAAAATAAAGCAGAAATCAAAATCTTTTTGGATTTTCTGAAATATAAAGCAGTAAAGAAATATGTACAAACATATTTACAGACAATATTTTTGTTTTGAGTATGCGTCAGAGGATCATATCAGTTTTTGACAAGTCACAAGTACCGTTGAGCTTAGTTACACAGTAAGAATTAAACAATTCACTTAGATTGTCGATATACTGATCCATTTAAATTTTCATACAAATTTCAACTGATTCAGGATACGAATTAGATGTATTAAGAACTTAAACCCATTCATGTGTCCCACCTCTTGAATATACTCCCGTATCCAGATCCCAATATTCAGTCTTACAGGCAATTATAACACAAATGATATCTGTAAGGGGTTAATAATTTATGAAGAATCATGAGAGCTCAGGTCAGAACCATCGTTCAGCAGAGAGATCATGACTCAACTTGTGGGTGTGTCCCCTTTAGAGGATCTTTTTTACAACAGCATTGCTAAGCAATTTTATTGTCTTATCATATATGCTGAGGGTGATGCTATGTTTCAAGCATATGCGGAAAGTATTATTCGAAGACTAGGTCAGAACTTCCATTCAGCAGAAGTCCCGGAATAATACCCCAGATATCACTGAGTATAAAGACCTAGTATATCAGATTATGAGACCTTTCAAACGAGATTTCAGGGGTTACCTATATATCCAAGTAGTGTTCCCCACGAAATAAGCAAGTTTGAATTTAGGTTTATATCCCTAAAAAGTTTACTAAATGTATAAAAACCTACCGACACATCCACAGTGAGATCGTTTAACACATTTAAACTTTCCATTTCTTTAGCGTACTGTAACTGTCTACTGATGTACTATCATTTCCTCTTTTTACGCAAAAACTCAATTTTCAAATTTTATCATGTTTTTGACTTTTTCAAATTTTCAAATGTTTTTGTATTTTCTAACAACAATTTTTCTCCCCCTAAAATGCAAAATCATTTAAAGAAAATTTGACAACCAACACTGATAGCTTTGTCTCGCCATCCATTTTCTGCTTCAAGTGCTCTGATTTGCAGAAAAAATAATGTACCCCCATGATTTACAACCCATTGATCTTAACAGTTTGAAAACCGTGTTTCAATCTGATGAAAGTAATCATGTTTGTTCAGCCGTGAGGGTTTCGGCATATTCAATCAACATACAATCACAACAAAATTAAAAGCAAACATATTTTTGGTTTTTCAAATTTTAACAAACTAAAAACATATTTTTGATTTTTAATTTTTCAATTTTTAGAATTTTGAAAATATTGTTTATTTATGTACAGAAAACAATCAAACTAAACTCCCTGTTCAACCAAACCAGGGTTCAGCAACCTCTTCCTGTGCCAGGTTGCTCCAACTACCATTCTCACAATCTTCAGCTTCGTTGAGCACCTGCACATTCAAACTTTATCAATCATTTGAACAATTTAGCCCAGGTCTGTTGGACCTTAGGCATTTCAACACAATAATTTTCATTCAATTTTGGAAACTCTTTGTCATTTAAAACTTGTTCAACTTTGACTTCAACTTTCTCATCACTTGTTTCTTAGCACTCCACATTTGACCTTCCGGAGTACCTCTTTTGTAAAAATTTGTCTCTTTTTGAACCTTTTGTTTTTGAATAACATTTTTAGGTTTCCAAAACTCTTGAGGTTTTGTCATATCAACAGATGTTCTCCAACGCTGTGTTGTTCTCAATCTGGGTGTGTGAGAATTCCAGGTCTGTCTTGAATCGAACCTGTTCGGGTTTGATTTCCAATTTTGATTTGAAGCAAACTTGTTTGTATTGTACCTCCAAGTTTGTTTCGAATCAAATCTGGTTGACCTTGATTTCACATCCTCAGATTTTTGTTTTTCAACATCAACAGGCTTTGGATTTGGACACTTTCGTGCAACATGTCCAATTTGATCACATTTAAAACACACTTTCTTTGAAACATCCTTGGCCTGTTGTTGTTTCTTTTTCATAGCATCAAACTCATCATTAGACTGTCGACCAAATTTGAGTTTTTCCTCTTCTTTCAAGCTTTTCCCTTGAACAAAATTCATCTTTTGTTGCAAATCCTGTTTTTCACTTTGATTCCAATTCCGTTTCTTTTTATAACCCAAACCAGCCTTCATGTTTTTCTTCTTAAAACCAGGTTTGTTATAAAAAGATTTATGACCTTTACCAGCAAACTTTGGAATCTCAGACTTCTCAATCTCAACCATTTTGAAAACTTTATCGACCTTCTCTGAAATCACATTCTGAATCGGGAATACAACATCTAAGAATAATTTGTCCGATCCAATCATGGTATAAACCAATCCTTTTGAATCATCATTCAAATTTTTCTCGGATTTTGTGTTTTTCAGATAACCATCATAAAGATTTCCTTCATCTTCATCCTGTGATTCAGACTTACCTTTTGTAGACTCATCTTTCAAAACGCTTTCAACAACCTTACTTACCACCTCTGAATCATTAGCATCATCAGATTTGGAGTAAGTCACATCGATACTTTCAGGTAACTGGTCAGCTATGTTCAAACCCTTTGCCACCTTTTCCTCATCATAAAAAGTATAATTGTTTCTCAATGGTGGTGGTACCTGATGAAATTCTGAACCAATACCCTTTTTGCAATTTTCAGTATCTTTGTCATCTGGTGTGATGTTGAAAATGCGTTCGAGAATGTACGAAGAGTTATGAAAACTTTGAAGTTTTGTAACAACCTTTTCTTTTTCAGCCAAGACTTGTTTAAGATTTGCAATTTCATCAACACATTTGTTTAATTCAATTTGCTTTTCTTTAAACTTTCTTTCATACATTTCTTTAGTGACTAAAGTTTCTGACAATCTTTGATCAAAACTTTTGACTTGGCTTTTCAAAGTATCATAAGCTTCTTGTACTCTCTGACTCGACCACTTTAAAGAATCATACTGTTTTTGTAAATCTTGAAATTTAGATTCTTTTTCAACACAATCAACACATTTTGTAGAACACAATTGTCTATAAACATCATTATCCTTTTCAAGACCTTGACATTTCTGTGTCAAATTTTCAACTTTTATTTTCAAAATTTCTTCTTTTTCAATCATTTCTTTACATTTTATTTTGAAAACATTTTCAATTTTGGTTGCTTCAATTTCTTTAACTTTTATGATGTCATCTTTTTGAGTACAGGCTTTGCACATTTCTATGCAATTCCTGCACTTGTTTTCATTTTCATCAATCAATTCAACATTCGGTAAATCAGAAGATTTTCTAACCTCAGTAGCATTCAGCACCAGTTCTTCTGTTTCAGCTTTCTGATCTTGCTCTTTGTTCTCCACTTTTTCTTCTTTCTGAGCTTCTTCATTCTTCTGTTCTTCTTCAGCTTTCTGTTCCTCTTCAGCAGCAATCTTCACAACAGTCTTTACTTCTTCAATCATCTTCTTCAATTCTTCTTCTTTTCTCTTCTTCATCTCTACCACCTTTGGTAGACTTGCTTCACAAACTTCTCTAATCTTCTTCTCCAAATCAGGCAAATATGCTTTATCAGATAACCTTCGTGTGTTGAAAGTAGCCTGCCTTGGAACCAAATTTATTACAGCTTCGAAATCCACTTTTGATGGGTCAACAACTGGATTACCCCGTGGATCCATGTAACATTCCAACTCTTCATTCCATCTTTTTGCTCTCTGGGCTTCTTTGAATGGTTCATTTAATTTTCCAATTTCCCATCTTGCATAATCTGCTTTCCAATATCTATCAGGATCAGCATTAGCCACAAATGCATATCCAACTGCATCTTCTTCAGGGCAAACCTGACTCCAGTCGTAACCTTCATCATCATATATAACTGCAAGAGCCCTTGATTTTTCTTCAGACTGTTTCAATCTTGGTGGCTCAGACTTGTTCTGATGGTAAATCGCTTTCCTGTAGTAATCTTCATTGAATGGATTTTCAGAATCATCAGCAGCATACGCATTTCTGCACTCGCGCTTAAAATGACCTCTTTGTTTGCATTTGAAGCATGTCACCTTGGATTTATCAAATCCCAATTTGGTAGATGGTCCACCAATTGACTTTCTCCCCGTGATCTCCATGAACCGCTGTGCCCGACGAACTGCACTGGCCATGCACCATCTTATATCCATAAGTTCCATCTCCTCGGGGTCTAATTGATCATAATCTTCTTTAGTCAAATTGGTATTGCCAATCTTCCCTGCAACGAGGCTTTCATACAATTCAAGTACAGATGCCAAGAAAACCATCTGTTGTTTTGCCGACCCTTCGCTGAAATTCTGCCCATTCTTCAGATCCACTGCGATATTACACTGAAATAAATTCTTTGAAGCAGATTGGTTTGAAGTGTCTGAAGAAGATCCACTGTGAAAACCACTGTGAAGACTTTCATTATTCACTGAACTTGAACTTTCTGCAGAAAATGCTGTTTTTGGAGATCCAGCCTGTGGTGCATTTCCTCTGTAGTAAAGCTCCACATTTTGCTGATAAGCTGGATTATTTACTTTAGATCTCTTTATCTCCAACTCATGGCTTTCAAGTCTTTCAATCAGCAAATCCACTTTCAAATCTTCAGGCTTGATTGTGTTCTTCAACATTAAAGCGAAGTATTGCCACTCTTGATCATTTGGCAATGAATCAAACAATTTATCCACCAAATCCTCTTCAGAATATGTGATTTCATGTCTGGCTAACTCCATTTTCAGATGCCCGAATCTCTCGATCATTTTACAAACAGATTCATTTTTCATACAACTGAAAAGATCAAACTCTTTACGCAACAATTTCTTTTTGTTTTTGACAATTTCATTACTTCCTACACACTTTTTCCCTAACGCTTCCCACAAACTCTTTGAAGTTTTCTCTTGTTCAAGTAACGAAATAATATCCTCTCTCACTGACTGTTTGATTAATGTGATAATTTTATATTCAACTATAAAATTTTTTGTATCTATGTCTGTGAAATCTTTTGCTTCTATTAACTCTCCTCCCTCTTTTACTGGTTCAGTGTATCCATTTGTCAGTTTTAACCAACTTTCAGGAGCGAAAGCTTTTACCCAACCCTCAAATCTGTTTTTCCACCAATTATAATCTTCAACTTTCATTAGCTTTGGTGGCTTCTGTTGGCTTCCGTACATGTTCTCAAACTTCAAATTCTCCGAAATCTCCTTCGAATATTCTTTCATCTCAGATCTTCTATCTGATGATTCGGAATTGAACGCGTTGTAGAAAGTATTGTAGAACTCTTCACCGTTGCTTGACATCTTCAAATACCTAGAATGATTAACAAACACAATGAGTTTAATCAATATCAAACAAATGAATCGAAATGTGACCCAATCGGGTGAGTCAACAAAAATCAAACTATCAATGAGATATAAACTTTGTTAAATGTGGTCGACAAAAACTCAAAACCTTCAAATATTATAGGGCTGCTTCAATTATTACATCAGATTATTCACATGGGCTCTACAAATTTTGAAAACATCAATGTGCAACTTGGGCCGTCAGTTTGACAAATACTCTTTTAATAGATTTAATTGTGGCCAACAAAACAATGTCACGTGAGCTGATAACCAATTCTAATTGGATCTTTGTTTTTAGAAGACTTAAAAAAAATCAACTTTTCATGCAGTATTCACATGCAACAATCAATTACTACATCACATGCTAATATTTATCAACTCAAAAAAATTTTTGTATGCAACACATGACCCGAGAACTCTCACAATCTCCACTAACAGACAACTTCGTTTAGTGTCTATCACATGCAAACCGACACATAACACATGATATCTTTTATCACAAACATCAATAACCTGACATCCTTGTAGACTGTTATACACAGTTTGATTAATTTTTCAAACGGTTCACGCAAATTGATGTACACAAAATTCTAAGTGTCACAATAATCGAGACCTTAAGTGTCACAAAAGCGGAATCACTGAAGTGTCACAAGGGCGGAATCAAACTGTTCAAATAAGCGGAATCAAACTTGTCCGAATAAGCGAAATCACTTATGTCCGTAAAAGCGAAATTAAATTGTCCGTAAAAGCGAAATCAGTCAACTACCTCTCGATGTTCATAAAAGCGAAATCACGTTTTAACCAAATTTCACCATGTTTTAATCCGAATTACAATCTGATACTTTCAAGGAATGATCTACACTGAATTCCGAACACAATGATATGATTATTGTTCAATTTCGACCACAAATATGTTCCAGATCTGATAATGAAGTTCCAGTTCGAAAACTAATCGAAATTTTGTTAAAATAGATTGAATTTTACTATGTTTTAAGGTCTGATACTGTTACGGATTGTTTAAAAGACAATTTCGCTCAATATACTTGAACTTCAGATCATTCTATCCGTAGGAACTTGTATAATCCGAAAAAAAATAAAAGAGAAATAGAGTAGAAATGAGATAATAGTGTCGAATCGGCTGATGTAGTATGAACTCCTCATCCTGAAGCTCTGATACCACTTGTTGGACCGTGTCGTGACCCTAAACGATCAGTTAAGGCAGTTCATCATCACGTATAAAGGCGGAATCAGAATACGTAACGTAACAACAGCTGTTCCTTTCAATATCTTCTTTATTTATGCTTTCTGAAATGATTTTGACAGAGTTCGGTTACCTAGCGCATGAACAGGTCTCGCTCCAATCTCTCTAAATGAATCACATGATCAGCTATTTATACATGACCTGATTTCGCTTATGTGTCAGTGACACTAAAGCGAAATCCCATGTGACATAAAAGCGAAATCAACCTTTGACCATCTAAGCGAAATCACCTACCTAATTGTACATATGAGCGAAATCTATACAATTCAATATTTAACTATTTTGTCTTCTAGTGTTATCATGCAAACAGATTATCTTCTTCACGTGAATTGTTTGTAGATGATGTATGCACTAGTCACTTGGATGATGTCATCATTGTAGAAGATGATGTCTGTCACACCCCGATTTTCCACGTGTCACCGGTGGGCCCGGTGGGGGAGTATCGTGACGTGGTTGGCAACGTAATAGTCAAACAACACAATATAATAATGCACAGCGGAAGCAATTTAAAAATAAGATACAACCGAATTTATTTATTGTAATCAAAGTCACAATATCCGGTGTTTATCCACAGAACGGATCGAAACAAAATAACATTTATGGTTCAACAGACTTCTGGCATCCTAAGCTTGCGAGACTTTTATTGATGCTTAGGAGACAATCCAGCCAAATTTCGTTTAGTACCTGCATTCAGTCTTTGTGGGAAAATACGTCAGTTTACACTGGTAAATACATTCAACTGACTCATTTTGGAAAATGATTGAAAATTGGTTTGGATGCACATGGCATAAACATTTTTATTTAACTTGGGAGAATTATTTAATATTATAATCTTGTGAACGAATTACATGTTACTTATGCGTTCAGTAGCCCGAATCAAATCCGGGTTAAAGATCAATAGACACACCACTTTAAGTGAGTTATACACGGGAGTATGCCTACACCCCGTGCTCAGGTCGTGGCCATCTCGTAAGATGATGCCAGGGATATCCGGGACATGGTCATTAACCCCCCCAAAGGCTGTAAAGTAAACAAGACTGTTTAAACGAGCCGATCAAATTATTCAACTACCCACTAAGCGTGGAGATTTGATGCTCGATCAAGCGGTACGCTATGTACCGTAACCCAAGCCCGTATAGGGAAAATAAGTTAAAAGTATTTACCTGATGCAAGTATAAATCACAAATAGCAGAATGCACGTAGCTTTTACTGTTTCTCCTAATCTGGAACGAAGGTTTAATATAACCTATTAGAATTCTAACGGGTCTTTTATTAAGCTTAAGCTTAGACCGGCTAGTTTCAAGATACGGTTCGTACGCACGATTAAGCGAAGACCGGATAGAATGTGATTCAGACCCGACAAGTTTGGAGACTTGTTTAATATGGGTTCATTATTCACATTCTGGATTTTGAGATAAAACCGTTAAGGTTTGACCCGTTTCGGCTAATTTATATAAACTTGTTACATAAACCGAACCGTACGCGTAATAAGCGTGACGGGTAGTCATGAGAGCTATATACAGGTTCCCTAAGTTAATTATGCCTCAAATATATTGTGACATCAGTAAGGTGTCTTTCGTTATGCCCGGAATGTGTTTAAGCCCAAACTAGGCCCCGTAGGGGTAGTTTGGTCATTTAAAAGTTTATAAAAGGGTTTAAGTGATAATCTGAGTTACAGGTCTGATGTAATCAGCAAATATACTTAATTTGCTAAGTTACATCAGTAGGTTAAAGCATGTATGTGAAACTTATCATTTTTAACCAAACTAGGCCCCGTAGGGGTATTTTGGTAATTTCACATAAGCTGAAAAGCTCAAAACTGAAGTCTGAGTTTATCAACCTTTGCTTACTGTTAAAATGTTATAATTTGCCTCTCACATCAGTAGGTATCAACCCGGGTATGTCAAATATGATTTTAAAACATACTATGCGTTAAAAACGCTAATTAAGGCGATTAAAGGCCATTACCGGGTTCGATACTTAAATCTGATATTTTTATATTTCCAGAAGGCTTAAAATAATTTATTTATCATAACTAATCAGTAGCAAAAGGTTTGGAATCGTTTAGATGTGTAAAACTCATTTTATGGCCCGTAAGGGCAAAACCGACAATTACCGAATTAAGCCTACGACTACGAGTTATGCTCAGCCTAAAATTAATTAAAAATCTTTAAAAATCCCAAAATAATATATTACATCAGTGGGTAAAAGATTTGATACCAAAAAGTATGCTTAACTAGGCTATACGCTAATTACGCCATTTTATTAACATAAAGCATTAGTTTTGCGATAATGAGCATAACTCTTAATCTACAAGTCAAACTGATGTCAAACTTTGCATGCAAGTCTATATATCAGTAACAAAGGTTTCTACACTTTTACATTTTCATAAATCACGTTTTAAGGTAATAAGGGCATAACGGTCAACATATGAGCGATTAACGGAAACATGCATATTAATTGGATAACTAATGAACCGAGGTGTATAATCACAGAGGGTTGTTCTAACATGTAACCTAGTCCAATTAAAGCTCTAAGGCATTTCTAAAATATGCCTAAACGGGTCAGAACTGAAAGTCAAAGTGAAAGTCAAACTATGTGACTTTCGGTTCCGAACCGGGTCTAAACAGGAAATAGTCGGGTTGAACCGGTTTGGACATGTTATTACACTAATTACTAAGTTATAACAATAATCAAACAGGTTATATATGTTCTAGATAGCTAATTATGCATAATTGACATTTTAAGCATTATGTTGACTTTTTAATTAAAAGTTTGACCCGACATTTGACCTGGTTAGGATGGTGATCAGGGGAAACCCTTTTGGGGTTTTATTACCCACATAAATACCAACCTATAACTACTTTTAATTCGAGATAAGACTGAGCCATTAGTGACTAATCTCGAAGTCAAACCGTAATTACGACGGTTTGCCTTTTAGCTAATTAACTAAGCTAAACACAACTAAACAGGAACTAGCAGACTTACAAGAGTCCAATGCACGAATTTTGATCAGATGGGAGAGTTCCTTAGCTCCAGAAATGCTCCAATGATCAGATGCAAGTGTGAGGAGAAGTTGTGACATTGGAGTGCCTTTTATAGTGGTTTCACTCACCATAAGTGCTTGACAAACAAGTCTACAAGCTCCCACAATCAATCAACAGGTGTCCTAGGGGCTTAGGGGATGTTTTAGGGCCAGGAGAAGTGGAAAAACGGGTTAAGGTCGCGCATATCAGCTGTGGCAGACAAACAGCAACTTTTGCGGAACTGGGCATCCCTCGCGTGGCGCGAGGGACCCCTCGCGTGGCGCGACGGCTGGCAACAGCAGCTTATTGTTTTTCTTTGCAATTCAGTCCTTGACCCTTCAAACTCCGATTAGTCACTTGTTTTATGCATGGTAAACTCTTATAACTGATCTAGTAAGGCCTTACAACATATACCCACTTTTCCAAGCCTCCGGGTAACTTTATTATCACCCGAAAAGTCCTAACTTTCGACGTTTACGCTTTAACGCTTCGCACACGAATTTGATCATAACTTTCTCATACGTTAACGACACTTTATGAAATTTTTATGGTGCATTCTCGTGAGCATAATTAATATTTACAAAGCTTTGGGTTTGTCAAAAGGTCACTCAGAGGTATAAATTAAACATGTTGACACATTTGGTCCCTGTAGTTTGAAATCACTCACATTTTGCTTCGTATGATCCATGATTTATTCGTTTGAAGGTATGAGCATCTTGTAGGGTTAATATACAATATAATTATTCACAGTTGACACTTAGAATACGTATATTCACATACTTTCCACGTTTGTCAACTTTAGTCCTTCTATAATATTTCTTCCACACGTTTAAACTTTATGACACGTGTCAACATATTATAGGACGTGAATTTCCAAGGTGTTACAATGTCACACTCGTTCAGATCCGCAACGCAACTGAGACTCGATCTAAGACGAAGTTGACAGATGAATGCACTAACACGTTGCTTTTCCCATATGGTGATGATGGATATAGAATTGATATTCCCCATAGAGATTTCACTGCGACACAAAATAAAATAAAGCCAAAGTGCACGATGAGAGAATTTTTTGCATATAGGATCCAAGATAGAAATTATGGTTTTTCCTTAATTCTTAACGGAAGAAGGTTGTTACAACAGTTTTTGGTTGACGCATATACAATGATCGAGAGCGAGAGACTACATTACATTCGGAGACAACAAACAAAACTTCGATCTGAAACATTTGAAAATCTTCAGAAGCATAAAGGTAAAGGTAAACAAACTTTAAAAGACATTGGAAAGCCTGTTATACTACCTTCTTCATTTACTGGTGTTGCAAGATTCATGCAACAAAACTACCTCGATGCAATGGCCTTATGTAAGTCTTACGGGTACCCAGATTTCTTCATAACTATAACTTGTAATCCTAAGTGGCCAGAAGTAAAACGATTTCTAAAAGATTCCACCATCAAAGCTGAGGACAGGCCTGACATATTGTGTCGATTGTTTAAAATGAAGCTCGATTCAATAATCAAAGATTTGAAGGATTCGAATTATCTCGGTGAGATTAACGCTGGTATGTTAGGTTTTTTTTACATTTCTTATTTTTGTGTATAATTTGCAATTAGTTTTATAAAGTACTAAATTTGTTTTTTTTATTTAGTTGTTTATACGGTAGAATTCCAGAAGCGTGGTCTTCCTCATGCACATATATGCTTATTTATGAAGGTCGATCACAAACTTCCTACTGTAGATCACATAGATCCATTTATATCGGCTGAGATTCCCGATAAAAATCAAGATCCCGAACTTTATTCCTTGGTAAGTGATTATATGATTCACGGTCCATGTGGAAATGCTAATTTGAATTGTCCTTGCATGGTTGATAAAAGATGTTCAAAAAATTTTCCAAAGAAATTTTCACCACATACAACTGTTAAATGGTTTCCCTGTATACCGAAGACGAGATTCCGGCCACACAGTTATAAAATCTGGTGTTAGATTGGACAACAGAAGCGTTGTTCCATATAACAAAAGGCTTCTAAAAAGATATCAAGCACACATCAATGTAGAATGGTGTAATCAATCCGGTTCAGTTAAATATTTGTTCAAGTATATTAATAAAGGCCCTGATATGGCTACTGCGGTTGTTTCTGGTGTTTCAAATCCAAGCATTAAGGATAAGCCAAGAGATGAGATCAAGGAATATTATGATTGTAGATATATTTCAGCTTGTGAGGCATCATGGAGAATATTCTCAAACGAGGTTCATTATAGGTATCCTGCAGTTATGAGGCTTCCCTTTCATATGCCGGGTCAACAGAATGTTGTTTATGGTGCGGATGACGATATTGATAATGTGTTAAGCAAGCCTTCAGTTGCTTCTTCAATATTTGTTGAATGGATGAAATTAAACGAGTCAAATGAAGATGCTAGAAAGTTGACTTATGTCGAGTTTCCATCCAAATTTGTTTGGAAACTTCAAGATAGATGTTGGCAGGTACGTAAGACGTACCAAACTGTTGGCCGTATACATTCTGTGTCTCCTGCATTAGGCGAACCTTATTTTTTGAGGATACTTCTGAATAAAGTTAGAGGGCCCAGATCCTTCGAAGAAATACATACTGTTAACGGTCAGTTATTCCCGACTTTTAGAGATGCTTGCTACGCAATGGGGCTCTTAGATGATGACAATGAGTACGTTGAGGCCATTAAAGAAGCAAGTTTCGAAGGACATGCTGGGTATCTCCGAGCGTTATTTGCTACCTTGCTGTTATCAAATACACTTTCACGTCCAGAGTTTGTGTGGGAGAACACGTGGAAATACTTAGCAGATGATATTTTATACAGACGTCAAAAAGAAACAAATATTTCAGGTTCTCAGCTGTCTTTTTATTTTACATTCTAATTTTCTGTTTGAATTATTAACAACAATTATTTTGTTTGAATTTTTAGGTTTAGTGCTTCCTGAACATCAAGTTAAAAACCTTACTTTGTTGGAAATTGAAAAATATTTAGTTTCGAATGGTTCGTCGTTACGAGGTTTTAACACAATGCCTTTTCCTGATGATGATTCGTTACGTGATGCTACTAATCGTCTAATCAATGAAGAGCTATCACATGACGTAGATGAAGTACAAACTGAGTTTAATAAGTTGCATCAATGTCTGACAGATGAACAACGAGCTGTTTTTTACGAAATAATGGCAGCAGTTGCAAGCCGTAAAGGAGGGTTATTTTTGTCTATGGTTACGGTGGAACTGGAAAAACTTTCTTATGGAAGACTTTGGCTTCGGCAGTTCGATGTAGAGGTGAGATAGTTTTAAATGTTGCTTCAAGTGGTATTGCTTCGTTATTACTTTCTCGTGGAAGGACAACCCATTCTCGCTTCCATATCCCAATTAATCTCACTGCAGATTCCATGTGTCATATTAAGCCAAATAGTGATATCGCCAATTTATTAAAGGAAACTCAATTGATCATATGGGACGAAGCACCGATGGTCCATAAACATGCCTTTGAAGCTTTAGATAGGACTATGTCTGACGTGTTTTCTGACGGTAGGAGTATTCGATCTGATGTTCCGTTTGGAGGGAAAGTTTTTGTATTCGGCGGTGACTTTAGACAAATCATACCAGTTATTCCTAATGGTACTAGACAACAAATAGTTTGTGCGTCTTTAAGCTCTTCATATATATGGTCAAAGTGCAAACTGTTAAGGTTGACTAAAAACATGCGCCTAACAATTGGAGCTGATAGTTCTGATATGGACTCTATTAGGGATTTTGCGAAATGGCTGCTTGATATTGGTGAAGGTAAGTTGGGAGATGATAACGATGGTGAAGCAATTATTCAGATACCGGATGATCTATTAATCACCGATAATTCTGATCCAATACAAAGCTTAATTGACTTCGTCTACCCTTCAATTATGGAACAATTTCGGAATCCTGGTTTTTTTTCTGAACGAGCAATTCTAGCACCAAAAAATGACGTAGTTCATGAAATTAACGATCGATTGCTTTCGTTATTTCCAGGTGATGCTAAAGAGTATTTGAGTTCCGATAGCATATGTCAAACTGAACAAATGCTTGATTCATTTCAAGAAGGTTTATACTCAACAGAAAATTTGAATGCTCTTAAGATTTCTGGGTTGCCTAATCATAGATTAGTTCTTAAAGTTGGTGTTCCTGTCATGCTTATCCGCAACATCGATCAACCGAAAGGTTTATGTAACGGTACAAGGCTAAAAATTACTTTTCTAGGCAAACGAGTAATAGAAGCTGAAGTAATATCTGGCGGTAATATCGGCACAAGAGTTTTCATTCCAAGGCATAATATGATTCCGTCTGACAAAAAAATACCATTCGAATTTCAGCGAAGACAATTTCCTCTATCAGTTTGTTTTGCCATGACAATTAACAAGAGTCAAGGTCAATCCTTATCAAAAGTTGGTCTTTATTTGAAAGATCCTGTGTTCACTCATGGTCAGTTGTACGTTGCATTATCAAGGGTCAAGACCAGAGAAGGAGTTAAAATATTGATATTCGATGCCGATGGAAAACCAACAAATAAGACATCCAATGTCGTCTATAAAGAAGTCTTTGGTAGCTTATAATGTAAACTGTTGGTTTTTGATTTCATATAACATGTTACTTATTTTTTTATCATTTTATTTAAGTATTTATTGCTTATAAATAATAAGTGACATGTATAACTTTCTCGAGCCCGGGAAGCATTCCCGGGTAATAACCTAGTTAAAATATATAAACAAAAGAAATGAGGAAACCTGATTTAATCTTTAATTAAATTAATTTCGTAAATTAAATGGATCCTTATCATATATATTTGAATTTGAAAAGGTTAAGTAGAGATAAATGGAGAAAAAATAGTTTTTTTAACGGAAAACCCTATAGAACCTCACAAAACGCCATGTGTCTCCTGGTTTCTTTTATTATTTATATAATAACAAAGAGAAAGGTCGGTGATAATAAGACAAACACCTAACCTTTCTCTCATCTCTTAAATACCAGTTGCTACCTACCATTTTCTTCCTGATCTATCTTCATCCCACCGAATTCATCATCATCATCATCATCATCATCATCTTCATCCCAATTCACATACTCCAACAGCAACGGCTCCTATTTCCCCATGCCCTTTCACCTTCAACAATCGCAAACCTATTCTTCTGCCGCTGCTTCTCCTCCGCCGCCCGCGGTGGTTCCGTACCCCGCCCCGCCGCCCGTCTACTCTGCTCCCTCCACTTTCGTTCCCGGAGTCTACTTTCCGCAGTTCCAATAGGTAGTTTCTGTCGATCACAGTTATTATTGTTTCATGTTTTAGGGTTAGGTTTATATTCAAGGAAATTAGGAATCGACGGTTCATTAAGAAAGTGTAGATAGTAGTTTTATTAGACTATAGCCTTAGTATAATGTAGTTTAGATCAATCTGAGCACATTTCAATCTGTTTTGGGGCCTAAAGTAGGGATGAGAAATTTCGTACAAAATACCGGTTACGTACCCGTACTGACTGAACATATAAGGAAATTAGTTATGTCGATGCCAGGAATGGACCTAAAACTGGTCTTCGCATGTTGAAGTCACAAGAGGCTCAAGTAGTTTTTACTCAGCCAGGTAAGAAACCACATCATTCAAGTCCATTTACAAATGAAACATTTAATGCAAAAGACTTTAGCCTTCAGCCCTTTTTACATACAAGTTTAGGCTGTTAAGCACTCAATAGTGATGAGTCCGGAAAAAAAGATAAATTAAGAAGAAAATACGCTACTGATTGCTAAAATACGAAGATGATAAGAATGTTCAAAGATAGTTCATTCACCATTTATCTTAAATTTCAACCCATCAACTATATAGGGGTGATGGCTCCCTTTTATTAGCTATGTTGCATCCAATTTGTACTGTGGGATTTGTTGCAACAAAGGATGTGTTGTAGTGCGTGATCTGGAGCGCCATTGGTGCTTCAAGGTCTGGTTGTTTCAACCGGAGGTAGCATGCTCTATCGTGAGTAAGACGGGAGTGTCTATAGAGAGATAAAGTAATATAGGTGTATATGTAGAGAGAACACGTAATAGTTTCCATATCTTACACGCTAAGAGGAGTATTTATTAAGGCCTTGGAGTTAGAAAGTGCAAGACGGGCTGGGACAATAGGGTTCTCAAAGCCAAGGTGCAAGTCGAGCACATCTTTTGTAGAACAATTATGAATTTAAGTAAAGAGTCGGGTCAAATATACAGTATAAATATGAGTTACTTTAACTTTCGCCGCCGCCGCAACGCGCGGCGGGTCACAATCCTAGTATGTATAGATTTGGTGTGATTGGGCCCATAGTTCCAATTTATTGGGCTGAAGCCTTAAACTCACACTCTTAAAATTGAAGTCATAAGTCACATTGATATATTTTATAAGATGTTTTTCTTAATAGCAAGGCATTCAATTCAAAAATAGGTTTTCTTTTTCTTATATCATAGTTCTCCAGTATAATTAGTTATTAATATTTTTTATAGTTAAACTATCTAGTTGTGTGTAAAATCATAGTTTACTGATTTTTGCAACTACACTTCAATCGCGTATAATTTTGTTCATCTGACAATTAAAAACATAATAAAGTCGAAAAGCTCATATATATAGTGAGAGTGAAATCGACTAATTCAATGTTGACGTTTGGATTAAGTAGATATGTGATTACGATGTGTACCAAGACATTAAGGATCATGAGTTCAATCATATAATGGCATCAATGCATGTCATTTCACACGTGTCCGGTGCAAGATAGATTTGCGTGTGGACAAAAAGTTGTCAAATTACCATCAAATTATCATAAAATGTCCAAAGTTAAAGAATTATCATTTAGGATGTTAGGACATGCTAAGAGCATATACAATCAGGTGGCTGACCGGCAAAGTCACGTCTACGATGTGACCCCACCTTCATGGACCACTCTCCTCCTTCAAGGACATCTCCCTTTTCTCCTCTCTATGGATGTCCTTGTACATAAACTATCATCTTGGAAAACCCCAATGTTTCCTCTCACACAGACATTTGTAAAGGCTCCATTACATATGGGTTAAGTAGTTGAGCATAATAACATGACAAAATACAAACCTTATAATCAGTGGCGGATCCAGGATTTTTTTCCAGTGGGTTCATTGTTTTTAGATACTCTAATATCATAGGACCGGATGTAAAAATCCGGGTCGGTTCGACGGTTTGGGTCGGGTAAAATTCATCACATACTAAAAAATAAAAATACGATACAATTAGGGATTAACAGATTTCGGTCCGACCCGAAATTACTCGAAAACAAGACCGAAAACTGATCGAAACCGGGCCGATATAACACAAATGGTCAGTCCTTGGTTCCTATTTATTCACCAGGCTGCTTTGTTTCAATCATTTTTTAAGCAAATAAGGGTGAACTTACCTACAAAATCCAAAGAACGTATACACAAAATGGTGAAGAAGACACAAAAAGGGTGAAGTTTATGGGTCAATTTGCTTAAGAGAATGAGAGATTTGGTAGTGAGAGGGTGGAAGAGATTAAGGGAATAGGGCTGATGTGCGAGTTTCAGGAAAAATGGGGGATGGGACGCTGTACTAATGTTAAATCTTAGGCCTGTTTTAGATTTAAAAAAAAAAACTTCAAAAAGTATAACACCCGCAAGAGTCGAACCAGCAATCCCTACATTGGAACTGGGCAGCTTAACCAGTCAGCCATCTGTCAACTTTTTAAATGGGTTCAACCAAAATTTCTTTTATGGGTTCATTTATAATTTTCTATATACAACTCTAGTAAAAATCTGAAACCGAGTGGGTTCGTGTGAACCCGTAACTTTCAATGTAGATCCGCCCCTGCTTATAATGATGACTATCGAAAGTTGTTTTAAGGAACATTCTTTTAAGAGCATCAACAAGAACAAGTTCGTTGCCCAAGTTCACTCTTCGGACTAGGAATGGCAATGGGCCGTTTTTGGGCCGGGTATTGGTAATCCCAGGCCCGTACCCGGTTGTAATTCTTTGTCCCATACCCGGCCCGTTACCCGTCGGGTATTTGTCGGGTAATTACCCGTCGGGTAATTACCCGTCGGGTATCGGGCATACCCGCGGGTATCGGGTATACCCGTTAATTTCTTAAAAATACCCGTTGGGACAAAATAGAATCTTCATGAGTTCGTTTCCCTTGCTCTTGAGATTGATTTGTGGTTGTTTGTTGATCTTCTTGATTATGTTGATTACTATCAACATGTGTTTGTGTATTGGAACCATCAAAATCCATAATCCCTTCTCTTTCCTCATCCATATTACCTAATAAAAAAGAGTATGCAGTAGCCAACAAAAACTGAAGTTTAGCCTATTTCATTGCTGAACAAAAAGAAAGTTAGAGGTAATACATAGATGACCAGAACTTGCTAAAAACAACATCCAAAATGTTACTTAGGCTACACGGTATGGGGGTCGTCCCCCTACCGTCCCGGTCCGTCGCCGGTTGCTACACCGTGCCGCCCCCCCCCCCCACGTCCGGTCGTCGTCGTCCTTTTCTCGCCGTTTGCGATGGTCCAAAAAGGTGGGCCCCCTACCTAAAGTTACCGTTATAAAAAAAAATTCCATTTTAAACAAACAAACAAACGGTCAAATTTATAAAATATATATAATTCCATTCCATTTTCACTTTCATTCACAAATTTAACCCCAAAATTTCATCTCTCTCACATAATTTTTATAAATCTTCTTCCACTTTTATAAACCTTATACTCTTTCATGGATCCCTTCAACAACCCGAACAATCCGAACAACCCGAACAATCCCAACAACCCGACCCAACCTAATGTTTTCTCAGTTCCGGGATATTATCCAACGCTAGAAACGAACCAATTCTCGCAATATTCATCAAATGCGTTTGCATCATTCCAACACTCGCCAAACCAATTCGCTCAATTCTCTCAAAATCAAGCCCTTCAACAAATGATGATGCGGGGTGCTTATAATTTCCCACCGAACCCCACACCACCCGTTCAACCCCAACCGATCCCGACGCAACCCTTTCAACAATCCGAACCCAAAGACGATGTGGAGGTTGTTCCCGAAACCCAACCGCCTAAAAGAAAAGGAAAACGAAACAAAGGCAAGCAAGTGGTGGGTGATCAACCGTCCAAACAGAAGCCGACTAAGTGGACACCAATCGAAGAAGAAGCCTTAGCCAAGGCTTACATTGGCACGTTTGACAACCCGACAAAAGGTTCGTATTTTTTTTAAGGTTAAATTTTTTTATCTAAACAGTTTGTTTTTTTTTTGAAAGTTAATTTTTTTTTTCTTAACAGTTGCTTTTTTTCTAAAGTTTAATTTTTTTGGTTTATTATTTTCTTAAACAGTTGGTTTATAATAGTTTTAAAGTTTAATTTTTTTTGTTTATTATTTTGTTAACAGTTTGTATTTTTTTAAAGGTTTTTTATTTTTGTTAACACTTTATATGATGACGCCGACTTTGACGAAGAGGAGTACGCCGTACATGAAGCGGAGCGTCCACAGGGCCGAGACAAATCAAAGAAGGAGCGGGCCAAGGGGAAAGAAAAGGAAAAGGTGGACCCGAAGATGGAAGAGTTTATGGAACAGTTAAAAATGTACAATGACGTCTCGGCCCAAAAGACGAAGGCGAAGGAGCGGGCCGTCGAAGAAAAAGCTCGTGTAGCGGAAGAAAAGTTACGCGAGAAGGTCCGATTGTCGAATGAGAAAATAAGAATTTCGGATGAAAAAATTCGGCTAAAGGAATGGGAAATGATAACGATGGATGTCGATCAGTATCCCGAGCCGAAACGTTCGATGTTGAAAAAACTTCAAACCGACATCATGAAGAAGCATAATATTATTTAAGTCTATGTTTTTTTTATGTCTTTGGTTTTTTTTATTAAGTTTATGTTTTTTTTATTAAGTTTATGTTTTTTTTATGTTTATGTAATGTGGTTTTAATATTAATGAAAATATTTTGTTAGTATATTTGTTAAATGTTAAAAAAAAAATAGAAGACTAAAAAAAATAAAAAAACATAAAAGTGGTGGAGGACTATGACTAGGACCATCCTCCCATGCCCTCTAGTTTTGGAGGATGGACCGTCCTTGGGAGGACTATAACGTGGCGCCTACGTGACGGATCATCCTCCAAGGATGGACCATCACCATACCCACTAGCCTTACTGCCTAGTTAAACATATGTTGAATAGTTGAGGTAATACATAAATGACTAGAACTTGCTAAAAACATCCAAAATGTGTTTCAACCAAAAGATGGAGTTCAGAAACAATCTAATAGTCATAGTCATCGGATAGAATAACAAGTATTTATTTAAAAGAAATTGTAGCAGGGCACGATGAACTAGTCCTATAGTAATAAGTGCATGTAGTAAGTTTATATGTATGGAAATTTATAATATGATTATTTCGTGTAAATGGGCCGGGTATCACTAAATCCCATACCCGTACCCGAATTTTTTCCCTTTTTAAGCCCATACTCGGCCCATACCCATCGGGCTTCGGGTATACCCGGCCCGTATGTTTCGGGTATACCCGTCGGGCTTGGGCCTTTTGCCATCCCTACTTCGGACCACCAATTTTTCCAGACAGTCCTTGTTGTGGCCTGTGGGATTTTGACCATGGTGGCCCGATTTGTTCCACCGGACTACGGACTACCTTGGTTTGGAATTGTGGGGACCACCCACTCACATACCTTTTTTTTTTTTTTGTTTTTAGGGTAAAAAGTGAGGTGTGAAGTGAAGGTTTGGAATGATTTAATATCATGTGAAAAAATAGGGTTTGAATGGTGGTTTGGAATAATGTTACATGCTGAATAGGCAGTCTGGATTTTAACAACCGTTGTAGATGCTCTAACACCCATTATATAAATTTTTAATAACTTTATACTTCTTTTAGAATCTACCCGTATTTGTTTTCGCATAAAGATTGCTTAAAATTTCACATAATAAATAAATTCATATAAAGTTATACACACAAGCATCAAATGTACATATATAAAATGTTGACAAAAGAAGAGTTAGTAATTAGTATAGTAAAACATGAGTATTTTCTCATTCATCCAAATGCATTAATAAAACCGTCCAAGAAACACAATATACTAATCTTCATCCACACTTGAAGAAAAAACTCAAAACAAACTCACATTCCTTAATTTCTAAAATTCATTTAAAAAAAGGAAGAAAAGCAAACAAACATCCCCATAAATCATAATTAACCTTGTATATGATTTTAAAAAATAAACAAAAAAGGGTGTTCAAAAAACTCGTGGCTTGAAGCTCGCTCGAAACTTGTTCGAAAAAAGCTCGAAGAAAGCTCGACTCGAAATTGGCTCGGTTGTAAACGAGCCAGCTCGGCTCAGCTCGGTTTGTAAACGAGCCGAGCTCGAGTTTGGTCTGGCTCGGCTCGTGAGCTCGTAAGCTCACTCGATAAGGTTTATATCCTTCATTTTTTTTGTCACACATCGCTTAGAAAACAAAAACTAAGGGACTAACTTAGAAAACAAAAACTAAGGGAGTATCTCCCCTATAAAAGAAGGTAAATACAATGTACAAAATGAATTAACTATTTATACTTGTATAATTAACTATTTATACTTGTATATTCAGCCATATGGTTAAATTAAATGACAATTATGGCCCTTAGTCTATGAAGAAATTCATTTTTAAGTAGTAAATTTTACGGTTCTTTGTTAGTTCGAGCTAGATTGAACAGAGCCGAGTTAGCTCGAATTTTAATCGAGTCGAGCTCGAGCCGAGCCAGCTCGAATCGAGTTCGAGCCGAGCTCAAGCTGGATCTAGCTCGGCTTAACTCAGCTCGTTTACAACCCTACAAAATACAAGTTGTCGTCTTCAAATACGGCCCAAAAGTCACAAGTCCACAAATTAGTAACCCATTGATCCTTTATTACCAAAATCAATCTCTCTCTCTAGGGTTTAGGGTTTACTCTCTCTGCAAAATGGGGAAGAAGCGAAAACACAGTGACGTAGAGGTACCGGCGGTGAAGAAGGATGAAACGGCACCGGAGAGACACAAACGGACTCTTCTCGGTTGGAAAGATAAACCAGAAAACCAACAAGAATCTACAGGATTCAGAAACCGAGAGAAAGTTCTCGTTACCTGCTCCCGTCGCATCAATTACAGGTTAATAAAGTTCACTGCTTGATGCTGGTTTTCAGTTTGAATTAACGATTGTGAATTTTGTTAGGTACCGGCATTTGATGTTGAATTTGGTGTCTGTTTTGCCACACTGCAAAAAGGATAATAAAGTTGAGTCAAAGGCTACTAAAGGAGCTACTTTGAATGAGTTGGTTGAGCTTAAGAGTTGCTCTTCTTGTTTGTTCTTTGAGGTTGGTTATGTTTTTTTTTAATGTTTGAATGATTTGTTTTGGTAGGTTGTTTAAGGTTGGTGTTTGATGGGTTTGTTTTTTCAGTGTAGGAAGCATAAAGATCTTTACTTGTGGATGTCTAAGTGCCCTAATGGTCCATCAGTAAAGTTTTTAGTTAATGCAGGTAAGCGTGTTAGTATGTTTTACCTTATGATCAGTTTTACAAACCAATAAATAATTGTAGTTTGATTATGTAAGGCTTTATATGTTCGGATCTTGTATGCGTGCATATTGCGCCATGCGCATGATGCAATGATGAGATCGCATTGTTGCCATTGGCACAGGTTAGAACTTTTCGCTCAGTAGTGTAATATATGTGGTTTTCGTATAGAAAATTTTTGGTATATACGTTTTCGACCCCCCGTCGGAAATCTCAAGCTTCGCCACTGATTGTTGCAGTTGATGTGATGCCATTCCGTCCTGCGTGTGTGATGTGGTTGACACAATACTTCATGCAGTATTTGAACAAATTAGACCATTGAGTGCAATGGGGCTGTGCTTTTCAAATCTGATTGACCAAGGATGATGAGAATATTCTTATATCTCAGTGTTTAAAAGTTAACAAGTAAAAATATTATCTATAGATAGTTTTTTAGTATTTTTTATGACAAACGTCTCACATACGTGATGTGCGCGTTGGCTTTCGGATAACAATGCGTTTGAGTGCCGTACGCTTTTTAAAACCAACTGATTTATTGATTTGGTTTAATGTATGTGTTAGTTCACACAATGGAAGAGTTAAAGCTCACTGGAAATCATCTTAAAGGCTCCCGTCCTCTACTCACATTTTCATCAAATTTTGATAAAGATCCACACTGGAAACTTTTGAAAGAAATGATTACACAGGTACGTCCCTGTGTTTACTTTGTGTTGAGATCTTGGTACAATCCTTTATGTGTAGAATATCACAGTTGGGAACCTTAAAATGCATAGGGATTGTTTTATAAACCGGAGTTATACGATTGTATGGACTTGTACAACTGTTTGATTTGTGTTCTGAGTGTTTAGTCTGAAAGAAAGAAACCCCATATTAACCATCTGTATGGACTTAACCAACAATATTCTTATGTCATATCAACGCTATTCTTTATGTGTTACAAATGACAACTCGTCTCATGTAAAAAGACAATCAACAACCTTTATCTTTGTTTCCTTGAAGAAACAATAAATCATTATTAATAATTCAGTATAAATCTACACAAGAAGTTTTATTTTGATTTGATGTTAGTCCATGAATCAACAATATTTACATTATACAAACAAATAAGCGTTCTTTTTATCACCATTTCCTCTACTAATAATGTAAACTAGGTCGAACTCTTCAGTTTAAGCTATGTTACTATATTATTATTTGATCATACATGATCACAGAAGTGACCTTTCTATAGGAGAATTATGAGCCAAAACAACCATTTTTGTCAAAATTATCATATTATAATCCCTCTCAGAAAATGAAAAAAACAACCACTTGAATCTGCTTAATGTTGAAGCTTGAAAGCATCGTACTTCGCTTAACTTTTGAAAATGCTGCAGTAACATTATTATATGTTTCGGTCAACAGATATTTGGAACCCCCAAGGAACACAGGAAATCAAAGCCCTATCATGACCATGTCTTCGTGTTCTCAATCGTTGATGACCACATATGGTTCCGTAACTATCAGGTTGGTTATAAAGATAATAATTTCTTGTTTTACAGATTTTAAACTTAATCAATGTTTTGGTTTATCCTATTGTGACAGATTTCATGCCCTCATACTGGAGCAGATAAAATTGATCGAGGCGGCTTGGAAAAGATGACCTTAATTGAGGTTCGTAAATCGTAAAAATGAGGTCATTAATAAATTCATATTTCAAGACATTTTTTTTAAATTTTGCTAAATGGACAGGTTGGTCCAAGGTTTTGTTTAAATCCAATAAAGATATTTGGCGGTAGCTTTGGAGGTCCGACTCTGTATGAGAATCCCTTCTATGTTTCACCAAATCAGGTAAGGATTCCTCATGCTTTTATCAATTTAACTTTTGTCGGTTTAAAGTTTTTTTTATATAGATTTTATGATTTATTATTTTTATTATCGATGCTAGATACGTTCATTGGAGAAAAGACAAAAGGCTGGCAAGTATGCGAAGAAGGTTAAAGCCAAGACCAGAAGAAAAATGCATGAGATGACAAACCCATTGGAGACCGATGAGTTTGCAGACATGTGGAAGGAATGATCGGTTTTCAACATGCTTGATTCATTGTACTTTTCATAAGTTTTGGTTCGATTATGAATGCCTGTAGGATTCATCAGATTTGTCTAATTGTTAAAAAGCGATTTTGGTTTCCGGATGCTTTTGAACTTCAAACCATGCCATCCCCTATAATTTAATGTATTTTAATATTCAAATATTTCGGGTCAATAAAACCAGTCTCAAACATTTTAGAAGGTTTGCTGATCTCTTCAACACACTCCCCACGTCATCGGTTGAGCTGTTTACTTTTTCCAGATCAAATTCTTTGTGAATTAAAGGAGCCCTGCATATCTTTACGCCGCTACTCTCCCTTGTAACAGTGAAAATAAGACCCGGGGTGGTTGCAATCCAATCAGGCCGGACAACGCCCACATATGAGCGTTTGATCATATTCTAGCCACATGTGCAATCGATCATAACGATACAATCCACCACTGTTCATGACTTGCAGTTATTACACTAGGTGGGAGCTCGGGCAATGCTTCAAGATTTGGGCAATTAGATAAGTCCCAAATCTTTTGAGCACCGCAAGTTGGGAGATCTTAAAAGGCGGTCTAGAAAACCGGTTGTTACATAAATAATAAATTCAAATATTCCAAGGGGGATAGCGTGCCGATATCTACAGGTAAGATTGTCTCTTCATGTAAACTGGAGAGTCCATGTTCGTTTAATGAAGTCAAACTCGATAAAGAAGGCAACACCTTGTAAGTTGTAAGTTTTGTTAGGGTCAATTGGTCAAAACGGGTCAAGTTATGTTCATTTGGAAGACCTTTTTTTCCGAACTTTGATTTTTTATAACCAACTATTGTAACAAATTTGACTACGAGAAGCATAATTTCAACGTGATTTCAGCATCATCATCATACTTAGTAAATCCCACAAATAACAAAGCTAAGGTAGGGTCTAAGGAGGGTAAGATGTAGACATCGTTACCTTTACCCCGTAGAAATAGAGAGACTGCTTCCAGTGAGACTCCCGGCTCGATAGTAGTTTTATATCAAGCCTTGGACCTAAAGCACATAACACTTAGCAATAGGGACAAATACCGATTGGTGCATGTATCCCCTTGTCTTTCGGCTATCAAGCCCACCACATAATGCATGATTAACCGTCCGCCGCTTTTAAGTTTTAACGTTATTTTCACGAAATTAGCAAAATAACATTAAACTTAGTGCAATTTCACTTTTAACATTCGAAGTTATTTAATAAAATGACCATGGAGGTTGACTTATGCATTAAAAATACATTTTAGCGACTTTCGACCAGTTTCCTTTAAGCTAACTTTTTCTACTTACCCATTTGACCCAAGAGGGATCAAACATAACCTGAGTTGACTCATTCATACGCAATGAGTCAAAATTGCCACCTATGGTTGAAGGAGACCTTATTTTCTGTGAATATATCCAAAACTTCTTGACGTCTTCACAGCTAGCTATGCTTTTGGGGATCCTTAAGGTTGTTTACACAAACAATATGTTGTACATTTCTTGAATCATGTCAATCATGTCCAACCTGAGAGATTTCTGTATCACTTACCCACTTCTCTGTGTCAAATCCACAACAATCAAGTATTTTGTATACTTACATATTTTGATTATGAGATGCATCCAAACAAAAATGTAGTTTTCTTTGTAAAAATGAATTTAAAGTTTGAGAAACAGGGATGAACCATGCAAGTTATATCTTGGAACTGGTTGTGTAAATCGGGCTTGTAGCAGTCAGTGGCGAAGCTTGAAAAAAAAGTTCGGGGGGTCGGAAGGTAACGAACCTAAAAAGAAAATTTCTATCGCGTAGTTTCGAGGTGTATGTTCGGGTCGGACGTTGGTGATTCGATTCGGTCGGGCCGGGTCGGGTCAAACATTAATATCAAATAAAAAACTTTCTCAAACATTAAAAAGAAGTTATCATTTTATTCTTCCCCATAGCATAATCTAATAACAAAGCAAGTTAACAAATCACCCTAAATTTCAAACTCTAATTTCTATCTAAATCAAATCACAATAAGATTAAACAAATAAAATTAGACATAGTTACAGAAAGATTCAACAAGTTTAGGGCAAAAATTCAGACCAATTTCAACCCTATTGCAACCTAAATCACATAAATTGCAACCCTAAATTAAACCTAAAGATAAAAAAACACATACCTTTAACCTTATGAAGATTGAAGAAGTCGAACAAGAGTACAAGACCACAACAACGAGCAGCGTTTTGGCTTCTGTTCTCAAACAAGAAGCTGAAGTCGAACAGTTCTGGAACCTGCGTTTTCGTGGCTTCTGTTCTTCTGATCGATGTCCCAAAGTAAACGAATTTGGGTTTTTTATTTTGGATAGGGTGGGTTTTTAAGTTGGGCTATATAATGATTTGATTTGGGTTATATAATATACATTCTAGTATTCTACCAAATATAATGATTTGGCCTATAATATTTGGGCTAATTAAATATTTTATTTGGGCTATATAAATAAAAAAATAAAACCGGGGGGTCGAAAACGTATATACTTAAAATTCTTTTTTTATAAAACCGGGGGGTTGAAAACGTATATACCTACAAAATCATATACGAAACGTACATATATAATACTACTGATCGAAAACTTCGGGGGGTCGGGAGCCACTCCCCGCCCCTTAAATCCTTCGCCCCTGGTAGCAGTGGGGGAGGTACAGTATAAGGAGGGGTATCACGGGCTACGGCTCAACCCCGTATTCGTAGTGTAATTTTTTTTTTCCGGTTTTATATAAAGGATATCCCTGGGGATACCCCTAAAAAATATGATATTTTAATTTATTAAAATTCCAAATTTTTATAAGCCCAAACCTTTTACAACACCAGACTTGTATAATAATTAGGCTCAAATGATAGAGTTAACCCAAATTAAGTATAATATAATTAAAAGAGACCCAACTGACAAACACAACTCAAGCCCCAAAACAAAACAAAACAATATCATTTTGTTTTGTTTTGTTTTGGGTATGGGCGCCAACGTAAGAAACAAAACTTCACAAAATTGCAATCATCCCAGACTTCCAGCGCCCTTGCAGCTACTCCGTTGACCGGTAATTTGTTTTTTACATACCCTTAAACTAATGGGCTAGCTCCGCCAGCCCGTCGGTGAGGGGACAATATAATGTACACTGCAAATTCTGATTCCATACAGAAAGCATTTCCTGCCTATATTCAACCTTACTTACGACATTAATTAATAAACCATCAACTTTTATTATTTAGGGTGTAAGGAGTCGTTAAACACTTGAGAGTGACAAACTAAAAAATCAACCAATGAGAGTGTGTCATGTCAAAGTGGTAAACTATGCTCAAAAGTGTTGGCAATGGTTAGACACTTGGTGAAGTGGTAAACTATTTTTTTTAAAAAAAAGGAAAAATGTGTGATTGGTTGAGATTGGAATGGACCCCACCCCACACTACCCTCTCTCTCTCACACTACCCTCTCTCTCTCATGATTCCCGCATCGGCATGCCTTCACCGCCTGATCAAAGAAACCGAGCGGCAAAGGGCTCGGCGGCGGTGTTGCCACGCGGCAAAGGCCTTTGCCGACACCCTTTGCCGCACCACACCGGACACCCTTAGATACTGTGAAAACAGTTTAATTATTGTAAAATGTGAATTGAGCATTTAAGGAAACAAAAAATTTTCAAAGTAAAACATTTGAGGATTTGCTTCTTCGGTGGTACCTTACTGGGAAACCATTGAACATCTACTTATTGACGGATATTGAACTTAGTTTTTGGTAAAATCAGGAGGACCAGACTTAATACATATAAAATTTTATATTTTTCAGAAATTTTCAATAAGATTTATACTACTAAGCGAAAAAACAGGGAGGCCCGAGGACCCCTAACCCAAGCTAAGCTAAGCTCCGCCACTGCATCTACTCATCTCCTACCACTTATCGAAAAGTATATGAGATCATGTATTTGCATGGTGTAAAACGGCTTCAGCCTTGGGGAATTCGGTGGAAGAAGTAATGAAGATTCCTATGTCATTTGTAAGTACTCGCTCAACCAAGATGGTGATCAAAGCACCTCCTTTTCTACCGTTTGGTTTATATGGAAGGCTCGAAATAGAAAAGTCTGCAACATAATTTCGCCGTCCAAGTCTAGAGGCCTTGATGAGATCATGTCAAGTTCTTACATCACCATCATACTCAGTAAATCTCACCAATAGCAAAACTAAGGTAAGGTCTGAGGATGGTAAGATGTAGACAGTCTTACCTCTACCCCGTATAGAGAGACTGGTTCTAGTGAGACCCCCAGCTCGATAGTAAAAATAGAGCAAGGTTTCACTCGTTAGATTGGGCTTCTCGGTGTAATTTTAACTTAATTTCATAGTGTAATGTACCGGTTGGTGGCTTCTAGGGGTGCAAATGAGCCGAGGCAGAGCTCGACCAGGCTCGAGCTCGATTAACTTATGAGAGCTTGGACTCGGCTCGATTCGAGCTTTGTTTCAAAGCTCGAGCTCGGCTTGTTTGTATTTTCTCAAGCTCGAGCTCGGCTCGTTTATTATCTATTAATTAATATATTAAATAAAAATAGTACAAATAATAGACTTTTTAGGCTCACGAGCTCGATAAGTGAAGTTCGGGCTTGTTTACTAAATAAGCTTATTTTTAGGTTCGAGGTCGGCTTGTCTACAAGCTTAAATAAGCTCGGCTCGAATCGGCTCGTTTACACTAAGGCTCGATAAGGCTCGACGAGCCTAACGAGCTTCACATGCGGCTCGAGCTCGGGCTCGGGCTCGATAAACAAACGGGCTTTAATTTAGGCTTAAGCTCTTCTCGGGCTCGACTCGTTTCGAGCTTTTTCTCGAGCCGATCTCTAATAGCTCGCGAGCCGCTCGACTCGTTTGTAACCCTAGTGGCTTCTAGTTACTTGCTAGAGGTCTACTCTATTTCAATAATATTATTCGTTGCTGTTAAAAAAATACTTTAATTTGTTTACTTTTTGCCCATGGCTAGGGCTGGCAATAGATATCTGTATAAGACACGATTAGACATGTTTACTGAAAAAGTACACAACGTGATTTTTTACTTTTTTAAAAATAAATAAAATTATGAGGTTAGGATCCATCATTTCTTTTTCTTGGTACATAAAACATAAAACTGTGTTATAGACATGAGATATCAAGTAGTTAAACGAGTTGTATTCATATTTAATACTTGTGTTATACGCGTCGTTAGAGACCTGTTAAACCCGATAAGACACGATTTGCCAGCCCTAGGCTTTATAGCCTCATGGCATTCTGGGGTGAGAAAGTCTTTGGGACCAATAGGTCATGAGTTCGATTACCACAAATAAGGTTTTTCCCATATTTATTGGGTTTCTCCTGAATTGGTGTATATGCATTGCCTAGTGGAGATGAATATGATCGGATGGTTCTGCTGCTGGCACGATGATACTTTAGTGGTCCGTCAGTGATCCAAATTTGCCGCTAAAAAAATTGTTTACTTTTTATCTTTGACCAGTCAAACGTTATTTTCTGGCTCTATTTATAAACATTTTGACTTCATCGGGATGGTACATGTACAATTCTGCTAAAACGAGAACATTAATACACACTTGTGTCACATTGTCACGCCGATTTGTAGTCTTTTATGCAGGGTTCCAATTTATTTAGATTACTGTAGAAAGAAATATATGAGTAAAATCTTTTAAGCAAACAAATTATATTTTCTATAAAATATTTCATATTTGTAGTCTTTGATTAAAATCATCAGTTTACATTAAAAAAGATATTAGACAACTTAATTAGTGACAAATGATGGTTTGATATTGGCATGAATTTCTTACGATATTACAAATTTGGGGTGTCACAAATAACATCTCTAGGATCAACTAAACCATGATGGTTCTCAACAAAAGACAAGACGGGTAAGCCACTGTTATCCGTGTGTTGTAACCTTAGCGTTAGTGACACCCCTTTGTCGATGATCGGGTTTGTGATAACGTCAAGGCCATTGACAATAGCACCCGCCGTTTTCATGTGAAGAGCTTGATAGGATGATGCTGCATTTGGGTTCATATCGCGCGGTTGATCAAGTGAAGTCTTTTTAGGTGTGGTTTCTGATGAAGAATTGGAGTCCATTGCAGCATCTGCAGACTCTTCTTGGTATATTTCTTCCACCATTGGCTTCCATAGACGAACTCGCGCGTTTATAAACCAGTTTGAAACCTGTTTCAGTTGATGATTATTGAATTTGAACTCAACCCCACATGATCATTTCAAGTAAGAACATTTTATAAAGGTTCCAGAATGGAAATGAAGCTCATTTATTTCAACTTGGTGCAATTTTTTCTAGATAACATTCCAAAGTTACCAGTGGCGAAGCTTGAGATTTCTGACTGGGGGTCGAAAACGTATATACCAAAAAATTTCTATAGAACCTGGGGTCGAAAACGTATATACCCAAAAATTTCTATAGAACCGGGGGTTGAAAAACACATGAAGCTTACCTGACTTTTGGTCAAGCCTGTTTGTCTGGCTAGAATCGTCTTCTCCGAATCTTTTGGATATCTGCTATAGACATAAACTATAAATATAAACACTATCAAATGGGGATAGAGAATAGATATCACACTCGTAAACTTAGATGCGAAATCTCTTAAAATCAAGCTGTTTTCGTTAATCAAAACTCAATCACTTTAGTAAATACCTACACCCCCCCCCCCCCATTTTAACTCTCCGCATCAAAATTTATTTCGTTAATAGTGTTTCCCCTATCACGCCTTTTGTTTGTGTAACGGTGTTTATAACTTTTCAACTTTCAAGTCCATAATACATTGTGATCAACATAATTTTTGATGTAGATTAAAATTAGGAAAAAAACTTTCTACTTATAATAAACTAAAATGACAGTTTTATTTTTAAAGGTTTTGCATATAAGTTTAGGTGCGTGACAACACCATATTTACCGTCATCAATAAAATGGATTTGGCTATGGCATTGGAACCAAAAATGTTGATAAATAAAATGACTGAACGATTCGGGTTCCAATTCCAATTCCAGGCCTAAACATTCTTTCAAAACAAATAACATGACAAAGTTCAAGAAGTTGAAGAGTAATTACGGGTGAAGAAAATGCTCAAACAACCATGCACGCAGAACCGACACACAGCTTTCAGGAAGCCCTCTTTGCGGCCTCCAAATATGTTGATCCATCATACCGAACTTCTGATCATATTTCTCTCGTCTAAGTTGCTGATCCACAAATTTCAGCCTCGAAATCGCGATTCCATTCCCATTTGAATCTATCCCACCAAGGCTTCTTGATATAACTTTTATCTGGCTGTCAATCGCATCTCTCAAGCACCGAAAACGGCTTGAAATTGTTTGGAGTGCGAGTGATGTGTAGGTTTTTGCTGCCCCACATCCAGCAAGTACTTCAAATGATGATATAATAATCTGCATTTGATGATAATATTGTTTGTATCTTCTATCAACCTGTGCACATAGAAAGTGCTTGTAAACATATGATGAATCTTTTTGGTATTTTTCACAAATTTAAAAGACAATAAACATAAGAATTGAACCGGATCGGATCAAACATGTGCAAATGTTCATATAAAACAGGAAACTTACTTCTTTCAACATAGATGATAACCTGATCATCTTGTCCTCTAAATCTTGTTTTTCAACAGCTGAAAGTGGACTGGAATCTTGTCGATATTCCGATTCCATCAACAATTGTTTGGAATCATTCATGGATTCCTGCTTAAAATCTTGTTGTTTCCAATCCTTCTTGATATGAACAATCTCATCAAGTAGTTGTTGAACCGCTTTTAAATACTTGGAATCATAAACCACATTCCCAATTCCATATGAATTACCCTCGGAATCTTGTGTACTTTCATCCGCCAACGAAAGAAAACCGTTAGGATTCTGGTACTGTTCGGAACAGAATTGGATTCCGGAGGGCGGAACGTGTGAATCCATTTGATCCATCAACAACATTTTACCGAATTCTTGTCGCGAGACGACATTGGAATCAAGAACTCCAACATCAAGAACATCAGTGAAGATATTATTATTATTCATATTATTCTGCTGAGACATATACATAGTGATATTTCCAGTAGGAATCAGTGATTCCAATTCCAAAGAGACTGGTTGTTTGAATCTTTCATTGATGAAACTTGACATGCTTTTCTTCAATCTTTTTATTCAAATTTCTGAAAAAGTTTTGAATGTAGTATTTATGAAGGATGAGTCCACTGAAGAGACATTTAAGATCAAACCAGACAAACAGTTGATGAAATGAAACATTAATTGTGGGAAAAAAGGACATGAACATAAAAGCAAAACAGGTACTTTCTTCACTTCTGAGTTCAAACAGGGTAAAATGGAGCAGTAAATTCAGTCTTCTCGATTTTCCCACCAAAAATAACCAATTTTTTTCAAGAAATGAGTCTGCACATGATCATTATTCTTGATTTCAAGAAACATTAGAGAATGAAATTCAGTATATTAAATAATATAATAAACAATTACCAGAGAGTGGTTCTATCTATGATATATGATAATATTCTTCAATGGTTTAGTTTTTTTTTTGCTATCTAAAGAAACCCTCCAAAAAGCATGTTGGAAAGGCCAAGAAGATCTTTCATATTGATTTAAGAAAATCTTTCTTCTTATTGTATATGTGCTTCTCTCTCTCTAGATGATTGGAGAAGAAGTGGTTGGTGGTGGTGATATTTGGTTAAGGAGTGCAATCACTAACAGCCTGTAGGTAGACCTAAAACCCTTCGTTTAAATTCAACATTGTACTAAACCTCTAAAGCAAGCATGGTCATGGTAGACTACCAATGCCTATATAATGTTAACAACTAAAACAAGTGGGCTAATAAACATCTGGGCCGAATCAATAAAAGGTTACACAGCTTTCATTTGGGCCGAAAAGATCAAAACACAAGGAAAGCTAGCTGGGCTCAGTTAATTCATTTGGGCCGAAATGGTGTGAAATTGCAAAGTAGTATTATGTAGCCCAAAACATGCGCGGCCCAAACAAATGTCAAAAAGTTATTTAACCGAGTTAACAAATGTTTAAGTTTAACGAAGTTATAACTGAGTAGGACGTTCTAACACCTAGGAAAGGGGTAACGAGAAGTCAAGATTACAAGACTAACCTTGGAAGTTCGGGTTGTCACATCAAACCTCTGCAGTCTGCAAGAAGAAGACTGTTTGTTTTTTAACGTATGCAAACTTCTAAAATAAACTAGTGGTGGTGGTGCTGGACGGTAGTGGGTGGTGGACGGTGGTGGTGGTGATGGGCGGTGGTGGTGAGTGGTGGTGTTTAACGCTCTGCAGACCTTAGAAAATCTTAGAAGTGGCTGGGCCAAGTCTGCACCAAGAAGAGCTCGCGCAAACGTTTTTTAATAAAATGTCTTTGGAAAAACAAACAGTCTACGCGTGGTAATGTCTGCACGTGTTCTGCGCGACGCAGACAGAAGAGCTTGCGCAAAGCTTTTAAGAAAAAGCAAACAACACCTTAGTCATAGGAATTTACAAACCATAACCCAATTTATATAGGTTAATTATCTCTATCCTATTCCAATTAGAAATCAAATACTTTGTTTGGAATGGGGTAATGGAATGGAATGGACGAGGAAATGCAATGGATCATTACCATTCCTTGTCTCGTTTGGTTACCATGTGGGAATGAATGGGTGGTGGTGACGGGTGGGTGGCGGTGGTGACGGCCATCAGTGGTGGTTGTTAGCAACGGAGGCAATGGTGGGTGGCAACGGCGGCGGGCGGGTGGTGGCGGTGGTTGGTAGTGGCGGAGGTGGTGGCGGTGATGGGTTGCGGGTGGCGACAACGGTGAACGTCGGTGGTGGGTAGCGGCGGCGAATGGTGACGACAGCGACGGCGGTGCTAGAGGTGGTGGATGGCGGCGGCGGCGAGTAGCGGTGGTGGCGGAGATAGTGGTGGGCGTCAGTGGTCGTTGGTGGCGGCGAAGGCAACGGTGGCAGGTGGGTGGCGACTGCGACGGAGGCGGTGGCGGGTGGCAGCGACTGGTGGGACCCACCATCGGTGGACATCGGCGACAAGTGGTAGTGGCAACAGTGGTGAGTTGTAGTGTTGTTACGAAGGGTGCAAGAAGGGATGAAATGAAAAAAAAAACATTGTGGGTGGATGGAATGATTTTGAGAGAATGGAATGGCTTATGTAATGAGTGATTCCATTCTATTAACCAACTAAATACCCTTTCTGCATTCTATCGTAATGCTCCATTCCATTCTGCTTCTCATTCCAGCATACAAAACATTACCTTATAACTATCAAACATTCTTTTTTAATAATTATTCCTTTGTTTAATTCCTATAAATCAGTTAGCTAAACATGGGCTCGTTTAATCCAACTGGGATTCCTAGGAAGTCGCCGACTTGCATTTCCAGGAATTAAGCTGCCAACAATCACCCCCTAATTTCTGAAGCGTATTAGGGAGGCCTTCCATACTTAATACTTCCCGCATTTCCTTGAACTTGATACTCGCGAGACCTTTTGTTAAGATGTTTGCTCTTTGTTCGTTTCCTCCAAAATGTTGAACCAAGGAGTCTCATATGGTGGCCATAAAACACATTCTAGGTATTTAAAAGGAACAACAAACTACGAGATCAAGTATGGACAAGGTGGATCCAAGAGTTTAACCGGGTTTAGTGATAGTATTAGTAGTCACAATGTGGATCAATATTAAAATTAAATAAGTCTCAATTTTATTAATCAGAAAAACAACTCAAAACTTAGTTATAGAAAATTACAAACCACAACCCAGTTTATATAGGTTAATTAACTCAAACCTATTCCTATTAGAAATCAAACACATATAATTATCAAAGATCCTTTATTAATAATTATTCATTTGTTTAATTCGTATAAATCAGCTAGATAAACATGGGCTCTCTTGATCTAATTGGGATTCCTTAGAAGTTGTCGACTTGCGCTTCCAGGAATTAAGCCGCCAACATATAGTATTGTATTTTACTCGATTAAAATTTAGGGGAAAGTTTAAATGAGAACACTAAATATTGTGAGAATCGTGAGAACGAGTGAAAAAAACTTAAGAACTTAGTCAAAAACAATTTAAATTCAATTTTTTTACACTTATCATTATTATTCGAATATAATTGAGAAATTTAATTTACACGTTATAATTTACGTGAATTCACAGATAAAGAAAAATTTACACATGTATAAGTTTGGCATTTACACATGTGTAAATTTGTTATTTTTACACATGTGTAGAAAAACTAGTAAGAGTGATTTCGATAGGAGAAATGAATTATTTGATGTTGTATTTTAATTACAATGAGGTTTGTATGAAAAATAATTGGTTTTGATTGGTTTTTTCTTTTGTTCTCACGGTTCTCGCAATATTTAGCGTTCTCAAGGTAACTCTCCCCTTAAAAGTTAATGTTAAATATAGGGGTAATTTTATAGAAATGTAACGAAGTTTGCTAGTTGTTCCAATTAAGTCATTGAAACTTTTTTTGTATCTTTAAAGCCATTGAAGTTTTGTTTAATATTCTAATACTATGTAATTATCAGGTTTCGAGGTTAAAATTAGTGATGTGTCAGGTTCCATTGAGTTTTTTTAATCTTTAATGAATAAAAATAAGTAAAATGTATTTGTAGTTAGTTATGATTAAGAAATATTCAACCATTTTGACTTTCTTTATTTTCTCTTGTAATATACTAAGATTACCGAAACTTGCAGAGAGGCAGACATACTTTTGATTCAGCCGATTAACACACTTAGATGCGTATAAACATAAAAAAAACATGCATAAATTACTTATAGGGTATCTCTTTAGTGCCTCAGTTGCGAACGTGAACACATCTGGGAAATGAATGTCGCCGGAAAATCGTGGAACTACGGTTGGAGGTTTCTGTGGTGCTACTTGTGGTCGACGGAGATGGTAAGCGGTGGATATGTCAACTGGTGGGGTCGGCTACGGGTTATGGTGTCGTTTCTGTTCGCCAAAGTATTTCGTTACTTGCCGGAACTTCAAAAAAAAAAAAGAGTAGAGAGGGAGAGAGAAAGAGGGAGAAGTGACAGAGGGTTGAGATGAATGTTGCAGACAAGCTTGAGGCCATCGTGACAGGTTGTCGGGCGGCGTACGGGTTGGTTGCAGGTGGCTTGTCTGTGGCCGGCGAGAAGCGCCGAGTTTCAGCGGTGGAGTGCGGGTGTGAAATGTACAGGACACTTACATAAACATCATTATCTTTTTATTAGATTTCTTTTTTTGGTATTATTTTATATAATATTATAACTTCAACGTGAATATATTAACCAATAAAATCTTTATAATACTAAAAAAAGAAATTAAATAAAATGCCATATTACTTTTATTCTTAGTATCGTGATTGTTATTATATATATCCCTAGTATAGTTTTGGATATTTAAAAACAAAGTAAATAATAAAAGAAAACAATGGTAACTTGATGACCTGGTAATTACATATAATCAGATCACTAAATTAAATTTTAGTTAGTTTAGAGGGACAAAAAAAGTTTGAATGACTTAAATAAAACAGTTGACAAGCTTGGTTACATTCTATGACATTTTCCCTTAAATATACTCAAAACATTTAAATTTAAATTATATATAAAGAGAAAAAATAGAGTGTACCAGAGCCATGGTTGAAAAAGTTGTGTTAGGGTCAGAACACGAATCACACGAACAATATAACAATCTGCAGCAAGCACACACACTCACACACTCTAAATCACAAGAACAAAAACACAAGATTTATAGTGGTTCGGTCTAATCTGACCTACATCCACTCCCACAACTAGTTCTCTTCTTTATTAGGTGCTCAAAAGTTATAGTACATGAATGAGAAGTATCTATAGGGGATACAATTAGGGTTGTTGACTTTAAGCTACAGTGACAAATAAAACATTTGCCCTGGTTAAAACTTCATAACCCACATCTGGGTTATCTGTTGCCACAACCCAGACGAGTTATTTGGGCATCTAGGTTATCAGTTATAGCTAAGGCATAACCCAGACGAGTTAACTTGGTCATCTGGGTTATTACTCTAGTCAAATCCTCCACAACCCAACAACCTCCCACTTGGAGGCTTTGACGACTTCAAACAGCACTACATGCAACTTCATATTCATAAGTACCTATGTAACCTCTTCATCTTTACTAGTTGTGGGCTGCCTTCTCATCAATTAACCTGAAGGCTCGTTGAAGCTCCCACTGAGCTTCAACTCATCAGTCACTACTCATGACTCGTTCTCTGTCCCTGTCGGCTCCCACTGATACGAACTGCTCGATCCTGGAACATTCTGAGAACAAACACTCTCCGAATAAAGCCGATAATCAACTGGAGAGACTTTGACAGCTAGAATACTGGTTCTCTTAACCCACTGTCGTCTGGTAACTCTGACTGAAGCACAACCCGTGCTCCCACTGCCACGAATGCCCCTGACTGGTTTTACTGAACCTTTTCTAGCACGTTCAACCTGAATCTGACCTGTGACTCTGGGTTTGCCATCTGCAAAGCAAACCTTCTTCTGCCCATGAGATTCTGTGAACCGGATCTTGGTCTTCTTCTGAACTGGGATAACTCTCGCTCAGGCGGTACACTGACCATGTACAATGAGCCCCTCTTCTTGCCACGTGCAACTACTAAATTTCCCTTAATTACCTTCCACTGTCCATTACCGAACTTAACCTCGTGACCCTGATCATCCAACTGTCCGACTGAAATAAACATTTTCTTCAAGCCTGGAATAACTCTCACGTCTCTCAAAGTCCAAGTAGATCCGACTGAAGTAACTAAGTCAATATCACCCATGCCTGTGACATCTAGGACTTCATCCTTTGCAAGTCGTACCTTACCAAAATCCCCAATTTTAAGATTCCGTAATGCTTCACTGTTGTGGGTAGCGTGAAATGAAGCACCCGAATCCATAACCCAGGAATCCACACTGCTCTCCACATTACAGATCAAAACTTCATCATGTGAGTGGTCTACTGCAGCGTTAACTTCTTTCTTATCATTTGGACATTGATTCCTGAAATGTCCAACCTCTTTACAGTTCCAACAGGTCACATCATTTCGAGCCCTAGACTGACTCCTCTTTCTGTTCTTGTTGCCACTACATCTGTTATTCTTCCTTCCTCTGCCAACATGCATTAAATCACCTGATGATCCACCTGAATTTCTTCTTCTGACATCTTCGCCTAGAATAAGATCCCGCATCTTCACAAACGTAAACTTGCTCGTATATGAAGAGCTCGTAACAGCAGTTACGGTTCCGGACCAACTATCGGGTAATGAGGACAATAACAATAGGGCTTGAACCTCGTCATCAAACTTGATGTTCACAGACATCAACCGAGACAATATCAAGTTTAAGTTATTGATGTGCGTTGTAACTGAATCACCTTCCCTCATCCTTGTATTCACAAGCTCTCGAATAAGATAAACCTTGTTCGCTGCAGAAGGCTTCTCATACATATTCGATAATGCTGCCATCATTCCTCTAGCAGAGGTGTCCTTCTGGATGTTGAATGCAACATTCTCCGATAGAGAAAGCGTTATCACTGCTCTGGCTTTCTTATTCATCCTATCCCAATCTGCTTGTGGCATTTTTTCTGGCCTTTTGTCCTCGAGCACTACATCTAAGTCTTTCTGACAAAGTAATGCTTCAATCTGCATCTTCCACCAACCAAACTTTTTCCCGTCAAACTTTTTGATTTGCACCTTCCCGTCTTCTGCCATGATAACACAAGCACGACTAAACGAAACTGAAATCGAAATAAGCTGTAATCAACACTGAAACAAATAGAAACAAAAAACACCTGATTTACGTTTCTTTGATCTTCAAACAGACGGACTAAACACCTGCTGGTTCATTGGTAGAAAAAAAAACTGATCTTGACAAAGGTTGAGGGGTCTTTTTGCAAATAAGGGAAACTTGATTCCCGAACACAAAAAAAAAAGAACGCCTGGTTCTTCCTTCTTACTGCGCGCTCTGCTCTCCACAAAATCAGTCACCAAAGTGCAAAATCAAAAACCCTAATCTTTGATTTTGGAACCCTAGATGTGATATCTAGCAACAATGGTCTTCAATTTTGTAACCCTAGGCGGCGGCTACTGGGTTATCGAAACCCTAGTTGCATTCTGTAGCAGAGTCTTCAATCGGAGCCCTAATCGGAGTTAGGAACTGACGGCGGTGGTGGCGGCTGTGCTCGCGGCGGCTGTGCTCGCGGCGGCTGGTTCAGAAACCCTAGACGCTATGTCTGCGACTGTGACTGAAACCCGAGACCACGGCTTGTTCTTCGACAGGTAAGTGTTATTCTTCACCTCTCACCTCGTTTGTGTGAATCGATCAAGTGCCTGAGCTCTGATACCAGTTGTTAGGGTCAGAACACGAATCACACGAACAATATAACAATCTGCAGCAAGCACACACACTCACACACTCTAAATCACAAGAACAAGAACACAAGATTTATAGTGGTTCGGTCTAATCTGACCTACATCCACTCCCACAACTAGTTCTCTTCTTTATTAGGTGCTCAAAAGTTACAATACATGAATGAGAAGTATTTATAGGGGATACAATTAGGGTTGTTGACTTTAAGCTACAGTGACAAATAAAACCTTTGCTCTGGTTAAAACTTCATAACCCACATCTGGGTTATCTGTTGCCACAACCCAGACGAGTTATTTGCGCATCTGGGTTATCAGTTGTAGCTAAGGCATAACCCAGACGAGTTAACTTGGTCATCTGGGTTATCACTCTAGTCAAATCCTCCACAACCCAACAAGTTGCTAGGCGCTCCCTAATCGGATTTGAGAGTACTCGGGAGTGCTCGGGAAGTACTCGGCCTAGGCGGAGATTACTCAAGGAGTAATTGATCTAGGCGAACAATACTCGGACCTCGGCAACAGTGGCGGACCCAGGAATTTTTCCATGGGGGTGCGGAACATTTTTAAAAATTTTAGGCCCCTAGGTATATAAGTAAAAAAATCGGCTCGTATCGGGTCGGGTCGGGTCATGTAAAACAAACGAACATCAAACTAAATTTATATAATCATCAAAAACATGTCAAACCTTGTTACAAACATAATTAAAACGTCGACGCCCTACGAGTTTTCATTTTTTGAAATCTATCCAAAACATCATCTAAAGCTAATTTCTTAAGCAATTCTTTCTCTATATAACATAAGTTCATCGCTCCATAACATAATGTTTCAATTTTAATTTTCAACTATTCAAGCCCTAGAAATCATAACGTAAGTTGTAATCACACTAAAAATATATAAACAACATAATCACCCTAAAAATCATCTAAACAACCATAAACAACGTCAAAACACACAAAATTTCAAACCTATTTAACAACTTTATTACCCTTTTTTCTCCTATAATATCAACCAAAATCATCAAAATAACAAAGAAACTTACCCGTGTTCGGATTCCGGTTAGATTTGGTGTCAAACAACGGTGGTATGGTGGCTGATTACGGTGGTCGCCGGCTGCTGGACTGTTGTCGCTGGGTGATATTGTTCGTTGGCAGTGTAGGGACGCAAGAGAGAGAGAGAGCGGGATAGAATTTCTTAAGGTTTTGGGCTTTAATTATTTTATTATAGTTTGAAATATTGTTGGGTTTGGTTAAAGGGCTAAGACTTAGTGGACTAGCTAGTTAGGAATTATAAGTGGGTAAAGGTATGGGTATTTGGGTTTAGTTGGTTAGGTATTAAAAGTTATATAATTTTGGTAGTATATTTTTTAAAAAAATAAGAGTTTACTAAAAAAAATTTAAAATATAAATTGATAACACTTTTTACCTAAGGGGTGCGGACGAAAATTTCAAAGGGTGCGGTCGAAAATTCCAAGGGGTGCGGACGAAAAATTCCAAGGGGTGCGGACGGGATTTTCGACGGAATTTAGCCCTATTTTTTTTCCCCCGGGGGTGCGCCCGCCCACCTTGAGGTGTGCTTGGGTCCGCCCCTGCTCGGCAACCTACCTTGTAGGGAGTACTCGGAACCTAGTCGGGACTTTTACAACCATGACCAGAGCTGAGAGATAAGAAAGGAACGAGAAAAAAATAATAAGATACTATGTTTATGTTATTGCCTTAAAATTTTGTATGTATTTGCGGGTACACAGTGATACATTTCTTTGAACGGCAAAATAAAACATTTCTAATATGCTTTTATTAACTATCAATACATGCATATGCAAGATTTAAACCCTTTACCTTTAGGATAGATGAGAAACATTTTACAACCGCATCATATCACTTCTGGAACACACAATGATATATTACAGAGGTATTTGTGGAGCAATATATATTTTGGAAAACAAAAAAAGAAAACCCTTCAAACCATAGCACCCGTATAACCATGGAGCTACCAACTAAGAAATCTATAATTACAGATGCTAAAACACACAAAAAATGACCCCAGTCAACTATTTTATTAAGACTATCTCCAATGCTAAATGTGTCCTTAGTATGCAACCCCTTTGTCGATCGGTAAACACCGCCGCCAACTTTCTATGCCGCGCGGGGAATTGCCTAATCGGTGAGTTGTTGCCGCTGCGGGAAGGGAAAAGGTGATGAATGTTGGGTGAGGCCCACGAGTATTCAACTAATGATGTTTTGTTTTTTTTTTAATTAGTTTGCCTAATCTCATTTTAGGCATGCACCCCTTATGTTTTTTTAGCAAAAGGGGAAAATGAGAGGGAAATGACATAGCACAATATGATCGGGTGGGTGGAAAGTTTGTCTAATCTCATTAGGGATGCACCCCTTACACACTCTAAGGTGGATAAGCTCCAATAAGCCTCCAAGCACCATTATCTAATATAACAATTTGGGTCGACTCTTAGGAACAGTTCCAGTTTCCTGACCTACGGACATGTTTGGCTAAGCTTTTTGAAACAACTTATTGACTTATTGGCTTTTTGGAAAAGTCAATATGGAGTCACCGTCACCACGCCAACCACTCCATGTGGAGAATGAAGTTCTCCATTAAAAAAAAAAGTAAATTGTTATTTTGGTCCCTAAGGTTTGACCAAAATTGTCATTTTAGTCCAAATAATTTTTTTTCTATCATTTTAGCCCAAATAGTTTTTTTTTCTGTCATTTTAGTACCTGACTTTTGTCAATTTCATCAAACCCACCAACTCCATCAAAAAAAGTGAGTTAACTTGGGGGCATTTTGGTCAGGCCACATTTTTTTTACAGATGTGATGGTATGGGAATGATGTTGCGCCGATTTACAGTGAAGATGATGGCGGTGGTTGCTGGTTTACGATGATGAAGATGGTATTGGTTGATGACGTTGATAGCGAAAAAGTGGTCTAAAGTAACAATTTTAATAAAACCCACAGAATAAAATGACAATTTATTAAAAAAAAAAATAATCCAAGTTTCCTTGCAAATAAAGCGCTTCATGCCTCCTAACTAGGGCTGCAAACGAACCAAACAAACACGAACAAGACATTGTTCGTGTTCGTTTGTTAGAAAAAAATTGTGTTCGCGAACCGTTCGTGAACACTTATCGAACGAGATTTTATGTTCGTGTTCGTTTGTTAAGGAAATGAACTTGTTCGTGTTCGTTTATGTTTGTTTGTTAATTTTAGGCAACGAACAAAAACAAACGTTGACGAACACAAATGAGCACAAACTAATGTTCATGAACAGAAATGGAAACAAATGAACATAAATAATCATTCATGAACAAAATATATAATAGACTGACACTTATTAAATATTTAATTTGTCGGAATTTTGAACTATTTAATTTAAATAAATATAAAAACTAAAAACACTAATGATCTATCGAACACAAACGAACACGTAACCGAACGTTCACGAACTTAAACGAACGAACGCGAACTCTGTTCATGTTTGTTCGTTTAACTAAACGAACGAAATTTCTTGTTCGTGTTCGTTTGTTTAATAAACGAACACAAACGAACTTCCCGCTGAACGGTTCACGAACTGTTCGCCAAACGTTTGGTTCATTTGCAGCCTTACTCCTAACCCCTTTTTTTATGCTTGACCTTATTTGTGCACGTGTCCATAACTCATTATCAAACAAAAATATCCAATTAAATCACCTTTACCAATTTTTCAAAACATTTTTAACCCCCAAAATTACAAAACCGTCTACACACTTTGACACCACCAACCTAATTTATTTATTTTATTTCACATACCAATTCCCCCTTTCACCTTCATCTATCTCACAAATGGCAAAAACCCGCACAACCAGAAAAACCCTAGATTCATACACCATCAAATCCACCAACAAAATCATCAAACGTATCTCCTATTCCACTTCTCCTCTTTCCAATTTCATTTCAATTTCTATTTCTAACGATCAATTTTTCTGTTTTTGTTCAAATCAGCCGGCGATTGCGTCTTGATGCGACCTGCACACTCCTCTAAACCCTCGTACGTAGCCAAAGTTGAGAAGATCGAATCGGACGCTAGAGGCGCCAACGTTAAGGTGCTCGTACGGTGGTACTACCGGCCGGAGGAATCCATCGGTGGCCGGAGACAGTTTCACGGCAGCAAAGAGGTCTTTCTTTCCGATCATCGTGATTTGCAGAGTGCTGATACGATTGAAGGAAAGTGTACGGTTCATAGTTTTAAAAGCTATACGAAGCTTGATGCTGTTGGAAACGACGATTATTTCTGTCGTTTTGAGTATAATTCGGTTACTGGTGCCTTTGTTCCTGATAGAGTTGCCGTGTATGTGTTACGTTTCTGTTGATTATTATTGATTATTAAGTGTTTATAGTAATTTAGATTCGGTGTTTAGAATTATAGGTGTAACTCTATTAGGATGAGATTGGTACTGGTACAACCGGTATGTACATAATATCGATACCGGAGTTTAGCTAAATACCTTACCGTATATGTTCGGTTGGTACTGGTAGGTTACGGTACACGTTAAAAGTTAACGTTACCAAAATTTAGCGAAATTTAAAATCGAATACGGTACTATATATGTTCAGTCGGTACTGGTATGGTACCGTTAAAAGTTACGAACCGGTGCTGTACTGAATAGTACAGATACCGAAATCGAGATAAATACCGTACAGGATCGGTATGGTGCCGGAAAATTTCTCATACGAGTTGCTCTATAAATGTTAGAAAATGATAAGTATAAATGAGGCAAATGAAACATATATGCATCTTGGTTAGTACTTGGTGATTTATTTTTTTTCCATATTGACTTAATTTTAACAGTTATGAAATTTTTTTATTGTTTAGTGAATTATTTTATTCGGTGTTGCCTTCTACGTTCAAGATTCTTATATGTGTCATTTGACTCACTTAGTTTTAGAAAATTTGAACATTTATAACAAAAAATTAACGCCTAATGAAAGTTGAGTGACTTTAGAGAAACGAAAACCTTTGTGTGACTTTAGTAGAACACTTGAGAAACTTGGTTACTAGTGGATAAAGTTTTTTCATAATCAAACTACGAACTAATTTGAAACTGTGGGTTAATTAGACTGGTTTTATGTTATATTGCAGGTACTGTAAGTGCGAGATGCCTTACAATCCTGATGATCTAATGGTTCAATGCGATGGCTGCGCAGATTGGTAGGTTGTTATATATAGAAGATCAAATAAGACAGCTGGCATTTGAATGCTTGATGTGCTCTCTATCGTTGAATCCTTATTCACTGTTTATGGTTCAGGTTTCATCCTGCTTGTATAGAGATGACACCAGAGGAGGCTAAACAGATGGAGCATTTCTACTGTGGAAACTGTTCGACTGAAGAACAAAAGCTCCTCCAAAATGCTCATGCTACTTCCAGACATACAGATACCAAGGTAATTTTGTGTCTTTTAACAATATATGAAAATAAAGATCCTCATGCTCCAGTTTGCAACTTTGCATCACTGAAAGCTTCAGTCTTTCAGTTTTTTCTTATTAGGAGTTTTGAAAGTTACAATGGGCGTATTTACTTAACGTTTAAATTGTCTTGTATGTTTTCTTTCTCGATCTTTCTTTATTGGTTTATGATAATTACAAGAATGTTAACATGGTCTCGTGATTTGATGTTGGAGCATCCCAGACGTGGTAAAATGTTTCGGTTTTGTGACAGTTACGTAGAACTAAAGGACATATGGTTGGTTATATATTTGCGCATCGATATATGAACAGTCGTTTATATATACAACCATTTGAATCCGGGTACTATCCATCTGAATCCGAGTTTAACCCGATGAATGTTTATAATATTTCAGGTGGGGACAAAGCGCCGTCGGAGGAATCAAACTTAGAACTGCTGGTACAACATATAAAGCAATGAGATGATAGAAAGTAACACTACAAATCAACATCATGAGATGGTAAATCTTAATGTATGTATGTTTCTGAAAAAGCGTTTGGCTGTAGAGTTTAAATTATTTAGGGTTTCCCACGTAGTTCCTGTGGTTGCTGGTGTATGTGTGTGTATCCATGGTTGTGTTTATGATGTATACCTCCTATATATGTATAAATTTGTACCTTTATTAGGTTATTTATTTGCGTGTTTTTGAGTAGCTGAATGTGTCTGTAAGGCTTTTCTTGTACCCTTCGTTGTTTGTTGTTTTTGTTCATTAACATTTGTGGTATAACCTTAAATAATTTGGATATAAATTCTTAAAACATCAGATTTTCCAACATAACCTCTTTATACAACCCATAATAATTGAGATTGTCCATATCTTAGATGGGGGTGGTTTGTTGGAACTTTTTTTTATTTGATTTAAAGAATTCATTAGATTTAGAATAAGAATTAAATGGAGAGCATGTTAGGTTACAGAAAAGAGTGAACTGAAATGAGTTTGGTATCTTTTGAGTAAAGAGATTATATATAGAATAAAGAGTGGTATGTGACACTATTTGGTTGGCTATTTTTAGTCGTTTTATATACACATATTAAGACAGGTTAAATAAATTAGGTTGTAGTCTGGTGATTCGCGCTCCACACTTTCGCCCCCTCCCCTTGCTTTCTTTGGGTTTTCTTTTAATTTAACCAAAACCACCGCCTCACAGGTTCCTTGATTGATTCTAACTAAGGATTCTTGTGGTTCCGGAGGATCAAGCTACAGGAGAACCAGCTCTGGTCATTTGGCCGGCTATTGAAAGTAAAAGCTTGCATCTATCTATCATATACCCGGTCCTATCTCTCTTCAAACCTAACATGGTAGTTTCTCATAATAGGGGTTTCTATATATACTAAGTCGTTACCAAATCAAGGAGCAAATTTGTTCAGAAGTTAGTTGAATGCTTCTATAAAGAAGGCGGAGCATCCTTGGCTCAGCATTATAGGACTTCTTAGTATGGCTTCGACCCTACCACAGCGCTTCGCCCCACTATGAGAATCTAGGGTCGCTGATGTTCGGCTAAGTCTTGAACCTTCGTACTGACGCTCACTTTCTCGGTAGCAAAAGCTCCATCCCCCTGGTTTCTTTGGGGTTTCTTTTAATTTAACTAAAACCGCCGTCTCTCAGGTCCCACGACTGATGCCAACTAAGGATATTTGTGGTTCTGGAGGATCAAGCTGCAGGAGAACCATATGTAGTCATTTGGCCGGCTATAAAATTCCATGGAACTTCTATATGTTTTTTAAAGAATTCGCTAGATTTAGAATAAGAATTAAATAGCGAGCATGTTTGGTTACAAAATAGAGTGAACCGAAGCTGAAATGAGTTTAACTCGTATCTTTTGAGTAAAGAGATTATATATATAGTATGAAGAGTGCTATGTGGCATTATTTGGTTGGCTATTTTAGTCATTTTGTATATACATTTGAGATAGATTAAACAATTTAGGGTGTAGTCTGGTGGTCCGCGAGCCACACTTTCACCCCCTCCCTTTGGTTTCTTAGGTTTTCTTTAAATTTAACTAAAACCACCGACTCTCAGGCCCCTCGACTGATTCTAACTAAGGATTCTTGTGGTTCTAGAGGATCAAGCTGCAGGAGAACCAGCTGTGGTCATTTGGTTGGCTATTGAAAGAAAAAGCTTACATATGCCCCTATTATATACCTGATCCTATCTCTCTCCAAACCCAATGTGGTAGTTTCCCGTCATATAAGTTTCTTTTTATATATTAAGCCATTACAAAATCAAAGAGCGAATTTGTTCAGAAGTCAGTTGATTGCTTATATAGATAAGGCATGGTGTCTTTGGCTCGACATTATTGCCCTTCTTATTAAGGCCTTAGCCCCACTATTAGAATCTAGGTTCGCTGATTTTTTGCTAAGTCTTGAACTTTCGTGCTGCCTATTCGCTTTCTCAGTAGCAAAATCCCCTTAGTTTCTTTGGGTTTTCTTTTAATTTAAATAAGACCACCGTCTCTCAAGTCCCCCCAACTGATTTCAACAAAGGATTTTTGTGGTTCTGGAGGATCAAGCTACTGGAGAACCAACTGTAGTCATTTGGCCGGCTATAGAATTCCATGGAACTTCTATTTGTTTGGTTTAAAGAATTTGTTAAATTTAGAATAAGAATTAAATGGCGAGCATCTTTGGTTACAAAATAGAGTGAGAGTGAACTGAAATTGAAATCAGTTTAATTGGTAGCTTTTGAGTAAAGAGATTATATATAGTATGAAGAGTGCTATGCAACACTATTTGGTTGTCTATTTTTAGTCGCTTTATATATACATATTGAGACGGATTAAACAAATTAGGGTGTAGCCTGGTGGTCCATGCTCCATACTTTCACCCCCTCCCCTTGATTTCTTTGGGGTTTCTTTTAATTCAACTAAACCACCTCCTTTCAGGCCCCTCAACTGATTCTAACTAAGGATTCTTGTGGTTCCGGAATCCGGAGGATTAAGCTGCAGGAAAACCGGTTGTGGTCATTTGGTCGGCTATTGAATGAAAAAACTTGCATTTGCTCCCCCTACTATATACCCAGTCCTATCTCTCTCCAAACCCGTCGTGGTAGTTTCTCATCATAGGGGTTTCTATTTATACATTAAGCCATTACCTATGCAGTTAATGAGGTAAAATATCGGATATCGGTAAAGGACCGATATTTGAAATGTAGGTTATATCGGTGAGATATTGGTGGGATATCGGTAATTTTAATATAATGCAGAATTTATATATATAGCAATTTAACACCAATAATTCAGTGATATATCAGTGATATATCGGTCAAATATCGGTGATATATCGGTTATATCAGTCAAATATCGGTGATATATTGGTTATATCGGTCAATATCGCCGATAATATCGGTACCGATATTTGACACCGATATTTTATTAAGGGACCGATATGACCGATATAACCGATATATCACCGATATCTCACCGATATTAACTGCATAGGCCATTACCAAATCAAGTAACGAATTTGTTCAAAAGTCGATTGCTTCTATTGTTGCGTCATACTTTTGTTTTTACTTGCGTTTCGAAATAACTTTTAGGGGCTATTTGTTTACCTCTTAATGGGCCTCTTAATGGTTCAGATCTCATATTGGTTCAGCACTTAATGGTTCAGACTATTTGTTTCGTGAGCAAATGTCTGAATGGTTCGGACATTTGCCTTTGAATGGTTAAGAATTATACAGAGTGAATGGTTAAGACCTCTGATCTGAATTGGTCAGACATTTGCCTCTGAACGGTTAAGCATTATACTGGCTCTTAATGGTTCTGACCTCTTACTGGTTCAGCACTTAATGATTCAGACATTTTACTGGTTCAGCACTTAACCATTCAGAAGTTGTCAAACAGCCCCTTATTCATACTTGAGCCGTAGGAACACATGGTCCACTAGTTCAACATTAGAGCATTCACATTCATGCCATCAAATTATGTGTGTAGAGTTTTTATAATATAAAGAGTATAAAAAGTAGTTGTGAGTAGAGGAGGGAGAAAATGTTACTGTTCATCTGTATATTTAGGGGGACACTGTTCACCCCCTATAATTTTTTAATATATTTTGAAAATGGTTGTGAGTGGAGGAGAGAGAAAAGGTAACGATAAAGACAATGTTTTAAAAACCGGTAAATACCAGCCGGTATTACCGGTCTCGGATGTAAATCCGGTACGAAATACCCCGGTAAATTAGTGAAACGACAAAAGAGTTGTACCGGCGGTAAAATCCGGTATACCGGTTTGAACCGTAATACCGGTACCGTCCCAAGGTAATTTTTGGGTTTGAAACTTTGTTTTTTTTTTTACGCTTTTTAATGGCCCACCTCCAACTTTAACCGTAAACCGTTTTGGCTTCCCTCACATATGTAAAAACGATCAAAATCCTAAAGCATCATTCACGACATTCTATCCATCTTCATCATGCTTCCAGTTTCATTTTCATCGGTAATTTTTCTTATCTTTTTCTTTGAATTGTTGTTACTTGTTAAGTTAGAGATGGTGATGGTATTTCAGTATTTCTGAATTGTTACTGGGTCGGAAGAGAACTGAAGATGATGGGGTGTTGGTGGCTTAATCTTAGTGGCCGATGAAAGTGCATTTGTTGTGGATCCACGTTCGAAACTGAAACAACCCTTTTGCCAATTCCTTTTTAGTATATAAAACAGTTGAATTATTAGCTTGATGATGTTTTTTTATACTCGTACTTAATGTATACATTACTTAATGTACAAAATATATAGTTAACTAGGCAACCCGGTTGAACCACCCGGTATAACCTGGTTTAACCGGTTGAACCATGTTTTAGCTCAATCCGGCATGAGTTAAAACCGGTTTTTAAAACGTTGGATAAAGGTATAAAAAAATATTATTTAATTGAAAAAGAGAGAGAACATATAATGTTTTTTAATGTAATTTAGGATAAAAATATGATGGAGTAAATGTGAATACTCTTATATAATGAAATGTAATATATCCCCTACCTTCGTTGCCTCTATAGTTTTTGCCACCACTCACATCACCATTTTCAACTTTTTTCAAAAATGCACAAACTAAACTCACTATCTTGTCAAATAAATAAATTCAACCCTTTTCTACAAATTTCAATTTCTCTAGCATAATTTCAATTTTGAATTCATTTCATTCAAATTTCAGTTTTTTAATTTTTATTTTTATTTTAGCTCTTTCAAAAATAAACATCTTTCAAACAAATCTTTGAAGCAATATTTAATTATTATATTTGAAAAAGTGGGAAACGCACTTGAGGCTAAAACGAGAATATCTGAGATTATGGGGTACGAAGGGGTTTGGATTGGGGACATTGCTCGACACGTGATAAGGGTGAGATCAACAAGCTAATACTAAAAAACTAGGGGTGTGGTGGGGCGTCGCTTAGCTTGGCTTGATGTGGCCAGCCATGTGGAGTTTTTTTGGTTTAAACTATTTAAAATTTCATTTAATAAAAATAACACACTAATTAAAATAAAATTAGTGTTCGGGTTTTCGCTGATGATGCGGTGGACGGTTTGGTGGCAGGCTAGGGTTCGGGTTTTCTTGATATCCAAAGGGGTTGTTTGGGTCGTAGCCGCGGTTATAAGGATGCATTGTAGGATGTTTTGGGTTGATTTTATAAAAATAAATAAAGAGATATCGTAGAAGAAGTAGAGAAGTGGTAAAAATTGGTGGGTATTTATATATTTGTATAATATGTAAATATTTTTTTTAAACTAGCCGTTTGGCAACGACTACCCCCAACGGCTACTTTGAATCAGTCAACCACAGCTCGCCATGTCACCCAACCCTCTGCCCCACGTTAGGCAGAATCTTCACACCAAACCGTGGTGGTGTAGCTAGCGTTAAACCCTCATCATTGCCCTAACCCACGCTCCACATCCCATAGTCTGAACTCAAATTCAGATAATGGCTCCTCAACAAGAGTGGGGACGATGTTGAATTGGAGAATGACATTTTTGACCCTACATGTGAAGCCATGCACTTACAAAGGTTGTCTGAAGTCAAATTTAAGTAATGGCTCCTCAACAAGAGATGGGGACAATGTTGAATTGGAGAATGACATTTTTGACCCTACATGTGAAGCATGCACTTACAAAGGTTGAATTGAAGTATTTGCTAATAAAATTGTTTTTCAGAAAAAGATTTCGGGAAGGAGGTGGTCACTAGTGATAGAATTCTATCACTTCCAATATCCAATCAACTCATGTCATGTCATCACCCAATATTCTATCACTAGTGATAGAATTATAGTGGGGGTGGTCACTAGTGATAGAATTCCATCACTCACAAATTTTTTTAATTTTTTATTTTAAATTAACAATAAAACACTAAAATTATAAATTAACAATAAAACACTAAAATTATAAATTTCAATTAAATTAAAACATACTACTTCAATTTAACATACTAGAAATATTTTAGGCTACAATTTAAAAAAAAAACATATTCCTCGTCCGACTCATGAAACTCCAAACCTAGAGAACCTACTAGTTAGATTAAATCGTATCTCAACCGAAAGTGAGTTTCTTCATTACGCAATTCTAGTTGGATATTTTGTGGAACTTGAACTTGTGTAGGAGGATCCGGCACCCAATCCGGGGATATTGCACGTCCGTCTTCTTTGATTATCATATTGTGCAATATGATACATGCATACACTATGCTATGTATTGTTTTCTTGTTTGTCGCATGAACCGGTCGGTGTAGTATACCCCATCTACCCTTTAAAACACCAAATGCCCTCTCAACATCTTTTCTTGCCGATTCTTGCAATTTTTTGAACACGATTTCTTTAGCCTCGACAGGAAATGGGGGAGCTTTCAGAAAAACAGACCATGACGGGTAGATACCATCCACAAGAAAAAAGCCTCGTTTGTAGTGTCGTCCGTTAACATAGAAAGGAGAGGAAGGTGCGGTACCATCCGTTACGGTTTGAAACAACGGCGACGTGTGCAACACATTGATGTCGTTGTTTGAACCTGGAACACCGAAATACGAATGCCAAATCCATAAATCATTCGACGCCACCGCTTCTAGTATGATGGTTGGTCTTTTGATGTCACCCCTGACATACGCCCCTCGCAACTCTCTTGGACAATTTTTCCACTCGATATGTGTACAATTCGATGCTACCGAGCATCCCGGGAAAATGCCATCTAGCCTCATGTGCGGCGTAAATACGTGAGATGTCGTGGCTCGTCGGTTTACGTAAAAACTCTTTAGCATACAACTTAATGACCGCGTTGCAAAAAAATTGCAAACATTCACGTGAAGTTCTGGCCGACATAGCTAGGTATTCATCATATTGATCGGGAGGGTTACCTGTCGCTAGTTGGCGAATGGCGGACGTGCATTTTTGTATCGGCGTGAAACTTGGTTTGCCCCTCGCATCGTAACGTTCTTGAAACCATTCCTCGCTTGCTTCGATGTCTCCAACAATCTTTAAAAATAATTCTTTGGGTAAACGAAACTGTCACACCCTGGCTTTGCGGAAGCGTGGGTTTATTTGGTGTGACTTCTTAATACCATAGCAACAATCATAACAATGCTATATGATAAAAACATGAGATATTCATCCATTAATAAAGTTTAGAAAAATCCCATTTTCAACAATCACAAAATAAGTTTACAAACCTTAACTTGATTTAATTGAGTTCATAAAGACTTAGCAAATGACTTTAAACAATACTAGGTTTAGGGATATGTAACCCGTCCAGGAAGAGGTTACACCTTCTAGACCCTGGGTGACTTCTTTATTCAAACGCAGCTTGAAAATACGTGCATACCGTGCCAGATCCGTTAGTTTCCTGAAATACATGTAGTTTGAAAAGTCAACATAAAGTTGAGCGAGTTCATGTGTAGGTGAGTTTGTATAAACCCTTGTAAAAATGTCAGTATGTATGAAAATCCCTGGTATGTAGCAAATAAGGAAAAAGAGATCACCATTGGGTTGCAAAGCCAATGATATGTGTGAAGTGCAGTAGGAAGACTCAAACCTAGCAGATTTATGCGTCGAGCTCAAAGTCACCACCTGGTTCATTCAGCGGACTCAGGGGTTGGGCTCGCTACACCCAGATAGATCTACCGCTAATGACCCTCGGTCCTACAATGAGGATTAATGGCCTCCAGTTCCCGCCTACCCACTCACATGATCTAAGTAGTAACCCTCCTTACGCTAACCATACCATGTAAGTAAAAGTTCGTAATCATAGTAACATGTATTTCACCCCCGTAGTATAAACCTGAAAACAGTTAAGAGAAAAGCGGGACATGAACTCACCGAAGTGCGTCTCGAAATAGTCCGTCCCAAAATAACCTGCTGCGTGACGACCTACACGTACTAACTTCTATTAGAGGGACGGCCGTGCCTTGGCTTATGGTTTAACGTTTTTTTGGGAAATAGTTAGACAACTATTTCGTATTAACACTTCTCAATTATTTATTAATTATATTCCTTCCCAAGGATGGGGGTTTCAACACATGTGCGTTTTCTTATAATTCCAAAATATATTATTAAGTCTCACTTAATAAAATATATTTTTATTCATTTGTCTAAAATATTATATCTCCAAAATATACATATTTTTCTCAAAAATATTATATTTTATTCCATACGATTTCCAAAATAATACTTTTATCAAAATACGCATTTAAGAGTATTTTTTCCGAAAATACATAAGTTACATTTAAGTTCGGGTGGTAATAATAATACCGGTGTAACTTAGATATTTATTTGTGAAGGCGTTGGTATTATTTTGGAGTCGTTACTTTTTAGTGTATACGAGTTATATTATTTTTACCCTAAAAATAATATATGTGTAGTTCACAAAATAATCATAAAATCACACAAGCGTTTTACTATGAAATATATATTCTAAATATATATTTAACAAGTTTTATTTACGAAAACCCACCTCCGAATACTTGGTTATTTTATAATAAAAATCATGGCGAAGTTTGTTTGGAAAACAAGTAAAAAATATATTTATAAACACTTGTCACCAAAATATTCTAAGTGTTATTTTCTGGAAAAATTTCGCCAGAGTTTCCTCTGTAACTGGAGGTGGCCACGCTTACTAGCGTATCATTTTCTTTTCAAAATTCAATCAACAATTTTCCAATCATCAATATTCAATGTTCAATCGTCAAACTAGTCGAAATAAGCATAAATCGCAAACACATGAACTTGTAAGTTGTGTAAAAGTATGTAGTAACTTTCTAACATTTTTAGTAGATCTTTCCATCTTTAAAAATAAAATCAGTTTCTTGAAAACTTTATTTTTAAAGAATATGTAACTTTACAACTTATAGTCAAAAATTATGAAAATATTTCTTTGTTAAATCCTTTCATCACACAAGTGTTTACACACTTGTTTGTTCACAAAACACCTTTAGTTTATGAAAGATCCGGCTTTAAAAATAAGACTTGTATATTTTACTTGGTTCTTCGAAAATATCACTTGTAAATCTTTAGATCTACTAGTTTAGAACTCCATTTTACAAGCAAAACTATTTTTACACAAGTTCATGTTTATGTATGAAAGGGTTCGTCATCCTGTAATTTTCCTACTTAACATAACGCTAGTTCATGTTCCATGAACATGATCTAGCGTGGTTAGATGACGATCCGTTCCACTACTAGTAACCAACAACATAAAATAATCATTACTAAACAAGATTCACAAGTTTTACACCATTATTTACTCTTTAACCACCATGTTCATCTTTCTAGCAAGACTTTAAGTTTTGTTTTCGCATGATCTTGAGTTTTAACCGTTAAACTTCTTATTAACCACTTTAGACAAGATCAAGAGGATGTTGGGATGCACTTACTACTAGCTCAAGGCTAGGGAAGAATCAAAGCGAAAACTAGGTGGATAAAAGAAAACGAGAGAGGTCCTTGAGCTTCCGGGCACACCACACTTGTTTGTATGATCTATAACACCCTTGTATGTATGTGGTTTGCTTAGAAAAGACTTGAATGATGGTGATGGTGGTTGCTTGGTTCTCGGCCGAACATAGGGAGAGGGAAAGAAGAGTGTGTTGGTTGGATGGTGAAGGTTAGAATGAAAGGCCTTAACTCTTGTGCACTTTATAAACCCATTTTCACCATTTGCCCATTGTATATTATGTCCACCATGTGCCAACATTATCTAATTAAATATTGAAGCAAAATCAACAAGGTAGGTCCCTTGTTGGAACCGTAAGCATGGGGGGTTGGTTTTTAGTTGGGTAGTAATTGGAGGTTAACTAATCTAGTTAGATTATAATGTTACTTAGTTAGCATATTAAGCATGTTATGTAATATAAGGGGTGTTAGGGTATTTGGGGACCCTAACTAGCTCAGAAAAGTATAAACAATGTCATTGACAATATTTTTATATTCCGGGTAAGGTCCGGTTGTTCGGTTGGATATTTATCCGTTAAAGTGCTAATTAAGCATTTAGAGTGTCTTTAATGTTATTTTTAGTGACACAATGAATTCCCGACACTTTGGGAAGTGTCTAGTGTTATTTTCCCATGCTTTTGCACCTTACTAGTTAAGTAAAATGCTGAATTCTGTAATAAAGTGCAGAATTTTATAGTTAGAGCATGTTTTAGGCACATCCGGTCACTATAACTACCACCTAGTGACGCAGTTTTACAATTCTCACCTCCCTACACTCCCTACTAGTGTAGTAATCTATTCCCGGCTCATACTGGCCTCAGAGACAGTGTCTGTCTAGTGCTGGTAGTGTCAGCATGTTTACTGGTTATCCGCTTATTGAGCTACTGTGCTTTTGTGCATCAAGTTTGTCACTATAGTTTTGTGTGTAATAAATGGAGTGACAGTAATAAAGTATGATGCAGGAACATGTATGTATCAGAAATCAAGAAGCAGTTTATTCGTAATTGAAATCAAGCACAGTAATTAAGCACTAATTAAATATAAATTAATCGTACGGATACCTGTAATTTTTAGGGTTGTCACATTCTCCCCCCGTTAAAGAAATTTCGTCCTCGAAATTTGTACTACCTTAACTCCGTATGGTTACGTCACACGTATATGTATATGAATAATATCAAGGTAGATAACCTTCAAACCGAATCAAACCTTACTCACATTTGGTGAATCCAAGAATATATATCAACCCGAATCCTAGGGTTAAAAGGTGTGTGCTCATAGCAGTTGATGTCAAGGGTACAAGACGTACTTGACGTATAGTCTAGTGTAATCCAGCTAGCAGGGGTTCCACAAAAGTGGAGTTTTGCCTAATAAGATTTTTAAACGATCGGTTGCAATATGCAAACGAGTTTTCACAAACCATAGCACCCGCTATATAAATTCAAAAATCAACAACTCAAATGAAATAGTAAATTGATCTGTCAACTCCCGAGTAGACGAATGGTAAGGTTCAGTGTGTTGAACATTTTGAATCGCAAGAATACGCCGAGTGAACACAAGCGAATCTGGTGTATCCTTGCTTTGATTTGTAGTTGCATCAGGAATGTTTAATTGACAAGTCAACAAAAGTTTATGTATCTTTGCGTGAAACGGTTGATCATGATTAGCACAAGCTACAAGTTTGTAATGACACCACAAGGTGTCGCAATGACATAATTCCATAATAGCGGTGATTGAACAAGTTCACCGTGTTTGAGACCAGATGAAAGTGTACCGTAACAAGCCTGGAGAATTGATTTTCGCAATGTCATAAGGTTTTTCGGTTGGATATGGAACATCAAGGTGCCACTGTTTTGATCGAAGATGAAAAAGTTTTAAGTACTGTAAGGCATTTGATTGACAACAAAAGAATCGTTAGGAGGTACATGGTGCTTATGAAATGAATATATGTACCATTGTCTTAACACACGATTGTGTTGAGACTGCTTCGATCGTGGGTATCAAAGTGGGTTGTTAACAAATAAATAGGCAATTAAATCCGTGTATGAAATGAGTAACCCAATTAGCGCAAGCTTCAATTCTGTGAAAGTATCACCGCAAGGTATCGAAATCAATCAACGATTTAGTGGAGTCATAGACCAACCGAACCTGTTACGACTTGAAATGAAAGAATCTTTGCAAAACTATTTGAATATGATGCTCCCAATACATCATATGACCTCTGAAACTGAATATGCGAAGTGGATAAGTTCAAGCAATTGAACTTAATCTCAGTGTAGCCCGGCAATAATCGTACATATCAACAAGGGAATCTTGGCATGATAGCAAACAAATAACTTGAAAGAAAGCGGTTTCAAGAAAGCGTGTTGACTTGATACTAAAAGAGTCAACAATAACAATAATGTAGGCCATTCGAATCACAAATCAGTAATTAGGTTTAGCAAGGTAATATTTAAATTTCAATGAAGTGTTTGTTCGAAACAAAACCACATGCTTAGCAAATGATGCATGTGTGTCATGAAAGTTTCCGAGTACTGAAACAATGAGTGCTTGCTAAAATGAAGAAATGACCAAGTATCGAAACAAATGTGTGTTCGCTCTCAGCGAAGAAAATTAATGTGATGCAACTACCATTAAGGGGAGTAGAGATGCAAACGTCTACTCGCTAGAAGTAAAAGTGAAGCCTTCAATGAAAGAAAATTTAAGTATTTCCTGTTTTGTTAACCGAAATGACATGTTTGTCAGGTTATTGATGTTTGATTGAGTTGACAGATATGGTTCCTAAATAAAAACCCTTACGAGTTTGGACCTGGGTTCCCAAAGGTCCTAAATATATGTTTTCTAGATTCTCCAGATTTCGTATCCCGTGTGGATCCGGTTTGTACATTGTGTAGGAAGCACCATTTTGTTTATGTCTAAGAACAAGTCATTGTCCCACAATTTCGCCCTGGTATACTTTCTTCCTGAATTTCACCGCTAACGACGCTCGATCATCGACCAGTCGTGTAGTAGTAGTTGGGTCCTCATAGTCAGTTATGTAAGAGGTTCGTTAACCCTTAGTAAGAGTCACCGACTCTCGTGTGTTAGCTCGTTCAGCTCCTGGTAGTTGATGTTTATTTGAAAATCATCATCCTTCTTTCTGACGAGCAGAAATGGGGTTATCCAAAAGGGACATCTTGGTCTGTTATCTTCCTTCTCTATCCACTGCTAACACTTCGCTATCAATCTTTGCATTTCCGAAGGTGTAAGTCGCTCAGGGTGCATTGACTACAGGCGCGATGCCTGGAATCAAATCGATGCAAAAATTTGACTTGTCGTTGAGGAGGTAATTCTGGCTAGTCTTCGAAGAAGACTTCAGGATATTCCCCGATCACGGGGGTATCTTTAAGTTTTAGTTCTTCGGCTCCCTTGTCCCCGACATGAGCCATAAAACAACCCATCCTTTCCGCAACAACTTTCGTGCCTTAAGTAATTCGTGATCGGTGGTGGCGTATCCTGCTTCGTGAGTCACAATCATTCCTTCATTCGTCATCGAGGTGCGGATATCAACCTCCGCTCGACCACTTGCCAACTAATACATCCAATTACCATGTTGAAGCTTCCCAACTCAACTGGCAATAGATCTAGCGTAAACTTACGTTCTCCGGGTTCTATCTTGTCGATTCCAGTTACTGTGTTGGCTTCCACTAGCTTCCCCTAAGCTAGTTCTAATGGGTACTGGAATATCTACTTACTCACTACTTAAACCAATTATACTCTCGAACTCTAGAGGTGCGAATTGTAAATTTGCAACCGTATTTGGCAATACAGATGCATAACATTAAGTAACTCGGGACGTACCGATGTCCATGCTTAGATCCCTGGCGTATCTCCCTAGCTCCGGTGGGGAGCTTTCATCCTTGTGCCTGATTGTTTTTAGGGCAATATTTTCTGAAATGCTTTTTGCTTCCAAAGTTAAAACAACCTCGGGCACGTTTCTCTTTATCACTCATTCTGCCTTGACAATTGTCATTGTCGTTGTCGTTGTCCCCTTCGTGATTCTCACTACCGTCTTGGCCTCCATTTCTACTTGCAGTACCTTGCCAACAAGTTTCTTTAGGATGCCCCCTCTTTCCACAGTTAGCACATTTTCCATATCTACATCGCCCGACATGATAACGTAAACAATTGTCGCACTTAGGTAGGATACCCATGTAGTCTTTTCCCTTTTTGGCCTTCTTCTTGCTACTCCCCCGAGTAATTGTAACACCCATCTAATTTTACTTGAATTTAATAATAATTCACACCATTTTAGATAAAGATGTCTAGTTATAACATAGATTCCATAAGTAAGTTCAAAAGTGGCAAAACCTTAGTCAACTAACGACTAAGTTAAAACATTCAAAAGTTGTTTAACAATTTGTTTACATCCCATAAACATAGTCTATTAAAGGTTAAAATATTGCGGAAGCTTCAAAAGTCGTGTTCGGTTCTTAAAAAGATGCTTGATCATCGTCCACATACTTGTAATACCTGAAACTGGAGATTTTAACCAAATCTTAGCATTAGAATTCTTAGAAATATTTCTTAATCGAAACTACGCTTAAAAACGGATTCGATTAGCTAGGATATAAAGAATTTAGACAAAAATGTTTAGGATCTACCGTAACTTACGGTACCACCGTAAGTTACGGTGGTTGCTGGAAAATCCAGATCTGCCGTAAGGCAGTAAAGGACTGCCGTAAGCCTTTTTATGTCTACCGTAAGTTACGGTACCACCGTAACTTACGGTATTCCCTGTAAGTTCATGATTTGGTTGTTTTGTTTGTTCGGCCAAACCAAATTCTCGGATCTCTCTTTCTATCAAACCAACATGTTAATTTCTCGCATTCTATTATGTCCTTTATCAACTATAACAAAGGGCAATTAGCTATATTACGAAACATTTGTTACGCATAAATTGATTATTCGACCCGTTCTAACTTTACTCATTTCTCTATCATTTGACTAGGAAGCTTATGGCACTTTATACCCAACATCTGGGGCTTATTATCACCCGCATTTCTTTACCAATCTCATGGCTTAATGCTCTTGTGATTGTTATCGCCTTTTTTTTTAACTCTCTAAAACACTAGTACAATAATTTACACAACAAATCAACCCGTTTGGCTCATCTTGTGGAATCCTCCAATATGATGACTACCAAACGGTTTCTTGTCACTCTAAGCCTATTAATTCAAGTAACGATCATGGTCGCTACAATCAACACCATAACTACCCTACAATGAAACTTCGCATAATTTAACAACAATTCGTTTAATGTAACGGGTCAAGTTACATACCTTTAGTGCACGCCCTTCAACCGCAATTCACCACCGGCTTGTCCACTCGACGTTCTGGTATCCTTTCCTATAGAGTTCAATTATATTGCGTTTAGAACTCTTTTTGGTCACATATCACATAATAGCCAAAACATCACAATTAGGTGTTTTAACTTAAAAATTCCAGTTTCGAGCCTTCTTTGAGGCATTTCAACAAACACTTTAAGGGCAGAATTTTACAAGATTATATAGCAAATCCCTAGCTTATCATCTAGCCCAAGTTTCACATCAATCAACCCTTTTTACACAATTGTTAGCTTCTAAAATTCTGAAGTCACTTTACCATTGTCAAATTACACTAGAACAACACCCAATTTCCTAGTGTTTATCAAGTTCTACAAAACCCACTAATCACCTACAATGGTGTTCATGGATTTTACTAAAATTTCACATGATTTCAACTTGTATTTGTCTAGGGTTTGTCCCTAGACTCTATATTGTTCCTATTTCATCATAAAACAGACATGCAACCATAAATTTCAGATTTTCCCAATTTCATGAGAATTTCGAGTTGAGAGTTTTCATCAAATTTTACATACCTTGTAATCCTCTTGTGATGAGGATCGGTAATCTATGCTCAATTTTTATTTTTGATCAGATTTGGACCTTCAATTTTGTGAAGTATGTGATGAACTAGGGCTTGGTGATGTCTCCTGGTCGCCCCCTGCGTCCCATGTACGACCAGACACACTTTTGTGTGTTTGGTCCTTAATATTTTTTTTTATCTAATTAAGTTTCAGATTTTACAAGATAAGCCCCTCCACTTTTGTTTAACTTAAAGTTTGGTTGTTTTTAACCATGTCATAAGTTATTTCTAGACTTGTAGCTAACTAGGTCAAAACTACTAGTTAGTAAATTCTTGTGTATTTATACTTTATAATTCTAATATAAAGTTTTATATTTTCGGGGTGTTACAAGTCCACCCCCCTTAAAAGGGTTTCGTCCCCGAAACCGAATTACGTACCAAATAAAGTAGGGTAGAGACGTCGCATCTCCTCTTCGGATTCCCACGTAGTGTCCGAACCTTTCCTATGCTCCCACTTAACCTTGATTTGATCGATTTGTTTGTTTCGCAAGTGTTTGACCTTTAGATCTAAAATCTCCATTGGTCTCACCGCATATTTCAGGCTATTATCCACCTCGATATCATCGTAATGGATATAAATTGTTTCCTCTGTTAGACATTTCCGCAATTGCAACACGTGAAACGTGCCATGTATTCCACTCAACTCTTTCGGTAGCTCGAGGCGATAAGCCACCTTGCCAACCCCGTTCGATGATTTTAAATGGCCCGATAAACCTCGGGCTTAGTTTCTCTCTTTTTCTGAATCGGATAACACCATTCCTTGGGGAAAACTTTTAGCATAACTATATCACCTATTTCCTATCCTTTGTCGCCCTTTTAATCGGGTTGTCTTTTAACCATTCAGTCACTGAGTCCGTCAGCATACTTACTTGACGCTAGTTTTATATTAACGAGCGCTCTACATAGGTCACAGTGTTATTTAGGCTACAACTTGTTTTATTGCCTAAACTAATTGGTCACCATTTTTACCTCATACCTCGTCATTCGGGTATGCAATATTGCCGTCATCGGCCCTTTGCGTGCTTATAATTTCATATCTTGTCATTCACACTGTAACGTGATTACATTCTATATTACTTTTGTGTCCATGATCACATCACGCCATGTTTAGTTTTACATCGACTTTTCATTCTTAAGAATCTTTCCTCCGAATGCATCATTTTACAGCTTTCGGCGTTAGACCTATATTCTTTAGTACTAACCATTTTCTAATTTCTCTCTCGGTATTCATAGGTGTTAGAACATCGTTTCTTTACTAAAACTGAATTTTAGTTTAATGTTTTTATCTTTAACCATGTCGATTAATCATATCAAGGAATTGACGACAAGGATTATTCTTCGGGATTATCATTTTACGCGAGAAATCATAATTGGTTCTCCACGCTTTATATTATCGACCCGTAGGTTCCTTTACTTAGCCTTGTAGACTATTCTATTAGGTCTTCACCTTTTTAGGGTGAGACCCCCCCTAGCATGTTCCATTTGTATTTGCGACCCAATGGTCATTTTGTTCCCGTAGGCCTTTATAATTTGGAGGTTATGGTGATCCCATGGATCATCTTTCATTCGTTTGACCTTGACCGTAGTCTAAGGCTACACTCATTTTCTTTCGGATTATCTTTCCGACTCTATGACTTCTTATGTGTCCTTCGCGTCGGTTTATTTTACTCATACCGTTATTTGGTTTATGCCTCTATTCCCTTTCAAGCCGTTACCCGGGTTCTTGATCTTGATGTTTTTAACACTCCGGTTTCATTGGTTTGCATTTTCCCTTTCATACTCTTTTATGACCTATCCCATAGATTCAATAATATTTCACGCTTTCATTATTCAGGTTGCGCTTACTTGGGATATCAACCACAATACTTTATTCAACCCACCCAACATTAAAGTAGTTGAACATGACTATCGAAATTTCTTTTTTTGCAAAATTTTATCGTTTTCTCAGTCATAACTCTTAATCAGAGTCTCTTGACTTTTAATTCGCGTTCTTGACTGTTGGTTACGCATTTATCTGAAAACATACCTATTAATTGAGTATTTTATCGATATTATTTTCATAGCAACCCTTCCGGCATTCCTTAAGACTTTGTTTCTCGATTTATTTGGTCGTATCAGCAAAATCCACTGCTTTTACTCAACCAAGTCTTTTATTCTTTCACTCGCCTGGTTTGACTTGTTCGGGTGAGTTCCATCGCCTATGACAGTTAACTTTATCTTTATGCCTTGACGTTCTAAATTGTCGATTCATATTTTCATTTACTTGATTCTTATCCCTTCCCTTGGGCTCATTATCTTAATGTAATATGCTCCCATTATCAGGCTTCCGTTTACTTTTATTATCAAGCACTTTACTTAATTAATCCGTACACCACCTTTCTTTTGGTCGGCGACCCTTGGGTCTGTTTCTTTTACCAATGTCCCGAAGGCCCATGTCTCAAGTCTTATTTGGTAAACTACTGTTATTGTTATTCGGCCTTTGGGGTTTACTTGTTCTTATTCTAATGCTTTCATAATGTTTGTCTTACTAATTCTTTTACATATTCACCCTCATCAAGGTGATTATCGTTCTTCCTTAGGAGGAATTTATTAATAACATGTTACTTGGGTATCTACCCATACCCGAGCTTTTAAATCCAAATTTATTGGTATTCCATTATTTACAGCAACAAATAATACATATTATCCATTTAGTTTCTTTTTCGAGGATATTCCTATCCAAATCTTAATCTCTTGATTTCTGACTTTAACCCATTGTTACAATAACAAAATCAATTCATTTCATGTTATTGTTTCATATCATTGTATGGAATTTATCCACATCGTTTGTTGACATAAACAATGTTTCTATCTGTTTCATTTAGTTTGGCTTAGTCTATAACCATGTCCTTGTCATCTTTTACTATTGTAAACTCCCAGGGTTCGGGTGTTATTACACTCCTCCCTATTATGACGCTTATCTTTTATTACGTTCTCGGGTTCGAGTGTGCGCGCACCCCTTCCCAAGGCAATATTTATCATGATTATTTTTACCTCGATGCTCAACGTACGGTTTTAGTACCTCTTATAAACAATAGAACTTTTATTATTACCTCTTTCTATTTTTCAAAGCCTTGGTAATTTCATTAACACTAATGTAGAATGACAAATAAATCGTTTCGTTTGTTTTATATCGATTTATTTGTACTCGTAATAATTAAAAATTCATGCTGAAATTTAATTTACAAGAGTATACCTGAAACGGCATCAGGTTCAGCTTTAGCCTCCATGGTTGTTATATAAAACAACCTTGTCCTTGATTTCTGGGCATCAGACTTTGTGTCGGTTGTGTCCTTCGTTCCAAGCCTCTCTAGACATTTAGACTTTTTATGTCTTGGCTTACCACATGTGCCCTTGTGAAATTTTTCACAAAATCTACACTGATGTAACACACTTTTTGTAACTCCCTTCTTGGGAGCTTTATTAGACTTGGACTTCTTTACGGATCTTGGATTCATATCCAACACCCTCCTTTCTTCTATTTCTTGTAGTATGCTGTCTTTCAATTCAGCCATCATATCGTTCACCACCGGCACGATTGTGGTTTGTAATCTATCAATATACTGTGATAGACTATTTTCTAGAGCTTTTCCGACCTCCTCGGAAATCTTAGCTTTCATATGTTCAGTCAATTGAGATGTCGAATCATCTCCGGTTACTCCAGACATTTCTTTAACTGAAATATCCATCACGATTTATCAATAATTATTTAATTCATTTCCATCTTATTATACGGAAATTTATATCACTCTCACTCAAACATAAATAATGTGTTATTCTTTTTCGGTTTGGTCAAGTATATATCTTGCCTTACCTTTCTTACTTAGTGTATTTTCCCGGGTTCGAGCGTATTCATACACTCCTCCCATCTTTCCGTCATCTTGAAATTGAAATGTTTACACTAATTGTTAAACATTTCATTTATGACATATGCGTCATTCATTTTGATCTAGCCAAGTTCACCACTTGCTTAAACCATTTATGCTTAGTGCACTTTTCCGGGTTTGAGTGTGTAAACACGCACTTCCCGTGCATATCAATTCAAATTTCCTTTTTCTAGTATTCTAGTAAATCTACTAAAGCAATTAATTCTTACCGGACGATCGATCAAGCTTGAACCGAACACTTTGTTGACAACCTTAAGCTCTGATTACCAACTTGTAACACCCATCTAATTTTACTTGAATTTAATAATAATTCACACCATTTTAGATAAAGATGTCTAGTTATAACATAGATTCCATAAGTAAGTTCAAAAGTGGCAAAACCTTAGTCAACTAACGACTAAGTTAAAACATTCAAAAGTTGTTTAACAATTTGTTTACATCCCATAAACATAGTCTATTAAAGGTTAAAATATTGCGGAAGCTTCAAAAGTCGTGTTCGGTTCTTAAAAAGATGCTTGATCATCGTCCACATACTTGTAATACCTGAAACTGGAGATTTTAACCAAATCTTAGCATTAGAATTCTTAGAAATATTTCTTAATCGAAACTACGCTTAAAAACGGATTCGATTAGCTAGGATATAAAGAATTTAGACAAAAATGTTTAGGATCTACCGTAACTTACGGTACCACCGTAAGTTACGGTGGTTGCTGGAAAATCCAGATCTGCCGTAAGGCAGTAAAGGATTGCCGTAAGCCTTTTTATGTCTACCGTAAGTTACGGTACCACCGTAACTTACGGTATTCCCTGTAAGTTCATGATTTGGTTGTTTTGTTTGTTCGGCCAAACCAAATTCTCGGATCTCTCGTTCTATCAAACCAACATGTTAATTTCTCGCATTCTATTATGTCCTTTATCAACTATAACAAAGGGCAATTAGCTATATTACGAAACATTTGTCACGCATAAATTGATTATTCGACCCGTTCTAACTTTACTCATTTCTCTATCATTTGACTAGGAAGCTTATGGCACTTTATACCCAACATCCGGGGCTTATTATCACCCGCATTTCTTTACCAATCTCATGGCTTAATGCTCTTGTGATTGTTATCGCCTTTTTTTTAAACTCTCTAAAACACTAGTACAATAATTTACACAACAAATCAACCCGTTTGGCTCATCTTGTGGAATCCTCCAATATGATGACTACCAAACGGTTTCTTGTCACTCTAAGCCTATTAATTCAAGTAACGATCATGGTCGCTACAATCAACACCATAACTACCCTACAACGAAACTTCGCATAATTTAACAACAATTCGTTTAATGTAACGGGTCAAGTTACATACCTTTAGTGAACGCCCTTCAACCGCAATTCACCACCGGCTTGTCCACTCGACGTTCCGGTATCCTTTCCTATAGAGTTCAATTATATTGCGTTTAGAACTCTTTTTGGTCACATATCACATAATAGCCAAAACATCACAATTAGGTGTTTTAACTTAAAAATTCCAGTTTCGAGCCTTCTTTGAGGCATTTCAACAAACACTTTAAGGGCAGAATTTTACAAGATTATATAGCAAATCCCTAGCTTATCATCTAGCCCAAGTTTCACATCAATCAACCCTTTTTACACAATTGTTAGCTTCTAAAATTCTGAAGTCACTTTACCATTGTCAAATTACACTAGAACAACACCAAATTTCCTAGTGTTTATCAAGTTCTACAAAACCCACTAATCACCTACAATGGTGTTCATGGATTTTACTAAAATTTCACATGATTTCAACTTGTATTTGTCTAGGGTTTGTCCCTAGACTCTATATTGTTCCTATTTCATCATAAAACAGACATGCAACCATAAATTTCAGATTTTCCCAATTTCATGAGAATTTCGAGTTGAGAGTTTTCATCAAATTTTACATACCTTGTAATCCTCTTGTGATGAGGATCGGTAATCTATGCTCAATTTTTATTTTTGATCAGATTTGGACCTTCAATTTTGTGAAGTATGTGATGAACTAGGGCTTGGTGATGTCTCCTGGTCGCCCCCTGCGTCCCATGTACGACCAGACACACTTTTGTGTGTTTGGTCCTTAATATTTTTTTTTATCTAATTAAGTTTCAGATTTTACAAGATAAGCCCCTCCACTTTTGTTTAACTTAAAGTTTGGTTGTTTTTAACCATGTCATAAGTTATTTCTAGACTTGTAGCTAACTAGGTTAAAACTCCTAGTTAGTAAATTCTTGTTTATTTATACTTTATAATTCTAATATAAAGTTTTATATTTTCGGGGTGTTACAGTAATCATCTTGAAATTTGCGAGCTTTCTCTTGTTATCCCCAGATGCCTCTATAGCAGTCTCCTTTTTCTCCTCAGCAGTGGAAAATTCTCCTCGTCTAACTGCTTCTTCCGTGAGTGCCATGCTTATGTTGATAGCCTCGGTGATCGTTGAAGGTTTAGATGTTGTTACCAGGCTTAGAATCTGAGGTGCCAATCCCCTTATGAACTGTTCAATTCTCTTAAACTCTGGTGCCCCCAGGAGTAAGGCAACTTGTGATAATTCGTTAAATCTCTGCACATACTCCGCTATCTTTGGTCCTTCCATTTTCAAGTTCCACAGTTCTGTTTCCAGCTTCTGGACTTCTGCCCTCGAGCAATATCTCTTACGCATCAGATCTTTCAGTTCGTCCCACGTCATAGCATACGCAGCGGTCTCGCCCATTGTCCAAACTTGATGGTTCCACCATGACAGAGCCTCATCCACCAATAGTCCAGTTATATACTTGACTTGATGTTTGGGGTCACATTTGCTCAATCGTAAAACAGAATCCGTCTTTTCAACCCAGCGCACGAAGGCTAAGGCACCCCCAGTGCCGTCGAACTCTCGAGGTTTGTGGTCCAAGAACTGCTTGTAGGTGCAGCCTGCGATGTAAGCAACATTATTCGTGTAAGGCCTTAGCAAGGCACTCGTGGAAATGTCCAAACGTTTTGTAATGTGTCTTAAAGGACTAGACATTACCGTTGGGGGGGTTATTTCCCGAGGTACCTTCGCTGCAATCGGAGCGACGGGCCTCGTACCGTGCAATGGCCTGTAAGAGGCGCTCTTGCATTTCTGCCTCTGTTGTCGGTAGAGGGTTGTTGATATCGGTGTTCCCTTGAGTCGACATCTTCCTAGAAGAAGGTCGGTTAGGTCAGGTCTAATTTGCTTCGTGCGTGCATTTGGTTGTTTAGTGGTCATAAGTACATACACATAACAGGTTACCATACCAACCAATCAAATAATAGTATAATCATAGTATGCCCAAGTAATTCGGTAATTATGTTTAATGAGAGCATAGCAAGTAAGCACGTAGTATTATAATTATAGCACACACACATAGATCAATGACGTGCTTAGCGGAGACCTAGCGACTGAGCTTTCATTGGTTATTGGCCACAAGTGTTGTCGCATGTTTAAAGATGATTGGGCTTTCATTATCCTTCGGCCACAATCACTGTGTCTAACAAAATGTATCACATCGAAAGGGACACAGGGTCACCCTACCCTTGTTCAATAAGTATATTAGTGCATCAAAATTTCGTAATCAGAAGTGGTCCTCAAAAGTCTCCGCAATCCCGGCTTATCATTAGTGTCTTTACCCAAGTGTAATGCAATCCGCATAATCCAGAAACCAACTATACTGGTGACTGATGAGGAGGAGGAAAGAAAAGTAAACTGTTAACATGTGTGAGTCCCTCCTCGAGCTTGTATATACGTTGAAGTAATTATCTGCTCTGCCGCTCGATAGTAAAGAAATAAGCATCAGAATCCTGGGAACGGTGTAATAGCAACGGTCGAGAGCGCAAAAGGAACCTTGATATATGTGACGAATCAAAGTATGCTGGCAATAGACAGGGTGGAGGACGGGGTGTCTTACATAAACTTTTCAGGCAATATGTTGTCTTGTGATGTAGTCACTTAAATCATGTTTTCGGTTATGTAATGTTTTGCATTTGAACTTGCCAATTGTGGTGTCAGCTCAAGCTCCAACGTTCTGCGACTCATATCCTCAAACTGTAGTTGGTGTTACAGGAGCAACTCATCTCGTATGTGGCCTCCACAACGTGAGGAATGGTAAGGGTCTAAAATCTGCATAGTGTATTATAGGATCCATCCAATCGGCTCGTACAGCGATGTAGGGGAGAAAGGAGTAAACGGTGCGGCCTGTAAGGCCGTAGAAAATGTTGTTGTAGCAAAACGGATCGTTATACTGGTGCCGACCTGGAGTACTCTTCCGGGGTACGGGCAAGTCCGGAAAGGAAACGATAAGTATGCCAGTGCAATGGGCGTCGGTCTCCATAGGGAAAAAGGAGCAACATCAGCGGTTATGGATGCAAAAACAAACGTCTCAACCGTTAAGAAGATCATCAGATGTAGGTACTAGGTCTGGTGTAAGGGTGCAATGTCTGGTAAGCCAAAAGAAACAGGGTCATAATCAAGCAAGGGTGCAGGATTAGTAGGTGCAACATCAAGCTGACCCAAAAGGTGCAGAAGCTAGCTCAAGGGCAGGCTCTGGGGCGTCTAACGGTGTGGTGCCTCGAGCAGGTGATTGAGCAGCAGTCATGTCGTCGTTGTCTGCGTCAGTGGTAGAAAGCTTGTAATCCGGCTGTCTGTAGGGTTGCAGATGTCACAGACTCAAAGGAGCCTGGAATCGAACGCACGCTCGAATCAGAAAATAGCTTGTTAACAGAGGTCCTAAATAAGTGAAATTGGTAATAACGTTCTCGTCTAACTTTCCATCATTATGGGCGTTATCGGCAGGACCATCAATATCACGTCAATGTCGTTATCAATTGTTCGTCGAGTAACCATCCTTCGGAAGGGATGTCCACGAGAGGTGCTTTGTCTAGGATCGGATCCATAGTGTGCTCACCATCGGGATGACCAGTGATGAAGTGGTCATGGACCGAAACAAGAATGACAGAAGGTTTCTTGTCAGAGAAGCCATCAGCAAGGGTAAAGTATTACCAGAATCTGGTAGTGCGGACTATTGGAGGTCGTCCTCGTCCTTGGTCGGCATATCAGGATCACTCTCAGTGTCTTCCGTAAATATCTCTGGCTCAGATGCAGTCTCCTTATCCGTGGCGGTGGCCGTAGGGTTATCAATGTCTGATAACTCGCTTTCTAAATAGAGTGACATGTGTGCCGGTACTTAATAGTCATAGCATGTATACCCATAGCAATTATTAACAATTAGTGTATGCAAATATTCACCACGTGTGCACGTATATCAATAATCATCAATTAAGCAGTAACAATGTAAGCATGTAATCATCCTAGTCTTCCCCAGACTATCCTCTCAGCCTCTCAGACTGAACTTCCTAGTCTCCCTGACTAAAATCTCCCAATCTCTCAGATTGAATTCTCAGTCTCTAGACTAAAATCTCCCGGTCTCTCAGACTAATCTCCTGGTCTCCCCGACCTAATTTTTCCGAGTCTCCCGACCTAATTTTTTCCTGGTCTCCCGACCTAATTTTTCCTGGTCTCCCGACCTAATTTTTTCCTGGTCTCCCGACCTAATTTTTCCTGGTCTCCCGACCTAATTTTTCCTGGTCTCCCGACCTAATTTTTCCCCAGTCTCCCCGACTGGACTCCCTCAGTCTCCCCGACTGAGCTATAAATTTAAATTTGGAAATGTGTGTTTGTGCCTTTTGTTTGTAAAAAGGTTTGTTTCCTGGATCTGGACGTATAGTGTATGCAATGTAAAAGTGTTTGAAAACGTTTTCGTGAGAGCCCTGATGATCATAGTCTAGACTCGAGAAGGAATCCTAGTTCGCTATGATCGAGGCTCTGATACCAAGCTGTCACACCCTGGCTTTGCGGAAGCGTAGGTTTATTTGGTGTGACTTCTTAATACCATAGCAACAATCATAACAATGCTATATGATAAAAACATGAGATATTCATCCATTAATAAAGTTTAGAAAAATCCCATTTTCAACAATCACAAAATAAGTTTACAAACCTTAACTTGATTTAATTGAGTTCATAAAGACTTAGCAAAAGACTTTAAACAATACTAGGTTTAGGGATATGTAACCCGTCCAGGAAGAGGTTACACCTTCTAGACCCTGGGTGACTTCTTTATTCAAACGCAGCTTGAAAATACGTGCATACCGTGCCAGATCCGTTAGTTTCCTGAAATACATGTAGTTTGAAAAGTCAACATAAAGTTGAGCGAGTTCATGTGTAGGTGAGTTTGTATAAACCCTTGTAAAAATGTCAGTATGTATGAAAATCCCTGGTATGTAGCAAATAAGGAAAAAGCGATCACCATTGGGTTGCAAAGCCAATGATATGTGTGAAGTGCAGTAGGAAGACTCAAACCTAGCAGATTTATGCGTCGGGCTCAAAGTCACCACCTGGTTCATTCAGCGGACTCAGGGGTTGGGCTCGCTACACCCAGATAGATCTACCGCTAATGACCCTCGGTCCTACAATGAGGATTAATGGCCTCCAGTTCCCGCCTACCCACTCACATGATCTAAGTAGTAACCCTCCTTACGCTAACCATACCATGTAAGTAAAAGTTCGTAATCATAGTAACATGTATTTCACCCCCGTAGTATAAAACTGAAAACAGTTAAGAGAAAAGGGGGACATGAACTCACCGAAGTGCGTCTCGAAATAGTCCGTCCCAAAATAACCTGCTGCGTGACGACCTACACGTACTAACTTCTATTAGACGGACGGCCGTGCCTTGGCTTATGGTTTAACGTTTTTTTGGGAAATAGTTAGACAACTATTTCGTATTAACACTTCTCAATTATTTATTAATTATATTCCTTCCCAAGGATGGGGGTTTCAACACATGTGCGTTTTCTTATAATTCCAAAATATATTATTAAGTCTCACTTAATAAAATATATTTTTATTCATTTGTCTAAAATATTCTATCTCCAAAATATACATATTTTTCTCAAAAATATTATATTTTATTCCATACGATTTCCAAAATAATACTTTTATCAAAATACGCATTTAAGAGTATTTTTCCGAAAATACATAAGTTACATTTAAGTTCGGGTGGTAATAATAATACCTGTGTAACTTAGATATTTATTTGTGAAGGCGTTGGTATTATTTTGGAGTCGTTACTTTTTAGTGTATACGAGTTATATTATTTTTACCCTAAAAATAATATATGTGTAGTTCACAAAATAATCATAAAATCACACAAGCGTTTTACTATGAAATATATATTCTAAATATATATTTAACAAGTTTTATTTACGAAAATCCACCTCCGAATACTTGGTTATTTTATAATAAAAATCATGGCGAAGTTTGTTTGGAAAACAAGTAAAAAATATATTTATAAACACTTGTCACCAAAATATTCTAAGTGTTATTTTCTGGAAAAATTTCGCCAGAGTTTCCTCTGTAACTGGAGGTGGCCACGCTTACTAGCGTATCATTTTCTTTTCAAAATTCAATCAACAATTTTCCAATCATCAATATTCAATGTTCAATCGTCAAACTAGTCGAAATAAGCATAAATCGCAAACACATGAACTTGTAAGTTGTGTAAAAGTATGTAGTAACTTTCTAACATTTTTAGTAGATCTTTCCATCTTTAAAAATAAAATCAGTTTCTTGAAAACTTTATTTTTAAAGAATATGTAACTTTACAACTTATAGTCAAAAATTATGAAAATATTTCTTTGTTAAATCCTTTCATCACACAAGTGTTTACACACTTGTTTGTTCACAAAACACCTTTAGTTTATGAAAGATCCGGCTTTAAAAATAAGACTTGTATATTTTACTTGGTTCTTCAAAAATACCACTTGTAAATCTTTAGATCTACTAGTTTAGAACTCCATTTTACAAGCAAAACTATTTTTACACAAGTTCATGTTTATGTATGAAAGGGTTCGTCATCCTGTAATTTTCCTACTTAACATAACGCTAGTTCATGTTCCATGAACATGATCTAGCGTGGTTAAATGACGATCTGTTCCACTACTAGTAACCAACAACATAAAATAATCATTACTAAACAAGATTCACAAGTTTTACACCATTATTTACTCTTTAACCACCATGTTCATCTTTCTAGCAAGACTTTAAGTTTTGTTTTCGCATGATCTTGAGTTTTAACCGTTAAACTTCTTATTAACCACTTTAGACAAGATCAAGAGGATGTTGGGAAGCACTTACTACTAGCTCAAGGCTAGGGAAGAATCAAAGCGAAAACTAGGTGGATAAAAGAAAACGAGAGAGGTCCTTGAGCTTCCGGGCACACCACACTTGTTTGTATGATCTATAACACCCTTGTATGTATGTGGTTTGCTTAGAAAAGACTTGAATGATGGTGATGGTGGTTGCTTGGTTCTCGGCCGAACATAGGGAGAGGGAAAGAAGAGTGTGTTGGTTGGATGGTGAAGGTTAGAATGAAAGGCCTTAACTCTTGTGCACTTTATAAACCCATTTTCACCATTTGCCCATTGTATATTATGTCCACCATGTGCCAAAATTATCTAATTAAATATTGAAGCAAAATCAACAAGGTAGGTCCCTTGTTGGAACCGTAAGCATGGGGGGTTGGTTTTTAGTTGGGTAGTAATTGGAGGTTAACTAATCTAGTTAGATTATAATGTTACTTAGTTATCATATTAAGCATGTTATGTAATATAAGGGGTGTTAGGGTATTTGGGGACCCTAACTAGCTCAGAAAAGTATAAACAATGTCATTGACAATATTTTTATATTCCGGGTAAGGTCCGGTTGTTCGGTTGGATATTTATCCGTTAAAGTGCTAATTAAGCATTTAGAGTGTCTTTAATGTTATTTTTAGTGACACAATGAATTTCCGACACTTTGGGAAGTGTCTAGTGTTATTTTCCCATGCTTTTGCACCTTACTAGTTAAGTAAAATGCTGAATTCTGTAATAAAGTGCAGAATTTTATAGTTAGAGCATGTTTTAGGCACATCCGGTCACTATAACTACCACCTAGTGACGTAGTTTTACAATTCTCACCTCCCTACACTCCCTACTAGTGTAGTAATCTATTCCCGGCTCATACTGGCCTCAGAGACAGTGTCTGTCTAGTGCTGGTAGTGTCAGCATGTTTACTGGTTATCCGCTTATTGAGCTACTGTGCTTTTGTGCATCAAGTTTGTCACTATAGTTTTGTGTGTAATAAATGGAGTGGCAGTAATAAAGTATGATGCAGGAACATGTATGTATCAGAAATCAAGAAGCAATTTATTCGTAATTGAAATCAAGCACAGTAATTAAGCACTAATTAAATATAAATTAATCGTACGGATACCTGTAATTTTTAGGGTTGTCACAGAAACCGATCTCTAAACGTTTCGGCATTGTAGAGCGGATTTTCCACAAAATAATCGTTCATCAACACTTCGTTGGCACGTATACGATCACGGTCTACCATCTTCTTCTTTGGGCGGGACGACTCGGGATCAAGTTCGTTATACACCGACACAAAATATTTTAGCGTCTCATTGTCGGAAGACGACTCGGTATCGCTATCGCTAGACATCGGAAACGTCGAATCCGTAGGGAACTCCATTTGAGAAAGATGTAGATTGTGTGAAATTGGTTTATGTTTTGGTGTGCGTAAAATGGATTAAAATGGAGATATATATAGATAAAAGGTTAAAGGTTAATTTTTTTTATTGAAGTTTACCGTTGAATAACGGTCAAATACCAAGCCAACGTTCGAATTTTGTAAAGTTTCAACGCGTGATTGATTCAACGCGTTTCAAATATAACGCATGACAAGTATGGAGGCGGCGGTGTTCATGATTTTATAACTCGTGGCCGGGTGTCCATCACGGACCGCCCCGCCTGGCCTTATAAACTCTTGTTGCATGAGCTAAAAGTGATCCAATAATCATTGACAATTCAAAAGTTAGGCGTCATGATGAATAAAGGAACAAGGGTTATCATCTACAAAGGATATCACCACGTTTAAAAAAAACATTTATTAAGTGGTTACTGGTTAGCTATAATCAAATATGATACTGATTTTTTTTTGTTGAATGGTCAAAGATGTGTAATGTGATATTCATAAGATTCACAATCCCCCTCTCTATCGAGATAGAATGAAAAGGGATGTGAAAATAAGATTTAGGGGTGTGAGAATAGTTAAAGTCATTCATAAAATCACTGGTATTTACGTCAGTATGGTTACCTCAGTTCTCTGGCATCATATAAGCGTTTGGTGTCGTGTTGCCAACTTCTTTGTCTTCTTGTTCAAGGGACCTTATGGAGTTGCATAACCATGTCGCCGACTTAATCGAACTGTAACTGAAATACCCGAAAAAACCGAATCATAACCGAACAGAAATAACCGAAAACCAAAATAACAAAAGGGTCAGTTATTTATATTTTTAATAACTGATTGTTGCAGTTCGGTTATGGTTATTTTCTTTTCGTAACCGAAAATAACCGAACCGAATGTCCATGTGCTGGCATTTATGTTTTTGAGTTACGTTTCTGATTATTATTCCAAGTTATAATAATTATATTTAGTTTTGGAATAATTGTTTATACAATATTTCTGTATTAATACTTCTCTAGTATTTTAACTTCGTATTTTCCAAAGTGTTGGGAATTTAATGTGTCACTAAAAGCATTATAAAAGACACTTTAAAGATTAATTTAGCACTTTAACGGATCGACACCCAACCGAACAACCGGACTTTACCCGAAACACAAAAATATTGTTAAACACATTGTTTATATTTTTCTGAGCTAGTTAGGGTCCCCGAACACCCTAACACACTATATAATTAATACCACACCATAAACCACTTTTACGCACTCGAACTCCCCTAGCCTTGTGCTACTAGTAAGTGCCTTAGATCTTCATACTCTTCATATTTTTGATGGTTAATAGTTAAAGGAGTGGTGAAATCTCAAGAACTCTAAAGAACATAAACAAAGTCTTGAAGCATAAACTAACTAATGATGAAGTAATGTTATAATGATGATGAAATCATGTTGTTCTTGTGTTGTTATGATTATTGTATGTTGTTTGTTAGTAAAAATGATATGGTTCATCACATGGACTTGCTAGATCATGTTTAAAGACATGAACTAGCAAGATGTGAAAGTAAAGATGTGTAGGATAATGAAATCATCCACACATAACTATGAACTTGAGTAAATGAAAGTTTTCTTGAAAAATAAAGGCCAAAATAAGTTATAAACTTGTAGATCTAAAGATCTATGAGTGGTTTTTCGAAAGAACCAAGTGACAAGTATGAGATTTGTTAAAACTCGGATCTTACATAAACTAAACCCATTTTTAGTGGATAAACAAGTGTAGAAACACTTGTGTAACAAGAAAATTTCACAAAGAAATATTTTCAGAAAATGTGACTAGAAGTTGTGAGAATATAAACTCTTTAAAAATAAAGTTTTTAAAGAACCAATCACATTTTTAAAGATAACAAGACTTACTAAGTGTGCTAGTAAGTTACTACATGTTTTTATAAATCTTCAAGTTCATAAGTTTATGGTTTACGCTTATTTTTGACAAGTTGATAAATAGAGATTGTATGTTGATGATTGATAATTGATTGAATGATTTTACAAAAGAAAATGATATGCTAGAAAGCATGGACGCCTCCGTTTACAAAGGAAACTCTGGCGAAATTTTCCTAAAAATCCAACACTTAGAAAATATTTTTCTAGTAAGTGTTTACAAATATATTTCTAAATTTATTTTCAAAATAAACTTCGCCATGATTTTTATTACAAAAATACTAAGTGCCGGAGGTTGATTTTCGTAAATAAAATTTGATAAATATATATTTAGAATATATATTTATTACTAAAACTCTTGTGTGATTGTTCGTTTATTATGTGAACTAGATATATTATTTTTAGGGTAAAAATAGTATAACTTATGACACCATAAAAATTACGACTCCAAAATAATACTAAAACTCTCACAAAATAAATATTTAATTTACGCAAGTATTGTTGTATTACGAAGCGCTAAAACGTAACTTGTGTATATTTCAGAAAAATACTCTTATACGTATATTTTTGGTAGAGTATTATTTTTGGAAAATTATGAAGTAAAATATAGTATTTTTGAGAAATATATATATATTTTGGAATTAAGATGTTTTAGACAAGTGATTAAAATATATTTTTCTAAGTGGGACTTAAAATATATTTTTTCGGAATTACAAAGTGTACATGTATAAATACCCCCATCCTTGGGAAGGAAATACACTTACAAAATAATTAAGAAGTGTGAATACGAAATAGTTGCCTAACTATTTTTCCAAAAACGTTAAACCCTAAGCCAAGGCACGGTCGTTCGTCTAATAGACATTAGTACGTGTAGGTCGTCGCGCAGCAGATCGAGTTTGAGATTGACGTTACAGGATACGCACTTCTGTGAGTTCATGTCCCCCTTTTCTCTTAACTGTTTTCAGTTTTATAACTTCGGGGGTGAAATACATGTTACAACTATCAAGGACATTTTTATACATGGTATGGTTAGCTTAAGGAGGGTTTGGGACGTTCAGATCATGTGAGTGGGTAGGTGGAACTTAAGGCCATTAATCCTCGTTGTAGGACTGAGGGTCATGAGTGATAGATCTATTCGGGTGTAGCGAGCCCCACTCCTGAGTCCGCTGAGTGGACCATGAGGTGACTATGAGCCCGACGCCAAAATCTGCTAGGTTTGAGTCTTCCTGCATCACTTCACACATATCATTGGCTTTGCAACCCAATGGTGATCTCTTTTTCCTTAATTGCTACATACCAGGGATTTTTATACATACAGACACATTACAAAGGTTTAGACATACTCACTTACACATGAACTCGCTCAACTTTATGTTGATTTTTCAAACTACATGTATTTCAGGGAATTAGCGGATCTGGCGAAGTATGCATAAGTCAAGCTGCGTTGAATAAGATGTCATCCAGGGCAGTAGGTTTGGGAGGTGTAACCCTTACCTGGACGGGTTGCATGTCTTAAACCTCGTTTTATTTAAAAGTCTTTTGTTGTGTCTTATGAACACGTTTTAGACAAGTATGGTTTGTAAAATTATTTTAAGTATCGACTTTTCCAAACACTGATGTTGTAGTATTTTAAAACTTAATGAATGGATGAACGTCTTGTATTTTTATCATATAGCATTGTTATGATTGTTGCTATGGTATTAAGAAGTCACACCAAAATAAACCCACGCTTCCGCAAAAGCCAGGGTGTGACAGCTTGGTTCTGCGGCGGAAGCACGAGGTGTGATCATGAAAGGTTCTCATTGCATACGAAAGGTAAACATACTACATGCTCGTAAAAATATCTTCAAATACCAAACACTTCATAATTTGAAAACATAAGTTAGCGTTTACATCGCGAGATAGCATAAAACATTGTCTTAAAAAGTTTACAACTTTATTTAAAGATAAACATAAGCGACATCCACAAGCATGAGTAAGGCCGCGCGCACATCCACTTCTAGTTACCTGAAATACATGTGAGTTTTGGAAAAACGTCAACATAATGTTGGTGTGAATTCATGCAGTTCTTGTAATGTACGTTTGTATTCTTTGTATGAAAAACATAGTATGTATCTTGTATAAATCACGTATTCTTGTATAAATCATGTATTTCTGTATGTATCAAGTGTTAATGGGTTGCAAGGCCATTAACATGTGACACGATATAGGAAGTCACCAAACCATAGGCATTTTTCTAGTAGTCGATTCACGACTGAGACACAAAAACACTACTCGGTACTAGTTGTCACCAAGAGTGGGGCTGCCCTGTAACCCATTAGATCTAACCTTTTGTTCTGCGGTCTAAGTATGTACACGATTAATGGTGCTTATGGTACCCTATTCGTGACACGGTTTCTCGTATCAATTCTTGGCACTAGTTTTCACCAAGAGTGCTTCTTGTTTTAGTACACATCATACCATTTTGTAAACATTGAAGTATTTGTAACATGTATTTCACCCCCGAAGTTATAAAACTGAAAACAGTTAAAAGAAAAGGGGGAGTGTACTAAATGCCTATGGTTTCCTTTGAACTTATTAAACTTATGTTTTGGGTCTTAAAACTTATGAACTATGAACTTATGTTTTGGTTTAACGTCTTATGCTTCCGCTGATTAACTATTGATGTTTGATGTTGTTGTGATCACTAAATATATTAACGGAATCAATCGAGCACGCTTTAGAATGTTAAAAGCTGGAAAACAGGAGTCTGATTGGTGATTACAGCCAATTTCTGTTGGCTGTAACAGGACCTTAATAAAACGAAAAATGTATTTTCTGAAGTCTAGATTTATATATTATGAAATACGGTTCTAATGGCACTGGAATCATAATTTTTGGACTTCGTTTACTATTTTTAAAGTATCGTTTTTTAACAGCAGCTCAAGCTGCATTTTTACTGCTGAAAATATGCGTACTGTTTTCCATCATAACTTGAAATCTGTGTAGAGTTAGATCATGAAATTTGTACTGTAGATGACCACCGATGTATTTGTGGTTCTGTCACTGGAATTTCGTAAATCGGACTCTCGATGAATTTTAAATAAATTATTCCGTGGACTGCAGTCAGAAAAAGATAAATCTGATTTCAGTCCGGAGAATGAATTTTTATAAAATATTGGTAATGAATTGGATCCCGAGATTTTTACACAATAATATATGGATTGTTTAAGATATTCTGTAAAAATTTGGGAATTTTTGGAATAAGTTAACTATTTTATTAAAATATCCGAAAACAGCCCAGTTTTGAATATTAAAGCTGAAACGACATAAGTAGTAATTTGCGTGTCTAAATGTCGAGTATGTTATCTGAGGATGATCTAACAGGTTATATGTCAATGAAAGTAATATGTGCAATATCGCATGCTTGTTCTTGAGTAGCTATAGGTGGAATGTTTATATGAGCGTGAACTATTAAAGTGAATGCATGTTATGTAGTAGATACGTGTAGGAACTTTGTGCTCTAATTGAAACCACTAAATGACTAACTGGTAATCATATTAGGACGTGATTGACCGACCTTGACTGTTAGCTATATTTGAGAATCTAACCGAGCAAACCGAGGTGAGTTCACACTTTTCTACAAAGCATGGAAATTCCCGGTGGGAATGGAAATGGGTTCAGGAATAGGGATTCCTCGTCCTTGAGACGTGTTCAGGAATGTAAATTCCTCGTCCTTTTGGGACGGATTAGACTTACTGGACTAGAACTCTATCAGCGAAGTCCCTCCCTTTTTGTATCGACTTAATCGCCGAGGCTATGGCGAGCGAGTCATTAGTTAATAACGCTATTAGGTTTAACAAACCTCACACCGTGCCAGTTGGACGGGTGTGTACTAATGGACTATGGCACGTCGGTGATGATAGACACCGACGCTAGGGCACAATTAATTTTCGTTAGTAGTCGATATGATAAACGAGTCTGGTAGTTTAAATAATGGGGTAGCCCCCACGGCCGAAGTGCCGGGATGGATAGCCAGGGAAGGTGGACATGGGATGGTTAACTAATAAACGTTTTCGAACTATGGGGTAACCCCCACGGCTGGATAGCTGAATGAGATTAAACTACGTTTTTGGAAACAACTCTAAAATGGATAACCAACCGTGAACTCACTCAACTTTGTTGTTGACTCGTTGTTACATGCTTATCTGTCACACCCCCAAAATCCACCCTGTGGAGTATCACCGCTTGGAGGCGTGACGTGACCAGGATCGAGCCACCAATCATATTGAACAACGTATTTAAGTAAATGAAACCAACCACAATACAATTGGTGACCAAAAGTAAGTTAACCAAGTTCAATTTAATCAGCGGAAGCATAAGACATTAAACCAAAACATAAGTTCGTAGTTCATAAGTTTTAAAGACTCAAAACATAAGTTTCATAAGTTCATAAGGTTTATTTATTTAGTACGGAACATAACAGTTCGCATCCCACAACGACCACCTCCATGTGCAAGCCCCATAGCATCTAGCGACCTGCAAAGCATGTAACAACGAGTCAACAACAAAGATGAGTGAGTTCACGGTTGGTTGCACAACGACCACCTCCGTGTGCGAGCCCCATAGCATCTAGCGACATGATAAGTAAAGTGCTTGACGACTGTGCTGAATCATTTAACTGCTCTCTGATTTCTGTGTTATACTTGCATGTGCTTGTTAACATACTAGTAGTATACCGAAAAGTTACTAAATAGTCCTGTGTGCTTTCCTAAGTGTTAAGAATTAAAAGTGTTACAAAAATATGTATATAGGACACGTTACGGATTAACTATGCACTTTAACGGAACAACCCCCAACCGAACAACCAGACATTACCCGGAACACCAAAATAATGCTAGAAGCATTAATGTTTTCATCTTATTTCATCATCATGTTACTTTATATTCAAGACTTTGATTATGTTCTTAGTGTTTCTTGTTATTTCACCATTCTTTTCACTATTAACCATCAAAAATATGAAGAAGATGAAGATCTAAGAAACTTACTACTAGCACAAGGCTAGGGGAGTTTAAGAGTGTAAAAGTGATGGATAAAAGAAAACGAGAGCGGTCCTTGAGCTTCCGAACACACCAAGCTTACTTGTAGGATCTCTAACACCTTTGGGTATGTATGGATTGCTTGAAGGAAGCTTGAAGGTGGTGGTATGGTGGTGTGGTGGTGGCGGCCGAACAAGAGAAGGGAGAGAAGAGAAGAGTTTATTTGAAGTTGTGTTGTGAAGTGAGCCTTCGAGTCCGAGTGTTTTTCTTGAGTCCAGAAGTATGTATGGACTATATTCAGTACCTATACATCAAGTACAATCCAAATATGCTAGAACTTAGATCAATCAAGCATTGATTCATTGTTTTTCGGTTAATCGAATAGTTATGCGATTTTTGTCGAATAAGTGTTGATTAGTGTATCAAAACCCAAAGATTTGTAACCATGGCTGCCATATAACACCAGGGAACTCCCATGGTGTTCTTATTCAGCCCCAAAATATGTTTAAAACTTCAAAATTCATGGGTTAAAAAGGGTTTTCATGGCCTAAACCATGTTTAAATCAAGAAACCAAGCCTCTGTCACACCCCGATTTGCAGCGGAAGTAAAAACGTGGGATGCAACAGACACCTCTGGTACAAACACATTGTTTATAAAGACACTACATTTTATTTATTACAAAATGTTGATTACATACTACATGTATGTTACAACTACGTGTTCCCATGAACCACATATGTCTTCTAAGTCGCATGCGTCTATCTCAATATTTGCCAATAAACACGTCTTGAACCACATACACGGATCACATCAGTCTCAAGTTACCTGAAATGCATGTTAGTTTTAAAGAGGGTCAGCTAAACGCTGCTGGTGAGTTTCACTGTTTTTGTTTGTATTACATAAGTGTAATTATAGTTCAAATTTGGCACATTTAATTGAATATATGTATATATACTCTGAGCCCACAAGTGAAGCCTTGACTGTCACCTCAACCCCGTGGTCCACCACCACGACACTGCCCCAATGTAGCTATGGCTAGTACCCCATAGCCTATGCTCAAACATGTACAATTGCGTATGCATCACATGGCGTTCCTGGCCATCGCAATTGGGTTTGTCGGACCAATAGTACTATTTACACATTCACCGGCCTACGGTTAATCACTTGGGTCTGTGGGGACTTTTCATGTACTAGTGTTTACTCAGATAATTCATGTTGTATCATGTATATATGTGCGCGTATAAATGTATGTAACATGCATTTCACCCCATGTAAAACAGAAAACAGTTTGAAAATGGGGAAGTAAAACTCACAGTGTATGCAGTAGTTTCACCCAGGATGTAAACAAGCAACTGGGTCAACTTCTAGAAGCACATATGCAAATATGGACTTACGTCAGTATCTAAGTCGGTAACACGTATAACTTGGATTCTGTCAGGAGTTTTCACTCCAGATTGAGCCTATACAATACTGGTATGGTGATGGAGGTCAGGGTAGTATTAGTTTTCAGTTTGGCTTCCGGGCACCGGTTCGCGTGCCAGGCAATGTCAGTAGTTTAACATGTTTGGATAATGGTACGGGAATACCAATAATGCCAACACGTTGTTATTTAAGAATGATTAACTTTTCTTTAAGGGAGTTTGGGTGTTTGGGAAATCTAGGTTGCCCAATTTTTAGTTTTCATTCTCGCCGTCGGGGATCCTCCCGAATGATGGTGGAACACACCCAGAGTGTCCCGCTTACCCTGGAACCTCCCAACATACTCCCGGTGTCCCAATTATAGTCAAGATAGGTTTTGGTCCATTCCCAGTTTCGGCAGGTTCGTTGTCCTGTAAACTGCCGAATTTAATTAAAAGAAGCGTTTTAAAAGCTGAAAAATCCCATTTAATCTACATGTTTCATAAAATTCTGAGAATTTTTGTAGAGATCAGTAAAAATATATAGATTATGAAAAAAATAATTTGGGAATTTATTTCGCCAATTTAACTTCTTAAATAAATCATTTGTAAAACAATATTTAACCAAATAATTCCCTTTGCTTATCATCCGATGTCCAAAAATTCCCAAAATATTCCAGGAACTCCCTTACATGTGCAGAAACTCCCTGTAAAAATTTGGAATTTTTCCGATTTCGTTTCAGTGCATTTCCGGCTACCGAAAATTCGTAAAAACGCGGATTTTTAATCCGAATCAAAACCCATCCAATACTCTCCGAAACTTCCCAGAAACTTCCCCATATGTCCCTTAGTGTTCATGTAAATTTTGGTGATTTATTGACTTCGTTTGGTATTTTTTTCTGGATTTGTTTTGATAAAACAGTAAACAATTCACCAAAAATTCTAGAAAATTCCAAAAATTCTAAAATTTTACGTGGACCTTCCTGTCAATACCTTAAATCACCACACCAAATTTCAGCTTAATCCAATACCCACGGACCAAGTTATGGTCTAAACAATATTCTGCCTATGCTAGTTTCGAGTTTCGGGTGATATACCTAGCGATTCCTTCAAGTCTGAGTGTTTTTCTTGAGTCCAGAAGTATGTATGGACTATATTCAGTACCTATACATCAAGTACAATCCAAATATGCTAGAACTTAGATCAATCAAGCTTTGATTCATTGTTTTTCGGTTAATCGAATAGTTATGCGATTTTTTTTTGTCGAATAAGTGTTGATTAATGTATCAAAGATTCAAAACCCAAAGATTTGTAACCATGGCTGCCATATAACACCAGGGAACTCCCATGGTGTTCTTATTCAGCCCCAAAATATTTTTAAAACTTCAAAATTCATGGATTAAAAAGGGTTTTCATGGCCTAAACCATGTTTAAATCAAGAAACCAAGCCTAAACACTTAAAGATTTGAGTTAATACCTTGAATTTGTGGAAGTATAAGGTGAAATCAGCTGAGTGTTCTTGAGAGAATCCAGAAATTTGAGAGTATTTTGTGTTAAAATGAAGTAATAAAAGAAAAAAAAATGAATTTTTTTATTAAAATAAGGGGGGATGTGGCGGTTTGGGGTGGGTCCCACAAGGGACACCTCGTGCTCCGTAAAACGCGTTAAAAGATGATGTTTATCTTCAGTTGAGTGGATAGATTTGTTTACTGGTCCCGCGCGCGTTCTCGATTTGCGTAACGGACTCCGTTTCGCGCGTAATTAGTGTCAAAAGACTCGGTTTTAAAAATTATGTATAACCGTCTTGAAATCCGAACCCAGTTATGTTTTAATCATAAAAGACTCGTATTAGAGTGGTTTAAGTGTTTTTAAGCTTGATCGTTCGTTCCTTGCACTTTTGATTGCCTTATGTTATGCCTAAAACGAAGGCGTTTCCCTAACCGGGCAGCTGCTTCGATTTGCGTGCCCGATCTCTGACTGGCCTCAAACCTTATATCACAGTCTATGGCACACAATTAAGATGTTCCTGGAACTCGGAATCTTAAATAATGCTACGAATAACCTAATAATCAACGTCAAAGGTTTAGTGCGCTGTTAAACGGAAAGCTCCGTTTTAACACGTGTTTAAAGTCTAAGGATACCAATTTCACATCATGGGTCCTTATTAGGGTCATGTCATTCCTAACGTGTTCTCGGATTTATCATAACCGTAATTTGTATCGTTCCGTGAGTCGTGTAAGTAGTATGTATAATAGGGTTCAAGCGGAATTAGGGTTTTGGGATTTAATTCATCGTAATTACTCAGGCATCACTACAAGCATTATAATTCCAATCTATCCACTAACGTACTTATGTCATACTCTATAATCCATGTATTAGGCCATTCGTATTCCCAAAGTCATCCAACCACACACAATTGCGTACTATTAAGTCTGTAACGCACTACATCAATTTAGGGTTTTCAGTGAACTTTTGTACATAACATAATTACTGTTTTGCATTGTATGTTCTATCAAGCATATATTAACACATTTCCAGATTCAATTCCTCAAGAATCTAATTGTATGCACATCGTGTTCTGTCATCAAGGACTAACAACAATTAGGGTATACCGAGATTTCACAGTTGTCACAGTCTTCCCCGGTTAAAAGAATTTCGTCCTCGAAATTCATTTTATGTACTATTTGTACTTGCATTGAAAGTTCAATACTCAGGTTTGTAGCAGTCATTAGACTGGCTAGTAATTACAGCTTTCTGTTTAGTTTTATCACAATACAGTGATTATATTTCTGATACAGAGTAGCTCTTTAATTTGTCCATCCACAATTCCTACAGTACCATCCCCACTGGGGTTCACTCTCGTTCCCTCTAGGTGGTGAGACTTTTATTATACTCGGGATATAGTAAGAGTCGTTTGCGTTGTTTAGCTTGCATCTATTTGTACGCCTCACGTTCGTTATGACTTTACTAGCTCCCAATACCTGGGGAACAATATCCCTAGCACGTTTCGTTTGAACTGTTGTCTAATAGAAAAATACATGAAGAAGTATTTTTGGAAAATATGAACATAAGTTGTAAAGATCCATATTCTTTAAAAATTGAGTTTTTAAAGAATTAACCTCACTTTAAAGGGGTACAAAACTTACTAAATACACTAGTAAGTTACTACACATTTTTATAAACTTTCAAGTTCATGATATAGAAATTAATGCTTGTTTTTAACAAGATTGATAAGTAAAGATTGTATATTGTTGGTTGAGGATTGTTTGGATGAATTCTTGAAAAGAAAATGATATGCTAATAAGCATGGACACCTCCGTTACAAAGGAAACTCTCAACATACTCCCGGTCTCCCAACTATAGTCAAGATAGGTTTTGGTCCGTTCCCAGTTTCGGCAGGTTCGTTGTCCTGTAAACTGCCGAATTTAATTAAAAGAAGCGTTTTAATTAAAAGAAGTGTTTTAAAAGCTGAAAAATCCCACTTAATCTATATGTTTCATAAAATTCTGAGAATTTTTGTAGAGATCAGTAAAAATATATAGATTATGAAAAAAATAATTTGGGAAATTATTTCGCCAATTTAACTTCTTAAATAAATCATTTGTAAAACAATATTTAACCAAATAATTCCCTTTGCTTATCATCCGATGTCCAAAATTTTATCACTGTCGCATACCATAGATTTTTAAGTCAGTGTTTTAAGTGTTTAACCATGTGGTAGTGAAATATAAATGATAATCCTACAAATTTTAACTGTGTATATTTATTGTTTGCGTATTAATTTTGCATGACCCACACATTTAAAGCCGAACTTTAAAAACAATGAAAAAACCGACCAATAACCGAATCGAAACCGCATTAACCACCAATAACTGATTAATCGAAACCGCATTAACCGAAACCAAACTAATATAAGTTTTTGATAACCAAAGTGTGCGGTTATGGTTTCACTTTAGGCAATAACCGAACCGAATCACACCATGCTCACCCCTACATGTCGGGTTGAACAAACCAACCAAAAGTGTGTTTCAAGGGATTATTTTGATTGGTTGTTGGAGCATTTGGATAGCTAGGAACGAGTTGAAGTTTTTATGTTAGGTGGTGCGAATAAAAGACATTATCTCGGAAGTCAAGTCGATTAGGCTCCTTTGGGTTAGAAGTAGATCTAAGTTAATGTCCATTTCTTAGCCAAATTGGTGTAAATTTGTAGTTATGTAAGGTTGTTGTGGTTTGGCCTCCCCGTTTTGTGGGCTTGGTTGCCGTTTTAATAAAGTTTACATTAAAATCACATTTATCCTTATTTTATATATAAAAAAAAAAAACTTAGTTACATTATTAATACTCCTTTTCTTTTCAAATAAACATCCCACAAGTTGACCCTTTAATAAAAAGGTGCAATCAGAATAAAAGAATCGGTTGATATAAATAGCATAGAATCAAAGTTTTAGATGCTTATAACGTGTGGTGTAGTGGACAAAACTCAAAAGGTGTTATTATTGGGAAAGAAGAGAAAAGGGTGCACCCTCTGGTGGTCCAGAATCGTGTGCGACCTGGGCCACAAACCCGAACCTATCTCAACCGTTTGTGGTGTGCCTTTAATCACCAATTCACCATCATATCAATTATTCACATTATTTTCAACATCTCTTTTTTCTTTATAAAATCACTTATTATGGTCAAACTTATTTTTTTTTTTCATTTTTTAACTAACGACGACACGCTCTGTAATTCTACACCACCTAAATAACGATGCAATTGAGGCGAATGCATCTTGATAAAAAGAGATACAACACAAACATGTGATTTATGTGAAATGTCATAGCAAAGATACATAAAAATTGACTCATAATCTATGTTGCTATTGATCCCGTTTGTTTTTGTTGGCTAGTTTGGTTAGTTTTTTGATGTCGAATCGTCTTTGGGATGCCAATATCGGTTGAAGAACATCACCGAGTCGGCTCGAACTGCGTATCCGTCTGAGTTGCGGTGCCAATTATAATAAGCATGTGTTCGGTTCTTTATCTCCAGCGTTGCATGCCCGAAGCTCGCTTCTCGATATGCCGAATACTTCGGTTGTGGCTCGGTCATGCTACAAATAGTTAAAATGTTAAAGAGTAAATTACTTTTTGAGTCCCTGTGTTTTAGTGGTTTTAACCACTTGAGTACAAAATCAAAAAGTTTAACGCCCTGAGTCCCTAGCCATTTATTTTATAACGTTTTGAGTCCAATTTTGTTCATTTTATAACGATTTGAGTCCAAAAAATTGGACTCAAAAGGTTAAAATTTGAACCCAAAAGGACTCAAATGGTTAATGAAAATGCTTATAGGGACTCAGGTCGTTAAACTTTTTGCTTTTAGACTCAACTAGTTAAAACCACTAAAACACAGGGACTCAAAAAGTAATTTACCCAATGTTAAATAAACGACCGTATAAAGTTTTAAACAATGTTTTTAAACTTTCAAGTATATATTTCGTAGGAAAATGGTCTGTTTTCTAGTAGTGTATGTTCTTACTTGGTTGCTAAGCCTTCAATGTTACCGCCATCGCCAATGGTTATATACACAGGGGCAGATTGGTCAACTACCGGTGTGCATTCCCCGTTCACAATGTTGTAAGCGATATTCGATATACGTTCTGAGCGTTCGTAAGCATGAACATGACCAGCAAACACAAGATCGACTTTGTACTGCACAAACCATGGCTCGAACATGACTCGCATGGTCTCACCCTCCATGAAGTGGTAACTATTACTATTGTACCATGGTGAATGCATAAGGACAATCAACCATGGTGTTTCACTTCTATTCACCTTTGGGAACTCCTCAAGTAGCCATTGGTATTGTGGGGTGTACATACCTACACAACCCATGTTATGTCTTTCTCATAAGTCATGTTATATTTGGAGAAGAGAGAGCCGAGTTCGTACCGTAAGCTGAGTAGGAAGACAATACGATGACGTAAGCCGAAGCTCGCTTGATTGAATACCAAAGCGGTTCGGTGCTTCCAGACGATCGGAAGGGAGTTCGGTATCGATGAAGAAACGGCTTAAATGGCTTGGTTTCGCCCTAAAAAGTACAAATATACTTGTTACCGATAGATGTATTTTGAACAATGATTCTTAGATTTTCTAAGATAAATACACTACAGTCTGCATCTTGCAGAATTTAAATTTTAAACCTTTTGATTATAGAGCACATCATTTAACCGTCAACACATCTTCTTAAGGACACTTGTTACTAATAGATACATGGGTAGTAAAATAGGGATGTGGCTAAATGTACCATCCCATTTTTACTTTTCATACCTCCCTTTCTATAAAAAAAACATTTTAAAACTTTTCAACTTCCACCTTTTAAAAATCTATTCCTCACACTTTTTACACTAAATATTCACAACCAATATTCTCTTTTCTACTAAATTTATACACCAAAATTTGTACGTGATTAATACTGATACTAATTTCTGTTTGAACATATTAAATTTTTACATAAAATACACGGTCAATTAAGTGACAAAAAGCATATATATATTCTTTAAATAAACATGTTGAATAAGTTAACACACAACTAGGCTAGGTTGACCTTACCCATTTAACTAAATTTATTTGACACGGACCCATTATTTCAGTCTTACATTTCTATCAGTTTTTTCTTATTAAATGTGCCCCACCCACCCTAAATATCTATGCATATTATTTATCTCAACCTTAAAGTTTCCAACAAAAGAACAAAACCCTTCATCATGTATTTTCAATAATTGATCACTTATTTTACTACTAGTGGCACTTACTATACTGGGCTCATAATCGAGCTCGTGATTGCCAGCAGTCCAAATCCACGGTTGATAAGCCGTACTCCGTTCGGCAAACCTCCCCCAACTATCCCACCTCGAATTGTCATGGAACGTATAGTGATCGGCGTAAGACAAATCGCCAACGAACAACACCGCTTGCCCTTTCACCGGGTTCATTTCATAATGTGCGAGTGTAAGATTCGAGTCGTAAGTTTGTCCAAGATCCCCTGCATAATCATTATCATCAACATACTCAGTAAATCCCAACAATAGCAAAGGTAAGATAGGGTCTGAGGACTGCAAGATGTAGACAGCCTTAACTCTACCCGTAGGAATAGAGAGGTTGCATAAAATTTGGTCAATCTAAATGAAGGGTTATCATGAGTTTGAATTTAAAGCTTAATTACCCATGAGCCCAAAAGTGTAGGGGACGTCCGGTCCAACTGCTGGGGGAGTCATGAACCAGAACCGCCTTGTTGTGTGACCGGTTCCAACCTCGTAATGGTACTTGGTGTCAAACTGCATAAGTTTGTATCAAATCAAACCAATGAATTTGCAATGAGTGATGTTATACAGACACCACCCTATTCATGTATACCAGCCCACCTGTCACATCATAAAAAATTGTATGACAGGTGAAAAATGCCATAGGGGTTGTATGTGTTTGTCAGTCAATATATCATATGGGTTGTATGATTTGGCTATCATGCGACGTATAAGACTATTTTTCTTCGTAACATATGACCCGTGTGACTATTATACAACCCAATACGGCCCGTGTAACATTGGATATGAAATGGTACCTCTAAATTCTTGATTATGCTATGATGAATGAATCCAGAAGTGTAATTATAGTATTTGTAGGTAGTGATTCTGCCGGTGGCATTTTGTTTTTGGTGGCTCTTGTCGGCCCAATAGACCACAGTGGATGAACCCGGTTCATCTTGAGTCACCCAAGACACGATCACGGCTCTACCCACGTGATCTCCCTGCGTTATATGCACCTACCAACAAACCAAACAAATCTACAACAATCAATACACAAGGTACAAGTTATCGTGTTCTGTTATGTGAGAGCTTTACAACGAACCAAACTGTGTCCAAAACAGAGTTAAAATGAATGAGATATGCGTGGAAAGAGCACCTGTTGAGGGGCATTGTAACCGGGAGGATGAAGAAATACGTCGCTAGTGAAAGGCATATCGACGGATTTAGCTTCTTGTCTCACAAAAGAGCTCGTAATTCCGCTATTGATAACTACTCCATGGTACAAGTTTAACACGATGACAGAGAAACAGAGGTTTAATAATCCCATTTGTGGGAGTGAAACACACAGTGGATGATGGTATTGGTGTTTTTGTTGGTTTTGAGACGAAGGTTTAGACGCAAGAAGTGGACATTTTATAACTAGATGAGAAGTTGAGTCAACACTTTTGGTATTATATTCAAGAGGTTGATAATAATTTAAGAATATAAGTTTGGTTGGACAATCACAAAAGAGTTTTGTCTTTCCATGTGATCCATCCATTCAATAATAATGATTTATTATTTTACCTAAATTTGTTTTCTTTTTTTATTTATCTGTGTGAGATAAATCACACACATAGATTATTTAGCTTTAACTTTTAAGGGATCCGATATTTACATCTTTTTGATAAATCACACACATATATTATTTAGCTTTAATTTTCAAGGGATCCGATATTCACATTCTCTAAAAAACTTAGCTTGCCATATCTAAGAGTAAACTGATATAGTCAATGTTTTAAAATCCGGATCGTTAGTAATTGTCATCAATTTAACTAGTTAGTCTAGTCTTAAAAACAGATTATCCAGTACATAGTGAAAATAAACTTTAATATTTTTACCGTTTTGTCAAATACTCTTAAAACTAGTTGGTCTGTTTTGTATGGTCGATTTGCACATAATCAAACCAACCAATCCTGTATTTGTTATCTTTTAAATTGGTCGACTTTCTTATAAAAGATCCGATGGACCAACCTCCCTGTTTGGTTTTTGAAAACGCTATACTTTTGTTATCTTATAATTGATTTGTTAGCTTTAGCTTTATAACTTTTAATCTGGCTTTACATATTGTTTTGGAATATTTAAAAAAATAATAATTTCATTTTGAGCATTGAAGTGATTTTATATATGTAGTTCACGGGATTATTTGGCTGTATTTAAATATAGAGAATATTAATATTAACGGTTGTTATTTTTTATTTTTTTTGAACGGCAAATTTGAATCACTGACGGATATTAATATTAATGGTTGTTATGAACTTGAATATAGTCATTTAACAAGTTAGCACATTTAAAAAAAAACTATATTTTACAATTAACCGATTCACTGGTTTGCGGATGTGGCTAGAAAATGAGAACTAACAAAAAAAAAAAAAAATCATATGTGCTTTTACAAAATGATTTTAAAATCATAGACATATATAAAGATGAGAATGCATGGCTTTTTTTTAACAATATATGCCAGGTATCAATTTTGTTTTTCTTTAATTGATAATTTATTTGAAAACTAATTAAACTTATTTGAAAAGAAATTGTTAAGAAATTCACTAAAAATATCTAAGTCTGAGAACGTAAGTATATAAATATTTTTTTTACTTCATAGTCAATTCATATTGGTTATAATGTTATTGTTATATGATTTTCACACCTGATTTTTATTTTTTATACTAATGACTTTGTTTATTGTTATAACAATTATCGTCATGTCACATTTGTATTTTAAAGAATATGATTATTCGTCGCACTTTGTTTATTGTTATAACAATTATCGTCATGTCACATATATAAAGATGAGAATGCACCCGCTCTCCAATGTTTCGGTTAGAAGCATAAAATTTCCGATTTTTCGTCCAAAACTTTTAAAATTATAAAGGATCCCCCCACACAATTATTTTGTCTAAATATTTATATAATATATAAATTGGGTCTCATAACTTTCCGCCCTCGAAACTTTTGGTCAAGCTCCGCTACTGGTAGTAACCGAATTAAATAAGATGAAGATGACATCTTTATCATGAGAATTAAAAGAAAACTCAAAAAAGATTGTTTTGAGTTTTCACATTTTTGCAGGCCAACTCAAGAATCATTCCATTCACAAATGAAATTAGGTTATGTTTTGTGAAATACCTATCCTCTCCAATAACTAGTGCCATTCAAAACAAAAAAAAAATAACTAGTAGAAAATAAGCCATAAGCAAATGGGCAATAACAGTGTGGAACCAGCCTATTAAATCAGGGGTATCCAAAAAAAAAAAAAATTACCGTGCAATCATACAATATTAAAAAAACGACAATAAATAAATAAAGTAAAACAAATACCTAATAGATTTGTTCTCTTCTCTTTTTCATAGCTTAAATCTTTCCATCACGTTGTCCAGTTTTACTTTATGAAAAAAATCATTTTCGACTGCACAAGTCATGCCATTGTTCAAAAATTTCGGGCCCATTTGATTGCGTATAAAACATGCCCATTGTCGCCCCCATAATCAACATATAAATGGGACTGTTTTATTATTATTTTGGATCTTGGGCTAATGGGCTAACTTAATAGGCTATTAACAATTATGTTTGGGCTTGTAAAAAGAATTAGATTTACACTGTTATACTATCCTATTTTTAAGGTTAGGGTTATCCTCGTATTTTTTAGGTGTATTCTTTGTATACAAACGAAAAAAATAACACTGCGAATACGGGGTTGAGCCGTAGCCCGTGCTACGGCTGCTTATATTGTAGTTCCGCCTCTGGGCAATAACTAAAGTGTCCAATAACTAGATGGTGTGAAATGACTACACCTTAAATATATTTCTCATGTGTTTTCTCGACCACCTCGTCTTGGGGTTGTTTTTTCCTGTGACTACGTTTTCCTTTCCTAATGATTTCGGTTCCCTTTGCGGTTGGGGTTGTGGCTCGAGCATAAATTGTGTGTTTGGAACGGAACCAAGACCAAAAATCAAATTTCAAGTTGGGTGAGTTTTGGGTTTCTAGTGTGGGACGATATACATTGCGTTGGTCGAAGTAGGTAGGATTGAAGAGGTTAGACGGGTTTTTTACATCATTCATCGAGTTGGGTTTGGTTGTGTATGATGTAAAACGAGTTATTAACATATGGTCGAATGTTGCAAAAAACGGGTGTCTTGGATCCCACAAATTCATCTTTTTTTTTTTAAGCTTGTAGAGATTGGAGGTGTGGATTTTCCTTGATCACCGCACCTCCCAACGTTAAAAAATGGCCTAACGCCCGTTATTGGGTTAGCGATGGTGCCCTTAGCACCCTTGAATGGCGCCCGGACCCGGTGTTTAACGCCTTCCCTTGCCGACGTGCCCTCTCCGTTATTCGACAACGGACAGTCTTAGCTAGTGGGCTTCAATTAATATTACATGGGCCATAAAGAAAAATCTTAGAAGTAACAACCCACAAAATAAAATAAAAAGTGAAACGATAGAACTGGTTTTGGAGGATTTCCATCTAATAGTTTCTGGGATTGCTTGCAACCTGGTTGCTGGCGTGGAGATAGAAGAAGCAACAGCCACAAGAACAAAAGTTATAGGGGAGTTCGTATTTCCTTTTTCTTCTTTGTTAGATTAAGTTTTAGCATACATTTGAGAATTTTAGTTGATTATTATAAATGAAAAGTCTTATAGTGTTATTTTTGTGATTGGTTAAATCACTCGTGATGACAATCAGATATACGGTTTGTGTTGCTATTGTGTTCAATTTGACTTTTTACTTCTATAGGACATGAATATGATTTTGTTATTTTTCATAGCGAATGGTTTAAGTAAATTCATATGTTTGGTATGTGTATGTGGTTGTCGGTAGAGGATCCTGTACATTAATCCAGAAGTGTGAGAAGTGTATTATAACACTATATAACACCATATAAACACCGTATAACACTATGTAACACCATATAACGTTATGTAACACTATATAACACTATATTTTGTCTGATAGCATGTCTATGATAGATGTATAGTGTTATATATTGTTATATAGTGTTATATGGTGTTACATAGTGTTATATGGTGTTACATAGTGTTATACGGTGTTTATATGGTGTTATATAGTGTTATAATACTGAAGGGGTATGGTCCCAAAAAGACCGCGCAGACCTCATTCAGGTCGCGCGCAGGACCATACTCCTTATTCATCAACTTGTTTGCCGCCAACCTCGCGCGCGTTACATCATCATGTATTGATCTAGCGCGACGTCTCAACAAGAGAAAACACCACATTCAGCACTTAGCATTCTGAGTAGGAGCCTCCAACCAGCCATACCCTGCGCGGGCTAATTACATGCTCAGCAGGAGTCGCGCAGGGCTATGGCGCAGGGTTACCTCAGAAGGCACATAAAGTACAAGAGGCAGAAGAAAAGGGCCAATCCACGTCCTCCAGGTTCTGCTCAATCGTGCTCCACGATCGTCAGACGTGCAGGAGACAGAAAGTACTTAAGGACGCCTACGTGGCACCAATCATAGGGCAGAGACACCTGCCCCACGATCTCCACTTACCTGCTGATGGCAGAAGGACGGCCAGGACGACAACTGTGACACGTGGCTCCAATCACGGTGCGCCAGCGCCGGAGGACTCCTAGAAGCCACTAACGGTCGACACCAATGAGACAAGGAGCATATCCTCTATGTTGCCGCCTTCCGGCCCAAGGCCCATCAGCCCACATCCTCTTACACCTCTCCGGGTATAAATAGAGACCTCAGTTCACAGGTTAAACATTCTCTTCCCTCTACTCTCACTCTTAATACGCAATTATCTCCTCAAAGCAGTCGCTTATTCTCACGCCGGAGCCCGGTTAAGAGGGAAACCCCCATATTCCCCTCTTAACGAGTAACGGTGTTCTGTTTTGCAGGATTAGCGGTTCATTAAGGAGCTCAGAGTTATAAGAAGATTAACCCTTATGGTAGAAACATAAACCAAACTAATCAACCCCTAAAATTAGTTCCGTGTTTCTTCATTGGCGCCCACCGGTTTTTTGCAAATCACTTTCATCTTCTTTTTGTCACACCCCTATTTTCCACGTGTCACCGGTGGGCCCGGTGGGGAGTATAGTGACGTAGTTGGTATCATCATAGACAAACAACACAATGTAATAATGCACAGCGGAAGCAAAGATAGATTCATTTCAACTTTAATAAAACGTAATGATAAATATCACTGATAGTTGAAACGGATCCACAGGCGGATCAAAATAAAATAAGAAATTGTTCAACAGTTTAATGTCGTCCAAGCTTGCGAGACTTATTGTGGACGCTCTAGAAGACAGCCAGCCTATTACGTGTAGTACCTGCACTTAACCTTTTGGAAAAATACGTCAGTTTACACTGGTAAATACAAATTAACTGACTCATTTTGAAATGATTGAAAATTGATTTGAATGCTCATGGCACAAAAATATTTTATAACTTGGGATAATTATATTACATAATCTTGTAAAGGATTTACATGTTACTTATGCGTTCAGTAGCCCGGTTCGTGCCGGGTTAAAGATCAATAGACACACCACAATATTGAGTTATACACTTGACAGGTGTACGCCTACACCCCGTGCTCAGGTCGTGGCCATCTCGTAAGATAATGCCGAGGATATCCGGGACATGGTCATTAACCCACCAAAGGCTTTAAGCAAACAAAACATACAATCAAAACATAGCATCTCAATAAATTTAACCACTATTCGATTAAAGAATTTAATGCTAGACCAAGCGGTATTTTATATACCGTACCCCAAGCCCGTATAGGGAAAATAAGTTAAAAGTATTTACCTTGGTAAGTATTTATCTCAACAAGCAATAAGGCAGATAGCTTTTACCGGGCTCCTAATCTGGAACGAAGGTTTATAAATAACCTATTAGATTTCCAACGGTCTTTATTTAAGCCTAAGCCTAGACCGGTTAGTTAAAAGGACGAAACGGTTTAACGCACGATTAAGCGAAGACCGGATAGAATGTGATTTAGACCCGACAAGTTGGAATACTTGTTTAATATGGGTATACTAAGTACATTCTGGATTTTGAGACAAAAATGATAATGTTTGACCCGTCTCGGTCAATTTATGCAAACTAGTTACATAAACCGAACCGAACGCGAAAAGAGCGTTACGGGTATCTAAAAGAGTCATATGCAAGTTCCCTGAGTTAATATGCTCTAAATATGATATAATATCAGCAAGTCATTTCCTATATTGCCCAAAATAGATTTAAACACAATTCATGCTTCATAAGGGCATTTTGGTCATTTTAAAGTATGTAAAAGAGTTAAATTAGAAATCTGGGTTACAGGTCTGGTTTGTACAGCAAACATACTTAATTTAACATATTATAACAGTAGGGTATGACCCATAAGTGAAAATTATCATTTAAAACCAAACTATGCTCGTTAGGGGTATTTTGGTAATTTTACAAGGGCTTAAAATGTCAAAATCGGGAATCTGAGTTTATAAAATTGTACTTACTGTTTTTATATGAAAATATGCTAATTACATCAGTAGGTATAAGTCTTATATGTTTGACATGGTTATAGCATGTACTATGCGTTAAAAATGCCTAAAAAGGCGATTTAGAGCCGGTTCCGGGTTTGTAAAAGAAATCTGAGATTTTTATACTTCCAGAAGGTTCAACATACTTTATTTAATAAATAAAATCAGTAGGAAGTGGTTTGGGGTCAATCGGATTTATAAAACTCGTTTTATGGCTTAAAAGGTCAAAACCGGCATTAACCGAATCAACTTAGCGACCTATGAAACGATCAGCCAAAAATTTAATAAAAATCATCAAAAATCCCAAAATATTATATAACATCAGTGGGTAAAAAGTTTTATACCAAAAAGTGGCCTTAAATAGGTTATACGCTAAAAGCGCCGTTTATGTATATAAAGATATAGTTTTACGATATCGGCCATAACTCAAAATCTGGACCACCAACTGATCTCAAATTTTCGGTGCAAGTTTATAAATTAGTAATAAAGATTTCTACTCTTTCACTTTTCCAAAAATCACGTTTTATATCAAAAAGGGCAAAATAGTCAACTTTAAGCATAACTCGGAAACATGCATACGAATCGGTTAAGCATAGACTCAAGTTATAAAAATTCCAGAGAGTCATACATAAATAAAAATGGTCAAAAATAAACTCTAATACAGATCTCAAACATGCATGCACGGATCCGAATCGAGAGTCAACGAAAAAGTCGTTTTATAAGACTTTCGGTTCCAATCCGGGTTTATACCAAAGATTGTCGAGTTGATCATGGTAAAACATATTCTTACATTCATTATAAAGCTATTTTTGATGATCAAACTGATTGCATGTCATCTACATTACCATTTATGTTATATTTCACAAAAACAATTTCTGTTGACTTTTTAAGAACAACTTTGACTCGACAAATAGCATGCTTAGAGTGGGAATCAGAGAATACCCTTTTGAGGGTTTGTTTCCCACATAAATACCATCTTATAAGTGGTTTCAATTTGAGAAATGACAGAGCCAAATTCGTTTAATCGAAAAGTCAAACTATATGAACAACGGTTTGACTTTTAACTAATAATCTATGCTAGAACGGATTAGAGGATGATATGAATGCTTACAAAGGTCCTAATGAAGCTTAGATAGGACTAGGAAGCTGCCTTGACGACCAGAATGCTCCTGGAATGCCTTGTGAAGTTTTGATAGTTGTGATGTTCTTGTTTACAATGTAAGTGCCTCAAAAAATGAAGCTTTAATCTGATATAAATGGGAATTCAGGTGTTACAAGAGTGCAACAGGTGTCCCAACATGCATGAGGGCTGATTGGTGAGTTTTAGAGGTGATACAAGCTGTCAAGCACTCAAAAATCGGACTTAAACAGCAGCTGATCGCAATTCTGCACATGGGGCTGCCAAACTTTAATTAAAAATGGCAGCTTTGGTCCCTGTCTTTGCACGCGAGGTTTCGGCTATTTATTTTGACTCGTAAACCCCCAAACTTGGTTTTTAAGAACCTTGGGACATTTACCAACATGGTAATGTCCTCGGATAACTTTGCGCTCACCCGAAAAGCCATGAAATTCGACGTTGACGCTTTTAGCCCCTCAAGTACGGTTTTGGCCATAACTTTCTCATACGATAACGAAACTTCATGAAATTTTTACCACGTATTCTAGTGAGTATATTCTAGCATTACAAAGCTTCGGGGCTGCCAAAAGTTCACCCAGAGGTATAAATTCAACATGTTGACACTTTTAGTCCCTATAGTTTGTAATTCCTCACTTTCTTTCACTTTTCGCTTCGTATGATCCATGATCTATCCGTTTAAGGTTATAAACACCATGTTGGGTTATTGTAGGACTTATTTATCAGTTGTTGACACTTTGAACCCTTATAAGTACATAGTTTCACCGTTTGTCAACTTTAGTCCCTCTAAAGTATGTTTTCACACATTCAAAGTCCATGACACGTGTCACCACATTATTGGACGTAAATTTCCGAGGTGTTACACTTTTTCTGAGTTTTCCAAGTTTTTCCTTCGATCATGGCTGGTCAAGGAGTCATTCCTGATTTCGGTTTTGGAACAAACACTAATGCAGTGTTGGGGGAGGACAATCAAAACGTCCAAGCTCAACATGTAGAAGAAATCGGTGAAATCAAAGTAACCAACACTGGGGACCCCGCGCGAGCATCACTCGCATCACTCAGACGGTAACCCCAAGAAACAATGGTGCTGGACCTTCAAATCCACATCCACCTCAGAACATTTCGACGCTATTAGGGCTACCTGAAGGCGAAACTCCAGCCTCTTGGTACGCCAAGCAAATCGCTACCATCAATGCTGCGTATCAGTCTTTGAGCGCACAACAAGCGGTTTTGCAAGCAGAACCATCTTTAGTCACACCTTTGGGTCCGAGTCAGGGGGCGCGCCAGATACCCCCACAGCAAAACCTCCAAGGAAGAATCAACAGGCCTCCTCCCCAGAGAAGACCAAGCGTGTATGACACGCGCGACACACGGGGAGAGACAGAAAGCTATTATGACTATCCGTCAAACGTTCAAAGAGGTCCAGTTCAAAGCCGGCTCAGGCCGCGCAACTTGAACAATGAATGGGATGACACAGACCCAAACGACCCAACTTGGCAAGATGATGAGGGGTCTTAAGTCTTCAATCGTTTACAGAGGAACCATGAATATTACAAACCGAGGCAGCACGTCGGATACAGCGAGGAGGCAGAGCGAGACTTACGCTTCGCATATCGACCAGCTGAAGCTGCAGAACATTCAAAGTTCATCCCAAAGATTGCTCTAGCACCGCTATCAAGAGAGAAATTGCCTCCAACAGTCGGGAAGTTTAATGGTTAAACCGACCCGGATGATCATGTCAGAGTATTCACAAACGTCGGTTGCATGGGAGGATGGAATATGCCTATGTGGTGCCATTTGTTTATCCAAACTTTCACAGGTGCTTCTCGCGCCTGGTTCGACAGCCTCCCCCCAGGAAAGATCAAGTCGTGGGTTGACTTCAGAACGCAGTTTGTAAACCACTTCAGTCAACAAAGACGTTACCAGCGCGACACAGCTGAGGTAACAGACATTTGGCGCAGAGAGAACGAAGGTTTAGAAGATTTCATCACTCGCTTTAATAAGGAGTGTTTGGAAATCGGTGGTGTAAGCGAGCAGCTCATGCGCGCTCACTTCAAGAAAGCCATTCGCTGCGATAGCCTCATCAGGACTATCACAGGAAAGGATGGAATGCCCAAGGAATGGGATAAGCTCATGGAAGCTGCGAAGATAGTCGCGCAAACAGAAGAGTCATTGGCCGGTCACAAGAACTCTTACACTGAAGATAGATTTTCCAAAGGAAGCTCGCGCGATAACAACAGGCGCAACAAAGGCAAAAACCCTGGATGGAAAGCCAGCCATTCCAGCGGTTATGACGAGCGACCTCGATACAGCGACCTCGATAACAACTTGCGCTGTTACACGCCTCCAGGAGGCTGCGCAGATACTTCACAGGCCACGTCATCACAGTGCTTACTAACTTTCACATCGGCAAAATATTGCAAAAGCCAGAGATATCTGGCCGGTTAGCGAAATGGGCGATCGAGCTGGGAGGCCATAACATTCTATACAGGCCGCACCCAGCAATCAAGGGTCAAGTACTAGCGGATTTCGTCACCGAGGTCCCGGAAGATAAAGTCAAAAATTGTGAAGTTGTCGACACTCCCGTAAAAGACACGTCCGATGGTTTGTGGTTGCTATACACTGAGGGGGCCTCAAACGAGGATGGCGCAGGAGCCGGATTGCGCCTTGTTAGCCCTGAGAAACATGAATTCACATACGCCATCAAGTTAGATTTCAAGAATACCAACAACGAGGCGGAATATGAAGCATTCTTGGCAGGCCTGCGTGATGTCTGTCGTTAGTGACATGCAAAAACCTAATTAACCAAGGTAGCTAGGGTAAGCAGGGTATCGAATCCAGAGGAGTCTGTGGTTAATGCTAATTATTATTTGTTTGTAAATATTTGAATTACTTTGAGAACTTGCTAGAAAACTATAAACAATAACTTTGAGATTGTAAAAACAATGATAGAAAAGGTGATCACTCCGGGATTCAGATTCTGTAATTCCTAATAACCTAGTTCTGATTTTATTGGATGCTATTGATTAAATAGTAAATCTGTCACATCTACCAATTACCTATGCAGTTCGAAATCTTAATATTAATTGATCAGAGAAATATTAAAACAAACATTCAGAGGAATCATTCAATCAACAAAAGCATAATTGGATTCAAAACATAATTATAACTCTGACTGTCACTCAGGATTTGTCTGTCACACAAATAATATAATCGTGTAAATAGTCGGCTATCACCCGACTACAAATCCAAATCTCAATACAAACAGAAACTAGAATTAAAAGTGTCTCACAAGAATCATTCACCCGGAGTGTTCACTAGAGATTTAGCCGCACATGTTACTCGTCCGATCTTCACTAACTTGAAAAACAGTTGAATTCATGATCAATCTTGCAAGTGATATGGAATGATGATGTTGATGCGATGATTTTGAGAGCTCCAGTGTGTATCGACTACTGAAAATTATGTCGAAGTCCCCCTTTTCTTGTATGATCATAATTAATTAAACCCTCCAAATTTACATGTGCCTCTCGAAAAACAACGAGGTCTGCCGCCCAAAAGAAGCCCACTATTGTTTTGTTATTACAAAGTTTGCCGGCCCACTATGCATGACTCAAGTCCACGTGATTATGCTGCTTAAGTCTCGGCCCACTTGTGCTTTGGGTTTTAATCTATTTGTGAGAATGATGTTATTTTTTTATTCCAAACAATAGTGCTTGTAGACTTCCTTTTGCTGCCTTTCACGTGATGATCATATGTGTAAATGATGGCTCCAATAAAAACTCCAAAGGTCACGTGTGAGGTTGTGATGATGATTATGTTTTTGTCTGCCAACTATCAAGTCAGCGCCTCCAAATAAAAGTTCACATGACTCCTTTTTAATATTCCAACATGTGCGTTACTTCTTAATTCCAACCGTAGCTTATGCCTCTAAGCCGTAGGTTGCGAACTATAGTTTCTGTTTATTTTCTTTATTACTCAAGCCAACCGTAAGTTACGATGATATTCAGTAACCTACGTTTCAATTTTGCTGAACCATAATTTCACTTCACTTCAACTTTCACAACTTGACATTTAATACCCTTGCACTTCATTCTTTTCCACTTTTCGCATTTTCAAGATATATCTTGGCCCGAACCAACTCCCGAATAGTATAAAAATATCTTGATTATCTTCCTTGGTAATTCCGTTTCATCTCTAACCACTCTAACTTCACCATATTACGTAGTTTACCTATGAAATTACAAACACACGTAGTTAACATATTCCAAATGTATAATCACATAAACGACAATAAATCACACAAAATACGTACGTTAACACTCGGATTTCACAACCTCCATCACATCCCCACACTTAACATTGATTGTCCTCAAGCAACCATTACAAACATTACTCACCATATTAACACATCACTTTCAAATCCCTTACCGAATTAACAATTTTAGGTCCCAAGTCATACCCGTCCCATAGACTGACACAATCGAGATTGACAATCTGACAAATAAGTGATACGCATTTAAAACAATTCAAGACTTGCCTAACTAAAACTAACATGCTTATGATACTACACACATGCCACACGTCCCTCACAATAATCACTCCTCTCGGTTTTATCAAGACTAGCGTGTAATGTGCTAGTATATATTACACTCAAAACCAAATATGCTACTTTGTAATCATAAGCTTGTATAGCAATCATACCTCCACTGTATCAAGTAACGTAACACATATCAAAAGGACTTTGGGTTTTGGGTTAAAGGTAAAGGTAGGAATATATTTTTGGGTTTTTATGTTTATATGGCGAGCATAAATGAATAATACCAAACCATTACATCTTATTCACAATAATACTAACACATGGGTGATTTTCGACCCATTTATTTAACACGAACATAACAATGATTTTTGTTTTTCTTTTTCTTTTTCAATTTTTTTTCTATATTTTTTTTCAACAAATATCTAACACATAATTGTCATTCATGGTTGATAATAAAACAGGTCAACCGAGGTGTAACAAACGAAAGGTATAAGGCTCAACATGGTTAACTAAGGTGGGGTGAATAAACAATCAACATATGAAACAATGAAAGGATCCTAATGCCTTTATCATCTATGTGCATACGCTAAAGCACAGTCTCAGCACGTATCAAACCACACAAGTTCTAACACAAAGCAACATATGGCCTACTCTCAACAAATGAACATTTATAGCAATTTCAACTAACAACTAAGTAGGCTCAAATATCTCACCGAATAAAAGGAAATTGGGATGCCGACACATAGCATGTGTAATTCCTAAAGCATGTTACCCCTAGTTAGGCATCTCTTCTCAACTATTTTCTAAAAACATGTCAGAAATACTCTCATGAAACTTAAAGGGACAACCATGACTAGGGATCTAAGTTAGTTTAATATCAGTAGGAACCCTTTAGCGATTGAAAATGTTGGTTTTCATGTAGTTCAAGCATACTTGAGACAAAAATTTTCAAAAATTTTCACAATTTTCAAAAATTTTCACAATTTCAACCCTTCCAAGCAATTGAGATCAACAATCTTACCAACCCTCTCTCGAGTTACCGGATCCCCATACTTGGGATACATTGTCCCCAATGTATGGTGCAATTTATAATCTAAACTCGAGAGATACCACCTAACAAACCATGAACGGCTAACTAGACGACTCAAACAAACCACTCCCAACACAAAAATTTCACACCACCAAGTACACAAAAACAAATAAAACACATGATAGATAAACACATGCACCTGATCAGAAAACAAGTGAGTGTTTGTAGTGGTGTAGCTGCTGCGATCTAACCGGAACATACGCCCCTCATGGATTCTTTGAGATCTCACCGGGGATGTTGCCAAACATCCCCACACTTGATTCATTGCATCCGTGAAGATAGAATCGTAGGAACCTGTCAAAACACAAACACACCAAAACGAGACCAAACCAAAATACAATACTCTACATCCTCGGGCTGCCTCCCGAGAGCGCTAAGTTTAAAGGTCTTCAGCCAGACCGTACCTGATTAAGCTCATGGTGGTTCAAATGGCATCTCTCGTGCAAAGAACACTTGTGCTGGTGGATGGTTAGTATCCCACTGCCATCCTTCATTCCATATGGCATCCAAATGATCCGGGTTATCGAAATCTATCGACTGTAAGAATTCACCCATATTCACCTCAAGTGGTCTCTTATTGGATTTGGTTGCATCCTTTGGTGACTCCTTTTCTAACTTGACTGAACGCTTTTTGTTTCTCATCTTGAGCCACCACGGTGATTTGACCACTTTATCCTTTACGACCTTTTCATCTTTAGACCTGTCAATCATAGAAACACTCTCTTTTGGGACATCCTCATTAATTGGAGGATGACACTTATTAGCAATATTAGAATAAGCACAAGTGTGAGACATAAAATTTAAGGAAAACTTACGTGACCCGAAGACCATATTTACCGTATTAGCATTGCAATCAATGATAGCCTTCACGGTTTTCAAGAATGGCCGACCTAAGATAACTGGTGGTTGTCCTTCAACATTGGATGGCGTGTGGTCCACAACTAGGAAATCTTCGGGGTAATAACAATCGCCTACTCTTACAGCAATTCCTCTCAACATCCCCCTAGATGGTTTCCTTGACCCGTCTGCAAGCACAATCATGGTGTCCACCTCTTCAAGCTCACCAAAATCGTATTCATCAAACACTCGACCCGCCAATATGCTTATGCTTGCCCCATGATCCATCAATGCCCTATCAGTCTTGAACTCACCCAACTGGACTGGGATCATAGGCCTATTCTCCTCTTCATCTTCAACACTTGCAACCAAACGGATCGCACCACTGGTCATATTTAAACGGACGGGTGAATCATTATCATCAACTATTACCCGTGCAGGAGTTACTACCTCTACATCTGGTTCTTCAATACAAACCTCATCTTGGGAATCCGCGATTGACTCGGATATTTGAGATTGTGAGTCCACTTGATTGTTGCTTCCTAAGCTCTCGGACTCTCTTTTAACCCGCTCATTGCATAGTGCATTTATTAATTCACCTTGCTTGACTATATCTTCATAAATCTGATATATATCAGGGGTGTCTTGGGCGTAACCTGATGAGTCATATTCATTAAAATGATCATTGCCTCCATAACCATAGTCCTTAAAATATTCTGATTTTCCATTATAACCCCAATCTGGCTTGTACCGGTGACCATCATCCATCTCATAACCACTGTACTCCCAATTTGGATCATGACGGTAATCCATATCATCGATCTCTTCTTGATATCTATCTTGATAAGAATAACCCTGGTAACCCACATTTTCTTGTCTTTGCATGCGTTGGGACCATACCCACTCATCAAGTTCAACCTTACTATCGAACATTGGGCATATGAATGCCCAATGTCCTTGGCACCCACACCTTGTGCATGAAACACATTTTTTATATTAACAGCTCATATTTCCTGCACAAGTAACGAAAAGCAGTACCGAACAAAAAGAAAACAAAGACAAAAGTGAAAGAAAAAAAACAAACTAACTAGAAAAGGGAAATACTTTTTAGATTTTTTAGTTTTTAAGTAAAACGAAAGCAAACAAACAAAACTAAACTAAACTAGCACTAAGCGCACATCTCCCCGGCAACGGCGCCATTTTGATGTCTGTCGTTAGTGACATGCAAAAACCTAATTAACCTAGGTAGCTAGGGTAAGCAGGGTATCGAATCCAGAGGAGTCTGTGGTTAATGCTAATTATTATTTGTTTGTAAATATTTGAATTACTTTGAGAACTTGCTAGAAAACTATAAACAATAACTTTGAGATTGTAAAAACAATGATAGAAAAGGTGATCACTCCGGGATTCAGATTCTGTAATTCCTAATAACCCAGTTCTGATTTTATTGGATGCTATTGATTAAATAGTAAATCTGTCACATCTACCAATTACCTATGCAGTTCGAAATCTTAATATTAATTGATCAGAGAAATATTAAAACAAACATTCATAGGAATCATTCAATCAACAAAAGCATAATTGGATTCAAAACATAATTATAACTCTGACTGTCACTCAGGATTTGTCTGTCACACAAATAATATAATCGTGTAAATAGTCGGCTGTCACCCGACTACAAATCCAAATCTCAATACAAACAGAAACTAGAATTAAAAGTGTCTCACAAGAATCATTCACCCGGAGTGTTCACTAGAGATTTAGCCGCACATGTTACTCGTCCGATCTTCACTAACTTGAAAAACAGTTGAATTCATGATCAATCATGCAAGTGATGTGGAATGATGATGTTGATGCGATGATTTTGAGAGCTCCAGGTGTGTATCGACTGCTGAAAATTATGTCGAAGTCCCCCTTTTCTTGTATGATCATAATTAATTAAACCCTCCAAATTTACATGTGCCTCTCGAAAAACAACGAGGTCTGCCGCCCAAAAGAAGCCCACTATTGTTTTGTTATTACAAAGTTTGTCGGCCCACTATGCATGACTCAAGTCCACGTGATTATGCTGCTTAAGTCTCGGCCCACTTGTGCTTTGGGTTTTAATCTATTTGTGAGAATGATGTTATTTTTTTATTCCAAACAATAGTGCTTGTAGACTTCCTTTTGCTGCCTTTCACGTGATGATCATATGTGTAAATGATGGCTCCAATAAAAACTCCAAAGGTCACGTGTGAGGTTGTGATGATGATTATGTTTTTGTCTGCCAACTATCAAGTCAGCGCCTCCAAATAAAAGTTCACATGACTCCTTTTTAATATTCCAACATGTGCGTTACTTCTTAATTCCAACCGTAGCTTATGCCTCTAAGCCGTAGGTTGCGAACTATAGTTTCTGTTTATTTTCTTTATTACTCAAGCCAACCGTAAGTTACGATGATATTCAGTAACCTACGTTTCAATTTTGCTGAACCATAATTTCACTTCACTTCAACTTTCACAACTTGACATTTAATACCCTTGCACTTCATTCTTTTCCACTTTTCGCATTTTCAAGATATATCTTGGCCCGAACCAACTCCCGAATAGTATAAAAATATCTTGATTATCTTCCTCGGTAATTCCGTTTCATCTCTAACCACTCTAACTTCACCATATTACGTAGTTTACCTGTGAAATTACAAACACACGTAGTTAACATATTCCAAATGTATAATCACATAAAAGGCAATAAATCACACAAAATACGTACGTTAACACTCGGATTTCACAACTTCCATCACTGCGCCTCGCCATAAAAATGGGAGCTCGAAATATACAAGCGCATGTGGACTCACTCCTGATCGCCAGTCAAGTTAATGGATTGTATGATGCAAAAGGAGAAGTTATGGCCTTGTATTTAGAACAAGCAAAAGAGTTGCTTCAACAATTCAAGTCATATAAGGTAGTTGATATCAATCGCTCAGAGAACAAACCAGCGGATGCCTTAAGTAAGCTCGCTTCGACTTCTTTTCAACATCTCGCCAAGGATGTAAGAATCGAAGTACTAAAAAATCCGTCGGTTTTGTTGCGTCAAGTGAATGTGATCGAGATAGGGCAACCATCTTGGATGACCCCTATAATCCAGTATTTGCAAGAAGGGATACTCCCTGACAACAAAGCAGAGGCAAGGAAGATATAGAACAAGGCCCTGCATTACGAGATGAATGGCGGTATCTTGTACCGGAAATCCTTCTTAGGGCCACTTCTGCGCTGTGTGGACCACCAAGACGCAAATTACTTGATAAGGGAGATTCATGAAGGAATCTGCGGCATCCATGCGGGCCCACGCATGGTCGTCGCAAAGATAATGAACGCCGGATATTATTGGCCAGGGATGTACGTTGACGCTCTGAAGGAGTTGCGCAAATGCGACTCCTGTCAAAGACACTCCCCAAAAACCCTGCGCCCTAAAAACGTTCTCATCCCGGTGTCCACTGCTTGGCCTTTCCAGCAGTGGGGAATTGATATGGTGGGGCCCTTCCCCGAAGCTCCTGGTGCCGTCAAGTTCATAATCGTGGCCGTAGATTATTTTACTAAGTGGGTGGAGGCCAAAGCTCTCGCCTCAACTACAGCAATGATGGTGCGCAAGTTTATTTGGGAACATATCATCTGCAGGTTTGGCCTCCCACTCAAGATTGTAACTGACAATGGCACCAACTTCGCGTCTGACGACCTCCAAAAGTGGATGAAAGAGATGAAAATCGAACATACTTTCTCTTCCGTTGCGCACCCCCAAGGCAACGGACAGGTTGAAAGCGTAAACAAGAGTATCGTCGACGGGATAAAGGCCCGACTGGGCACAAAGAGAAGAGGTTGGGTAGATGAGCTCCCAAGCAACCTTTGGGCTCATCGAACCATGCCGAAGACAAGTACTGGCGAAACCCCCTTTAGCCTAGTCTATGGCTCGGAGGCGGTTATCCCAGCTGAATTCGGCCTCCCCTCGCCGCGATTGACAGCAGTCAACATAATCAACAACGAGGCAGAACGCCGTCTTGACTTGGATTTACTCGAAGAGAGGCGCGAAATAGCGCGGATCAAGGAAGCCAAGTACAAGACACAACTGGAGAGGTATTACAATGCAAGAGTACGTATTTGCACCTTCACTCCAGGAGATTATGTCTTCAGAGACAATGAAGCTTCAAACGCTGAACGCCCCGGAAAACTAGCACCCAAATGGGAAGGCCTATACTTGGTTCACGAGGTGCTAGGAAAATGGGCATACAAATTGCGCACCCTGGATGGACACATCATCCCGCGCACGTGGAACGCGCAACAACTGCGCAAGTGCTATATGTAACTACTCTCGGCCTCTTTTACCTACTCATGTTGGCCACGCGCCTTTTTAATTTCCTATGTTGGCTAAACGCCCTTTGTGTTACTTGCGTGCGATGTATGTTGGCCTAAGCGCCTGTTTCTTAATCAATGAAAGCATATGCCTTATGTTTTCTTTCATCAGAATTGACTCCTACGTTACAAATGCATGTTAAACTTTTGATTATCATGAAAACACTTCAGTAAATTACGAGCTCTTGAGTTATGCCTCCAAGGTCCTCCGCGAACATAGCGCGAGACCGGGCAGTTACACTCACACGAAGAGCCACACTTACATTTATTCGCGCTAACTTAACCAAAGTTTCTAACAACAGTGCAATAATTATAACTGGACAGAGTAAACATAAACATTATATTCAACAAGCGCAACTGCGCAATAGTTACATAAAAACGAACTATCATTAATTCAATCCAAAACAAGCGCGACCCCGCAACGGGTTACATTTAACACCTAAAGATAAAAATTACAAGGCACAAAGCCTGTCAATACTACTTACTCATAACCGTCACCACCACCATCATCATCGTCATGCTTATCACCATCACCATCGTTTCCACCATCGTCATCACCAGCTGGCTCTTCTTCATCAGATAGCTCGACAGTCTTTGGTGGATCAAGGATGGTCTTTAGCCGTTGACACCAATCATCGTGCTTCAGCGCATCTGCGACCAAATCCATCACAGGTAGTGATAGATGGTCATAAGCCTTTTCAGCGCGGGCTAACTCAGCATCAGCCTGATCAGTCACTGAGCAACGACTAGTGTCAAATTGTTGTCCAAACACCTCTTCAGCATGCTGCGCACACTCTAGATAACCGCCACGGTGACCAACCGCGCGTGAGGCGTCTATGAGAGCAGCAACAACTCCGTCCAGTTCTCCAGCATTCAGGATGGAGTTGGCCATCTACAGCAAAGGTAATAAATAAGACACTAGGTTTTAATAAATAAAGCCTAAGTTAAGAAGAAAATCATACCAGAACTACTCCCCTGCCGCGCATCCACTCAGCCTCAGCAGCAAGAGTATCAACGATGCCCTGAACCTCGGAGTAGTTGTTCTGCGCTACATTGAGGGCCGCCATACTAACGTCTCGCGCTTCCTCAGCCTTTTGCCTGGCCTCCTCGGCAGAAGAAACTTTCCCCTTCTCGGCTTCGAGGTCAATCTCCAAGGACTCACTTTTGTGTACCTGCTCTTACAGGCGACATTTTAACTCCGCAATCTCGACGTCCTTGGCCACCAAGTCCTTGTCCTTACTAGATAATTGTGTTTTCAGATCAGCCTGCAAAAGATAAAGGATTTAGTTCTACAAACAACAAACAAAAGGACAAGAAAGGGTCAACACTTTACAAACCTCAGCATGCTCCTTAGTAGCCTGCGCATCTTCGACCTTCCCGGTCAGCTCAGCAACCTTACCCTCGAGCTCAGTGATCTTGTTACGAGCTGCATAAGCGCGCTGATTATCCTTTTCACATATCTTCTTAAACTCAGCACGCTCTTTGGATAATAGCTCTTCGGCAGCACGAAGCTTGCCCCTAAGGCCTTCACGACCCCACTCTTCTGATTTCCTATCAGATTCAAACTTGGGCTTCTCTTCAACAAAGGCAGCCTTAGCCTTCTCATAATCTTTAACCTGCTTCAACAGGCGCTCACGATACTTTTCCCAGTCCGCCCGCTCCTTGACCATTGTACGCCATTCTCGCACAATCTGGTGATTGGCGGCGCGAGTATTGGCCTCTCCAACAACATAGGCCTGGTACAGCCCATCATGGGTTCGCGCCCTTTGGCGGTTAACTTCACCAGGAGGGAAGGAATTTAAGAACCAATCACGACATGCTGCAAACTCCATAAACGTATCCTTCTGTTTTAGATCCCAGGGAGCTTGATGTGGAGCGTTACCACGCGCCTCCTCAGTATAAGTCTTGTAATAAAGATCTCCCACAGTATCCTTAGGACCGATGGGAGATTGAGGCACAAACCCTCCAGCACCACCAGAACTCGCACCACCTACAGCAGCAGTTTTTTCTTTGTGAATGACGGAGCCTGATCCCCCAGTAGTAGAAGTTACTTGAGTAGTTCGAACGGGGGCATCAGCCGGCGCAGTTTTAGTCGGTTTCTCAACCTCCGGACCTTTCCCTCTCTCATGAAAGGGCTGGTCAAGCCCTGTGACATGGACGACCTCCGGACCCTGCGTTTTTTCAGGTGCAGTCGTAGCAGCGACCTCGGTCTCCTTTGGTTCAGTAATAGGCTTCTCAGCAGCCTTCTTTTTCTCATTTTCCTTCTCCTCAGCAGCCTTGTCAACAGTCTTCTCGCCAACCTTCTTCTTCTCCTTCTCAGACTCTACCCCAGAAGTCTTGAGAGGTTTGATGGTAAACTTGGGCCTCTTCTACGCCGGTTCCGGAGGATCCACAATAACAACGCCCTTCTTTTCGGGGGTCTTCTTTTTGGACTCTGTAAAACAGAGTGTTAAATAGACAGAACATCAAAGAAAGCAAGGGAGTAAAGAAACTAACCAGGAGAAAATTTATACAGAGAGCGCAAGTTGCTCTGCTTCCCGATCAAGGGAACTCCTCCAGCCTTCGGCGCAGTAGACACACCAGTTGTGGTCTCAGTTCTACTTCTTTTCCTGCTTACCAACTTGGCAGCAGGCTCCTCTTCCTCTTCTTCCTCCTCTTCATCATGCGCGATAGAAGACGGAGTAGCTCCAGCATCTGGGTTGCGAGAACCCGCGCTCCCTGAGCTCCTTGAGCCAACAGCTCCGGTCTTCTTCTCGCCTATACGCGATAAACCTTCAAATGAGTCACTGATAATAACGTAATCTTCTAAGTTACTTTGACGAAGGCGGAGAGTACCTTTGTCAGCAACACCAGCGGTCGCGCGGCTACTTCCGCCCTTCTTGCTGGTCACCTCAGCATCTAAAGTGATAACCTTCTTCCGCTTGGTGGGTTTTTTCTTCTTTTCTTCTGGGTCAACCCCCAAGTCGCGCAACACACCTGCAAAGATGTTAGACCACGAACTTAGCTTCCCATTCGAAGACCCTACAGACTCCTCGCTGGAAAGATAAAGAATCTCTTTCCCAGGGGAGGTCACAGCTCGCAAGGGTCGGGGATTGGGAATATGCGCACCTTCAGTTGCGGTAGGAGGATTGGCGAAGGCCCCAGTAACAGGGTACAGGAAGCGCGGCTTGATTCTATCATACCAATACTGCTCCCCTGACTCTAGCGGGCGCACCCCCATGGATCCACCAAAAGTGGGGAAAGCAGCTTGATAAAGGCGTGCTTCTACATTCCAAATTCAAACAGTTAAATAAGGTGAAAATAAACAGAAAACTAAGGAAGCAACTAACCTCTATCCTCAAACTTCAATACCGGCACTTCTTCGCTATCATGCGGCCACTGGTCACTCATTTGCGCCGCAACCAGAACATTTTCACCAAACACTCGGTTTGGAGTGGCAGTAAGCTTCAGATACCAATCTTCCTTCTTGGGAATCGCCAATTCCTCCTTCTCAATCGGTTCGGACCATGGGCAGAAGATCATGGCAACCGGTATCACCTCCTCGCGAATGAAAAAGAACTTCTGTTTCCAGTCATGGAAACTCTTAGGAGGGTTCAGGAGTATCTTCTTCGCAGCCCCTCGACTGGCAAATGAGTAGAAGCCCATGTTTCTGATCAGTTGATAGAAGGCTCTAAACCTTTCCACAATCGGCTCAACATCATGGGATCGACAGAAAAATTCGAAGTGTCGAACTCTAACCATTCCAGGTGGACTCATTTGCGAAATATGGAACCCATAGAACTGAAGTATGTGGGCCAAGAACTCCGTCTCCGGCAACCGGAAGTTGCCCTGAGGGAAGAAGTCTTCAAAAAGGGTGATGTACCCCGGCGGTGCATCGGCGGCCATCTGATTTTGGTCGGGGTACCGAGCATCCCATTCCGGTGGAAACCGGAAACTTCGTGTAATCTGCTCGAATAACCCTAAGTCCCACTTAAGGATGGGAACGGGGCCTTCTTCACCGGGATGCTCTTCCTGATGTTCTTCAGCCATGGATACCGAGTATAAACTTTGAATATTCTGGAAAAAGCTTGAAGATGTGATGAAGAATCTTGAAGATCTGCAACAGATCACTTGAAGATTTGAAGGTCTGAAGAAGAGATAGAGAGAAGATAGCAACAGTGGAAGAAGGAATGATATCTCCTCTCACCTTCACGGATATATATACTCATCGCATTTAATGCGATGAGTAGACGTGCCGGATTCACCGCGCGCGTACCCAATCAGTGACTGCCACGTCAATCGCAAATCCCGGAGCGACGGTTACCACGCGCGCGTGGACCTCACTCTCCTGACGGAAAGCCAAACCGTCAGAGACAACTTGATGACGGCAGTGTCAGCGGTCAACTCAAACGTCGCCATCAACGACGTTCCTTACCAACCTGTCAGAATTCAAAATTCGAGGATTTTGCCGCCCAAAGTTACCAAAAGCTTCAGGCAGAAGTCACTCAAGCCGCGCAGTATTCTTGGTTACCCAACGAACCTGCGCGCTTACAATGAGAAGCAAAGAATCACCAACAGCCAAGCATGGTAGTCGCGCCGTAGAACCTGTTAAACATTCTCTTCCCTCTACTCTCACTCTTAATACGCAATTATCTCCTCAAAGCAGTCGCTTATTCTCACGCCGGAGCCCGGTTAAGAGGGAAACCCCCAAATTCTCCTCTTAACGAGTAACAGTGTTCTGTTTTGCAGGATTAGCGGTTCATTAAGGAGCTCAGAGTTATAAGAAGATTAACCCTTATGGTAGAAACATAAACCAAACTAATCAACCCCTAAAATTAGTTCCGTGTTTCTTCATTGGCGCCCACCGGTTTTTTGCAAATCACTTTCATCTTCTTTTTCTGAGTTTTCCAAGTTTTTCCTTCGATCATGGCTGGTCAAGGAGTCATTCCTGATTTCGGTTTTGGAACAAACACTAATGCAGTGTTGGGGGAGGACAATCAAAACGTCCAAGCTCAACATGTAGAAGAAATCGGTGAAATCAAAGTAACCAACACTGGGGACCCCGCGCGAGCATCACTCGCATCACTCAGACGGTAACCCCAGGAAACAATGGTGCTGGACCTTCAAATCCACATCCACCTCAGAACATTTCGACGCTATTAGGGCTACCTGAAGGCGAAACTCCAGCCTCTTGGTACGCCAAGCAAATCGCTACCATCAATGCTGCGTATCAGTCTTTGAGCGCACAGCAAGCGGTTTTGCAAGCAGAACCATCTTTAGTCACACCTTTGGGTCCGAGTCAGGGGGCGCGCCAGATACCCCCACAACAAAACCTCCAAGGAAGAATCAACAGGCCTCCTCCCCAGAGAAGACCAAGCGTGTATGACACGCGCGACACACGGGGAGAGACAGAAAGCTATTATGACTATCCGTCAAACGTTCAAAGAGGTCCAGTTCAAAGCCGGCTCAGGCCGCGCAACTTGAACAATGAATGGGATGACACAGACCCAAACGACCCAACTTGGCAAGATGATGAGGGGTCTTAAGTCTTCAATCGTTTACAGAGGAACCATGAATATTACAAACCGAGGCAGCACGTCGGATACAGCGAGGAGGCAGAGCGAGACTTCCGCCTCGCATATCGACCAGCTGAAGCTGCAGAACATTCAAAGTTCATCCCAAAGATTGCTCTAACGCCGCTATCAAGAGAGAAATTGCCTCCAACAGTCGGGAAGTTTAATGGTTTAACAGACCCGGATGATCATGTCAGAGTATTCACAAGCGTCGGTTGCATGGGAGGATGGAATATGCCTATGTGGTGCCATTTGTTTATCCAAACTTTCACAGGGGCTTCTCGCGCCTGGTTCGACAGCCTCCCACCAGGAAAGATCAAGTCGTGGGTTGACTTCGGAACGCAGTTTGTAAACCACTTCAGTCAACAAAGACGTTACTAGCGCCCAGCTCAAAATAAAATTACGCTTTTTATCCCCATCTCAAAATTACGATCTTGCCCTCAATTCAAAATTACGACTTTTCCTGGCACTCTCCCATTGGACCAACCAGTTTATTATTTTATATCCATTCCAAAATCACGTTTTTGTCCCTCTTTAAAATTACGGTTTTGTCCCAAGCTCAAAATAAAATTACGCTTTTGGCCTTAGCTCAAAATTACGATTTTTCCCTCCATTCAAAATAAAATTGTGGTTTTGCCCTCAGCTCAGAATTACCTTTTCGCCCCCAGTTCAAAATAAAATTTTGTTTTTGCCCACAGTTAAAAATTACGATTTTGCCCTCTGTTAAAAAATATGATTTTTCCCCGTTTAAAAAATTGTGATTTCGCCCCATTTCAAAATTACGTTTTTTCCCCAGTTCAAAATAGAATTATGTTTTTGCCCCCAACTCAAAATTACGATTTTGCCCTCGGTTCAAAACAAAATTGTGCTTTTGCCTCCAGCTTTAAATTACGTTTGTGCCCTTAGTTCAAATTTATATTACGTTGTTACCCCAAGTTCAAAATTACGAATTTTCCCCTGGTTCAAATTTACAGTACTGTCATTACTTTAGCTTTTGGCAAATTACGATTTTACCCCAGTCAAAAAATACAACTTTCACTCAGTTAAAAATTACAATATTGCCATTGTTTTAGTTTTTTTTATCAAAACTATAAAAGTGTTTTGTTTTAATTGGTTGACTCGATTTAATTGTTTTTTGTGTCAATGAGCTAACTAACACTCGCTCACTATTCGGCCATCGCCCCGCAACGCGGGCGGGGCATCAACAAGTTCCGCATACAAAGATGAACATTCCAACACAATCCTTTCCGTATCTTATTTCTGAGACATCAAGTCTAACATTTTAGTCCTGTAATAAGCTAATCCGTCCCGCTCAAGATCTGGGTCCCTAGTTTCATTCTGCCTTTGACTCATCGGAGAGTGGCAACAACTCTCGACCAGTGGTGCATTGGTTGGATTTAATCTCCTGAGTCCATCTCCGATAAAGTCCAAAATAGCTAATAAACCCAAGTATTCAAGTACAAACCCTAGCAAAGCGACCTTCGAACATTTGGCTCGTGACACTCTTGCACCACCATTTCATGCACGTCCTCGTGCATGTGCCTCGCAATCGCGCCAACATGTCGTAATACTATGCATCTTCACCCCCGTAAGTTAAGCATTATTCACTTTTGTAAGAAGGACACCCGACAGCACAATAACGATGATCTCCATTCGGATCGCTCAGTATATTGCATCAGATTACTTTAGTTGGCGCCGATGTTCTCCAGTACTTTAAGGCATAGGGGGACCTGACGAATGTGCAGCCTTCAATCTGGTTACGGTGCTGCTGGGCCGTAGTTGCTCGGCTGAATCTTGGAAGACTTTATTGATACTATACTAGGGTGACGCTCACGATCTCATACACTCGGTGTACAAAGACCTTCACCGAAGTGCCCCATATTTGGTCTTCTCCCACCACCATTGCAATAGCATACTCTATATATTTAAGCACATTTTGTTCAAGTGTTCACATTTCAACGTATCCTAGAATCGACCTGCTCTGATACCACTTTGTCATGGAGTTATCTTTCGATCCCCGTATGGTGTCCACCACGGTTTCCACATGATAAGCCAAGCCATCCCGCTCTTGATCTGGGTCACTGGTTTTGTCTGGCCTTGAACTGATCAGGAGAGAAGGAACACCTCTTGAACAGTGGTGCTTTTCCCTGGTAGACACAACTAGGCATGTACACCTTTCTTAATCTGCTGAAACCGTTCCTGATAAAGTCCCAAACTAGCCTGGAAACCCAAGCGTTCAAGTACAAACCCTAGTAAAGCGACCTTCAAACATTTGGCCCGTGAAATTATGATCCGAATAAACCTCATTAAAACCGGGAGTTTCATCCCAATCAAATTCCTCAAGATACTCAGCAAATACTGAGGAAGGAATATTTGTCCGTAAGGCACAGTTTGAGAAACCACTTACCCCTAACAAAAGAAGTCGGATTATTAGAAAAAGTCAAGAGAAAATAAAGAAATCACAACCGAAAGGAATGGAGGTTAATAAGGAAACTCATGAACTCTTTACATTCATAATCCAAACAAACCAATTGACCCATATCATAGTTGAAGTTGGTTATGCTTACAATATAGGAACCATGAAAGAAAGGCAAGTTCTCTTGATGTTTGCAAATTTAAGGATATATGCAATCCTTTTTTTTCATCTGGATCATGAATCCGAATTTTAACAATATTGTGATAATCATGACTTGTATGTTCTGTTATTAACGTTATTGTAGCGTATGTGTTTTCAATTCATGTTTTTTTTTCTGGTTTTATTTTTTTTAACATTATTTTTTATCGTTGCATAAGTTTTCATCCTGAGTCTTGAATTCAAAACAATTTATAGCCGTAAACACATTAACAAGTTCGATAAGGCCATTTTTTCGAAGTAGTATTTAACTCTTGTTTAAGTTGGCTTGAGAATAAAGTGTACGTATTGAATGTAGCAAACTACTAATGTTCCCCCAAAGCAACCTCATAAAACTTCTAAGCTTCGGCATGCATTAATATTTCAATATAAATTATCAGTTATCTTCTTCTTCTTCCTATAATTTCAATTATAATTCTAAATATCAATATTTATGGGACCGCTCCTCCATTCCCTTGCAAGCAACCATCGACGACGACAGCCACCTACATTGTATCTATAGTTTTTATACATCCTCACCTACATATACACATACCACATTCTACTCCGACGTCATATCTACATTGCTACTCTTCTCATGGATCCTCGACTCTCTCTCGTCGCTTTCTCTCTCTTCATTGCCGGAATCTTTGTCGCCTCTTTCGTCTCAGCTGAATCCGAAGACAATATGTTAATCCGTCAGGTGATCGGTGATGAAAACCACCAGTTGAATGATGAGGATCAGTTTGGTGCTTTCAAAAGCAAGTTTGGGAAGTCTTATGCTTCACAGGAGGAGCATGATTATAGGTTATCAGTTTTTAAGGCAAATTTGCGCCGCGCTAAGCGGTACCAGAAGCTAGATCCATCTGCGGTCCATGGGGTCACTCAGTTCTCTGACATGACCCCCAAGGAGTTCCGTAAGCACCTTGGATTAAGGTCTCGTGTTAAGTTCCCCTCGGATGCAGGTAAGGCTCCCATTCTTCCGACTGATAATCTTCCTGAGAATTTCGATTGGCGAGATCATGGGGCCGTCACTGGTGTGAAGAATCAGGTACTTTTCTTGTGCATGTTGAAAACTCAAAAATCACCTAAAGTAAAAATTTTGATACATAACACATAATACCTTACCAGGTTTTTTATTTTATTTTATATGGTATCAGAGATTTACTGAAACATATTTAGATAACCATGCCAATTTAGCACGATTTGAAAACTATTTCCAAAATGTTTTTTATGGAAACTAGGGTTCATGTGGATCATGTTGGACATTTAGCACAACCGGAGCACTGGAAGGGGCGAATTTCCTCGCCACTGGAAAGCTAGAAAGCCTTAGTGAACAACAACTTGTCGATTGCGACCACGAGGTTTGAATTTTTTCCATTTGTTCTCTAATCATTGGATGCTAGATGAGTCACAATCTCGTTATCTGCAGTGTGATCCAGAAGAACAAGGATCATGTGACGCAGGGTGCAATGGCGGTCTCATGAACAGCGCGTTCGAGTACACATTAAAATCTGGTGGACTCATGAGGGAAAAAGACTACCCTTACACCGCCAAAGACCACGGAGCCTGCAAATTTGACAAAAGCAAGGTTGTAGCATCCGTTGCAAACTTCAGTGTGGTGTCACTAGATGAGGACCAGATTGCTGCAAATCTGGTGAAACATGGTCCTCTTGCAGTGGCTATTAATGCAGCCTACATGCAAACCTATATTGGTGGAGTGTCGTGCCCATTTTTGTGCGCAAAGAGGTTAGACCATGGTGTGTTACTGGTTGGATATGGTGCAGCCGGCTATGCACCCATAAGAATGAAGGAAAAACCATATTGGATTATCAAGAACTCATGGGGAGAGAACTGGGGCGAAAAAGGATATTACAAGATCTGCAAGGGTCACAATGTTTGTGGAGTCGACTCCATGGTCTCTACAGTCGTTGCAGCCCACCGTCACTAATCTGTTATTATTATTGTCAAAATTTCACCATGTATACAAGAATTGTGGAAGAAACATAATGTTATTACATTCATCTTTGTATGTATCTATCGTTCATAATTGGACATGTGGAGAAGATCGATTTATGTTTGTTCAATCACTCACTCTACTCAATTATTGATCCTTAAATATATAAATAACAACTAGTAGGGTACCCGTGCGTCGCGACGGGAACACAATACTTAGCAATGTTTTCATCCAAACTATTAATTTTTATATGTAATATACAAAGTTATGTATTTTTTTCAAAGTGATATCTAAATCTATATGCACACCATATTTTATCATGTATAAACTCATTTATATATACAAGTATGTCATACAATTTTCAGTTGTTTTTTTAATTTCAGCCGGTCCTATAATAAACGGGTCCATGTATGTATATGTGTATAGATAATCAAGAGCATTACCTGTGCCTATAAATATATTGCGCAAAATATAAGAAAACATACACTTATAAGGGAAATTGATCTATCAATCTCACTCACATGAGCAGGCAACTAATCAGCATTCATGTCAATTAATAAAAACATAGAAACTATTAATTAAAATAGAACACAAAGGAAGAGATACCCAGTTAAAAAGATGAACTTGATTAGAGGGTTTATGAGCAAAAAATAATAATCAATTCCAGAATAGAAGTGAGAAAGTAACTATTAAAAATAATAAAGCAATTGTTAATAAGATAAAAAAGGCAGTCAATACTCATAAAACTCGATGAAGAGTTTTGGGATGGAGCCTCAAACCTGTATAAGAAGGTGTGGGCGTGAGAAAAGGGTGTGGAAGCTGTTGGGTTAATCGGGTTCTTTTACGGGTCACGGGTCGGTGCGTTATCGGATCACGGGTACGGGTCAACTGGTTAGGAGTTCGAACGGGTCATGGGTGATGGTTATGGATCATCTAGTTCGTTTGGTTGACCTGAAAAATAGGAGTTGCACAACAAAAATTGTTGACCGAATTCTTTGGTGCACGTTGGAAGAGATGGTCAGCAGTGTTTACCGGTTATTTAGTTAGACTTAATATTTTATTATTGTTATTTGTTTCTCACGTGTGTGTTTGTAAGGCTATATATAGCCAGGTGTTCTATTAATATATGTAACCCCTTTTTTCATCTAATACACAGAAACCCTTCTGCATAAAAACTTTCAGCTTCCAATTCTCTAATATACATACTTACGTGAGAGTGTGATTGTGAGTGTATTGTGGGACCTGAACCAACAGAAGCCCCTTCACGCCGGGAACACCACCACGCATATGGCGTGGAGGGCAGCGTTATGGGTGGGGCTTAAGGATTTCCAACGGCGTGAGGGCAAATGGGTGGGTGAGGTGAAGGTTTTTGATTGGTGGGTGTATTTTAGGTTTGTTGTGATTGATTGATGTTCATTTTTTTATTTTTCTTCCACGCCACTTTCCCACCCGTGCTTTTTTCTCCACGCCACCATGCTGACGTGGTTGCCATGTGTCGCTCCACGCCCTCCCTTCAAGTCCTCCGCACCGTGTGGTCTAATGTATATAGCAACCTACATGGGTTAATTTTGTTGAATTTAACAAAAATAAAAGATGAAAAAAAATGAGTAGTTTAATAGTATTTGCGAGAAATTGTCGTTACATGTGAGTTTTAAGAAAACTATGTTTTTCACTAGGGATGCAAACGAGCTAAGCGGTTCGTGAGCTACTCGAGATCGACTCGAGAAAAAGCTCGAAACGAGCCGAGCCTTATCGAACCCGAGCCGAGCTTGAGCCTCAAAACAAAGCTCGTTTGTTTAACGAGCCCGAGCTCGAGCCTCGCATGTGAAGCTCGTTAGGCTCGTCAAGCCTTATCGAGCCTTAGTATAAACGAGCCGAGCTTATTTAAACTTGTTTACAAGCCGACCTCGAACCTAAAGATAAGCTTATTTAGTAAACGAGCCCGAGCTTCACTTATCGAGCTCGTGAGCCTAAAAATTCTATTATTTATATTATTTTTATTTAATATACTAATTAATAGATAATAAACGAGCCGAGTTCGAGCTTGAGAAAATACAAACGAGCCGAGCTCAAGCCCGAGCTCTCATAAGTTAATCAAGCTCGAGCCTGGTCGAGCTCAGGATCGGCTCGGCTCGTTTTCATCCCTATTTTTCACCATGACAAAACCTTTGAAAACATCAGCAGCCGTTGCTGGTTTACCATTAAAAAATACACGTAAAAACGATCACAACCTTTGAAAACATCAGCAGCCAAATGCTACACCGTACAGAACTATAGTGAAATTTTATAAAGCTTACGTGTGTTTGGATTAGTAGTTGATCCAAAACGCAATTCAGGCCAGCAAGAATTTGCTCTCTAGTCGTGGATTTAAAGCTTAGGTAGGGTGGGCCTAGGCCCACCGTCCATCCAGCCTAAGTCCTACTAAGTTTTTGTAAATTTTGATGCACAAATCCAACCGGCCCAAGTACCCAAGTCAACTGCCCACCGTTTAATTTAATTGCATCCAATTATTTTTTGTTCTTTTTTTTTTTTTTGAAAATGCACCCAGTCCGATATAAATGAACCCCACATGTTAGGAAGAATCATTATATTTTTTTTCCTCAGAAAGATTATTATATTTTCAAGTCCAATTATTTCTGATAAAAATATAACTATGTTGTGAAACAACGGTCTATTAGCAACCAATATACAACTATAATAAGCATTAGAGAACAAGACTATATAGATCATGTAGAGAACACGAACATGGAAAGTAAGGGAATGAGAATCCTTTTTCATTGATCTATACATCATATACAAATGCCAATATATATAGGCACTATGACATTGATACAAACATAAATGTGATATGGGAGTTGGTAATGTGGATAGTCACTAATAAATAATATATTCATAACACTCCCCCTTGACTATCCACATATGATAAAAGCAAGGGGTACATTATTCTTTTAATATGCTTGGATATGCTCAGTGTTGCAAAAATCGGCCTAGGCGGCCGATTAATCGGCGCCTAGGCGCTAGGCGGCCATTCACTGCCTAATTTTGAGCTAGTCGGTCAATTAATCGGCCATGGTCAAAGTCGGTCAAAATCGGTCCTAGGCGGTCAAAAATCGGATTAATCGGACTATATTAATCGGTCAAAATCGGTCCTAGGCGGTCAAAATCGGTCAAAATCGAACCATACTATCTGAAACTTGAAGTATTTATGTGAATTTTGAAGTATTATTTTTATATTATTGGGTATATATACATAATTTTGAAAAAATACATATAAAAATCCCATTCCGATTAATCCCGATTAATCCCGATTAATCCCTAGGCGGTAACTCACCGCCCGACTAGCGCCTAGCGCCTTCTACAACATTGGATATGCTGCCTCGTTAAAAACCTTGCCAAGAAAACCCAGTGGGACAAAACCTCAGCTAAGGGAAAAAGAGTGCAGCGTGTATTGTCTCCCCTTGATACTTCTGGATCAGGTATGTTGCCTCATTAAAAACCTTACTAAGAAAACCCATTGGGATAAAACTTAGTTAAGGGAAAAAGAGTGCAACTTGAATAAAATTTCCCCCTCATTATAATATGTATCATTTAAGTAAAGTGTGTCCATCATCCTCGAAAGTTGCTCAAAACTTTTGTATAATGGTTTGTCTTTTGATTCCTTGAAGTGCAATCCTTTATATTGAGTAATGTTGTAAAATCTTCTTGTGAGACTTCTAATGCTTCCTCTTGCGAACAAATACCATAAGATCAAAGACTATTTGTGTTACATTCTTTATATCTACAAGACTAACAAAACTAGCTTTCATGGGTTAGTAAAATATAGACACGTATCATTCTTACCTTTAGGGTATCGACATATCTGCTTTACCATTCAAATGTCTCCTCATTGGACATATGCTATATCATGTTGATAAATTCAAAAAAATATATATATATATATATATATATATATATATATATATATATATATATATATATATATTATCATGCATAGCTAGAAAGTTAAGTTAATGCACAATTGCACTTTAGCCATGTACTTTTGAAATGAGAATCTCTACTTTGGTAGGAGATGATAATAATCATTTCTTATAAAAAGTGTCAGAACAACCTTTAACATACTATAAGGTTGAGCTCTCTACATACTAAAATGTTCCACCAACATCTTCTAGATGTAGTTTGATAGATGAATAAAAGTATGATTACAAATATATTCGAACTGCAAGTCGAGTAATAATTAGATTGTGCTAGGGTCATTAAAAAAAATCTCATTCTAAAAGCTCGCCAGTTTCTCTTGATGATGCTCAGGCATCATCACTGTAAATTGCGATTATAGTGAACTTTTAAGAAAGAACATTTGATAAAGATGGATAATATTATCAAACTTATATTGCTCTTTATCAGAATATATCATGAGTTGTACAACACTCAACTTGACTATTTTAGTTCATACTATCTTTAACTTTATAAAGATACATTCTTGAGGACTTGAAATCAATGTTTCAGGCATTGGCAATCATATACATACTTCTTTCAACTTTGAAAAACAATGTATATGCATTCACTCTTTAGGAGTTCTATTACATATTCCTCCTCATTGATTTCTATATCATATGCAAGGATGTCTTGAATATTTAATCCATATTGTACCATGCTTATACATTCTACATTAAGATGCCATAATAACCAGGCACAAGTTTCATAACGAGTTCCAATTATATTCAACGTATTCAAATATGAAATTGTATACAACGATCATATCGTTCTCGAGAACTCATTTTACATGATTTTTTATAATTCAAATCCTTGAGTGACTTTCATGTAAACTTTTTGTATCAAGTGATACATAACATTCATAAGACGCATATCAATTCTCTCTTTATATTACCAGACTAATAAAATATTGGAAAGTCATTACATCCGCCACTAGAGAATGTGTCTCATTATAATCAATCATGGGTTTTTGCGAAAATCCTTGTGCACCATATTTGCCTTATCTCGTTTAATTTGATTTTCACATGATTCGCATAAAAGCTCCATTAATATCCAACATACTTTACAAATTCAGTTGTATGGACTGTTGGTCAGAAAACTTTCCATTTCATTAGAGAATTTAAATCTGCCATACTTTGCGTCTTTCCATTTTGGCCAATCATTTATGTATTTTCATTCATAGGCAGATCTTAAATCTTGATCCTCGTCATTACATCATTTCAAGCGCTATATTATATACAAAAGTATAACGACGTCGATTTTGTTTCGATTCCATACATATCTTAGACATGATACAGCTTATCGAGATCTCTTTATTTTCAGGTACCTGAGGTTCTTCTTGAACCATCATGTCTACTGTCTCTTCAGGAGATCTTATTACTATAACCTCGACTTGACCATCTTAATTACTTGCTCCAATTTTCGAGGAATTTTATTATTGGAATCAACTAGTCTACCATGCTTTAGGCATGCAATAGACTCATTACAAAATATGTGGTTGTCCTATTGGGACACAAATATGACTGGAGCATAAACAGTTGATTATGTGACTTATTTAGTCACTCTATTTAGGTCAGTGAACTTGTTTGGTAATTTGTTCTTTAATATTGGTAAATGAATTATCCTTTGAACTTCTGGTTCACCGTTTATACTATGAGGATCAAGATGACATGATAATTCATTCCAATTTTCACTTTCCAACTGCTTGTTACCTCCCCCTAATGTTGGGAACATTCATTCACTAAAGTGAAAACCAATGAGCTGTAAGCAAATCTCTCCCAATGGCTTTAAGTATATAATCATAGATAATTATTTTTTTTCCCAACATATATTCTCAACCCTTTTAGAGGTCCCAACATTGTGCTAATGGTAGATCAATATTATATATACCGCACAACCAAAATCTTAGAAGGGACGTATTTGGTTCCTGACCAAAAACCAACTATAATGGGGGAAGTATGATGACATATTGGCTTGATGTGAATTAATGTTGTACATGTAAAATCACATGTACCCAAATACAAATATGAACTCTTGCTCTTATGATCATTGGCTTTGCAATCAATTGTGAACGTTTAGTGATCGTCTCAACAAAGCAATTCTTGTATAAACATAAGCTATATGAATTTCACCTTTTATTCCAATAATCATTAATAACTTAGGAATTGAATTCACTATTTTTACCAAAATAAATATACCAATCTGGATAATATGCTTGCTATCACATTAGCTAAGCCACAATCACACAAACTTCAGGTTACGGATTTGATAACCATTTAACGATGCATCGATTTAAAACACTAAATGGTATCATGTTGGGATGTTCATATCCTCTAACAATTTCCAGAAAATTTAGGAAAACACACCCTACTTTATTTTGGCAAATATGTAATTTCCCTTAAGAGTAAACATTACATGTTTAATTATCAAGAAGAATCTTCTGGTTCTTCAAGAACTTCACATCATCATTGACTCGGTGTGGTCAAACCGGTCATGCCAATTAAGTAAATAATCATGACACATAAACTTCTGGTTTATGGGATCGTATGTGTATTAATTGCATTATGCGAGAGAACAACCATTATCATTGCAAACTATCACGTGATATAACTTTTATCCTTTACACATTTTTGTTCTCATATAATCACTCACATAATTTGAGATCATGATAGTTGATCTCATTGTTAACTTGGTTATCATAACAATTCAGATGGCCGATCTCATTATTAATATGACCATTACAAATTTCTCAATTATGTCCATGATCATGACGATCAATATATACTCACATTCACTTCAAGGAATGGAGTAGAACCAAATAGGTTTCATGATTTTCACTATTTTCTCGGACATACGGATATAAAGTCACTTCAAACCTTTCGTACTCTTTTAGTAATATTGCTACTTAATGAGAACATTTGAGGTGTGACAAATGAAAAACTGTTTTATCCGACTTCCCTTGTAAATAATATTCTCTTTGGAATTTTTATAATACTAATAGAGAAGTAATTAGAAGTCTGGGTCATATTAGATTATTGGTCTAGCTTTTTACGACCTTTAATAACTTCATAATGAGATTCAGGAGTATGACACTTCGGATATAATGTATAAGTATTATCTATACTCTATAATAAACTACAACTTTAATAATAAACCACAATTTTGGTTTAGTTCTATTCAATAATATGTATATAATAACCAATAACATATAGAATACAAGATATACCATAGAGTCAAATTGTACACTACATGAGGTAATAGCATGTCACCACATATATAAGAGATAGAATAAGCCTTTTGGCCTTGATGAAATAAGGAACCTTTCATCACTAATAAGCAAACGCATATAATATATGTAATAACTTATCACGATATAATCAATCACAAAGATATCTTACATACAAATCTTTGTTACTCTGTTTTGAAACATAAACATACATTAACCACGTGACTTTGTTTTTGTTGTTTCACAAAGGATAAAACTTATATATAATAGACGATTACATGAAATTATATGTCTTAATTAATAGTAAAAAGATAACTAAAGACATCAAAAGCATACATCTATATTAGAATGCAATTTTCTTTGCAAATCATAAACTTTTTGTGTAATAATATAAGTTAAACAACTATACTGAATTCTATATTCTTTATAAGAAAACTACTCAACAGTCTATAACCCTCTTTCTATATTCATATAAGTTAAACAACTATATTGAATTCTATATTCATACAAGTTAAACAACTATACTAAATTCTATATTCTATATTTTTGTTTAACGCATGAAAATTTATTGATTTCGTTTGCTTTCTATGACTTCGTTGTATTAAACAAATATAGTTGATTTGTATATGCAAATATTATCACAATCCTGACCACACATTTAATATATCATATCAATACAATAGATATCAAAACAATACAAATTGAAACCGATTGTAGTTATCATATGCAAATATTATCACAATCCTGACCACACATTTAATATATCATATCAATACAATAGATATCAAAACAATACAAATTGAAACCGATTGTAGTTATCAGTTAAAAATAATCTCTTTGGTTTAATTTAATAAACTATAACATTTATTTTATATATGAATGAAAGTTCATCCTTATCCTCATATGTCAATTAAATAAATAATATTTGTAATCAAAATAAATCATGAAGGATATTCAAAATAATACCTTTTCTATAGCCAACATATATTAACATATACTAGTGATTTGCTCAATACATATTGAATCCTTTCATATAAATAAATTATTTTCATATCGGAACTTGTGGTCACAAATATCTAAATACCCTTTATTATTTTTATTAAATGTATTGTTTTATCAAAAAAAAAAATATACAAACAATAATTCATTGTAGAAAAAATAGAACCAAAAATTTCTCCTAACTATCATATAATCAAAATCAGATTGATCAATGGGCTGGATATATGATATCATGACTCAGTACTTTATCATACCACATTAACATTAACATTAGACGATAATTAAATATAAATCCAAACCAAAAAATTCGTTTCCCAACAAAAACATTATATGAAAAGTTATAGTCAACGATACAAGTTAATGTATGAATAATAATTGAAATATATCAATAATTTTTGTTTTGCAACCAGATTTAATATTGATAATCTGGAATAAATTATCTTTTAAGGATAAATAGTTAAAATCATAGCTTGTGACTAAAACAAAATAATAACAAAAAGAATAGTCGTCCCCGTGTATAGGAAAATTTAATTAAAACAAAGGCCAACCCTTTGTTCTTCAACCCGATATTAAAGAGTTCTTGTTTACATCTCCCCTACACATTGACTGAAGTACGGAACGTTTCGTTAATTAATGTTTTAATAGATTAATATAAAAAATAAAATTATTTAAATCATCTTCTTCGTTTATAGAATTTGATTACGAGCTCCAGTCGACGGAGATGATAACAAGATTATACACAGTTCCACAATATTTTTAAAACATAAACATGCATGTATAGACAAAGATTAATGGTTCCGTATAGTACCTGATTTCGTAAGATAGTCATGGTTGCGATATCTTTGCCGATTGAAACAATCGTGTGAGGTTATGGAAGCAGTGCAATGCTAATGCTACTAGTTTGTGATGTCGGTGGCCAATGTCCCAATGTTTTCTGTTGTCATGAAGCAACAAAACCCAAGAGGGATTTGTAGACTAAAAAGAAACGATATAAGGAAAACAACGAGCAAAATCGTGCTGATAATGTGTTGTGAAACAACGGTCTATTAGCAACCAATATACAACTATAATAAGCATTAGAGAACAAGACTATATAGATCATGTAGAGAACAAGAACATGAAAAATAAGGGAATGAGAATCCTTTTTCATTGATCTATACATCATATACAAATGCCAATATATATAGGCACTATGACATTGATACAAACATAAATGTGATATGGGAGTTGGTAATGTGGATAGTCACTAATAAATAATATATTCATAACAAACTATTCCCTTATGCTTTTTTTTTCATATTTCCATTTTGCCGATATCCTTTAATTTCCTTTTTCTCCGACTTAGTTTTAGCCAATGTTTTAAAAACCGGTTTTTAAATCAAACTGGATTAGGCTAAAAAATGGTTCAACCGGTTGAACCAGGTTGTACTGAGCGGTTCAACCAGGTTGACTAGCTAACTCTATAATTTCATAAATTACAACATCAACTCAAAAGTTAATCCAAAAATGCATGATTACATGTTAAAGGATGATCCAAAAGTAAATCCATAATAAAAAAATAATCCAAAAGATAATCGAAAAACATTCAATTTCCAACAAGCTCTTTTAAATGAAAGTGTACGATATGTTTAAGCCATTTGGGTGTTGAATACATCAAGTTCACGATCGCATAAAAGATGAAATTCACTGTTATCACCATCCTCATCAACTAGAGGATAACTATTTTCGTTTCATACAATATTAAATAAGAACTTTTAGTTACGAATAATCATTGTTTTGGTAAAAAATTACCGAAGCAATTAAGTGATCAAATTAGTTAAGTGAGGTAGTGTGCTAAAAAGTGTGTTGAAAATATGATAGTTAAGTTGTTTGGAAAAACAGTATTCAGGATACGGCTCAGGATATTGAGCTGTATCTACGATCAAACAATGAGCAAAAAGTAAAGGGGGTGACACGAGATATACGAGGAAAGCCCTTGATCAATCTAGATCGCCGGCATAAAACCTCGGGAGCTGACAATCGCAGCTGCCTTGTTCTTCTTATTGCTTTAAACTTCAGGATACAGTGCAGGATATTGACCAGATCGCTAAGTGTTACAACGCTTTTGTGCGAGAGTGAAAACTGCTAGAGAACAAGTGTAAGAGTGTAGTGAGTGTTTTTGTGATGTCCAATTCGATCTGATATACCCACCTATTTATAGTAACGAATTACAAACGAAAATTCCTATAAATATGGGATGCTCCGAATATTCCATTGCTAACGTTGTAGACCGAGTAATGCGGCTTCAACGTCTTTATTTGAACGACTTGGACCGAGTCTTCCGCGGAATGAGTCCTTGTGAACGTTGCTAGCTTCTAACCCGCGTACCTGCACATAATCCGTTAGTGATCCTGAGGATACCATTCAGGATGTTACCAATACCCTGAATCAGCATCCCGGATGTGAACAGATATCATATAACCAAGATATAACCCAAGATATTTCTTAGGATATGGGCTCAGAATTTCACCCATAACAATTGTCCCCAAAAATGTTACCGTTTAGTATCCTGCCACTAACGGTTACATTTTTCATGGAAATCGAGGCAATTAAGAGATAAGACCCATGATGTGACCGTTTGCAACTACTCAGCCTATATTTACTCATTGCACCCTATATCTTCTCATCCCTATCTCTTTTTTAATTACTACCGATAAGGAAAAAGGTAAACATTCTCTCTCTAATCTTCATCTTCATCCTCCTTTTCCGGTCAAAAAATCAGGCGATCAAATGCCGAGACAGACAAGATCCAGTTCTGGTGATTCGGCTCCCACATTTATCCAGCAGAATCTTCTCCAAGAACCGGAGAAAGAGATATGCTCTTTTGATAGTGCCCACTTGTCGGCTCTCAAATCCTCCGGTATCTTTCCGAAAGGAACGGTATTCCGGCCGTTCGACCGGGAAATCCGGTCGGATATGGTCTCCAATGAGTGGTTGTGCTTTAGTGCCTTTCCCTTCACCTTAGGGTTACAGTTCCCCTTTCCAGACTTTATCACCGAATTCTTCAACATTACAAAAATTTCTTTTAGCCAAACAATGCCGATGCTTTGGCGTGTTCTGTCCGTTCTTGACCAGATCAAGAAAAACCACATCCCTGATCTTTCTGTTCATGATCTCCCCCTAGCTTACCGGCTTAGATGCCACGGATCATGTAGATTTTTGTTTTATTCCACCTCCGGCGACCCGCTGATACTTCGTGCCACCAGGAACAAGGATAATTGGCAATCTAAGTTCTTCTTTGTAAAAAGAGACTCAATCCCTGGTGGAACGGAATATCCGGTGAAATGGTTGAAAAGGGTAGGATTTAGGGTTTAAGGATGATCCTGCCTCTTATCCTGTTCCATATCCTGAACTGATCAACTTTCTTTTTTTCTGTTGTGCACGCAGCTGATTTTAGGAAGATTGCACCTCCCCTTGTTGATTCACAAAAAAGGATTGACGCTATCAGACTCCTTCCAGAGGCTGAAAGAAGTTTCAACCCATCTCCTCCATCTCCAAGTCCTCTTTCTAGTGCAAACATGTCTGGTAAGGATCCTGCAAAATATCCTGTACATACATGTCTTTATTTGATATACTTAGGAGAAATTTTACTCCCTGTATGCAGACTCCAGCAAGGTTCCAGTCTACCTAGACCTTGAAGAACTTGACAGCTACCCTACTCCAGTCACGGTCAAAAAGGAGACCCCTAATGCCACCAGCTCCAAGCCGCTCCCGGCTCCTAAGGCTAATCCGAGGACTCGTGCTTCCACAGCAAAAAAGAGGAAAGGTCCTGAAGTCAGTGTTCCAGGTCCAGAAGGGTTCTCCTACGATGAACTCAGCTTTTCTGACTCCTTAGAGCCAATGACATCCTTCCTCAACAAGGTAATATCCTGCTACATATCCTGCACATATATCCTGATAGGATATCCTGTCAGGATATCCTGGTTAATATATTCTGACTCATACCTGAATTTGATGTGCAGGGCCTCCAGCATTTGCTCCATATGTACAACGATGCCTGTGGTACTGCTGCACTCCATGAAGCCAGGATTAAACAGCTCGAAAGTACCGTTGCCGACCAAGGTGCCATTGCTGAAGCAAAGAGCCGGCACTACGAGGGCATGCTGAAGAAGGTCACCCAAGATGCTGAGCTCAAACTTGCCACTGTCCAAATGGATCACGAACAGGCCATGGTTTCTTTCCGGGAAGGAATCAAAGCCTCTGCTATCGTCTCCCTGCTACAAGCTCGCATCAAGATGGCCTACGAGGCCAAGGAGACAGGCCTTGTATGCCCATCCTGGCCGGTTGAAGCTGAAGCTGAAAAGGCAGAGAAGGTTGGAGAAGATGCCGCTGTGTGAGGGCATTCAGGTGGGCAATGATGGATATATGTGCCAAGGCCGGAGCCCACCTTTTTAAATTTGAATGTTGGTCTGTAATCCCCAAAACAATTTACTCTTTCTGCACCTGAACAATTTACATTTCCTGCATGCTTTTTGAACAATACAACAATTGGAGGCGGATGGGTCTCGGTTTGAGATGAAACCTTCAACTGTTGGGTAAATATGTTTAAAGACTAATTGTGCTTTTGGTGGATGGATCTCAGTTTGAGATGAAACCAAAAGCACAAACTTTTGCTATGTTAATAATATAACTTTCCTTTGGGCCTTACCATTGTTGTTATTAGTGCACAAATTTTACTTATGAAAACTGTTTTGTTTGATCATATTTGGGAACCCATTGTAAGTGTATCCTGAAAGATATCCTGCTCAGGATACTGAAATATAATCTATAAATTATCCAAATAAAAAGGAGAGATCATACCAGAGATTCTTAAAGAATCAATTTCAGTCTTCCATCATAAGTATGTCCCCAGTGCACACTTACAAACTTGGATCCATCCTTTGAATAGTATAATGTATGTCCCCTGTGTTCGACACAGAAATGCAAATGTATTCACACTTTGGCTTGAATAAATTCCGAACACCTCGAGGCAAAACCCTTGATATCCTGGGATGAATCCTTAGTATATTGGGGATAAACCCTTAATATCCTGGGGATAAACCCTGATATCCTGGGGATAAACCCTGATATCCTGGGGATAAACCCTGAGTTTCATGCGCTACAGGCGAGAGTGTATAAACTCCAAATCTTAGAAAGGTGAAAACCTTTAAACCTTAGAGAGTACGAAAATACCCTTTCGTGAGAGAGGGTGATCAATCCTCATATACCTTCAGGATCCAGGATATAGCCAACAGTAACGAAATTGTCAGCCACTTTTACATGAACTGGTCCCGCTACCTTGAACTATTCCTAGATAACTTGCGCTCCAGGCGAGGTGTTTAAACCCAATTCGAAAGAAAGGTGAATACCTTTAAACCTTTGAAGGGATCAGGATCCCTTAAACGTGAGAGAGGGGGCCAATCCTCTAATCTTTCGAGTTATCCTGAGTGCATATCCTGGAGCTATATCCTGAAACATATGCTGCAAAACAACTGTAAACTAAGGTGGGTGTTAGCTTGGCTAACACCCCTCCGATGCTTAAGTCAGTATTGGGTTCAAGATAATAAACAAATATATTTAAAAGAGATAGAATACATACCATTCTGAGATAGAAATTAAATTCTATTCTTACTTGAAATAGAGCTTTAAGTGTATTGCATTCCAGGATCTCGGTAGCATATCTCCTTCCATATTCTTGAGTCGATATGCTCCTTTCCCTGCTTCTGACTCAACTTCATATGGTCCTTCCCATTTTGGAGCTAGCTTGCCATCGGCAGGATTAGTGGTATTTTGAAAAGCCTTTCTTAGCACCCAATCACCAACTCGAAATCTCCTAGTCCTTATATTCTTGTTATATGCTCTGGATATTCTTTGTTGATATGCTGCCATCCTTAGCCTTGCTGCATCTCTTTTTTCATCTATAGTATCCAAATCTCGACATAAGGCTTCAGGATTCTGTTCAGGATCCTGTAGAATAGATCTTGCAGTAGGTATCGCCATTTCCGTTGGAATCACTGCTTCTGCTCCAAATACCAAGGAAAACGGGGTTTGGCCGGTTGCATTCTTTACCGTTGTCCTATCAGCCCACAAAACAAAGGGTAATTCTTCTGCCCATCTTCCTTTTTTGTCTCCAAGTCTCTTCTTCAAGTTATTGACAATTATCTTGTTTGAGGATTCAGCTTGTCCATTCGCTTGAGGATGTACCGGAGTAGACGTGATCATTTTGATTCCCCAACTCTTGCAAAAATCAGTAGTCCTCTTGCTTATAAACTAGGACCCATTATCACAAATGATTTCAGCTGGTACCCCAAATCTGGTCAGGATATTCCTTTTTATGAAGGATACTACTTCTTGGTCTCTAACTTGAACAAATGCTTCAGCTTCAACCCACTTAGAGAAATAATCCGTCATTGCTAGCATAAAGACTTTTCCTCCCGGAACTTTTGGTAATTTCCCTACTATATCCATCCCCCATTTCATGAATGGCCAAGGGGAAGCTACAGGATATAGTGGTTCAGCTGGTTGATGTGGTATGTTACTATGCCTTTGACATGCATCACACCTTCGAGCATATTCTGCAGCATCTTTCCTCATCGTTGGCCAATAATATCCTGTCCTTAATACTTTCGAGAACAATGATCTGCCCCCAGTGTGGTTACCGCAATCCTCTTCATGTATATCCTGAAGTACTTCTTTGGCTTCAGGATCCTCCAAGCACCTCAAATACGGTCCTGCAAGAGATTTCTTGTATAAAACATTATTTATAATAGTGAATCGTGATACCTTCATCCTAAATGCCTTAGGATTTTCATCTCCGGGGATGTGTCCTTCCTTGAGATATCTCATGATTGGAGCCGTCCAGGATTTAGGATCCTTTTCAGGATACTCTACTCCAGGATCCTGAATACCCACTACTTCTTTATCCTGAGGATTCGTTGCAGGATACAAGATATGTAATATTGGTATTTGGGTCCCTTCTGGTATCCTGATCGATGATCCCAGATTTGCTAAGGCATCTGCTTCAGCATTATCCTCCCTTGGTACCTGTTCAAGTGTAAAAACATCGAAATATCCTGCTAATTTTTTGAGAATATCGAGGTATTCGATTAATTTCTCACCCTTAACTGCATAGGATCCATTAAAATGGTTAGTAATTAACAAGGAGTCAACATATACTTGCAAATTCTTGATACTCATATTCTTAGCCAACTCTAATCCTGCAATTAAAGCCTCATACTCTGCTTCATTATTAGTAGCAGGGAATTCACACCTAATAGCCTGGGGTAATATGTCCCCCTATGGTGATTTTAGTAGTATTCCCAATCCTACTCCTCTTACGTTAGATGCACCATCAGTATATAACGTCCATGATCCTGAGGATTCTCCTAACTGTTGGACTTCTAGGTCTACCTCATCCTGAATGTCACTACTGAAATCAGCCACAAAGTCAGCTAAAGCCTGAGACTTTATGGCATTTCTAGGTTCATATACTAAATCATAAGCACTCAACTTTACTGACCACTTGGCCATCCTGCCCGACATCTCTGGTTTCCTAAGCACATTTTTGACAGGATAATTTGTTTTAACATGAATCCTATGTGTCTCAAAGTAATGTCTAAGCTTCGTTGATGCCATAACTAATGCTAGTATCAATTTTTCTAAATGAGAATACCTAGTTTCAGCATTTAGCAAACTTTTACTAACATAATAAACAGGATATTGCTGACCTTCATGATCCTTTATAAGGACGGCACTTACAGCATTCCCTGATACTGCGAGGTATAGGGATAGTGGTTCACCATTCTCAGGCTTCATCAGTAGAGGTGCAGTTGAAAGATATTGCTTCAAATCCTGCAGGGCTGCTTCATGCTTCTCACCCCATTCGAATTTCTTGTTCTTCTTCAGGATATCATAAAACTCTTTGCATTTCTCTGAGGATCTTGAAATAAATCTGTTTAATGCTGCCACTCGCCCTGTTAATCGTTGAACATCCTTCATATTTGAGGGTGATTTAATATCCAAGATGGCTTTGATCTGCTCCGGGCTCGCTTTTATTCCTCTTTTGGTCACCATATATCCTAGAAATTTTCCTGCCCCCACTCCGAAATGACACTTAGCAGGATTTAGCTTCATGTTATATTAATCCAGGATATCAAATGCTCCTTTAATATCCTGGAGGTGATCCTGAGCTTTCCTTGATTTTACCACCATATCGTCAATGTATACCTCCATGGTGTCCCCCAGCTTGTCTTTGAACATCATGTTTACCAATCTCTGGTATGTTGCACCTGCATTTTTCAAACCAAAAGGCATAGCCGTATAACAATAAATACTTGTTGGTGTCATGAAGGCAGTATCCTCCTGGTCAGAAGGCTCCATTTGAATCTGCTGAAATCCCGAGGATGCATCCATGAAGGTCAACATTTCATGCCCGGCAGTAGCATCCACCATTGCATCAATGTGAGGAAGAGGAAATGGGTCTTTAGGACAAGCCTTGTTCAAGTCTGTGTAGTCTACACAGACTCTCCATTTCCCATTTTTCTTCTGTACCACGACTACGTTTGCTAGCCATCTTGGAAACTTGACTTCTCTGATCATCCAGGACTTCAACAATCTTTCAACTTCCTCTTGGATAATCGTATTCCGCTCAGGAGCAAATTTCCTTCTTTTTTGCTGAACAGGCTTGAATGATCTGTCAATTCCAAGCTTGTGAGTGATAATGTCTTTGGATATACCTGTCATATCCTCATGCTTCCATGCAAACATTGACATCCTGCATTTCAAAAAGTTAGTTAACTGCTCTTCAATATCCTGAGGGATATTGGTTCCTACGAGCACCGAGATATCAGGATTATCCTGATCCAGGATAATTTTCTTCACATCCTGCTCCGAATCCTCCACGATATCCTGGGCCCGCATCTTTAATTGCTATGCTGTACTAGGCTTGGTTGAGGATTTCATCGAGGATGAGTAGCATTCTTTCGCCTCTTGCTGATCACTATCAACCTTGACAACTCCCCAAGGGGTAGGGATCTTGATGCATTGGTGATATGTTGACGGCACAGCCTTCATATCATGAATCCATGGTCTTCCCAGTATGATGTTATAACATGATAGAGAATCCATCACACAGAAACGTTGTATCGAGTTGACTCCTTCAACATATACTGGTAACTTTATCTCTCCCACTGTGTTCCTAGCCTCTCCACTGAACCCAACAAGCACGGTGGACTTCGAAGTGATATCCATCGGAGATACATTCATTCTCTTCAGAGTCTCTAGTTGGATTATGTTGACGGAGCTGCCATTATCAACCAATATCCTGCGTACAAAATGGTTAGCCACATATAATGTTATTACCAGAGCATCATGATGAGGATCCTGGACAGTATCCCTGTCATCAGCATCAAATGTGATCACTTTGTCAGTTGTGAGGGTAGTCATCCTGACAGGTTTGTCTCCCCTTTCGGCCTTAGCTTCTTTTGCATGTCTCTTCACCGCCGAATACGAAGTCCCACAAATGTCGGATCCTCCCGAAATAAAGTTGATTATCTTGGCATCCGCGGGAGGTGACGCTGCTCGCTCAGGGTCCTTCTCAGTATCCTGACCCTTATTCTTCTTTCTTCCTAAGAGATCTTTCAGATACCCCTTGCTTAGAAGATAGCTTATTTCTTTCCTTAGAGCAATGCAATCCTCAGTTACATGTCCGAAATCTTCGTGGAAGGCACACCATTTTGACTTATCCTTCCAATCGGCTTTTTGTTGATTCTTTCGAGGCCACCTAGCCTTGTCTCCTAAACCCTGCATGGCATACATCAATTCAGGAATGTTAACAAAAAAGCAATATTCAGATAGTTCAGGATATTCTTCAGGATCCTCATCTTCGATAGCATTCACTTTCTTGTTTTCATTTCTACCATATGGCTTAGAACGATATGGCTTAAATGAGGATTCTAACTTCCTGTTAGTTGACTCATAGGTGTTGGATGAGTTCATCCTCTCTTGCATCTTTCTGTCATCCTCCAATCGAATATATCTTAGGGCCCTGTTTCGAGCTTCATCCAAGTTCCTGCATGGGTTCATTACAAGGTCTTGGTAAAATTGAGAATCTTTTTGCAGCCCCATCTTGAAAGCTTGCACAGCTGTTGCAACATCAAGATGCGGAATGTCTAAGGATTCCCGGCTGAACTTGTTCACATAATCCCTTAGGGATTCTTGAGGCCCCTGTGTTATCCTGTAGAGATCACTTGTTAGTTTTTCAAAGCTTCTACTACAAGAAAACTGACTATTAAATAAATTCACTAGGTGAGCAAATGATGTAATCGAATGAGGAGGAACATTTAGGAGCCATTTCAAGGCTGATCCTGTTAAGGTAGAACCAAAACCCTTGCACAAGCATGCTTCCTTGAGCTCCGGAGGGATAGGGTTAATCTCCATTCTTTCCCTATACTGGGCAATATGCTCTTCAGGATCCGTAGTTCCATCATAAAGCTTCATGTTGGGGGTTTGAAATCTCTTTGGAATCTCAGCATCACAGATAGGATATGCAAAGCGAGATATACTGTGGCTGTCTTGGGACACTTCCGGGATTGGCTGGACCACTCCAGGTACACTGGATATCATGTCCTTCAACTTCTGAAGCTCCCTAGTAAATGCTGATGTTACACCTGTATCCTGCAAAGATCCACTATTGTTAGCAGCATGAGTATTATTATTATTTGACACGTTACCCGTCTGAGGATTCTGCCCATATCCTGAAGCATATCCTGAGCTCCTCATGGTTGACATCCTGATCGAGGAGGGTATTTCAGGAGTATGATTCTGAGGAAGGCTGGGCACAATATTCCCCCTATTATCCTCAGTGTACATAGCCGAACTGAAGTTCAAAGTTCTGGGTTGTAATGGAGTGACGATATCCTCAGCAGATCTACTCGAGCCAGACTTCAGGAGTTGTATTTCCCTTAACAGCATTTGGTTTGTTTCCTGTTGCTGCCTCATTTGTTCCTGCACACTTCCAAATAAGGTTAGAATTTCATCATTAGAAGCTAAAATGGGAGCAGATCCCTGAATACTCCGAGTAGGGATAATATCCTGAGGTTGTGAAGAAGATTGCATCCTTGGAGGAGGTGGTGGAAGCACCGGACCAGTAGTAGCAGAAGTTGTAGCAGACACAGTGGAGGAGCTCATGTTTGATCTTGAGGCCAATGTAAACAATGTGGCAAAAAGTTTTGAAAACAGAAAACCGATCAACGATTTCACAAAGATTTTTAGTAAAGAGAGCACCACTTGTCCCACGGTGGGCGCCAAATTGTTTTGGTCAAAAATTACCGAAGCAATTAAGTGATCAAATTAGTTAAGTGAGGTAGTGTGCTAAAAAGTGTGTTGAAAATATGATAGTTAAGTTGTTTGGAAAAACAGTATTCAGGATACGGCTCAGGATATTGAGCTGTATCTACGATCAAACAATGAGCAAAAAGTAAAGGGGGTGACACGAGATATACGAGGAAAGCCCTTGATCAATCTAGATCGCCGGCATAAAACCTCGGGAGCTGACAATCGCAGCTGCCTTGTTCTTCTTATTGCTTTAAACTTCAGGATACAGTGCAGGATATTGACCAGATCGCTAAGTGTTACAACGCTTTTGTGCGAGAGTGAAAACTGCTAGAGAACAAGTGTAAGAGTGTAGTGAGTGTTTTTGTGATGTCCAATTCGATCTGATATACCCACCTATTTATAGTAACGAATTACAAACGAAAATTCCTATAAATATGGGATGCTCCGAATATTCCATTGCTAACGTTGTAGACCGAGTAATGCGGCTTCAACGTCTTTATTTGAACGACTTGGACCGAGTCTTCCGCGGAATGAGTCCTTGTGAACGTTGCTAGCTTCTAACCCGCGTACCTGCACATAATCCGTTAGTGATCCTGAGGATACCATTCAGGATGTTAACAATATCCTGAATCAGCATCCCGGATGTGAACAGATATCATATAACCAAGATATAACCCAAGATATTTCTCAGGATATGGGCTCAGAATTTCACCCATAACAATCATGATATAATAAAAATAAGTAACAACCCAAACTAAAGTAACCCTGGGCCGGTACCGGTATTACGTTTCAAACCGGTATATCGGATTTTACCGCCGGTACAAACCTTATGTCGTTTCACATATTTACCGGGGTGTTTCGTACCGGATTTACATCTGGAAACGGAAATACCTGTATAATCGGCCAGTATTTACCGGTTTTTTAAACATTGGTTTTAGCCGACTAGCATTGTGCCCACCCTCAGTGGCAGAGCTAACTTATTAATTTTGAAGTATCAAAAAACATTATTGTGCAATCATACAATAATAAAAAACGATAATAAATAAAGTAAAAAAAAACCTAATAGATTTGTTCTCATTTTCTTTTTCTAGCTTGAAATTGTTTCATCACATCGTCGTCTTTTACTTTATTAAAAAGACCACTATTCAAATCTTTTCGGGCCCATTCGATTGTTGCCCTTAATCAAAAATGGATATTTTATTGTGTTGGATTTTGTGGCTTGGGTTAAGTTCATCAAATGGGTCTCCTTTCAATTAAACTATTCCTAATCAATTAAACTATTCATAATTTGGACTACCTTTTAATCATTTGGGCTAATTAATTAAACAAGTTTGGGCTTAAAATAATTAGGGATTTTAACAAATTCAAGTATCCTATGTTTTTCAGGGTACCTTCGTATTTATTCAGGGGTGTCCTTTGTATAAAACCGAAAAAATAATAAAAAAAATTACATTACGAAGACGGGATTGAGCCGTAGCCCGTGCTACACCTAAGAAGTCTATGCCTCCGCCCCTGCCTACCCTACAAAAAAGTTTTGTATTCGCCACTGCTGGTGGTTAGCGGCGATGATTTCATCGGCATCGTTGTTGCACGTGAATATAAGGGTTGCATGAGAGGGAAAAACAAACTTTGAAATGGTGTTTTGCGAGCGGTGAAACGACAAGAATGGATTCACTTAATAGGATCAATGATTGTTTGAGAGGGGATTCTAAATCCCGTGATTTACATAGCCAAGTTTAGAAGTTAGAAAAGGAAAAACCGTTAGGAATCGAGCCGAGCCGAGCTAGGGTAAGCTCGGGCTCGGCTCGGCTTGGATTTGAAACTGGGCTGAAAATCTAAGCTCGGGCTCGGCTTGGTTTTAAACCGAGCTGGCTCGGCTCGGCTCGGCTTGGTTTGGCTCGATTTTAAAAATAAAAGTTAATACATAGCTCTCAAAATTCCGTATTCTATAATATTATTTAATACTTCAAAAGAACATATTCAAAATAAGTTTAATCTAATACATTACAAGCCAAAATCACGTTCAACAACGCAAAATAAGTTTTATATTTCAAGTAAATACAATATTTGTTCATTAGTACGGTAATCAACCTTTAAAATGTCATAAATATCAAACTACAAGCCTAGATACATGTAAATAATAATCACTTTTTTTGTAATATATTATATGTATATAAAAATAAAATATATTATAAGTAAAATAATTCGAGCTAAGCCGAGCCGAGCTACAAAGCGAGCCAAACCGAGCCAATTTGGCTCGTCACGAGCCGAGCCGAGCTAGGCTCACTTTCTAACCGAGCCGAGCCGGCTCGGCTCACTTTCAAACCGAGCCATATCGAGCGAGCTTTTTTCGAGCTAAATCCGAGCGAGTTTCAAGCGAGCTCCGAGTCACGAGCTTTTTGGACAGTCCTAATGGGAAGTTTTGGAATAAGTGTGGGAAAGTGATAAGTGTATAGTTAGCTCCATATTTACATTAATTCAAAACTAGTTTATATTGACGTCGCGCGTTACGGCGAAACCGAGCAAATGATAATGTAAAACAAACGTGATTTGAAAATAAAGCATATTGTTTAGAAAGTCAAACCATTAGAACGGCTTAGTTTATCATCGTACATGAAAATAAAGCATATTGTTTAGAAAGTCAAACCATTAGAACGGCTTAGTTTATCATCGTACCGTTTTATGATACCAAATAAATACTTTATTTTGAGTACAACTTCGTTTTTAACAAAAATTATAACGGAATGTCGGGGAAAAAATCAAGCACAACTATATACTTAAGTTTTTAGAAAAAAGTTATAAACGTAAATTATTGAAGAAGTATCAAATTAATCGATAATTTAATATATGTTAAAAAAAAGGAAAAAAATTAAAAATATATAATTAAAAGTAAATATAATAATAAACTATTATAATATATTAAATAAAATAATAATGAAAAGCTATATATTATTATAAAAATAAAGTTACTATTCATCATTCTTCAGAAACAATATATACTAGTTTTTTTTACGTCGCGCGTTGCGGCGAAACCGAGTAAATGATAATGTAAACCAAACGTAATTTGAAAATAAATCATGTTGTTTAGAAAGTCAAACCATTAGAACGATTTAATTTATTAAAGTAAGTTTTATGATACCATATAAATACTTTATTTTGAGTACAACTTCGCTTTTAACAAAACTTATAACAGAATGTCAGGGAAAAAATTAAGCACAACTACGTACTTAAGTTTTTAGAAAAAAATTATAACGTAAATTATTAAAGAAGTATCAAATTAATCGATAAATTAATATATGTTTAAAAAAAGAAAAAATATTATTAAAAGTGGTAAAGGAAATATATATATTAAAAAAAGAAAAAAATTAAAAATATGTTAATAAAGTAAATATAATAATAAACTATTATAATATATTAAATAATAAAATAATAAAAAACTATATATTAATATAAAAATAAAGTTACTATTCATCAACGTTCGTCAACAATATATATAATATAATATATAATAATAAACTATTATAATATATTAAATAAAATAATAATGAAAAACTATATATTATTATAAAAATAAAGTTACTATTTATCATTCTTCATAAACAATATATATAATATATAATAAAAAACTATTATAATATATTAAATAAAATAATAATGAAAAACTATATATTATTATAAAAATAAAGTTACTATTCATCATCCTTCATAAACAAGAGTTATATGCCATTTTAGTCCCTGTAGTTTGGGCCATTTTGCCAGTTTAGTCCAAATGTTTCATTTTTCTGTTAACATAATCCATTTTTTCTGTTAACATTAAGACCAATTCGGTCATTTTATATGTAATTCTGTTAACTAGAAGGGCAATTCGGCCATATAAAATGACCGAATTGGCCTTCTCGTTAACAGAAAAAATGGATGAAGTTAACCCAGTGGACTAAAATGGCAATGGTGAAATCTTTTTGGACCCACAGTAGAAAAATGAAACATTTGGACTAAACTGTCAAAATGATCCAAACCACAGGGACTAAAATGACATTTAACTCTAAATATTAAATACTACAATTTTGCAACATTTTTTTGCAATGGGAGTTGTACACTTTGCGTAAACTGAGTTTTGTGTGTCAGGTGTCGCTCCTGTCAATATCGATGTCTAAAAAGCCAGAGAACTCACGTATCCCTCAATCCTCTCACCCTCCCTCATCACAACAAAAGTCCCTTTCTCACCGTCACAACCATCAATGGCGCCTCTCCGGAGAAACGACCGATTTCTTTCGAGCTTGACTCTCGCTTTCCCAACCAAAAGTCGAGGTTCTCTTCTTTGCTACCCTTTTAAATCTTTATGCTTTCTACTTGCTTTCATGGCTTTTTTCTATTGTCTTTTTAGGTTTTATTGATTGTGATTTGGGGTTTCATTAGGTTTCTGAAGTGTTTAATTCAGTTGAAAAATAGAAACGGGAATAAAAATTTTCAGTGTGCTCTCTGCTTGCTTTCTTTTGTTTGTAAAATTGCATGTTGTTTTTTAGGTTTAATTGATTGTGATTTGGGGTTTTATAAGATTTTTTAGGTGTTGATTTCACTTGAAAAATTGAATTGGGATGTTAAAGGTTGCCTACCAACTGTTTGTTGAAATGTCAGTAAAAGAATTTCGGGATTTATTTGACATTTGTTGTTTTTTGTCTAGGTACATGGTCAACTTTCGGCAGCATATCTTTAACGGCCGCAACATTTCTAGACAACACTTCATCTACATTGCCTACAACCACATGGTTAAAAACCTTTAAAACACAGGTATGTTGTGAAGAAAGAGAGATTCTAATGAATGTATGTTCTTTATTTAGTAAATTTCGATGTCACTTTTTCATATATATTTGTTGGGTCATGCAGAAAGAAAGAGAGATTCTAATGAAGGTATGCAATATTCTCATACTAAGATTCACTTTTTTTTTTCTTTCTTGAATGTAATTTTGACTTTGAAGTTCATTCTTAAAAACCTTTAAAACACAGGTGTGTTTTGAAGACACTTGATAATGCATAGAGTGTTAAATTTGTAGTATCGGTCTCTAGCCAAGATCCAAGATTCTCGGCCCTCAGACGTAGCTCTACCTCAACCGTAACATGGTGGTATTCGGAATTTATGGCATTAGACATTTAGTTTATACACTTTTTTTCTTAACAAGTTTTTAAGGCTTTGATATAAATAATTTATTAAAGAGAGTTAGATTGGTTCAAAAAAAGCGCTAATCGCTTCATGGCATTTGGGACCCAAAAGCCGAGGTACAAGATTGGTTGATTTGGTGGGTCTGTCCACGGGTCAAATGGGTCCGGTTTGAGATGGATCATGTTTAGTTATGTGAAAAAGGTTGGGTGTAGTTGGCATTTACATTGTTTACTTGAGATAAATCACCCATCTAAACGACAATAAACTTGTAAAAGTTTTATTCATTCTTCATTGTGAAATCTATTGCTTGAACCTGCAGATGCACAATGGTGTCAACTAGAGAACAAACATCTTATTTGGGAAAAAAAAATCCATAATTTCAATAAAAGTTGAAGAGCTTACCAAGTTTCCTAAAATGATAATGATTTACTAAATTACTAGAATTAGAATGCATTTTCATCTTTTTTCTCGTGGAAAACATAGATTATACTTCACAATTGTAGTCTAAAACTCTAAATACGTTTTAACTAATACAAATTGAAAGTTTTAGAAGACAAGAAACTTACCCAGAAGCTTCTAGATCAGAAGTTGTGTGTGTCGATGCAGTATTTACCATGTGATTGTTTTTCCTTCGCGCTTATTCGAATCCACAACAATAACATCAATATTAGAGACGTAGACAAATAAAGGTGAGTTATCAGGTATCTTTTCCAGATAATTGTAGTTCATGAAAGGTCAACCGATTATTGATAAGTTTTTATTTGCTTTAATTAATGTGAAAAGCAATTGTATTTTGTATGTTTATACTGAAACTGAAGCAAGAAATTACATTATGCATCTGTTTCATGCATCTTTTAAAGTCTTAAACTATGATTATGTTAGAGGCACGATTGACAAGTTACACATGCCTTTGAACTTCATTCAACGTTAGGTGAAATTTATAGTAATTTTGGGTTATTGATACGTGTTTTATGGTATTTTATGTCTGTATTTAGGTAAAATTTAAATACAACCCAAATGCTTATCCTGGAAATTCATCACCTCAATTTTCACTAATAAGTTCATCATCAGGTTCTCCTTGATTCACAAACAAAGAGTGGGGTCATATGTATTAGGTTCTCCGTTAGAAGTAGCCTGGGTCTCACTGATGAGGTATAGTTTCACTTACATGATTCATAATTTTTTTTTACTTTTGACAGTTTGAAATAAATCATTTAGCAAGTGTGGTATAGTAGTTTAAAATATTTGAAAGGTTTTATTTATAACTGATATTTATTAAAATTTTGTTTCATTAATCGACTACAAGTTAGCATGCATGTTGATGTATATCAAAGTATCAAACGGCTAGTAATCGTAGAATTCAAACGAAACGAACAAGCAACGTTCGAATGTGATACAGAAACACCACTCGATTCAAACCGAGGAGCGTCCTAAACTGAGTAAAAAGATACAAAATTCACCACCTAAAACTCGAGTATAGGTTCCAAAGAACACTACCCAAGATGCTACCTTGGATTAGCAATGGAAGATAATAAAACTGGTTTGCTCAAAGAAGAGAAACACAGAGAATTTTCAAAAAAAAAAAAAAAAAAACATAAAAACCACCTCTATTCATAAACCGGAGTAAATTACATAAAGGAGTTTCCAAAACTACCCACTTCCTAAACATTAGAAAACTAGAATTAAATTACTACCTAAGAAGCTTAAAGTACAAGTAGGAAAAGCATTGCAAAGTAAACTTCATTAAAAATGCAGTGAACATGAAATAGAAAAATGGAAATAACTATAGGTGGTGGGGAACGTGGGTTGTTTCATTCTGCATGGATTCAACCTCCATCCAATTGACCACCTTTGACCCATGTGTGTCTGACGTATTATTTGTTGTTGACCCAAAGTCTGGAACCCGAGGCAGCGTTGAAATCAGCTGTAACTGAAATTCCCGATGACGCGAAGAATGCAGACAATGATGAAAAGATGAACCGAAAGAAGTGGTTGTGGAAAAATCACCGACTGACGGATAAAACGGGAAAGAGAATACGACGAAGCTTTCTGCAGCTGCGCCACCGTTCAATCCATCTAACGTTCCGGTTTTTGGGTGTGACGTTGAGCAGTGGTGGAGGTGGAGATAGATGGTGGCGGTGGTGGAGATTGATGGTGGAGGAGGTGGTGATGGATGGTGGTTGTTATACAGGAGAGATACAGAGAGAAATGAGGTAGAAGAAGTAGTGGGGTGTGGTGGGACCCACAAAAGATTATAGTTTTAATAAAAGCTTTAAATAAAATAAAAAAGAAATGACCACTTTACCCCTAAGGAAAAGGACAAAATACCAGGATTTAATTTGAGAAATATGACATGATTTCATTTTTAGACCAAAATGGCAATAAAAGTAAAACCACAGGGACCCATATGCAAAAAGGTTTCAAATTTAGACTAATGTGACAAAAATACCAAACCTTAGGGACCAAAAGGGCAGTTTACTCTATTAATCATTATTATTGTTTTTCTTTTTTTACAAGATGTTAAATTACTAAAAATAAATAAAGTTCAAAATCATGCCAAAAGTGTTTATTAACAAAAGATTTTTGAAAGAGCTAAATTAAGTTTTAATAACAAAAGATTTTCCTAAAGAGCTGAATTAAGTTTTTAATATAAAGTTTCTAATTAAACTTAAAAGACTTAATTTGGTTTATTTTTTATAAACTACCTAAACAAGAACTTTTTTTTGTTATTTGTAGAAAGTTCAAATCTATGAGTTGGATAAAGGTTCTAGTTGGTTTATTTAAAAGATATTATTAATCAAGGGACTATTGGTGTCACTTTTTATAACTAATACAAACAAAAAAATGAAACCGTTGGTCTCTTTTCTTCTTTCCGGTTCTGACGATATATAAGTGAAATCCGGCAAATAATCAACTTCCCTTTCTAGCATAATTGAGGAATGATTCAGAATTAAAAAAAAAAAAACCTTTAGAAAAAAATTCACGACCTTTATGTAACTCATAACTGTTTCTTTTTGTTGATTTAATGAAACCCTAAAGCCACCAACCTCTCTTCTTCGTTTTGTAACGTCTTCACTTGTTACACGCTTGAATAGTTGAGGGACTAAAATGTAATTGTTGTAATAATAGGTACAGGGACTTAAAGTGTAGTTATGTCATAGTTCAAGGTTCTTGTAAAAATAATTGGTTCGGTAGTTGAGGAACGATTTATAAGTCGTTGTATATGGTTGTAAGAAGTATCTAGATGATGAATTGAACTCTTCCCTCTCTTACGTTTCTTGTTCGATTCTATTCCTAACATCACTTCACACTCATATTCACACACTTACCTTTTCTTATATGTAAACCACAAAGGAAACAAAAACAAATACACCCTCATATGTTGGAAATCGACATACGACACCGGACTACTCGCGTAGGTTAGTTCAACATTTATAGTCTCAATTCAATTTAGTGAGTGTGCCGCTCTTGATCATTGTTCCTCTTAATTGACGGTATGCTTGTGGAATTCGGGAAGCCGACTTCCATTGGAGTTCGGTCTGTATCCTGCTTTTTAAACAGATAGCGGATGGCAGCATGAACGGTGTAGGCGATAGTTCAGAACAATGTAGGATCAGAATTTGTCAGACAGAAATACCACAACAAGTAGCTCTTTCTTCGTAGTAGTATAGTTCTCTTGAGCATCGTTTAGAGTCTTGCTATCATAGTAGATGGGATGAAAGTGTTTTTCCTTCCTCTGTCTATGTCCCAGAACAACTCCCACAACGTAGTTGCTTGCATCGCACATAATCTCGAACGGGAGTGTCTAATTTGGAGCAATCATGATGGGAGCGTTAACGAACTTCTCTTTTAACAAAAGAAATGTTTTCAGGCATTCATTGTTAAATTCAAACGGGGCATCTTTTTCGAGGAGTTGGTCAGAGGTCTAGAGATTTTTGAGAAATCCTTGATAAATCGTATGGAGAACCCTGCATGACCTAGGAAATTTCGAAAGGCCCTGACTAAGGATGGAGGGGGAAATTTGGAAATGTTTTCAAATTTTGCGCAATCAACCTCCATTCCTACTTGGGAGATTTTGTGACCAAGCACGATTCTCTCACATACCATGAAGTGATATTTTTGCCAATTTAATGCCAGGTTTGCTTCTCCAAAACGAGCCAACATTCGCTCCAAGTTAGCTAAGAAAGTTGGTCGAAGGTGTTTCCAAACACTGTAAAATCATCCATGAAGACTTCCGTGGATTATTCTTTCATATTGTGGATAATAGTTACCATGCATCGTTGAAAAGTAGCAGGGCATTACAGAGACCAAAAGGCAAGCGGCGATATGCGAACGTCCCACAGGGGCATGTGAATGTGAAGGTGGTCTTCTCCTAATCCTTTAGGCAATGAAATTCGGAAGTATTCAGAGAATCCATCCAAAAAACAGGAGTACATGTACCCAGAGAGACATTTGTAACGTTTCGTATTTTCATGTTTCTATTTATAGAAACTTCGTATTCGTACTTCATTTCAATCTTGTAATCCCGACTTTGATTGTAATGGCAAATCATGTTTATATCAATCATATGTAATTCATACTTATATTACGTGTTTTTATACGAAACCATGACCTACAACCGAGTTTATACGACATTCATACATGCTTACATGCAAAACCGAGACTAATCATACATTCAAGTTATCATTCGTACATGCACGAAAACTATCACACACATACCTATACTTCCTATACTTAAAAACATACTAAAATACAAGTTTATAGCATGAAATAACATAACAAACAAATTCAGGGGCCGAATTTGATCAAAAATCAATGAGTTTGGAAATATTGGGTGCCGCGTCGCGCGACACGACGAGGCATAATCCGCAGAAAGTTGTTTGCTGCATACGAGTTGGTCACCTTTTCTCACCTCCTCCTTCCCCAATCACCTTATAACTCCATTAAAACACAATCCCTAAACCTCCATTATAAATACAAGCCTCCCTCAATACCATTTCACTTTCCACACTCCTCCAACTCTCTCAAGAAAAAGTGAGCTTAAACTCACTTATACGAAACCAAGGCATAAAACCAAGTTTATACGACATTCATACGTGCTTACATGCAAAACCGAGACTTATCATACATTTAAGTTATCATTTGTACGTGCATGACAACTATCATATACATACCTATACTTCCTATACTTAAAGACATTCTAAAATACAAGTTTATAGCATGAAATAACATAACAAACAAGTTCTGGGGCCAAACTTGAACAAACATCATTGAGTTTGGAAATATGGGGGGCCGCGTCACGTGATCACCAAGGCCCCCTTGTCGCGCGACACGACGAGGCATAATCCGTAGAAAGTTGTTTGCTACATACGGGTTGGTCACCTATTCTCACGTCCTATTTTCCCCAATCACTTTATCACCCTATTAAAACATAAACCCTAACCCTCCATTATAAATACAAGCTTCCCTCAACACCATTTCACTTTCCACACTCCTCCAACTCTCTCAAACTCTCTCAAGAAGCTAAATTCTGTAACATTGGGCAGAAAATTGTTAAGCTTATAAGTGAGTTTAAGCTCACTTTTCCTTTCTCTTCTTCATGAATTCCTGCTTCAAACCTTTTGGACAACATCAAGGATTGTTACCCAATGTTCACCATGGTATAATAAGGTGGTACAACTCCAAAATTGATGTCCAAAGTAGGTTACATTTTCTGTTTTTACAAAACTTTTACAGCTTGTTCTTGTTTACATTCCATCTTATGGAAATCTTGTACCAAGCTTTGTCCCCAACTAAACTCATGTTGTGGGGCTTATGTTATGGTAAATTTTGAAGAAGTATAGGGGTACAAAACCTCATTTACTTGCTGCCTTAAAGGTCCCAAATGACCTATGAAGTGTTGAAACCATCCAAGTCTTCAACCTTCAATGATGAAAGACTTGTGTTTAGGTTAGGTGTGGATAATGGGAACCTTGGTTCACCAACTTAGCTTCCACCTACTACACTTATGCATTAGTTAGTCTATGTAAGTAGTTTCCAAGAATCAAAGTGAGCCAACCTGTAACATCCCGAAAATATAAAACTTTATATTAGGATTATAAAGTATAAATAAACAAGAATTTACTAACTAGGAATTTTAACCTAGTTAGCTAATAGTCTAGAAATAACTTATAATAGGGTTAAAAACAGCCAAACTATAAGTTATGCAAAAGAGGATGGGTTAATTTTGTAAAAACTGAAACTATAATTAATTAAAACAAAAACCAAACACACCATTTGGTGTCTGGTCGATCAGGAACGCAGGAGGAGCGACCAAAGCTCCTCACCAAACCCTAACTCCACAAATTTGATCAATTGAAGGCTAATTCATGTCCCAAATCGAAATCTAAACATAGATTGGTGATCCTCATCACAAGGGGGTTACAAGGTATGTGAAATTTGGTGCTAATTCTCTATTTGAAATTCTCATGAAATTGGGAAAAATCTGAATTCATGGTTGCATGTTTGTTTTATGATGAATTAGGAACCATATAGTGTCTAGGGACAAACCCTAGATAAATACAAGTTGAAATCATGTGAAATTTTAGTGAAAACTATGAACACCATTGTAGGTGAATAGTGGGTTATGTGTATGTTGATGAACACTAGGAAATCGGGTGTTGTTCTAGTGTAATTTGACCATTTTTGAAGTGATTTTAGAAATTTAGAAGCTAACAATCATGTAAGATGGTTGATTTATGTGAAATTAGGGCTAAATGATAAGCTAGAAACTTGCTAAGTAATCATGTAAAAATCTGCCCTTAAAGTGTTTGTGAAAATGCCTCAAAGAAGGCTTAAAGTTGAAATTCAAAGTCTAAACGCATAATTATGATGTTCGGTAAATTATGCGATATATGGTTTAAAGAGAATTCTAAACATGTCGTTAATGAACTCTATAGGAAAGGACGCAGGAGCGTCAAGCGGACAAGCGGGTGGCGAATCACGTTTGAAAGGCCTACTTTGAAGGTATGTGACTTAACTCGTTACATTGGATATTTTGATAACTAGCATATATGTAGTTGAATTGTAGAAAAGAAGTCGAGATGAAATAAAGTGATAATGATCGCTATGTTGAATAATAGATAAAGAATTGTTTAGATCGCGTTGGTAGTCATTACAATGGAGGATTTCATAAATGAGCCAAACGCGTCGAATAATCAAATAAAGCATGAGTATTGCTTCGTAATATGATTGATTATCTTTGTTTATTGATTGATAATTGACATATCAAATTGCAAGAATTTAGTATTTTGGGTTGTTAAAATGAAAGATCCGAGAGATTCGTTTGGGCAAAAACCAACAAATCAGTCAAAACTTATATGTGCAGAGTCTACCGTAAATTACGGTATGTACCGTAATTTACGGTAGAGGTCAGAAAGCTACGGTGGTTTACCCCTGTGTTACGGTGGAACCATAGTCTCCCAGAAGCTACCGTAACTTACGGTGACTACCGTAAGTTACGGTAGAGCCTTGAAATGCATGTTGAACTTTGCATATTTTCTTAAATCAAATCCGTTTTTAAGCGTAGTTTTGATTATGTAATATTTCTAAGAATCTTTAACATTAAGATTTGTTAAAATTTTTAGTTTTCAGGTTTGGCAAGGATGTGGACGATGACCGAGCATGTTTGAAGAACCGAACACAATTTCTTTTGAAGCTTCCGCAATATCTTAACTTTTAGTAGACTTTGTTTATGAAATGTAAACAATTGTTAAACAACTTTCTGAATGTTTTCAAATTAGTCGTTAGTTGACTAATGTCTTTGCTACTTTTAAACCTTGCTTATGATATTTTGTTATAATTTAGATATCTTTTATATATAAGGGAATGAATCATTATTAAATTCAAGTAAAAATTAGACGGGTGTTACAAGTTGGTAATCAGAGCTTAAGGTTGTCAACAAAGTGTTCGGTTCAAGCTTGATCGATCGTCCGGTAAGAATTAATTTATTATTTTAACAAATTATATTTATGTAAGAAATGAGAAATGAATTGATGTGCATGGGAAGAGCGTGTTAACACACACTCAAACCCGGAAAGTGCACCAAATGTGAACGGTTAAAGCAAGTTGGGAACTTGGCTAAACCGAAACAAATGAAGTAATGTTATAAATGAAATGTTTAACGCTTAAATGTAAACATTTCAGTTTCAAGATGTCTGATGGAAACGATGATAATCCGGTGCAAACAAGCACCGAACAAATGAAAGAGATAATTGCCAAAGAAGTAGAAAAGGCAATTGAATGTAGTCTATCCGGGTTTATAGACAAAATCCAAAGCACGGTGTTGTCGCTTGTCGAAGAGCGAGTCAAAAGGTTGGAGGATAGTGTCAACCTTATGAAAGAAAAATCGGGAGAACGCAAAGGGTGTTCGTACAAGGAATTCATGGCGTGTAAACCGCCAATCTATAACGGGGAGGTTGACCCGATAATTTTCCAAAGATGGATAAGTGATGTCGAATGAGTGTTTGAACGAACCCACTGTGACGTAGGTGACTTTGTTGCTTACGGAACGGGTCAATTGAGAAATCAAGCCAAGGATTGGTGGGACAATAAGAAGAAGGAAATGGGAGCCGAAGCGGCGAGGATTATGACTTGGGATGAGTTTAAGGTACCATTCCTTAAACACCATAGTCCCAAAGCGGTTATTAACAGGATCAAAGAAGAATTTATCCAGTTAAGACAAAAGGGAGAATCAATTGATAAGATCACGGGCATCTTCATGGATAAGCTGAGATTCTGTGACGAGTTAGTCACCACTGAAGAGCAAAAGATATACTATTATTACAACATGCTGAGTGCTGAGTGCCGAGTACCGGGAGTTTATGACCCCGTCAAAATATGAAACTCTCACAGAAATCATCAACACCGCCCGGGAGCGGGAAATTGAGTTAAAGAAACAAGTTGAAAGAGGCAAGCGGAGGGCACAAGATGTGAATCCAAGTCCTACAAAGAAAGCTAGAACTGCTGAACCGGGGAAGAAGGTAGAGGCTAAAGGCGGGTCGCCAAGTTGTAAAGTATGTGGAAAGGGGCACAAGGGTGAGTGCCGCTTCAAAGACAAGCCATGTCCGGTATGCGGGAAAACGGGGCACACTGCATCGCTATGTCCCGGAAAAGTTTCCGTTTGTTACAAATGCTATCAACCCGGCCACAAAAAGTCAGAATGCCCCGAGTTGGTTGGAAAGAGAGACACAAAAGAGTCTCCGGCAGAAGCTCCCAAAGCGAAGGCTAGGTCCTTCCAACTTACCGCGGCTGAAGCGAAAACAGAACCCGATGTGGTCTCAGGTATATTCACAATTAACTCAATTCCAGCACGTATATTGTTTGATACGGGTGCAAATAAATCCTTCATTTCGCATGGATTTATTCGACATCCTTCATTTGTATTGACAAAGTTATCTGTGCCCTTAGAAGTAGAAATAGGGGACAACAAAAGTTTCATAGTTTGTGACGTTTGTCGAGGCTGCAAATTAAGCATAGATGATGAAGAATATTTGATAGATCTAATCCCGATGTCAATGGGAGAATTTCAAGTAGTCGTTGGGATGGATTGGCTATCTCAGCACCACGCGAAGGTCGTGTGTTTTCGTAAGGAGATAAAGCTAATATCTCCAAGCGGGAAACACGTCACTATCTATGGCGAAAAGGGAGGTAACCCCATAATGTGCTCAATGACGAAAGCTCACAAGCTTATGAAGCGAGGATGCAAGGCATTTATGATATACGCAAATGAGCCCGAGAAAGAATCACGAAAGATTGAAGATGTACCGGTAGTACGAGACTATGAAGATGTGTTTCCGGAGGATTTACCGGGGATACCGCCTGAACGGGAAGTAGAGTTCGGGATCGAATTGATTCCGGGCGCAAAACCCGTGGCTAAATCACCTTACCGACTTGCACCGTCGGAACTACAAGAATTGATGTCCCAGATTCAAGACCTGCTTGACAAAGGATTCATAAGGCCGAGTGTGTCTCCTTGGGGCGCACCAGTTTTGTTCGTGAAAAAGAAAGACGGAAGCATGCGTATGTGTATCGATTACCGGGAGTTAAACAAACTCACGGTAAAGAACCGATACCCGCTTCCGAGGATAGATGATTTATTCGACCAATTACAAGGTGCGAATTGGTTTTCAAAGATTGACCTTAGATCGGGGTATCACCAACTAAAGGTCAAGGAGGAGGATGTGCCGAAGACGGCTTTCCGCACGAGATACGGACATTACAAATTCCTCGTGATGTCATTTGGGCTAACAAATGTACCCGCGGCTTTCATGGACCTCATGAACCGGGTTTGCAAGCCAATGTTGGATAAGTCGGTCATCGTGTTTATCGATGATATTTTGGTGTATTCGAAAAGTGAAGCTGAACATGCACACAACTTGCAAGAGGTATTAGAGACACTTAGACGAGAGAGGTTGTATGCGAAATTCTCTAAGTGTGCCTTTTGGTTACGAGAGGTGCAATTTCTTGGCCACATCATAAGTGCCGATGGAGTGTTAGTAGACCCGTCAAAGATCGAGGCCGTATCAAAATGGAATCCCCCGAAGAACCCTTCGGAAATTAGAAGCTTTTTGGGGCTTGCGGGATACTATAGGAGATTCATCCAAGATTTCTCCAAGATTGCGTCGCCGCTAACAAAGCTGACCCGGAAGGAAGAAAAGTTCATTTGGGGTGTCGATCAAGAAAGAGCGTTTCAAACGCTAAAAGAGAAATTAACTCAAGCTCCGGTACTAACCTTGCCGGACGGGGTCGAAGACTTGGTGGTTTATTAGGATGCTTCACTATTGGGGCTCGGATGCGTTTTGATGCAACGGGGCAAAGTAATAGCTTATGCCTCGAGTCAATTGAAGATACACGAGAAGAAATATCCCACGCACGATCTCGAGTTAGCTGCGGTGGTATTTGCATTAAAAATATGGAGGCACTACTTATATGGGGTAAAGTGCACCATATTCACCGATCACAATAGCTTGAAATACTTCTTCGATTAGAAGGAGTTAAATATGCGACAAAGGCGATGGTTAGAAACGGTGAAAGATTTCGACTGTGAAATACATTATCACCCCGGAAGGGCAAACGTGGTGGCGGATGCCCTAAGCAGAAAGACAGATTATGTCCCGATACGAGTACGATCATTGCAACTCATTGTGACCTCGGGCTTACTTGAACGGATCCGAGAGGCACAAGATGAAGCAGTAAAGACGGAAAACTGGAGAAAGGAAAGGATTGTTGGCCAAGTTAAAGATCTCGAAGAGGGCAACCACGGTTTGAAAACACGTTTCAACAGAATTTGGGTTCCTAACACATGTGGAGTTAAAAAGCTTCTACTCGATGAAGCTCATAAGTCCCGTTATTCCATCCATCCGGGAGCGACCAAAATGTATAACGACTTAAAGCAAAACTATTGGTGGCCCGGAATGAAAAGAGATGTGGTGAAGTACGTGGAAAAATGCTTGATATGTTTACAAGTCAAGGCGGAACACCAAAAACCATACGGTAAACTTCAACCGTTGGAAATTCTGGTTTGTAAATGGGAACATATTACGATGGACCTATTAACCAAACTACCAAAGACAAACCGCGGTTTCGATGCCATATGGGTAGTGGTGGATAGATTGACGAAAAGTGCTCACTTCATTTCGATTCGTGAGACTTATACGTCAGAAAGGATGTCAGAAGTTTACACTAATGAGATAATAGCACGTCATGGAGTACCGGTATCCATCGTGTCTGATAGGGATACCCGGTTCACTTCAAATTTCTGGCGAGATTTCCAAGAGCATATGGGAACCAAATTGTTCATTAGCACTGCGTACCATCCTCAAACAGATGGACAGAGTGAAAGAACGATACAAACATTGGAGGACATGCTACGAGCGTGTATAATCGACTTTGGAGGAAGTTGGGATGTTTACTTACCATTGGTCGATTTTTCGTATAACAACAGCTACCACGCTAGTATTAAGATGGCGCCGTACGAAATGCTCTATGGTAGGAAATGCCGAACCCCGATATGTTGGGGTGAAGTGGGTCCACGTGAACTCGCCCACCAAGATATAGTACAAGCCACTAATGAAAAGATTGATGTGGTTCGGGCACACTTGAAAGCGGCTCAAGACAGGCAAAAGGCATATGCTGATAAAAGGAATAGGCCAATCGAATTCCAGGTTGGCGACATGGTTATGCTAAAAGTTTCCCCATGGAAGGGCGTTATTAGATTCAGAAAAAGAGGGAAACTAAGCCCGAGGTTTATTGGGCCATTTAAATTCATCGGAAGGGTCGGCAAGGTGGCTTATCGCCTCGAATTACCGGAAGAGTTGAACGGAATACATAGCACGTTCCACGTGTCGCAATTACGAAAGTGTCTAGCGGACGAAACAACTTATATCCATTACGATGATATCGAAGTGGATAATAGCCCGAATTATGCGGTGAGACCAGTGGAGATTTTAGATCGAAAGGTCAAGCACTTGCGAAACAAACACATCGATCAAGTCAAGGTCAAGTGGGAGCATAGAAAAGGCTCGGACACTACGTGGGAGTCCGAGGAGGAGATGCGACGCCTCTACCCTACTATATTTGGTACGTAATTCGGTTTCGGGGACGAAACCCTTTTTAAGGGGGGTGGACTTGTAACATCCCGAAAATATAAAACTTTATATTAGGATTATAAAGTATAAATAAACAAGAATTTACTAACTAGGAATTTTAACCTAGTTAGCTAATAGTCTAGAAATAACTTATAATAGGGTTAAAAACAGCCAAACTATAAGTTATGCAAAAGAGGAGGGGTTAATCTTGTAAAAACTGAAACTATAATTAATTAAAACAAAAACCAAACACACCATTTGGTGTCTGGTCGATCAGGAACGCAGGAGGAGCGACCAAAGCTCCTCACCAAACCCTAACTCCACAAATTTGATCAATTGAAGGCTAATTCCTGTCCCAAATCGAAATCTAAACATAGATTCGTGATCCTCATCACAAGGGGGTTACAAGGTATGTGAAATTTGGTGCTAATTCTCTATTTGAAATTCTCATGAAATTGGGAAAAATCTGAATTCATGGTTGCATGTTTGTTTTATGATAAATTAGGAACCATATAGTGTCTAGGGACAAACCCTAGACAAATACAAGTTGAAATCATGTGAAATTTTAGTGAAAACTATGAACACCATTGTAGGTGAATAGTGGGTTATGTGTATGTTGATGAACACTAGGAAATCGGGTGTTGTTCTAGTGTAATTTGACCATTTTTGAAGTGATTTCAGAAATTTAGAAGCTAACAATCATGTAAGATGGTTGATTTATGTGAAATTAGGGCTAAATGATAAGCTAGAAACTTGCTAAATAATCATGTAAAAATCTGCCCTTAAAGTGTTTGTGAAAATGCCTCAAAGAAGGCTTAAAGTTGAAATTCAAAGTCTAAACGCATAATTATGATGTTCGGTAAATTATGCGATATATGGTTTAAAGAGAGTTCTAAACATGTCGTTAATGAACTCTATAGGAAAGGACGCAGGAGCGTCAAGCGGACAAGCGGGTGGCGAATCACGTTTGAAAGGCCTACTTTGAAGGTATGTGACTTAACTCGTTACATTGGATATTTTGATAACTAGCATATATGTAGTTGAATTGTAGAAAAGAAGTCGAGATGAAATAAAGTGATAATGATCGCTATGTTGAATAATAGATAAAGAATTGTTTAGATCGCGTTGGTAGTCATTACAATGGAGGATTTCATAAATGAGCCAAACGGGTCGAATAATCAAATAAAGCATGAGTATTGCTTCGTAATATGATTGATTGTCTTTGTTTATTGATTGATAATTGACATATCAAATTGCAAGAATTTTGTATTTTGGGTTGTTAAAATGAAAGATCCGAGAGATTCGTTTGGGCAAAAACCAACAAATCAGTCAAAACTTATACGTGCAGAGTCTACCGTAAATTACGGTATGTACCGTAATTTACGGTAGAGGTCAGAAAGCTACGGTGGTTTACCCCTGTGTTACGGTGGAACCATAGTCTCCCAGAAGCTACAGTAACTTACGGTGACTACCGTAAGTTACGGTAGAGCCTTGAAATGCATGTTGAACTTTGCATATTTTCTTAAATCAAATCCGTTTTTAAGCGTAGTTTTGATTATGTAATATTTCTAAGAATCTTTAACATTAAGATTTGTTAAAATCTTTAGTTTTCAGGTTTGGCAAGGATGTGGACGATGATCGAGCATGTTTGAAGAACCGAACACAATTTCTTTTGAAGCTTCCGCAATATCTTAACTTTTAGTAGACTTTGTTTATGAAATGTAAACAATTGTTAAACAACTTTCTGAATGTTTTCAAATTAGTCGTTAGTTGACTAATGTCTTTGCTACTTTTAAACCTTGCTTATGATATTTTGTTATAATTTAGATATCTTTTATATATAAGGGAATGAATCATTATTAAATTCAAGTAAAAATTAGACGGGTGTTACACAACCCCACCTCGTCTCTCACATTTTCCATGTTAGGTATGCACTCATCGGGTTGTTCTCATTTGGCTACTTAGTAACTTAGTTACATTTACATAATTCTGTTACATGACCATCCGAAATCACCTTCATGGTGCTTTTGTGCATTGGTGAACCCTAAGAGGTTTGTGGATTACCCAACCTCCATACATGACAATCTTGACTTGTACCACTAACAAAATTTAAATACATACATAAATGTACATATACTTCTCATACAAACTTAACCATGATGTCAATCAAACCCTGATTGAATATTATGATTATGGTGTTACCATCTTAGTTCTCAATTCCTCAAGGTTTGGATTCTAATGGATGAGCTAGTATCCATGAAAACACACTAATACGCAGTGTCTAAACGAGTGTCTAAGACAAGATGTATTTTCCTATATACATATTTTCTATCATTCTAATTCCGAACCCAATCCATCAATCAAAATCTATAAACTCATGCACCTTTGTTTCCCCATTGTAGGGTAACCTCAGTGTTCCCATCTCAAGACTCGTCAACTCACATACGTGGAACTTCTACGCAAACCCTGAGTTTACATGATCTCATTTTACATGTTATACACTTTTGGGTGCAATATGTACAACCTTATCAAAATCACAATATCAATCACATTATTCCAATCAATCAATCCATTATTACATGCTTAATCGATATGCGTAGGATACATACATGCTAGAAGCCTTACTTGCACAATATTTGTCATTAACATCATGAGCCAACCTTAAAATGTATAGCGCTATAGGAGTAGCACACCACCCTTAGGAATGGTCTATATTAAGTTATTCAATCATGGTGTTGCTCGCTTCGGTGACAAGATACGTAACTTTGTGCACACAATTGATTTGATATATAATTGTTGCATGCTAGCTTTGTTATGTTTCATGCCTTAGTATACTTTTATGCCATGTAGGATTGATGGCAACTTTTATATCTATGTTAGTAGCCAAACGTGTTTTATCTTCCCAAGTTGTAATGAAATTTCTTTTTTATATTTTTGTAACAGAGCTCGAACAGTATTTATGTTTGGTCATCCAAGAATGAGGGGTGCATCGTCAAGAATGGCAAAGTTAGTAGGGATAACTACACTGTTGACTTGTACCAAAATGTTTTCTACGTTTCCCTTTGAATAACGGATTGTGCGATCTGAATGGTAGATTACAAGTTTAAGAGGAATACAATCATACACCCTTGTTCTTTTAAAGATTTCATATGGAATTAAACTTATACATAAACTATCATTTATATAAATATCTTGGATAAAAATATTTTCAACATAATATGGAGCATGTTTTATTTTATTATTATAAAGACAATTGTTTAAGATAGAAGATTGTTCTTTATCTAAAACCAAATATGGGATTTCTTTAATTTTTCTATCAGTGAAAATTTCTTTTAAAAATCTAGCATGAAATTGAATATTTTCTAGCTTTTCAATAGAAGTGGAAGTGATACATACCTCTTTGATTAACGAGAAATACTTACCTTTATCTTTCCTTTTACTCTTGAGGAGGATGACTTGCTTTCCAACTTAAACATTTAGGGCACATTACGTTTTCTTTGTGGTTTCTTACACTCGTTAGACTCATTGATACAAAGTGAACTTGAGAAATGTACAAAGTGATTTATGCCATAGATCAAGACTAATCGATGGTTGAGAAAATAAAGATGTGATTTAAATGACCAAGTGGAGGGGAAAATGGAAAATCGTACCGTTGCTAACTTTTACCTACTTATTTATTTCGAATAACTTTTATGGTTTAGGATCCTGTAAAAAAGATTAAATTTGTGAGAATGATAAGAAAGAACATAATGATGACACATGCCATTATTTAATTTATTATGATAAGGAAAATTAAGTAATTTAATAAAAAACCTAATTAAAGATAAAATTTGAAAACCCACATGTCATGCACATGAAAGTTCCCCCGTCTTTTTTAAACGTCAATAACTTTTTATACCTAACATTTAAAAAAAATTACACCATAATAACGAGTGTTTTTTTCATCTTTAATGTGAGTACCATATTGCTCTACTTATATAGAGAAACAAAATCACGTTTCGATCGGATGTTTAAGTATATGGTGTTTTGTCTATGTTGTTTTAATTGTATAGTGATTCAAGGCGTTGTGTTTTACAGTAAAACACCATGAACGTATATAAGACACCATAACATTGCAAATACCATTGAATTCAGCAAACTACCATTTTCAATGTTATGGTGTCTTAAATATGTTCATGGTGTCTTATATATGTTCACTAGGTTAGAACCCCGTGTATTACACGGGTTGAATAAATGTAATTTTACATATTAAGTAATAAAAAGTTATATCTTAATGAACTCCGTATATTGTACGGGTTAAATAAATGTAATTTTATATATCAAATAATAAAAAAGTGATTTCTTAAAAACCATTTGTGTTACACAGATTAAATAAATGTAATTTTGTATACTAAATACTAAAAACGTCGTATTTTTAAAAAACCCGTGTATAATCGGGTTGAATAATTCTACCAAATAATAAAAAATTACATCCTTAAAAACCCCGTATATTACATGTGTTGAATAGATCTAAAAAAGAGTTATATCTTTAAAAACCATGTGTATTACACAGATTAAACAAATGTAATTTTGTATATTAAATACTAAAAACATCGTATCTTTAAAAAACCCGTGTATAGTCGGGTTGAAAAATCTACCAAATAATAAAATAATTATATCCTTAAGAAACCCCGTGTATTACACGTGTTCAATAAATCTAATTTTACATAGCAAATGATAAAAAGTTATATCTTTAAAAACTTTGTGTATTACATGGGTTATATAAATGTAACTTTGTATAGTAAATAATAAAAAAATTATATTTTTAAAAACCCCGCGTTTTACACAAGTTGAATAAATATACTTTTGTATACCAAATAATAAAAAACAATTTAGATTTGAGGATAATATTTTATTAAAGTATGATAAGATTTAATATTAATTTATTATTTATTTAGTTAATATAAGATAAGTATAGATTTAGGATACCTTCAATAAATGACACGTGCCCAAAAGTTGGTTTCTTTTATTATAGTAGACTAGCGGTAAGACCCGTGTGCAAACACCACACGGGTCGTTTCTTAGAAAACCATGCATAACACATATTGATACAAAGTATAGATAGTTGTATAGATATTGTATTTTTTAGTTTAAGGCTAGTAGTGATACCCATGTGTAATTTTTAGTTTAAGGCTAGGTACTGTTTTCCACCAAGAAATCAAGATTAGAATTAAAACTCATATAAGTTACATGTGAATCGATGTAATTAAATTACGAATGATGGTAAGTAACTGAGAGAACATAATGAAAGGAAATAGCATTAGTATGCAACCACTGTTTGAACAAAGTCTGTTTGACCAAAGTGAAACCACTGTTTTGCAAAACTATGATTCTTAGTTGTTCAAAAGTCTGTTTGACCAAAGTCAAACCACTGTTTGTAAAAAATGCAACCACTGTTTTCTCCACAAAACACTTTTAAACCCAACAGTGGTTTCAAACATCTGTTTTCATCAATTTGCTGACCCAACAATGGTTTCAAAAGTGGTTTCAAAACACTGTTTTAACCCAGCAGTGGTTTCAAAAATTGTTTTATTTTCTAACAGAAACAATCGATTGCAACCACTGTTTGACCAAAGTCAAACCACTGTTTGCAAAAAAAAGTCTGTTTGAACAAAGTTTGTTTGACCAAAGTCAAACCACTGTTTTGCAAAACTATGATTCTTAGTGGTTCAAAAGTCTGTTTGACCAAAGTCAAACCACTGTTTGTAAAAAATGCAACCACTGTTTTCTCCACAAAACACTTTTTAACCCAACAGTGGTTTCAAACATCTGTTTTCATCAATCTGCTGACCCAACAATGGTTTCAAAAGTGGTTTCAAAACACTGTTTTAACCCAGCAGTGGTTTCAAAAATTGTTTTATTTTCTAACAGAAACAATCGATTGCACAAAACAGACGAATAATCCTAAATATTTCAATTTCAAGCCCTATCTCTACTTTATATAAAAGGGCAAATCACGTTTTTTTCATTAATCAAAACTCAATCACTTTTAAATACCTACACCCCCACCCCATTTTAACTCTCCGCATCAAAATTTATTTCGTTAATAGTGTTTTCCCATATCACGCCTTTTGTTTGTGTAATGGTGTTTATAACTTACCATGTGCAAACACAGATAGTTTTTAGAAGCGAGTGTAAAATCTGTGTAAAAACATGAATAGTCTTTAAAATCAATAATATGAAATAATTTATTACTATCATTTTTTATGTAAATTATATTTTTTTACTAATCAAATGTTAGTGATAGCATTCAAGAAACAACATTAAAATCAATAATATAAGATAATATATTACTGTCATCTCTTGAAATAGAATAACAACTTGTCTTTATATAAGTCCAAATAATTTTGTTCAAGATTTTCTTTTCCCCATACCAGCCTTGACTTAAATCGAAACTAATTTTATCATGAAAATTACATAACGGAGCTAAGATGTTTTCGACCTTCTGAACTCTGGCAACGCTCTCTCCTATGAAGTGTGCTCGTGCTCCGGTGCCTTCTAGACCGGCTTTCATGGTAATAGTCTCGCTCACGGTCATAGTCGTGGTCCCGGTCATCGTACCTTCAGTTATGACCTTGGCTCCCGTGGCAACGTTCCTCGTAGATTCGATGTCTGTACGGACTTCTGCTACTGCTTCGGCTACGGCTGTGTCTTCTTCTGTATCTACCAAACAGTTGGCGCCTTAGTTCCCTGGAAAAAAGAAAGCAAAATTAGTTCAATATTGAGTTACACACAGCACCATATTGTTTCACATATGACCTAATCTTAGTCCTAGAGATGAAGAATATTACTGACTTTACTTCATCGCACGACATCTGATTTTAAATAGGTTTCAAGCTCTAGTTCATCTTTGTGTACTTTTGTAACCAACTGCAATTACCAACAAATAAACTAAGTTTAAAAACCACCATAATGCAAACAAATATTAAGTAATTTAAAGAACAAAAGAAAAACTAAATGAAAACAAAATCATGATGAGCTAAAACAAAGGTAAATCCTAATATATGAAAACAAAATTATCAGTTCAGCGTACTTTCAGTAAGGGAAATTTATATGACAGTATATCAATCATCATCCTTGTATCACTTGTGTTAGGTGCAAAAGCCCGGCACTCGTTAAGCAAAATAGTGCGGATATACAAATTAAATGATGATGAAGAAGATTATAACTGAAGGGATAAGGGAATACTTAAAATTCTGTTTTTAAAGTTCTCTGTAGTTTATTTTGTTTTTCAAATAATGCCATATTAAATGCATGGCTGAAAAAATAATAAAATATCCATGTAACATTTGTCAAATAAAATAGAAAAAATTACAAGTTTTGTCCTTTATCTTTATACCCTTTTGCAGGCGGTGTCCTTTTCAACGAATGTTGACAGGTTTTGCCCTTTATAGAGAATTTTGTTACACGTTTTGCCCTTTAACCCTAACTCAGTTAGATTTTTATATTAAATTTGATCATGTGACTTGCATGTGAGGGTATTTTTGTCATTTCACCTTAAAGGACTAAATATTTAAATAACTTTTCTCCACCACCACAAAATTAATCAAAGATCAAATCAAATTATAGATCAATTTGAAATCAAATTACAAGGAATTGATTCAACACAAACAAATCTAATCTAAATACATCAAAAATCACATATCAATTTGTAAACATGTACAAAACATAACCTAACTTAGACTTTTGTAATCAAGAATCAACATACTGAATCAAAATCCCTTTATCCAACAAAATCACGTCGCAAGATGTAACACCATATTTAACAAGACCGAAGGACGATGTAACACCATAAACCAGTATCGGCGGTGTCGCCGCCGCTAGCGCCACCACCGGATGAATTGAGATTTGAAGTGGAATCTTTGTCTTCTTCATCGACTTCGGTTTCTAGATGATTTGGTGAGTGATTTTGGATCGGATTTAGAGCGGATTGTGAGTGATTGTGTGGAGATTCAGGTTCTGGATCATCTGATAGTATAGATCTGAAGAAATCCGTTGATGATTGAAGTGATTTGAGAAGATGATGATTTCTACGGTTTCTGTGTAGATGATGAACTGATTATCAGCCGGCGAATGTTGAACGAGATGATGCTTCAACAAATCCTAGACCCCAAAAGGATTTAGGGTTTTGTACTTGATGGTTGGTGAAACTGCCACTGATTTTTGGCGAACGATTGAACAAATCCTAGGCCCCAAAATGATTTTGGTCGGTTGAACAACAATAAATCCAACCGGTTGAACATATTTGGTTATGAGCGAACGATTGAACAGATACGATTCCAGTGAACCATGGCAAATCTTGTCGGTTGAACAATGAACAGATTTGTTCGACTTTATGGTGGTTTGTGGTGGGGGAGATGGTGGTGTAGTTTGGTGGCGGAGGGTGGTGGTTAATGGTGGCGCTGGTAGGTATAAAGAACGTGAACAGATAATAGAGAGAAGGGGGTAGAGAGAGGATGAAGAGGGAGAGAGAGAGTTGTTTACATAATAAATATATATTATATTAGTTTTTAAATTTAAGTATTTAAGTTATTTACATACTTAGTTCTTTGACAAAAATGCCCTCACATGATTAGATTTAACAACAAAAATTAACTGAGTTAGGATTAAAGGACAAGACGTGTAACAAAATTCTCTATAAAGGGCAAAACCTGTCAACATTCGTTGAAAAGGACACCGCCTGCAAAAGGGTATAAAGATAAAGGACAAAACTTGTAATTTTTCCAATAAAATAGAAACAAATAATTAATCCATTGACCCATTCTCCCAGTGCATAATCCCAGATCATCCTAATTTGTAGGTATTGTAGAGATTTGATTTTACTTTTTTCAACCAAAAGATGAATCCCAACATCATTTGCTGAACCCTAAATAAAATCTTATTAGATTAACACAATTTAAGTAACTATTAAAAATAGATTGCACTCAAATTCACTGAAAATATTTTTTTGAGCAAAAGGTTTAGACCAACCCTTTTTTTGATCTATTCTAAAGAAGCTAACAGAGTCTTCCTCTTTGTCTTCTTCAACCACTGCATCCCACAAAGCCCATAAATCATTCAAACCATGAACAAAATAAAATTCAAAGAAATAAAGAATTAGGGAAAAATTCCAAATTTGTGAATTTTTTTAAAAGTAATTATTGAAATCAATATGGAATACCTTTGCCGATGGTGTCGTCTAGCGACACCTTTGCCGATACTTGCCGATGGTGCATATTTTGTTTGACCAACTTTTTTTGCTTTGCCAGAGTTGGTCAGTATAAGACCTAAAATGTTTAACTTTTTCTTATTTGAACCGTCCGTGAACAACATCTCGATTTCGAACACTTATCTCCATTTTGACTGTTTCCTGTTTGAAACATAAAAGATGATCCAAATATCACAAATACAACACAAAAGACACTTCTTTTATTTAATATAACTCCCAACTCAAAAAGATTACAAAAACAGAAGCAAAGAGTATACCTTCAGGTCCTTCACTAATTGCGAGTAAAGACTCGGGTCGAACTTCGCTAGTCACTCTTTTTTCTGTTCGCCATATCATCGTTGTTCGCAACCCCCTTTCCTCTCTGAATTGCTAGCATTATCAATATACAAATACTAATAGCAGATATAATAACAAAAATAACCTCAAATCACCAAACGAAGATAGAGATGGAATCTACCTTTGGCGTTGCAGAGTATGGAATCTACCTTTGGCGTTGCGGCTGCTGACCGCCGCTGCGGTGACCGAAAACTCTTATCTATCTCTCTCTCATAAATCTCTGGTGGGTCGATGTGGTTCTCCAGATTTGTGGTGGTGGTTTGCTATAGGTGACATAATCTAATTAAATAATTGATTATTGTAACAATATATATCTTACATTTTTTGCTCTTTTGATGGTAACCCGACTAACACCAAGAACCGGTTTCATTCCGAGTTTCAACATCGCCTTTCGACTCTTCTTCTCACTCCTGCTTTGCTTTGAGCTCTCACTCCCACCTAAAAAAACACATAATTGTTACAAAAGCATACAACTTGTTTCAAAACTAAAATTAATCAAGATAAACCTAAGTTGCATCATTAATACTCAACATCTCCTTTTTTTTCTGAACGACAACATCTCCATTTTAATAATCTAATCATTACCATTTAGCCTCTGATACAATACTCACATATTATTAAATAAAAGATCCCCAAAATCATGCATAAATAACTTCTTAAAAACCCAACATTCTGCAACACATATCCTAAAATCCAACCCCTAAACTTCATTTCCAGACAGAATTTAATTAAATTCAATCATTAAACACTCAATATCTCAATTTTAATATTCTAATCTCTATATTCAGCCTCATATAAAATAACCACAAAACTATAAACATAATATATATCTGCACATAATATAAAAAGTACTTGTAAAAAGCTCTGACTGTATTCGTCACCGTAGAATACGCACTCTTCTCCCCAACCGGTTTCTTCGACGGTGAAAAAACCACAATCTCCTTCTTCTCACCATCCTTCACCTCCTCCACATTCTCAACACCTACAATCAACTTCTTTTCAACCACTTCCGGTTGTTAAGACAACGTATACCTGAATCCTCCAATCATTCATGAAAAACACATAAGAATAGATAGATACAACATATACCTACAAAAAACACGAAGTGATTTGAAAGAAAACCTAACCTGAAGGAGAGTGAAGCCCACAGAGAACCTCCAAATTGAAAACAACTTCAATCTCATTCACAAAAATCAAAATTAATAACTTAAACCAAACAATCTCTCGTAACTCATAAGATGTAAGATCCAAACAAAGTTATACAAAACAGAATCCTAACACAAATTACAAACCCTAAGATCGTGTGAAAGTCAGAAAGAAATAGAAATAGGTTATCGATTGAATGATTGGGGATGAGTAACGTACCTTTCGTGCAAAGAAATTCAAACGTTTTCAGCTCCTTCTGCATTGTTTCCAGTAGTAATAATTTGGATTTTTGGGGTTTGACCTCTAAACCTAGCACAAGGGAAAGTACAGGGCTTTTGAGAAACGGAAAGAAAGAGAAGGAGATTTAGAGTGTCACACCCCCCAAAATTCCACAAGCGGAGTATCACCGCAGGAGGCGTGACATGACCAGGATCAAGCCACCAATCATATTGAACAACGTATTAAAGTAAATATAAAACCAACCACAATATAATTGGTGTCCAAAAACAAATTAACTAAGTTCAAGTTATCAGCGGAAGCATAAAGTGTAAAACCAAATCATAAGTTAAAAGTTCAAATGTTTAACATGGAACTCAACAGTCCATGTCCCACAACGACCTCTCCTTCTCGTGCAAGCTCCATCTAAGCACCTAACGACCTGCAAGGCATGTAGCAACGAATCAACAACAAAGTTGAGCGAGTTCACAGTTGGTTGTCCATTTTAACGTTGTTCCAAAAACCATAAGTTACTTCGAAAACCATGAGTTAACCAATTCCTTGTTTCCCAAACCATAACCAGTGGGGGCTACCCCATGTTAACCACTAGACCCGTTACCATATCGACCACTGACTGTAGACATGTTTATGTGCCCTACGCCAATGTCTATCATCATTGACTAAGTACCCAGATCCATTAGTCCACTCTTGTCCTCTGCGACACGGTGTGAGGCTTGTCAAACCTAATAGCACTATTTAACTAATGACCCGTTCGCCATTGGCCCGACGATTAAGTCGATATAAAAATGAGGGACTTCATGATAGAGTTTTGTCTAGTAAGTTATATGTTGTCATCCTTCCTATGGAGGATGGAGGTACGTAATCTACCCAAGGAGAATACGCAGGCTTAATGTTGTCATCCTTCCTATGGAGGATGGAGGTACATATTCTACCCAAGGAGAATATGCATGTTCCGTTTTAGTTTCTTAACCCATTCCCAAACCACCGGGAATCCCATGCCTTGTAGAAAGTGTGAACTCACCTTAGGTTAGCTTGGAAGATACACGAAAAGGTCACTTGAGCTATATGTGGTCAACCATGTCCTAACATGGTTACCATACGAGTCAGGTCTAGGTTCAAGTAGTGCACATAGGTTTACACATAAACTAACAGGTTACGAACACGTAATGATCATGGCAAACACGTAAGATCACATTCAACACGTTCACAGACAAGTACACATCATATCCAAACTTATGCGACTCAAATGATTGGGCTCGCACAAGTTAATGGCCCAACAGTCTTGTGCGATTCAATAATTGAAGCCCAATAATATTCGGCACAACCTGTTGTGCGTCTAGCACGACTTGTGCGACTCACAACGGGTTGTGCGACTGAAACAAGCCCGGCCCAATAACCTAAGCAACCCAACATTCACACGGCCCAAACAAATAAACAGAAATCAACTTGTACGGTCCATTTAACCTTGTGCGACCCGGAACAGCTTGTGCGACTGGATATTGGGCTGTTCGGCCCAACATCATAACATAACTTAACATACTGTGTGGCCCAAGGTATTGTGCGATTGACATGGTCTTGTGCGATCCACAATACCTTGTGCGATCGTGCATAGCTGAGTTGTACTGTGAGCTCTAAACAGTTGCACCAAGCTTGTGCGACTGTCTTGTGCGACCAGTACCTTGTGCGATCAGATCAGATCAGATCTTATGCGATCAAGGGTGGCCTTGTGCGATTAGTTGTCTAATCCCCTAATTTCATGCGATCAGTTTCAATCATTCAACAGTTTCCTATTTTGCATTCATTGAATCAAAATAATAGTTTCCAAACATGCAAATAATCGATCAAACTAAACATTTACTAATTAATTCTTATGAACCCTAGTTAATCATATAACAACTCATCATCATCACATCGAATCAAATAGCCTAATTAACATCAAGATCCTTAATTCATCATTCAAACATAAACAATAACCATAATAATAACAACACAACCAAACCATCCGAATCCAAACATATATGGCCGATTATATTCATTCGGTTCTAGATCGTTATTTTCATCACATGACTATCAACCCTATATTGAACTAACATGTTACACATATGAGCCGATTTACATGAACACAAAGCCTCAACAATTTATATCATGATCAACCATATATCATCCCTAAATCATTATGTGAAAACATATAAATCACAATATCACCTAATCAAAACAATAACCATGAAACACTAACCGGTTAGAAGGGAAAACAAGGATGATCCAAATCAAGAAAGCTTCAAGGAAGAAGGATGTGACCGTCGGCTTCGAGAGAGAGGGAGAGAGATTTAGGGTTTGCTAAACTTTGTGTGTTTTGATGAAGTGTAGGATTTATACTAACACCCTAGGTGTTATTCGAACTAAAGAGTGGGCCGAACCCTTCGTGGGCTGCCCTTGGGTTTCGAGTACAAAGAGTGTGGCCCGAATGGGCTTGTGCGATTAAATTGCATACATACATTACACAAAATCACATAATACAAACATAATCTTTCATTAAAACCACGTATCACGTAATCACATATTGTTCAAGCAAGTTACATCAAAGTACAACGAAAGGTTTGAAATACGAGTTGTCTCATCATCACCAAGTTGAAAGAAATTTTGTCCTGAAATTTAGCACGTAGTTACTGAGGAAGCTAGTTAGGTTGTGTGGTTTCCTGGTTTTTCCTGGGGTGTCACATCCTTCCCCCGTTGGTTTGGAATTTCGTCCCGAAATCCCGCAGTAGCTTCAGTCTCAGTAGTGGTTTCGCTTTTCTCGAACAACTGGGGATACTTGTCTTTCATTTGGTCTTCTCGTTCCCAGGTAAACTCTGGGCCACGACGGGAGTTCCAACGAACGCGAACAATGGGTATTCTGGTACGCTTGAGAACCTTAACGTCTCGGTCAGTGATCTCTACTGGTTCCTCGACGAATCGCAGCTGATCGTCGATAGTGAGCTCCTTGAGGGGAAATATGAGGGTCTCATCTGATAGACACTTCTTCATATTTGACACATGGAATACGTTGTGAACTCCACTGAGTTCTTCAGGTAGATTTAATCTATAGGCCACCTTGCCAATTCTCTCAGTGATTTCAAAGGGTCCAACATAACGTGGATTTAGCTTGCCTCGTTTACCAAAACGTATCACACCTTTCCATGGTGAAACTTTAAGTAGCACTCGATCCCCAACCTGGAACTCGAGTGGTTTTCTGCGCTTATCAGCATAGCTTTTCTGACGATCACGAGCCGCCGCCATTCGTTGTCATATTTGGGCAATCTTTTCTGTCGTGTCGACGACGAGTTCTGGGCCAGTGATTTGGCTGTCACCAACTTCTGCCCAGCATAAAGGTGATCGGCATTTTCGTCCATACAGTGCCTCGAACGGAGCAGCCTGGATGCTGGTGTGGTAACTGTTGTTATACGAAAACTCTACCAAAGGTAGGTGCCTTTCCCAGCCGTTACCAAAGTCGATAACACATGCTCGAAGCATGTCTTCAAGGGTTTGGATGGTGCGTTCAGACTGCCCATCCTTCTGAGGATGATATGATGTGCTCATGTCTAGACGTGAGCCAAAGGATTTGTGCATCGCTTGCCACAAATCAGAGGTAAAACGTGATCACGATCAGAAATGATGGAGGTTGGCACCCCGTGCCTCGAAACTATTTCCTTCAGGTAGATGTCTGCCAGAGTGGAGAACTTATCCGTTTCTTTAATAGCCAGAAAATGTGCAGACTTGGTCAGTCGATCCACTATCACCCAAATGGTATCATTTCCTCGTTGAGATCTAGGTAAGCCAGTAACGAAGTCCATGGAAATTTGCTTCCATTTCCATGGCGGGATCTCTGGTTGCTGAAGTAGGCCTGATGGCTTCTGGTTTTCGACCTTGACCCTCGCACATGTCAAAAATTTACTAACATAGGTCGCTATGTTAGCTTTCATGTGGGGCCACTAGTACGTAGTCTTGAGGTCGTGGTACATCTTATCTGAACCAGGATGTACTGAGTAACGAGACTTGTGTGCTTCGTCCATCACAAGCTCACGTAGATTACCATAAAATGGAACCCAGATGCGCCCCGCCACGTAGTAAGCACCGTCTTCCCTTAGCTCTAACCGTTTCTTCGATCCCCGCAGGGACTCAGCCCTGATGTTCTCTTCTTTCAATGCTTCGACCTGAGCGTCACGAATTTGGGCAGGAAGCCTAGAATGGATGGTAAGCTGTAATACACGTACACGCTTAGGTTTGGTTTCCTTTCGACTGAGGGCGTCAGCCACCACATTGGCTTTGCCTTGCCTGGATGGTATCTGATTGCGCATTCGTAGTCGTTAAGGAGTTTGACCCATCGACGATGTCGCATGTTCAACTCCTTCTGATCGAAGATATGCTGGAGACTCTTGTGATCGGTGTAAATGGTGCACTTGGTACCGTACAAGTAATGTCTCCATATCTTAAGAGAAAACACCACTGCTCCCAACTCCAAATTGTGAGTAGTGTAGTTCTTTTCATGAACCTTGAGTTGGCGCGATGCGTAAGCAATAACTTTCTCGCGTTGCATCAACACACAACCAAGTCCCTGGATTGACGCGTCACAATAAACCACAAAATCGTCTGTACCTTCAGGCAACGAGAGGATAGGTGCGCTACAAAGCTTCAACTTCAGCTGCTGAAATGCAGATTCCTGAGCATCACCCAAATGGTAGGTGACACCCTTCTGAGTAAGGACAGTAAGAGGCTGCGCAATCTTTGAGAAATCCTTGATAAACCTCCTGTAGTAGCCCGCCAAACCCAAGAATTGACGGATTTCAGTTGGAGTTCGAGGTGCAGGCCAATTCCTGATTGAGTCAACCTTGGATGGATCAACGTGAATCCCATCCTCATTAACCACGTGGCCTAGAAAATGGACTTCACGAAGCCAGAAGTCACGTTTCGAGAACTTAGCATAAAGCTGTTCTGTTCGAAGAAGTTCCAAAATGAGTCGCAAATGACGCTCGTGTTCCTCCTGACTCTTGGAATAGATCAGGATGTCATCGATAAACACAATAACAAACTTATCCATGTAGGGTTTGCACACTCAGTTCATAAGATCCATGAAGACCGCAGGTGCGTTTGTTAGCCCAAATGGCATGACCAAAAACTCGTAGTGGCCGTAACGAGTCCTAAATGTTGTTTTGGAGATGTCTTCGTCTCGGACTCTTAACTGATGATAGCCCGATCTCAGATCAATCTTAGAGTAGAAGCTCGACCCTTGAAGCTGGTCGAACAGGTCATCTATACGTGGGAGAGGATAATGATTCTTCACGGTCACCTTGTTGAGTTCGCGATAGTCAATGCACATTCGAAAGGTACCATCTTTCTTCTTCACAAACAAAACCGGAGCTCCCCAGGGCGAAGAGCTAGGACGAATGAAACCCTTGTCCAAGAGCTCTTGTAGTTGCGTGGATAGTTCTTCTAGTTCTGATGGGGCTAGGCGATAAGGTGCACGAGCTATGGGCGCTGCTCCAGGAGCTAGCTCGATTTGAAACTCGACCTGACGATGAGGCGGAAGACTGGGTAATTCCTCAGGGAATACCTCAGGAAAGTTGCGTACAATCGGGATATCCTCTATCTTCTTTTCCTTCGTTGAAGTGTCAGTAACAAGGGCTAGAATAGCAGTGTGGCCCTTTCGCAAACACTTCTGGACCTTAAGGAAAGAGATGATGCTTACAACAGCACCACTCTTGCCACCACAAATAACGAGAGGTTCTCTACCAGGACGAGGAATGCGGACGATTTTCTCCTTACAAAGGATCTCTGCTCGATGTTGGGATAACCAATGATGACGTCGAAGCTACCAAGTACGATGGGAATAATGTCGATAGAGAAGGTCTGACCAGCTAAAACGAGATTACAACCCTTAACTATGTGCGTGGCTTCAAGACTTTTACCATTCGCTAGTTCTAAAACATGCTTGGTGTTTGAGGGAATTGGGGCACGTTTAAGCATCTGACTAACTTTTAAGGACACATAACTAGTATCGGCACCCGAATCGAATAAAACAGAAACAAAGAAGTCATCCAGTAGGAACTTACCCGTCACGACGTTGGGATCGTTCCTAGCATCACCCTGACCAATCACGAAAGCACGTCCCCTGGCACCATTGCCATCATTGTTACCCCCATTGTTGTTTCCATTTCCTTGGTTGTTGTTGTTGTTCTGATTTTGGTTCAGCTGCGGACAGTTTCTCTTGAAGTGACCTTCACCACCACACTGAAAACACCCTTTGTTAATACCCTGTTGTTGCTGCTGCTAGTTCTGTGGAGGTTGTTGCTGCCGCTGCTGATGATTCTGATTCACAGGATATGGGCTCCTGCAATCCTTCGATACGTGACCAGGCTTGTTACATCTATGATAGCGACCCTTGCTACACGGCCCGCTGTGGTGCAAGTTACAACGGTTGCACTTAGGCTGATTTCCCTTGTACCTTCCTTGTTGACCAGGGCTCTTGTAGTCGTCAGTCCTTCGCTGCTGAGACTGAGACTGAACAGAAGTTGAACCCTTGTTTGAATTTCCATCCCACTTGCGCTTGTTGTCTCTAGGAGCATCAGAAGTAGTGGTAGCACTAATGCGCTTTGGCAACCTGTTCTGCTCAACTGCCTGATCAGTAAGACGGTGGGATAGTCGTATGACCTGCTGAATCGTGAGAAGGTTAGCCGAAGTCACCATACTCTGAATCTCTAGCACTAAACCTTTGATGTAAAGCTCGATAAGTTTGCAGGGAGGGTCCATCATAGTAGGACACAAAGCAGCTAGTTCGTTTGATCTCTTGGTATACCCCTCGATCTCAGACCCCGTCATCTTCAAGTTGTAAAACTCCACTTCCAGCTTGTGAATGTCGTCACGATGACAATACTCCTCCTTGATCAAATCTTTAAAGTCGTTCCATGGGGTGGCATTAGCAGCTGCCAACCCTAGCATTTGAACCTGAGCGTTCCACCATGTGAGCGCAACACCTTCAAGAGTTCCCGTAGCAAACTTCACCCTACTAGCAACATGGCATTCACACATTTCAAAGACATATTCAACCTTCTTGAACCAGTGGAGGACGCCTACAGCTCCTTCTGTACCACTGAAGGAACTAGGTCGACAGTCCATAAAGGTCTTGAACGTACACACGGGAGGCTGAGCATGCTGACCTGTCGCGCGAGAAAGAAAAGACAAGATTAAGCACGACAGTTGGTTCGCGAGAGTAGGATCTAAACATCCTGGGATAGGTCGAAATGGCAGGTTATACCTCCTGCTGGAGCTGCTACAAGTGCCTCAGCAACTCGTTCGTTGATTAGAGCCGTCAGCTGGGCTTGAGTCAAGTTCAGGCGTCCACTCATGATCTTCACATCGAAGGAAACACAAGTGAGAATGGTATCGCAAAAGTGCGTAAGTATGGGATGACAGAAGAGAGCAAGCATACAAGGTTTCAAGCAGCAATTATTACACTAACTAAGCATACCATGATCAAATGCACTACTTTAACTAACAGGCAGGCAATACATAATGAACCATATCACCTATAGTGTTGAGTCTTGCATGTGGAGCGAAGTGTCGTTGTGGATCGTTGAGCACTGTACAGGTTATAGTCTGGTTTCGTCAAAAAGCTTTTCCCTTTTTAAAACCAAGTTCACTATAACCAATGGCTCTGATACCAATCTGTCACACCCCCAAAATTCCACAAGCGGAGTATCACCGCAGGAGGCGTGACATGACCAGGATCAAGAGACCAATCATATTGAACAACGTATTAAAGTAAATATAAAACCAACCATAATATAATTGGTGTCCAAAAGCAAATTAACTAAGTTCAAGTTATCAGCGGAAGCATAAAGTGTAAAACCAAATCATAAGTTAAAAGTTCAAATGTTTAGCATGGAACTCAACAGTCCATGTCCCACAACGACCTCTCCTTCTCATGCAAGCTCCATCTAAGCACCTAACGACTTGCAAGGCATGTAGCAACGAATCAACAACAAAGTTGAGCGAGTTCACAGTTGGTTGTCCATTTTAACGTTGTTCCAAAAACCATAAGTTACTTCGAAAACCATGAGTTAACCAATTCCTTGTTTCCCAAACCATAACCAGTGGGGGCTACCCCATGTTAACCACTAGACCCGTTACCATATCGACCACTGACTGTAGACATGTTTATGTGCCCTACGTCAATGTCTATCATCATTGACTAAGTGCCCAGATCCATTAGTCCACTCCCGTCCTCTGCGGCACGGTGTGAGGCTTGTCAAACCTAATAGCGCTATTTAACTAATGACCCGTTCGCCATTGGCCCGGCGATTAAGTCGATATAAAAATGAGGGACTTCATGATAGAGTTTTGTCTAGTAAGTTATATATTGTCATCCTTCCTATGGAGGATGGTGGTACGTAATCTACCCAAGGAGAATACGCATGCTTAATGTTGTCATCCTTCCTATGGAGGATGGAGGTACATATTCTACCCAAGGAGAATATGCAGGTTCCGTTTTAGTTTCTTAACCCATTCCCAAACCACCGGGAATCCCATGCCTTGTAGAAAGTGTGAACTCACCTTAGGTTAGCTCGGTAGATACACGAAAAGGTCACTTGAGCTATATGTGGTCAACCACGCCCTAACATGGTTACCATACGAGTCAGGTCTAGGTTCAAGTAGTACACATAGGTTTACACATAAACTAACAGGTTACGAACACGTAATGATCATGGCAAACACGTAAGATCACATTCAACACGTTCACAGACAAGTACACATCATATCCAAACTTGTGCGACTCAAATGATTGGGCTCGCACAAGTTAATGGCCTAACAGTCTTGTGCGATTCAATAATAGAAGCCCAATAATATTCGGTCCAACCTGTTGTGCGTCCAGCACGACTTGTGCGACTCACAACGGGTTGTGCGACGGAAACAAACCCGGCCCAATAACCTGTAACAACCCTCGGTAAAACGAACACTCTCATAATATTTCCGACACCCTATTATATCTTAAAATATCCATATATGTCTGTAAATACACCCCGTATGTGAAAACCAAGCCCGGAATACGTTATAGTATTTAAATAAAATATACAAGTTTAAATTTAGGACTGAGGCGGGCCGCGTGAACCCACGCGGGCGGTATGAAGGCTAGAATCAGAAATCGTTGATTTCTTTAGTTCAAGCGGGCCGCGTAAGCTTAAGCTTACATTGACGCGGGCCGCGAGAGATCATCAAACGCGGAAACATCCTGAGCTGACACGTGTCGACATCGTGGCGGGTCTACTTGGTGAGCCGGACAAGCTATACGTTGACCGAGTGTTGACGCGGGCCGCGTAAGGCTTTGCCTTATCTTACGCGGGCCGCGTGAGAGTCGAATTCAGCAACTATATAAGCAAGCCATCGGGTTTCACTTTCCGTCACTCACATCTTTCTTTCTAAACGAATTTCTGAAATTATAAGCATTATAGTCGGGTATTATACCCCTAATTAGCGAGGTTCTGCTCCGTTGTAAGTATTATAACACAAGTTTCGTAATAGTTACGCTGCCCGATTGATTTAGGGTTCCGTAACAACTGTCGTGGTTCTGCCCGACGTAGTTGTTGGAATGCCGTCTCGGGGAGGGTATCATTAATATTTTCAAAGGGTTATGATACTAACCAATGTACATTTGTACAAATTATAGATTATATCCAGGAAACCCTTACAAGAAGTCTAAGATAGCAATGTGAGTTTATCCTCTTTTTGTTAATCTTTTTGGTAATGTTTTACCAAATCTTAAATGTTTTACTATGAAATTTAGCAGTGATTGAGTCTTTGTAGTTCTTCAATTACTGCCGGTATGTTGGGGTTTTGTATACAAAATGTACTACACTGTGAGTAGTAAGTCGAGGATGACAATACGTTACCATTGGACAATGAGTTAGCCAATGGGTAATATGACCCACAAGTCAGGGTTGACAGTACTAATGGAGTAATTTTGTAGACATAAACAATGTGATCGCTCTCAATACTGTTCACTGTGACTTTTTATTTAAACTTGATTAAACTAGGATTCACTCACCAGTATTTCCCGCTGACAAATATTTTTAAAACATGTTTCAGGTAACAAAATGTGAATCACCAACCGAGGTTTTGTAGTCTACTGTGATGCTTCTAAATTAGGAACTGAAGTTAGAAGTTCTAAATTAGGGTTATGGATTTTGAAGATTTTGTAACCCATACACCCATATTAGCGTTACCAGAAGGAACTGAAGATTTTGTAGTCTACTGTGATGCTTCTAAATTAGGTTATGGATGTGTGTTGATGCAACGCCAAAAGGTTATAGCTTATGCATCTAGACAACTTAAGAATCATGAAGAGAATTATTCCACCCATAATTTAGAATTAGGAGCTATAATCCTTGCTCTTAAGATTTGGAGACATTACCTTTATGGTAGTAAGTTTACCATATTCACTGATCATAAGAGTTTAAGGTATATTTTCAAACAAAAGGAGTTTAATATGAGACAAAGACGTTGGATGGAAATGCTTAGTGATTATGATTGTGATATCCAGTATCATGAAGGAAAAGCAAATGTAGTGGCAGATGCTTTAAGCCAAAAGAATCATGAAAAGTCAAGAAGGGTACGTTCTCTTAAATTAAATCTGCAAGTAGATTTAAATGATCAGATAAGAGAAGCACAAGAATCAGTAATCAAGGATGATTCTGAAAAATTAAAAGGTATGCTAAAAGAATTAAAACAAGGAACGGATGGAATTTGGAGATTCCATGAAAAGAGAATGTGGATACCTAAATTAGGAAACCTACGTCATCGTATATTAGAAGAAGCCCATAAGTCTAAATATACGATGCATCCAGGAAGTGATAAAATGTACCAGGATTTAAGGAAAAATTTCTGGTGGATAGGAATGAAAAAGGACATAGCAGCCTATGTTTCTAAATGTTTAACTTGTTTACAAGTTATGGCTGAACATCAGAAACCCTCAGGTTTGTTACAGCAATTAGAAATGCCGGTGTGGAAATGGGAATTGATAACAATGGATTTTGTTACTAAATTACCCAAAACAAGAAAAGGTAATGATACAATCTGGGTGATTGTAGATAGACTAACCAAGTCAGCTCATTTCCTACCAATGAAGGAAACTTTCAGTATGGAACAATTAGCTAAACTATATGTAAATGAAATTGTTTCTTTACATGGCATTCCTTTATCAATTGTTTCTGATAGGGATAGTCGATTTACCTCTCATTTTTGGTCAAGTTTCCAAAAGGCAATGGGAACCAAGTTAAAGTTAAGTACGGCTTATCATCCACAAACAGACGGACAAAGCGAAAGGACAATTCAGACAATGGAAGACATGCTTAGAGCTTGTGTAATTGATTTCGGAGGTAATTGGGATAATCACTTACCTTTAATAGAATTTTCTTATAATAATAGTTATCACACAAGTATCAATGCTGCACCATTCGAAGCACTTTATGGACGAAAGTGCCGAACCCCAGTCTGTTGGGCAGAAATTGGGGAAAAGCAACTCTCTGGACCAGAAATAGTGCAAGAAACAACTGACAAAATTATTCAAGTCAAGGAACGACTGAAAGCAGCACGTGATAGACAGAAAAGTTATGCTGATAACAGGCGAAAACCATTGGAGTTTCAAGTAGGAGATAAAGTATTATTGAAAGTCTCTCCTTGGAAAGGAATAGTAAGATTCATCAAACGGGGAAAACTAAGTCCCAGGTATGTTGGACCTTTTGAGATTATTAGAAGAATAGGACATGTAGCCTATCAGCTACAACATCCAGAGGAGATGGCAGGAATACATGATGTGTTTCATGTATCTAATCTCAAAAAGTGTTTAGCTGATGAATCACTAATAGTGCCTCTTAAAGATATAGAGGTAAATGAACAACTCGAATTTGTAGAAATGCCTCTACAGATTGAAGACAGGAAAATCAAGAATCTCAAGCATAAGAGACTAGTTCTAGTCAAAGTAAAGTGGGATTCCAAAAGAGGACCTGTGTATACATGGGAGCTTGAATCTGAAATGCAAAAGAAATATCCGCACTTGTTCCAGTAGATCTCGAGGACGAGTTCTAAAACAAGGTGGGGAGAATGTAACAACCCTCGGTAAAACCAACACTCTCATAATATTTCCGACACCCTATTATATCTTAAAATATCCTTATATGTCTGTAAATACACCCCGTATGTGAAAACCAAGCCCGGAATACGTTATAGTATTTAAATAAAATATAAAAGTTTAAATTTAGGACTGAGGCGGGCCGCGTGAACCCACCTCAAACCCTTACGCGGGCGGTATGAAGGCTAGAATCAGAAATCGTTGATTTCTTTAGTTCAAGCGGGCCGCGTAAGCTTAAGCTTACATTGACGCGGGCCGCGAGAGATCATCAAACGCGGAAACATCCTGAGCTGACACGTGTCGACATCGTGGCGGGTCTACTTGGTGAGCCGGACAAGCTATACGTTGACCGAGTGTTGACGCGGGCCGCGTAAGGCTTTGCCTTATCTTACGCGGGCCGCGTGAGAGTCGAATTCAGCAACTATATAAGCAGGCCATCGGGTTTCACTTTCCGTCACTCACATCTTTCTTTCTAAACGAATTTCTGAAATTATAAGCATTATAGTCGGGTATTATACCCCTAATTAGCGAGGTTCTGCTCCGTTGTAAGTATTATAACACAAGTTTCGTAATAGTTACGCTGCCCGATTGATTTAGGGTTCCGTAACAACTGTCGTGGTTCTGCCCGACGTAGTTGTTGGAATGCCGTCTCGGGGAGGGTATCATTAATATTTTCAAAGGGTTATGATACTAATCAATGTACATTTGTATAAATTATAGATTATATCCAGGAAACCCTTACAAGAAGTCTAAGATAGCAATGTGAGTTTATCCTCTTTTTGTTAATCTTTTTGGTAATGTTTTACCAAATCTTAAATGTTTTACTATGAAATTTAGCAGTGATTGAGTCTTTGTAGTTCTTCAATTACTGCCGGTATGTTGGGGTTTTGTATACAAAATGTACTACACTGTGAGTAGTAAGTCGAGGATGACAATACGTTACCATTGGACAATGAGTTAGCCAATGGGTAATATGACCCACAAGTCAGGGTTGACAGTACTAATGGAGTAATTTTGTAGACATAAACAATGTGATCGCTCTCAATACTGTTCACTGTGACTTTTTATTTAAACTTGATTAAACTGGGATTCACTCACCAGTATTTCCCGCTGACAAATATTTTTAAAACATGTTTCAGGTAACAAAATGTGACAGCCAATTAGTGAAAAGCCAGCTGGAGAGCACTGAAGGCTTGGGAAAAATGTGGCTATAAAAGTTACCTAATAAACGATGTTTTAAATTCAATAAAATAGGGTTTATCCCTATAATGTATTGTAATAAGAAACTTGGGTTTTGCCCATGTGTTTATTAATATTAATTATGGTGGTTTTACTCTGATAAACATTTCCTAACTACGGTCCTGATGAAAAATTTCCGCTGCATGATTAAATAACCTGATACCACCGAAACTCTGAGCTCGCGTCCGCCCGTTCCCGGGAATCAAGGATCGGGGGTTGCGACATAACCTAAGCAACCCAACATTCACACAGGCCAAACAAATAAACAGAAATCAACTTGTGCGGTCCATTTAACCTTGTGCGACCCGGAACAGCTTGTGCGACTGGATATTAGGCTGTTCGGCCCAACATCATAACATAACTTAACATACTGTGTGGCCCAAGGTATTGTGCGATTGACATGGTCTTGTGCGATCCACAATACCTTGTGCGATCGTGCATAGCTGAGTTGTACTATGAGCTCTAAACAGTTGCACCAAGCTTGTTCGACTGTCTTGTGCGACCAGTCCCTTGTGCGATCAGATCAGATCTTGTGCGATCAAGGGTGGCCTTGTGCGATTAGTTGTCTAATCCCCTAATTTCATGCGATCATTTTCAATCATTCAACAGTTTCCTATTTTGCATTCATTGAATCAAAATAACAGTTTCCAAACATGCAAATAATCGATCAAACTAAACATTTACTAATTAATTCTTATGAACCCTAGTTAATCATATAACAACTCATCATCATCACATCGAATCAAATAGCCTAATTAACATCAAGATCCTTAATTCATCATTCAAACATAAACAATAACCATAATCATAACAACACAACCAAACCATCTGAATCCAAACACATATGGCCGATTATATTCATTCGGTTCTAGATAGTTATTTTCATCACATGACTATCAACCCTATATTGAACTAACATGTTACACATATAAGCCGATTTACATGAACACAAAGCCTCAACAATTTATATCATGATCAATCATATATCATCCCTAAATCATTATGTGAAAACATATAAATCACAATATCACCTAATCAAAATAATAACCATGAAACACTAACCGGTTAGAAGGGAAAACAAGGATGGTCCAAATCAAGAAAGCTTCAAGGAAGAGGGATGTGGCCGTCGGCTTCGAGAGAGAGGGAGAGAGATTTAGGGTTTGCTAAACTTTGTGTGTTTTGATGAAGTGTAGGATTTATACTAACACCCTAGGTGTTATTCGAACTAAAGAGTGGGCCGAACCCTTCGTGGGCTGCCCTTGGGTTTTGAGTACAAAGAGTGTGGCCCGAATGGGCTTGTGCGATTACATTGCATACATACATTACACAAAATCACATAATACAAACATAATCTTTCATTAAAACCACGTATCACGTAATCACATATTGTTCAAGCAAGTTACATCAAAGTACAACGAAAGGTTTGAAATACGAGTTGTCACATAGAGAGAGATGGATTGAATTTTGGAGCCAGAATCATGTTCGATTAATTTTAGAGATGGATTCAATTTTGGATACCTGTATATGAGGAGAACAATGAATTGGGAGCTTTGAAAATGAGTTTTAGAGAGAGAGAGTTGAGCTTTTTATACGTCAGTTGTTTAAATTTTGAATCTGGAGCCATTTTTAAATTTTGAATCTGGAGCCATGATTTTGAATTTGGGCAGACGTTTAAGGCAGAGGTTTGAATTTTATATAGATTTTGAATTTAAGGCAGAGGTTTGCCCTTTTGTTTATGTGGGCCGAGCTTTGAAAAGCTGAATGTAGGCCAACTTTGACATTTAAAGTCTTTTAATATTAAGGTTTATGATGTAAAAATGACATAAGAAAAGCTTTGTTGGACATGCTCTCTAGCTGACACATTAGCTTTTCTTATGTTATTCAGATTTCTTCTTTTATAGAAAGTATAGATAGATGGTGTTTTATAAGACACCATAACATTGCAAATACCATTGAACGTATTTGCAATATTATTGTGTCTCTCGTTTTTATGGTGTATTTTTTTTAAATTACGTATAAAAAGTTATTGACTTTTGAAAAAGAGGGGGGGTGCATGTTCATTACATGTGAGTTTTTGAATTTAAAAATGTTAAATTTACCTTTATACGCTCAATATAGAAAATTAATTTAAATGGTAAACACTATTTACAATTTTGGCATTATAATCTCAATCATTAGATTATAGATCGGAGGGCGTAGATTTTTTTCCTACACTTCTTACAAAACACACCTTTACAATAACCCTACCCTAACTTTTATATAAATTATTTTTACAGTGTAGTTTGTATAACTTTTACATTGTTATTTATATACATTATAAATTCAAGAGTTTAATTATCTATAATTTGAGTTAAATATTAGTATATAAATTTTATAAAACATGACTTGTTCAAAACATCGATGTACCGTATATACGATAATTTACCTACTTACAAATATAATTTGCATAACTATTTTTATATGTTGCCTAATTGTTTATATTCGTCGTGCAATTATTTACAAGTGTATTGTAATATGGTGCGTAAATATTTATATTAGTTGTGTAATCTTATATGTATATAGTACATAACTATGTACATAATTGTTTCATGCGTCCTGATTATATGATTATATGAACATATATACCTCTTGTCTATAAGACACGTGCTGCATGTGTCCTGATTATTTTCTCTATACTCCACTGCCTAAAACCTCTATGTACAATAAATATATAACATAATATTTGTTCGTATAAATGAAAGTTCAAATGAAAACCAATAGTTATTATGAAAACTCGAAAACTAATTAAAAAAGCCAAAAAAACATATCAAATTTTTTTTTTTGCATACCAATTTTCGCCATTTTTTATATATAAAAAAATTTCAAAAAAAAAAAATTTGTAGTGCACATGTGTATTACACAGGTGTATTATTACACATGTGTACTACAATTTTTTTTTTTGAAAAAAAGTTTTTTTTTATATAAAAAACCTGCGATTTTTATAAAAAAAAATTGAAAAAAAATTTTTGGTGTGTTTTTTAGGCTTTTTTAGTTAGTTTTCGAGTTTTCACAATAAAAGTGATTTTCATTTGAACCATCCCCTGTTCGTATACTATATCAATCATAATATATAAAACAATGTTACATTTGTCGATATATTATAACATATATAACACAATATTACGTTTGTCGATATATTAGTTATTATATCATATTAGTATATATAGCCATTTATATGGACACACATACCTCTTGTCCAATAAAATATATAACATTATATTTGTCCATATACTGTATCAATCATAATATATAACACAATATTACATTTGTCATTATATTATAACAGTAATAAATTATATCATATTTCGTAAAAGTATATATAGGATAACTTGTATTAAGCCCCTGTGTTTCGGTGAGAGGGTAAAATCGTGAAAAGTAGCACCAATGCCATATCATCAGCAGTGACTGTTAACACTGAAAAAGTTCATTTAAAAAATAAATAATTAATAACGAAAAAATAGACCAAAAAATGGAACCACACATACGAAATGTAAAAGATAAAAAACAATAATTAAGTCGATCAATAAACTGCGTGTGGCGACGGGTCATTAAAACCACACATGCACGCGGTGGCGGAGCTTGAACTTTTATATAAAGGGGGCGGGGACTCAATATATATAAATTTTTCGCCTGCCAAAACAAAGCTCCGCCTGTGCACGCACGCAACAAAGGATCAAAATTGAACGTGAAAAAGTATTGTGCAGCCGTCGTGTTTATCTTTATATAAATTTTGACGTGTTTTTTTATCTAAGTTTAAACCGGTCCACTGTAATGTGCGTCCGTCGTGTTTATCTTTATATACATTTTGGTGTAAATTTTGTTCGAACAACCTTACTTTCGTATACAACGACGTAACTTTTCCGTGACTATTGAATCTAACATCGCAACGTGGTTTTTCTGACAGATTGTTTTAAACGTTTGTTTAAACCGTTTGTTTTTTTAAACTCTTCGACGCTCATCTCTAAATACACAATTGCGACTTGTTTTTTAATCTGTGTTTAAACCAACCTGAATGCGTGGTCATCGTGTTTATCTTTATATACATTTTAGTGGAAATTTTATTTAAATAACTTGGCTTTCGTATACAACGATGGAATGAAATACAGATTCTAGGATCGTTTACAAACTGAACCGAGCAGAGCAGCTCGTTTACAACCGAACCTCAAAATCAAGCGAGCATTTCCGAGCAATTTTCGAGCGAGCGACGGGTGATTTGGACGACCCTAGCCTCAGGTTCATCTGGGCATCGAAAATAATTTAGAATTATTGGTATACAAGAGAAATAATTGCCGTTCAAAAAAAAAATGTATGTTTGTTTGTGTATGCAAATTTATTTGTTTTTGTGTATATAAAATATTGAAAAAGGATATTGAATTTTTTTTTTTTTTGAACGGTAAATTTTGGATCACTGCGAACCACTGGAGTATCATCGTGCCACCAGCAGAACCACCCGATCATATCCCGTAAAATGCGTATAAAACCATGGACAATCTCATCTCCTATATAAGTATGCTCATTTCACGTCCTTCAATAACAAACATCAACATGACAAGGTCTTTGATTTTCTTCCTATCTCTTTTGGCTCTTATGAGCACAGGTAATTTGACTAAGTTGGTATCGAATCAATTTATGAGTCCATAATTTTAATGAATCTACACCCTCTTTGAATTCGATGGAGACCATGGCAAGTAATTAACTCTAGGCAATTAAAAATAAGAAATCATACATGTATTCTTCTACATTTGCAGGTATGGATCAGTTGCTGGTGGCCGGAATAATTTGTACCGACACTGAACCTCTACCATTTTGTGAGATGTATGCATGCATTCATGTATGCGAGAAGATATTTGGAGGAACTGCGAATGGATGCTGCAAGAATCTATTTGTTTGTAGGTGTTATTATGATTGCGATTATAAAGGAGAGAAAGGCTACAATTCATCAAGTCTCTCCCCTCCTTTTCCGACTTAATTCCTCATGATACCGAATCACAAAGTATAATGTTTAATCTCTATATGATACTTGTAAGACACCTTGCGAAAGTTATTAGTTATAATCATCAATATTATAGAATGTTTGGAATATAACTAGTATTTACATCTGTGTGCTGCGGTAGAACCGTTAAACCGAACAAAGGAGACGTAAAAACGTTAAACCTCGCACGCATATTACGACATGTTAATTCGTAAAAATTCGATCAAAACGTAAAATATCGAAAAGGAGAAATAAGTCGACTTACGATTTGTGTGTTGCGACGGAGCTGCTAAACCAGAAAAAATAGATGTAAAAAAATTGAACCCCACGCACGCATTGCTGCGTGTTAAGTCACAAAATATAACAAAACTTATAACATTCTTGTTGCAAAACAACGGTCTAATAGAAATCAATATATAATGTATGTAAACAAGAATTATGGAAGATCATATAGAGAGAAAGATAGAAAGAAGAATCGAAGAACTCATTTTTATTGATGTATCATACAAATACAATAACCAGTATTTATAGTGCTTGACATTAATACAAATACAATAAAGAGATGGGAGTTAAGCATGTGGAAAGTCACAATATTATAATTCATTCATAACACTCCCCTTTGACTATCCACATGATTATGTAAAATAGTATATTATTCTTTTAATATTGGTGATATATGCTGTCTCGTTAAAAACCTTGCTAGGAAAACCCATTGGGATAAAACCATAGCCAAGGGAAAAAGAGTGCAGCGCGTATTTTCTCCCCCTGATACTTCTGTATCAGGTGTGTTGCCTCATTAAAAACATTACTAAGAAAACCTAATAGGACAAAACTTAGTTAAGGGAAAAAGAGTGCAACTTGAATAAATCTCCCCCTCACTATAATATGTATCTTTTAAGTGACAATGTCGATCGTCTGTGAAAGTTGCTCAAAACTTATGTAGTTATTGAATTGTTGCTTGATCTCCTGATATGCAATTCTCTAAACTAAGCAATGATGTATGATCTTCATGTCAGACTTCTACTTCCTCCTCTCATATATACGTACCACAAGATCAACGACTGTGTTGTGTTACATTCCCTGCATGAACAAGGCTAACCAAACTTGTTTTAATCAGTTAATAAAATAATTTAACATACCTTAGATGTATCGATGTAGTTGTTTTAACCGATTCCAACGTCTCTTTTCTTGACATATGTTATATCAAGTCAATAAATTCAAATAAAAGATTTATAATCATACATGGATAACAAGAAATATTAATGCACCAATTGCAATTAACTATGGTACTTTTTGACCATAATTTTCAATTTATTTAATTAGAGATGATAAGGTTTCTTTTTTTATATCATGTAATGAACAAACTTGAACGTACTTTAAGGATGAGCTTTGTCCATAGTAAAATGTCGCAACAGCTTCCGAATGTACTTTGATGGATTGATAAAAATATCACCACAAATGTACTCGAACTGCAGGTCGAGCAATAATTACATTGTGTCAAGGTCTTTCAAAAAAATTCTCTCTCTAAAAGCTCGACAGTTTCTCTCGATGATGTGTACATCATCATTGTAAACTGTGATTATAGCAAAGTTTTAGAAGTGAAATTTTGATAAAGATATGGCTAATTTAATCAAACTTATAACCCTCTTTATCACAATATCTCATGAGGTATAAAACACTCAACCTGATTATTTTAGTCCATGCATATTTTGTTAGCTTAATAGATAATGCTCTTAAGATATTGATATTAATGCTTCCAGCATTATTAATCCATCATTGACATTTTCCATCTTGACCAATTGTGCATGTATATTCACTCTTTAAGAGTTTTCTTATATAAACTTTACCATTTAGCAAATCAAAATCAATTAGAACATTGATAACATCAAATTCACTTCCAATGCATATTGTACCATTTTTATACATTAAGATATCATAATCACCAAGTTCTATTTATCCCTTGCATATGTCTTGGTGCATAGAATTACATCCTACGATGTCTCAAATTACTCTAAGCACTCAACTACTTTAGAAAACTCATCGGGAGTTCCAATCATAGTTAACATATTAAATAAGCAAACTTTAATATGTATAGTGTTCTCGAGAAGTTACTTTACATGATTATAATAATATAAATTCATCATGGAGCTTCATGTAAACTTCAGTATCAAATGATGCACAACATACATAAGACGCATACAATTCTCTCTTTGTATTATCACACTAATAAGACTTCGAAAGTCATTATATCCACCATAGGAGAATGCGTCTCCTCATAATCAATCATGGGCCCTTGCAAAATCTCGTGCCACCAAATTTTGCTATATATGAGTTGATTTGATTCTCATTTGATAACTCACATTAAAGACCCTTTTGTATCAAACATATTTTACAAATTAGTTGTATCCCGAAACTTTCCATTTCATTAGAGAATTCAATTCTGCCTTATTTGCGTCTTTTCATTTTTGGCCAATCATTTATGTGTTTCCATTAATAGGCAGATCCCAAATCTTGATCCTCATGATTTAATTATTTTAAGCGCTATATTATATACAAAAGTATAACGACGTCGATTTTTATTCGATTCCATATATATATATATATATATATATATATATATAGGTAAAAGATCCTGTAAAAAGTCCTACTTTTGTAAGAAGTGTGAGAAATAATTTGGGGATGACAAGTGTCCTTTATCTTAATTAATTAAAAAGGGTACATTAGTAATTTACCTTTCTTATCAATTAATTGTGTGTAACGGTTTTGGAATTATTTTAGGAGATACATATCTTTATAATTGATGAACGTAAGGATACAAACAAAGAAAATATTGACCTGCAATTATATATGTGGCAACCTCGAAGAAGCACAGATTTTACATCATTCATGGAGATTTCTTGCATATGATATCCTACCTAACAAACAATTTGTTTTCATTGTAGATGGCGGCTGATCCCATTATAAAGATCAATAATGCAAGGTGAATGCAAACCATAGATATAATATTGAAATAAAATAAAGAAAGGACATAAAGTATTTTTGTCCAGATGTTTAAAACACCACGCCATGAACAATGTCAATTTATCCAGTTGTTTTAAAACACCACGCCATGAATCTGATTATACAATGTCTCTATATAAAACACCATGACTTGAATCATAGATGTTTAAAACACCACACCATGAACAATGTCTCCAGATAAAACACCATGACTTGAATCATAGTCATGGTGTTTTAAAATCTGGGAATGTTTTGTATTGATAAAACACCACGCCATGAACAATGTCTCCAGATAAAACACCATGACTTGAATCATAGATGTTTAAAACACCACGACATGAACAATGTCTCCGGATAAAACACCATGACTTGAATCATAGATGTTTAAAACACCACGACATGAACAATATCTCCAGATAAAACACCATGACTTGAATCATAGTCAATTTATCCAGTTGTTTTAAAACACCACGCCATGAATCTGATTATAGATCTCTTTATGATAACGTATGAAGAATATGCAACCAAAGATCTTCTACAATTAAGGTGAATCATTAATTCCTATATTTAAGGAAAAAGGAGTGAATGTAGGTATTTTTGGTTATGTAGGTTACGGTTACCATATTTCAAACATTGAAAAAGACACTATTGCCCTTCAATTTTACATAAGGTCCCTCTAATTAAAACACAATTTACATTTTTATACCCTATTGATCTCAACCATTAGATCAAATATCTAATGGTTTAAAACACTTCTTACCCTTCTCACATTTTAAACACTTTTTACCATATCCCTACCCTATATATATATATCTTAGACATGATACAACTTATTGAGATCTCTTTATTTTCAGGTACCTGAGGTTCTTATTGAACCATCATGTCTAATGTCTCTGCAGGAGATCCTATTACTATAACCTCGACTTGACCATCTTAATTACTTGCTCCAATTTTCAAGGAATTTTGTTATTGGAATCGACTAGTCTACCACGCTTCAGGCGTGCAATAGACTCATTACAAAATATGCGGTTGTCCTCTTGGGACACAAATATAACTGGAGCATAAGCAGTTGATTATGTGACTTACTCATTCACTCTATTTAGGTCAGTGAACTTGTCTGGTAATTTGTTCTTTAAAAATGAATTATACTTTAAACTTCTAGTTCATAGTTTATAGTCGGAGGATCAAGATGACATGATAATTCATTTCACTTTTCACTTTCCAACTTCTTGTTATCTCCCCCTAATGTGAGAACATTCATTCACTAAAGTGAAAACCAATGAGCCATAAACAAATTTCTCACTAATGGCTTTAAGTATTCAATCATAGACGATTATTTATACCCAACATATTCTCAAACTTTTTAGAAGTCCCATCTTTGTGCGGTGTGGTGGATGAGTTTCAATATATGTCGCACAACCAAAATCTTTGATGAGACATCTTTGGTTCCTGACCAAAAACCAACTGTATGGTGGAGAACTATAACTTATTGGCTTGATGTGAATTGATGGTACTATATATAAAATTACATGTACCTAAATGAAATTTTGATTCTCTCATGATCATTGGCTTTTTAACCAATAGTAATCTGGATTAATATACTTGCTATCACATTAGCTAAGCCACAATCACACAAGCTTCAGGTTGTGGATTTGATAACCATTTAGACGATGCATCGATTTCAGAATACTAAATGGTATCATGTCGGGATACACATATTCACTTATTATTTCCAAAATATTTAGGGATCTAAACCATACTTTAGTTGGTATATCATTAACTTCCCTTGAGAGCAAATATTGCATGTGTAAGTACCATGAAGAATATTCTAGTTTTTTGATATTTTTCAAATCATCTAGACTCGGTATGGTCTAACCGGTCATGCCAATCATTAAATGATTATGAACCATAAACTTCGGGTTTGTGATCATCATATTTGCTTTTAGTTGCACTCGTGTTTGTCCAATACACAAATAGAAAATACAAGAGAATAACAATTATTATTTCAATCATTCATAACATGTTTTCCATATTTTATTCTCATATAATCACTCCCTTATATTACCACTTCTTGTGGTCGATTTCAATATAAACACGGTTGAGGATCATTACAGTTTCCTCATTTACCATAATCATGACCTTTATAACGATCATTTTATATTCATCGCAATATAAACATGGTTGATCTCATTACATGAGCATCATTCCTCAATTACCATGATCACAATCTTTGCACTAATTATTATATCATCACATTTTATTCAAGGAATAATCATACAACATTCATGGTGGCATCATTACAATTTCCTTAGTTATTACATGATTGTGACCTTTCACTGATCGTTATATCATTACATTCACTTTAGGGAATGGATAGCTCCACACAACTTTTATTATGTAATAACCTTGAATATTATTTAATAATATTCCTACTTTATGAGCATACGATCATATATGTATTACTTGCACTATGTTTTATGTGCACATTGTTTGTATACTAAACATATAAAATACGAGACAACATCGTATTAGCAACGCAAACTTTCAACACTTTATTCTCATATGATCACTCTCTTTATTCGCCTCTTTTGGTGGTCTATCTCGTTATTAGCATGACCATCATTACACGTTTTTATAATCGATTTCATTATTAATCTGATCATCATACCATTTTTTCAGTAGTTATATCCATGATCACAATAATCAATGTGTAGTTACATTCACTTCCAAGAACGAAGGAAAGCCAAAAAATATTTCATAGCTTTTCATTATATGAAATCATTTCAAACTTTTCATTTGATATTGCTACTTCAAGAGTATATCTCAGGTGTGACAAATGGAAAACTTTATCTTGTTTTTCCTTAAAAACAATCTTCTTTTCTCATTAATATATAATTTGAGAAAAACTTACATGACCGACTCGTATAAGATTTATTGGTCAACATATGACGACCTTTCAGAGAGTATGACACACTTTGAATGTCATACGTGAACATATTTATAATATTTTATGAGAGTAATGATAAATCACAAATTTTTGTTTTTCATTTGCTTAATTTATCCAAAAAATATCTACATACAAACAATATATAGCATATAGATGACATATACTACAAAGTTAAATCAAGTAATAGATAACATTATAACATGTTATCAAATAAAACAAGGTTATAATAAAACCTTATGAAATAATAATATGTCACATTCAAGCAAAATATATAAATTATGTATTAACCTATCATGGCATAACCAATCACATGCATATCTTATAATAATATTTGTTGCTCTCACATTAAAAAAAAATCGAAACATCTATAAAATATATCCAATACGAAATAAAGAAACCTGTTACTTACACCAAATAATATGTTATAATATCATGCACAATTATCAACTTCTTAGTTGATTTAGTTGATATTGAAATATTATGCAATTCAGTTAACACATGTTACAAAATAGTATTGGTTCATGAATCAACAATTTAAAAAATGCACTTTACGTATAATAAAAGCTAATATCGACTTAGAATATGTTTATATGGTTTGATCATTCTTATTATTTAAGGCATGTGCTATTGATGTACAAACAAAACAAATAGATTAAGAATAATTTTCTAAAGTTACATATTTTATCTAAACATATGATAGAAGCTAATATATGTATGAGAATACAACTCCATGTTTATCTAATAGCAAAGACCTTTAAAATAATATACTAATTTAATTTTGTATACAATAAATAAATACGGTGCTTAGCTTGATAGTGAGTTCTTATCCCATAATTAAAAATATAAAGTAATTAAGCTTAAGTAAGATAAAGTATATCTTGAGAACAAAAATACTGAGTTATATCCCATACACAAATAACTTAATTATATAGACATAAAGCAAGATTCATTAAATAATATAATAAAATTAAATAATTGAAACCTTTCATCGAAACTTTTCATATTAATACTACAATTAAAAAAACTAAGATAATGAATATTCATTTATATGTTGTGATAAATCCAATTTAATAATACCAATGGTAACTTTTCATCTTCTAATTTAATAATGCTAATGGAAACTTTTCATTTTCCTAATGAGAAAACTTAAAAGAAATTCGAGTGGGTTTTAAACCGACCAAACAATAAATATTTATGGTTGTAAAGAAACCCACATCATATCAAACTTATCAAACTAATCAAAATAACACATTAATAAAGACAATGCAAAAGTGGTATAGATATACATTTAATCTTAATCTAACGCTAGAAACAAAGTGTACCCATGTTTCTAGGTTTTATAGATTATACAAAAATATTATAACTTTATTTATTATTTGTTATTTACTATTATTTTTGTTATCATTTTTTTTTGGAAGAATGAATAACACATAATTATATTCAAATAATAATTACAAATCTTGATTTAACCCAAAAATTATGAATTACAATATGAGATGAAATTAAACACTTTCTAACGGATTATTTGATTATGATATCTCAACAACAAAAACAAACATAAGATTGGCACCGACCCATTGAAGTAAACCAGCGAAAAACCGAACGTGACAAATCAATTGGTCGGTCGACTCATATGAAGCAATTTCTACATTCTAAAATTTTGTAGCATTTTAAGCTCATTTACTCAGGTTCGGAAACACAACAATATTAGTTATATAAATCTCAATCTATCCAAAATTGTATGAATTATAATATGGATTCTTTAAGAGATTTAAGATGATAACAATAACAAGTTAATGACATACCTTATGATAATGTGATCCATCATCAAAAGCAACTCGTGCTGATAACGTGTTGCAAAACAACGGCCTAATAGCAACCAATATATGATGTATGTAAACAAGAATTATGGAAGATCATATAGAGAGAAAGATAGAAAGAAGAATCGAAGAACTCATTCTTATTGATGTATCATACAAATACAATAACCAGTATTTATAGTGCTTGACATTAATACAAATACAATAAAGAGATGGGAGTTAAGCATGTGGAAAGTCACAATATTATAATTCATTCATAACAATTCTCGTAAATTTAAAATGAAATAAGAGTTATACAGTTAAAATTATTATTGTACTTACAGTATTACTAATAGGTTTTTGTTATACCAATATTATTACAAAGTGTTCTCTATTAAATAATATAAAATTTTAAAATGTTTTTATTTATTTCATCATTTGGAGTGAGTGAGAAACCTTCGGTAAAAACAAATAGAGAAAGTGGAATGAAAAGGGTTCAACAAAAATTTACAATATTGGTGGCACAAACTCCAAAAGAAGCAAGAGTTCAATATTGGTGTTGTGATTGTGATGTCAATATGGAAAAGATACAAAACAAAGTCAAAGGTGATTTTCTTTTGTGGGCTTAGCATAATTAAATATGGGGCTTTTTCTTGGAGTTTTTTTTGGGTCTGCCTTTTCGTGACTGTCACACCCCGATATTTCCACGTATTACCGGTGGGCCCGGTGGAGAGTATCGTGACGTAGTTGATATCATCATGGTCAATAATCACAGTTTAAATGCACAGCGGAAGTCTAAAAGTAATAATTATACAAACCGATTCGAAAGTAACATAAAATATTACAAACGGGTTGTAAGATGGATCCACAGGCGGATCTAAGATAAAAATAAATATTGTTCAACAGATTTAAGTATCAAAAGCTTGCAAGACTCTTTATTTGATACTAGGAGTAGCCAGCCCATTTCGCTTAGTACCTGCACTTAACCTTTTTTGGAAAATACGTCAGTTTACACTGGTAAATACAATTAACCGACACTTTTGAAAATATTTAAGAAAATTGATTTAAATGCACAAGGCACAAGGCACAAATATTCTTTTATAACTTGGGATAATTATTTAAAAATAATCTTGTAAAAGATTTATATGTTTATTATACATTCAGGATCCGGGATAGAAGCCGGAACAAGATTAATAGACACACCACATAATATAAACCCACGGCGAGTTATTCTCAACAAGCGGATATATCTTTTTACATACGCACCGGCAGGTGTATGCCTACACCCCATGCTTAAGTCGTGACCATTTCAATGAATGAGCCGAGGATATCCAGGACATGGTCATTAACCCCCCAAAGGCTTAAAATAAACAAAATAGATTAAACAGGTTATCTCAATGATTTAACCATTATTCGATTAAAAATTCAATACCCGACCAAGCGGTATTATTAAATACCGTACCCCAAGCCCGTATAAGGGAAAATAAGTTAAAAGTATTTACCTAAGCAAAAATATAATTTTTATCCCAGCCGTATATCAATCAGCAAGTACAGATAGCTTTTACCGGGCTCCTAATCTGTAACGAAGGTTTTTAATAACCTATTAGATTCCTAACGGGTCTTATTTATGCTATAACTTAGACCGGTTAGTTTTAAAGAAAGGTATACGGTTCAAAACGCTAGATTAAGCGAAGACCGAATTAGAATGTGATTTAGACCCGAAAAGTATGAAGACTTGTTTAATATGGGCAAACTAAACACATTCTGGATTTTGAAGTGAAAATGATAAGGTTTGACCCGTTTCGGTTAATTTATGCAAACTAGTTACATAAACCGTACCGAACGCGAAAAATGCATAACGGGTAACCAAATGAGTCATGAACAGGTTCCCTAAGTTAATATGCTTAAAATATGTTGTGATATCAGTAGGATACCTTCCATTATGCCCAAAACAAATTTAAAATCAATTTAAGCCCCGTAGGGGTATTTTGGTCATTTTAAAGATTATAAAAGATGTTAAATAGTAATATGAGGTTCTGGTCTAAAATAATCAGTAAAAATATTTATTTTAGTGAATTATATCAGTAGGATATTGCATATATGTGAAATTTATCATTTATGTCCAAACTATGCACCGTAGGGGCATTTTGGTCATTTCACATAAGCTTTAAGGGTCAAATTTGGAAATCTGAGTTCAAAAATTTTACTTACTGTTAAAGTAAAAAAAAATTGATTCATAACATAAGTAGGTAACAAGCCTTAGGTGCCTAATATGGTTTTAAACCATACTATGCGCATAAATCGCATAAAAGTCGGTATTTGACAATATTCGGGTTGATTAAAGAAATCTGAGATTTTGACCAGCCTTTACAGTTTAAAATAACTTATTTATTATATAAAATCAGTAGAAAAAGGTTTGAAATGTAAAGGTTGTGTAAAACTCATTTTATTAGCGAAAAGGGCATTATCGTCAATTACCGAGCCTATGCAAGAACTCTATGTTATGATCAGTTTAAAATTTAATAAAAATTTCCAAAAATCTCTAAATATTATATTAAATCAGTGGGTAAAATCTTTGGTGTCAAAATTTGGGCTTAAATAGGATTTATGTAGAAAATGCCGTTTAATTAATAAAAAGGCTTTCATTTACGATATCGAGCATAACTCTTATTTTAGACCATAAACTGATGTCAAACTTTTAGGACATACTTAAATATTAGTAATAAAGGTTTTTGTCCTCTCACATTTTCAAAAATCTCGTTTTAATATCAAAAGGGCATTATGGTCAACATTTAAGCATTTAACGAAAACATGCAAATGAATCGGATTATTAAGGAACCATGTAGCATAATCTCAGAGGGTTTTACTAACATATAATATGGTCCTAAAGGAACCTTAAGGCATTTCTAAAACAAGCTAAATCGGGTCAGAACTGAAAGTCAAATAAAAAGTCTACTTTTGCGACTTTCGGTTGCGAACCGAGCCTAAACTTAGAATTGGCGGGTTGAACATGCCTAAACATGTTCTTATATTATTTACCAAGTTATTTTAGTGTTTAAACATGTTCCATAACTTCTACATTATCAGTTATGAATTTATTTGCAAAAATGGATTATGTTGACTTTTTAATAATAAGTTTGACCCGAAAATTGACCAAGTTAGAGTGGAAATCAATAGGTGCCCTTTTAAGGGTTTATTGCCTACATAATTACCAACTCATAGCCACTTTCAATTAGAGAAATGGCTGGACCATTAGTGATTAATCACTAAGTCAAAGCTTAATTACGATAGCTTTGACTTTTGGTCATTAAACTAATAAAACTTGAACTTAGGTGGCTAAGAGTGCTTACAATAACTCTTAGCACGAAATATGAACTGAGGAAAGCTTCCTAGAGCTCCAAGGGACTCCAGAGAATGAGTTTTGAAGTGATTTTGAAAGTGTGCAATTGAACAATGAAGAACAAGGGCCTTTATATAGCAAATTCCACTTCACAAGATCATTCCACATGCCCCTATATTGATCCCAGATGTTACCAGGTGTCCATAGTGCATGAAAAACCATTGGCACAGTCCCTGGTATCGAATTCAGGCATGCAAAGGCGGTGGAACTGGCTGAACATGAAGCTGTCATTGTTTTTAGTTACTAACACTCTCACGCGGGCCGCGTAAGACTCTTAAGGAGTCTACGCGGGCCGCGACACTCCTCTGTGACCGGAAAATAACTTTCAAACATTGCAGTTTTGGTCCCTGGTCCATAATAAGTTTATTTAACTTTCATTTATTGTATTTAGGACCCCCATAGTTAACTATTAAGGACCTTGGGTCTTAAACTAACTCCGTTAAGCTCCCGGTTAGTTGTACGATCACCCGAAAAGTCTTGTTTTCGTCGAAACTCCACAAAATTAATATCCAATATTCTTGAGGGCAAAATATATAATCATTACAATGTTTTTGGGATCGTTAAAAGGTCACTCAGAGGTAACTTTTAACATGTTGACACTTTTAACCCCTATGCTTCATAAAGTTTTGAATTTAAGCGCAAACGGCTTTCAATGTCCGATAATTTTATTCATCAAAGAATACGAACATCCTATGAGGTCATTCAGAGGCTCGAGTTTGGCATGATGACATGTTTGATCCTTTTACTTGCATATTTACATTGTTTGACAACTTTAGTCCCTCAAGATCAATCCATTACACGTTTAAAGTCCATGACACGTGTCTTTATTATATTGGTCATGATTTTACGAGGTGTTACAGTGACACACATGACATACATAAAATGGTTTTTGGTTTTGCCGACTTAGTAAGGTAGTACGTTCTTAGATTGGATAGTTGAAACACGTGTTTTAATATGGTTAACGTATCACATAACGTGCCGCCGGCTATAAACAACTAAGACGTTGCCGCCGCAACGCGCGGCTATGGAAACAATCTAGTTATTAATGATTAATAAACTTGTACCAAAGCTTTATAGGGTGGTAAAAAATGAATAGTAAAAAGAAAATAAACTTGCAAATTAATGGTGGGTTAATCTCTTAGTGATATGAATAAACAATGTAAATTAATGTTAATCACATATATAATTACATCAAATGATATGTTTAACCAAAGGAATTTGATATCAATAACTGCAATCCAACTGTAAAAATCGGGGTTCCAATCATCGACTTTCGTCAAAGAATCAACACAACCAATGTTAATGTTAATTAATGATGCAAAATCCCTTTTCTAAGTTTGATAATACTCTGATATATTAATATTTTTTTTTGGTCGAAACATAAAACATAAAAATATAAGTTAGAGTTTGATAGAAATCAAGTGGCACAATGGAACCAACGTACGTGATTAACAAACGATTATTCACACAGAACCGAAAAAAAAAGAACATGGAAAATTTTATATGGTTCGGTTTCGGTATGAAACCTATGTCCATGGCTGCAATTAGGTACTTTTATGTTCATCTTAGTATGCAGAATACATTTTTTTTAATCACGGGGTGTAAAATAGATAAATAACCATGGTTTGTTATCTGGCCCTCAAGAAAACATTCTAGGATCGAAACAGGCCCAAAGCCTTCTAAGCCTTCACAAGCTCAACAATTTCCCACCTAAAGGTTTTGTCAATCCAAGCTAACCCCATATTCATTAACTCCAAAAATCTTCAAAACATACAAGTCTTCCAAACCTCCAATCCCCCAAGCTCCAACCCAACAGTCATACCAAACTTGTTGTGACTAACCCAACTAATGACCCATCTTATCTCTCAATTGGCTTGGACACTCCATTAGATAGATATGTACACTGAGGACCATTAGTACTCTCCAAACTCGTCATACAAACCGGAACACGCCTCGTGCTCCCCATATTCCCAAACTCCTTACCTGGTTTAAACCTCCGAGCTTGTTCAGGTGACATCCTGGTGGCTCCAGACTTTATGTATGAAAAATGAACCCTCTTAGCATTATGTTGGGCAATTGCTGAGTAAACAACACTTTATCCAAGGGGATGTCAAGGTACCCAAAGAGTGATCTATTACAAAGCAAAAAAAAAAAAACAAAGTGGGATGCTTTGCTTGTTAAATATGTCCCTAGTCAGAAGGAAATGAAAGTGGTAGCTTTAATAACGATAAAACACCAGACACCATACAACTTTTAGTAAACAGGAGAATTGTCTTTGTTGGATCAAACACCTTTTAGGATGAATTATTCGATGTTGGAGGAGGCTGAGGAAATATTTGTTAGTGGAAAACGTGATAGGACTCCGCAACAACAGGTTAAGGTATTTGACGAACAACCACTAGACATGGTAACCAAGAAGTGACTCCACTATCACGAAAATCGGCTATGAGAGTTGAAAATGAACAAAAACATAATGAGGTGATGTGCAAAAAGACTAAGAGCCCAAAGAGAACAAAGATTTTGCCAGATGCATTGAGGTCTCCGTGCATGTGTCATATGTCCAAGGATTGATGCAAAACTACTATCGAGCCGGGGGTCTCACTGGAAGCCTCTCTATTCCTACAGGGTAGAGGTAATGTTGTGTACATCTTACCCACCTCAGACCCTACCTTAGCTTTGCTATTGGTGGGATTTAATGAGTATGATGATGATGATGGTGCAAGCGATGCGATCAGGATAAAACACTTCAGTTCAAACATGAGTCCATATTGGCAGGAACATAGTTAAAAATAATACGATATCGATTATTTATGAGAAACACCATGTGTTTTATGTTAAATAGTTTAGTGTAATCGGGATTCACTTGGTGATCAAAGCAAATAATAATACACATCAAGCAAGTTAGGAGGTGCGGGAGTGCACACTTGTTCGAGTTATTATAATTCGAAGTGTACGGGCGGAGCCCGTACTCTACGGGGGTTCCAGGGGGCAACGCCCCCTTTGGCGGGGGTCCGGGCAGCGCCCCTCAGAGCGGGGTCCAAGGGGTGGCAGCCCCTGGCGGGGTCCAAGGGATGACAGCCCCTGGCGGGGTCCAAGGGGCAGAAGCCCCTGGCTGGGGTCAATATATTAAATTGCTTTAATAAAACAGCATTCAGAAAATTTTATTTTCTGGAAATTTCCATATTTTTGAAATATTAAACAATGGCAGTATTATTGGCAATTTTGTCTTAAATATTTGAGTAAACTGCTAAATTCGTCCCTGAGGTTTGACTCAAAATGCTAGATCAGTCCAAAATCAAGTTTTGTTGCTAAAACAGTCCCTGAGCCTAGTTTCTCTTGCTATTTCAGTCCAATAAATTAACACCGTTAGAACCTCAGTTAATGAATGGGTAAAACTGCTAAATTCGTCCCTGAGGTTTGATTCAAGTTGCTAGATCAGTCCAAAATCAAGTTTTTGAATTTGTTAATTATAAACTTATTTAGGTATATAATTTTTCTAGACTTGCATTAATTTTTTGAATTTGTTAATTATAAACTTATTTAGATTATAAACTTATTTAGATATATAATTTTTCTAGACTTGCATTAATTTTTTGAATTTGTTAATTATAAACTTATTTAGATTATAAACTTATTTAGGTATATAAATTTTCTAGACTTGCATTAATTTTTTGAATTTGTTAATTATAAACTTATTTAGATTATAAACTTATTTAGGTATATAAATTTTCTAGACTTGCATTAATTTTTTGAATTTGTTAATTATAAACTTATTTAGATTATAAACTTATTTAGGTATATAATTTGTTAATTATAACTCAATACTATTTAGATTAAGTGTGATCTTATTTAGATACTTACGTATATAATTACTAAATATTTACAAAGTTATAACAATAATAATACCCAAATACAGTTTAAGACGGGTCCAGTTATATTTATGTTCGTTGAATAAATCATTAATATCACAAGAGAAAAAAAATGGTAAATGACAGGTTCTTAATGCATCAATACTTGTACCAAATGCATTATATATTTTCTTAAATGTCTTAAAATTTAAGATAAATTACAAGTCTACCCTAAATATATAATTTAAATTTGTGTTTAGTTATAAAAATATAAACAGAATGTAGCTCTTTTGGATAGCGCAATTTTATTTGACCTGTCTTAAACACTGGTTTGACACGACATGTTGTCTGACCTCACCTGAATGATAATATTATTAAATACGAAACCACTTAATTAAGTAGAAAAAATGAATAAAAGAACTTTATAATACAAATATTAAATTAAAATAATTGATAAATATTAAACATTAAATATTACGATTTAAATAAAAATAAATAAAAATTATGTTAATTTCTTATTATTTAAATTTACATATAATGTTTGTATTTTTCATAACTAAATATTGTTTAAATTAACTGTTGTCTTATTTAAATCCTTAAATAAATACTAAATATTTACATGGTAACAACAACAACAATAACAACATCAAAATAAAATCAGTATTTAAGGCTGGCTGGTTAAATTGCGCTCTTCAAAAAAGCTACATTTATATTTTTAAAACTAATTTTATTTAAATTAAGTATTATCTTATTTAAATACTTAAGTATATAATTAGTAAACATTTAATAATAATAATAATAATAATAATCAAAATAACTAACAAATAATTTTTCTAGACTTGCAAATTATATACCTAAATAAGTTTATAATCTAAATAAGTTTATAATTAACAAATTCAAAAAATTAATGCAAGTCTAGAAAAATTATATACCTAAATAAGTTTATAATTAACAAATTCAAAAAACTTGATTTTGGACTGATCTAGCAACTTGAATCAAACCTCAGGGACGAATTTAGCAGTTTTACCCATTCATTAACTGAGGTTCTAACGGTGTTAATTTATTGGACTGAAATAGCAAGAGAAAGTAAGCTCAGGGACTGTTTTAGCAACAAAACTTGATTTTGGACTGATCTAGCATTTTGAGTCAAACCTCAGGGACGAATTTAGCAGTTTACTCTAAATATTTAGATAACTGCCATTAGGAAGTTAATCATCCCTAACCACAAACTCGTAGACAAGTTTTTTTTTATCATTCTTCTTCTGGTTCAGACAATTTTCACATACCCTTGTTCAATTTCTCGAAAATCAGAGTTGTATCCGATTAAATTATTCGGATGAACCACCGAAATAATTTGATCTGATAGTGATTACACGCCTATCTGATCATCCGGTTTTCTGAAAATTCCCAAACATTTTAATCTAAATACATGTCAATACTGGTTATTGACAACAATGCTACAAAGATAACAATGCTACAAAGATTCAGTTCGCATCGAAATACATAGAATGGCTCTAGAAATGGTAAACATTTCCCCAACCTTTAATTTTTAAAAGGTGTATCACAATGTGTTGATATAAACGCACACTATTAATATCAACTATTAATTTTTCCATTTTCTATTATATGCTATATAAATTTCAGTAATAAATTCAATTCAATTCAAGTTACACAAACTCTAATCTTCTCTTCTATATAAGCATGATCATTTCATAATCTTTTGATTGCAAACAAAATAAACAAGTTCAACATGACAAGGTCATCCGTTTTCAACATATTTCTTGTTTTTCTTATGGGCATGGGTAATTTTTCATTCCCTTACTGTTGAATATAAGTTTTGTGATTATTATTTAGAGGTAACTTTGTAGAATAGTAACCAAGTTATAAAAGTATTATAATTAGGTTACTCAAATTTCAAAAGTGTTTCATCAATTTAATAGATAACTGTGGTGATGTTGATTTTTGTTTTTTTTTCCCCTTTTATTTGATGCTAACATCGAGTGATGACGTGGATTTTAACTTTTTTTTTAATTTTTAATGTAATTAAAGTGTTTTTATTTTTAATAAATACAATTTCATATATTAAAATAATCCGACCGCACTCCATTTTTTTCTTGACACAAAGGGCATGGCTAGATCAACGATTTGAATATTAAGTTATCTAATTGAGACAAAAACGATACGGGTGATCTAATTATAACATTTTTAAAACTTTGTTACTATTTTGTGACATTTTCCCAACTAGTTTCTAGTAATTTTATAATAAAGTACTAGAAAAATACAAATACGGACGAAATTGGTCTAATGGTATAACATTTCTCGTGGTTTGATTTTAAATTCTTGCAAATATAACGTTAGATGGTTAATAAAATAAAATTTGTTGGCCGTTCAAAAAAATAAAAATAACGTTAGATGGTATTTAGCTGTAAAAGAAGGTTGTTCCAAACTTAAACCATAAATAGTAATATTTAATATTGACCACTAATGTGTCTTTTCCATTATATGCTATATTAGTTTTAACAATAAATTCACTTTTAATTAAAGGTTCATGAACCATATCATCTCACATATAACTATAAGTATATGCTTCTCATTTTAGTCGTTCAATCACAAACATCAACAAACATGACAAGGTCTTTGATTTTCAACATGTTTCTTTTGTCTCTTATGACCACAGGTAGATTTTCACTCTCTTGTTATTGAATAGAAGCTGTGTAGTCTGCCCAAGTAATTAACTCTAATCATGTAAAAATTTAAATGTTGCATGTGTATTATATATACATTTGCAGGTATGGAGATGGTGATAGCTCAACATTTTTGTACAGACACTCACTTTCTATTTCCATGTGAGAAATATGGATGTAGTCACTTATGCGTTATTATATATGGATATCGTTCGTTCGGAGAATGCAAGAATCCACTTAGGTGTCGTTGTTATTTTCATTGCCCAGAACATAAACACTATGATTCTTCAAGTCTCCCCCCTCCCTTACAATCTTAATTAAGCATAATATTGTATCCTCTTTTAGAACTGCAAACTACAAGATTGTTCTGCTAGTGGTTTTTATTATCAATATTACAGTTATAAAAATATATTATATTTGCGGTCGATATATAAAAGATATTCGTTTCAAGATTTTAGTTTCAAGTTATAAACATTATAAGTACGTTATGTATTATGCTATATGATTACTACAGTAAAACCTCTATAAATAAATAATTTTGGAACTGAGATATTTCATTAATTTAGCGAGATATTATTATATCTATAAATTAATAATTTATTAATTTAGCATTGTTTTACATATGACCTTTCAATTTCTAAGTCCAATGTACATTAACAAATTAATTGATTTTGTCAAGTTCATTGTTTTTTAATACAAAAAGTTAATTCATATTTCATTGTACCAAAAAATAAATTACAAAAACAAGTTTCAATGCACATTTCTTAAGTGCATTGCAAGCGACAACAACTCTTCACAATTTTTTGTTGTAATACAAAAAGAAAATGCCCCAACTCTTCTGCGCAATGCTGAGATTTAAAGATGAACTCAAGATAGATTTAAAGTTCAACAAAAAACAAATAGATTCCTTTTTTATTAAACAATCTTATAATTTGGAATCTTATAATTATTAATTTATAGTTTCGTTGGGGTCCAATATATATATACACTGGGATTTCAAAAACTTATTATCTTATTATTATATCGATTGTGGTCCAATTTTAGGACTGGACCAATTATTAATTTTATCGAGATTATTGATTTATCGAGTATTAATTTATAAAGGTTTTACATATATTAAAACGATGATACTCACTCCATCTCAAATTACAATCAATGTTACAATTTTAGTTTGAGCTAAAGCAATTATCTATTTTATGTTAATAATTCAAGATATTTCAAATGCAGGTGTAAAAACGATATTTCATCAATTCAACATTTAAGTAGTTTGACCTAAAGCAATTATCTATTTTTTGTTAATAATTCAAGATATGTCAAATGCAGATGTAAAAACAATATTTCATCAATTAAACATTTAATATTACATAACTTAAATTTTGAGCCTAGCAACAAAAATCCGTCGGTGATACAACATCACAAATTAATTGAATTTGTCAGGTTCATTGTTTGTTAATACAAAAAGTTAATTCACGGAACCAAAAAATAAATTACAAAACAAGAGTCAATGCACATTTCTTAAGTGCATTGCAAGCGGCAACACTTCACAATTTTTTTGTTGTAATACGAGAAAACAATGCCCCAACTCTTCTGTGCAATGAGGAGATTTAAATATGAACTCAATATAGATTTAAAATTCGACAAAAAACAAATAGATTCATTTTTTACTAGACAATCTTAGAATTTGGAATCTTTTAGTAATTATTAATTTATAGTTTCGTTGGGACCAATATATATACATTGAGATTTCAAAAAAGATATTATTTTATTATTATATCGATTGGGGTCCAATTTTGTACTAGTCCCAAGTTAGGACGGGACCAATTATTAATTTTATCGAGTTTATTAATTTATCGAGTATTAATTTATAGAGGTTTACTGTATATTAAAACGATAATACTCACTCCAACTCAAATTACAATAAATGTTACAATTTTAGTTTGACCTAAAGCAATTATCTATTTTATGTTAATAACTAGTTTTTGCCCCGCCTGCGTTGCGGGGCAATAAGCCGAATATTTCTCTCTCATAACATGTATGTCTGTACAGAGGGCAAAATCGTAATTATATTTTGAACTGGAGGCGAAATCATAATTTTAAACTGAGAGCAAAATCATAATTTTGAGCTAGGGGGAAAACATAATTTTATTTTGAACTGTGGGCAAAAACGTAATTTTGAGCTGAGGGCAGAATCGTAATTTTGACCTAGAGGAAAAAACAACATTTTATTTTGAGCTGGGGGCAAAAACGTAATTTTAAACGGAGGGTGAAACCGTAATTTTAAACTGGGAACAAAATTAAAAGTGAGTTTTTGAACCGACGGCAAAAGCGTAATTTTAAGCTAGGGGCAAAAACGTAATTTTAAACAAAGGACGAAAGAGTAATTTTAAACTACGAATAAAATTAAATTAAAAATGTTAAAATTAAATTAAAAATGTGTTGGTCCAATAGGAAAGTGCAAGGCAAGCTGTCTGGCACTATTCCCTCAAGTTGTAAATGTACTGTGGGCAAAAACGTAATTTTGAGCTGAGGGCGGCATCATAATTTTGAGGTAGAGGAAAAAACAACATTTTATTTTGAATTGGGGGCAAAACGTAATTTTAAACGGAGGGCGAAACCGTAATTTTAAACTGGGAACAAAATTAAAAATGAGTTTTTGAACCGAGGGTAAAAGCGTAATTTTAAGTTAGGGGCAAAATTATAATTTTATTTTGAGCTGGGGGCAAAAACGTAAATTTAAACAAAGAACGAAAGCGTAATTTTAAACTGGAAATAAAATTAAATTAAAAATGGGCAGATCCAATAGGGAAGTGTCAGGCAAGCTACCTGGCACTATTCCTTGAAGTTGTAAATGTATATGTAGTAAATTCAAGATATTTCAAATGCAGGTGTAAAAACAATATTTCATCAATTTAACATTTAAGTAGTTTGACCTAAAGCAATTATCTATTATATCTTAATAATTAAAGATATGTCAAATGCAGATGTAAAAGCAATATTTCATCAATTAAACATTTAATATTACATAACTTAAATTTTGAGCCTAGTGACAAGAATCGGTTGGTGATACACCATCACAAATTAATTGAATTTGTCAAGTTTATTGTTTGTAAATACAAAAAGTTAATTCATGGTACCAAACAATAAATTAAAAAAGGAAGTTTTAATGCACATTTCTTAAGTGCATTGCAAGCGGCAACAACTCTTCACAATTTTTAGTTGTAATACGAGAAGATAATACCCCAACTCTTCTGTGCATTGAGGAGATTTAAAAATGAACTCACAATAGATTTAAAGTTCAAAAAAAAAAAAAACAAATAGCTTCATTTTTTACAAGAAAATCTTAGAATTTGGAATCAAAAAGTTATTATCTTATTATTATATCGGTTGGGTTCCAATTTTGTACTAGTCCCAAGTTGGGACCAATTATTAATTTTATCGAGATTATTGATTTATCAAGTATTAATTTATAAAGGTTTTACCGTATATTAAAACGATGATACGCGCTCCATCTCAAATTACAATCAATGTTACAATTTTAGTTTGACCTAAAGCAATTATCTATTTTATGTTAATAATTCAAGATATTTCGAATGCAGGTGTAAAAATAATATTTCATCAATTCAACATTTAATTAGACCTAAAGATATTATCTATTTTATGTTAATAATTCAAGATATGCCAAATGCTGATGCAAAAACAATATTTCGTCAATTAAACATTTAATATTACATAACTTAAATTTTGAGCCTAGTGACAAGCATACGTCGGTGATACACCATCATAAATTAATTGAATTTGTCAAGTTCATTGTTTGTTGATACAAAAAGTTAATTCATGGTACCAAAAAATAAATTACATAAACAAGTTTCAATGCACATTTCTTAACTGCATTGCAAGCGGCAACAACTCATCACAATTTTTTGTTGTAATACGAGAAGACAATGCCCCAACTCTTCTGTGCATTGAGGAGATTTAAAGATGAACTCAAGATATATTTAAAGTTCAACAAAGAACAAATAGAGTCACTTTTTACTAGACAATCTTAGAATTTGGAATCTCTTAGTAATTATTAATTTATAGTTTCGTTGGGACCAATATATATACACTGGGATTTCAAAAAGTTATTATCTTATTATTATATCGATTTGGGTCCAATTTTGTACTGGTTCCAAGTTGGGACTGGACCATTTATTGATTTTATCAAGGTTATTAATTTATCGATTATTAATTTATAGAGGTTTTACTGTATATTAAAACGATGATACTAACTCCATCTCAAATTACCATCAATGTTACAATTTTAGTTTGACCTAAAGCCATTATCTATTTTATGTTAATAATTCAAGATATTTCAAATTCATGTGTAAAAACAATATTTCATCAATTCAACGTTTAATTAGCTTGACCTGAGATCTATAGACCCTTAGGAAGCTGAACATTTTATTGAATGAAGCTAATTTCGTTGAGTCTACCATCAAGTATCTGGGAAGGATAAATGTTCTTATAGTATTCAAATCGAGTTTCGAGGCCGATAGTTTCAAGTCAAATGCCCCAAGTTTCAGGTGGTTCAATACCGTGGAGATCTGGAGGGGTCAGACGGTCGCATTCGAGAAGTTAGCATGGCTGAAAATACATGGTGTTCCTCTTCACTTGGCTGGGAACGAAACGTTCGACTCGATAGGAAGATGTTTCGGCAAAGTGGTGCATGCATCGCAACGACAAGTGGAGGACAACTTTCTCATCTATGATTGTGTGTATGTTATGACCGATTTAGTTAAGAGAATCGAGGAGGAGGTTGTGATAGTAGAAGAAGGTAAGAGGTTTAGGGTGTGGGTGGAAGAAGAGAGGGGAGATTGGACTCCTGATTCGGTTGATAATCAGTTTGAACAAGAGGAGGATGATGGAGATTGGGATCTCATGTCGGAGGAAGAGGAGAATAGTAAGAAACAATGTACTGTGGAGGACTCGGGAGATCAAAATGCTGAAGGTATACTGTGGTACCCGAGGAAAATCCACAACCATCTTGATTTACTGTTTCATTTCTCTGAGACTGCTTATCAAATTTCGGGACGGAATTTCTTTCAAGTTGGGGATGATGTGACAACCCGCAACTTCAGGTTACTACTTTAACTTAACTATGGTTAATTTAATCATACATTCATAGCACTGCATTTAACTAGGGTTAGTTAAATGAGTCTACGTTGGTAATTCGGGGAATTACTGGAACACGTACGTGATAACTCTCGAACACTGACAACGAACGCGAGTAATAATTATAAATAGATGGTTTATACGAAACTTGCGTGCTATAAGACAAATACGTGAACTGTATGCTTTAATTGTAAATTACATGGTATTATGTGGTTCTTGTGTAAAGTTATATTATTAGGGGGTTGTTTAGAATAATTGTATTAGGGGGTTGTTTAGAATAATTGTAAAAGTCCTTTAACTTCTTCAAACCCTAATTTCCTCATAACTTCTCTGTACGTATTCCAACACCCTCTAATCATCCTTAATCTTTCTTCAATCATCCTTGGCTCACAAGTGCACACACATCATCAATTCTTGATCTTCAATTCATCTAGATTCAACCGGAGGTAAGTGTTTATGAGTACATGTTGTGTTGTTAATCTTGTTCTTTTGATTTATACAAACCCTAGATATCCAAACAACTGAATGTGTGTGATTGTTTACGTCAATGAACACGTAATTGTTAGGTGAATGATTGTACAATGATTGTTTAATGTTTGTGGTATAATAACGCTGAATGATTGACTGATTTGATGCCTGACATGATGGATTTATGTGCAATTGGGGGTTCTGTTCGTCAGAACTGTGAAGGAAAAAGGGGATGTTTGGAATGGTCAGACTTTGTGAAGTCACAAAGTGTCCGCACATAAGGTTTTAGATAGTCCGTATATGTGAGTAATGAAACAAGTCCGCATATGTGAGTAATGTACATCAGAACTTAATGTACATCAGAACTTAGTTGTTAGTCCGCACATGTACAAGACCCTATCAGAACTTAAATGTATTCCTAAGAGGTCCGAACTTGTGGTTCATTCAAGTTATTTTGCTTAAAGATCCGCACATAATTGTCATCATATGTCCGCACATGGGAGGGTTCTTATACGTACGAACATAATCAGTGGCGGACCCAGGTTCTTATACGTACGAACATAATCATTCAAGTTATTTTGCTTAAAGATCCGCACATAATTGATTAAAGGGTGATCAGAACTTGTGAATGATGAAGTGGCCGCACATGGCAATTTAGAAAGGTCCGAAAATAGGTGAATTAAAAAGTGATAAGAATTTCATATTAATATCCGAACTTATTATATAATGTTCAGTGGTCATGTGAATGAAAATTAATTGGTCAAAAGTATATGGTGGGATTACATGTGTGTTCTGGTCATACTTACATATTTAAATTACAACATTATATATATATATATATATATATATATATATAGGGAGGGGCTCATGCGAGAACCACCCTTATTGTGAGAACCTTGAGAACCAATGTGAACACAACCTAAAATAGCTAAAAAAACCTAAAAAAAACCTAAAAAAAACCTAACCCCCACCCCCAAAAAAACCTAAACCCTCCCCCCCAAGCTAAATGCTAAAAAAAACCTAAAAAAAAACCTAACCCCACCCCCCCCCCCCCCCCCCCCAAAACCTAAACCCCCCCTCCCCCACCCCCCAAAAACCTAAACCCCCCCCCCCACCCCCCCCCCCCCCAAGCTAAAATGCTAAAAACTAAACCCCCAAAAAACCTAAAAAAATCAAAAAAAAAATCTAAAAATTTTTTTTTGAATTTTTTAATATTTTTTATGTTAAAATCGCTACTTTTAGAAGCAAAAAAAAAAATATTTTTAAATTTTTTTTTTTTTTTTTGCTTCGAAAAGTAGCGATTTTTTTATAAAAAATATTAAAAAATTCAAAAAAAAAATTTTGTGTGATTTTTAGCTATTTTTAGGCATTTTTGGTGTGTTCACATTGGTTCTCGCGGTTCTCACAATAAGAGGTGGTTCTCGCATGATCTTCTCCCTATATATATATATATATATATATTATATATATTGTTGACGAGGGTTGATAAATAGTAATTTTATTTTTATAATAATATATAGTTTTTTATTATTTTAATATTTAATATATTATAATAGTTTATTATTATATTTTTACTTTTAATACCATATTTTTTTTTTCCTTTTAAAAAAACATATTTTCCTTTATCATTTTTTAATAATTTTTTTCTTTTTTTAAAACATATATTAACTTATCGATTAATTTGATACTTCCTTAAGAATTTACGTTATAATTTTTTTCTAAAAACTTAAGTACGTAGTTGTGCTTAATTTTTTCCCTGACATTTTGTTATAAGTTTTGTTAAAAACAAAGTTGTACTCGAAATAAAGTATTTATTTTGTATCATAAAACGATACGATGATAAACTAAATCGTCCTAATGGTCTAGCTTTCTAAGCAACATGTTTTATTTTCGAATCACGTTTGTTTTACATTATTATTTATTCAGTTTCGCCGCAACGCGCGACATAAAAAAAACTACTTAAAATTAAAGTAACACATGTTTAGTATTTTTTCAGTTACTGTATTTAGAATGACTTAGATAGAAAACTAAATGTCGATTACATTATTATAATATATGTTGTAAAAGTAATTAATGCGTCAAAAATTAAGTTAAAAAATTATATGGCCCCTTACACCATTACACCCGTTCAATCCCTTGTACAAGGGCGCTTCTCCACCCGTTTAAGTGCTAACCCCTACAATGCCATGATTCCCAAGGGCAATGCTACCTCGCATAATGGCAACCTAAGGGTGCTTGTATTAATAATTCTATACAACGTCTAATTTATTTGAGAAATGGGTTTTGCATAGAAATTGACGACTAATTAATTCTTAGTTACTAAGACCATCCCCAATAGCTATTTTTTTTGGTTGTTTTTTGCCAATTTGTCCACCTTATCCATTTGTTCCTATTGTGGGTATCATTTTTTCTCAATGTATTTTTTTTTTGAACGGCCAACAAACTCAATCCCGAGCACTCTCGGGGCACCCACTGGACAAACGGAGTACTCCGAGAGTAACCCGAGTCCACCATCAATTCCGGGGAAAACCCGGTAACCCACCCGCCCGTAGGCACGACGGTGAAATTACCGGTAAAACCCGTTTGGCTCAAGGATCCAACCCAGGTTTCCCTGGGTCTCCTATCATTGCCCACCAGTGCCTCACTCTGCACCAAGTGAGAGTCGAACTTGCATCTCTCAAGAGAAATGCAAGCCCTCCACCACTTGATCTAGAGATCATTGGCTTTTCTCAATGTATTTGAGATGCATATTTCGTGAAGAATGCATATTTGAGATGCATGTTGTCAGGTGGGGGGTTAGGTGATAAATTAAAAGAAAACTTTAAATATGTAAAAGGTGGTGATGATGTGGCAATGTTTTTATGTGTTTTTGTGTTTTCTTATTGGGTGGGTTTTTGATGTTTTTGAAGGGTAAGTGTTTTTCTGATGTGGCAGCTGACTGGACATGTTTTTAGGTGTTTTTAATGAGTCTTATTGTGGATGCTCTAAATTGTTCTAATCCCCAAGTGGTAGATTTATGAGATGTTTAACGGGTGCTTAAGTTAGCCATTAAAAAAACCTAATTCATATATGATAAAATTCAAAGTCAATGAACAGTGATAATATTATTAAATTATTAACTTAAAATTGGAATTAGAATTATTAGAATTATTTAAAATTAGAATTAAGAGATGAGCAAATGGTATCGGGTATAGGTACCGGTCTTAAATTTACCAAACCGGTGTATTTTCGGTACCGGTTCTGCACATGTATTCACCGGTTTTTACCCTCAAATACCGGTGCGGTACCAGTACCGACCGGTACCGAACCGTACCATACTAGGTATATTCGGTACCGGTACCCACTTTTGGGGATTTCGGTAACGGTATTTTCGGTACCAGTTGGTACCGAGCTCACAAATCCTGTAGCAACGCAGCAGGATAATATTATTAAATTATTAAATTAAAATTAGAATTAGAATTACTAGAATTATTTAAAATTAGAATTAAGAGATGAGCAAATGGTATCGGGTATAGGTACCGGTCTCAAATTTACCAAATCAGTGTATTTTCGGTACCGGTTCTGCACAGGTATTCACCAGTTTTTACCCTCAAATACCGGTGCCGTACCAGTACCGACCGGTACCGAACCGTACCATACTAGGTATATTCGGTACCGGTACCCACTTTTGGGGATTTCGGTAACGGTATTTTCGGTACCGGTTGGTACCGAGCTCACAAATCCTGTAGCAACGCAGCAATGCAAGTAATTGCACCGTTTAGATTACTTTTCATACACACAGTAAGTAAACTGTTTTTCGTTTGAATGAGGTTTTATATACACAACAACTTATTTTGCTTTCTTTTTTATTTTTTTTCTGTAATGAATGAATTGTAGCATGTAAAATTAATTTGGATATTTAGAATATTGATGAGCAAATCGTATCAAATCCTGTAAACGAACCGGTATCGTATCGGTACCAAATCCTTTTCGGTACCAATTTGGTATCCACCTTTTGGCGTTTTCAGAATCGTTACTTTAGGTTCGACACCGGTCTAGCACCATACCTGTATTTATTGATTTTTACCTTCAAATACCATACCGTATTGTACCGAACATTTTCGGTGTCGGTACCTAATTTCGATGATTTCCCAGATCGGTACTTTCGCTGCCGTTACCGGTACCGAGCTCATCCATATTTTAACGTGTTAGCGCCGTAATAACTGAACTGAAAACAACCGAAATTCCAACGTGTAGGACGTGTGAGTCCTATTATTATATATTAGGTTATTTAAAATCGTTTTTTTTATGACGGAGTGACTATCCTTACCACGTCATTTTATTTATGTTTTGATATTCGGTATCTGTTTGCCGTTGCTTACACGCCTTTTGTAGTCATTGGGTCCCGCCGCAACGCGCGGACGGAAAATAACTAGTATATATTGTTGACGAGTGTTGATGAATAGTAACTTTATTTTTATAATAATATATTGCTTTTTTTATTTTATTATTTAATATATTATAATAGTTTATTATTATATTGACTTTTAGCAACATATTTTTTATTTTTTTTCCTTTTTTACAAAAATATATACTTCCTTTACCATTTTTTAATAATTTTTTTTCTTTTCTAAAACATATATTAATTTACCGATTAATTTGATACTTCTTTAATAATTTACGTTATAACTTTTTTCTAAAAACTTAAGTACGTAGTTGTGCTTAATTTTTTCCCTGACATTCTGTTATAAGTTTTGTTAAAAACGAAGTTGTACTCAAAATAAAGTATTTATTTGGTATCATAAAATGATACGATAATAAACTAAATCGTTCTAATGATCTAGCTTTCTAAACAACATGTTTTATTTTCAAATCACGTTTGTTTTAAAATTATCATTTACTCGGATTCGCCGCAACGCGCGACATAAAAAAACTAGTGTTATATTAAGTGAAGGCATTTTATAAGTAAATGAGGTAATGTCTACACATAGGAATTCCAACTCAAATTGCTTTGAACTGATTTTTAGAAATCTAGGAAGTGGGCCTCTATAGATGCATTTAATTGATAAGTAAGTATGGGCCAAGAATCATATTAATTGATTTTCATATGAACTGTTCTTTATACGAATTGACTTTCATATGAACTCATTTTTATATATGAATTGCTTTTTATATGAATATATTATATAAACATGTCCAGTTATTATAATTTAAGGGTCCATATCAATGCTACACAGTATATGCACATGATTTAGTGAACTTCCGATTAGAGTTTAATTGTACCAATTTTTGTGTAAATATAAGCAATGCACATTCAATTGAGTATATGTGTTACTGTATGATAACTTATTAATTTGACATGCACTAAACCCCGGGTTGTTTGGACACTCTGGTATTGTAAAACCCTACTCGTATACTCATTTATATGACATTATACCTTAGGTCGTGTGTAATGGACCTAACCCGTGTTTAACACTAGAAGTACAATATCAAACCGAGCACACTAAGGTGAGTTCACTATTCTTTTCACAAGCATGCGTCCCGGGGAGGGATAAACGGGTAAATATTCCGGGGAGGAATACAGGTTTCACGGGGTTTACATTAGATGTTGGATAATACACTCAAACCTATCACCTTAAGTCCCATCTTACTACCGAACTAGTTGCTGGGGAGGCAACGGGGTATTAGTTGATAGCGCTATTAGGCTTAATGACCTTAACCACATGACCAATGTTGATAGGCATTGGGGAAGTGCAAACAAACTGACGCCATCTTGCGGTATCGAGTTATTATTGGTGTTGGGATTGAACCCTACCAGAGGAACAGATGATGTAAAGCCAAAACTGGTTCACATCAGTGGATTCATAATAAACAGTAGTTTGCACGAGACTTTCCCCTTGAAAGTGATTCTTAACAACTGATGTACTCTAAACACTGATCAGCTACAACAACTGTTGGCCTTAACAACTGATGAAGACTAAAAGACTGTTGAAGTTTAAACACTGTTGCTCTATCTACTGTTGTTCTCTAAGTGCTGTTGAAGACTCAAAAGTACTGATCACTCAAAGACTGATCACCTTTGAGGAATGCACTGATGTTCAACATCAGTGCTTAGCTTACAACAGCTGTAAGCTGGAAAAGTTGTTTTATCTGTGCTTTGTATTTCACTTATAATCAGTGGTTCTAGTCATTCAGTAGGTTATGTAGACCAGTAGTTAGAGTTTGTTAGTTTGTTAAACGTCATTTTCATGGTGACGTCAGCAAAGATGCTTCAGTGTTTTGATTTGTCTATAAATGGAACAGTACCCTGTACTGTTACATTTAATTGTCTGAGAGATTCCATCTCCTCCAATCCTTTCATCCGGTACAATCAACCATTGGGCATCTTGCTGAGGGGGAGTTTTAGTATGTAAGCATTGCTGTAATCATTATTGTATTCTAATCATTCAGTTCAATGAAAAGCATGTGTTTACTAAAACTACTTTTCTTGTGATTGTGTTTACAAAGTTTATTTATCATTTCCGCTGCACTTTATATTGATTCATATTCATTCATTTGTTCAAATTATAACAAACAAACACAGTCATGAGACTCTCCGATCCTAACAATTGGTATCAGAGCCTGGACAGTCAGATTTAATCTAACAATCAATTTGACATAACAGTTCAGCTCAAAATCTATTGATGCTAAGGTTGATCGTATTTGTTGTAAAACAGAGTAACGAGTAATCACGTTTAAAGTTGGTTATTCAAAAATTCTGTAAAAACATCCAGGATGTCATTAGACACACAAAATTCACATAACGGCAAAGTCATGCATAAATTACCAATACTTCCAGATCTGAAAAATTCATCTGGTGACTTTGGTCTAATTATTCTCTTTGCAAAAATTGATTTCAAATATTATTATGAAGTTTTGTGTTGTTCTCATCACAATAGCTGCTAAGGTGTTTTACCTCATGATTGACAAAGGCCTATGTTCAGATAAAACATTGATGTTTTTGTTAACATTAAAAGAGGGAAATTAAAACTTTAGTTATTCGATCTTGCGTATTGAAAAACAGGTTGAGAATCCTCAAAAAGGACCAGATCAATTATGTTGAGAATACATTGAGAAAATCAGAAGTCAAATACGTCCCAATCATGAGTAATGTGGAATTTGTCATAAGCATGTGCAAAATTGACCAAATCTCTCACAAACATTGCTGAAAAATAATTTTGGATTTAAGTATTTCTCCCTTAGAATCTTCCAGTAAGTGTTTCAAAACTTATTTATGGAAAGGGCAAAAAGGGAAGAAGAAAAATCTCAAAACTCATAAGTGTGTTTATCTCAAAACTTTTGAAGTCAAAAGAAAAAAGTATAAATATAAAACACTTAAGAGTCCATATATTGGGTTAACAATGGTCATCTAGCAACTATGTACATTCATTTAATTCAGGGAAGTTCAGGTAACAAAAGTATCTCCAGATTATAAACTTGCAAAAGGACTAGACAAAATTGTAACACCTCGAAAATTCACGTCCTATAATGTGTAGACACGTGTCGTATGTTTAAACGTGTGAAAGAATATTATGAAAGGACTAAAGTTGACAAACATGGAAAGTATGTGATTATACGGGTTCTAAATGTCAACAGTGAATAAAAATATTGTACAATAACCCTACATGATGTTTATAGCATCAAACGAATAAATCATGGATCATGCGAAGCTAAAAGTGAGAAATTACAAACTACAGGGGTTAAATGTGTCAACATATTTAAGTTATACCTCTGAGTGACCTTTTGACAAACCCGAAGCTTTGCAACTGATAATTATGCTCGCTAGAATGCGCGATATAAATTTCATAAAGTTTCGTTATCGTATGAGAAAGTTATGATCAAATTCGTGTGCGAGGGGTTAAAGCGTTAACGTTGAAAGTTATGACTTTTCGGGTTAACCGGAAGTGTCCAGGGACTTGGCAAAATGGGTATAAGTCCTAAAGCCCTTGTGGGTAAATAATAAGGGGTCAAAGTGCAAAAACAAGCTTAGTTGCCCTTTCGAAAGGCCAAGAGACACTTATGCGGAAAATAGAAAATGTAAAATCTGATTTCGGGGGTTAAGGCGGGCCGCGTAAAGGTTAACCTACCTTTACGCGGGCCGCGTCAGGTGCCCGGTAACAGAAAGCTTAGACAGCCTCCTGCAAACGCGCTAAACCGACCTTTAATCGACATTAATGCAACATGGGCGACCCCTAAACAGTCCTACACACTTAGGGACACATGTTGATGATTTGTGGTCAGTGTTAGACCTTGGTGTCAACAATTTGTGGTAAGAATTTCACTATAAAAGGCCCTTGAGTTGCAACCAAGTGATCACACCTTCATCTGCATTCTCTGATCATTTCTGGAGCCCAAGCCTTCTCTCAAGTGTTCACATTTCGTGCATAGGACCTTGGTAAGCTTGCTAAACCTTTCTAATTTAAGTTTTAGCCTAGTTATAGCTTAAAAGTCAAACCGTCGTAATTAACGGTTGACTTTAAGATTAATCACTAATGGTCCAGTGATTAGTCGAATCAAAAGTAGTTATAAGTTGGTATTTATGTGGGTAATAAAACCTTAAAAGGGTTCCCCCTGATTCCCACTCTAACTAGGTCAAATGTCGGGTCAAACTTGTTAAGAAAAAGTCAACAGAATGGTTAAATTACAATTTGGGCATGATTAGCAATGTAGAACACATATAACCTGTTTGATCATTAATATAACTTGGTAATTAGTGTAAGGACATGTCTAAACATGTTCAACCCGACAATCTCCTGTTAGACCCGGTTCGGAACCGAAAGTCGCATAGTTTGACTTATACTTTGACTTTCAGTTCTGACCCGTTTGGTATGATTTAGAAATACCTAAGAGCTTCATTTGGACCAGGTAACATGCTAGTATAACCCTCTGAGATTATACACCATGGTTCATTAGTTAACCGATTAATTCGCATGATTCCGTTAATTGCTCCTATGTTGACCATTATGCCCTTATTACCTTAAAACGTGAGTTTTGGAAATGTAAAAGAGTAGAAACTTTAATTACTGATATTTAAACTTGCATACAAAATTTGACATCAGTTTGAAGTGTAGGTTAAGAGTTATGCTCGTTAGCGTAAAATTAAAGCTTTATGTTAATTAGACGGCGTATTTAGCGTATAGCCTGCCTAAACATACTTTTTGATAGCAATCTCGTTACCCACTGATATAATATATTATTTTGGGATTTTTAAAGATTTTTAATTAATTTTAGGCTGAGCATAACTAGTAGTCGTAGGCTTAATCCGGTAATTGTCGGTTTTGCCCTTACGGGCTATAAAATGAGTTTTACATATCTAAACGACTCCAAACCTTTTGCTACTGATTATATATGTTAAATAAATTATTTTAAGCCTCCTGGAAGTATAAAAATATCAGTTTTATGTATCGAACCCGTAAACGGCTTTTAAGCGCCTTTTTAAGCGTTTTTAACGCATAGTATGTACTAAAACTATTTTAAACATACCAAGGGTGATACCTACTGATATATGAGGCAAATTATAATATTTTAATAGTAAGCAAAGGTTGATAAACTCAGACTTCAGTTTTGAGCTTTTCGGCTTATGTGAAATTACCAAAATACCCCTACGGGGCATAGTTTGGTTAAATTTGATAAATTTCACATATATGCTTTAACCTACTGATATAACTTAGCAAATTGAGTATATTTTCTGATTACATCAGGCCTGTAACTCAGGTTAACATTTAAACTCTTTTACAACCTTTAAAATGACCAAACAACCCCTACGGGGCATAGTTTGTGTTTAAATTCGTTTCGGGCATAATAAAAGACATCTTACTGATGTCACAACATATTTGAAGCATATTAACTTAGGAAACCTGTATATGGCTCTTACGGATACCCGTTACGCTTATTACGCGTACGGTTCGGTTTATGTAACAAGTTTACATAAATTAGCCGAAACGGGTCAAACCTTATCGGTTTTATCTCAAACTCCGGAATGCGCATGAAGGACCCATATTAAGCAAGTCTCTGAACTTGTCGGGTCTAAATCACATTCTATCTGGTCTTCGCTTAATCGTGCGTACGAACCGTATCTTTGAAACTAACCGGTCTAAGCTTAAGCTTAACTAAAGACCCGTTAGAATTCTAATAGGTTATTATAAACCTTCGTTCCAGATTAGGAGAACCAGTAAAAGCTACTTGCAATTTGCTTATTGTGATTTATACATTGCTCAGGTAAATACTTTTAACTTATTTTCCCTATACGGGCTTGGGTTACGGTATATAGCATACCGCTTGATCGGGCATCAAATCCTCCACCGTTGAGTGGGTAATTGAATAATTTGATCGGCTCGTTTAAACAGTTTTGTTACTTAAAGCCTTTGGGGGGTTAATGACCATGTCCCGGATATCCTTGGCATCATTTTACGAAATGGCCACGACTTAAGCGCGGGGTGTAGGCGTACACCCGTCAGTGCACAAAAGTATATTGTGGTGTGTCTATTGATCTTTAACCCGGACAAGATCCGGGCTACTGAACGCACAAGGAACATGTAATTCGTTCACAAGATTATAATATTAAATAATTCTCCCAAGTTAAATAAAATGTTTATGCCACGTGCATCCAAACCAATTTTCAATCATTTTCCAAAATGAGTCAGTTGAATGTATTTACCAGTGTAAACTGACGTATTTTCCCAAAATGATTAAATGCAGGTACTAAGCGAAATTGGCTGGGGTTTCTCCTTAGCATCACTAGAAGTCTCGCAAGCTTAAGATACCTGAAGTCTGTTGAACTATTAATACTATTTTATTTTCGATCCATCTGTGGATTAACTTCCGAATATTGTGACATTTAATATTACAATATGAAATTCGGTTGTATCATATTTTTAAATTGCTTCCGCTGTGCATATTGATTATTGTGTTGTTTGACTATTATGTTGCCAACCACGTCACGATACTCCCCAACCGGGCCCACCGGTGACACGTGGAAATCGGGGTGTGACAGGTTGGTATCAGAGCCAGGTTGAGTGAATTAAACACTAGCCTTTTGTTTTTAATCTCAGTTACACAATTGCACATATCTAAACTTTCGAGTCTAGACAAATAACATAGGACAAATTCTACCTTATTTGGTTTTTGTTTTGTCCTTTACTTTAAATATATTATTGTCGTTATCTCATATTGTATTGCTCAGGATTAACAAAATGCCGCCAAGATTCTTCAGGAGAAGAGGACACGGAAAGGGGCCAATCACCGCCCCCAATGACAACGAGGCAGGACCATCACATGTGCGAGCTCCGTCTACTACCGAGAGTGACGACCCTCGGCAGAATAGGAGGAACTTGTTTGAACCAGCCAGACGATCGGTATCACACAGCTCTACACATCCGGTTCAAAACCCTTATGGGCCACAACCGGAGTACGAGCCCAACAACCCTCAGCCTTCGTATATACCCTTACAGCGATCCTTATCGCACCACTCTTTCGGGGACCCCACACCTGTTTTCAGGGGCCGGTTTAACCCGGCCAATTACATCCAAGAACCCGTGGGTTTTAACCCACTGGGGCCAGACGATCACTTCTCCGGAGATCACGCGGAGGATATGGACGAGGACACGGATCCCGTCGAACCTGCTAGTGGTACGCCAAATCATCCCATCGAGATCTCCGACGGATCTTCTTTTCACGGATCACCCTATGGTGGTCCAGACAGTTTTCAAGCTTTGTTCAACAGGCACGAGTGGTACTATACACCTCCTCACCATTCGTCGCCTCAGCAGCAGCAGCCACAACAACAACAGGATCCCTCTGTGGATTCCAGATTCGTGGCAGTCACGCCACCGCCTCCACCGCCACCAGTGCAGCCGGCACCTCCGCAACCGCCAAGGCGAAGGAGAACCGGTGCGCGCATGTCGTCACGAGCAGGGGATTTCCATTTCAGTTCCCCATGTCAATCCAGTGGCAGCCACTATCCGCCACATCAGGAGGACCCACAAATGGGTGGACCCTCCAACCCAGATGTACCACAGCCACCGCCAATAGGTTTTGACAACCCAATTCCGGCATATACGGGTTCCATGGCGTATAACCCGTTTGAACCGCCGACTCACCACAACTATGGTTACGCGGAGGCCGACCCTTACATGGTAGCGGCTAACTACAACACCCAAGGACCCTATGGAGATCCATGGGGAGTAGGGTACCCAACACATGGGTACCAGATACCTCCTAGGCCTATTATTCGGACTCAATCGCAGCCGCCTAGGTTCTCCCCGCCCGAGCATGAAGAACTCCTTCAGAGGTTGAATCAAGTTGAACGGGAAGTTCACAGGGACCGCAGGGAGAGACAGACTTTCTTCCAAGGATTAACAAGCTTGATCAAAGGAAAGAGCAAGAAGGATCATTGAATCCTTCCACTGTTGTTTTTCCTTGTATCAGTCGAGCCCCTGCGTGGGCCTGTATTTGCTGTATTTGTTTAAAGCCCCTGCGTGGGTATGTATGTGTGTTAGTTTTGACACCTGCGTGGGTCTATCTTCTGTTAACCCCTGCGAGGGTATGATATTTGTTTAAAGTCCCTGCGTGGACTAGTAAGTTTGTTTAAAGTCCCTGCGTGGACTAATTTGCTGTTTGACCCCTGCGTGGGTAATTTGTTTGACTAAAAGACCCGTTTAGTGCAGCGTGTAACATTGTAATAAATTTAATGGAATGGATGTTTTATAAATTTCATGTTTGCCATTATGTGCATATATAAATTATGAGTGAAATAAATAAATTAAAATCATTCCTTTTGAAATAATTTGCCTATGCAATTATTAATTAAGAATCTTAAAGTGTGAAACCTAGCCTACGGGTCATTATAAGGCCGGGCCAAGATGGTAAGACCTGTTTAAAAGATTCGTATCCCTGTTAACATCGGAAAACATGTTAACACTCCTGGCAGAAGTGATTCGTTAAAATCACACACGTCATTTATAAAAGGATTCTTTAGAAGATTCCTAACCCAATTATATGATCTCTGAATCATGGGTTAAATCATCAATTAAGATGATCATATTTTTACCATGCGTGGTAATATGGTGCCTACGGGCCCTGCTTATTTCCATATGAGCCAAAAGACAGTGGTAGCAATGACTCCCTGTCAAATAAAGGTAATGAACTAGGTTCAAACCTCAAATGCTTTGATTCTCCGAAATCATAGCTTATAATTTATAAATGTCTTTATGACTAGACCATTTGTGTCAGTATAATTACATGCTCTGATTCTCTGAAATCATAGCTTTAAAATTTAAAAAATGTCCATGTGACTAGGCCTTTTGTGCCACAAATAAAACTATTATTGTTTTATAATTAGGATAAAGTATAATATAAAGTCCTAAATAAATATGACTAATAAATTAACCAAATATGGTCTCTGTTTACCATGGTTGATGAATTACCCTAAGGGGCGATTCCATAATAAACTCCCAAATAAACTATTGTCCTTGTTTTCTGTAACAGTTCAATTAAATGGCTAACTCAGACGAGATAAATAGTCATCCAGTGGAGAACATTGATAACGCCCGGATCAATTTAACGGGTGCTGAATTAAAAGCGTTGGTCGACGACGCAGTTACAAAGGCATTGGAAAGGCAGTACGAAGAGTATAGTGGGACTCGTAGTAGGACCCTATCTACACAGCCTTCAAAGCCACTGTCCAAGAAGGACGAACCGAAGAAAGATGATGATCGGCACTCCTCGAACCACCACAGTGCTCCATCTCAGCAGGTTGTACTAAACCAAGGACCCCGTGACAAGGGTTGCTCTTATAAATATTTCGTTTCCTGCAAACCCCGGGATTTCACTGGGGAGAAAGGAGCCATCGACTGTATGACGTGGCTGGATGAGATGGATACGGTTGTGGATATCAGCGGATGCGCTGACAGAGACGTGGTCAAGTTTGTGTCGCAGTCTTTTAAGGGTGAAGCTTTAGCATGGTGGAGATCTCTAATTCAAGCCACCGGGAAAATCCCATTGTACAATATGTCGTGGGATCAATTTGTTGCCCTTATCAGGGAAAATTACTGCCCTCAGCATGAGGTGGAGAAGATAGAATCTGATTTTCTATCATTGGTGATGACAAACCTTGACTGTCAAGCTTACCTAACGAGCTTCAACACAATGTCCCGGTTGGTTCCATATCTGGTAACCCCGGAGCCAAAAAGAATAGCTCGTTTTATCGGTGGTTTAGCCCCGGAAATCAAGGCAAGCGTAAAAGCTTCTCGGCCAGCTACCTTCAGGTCAGTAGCTGACATATCTTTGTCACTTACTCTGGATGCGGTCCGACAAAGATCGCTGAGAAACAAAGAGGCTGAGAAGAGAAAACGTGAAGATGATGGTTCACGTAGATCGAACAAGAAACACCGTGGGAACGGTGACAACAAGAAAGGATCGGAGTCAAGGAAAGATGGGCATCATTCTGGTGAGAAGCCCAAATGCAAAATTTGCAAGAAACAGCACTTTGGAAAGTGCAGACTTGAGTCGAACTCACAGACTCAGTCAAAAACCTATGCATGTGGAATATGCAAGTCCACGGATCACAAAACCTTGGATTGCAAGAAGATGAAAGACGCAACGTGCTACCGTTGCAATGAAAAGGGGCACATTAAAACCAACTGCCCTAAATACAACAAGAAGTCTGAAGAGGCCAAGAAGACTAATGCTAGAGTCTTCAGAATGGACGCCAAGGAAGCGGTTCTAGACGACAACGTCATTACAGGTACTTTCCTTGTAAATGATGTCTATGCTAGAGTACTATTTGATTCAGGCGCTGATAAGTCGTTTGTAGATCATAAGTTTTGTGAATTGCTGAAATTACATGTCAAAACCTTAAGTGTGAATTACGAGGTGGAGTTAGCAGATGGCACACTAGAAACCGTCTCTACTGTGTTAGATGGATGTGTTATATCCATTAAGAACCACTCTTTTCCTCTGTCCCTACTTCCATTTAAGTTAGCCGGTTTTGACATAGTCTTGGGTATGGACTGGTTATCTCACAACCAGGCCCAAATCGTCTGCAACAGAAAGCAAGTGGTGATTAAGACTCCGTCTGGTGAATCACTTACCATTCGGGGAGATACCCAGTATGGACTACCTGAGCAAGTGACTATGCTCAAGGCTTCCAAATGTTTAAAGAAGGGTTGTGTCATCTACATGGCACAAGTGATTATTGATGAGCCTAAACCGAAGATTGAAGACATCCCTGTCATTTCTGAGTTCCATGAAGTTTTTCCAGAAGAACTACCTGGTTTGCCACCAGATAGGCAAGTGGAATTCAGGATTGATATCATCCCTGGAGCAGCACCAGTTGCTAGAGCACCTTATAGGTTGGCGCCCACATAAATGAAGGAATTGAGGACACAACTGGACGAACTGCTAGCCAAAGGTTTCATTAAACCTAGTTCGTCTCCATGGGGAGCGCCAGTCCTATTTGTGAAGAAGAAGGATGGATCGATGCGTCGGTGCATCGATTATCGTGAACTTAATAAAGTCACGATAAAGAATAGGTATCCTCTGCCCAGAATCGACGATTTGTTCGATCAATTGCAAGGGGCAAGTTATTTCTCAAAGATTGACTTGAGGTCAGGCTACCATCAACTGAAAGTTAGAGATGAAGACGTGCATAAAACTGCATTTAGGACTCGTTATGGTCATTACGAGTTCCTAGTGATGCCTTTTGGGCTCACTAATGCACCGGCCGCGTTCATGGATCTCATGAATCGCGTTTGCAAACCGTACTTAGATAAATTCGTCATCGTTTTCATCGACGACATCCTCATTTATTCTAAGAATCGAGCTGACCATGAGAAACACCTTCGTTGTATTCTCAAACTTCTACATCAGGAGAAGCTCTATGCCAAATTCTCTAAGTGTGAATTTTGCCTACGAGAAGTCCAATTTCTTGGACATGTGGTCAGTGAGCGTGGTATCCAAGTGGATCCCGCTAAGGTTGAAGCAGTAATGAACTGGCAAGAGCCAAAGATGCCTACAGAGATTCGTAGCTTCCTGGGATTGGCAGGATATTGCAGGCGTTTCATTGAAATTTTTTCAAGGATTGCTGCACCCTTAACGTCCTTGACTAAGAAGAAAGTAAAGTTCGTTTGGGGCCCAAAGCAGCAAGAGTCCTTTGATATTCTGAAGCAAAAGTTGAGCAACGCCCCAGTACTGACATTGCCAGATGGAATAGAAGAATTCGTGGTTTACTGCGATGCATCGCACACTGGCATGGGGTGTGTGCTTATGCAGAAAGGCAAGGTCATTGCCTATGCTTCAAGACAGTTAAAGGTGCATGAAAAGAATTACACCACCCACGACTTGGAGTTGGGTGCCGTTGTATTCGCACTAAAACTGTGGAGGCATTATCTTTATGGGATCAAGTGTGTGATTTATTCTGATCACAAGAGCCTCCAACATCTGTTTAATCAGAAGGAATTAAATATGAGGCAGCGCCGCTGGATGGAGACTTTAAATGATTATGATTGTGAAATCAGATACCATCCCGGCAAGGCGAATGTAGTCGCCGATGCCTTGAGTCGAAAGGAGAGGGTGAAACCCATCCGAATCAATGCCAAGCGCATGGAGATAAAGAACAGTTTGACTGAAAGGTTGTTAGCTGCACAGAAGGAAGCTGTGTTGGAAGCTAACTATCCTAATGAAAAGCTAGGGGTAACTAAAGAGCAGTTGACTCTTAGCAAGGACGGAATTCTAAGATTAAATGGACGCATATGGGTTCCAATTTACGGAGGACTTCGAGATGTCATCCTCCAGGAAGCCCATAGTTCCAAATACTCCGTTCATCCTGGAGCTGATAAGATGTACCAGGATCTAAAGGCAAATTATTGGTGGATAGGCTTGAAAAAGTCTGTAGCCGCTTATGTAGAAAAATGCTTGACATGTGCACAAATCAAAGCAGAACATCAGAAACCGTCAGGTTTGCTACAACAGCCTGAACTTCCTACGTGGAAGTGGGAAATGGTGACGATGGATTTTATTACCAAGTTACCCAAGACAAGGAAAGGAAATGATACAATATGGGTTATAGTTGATAGACTGACTAAGTCAGCACATTTCTTACCCATCAAGGAGACTTATAGCTCCGACATGTTAGCCCAGTTATACGTTGATAAGATTGTAGCCTTACATGGCATGCCGGTGTCTATTATCTCTGACAGAGATACTAGATACACGTCACATTTTTGGAAGAGTTTCCAACAATCTTTGGGCACGCGTTTGAATTTCAGTACAGCTTACCATCCTCAGACAGACGGCCAGAGTGAGCGTACTATCCAAACGTTGGAAGACATGCTACGTGCATGTGCGATCGATTTGGGTGGTAGTTGGGATAAGCACCTACCATTAGTCGAATTCTCCTACAACAATAGCTACCATACCAGCATTAAGGCTGCGCCTTTTGAGGCATTATACGGTAGAAAGTGTAGATCGCCTATTTGTTGTGCGGAAGTTGGAGATGTCCAATTATCAGGACCAGAGATAGTGTTCGAAACAACGGACAAAATTGTCCAGATTCGTGACCGTCTCAAAGCTGCCCGGGATAGGCAGAAGAGTTACGCTGATCCAAAGCGTAAAGATTTTCACTTCGAAGTGGGTGACAAAGTCCTACTTAAAGTATCACCCTGGAAGGGGGTGATGCGATTTGGTAAGAAAGGCAAGCTAAGCCCGAGATACATAGGACCTTTCAAGGTTATCAAACGTGTCGGGTCAGTTGCCTATAAGTTAAACTTACCAGAAGAGCTCAGTGGAATTCACAACGTGTTCCACATCTGCAATCTGAAAAAGTGTTTCGCTGACGAATCACTGGTAATACCGCATACAGATGTGCATATAGATGAGGGCTTGAAATTTATGGAAAAACCTTTGCCGATTGAAGATCGACAGGTTAAGAAGTTTCGAAGGAAGCATGTACCTATTGTAAAGGTCAAATGGGATGCCCGTAGAGGTCCCGAATACACGTGGGAAGTTGAATCCACGATGAAAGAAAATTACCCTTATTTATTTCAGTAAATCTCGGGTCGAGATTTATTTTAAGGGGGTGAGGATGTAACACCTCGAAAATTCACGTCCTATAATGTGTAGACACCTGTCGTATGTTTAAACGTGTGAAAGAATATTATGAAAGGACTAAAGTTGACAAACATGGAAAGTATGTGATTATACGGGTTCTAAATGTCAACAGTGAATAAAAATATTGTACAATAACCCTACATGATGTTTATAGCATCAAACGAATAAATCATGGATCATGCGAAGCTAAAAGTGAGAAATTACAAACTACAGGGGTTAAATGTGTCAACATGTTTAAGTTATACCTCTGAGTGACCTTTTGACAAACCCGAAGCTTTGTAACTGATAATTATGCTCGCTAGAATGCGCGATATAAATTTCATAAAGTTTCGTTATCGTATGAGAAAGTTATGATCAAATTCGTGTGCGAGGGGTTAAAGCGTTAACGTTGAAAGTTATGACTTTTCGGGTTAACCGGAAGTGTCCAGGGACTTGGCAAAGTGGGTATAAGTCCTAAAGCCCTTGTGGGTAAATAATAAGGGGTCAAAGTGCAAAAACAAGCTTAGTTTCCCTTTCGAAAGGCCAAGAGACACTTATGCGGAAAATAGAAAATGTAAAATCTGATTTCGGGGGTTAAGGCGGGCCGCGTAAAGGTTAACCTACCTTTACGCGGGCCGCGTCAGGTGCCCAGTAACAGAAAGCTTAGACAGCCTCCTGCAAACGCGCTAAACCGACCTTTAATCGACATTAATGCAACATGGGCGACCCCTAAACAGTCCTACACACTTAGGGACACATGTTGATGATTTGTGGTCAGTGTTAGACCTTGGTGTCAACAATTTGTGGTAAGAATTTCACTATAAAAGGCCCTTGAGTTGCAACCAAGTGATCACACCTTCATCTGCATTCTCTGATCATTTCTGGAGCCCAAACCTTCTCTCAAGTGTTCACATTTCGTGCATAGGACCTTGGTAAGCTTGCTAAACCTTTCTAATTTAAGTTTTAGCCTAGTTATAGCTTAAAAGTCAAACCGTCGTAATTAACGGTTGACTTTAAGATTAATCACTAATGGTCCAGTGATTAGTCGAATCAAAAGTAGTTATAAGTTGGTATTTATGTGGGTAATAAAACCTTAAAAGGGTTCCCCCTGATTCCCACTCTAACTAGGTCAAATGTCGGGTCAAACTTGTTAAGAAAAAGTCAACAGAATGGTTAAATTACAATTTGGGCATGATTAGCAATGTAGAACACATATAACCTTTTTGATCATTAATATAACTTGGTAATTAGTGTAAGGACATGTCTAAACATGTTCAACCCGACAATCTCCTGTTAGACCCGGTTCGGAACCGAAAGTCGCATAGTTTGACTTATACTTTGACTTTCAGTTCTGACCCGTTTTGGTATGATTTAGAAATACCTAAGAGCTTCATTTGGACCAGGTAACATGCTAGTATAACCCTCTGAGATTATACACCATGGTTCATTAGTTAACCGATTAATTCGCATGATTCCGTTAATTGCTCCTATGTTGACCATTATGCCCTTATTACCTTAAAACGTGAGTTTTGGAAATGTAAAAGAGTAGAAACTTTAATTACTGATATTTAAACTTGCATACAAAATTTGACATCAGTTTGAAGTGTAGGTTAAGAGTTATGCTCGTTAGCGTAAAATTAAAGCTTTATGTTAATTAGACGGCGTATTTAGCGTATAGCCTGCCTAAACATACTTTTTGATAGCAATCTCGTTACCCACTGATATAATATATTATTTTGGGATTTTTAAAGATTTTTAATTAATTTTAGGCTGAGCATAACTAGTAGTCGTAGGCTTAATCCGGTAATTGTCGGTTTTGCCCTTACGGGCTATAAAATGAGTTTTACATATCTAAACGACTCCAAACCTTTTGCTACTGATTATATATGTTAAATAAATTATTTTAAGCCTCCTGGAAGTATAAAAATATCAGTTTTATGTATCGAACCCGTAAACGGCTTTTAATCGCCTTTTTAAGCGTTTTTAACGCATAGTATGTACTAAAACTATTTTAAACATACCAAGGGTGATACCTACTGATATATGAGGCAAATTATAATATTTTAATAGTAAGCAAAGGTTGATAAACTCAGACTTCAGTTTTGAGCTTTTCGGCTTATGTGAAATTACCAAAATACCCCTACGGGGCATAGTTTGGTTAAATTTGATAAATTTCACATATATGCTTTAACCTACTGATATAACTTAGAAAATTGAGTATATTTGCTGATTACATCAGGCCTGTAACTCAGGTTAACATTTAAACTCTTTTACAACCTTTAAAATGACCAAACTACCCCTACGGGGCATAGTTTGTGTTTAAATTCGTTTCGGGCATAATAAAAGACATCTTAATGATGTCACAACATATTTGAAGCATATTAACTTAGGAAACCTGTATATGGCTCTTACGGATACCCGTTACGCTTATTACGCGTACGGTTCGATTTATGTAACAAGTTTACATAAATTAGCCGAAACGGGTCAAACCTTATCGGTTTTATCTCAAACTCCGGAATGCGCATGAAGGACCCATATTAAGCAAGTCTCTGAACTTGTCGGGTCTAAATCACATTCTATCTGGTCTTCGCTTAATCGTGCGTACGAACCGTATCTTTGAAACTAACCGGTCTAAGCTTAAGCTTAACTAAAGACCCGTTAGAATTCTAATAGGTTATTATAAACCTTCGTTCCAGATTAGGAGAACCAGTAAAAGCTACTTGCAATTTGCTTATTGTGATTTATACATTGCTCAGGTAAATACTTTTAACTTATTTTCCCTATACGGGCTTGGGTTACGGTATATAGCATACCGCTTGATCGGGCATCAAATCCTCCACCGTTGAGTGGGTAATTGAATAATTTGATCGGCTCATTTAAACAGTTTTGTTACTTAAAGCCTTTGGGGGGTTAATGACCATGTCCCGGATATCCTTGGCATCATTTTACGAAATGGCCACGACTTAAGCGCGGGGTGTAGGCGTACACCCGTCAGTGCACAAAAGTATATTGTGGTGTGTCTATTGATCTTTAACCCGGACAAGATCCGGGCTACTGAACGCACAAGGAACATGTAATTCGTTCACAAGATTATAATATTAAATAATTCTCCCAAGTTAAATAAAATGTTTATGCCACGTGCATCCAAACCAATTTTCAATCATTTTCCAAAATGAGTCAGTTGAATGTATTTACCAGTGTAAACTGATGTATTTTCCCAAAAAGATTAAATGCAGGTACTAAGCGAAATTGGCTGGGGTTTCTCCTTAGCATCACTAGAAGTCTCGCAAGCTTAAGATACCTGAAGTCTGTTGAACTATTAATACTATTTTATTTTCGATCCATCTGTGGATAAACTTCCGAATATTGTGACATTTAATATTACAATATGAAATTCGGTTGTATCATATTTTTAAATTGCTTCCGCTGTGCATATTGATTATTGTGTTGTTTGACTATTATGTTGCCAACCACGTCACGATACTCCCCCACCGGGCCCACCGGTGACACGTGGAAATCGGGGTGTGACAAAAATCTTTCAAAAACCTTGGTGAACAAATTTCCTCATGTTTGCAATCATCTGACTAGGAAATGGTCTCAAAACAGTGGTTATCAAAATATTTTTCAAACCACTGACCACATTCCTAAACTTGAGAATGATGTGATTATGATCATATGACAAGTATTAATTAGAAATTGTACCAGATCTTTTTGATGATATTTTCAGAAGAACCTTTAATTTTTCCTCGAAAAGGTTTTTCTTCAATAAATCAGGATATGTTATTCATTTTTTTTAAGAATAATATATTTTGTAATTTTACTTGTTTTAGATAGTAAAAAGTTTCAACCTCCTGTCTGGATGTAAAACCCTTATTTTTACTTAGGGTGATACTCTCCTTGAAAATAGCTCAAAAGAAGATGGTGATATTGTTAATGTCATCTCAAACTCAAGTTTTTATCACAGGTCAAAGATTGATTGCTAACGAATCTTAAAATGCTTTACTACTCATGTTTTACTTAGAAAGGTAGAAATCAAAATGTGTGGTCAAATATAATTTTTTTTTCTTTTCATCATCTGGGATACCAAACCACTGTTTAAAATCCTGAATGCAAATCTCTGGAAGATCTGCTGATATGTAAATCTTGACAATATGCATCTAAAATGTGTTTTGCAAAGAATGTCATTTTGCAGATATTTCATAATCACCATCAACAGATATTGGACATGATATTGTGCTAAATACAAGTTAAAATCATTCACTTCATCAAAGAGCAGCAGATTAGCAAAACAACTATTAAAGCTCTCCTACTGATACATCAACTGTTGCTGACCAAAGTAGCCGTTCACCTTCATACCCATAACCACTGTTGACAAAATCTGTCAACAGTGGATAAAAGTCAACACTAATTTCTGTTATTCCTTCACCGTCATTCTCAAACCACTGTTGGGTTATTAAAATCACCAACAGTTGTTTGCCAACCACTTTCCACTTCAATCACAACCACTGTTTTTGGGTTCAAACATCTGGTTGTTATTTTTTATCCACTGCTGAAAGTCAACCTCTGTTTCTTCATCTTCCTTGGTAAACACTGTTGTCAAACTTCAGTGCTTTAAAACCACTGACACAAGCTATCCACTGATAGTGAAAGTCATCCACTGTTTACATGTGTCCTTTTAGCAACCACTGATACTTGTATCATCAATGGTTTCTTAAACAACTGTCTTCCACTATTTATCTTTTGTCAGAGGTTGGCACGTGGTCTGTACTTATCCGTCAGATCTTTGTAACCGCCGCCACGTCAGCAATCACTTTTTCTCTTATAAAACCCTGATCAAAGTTCCCAAACAAGGTTTTACACTGTCGAATTGAATTCAAAAATTCCTTTCTCAAAGCAGTTTCCATCCCTTTTTCTCAAACCATTCATCGATTTCTCTCATCGAAATGACAAAATCAAAATCTTCATCATCTACCAAAAAGGTTACTAAAGTGGCCACTGAACCCATTGAGATTCCTTACAAATCCCCTCACAATTATTTGGGTCTACTCACAAAACCCACCACCACTCAAACATTCGATACCATCATTGATGCTCTTGCAGCTTCAAAGTATAAAACCTTGTTAACTGCAGATGCTCCAATTTACGAACAGACCCAGAGAGAATTTTGGAAAAATGTCACACTTGAGTTTCAAGGTGACAACGTTACTGCCATTAATTCTTCCATAAAGGGTAAAAAGATTCGAATCACCCCACAATCTATTTCAGAAGTGTTTGAACTCGATGATCAGCAAGGTAAAACTTCTTTTCCCAAAAACGAGTTAAAAACTGATTTCCTTAAAAGGGGGTATGCAGATACAATTAAAAAGGATACCTTACAAAAGGGTAATTTTCCACCAGCAACCAGATTTTTGTTCCATACCCTGCTTATGTGTGTTTCAAACAAGACCACTTCTTTTAATGAGATACCATTAAAGATTCAAAACCTGGGATTTGCTATTCTTCAAAATGAAAATTTAAATTACTCCCAGGAAATCTTTAATGATTTAGTAAAAAATGTTTATAAAAAGCCATTCTTACTTTTTCCAAGATTTCTGAGTTATTATTTTGAAAAGAAACTTGATAAGGATGATGCTCATGTAATAAAACAAGGTGAATCTTTTCAAATGAACAGCTTAACTGCTGAAACTTTTACAAGAATGTCAACACCTTGCAAAACACAAGCAGAGGTGCCTGAGCAGACTTTAGCAGCTACCACTGCTCCTCAGGTATCTGCTGCTGAGCCCACTGCTCAAGGTGATCATAGCAGCGACACAACTGCTTTGAAACCCACACCCAAAATCACCAAAAAGCCAAAACAAAGAAAAACACAAAAGCCCCCCAAACCTACCAAAAAGGCAACTCTGGAGGATGAGATACCAGAGCAACTGCCAGTGACAGCACAAAAGTCACAAGAAACCACTGCTGCTACTTCCTCACAGCAGTTGGTACAAATATCTCAACCTATGCCTGATACTCCTCCTGCTTCTTCTAAAAAAGAACAGGTTGTACAAATAGGGACACCACAATATGATGCTCTGGAATCACTTGCTTCCATCATCCACAGCCCAATGCCCGGGGTCAATTCTCTTTCTACACCCAACCTCACCTCCACAATTCCCCCACCAACTAAATTATTGTTGGATGCTATTGATCTGAACCAGGCACAAACCAGTCCTTCTCACTCACCTATCATTGAGAACATACTTCAACAAATGACTGGGTCTGATGCATCAATCATAGCTAACCCACCAACAAGACCTGAGGAGGTTACACCCCTTGAGTTACAAGTAACTCTCGGTGGTAGTCCAAGTGAAGCAGCCACTACAAGTGCTGAACCCACTGGTTTGCATTTGGACAGTGGTTACATCAATAAGACTTCCTTGGAGGCAATTCCTTCTATAGCACCTCTGATAACCACTAGTGAGTTTGTTTTGACCAGTGGTACCATCAAAAGGTTATCAAGTGTTGAGGGAAGAAGTCCCCAGAACCAAGAAAAAGGGGCATCAGTGGATGACTATTGGAATACATTCCCTAAGTCAACCACTGTTCAAACCACTGTTAGTGGGAAATCAGATGATCCCATTAAGTTGGGAGATGATTTAATATACCAAGAATTGACGACCAAAGTTGATAAACTAGATACATCTGTTGCAGAAATCAAAGACATGCTGCAACAGGTGTTGAAAGAACAAAATGTACCATCCACTGCTGCACCAACTCCAACAGCTGAGCCATCATTTACTCTCACTGCAAGTGAGCTGTGGAGTTTATTTCAACCATTGCTCATCCATAAAAAACAACTAGCTGACCAGCAACATGAGATTCAGATTCAAAAGATCAGGAATTTTATGGAAGCAAGGTTTAAAGACACCCAGGCTGATATCAAGGAAATTAAGGCCCACATACTGAACACCTCTGGCACTGTTCCTCCCTCTATCATCATTATAGATAATCCACCACCAGCTGATGCCAAAAAGGGGGAGAAATTAAAACCAGATGGTTCTAAAAAGATTGAACCAACCACTAATGTCGTTGCTGATGCAAAAGCAAAGGTAAAAAGGGATTTGGAAGCAAAGGATAAAGCAAAGTTTGAACAGGAGAAGAAAGCTTTCATGGAACTGAATGAGCAGGGTACTTCTAAGTCAAAGGATAATAAAAATCCTGAGCCAAAAATGAAGAATCCCACTAGAAAAGTGAGGGAACCCAAACACACATCATCCAGACCCAGAAAACATTCTCCTAAACTTCCTGAAAGCTCCACACATCAATCTTCCACCCAAACAGCTGTTGTAACACCTGCTCTATCAACAACTGTTGATATTCCAGTGGTTTCAGCAGTTGTTAACCCAACAACCACCACCTCAATTACAACAACTGCTCTCACTCAAACCACTGCCCCACCAGAAACACCATCATCACCAAAAACCATTTCACCACCATCACCTCCTGCTAAAAAGCAGAAGACATCAGATGTTACAACATCTGATGTGATGACAACAGTGACTGAAACACCTGTTAGTCTAAACACCACCACTACACTCCAAGCCATTTTCACTCCAATCAACAAACCGCCAACAAACCCATCCTCACCACAAAAGACTTATACGAGAAAAAGGAAAATTCAGATGCTTGGAAACTATGACCCTTCTGCAAGTTATCCACTGGAACTGGACGCTGTAAAAAATGAGATGAGACAATTTTACACAGAGGATAATCCTTCAAAAAGAAGATTCACTTCTCTCATAGGCTTTAGAGATCCAGCAAACATGGATGAATATCTCAAACTTAAAGCAAGGCAGGCTAAGATAAGAGCCAAGCTTGAATGTGAAGATCAAGGTGACAAAGCCATTTCTGAAAGAATGCAATTCTTGCTCACGAAAGTCAAACAAATGGAAGACTATGCAAGAGACCTAAGCAAATAAATGTCTAACCTGCCACCTAAAGCTGATTTAAGAAAGGAAATGAGAAAGGAGTATCTTACATTCATCATGAAAGAAAAATTCTATCCAGCTAAAGAGGAACAATTCGAAGAATGGCCAATCATTGCATTAAAGCATGAGGCAAACAGAATTGAAAAGATCAAGAATGATCCAGGAAAGAAAAGGACAGCTCCAAACTGGAGTAAATACAAAAAGCTCATTGATGATCTTACCTCAGAGTACAAAAGGAATAAACAAGAGCTGGTGGATGCAAAGGTTGGACCTGCCGAAGTCATAGAAAAATGGACAAGGCAATATACAGATGAAGCTTATGAGAGGCAAAAAAAAGAAAGATGACTGATTCAAACACACCAAAGAAGCCTGATCACACAAAGCCTAAACAACAGATCAATACTTCTGAACCACTGTCCACATCAACAGATATCTCAGTCATTGAGTTAAATCAAAGAAAGAGACAAGAGCTGATTGATAAAGAAACAGAAGAAGATATAGCTGCAGCAAATGAAGTCATAAGGAGGGCTTTCAAACAAATGACAGCTGAAAATTCTGAACTGATAAAAGCTCAGGATACTGTTCAACAAATTGTCACAAGGCCACAATCTCCAAACTCATCTGTTAATAAACCTCTCCCAAGAAACCCATTGGGTTCAAAAATACTAAAATGGATGTCTGATCAAAAGACCCATGTATTGACTATGATCAGATCCAATGGTGAAGTGAAGTATATATCAAGGGAACAAGCACTGGGCCTGGGTGTTGAAGATCTACAAGATCTCCTTGAACTTACACTGTGTAGGGATGAGAATGACACAAGTTCCATGGATTTTGAATTGCAATTTAAAAGACAAGCTAAGGAACTTCTGATGAGAGAATAAAGATCCAGAATAATGAAAGGTTTTGGCATCATCTGTTCCAGGGGGAGATTGTTGGGATTGAACCCTACCAGAGGAACAGATGATGTAAAGCCAAAACCGATTCACATCAGTAGATTCATAATATACAGTAGTTTGCACGAGACTTTCCCCTTGAAAGTGATTCTTAACAACTGATGTACTCTAAACACTGATCAGGTACAACAACTGTTGGCCTTAACAACTGATGAAGACTAAAAGACTGTTGAAGTTTAAACACTGTTGCTCTATCTACTGTTGTTCTCTAAGTGCTGTTGAAGACTCAAAAGTACTGATCACTCAAAGACTGATCACCTTTGAGGAATGCACTGATGTTCAACATCAGTGCTTAGCTTACAACAGTTGTAAGCTGGAACAGTTGTAAGCTGGAACAGTTGTTTTATCTGTGCTTTGTATTTCACTTGTAATCAGTAGTTCTAGTCATTCAGTAGGTTATGTAGATCAGTAGTTAGAGTTTGTTAGTTTGTTAAACGTCATTTTCATGGTGACGTCAGCAAAGATGCTTCAGTGTTTTGATTTGTCTATAAATGGAACAGTACCCTGTACTGTTACATTTGATTGTCTGAGAGATTCCATCTCCTCCAATCCTTTCATCCGGTACAATCAACCATTGGGCATCTTGCTGAGGGGGAGTTTTAGTATGTAAGCATTGTTGTAATCATTATTGTATTCTAATCATTCAGTTCAATGAAAATCATGTGTTTACTAAAACTACTTTTCTTGTGATTGTGTTTACAAAGTTTGTTTATCATTTCCGCTGCACTTTATATTGATTCATATTCATTCATTTGTTCAAATTATAACAAACAAACACAGTCATTAGACTCTCCGATCCTAACAATTGGCATGTCTTAAACTAAAACGCTTAACATGATTTTCGTTAAGCAAAACTGTGAACTCGCCGACTTTATGTTGATACACTTTTTCTACACGCTTGCAGGTCGTTAGATGATATCATGAAACGGAGCTTGCAATCGGAGGACCTGTGGATGTCATGGGTCATGCTGTTATTAATATAACTGATGTTTTGTTATGTTTTGCGAACAAGTTGATTTCGATTACTTAGAACAATTTCAAATGCTTCCGCTGAACGTATTTTGTTTTAAACAGATGTTTTGAATTACACTTTTCACGTTGAATGAGATTTCAAGTTTATTATATTACTATTAGTTCAATGTGATTAGTGGCTAGATCCTGGTACGTCACGTGCCTCGCGGTTGTTTCCGCATGTGGTGTTTTGAGGGTGTGACATATACCGAGTATGTCAGTGACAGCGGGGGTCAACAGAGCGAAGGAGAAAGCCAGAATTAATATGAGTACGGAATACCGCTCGAACGTCGGTTGTCCAGTAACTCCGATTCCGGCGCCGGCAACCGGTAACATCGAAGAAGACGGTGAAGAGGTAAAATCTTTTGGTAATTATGGAGATGAGGATTATTGGTCGAGTGGCGGTTGTCCGGTTACGTCGGTTCCGGTGCTGGCAGACGGAAACTATGTAGACGGTGGAGGAGTGGAAAAGCCCTTTGGTGATTACGGTCTCGATGTATTTGTTGGAATTAACGGCGAGGAGTAAAACTCTGGGTTCAACGGTAATGTATTCATTGATAGCTTAGGAGTTGATGCTTTGGAGAAAGAGGAGTCTGGTCTTAGGGAATTAGAAGAGGAGTACAGGGAAAGGAGAGGAATACATTAAATGTGGAGGAGAGAGAGGACGAGACTTGGGTGGCAGATGCTACTAAAAAGGTTTTAGGGTTAATCTTTACAAGAGTGGGCCTAGAGTGGGTAACAGGAAAAGTAGAAAGCCCAAAAAAGGTAGAATTATTTTGGAAGAGGGTAGTGGGCTACCAAGACCAAAAAAAGGATTAGACAAAATTGTAACAACCCGCACGTTCGTGCGTTGTTACTACTCGTTACACTCGTTACGCCTCGCACCAGAGATTCGGATCATAATGTAGCTATATCGCTTACATCGCTACTTCGCAGTATTTTCGCATACTTTATCGCTATAACACATCACATCGCATGTACTAACACTCACGATGACGTTGAGTGGTGACCTATTCTACCCTCCTTGATAGCCGTGATGTGTCGCAACGCAACGCATATTCGAAAAGCGCAACTCGATTATCGCAACGCAGACTTTGAAATGTGGATGTTTATACGACCCTATGTGACTAATTATAATAAATATATGAATGTGGGTATGAAAATGTGTGACCAAACTATCGCAACGCTTAACGAACAAAACGAAACATCGAAACGCAAATCGCCGTAGACCTCCGATCGGATTGCCATTCGATCGGATGGCCATCCGATCGGATTGCCATCCGATCCATGGCACTCTATCACCTTCCCTCCCCTTCACCTATAAATAGCACTTGTCGCATCACTTGAACAGTGATGTGATAGCTCTCACAAGACCAGCATGCTTTGGGGCTATTTTCTCTCGATTTCTCGTGATTCTTGTAAGTTTCTACCTCCAATCTTGTACTTCTATGATCTACATGCACTCCTTCATCTTTTCCAACATCAAATCTCACTTTTCCACCGTAAAATCCTCTAATTTGTGCGTTCTAAGGTGATGTAATCATGGAGTTCTTAGGAACAAGGAAGTGTGACCGCATCTCATCAAGAACAGTTCAGATCTAGTGGATTCCACGGCGTGTAAGCCCTAATCTCACCTAGATCTAAACCAAATCTAAGTATTTCAAGCTTTCATCAAACTTTCTTAACTTTTTACTCAAAACCGATAGAATCAGAGCTCGTTCAGACCTTCAACTCATTCTATAGTGAAGTGTCGGTTTGAGAACTGATTTCTATCGATGAGATGACCGGATAACGGGTTGAACACGAACAACCGTCAAGGACAGTTAACTGATTGAACGGGGTGATTCCCATCCGATCTGATGACTTAGCCTTGGTGGAGTTCCATTGTTTAATACGTTGTCATACCATCTCAATCAAACCACAAACTTTCAAAATAATCAAGTTCAAAACGATCAGATTCGTTGGGACGGATTACCGTCCGATCGGATTGCCATCCGATCGAACTGCAATCCAATCGGATTGCACTTGGTTCCACACTTAAACAATATCTTCAAACTTCCAAAGATCTGAACGCCGAACAGATTGCCGTCCGATCGTTTGACATTTAGAACTTTGACACTTAATTATTTTCATAATTTTCAAAAGAACATCAGCTTCTAACGGATTGCCATCTGATCGGATTGCCATCCGATCGAGTGACCATCCTGCTATGAACTTATTCTCACTAGGAATGTCTCGCCAATAGGATTACTATCTGATCGAACAACCGTTCGATCGATTAACCTGAAAGGGTAGAGATACTTCTCTGTTTTCAAAATGCTACAACGAAAAACTTCAAAGCCATCATACACAAACACATGCTTACCAAACAAGGTGTCAATCCAATCGAATGGCCATCCGACACTTGGTACTTTGCACCATTTTACGCGCCGCTTATCGTTTATGCTATCGTCAACTGTTCAGGCTAATCTTTCTCAGCGCTCCCTTCAATCCAAGAGAGTGTTTACTTGTTAAACATAATCTGTGAGTATACTCGAACCCTTTTTATCGCATTTTTTGTGTAACATATAGGGCTGTAAACGAACCGAACAAACACGAATAAGGCATTGTTCGTGTTCGTTCGTTAAGGAAATAAATGTGTTCACGAACGGTTCATGAACACCTACCGAACTAGATTTTATGTTCGTGTTCGTTCATTAAGGAAATGAGCGTGTTCGCGAACGGTTCACGAACAACGAACACAAATAAATTTGGCGAACGCAACGAAGGATAAAGATAGATGGCCCAGAGAGTAGCACTCGAACTTGAATCCCTTATAGTGGAACGGAGGTCGATCGTATTCGCCAATGTAAATAATGAGAAATGAAAGGGAAATGATGCATAAACAAGGTGAAAGTGGGTTTCCTAGTTTAACTGTTAGGGTAATAAAATAAATAAAAGTTTAATAATATAAAAAGTACATATAAAATATAAGAAAGTACAAAGATCTTCAATTAAAACACAAACATACGAACATAAACGAACGCAAGTCAATGAATGTTCACGAACACGTTCACGAACACCTTACCGAACGTTCACGAACACAATCAAACGAATGAGACCTCTGTTCATGTTCGTTCATTTAACTAATCGAACGAAATTTCTTGTTCATGTTCGTTCATTTATTAAACGAACGAACATAAACGAACTTCCCGCCGAACGGTTCATGAACTGTTCGCTGAACGTTCGGTTCGTTTACAGCCCTAGTAACATACGTTCCTATCAAATCGAACTTATCAAAATGAATTATACAATTAAACTGTTTATCACTTGTGAATAACTGTTATGCATATTTACACGTGATGCTAGTTACATATGTGTTAGGACTTTTACTCACGAGGTCCCGCATTAACTAGTATAGTATTATTGTACCCGACGGGGTCTAGTTAGGATGAATCGCAATCGCAATCGCAGCTCGAGTGACTTAGCTGGTTGTATCTGTCTAATATATGTGTTGAGGTATCTCGTTTATGTATGTGGTAATTCACAACACTTTTATCTGTTTACGTTATTCCATCAAAACTTATATACTCACCAATACTTTTGTATTGACGTTGTTTTAACGTATGTTGCAGGTTTAGTCGCAGTCTACATCAAATCAAGCTAGGGGGTCTAGAAACTCACCTAAAATCTAGGTTGTCGGATTTGTATTGTTTGAGAGAACATGAAGTTCGTGACAACTTATGTGATTATATTGGTTTATTAGTATAGGATGATGAACACATTAAATATTGTCACAATTTAGTTGTTATGGATTCCCTTGAGCAATCTGATTCGCCTAGTGCCGCGCCCCGATGATTCCGCCATCGGTTGGGGTGTGACTGATTGGTATCAGAGCCATAACTATAGGGAATTAGGCCAGACTTGACCTAGTCCGTGTTGATGTCTTAGAAACGACCTAGTCTATAGTCTAAGTACCAACGGGCTGACTCGTACGAACCCATTAGGAATTGTACGGGCCAACTTGATACTATCGTTCGAATCCGCTAAAACTACAACTTCGCTTGAACATCGCATACTACAAGTTCACACGAAGAGCCTCTCCTAAGGCTGGAATATTACTTAGCCTTTCCTAAGGCCAACGCAATACACACGTTTTCGAAAATATTCGCATAACAAAAACGAGTGGTCCAGTCGAGATCAGGCGTGAAAACCAAGAACTCTCGATAAGATCGCTCACTCAGCGCATTTTTCTAGCACGAGAACTTTTCGTCGAGCTAGGAGTGACATCCATATCTCAACGAAAGTCTCCATTTCAAAATCTAGTGGAACTCCCGAATTTATTCGAAGAGCACAACCACAGCTAGGAGCGAAGTTATTAAGTCAGGGGTGAAACCCGTACCTTAATGAACCGTTCCACTCTATATAAAATGGTTTTCAAAAGCTCTCACCAAGGACTCGACTATAACGATAACTTGAGCCACGCGATGACTAGGAAGACGAATGCCATGAGCTGCATCCCAGTGGAAGCATAAGTCTTCTAGGGCAGCGCGCGTGCACGAACTTGTTGGGTTTAGTTGGGTTACCTTGGGTAGTCGACGCCTAAACACCCGAGGTACTCTATCTATTATTCTAGCATATGACTTGCCGATTTTATGCTTTACTGAACCTATTTATGCTTACGGGTTTGCAATTTAACACTTCACGCTTTATCGACTTCCCGATTTATCGATTTTCGCTCCCTGCTTTATAAACGCACAACTCGCACAGCCATTGCAATCTAAAACGAAAACCGAATGTTCGCTACAAAACTAATGTCTAATTACTCGTTTTCGCTCTCGCTCTCTCCCTCTTCATCGCGTCCTCGCGCATTCTACATCGACGTGTGTGTGTGTATGTAAGTATAAACTGCAACTATTTATATGTGCAAAACAAATCAATTGTGTGAGAACTTAGGAATCTCGTGTCTTCTATGTGGCTCCTATGTGAAATCTACTATATTACTCGCAACAAGTTTTGATCGAGCTCAATCGCATCGCAAAACTCAAAAATCATTATGATCGAATCTCACTCCAAATCTCTCTCTGTCTAGATGTCTTCCAACGACTCTACCTCGAGACAAACAGCTAGGAGAAGAGCCAAACGAAGCGCCGAAAAGAGGATTGCCTCACTTGTAGCCAAGGAAGTGGCCAAGGTCATTCCTCAAATTGTCGCTCAAGTGCACTCTCTCAGCAATTCTCGAACCTCAGAAGACTCTAAGACGGAAGCGCCGCAATATGCTTTCCTCTACAAACACTTCAAAGCCTGTGGCCCGATGGAGTTCACGGGTGAAGGAGGTGTGTCCCAGCTACTCCATTGGTTCAATTCATCTCGAAGTTACCCTTCGTCAGAGTGGGTGTCCCAATAGTTTCCGTACTACTTGCGCAACCAGGGTATTTCAATCACGAGCACTCGACTGGTGGACTGCCGAACGTAACAAACGTGGGATCTCCACAGCTTATGCTCTCCTTTGGGATGAGCTGAATGTCACACCCCGATATTACCACGTATTACTGGTGGGCCCGGTGGGGAGTATCGTGATGTAGTTGATATCATCATAGTCAATAATCACAGTTTAAATGCACAGCGGAAGTCTAAAAAGTAATTTATACAATCCGAGTTTAAAGTAACATCAAATATTACACAACGGAATGTAAGAAGATCCACAGGCGGATCAAAACAAAAGAAGAATTGTTCAACAGACTTAAAGTGATAAAAGCTTGCAAGACTTTTTATTTAATCACTAAGGAGTTCCAGCCAATTACGCTTAGTACCTGCACTTAACCTTTTGAAAATACGTCAGTTTACACTGGTAAATACAATTAACTGACTCTTTTGAAAATTATTTATAAAAATTGATTTGGATGCACAAGGCATAAAATCTTTTATAACTTGGGACAATTATTTAAAAATAATCTTGTATACAAATTTACATGTTTGTCATCCATTCAGTAGCCCAGGTTAGAAGTACCGGGTTAAAGATTAATAGACACACCACTAATATAGTCCCACGGCGAGTTATTCTCAACGAGTGATTATACCTTATACATACGCAACTGTCAGGTGTATGCCTACACCCCGTTCTTAAGTCGTGGCCATTTGCATTTAAATGATGCCAAGGATATCCAGGACACGGTCATTAACCCCCCAAAGGCATTGCACCAAACATAACAGATTAAAACGGGTTATGTAAATGTATTAATCACAATCCGATTTAAATAAGTACATACCCGACCAAGCGGTATTATTATAATACCGTATCCCAAGCCCGTATAACGGAAAATAAGTTAAAAGTATTTACCTGAGCAAAATATAAATTTAATCTCAGCCGTATAACAATCAGCAAGTTCAAATATCTTTTACAGGGCTCCTAGATCTGGAACGAAGGTTTTAATAACCTATAAGATTCCTAACGGGTCTTACTTAAGTTTAAACTTAGACCGGTTAGTTTTCATGAAAGGTTTACGGTTCAAAACGCACGATTAAGCGAAGACCGGATTAGAATGTGATTTAGACCCGACAAGTATGAAGACTTGTATAAAATGGGTATACTAAACACATTCTGGATTTTGAACTGAAAATGATAAGGTTTGACCCGTTTCGGTTAATTTATGCAAACTAGTTACATAAACCGTACCGAACGCGAATATGCATAACGGGTAACTAAAAGAGTCATGTACAGGTTCCACAAGTTAATATGCTTAAAATATGTTATGATATCAGTAGGATATATTCCATTATGCCCAAAACGAATTTAAAACCAATTTAAGTCCCGAAACGTATTTTGGTCATTTTGAAGTTTATAAAAGAGGTTAAATAGTAATCTGAGGTTCTAGTCTAAAATAATCAGTAAAAATATTTATTTTAATAAGTTATATCAGTAAGATATTATATATATGTGAAATTTATCATTTATGACCAAACTATGCACCGTAGGGGCATTTTGGTCATTTCACATATACTATAAGGGTCAAATTTGGAAATCTGAGTTCAAAACTTTTACTTACTGTTTAAGTATAAAAATTTATTCATAACATCAATAAGTAACAAGTCTTAGGTGCTAAATATGGTTTTAAACCATACTATGCGCCTAAATCGCATAAAAGTCGGTATTTGACGGTATTCGGGTTGATTAAGAAAATCGGAGATTTTGATCAGCCCCTACTGTTTAAAATAATTTATTTAATGTATAAAATCAGTAGAAAAAGGTTTGATATGTAAAGGATGTGTAAAACTCATTTTATTAGCAAAAAGGGCATAACCGTCAATTACCGAGTCAATGCAAGAACCCTATGTTATGATCAGTTTAAAATTTAAGAAAAATTTCCAAAAATCCCTAAATATTATATAATAACAGTGGGTAGAAAGTTTGGTGTCAAAATTTGGGTTTAAATAGGTTTTATGCCAAAAATACCGTTTAATTAATAAAAAGCTTGCATTTTACGATATCGCGCATAACTTCTATTTTAGACCATAATCTGATGTCAAACTTTTAGGACATACTTAAATATCAGTAATAAAGGTTTTTTCCTCTCACATTTTCAAAAATCTCGTTTTAATATCAAAAGGGCATAATGGTCAACTTTTAAGCATTTAACGGAAACATGCAATGAACTAGGATTTCTATGGAACCAAGTTGTATAACCTCAGAGGGTTATACTAACCTATAATATGGTCCTAAAGCAACCCTAAGGCATATCTAAACTAAGCTAAATCGGGTCAGAACTAAAAGTCAAAGCAAAAGTCTACTTTTGCGACTTTCGGTTCCGAACCGAGCCTAAACTCAGAATTGTCGGGTTGAACATGTCTAAACATGTTCTTATATTATTTACCAAGTTATTTTAGTGTTAAAACATGTTCCATAACCTCTACATTATCAGTTATGAATTAATTTGTAAAAACTGACCCGTTTGACCTTTTATTAAATAGTTTGACCCGACAATTGACCAAGCAAAAGTGATAATCAGTAGGTTCCCTTTTAAGGGTTTATTACCTACATAATTACCAACTCATAGCCACTTTCAATTCGAATAATGGCTGGACCGTTTGTGATTAATCACAAAGTCAAAGCTTAATTACGATAACTTTGACTTTCGGTCATTAAGCTAATAAAACTTGAACTTAGGGAGCTAAGAACACTTACTATAGTCCTTAGCACGAGTTTGGAACTTTAGCAAACTTCCTTGAGCTCCAGGAGGCTCCAAAGAGTGAGTTTTGAGTGAAATATTCAAGTGTGCAAATGAAAAAGTGAAAACAAGGCTCTTATATAGGATTTTTGAGGCTCGAGGATCAATCCATCTGCAAATCTATAGTAACCAGATGATCCCATGTGTCCCTAGTGCATGAAAAACCATTGGCTCAGACCCTTGTATCGAAATTTTGCATGCAAAGGCGGTGGAACTGGCTGAAACATGCAGCTGTCCTTGTTTTCTGTTACTGGCACTCTTACGCGGGCCGCGTAAGACTCAAAGAGAGTCTACGCGGGCCGCGTGTCTCCTCTTTGATCGGAAAACAACTTTCAAACTTTGCAATTTTGGTCCCTGGTCCATTTTTAATTGAAATAACTTTCTTTTATTGCACTTATGACCCCCATAGTTAACTTTTAAGGGCCTTGGGTCATATATTAACTCCGTTAAGCTCCCGGTTTGTTGTACGATCACCCGAAGAGTCTCTTAAGAGCGTAGAAACCCCATGAAATCATTATTTATTATATATGGAAGCATAATGAAGTATTACAAAGATTTGGGATCATTAAAAAGTCACTTAGAGGTAACGTTTAACATGTTGACACGTTTAACCCTTAAGCTTTGTAAAATTTTCAATTTAAGCACAAACGGCTTTCTATGCCCGACAATTTTATTCATCAAGAATACGAACATCTTACGAAATCATTCAGAGGCACGAGCTTGGCATGATGACACGTTTGATCCTTGTACTTACATATTTACATTGTTTGACAATTTTTGTCCCTCAGAATCAATTCCTTACACATGACACGTGTCTTTATTATATTGGTCGTGATTTTACGAGGTGTTACACTGAAGGAGCTCATGAAGAAAGAGTACTGCCCTCCCCATGAAGTCCATAAACTGGAAGACAAATTTTGGGAAATCAAGCAAGTCGAAGGTGACAATACTTGCTACACCGCAAGGTTCAAACAGCTTAGCATAATCTGCCCAAGTCAAGTCAACACTTCGGAAAGAGCCATCACGAAGTACATTCGCGGCTTGCCTGAATGTGTGGGCGATTTTGTCGAAGCTGCAAGACCTGCTACCATCGAAGAAACCTACCGCTTGGCCGCCGAAATCAACGATAAACGAGTCTTGGATGGATTTTTCTCCAAGAATCCTGTCAAACAAGCTCATCAAGCAATCGTCATCGATTCCTCCGACGATACTTCCGACGATTCTACCAGCGATTCTTCAAATGAGTCCTCAGACGAATCCTCCGATAATAACGCATCGCTTCAGGAAGCTCAGCTCAGCCGCAAACGAAAGACCATGAGCCCAAACTCTTCAACAACAGAACTGTCGCAACCAGAACCTCTCCAAGCAATCCCAATTCACTCGAAGCACGCCTACAACGGAACTCATCCCCTGTGTCTAACGTGTACGTATCATCACCCGCCAGAAGCTAACTATCGCTATTGCGCAAATTGCAACTGGTATGGTCATCTCACCCAGCACTGCCGCACGGGGCCGCAAACTTGAGAAATTTCAGCAACAATCGCAGTCTCTGATACGTGTTTGAAAACCGGTGATCGTGTATGCTTAAGTTGATGTTTTTACATAGCTTTTAATCTTGAATAGCCTATTTTTAATGGGATTTGTGTTTTACAGGTCTAAAAGAGTTTAAGGAGCTAATCGGGAGCTTTACGGAGCACCGGGAGCGAACGGGATCAACCGGGGATGTGAAATGAACAAAACTGGGTTAATCACGAAGATTGGATGTGTTTTGGGGGATGTTAATGGATTGAAAATGAATATATTGGAAGATGGCATGATAGAGGGCTGAATTACGAGTACGTGGGCGAAAACGGTGCGTAAAACGGAGCTATAATGAAGAAGTTATGAAGAAAACAAAAAATGGTATTTAGAGGCACCGTAGGCGACGCCCAAAAGGACCGTCGGCGACGGCCTCTGGTTTGTTCCGTCGGCCAGAAACCTTCGTAAACAGCAGATTAAGCCGTAGGGTGAAACTGAGACTTCCAGGGGCCGTCGGGGATGCCCTAAATGGCCGTCGGCGACGCCACCTGCATTCTCACTTCGCGAAAAACTTGATTTTTGAGTTGGGGACGAGTTATAACATCAATTTTGACCAAGAAACGGGAGTTACACTCTATTTTGAAGTTAGAAACACCTCTTGGAGCCAAGATACACCACCAATTCATCCTCTAATCCATCCATTCGATTGACAATCATTCAATTCGATCATCATCATCATCACTTCTACAACCCTAATCATCATTCACCTTTCCAATCCATTCATCACCATCAATCATTCCAAACCCTAATCACTATTTCCACCACTTCAAGGCTTCAAGATGATGATGTTCAGGCTCTCCTCATCCGGTGATCAAGTCCTTTCGATCATGCACGGCTAATTCCTTGGAGGTTTCACCCCGGTGTAGACTTTTGTAAGATTTAGGGTTTATTATATGTTGATGTTTGATTTGTGACAACTTGTATTGCATTTGAATCTTTAGACAATTGTCCTACGTTTGTATTGAATTTACAAATTGTCGAGTGAATGATTAAATTTGACTTTGTGAAATGAATACACGTATTTATGCCTTGTCTTTTGATAGGATTTGTTAGTCCAAGGTAACGAAGTGCATCGTGGTCCGTTGTCTATGACGTAGATAGCGATTGGCACCTAAGCTTTGTGATTGTTGACCCGTTAATGAACTAATTCGAGTAAATCAAATTAAAACGCGTAGTAATCTTAGGTCATGCATTTGTTGAAACTGGGTGTGAACCTTGTTATTCCATCTTGTTTTATTAATCAAGTTTCTTGCAATTGCTTATTTCTCTTAGTTAATTAATCCAACCCAATTGTTATTCTCATTAAACATCTTTTCAACAAATAAAAATCATAAAAATAAATTAGCAAGCTTCATAAATTGTGACACTCGTTCAAATTCAATCAAGTCCATTCGCAAACCACATACTCTTCGTGGTTCGACCCCTTACTACCACTAGCTATTTGTTAAGGGTAATTTGGGTATATAAATATTATCTTTGACCGGAGCGCGACATTCCGGTCAAATTTTGGCGCCGTTGCCGGGGAGTGCGTGCGCTTTGTGTTTGGATTATTGTTTGAATTTGCGTGATTATCTGTTTAATTTGTTTAGTTTCTTTTTGTACTTTGTCTTTTTCCTTGTTACGTGGGGTGTGTTACTTGTGCAGGTTACAGGTAGTGCATGCATACGCGAAACTCCGGAAGGACTTCACCGTTAGTCTACGAACCGGAAATCGAAAGAGCAGCAAGAAGAAACCTAGCAAGCCGGTTAGAAGCAACTCTTGCTTCCAATCAAACCAATCAAACACCACAATTCACACCAACCATTGAAACCGATTCAATGGCAAACCAAAACTCAAACCAAAACCAAAACCTCAACCCGAATCAATTCCAATACCGAAGTAACTTCAATCCCGCCCAAAATGTTCAACCTATACCTCAAGAACAACAGGGTGGTAACACCAACTCTAGACCACCCACATCACCTTTCCGAAACCAAAATCCCAACAACACCCAAAGAACACCCCAACAACAAAACCTTCATCGACAAACTTCCTTACCCATCAACCTTGATGACCGGAATGTCAATTCCGACCGTAGAGGTAATCGAGATCGTGGAAATCCCGCGAACGAAGACCCATTCTTCAACATAGACGATTTGAGGAACGCCATCCCCGATGACGAACCGTATAGTGTTCCCGGTTATCAATCGCCGGAACATGTGAGTGTTCATACGGAATATTCGGATGATGGGGGGTATTATGATGATCGGGCTAATGATGACGAAGATTGGGGGTATGTGAATCAAGGTAACGCCTACAATGCAAGAGGGTTTGAAGATGATGAGTTTAGCTACCAAAACGCCAACTTCGTGGGGAACGATGATTATGGGTATGGGAATGTGAGAAATGACGGTTACGAGAACAACCGTCAACCACGAAACAACAACCAAAGGAACCGGAATGAAGGGCTTTACAACAACAATAACAACAATGCTAACCCTAACCGGATTCCTCATTTCGTGGGAGGAGGAAATCAAAGGGGTAACCAAGGTGGAAACAGAAGAGGTGATAGGGGAGGTGATAGAAGGGACAATCGAAGACCGGTCGATCAAGAAGTTAACGGTCCGCATCATCGTCAAAAACCTCCAAGGGGAGTAAATGACCGTTTTAGACTGGTGGTTACGGATAATGACTCTCCAATAGTTTGTGAAAGGAGAATGTTCGATTGCAAGCCCCATTACATCAACATACTTCCCCACTTCAATGGGAGGTCTAATGATGAACCGTACACGCATTTGGCGGAGTTTTCCTCCATTTGTAACACTATCGGGGGGGCATGACTTTGCATTGGAGGAGGTCAAGCTTCGATTATTCCAGTTTTCGCTAAAAGACAAAGCGAAGTAATGGTTTCTTACACTTCCGACGAATAGTATTCGGACATGGGGTGAGATGCAACAAGTTTTTCTAGATGAATACTATTCGATGGCGAAAACCGATGATGCTAGAGATGAAATTAGGTCTTTCCGCCAACTATCAAGCGAACCGTTGCACAAAGCATTTACAAGGTACAAAGAGTTGATTCGGAAATGCCCACATCACCAAATAGAAAAGTGGGAATTGGTGAAGTGTTTTGTACGTGGGTTGGATGATGCGACATGGAATCGCCTCGAGTCAACGAGCAACGGAACCCTATTGAGTAATCATGAAGATGATGATTGGGAATTCCTCGAGCGGATGAGCAAGCAGTCTAAAGAAAAGGAATCGGCCGATAGGGCCAAGAAACATCCCGTCTCCCGATCACTTCCCGATCATGATGCTAAGGATCGAATTTCTACCTTAGAACGGGAAATGGCTCGTATGAAGAAGAAGGAGGTGAACGCGGTACAATTCGCGGTGTGTGAAGAGTGTGGAGATATTGGCCATAGAACCGAGCAATGTCCAACGGGGCCGAGTGATTACACCGAGGAGGTAAATCAAGTGTATGGGGATCGAAAGCAATACGACATGAATTCCAACACTTACCATCCGGGTTTGAGAAATCACCCTAACTTCCGGTGTGGTAATGCCTCGAATCAAATGAACCCGTAAACTAAATGAGTGTAAGAACTCATGTAATATGGTTTAACAAAGCCTATATTCTAAAACGGAACCCATCCTAAGTGCTTACGACCCATTACGACTCGTTTTAGGTAGCTTACGCTACTTTAACGCGTCGTTCTCGTAAAACGCGTTCGGACCGTCTAACTAGTCCTATGACAAGTAATATATGCCTCAACATGTCTAATTATGTTGTCTAATCAGTTTAGATGTCAAAATTTAGGTTACATATGCTTAGAATGAATTTTGGCGTAAAAATGGCATTTTGGTAATTTTCCTAAGGCATATAACTACCTATCATACAACTAACTAAACGACGTGACCATAAGGTATAACCTCGGAAGGTTATTCCCTATGCAACTATGGTCACCTAATGTGTTTGGTCGGATCCTAATGATCGACCAAACGGGTCGGGTTCGAAAGTATAAGCAATTGTTTAGATCGCTTACCTTACGACCCTATATAAGCATTAAACCTAAAGTGACGAGCTAAACATGTTAAACATGTTTAACGAGGTTTGAAAACAGGTTTGGTATCAAAACAAAGGGTCTTGATACCTAAAAGTAGTTTGGTTACAAAATACGCAAGAATACGCATTTTGGCCGAAACTACGACTCGCCACTATGCCTAAATAACGTGGTAATCAGTAGGTATAGTCATAAGAGACTAAAACCATCGTGATTACGCTCACGTTATGAAGTTCAAATGAACTTCGTGTTGACCATAAACTGGTCAATGCAGAAAGTCAAACAAAGTTTGACTTTCACGCTAAAACGCGTAAAAGAACGAAAGAGGACTTACAACGGGTCCAAGCTATGGAGTTTTGATCCGATTACTCTCAGGTATGAAGTGTATAACTTCAACTTAGAGAGCCAAATCAGATCAAAGTGTGAGTTTTGAAGCAAGAGGGTGGGGGTATTTATAGGAAAACCAAGACCGTTAGGATCGTTTATCGAAAACCGAGCTTCGATCTGTACCTTACATGTGTGCCCATGGTTTTAGAATACCATGGGTACCCCAAAACAAGCCCCTAGTTTCATTAAAACCATGTGCAAATGAGGGGAACAGCTGGAACAAGCTGGAAATCAGATTTTCAACTTTGGTCCCTTCCTAAGATAACTATGGCAGATTGTCAACTTTGGTCCCTGAATGTGCAAAACATGGTTTTTGATGCATTTTTGACACGTTTAAGCCCCGCTAATCCCATTTCAAGGCTCTAAAATGAAGTTAAAGTATAGGGAACATGAAACATGCTAAAAAATATCTCGGATGTCGGTTCGTTTGGTCGTACGGTTGCGTTGTTCGGTTAATTACGACGAAACACGAACGAATGCGAAAAACGATCCAAATTACGCGACGAATGGAATTTTATCATGCCAATCACTAAAATAAAATATTTTAATGATTACATAAATTTTTGGATGTCCGGATGTATTCAGAACGTAAGATATGCGCGAAAATGCAAACTTATGCACTTTTTGACGCTTTTAGTCCCTGAATGACCAAAAAGTTTATTTTAGCACACCGAACCCCTCAAAGCCTATTTCTAAGCTATGTAAAGGATATTTAGGGTATGTTTAACTTATGGTCATGTTCCGGATTGTCCGTTACAGTACGAATCGGCATACTTTCACAGTTTGTCGAATTTAGTCCTTGTAAGCGAATAAACTTGATTTTGCCATACCAAAGCCTTCAAAACTTATTTCTAAGTTATGTAAAGGTTATTTAAGGTATGTTAAGCATATGTTGATGTTCCAGAGTATTTGTCACGTTAAACTGATTACGTTTACGCACCAGTTTGCGTATAACTCTCCATAAAGCGATATAGAGTTTGAAATTGAACGAAAATCAAAACTTGAAAAATGTCAAACATAAAAAAACAAACATTGGAACAAATAACATTTTTTTATTGATAGCTGAACTGTTTACAATGATTACAAATCACAGATGTCACAGTCTCCCCTACTTGTGGAAATTTCGTCCCGAAATTTGTTTAGAGGAAACTCGTGAGAAAAGATGTGGATATTTCGCCTTCATTTGATCTTCACGTTCCCAGGTAAACTCTGGTCCACGTTTAGATTCCCAGCGAACTTTGACCAATGGAATGCGCTTGCGCTTAAGCCACTTGACTTCACGTTCCATGATTTCCACTGGTTTCTCAACAAAATGCATCGTGTTATCCACACGAATTTCATCAAGCGGTATGTGGAGGTTCTCATCAGCCAAACACTTCTTGAGATTGGACACGTGGAAGGTTGGATGAACGTTTCCAAGTTTAGGAGGTAACTCAAGTCTGTAGGCTACCTTACCGATTCTTTCGACGATCTTGAATGGTCCAACGTATCTAGGTGCAAGTTTTCCTGTCTTTCCAAATCTGATCACACCTTTCCAAGGTGAGACCTTAAGTAATACACGATCACCGACTTGAAATTCCAAGGGCTTGCATTGTCGGTCCGCGTAACTCTTTTGACGGCTTCGAGCTGTCTGAAGGTTCTCACGAACTTTCTTAACCTTATCTGTTGTCTCTAGAATGAGGTCAGGTCCAGTAAGCTGAGCCTCACCGATCTCATTCCAGCAGACTGGTGAACGACATTTTCGACCATAGAGAGCCTCGAAAGGAGCCATGTTGATGCTGGAGTGATAACTATTGTTGTAGGAGAATTCAATCAATGGAAGATACGAATCCCAACTACCACCAAAATCGATCACACAAGCTCTAAGCATATCCTCCAAAGTCTGGATTGTTCTTTCAGTTTGGCCATCTGATTGTGGATGATAAGCTGTGCTCAGATTAAGTTGGGTCCCCATAGCAGATTGCATGGTTCTCCAAAAGCGAGACAAGAATCGAGCATCCCTGTCAGAAATAATGTTCAAAGGAACACTATGTCTAGACACAAGTTCATCCACATAGATTTTAGCAAGCTTGTCAGCAGATAGATCCTCACGGATCGGCAGGAAATGTGCTGACTTTGTAAGACGATCAACAACTACCCAGATGGCATCATGACCTCTCTTAGTGCGTGGAAGTTTGGTAATAAGATCCATAGCGATGTTTTCCCATTTCCAAACTGGAATCTCTGGTTGCTCCAATAAACCAGAAGGATGTTGATGTTCGGCCTTAACCTTAAGACAAGTAAGGCATTTTGAAATGTACAAGGCAATGTCTTTCTTCATACCAGGCCACCAATACTGAGTACGAAGATCCTTATACATCTTGTCTGAGCCAGGATGAATAGAGTAACGAGACTTATGAGCTTCATCCATAAGCAAGGTGCGAAGATCTTGGCTTGGGACCCACAAACGGTCCATGAAATAATATGATCCATTGTCCTTTAATTCAAGATCAGGCTTAATGTGATAGGGTAATTCCTTACCCATCAAACCTTGTGAAACACAAGCATGTTGAGCCTGAGAAATGCGGGTTTGGATATCAGATCGAGCTTGAATATCAAATTGAACACGAACACAATGAAGCTTGACACGTTCTTTACGACTCAAAGCGTCAGCCACGACATTCGCCTTACCAGGATGGTAGCGAATTTCGCAGTCATAGTCGTTTAGAAGTTCAACCCAACGTCATTGCCTCATGTTGAGTTCTTTCTTATTAAAGATGTGCTGAAGACTTTTGTGGTCAGTGAAAACCACACATTTTATACCATACAAATAGTGTCTCCAGATTTTGAGAGTGAAGACAACTGCACCTAACTCAAGATCATGAGTGGTGTAGTTCTTCTCATGTATTTTCAACTGCCTCGATGCATATGCTATGACTTTGTTCCTTTGCATGAGAACACAGCCAAGACCCAAGTTTGATGCATCACAATACACGACAAAATCATCATTTCCCTCAGGCAAAGATAGAATAGGCGCATCACAAAGCTTCTGTTTCAAGGTCTGAAACGCTTCTTCTTGTTTGGTTCCCCAATCAAAGGGTTTGTTCTTCTGAGTTAGAGCAGTTAGGGGAACTGCAATCTTCGAGAAATTTTCGATGAAGCGGCGGTAATAACCCGCGAGACCAAGAAATGAACGAACTTCAGTAGGTGTAGTAGGCGTATCCCAATCCTTAATCGCACTGATCTTGGAGGGATTTACATGAATACCTTGTTCGTTGACAATATGTCCCAAAAATTGAACTTCTTTAAGCCAAAATTCGCACTTGGAGAATTTGGCGAAAAGTTGCTCTTTCTTCAGGAGTTCCAGAGTAAGACGAAGATGTTGCTCATGATCAGCTTGCATCTTAGAATATATCAAAATGTCATCAATGAAAACGATGATGAACTTATCTAAATAAGGCGTGCAGACCCTATTCATCAAGTCCATGAAAACAGCAGGAGCATTAGTCAAACCGAATGGCATAACTGTGAACTCATAATGCCCATAACGAGTGCGGAAAGCTGTCTTGGGAATATCTTATTCATGCACATGAAGCTGATGATACCCAGAACGTAGATCAATCTTCGAAAAACAAGTAGCACCCTGTAACTGATCAAAGAGATCATCAATGCGAGGTAGGGGATATTGATTCTTGATGGTAAGCTTCTTAAGCTCACGGTAATCGATGCACATTCTGAAAGATCCATCCTTCTTCTTGACAAAAAAAACGGGAGCACCCCAAGGTGAAAAGCTAGGACGGATAAAACCTTTGTCAGAAAGCTCTTGAAGCTGCTTAGATAACTCCTGCATCTCAGATGGTGCAAGACGATATGGAGATCGAGCGATAGGATTTGCACCAGGTACAAGATCAATACGAAACTCGACTTGGCGTGCTGGGGGTAAACCAGGTAACTCTTCAGGAAACAATTCAGGATAATCCCGAACAACAGGGATATCTTGAATAGACTTACCTTTGCCTTTATCTACTACAACATGTGCCAAGAAGGCCACATAGTTCTTTCGCAGATACTTCCTAGCCTGAGTACAAGACATGAGCTACTAGCAGGTTTCTCACCACGAACCTGTAGGATCTCACCTTTCGAGAGCGGAACATGAACAATCTTCTCGAAACAAATTACCTCTGGGTGATGCTTGGCTAACCAATCCATACCCACTATAACGTCGAAACTCCCAAGTTGCATCGGTGTGAGGTCGATAGGAAAAAGATGGTTGTTAAGGTTCAATTGACAGTTACGAAGAACAGAATCGAGAACAATGGGCTCACCACTAGCAATTTCTACTGTCAAAGGCTTTCCTAGTTTTGTTCTAGACATGCGAAGCAATGGCTCAAAAGACAATGACACAAAACTCTTATCGGCACCCGAATAAAAAAGAACAGATGCAGACTGATTGTTAACAAAGAATGTACCGTTGACCACCTCGTTGTCTGCTTGCGCCTCTTGAGCATTCATGTTGAAGACTCGACCTCGAGCCTGAGGCTTATTCTGATTTGCGTTGACCAGCCTTGGACACTGGTTTCGATAATGAGTCAGGTCTCCACAATTGTAGCACGAACCAGGAGGAAAGTGAGGTCGTGCAGCCTGTGCTTGCTGTTGAGCAGGTGGTTGAGCAACCTGCTGAGCTGGGTTACGCGCAGCTTGATTCTGAGCAAAACGACAAACATCAGCAAGATGACCTGACTTTCCACAGTTGGTACAGAAACGACATGGAACTTGCGGTTGATGGTGGCTATTGCATCTGTTGCATAACGGTGCATTCCCCGCATACCGTTTCTTAGCTTGCGGTTGTGCAGGCTGATTGGGAGCTGCCTGGTTAACTTGGGCAGTGATGGCAAAATTTTGGGAAGCCTTGCGCTTCCCAGATCCCTTCGAAGAACCAGAATCCTTGCCCTTCTTGTTCTTACCCTTCTTACCTTCATCTTTATCAGACGACTGTTTCTTACCCTTGTCACCCTTCCTGTGTAGTTTACCCTTTCGAACCTGCGACTCAGTCAATGTCGCAGCTAACTCGATTGCCTGACGAACTGTGGTAGGGTTACTACCAGTCACGATGTCTTGTACGGAGTCAGGTAAGCCATCAATATACCTCTCGATAGCCTTCTCAAGTGGGGTAACCATGGTAGGGCAAAGTAAGCTCAACTTTTCATACCTATCAGTGTAAGCCCGGTGCTCACCACTATCCTGCTTCAAGTCATCAAACTCTCTTTCTAAAGCCCTCAGTTCATGACGAGGACAGAATTCCCTCATCATGAGAGCCCTAAGTTCGGCCCAAGTTTGTGCTAACGCAACCTCCGTACCACGGTCTCTCATAACCCCGTTCCATCATGTAAGAGCCCTCTTCTGAAATATGCTAGAAGCAAACTCGACTTTCCGATTTTCAGGACACTGAACGTGACGAAATGTACTCTCAATGCTCTTGAACCACTGTAGGAACCCAGTTGCTCCTTCAGAACCACTAAACTTGAGTGGTTTAGCCGAATTGAAACTTTTGAAATTGCATGGAGCATTCTGGTTATTGTTGGCTTGGTTCACTTGAGCAATAATGTATGGGAGTACAGCAGCCATATGCTGCGCCATGATATCTGCCATTTCGGCATTAGATAGCGGATTTTCGCGTTGAGGAGGCATTCTAAAAGAGGAAACATGAAGGAAAACGAGTGAGATGATTAGATGAAAAGAATGAGATGAAACAAAAATCGACAAAAGCAAAGATGGTGGTCATTCGTCTGTACCACAAAGCAAACAAACGACACACAGTGACTAATCAAAGTAAATGGGTCAAAAATAATGTATCGCGAAGACATGCTCGCCTATAAGTGAACACTCACCCCAAGAGTTCCCAGGTAAGAGTGACTGGTCTGATTATGTGGATTTGTACGAACACTCTAGCCTTAGACAGAAAACCCAGGGTACATGCATTCACTCTTCCAGTTTGCACGTGTTCACACTATTTAGAACCCAAAACTTTGACGAGATTTTGAAAACTTGGAAGGCACAAGGCCAAAAGAATTATTCAAAAAAAAGGATGATTAAATTTTCAAAATCATTATGAAAAATTGAAGGGTTCAAAACGTTATAATAAATCATTTTAAAAAAAAACAGATGATTGATTTTTGAAAACCGTTTTGGAAAAATTGGGTTCTTGTTTTGGTAATCACCTAAGGATAGGTGAAATGCATGTTTTAAGATCTAAACACAAGATAACTTGTGTTGGGGTCCTAGAAAGGTTATAGTCTAGGTCAAAGCATTACTAATAACCTAATTCCCTATAACCATTGGCTCTGATACCAACTCTTCTGTCACACCCCGACCACGTAAAACAACAAAAACGTGGCGGAAACGTCGGGGAGTGTTGTAACAGAATTATTGTTTCACAACCATGGTATTTAAAGTTATGTTTTATTTATGAACAAAAGGATTACATTGTCTTAAACAAAGAGAAACAAAAGTACATGACATTATTTAAACTAGTTCTAGCTTCGTTTTATTGTCACTAAGGCACAGGTCCGCCTAAGTGTATCTCGATCATCCTATGCAACAGCTCCTGAAACACATGTGAAAATAGGTACGTCAGCATAAAAATGCCTGTGAGATACATAGGTTTTGTGAAAATAGGATTCATGACTGGAGTTTAAAAGAAAGGTTTAATAAAAATTAGTCATGAATCTTGTTAAGTGTTTTCTTTTATAAATCATATGAAAACTCGATAAGAAATCAGATTATATAAAAGAAAGGTGTATGGTTAATAAAATAACCAAGTAAAATGAGTTGTATAAAATAAACTGTTTTGTAAAACAATGTCTTGTGAAAAATATGTTATTTGTGTAAAATGTTATATGTCTAAATTGAAATGATTTAAATAACGCTACGATATGTAATATCATACAAGCACTTATATATAGGAAGTACCAGCGGCGTATCCACCATGCTTGTATCATATTACACACGCCTCGTTACTTAAATCACTTACCCAAACAAACCACCAATGTAAAATGTTTATGTTTAAACCAGTTGTCAAAATGTTTATGTCAAAATGTAAACCAGGTAATGTATAATCAATGTCAAATGTTCATGTATCAAATGTGAATCATGTAATGTGTATCCAAAATATCATGTATGGCAAGTGAAAATATATCAACTAAACCATAGGTAAAATGCACAAAACAAGGTATTGAAGTAAAGCATAGTTTAAATCAAAGTTATGTTTTGTGGAAATGCATGCTATACTGATACAAACATCTATGTGGTATGTGAAAATGCATACATTCAAGCCTTGGGACTGTGGCGATAAACACTTAAACAAATTAAAGGTTTATCTGAGTTATGTGTATCGAATTCGGTCATTCCTTTCATCCAAACATACCTAGGATGTCAGGAATGGGAGTTGTCAATTCCTATGGTACCACTACCTACTAACGAACGGCATGGCCAATGTTAATGAACGTATTTTTGTCCCATTTAAACAAACCAAATGTCATACCAAAATGTAAGCATGTGATGAAAAACAAATGTACTAAGTATGCAACAAATGAACATACATAGCATGTGATGTGATGTGAAATAATGCACTAAGTATGCACTAAATGGACATACATAGCGTGAAATGTAATGTAAAACAATGTACTAAGTATGAACTAAATGGACATACATAGCATAAAATGTAATGTAAAACGATGTACTAAGTATGCAACAAATGGACATACATAGCAAAAACACAATGAAATCATGTACTATAAGTGTACTAATGAACATAACAAGCATATGATATGAAAACATGGAAAGCACGAAAGTAACAAGTAGGCACATGTGTTTCACCCCAAAACGTTTGAAAAATAGTAAAAGAGGGGTCTATGTACTCACTTGAGATTGCTTAATAGTCTTTAGATAACCACCAAACAATGCTAGAAAGATCACGAAATCAAACGCCACCTAATATAGGTAACTACGTTAATAAAAGGACCTAAATCGGAGGATCGGATAGAATGAGGTTTCGTAAACCAAATGAGTGTAAGAACTCATGTAATATGGTTTAACAAAGCCAATATTCTAAAACGGAACCCATCCTAAATGCTTACGACCCATTACGACTCGTTTTAGGTAGCTTACGCTACTTTAACGCGTCGTTCGCGTAAAACGCGTTCGGACCGCCTAACTAGTCCTATGACAAGTAATATATGCCTCAACATGTCTAATTATGTTGTCTAATCAGTTTAGATGTCAAAATTTAGGTTACATATGCTTAGAATGAATTTTGGCGTAAAAAGGGCATTTTGGTAATTTTCCTAAGGCATATAACTACCTATCATACAACTAACTAAACGACGTAACCATAAGGTATAACCTCGGAAGGTTATTCCCTATGCAACTATGGCCACCTAATGTGTTTGGTCGGATCCTAATGATCGACCAAACGGGTCGGGTTCGAAAGTATAAGCGATTGTTTAGATAGCTTACCTTACGACCCTATATAAGCATTAAACCTAAAGTGACGAGCTAAACATGTTAAAACATGTTTAACGAGGTTTGAAAACAGGTTTGGTATCAAAAGAAAGGGTCTTAATACCTAAAAGTAGTTTGGTTACAAAATACGCATTTTGGCCGAAACTACGACTCGCCACTATGCCTAGATAACGTGGTAATCAGTAGGTATAGTCATAAGAGACTAAAACCATCGTGATTACGCTCACTTTATGAAGTTCAAATGAACTTCATGTTGACCATAAACTAGTCAATGCAGAAAGTCAAACAAAGTTTGACTTTCACGCTAAAACACGTAAAAGAACGAAAGAGGACTTACAACGGGTCCAAGCTATGGAGTTTTGATCCGATTACTCTCAGGTATGAAGTGTATAACTTCAACTTAGAGATCCAAATCAGATCAAAGTGTGAGTTTTGAAGCAAGAGGGTGGGGGTATTTATAGGAAAACCAAGACCGTTAGGATCGTTCATCGAAAACCGAGCTTCGATCTGGACCTTACATGTGTGCCCATGGTTTTAGAATACCATGGGTACCCCAAAACAAGCCCCTAGTTTCATTAAAACCATGTTCAAATGAGGGGAACAGCTGGATCAAGATGGAAATCAGATTTTCAACTTTGGTCCCTTCCTAAGATAACTATGGCAGATTGTCAACTTTGGTCCCTGAATGTGCAAAACATGGTTTTTGATGCATTTTTGACACGTTTAAGCCCCGTTAATCCCATTTTAAGGCTCTAAAATGAAGTTAAAGTATAGGGAACATGAAACATGCTCAAAAATATCTCGTATGTCGGTTCATTTGGTGGTACGGTTGCGTTGTTTGGTTAATTACGACGAAACACGAACGAATGCGAAAAACGATCCAAATTACGCGACGAATGGAATGTTATCATGCCAATCACTAAAATAAAATATTTCAATGATTACATAAAGTTTTGGATGTCCGGATGTATTCAGAACGTAAGATATGCGCGAAAATGCAAACTTATGCACTTTTTGACGCTTTTAGTCCCTGAATGACCAAAAAGTTTATTTTAGCACACCGAACCCCTCAAAGCCTATTTCTAAGCTATGTAAAGGATATTTAGGGTATGTTTAACTTATGGTCATGTTCTGGATTGTCCGTTACAGTACGAATCGGCATACTTTCGCAGTTTGTTGAATTTAGTCCCTGTAAGCGAATAAACTTGATTTTGCCATACCAAAGCCTTCAAAACTTATTTCTAAGTGATGTAAAGGTTATTTAAGGTATGTTAAGCATATGTTGATGTTCCGGAGTGTTTGTCATGTTAAACTGATTACGTTTACGCACCAGTTTGCGTATAACTCTCCAGAAAGTGATATAGAGTTTGAAATTGAACGAAAATCAAAACATGAAAAATGTCAAGCATAAACAAACAAACATTGGGATCAAATAACATTGTTTTATTAATAACTGAACTGTTTACAATGATTACAAATCACAGATGTCACACGAACCCTTTTTATCACATTTTTGGGTGTAATATACGTTCCTATCAAATCGAACATATCAAAATGAATTATACAACTAAACTGTTTATCACTTGCGCATAACTATTATGCATATTTACACATGATGCTAGTTACATATGTATTAGGACTTTTACTCGCGAGGTCCCGCCTTAACTAGTATAGTACTATAGTACCCGACGGGGTCTAGTTAGGATGAATAGCAATCGCAATCGCAGCTTGAGTGACTTAGCTGGTAGTATCTTTCTAATATATGTGGTAATTCGCAGCACTTTTATCTATTTACGTTATTCCATCAAAACTTGTATACTCGCCAATACTTTTGTATTGACGTTGTTTAAATGTATGTTGCAGGTTTAGTCACAGTCTACACCAAATCAAGCTAGGGAGTCTAGAAACTCACCTAAAATCTAGGTTGTCGGATTTGTATTGTTTGAGAGAACATGAAATTCGTGACAGCTTATGTGATTATATTGGTTTATTAGTATGGGATGATGAACACATTAAATATTGTCACAATTTAGTTGTTATGGATTCTCTTGAGCAATCTGATTCACCTAATGCCGCGCCCCGATGATTCCGCCATCGGTTGGGGTGTGATAAAAATGACCTGTTCGATCTTAATGAAACGATCGGAATTGTCGATAGTAGTGACAACGAAGTGCAGGGTGTTAACAGCGATGTTGGGATTGAACCCTACCAAAGGAACAGATAATTAAAGCCAAAACTGGATCAGAGCAGTGGATCCAGAATAAGCAGATGTTATCTATACAAGTCTCTCCCCTTGAAAAGTGGTTTCAACATCTGCTGACCTCCTATCTACTGATCGTACAAACTGCTGATCAAGTAAAAGACTGATGGAAGACTAAAGCTCTGTTGTTCAATCTACTGCCTTGAGTCAAGCTCTGCTGATCATGACAAGTACTGCTGGGTTCACATCAGTGGAAGGATGCAACAATAGTTTAGATGTCTTTATGTAATGAAATGTAATAACAGTAGTTAGCATAGCAGAGGTTGTATAGATCAGAGGTTAGAGTTTGTTAGGAGGTTAGATGTCACTTTCATGGTGACGTCAGCTTAGATGCTTCAGTGGTTTGCTCGTGCCTATAAATAGAACAGTACCATGCACTGTTCTATTTAGCTCTTTCACTATCTTCTTCCTGCACGAACAAATACTGTGAGCTCGGGCTGAGGGGGAGTTTGTTGCATACTTGCAAATTGTAATCGTTGTTGAAATTAAATTCAATCATTCGGTTCAATGTTAAACTTGTATGTTAAAAGCAATTCTCCTGTTTGATTGTGAAAAGTTTGCTTTCATCTTAATTCCGCTGCACAACTCATTCATCTTCATCTTAATTCAAACGTAAAACACAATCAAAACCAAACTCAGATCCTAACAATTGGTATCAGAGCTTGGACAGTCAAATTTGATTTAACAATCATTTTGACGTAAATAGTTCAGCTCATAAAAGTTGATACTGATAGTTTTGTTCATTTTGTTGAAAAACAGAGCAAGGTTTAATCACCATCAAAGTTGATTAATAAGTGCATGTAAAACAACCAGGATGACGTCACAATCACAAGATGATAAGAATAACATTGGCTCTCTTTTCAAACCACCCATGCTTAAACGTAATGAATACAACATCTGGCAGAGAGGGATGGGTCACATCCTTGCTCAACAGAATACTGGATGTTGGAGGTCTGTTGTTTTTGGTCCCCATGTTCCTATGGTGCCAAGTGCTAAGGATGCAAAGAAGTTCGTACCTAAACCATCTGAAAACTATACAGAAACTGATATTCAAAAGTTCGAACTCGATGCCAAAGCATTTAGCATCATAGCATCTGCATTACCCAATGAGATCTATGCTGGACTGTTACATTGTAACAGTGCCAAAGAGCTATGGGATGCACTGAAGGAACAGTTTGGGGGGACAGAAGAAGTTATTGAAAACAATAGGGAAATTCTGAATCAGCAGTATGAAACATTTTGTCACATCAAGGGTGAATCATTGACTCAGCAGTTTGAACGATTCAGTTGTCTCATTAGTGAGCTAAGGCTTGTTAAAGTAACATTTCCAAATTCAACTCAAAATAGCAGGTTCCTTAGATCACTACCAGAAAAATGGGATACCATTGCATTTGTTACTAGAAACTCTGCTGAGTTCAAAGATCTGACCCTGACCCAACTTCATGGTAGACTCCTGACCTATGAAAGGGAGTTAAACCAGAAAAAGAAGTTGCAAGAGTCTGGCAAAGTTGCTGATGATTATTCATTTGGCAGCACAGCTCTATTTGGTCAGGAAGAATCTGGTAGTGGTAGTAAGGATCAGGGTTATGATCACTTTATTGATATAACTGCTGGTGGAAATTTTAACAACCCTGATTCTCACACTGCAAATTATGCTTTTACTGCAAATTGTGAAAACCAGATGTCAGATAACTTGTGCTTTGAACTCAATGATTTGCAACACTTTGATCCCACTGACTTAGAAGAGATGGACATTTTGCATCAATTGGCTTTGCTTAGTGTAAGAACAAGCAAATTCTATAAAAGAACAGGGAGAAAATTCCCAGGGTTACATGGGAATTTAAAAGTGGGGTTGGATAAGTCAAAAATTAAGTGCTATAAGTGCAATAGGCTAGGTCATTTTGCTAGGGAATGCAGGAGTCAAATCATTGGGCCAATAATCACTCATCCCAGCTCAAACCCTAGACCACAACATCAAAGCACTGTGCACTATACTCAATATACCCCTGCTGCCCATGTTAACACTGCTCACTATGCTGTAACCCCTGTGCCTGTGCATTATGTTCAAACCACTGTTCCACAAATTCAGTATGTTCAAACCCCTGTCCCTCAGGCACAAGTGCAACCTGTTGCACCTCAACAAGCCGCTCCAACAGTGGTACAACCAGATCAACAAAGCTTTTTAACCTAATGTTTTGTTGACTGGAGTAGCATGCCTGATGAGCTTGGTGATGAAAATTTTGCACTCAATGCTTTTAATGATCCTTCTAATGATGAATTTTGTTTGATGGCATTAGATTCAATACCAGAAGGGGTAGAAACTGAAGGTGAACAGCTAAGTGATGAAACAGTGGATAAAGTGACTGAAGCAGTGGTTACTGCAGTTACTAATGAACTACTGCTGGGAGAAAATTCAGAAACCCTGATTGAACCACTGACCGACCCCTGGTCCGAAGAAGACAAAGAAGAAAAGGAAGAGAAGAAAGAGGGTAAGAAAGAAGAAAGAGCTGATGAAGAGGATCATCAATGTGATTGTGCCATGATGGCTGCTGCCAAGGTATCACCTCAAGTTCTTGAAAAACTGTGTTCAGACAAATGCATTATTGCATTTGCTAAGATCAAAGAGGTAAATGAAAACCTTAGGGATAAAGTCTTAACTGATGAAGTCAAATTTGAAAAGTCATTAAAAGAACTTAGAAACAAATTGGCTGAAAAAGATAAAGAGATCAGCAGTCTCAAAGAAGAGCAGAGCATAACCAAAACTCAACTCCAAACTATGGTAGAAAAATACCAAGTTTGCAAAAAGGAGTTGGAGTCCACCCAGATCACTTGTGAAAGATGGGTGGAATCCTGCAAAGGATATGAAGTAATGCTTGAAAAACAGATTAAAAGCAATGTGAAATTTGGTGTTGGTTATAGAAAATATGAAGATGAAAACACTGCTTTTGAAAAATCTGTTCAAACCACTGATGTAACCACTGCTGGAAAACAAGCTGGTTCATCTGAAATTATACCAACCAACAAGAATGGCCAAGAGGTTAAAATAACCGACAAACTTGGTAACAAAATCAATTTGGAAAGATCTGTGGGATCCTCAACTTTTGAGGAAATTGAGAAATACCAATTTAAACCCACATGGTCTGATGAGTGTGACATTCTTGAAAATTTCAATCCCATGGACTTTACAACCACTGATGGTGTCACAGCTCCAAAAGCAAAGGTCATTCCTATCAAAGACACCCCAACAGTGGTTCAAAACTCTGTTGCAAAGGAGTCTGAGAAAAGGAAGAAAAGGGAAAAGGTCAAAAACTTGTTTTGTGAATTATGTGAAAAGAGAAACCATCTAACAAAAGACTGTTTTCATCTAAAAGCATATGATCTAAACAAAACAAGTGTCATTGTTCCTGCTGAAAGCTGCACCATCTGTGGTAAAACAAACCACAAAACTCAAGCATGTGTGTATCTCAAAAACTTTGATGTAAAAAGGAATGAGTACACCGCTAAAACATCCTTGAGTCCATCAACATCATCTGTCAAATTCACCAAGAACCAACCACTGTTTGTGCCAGTCCAAACAGCTGAATCAAACATCTGTCCAAAGAGATGTTCAAGTGACTGATGCACCCCCTGCCAACCAATTCAGAAAAGGCAAGGGACAATCATCTTACCAAAGGATTCCACACGTTTATGAGACCTACAAAAGGACCTCTAAACCTAGAGTGAACAGGCATCCTTTTGGGTATCAATAGGTGATTGGTCAAAACCCACAATAGTGGTTAGAAAGAAACAGTCCTAAAACTGTCCAAACCCCTGACCTAACCACTGTCCATCAATCTGCATCCATCCCAGACACTTTTGAGACCCCATCCAAAGCCTTATTGGCTTTGGAAACCCTAATGAACTAATCCTTTTACTTCATGTGCAGGGAGCTTCTGCATGCTTAGATAGTCTTTGGTATGTAGATAGTGGAGGCTCCAGGCACATGACAGGATGTAAAGCCCTACTCAAAGATTTCAAAATCCATGGAGGGGGTGATATATCCTTTGGGAATAATAGTAAGGGGAAAGTTCTGGGGTCTGGTACAGTACAGTCTGGAAATGTAAAATTTGAAAATGTCAATCTGATAGACAATCTAAAATTCAACCTCAGTGTTTCACAAATGAGTGATAAGGGGTATGGGTCATTCTTCACAAAGGAGTGTTGTAGGATTGTTGGACCAGAAATGGTTGAAAAGATTGAAGCAATAATAAAAACTGGAAAAACAAAACTTGTTGCTCAAAGAAGTGGCAATGTTTATGTTGTTGATATGTCAAAAGAGTGTCCCAGAACTGATGCCTGTCTATTCTCTGCTGCCTCTAACAAAGAGACAGAACTTTGGCACAGAAGACTGGGGCACACAAATCTCAAGACAATCACTGAAATTTCAAAAAATGGCCTTGTAAGAGGCTTACCACAAAAATTGTTTTCATGTCCTGAGCATTGTGTTTCCTGTTTAAAAGGAAAACAGCATAAAAGCTCTTTTAAGTCCATTGAAGAGTCCAAAACAACCCAGTGTTTGCAAATGCTGCACATGGATTTGTTTGGCCCAGTTCAAGTCATGAGTCTCAAGAAGAAGAGATATTGTTTGGTTATTATTGATGACTTCTCTAGGTTTACATGGACTTTCTTTTTACACTCAAAAGATGAGACTGCAGGCATTTTGCAAGACTTTGTGACACAGGTTGAAAAGCAATTTGACCTTCCAGTAAAAGTCTTCAGGAGTGACAATGGCACAGAATTCAAAAATAAGGAGTTGGATGCCTTCTGTGTGAAGAAAGGGATTGTAAGGCAGTACAGCATCCCTAGAACACCAGAGCAAAATGGGGTAGTTGAAAGAAAGAACATAACTTTGATTGAGGCTGCCAGAACCATGCTTGCTGATTCAGGTTTGCCATTAACTTTTTGGGCAGAGGCAGTAAACACTGCTTGCTATGTCCAAAACAGAGTTTTAATAAACCCCAGGCACAAAAAGACTGCTTATGAAATTCTGTATAAAGTCAAACCACTGATCTCATACTTTAAAGTATTTGGCTGCCCATGCTTTATTTTGAATTTAAAAGACTCCATCTCAAAATTTGCAGCCAAAGTAGATTGTGGTTATCACCTGGGATACTCAACCACTGCCAAGGCCTACAAAGTGTTTAATACACGGACCAAAGCAGTAGAGGAGACCTAGAATGTAAAGTTTAATGAACTTTCATCAATGAAAATCCCAGCAAATCCTGCAGATTTGTTTGATCTTGATAAATTCACCTTTGAAAATATTGTTGTCAAGACTAACAGTGCAGGTCCATCAGAGGATTCAACACCAGACTATGGGTATGAAATCATCATCCCTCAAAAGTCTGTCAAAATGGGAAGAGCAACAGATGTTCAAAACAGCTGTCAAAGCTCAACCACTGCTACATCAACAGTTGTTGACCAAAGTAGCCCTTTAACCATTGCTTCCACATCATCAAACACTGCTGACAAAAGTCCCCAAACAGTGGATAAAAGTCAGCATGTGTCCACATCATTACCTCCTATTCCACCACCTTTTGAAGCCACTGCTGGATCATCAAAGTCACCAGCAGTGGTTAGCTCAGATGCTACACATCAGCAGCCTTCACCAACAAATGCCATCATACCATACCAAGGAGATTTAATCTTCTTGAGATCTCATCCACCTGACCAAATCATTGGCAACATCAATGAAGGGGTGCTCACAAGAAGCCAAACCCAAAACATTTTTCTTTTTGCTGGTTTTCTATCACTCCATCAGCCAGTCAAGTACCAAGAAGCACTAAAAGACAACAGCTGGGTAGAAGCCATGCAAGAGGAGCTCCAATAGTTTAAAAGACAACAAGTATGGGAGCTTGTACCACTGCCAAAAGATGTAAGCCCCATCGGCACAAAGTGGGTCTTCAAAAACAAAACTGATGAAAGGGGCATTGTTGTCAAGAATAAAGCCAGGCTTGTGGTTCAAGGTTACAGACAGGAAGAGGGGATAGACTATGATGAAACTTTTGCCCCTGTAGCAAGATTGGAAGCTATAAGACTGTTCCTGGCCTTTGCTGTCAACCACAAAAATGAAGGTGTTCCAAATGGATATAAAAAGTGCTTTCCTCTATGGTACAATTCAAGAAGAGGTGTATGTTTGTCAACCTCCAGGTTTTGAGGATCCATTTTATCCAGATCATGTCTACAGGCTAAACAAAGCCTTGTATGGCCTGAAACAAGCACCTAGAGCCTGGTATGAAACTCTTTCCACCTTTCTACTCTCAAATGGTTTCAAAAGAGGTACCATTGATAAAACACCGTTTCTAAAATGGAGAGGAAAGGATTTAATGATTGTCCAAATTTATGTGGATGACATTATTTTTGGAAGCACATGTAATAAAATGTGTGAAGAGTTTAGGAAACTCATGACAGCTGAGTTTGAAATGAGTGCAATGGGTGAGCTGCAATGCTTTCTTGGTCTCCAAGTTCAGCAAATGCAAAATGGAACTTTCATTCATCAAAGCAAATATGCTAAAGAACTTTTAAACAAATTTGATATAAATGATTGTAAACCATGCAGCACACCCATGGCAACAAATAAGCTAGTCATGTCTGATGAAAAGGATGAGCTGGTTGATCAAACTCTATATAGAAGCATGATTGGGTCTTTGTTGTACCTAACTGCATCTAGGCCAGACATCATGTTTGCAACATGTGTTTGTGCAAGAAGTCAATAAGCCCCTAGAAAATCCAACCTTATTGCTGTAAAAAGGATATTCATATACATAAAAAGTGCTCCCACACTTGGTATCTGGTATCCAGCTAATGGGAATATCAAGCTTTCAGGATTTTCAGACAGTGACTTTGCTGGATGTAACACCACAAGGAAGTCCACATCAGGAGGGTGCCAGTTTCTAGGTGATTGCTTAGTTTCATGGCAAAGCAAAAAGCAAGCAGCTGTTTCAACATCCACTGCTGAAGCTGAATACATTGCTGCTGCAAGCTGTATAGCCCAACTCCTGTGGCTTCAAAATCAGTTACTGGATTTTGGTATCACTGCCTTAAAGACACCACTCATGTTGGATAGCCAGGCAGCTGAAAATATCATCAAAAATCCAGTTTCCCATTCAACCACCAAGCACATCGACATCATACATCACTTTGTGATGGATTGCTATGAAAAAGGTTTGATTTCCCTGCATCATGTTCCAACTAAAGACCAGCTGGCAGATGTGCTCACAAAAGCATTAAATACATCCACCTTTGAAAGATTGGTCTCTAGAATTGGCATGCTAAACATGGAATAACAAGCAAAATCTTGTTTTTCTATGTATAAAAGCATTAAAATGTTTTCAGAAAATCAAAAATCCATCCTTAAAAATAGCTGAAAATGAAGTTTTCATTAAAATCCTTAAAAGTCTGCCATAACCACTAATTGTTCAAAAGTCTGCTCTACTTCAAAGTCTGTCCACTGCTGAAAGTCAACCCCTGTTCTCTCATTTTCCTGATAAGCACTGATGCTCAAAATCAGTGTTTTATCCATTGATGTGCTATCTACTGATAGTGAAAATCACCCACTGCTTCCATTTGTTACCGTTGTAACCACTGCCTTTCATCAGTAGTTTTCATAAAAGTACTGTCCTTCATTTTATTAGGGGTTGGCATGTGGGCACTACATGGTGGTCAGTCCTTTTCTAACCGCTGCCACGTCAGCATTCACTTTTTCTCTATAAAACCCCCATTCAACACCCAAACAGGGTTTTATTGTAGAATTGAATTCTTAAAAATTCCTTTCTCAAAGCAGTTTTTCATCCTATCCCACAAATTTCTTCACAACTCTCTTCGATCATCATCTCCAAAATGACAAAATCGAAGTCATCTGCAAAACCCATTTCCAAATCATCTTCAAAAGAGGCCTCTCAAAAGGCTACATCCATTGAAATTCCACACAAACCTTCTCACAACCTTCTGGGTCTTCTGACAAAACCCGGCACCACCGATGCTTTTGATTCCATCATTGATCTCATGTCTGCGTCAAAGTACAAAACTTTGCTTACAGCAGATGCACCCGTTTACTTGGCGACCCAAAGGGAGTTTTGGAAAAATGTAACCCTTGACAAACAAGGTGAGACTGTAATAGCCATTAACTCTTCTCTAAAGGGTAAAGCTGTCAAAATCACACCACAATCCATCTCGGAAGTCTTTGAACTCAATGATCAGCAAGGTAAAACTTCTTTTCCTAAAAATGAGTTAAAAACTGATTTCCTTGAAAGGGGTTATGCAGAGCAAATAAAAAGGGATACCTTACAAAAAGGTAATTTTCCACCTGCAACAAGATTTTTGTTTCATACTCTGCTTATGTGTGTTTCAAACAAAACCACCTCTTTTAATGAAATACCATTAAAGATTTAAAACCTGGGGTATGCTATTCTTCAAGAAGAAAATTTCAATTATTCCCAGGAAATCTTTAATGATCTGGTTAAAAATGTTGATAAAAAGCCATTCTTACTTTTTCCAAGATTTTTAAGTTACTATTTTGAAAAGAAACTTGGTAAGAATGATGCTGCTGCAATAAAACAAGGTGACTCTTTTCAAATAAACAGCTTAACTGCTGAAACTTTTACAAGAATGTCAACACCTTGCAAAACACAAGCAGAGGTGCCTGAGCAGAATTTAGCAGCTACCACTGCTCCTCAGGTATCTGCTGCTGAGCCCACTGCTCAAGGTGATCAAAGTAGCAAAACAACTACTTGAAACCCACACCTATAATCACCAAAAAGCCAAACAAAAGGAAAACTCAAAAACCCCCCAAACCTATCAAAAAGGTAACTCTGGAGGATGAGATACCAGAGCAACTGCCAGTGACAGCACAAAAGTCACCAGAAACCACTGCTGCTTCTTCTTCACAGCAGTTGGTACAAATATCTCAACCCATAACCGAAACTCCTCATGTTTCTTCTCAAAAAGAACATGTTGTACATATAGGGACACCACAATATGATGCTCTGGAATCACTTGCTTCCATCATCCACAGCCCAATGCCCGGGGCAAATTCTCTTTCTACACCTAACCTCACATCCACAATTCCCCCACCAACTAAATTATTGTTGGAGGCTCTTGATTTGAACCAGGCACAAACCAGTCCTTCTCAATCACCTGTCAATGAGAATATACTTCAACCAATGACTGGGTCTGATGTATCAATCATAGTTAACCCACCAACAATGCCTGAGGAGGTTACACCCCTTGAGTTACATGTAACTCTTGGTGGTAATCCAAGTGAAGCAGCCACTACAAGTGCTGAACCCACTGGTTTGCATTTGGACAGTGGTTACATCAATAAGACTTCCTTGGAGGCAATTCCTTCCATAGCACCTCTGACATTCACCAGTGGATTGGTTTTGACCGCTGGCAACATCAAAAGGCTATCAAGTGTTGAAGGAAGAAGACCCCAGTACCAAGAAAAAGGGGCATCAGTGGTTAGTGTTTGGAGTACACTCCCTACCTCAACCACTGATAAAACCACTGCTAGTGGGAAATCAGATGATCCCATTAAATTGGGTGATGATTTAAAGTACCTTGAATTGACGGAACGTGTTGAAAAACTGGATACTTCTGTTGTAGAAATCAAAGAAATGCTGCAACAGTTGTTGAAAGTACAAAAGGTGCAATCCACTGTTGTTCCACCTCAAGCAACTGCTCCACCACAAGCATCTGCTGCAGATGAGATATGGAACTTCTTCCAACCTTTTCTCCAACAACAAAAACAAATGTGTCACGGCCCCCGACCCGGTTTGACCCGTTTCAGGAGCCGCGGGACAGAAATCCCGTGGTATTTAATTAATTGAGTTTAACAGCGGAAGTTTATCATCAGGGTCTTTTTAAAGCTGAAATATTTCCCGATTATTTTATTTCACAACTCGAGATATAACCCCGGTAATTTACAATCATTTGATTTCAAGAAGAAATCTTTTATTTTTACAAAACATGTTTCTTTATTTTATCCTGAGCCACTTCCTTGAGCTTGTAGTGCTTTATGGCACTTTTTCCTAGATCATAACAGATCACCTGAAACATGTTTGAAAAAGGTTTTGTCAGCGGGAAATACTGAGTGAATCATTCTATTTATTAAAACAACCTGTTTGTTATAATTTACAGTATTAAGAGCGATTACAATTGCCTTTATCTTTTAATTAACTGATCCAGTTGTCACTTGACCGGACTTGTGACTGTGGACATATCACTTGTAGGGTCCTTTCACCCCAAGTGATAAATAATTAGTAGCTATGTGCACATCCCCCCACATACTGGCAGTAATTTCAGATAACAAAGACTTAATCCCTGTAACTATAACTTTGAAATAAACATGCTTTTGAAAGTAATTTGATAAAAAGAGAATGCAGATTTAATTTGAGCAGAGCTTAGCCTACTGATTTAGCCTTTTTAACCTAAATTAAATAACAGGCACACAATTCTGGGTTAGTAATCAATACAGCATTTACGATAACTCACGAGATCAAACCCTCACAACGAATGACAAAGTGTAATTACTTAAACATCCATCGGATTCACAACGAATGACAGAGTATTCCCCGAGTTCGGGTGGTACTCAAACATCCTGTCGGAATCACGACGAATGACAAAGGATAACCCTAATGTGGGCAGCACTTAAACATCCATTGGATATTTTGATCAATCGGACATTGAATCGTATCAGCGATCGAGTTATTACCCTGATTGCGGCGTCGATTAGTGATCCGTGTGTGTTAATTGTGGTAAACAGACTATAACTCGGTGCCTAAAACGAATTTCTTCGTCGAACGTACGCCGAATTTCAAGTGCAAATGTCTGCTATTTATAGTCGAATTTTCACATTGCTTACGGACCGTAAGACTTAACCCTTACGGTCCGTAAGGGACACCTCATGCTCATAGTGTTGCCACGTGTGGGACTAGCTCAACTGAGTCGACAGTTTCTTAAAATTCGAATTGGACAGCTATTTATGTGGATAATCATAACTAGGAAATACCCCCCCTGAGTTTTAGGGGCCCTGATCCTGATTCTGATTGTTCTGAAAATTTTAGGGTTTGCGCAGAATGACTTGGGTGTCTCAATTAGGGTTTCCTATTGGACAATTAAAATAATAAATATGACTTTTGATGAGAGTTGTTACATTCTCCCCACCTTAATAAAAATCTCGTCCTCGAGATTTACCGGAATAATTGAGGATACTTTCGTTTCATTTCTGATTCCAGTTTTTAAGTGTATTAGGGTCCTATCTTTGAATCCCACTTTACTTTAACTTAGCACTAGTCGTTTGTGCTTGATAAACTTCACTTTTCTGTCTTCTATCTGAAGAGGTTTCTCTACAAATTTTAACTTTTCGTTTACCTCTATATCTTGGAGAGGTACTACCAAAGATTCGTCTGATAGACATTTCTTGAGATTGGATACATGAAATATATCATGTACTCCAGCTAACTCTCCTGGTAGTTGTAAACGATAAGCAACTGGTCCTATACGTTAGATCACTGGAAATGGTCCTACGTACCTTGGACTTAGCTTTTCTTTCTTACTGAATCTAACAACTCCTTTCCAAGGATATACTTTCAATAGCATTTTGTCTCCAACTTGAAACTCCAACGACTTTCGTCTATTTTCTGTATAACTCTTCTGGCGATCTCTAGCCGTCTTCAGCCTTTTCTTCGTGATACTAAATATCACAGTCGTACTCACTTAGGATTTTCATCCATCTCTTTTGCCTCATGTTTAATTCTTTTTGCCCAAATATATATCTTAAATTCTTATGATCCGTATATATAGTAAACTTACTTCTATACAGATAATGTCTCCAAATCTTAAGGGCAAAATTATGGCTCCTAATTCTAAGTCATGAGTGGTATAATTTTCTTCGTGCTTTTTCAATTGCCTTGATGCATACGCAATTACCTTTTTGCGTTGCATTAACACACATCCAAATCCTAGCTTTGAAACATTACCATATACTTTAAAATCTTATGTTCCTTCTGGTAAGGCTAGGATTGGGGCATTTGTTAATTTATGCCTTAAGATCCTAAAGGATTTTTCTTATTTAAATCTCCATTCAACTTAATGGCTTTACAGGTTAGCTTAGTTAATGGTATAGCTATCTTGGAAAAATCTTTAATAAACCGTCTATAGTATCTGGCTAAACCTACAAAACTCCTAATTTCCATTGCGGATTGCGGAATCTTCCATTTGGTAATTGCTGCTATCTTATCAGAATCTACATGAATACCTTCATGATCTATCATGTAACCTAGAAATTGCACTTCTGGCAGCCAAAATTCATACTTCGAGAATTTGGCGTAAAGCTTCTCTTTTCTTAACAAAGTTAAGAGTGCATGCAAGTGCTGATAATGTTCTTCCTGACTTTTGGAATAAATAAGTATATCGCCTATGAAGATAATTACAAATTTATCCAAATATGGTTTACAGATCCTATTCATCATGTCCATGAATGCTGCAGGTGCATTCGTTAATCCGAAGGGCATGACTGTAAACTCGTAATGACTACACCTAGTTCTGAAAGCAGTTTTAGGTATGTCTTCCTCTTGTACTTTCAATTGATGATATCCGGAACGTAGGTCTATTTTAGAAAAATATTTATTTCCCTGGAATTGATCGAATAGATCATCAATTCTAGGTAATGGGTATCAATTCTTAATTGTAACCTTATTTAATTCCCTATAATCAATACTTATTCTCATCGAACCATCCTTTTTCTTAATAAACAACACTGGTGCTCCCTACGGGATAAACGAGGTTGTATGAAACCTTTACTTAATAATTCATCTAATTGCTTTTTTAGTTTTAATATTTCTGTGGGTGCTAACCGATAAGATGCCTTGGCTATCGGTATAGTTCCTGGAATTAGATGAATCCTAAATTCTACCTCCCTATCTGGTGATAACCCTGGTAACTCTTCTGGGTATTTCTGAAACTACAGAAATTTCCTTAAGTTCTTTATCTTTAGTATTAATGATTACTGAAATCATATATACTATTCCTTGTTTTTGTTTATAATTAGCAACTTTCATTACTGATATGAATTTCATGGGCTTACGTGGTTTATCTCCTGTAATCATTATTACTTCTCCAGTGGTTGCACAAATTCTTATGGAATTCTTATCACAGATAATTCGAGCATGGTTGTTTACTAACCAATCCATTCCTAACACAACATCGAGTTCAACTAATTTCATAGATAAAAGGATTGCAGAAAATTTATGACTTAAAAGTTCTATTTCTACATTTTGCAGAACCTTATTTATTTTAACTGAATTCTCATCTGTCGTTTCTACTGTAGAAATTTGCCTAATGTTGATTAAAGGTAAGTTAAGAGTTTGGCAGAATGAAGTATTGATAAAACTTTGGTTTGTACCAGAGTCAAATAATACTGTTGTGAACTAAGAACGTACCAGCTATCACATCTGGAATTAACTCGGCCTCCTGAGTTGTTAACTGAAAGGCTCGAACATTCTTCTTGGTAGCTCCATCAGCTGGCTTGGCTTTGTTATCTGCTGGTTTGACCAATTTAGGACATTCTGTTTTGAAATGCCCTGCTTCTCCACAATTATAGCAGATTAAGGATTTCTTCCTGCAATTCTCCTCTTGATGCCCCGGAATTTTGCAAAAATTGCAATATCCCTTGCATCTTCCAAAATGTTTCTTTTTGCAATTTTGACAGAACGGCGAATTTGAAGATTGCCCTGTTCCTCTTTTCTTGAAGCTGCTATTGTTACCCATACTAAATCCTTGGGTAATTTTCTGAGCCAGTTCCTTTTTCCTATTTTCATCTCTTGTGCGTACCAATTCATCTGTTAGGGTATTAGCTAATTCCACAGCATCGTCAATAGTGCGAGGTCTCGCAGCTTTAATGATATTGCGGATTTCGCCAATCAATCCCCAGATATAGCGAGAAATGAGTACCGGTTCTGGCGAAGCCAGTGTTGGTACCACTCTAGCATATTCAAAGAATGTCGAAGTATAACCGCGACAATCTACACCCATCATTCTATGGTTTAAAAACTTATTTGCCATTTGATCTTTTTCATATTCGGGACAGAATTTTCTTTCTACAAGACTCTTAAATTCTTCCCAGTTCATGGCATAGGCCCTCATTCTTCCTTTTGCTTGTAACACAGTGTTCCACCATTCGAGCGCCCCTTCCTTGAAAAGATTTGACGCGTACATGACCTGATCATCCTTGGCACATTTACTTATTGTAATCACTGCCTCGGTCTTCTCTAACCAACGCAGTGCTGCGGTCGCTCCTTCATTACCTGCAAATTCAGCAGGTTTGCAAGCAAGAAATTCTTTGTAAGTGCAACCAGGCGTTGCAGCTTTCATTTTCTTAGGGAGCGGAACTTGCCGTGGTTCATTATCGTGATTAATATGATCATTGCCTCCGTTTACGCTATTACTGAAGTTATCTTCAGAAATACGTTTGCTAGGAACGATTTGTTGCGGTTCGATTGGATTTTTAACAGCAGCAACGATTGCTGGAATAGCGTTGGCTATCCCTTAAGCAACTATTGCTGGAATAGCGTTGGCTATCCCTTGAGCAACGATATTTTCTATATCCTGCCTAGTCATATATTGATCCCCCGGTTGTTGCTCAGATTGATTAACCTCATTAACTGGTTCATTATTAGTGTTTTCCATCTGGTATCTAATTTATAGATAAATAATTAGTATAAAGAAATAATCCAATGTCACAATTAATTGCACATAATCACGTAAACGAATATACAAACAAAATTGTAAATTTTCTAAAATTTTATTTGTTTTATAGATTATATCATGCTTCTATATACAACCGTTTTATTATTTATTTTACACATACTGATTTTATTATTATTATTACACAACCACAGTTCCATAAATCCCCTATCCTTTGTCAGATGATATTCTAGTAACGGCGTTCCCTTTCATCGTATTTCCAGGAGATCTGTCCCCCAATCTCTTGGATCCTATTCCCAGTATCCATTAGTTCTTCATCAAAGTGGCGGAGTTCAGCCATATTCTCGTTACTTATTGGTGGATTTGGTAAAGGTTCTGGATCGAACTGAGGAAAAAGCTTATAGGGATTGTTTTGGAGCTGTATTTCATTAGTCAACCATTCGTCTATTTGCGAGTGGATTGAAGGGTTTGGAATAGCTGGTTCTAAGTTCATTGGTAGTTGTGTTTCAAGAGAGTGAATAAAAACATTTTCATTAACAGGCTTAATAGTATTATAGCTTGCCATTATAAAATCTAACTCTTCCTGAGATGGTAACCCCTCAATTTGACTAGAGTTTTCCCCAATTTCCATTTTCTTAGGCTTGGGTTTCTTGAGAGGTAAAGCGTTGAATTCTATAGGTTCTTCTATGTCTGGTATATACCTATTGAAATCTATGGAAACCTCTATTCTTACCGGATAGAGATTTAAATTCTGAAGGGCGTCAGACAATTCACTCATGCTGTTTAGCAAAATACACACCATTACTAATTTAGAAATCATAACAAAATTTTATAGAAAACTTTTAAATAGTATTTCATACTGGGTAACTACCAAATCAACTGAAAATTAAAATACACTAGGTTTTATTTGTAAATTTATTTATTTACTGAATAAAGTTTCTAGACTGTGGATAATAAAGATGCTAAAACTTGGGTCAAATTATTTAAGGATTTGCATTAATTGCTACATTGGCTAGCATATAAAGATCTGCCCATACTGTACACAATTAGTCAGATAATAAAACACATAATCACAAAATTAAGTATTTTCTAAATACTTAACTGGCTTAAATTAGTGGCTCGATCAGTGGCTCTGATACCACCTTTTTCTGTCACGGCCCCCGACCCAGTTTGACCCGTTTCAGGAGCCGCGGGACAGAAATCCCGTGGTATTTAATTAATTGAGTTTAACAGCGGAAGTTTATCATCAGGATCTTTTTAAAGCTGAAATATTTCCCGATTATTTTATTTCACAACTCGAGATATAACCCCGGTAATTTACAATCATTTGATTTCAAGAAGAAATCTTTTATTTTTACAAAACATGTTTCTTTATTTTATCCTGAGCCACTTCCTTGAGCTTGTAGTGCTTTATGGCACTTTTTCCTAGATCATAACAGATCACCTGAAACATGTTTGAAAAAGGTTTTGTCAGCGGGAAATACTGAGTGAATCATTCTATTTATTAAAACAACCTGTTTGTTATAATTTACAGTATTAAGAGTGATTACAATTGCCTTTATCTTTTAATTAACTGATCCAGTTGTCACTTGACCGGACTTGTGACTGTGGACATATCACTTGTAGGGTCCTTTCACCCCAAGTGATAAATAATTAGTAGCTATGTGCACATCCCCCCACATACTGGCAGTAATTTCAGATAACAAAGACTTAATCCCTGTAACTATAACTTTGAAATAAACATGCTTTTGAAAGTAATTTGATAAAAAGAGAATGCAGATTTAATTTGAGCAGAGCTTAGCCTACTGATTTAGCCTTTTTAACCTAAATTAAATAACAGGCACACAATTCTGGGTTAGTAATCAATACAGCATTTACGATAACTCACGAGATCAAACCCTCACAACGAATGACAAAGTGTAATCACTTAAACATCCATCGGATTCACAACGAATGACAGAGTATTCCCCGAGTTCGGGTGGTACTCAAACATCCTGTCGGAATCACGACGAATGACAAAGGATAACCCTAATGTGGGTAGCACTTAAACATCCATTGGATATTTTGATCAATCGGACATTGAATCGTATCAGCGATCGAGTTATTACCCTGATTGCGGCGTCGATTAGTGATCCGTGTGTGTTAATTGTGGTAAACAGACTATAACTCGGTGCCTAAAACGAATTTCTTCGTCGAACGTACGCCGAATTTCAAGTGCCAATGTCTGCTATTTATAGTTGAATTTTCACATTGCCTACGGACCGTAAGACTTAACCCTTACGGTCCGTAAGGGACACCTCATGCTCATAGTGTTGCCACGTGTGGGACTAGCTCAGCTGAGTCGACAGTTTCTTAAAATTCGAATTGGACAGCTATTTATGTGGATAATCATAACTAGGAAATACCCCCCCTGAGTTTTAGGGGCCCTGATCCTGATTCTGATTGTTCTGAAAATTTTAGGGTTTGCGCAGAATGACTTGGGTGTCTCAATTAGGGTTTCCTATTGGACAATTAAAATAATAAATATGACTTTTGATGAGAGTTGTTACAAAATGGCTGATCAGCAACATGCAATACATGTACAAGAGCTGAGAAACACCATGGAGTCTAGGTTTAAGAACACACAAGCAGACATCAAGGCTATCAAGGCCCACATATTGAAAACCACTGGCACTGCTCCTCTAACTGTTCTCTTTATTGATCAATTACCCCCAGATAATGCCAAAAAGGGGGAGAAATTTCAGGAGTGGAAAAAGAAAGGAAAAGATGATGGTCTCTACATTGAACCAGAAAGGGATGCAATGACCAGAAAAATTCCTTTGCCAGATGGTAGGAAAAAGGTTGATGTTACCCAAAATGCACTTGATGAAGCTATAGCAAGTGTAAAAAGGGACAGAGAGGCAAAGGATATGTCAAGATGGAATGAGGAGAAAAGAGCTTACATGGAGCTGAATGCGCAGGGTTGTTCTGAGCCAAAGGATGATAAAAATCCTGTGCCAAAAAGAAATCCCACTAGAAAAGTGAGGGAACCCAAGTCCACACCATCCAGACTCACAAAGCATACTCCAAAACCACCGTCCAAAAGCCCCCAACATCAAACCTCCATCCAGACAGTTGTTGTAACTCCTACTGTATCAACATCTGCTGGTACTTCAGTAGTTTCAACATCTGCCATCACTACAACACACACCACTTCAACACACACCACAACCACTGCCTTACCACCACCACCACCATCACCACCAAAAACAACATCACCACCATCGCCTCCTGCCAAAAAGCAGAAGACAGCAGATGTTACAACATCTGTTGTAATGACAACAGTGGTTGAAACACCAGTTGTTTCAACAGCTGTTAGTCAATCACAAATCACAAATCACTGCCACTCAAACCACCATCACTGATCCACCCAAAACATCATCTGCCTCTCCTACAATAAAAAGGAGAAGGGTTTTCATACCAGATGATGATTCTCCATCACCACCACCAACATCTTCAAAATCTCTATCACTTGTTACAATACCCAAGCCTGTTCCTCTCTCTTCAGCTCAAATTCAAAAGTTACTTCCTGCAGGTGTTCAATTCCCTTTTGAACTTATAGCAGTCAGAGAAGAAATCAAATCTTTCTACTATGAGGATGACCCTGCTAAAAGGAAGTTGCCATCTGTTGAAGGATATCCCAGGCCTAACAATATTGAAGAATATTTGAAAATCAAGGCTCAGCAAGCAGAGGATATCTCAAAAAGAAATACACATGGGAAATCTGATAGAGAAATTCAGCAGAATTATCAATACTTGCTCACACAAGTCAGATCTTTAGAGCAGTTTGCAAAAAATGTTTGTCAGCAAATCTCAGAGAAAGCAGATGAAACTCTGAGAAAAGACTACATTGAGAGCATCATGGCAACCAAGAAGTACAAAGGAGAAAAACACATGTACAAAGAGTGGACCATCCCTGAGCTTGAAAGTGAAGCAGCCAGGATTCAAGATATGATCAAGAATAAGGTCAAGCACACTCCTCCAGATTGGGCAAAGTTCAAAAAGAATGTACCTGACAAAAAGGTAGAGCTGAGGAGAATGAAAGAGGAATTAGCTGCTGCTGATTATGGGTCTTTAAATCAGGTGTTGAGATGGAAAGAAGATAAAGTCAGGGCTACCTGCAAAAGTTTGGAGAAATTGAGAAAGACAGATCCTAATGCTCCACAAAAGCCTGACTATCCTGAAGCAGAGGTTTCAAAAAGACCACCAAAGCTGCAAATCAGGAGATCCACTGCTCCAACTGGTGCAGCCATCTTTAAAAGAAGGCAACAAAAACGGTTGGGTACTGAAACAGTGGATGAATTAATGGCAGGAGATGAGTTTGTAAAAGAAGGTATTAAAGAAATGATAGCTGAAACTCTTTGCCTGAATCAACCTGCAAGCACTGCTCAAACAGTCATCACAAGGCCTGCATCACCAAACACCTCATCCAATAAAAATCTCCCAAGAAACCCACCAGGCTCAAAAGTACTAAAGTGGAAAACTGATAAACAGACCCATGTACTGACAGTGTTCAAGTCTAGTGGAGAAGTGAAGAAACTAACAAGGGAACAAGCACTTGGCCTAAGTCTTGAAGATTTGCAGGATCTCCTTGATCTTCCATTTAGCAGGGATGATGATGACATAGATGCCTTATCCTTTGAGTTACAACTCAAAGGGCAAATAAGGGAACTGCTGATGAGGCAATAAAGATCTACTAATAATGAAGAGTTTTGGCATTATATGTTCCAGGGGGAGATTGTTGGGATTGAACCCTACCAAAGGAACATATAATTAAAGCCAAAACTGGATCAGAGCAGTGGATCCAGAATAAGCAGATGTTATGTATACAAGTCTCTCCCCTTGAAAAGTGGTTTCAACATCTGTTGACCTCCTATCTACTGATCGTACAAACTGCTAACCTACAAACTGCTGATCAAGTAAAAGACTGATGGAAGACTAAAGCTCTGCTGTTCAATCTACTGCCTTGAGTCAAGCTCTGCTGATCATGACAAGTACTGCTGGGTTCACATCAGTGGAAGGATGCAGCAGTAGTTTAGATGTCTATATGTAATGAAATGTAATAACAGTAGTTAGCATAGCAGAGGTTGTATAGATCAGAGGTTAGAGTTTGTTAGGAGGTTAGATGTCACTTTCATGGTGACGTCAGCTTAGATGCTTCAGTGGTTTGCTCGTGCCTATAAATAGAACTGTACCATGCACTGTTCTGTTTAACTCTTTCACTATCTTCTTCCTGCACGAACAAATACTGTGAGCTCGGGCTGAGGGGGAGTTTGTTGCATACTTGCAAATTTTAATCGTTGTTGAAATTAAATTCAATCATTTGGTTCAATGTTAAACTTGTATGTTAAAAGCAATTCTCCTGTTTGATTGTGAAAAGTTTGCTTTCATCTTAATTCCGCTGCACAACTCATTCATCTTCATCTTAATTCAAACGTAAAACACAATCAAAACCAAACTCATATCCTAACAAGCGATCAACACAAAAGGTACGTGGGAACGACTGAGATTGAGGTTAATTCGAAAGGTAACGTAACAGGTGAAGGGGTGAGAAAAGGAAAAAAAAATATATGGATCGAGGATTTAAACTCCAATCCAAGTGAAGAGGAAGCTAACTTTGTTAGCGAGACACAAGCTACTTTCATCATGGGGGAAGTGGTTGGACATAATCTCCAGAATCGCGAGCATTTGATCAGAGAGGCGATAAGGGAAGAAGGTTTTCAAGCAGTGACAAGATGAATTTTTTATCGTTGAACATAAGAGGTTTAGGGGATGGGGGTAAGGATAAAGCGGGAAGGATTAGAGAGTTAAAAAAAGGATAACGGGATTGATTTTTTGGCGTTGCAGGAAATCCAGTTTAGTGACATCTCGGGCATCGTCTTCGAAAAATTTTAGGGTGCTAGCATATTTGAGATGGACCATGTACCGGCGGTTGGAAGATCTGGAGGGGTGGTGAGCATTTGGGATCCTAGCGTATTCAAGGTACACGATTTTATTAAACATTCCAATTTTCTGTTAATGTTGGGAGAGTTGAAGAGAAGTAATAAGGAGATAAACATTATCAATGTTTATGCTCCTAAAAAAGTCCCTCTTAAAAAGGCTCTTTGGGATGAAATTGGGGCGGTTATGGGTAATTACACGGGGCGGTGGGTTATTTTGGGAGATTTTAATTCGGTCCGATGGAAGGAAGAAATAAGGAACTCTAATTTTAACAATAATTGTGCGTCTAATTTTAATAATTTTATTTACGACAACGGGCTAAGGGAATATGACATGAAAGGGCGAAGATTTACGTATCTTTACGATAATGGTAATAAACAAAGTAAAATCGATCATGTTTTGGTTAGTCAAGATTTTTTTTCTGAATGGCCAGTGGCTTGCCTTAGGGCTTTACCGAGGGTTCACTCGGATTATTGTCCTATCATTCTGGTCTATACGGACAAAAACTTCGGCCCCAAACCTTTCAGAATTTTCAATTCATGGATGGAGAGAAAAGATTTTGATGGTGTGGTTAATAAGGCGATGGGTAATTAGGAGGGTGGGGGTGGGGACCCGGATGTGGCCCTTATGAAGAAATTTAGAGCGATCAGGGAGGGTATAAAAAATGGAAGAAGTCGGTTTTAGTTAAGGAGGGAGAAACGGAAAGGGTTTTAAAGGAGGATCTGGAAAAATTGGATGAATTGTCTGAAGATAGAGAGCTCTCTGAAGAGGAGGAATGGGTCAAGCGGAATGCTTGAAATACATTAAGGAGTTGGAAGAGTATAAAGTCAAAGATCTAAAGCAAAGAGCTAGGGTTAAGTGGGATATGGAAGGGGACGAAAATTCGGCTTTCTTTCATGGGTACATCAATAGTAGAAGGGCTTGTTATAATATTCTGAGGCTGATGATAGATGGGGTGTGGACGACCAAGCCTGCTTTGGTTAAAAAGGAGATCATGAGATTCTTCAGGAGTTCTTTCAAGGAAAGAATCCAGGACAGGCCTAAACTTACTTGTCACAACTTAAAGCGGATGGCGGTCGAGGAAGCGGCTTCCCTAATAGTTCCTTTTAGTAGTGAAGAGATCAGGAGCGCGGTGTTCGAATATGGGGCGGACAAAGCTCCTGGGCCAGATGGTTTTAACTTCAAATTCATCAAAAGGTATTGGTCTCTGTTCGAGAATGATTTTTCTAACTTGTTAGCTTATTTTTACAGTAAAGGTGCGATTTCGGAGGCATGTAACTCTTCTTTTATAACGCTTATCCCGAAGAACAAGGATCCTTTGGGATTTAAAGACTATAGACCGATCAACCTAATTGGGGTGATAAGCAAGACTATCTAGAAGATTCTGGCTAATCGACTCAAAAAGGTGACCGGGAGTATCATCTTGGAAAATAAGTCGGTGTTTATTAGAGGAAGGTATATTCTTGACAGTCCCCTTATGGTAAATGAAATTATTGCTTGGATTAAAAAAGAGAAAAAAAGGCTTTCTTGCTTAAAATCGATTTCGAAAAGGCGTATGACAATGTTAATTGGAGGTTTTTGATGGATATAATGGGGCAAATGGGTTTTCCCAATTTATGGTGTAAATGGGTGGGAGGGGTTCTTTCTTCCGCTAGGTCCTCGGTGCTTGTCAATGGGTCTCCCACCTTTGAGTTTGGGTGCTCCAAAGGTATTAGGCAGGGAGACCCTTTGTCGCCGTTCTTGTTCCTGATGGTTATGGAAGCTCTTTCCAGCATTCTCGTCAAAGCCGGGACAGAGTGGTGGTTTAAAGTAATCCAAACGCCTAATAATGGTCCGAAAATCTCTCATTTTTTATGCGGATGACGCTCTCTTGATGGGGGGAAAAGGATAAGGGCAATGTGGTGAGCGTGGAGAGATGTTTAAGGATTTTTTATTTATGTTCGGGATTAAAAATTAATTTGAATAAATATAACTTGTATGGGTTGGGGTTGAAGTTGAAGATATTAACGATATGGCTAGGGTGGTGAGGTGTAACATGGATAATATTCCTTTATCTTACTTGGGGATTCCGGTGGGGGCTAACATGAATAGAAAAAACAACTGGAACCCGATCGTTGAGGTTTTTGATAAAAGACTGTCAGTTTGGAAAGCTAAATCTATCTCAATTGGGGGTAGACTTACTTTAATTAAATCTGTGCTAGAAAGTCTCCCTGTCTATTATTTGTCGGTGTATAAAGATCCTGTTGGGGTCATTAAAACGTTGGAAGCTAAAATGAGAAAATTTTTGTGGGCGGGTTCAAATGATTATAACAAAATGAACTGGGTGGCTTGGGAGTGGGTAACGTGGCCTAAATCTAATGGGGGGTTGGGTATCAGTCGTCTCAAAGAGGTCAATGAGGCTCTGATGGTTAAATGGGGATGGAGGTACAGGGTTGAAAACCAAAGTCTTTGGAAGAAAGTGGTCGATGCGTGTCATGGTAAAATAAATCAAAGAAGTTTTCTGCCTTTCAACGGTAATGTGGGAGGGTGTTGGATAAACATTGTGAAATCGATTTCTAAAATTAAAATCAAAGGGAAGGGTTTAAATCATATGGTTTTTGGTAAGGTTGGGAACGGGGAAGATATTAGATTTTGGATAGATACTTCTTTTATGGAAAGATGGCCACACTTGTTTAAATCATCTGGTTTTCAGTAAGGTTGGGAAGGAGATATTTCTTTTATGGAAAGATGGCCACACTTGTTTGGGCCGGAATTTTCCAAAACTTGCAGGGTTGCAGATAGAATGGAGATGAACAGGGGAGATGGTGGTTTAGTTTGGAACTGGTCCAGATTGCATGAGTCGGAGGTGGAGTTAAAGGAATGGCAGGAATGTAGAGAGATCCTTGATAAGGTGGCTCTTAACAACAATAAGGATAAATGGATCTAGATGGAAGATAGCCAAGATGGGTTCTCGGTGAAGGCGGTTAAAATGACCTTAATTGCTAAAAGGGGTTCGAGTCAACTCCCTAATTTCGATTGGTGTAATTGGGTGCCAATTAAATGCAACGTAGTGGCTTGGAGAGGTAACTTGGATAGACTTGCAACGAGAGTGAATTTAAGAAGAAGGAATGTGGACGTCATATTTGTTATGTGCCCTTTCTGAAACGAATTTGAGGAAACGACGGAGCACATTTTTACTGCTTGTTCGGTGGCAATCCGGGTTTGGGCGGAGATAAGTGTTTGGTGTAAAATCCCCCCGATTTTTGCTTTCGATTTCAAAGACATTATAGAGGTTCACAACTATGCTCAAGTTGGAAAGATGGCCAGAAAAATCATTCAAGGGTTAGTGATAATTTCGTGTTGGTGCATTTGGAAAGGTATGAACGAGATGGTTTTCGATCAAATTAAGCGTAGCCCACAGGAGATCGTGAGGGAGATTAAGTCAAGAGGATTTAGTTGGATTAAAAATAGAACGTCTTGTAATTATATTAGTCGGGGTGAGTGGTGTAAATATCCGATGTATATGTTGTAATTTCTCTGCCCTTTGCCCGTTTGGGTCAGGGGCGTGTGTTTTGTATGGCCTTTTGCCCGTTTGGATCGGAGGTGTGTTTTAATGAAGTTCTCTTTAAAAAAAAGTTAACAATAATACAAAGATAGACATATGGTTAGTTATGTTTGCCGTTAATAAAGAATAATCTTTTTAACTTAGTTTTCTAGCACATAAATACAATACAATACAAGAAGAAGAAAAAACAGCTTTTAATATTCAAAGTCGATTTCCATAAAGCGTATGATTCCCTCAATTGGAAATTCTTGTCCAAAACGATGGAATACATGCAGTTTCCGGAATTATGGATCAAATGGGTGGATGGACGCTTAAGGTCGGGGAAAGGTTCGGTCCTAATTAACGGTTCTCCAACTGGGGAGTTCGCTTTCAAGAGGGGTCTCCGGCAGGGGGATCCCTTATCTCTGTTTTTGTTCCTCCTTGCTATGGAGGTGCTTTCTATGTTTGTGAACAGAGCGGTGGATCACGGTCTTTATAAAGGAATCAATTTTCCTAATGATGGGCCTAGTATATCTCACCTATGTTACGCCGACGACGTTCTATTTGTAGGAGAATGGAGCAAAGAGAATGTGGTGGCCCTGAGTCGATTGTTGAGATGTCTTAGCTTGGTTACGGGACTAAATATTAACGCCAAAAAATGCAATCTCATCGGTGTCGGTGTGGATGATCCCGAGGTGGAAAGAATGGTGGTTTTGTTAAACTGTCAAAGAGGTAACCTACCGTTCGAATACCTCGGAGTCCCTATTGGCACTACTATGAAACGTATTAGTAAATGGCAGCCGGTGATTGAAAGGTTTGAAAAGAAACTAGCAACGTGGAAGGCGAAGTCGCTATCTTTTACCGGTATAGTGACCTTAGCTAAATCCGTTTGGGCAGCGTTCCGTCTTATTTTCTCTCGATCTTCAAGGCTCCCGCGTCAGTGTTGAAGAAGTTGGAAAAAATTCGGAGAGACTTTGTATGGGGAAAGAACGGAGAAAGACATAACATGAGGTAGGTGAAGTGGGACAAACTTACTAGAGCTAAAGACAGAGGAGGTTTGGGATTAGGCAGAATCAAAGAGTTTAATCACGCAATGCTCGTGAAATGGTGGTGGCGAATCAGGGAGTTTCCGGATCACCAGTGGGCTAGAGTCATTTACTCTATTCACAGTACTAAAGCGAATAAAAAAATCATCCCGTTCAACAAATCCATACCGGGCTCGTGGAAGGATATTGGCATGATGGATGAGATCCTCGCTAAAGGTGGAATCGGGATCGCTGGTAAATTAAAAGTTACAGTGGGTAACGGATCGAATATAAGCTTTTGGAAGGACATTTGGGTGGGACAGGTTCCTTTTAGAGATCGGTTTCCCGATATATTTCGCTTGGCAAAAAAGAAAGACGGGTCAGTTTCGGAGTATATTGCGGGTCGGTCGAGCGGGTCAAACTTATGTCAATGGGTATGGGAATGGGTGAGGGCTCCAGTGTTGAATACCAAGTGGCTCCAAGCCGGTTCAATCATGGCTTTACTGCAACAGGTTTCTGTTTCGGATGCTCGGGATCGTTGGGTTTTCAAAAACGACAGTTCTCAGTTAAGGATCTAAGAAAGCTTTTAGCAAATGGAGAAGAGACTTCAGATAACGGACGACCTTTCTTCTGGAACAATTGGGCGACCCTGAAAGTTAATTTTCTGGCTTGGCGAGCAATTTTGGGTAAAGTCGCGTCAAAAAGCGGGTTAATCGACAGAGGTGTTAGCATCCAGAATCATTTGTGTGATCGATGCGGTTATATTCGGGAAGACGTAGACCATATTTTCGTCTCATGCCTCTTTGCGAGGTGCATTTGGGGGAACGTGTTCGTGTGGATGAGAATTCCCTTCCCGACGACGATAACTTCCTTAAACGGATTAGTCGATATTATCTCTAATAGCCCGGGATAGAGGAAGTGGAGAAAAATCGTTCACTTGGTTATGATGGCTACAATTTGGAGAATCTGGATGGCCCGAAACAAGAAGACGTTCGATGATATTTTCATTCCGGTCAAAAGAACTGTCGAGAGTATTAAGGAGGAAACGTTTCTATGGATTAGTCATAGAAGGAAGGGAATATCGATAGGCTGGGATAAATGGTCCAATTTTGATGTTGTCGACATAGTGTAGTTAGTTCTCCCTTCTGTTTTGTTTTGTTTCTCGTTGTATGTTTTTTGTTCTAGCTCCTTACTGGGTTATATATATATATATATATATATATATATATATATAGGGGACCGCTAAAATGAGAACCACCTCGAGTTGTAAGAACCGTGAGAACTACACCGTACGGGGCGAGGTGGACCAAATTTTTTTTTCATAAACGTAGATGCGTGTATTATAAACACATATGTAAAAAAAATTCAAAAAAAAATGTCGTGTGTGTAGTTTTAAGCACCACAAGTTTGTTTTTACGGGTACCGTAAATCCTACCGGAAAATTTACGATACCCGTAAACACACACTTGTGGTGCTCAAAAACTTTTTTTTTGAATTTTTTTTTTACAAATGTGTTTATAATACACGCATCTACGTTTGTGAAAAAAAAAATTGGTCCACCTCGCTCCGTACGGTGTAGTTCTCACGGTTCTTACAACTCGAGGTGGTTCTCATTTTAGCGTGATCCTATATATATATATATATATATATATATATATATATATATAGGGAGGGGCTCATGCGAGAACTCCATTTATTGCGAGAACCGCGAGAACCAATGTAAACACAACCTAAAATAGCTAAAAAAACCTAACCCCCACCCCCCCCCCAAAAAAAAACCTAACCCCCCCCCCCCCCCCAAACCTAAACCCCCTCCCCCACCCCCCAAAAACCTAAACCCCCCCCCCCACCCCCACCCCCCCCCCAAGCTAAAATGCTAAAAACTAAACCCTCAAAAAACCTAAAAAATCTAAAAAAAAATCTAAATTTTTTTTTTAATATTTTTTATGCTCAAATCGCTACTTTTAGTGGCAAAATTTTTTTTTTTTTTTTTTTTAAAAACTTTTTTTTAATTTTTTTTTTTTGCTTCGAAAAGTAGCAATTTTTATATAAAAAATATTAAAAAAAAATTGTGTGATTTTTAGCTATTTTTAGGCATTTTTGGTTGTGTTCACATTGGTTCTCGCGGTTCTCACAATAAAAGGTGGTTCTCGCATGATCTTCTCCCTATATATATATATAGGGCAATGCTACACAAGAAACCCTTCATTTTTAAAAAACTTTGCAAACTCTATATGTGGCCTAGATTTATCCACGTGTCCCAAGTCATCTGATTTTGTTTTTTGCCTCTAAGGGTATATTAGTCAATATACATACATCCACCCATCCCAAGATCTCTTCCCCCCATTGAATTGACATGATCATTAATGCCCATCACCTCACAAATCACCAAACCCCCCATTTATATAGATTTTTTTCATTTTTAAAAGCAACAAATTATTAATCTCGTCCCTCATATCTCCTTCATCTTCACCTGCATTTCATCCTTTTCTCCATTAATGTCCATGGAGACAAATCCACCAACCTCCGAGTTAATGTCGCCGGTTCATCTGTTCCCCAACAGGTTCATAAAAATATATTGTGTTTGGGTTTGGGATTTTGAGAGATGGAAATGATGCCGGAAGGAGGTGGCGGAGGGAGGAGGAAGCCGTCGTCGAGAGAGAAGGAGAATAACCGGAGGAGAGAGAGACGACGGAGAGCGATTGCAGCGAATATATACAATGGGTTGAGAGCACAGGGGAATTATAATTTGCCAAAACATTGTGATAATAATGAGGTATTGAAAGCTCTTTGTAAAGAAGCTGGTTGGGTTGTTCTTCCTGATGGTACTACTTTTCGTAAGGTATCTTTTTAGTTTAACTTTTCATCAATTCATTTTTAGATCTGGGGGTTATGATTTATGAAGTGTGTTGTGATCGATTAAACGGTTGAGATTGAATCGGAGTTGCATAAATTTTGTGTCTTCTGTTGTTGATTTAGGGTTTTTAAGGTGTAGATCTAATGAATTGATTTGAAATGTTAGTTAATGTTGTTGAGTTGATTCGATTAGTCGATTGATTTATTATGCATTTATGCAGCAGCTTAATCTGCTTGAAAGTAGAGGTGTACAAATAACCGGTTCTGGAACTGAACCCAGAATAGACCCGATTTAGAAACCAGTTTTTAACCCGGGACCGATCCGATATGGTAACTGGTTTTGTAACACAGGACTGATCCGGTATACAAACTGGTATGTATAGGAACTGGTTTGAAAATCCTTCTGCTGAAAACAGTTAAAACCGAACCGAACTGGTCAAAAACTTGTAGAAAAAACGGCGCTATGTTAGGGTGAAAACTGGTTTTGACTTTCATTGACCCAAACCTCTACTTGAAAGCTCACTAAATTTCTGTAAATCTAATAAAAAAATTTGCAGAAATTCATGATTCTTTTATCTAAATGGCAGGGAATTTGTAATTAAGTTTGTAACTTTAGTGTTTGTTTGAATTACAGGGTTCCAGGCCACCACTGCCTACCATTGATACCGATGCAAGATCGAATGCTACAACTCCATGTTCTTCCCAAAGACCGAGCCCATCGTCTTCATCATTCCCTACCCCGATCCCATCATATCAATGCAGCCCGTCATCCTCGTCGTTTCCGAGCCCGTCCACCCAGGACATGAACAAGAACCCGTTTACGTATCTTAATAACGCATTTTCTGTTGTAGGCGCTCGTATTTGTACCTCTACTGTTACAGTTACTATTGAAGTTTATGCATCCATTCTGGAAGTCTTAACACATGTTATAATAGATGCTTAACACACATTATATCAGGTTTACTCTGTTGTTATTAAGTTACTATTGGAGTTTATTCATCCATTATGGAAGTCTTTACACACGTTATAATAAATGATTAACACCCGTTATACATTTCAGTCGCTTAACACACGTTATAACTTGTATGTTCCATGTTAACTTGTACACGTGTTACGATCAGTATATGCACATCATGGTGTTTTTGCAAACCACTTTCATATACATGAATATAAGTCGGGTTATAATTGATGCTTACATGTTATCATATGTATACAAGTGGGGTTACAACAAGATTACGATATTAACTAAGCTCACCATTAAACTCATCGCCCCCGTCGACTGTTTTCACCCTTGTCACATGTTAATCAATTACATGTTCCGAACAGACAAATTGTAACACATGTTAGATCAGTATATACACATCATGATGTTTTGTAAACCACTATCTTATACATGAATACATGTCAGGTGACAAAAAGATTATAACAGAGGCTTAACACATGTTATAATAGATGCTTAACACACGTTATATCAGGTTTACTCTGTTGTTATTAAGTTACTATTGGAGTTTATTCATCCATTATGGAAGTCTTTACACACGTTATAATAAATGATTAACACCTGTTATACATTTCAGTCGCTTAACATACGTTATAACTTGTATGTTCCATGTTAACTTGTACACGTGTTACGATCAGTATATGCACATCATGGTGTTTTTGCAAACCACTTTCATATACATGAATACAAGTCGGGTTATAATGGATGCTTACATGTTAGGGTTACAACAAGATTACAATATTAACTAAGCTCACCATTAAACTCATCGCCCCCTTCGACTGTTTTCACCCTTGTCACATGTTAAGCAATTACATGTTTCGAACAGACAAATTGTAACACATGTTAGATCAGTATATACACATCATGGTGTTTTGTAAACCACTAGCTTATACATGAATACATGTCAGGTTACAAAAAGATTATAACAGAGGCTTAACACATGTTATACATTCCAGAATGTGCAAAACAAATGACCCGTTTCATATTATATTTTCCAAAATTACCGGTACATGTGTTACCATAAATGGCTCATTTCATATTACACGTTACATACTAACTTGTACATTTATTACATGTGTTACCATAAATGGCTCATTTAATATTACACGTTACATACTAACTTGTACATTTATTACTTGTCGCGTTACAACAAGATTATAATGGTGGAGGCGCCCGTAGTACCTCTACTGTTACTGTTACAGTTACTATTGAAGTTTATGCATTCATTCTGGAAGTATTAAGACATGTTATAATAGAGGCTTAAAACACATTATATCATGTTTACTCTGTTGTTATTAACTTACTATTGGAGTTTATTCATCCATTATGGAAGTCTTAACACACGTTATAATAGATGCTTAACACACGTTATACATTTTCAGTCATTTTAACACATGTTACAAGATGTATATACACATCATGGTGTTTTGGAAACCACTAGCTTATACATGACACCATGTTAGGTTAAACCAAGATTTTAACAGAGGCTTAACACATTTTATCCCAGGTATACGGTGTTACGATATTAACTTGTATGTTCCATATTAACTTGTTCATGTGTTACGATCAGTATATGCACATCATGGTGTTTTGCAAACCACTTTCATATACATGAATACAAGTCGGGTTATAATGGATGCTTACATGTTATCATATGTATACAAGTGGGGTTACAACAAGATTACGATATTAACTAAGCTCCCCATTAAACTCATCACCCCCGTCGACTGTTTTCACCCTTCTCACATGTTAAGCAATTACATGTTCCGAACAGACAAATTGTAACACATGTTAGATCAGTATATACACATCATGGTGTTTTGTAAACCACTAGCTTATACATGAATACATGTCAGGTTACAAAAAGATTATAGCAGAGTCTTAACACATGTTATACATTCCAAGATGTGCAAAACAAATGACCCGGTTCATATTACATATTCCAAAATTACCGGTACATGTGTTACCATAAATGGCTCGTTTCATATTACACGTTACATACTAACTTGTACATTTATTACTTGTACATGACACCATGTTGAGTTAAACCAAGATTATACAAGTTAATATTGTTTTGGAAACCACTAGCTTATACATGACACCATGTTGGGTTAAACCAAGATTATAACAGAGGCTTAACACATGTTATCCCAGGTATACGGTGTTACAATATTAACTTGTATGTTCCATATTAACTTGTACACGTGTTACGATCAGTATATGCACATCATGGTGTTTTGCAAACCACTTTTGATATACATGAATACAAGTCGGGTTATAATGGATGCTTACATGTTATCATATGTATACAAGTGGGGTTACAACAAGATTACGATATTAACTAAGCTCACCATTAAACTCATCGCCCCCGTCGACTGTTTTCACCCTTGTCACATGTTAATCAATTACATGTTCCGAACAGACAAATTGTAACACATGTTAGATCAGTATATACACATCATGATGTTTTGTAAACCACTATCTTATACATGAATGCATGTCAGGTGACAAAAAGATTATAACAGAGTCTTAACACATGTTATACATTCCAATATGTGCAAAACAAACACATGTTATAAACGAACGAAGAGTTCTTTCCCACGTAATATATCATTCTAACAGGGGCTTAACACATGTTATACATGAACACATGTCAGGTTACATCATGGTGTTCTGTTACAGCATGAACCACTAACACATGTTATAAACGAATGAAAACTTCTTTCCCAAAAGATTTGACTTATTCAATGTCCCCGCATTAACGTCGCCTACATCCATCCAGCTTGTCAATTGAATATCTTTATGGATCTGTTTCTGTAAATCAACACACGTTATATATCATTCTAACAGGTGCTTAACACATGTTATGGGTCTGTTTCTGTAAATCAAACAACCTAACAAAAAAAAACACTTACTGTTCAGATCATGACACCAAACCAGCAACCAAACCAACAAAAAAAAACAATTATTGTTAAGATCAAAATCCCCAAACAAGCAACCAAACCAACAAAAAATCCCGTTCAAAATCTCATCCTAAAGTTTTCGATTTATTTAAAATACATGAACATTAACAATTACTAGATCTTGATTGAAGACAGAGGAGAGGAGAGAGAGAGAGAACATTAACCATTACTAGATCTTGACTCCGACGACGTTCCGAACTTCGGCGCCACCAACCACCCACCCTCCACCACCTTCTACAACCACCCACTGTCGCCGCTATCAACTACCAACAACCCAGAATGAACCAGCCACCACCTTCCACCAACCACCAGATCTGCAACCACCATTGTGCCTCACTCATCGTGCATCTACCGCCTCCCCTGCCCCAACCATAACGGTCAACAACACCACCGCCACAGCGCTGCTGCTGCCGTGGGTAGCTGGAAACCCACCAGTTTTCTCTCTCTCTTTCGATTTCTCTGGACCTCTCTTTCTCTTTCGATTTCTCTGGTACTCTCTCTCACGGCTCTCACTCTCTCTCTAGGCTTTGCAGGTTGTAAGTGTTGTGTAGAGAGAAGGGAAAGTCATGAGATCTGTGATTTTAGAGAGATGGAATTGAGAGATTGTGATTTTGAATTGGATATGAAGAGAGAGAAAGAGAGGTGCATTAAAGAGAGATGATAGGATGGAAAGAGAAGGAATATACTACCTAAAATGCCCTTCCAGTTGACTTTTATGTATTATTACATTTCTTTTAAATCTAATTGTTACCAAAATTATGAGAGCCATTGATCAAGTGTGATGAAACATAATCAATGAATGATATTGGGTTTGCATAGTTTCTTAAAAAAGATGGAGTTTTTTACTAAGCCATCCCCTATATATATATATATATATATATAAAAGTTTCGCCGTTAAAAAAAATACAAAATACGCATGTTTACCGATGTATATCAATCTGGCATTTAAAGATAACAGAAATAAATGACATGTGATCAGTGATCCCACTCGGAACTCATAAGTAAAGCATAATTAAACTACAAGGGATCATACGTAAAGTTTTTTTTTCAATAAAAAGATAACATAAATAAATACATTTGTCTTTCCCAACAAATCTTTTTTCAGAGTAAATCAGTTTAATAAAAACATGATCTGCCAATGATATCAAGTGGTGGAGGGCTTGCATTTCTTTTGAGAGATGCAAGTTCGACTCCCACTTGGTGCAGAGTGAGGCATTGGTGAGCAATGATAGGAGACCCAGGGAAACCTTGGTTGGATCCTTGAGCCAAACGGGTTTTACCGGTAATTTCACCGTCGTGCCTACGGGCGGGTGGGTTACCGGGTTTTCCCCGGAATTGGTGGTGGACTCGGGTTACTCTCGGAGTACTCCGTTTGTCCAGTGGGTGCCCCGAGAGTGCTCGGGATTGAGTTTGTTAGCCGTTCAAAAAATAAAAATAAAATAACAACATGATCTAGAAACCAGATGTATTGTGTAACTAGATGGCACACATATTTCATAAGCAACTTGATGGATTAATTTCTCAGTCAAAAGTGAAAACAGTGTGTTAAAAAATAGTTCGGAGTATTTGGTAAGGAAACAAAAGGATATAATATAATTATTAAATTTATCCTATATAGTGGAAATGACTATATAATGGTTACTGATCTAGTTTTCTGTCAACCACGGGCTAAAAGACAAGTGGGGTATAAGTGAACACAGACTGGCACTGCCATTGAAAAAGTCATTAGCCATTACGTATTTACTATATAATAAACAATCAAAACGCAAAATTCAACTGATCTAGGGATGAGCTCCGTATCGGTTCCGGTGCTAAAACTAAATGTATCGGTACCTATCAACTCTGAAAATCGTAAAAAATAAATACCGGTATCGGTACTCAAATACTAATTTGTACGCTATCAAAAATCAGTTATTAATCCGGTTTTTATGTATTCTTTGAGTTTGTATCATCCCCCTATCCAAATATGCCCTTGCTAAATTTGTCCTACCGTCCACTACTTTATTTACCAGGGCAAATTTTATATATATGGGTACGTTTAGTCAATTACCTCTTGTTTTTCATAACTCAATTGTTTCTTTTTTTTTTTTTTTTAATATCATATCAACTCTATTGATGCTTGTTAACAAGACAAACATATAGTTATTGAGTAATAACTAATAAATCATTAACTGAACTATTAACTATATGTGTATGTGTATGTGTCCCTAAGGGATCAATTTGTTGGTTAGTGGTGTACTTTATACCCATAATCTTAGGAGTTTAAATTATGTTGGATATATATATAGAGAGAGGGGCTGTTTATTTTACAAAATATCTTAACGTACGAAGCGTACGAGATTCAGTATCAACATGCGAAAATTAGTTTATAACATGTGATTTTGGTATTCTTTAACATCATGCGAATTTGTTTTTTTAATAACATGTGAAATATGTTTTTTTATAAACATGCGATTTTCATTTTTTTTTTTGAACATGTGATCTTCTGTTTTTACAATATGCGACTTTTTGTTATAACGTGAGAATTTGACATTGCGTACGCTTCGTATGTTATGGCATATTGTACGACACTTTATATATATATATATGTGGTGGGGTTCGGCCACAAAGTCCATTTTTTTCTACAGAGTGTAGAAAGTCATAAAACACCATAGTTTCAGACATAAAACACACTCACAACTCACAAATAGGAAAAATGGACTTTGTAGTCAAATCCCACCCTATATATATAGTGCAAGGATCAAATACGAATTGATCTTAACATACGAAACGTGAGAAGTGATGGAAATTATTTTTCATTTTTTCCCCATCTACTCAAGCATGTATTTTAGTTGAAAAAAAATGTATAGTTACTCTAGTAGAGTTATTATAATCATATTTAACAAGATAAATTACTTTTTATATAAAGTATAAATAAAACACAAATTCTTTTAAAATAAAGTTATTGTAATATCTAGAATATTTTTATAATTATATATATAATTATAACAGACTTTTTAAAACTACGGAAACTAAAAAGTATTTTATATGTATATGTAAGTATGTGTTTACAAAAATAAAATATTAGACAAATTTATATCGATAAAAAAACTAATAAATTAATTTGACGTCTAAAAATTCGTTAATAAACTTTAGTAAACAAATTCCAAATATATAATATGTAAATAATATAAATGCAATAGAAAATAATAAAATGTCATAACATCTAGAATTTTTTATTTGTATTTGAGTGAAATTTTACAAAGATGTTTAAAATGTTTGTTAAAACTCTTAAGTCACCAATATACGTCATATAAGCGTAAGAATATATGACAGTGTTTTTAATTTTTTTGGGGAAAACCTAGCTAATTTAGATTTGTTAATGTGCATAATCTATACCTTTAGGTGTTCATTTAATGTAAGCCAAGTGCGAAAAAATGTATACCCGACGCTTTTTAAACGTCAAATTAATTTATTAGTTTCTTTTATTGATATAAATTTGTCTAATATTTTGTTTTCATGAACACATACTTACATATACATAAAAAAATACTTTTTAGTTTGAGTAGTTTTAAAACGTCCGTTATAATTATATATAAACTAGAAATGCAACCTGCCGCGATGCGGCGGGGGCTAGATTTATATTTATATTTAGCAGTTGTCATTGAGTCACATCGATATAGTTAATTACATAAGCTCAAGCCAAAAGTTAGAATCTACGTTTAATACATGTGTTATGGTCACAAGTTATGTGGCTAACATTAAGCGTGTTAGTTACATAACTTGCGCAGAAAACATTGTCCTTGACAATGTGGCTTCTTGAACTACGTCTTCCAGATTCGGTTGTTTCCTTGTTGGCAATTGCCCAAAAGGTGTTTCTCCTGTCTATCATTCTTGACGTCCCTTCTTAGAAGCACCGTTGGAATCTTAAATGTCAAATAGTTTGGTTAGTGTGTTTTGTGTGTTAAGACATGGAAGTATTAGTTAAGTAAAGCATTTGCCCTTTTACACCCTTATTTATAAAAGTAATTTTCATCAATAGTGCAGCAACTTCATTCCCGACACTTTATGTCAACATCCAACCAAGATAACATAATTGGATAATGTCTAAAAAGTTCCTATTAATCTAGGGCAAAATTACTAATATAAGGCCGTGGGGTATGGTGGGGCGGGGGTTGGGCTTGGGTTGGGTTGGGGCATTAGTTGACACGTGGCTTGGGGGGGCAGACATGGGCTAACCCACATTCAACACGGTATGTTGGGGCGGGGGTTTGGGGCGTGGGTTTGGTGGGCTTCGCTGGGCTGACCCGCTGGGCTATTTGAATATTATTTAAAACAAAAAATTTAATTTTTTTAATATTTTTAAATAAAGAAAATTACAAAAAAAAATTCCTAACTTTTATATTTGTTTTTTATCTCTTCTCTCATCGCCAAGATTAGTTGTAACTCTTCACCCTCTAGGTGATCAATGGGCTGGGATAGAAATTTCAAATCATCCCGTTTTTGTTTCTGGGCATCTCTAGCGGCTTCTCTAGCTTCTTTGCTCCTTCGTATTTCGGCCATTTGTTGTTGGAATACGTTGAATGTATCCAACTTGCATGAAATGTCGTCCAACTGCTCGTTGTATATTCCCCTACGCGAGCCCCCAGCTGAAGGCGATGCCGTACCAGATCTTGATTTTTGAGCACGCCTTCTTGGGTTTCGATGCGGAAGGAGCATCGTTGGGTGGTTGAGTTTCGGGGACGGTTTCGGTTTGTGAAAGGTCGATGGAGGTTGGTGAAAGGTTGATGGGCGATTGTGTAAACGGGGTAGGTATCGAATCATCGGTATGTGGGAAGTTAGTAAACAAACGATTCCCAATATACGATGCATAACTCGCTTCTTGGGGCATAGAAGAGTGTATGAAAAATGGACGAGGCATTGGACGATTGGGTGGTGGGCTAGGATTATTTTCTTGGAATGCATACGGAGATGATTATAGAAGATGTGGTTGAATGTGGTAAAAAATGGAAGAAAAATGTGAGTTTTATAGTGAAAAAATAATTTTTTTTAACAAAGCCGTTGGCCAACGGCTATTTTGTTTTGGCCATACACAGCCCGCCATGTCAGCTCGCTTCCCCCGCCCCACGCCCGGCTTGAAACCCAAACCCCAAGGGCCACGCCCCAACCCAAGCCCACCCGGGGTGGTGCCTTGGGCGTTTTCCCCCAACCCAAGCCCCATACCCCATTAGCCTAAAAGCCTGTTTTTTTAAGTGAAGAAATTTGTTTGATGGTGTTTTAACTGACATTCGTTTACTTGGGTAGCAACTATCTGCAATTATTTTTCAGTTAGCATATAATAAACTTTATGTTTTTTTATTGAATGTAAAAAACTTTTGCGATTTAGTAGTGACCCATGTTTTGATTTGCAAAGATTCAACATTTCAACAACACATCATCCTTTGGCACCAAATCAAATCACATCAACCACAACACCTAATCAAACTTATCGGTTGGCATCTGTCACAAGCAGGATGTAGCACGGTGGGTATCGTCACTAACATCCCTGACACACTCTTCCACATCACAACTGCAACCTCTTATGACCTAACATCTTAAAGAACTATAACCTGTACTATAAAAAAAGTGACTATATCACTAACAAAATAAACATAAAAAAAACAAACAATAATTTAACCCATAATAGACTCGAACTACAAATAGAACAAAGCTACATACTACAACAGCCAAAGAACATACAAATACCACACGCATAGAGCAATACGGGATATAGAATACTCATGAAAACAAAACAAAATTTAATTTTAAAAGTTAAATAAAAAAGATCTTACCTGAATCGCTAGGTCAGTAGGACGATGTCGAGAATCTGAACATGAGATAACATAAAGGAAACTGTAAAAGAATAAACATGAGTGAATATTAATAAAATAGTATACATGCAGGTACGACATACAATACATAGTGACGTACAACATCATGAAGCATATGAAGCATATCTTCCGTGAATATTCAGACTGCAAAGCAAATAAATTACATGATTTTAGGTCCACGAATACCTTACGGTGTACGACAAATATGATATCCCTTCCATGTCCTAAACAGTTGCAAATTCTTCATTCCACATAATCAAAAAGGCAATTATCAAAAACAACAAAACTATTTTATACAATACGAAGAGCAGAACAAAATTGGCTTGTGACAGTAATATAAATCTCATGTTGAACCCTAAAAGCTATTTTCTTAACTTCCTGTAGTCTCTCATATCCGGAGAAAGGAAGATGTTTTCAAGGTATCCATTCTACACAAAGTCGAGACATGTGCGGTAAACTAATGGAAATATAATTTAAGCGTGAATTGCAGAAGGAAAACAACATTTTACAAAATAAAAGTGCAAAGAACCTGTCACTAAAGCAGGTTAGCATAACCAAATTTTATAAACCAAAAAAAAAAAAGAAACAAAAAAGATACTATAATTACATACGTCTTGTTCACGAGCCTTTGACGTTGAAGTTGAACCCTCCAATGACCAGTTTCCATGGCGACGTCACTGACAGCGCCACATGCACCCTGAGTAGGTATCCCATTACTCATATACATCTTCCATTTGATGATTGATTTTCAATCCTTCTGTGACATTCTAAAAAAGAAATTACTATACCACAAGAATTAACAAAATTAAATAGATGCAACTTTTATCATAATCATCCTGTGGTTTGTTATGGCATCCTCCTTCTTAGTGACTGATTATCATATAGTCAAAATAATATAGAAGTTGGAATCATCCTGTAGTCATAACATAAAAAGTAAGATCATTTTACCTTTGTTTCAGCAACAAGAGCTGAAGCAGATCCCTCTACAGTAACACCACTTCCTTCAGCTGAGAGTCTGAGACACTACTGCAAGCGATTTAACAATAAGTATGTCCTAACTTGCACAACCCACAGGGTTAAAAATTTCATTAAGAAGTGTAAAATAAACTAAGCATCAAAATTAAAGAACTTATGAAACTATGTCGGTCATCTTCATCACTCGTGTAACCACAGAAGCCACGTTGGAAAGAAAAACATTATTATTCATCTTTATAATCGAATCTCCCTCACACGCATGAACAAATAACGAAACCTCTGAACAATTAGCAATAGCATCAGTAATGATGATGAAATTGTATATGAATCTGTAAATTAGGGTTTTGGTACACGAAGATTACGAACCTACGACTTGCTACGGTGGACCTTCGTTGAAATTAGGGTTTGAATGAAGTGGAGATCAGTGGATCGTTGCGTTCTTCTTTGATTCTTCTCCATAAAGCTCTTGAAGGATATTGAAATTAGGGTTTGAATATAGCCTTTGGTTTGATCCTCCTCATGATTTTCATCAATATTGCATTCTTTGGACTCACACCCACTTCATCAATATATCCAGATAGTCGTCGGGTTGTGTATCCGGTGGCCGGCGAATCTTTCTCTCCAGAACCATCTCTCATTAACCCTAGATCTAACTTTGTGAAAAGGGAAAGCCCGGGAACACGTAGCAAAAGAAAGGACACAACTTCTAAAAAATATTGTACATCTAATACTACACAACATACAAGATGTATTAGCACAAAACACAATTTATGCAAATTTTACAACTCCTACAGCACAAAAATGTTGTAAGGTATACTATTATATAATTACTCTACTAGAGTAACTATAACTTTTTTTATTTTAATCTAGGTTTACAAACTAAAATACATGCTTAACTGAGAAAAAAAAATTCCCTCCACCTCTCCCGCTATAATGCATTTATAGAATAACCTCACCATCTATCTACTATAATAAAAGAAACCAACTTTTGGACATCTGTTCTTCATTGAAGGTATCCTCAAATCTACACTTATCTTATATTAACTAAATAAATCATAAATTAATATTAAATCTTATGATACTTTAATAAAATATTATCCTCAAATCTAAATTGTTAATTTAATATATTTTTAAAACAAATACCTCTCTTTCCTACTTATCTTATATTAAATATATAAATAATGAATTAATATTAAATGTTATCCTAATATACAAAGTTACATTTATATAACCCGTGTAATACCCCGAAGTTTTTAAAGATATAACTTTTTTATCATTTGCTATGTAAAATTAGATTTATTCAACACGTGTAATACACGGGGTTTTTTAAGGATATAATTTTTTTTTGTTATTTGTTAGATTTTTCAACCCGACTATACATGTGTTTTTTAAAGATACGACGTTTTTAGTATTTTAATATACAAAATTACATTTATTTAATCGGTATAATACACATGGTTTTTAAAGATTTAACTCTTTTTTAGATCTATTCAACATGTGTAATATACGGGGTTTTTAAGGATGTAATTTTTTTTATTTGGTAGATTTATTCAACCCGATTATACACGGTTTTTTTTTAAAGATACGACGTTTTTAGTATTTAATATACAAAATTACATTTATTTAATCTGTGTAATACAAATGGTTTTTAAAGATATAATTTTTTTTATTATTTGATATATAAAATTACATTTATTTAACCCGTGTAATACACGGGGTGTGTTTCCATCTGTTGGTGATAATATAAAGAAACAATTACCTTTCGTTTTCTCTTCTCAATATATTTTTGGAACTACAAAGTTTTAAACTAATTTATTTTCATCAGGGCTCGAACTTTTAACCTTAAACGATACGATACCTTAACTCTAATTTTTTTTGAACGGCAAATCACTTTATATATATATATATATAGGGGCTGGTTAACGTACAAATGCGCTTATCGTACATTACGTACGCTACAATCTCAGCCGTCAGATCATCTTCCCGCATTGAAAAATCGCATGTGAAATTCAATTACCACATGCGAAATTGTTACCAAAATTATCACATGCGAAATTGAATTACCACATGCGAAATTGTTACAAAAAAACAACCTGCTATTTCATCAAAATTATCACATGCGAAATTGAATTAACACATGCGAAATTGTTACCAAAATTATCACATGCGAAATTGAATTAACACATGCGAAATTGTTACAAAAAAACAACCTTCTATTTCATCAAAATTATCACATGCGAAATTGAATTACCACATGCGAAATTGTTACAAAAAAATACCTGATATTTCATCAAAATTATCACATGCGAAATTATTCCAAAGAAAAAACAACATGCGATTTTCATTGCGGGAAGATGATCTGACGGCTGAGATTGTAGCGTACGTAATGTACGATAAGGGAATTTGTACAGTACCCTTTACCTATATATATATATATATATATATATATATATATATATATATATATATATATATATATATATATATATATATATATATATATATATATATACAGTGAAGAGTTCAAATGAGAAGAAGTTACAAATTAAGAATAAAAAGAATAAAGGATACAAAGGTAATTTGAACAAATCATTTAACGAGTCTATTATTTATTTTTGCTATTCAAATTAATGAACTCTAATCATTTAATGAGTCTATCTTATAAAATAGTTGTGCACCTTACACAATAAAACAATCTTACACATTCAACGTTTCCTACACTATTAAAACAATGTTTTGGTGTAGGGTATAGAATGTGTAGGATGCCAACACTTTTAAATAATTTTGCGACTCATAATAAAATATGTGTAGGACATAACACCTTTAAATAATTTTGTCACTGGCTAATAAAATTAGTGTAGGATCCAACACATGAATGGTGGTGAAGAAGAAAATTATGGAGACATTAATGAGACTTTTGTAACTCTATAAAATATTTATTAGTATTCTACGTCAAATTGTCTATACTAGCCTTAGTAATTAAAGTATTAATTAAAAGTGGATAAAAATAATATCTTAATTCTCAACTATTGATCAAAAAAATATAAGGTTTAGATTAATTTATTTTTCTTCTTTTAAGAAAATTCTTCTCAAATGAACATCCCCCTATATATATATATAGGGAGGGGCTCATGCGAGAACCACCCTTATTGTGAGAACCTTGAGAACCAATGTGAACACAACCTAAAATAGCTAAAAAAACCTAACCCCCACCCCTCCCCCCCAAAAACCTAAACCCCCCACCCCCCCCCCCCCCCTCAAAAACCTAAAACCCCCCCCAAGCTAAATGCTAAAAAAAACCTAAAAAAAAACCTAACCCCCCCCCCCCCCCCCAAAACCTAAAACCCCCTCCCCCACCCCCCAAAAACCTAAACCCCCCCCCCCCCCCCCCACCCAAGCTAAAATGCTAAAAACTAAACACTCAAAAAACCTAAAAAAATCTAAAAAAAATCTAAAATTTTTTTTTTGAATTTTTTATGTTAAAATCGCTACTTTTAGAAGCAAAAAAAAACAAATTTTTTTTTTTTTTAAAAAAAAAAAAATTTTTTTAAAAAAAATTATTTTTTTTTGGCTTCGAAAAGTAGCGATTTTTTATAAAAAATATTAAAAAATTCAAAATTTTTTTTTTTGTGTGCTTTTTAGCTATTTTTAGGCATTTTTGGTGTGTTCACATTGGTTCTCGCATCGCGGTTCTCACAATAAGAGGTGGTTCTCGCATGATCTTCTCCCTATATATATATATAGGGTAGGGTTTAGGGTTTAGGGCAATGCTAGACAGAAAACCCTCATTTTCTTAGAAAACTCTGGAAACCCAAATCTCGGCCCATTTTTACCCAACCTCCCGACATTTTTTTTTTGAAAAAAACAACACATGTAATATACATGTTTTAGAGTGTTTTGGGCCAAAAAAAACAAAAAAGCGCCGAAGGGATTTTTTAAAAAAAAAATAAACAAATTTCAGCAATGTCCGGTTGCCTAACATGTGTTAGGCACAAAAGACAGAAATTGCTGAAATTTTTTTTTTTTTAAATTATCCCTTCGGCGCTTTTTTAATTTTTTTGGCCCAAAACTCTTAAAAACATGTATATTACATGTGTTATTTTTTTCAAAAAAAAAAATGTCGGGAGGTTGGGTTTTCTAGGGTTTTTTTATATAGATAGGGTTTTCTATATAGCCCTACCCTATATATATATATATATGAAGCATGGTTAGTTTTGGACATTCACTTTTGGATGATGAAGATGTTATGAAAGTATTAAGTATGCTTCAGAAATTAGAAATATGTTTGCAGTTAGTGAGGTTTGCATATGAGTTTGTAATGGTTTTTATTGCAGAAGCAGTAGATTATGTGCTTCAACAAGCCAACCGATCACAGTCGATATATTACTCGTCGAACCCATATCCCAACTATTAGACCATTATCATCATGCGTTTCAGTTTCTTTCTATTGAGATTCCATTTGTATTTTCAGTTTCTTTCTGCATTGTGCATATTGTTGAGATAATGAAGTGCCTTTCTATATTACCTTTTATATATCATCATGGTATCAGAGCTAAAAAGCGTGTGCACTGAGTACACAACTCAAAACATATCAACAGTTGATTTCGTGCACACAACACTTGTGTCTTATGGCAACGATTCTCTTCTACAAGTTTATTTTCCGTCAAAAACTTATTATCAAGTTTTGTTTCCATGGTGAAATCTATATAAGTTGGAAACATCAATAGTTACAATACTCGAAACACAACACACTAATTCCAACATACGTTCACCTAGTGAATCATATCATGAATTTTCTACTTCGGAACTCCCATCTTGTAGTTGGTACAACTGCCGGGAAATAATTGAAAAATGCTCTTGAGAGAACTTTAGACTACTTAGACCATGGGGTATGGTAGGGCGGGGGTTGGGGGCATGGGTTGACACGTGGAGTTCGAGCCCCCCACCGGTGAGTGACGTGTTCGTGGGGTATGGCGGGGCGTGGGTAGAGGTGTACAAACCGGTTTTTTTTTACTAACCGAAACCGGTTATTAACCGGACCGGTTTTTTTGGCCCAAAAAAAAAACCGGTTTTTCATTAACCGGTTACGGTTTTTAACCGGTTTTAAGGGAGAAAATGTGTAACCGGTCCTAACCGGTTATAACCGGTTGAAAAAAAAAACCGGTTTTTGATGTTCAAAATAACCGGTTAAAAAAACCGGTTTATATAAACCGGAAAAAAAAACCGGTAAAAAACCGGTTGTGCAGAATTGTTTACAGAATGCTTTTTTTGCTGTTTTGGCTGGTGTTTTTGCTGGTTCTACCAGTTAGTTTTTTTTTTTTTTTTTTTTTTTTTTTTTTAAATTCAATTTCTTGGATAAAAGCATAACAATGAAAGTATAAAAAGTTAAAACATTCATTAAGTCTCGCAACCAACGGTTTTACATAATAATGAAAATACAAACGATAAACGTACCAAACGATAAACGGTTTTACATAAACTTAAAATATTAATCCGCAAGAAGGTCCACTAATACATATATATTTTTTTAGTGGAACTACAATATTGAGAAGCCTCGTTTAATCTTCTTCGGCCGAACCCGAACCCGAACTATTGCGTAGGAATTCATCTAATTCGGCTTCTTCGTCGATCATTGGGGTTGTCAATTCGGCTTCGACCTCGTCCTCGTAAACTTCTCCTTCGTAATCTAATTCTTCCTCGAGTGAACGTTTGTCTTGAACTCTCTCCGCCGCATCCAAGTAGTCTTTTAAGCAAATCGACATCTCAACCGCCTTAGGTGTTAGTCGAGTCCTCCTTATCGAAATCACCCTACCACTAATAGAAAAAGCACTTTCCGAAGCTACCGTGGAAGCTTGGACCGTTAGTAAATCTCGGGCCATTGTGGCTAAGATCGGAAATTGATCTTCCTTACTTTTCCACCAAGCCAACAAATCAAAATTTTTAAAATCTTGTGAACTCATCATTTGTAGAAAGTTCGACCCACCATACCGACCGAGTTCACTACTACTAGTGTTAACACGATGCATTTGACTCGACTCATCATACAATTGGTTATAAACATACAAATCGGTATCTTCCATTTGACTTGAACCTTCACCGAAAGCGGCGTTTCTCATTGACTCGTGAATGTGTGACGTTGAACCATATTTTGTTACATAAACATCAAACAATTTTGAAAGTTGATCGTTGAAACGAGATTTTGCGACTTCACAAAAGTTTGGTTCTTGAGTGGTGTTTAAATTCAATTGGTGTGCAATTTTTTCAATCAAAGACCCGGTTCCAAAAATATTAAAACAAGGGTTTAGAGCGGCGGCACAAGTGAAAACCGCCGGTAGTTCTTTAAAATATTTTCTTAATTTTTCCTTCATTGTATCCGCCATGTCACAATATGGTCTACCTCTAACCGACAACTCGTTTACTTTCAAACACATTTTAAACAAATTGTGAAGTACCAATGAACTTGTTGGATAATAAACCCCCGATAAAGTCTTTGTTGATGTTTTGAAAACTTGAAGCACTTGTGTAACAGTTTCAATAGCTTCCCAACCCGATGGGTGGTAAGGCGAACACTTTCCACGACTAGCCAAAAGGTTATGAAATTCTATTAAACTTTCCTTTTGCAAAATAGCTTTTTCAAACATAATGCAAGTCGAGTTCCACCTATGAGCAACGTCCCAATTGGGTCCTAAGCATATTCGACCCGCTTCCTTACAAGTTTTAATATATTTTGAATGTCTTTGCGTGTTACTAAATATACTTCGTAACATTCTTTTGAAAGCTTCTTTTTGTGTTTCAATAACCCTTAAACCGTCTTGAACGGCCAAATTAATGATGTGTGCAACGCATCGGCTATGGAAAAAAGTACCCTAACAAATCGGATTGTATTTTAATTTTAAATGCATTACCGCGCTCGTGTTGTTTGAGGCGTTATCAAAAGATATTGAAAAAACTTTATTTTCCAATTTGTATGTTGTAATACATTTGTCGATTACTTTATATATAGCTTCACCGGTGTGAGGGTAATCGAACAATTTAAACAAAATCGTGCGTTTCATCATTTGCCACGTCGCCGGTTCAATCCAATGGGCGGTGACACAAATATACGAATCGGGTGAGCCGTGCGGTGCGGACCAAACGTCGCTAGTCAAGTTAACACCGGTCTCTAATTTTTCAAAATAAGAAATTAATTCTAGTTTAGCTTTTTTCCACAATTTTAAACAATCCCTCCTAAGAGTAGCACGACTTACATGGGTGTATCGTGGTTGGAGAGTTCGTTGAACCATCTTTGTATAGCGTTGGTTGTCGAAGTGGTTGAACGGCAAACTTTCTTGGATTACAAACTTCGCCATTTCATCCCTAACCATATTGAAATTGTAGTTGAAAATATTAGCGCCATCACCTGCCATGGAAGCTTGACCACCAACTTGTTGTTGTTTCAACGCCTTGCAAAACGGTTTTTCGACGTGTTGCTTCAACGTGGAGTTTGTGGTTTCGGTGTAAAAACCCTGACAATGATGACAACGCGCTTTTCTTTTACCGTTGGCCATCTCGCACAAATCAAAATGTGACCAAATCTCGGGGTTGCGCTTCGTTGGAACAACACGAATCACCGTGTCGGTTGTAGACTCGCCAACATGGACCGAATCATGGGCACTAGAGGTTGCCATTGCGTTTTGAGAGTTATCGAACAAGAATAAGAGACTTTTTAAGATTCTTTGAGAGTTCTCAAGTGTTGTGATTGAACCTAAACACCCACAAACCTTTTATACTAGTTGGAGATGAGTTTTAGGCAAAAAAAAAAAACACAAAAAAGGGCTATATTTGGTCCCAAACGGTCATATGACCGTTAAACACATCTGGGCAAAAATAACCGGTTAAAACCGGTTTTTTTAATCGGTTTTTTTTCTATACGTTATCGGTTAACCGGTTATTAACCGGTTTTTTTATTTAACCGATTAATTAACCGTTTTTTTTTTAAACCGGTTTTAAACCCGAACCGGTCCAGAAAATGTGTAACTGATCCATAACCGGTCAAACCGGTTATAAAAAAAAACCGGTTTTTAAAAAAACCGGTTTCGGTTTTTTTACCGGTTTCGATTGCGTAATCAGTTTTTTTGTACACCTCTAGGCGTGGGTCAACCGCGTGGCTTGGCAGTTTATTAAAAAAATATATACAAAAAATTAAAAAAATACACACAACATTTAAAAAAAAACCTAAAATTTTATTAAATTCTTAAAAATTACATAATTCCTAAAAATTACAAAAAAAACCTAAAAACGATTACAAAATAAAAAAAAACCTAGAGCGTTAGGTAAATTTCAAAAATCACGAGCTTGTCGAACGGCTTTCGCTCCTTGCCCCGAAACTCAATGTTCGCCACCGTCACCCGGTCCTCGTGGCTTAACTCACCGCTCGGAACGGCTTCTTAGTAGGCTTTGAAACGATCAAGCTTCGGCCGTAGCTCGCGCCATTTATGTTGGCACGTGTTTAAGTTATGCCGGTCGTTTCCAATGTTATGTCGGTAGCTTGCAAAGGCTTCCGGCCAATATCGCGTTTCACCGGGTTGTCGCCCCTTCATTGCATCAACGACGCTCGTGACGAGAGCTAGCTCTTCTTCGTTTGTTCAAGAGGCCATCGATCAAGTGGGTTGGGGTAGCGAGTTCAATCAAGTGGGTTGGGGTAGCGGTGGACAGCCAACAAGTTTGTTTGGGTTGGGGTAGCCGGTGGGGTTGGGGTTATATATATAGCCGGGACCGACTGTTGGGTTGGGTGAAACCGCTTGGCTTGGCCAAACGGTTAGATTTTGAATTTTAAAATGCTCCGCTATGACATAGCCAACAAGCGAATAGGAGCTGGCCACATAGGATCGCTAGCCCGCCCCACACCCAGCTTTAAACTCCCGCCCTTGGGCCACGCCCAAACCCAAGCCCACCCGGGGTGGTGGCTTGGGCGTTTTCAGCCAACCCACGCCCCATACCCCACAGTCTTATAAGCTTTCATGCACGGTACTTATTATTATTTTTTTTACCATTCGTTTTCACAACTTTAGACTACTCGGAGTGGATGGGGCTTGAGTGGGTGGGGGGTCCAACCCCCAAAAACCACGGGGTGGTTGTGGCCGTGGAAGGGCCCCACCTTTTTTTTACTGTTTTTTTTTTAATCTTTACCCCAACCAATCAACAACCTCCAACTACAACCCATCAACCAACTTGCGCCATCTCACTCCCACCTTTGCCCCCACACCGGTGGAATCCTTCAAGCCCCATGCCTCACGCCACCTTCAAGCCCACCCATGGGGCGGTGTTCGGGGCTTGAAGGGGCTTCCCACGCCCCCCCCCCCCCTCTTCAAGCCCCACTCCGTGTAGTCATATGGAGTTATGGTGGTTACGAAGCCCAAAAACTTAAATCGTCCAGACTTAAAAGTAAAAGATGCACAGTATTTTGAATATAAAATTCAAATGAATTATTCATCGATTAAAATAATCAATAAGCCCACCCATGGGGCGGTGTTCGGGGCTTGAAGGGGCTTCCCACGCCCCCCTTCAAGCCCCACTCCATGTAGTCATATGGAGTTATGGTGGTTACGAAGCCCAAAAACTTAAATCGTCCAGACTAAAAGTAAAAGATGCACAGTATTTTGAATATAAAATTCAAATGAATTATTCATCGATTAAAATAATCAATATGCCCACCCATGGGGCGGTGTTCGGGGCTTGAAGGGGCTTCCCACGCCGCCCCCCCCCCCCCCCCCCCCTTCAAGCTCCACTCCATGTAGTCATATGGAGTTATGGTGGTTACGAAGCCCAAAAACTTAAATCGTCCAGTTATCGACTAACAACTTATAGAGGTTCGAAAAACCAACAAAGCATCTTCTAAGAAAACAAGCAAATATAATTTGTAGAAACATTGCTAATTCATTTTATCATTTTATTCTTAAATGTTACTATTAAATTTAATAGTAAGATACACTATAATATTTTATGTTATTAATTTATCAGTTCCTTTTTTCTCTAAACTCAAGTTTCGGGTTCAATGAAGTAAAGAGATGAAGTTGAGGGGCCAATTGTGATTACTCGGAAGTTACTTGCTGGAATAAATTACTTTTAAGATCAATTTTTTAGCAGACTGTGTTTAGCTGTTTACTTGTGCCTCTATTTTTTTTGTAATTGTGTGTGTGTGTGTTTGCAGCGTGATCTTAAGGAACGACACATTCTCAACAAAATATTATTCACCGAATTAAATTTTAACAACCCATGTTGGCAAAAGAACCTTCATGTTAAATTATTACAAACAAAAATGAACATTAGTGTATACTAGAACTAAAACTTGCAAAATCCGAGCATCAAACCTTAAGGTATACCCGTTAGAATAGGCTTCCCTCTTCCCATCGTAAAACCCCTTGTCCCATCTGGCATTCTTGGGCCTTTAGGACTCTTCGTTGGTGATGCGTCCAAATGGGCCGAGCTGCTTGTATGCAGTGACGGTGCAAGAAGCCCACAAGTGCCATGGGTTGGGGTGCGTGACTTCGATTTACCGCAGCCACGTGCCCATCCTTTCTTTGAATTCTCCTGAATCTGCCAAAATTTAGTAACTCAAGTCCTGATTTTGTTTTTTTGAGTAAAATGCCATTTTCGTCCCTGAGGTTTGGCCAATTTTGCGACTTTCGCCCAAAGGTTTGTTTTTTCGCATCTGGATCCAAAAGGTTTGAAATCTTGTCACTTTCATCACGCTCGTCAACTCCATCCATTTTTCTCCGTTAAGTAAGGGGTATATCCATCTTTTTTGTTAACTTAAAGGGCAATTTAGTCTTTTTCAGGGGTATTTGGTCTTTTTACATAAAGTGAAAAAGACCGAGTTGAACTTTAAGTTGACAAAAAGACGAAAATACCCCTGAATTAACGGAAAAAAATTAATGGAGTTAACGAGTTGGATGAAAATGATATGATTTCAAACCTTTTGGATCCAAATGCCGAAAAACAAACCTTTGGACGGAAGTCGCAAAACTGGCCAAACCCCAGGGACGAAAATGGCATTTTACTCTTTTTTTTAATCCAAAGTTTCTAGCATTTGAGTTTTGAGATGTGGGATATTATGCACTCACATTATTGTCAATAGCTGGTTCTGAAGTTGCACTATTGGGCTGAGAAGACTCTTCTGACCAGTCAAAGTCGTCATCCTCGTCAAGCAGGCCGTCAAAGTCCGATTTCCTAGTCTTTAGAACAGACTTTGGCTGGATGTTTGAATCACAAAGTTGCATAAACGTTAAAAAATCGATTATAATATTTTTTACAGATGACAGACTCAACGGTTTGGGTTGAAACGGGCCCTTTTCAGTAGAGTATGGGTTGTCCTTTTTGTCCTTTGTATCAGTAATTAGTGTGATGATGATAAAACAGGAAGTTATATACTTATACGCGTTAGAATAATACTTGGTGCGAACCCATTAGACCCGTTACGTTTTCTTTATTCGACTTGTTTGGAGTATAAATGTACACAATAGTTACATACTGAACGTCGAATCAGCAACCTAACACGGAAACCTTTTCTCCAATTCCTTTCATCATTTAATTTGTCAACCTGTATGATGTCATCAAGATGTTGAAGAAGATTGATGAAACAAAACCAATACTTCAACTCAAAAATTTCAAAAACCATAAAATCATACCGCTTTCTCTGCTACTTCAGCAGTTTCATACTCCACAAGAGCATGTAGCTACAAAACAAAACAATAAAACCATAAAACGCAACATTAAATAACATAACTCGCGAACCAAAGAACAAAACATTGAGTTTATACCTTATTACTAAAAACATAACCCCCTTTCGCGTGCGATGAATTCGGCTCTTGGGGTTGTGGATGGCATATACGAATGGCTTTAACACTGGTTAACAATTTTATACATAATCAATTACTGTGTGAATCGATCATTTCAAGTTTTCAAAAATGTAAAAAGTTTTAAACTTTACCTTCCGACAACACTAAAGATCTTCTCAAGATTTTGATGCGAATGATCTTCCGGAAGATTCTCACCAACAACAGTGCGTGACTGCATCACAAAATTAAACGAAACAAATCACGGTTCTGGAAACTACCAAACATCCAACAAGTATACATCTACCTGCAGCTCTTCTTTATCTTTCTCTGTGAACGGGTGTTTACGCTTGACCTTTTTCCCGTCATTGCTAACAACCTACATATGCATAATTAGACCTTGGGACCATGAAAAACAAGTTCTTGGAAACCTAACGGGTCAAAAAACGAACCAACTTTGAAGAGGATCGGAGAGCTTGGGCAAGCAGATTGTTGTTAGTGATGCAGGATTTGATTTTCTTCATCGATGCAATAACAGATATAGGAACTGTAACATTATGCAATCTATAAGATAACTCACATTGAAATTTAAAAAAAAAAACAATACTGTAAATTATAACGATCTAATGTGATATAACCATAGCCTTCTGGATCCTTGCTGATGTGTTTCACCAGTGACTCGTTCGCAAGCAAGCTCAAGCCGCTGAACTGATATTCCACCTGCTCGTTCATCATCATAAACAAAAACCATATCATAATTTAAAAAAATATATATATAATTCAAAACAAAAAAATAACATTCACAACATTAGATAAATCAAACTCACTCAAACCAAAACAAACCAAAGGGACCTGTTTGATAATTTTCTGCTGAAGATCTTGAGTGAGGACATTCTTCGAACAGTTGGTGAGCATAACATTCGGGCTGGCAAAAACATGCATTTGCTGATCTTGATCACCAGCACCAGCATAAATCCAATCACCTGACCCACTTCCATCATTCCCACCCATACCCATGTAACCAAAACACGGGTAAAAGTAACCCGAAACCGGAGACTGGGGTGTACGCGAACTGGGCACAAATTCGGGTGCTTGTGCATTGAATTTAAAAGATGAAATTTCCCTCTTTTCATCCTTCTTTGTGGTCTCCTTGTTGGGTTTTTCCTGCAAATGATCATCTGGGTGTGCCTGTGCCATTGTTGGTTTGTTATTTTTTTTATTTTATTTTTTTTGGATTTTTGAAGGGTTTTTTTTTTTTTCTTTATGAAGGGGAAAACTAATCTAATGAATGAGTACTCCCTGTTATGAAATTATGAATCTTGATTGTTGGAGGGGGAACAAGAAATGTGAAAATGTTTTGGAGGGTGAAGATGTGTTGGCGCGAAAAAGTTGGCATGGAATTCTGAAATTGGGTAACGGTAATTTGACATACGATCCACATTTGGCGCCTAAAAAGATATTCTGTTATAACATCCACCACCTGTTTCTTGATTGTGCATTTTAAGTTATGTGTTTAGGCTTCAAGTTTTTAATTAGAGTAAATTACAAGTTTTGTCCTTCATGTTTATATCAAATTGCAGGCGCTGTCCTTTAGCGTAAAAGTTTGCGAGTTTTGTCCTTAACGTTTCAAAGTTCTGCACGTTATGTCCTTTAGGCCAAATCCAGTTAGATTTTTTGGTTAAATCTGGTCATGTGCCTTACACATGAGAGTATTGTTGTCATTTCACCTTCTCAAGGGCAATGGTGTAATGAACTTTTATTGAGAGACTATTTTGTAACAAATTAAAAAATAAAAGGGTTATATAATCCCTATCTGAAGAAACACTGGTTCAACAGATCGGAATCAATTGAACCAGGGGGTTTGAATCTGCATAAAAGGGTTAGGTCTTCTCGTTTGATTAGGGGGTGAATGGTCTCCTTCTTCGAATAATAACTGCAAAACAAACAGCCGTCAGACTCGCCACAGGGAGAATGGGGGTTCTCTCCGTGACCACCCTCCGGCGTGAGAATAAATACAGGTTTTGATGAAGAAGAAGAAGAAGTAATCGTAAAGTGAAGTGAGAATAACTTGAGAAATGATACCTGAATTGTCGTATTTATAACCGAATTTGGGCGGGAAAGTTTGTTGACGGGAGAGATGACAGAAAGTAATTTCCGTGAGCGGTTATTTTCTCCACCGTTAATCACTAACGAATGTGTGTGCACACGAATCATGGTCATGATCAGCGGCTGGGGAGATGCCACGTGGATAGTGGGCAAGTGTGGATCTTCCTTCAATTTGGTGCCATCATCGTGACTTTGAGGAGTGCCCAGGATGATGCCACGTGGCCATTCGGTTATAATCGAATGGTGATGCACGCTAAAGCCTTCTAGAAGGCTTACAGCTGTAATCTCATGTGGCTTTGCTTCATGCAAATTCTGTTGTAACAGAAAAGTTACTTTTTGTCCAAGTTTGGGTGATATCCGAGCGGAGATGTTATTTAACTTTCCTGACGTATGGACTTTGTGCAAGGATGTGATTATTTCCATCTTGGCGCGCGGATGTTGATAACTGCTTTCTTTTAAGTTCTCTTCTTTAGAACCAGTGCGCTGCCGCGCAAGGTTCCTTGAAAGAGGTTTATTGGAACTGTAGTTGTGGTATGGTCCAAATCATCTGCGCGAGGTTTTTTGGACCTTACCCCTTCAAGTCCCCCCAGTCTAGTGTTGCTCTTATGCAAATAAGTGGAGCACTGGACTATGAGAGATGGTTGTTTTTTGGCGCGAAAATGTTTGGAAATCTTCTTGGAGAAGATTTTCTCGATTTAAACTGTTCATTATGTTAGAATGAACAGTTTTTTTAATCATGAGCTGATTGAAGTGACGTGGCCCTTGTGAGCCATAGGGTAGGAAATGAACAGATGTTTTGACTGATCACCTTCTTACTGAAACTGTAGGTGCTGGGAATGCGTGTAGGCATTGTCAGAGATCATTTAATGGAATTGATGATTACTGCGATGCCGCCGTTTCAGAAAGTGGTGATGTGATATTAATCATCATAATTTCTGACATTTCTCTTAACGATGCTGACGTCAACTCGTTTTAGTTATAAATTCATATAGAGGTTATTAAAATTCTACCAGATTTGGCGAAATGAGAACCAGGCGAAAATACCGTTCACAGAGGGTATCTGAAATTCTGAAGACCTTTGATGCTGCTGAAGCTTTGCTTCTTCTGGGAGGTCTGTCATCAGAAGAGGTTGTCGGAAGTAAGAGATTTCTTGGTACCATTCCTTACTCGTATACAGGAGAAAATTATGCCTCTCTTCGTGTTAGAGGTGATAATGGTGAAGGGGTTACTCGATTGTCGGCGAATGTTTTGATGCAGTCGTTTTCGTCTGATCGGAGGGTACGGTGCTCAGTGGTGTACAAACGGCGTCAAAGTGGATGACCTTCTGCGATTCCGACTGATGTCCAAATGACTGCTTCTACTATGGGTGGTGGGGAGGGTGAAAACCCCTGGATTATTGACCCTCATCCTCTCGAGTGGTATGGTGAAGCACTGCATACCCCTTTGGAGGTGTTGAACATGTTTCCTGACCCTTAGCTTATTTTGTATGTTTGTTTTTGTAAATGTCGTTTGATGCACTGTTGTGCTCGTATACTTTTGTTTTTGTGCCTGCTGCACAAGTAACTCTTTGGATGCACTGTTGTGCATATAGATTTTTGTTATTGCGTTTGATACGCAAGTAACTGTTTTGGATATATTATATGTTTTGATTACAATGTCTTGCATGTGCATAATTACTTTGTTTAGGTAAAGAGAATAAAGATGGTATGAAGCTCATGTGTGAACGTAGGTCTGGATTGTACGCGGGACTTGTATTCGTAGACCATTCATGAGACTTGTAATGTTTTACCATAGTGTTTTCGCGTGTACCGAAAGGAATTACATGTATTTTGTAATAAACAATAGAACATAATAGGAGTAAGCTTCGTATTGATAAGGCGCGGGGCCAATGGATACAAAGTAAATAATTAAAATAATTATGTTGCCTGCAAGTGTTTGGCTATTGTGAGAGACGATTACGCTGGTTAAACGTAGCACCTGCGCAGTTGTTGCGCGTTCCAGGTGCGTGGTACATCCGTTCCATCGAGCCTCTTTAGAGTATATGCGCCTTTGCCCAGGACTTCATGGATGACATATGGTCCTTCCCATTTAGGCGCTAGTTTCCCTGGTTTTTCCGCGTTGGACGCCTCATTGTCTCGTAAAACAAAGTCTCCTGGGACAAAGGTGCAAATGCGTACGCGAGCGTAATAGTATTTTTCTAAATTTGATTTGTACCTGGCTTCTGCAATGGCTGCGTTCTCGCGCCTTTCTTCAAGAAGGTCCTGGTCAATTCGCCGTTCTCGCTCGTTATCTTGCTTTTCCACGGCGATCATACGTGGTGTGGGAGGCCGACTTCTGCTGGTATTACCGCCTCTGAACCATAGACGAGGCTGAATGGAGTTTCACCTGTACTGGTTTTTAGCATGGTGCGGTGGGCCCATAAAATGCTTGGGAGCTCGTCCACCCACCCCCTACGCGCGGTCCCCAGCCTTGCCTTTATGCCATCCACTATTTGCTTGTTCACGCTCTCAACTTGCCCATTTGCTTGTGGGTGCGCCACAGAGGCGAAGCTGTGTTTAATGTTCACCTCTTTGAACCATTTTTGTAGGTCCTCCGACGCGAAGTTTGTACCATTATCAGAGATGATGCGTAATGGTAACCCGAATCGGCAGATAATGTGTTCCCAGATAAATTTGCGAATCACCATTGCTGTAGTCGACGCGAGAGCCTTTGCTTCTACCCATTTGGTGAAATAGTCTACTGCTACTACTATTCTCTTGCTTTATTTCCCTATGTGCTGCGAGTTTGTTTATGGTTGCCCGAGCGTCGTCAGACGAGTATGTTCCAGAAGTTGAGTCGCGCCAATTCTTCTTGAATTTCTTTCCACCGCTACCACTCATGTCTTGCGGACAATTGTGTGGTGGCGGTGGCCTGTTAGAGCTTAAGTTGCGCTCAGTTTGCGCATAAACCTTTGCTGCAGCCATTAGTTTCTCCCAAATCTTGGGTAAACCTTCTGTTCCTGATAGAACCTTGATCATGACATCGCATCGCACTTCATACTTGAATTGTGCTCGTATCAGATGTTCATGGACATTACAAATCTCTAGCACCTCCTTGTTGTAGCGCGTTATGAAGTCCTCCAGTCTTTCATCATCACGCCTCCAAATATTCATCACATCAGTGGTGTCTCTGATAGATCTTCGTTGTTGGCTAAAGTGCACCAGGAACTTCTCTTTTTGATCCACCCACGACGTTAGCTTCCCTACTGGTAAATTATCAAACCACAACCGTGCCGCACCGGTCAAGGTTTGGACAAATAGGTGGCGCCACATAGGCAATGTCCAACCCCTTACCAGCCCTGCGCTGGTAAATACACGGAGGTGGTCATCCGGATCTAACATGCCGTTGAATTTTCCGACGTTTGATGGTAGCTTTGCTTTTTCGAGGGGAGCTAAAGCAATTTCACTGATGCATTTCGAGTTCTCAGCTGCTTCTGCCGGGCGGTAGATTAAGTTGTAATCATGTTTTGCATCCGGGTTATAAACTGCGCGGGGTCTAGAATTTGCATGGTCTCGCTGTAGCCGGCTGAACACACTTGTATTATCACCCTCCTGATATGTTCTGCCGTATTCGTCGGTGTGGGTGTCCCGCCTCTGGTAAGAACGCGGGCCCAACCGAGAATGAACCGACTGCCTTCGATGAGAATATGATTCATCGTGGTAATCTCTTCGTCGAGTCTCAGAATGAGTAGACTCATACCTTGTAGGAGATCTGGAGTAAACTTCTGTGTCCTCTATATGTACTCGCGATGGTGCGTCATGGTGTGGTGCACGTGGTGCAGACGGTGCTCGTGCACGAGATGCAGGACTTCATGACTGAGTGGGGGGAGCAGTCTGTGCACAAAGTTGTGCGTATACAGCGTTTATTGCACCTTGGGATCTGACATACCACGAGATAGGAGTTTCACTGGAGGTAAAATTGAACTTATCGGTATCTCGGGTTGTGCTCCTGGAGTAACAGGGTCATTCGGATGATTAACGTTGAACTGGACCTCGTTATCATCAGAAGCCTCTTCCACAATCCATTCGACTTGGGTATTGTGTGCGAAATTTGACCGAGGTCCGGATTGACAGTTTGTCGGAGTCTCTTCCATTGAAAAACAGAGATGGAAGAGTAAATCAAAACTAGAAGATATGAATAAAAACTGAGAAATCGGTGGGCGCCAATGAAGAAACACTGGTTCAACAGATCAGAATCAATTGAACCAAGGGGTTTGAATCTGCATAAAAGGATTAGGTCTTCTCGTTTGATTCGGGGGTGAATGATCTCCTTCTTCGAACAATAACTGCAAAACAAACAGCCGTTAGACTCGCCACGGGGAGAATGGGGGTTCTCTCCGTGACCACCCTTCGACGTGAGAATAAGTACATGTTTTGATGAAGAATAAGAAGAAGTAATCGTAAAGTGAAGTGAAGTGAGAGTAACTTGAGAAATGATACCTGAATTGTCGTATTTATAACCGAATTTGGGCGGGAAAGTTTGTTGACGGGAGAGATGACGGAAAGTAATTTCCGTGAGCGGTTATTTTCTCCACCGTCAATCACTAACGAATGTGTGTGCACACGGATCGTGGTCATGATCAGCGGCTGGGGAGATGCCACGTGGATAGTGGGCAAGTGTGGATCTTCCTTTAATTTGGTGCCATCATCGTGACTTTGAGGAGTGCCCAGGATGATGCCACATGGCCATTCGGTTATAACCGAATGGTGATGCACAATAAAGCCTTCTAGAAGGCTTACAGCTGTAATCTCATGTGGCTTTGCTTCATGCAAATTCTGTTGTAACAGAAAAGTTACTTTCTGTCCAAGTTTGGGTGATATCCGCGCGAAGATGTTATTTAACTTTCATGACATGTAGACTTTGAGCAAGGATGTGTTTATTTCCATCTTAGCACGCGGATGTTGATAACTGCTTTCTTTTAAGTTCTCTTCTTTAGAACCAGTGCGCTGTCGTGCAAGGTTCCTTGAAAGAGGTTTATTGGAACTGAAGTTGTTGTATGGTCCAAATCATCTGCGCGAGGTTTTTGGGACCTTACCCCTTCACTATCTCATCTGAAATCTCTCTCTATCTCTCTCAGGTGGTTGTAGGAGCTCCGGCCACCCACCCAACCTGCGGTGCCTTCGAAATTATCAAGCCATAAACATAACCTGAACAACACACAAGAACTCTAATTTTTTTTTATAATTCTTCACACCTTCCGTCACTACACCAACTCCTTTAACAACGAACCCTAATATTTAATCAATATCACCATCCGTCACAAATACAGCCATCGCTAAAAAACTATCTTCTTCGATTACTTATCAGCAGCCATTCAACACTATCTTACTACAAATTTCAATTCAGTCGTTGCCTTCTGTATGTTGATTTAAAACAACCTGCAACTCAATCTTCGTCTTTGTAAAACACAATATCAAACAACAACTGATTCTTTCTTCACAAACAATTCACTATTGTCTTCCCATCTCAGGTCTGATTAATCACAATCTGAAACTCTAAAGAATATTCCTTCAAAACCTGCACACCTTCTCCGATAAGTATCAACTACAACAACAGATCTGAAACAATTCTGCCATCATCGAAACAATTACAACATTACAACCGATTCGCTTGAAGAATATGAAATGCATGGTGGTTGTGTTGGGGGAAATTGGAAGTGTCTCCATCTAGATCATCTTTGTAGGTTGCTTGAAGATCGTCCATGGCGGATTTGGCGGGTAAATTGGGGGAAATTAAAGTGTTTAGGGCTAAAATCTCTCTATCTGAAATCTCATCTCGATCTCTCTCAGGTGGTTGTAGGAAACGGTTTGAAGGTGATGGTAGGTTTCCGGTAGTAGGTGGCAGATGGTGACGGTGGGTTGTGGTGAGTGGTGGTGGCAAGTGGTAGAGTGAGATGTGTGCAGAGGTTTTTTTTATCTATACTTTACTTTTTCATTTTTTACAGAAATAGTACCTCAATAAAAGTTCTTTACACAATAGCCTTTGAGAAGGTGAAATGACAACAATACCCTCATGTGTAAGGCACATGACCAGATTTAACCAAAAAATCTAACTGGGTTTGGCCTAAAGGACATAACGTGCAGGATTTTGAAACGTTAAGGACAAAACTAGTAAACTTTTGCGCTTAAGGACAGCGCCTGCAATTTGGTGTAAACATAAAGGATAAAACTTGTAATTTACTCTTAGAGTAAAGTAAATGGATACATGAAATTTTGGATTTGGTCTCTAACTTTTCAAAAGTACAAGGATGGTCATTTTGATTTGCAGTTTGTAACACATATAGTCCCTAGTCATAAAATCTAAAGGTTTTAGTATGTCCAAGTTAGGGACTAAATGTGTTACAAAGTGAAAACCATAGAGACCATCCATGTACTTTTGGAAAAAGCTATGGACTAAATGCGTTACAACGTGTAAACCATAGGGACCACATCTGGCGAAGCATTAGACTTTTGGAAAAAGCTATGGACTAAATGTGTTACAACGTTTTAATTCCCTCCCCTGTACACTGTTACTTTTCCGATCCATGTCTGGCGAAGTATTAGACATTCCCACAATTCGGTCTCATTTCGTTTGATTGAATAAATGCAATTAAACGTGTAAGATCTTTTTAGATATGCTTCGTTTGTAACCGGAGCCTTTTAACAGCAAACAATCGACTGATTAACTCGTTCTAATGTTACCGGCTTAACCGAATATTAAAAACACCGTTTAACTATTAAGCATCGCAATTGGTATAAAATAAACATCTAGAGTGTTTGCGAGACCTTTACAAACACATTTACACTTTTATTTTCTTTGCAAATGTGTCCTGAATGCTCATTGATCCTGCCTTGTGGGATATTTGTACCGAACAAAATACTATAAATTTTGTTTAATATAATTTCAAGTTTTTTTTTATACGTGTACTTTATCATTCTTTACTTCCGCCGCCAAATGTGATATTGTTATCCGACCGTCACACATAAACCCTAAGTCTGGGCCTTCGCTTTGCGGACAAGTCGAGTTCGAGTGGGGTAGAATGATTTGTGTCCCACGTGACCATGTCCACTGGATCATCACATGAATGTTACATGCAACGTGGGTTTCTTCTTTCTGCATGGTTTCTTTTAATTAAATTGTGTTTAATTAAGTTGATTGGGTCATACTTAGTGGGTTAGTGCTAAGGAGAGGGGGTGGTCACTAGTGATAAAATTTCATCACTTACAATATCCAATCATGTTCCGCCATGTCAGCAACCATTTTTCCATTACTCACAACCTTTTTTAGTGGGGGTGGTCATCACTCACCACCACACCCAACAATTTCCCCCCAACCAACAACTACCCTCACAAAATAATATCATCACGGCGTTGAAAAAATAACGAAATCGGAAACCGTGATTGTATCACGCGTTATACTTGGAGGTGGGGTGGGAATTTGTGATGTTCAACGCGTTATATATGTTTCACGCGTTAAATTAACGCACCGCCCCCTGGGCCCTAATAGTGGGTCTTATTTAGTTTCAGTTATCCGAATCCTTGTAAGGCTATAAATCAGCCATGAAGTTTTCGTTATGGATTATGAATGAGAGATATTATACGTTATTCTAGCTTCTTATCTATTTTCTTGTATCAATCAATCGGTTAATGATTCGGATCGTATGTCAACCAGAAAGAAGGTCGCCTATGCTACCCACGCGGCTGCGCCCATTTACTTATTTATATTTGTTTTGTGGTTGCAGGCCCCTCATTCCAAGGCCATTTGAAGTTTAATGAGAGTCTGAGTGTATCTGGCCCAATCTCAATTTCAGCCTAGACGTTTTAAACCCGCTAAATATTTGAATAAAAGCCCATTAGATTTGTCTTAGAAAACATTTATAATAGGTAGTATATAGTATGTATGTAGTTCAGTAGTGAAGATAGATCACCTCTTATTAATTTAATTATTCTTATTATTAACAAATTAATGAATTAATTGTTTGCTTTTCGATTAATAATTAGAATATGAGTTATCATTTTATTGTTTTATAATTTCCTAAAGCGTTTTCAACAGTTTGGAATGTGTGAATAGTATACACCCCGATCAACCTTGCCATGTGAGGCATCAATTAAATAAAATAACTCCCTATATGTTTAAATAGAACAAACGTTTTCCGTTTAGAGGTGTTTATCGAATCAAATAACTTTTTTAGTTATTTGGGTTATTCGATACGCTTTTTTGAATGGTAAAACTACAAACCAACTGAATTTAAAGATTCAAATTATGTACGATTCCAGTCAAACTAAATGAACGAAAAAAAGATAAAAACTCTGGCTGAAATGTGTGAGAAACATATCTAGTTTCGAAACAAAAAAAGAACGGAAATGATCCTCATGATCTTTCGATGCTCAGAGAAGGTTGTGATATTAATATACAAATTGCTAGAATGGAGCTAACTTACTATAGATTTTTACTAGTTAGGAGGCTAATTACCTACTAGCAAACTCACCAAATTAACTAACTACCGAGCTTAATTAATCATGATGGTAAACCTTTTTATCGTAAACATGTTCTAATAAGCCATAAGTAAGATACCAAAATCTCATAAAAATGAATATTATCACTTAGAAATTACTTGCTTATTATAATAAAAAATCAAATAATCAAGAAAATAACATATCATCATTTTACCCATCCTTTCAGGTTATGTAGCTTTCCCCTGCCCCTTTTCATCAATGGACTCCTGACGTATACGAAGGAATATAGTTCGTTCGATAAATTCCTACATCTCTGTCTATCTCTGAGATGTTTGGATTTTTCAAAACTGCATGGACATCCAGGAGAGAAATGATATCCCCACTCGGACCAAGACAGGACTTTTACTTGTTCAAGGTGAAGCAGGGTCTGGAACGACGAATCTCTTTATGATAAACAGATCTGTTTTGCAAGTTTGTTATTACGGGTCAGATTAATGACGTATACATACTTGAATTGTCAGTGTAGATGCTATATAGTTGGTTCTCATCCTTTAGAGACTACAAGTGTAATAGGAGCATCCGTCACTAAAGCAAGTTCAAGTCCTACAAATAGGACAAATATATGTATTTATAAGTAGATTTTGGAGGGGTTGTGTGTTTTCTGTTAAAAGAACAAGCATCTGTTAATGATATTTATGAACTCGTGGCATTATAGCCTAGTGACAACTTTGAGGTGAGATAAGGCTTAGGGACTATAAGGTCCTGAGTTCGATTCCCACAAGAGGGTTTCCCCTTGTTGGGTTATCTCCTAAATTGGTGAATTGGCATTATTGCCTAGTGGAGAAGGATATGATGGGCTGGTTGCGTTGGTGGCACGATGATACAACAGTAGTCCGTCAGTGATCCAAATTTGTCATTCAAAAAAAATAATGATATTTATGGCATAAGAATTACTTGATCATCTGAAACAATAATTACGTTAACATTTTACATTAGAAAAAATACACAATTTTTGAATCTAACACATGTTTTATCATAGGAATATTGGATTTTAATAATTTCAACTATTCATCATTGGTTGCCAACAATTCAAACTTCAAAAATAACCACTGGTAGTCCCAACTATTGATATTGGCCACCAATAGACCCTGCCTAACAGAATCCTAACGCCGTTAGTCTCTGGTCGCCGGAAAACCGTTTTTGGCCAGAAAAAGGTTTCTAAAGCTTACAAAGAGGTTTCGGACGAAAATGTTGAGTTTTCGGGCCAAAAAGAAGTTTTTTGGCAAAAAAAAAGAGTTTTCCGGCGATTTCAATAATTGAAATTTTTACTAGAAAAATGTTACTAAAGGTTCGTAATAAGGTTGGAAAGATGTTTGAAACAAAAATGTTGAGTTTTCCGGTCAAAAATGAGTTTCCGGCGAAAAACGTTTCGAAGACTAACGATGTTAGGGTTTTGTTAGTCAGGGTCCATTGGAGGCCAATATGTTAATAGTTGGGACTACCGGTGGAAATTTTTAAAATTGAAACTGTTAGTGACCAACGACAAATAGTTTAGATTATTAAAATCCAATATTCATTTATCATATCATTTGATATTCACCTTTCAAAAAAAAATTTATCATATCATTTCATCTAGATTGACTTGATTAAATAGATAATGACCACAAATAAGTCAAAAGATATTTTATTTGTTGGAGGGTTGAATTGAACAACTACAAAGATTCTTGCATTCATCAAATCTTTGAACAAAACTTAATTTATCTCTTTTTGTTTATTTTCTTAATTAATCTTATTTTTATTTTATTTTAAAGGCATAGATTCCACGATTCGGACTTGGAGATAAGGTTATTCTTTTTATTTAAATTGTCTTTATATATTAACTAAGTATTTAATTTAATCTACTTATATATAAAAGGAAAAATAATGTTGATGTAAATTTGCATATGTGTCAATCACCTAGATATGCCATGTAACTTTTGCTTATGTCATAATCTTTATTAAACATTCCAATTAAATCAGTTTTAATTAATAAATATGATGATTAATAAGTTGGCCAAAAAGTAGTAGAAAGAGGGAGGAAAATTTGAATTTCAAAATTCAAATCCTTCTCCATATTTCAGAGAACAAAGACCAGATTTATGAGAGAGAACATGAGCTCTTTCAAAACAAAAATTTTACCTAACCATCTTCAAATTTCAAACCTCTCCAGTTTTCAATCTTCAAATAATCTTCATCTCAATCCATCTTCAAATAATCTTCATCTGTTGTCTATCTCCCCTGTTCGCTCGCTCGCTCCATCTTCTAAACCTAAAAAACAACCGACGGATCTTCTTTCATTCGCAGGGAAGGTAAGGTTTACTCAGCCAGCAGGTAAGCTTCGATTCAGCAACTTCGATTAGCCCCCATTTCTTCTCTATTACATTTGAGAAGGTATTTCTTCTCCGTTTTTTCGATTAGCCCCCATTTCTTCTCTGTGGATATAATCATTCATACGGTTATTACATTTTTCGGCCACCGTAGCGGCGGTGATGGCAGGAAACGGAGATTTCGAATCTTTCATCTCAATGAATCATATAAGATTTTTTTTTTGTTGTTTTTTCTTATTTTTATTGGTTGGGTAATGAGGGTTTTGTGTCTTGATTGACAGGAAACAACATTGATGAAGTGTGTTGGTTGCTTTAGGAACAAATGAAGATGTACAAGTTGTTAAGCGTGTGGTACAAGACTACAAGTTTTCTATAGAGCATGGTTTTGGAGGTTTTGTGTTTTGCTTTAAGTTTTTTGATATTAATCTAGAAATGGGGTTTTGGTGTTTGTTGAAGTTATTGGTCTGAATTTGCGAATAAAGATTCAAGCTTGGGGTTTTGATTTTGACTTTGGTAAAGTTTCTTAAATTATCATTGTTATTGGTTTGGATATGCTTGGTGGCCTTTAATTCAGTAATGATGCATGTGTTTTATAGAAATTATCATTGTTATTAACCGTATGAATGATTATATCCACAGGAGTTAAAGAGATTAAATCGTAAACGGATTTTTGATTATGTGCTGTTATGGTTTTATGTTAGTTAAATAATTATGGCTACATGTTAGTAAATGTTATTTAGCACATAGTTTCTTATTTATTTATAGCTTAATTTCATATAATTAGTTCAGTTAAGTACCCACAACAGAAAGGAAAAGGATATCGGTACACAACTTCGTTAGAAAGCTCCATATGAGGAACAAGAAATATCAAGGTACATTTCTCAAACACCAAATTTAGTTTACAATTTTGTGAATCCACAACAATTTCGAATCAACAAACCCATGTTTCTTACACTGTAACTAATGGCTTTTTTTTGTTTTTTTTTTGTATTGATTGTGGACAGACTTGGGATGTAGGATCAGGACAGTTAAGGTTGACGCTAACAGGGCGTATAGAACAAGTTTGAGGTACGGTTATCATATATTACATCTTTGTAACTGATGCGGAAATAACCATTATGCAGAGAATGATGCTGTTACAGATAATGGGCAGACGTATGAGGTGAAAATGGAGGAAGTTCCAATCAATGCTGCTGGTAATGAGCGTGTTGTTCGACCGGTTATAAGATTTGATAAAAAGAATATAGTCTTAACCTACATTAATCCGGAGGTTAGAACATCATTGTTTACTTCTAAATGCTTTAATGAATTGTTGTTTATAGTGTTTGTACAGGACATGTTTAGTGCTTAGAATACATGTATGATGTATGTATATTGGTAACTCTTATTAGGGCTATATATAATTCCTGCAAACCTGTTGGTGCACCTAGTGTCTGTTAACTTCGTCTTAATCAAGTCTTTTGTCTAGATAGGATGATTGAGCACACAACAGGGTTAGATTTTAGGGTTTTATATGTAAGTATAGGTGAGTTCGCTTGAAATGACAACATGTCATGTTCAAGCGAAACCAACAACATGCTAGTTCGCTTGAACAGACATGTGTCACATTCAAGCGAAACTCTGTAGGCTATAAATAGGGTTGTGTTGTTTCATTTGAAGCGAACAGGAGCTGAGATCATTGTGTGTGAGTCGAGGTGCTGTCAAAATTGTATCAGAAATACGTGTAAAGACTCAGAAATCAGTAATAGAGAAGAAAGTTAAAAGGAACAAGCTGTGTGACGTTGTTTACTTTGATTCCGCCTTAGTAAATGATGATGAACTACCTTTACTGACTGTTTAGGGTCACGAAACCGATCCAACAAGTGGTATCAGAGCTCAGGACGAGGAGTTCATACCATTGCAGCTTGAAATCATCGGATTCTCTTACTTCTACTCATTCTTTTCTGATTCGGACATAGTTTTACGGTTGAAATGGCCTAAAATTCTCACATATCAAGCGAAATACATTGTTAACTAATCCCTGAGTGAATTGGACTTAAAATCGATCGAATTCATATAAAAACTTGACTTTTCGCTTGAAAACCGGTTCGTAAAAGCTGACATCATCACATTTCGCTTGAAAATTTCAAGCGAAAACCCTTTAAAATCCTATTTCGCTTGAATATTACTGCTGTTTTCGCTTGAAAAGTACATATAATCAGGTTTAGCTTGAAAGTTATAAGTCATTTCGCTTGAAGTATACACATTTGTCTGAGTTCGCTTGAGTGAGGTTTCACTTGAGTTGATATTGCCATTTCGCTTCAAGTACTTTGAGTTCGCTTGAAGTGTTTCGCTTGAACCTGTATTGCCTTTTCGCTTGAAAAGCTATATTGCTTTAAAGCTGATTTCGCTTGAACAGATTCCGCTTGAATCTGTCTTATTCAAAACAAAAAATATTTCTAAGTGTTTGCTGATTTTTCAGGTACGTACATGATGGATGATCTATTCATGAATCCGTTTAGCGATATGTATGCCTTTGCTGGAAATTCTGGAGATGATACTTCGCCGAGCAACACCAATGAGAACACGCCGAGTACGAAGAAAAGTTTATCGGATGCTCTAAGTGTGGAAAGTGCTTTCGGAACTTATAACAAACCCCCGAAATTGATGGCTATAGAAGAGTAAGAATGGATACGCTGATGGAGGCAAAACTGGTGAAAGTTTGACTACATCTGAAGAAATAGAATCGTTTGTTGCTGAGCAAAAATGCATCGCACTGCTATTTCAATCTGTCCTAGAAGATATAATATCTTTGATCGAGTACAAAAGTTCTAAAGATCTTTGGGAAAAATTGAAAGTTAAATGTTTGGGAAGTGCAGAAATAGTGAAAAACAAAAAGAAACTGCTTAGAAAAGAATTTGATTTATTTGGTTGTTTAAAGAATGAATCAGTTTGTAAAATGATTGAGAGGTTTGGGCATCTAAAGCTGGAGCTGGCGAGACATGAAATTTTCTATTCTCAAGAAGAACTGGTCGACAAATTGTTTGATTCATTGCCAGATGAGATGGATTGGCAATACTATGCCTTGATGCTGAAGAATACAATCAAGCCGCCTGAAGTGTTGACTGTAGATTTGCTGATTGAGAGACTAGAAAGTGATGAGCTGGAGTTAAAGAAAACACACAAAATCAATCACTCATCATACTAGCAGAACTTGGATTTGTATTATCCAAAAAGCATGATGCCAAAGAATACATCTCCCAAGACAGCCTTTTCTGCTGAGAATTCCAACATTTCAAACAAAGAAAGTCAAAGCAGTGGATTTCACAATGGTTCTTCGTCACATTCAAGTCAAACAGATGCAAAGAACCTATTTCAATGCGACATCGCTGTAGACTTAAAGAACGCTCAAAACTTCAGCGAGGAGTCGGCAAAGCTACAGATGGTTTTCTTAGCATCTGTGCTAGAATCGTATGAAAGCCTTGTAGCAGGGAAGATAGGCAACACCAACCTGACAAAAGAAGACTACGATCAAATAGATCCTGAGGAGATGGAATTGATCGACATAAGGTGGTGTATGGCCAGTGCAGTTCGTCGGGCACAGCGTTTCATGGAGATAACAGGAAGGAAGTCTATTGGTGGACCATCTACCAAGTTAGGCTTTGACAAGTCTAAAGTGACATGCTTTAAGTGTAAACAGAAAGGTCACTTTAAGATTGAATGCCTAAATGCTTATGCTGATGAGTCTGAAAACCCGTTTAGAGAAGATTACTACAAAAAAGCGATTTATCATCAGAATAAATCGGAGCCGCCAAGAATGAAGCAGCTTGAGGATAACAAAGAGAAATCTAGAGCTCTTGCTGTAATTCACGACGATGAAGGTTTCGACTGGAGCGAGTTGTTACCTGAGGAGGATGCGGTTGGATATGCATTCATGGCAAAATCTGAACCTGTTCCTTGGAAAGACACCAGACCTGAAGAAACGAGGTATGCTTATAGGAAGATGATAGCTCAAGAAAGAATGATCAGAATATCTGCTATCTATAGTGAAGTAAAAAGAGCGAGGAGATGGGATCCAGACAGAGAATGTTATCTTGACCCCGAAGGAAACATAGCCATTGACCATAACACTCTTGATATGGAAACCATAATCAAAGAAATGAAAGATGAAGATGATTATTGGCAAAGAAAATGGTGGGGAAGTGGAGAAAAGGAAGAAGAGAAAAAGAAAGAAGAGAAAGTAGAGAAGCCAAAGAAGGTTGATAATGGGATCATTGACACGACTCAAGAGTTGAATGCTGAAAACATGGGAAAGATGGCTGACAAGGTGCTGGCTGCTAAGGCACTTGAGGTAGATTCTAAATCTGTCTCTGAGTCTAAAAGCCAGGTCAGTTCAAATGCGTCAACGACTGAGTCAGGTAAGAAAGTCAATGGTGATGTTGACTTCAAAAATTGCATCAAAGAGTGCAAAGTTTATAGTACAGTCACTTATCTCAACGGTAAGAAGGTTGATGATCTGACTGCTAGAGTCAGAAGTGTTGAGGATCAGATCCTTAACCGTGATAAAATGTTGAAAGCTTCGAATGACAGATTAAAAGAATTAACTAACAAAATTGAAAATGATAAAATTGATCAAGAAAAGGTTAGGAAAGAAAATGAGAGGTTAGTTCTTGAAAATCGTCAGATTACTGAAAATTTTGAGAAGCTTAAAAGCACGGTTAAAGATAATGATGATAGAAACGGTAAAACATACAAAGAAAATTGTCATTTGCAAAGTGTTTTGAGGGTTAAAGAAGAATTAATCAACAAACAATTGGATGAGATTGCTAAATTGAAACTTCAGTTTGAAGAAGCTAAGATTGAGAATGAGCGTATCAATTTGAAATTGAACAGTTACAACTCTGCAAGCTTTGTTTTGCAACACATTGTTCCCAAACCCATCGGGAAAAACAAAGCAGGCGAAGATGTATACTGTGATGGAACTGGGGTCGGGTTTCATCAAGTTCCACCACCAGTTCTAGACAATTATTCGAAAAAGCAATCTGGGTTGGTTAATCCTGAAGATGAAAATGAAGTGAAACTTCCTGATTCAATTGATGTTACATTTTCTTCTTCATCATCTGATGATAGTGTTCAGACAGAGATTGTTAAAAGCACAGCTGAAAGTGTTTTGATGTCTGAAAGTGATTCAGCTGAAGATGATAGATGTTTTCTGGACAAATACATTCCGAAACAAAAGTCCAAAAACAACTTAAATGATGAACCTAATCTTGTCATGTACAAGATGTCGGGATCTGATAAGTTGTATTCGGATTCTGAGTTTCCTCTGGAGAATGTAAATGTTTCAAAATTGATAAATGTGTTCAAAATGGTTGAAATCGATTTATCAGAAGTGAAGAGTTTAAAACAAACAAAAAGGCAAATGAATTTTGAGAAAGATAAAGCTTACTACAAGAAACCTGTTGTTCCACCGCGTTTTTATAACAACAATAGAAACAATTGGTCGGGTGGTTATCAGGGTGGTAAGAACTATCAAAGGAGAAATGTTCAAAACAAGAAATTTGTTGAGAAGAAAGTGTTTGTGAACAGTTCAAGTTCACTTTCTGATGAAGAGAAAAAGATTTTTTCGAAATCAAATGAAGAGTTCTTTGAGAAGAAAGCCTCACAAACTCAGTCTGAAGGCACAAGTCGGGTAGTTGATACTTGTATATGTTTTAGATGCAACAAAGTTGGTCACATTGCAAGAAATTGCACTAACTTCTAGCCTAAGACTGAAGTTGTTGAGAATCAAAAGAAGAAGGTTGATGCAAAAGGAAAAGCTCCAATGGTTGTTGAGAAAATTTTGAAAAATGAGAAAACAAAAGTCAAAATTGAACCTGTTAAAAATGTGGTAACTAAAAATGACAAGTTTTACAAATGGGTTGCGTCACCTCAACAAACATGGAAGCCAAAAATTGCTGAAAAGAAAGCAAGTGTTCCAAAACCAAGGGTTTCTGAGACTGAAAAACAATCATCTTCTACCACATCGGTAAAGATGAATGTACCTTTGGATTACTATGAGGAACTGGAACCAAGAGAGAATGTTGTTGAAAAGAAGAATGTTCAAAAGAAAAATCAACCAACCGGTCAACTTAAGATAGATGAGTTTTTCTTATACAAAAAGGTTGAGGTTGGATCTGAGGAAAGTTTAAAGATGAATGATAAAAATTTTCCGCCACTTTACACTACAAAATCTCACATTAAAGTCCAGTTACCTGAGTCAAAAGAGGCTTGGGTAGCATCAAAATCTCACTAAAAATTTCGGACTTACCGGAGCTTCCTAGTTGGTAATTGTGAAGCATGAATCAGCATCTTTATTGAAATGCGTTTTTTAAATCAAATTATGATATGTGCTGGAACTTCCGAGAGTTGTTTCACGATGGATTATGGATAGTGGAGCGTCTCGACATATGACTGGGAAGACTGCATTGTTGTACGATGTTAGAAATTTCAATGGTGGTTATGTGGGATTCGCAGGAAACCAAGGTGGTAGAATTGTTGGTGAAGGAACGTTATCCGATGGGATTGTTACGTTTGAGAGAGTTAACTACATTGCTGAGCTGGAGAATAATCTGCTGAGTATCTCACAGATTTGTGACAGGATGTATACCACTCATTTTACTGACAAAGAATGTTTGATCTTGAAGCCAGGTTTTGTTATCCCTGAAGAATGGATTATCATGAGGGCACCTAGAGTGAATGATCTGTACGTGTTGGACATGAGCGTAGCTACTACAACCACGGGTCAGGCTCATTGTTTTGTGTCTAGAACAACGGAGAAAGAATCGCAGTTGTGGCACCGAAAAATGGGGCATATTCACTTACGAAAAATGAATCACCTGGTGCACAATGATTTGGTTATAGGTGTTCATGTCAAAGGTTTTCATCTGGAAGGGGAGTGCATTAGTTGCATCAAAGGCAAGCAGAAGAAAAAGTCACACCCTAAAAAGCAAGTCAATTCAGTTTCCAGACCGTTAGAGAGACTACATATGGATCTGTTTGGTCCAGTAAACGTCAAAAGTATTACAGGGGATCTCTACTGTCTTGTGGTTACTGATGATTATTCCAGATTTTCGGGGGTATCATTCTTGAAGTCGAAAGATGAAACGTTTGACAGTTTGATGGCGTTGTTCAGAAAGATTGAAAATCTGTACCAACGGCGTATCAAAAGAATTAGAAGTGATAATGGTACTGAGTTCAAGAACAACAAGATGGAAGAATTTTGTGATGAAAGAGGTATATTGCATGAATTTAGTGCTCCGTATACTCCGCAACAGAATGGAGTCGCTGAAAGAAAAAATAGGACAATAATCGAAACGGCCAGAACAATGCTTGCTGATTCAAAGCTACCGATAAATTTTTGGGCAGAAGCAGTTTCCGCCGCATGCTATACGCTCAACAGAGTTCTCACTGTCAAGAAATTCAACAAAACATGCTTTGAGTTGATCAATAACCGCAAACCGAATCTGAAGTATCTTGAACTGTTTGGGTCACCTTGTACTATTCTAGAACCTCTTGGAAAGTTTGGTCCGAAGAGTATTGAAGGGATATTCATAGGTTATGCAAGTCCTTTACGACGAGTCTTTGTTCCAAGTCTGAAGCGGATTATTGAAGCTCCAAATGTTGAATGTCAAGGTTATACAATGCCGCCGCAGAATCCTGGAGTTTCATGGCGTTATCATTACGACAAGTTGTGGGATTCGTTTGACATGATGGAAGAACAAGAAGAAGAAGAAGATTTCTTTGACGAGTTGGATATTCTGAGAAAGTACGAAGAATCGCAGGAAAGGTTCCCAGTTGAGTATTCAAGACGACCACGACAAGCTTTGAATGATGATGAAGCAGGTCCAAGCAATGCTGGAGAACATGATGATGTCCAACAAAATGAAGTTGCTCAAGATAATCAGACGGCACAGAATGATAATCAAGAATTTGAGAACATGCCAGTATTTGATCGTGGTGATTCAGATTCTGAGGGGGAGCAAATTCAGATTTCAAGTCAAACAAACCCAGTCAGTGAACAAGGTGCAAATCAGAATGTTACTAATCTGGAAGGCGATGTAGATGTTCCAGGCGAAGTGATGCCATGAACTCTTTCATACCATCCAGAGGAGTTGATCATTGGAGAATTGCAAACAGGCGTCCACACTCGAAAATAGCTTGATCAAGGGCTTACATGTTTTTATACAAAAGTTGCTCCTTTACAAAGTGAATTCTCATTGAGTTGTTTTATTTCGCAGATTGAGCCAAGGACTTACAAAGAGGCGCTTACTGAAGATTCTTGGGTCAATGCGATGCAGGAGGAACTTAGCCAATTCGAGAAGTTAGGTGTTTGGAAGTTAGTGGATTTGCCTGATGGTCAAAGAAAGATAAACACCAAGTGGGTGTTCAAGTGTAAGAGAGATGATAGAGGAGTTGTTGTTCGTAACAAAGCTCGACTCATAGTCCAGGGTTTCAGTCAACAGGAGGGTATAGATTTCACCGAAGTGTATGCTCCTGTAGCTCGACTAGAAGCGATCAGAATCTTCCTAGCATTTGCATCTTGGAAAAATTTCAAAGTATATCAGTTAGATGTAAAATCGGCGTTTCTCTATGGGAAGGTAAAAGAGGAGGTTTATGTCGGTCAGCCACCGGGCTTCACCGATCCACACCACAAAGACAAGGTCTACTTGCTAGATAAAGCGCTGTATGGTTTACACCAGGCCCCGAGAGCTTGGTACGAGACATTGTCTCAACATCTGCTAGCCAACAGCTTCATTCGTGGAAAAGTGGATGCCACTCTATTCACCAAAGAGGTCGACGGACATCTTCTGATTGTTCAGATATATGTGGACGACATCATATTTGGGTCAACAAATGAAAATTTGTGCAAAGATTTTGAACGAGTTATGAAGCAGAAATTCGAAATGTCATCGATGGGTGAGATGAAATTCTTTTTGGGACTGCAGGTTGATCAATTACCCAAAGGAATTTTCATACATCAAACAAAGTACGTTCATGATATCTTGGAGAAATTCGGGATGTCAGGTTCTACTCCAGCTTCCACCCCATTAGCAACAAATCATGGGATAAACCCTGATCTCACCGGAGAGAAGGTAGATGAAACGATGTATCGTTCTATGATCGGATCGCTGATGTATTTGACAGCTTCAAGACCCGATATCATGTACCCAACCTGCCTCGCAGCAAGATTTCAATCTAACCCGAGAGCTTCGCATATGGTGATTGTGAAAAGGATATTACGCTACCTGAAAGGAACTCCATCATTGGGGTTGTGGTATCCAAGAGAAGGCGATTTCACGCTCGAAGGGTATTCCGATTCCGATTTCGATTTCGGATGCTGCAAAGTTAACGCTAAATCAACAACAGCAGGGTGTCAGTTTTTCAGATCACGATTGGTCACCTGGCAATGCAAAAAGCAGACCTCTGTGGCTCTATCCACATGTGAAGCGGAGTATGTATCTGCTAGCAGTTGCTGCTCTCAGATCTTGTGGATCCAGCAACAGATGCGCGACTACGGTTTGCAATTTCTAAACACCCCTATCTTTGTTGATAATGAGGCAGCGATTAACATTACTAAAAATCCAGTTCATCACGCTAAAACCAAACACATTGAGATTTGTCATCACTTCATTCGAGATTGTTTCGAGAAGAAGTTGATACGAATTGAGAAAATCCACACTGACGATCAAAAAGCTGATTTACATACCAAAGCATTTGATAAAACTCGTTTTCAATATTTACTAAAACTGAATGGTATGAAGCTTTTATCGGTGTTGGAGGAAATTATTGGCGTTGATGAAGGAGACATTGTAGATGATGTTGAGAAGCAATCTGCAATGGTTTGTCGAATTTTTACTTGTTTTGGTATTTAGGGTATTTTCAGAAAATACAAAAACATTAAAAAATGACATAAATACAAAAACATGAGATATTTTCAAAATCCAAAAACATTATAAAACCATAAAAGAGCTTGTGTAAAAAGGGAAAATGATAGTACATCGGCTTGACAGTTACGGTATGCTAAAGAAATGGAATGTTTAAATGCGTTAAACAGTCTCGCTGATGATGTGCCGATAGGTTTTTACACATTTAGTAGGTTTATTCGGGATATAAACCTAAATACTTACTTACTTATTTCGTGGGGAACACTACTTGGATATATAGGTAACCCCTGAAATCTTGTTTGAAAGATTCCTTTTTCTGATATTCTAGGTCTTTATACTCAGTGACATCTGGGGTATTATTCCGGGACTTCTGCTGAATGGAAGTTCTGACCTAGTCCCCGAATAATACTTTATGCAATGCTTGAAACATAGCATCACCCTCAGCATACATGATAAGACAATAAAATTGCTTAGCAATGCTGTTGTAAAAAAGATCCTCTAAAGGGGACGCACCCAAAAGTTGAGTCATGATCTCTCTGCTGAACGGTAGTTCTGACCTGAGCTCTCATGATTCTTCATAATTTATTAACCCTTTACATATATCATTTGTGGTATACTCACCTGTAAGACTGAATATTGGGATCTGGATATGGGAGTATATTCAAGAGGTGGGACACATGTATAAGTTTAAGTCTCTAAAACATTAAATCCGTATCCTGGACAGATTGAAAATTGTGTGAAAATTTAAGTGGATCAGTATATCAACAATCTACGCGAATTGTTTAATTCTGAGTATGAAATTAAAGCTTAACGGTACTTGTGACTTGTCGAATATATTTGATATGATTCCCTAACACGCTTAACCAAAAATATGTTTGTAAATAGTTTACTTTCATTGCATTTTAGTTTTGTAATTCATTTTCTAGTTTAGAATTTTATTCAAAATCCAAAAAGATTTTACACTTCTGCTTTATTTTTGACAAACCAAAGTGGAGAGTTGATCTTCGGATTCGAAAGTTGAAAGTAGATGCAGGAAGTTTCTAGGCTGGAGGATGAGTTTGGAGCTAAACATGATGAATTTGTGAAATTGGAAAGTCAAAAGCAAGTTCATTAATTTGAAACTTGTAATTTTCAGAAAAATGTTTGAAAAGGTTGAACAAAAAGTCAGTGTGAATTATATCTGATCAACCAAGGTCATTAAGTTGAACTTGATAGATAAATTGAGTAATCAGGGTCATTAACTTGGACCTGAATACTTAAGTGGATTTCTAACACTGAAGGTTAAAAGGTAAGTTTGGATTGAAACTGTTATTGTCATATATCTTATATTTAGGTAGAGATTATGCAGGTAACAGGAATCCCCATGGCAATGAAAATGATAAATTTTGAACCAGAATTTAAGCCCTAGCTTATCGAAAGGGGGAGTCTGCGAAAGGGGGAGTCAAGATTCTGGATCAACAGTCAAAGGGGAGATTGAAGATTAAAGTTTGAAGATAAAGATTGAAGAGAGTTTTTACAATGATAAATTTATTTGGAGAAAGACAAAGACTAAAGACTTGACGCCGAAGACTTCGTCAACATCCAAGGGGGAGTCTGTTGGTGCACCTAGTGTCTGTTAACTTCGTCTTAATCAAGTCTTTTGTCTAGATAGGATGATTGAGCACACAACAGGGTTAGATTTTAGGGTTTTATATGTAAGTATAGGTGAGTTCGCTTGAAATGACAACATGTCATGTTCAAGCGAAACCAACAACATGCTAGTTCGCTTGAACAGACATGTGTCACATTCAAGCGAAACCCTGTAGGCTATAAATAGGGTTGTGTTGTTTCATTTGAAGCGAACAGGAGCTGAGATCATTGTGTGTGAGTCGAGGTGCTGTCAAAATTGTATCAGAAATACGTGTAAAGACTCAGAAATCAGTAATAGAGAAGAAAGTTAAAAGGAACAAGCTGTGTGACGTTGTTTACTTTGATTCCGCCTTAGTAAATGATGATGAACTACCTTTACTGACTGTTTAGGGTCACGAAACCGATCCAAAAAAACCTAAGGTTGATGAAATTTGTATGGGCAAATCATTTAAGACTAAAGATTGTAACTTGAGTTAGCATGCCCTAGCAAAATGTGTGTAGAATACTAGAATCTATTGTGGTTAAATTCACACTTTAGACAAGTGACTAATTATATCTTTCATTATTTTTCTCGATCCCAGGACCCACCTAATCACTCCAAAGCAACTATTGAACCGTGTTGTATGTGTCAAATCAGGCATGTCTTTTTTTTAACTAAGAAAAATATCCTAGGTTGTGTTTGGTGTATGGGGTTTAGAAATGGATATGAAGTGATGTCCAAAAATTTTGAAATTTTATTTTTTTATGTAGGTGCACGCAAATCGTTGTTGAATGTGTTTAAAGATGGGGATTGTCATCCAAGGATGGCGATGGTAATTGACGATAGATTAAAGTTTGGGAAGAAAAAGATCAGTCGCGAGTTCATGTGGTGCCTGCTTTTACTCCTTATTATGCTCCTCAAGCAGAGGTATTGTAAAATTACATTCTTAGTTTCTTCGTTTACTTTTTATTATTAATTTTCTAATTTACTAATAATATGCTTTGTTTATAGACAGCAAATGTTGTTCCAGTTCTGTGTGTGGCAAGGAACGTTGCATGTAACGTTAGAGCTGGTTTCTTCAAGTAAGATGTTTATTTAAATAAAAAATATCATATTTTTATTGCATACATAATACACGTGAAGAATGGCTTATTTACTTATGATGTGTTGTTGTTCAGAGAATTTGATGAGAATTTTATAAGGAGGGTTACTGAACACCACTATGAAGATGAAGTTTTGAATCTACCGTCTGCACCTGATGTTTGCAGTTATCTAATGCCAGAGGTGAGTAAATAAGAAAGCGACATTTAGAACTTTTTTAGTTCTTGCTTATTATTTAAACATTGTGTTTCGATCGTTATTTCCCTGTGGTTTGTCCACTTATATTATTTCAGGCAAAATTTCAAAATTGTACCATGTTCCTTATTGACATTCTCGAAACGTGTCATATCAGTCCAAAAAACTCACCTCGGTTAAGTAGTTCAATTAGTTCAGGGGTAAAATTGTCATTTTACATAAGTGGACTGAGTTTTTACCCCTGAGATTTCACACAAATGGTCATTTTACAGAAGTTTAAAAAGAAAAGAAAAATAATCTATGTAAAATGACCATTTTACCCTGAGTTAACTGAGTTTTTTAACTGGGGTTAGTTTTTTGGACTAAAATGGCACGTTTTGAGAATGTTAGGGAGAAAAATGGTACAATTTTGAAATGGCATAAGTGGACAAACCACAGGGATGAAAATGGTAGTTAACTCAAAATATGATGTTTTCCATGAAATTCTATATTTTATGTTGTTTTATTTTTATAAGAACTACAAAGAGGAAAGAGTTACATGGGACGATGCCGATTCGAGCCGTAACCTTAACCTTTCTGACATATCAACTTTGAAAGATCCCCGCTCTAAAGATGCATCACAAAGGTAACTGCTGTCAAATTGAGCCATGTAATATCGTTATAAATGTGTCGAATGGCTGCTTCTAATATATTTATATATAGAAACATAATTCTTTTTAAAAAAATATATGATCAATGTAGGTATCATGCGCATCAATACACAAATGGAACTACTTGTGATCTTACAAACGAGCCTCGAGAAACCGAGGTTTGACGGGCTCCAACTTTTTCACTCATTTCTCATATAAATTTCACTTGACCTTAATAAAAAGTTTTGTTTATGTGATTTGCAGGTAAGATTTGTTTTTTCGGAACCTAGAGCGATGATTAGTGGTTTCAACCCACAGTTTTCTCCACAAAATACTGTTTTAGCCGAACAGTGGTTTCAAACCACAGTTTTAACCCAACAGTGATTTCAACCACTGTTTTATCTACAAAACACTATTTTAACCCAATATACCCTATAAAATATTACCCAATAGTGATTTCAACCACTGTTTTCTCCAAGCCCAATTTGATTACAACAGTGTTTCAACCACTGTTTTCAAACTCTATAAAATATTACGCAATGTTAGGGTGACAGTCATTATTTAACGAAGATCCAAACTCTTTTTACACGTAACAATAATTGTAAAATTACATATTTTAAATAATAATCACAAAAATAATACGTTCATGCAGACTCGCCAGCCTATTTGAGCTCAATAAGTAAAGCTTAGGCTTGGGCTCATTTACGAAGAATTCTTATTTTTTGGCTCGAGTTTGTTTAAAATCAGCTCGGTATTTTTAGCGAGCCAGCCTCGAATAGCTACGACCCTAAATCAGACCTTTATCGGCTTATTGTTTTTTGACTTTTGATATTTTTAGAGAAAAGGTGGCACAACGAAAGGGGAATGTTGCTGTCGTCTCCTTCTCCTTGGTGTGCAATTTAAAAGGGAAATGTTTGATGGTATAAAAAGACTTGTTGAACCGAATGACGTTGGAGGATAAAATCGGCCAAATGATGCAAATCGACATATTTGTAGCTTCTGCTGATGTAATGCAGATATACTTCATTGGTAATCAAAACATATTCACTTGTGTTAAGATTCTTTTATTTCAAGAACTCATTTTTATGGTTTTTGTTGTTGTTTGTAACTTATAGAAGTGTTGGAATATGTGTAGGGAGTATATTGAGTAGGGGTGGGATAGAGAAATGGTAGATGGGATGTAGTGACTTTTTAGTAGATTTTTTTTAAATTTTAAATACAGGGGAAGGTTTGATGGATGGAATGTGAATGCTTTAAATAGCTGGTATTATAATCCGGCTAATGCACACACATACAATTTTTTTTACAGATATTTGAGTTTTTACCTGGGTCAGGTTAAGAATTTTGGACAATTATGTACTTCTTTTGATGTTTATAAGGAACTAATTCCAGTAACGTTTGCATTTGCTCTTCAAGAACCATGTGATGTTCAGTTTATATAATTACTCATTTTTTCCTTCCTTTTTCATGCATTCACAAGTAATCTTTGAAGCAACAACAGATGCCAAAGAACAACACTATGACTCGGTCATCATCGTTCGGTCATGCTACACCGTTATTTGCTAAGGAAACTTCTCTTTGTTTTTGTATTCAGATTTTGTACAGTAACGTCCTGCACACTAAGCTTACTGTTGTAAAAGGACATCAAAATTGAGTTAACGTTACCGCCAAGAGGATAAAGGTAATCTCTTTTCTTTCTTCAGATTATATGCTCTATTTATGAAATTTTTGTTTAATGAAATTTTCTTGAAATGTTATTAGTGAAATCAGGGGTTTGGTTGTAATTGTATTGCAGGATTCCCAGGTTAAGTTTTCATCTCCATGAATCTTGGTTTTAAAAAAGGATGAAGCAGACCGAGTCTTCTAAGTTGAGGCGCAAAGCGTAAAAGCGAACTGACCGTAGGGTTCCGATTTGCCGATGGATTTTGTAGTGGTGTTTTTTTATGTCAGTTTGCTAGACTTGAAGATAAGCGAAGTTTTCAATCATTTTATTTTGTTTAATGAATTTTGTAGCAACTCTTTGTGGCGCGTAATTCCATATATCTCAAGTATAATGCGAACGTGAATTCATTAAATAATTTCACATCATATTTTACATATAAATGTAGGCTTACATTCAATGTTTACGATGTACCCGCGTCCATCGGACGGGTGTCCACCCAGTTTATTATTACATCATGATTCATGATCGTATTTTACGGGGTCCACCTGGACACTAGACGGTGCCGTTTTATTCTTTTTTGAAACAACGAAAACACAAGACATTAAAATATCAATGTCGGCACATAAATATATACGTAGTATTATTTTGTTTCTATATAGAATTATTTAAAAAATAAAAATAAATTACTAAACATACTCAAAACAATTCATATTCATATATGATAAAAATCAAACTAAATGAAGAGTGAATTTAGGGTATATTAGAATATGGGGTATGGGGCGGGGGTTGTGGCGTGGGTTGGGTACAAACGCCCAAGTCACCACCCCGGGTGCGCTTGGGTTTCGGCGTGGCCCCTTGGGCGGGGGTTTCAGTTCGGGCGTTGGACGGGACTATCAAGATGACATGGCAGGATCTCATTACCCAAGACAAGTAGCCGTTTGGGCTAGCCGTTGGCCAACGGCTATGTGTTTAAAAATAAAATGACATGGCAGGATCTCATTGCCCAAGACAAGTAGCCGTTTGGGCTAGCCGTTGGCCAACGGCTATGTGTTTAAAAATAAAATTTTATTCACTATAAATAGTTAAATACTCACATTTCTATTCATTTTTTTTACCACAACTACTCCACCTCTTCTATAATCATCTCTATCTTATTTTAAAAAAAATTCTCATCCAACCACAATACGAAAAATGAATCCTCATAATCGTGGTTTTGACCCGTACAATCCGTGGGCATTCCAAGAAACACCTAGCACAGCATCCAATCGTCCAATTGCTCCCTTTTTAATACACTCCACGATGCCGGATATGGCTGGTTACGCATCGTTTATCTCGAATCGTTTGAAGAATGATGTCGGTCGAAAACACCAATGCCTTTCGCGCAATGCGCGTCATTGAAAAACACTAGTTTCTTTTTCAGACAAACTTAAATGACAATTGTTAATTGGTTTTGAGTGGTAGTTAAAAAGGCATCTTGAAAAGTACAAATTAGAGGTTGCAATTTACAGATTTCTTTTAGCCAAACAGAAAACAGGGCTGATTTTTTGTTTGTGTTTGGCCAAGGGAATCTTACACATGCATACATACATACATACATTCATACAATATTTATATTTAATATAAGTGTGTGGAAATAATCGATGCAAAATCAATTTTAAGTATAGAATTAAAAAAAAAAAAAACATCACAAGATATCATGAGAGGAAAAAGAATGGTTTTGTAATTACATAACCATTATGTATCACAAGTCAATTAATTTATACGTGTGTATGCAGTTTTCGTAGTTGTTTACTTAAAACTGATTATGTATTTAAATCATATACAAACATACATGTAAAAACGAAGGCGTATCTCTTTAAAAAAACCGAAAATACCCTTGTGGTTCGAAAATAAAATTTACCCATGACTTACCAATGTGATGAAATTTAAACCAACAAAAAGGAGCCTTTTTATGATCCCAAAGGATAAGATAAAGTAAATCCATAGGGCAAAAAGATTCAAGATTTCACAAAGATGCCAACAAGGGAATAACATGCTTAAAATAGTGCATACCTCAATCATATCATGTTCCTCATCTCAAATACAGATGTGCTTCACATGAAGCTACTTGGACAAGATGTGCTTCACATGAAGCTACTTGGACAACAAAGAATCCAAGAACAACTCAAATCTCTAAAACTTTAACATAGAACTCAAAAAAAGGAAAACTAATCCTGCAAAATTTCATCATTCTTTATGTATAAGTTATTTTTCACCTTGTCTGATTTATATATAACCAACCTCACCTATATTAATTAACAGATTATTTCCCCAAAAAATCAAGATTTATATTTTATACACCTTTCCAGCAATAGTTCTCCGATTTCGAGTCTTCTCCGTCATCCATGCTGTCACCGCCAGTGGTGGAAGTTCCGCCGGTGGTGCTGCCAATAAGGAGCGGTCCATCAGGAGAACCTGACTGCGAAATTCCATGCTTTGAGGATTCAACATACTGATTTGCGGATGAGGTATTAGAAGATGGAAATCTTCGTGTATGAAGTCTGTATTTCTACAATTTACAGGAAAACAACGATACGCTTTTAATATTTAAGAAGTTTAACTTAATCTGGACATATTTAATTAAAGATATGCTAAAAAAGTTGAGAGCTTTATGTGCACAAAGCGTCAATAACTCACTTGCAGATGACTTTTCACTTCATCGTTCGTAAGACCATCCACTTGCATAAGCTCTCTAATTTGCTTAGGAGTCGCAGCTGCAAAAGGTTCAAACAGTTCATGATTTAGAATAACGATCAAAGAATGATCATAATCATATCACGACACTAGTTATAACCGATCTAAGAATCTTGCCCACATATTCTTCACTATAAAACCACAAAATTCAGTTAAATTTAGAATCCTTAGTATGATAAAAGATGTCAGTTTTTCACGAGGCTAACCTTGTGAACCTCCAAGTTGCTGCAGGGCATTGACAAACCGTCTATGCAACTCAGTAGACCAACATCTTCTTTGTTTTCTAGACGTTTGTTGCTGAGGTGGCGGACCCTGAGTGGCACCAGCTCGTAAACTTGATTGATCATTTGGCGACGATGGAACCAACTTGCCATCAGGGCTAGTTTTGGCAAGTAAAATGTTTCCCCTCATGGAATTCTTGATTCCCGGAGTAACAAGAGAGAGCCCGGGAATTGGTAATTCCTCCCTATATTTCTCTCCTAATGTTCCTACCATTGTAAGCCCGTAACATCCGTTAAACGGAATAAAAGGTCTATCGCGGTTCCTAAACTGTTCATCTTCTACCAGAGCTCTCTACAGAGATATTAAACATATTTATTATTAATTGATAAACATTTGTTTGATTGAATCTAAAAGAGTAAACAGTACAAGATCATGTACACCTTTATACCTTTTTAATCGTTTGATCCATTGAAATTGCTTTCTGATTCGGGTTTTGATCACTGTTTGAATCGTCGTCATCATTCGCGCTCCAAAGCTGCGTAGAGCTCAACCAATTCTTCTTATCTCCACCACCCTTTTCGCTCTCCACTTCAACATCTTCATCACAACTCTTCTTAATCGGTATAAACTCTTCAAGCACCGGCTCACCATTTGACGATTTCTTCAACCCCATTGACTCCTCTTTCAACGCAACAATCGCTGTATAAACAAACTGTCAGACAAGTCATGTTCAATAGCAGCAAATTCAGCAAACAAATCGTCGAACAACTGGTGTGCATTTTATCAAACAGTTGGTGATCACCGTATTAACTACCTCTGTTCTAAACATTCAAACACTGTTCTCAAACTCATCATCATCATTATCATCATATACACAATCCCATTTGCAGAAAGATCACACCAACATAAACTAAAGAGTAAAAACAGTCATCTGTAAATAGAAAGAAGATAAAAAGTGAAATAAAGAAAGAAAGAACGAACCGTCGTTAATGAGGAGCATGCAAAGAGGGAGTTCGCGTTTGAAGGCATCGATTTTGCGCATTTCGGATTCTAATCTGGAAACGAAATCATCGAGTTTGAAAATCTTGTTACGGTGATCATCGATTGTGGAGAGTTGTTTGAGAAAATGGGAGATTGTTTTGGGGATAAAAGTGGGTTTGAAATCCAAAGTGAGCTGCTCAGGAGGTGGATTTAAGCTACCCATCTTTTATCTCCCTCTGAATTTCCGATTTGATGATGATCGAATTCGAAACAACAGAGTGAGTGAGGATCTATGTATATATATACTCGTGTTATTATATATCATGTATATATTAAATTAAATTTCTGAAGAAACTAAATCGGAATACAGGAATGTATATATACGCGTGTATATATAGAGAGAGAGGGGGGGGTGCAAGATTCTCATAACCGGGTTTTTATTACAGGGATGATCTGTCACCTACTAACCTGACCCGACCCATCTATTAAACCCGGTTCGAATTGGGTAACTTGAATAGTTGAATTTCAATGCCTAAACGACCCAAAATCTTTGTGTTTATTTAATAAATGAAGGAACATGAACATAATTTTCTGTCCGTTTAAATTAATGAACGAACATGAACACACGTTTTGTTCGTTTGTTTATGTTTGTGAACGTCCGTGTATGTTCGTTTATTTAGATTTGTTTATGTTTGTCCGTTTATGTTCGTTTCAATCTAAATACATAAGTATATTTATGTAGATATTAAACATAAAAGAAACTTTTTATTACTTATATAGATATAACTAATTGATAATTGGGCTTACTAGGAATAAAAATGGGGTTCCAATGGAATTTATGGTAATTAATCACTAATATATATAAAAATTACTTTATATTTAGTCAATAATTTTCATTTTTGTTGTTTATTGTTTGTTAAATTATGTTCGTTTACGTTCATGAACTATTCGTTTAGGTTTAAACGAACGAACGAACATAAACGGACATGAAAATGACCATATTCTTAATAAACGAACACAAACAAAAAAAATATGTTTGATTATCTGTTCGTGTTCGTGTTCAGTTAGTGTTAAATGAACGAATACGAACATGCCTCTGTTCGTGTTCGTTCAGTTCATTTACATGTCTAACTGTAGGAGACGTGTCACATTGTCACCTAGGCACCACGACCATTGGGTAACGAACCGGTGGTGCGTGGTGTGTAGGGGTGCAAACGAGCCGAGCGGCTCGCGAGCTACTCGAGAAAAAGCTCGAAACGAGCCGAGTCTTATCGAGCCTGAGCCAAGCTTGAGCCTCAAATGTGAAGCTCGTTAGGCTCGTCTAGCCTTATCGAGCCTTAATGTAAACGAGCCGAGTCGAGCCGAGCTTATTTAAACTTGTTTACAAGCCGACCTCGAACCTAAAAATAAGCATATTTAGTAAACGAGCCCGAGCCCGAGCTTTACTTATCGAGCTCGCAAGCCTAAAAAGTCTATTATTTATATTATTTTTATTTAATATACTAATTAATAGATAATAAACGAGCCGAGCCCGAGCCGAGCTCGAGCTTGATAAAATACAAACGAGCCGAGCTCGAGCTTTGAAAACAAAGCTCGAATCGAGCCCGAGCTCTCATAAGTTAATCAAGCTCGAGCTCGAGCCTGGCTGAGCTCGAGCTCGGCTCGACTCATTTGCACCCCTAGTGGTGTGGTTGTGAAAGGTGTTTTTGTGGGTGTAATTATGCGTGAAAGGAAAGAATGTCGTTCGACATATAGACGTTCAACGGCTCTATATATATATATATAGGGGTGGGTTATATTGAGAACGCTAAATATTGCGAAAACCGTGAGAACGAATGAGAAAATGAATCAAAACTAATTTTTTTTAATAAAATCCTTATTGTAATTGAAATACAACATCAAAAAAATAATTACAACATCAAATAATTCATTTCTACTCTCAAAATCACGCTTATAAGAATTTTTTACACATGTGTAAATATAACACATTTACACATGTGTAAATGACAAACTTACACATGTGTAAATTTTCTTTATTTACGAATTCGCGTAAATTTAAACGTTTAAATTAAATTTCTAACATTGTATTCGAATAATAATGATAAGTTTAAAAAAAATCTGAATTTGAATTGTTTTTGACCAAGTTCTCGCAGTTTTTTTATTCGTTCTCACGGTTTTCACAATATTTAGCGTTTTCATTTAAACCTTACTCTATATATATAGGGCAGGATCATTTCAGAACCATAAATATTTACAGAACTCGCAGAACTCCTAATAAACAATCTTTTTATTTGTATATTTTTATGTTTAGGATAATCTTATCATTTATTATGTTTATTTTTACGATTACATACATGTTAAGAGTAATTTTATCATTTTTATATGTAATTTTATAATTACACATATGTAAACTAGTTTTTTTACATATATGTAATTAGTTATGACACATGTATATAATTTTGGCAATTAAACATATGTAAACTAATTTTAACATGTATGTAATTAAAGAAATACATATAATAGATGATAAAAAGATTTTAAGTACAAAAACTTATATATAAAATGATTGTTTATTAGGAGTTCTGAAAGTTCTGTGCCTTGCATGTGGAGAGAGAAAATCCATAAATAGGATTTTCCCAAGATACACTTTCACTTCTCATTTCTCCTACACTTTCATCTTAACCATTGATTTGAAAAATGAATGGCTAAAATTCATTCTCATCCTACTTAGGCAAAATCAACTTTTTATTTGATCTTACCCCAGTTTAGAAAAACGCCATAAAACCCAGTTAATTTTTTTTCGAAAAGTATATCAATAGTATACTCATTGGAAAGATAAAAAAACGCTGAGTTTTATGGTGTAATTTTTTTCGAAAAATAATCACGTATAAAAAAGTTATTGTCGTTTAAATATGATGGGGGAAAATGGCATGTGATTAGCATGTGCACCTTTGATTGGATCTTCCTATTTTACCCTTCCTGGTAGTTCCAAGACCCCTATTATTTACAAAAATGTCACTGCATCAATCTCAGCCACAAACCACTAAGATCTTGTGGCTGAGAATTGTTCTCAGCGTTCTCACACTTTGAGGCGTTCTCTCCTGATCCTGTTCCTGTTCCTATATATATATAAATATAAATATATAGGAGAATGATCCGTTAGGAACCACCCTTTATTGCGAGAATCGCGAGAACCAATGTGAACACAACCAAAAATACCTAAAAAACACACAAATTTTTTTTAAATATTTTTTATCAAAAAATCGCTACTTTTAGTAGCCAAAAATAAAGTTAAAATTTTTTTTGGCTACTAAAAGTAGCGATTTTAATGTAAAAAATATTAAAAAAAAAATTTGTGTGTGTTTTTTTATTTTTTTAGGTTTTTTGGGGGTTTAGTTTTTAGTATTTTAGCTTGGGGGGGGTTAGGTTTTTTTAGGTTTTTTTAGGGGGTTTAGTTTTTAGCATTTAGCTTGGGGGGGGGGGTTAGATTCTTTTAGGTTTTTTAGCTATTTTTGGTTGTGTTCACATTGGTTCTCGCAATAAAGGTGGTTCTCGCATGAACCTTACCCTATATATATATATATAGAGTAGGAGTTGGGTGGAAAGTCTATTTTTCCTAGAAAGTCTAGGAAGGAATAAGAATTGGACATGTGTCATTGAGGGATTTTAAGTAGAAGGGCTATCATGTAATTTCACATTTTAATTTTATTTTTGGAATGTATCTTCATTAACTAAAATTCCATGATTTTCGGAATTTTTATTATTTTCGAATTCAAATCTGGAAGTCAATGTGTTCATTAACTAAAATTCCATGTCACATTACATCGCATATTCCATTGTTCAGAAGATTACTGGAATTTATCAGCATGTTCTTGGTGCTGTGTTTTAACAGTTTACAGGGCTAAAGTCAATTTTTTTTATAGATCTCACAATATAAAGATGGTAAAACACAGGGTATGAATCTGATTGTTGTTAAAACACAACTGTATGAATCTGAATGCTAAAACACAACTGTATGAATCTGATTGCTGTTAAAACACAACTGTATGAATCTGAATGCTAAAACACAACTGTATGAATCTGATTGCTGTTAAAACACAACTGTATGAATCTGAATGCTAAAACACAAGTGTATGAATCTGCTTGCTGTTAAAACACAACTGTATGAATCTGTTTGCTGTTAAAACACAACTGTATGAATCTGAATGCTAAAACACAACTGTATGAATCTGCTTGCTGTTAAAACACATCTCTATGATTCTGCTTGCTGTTAAAACACATCTGTATGAATCTGTTTGCTGTTAAAACACATCTGTATGAATCTGTATGAATCTGGATGTTAAAACACATCTGTATGAATCTGCTTGCTGTTAAAACACAACTGTATGAATCTGCTTGCTGTTAAAACACATCTGTATGAATCTGGATGTTAAAACACATCTGTATGAATCTGCTTGCTGTTAAAACACATCTGTATGAATCTGCTTGCTGTTAAAACACAACTGTATGAATCTGTTTGCTGTTAAAACACATCTGTATGGATCTGAATGCTAAAACACAACTGTATGAATCTGCTTGCTGTTAAAACACATATGTATGAATCTGGATGCTAAACCACAACTGTATGAATCTGCTTGCTGCTAAAACACAACTGTATTAATTTGCTTGCTGTTAAAACACATCGTCAAGAAAACGGAGATGATAAGAACAATATTTGAATGGTGATGATGAACTCGGAGATGGTGGAGATGGAGAAGTGTTTTAATTTGATCTGGTGCTCTCCATCGTTTCTAAAGTTATCTTCTTCCATGATTGTAGTTATTTTTGGTAGGGATTGGGGTTTCCAAGATGGGTTTAGAGAGAGAGAGAGGGAAAATCGCTTGAATTTAGGAACTGGGCGGTTATCTAATTGATTTAAAACACGGCCATTGACAAAATTGCCCTTACTCATTTAAAACAATCAATTAATTAAACTCAAATATTACAAGATTGCCATTGATTTAATCTCAACCCTTAAACACACAAATCGGATGGACCAGATCGCTTCCTAGACTTTCTAGGAAAAACACACTTTCCGTGCGAACCCTACTCTATATATATATAGGTAGAGGATCCTGTAAAAAGTGCTCAAAGTGCTCAAAGTGTATTATAACACTATATATAATACTATATAACACCATATAAACACCGTATAACAATATGTAACACCATATAATACCATATAACACTATGTAACACTATATATCATTATATAACAAATATAACACTATAGGTTGTCTGATAGCATGTCTATGATAGATGTATAGTGTTATATTTGCTATATAGTGTTACATAGTGTTATATGGTATTATATGGTGTTACATATTGTTATACGGTGTTTATATGGTGTTATATAGTATTATATATAGTGTTATAATACACTTCTCACACTTTAGGCCCTTTTTACACTATCCTTACCCTATATATATATATATATATATATATATATATATATAAACGAGTTCAGGAGAAAACGCTCAAAAGTGTGAGAACGGTGAGAACGCTTCCTGGCCTAACACGTGTCCCGCGTCATAGAGAAGGGCGGAGGGGCTTTTTTGTCTTTTCATTCTTCTTTTATTTCCCAACGCGGTATAATATTTTATGGCGTCTAAGTTTTTTTTGGCGTTAATCGTATTTTTTAAACTTTTTGGTGTTGAATTAATTGTTTTTGTGTCACATATATAATTTTTTGGCGTTATAGAGTTTTCTGGTTAATTTTTTTGGCGTTATGGCGTTTTGTATAATAATTCACTACGAGTCTCTAATATTTGCATAAGATTACAATAAGACCAATATTTTTCTGGCGTTTAGTGAATTTTTTGGCATTTAATACCCTTTACAAGGTCTTTTACCAGCAGCTGTTCTCACAGTTTTCATACTTATAGATTTTTGGTGTTTGTAGTTTTTGGCGTTTTATATAATAATGTTATTTTTTTATAGAGAACTAGTTAACAAATCAACATATAACTTGATATCAAAACAATATAAAATGAAAACTAAAATAATAAAAAATTGTAATCTAATTTCTCTTCCGAATCTTTAGTGTCACCAGCCTCTATCTTCATGAATTTGTTTTGGCATTTTAAACCTTTTTTGAATAGTTTTGCTAGTTGCCAACTTTCCTACATAAACCCCGTCTTTTTCAGAAGAAGCTGCTTAGTGGCATCCTGTTTTTTGGTGTGATATTCTTGTTTGGCGGCATGTCATTGAAGATCAACTCTTGCTTGATGCTATTTGTAATAATGGAGTCCAAAATAGCATTTTACACTTTAGTTGAACCCTTTCTTCCATGCATATAATCATCAAGAAGAAAGCTCACATGATGGCATATCACTGTTATCAGTCTCTTTTTCTTGAATATTTATCCATCTCATCCAGCAAAATATTATTGAGTTAACCCTCTTAGAAAAAGGATCCATTTCAGTAAAAGCTTTGACATCTGTGGCGTTTTAAAGAGAGTGGTTTATAGAGGATATGACGTTTTTGTGTTTTTCTGGGTGTGATTAATTTCATTGTGTATAGACCCCTCTCTTATAGGAGTTTTTTGGCGCGTAGTTTAGGCGGGACTTTTTATTGTAATAAATTATAGTTATAAAGTAACTGTCTTTTCAGTTACTGTATTTTGTATTTACTGTGTTGATCAGCTTTTATCAGTTTTATAGGTTATAGACGTCCCATCTTCTAAGTTTGGCTTTTTTTTAAATGGCCTTTTATGCAGACCATCATGACAAAATACAATAACGGAGTAAATAAAATAGTAAGGAGGAAAATATTTTTTGTTATTTATGGCGTTTTGTTAGGGTTAACCATTTTCAGTATTATTTTGGCGTTTTGCTAATAAAGATAGTAATATATCATTTAATTATCATAAAAAAAAGATTACATTGAAGAAAAAAAAAAGAGGAAAAAAATTAAAATCCTTCGTCAGAAGGTACTTTATCTGAATAGTATCCATCACTTGTGTCATCTTCTTCCTCCTCGGAGTCTTCATCTTGATCTTCATCCATGTCATCACATTCACCTTCATCAGCTTCTTGTTCCTGAAGATTTTGTAGCCTCCACCTGAACATGTCTTGCATTAACTCCAATTTTGAGTCTATTTCTGGGTTGGTACAGGTGGCGTTATGCAATTCTTCCATGAAACCCAGTCGCTGCTTTGTCATGATGTTCTCTAGCCAGTAGACTTGCTGCTCTCCGCTGTCGTATGTAATCGTCACCATGTCTGTTTCATCATCAAAACGCCATGATGTCATGACAGGGTCTGACTTCACATCTCCTTTGATTGGTCCAAATTTTCTGGTTAATGCTTTCATAAGCATATGCGTTTCATGGCATTCGTTGTCTAGAGCGATGCCAATGGATAAGATTTGCCTCTGTATCTGTTCTTCCATCTTTAGAATTGCCCTGACCGTCTTAACATACACCGTCGTTCTGTTGTCAAAATGGATGACGTATCGCCTGATTCCCAGAGTGTATCTCCACGAAACGATTGTTGCCATTTTTGGCGTTTTGTTTAGTTTGGCGTTTTGTTTAGTTTGGTGTTTTTTGGTTAAAGATGTTTTTTTTGTAGAAAATGATAGATTGAAGTGATTATTGAAGCTTTGTTTTTACGTTTGTTTATATAATGATGTTTTTGGCGCGTAATTTAGGAGGGAATTTCTTCTAATAAATGTTAATAACTGTAATTCAGTTATTTGTGTTGTTTCATCTTCCTGTAATATTCAACGCGTTTTATTTTTAATTTTTGGCGTTTTGTTTTTAATGGCGTTTTATTTTGATAAAATTGCAGAAAACAACCTTTATGTTTGCCTCAAACTGCACTTTATACCTTTCACAATGAAATCGGAAAAAAACCAACCTTTATGTTCATGTTTTATTACACCCTATAACCTTTAGCACTAACTATGTCAAAAAATTCAGTTAAATAGCCTCACGTGCCTTGCACATGGGGGCATTTAAGTCTTTTACTTTTAAATTAAAATAATTTTTTATTTATTAATAAAAACCCACTTCTTCTTCATCTTCATCTTCTCCTTCTTCCTCTTCTCACTCTTTAATGGAGTCCAGACACACCCCAATGAACACATTCCTCTTAACAAACTATCCAACTAGTAGATTATAATAATTGTGAGCATCCCCAAACCGATAATCCTGAAATAAACAAATATGTGACCGGTGGTAAACACAATAACGTCAGGAACAATATGTAATAATTATTTGTGCGGTAGCGTTATCAATCGGTAATCAACAGGCAGTTACAGTTTGAAAACAATCAGCACATCTTAACTTTGTGAGGCACAGATTATAGTTGTTTCTTCTCCAACAAGCAAACAAACATTCAACACAAATCTGCTTCTCCTTTATTTTACAACAGATCCGAACAACAACCTCTACTCGAATTCAAAACACATCTGAAACAGAGAAAGGGCGGCGTGATTGGGGGTCGCCGGGGATGAGGAGAATTGGCGGTGCTGGATGAGGATTTGGGGTCACCGAGGTCGACGAGGAATTGGGGGTGGCTGGCGTTGACAAGGATTACAGTGAGATTTGGAGTCTTTTTTGGGGTGTCTCTGGACTCCATTGAAGAGTGAGAAGAGGAAGAAGGAGAAGATGAAGATAAAGATGAAGTGAAGAAGAAGTGGGTTTTGTTTAATAAATACAAAATTGTTTTAATTTAAAAGTAAAAGACTTAAATGCCCTCATGTGCAAGGCATGTGAGCCCATTTAACTGAATTTTTGGATGTGGTTAATGCTAAAGGTTATAGGGTGTAATAAAACATGAACATAAAGGTTGGTTTTTGCCGATTTCATAGTGAAAGGTATAAAGTGCAGTTTGAGACAAACATAAAGGTTGATTTCTGCAATTTTGCCTTTTATCTTTTGTATGGCTTTTTATCATATGATGTCGTTTTGAATATGAGGGGTAAAAAGACCATTTTACCCTTAATGAAGCGAGTCCCACCAAATAATATTGATGTTATTTACGAAAACGCCACCGCGCAATCTAGTCCATGGATTGTTTTGATCGGACGATCCATAATCGTTCTCACCGTTCTCACACTTTTCAACGTTTTCTCCAAATTCCGACCCTATATATATATATATAAGTAAAAAATACCCTAGAAATGGAATTTTTCGAATTTCACATTGCCCGCTTGGAACTAGGGATGAGCATGATACCGGTACCGAAAATATCGATACTGAAATTCGTCAAAATTGGGTACTGGTACCGAAATATTCGGTATGGTACGGTACGGTACCGATATTTGAAGGTAAAATTCGGTATTTTACCAGTACCGTGCCGACAGGGCCGGCCCAAGCCCAAGTCAAATGAGGCTTGGGCCACCAAAACTATAGGGCCTCCTCAATTTGATAAAACCGCAGTCCATTTATAAAAGCTTTAGGGGTGGGTTATCAACTAATTGATGGTTGGTAGTGTAGTGGTTTTGTGTATGTATGGCTGTTGATGAGACCCGGGTTCAAATCCCTGGTTCACCATTTTTTCTTGTTTTTAAATTTTAACACAATCTTTCAAATAATTACACTTGGGCCCTTCAAGTTTAACTTTCAATTAAATACGTTTTTTTTGAAAAAAAAAGGCCACAAGATTTACTTCGCCTTAGGCCACCAAAATGGTTGAGCCGGCCCTGCGTACCGAACCGGTACCGATATCGAAAATGCTAAAAAGTGGGTACCGGTACCGAAAAAATTCAGTACATAAAATTCGATACCGGTACCAATACCCAGTATCAAATGCTCATCCCTACTTGAAACCAACAACTTCCTTGTGAAAGCCCATCAAAAGGAAAAGCAAAAAGAAAGAAGTATTGCCCGAAGGAATCGTTCAAATGCAAAATGGACCACGAAAGAACTCACGTTGGCTTGGGATTGTGGGTCAATGTATATGAGGATCCAAAAACCGGCAATAAATAATTTTTATTATATTTTTAATTGTTTTTTCTTACTATAATTTAAGAAATAACGTTACCATTGGCGGACCTAACCTAGATGTATGGGTTGCGTTTGCACACCATGATTTTTTTTTGTTTTTTTGTTTTTTGTTTAGTAAAGTGATTTAATCTTGAGCGACCTCCGTAAAACAACTAAGCTCATTTTATTCAATTAAACAGATAAGCCCATTTCATACTAACTTATTAACTATTAAACTCAGATACTCAATAACCATTTCAAACAATTAATCCCAACACCATTTAGCTCACCCATTTTCAACAATCAAAATTTTAATCTAATAAACCCATTTTTTATTAACCGGCCACACCCAAAACTCGACTTTTCAAACTAAAAAATCAATCGACAATTCAGTCGAAGCGCCTATTGTTGCTGGTCATCCACATAAGGTTTCATCTATTTGAATTTATCTTAACAAGTGCTAAGCTATTTCAACCAAAAAGAAAAAAAAAATCTTAAAGTTATATAATTTATAAATACATTAAGACATATGGCGTTGAACGCGTATCGCTTTATGGTTCTAAGAGGCTGTGAACAATACAAACTGGAGTAAGCATGCTCCACTATCCCGATCCTATTTTGGGATATTTTGTTAATGTTAGCTTAAAACTTATCTGTTGATTTGAGTTTAAATTTGTATGGAACGATTTCTCAAAATAAAAGTTGGTTTTATCTTTTTATTATATGATCCAACCTGGACCGAAATATTAATATAGACAACCGGCCCTAAAAGTTTTCCGAGCCCCATAAAAAAAATAATAGATCCTCTACTGAACATTACTACTACTATATAGTTTTTTTTTTTTTTTTGAAAGGCAAACTTCATAAGAAACCGACCCACCCACAAAATGGGGCGGCCAAAACACTACTACTATATAGTTTTAGGTAGTAATCAAACAGGTGACGCATTTTGAGATGTTTCACTTATCGATAGGACGAGGTGTGCACCGAAATCTCGACAATTAATGTGTAAATGAAGGGACATTCGGATAAAAGTGGGAAAGTTTAGTGGAATGCATCATTTATGTTGATATCACTTACATCACTTAACCATTAATCTAGACTTGCCCCTATTGTTAGTATCATGCTTTTCTTTTAACCCTAAATATCCATTTGTTGACCATGTGGTGTTACCTACTTCTAACGTCACCTAATAACTAAGCCAAACACCATTACGTTGATGTTAGTGAGGAGATGCCTGTCGCGCGAGGGAAGGGAGAGGGTTGCGGTAACAAGCGTGAAGCGAGAGAGAGAGAACATCTTTTATATATTTTTTAGTCAATCACATGATGTCACGTTACCCATAACTAGGTTAAATATTATTACACTCTTAGAGGACCCGGGGTGGTAGCGTGGTGGGCCTTTTCCACGCGTGGAAGAATTGCAAACACCGCCGCCGCCACTATGTTTCACGCGTTCAATGTTTAACGCGTTGAATGGAACACGCGTTGAAGAAATCAAAATGTTGCCGTTGTGACCCGGGGTGGTAGCGTGGTGGGCCTTTTCCACGCGTGGAAGAATTGCAAACACCGCCGCCGCCACTATGTTTCACGCGTTCAATGTTTAACGCGTTGAATGGAACACGCGTTGAAGAAATCAAAATGTTGCCGTTGTTTATGACCGTTTGCATGTTTGACTATTTTTTTTTAAATATAAATTCACAAAACAACTTCACAGCTGTTTAATAAAAAAATCCGACCGTTGCTTGGTTTGACCGTTTGGAACATTGTGTTTAATAATAAAAAAAAAAAAATACCTTTAAAACCTTCTATATAAACTTCACAATTTTTTATACCATTTCACCCACACCAAATCACAAACACATTCTATCACATATTTCACAAATGGATTTTCCTACGGATTCGACGTTTCCGATGGACAGTGATAGCGAATCGTCTTCCGACAATGAAACGCTTAAATATTTTGTGTCGGTGTATAACGAACTTGAATCAAGTTCGTCCCGCCCAAAGAAGAAGATGGTGAATCGTGATCGTATACATGCCAACGAAGTGTTAATGAACGATTATTTTGTGGAGAATCCGATCTACAATGCCGAAACGTTTAGAGATCGGTTTCGTTTACCAAAAGAATTATTCTTAAAGATTGTTGGAGACATCGAAGCAACTGAAGAATGGTTTCAAGAAAGTTATGACGCGAGGGGCCAACCAAGTTTCACGCCGATACAAAAATGCACGTCCGCCATTCGCCAACTAGCGACAGGTAACCCTCCCGATCAATTTGATGAATACCTAGCTATGTCGGACAGAACTTCACGTGAATGTCTGCAATTTTTTTGTAACGCGGTCATAAAATTGTATGCTAACGAGTTTTTACGTAAACCCACGAGCCACGACATCTCACGTATTTACGCCGCACACGAGGCTAGATGGCATTTTCCCGGGATGCTCGGTAACATTGATTGTACACATATCGAGTGGAGAAATTGTCCAAGAGAGTTGCGAGGGGCGTATGTTAGGGGTGACATCAAGAGACCAACCATCATACTAGAAGCGGTGGCGTCGAATGATTTATGGATTTGGCATTCGTATTTCGGTGTTCCAGGTTCAAACAACGACATCAATGTTTTGCACACGTCGACGTTGTTCCAAACAGTAACGGATGGTACCGCACCCGTCTGTCCATTCAAAGTTAATGGACGATATTACAGACGAGACTTTTTTCTTGTGGATGGTATCTACCCACCATGGTCTGTTTTTGTGAAAGCTCCTTCGTTTCCTGTCGAGGCTAAAGAAAAGGCGTTCAAGAAGTTGCAAGAATCGGCAAGAAAAGATATTGAGAGGGCTTTTGGTGTTTTAAAGGGTAGATGGGGCATTCTAAGCCGACCGGTTCGTGCGATGAACAAGAACTCGATACATAGCATAGTGTATGCATGTATCATTTTGCACAATATGTTAATCAAACAAGACGGACGTGCAATATCTCCAGATTGGGTGCCGGATCCTCCTACACAAGTTCACGTTCCCGAAAATATCCAACTACAGTTGCGTGATGAAGAAACTCACTTTCGGTTGAGATTCGATTTAATCGAACTAGTAGGTTCTTTAGGTTTGGAATTTCCTAATTCGGACGAGGAGTAGAGTATCTTTATGTATTTTTTTTTTAATTGTAGTCTAAAATATTGAACTAGTATGTTTTAATTTAATTGAAATTTATAATTTATAATTTTAGTGTTTCATTGTTAATTTATAATGTAAAAAAATAAAACTGTGTACTTTTTTATTAAAAACAGCTTTGAAAAACCATTTTAAAAAAAAACTGTTTTTAAAAAAACAGTTTACCTTTTTATAAAAAAACAGATTTAAAAAAAACAGTTTTCAGTTTTATAAAAAAACAGATTTAAAAAAAAACAGTTTACAGTTTTATAAAAAAACAGAATTTAAAAAAACAGTTTTCAGTTAAAAAAAACCAGTTTTCAGTTTTTAAAAAAACAGAATTTAAAAAAACAGAATTAAAAAAAAAACAGAATTTAAAAAAACGGAATTTATAATTAAAAAAATAAAAAATAAAAAAATTAGTGAGTGATGGAATTTGTACAAGTGATGACCATTTCCAGCAAAAAAGGGTGTGAGTGATGGAAATAATAGTTGATGACATGGCAGAACCTGATTGGATGTTGTCAGTGATGGAATTGGGTGTGAGTGATTCCACCCCTACCCCTCTTATGAATATATAATTAGTAAAAGCTCCACTCACTAACTAAATCACAACACATGTACTTATAAAGGTTTTTTTTTTTTTTTTTTTTTTAGTGTTGGTAGCTTGACCAAAGACCTCATATGGTTATTTTTTAGTTAACGCACCTCTACATTAAATATACCTAAAAGGCTGAAGTTAAGAATTTCTCGTAATGTCTAGTTCAGTTATCTAGGTCATTTATTACGTTTTTATTTAACTTTATCATGAAATAATTTATTTTTCAGTAAACCAATTACAATAAATTTCATATGCAACCCTTACATTATAACGTAACTAATTTTGTTTAGCCAGGTGTAGTGAAATTTTCTTTTCGCTTTATCAACATCTATGTTTTATCTTTATAAATCCAAAAAATGCATATTGATGCTATACTCTTAAAAAGTCATATCATTAGAAAATTCTCTAACTCAGTGCGAAATATAAAATAGAAGAGCCTTCTTCGAAAATCACAAAAAAAAAAAAAAAAAAAAGGTCCTGTGCGAGATAAAAAATTTGGGTCCTATTCGAAAATCTCCATTTAACATAAACTCACCAATCACTGAAATTTATGTGGATGCAATTTAAATAGTTATTTTTAGCTAAGTTTAGGAAGTAATTTACTGATTAAAGGGGAAGATGCAGTTGACAAAATTAAGCATTAAATGTCACAAAAAAACAAGCTAAAATAAAGAATTAGAAGACGCCATGATTAGAACTGTGTCTCTTTGTTTTTTAAGCAAGTCATTAACCACTGTACAAATGCTCATTTATGTTATTTCTTGATTCAGTGCGTATATATTATATCTTATACAACGTAAATTTTATACAAAATTAAAAAGATTTAGACCCTTAGAGGGTTTGGGCCTTGTGTCGCCACCCACCCCGCACCCCTATAGGCCGGCCCTGTAAAATAGGGTAACTAAATTATTCTAGTATCAGCATGAAAGTTTGAATAATAACAATAATAATAATTTGACTCATTTCAGGAAAAAATATAGTTCACTTAGTTATAAGAAAGATATATTGCTTAGTTTCAAAGTGGATAAAGATGCAGATTTATGATCAGTGGAATTAATGCTAGGACCATAATAAAGATATATGTTCATTTTTATAATGCGTATGGTTTGTTAACAATAATATTATGATTCTTAAAGTCCCAAACATAAAAGAAGCCTTTTATATATGCTTGTGAAGAAGATAATGTTTATTGAATGGTTCAAATACAGGAAATTAAAGCCATCCAAAATATTGGAACTTTATGTATACTAAACAGTATATCAAATACTAAGTTATTTTATTCGACCAAAGGAGACTCGTGACATGATATGGACAATGTGTATTAAATTTGGTCCTTTGAACGGACACGCATACGGATAAGGTGTTAGGAGTACTTAAAAAATGTTCTTGATTCGTTACTTTAGAATTTGCGGCTCTTGCCCTTGATAGATGCTAAAAAATAAATGGCGCTACTATATTCGATATTTTATCTTTAAACTTAAGAAAGTTTTACAAAGACATATTGTTATAATTGTTGTTAATTCGTTGTCTAATCACATATTGTCTAACGATCTAGTAGGATGTCAAAATCAAATCAAAAGTACGTAAGTATAAAGTTGTTTAGAATCTATAGAGAAAATTAATGTAGTTAACTAGTTTTTGCCCCAACCGCGTTGCGGGGCAATAACATGAATATTTCTCTCTTATAACATGTATGTCTGTGTTTCGGTTACTTGTACATACTACTTATAACACGATCTCAAAAAAAATTACATCGAGTCAACCAATTAAAACAAAAACACTACCATACTTTTACTAAAAAAACTAAAACAATGGAAATACTATAATTTTAAACTGAGAGCAAAATTGTAAATTTTCAGGACAAATGAGCATGTACCAGGCATGCCTGGACGAATAAAAATTACACCTATGCCCGCCTGCGTTGCAGGGCGTTAAATCAAATATTTCTTAGTTTCATAACATGTATGCATGTATTTAGGTTACTTGTACATACTACTTATAACACGATCTAAAAAAAATACATCGAGACAACCAATTAAATGAAAACACTACCATAGTTTTGCTAAAAAAAAATTAAAACAATAACAGGTGTGTAATTTTGAGCTGAGGGTAAAATACTAATTTGTCAAGACCAATGAGTGAGTGTTAGACAACTGCTTGACACAATAAAAGTTACATTGAGTCAACCAAGCAAAATAAAACAGTACTATAGTTTTGCAAAAAAAAAAAAAAAAAGGTAAATCGATGGCAAGATCATAATTTTTAACTGGGGGAGAAATCGTAATTTTTGAAATGAGAGCAAAATCATAATTTTGAACAGAGGACAAAATCGTAAAAATATATTGAACTGGGGGCGAAATCATAATTTTAAACTGAGGGCAAAATCATAATTATGAGCTATGAGGGAAAACATAATTTTATTTTGAATTGTGGGCAAAAACGTAATTTTGAGTTGGTGCAAAATCGTAATTTTGAGCTAGGGGCAAAAACATATTTTTATTTTGAAGGGGGCAGCAAAAGCGTAATTTTAGACGGAGGGTGAAACCGTAAATTTAAACTGGGAGTAGAATTAGAAATGAGTTTTTGAACTGAGTGCAAAAGCGTAAATTTTGAGCCAGGGCAAAAAGATAATTTTATGTGGAATTAGGGGCAAAAACGTAATTTTAAACAAATGACGAAACCGTAATTTTAAGCTGAGATTAAAATTAAATTAAAAATGGGTTGGTTCAATAGGGAAGTGCCAGGCAAGCTGCCTGACACTATTCCCCTAACTTACAATTTGTATATGTAGGATAATTTGTATATGTAGGATAATTTTATGTGGAATTAGGGGCAAAAACGTAATTTTAAACAAAGGACGAAACCATAATTTTAAGCTGAAAATAAAATTAAATTAAAAATGGATTGGTTTAATAGGGAAGTGACAGACAAGCTGCCTGACACTATTCCCCTAACTTACAATTCGTATATGTAGGATAATATGTAGGATAATTGGCTGGCACTATTCCCTAACTTACAATTTGTATATGTAGGATAATGGAACCTAGTTCTCATCCATATGAGAGAATATCCCATGTGTTGTTAAAGCATGTTGATGATTCTCACGCCACACCGTCAATTTGTAGGGGCTAAATGTGAGATTCTAAAGCGCTTTCTCTACCACAAGAGTTGAAGCATTTCCATCACCCCTTTAAATTTTTGTCATTTTACAAATTCCCTTTTCAAAATTCTTTACTTTGTTCAATGAGCTTTGTGATGAAGTGCTAAGGGAGAGACTTGGGTTTTCAAGAAACCCATGTTCAATTCCTTCTTCCCCCATTAGGGTGAACGGAGTGGGCGGTAAACACCAGCGATAAAGGTGTTTGCCGAGCGGTAACACCGCCGCCAATGGTGTTTACCGTGCGGTGATAGGAGGACATCGGTGAAGGTTTACCAAAGAGGGGAAGGTGAAGGGGGACTGATGATTGGATGGTTTCATTTATATGTTTTTTTTAAATAATAGTTTACCTAACCCAAGATAGGTAAACCATCGCCAACGTTTTTGAGCATTAGATAAACAAAATAGGTAAATTGACGTGACACTGTCTGATTGGGTGAATATGGAGTTTACCTATTCCAAATAGGTAACCACTCCCTTCACCCTTAGTTTTCGGCGTCACCTGGTGATGATGGGAGACTAGGCGGGTAGGCGGCGATTGCAAGTTCGATCCTTGAACTGAACGGTTTTTACCTCACTGCACTGTCATGCCTTCAGGCGAGTATTCACGGGCTTCTGCCCTAGGTGAGGGTTTTCCCGGTTCGGATGCGACTGTATCCCGATGTGGTAAATTTTTGAAGGATTCGTTGGCCGTTAAAAAAATTCTTTACTTTGTGCATTTAATATTGTAATTTGTTCATTTACAAATTACCACGCCTCCCTCATCCATTTTTACATTTTAAGAACAATTATTTATATAACTAGTTGTAAATGCTCGCGCTTCGTAGCGGGGTTGAAATGCAGATAACGTGGGGTGCTAAAATTTGTAACACTCAATTTTTGCGACTTCAACATTAGCATTAACCTCGCAAAAATATTACCCAATTAAGAGAAAACATAAAGTTCATATGTTATATAACAATTAGTTATTAACTAGATTTTCCATCCGCCATGATGCGGCGGGGGTCAGTTATATATATATCACAGCAGATGAAAGCCTGATGCTTGTTACATTAAGTTCTTGTGTTCATTCACATCGCCAATCTATCTAGTCTATACAAAATATTGTTGTATCAATCGGTTTATAACTTATCTTACTAACACCAGCTGTGCTAGGTAGATAAGTTGTAAAGAAAACATGTTTTCCTGTTGTACATTTATGGCCTTCGGCTGCATAGTGTTCCCAGGCTGCAGCCATCGAAAAAGCGGTTCCCTATGTCATCATTCTTCACGCGCCTTGTTTGAGGTGCGGCTTGACTCTGTAGCGTTAAGAAAAAAAGACACATTAACATTAAGCAAAATGTCAATGTCTTAAGAACGCACTTGTCAACGACTTCTGTTGAAAGCAATTCTATAAAAAAAATGACTACAATACCTATAGGTAATTCTTACACATGCTATAAGCAGCTCTAAGTTGATTGGTTAAGTGTTTTCCTACACAAAATACGAAATCTAATTAGATAAAAAACACTTTGAACATAACTTATCATGACACAACAACATGAACACATCTACATAATTCACTTATCATGAATTAGTGGTGTTCATGGTTTGGTTTAAAACTGTGAAACTGTTCAAACCGGTCATAGGTTCGGTTTTGCGGTTGGTTTTTATTTTTATTTTTATTTTTCGTAGGGTCGGTTTCAAAATTCTCAAACCATTGCAAACGCGAAATTAAGCAGTTTACACGGGAAACCGACCGTACAAAACAGGACTGAACCGTATGATCGGGCTATTAAAAATTTTCAAATATTTTATTTCATATATGATATATGTATAGAGAAACTTTTTTTAGTGAAAAAAGTAGGCTTACTTTATATTGTACTAAGTGATCCAATTTCTCATGATTGTAACTAAAATATGTTAATGAGAAATTATTTCGAGTGGATGGAATACTGGACTTCCATTTCCAATCTATCATAAATTAGACTTAATTCATAGGTAAGTTAGATCTCTTTCTTTTGAAAGATTTATCATCTACAGTGGAGTACCTTCAAGCTAGTGCTTCAGATCTTAAGATCCAGATTAGGAAACGCAGCCACAGTAGCCAAGAGATCCACCCCCACACCACTCAAACCAAGAATGATATATTGCAAGCTATTTTCCTTTGAAGTCTTTACCCAATTTTCCTCTTCATCAACACATCACACAATCCTGACAAAGACAGAAAGGCTAAAATGTTAAAAATTATAAATAAATATGTTTTTGTAGGAATCCGTTCGTGTAAAATAAAATAAAATTTTTATTAACTTGAATTACAAGAACAAAACAGAATTACAACTGAAATAAAAATACTATTACAACCAAAAAAAGGGAAAAACAAGAACAGAAAACTCGAACAGACGAAACTGTTCTTGGCTGAGGATCGTGTTAGACACGGGTCCCTTAAAACAAATTTCGTGTCTCCCAGGAGAACACGTTTGTTTCCAGGATACAACAGCCGCAAGCAGTTGCACTGCCGGTCTTGACTCCAACCCGAAGGTGTACCTCGAAAGCTTGAAGGAAAGTGATGAATTCTGCAGTGAGAAGATTGTAGAGAGAGCTTGTGTTATTCGGTGTGATTCTGCAATAGGGTAGCACCCTATTTATAGTTGCAGGTTTAGGTGAAACTGAAAAATGAATTAAATGGAATATTAAACTGCATTAGACGTCTTTAATGCACTTTAATTCGTCACTTAATTCTTAGTCAAACGCATTAACTTCGTCAGTTTCGAATGCTGAAACGTAACTGCTCAGTGTAACTGCACTGGCATTAACTGCTGCTGGAAGCCTACTTCGGGTGCGCGCGCAAGACACACTGATGCGCGAGCAGGGCTGCACCCTCACGCGCGGTGCGTCCACTTGGCTCACTGCCATGCGCGCGTGCGCCATACTGTGAGCCTCTACGAGCACGCCACACAGTCGCGCCGTTTTGGCTCACTTTGGTGTGCCGCGCACGTCACATCAGGCCCATGCACCATGCGCTAGTGCGCGCCATGTGTATCTCAAGCGGCTCGCGGCGATGCGAGTGTGCGAAGTGCAAAGTGCGCCATCAAAGCGCCACATCGCCCACGCCACGCGCGCGCACGTGTGCGAGTGCGAGTTAGGGTGCTCCGCACCCTTCGCGAGTACACTAGTGAGTGCTTCCATGAAACAATAAGGATGGAGAGTTCCCACTTAAATACCCCTTTAAGTTCCAACTCTCATCCGATGTGGGACAAGGTGCCACTTTCCCACTTTTTTCAGCATTTAAGTTTCAAACACCAAACTTTGAGCATCGATATCACATTCATCTTAGCTCCGTTTTGGACGTGGTTTTGTTCGTTGCGAAGCTCTTCCGACATAGAACACAAACCCACAAATAAATATATAAAACCCGCTCATTTTATTATATTTATTTCTAGTCCAAAATAGGAAAAAATCATTTTCCTATATTTGTGAAAAATGCTATTTTCACAAAATTTCCAACAATCCCCCACATGAATAGAAATCGATCTATCAAGTTTCAACGATACACGTTCAACAGTTGAGTATTGCAAGATAGGTAGGTGTAACCTTTGAACCTCCTTTTGTGAAGCATACTTAGCCTCCTAGGGTCTTGTAGACGCGGTGTCCTTGAACAATCCCCCATTTATGTAGGCGACAATATACATTCACACAATACTCTCCCTAGTCGAGTTAAGACCTCATGGTTGTGTCCGTTCATGGTCATGGAACACGTTCCTGGTTCTGCGAGAGCTCTAGGATTTGCGCCTCCCCACAAATCCATTTGAAGCGACCCCACTTCTCTCTAACATAGGTGATTCCTCTGAATCATTAAAAGCATCATGGTTAATTTGGATTTCCTCAAAATCCTTAACCTCAACATGCTTAACCTTTCCTTCATGTCACTGATTGGAATGGACTAGGAAGTATACAACTCCCTTTATTGACTTTTGGGGCACCCCCCACAGTGACTCCCTTTGGGTTTATGATTAAGTTTGCCTATTGAACCTAGATCTTGGGATCTCCAGTCAACTAGGTTAGGTTTCCCTCATATTCCCTTCATTTATGGGCTTTAGTCCCATTCCTCTTGACAACCTATACACCTTATCTGTGCTTAAGCCTTTCGCTAACGGGTCCGCAATGTTCTCATTTGACCTCACATAGTCAACTGAGATAACACCCGTTGAGATAAGTTGTCGTACTGTGTTGTGTCTACGTCGAATGTGCCTTGATCTGCCATTGTACATCATGTTTTGTGCTCTAGCAAGAGCAGACTGATTGTCACAATGTATGCAGATCGCCGTCAACGGCTTTGGCCATCTTGGAATATCTTCCATAAATTGACGTAGCCACTCCGCTTCTTCCCCGCTTTTATCTAAAGCGACGAATTCGGATTCCATCGTAGATCTAGCTATAACCGTTTGCTTGGAAGTCTTGACATTATAGTACACATTATACAATGCATCCGAGAGACCGTTGAGAACATAGCCTTGACATATAAAGTCCGAGTGCTTCCACGCCTCTACCGCGCTCAGAGCCTGAGCATCGGTCTCCCCTTCCGCAGGTTGGGGAACGGTCTCCGTCAAGAACCTCGCAAGGTTCATGGTGGTCAAATAGAAGAACATCTTCTGTTGCCACCTTTTGAAGTGGAGACCCGAGAACTTCTCGGGTCGTTCAACATGATTCGCCACTGTGGACGCTCCCACAGTGTTGGCAGGGGTACCGAAAACAACGTTGACGTTGGTATTTTCAGTCGACATTCTGAAAAATTCCACAAAAACAAGTTAATAAAATAATAAATGTGCTAATTTATTATTTATCCAATGTAAAGAGTTTTTGAAACCACCGCGCAGCTTCTAAGTCCAACTTTGAAGACTACAACAGTAGGTTTTTAGAACTCAGCGACAGAAGGAGTAGAAACAGAATTCTGTTTTGACAAAGTCGCTACTTTGAATCAAAACAGAGAAAAACCTTTTAAAACACAACCTGCTGTGAGAAGAAATTTTTTTTTTGAAATCACAGCAGAGAAGTTTGTGATTCTACACGAACGGTGTTTTAAAATTTGTTTTAAGATTGTAGGAATCCGTTCGTGTAAAATAAAATAAAATTTTTATTAACTTGAATTACAAGAACAAAACAGAATTACAACTGAAATAAAAATACTATTACAACCAAAAAAAGGGAAAAACAAGAACAGAAAACTCGAACAGACGAAACTGTTCTTGGCTGAGGATCGTGTTAGACACGGGTCCCTTAAAACAAATTTCGTGTCTCCCAGGAGAACACGTTTGTTTCCAGGATACAACAGCCGCAAGCAGTTGCACTGCCGGTCTTGACTCCAACCCGAAGGTGTACCTCGAAAGCTTGAAGGAAAGTGATGAATTCTGCAGTGAGAAGATTGTAGAGAGAGCTTGTGTTATTCGGTGTGATTCTGCAATAGGGTAGCACCCTATTTATAGTTGCAGGTTTAGGCGAAACTGAAAAATGAATTAAATGGAGAATTAAACTGCATTAGACGTCTTTAATGCACTTTAATTCGTCACTTAATTCTTAGTCAAACGCATTAACTTCGTCAGTTTCGAATGCTGAAACGTAACTGCTCAGTGTAACTGCACTGGCATTAACTGCTGCTGGAAGCCTACTTCGGGCGCGCGCGCGCAAGACACACTATGCGCGCGCAGGGCTGCACCCTCACGCGCGGTGCGTCCACTTGGCTCACTGCCATGCGCCATACTCACTCAGGCCCATGCGCACCTGCGCGCGTGTGCCACGTCACCTGTGAGCCTCTACGAGCACGCCACACAGTCGCGCCGTTTTGGCTCACTTTGGTGTGCCGCGCACGTCACATCAGGCCCATGCACCATGCGCTAGTGCGCGCCATGTGTACCCCGCGCGCATGATTGCCACGTCATGCGCCATCGCGCGCGGACCCACCAGGGTCATGCGCATACATGCCACATCACCAACCACTTGGTCCTTGCAACGCTTGTGTTCCACCACGCGCACGCGGTCAAAAATACAAAGGCGGCTCTCAAGCGGCTCGCGGCGATGTGAGTGTGCGAAGTGCAAAGTGCGCCATCAAAGCGCCACATCGCCCACGCCACGCGCGCGCGCGTGTGCGAGTGCGAGTTAGGGTGCTCCGCACCCTTCGCGAGTACACTAGTGAGTGCTTCCATGAAACAATAAGGATGGAGAGTTCCCACTTAAATACCCCTTTAAGTTCCAACTCTCATTCGATGTGGGACAAGGTGTCACTTTCCCACTTTTTTCAGCATTTAAGTTTCAAACACCAAACTTTGAGCATCGATATCTCATTCATCTTAGCTCCGTTTTGGACGTGGTTTTGTTCGTTGCGAAGCTCTTCCGACATAGAACACAAACCCACAAATAAATATATAAAACCCGCTCATTTTATTATATTTATTTCTAGTCCAAAATAGGAAAAAATCATTTTTCTATATTTGTGAAAAATGCTATTTTCACAAAATTTCCAACAATCCCCCACATGAATAGAAATAGATCTATCAAGTTTCAACGATACACGTTCAACAGTTGAGTATTGCATGATAGGTAGGTGTAACCTTTGAACCTCCTTTTGTGAAGCATACTTAGCCTCCTAGGGTCTTGTAGACGCGGTGTCCTTGAACAATCCCCCATTTATGTAGGCGACAATATACATTCACACAATACTCTCCCTAGTCGAGTTAAGACCTCATGGTTGTGTCCGTTCATGGTCATGGAACACGTTCCTGGTTCTGCGAGAGCTCTAGGATTTGCGCCTCCCCACAAATCCATTTGAAGCGACCCCACTTCTCTCTAACATAGGTGATTCCTCTGAATCATTAAAAGCATCATGGTTAATTTGGATTTCCTCAAAATCCTTAACCTCAACATGCTTAACCTTTCCTTCATGTCACTGATTGGAATGGACTAGGAAGTATACAACTCCCTTTATTGACTTTTGGGGCACCCCCCACAGTGACTCCCTTTGGGTTTATGATTAAGTTTGCCTATTGAACCTAGATCTTGGGATCTCCAGTCAACTAGGTTAGGTTTCCCTCATATTCCCTTCATTTATGGGCTTTAGTCCCATTCCTCTTGACAACCTATACACCTTATCTGTGCTTAAGCCTTTCGTTAACGGGTCCGCAATGTTCTCATTTGACCTCACATAGTCAACTGAGATAACACCCGTTGAGATAAGTTGTCGTACTGTGTTGTGTCTACGTCGAATGTGCCTTGATCTGCCATTGTACATCATGTTTTGTGCTCTAGCAAGAGCAGACTGATTGTCACAATGTATGCAGATCGCCGTCAACGGATTTGGCCATCTTGGAATATCTTCCACAAATTGACGTAGCCACTCCGCTTCTTCCCCGCTTTTATCTAAAGCGACGAATTCGGATTCCATCGTAGATCTAGCTATAACCGTTTGCTTGGAAGACTTCCAAGCTATAGCTGCGCCAGTAAGTGTAAACACATATCCACTTGTCGATCTATGATCTTTTATATCCGATATCCAGTTCGCATCAGTGAATCCTTCGATCACTGCTGGATCACGGGTATAATGCAATCCATAGTCTCTCGTGTATCTTATGTATCTAAGCACCCTCGTGATAGCTTTCCAATGATCCTCGCTCGGATTACTGGTGTATCTACTTAGCCTGCTCACAGCGTACGCTAAGTCGGGTCTAGTACATGTCATTAGATACATGAGACTACCAATGATCCTTGAGTATTCTAACTGAGAAACACTCTCGCCTCTATTCTTCCTTAGGCGTTGGGTATTATCAATTGGAGATCGAGCTATACTCGTATCGTCCGAATTGAATTTCCCAAGGATCTTGTCCACGTAGTGAGATTGACTCAACACAAGACCATTTTGGGTTCTAGTGATTTTTACACCAAGAATCACATCCGCGAGACCCATGTCTTTCATGTCAAACCTCGCTTTCAACATGTCTTTCGTTGAGTTGATCATCTTATCATCACTCCCAATGATAAGCATATCATCTACATAAAGACATAGAATCACATAACCTCTTGGTGTGTCTTTAAATTAAACACACTTGTCGCACTCATTTATTTTGAAACCATTGTCAATCATGACATGATCAAACTTTTGATGCCATTGTTTTGGAGCTTGCTTCAAGCCATACAAAGACTTGACCAATTTACATACTTTGCCCTTGTTTCCAGGGGCGGAAAAACCCTCAGGTTGTTCCATGTAAATTTCTTCTTCTAAATCGCCATTTAGAAACGCGGTCTTTACATCCATTTGGTGAACTTCCAAATTTCTTAGAGCCGCAATTGCAAGAACCAATCTTATAGAGGTTATTCGCGTTACAGGCGAGTAAGTATCAAAGTAGTCTAGACCCTCCTTTTGTCTAAATCCTTTGATTACTAACCTTGCCTTATATTTATCAATACTTCCGTCGGCTTTCATCTTCCTTTTGAATATCCAACGATATCCAAGTGGTTTACAACCAGGTGGAAGATCTACTAACTCCCAAGTATGATTTTGCAATATAGAATCAATTTCATTCTTAATTGCTTCTTGCCATTGAGGTCCTTCCGCGGAGGTAACCGCTTCGCGGTAGGTATTGGGCTCACCCTCAACCATATAGCTCATGAAGTCTGGACCAAACGATTTTTCAACCCTTTGTCGTTTACTTCGTCTAAGCTCACCCTCCTTGACCTCGGGGCGTTCATGTCTTTCATCTAATTGTGTAGATGAACTTGGTCCTGCTTCATCTAACCATGTAGACGAACTTGGACCTGCTTCATCAACTGCTCTTGATGAAGGCGCATGTGTTTGTCCTAACATAGGAAACACATTCTCAAAATATGAGACGACATTAGGATTTGCCTCTATGATAGTGTGTTTGTGTACATCGGGATTCTTGGACTCATGTATAAGAAAACGATGTGCACTACTTTGATGTGCATATCCAATGAAAATGCAATCAACTGTTTTGGGTCCTATCCTAAGAGCCTTAGGAGGTGGTACAATCACCTTAGCTAGGCACCCCCACACTTTCAAGTATCTGTACGATGGCTTCCTTTTTCTCCATAGCTCATATGGAGTTTCGTCCCTATTTTTCAAAGGTATCTTGTTTAAAAGATAGTTTGCTGAGAGAATGGCGTCCCCCCACATTTCTCGGTTCACTCCCGAGCTTATCAACATGGCGTTCATCATCTCTTTCAATGTGCGGTTCTTTCGTTCCGCAACGCCATTTGATTGTGGAGAATAAGGTGGTGTACACTCATGTAAAATGCCACTTTTTGCGCATAAATCCGCAAAAGGTGCAACATATTCACCTCCTCGATCGCTTCTCAAAGCTTTTATCTTCTTTTTAAGTTGATTCTCAACTTCATTTTTGTACAAGATAAACTTCTCTATTGCTTCGTCTTTACTTTTTAGTAAATACACGTAGCAATATTTCGTACAATCATCAATAAACGTGATGAAGTACTTATTTCCTCCACGCGTGGGAACCGCTTTTAAATCACACACATCGGTATGAATTAAATCAAGGGGTTCGGTTATTCGTTCAACCGATTTAAACGATGATCTCGTAAGTTTGGATTCAACACATGTCTCGCATTTGTGATTGGACTCGATATGGAATGTTGGTATCAAGTTTAATTTAATTAAACGTCGTAATGAATTAAAATTTACATGTCCTAGTCTACCATGCCAAACATTAGAAGACTCAATCATGTAAGTAGAAGAAACATTATCATTCATATTTTTGTTTTGGTTAACAACCAATACATTCATTTTGAACATACCATTAAGGGCATAGCCATTTCCAACAAACATTCCACGTCTAGACAAGACAAAATTGTCCGATTCAAACACTAGACGAAATCCAAACTTGTTGAGCATCCATCCCGACACGAGATTCTTCCGTATCTCTGGGACATAAAGCACATTGGTCAAGGTAAGCTCCTTGCCCGAAGTCATCTTCAAAACGACCGTGCCTTCCCCCTTGATGCTTGTGGTAGCTTTATTCCCCATATAAAGCTTTTCTTCACCCGAAGCTTCCTTGAATGTAGAGAAAAGAGCCTTGTCTCCACAAACATGGCGGGTTGCACCCGTGTCAACGAACCATCCTTTTGGGTTTTCACCCATTGCGTTGACTTCTTCAATCATAGCCGCTTCCTCGGTTATCATTGCGATCAGAGGCATACCATCCTCATCAACCATATGCGCACGCTCACGCTTAGGTTTCTTGCATTGGTTAGCACGGTGCCCCGTCTCGTTACAATTGTAACAAGTACCTTGGAAAGGCGCAGGCTTCTTTTTCACAGCCCCCTTTTTAGGTCCAAGGTTGTTAACCTTTGCTTTCCCTTTGTTGTTGGTTTTACCCTTGCCCTTCTTGGCCTTTGAGGATTCCCCAATTTCCACCATATTTGCTTTAGCCGAAGCTTGCAAAATGGTGCCTTTTTGGGCCACCCTGTTTTCTTCTTCTATACGAAGACGAAGAACAAGGTCCTCGACTGACATTTCCTTTCGCTTGTGTTTAAGATAATTCTTAAAATCCAACCAAGCAGGAGGTAATTTTTCGATCATGGCTGCCACTTGAAACGTTTCGCTGAGTACCATTCCCTCAGCATGGATGTCATTTAGTATAATTTGCAACTCTTGGACTTGGTTCATAACAGACTTGTTATCAACCATTTTAAAGTCCAAGAAACGGGCGACAACAAATTTCTTTGTTCCCCTATCCTCCGTTTTGTACTTTTTCTCCAAAGACTCCCATAATTCTTTGGAAGTCTTGACATTATAGTACACATTATACAATGCATCCGAGAGACTGTTGAGAACATAGCCTCGACATATAAAGTCCGAGTGCTTCCACGCCTCTACCGCGCTCAGAGCCTGAGCATCGGTCTCCCCTTCCGCAGGTTGGGGAACGGTCTCCGTCAAGAACCTCGCAAGGTTCATGGTGGTCAAATAGAAGAACATCTTCTGTTGCCACCTTTTGAAGTGGAGACCCGAGAACTTCTCGGGTCGTTCAGCATGATTCGCCACTGTGGACGCTCCCACAGTGTTGGCAGGGGTACCGACAACAACGTTGACGTTGGTATTTTCAGTCGACATTCTGAAAAATTCCAAAAAACAAGTTAATAAAATAATAAATGTGCTAATTTATTATTTATCCAATGTAAAGAGTTTTTGAAACCACCGCGCAGCTTCTAAGTCCAACTTTGAAGACTACAACAGTAGGTTTTTAGAACTCAGCGACAGAAGGAGTAGAAACAGAATTCTGTTTTGACAAAGTCGCTACTTTGAATCAAAACAGAGAAAAACCTTTTAAAACACAACCTGCTGTGAGAAGAAAATTTTTTTTTGAAATCACAGCAGAGAAGTTTGTGATTCTACACGAACGGTGTTTTAAAATTTGTTTTAAGATTGTAGGAATCCGTTCGTGTAAAATAAAATAAAATTTTTATTAACTTGAATTACAAGAACAAAACAGAATTACAACTGAAATAAAAATACTATTACAACCAAAAAAAGGGAAAAACAAGAACAGAAAACTCGAACAGACGAAACTGTTCTTGGCTGAGGATCGTGTTAGACACGGGTCCCTTAAAACAAATTTCGTGTCTCCCAGGAGAACACGTTTGTTTCCAGGATACAACAGCCGCAAGCAGTTGCACTGCCGGTCTTGACTCCAACCCGAAGGTGTACCTCGAAAGCTTGAAGGAAAGTGATGAATTCTGCAGTGAGAAGATTGTAGAGAGAGTTTGTGTTATTCGGTGTGATTCTGCAATAGGGTAGCACCCTATTTATAGTTGCAGGTTTAGGCGAAACTGAAAAATAAATTAAATGGAGAATTAAACTGCATTAGACGTCTTTAATGCACTTTAATTCGTCACTTAATTCTTAGTCAAACGCATTAACTTCGTCAGTTTCGAATGCTGAAACGTAACTGCTCAGTGTAACTGCACTGGCATTAACTGCTGCTGGAAGCCTACTTCGGGCGCGCGCGTGCAAGACACACTATGCGCGCGCAAGGCTGCACCCTCACGCGCGGTGCGTCCACTTGGCTCACTGCCATGCGCGCGTGCGCCATACTCACTCAGGCCCATGCGCACCTACGCGCGTGTGCCACGTCACCTGTGAGCCTCTACGAGCACGCCACACAGTCGCGCCGTTTTGGCTCACTTTGGTGTGCCGCGCACGTCACATCAGGCCCATGCACCATGCGCTAGTGCGCGCCATGTGTACCCCGCGCGCATGATTGCCACGTCATGCGCCATCGCGCGCGGACCCACCAGGGTCATGCGCATACATGCCACATCACCAACCACTTGGTCCTTGCAACCCTTGTGTTCCACCACGCGCACACAGTCAAAAATACAAAGGCGGCTCTCAAGCGGCTCGCGGCGATGCGAGTGTGCGAAGTGCAAAGTGCGCCATCAAAGCGCCACATCGCCCACGCCATGCGCACGCGCGTGTGCGAGTGCGAGTTAGGGTGCTCCGCACCCTTCGCAAGTACACTAGTGAGTGCTTCCATGAAACAATAAGGATGGAGAGTTCCCACTTAAATACCCCTTTAAGTTCCAACTCTCATCCGATGTGGGACAAGGTGCCACTTTCCCACTTTTTTCAGCATTTAAGTTTCAAACACCAAACTTTGAGCATCGATATCTCATTCATCTTAGCTCCGTTTTGGACGTGGTTTTGTTCGTTGCGAAGCTCTTCCGACATAGAACACAAACCCACAAATAAATATATAAAACCCGCTCATTTTATTATATTTATTTCTTGTCCAAAATAGGAAAAAATCATTTTATTATATTCTTTATCCATGTGTACGAGATTGCTTTAATGTCCCCGATCAGCTTTGTCAACGAGAAAACTTTTTGTTTAAAAATAATTTCAATCCTCATTTTCCATAACATCCAGCAAGTAGCCGCAGCCACTGTATATATCGCCCTTTTCTTATTCTTTTGAAACTTGTAGGAATTAATAATTCCCAATAACTGAACCACACTTATGATATAGCTCGGAATGGGTAATTTCAGCCATTGGAAGATTAAGAGCCAGACATGTTTAGCCGTTTCGCATGACACCAAGAGATGATCCGCCGATTCCAACGTGTTGTTACAAAAGATACATTGATTGGACGGCAAATGAAAACGACGGAACATAAGTGCCTCCCTTGTAGCTATCCTATCCAGAACCACCCGCCATAAGAAACAATTTACTTTTTTCGGGATCCAGTGCAGCCAATTCAGAACTTTTGTTTCTTTGATGATATCGATGTGATCCAGTTCATTTCTTACCGTGCTAACTGCAAACTCAGCCACCACTTCGCATGACTTCCATAACCAAACATCCGGGTTCAGATTCAGCACCATACTTTGCAATATTGAGCGACAATCAGCCCACTCCTCAATATTGTTAGCATTTGCTAAAGGATTTCGGCTCCCCCAAATCCAATCCACTGACTCTTGATTGATAAAGTATCTATCCGAAACGAAACACCTTTTATCACTTTCCAATTCGTAGAGGTTATGGAACATCTCCCTAAGTGTACTGTTTCCTGCCCAAGAATCTAACCAAAACAATACTTTTTTACCATTACCCAACTTCAAAACCAATCTTTCTTTTACGTTCATCGACTGAGTTTGAGATTTACGTCCCAAATTAACAATCGACTTCCAAACTCCTCCAATCGAGCTCTTTAGCGGTATGTATGAGTGCCACCTTGTATCTCCATGAATACCCGAAATCGATCTGGCCCATAAAGAGGAAGGCTCATTCTTGAAACGAACTACCCATTTGATCATTAACGCTTTATTTGATGCCGCCAAACTACCGACACCCAAACCCCCTTTGTTTTTTGGAGCAACCACTTTAAACCATGGAACCTAATTGACTTTATTTTTATCCGTACAACCCCCCCATAGGAACTTCCTACGAATCCTTTCCAGTTGTTTTAACACCAGTGAGGGTGCGCTAAAAAGTGAAAGGAAATAGGTTGGAAGATTGCCTAGAACCGCTTCAATGAGTGTTAACCTTCCACCAAACGACAGCGTACGAGCCTTCCATGATGTAAGTTTTTCTTCGAATCTCTTGACAATGGGTTTCCAATTTTTTACCAGCCCCATATTTGCACCCACAGGAAGGCCAAGATACGTGAATGGAAACGAACCGGATTTACACTGAAGAATACATGCCTTATCCGAAATGTTTTCCTCAGACACACCCACACCAAAGAGCTGACTTTTGTTAAAATTGACTTTTAGACCCGAAGCCAGATTAAAGCATCTTAGAAGTCTTGACAAATTTTTAAAGTTCGAGTCACACCATTCCCCAATAAACAATACATCATCCGCGTAAAAAAGATGCGAGATAATAGGCCCGTTGTTTGGCAACTTGCATCCTTTAAGAATGCCCTGATCGATAGCCGAAGCCGTTGCTACATTAAGTGCTTCCATAGCCAGAATAAAAAGCAAAGGAGATAGGGGGTCTCCTTGACGAACACCCCGCTCTATACTGAATTCTTTGGAAGGTGCACCGTTAACCAAAATGGAAGATCTAGAGGATGACAGAATACCACTGATCCATTTACGCCATAATACCGGAAAACCCATTTGAGAGAGCGCCGAATCCAGGAATTTCCAGCTGATCGAATCGAAAGCCTTTTCGAAATCAACTTTGAACAACATCATCTTATTCTTCGATTTCTTACTCCAAGAAATTAGTTCGTTTATTATCAACGGTCCATCTAGAATACTTCGCCCCTCAATATAAGCCGATTGGGTGTCACTTACCAAACTTCCTATCACATTCTTGAGTCTCTTGGCGAGTAGCTTAGATATCAACTTCGAGATACAGCCAATAAGGTTAATTGGTCTAAATTCACCGATCAGTTGAGGATTAGAAGATTTTGGTATCAACGTTATAAAACTGGAGTTACATCCTCTATTGAGCTTGCCGTGCACATAGAAAAAATCAAAAAGCTTAACGAAATCGTCCTCCATAATATCCCAGAAATGTTTTATGAAACTGAAAGAAAAACCATCCGGACCCGGGGCCTTATCACCACCACAGTCCCAAACCGCCTCTTTTATCTCTTCTTTCGAAAAACGTTTGACTAACGTAGCTGACTGTTCCAAGGAAAGAGTCTTGAATCCACTGTTGATAAAACTTGGCCTATTTTGAATTTCCTCCTTGAATAATTGTTCAAAATAGTTCTTAATTTCCCCTTTGAGCGACTCTGGCTCAGACACCCAAATATTGTTGAAGCACAAGCCATTAATCCTGTTATTCTTCAGATGGCATTTAAGTATACCATGAAAGAAAGATGTGTTCTCATCACCCCCCGTAATCCATTTAACTTTCGCCCTTTGCCTAAGATCTTCAAGATTATTATCTTCCATTTCAGCCAACGATTTAACACAACTTTCTCTTTCCAGCAACTCGTCTTCCGATAGTGACTCTGATTCGGCTTTGAGATCCAACGATTCTATCTTTTTAGTCAGCAACTGAATGTTATGACTGTCGCTTAATTTTAACTTTTTTGCCCAAGGTTTGATCGCCAATTTGACAGCCTTCAATCGCTGCATTACAAGTTTATCAGGCGGAAGAGAGCTCTGCACGCTATTGTAGGAGTCTATTACAATGTTTTGCAAACTGTCTTCGTTCAGCCAGGAGTTGAAAAAACGGAACGGTGGATTTCCAAAATTAACATTCGAGCATTTTAACAATAGAGGACGATGGTCGGATCTATATCTTGGTAAACCCGTCAAACTTGCCGTCGGCCATTTAGATAGAAATGAATTGCAGACCAAAACCCTGTCTATCTTGCTGAACCTTTTACCATCATCCGATCTGTGCGTGAACGAGCAACCCAACATCGCATATTCAGACAAGGCATTCGAGCCAATGAACTGATTAAATGATTCAGCAGCCTAAGGGTTGAATTTGGAATTCTTTCTTTCTCTAGGTTCATGAACCCAATTGAAATCGCCCATAATGATCCATGAGCCATCAAACAAACTCATAAGATTGGATAATTCCATCCACAGTTCCTTTTTGAGATTATTGTCATGTGGAGCATAAACATTTATAATATTCAGCTCACCTCCCCCATTTTTTAACTCTCCAATCAAAGCTAAATAGTATCTCTTTGAAATCGACTGTTTTTTTACGAAAAAAAGAGGATCCCAAATATTTAATAAACCACCAGACCTCCCAGTAGCGTCTACTGCCTCCGACTCAAAAATTGAATTGCCCCAGAAGGAATTTACCTGTAACTTCGCTGACTCCATGAACTGTGTTTCCTGTATTGCAATAAAATGTATGTTGTTCCGCCATTTTAGTTCCTTAATATGTTGAGCTTTCAAGGAATCCCCAGCCCCTCTAATGTTTGCTGACAAGAAATTCATTACTGAATAATTGACTCCTTCTCCAACATAATCTGCTTCCTTAAACCGACTTCATTCCCATCTAGATTAAAACCCAGACATTCCCCAACTTCCTTCGTAAGGTTAACTTCTGAATCCACCTCCTTGATGCTATTACTCGCGCCTGTCTCCGGTCCACAGCAAATACCTGAAATTGCAAAGATGGATCATTCTTGGGATGCGGGCAAGTTGGAATTTTTTAGACCTAATTCTATTGCACACCGTTTTGTGATTTAAAAAACATACTATCTTCTCTAGTAGCGGTAGTCCACCGTCAACTGGATATGGATCCCAATGGTTGATAAAAACATACTATCAATTGGATATGGATCCCAGAATCCTTGAAGCCCGTAATCAGATCCAGGGGTAAAAAAAAAACTTTACAATCGGAAGCAAATGTCAATTAACCAAATTGTAAATTGCATGAGTATAAATGTGAATATGAATTTAAGTGTAAACATGAGTGTATGAGTATAAATATAAGTATAAACGTAAACTGTATGAGTGTAAATATGAACATGAATATAAGAGTAAACATAAGTGTATAAGTATGAATAAAATGTGTGAGTATGAATATAAGTATAAACATAATTGTATAAGTATGAATAAAATGTATGAGTATGAATATAAGTGGAAGCATAATCTATATAAATATGGATATGAGTAAAATGCATGAGTATCAACATGAATATGAATATAAGTGTAAACATAATTGTATAAGGATAAATGTAAGTATAAACGTGTAATGTATGAATATGAATATAAGTATAAACGCAAATGTATAAATGTGAATATATGTATAGACGTATAACTGTATGAATATGAATATAAATTTGAATATAAGTATAACGTAAATGTATAATTGTAAATATGAGTACAACGTAAAATGTATGAATATGATTATGAATATGAATATAAACATAAATGTGTAAGTATGAATATAAGTGTAGACATGAGATGTACAAGTACGAATATGAATATGAGTGTAAGAAATGATGATTTTGTATATGGTATTAATCGAAATATATGAATTTAAGCACGTAAAAGATCAAGAAGTTTTGAGTATGAAAGAAAAGAAAACGAGTGATATGCGTGAGATTGTTGCGTTACATTGACTAAAACATGTAAGATGATATACATGTGTAGTTGTTTGAGCAAAACATGGGGTTTACTGAATCAAATAGGTTGAGTTAACAGGAGATGTAGAATCTAGTTTGTGAATGTAAAGGGAGTATAAAACATCTATTGGTTATGTGTGTTGTACTTTGTGAAAGAATGGAAATGCTACTCTTGTTTTAAAAGAATTTACATAAGTTGAAAATTGTCGGTTCCTATGAAGTTTTCTTGCCCACGTGATTTGAGTTCAATTGACGTATTGAGTGATGTTTGAAAAGGTTCTAGAAGTTAGTAAGTTTGCATCGTTTTAAATGACCTTGCATTAAAGAAGAAATTTGACGTTTAGAGGTTCTTGTGAAAATGTTGATACTTAGAAAAGAAATTTGGTATATGAACTTAGTGATTGTTGAAAAGTGTTCTTAATAAAATATTTTATTGATTTTGTAAAGAATTTTAGTGAACGATCGAATCAATATTTGTAATATTTTGTAGGTGTGTGCGAAAAGTTGGTTTGATTCCCAATTGAAAATAAAAAATTTTAGTATAATGATATAAGATGAGCGTGTTTTAATAATTACGTTGAATACGAAATTTTTGTGGGCAATGGATTTATTAGACCAACTAAGTTGATGAGTAGCATTTTGTAAAATTTTGAAAATCGAGGAACAAGCGTTTATGGTATGATTAAAAATTTCGTGTATTTGAGTTATGTGGAAAGAGATTGTAGGATAAGAAATACGTTTGAATCAACAATGCATTATGAAATAAATAGGGATTTTGGCGAATGATAAACGATTTAAGTATAAACATGATTGTGTGTGCATAATAAAGTCTATTAAAAGAAAGTCTTGGTAACGATCACCTATGTCGCAACTCCCGTCCCCTAGCTGTCCCGGGAACGGGCAGCCGCGAGACCAGTTTTGGTGGTATCAGTGTTTATCATTTTGGCAGCGGAAATTACATCAGGACCGTAGTTAGGAAATATTTTATCAGAGTAAAATAGCACACTTTTATAATATTAAACACATTGGGATAAAACCCAAGTTTTTATTACAAACGGATTTGTAGGGGTAAACCCTAATTTATTGAAAATAAAACATCTTCTTTATTTAGGTAACTTTTATAGCCACTTTTCCAAGCCTTCAGTGCTGTCCAGCTGGCTTCTATTTGGCTTTCACATTTTGTTACCTGAAACGCGTTTAAAAAATTTTGTCAGTGGGAAATACTGGTGAATGAATCCCAGTTTAATCAAGAAGAGTTTTATCCTTTAACAGTGTTGAGAGCGATTATAATGTTTATTTCTACACAATTACTCATTCAGTACTGTCAATCCTGACTGGTGGGTCATATTACACATTGGCTAACTCTTTGTCCAATGGTAACGTGTTCCACATTTTGTATACAAAACCCCAACATACCGGCAGTAATTGAAGATTAAAAAGACTCAATCCTTGCTATTTATAATTTAAAATAATTAAAGGTTTTGTAAAAACAGTTTACAAAAAAAGAGATTACTCACATTACTGTCTTAGGGTTTTCCTGGTGATTATCTATAAATTACACAAATGCACACGTGTTAATATAATAACCCAATATTTACATTAGTAATACCCTCCCCGAGACGACATTCCAACGACTACGTCGGGCAGAACCACGACAGCCGTTACGGAAACCTGGATCAATCGGGCAGCGTATCTAATACGTAATCGGGGTTATGATACTTACAACGGGGCAGAACTTCGTTAATTAGGGGGGGTATTATACCCAAAAATTACTTCTACACTTATGAAATTCGAGAGAGAGAAGAAAGTTGTGAGCGGTTTGGGACTGAAGCCGATGGCCTCTATTTATAGGGCCTGATTTCAGGTCCCTCGCGGCCCGCGATGGATGTAGCCAAGGGCTATGCGGCCCGCGACGTAGGGTAAGTAGGCCCTAGCTGATCCAGGTCATCACACTAGGCTCGACACATTGCACGACACATGGCAGCACCGGGCTGCGACTCATGTCCCTTCGCTCGTGGCCCGCGTAAGACCAGGGGTAGGTCTTCGCGGCCCGCCACAGCCCCAAAAACTTGGTTTTTAATTAAATTTAATAAAATAAAGGTATTCGGGGACCGTTTTCGTATATGGGGTGTATTTTAGGACATATAGGGATACTTTTAATTATATTAGGGGTGTCTAAAATTATTTAGGAGGGTTGTTATATCCTCCCCACCTTGTTTTAGAACTCGTCCTCGAGGTCTACTGGAATAAGTGTGGATATTTCCTTTGTATTTCTGATTCAAGCTCCCAAGTGTACTCTGGTCCTATTTTGGAGTCCCATTTCACTTTGACCAGAACTAATCTCTTGTGCTTGAGGTTCTTGATCTTCCTGTCTTCAATTTGTAGAGGTCTTTCCACAAATTTTAACTGCTCATTTACCTCTATATCCTTAAGAGGTACCACTAGTGATTCATCAGCTAAGCTTTTCTTGAGATTAGATACATGATAATTACCTCTCCGGTAAAACTGGGCATGGTGCGGTAGACTCTCTAGCTTGTCCGGGTAAGATGTGGTTACCTCTCCGGCAAAACTGGGTATGGTGCGGTAGACTCTCCAGCTTGTCCGGGTGAGATGGGGTTACCTCTCCGGCAAGACCGGATAAGATGGGGTATGTGTTATGGAATTCCCTAAATATTACCATGACCTGATGTCTGACATGTTTTTGGAAATATGAATCTATTAAATACATTGACCTTATAAATGGTATGTATACTACAAGTATGTGAAATATATGATTATATAGACATGTATGTCTATGAGGAAATCCAAAGACCATATTGATTGACAATTAGGAATAAATCACGAACAAGTGTGTCAATGATAATTTTAGACTTATTTATTAGGAATCTCCCGTATACGTCTATAATTTCGATATCAAACATTATTTCGTTTGATCATCCGTCTCGTAACTCGTGTGAAAGATAAACGATAGGAACCCTATAAGTTGGAACGCCATCAAAAATATAAGAATTTCCTTTACGATTATTAACGCATTAGGAAACCTGTAACTAAAAGCTGTGTTAAAATACAAAACATATTTCAGTCAAGGATAAGAATCTCATAGAGAATTGTTCTGGTCAAAGTAAAGTGAAATTCAAAACAAAGACCAAAATATACCTAGAAACTAAAATAACTAAAAATATTCATACATATTTCAGGGAATCTCGAGGACGAGATTTAAAATAAGGTGGGGAGGATGTAACATTCCCAAAATTTTTATTTATATAAAATATATAAAAACTTATGTTATTAAAAGGATGCATCATGGGTAAGTTGACCGATGGAAATATGAGGTATTTTGGGCAAGCGTAGGAACCATTTAATAATTAAATTATAAAAATACATTATATTTGAACCTACTCTGTTTTTAATAAAACTTGGTTCAAAATATAGACAAAAATATTCTAGTTCTAATGACATATTCATTGTTTTGTAAAACGACATGTTTTAGAAGTTATACGCGCCAAATGAGTGAAGTAGTTAAACTAATTATAATTATAACTAGGTTACTAGAGATACATATAATAATGAATATGAAAATTCACCAAACCTCACACCACATCATCAACATCTCATTTTCATCTATCCTCTTTTTCATCATTACATTTATTCTTTCACTCAACCGGACCCACCATATTTTATTACTTCTACCATGTTGCTTTTGATGTTGACTTTGGCCAACTGTATACGCAAGATCATAGCCTGCAAATAGAACATGTACAATTCCCATTCAACTTTATATTAATAATATTAAAAATAATAATAATAATCATCATCATCATCCACGTATGGAATAAAATAAATAAAATAATAATAATAATCTAACATTTTCTAAACTCATGTACACGTGTAGTAACAAGAATGATAGGAAGATTTCTGTTGCGTGCAATCCAAGGACCTTTCCAAGTATAAAAGGAACAACAGACCCTTTCCAACATACTCTCGATCTCACCTTCACTTCTATAAAATTTTCTATAGTAATTTATCCAAAGCCCTGCCCCATTTTAAATGTTTTAACCCTTGATCACTGATACCCTGTCCAAGTGACGTAGAGCCCCATAACATATGTCAAGGCTCTGCCTAAATTCGTTGGGGTTCTGTCTCGTGACGTAGGGATAAAGTGGAATTGGGTCACTATACTTAATGTGAGTACACTATATATTTTGTTAAATAACCCAGGAGTTATACCTAAAATATATCAACCATCCAAAATATTTCTGACACCCCTAATATATTTTAAAATATCCCAATATGTCCCTAAATACACCTCATACGTGAAAACCGAGCCCGAAATACAATATAACATTAAAAATAAATGAAAAACAAGAAAAGTTAAGTTGAGGCGGACCGCATAAGGTACCCCATAACCCTTACGCGGGCCGCGAGAGGCTAAAAAGGTGGCGCAGCCCGGTGGTGCCACGTGGCCCAACACCCGGCAAGTCTATAAGCTGACCCAGCCCAGCTATACGTTGACTGGAGGTCAACGCGGGCCGCGTAAGCCCTGCTTCTATGTTACGCGGGCCGCGACAAATCCAAACTCAGCACCTATAAATAGAACGCATCGGATCTCAGTTGAATTCGTTCATTTCTTTCTTTCTTAAGCAAATTTCTGAATAGAAGGCATAATAATCGGGTATTATACCCCCCCTAATTAGCGAGGTTCTGCTCCGTTGTAAGTATTATAACCCCAGTTTCGTAATAGATACGCTGCCCGATTGATTTAGGGTTCCGTAACAACTGTCGTGGTTCTGCCTGACGTAGTTGTTGAAATACCGTCTCGGGGAGGGTATCATTAATATTTTCAAAGGGTTATGATACTAACCTATGTACATTTGTGTAAATTATAGATTATTCTCAGGAAACCCTTACGCGAAGTCTAAGATAGCAATGTGAGTTTATCCTCTTTTTGTTTAACTTTTTGTAATATTTTACAAAACCTTAAATGCTTTACAACATGATTAAGCGGTGATTGAGTCTTTGTAGTTCTTCAATTACTGCCGGTATGTTGGGGTTTTGTATACAAAATTTACTACTGCGAGTAGTAAGTCGGGATGACAGTACGTTACCATTGGACAACGAGTTAGCCAATGTGTAATATGACCCGTAAGTCAGGATTGACAGTACTGAATGAGTAATTGTGTAGAAATAAACAATGTGATCGCTCTCAATACTGTTTTAATTGATAAAATGTTTCTTGATTAAACTGGGATTCACTCACCAGTATTTCCCACTGACAAATGTTTTTAAACACGTGTTTAAGGTAACACAATGTGAAAGCCAATTAGTAAAAAGCCAGCTCGAGAGCACTGACGGCTTGGAAAAATGTGGCTATAAAAGTTATCTAAAATACGATGTTTTAAACTCAATAAAAGAGGGTTTAACCCTATGTTGTAATAAGAAACTTGGGTTTTACCCATGTGATTATTAATATCAAATAAGGTGGTTTTACTCTGATAAAATATTTCCTAACTACGGTCCTGATGAAATTTCCGCTGCCAAATTAATAACTGATACCACCACAAACGAATGTTCGCGGTCGCCCGTTCCCGGGACAGATAAGGGGGCGGGGGTTGCGACAGAAGGTGGTATCAGAGCCTAGCCACTGGTTCAAGCCAAAGAAGTGTTCTGCTGACACTTAAGTTTTAAATTCTGTGTTAGGAAATAATTTATGTGATTATGTGTTATATATTATTTGATTATTTATTAGTCTACAGTATGGGTAAGCAAAAGATTTCGAACATCTATCGTCAATTAGATAGTTCACCAAAAGATAAGGGAACCTCATTTCAACCAAATCCCTCAGGATACTCAGCAGATACTAAGGAAGGAATATTTATTCGTAAGGCAAAGTCTGAGAAACCATTTACCACTAAGAAGAGAAGTTGGATTATTAGAAAAAGTCAAGAGAAAATAAAGAAATCACAACCAAAGGGAGCGATAATCAATAAGGAAATAAATACACAAACTCAGGAAACAGGCAATAACTTACTAGTGGAAGATGAATTAGATGAACAATGGGTAAATCTCCATATGTTAGCCACTACAGCAGTAAATGCTAACTTATATTAAATAGTTGAACTGCCAAACCAGTACCAGCACCCATGCCACCTATGAGCTAGAAACTTTAAAGGAACTTTGCCCATTAGATAACAACTTAGTAGAGACAGGAGCATGTTGAGCATAATACTCCTATAACATAGATAGACTAAAATAAGTTACAGATGCATAATCACTAGTTTATTTTGAATTCCAGTTGTAGTTTGTAATAAATACATATATATATATATAAGTCGCAATGTTCACCATTTTTAATCATTCTATTTTATAATTGTACCCAAATGTTTATACTAGAAATTTGTCTGTGATAATTAATACCACCCACTCAAATAATATCATAACATACATCAAACTAAGTTAGTTATTAACAAAGCAGTCATGTTTATGATTCTCTTTTGGAACCAATCATTTACTTTGGTTTAAAATACATATTTATATGATATAAAGCTCTAAACCTTTGTAATTTTAATAATATTGTTTCAAAATAATTTATATTTAAATAAATAAAACCGAAGCTATTGAATTAACCAAAAGGATTTAAAAAAAAAATAATAATTTAAAAGATTGCTTTAGTGGATCTAGCCAAAGTAAGTTTTGAAACCCAGGTGTACCAATTTACCACTCCATTTTATCCCTTCTGGTTTGTAACCAGTTGACCGTAAGACTTCATACTTTCATAGTTTTATGAAATAACTGATGATGGGATTACTTGTAAAGGTTTCCATTAAAATACTTAGTAATAAAATAGATGATTAAATGAATATGATAGGTATTCATGATTAAATAAAATCATTTAAATTTTTTAGAGAGTTGGGTTGATTAGACTACGTAGAAAAGCCTAACTAAACGATGAAAGCATTTCTATAAATCTTTAATATTAAGGTATGTCCAGAATAGGTCTTATGCATGGAGATAGTTAATATAAGATTATAAGATTAACCAGTCATATTAGTTATAGGATTGTGTAAAGAAAAGTATTCGAGTCGCTGGCTAATGTATAATAGTTAAATAATACAATTCTATTATATTTGAAATATATATATATATATATACACTATAATACATTTAAATAATATATACGTGTATATAATATAAAAAAATATATTTATATATATATTAGGATACATGTAAAAATTTATAAAAACTATAAAGAGAAGGTATGATCAAAAGGGTCATTATATATGTTATGGGCCATTTTCTGAGCGTATATATCCTGACTAATATCCTGCTTTTGATTGTTTACTTGTGATCAGGATACCGAATCAAGATATTGTTAACATCCTGGACGATATCCTGGTATTAGCTAAATTAATCACGTGCAGGTTAGAAGCTGTGGGTCACTAACGGTCAGATGGACTTCTTCTCCTTAAGACTCGGGCAAATCTGTTATACGAGAGACGTTGAACCCGAAAGACCAGGTCTACAACGTTCAAGTGGGGAATATCCGCCGGATCCCGGTTTAATAGGATAGTTTGTTACATTTCTTTTACTATAAATAGATGGGGCGGATCAGATTAAGGCACGCAACTTTTACACACACTCTTTCACACTTTTGCTCTCTAGCTTCTAGCAAACACTATACACAAACACTTGTACTCGAATTACATTGTAACACCTAGTTGATCCGCATCACATCCTGCACTGTATCCTGATATTTGAAGCAATAGAAGAACAAGGCAGCTGCGATTGTCAACTCCCGAGGTTTTGTGCCGACGATCTAGATTGATCAAGGGATTTCCTCGTACATCACGTGTCAACCTTTACTTTTTAGCTCATTGTTTGATCATAGATACAGCTCTATATCCTGAGCCGTATCCTGAAACTGTTTTTGCAAATAATTTGATTAACATATTTTTCACACATATTTCTAGCACACTACCTCACTTAACTAATTTGATCACTTAATTGCTTCGGTAATTTTTGACCAAAACAATATGGCGCCCACCGTGGGGCAAGTGGTGCTATTTTTGCTAAAAACTTTAGTAAAATCATTACTCGATTTTCTATTGTCAAAACTTTTTGCTACATTGTTTTTAATGGCCTCGAGATCAAACATGAGCTCTTCCACCATGTCTGCTACAACCTCTGCAACAATTGGTTCGGTGCTTCCACCTCCTCCTCCACGAATGCAAACTTCTTCACACGGAACTGAAAGTCATGTGGCTCGGGATGTTGTTCCCGCTCCCAGTACCCAGGGATCTGCTCCTGTTTTGGCTTCTAATGATGAAATTCTGAATTTGTTTGGTAGTGTACAGGAACAGATGAGGCAGCAGCAGGAAACTAATCGGATGCTGATGAGAGAGATACAACTCTTGAAATCCGGCCCAAGTAGACCTGCTGAAGAAACTGTCACTCCTTTGCAGCCTAGAGCTTTGAACTTCAGTTCTGCAGTTTACACTGAAGATAACCGGGGGAATATCATGCCAAGCCATTCTCAGAATCATACTCCTGAGATACCCTCCTCGATCAGGATGTCAACTGTGAGGAGCTCAAGATATGCTTCGGGATATGGTCAGAATCCTCAGACCGGTAACGTGTCAAATAATAATATTCTTGCTACTAACAACAATGGGTCTTTGCAGGATGTAGGTATGACGTCAACATTTACTAGGGAGCTTTAGAAATTGAAGGACATGATATCCAGTGTACCTGGAGTGGTCCAGCCAATTCCGGAAGTATCCCAAGACAGCCACAGGATATCCCGCTTTGCATATCCTATCTGTGATGCTGAAATCCCAAAGAGATTTCAAACCCCCAACATGAAACTGTATGATGGGACTACGGATCCTGAAGAGCATATTGCCCAGTATAGGGAAAGAATGGAGATTAACCCTATCCCTCCGGAGCTCAAGGAAGCATGCTTATGCAAGGGTTTCGGATCTACCCTGACAGGATCAGCCTTAAAATGGCTGTTAAATGATAACTCAAGGACCTCAGGAATCCTTGAGGGATTATGTGAACAAGTTCAGTCGGGAATCCTTAGATATCCCACATCTTGATGTTGCAAAAGCTGTGCAGGCTTTTAAGATGGGGTTACAAAAGGATTCTCAGTTTTATCAGGATCTTGTAATGAATCCCTGCAGGAATCTCGACGAAGCTCGTAACAGGGCCTTGAGATATATTCTCCTAGAAGATGACAAAAAGATGCAAGAGAGGATGAATTCTACCTCAACCTACGAATCAACCAATAGGAAATCAGAATCCTCGTATAAACCGTATCGCTCCAAGCCATATGGCAGAAATGACAACAAGAAAGTGAATGCTGTTGAAGACGAGGATCCTAAAGAATATCCTGAATTGTCTGAATACTGCTTTTCTGTTAACATACCTGAGTTAATGTATGCTATGCAGGGTTTAGGAGACAAAGCTAGGTGGCCTCGAAAGAATCAACAAAAAGCTGATTGGAAGGATAAATCCAAATGGTGTGCCTTCCATGAAGATTTCGGACATGTGACCGAGGATTGCATTGCTCTAAGGAAAGAAATAAGCTACCTATTGAGCAAGGGGTATCTGAAGGATTTGCTGGGAAGAAAGAAGAATATAGGGCAGGATCCTGAGAAGGATCCTGAACGAGCAGCATCACCCCCAGCAGATGCCAAAATAATTAACTTTATTTCAGGAGGATCCGACATTTGTGGGACTTCGTATTCTGCGGCCAAGAGACATGCAAAGGAGGCTAAGACTGAAAGGGGAGACAAACCAGCCAGGATGACTACCCTTACAACTGATAAAGTGATCACTTTCGACAGTGATGACAGGGATACTGTGCAGGATCCTCACCATGATGATCTTGTAATAACATTATATGTTGCTAATCATTTTGTACACAGGATATTAGTGGATAATGGCAGCTCTGTCAACATAATTCAGCTGGAAACATTGAAGAGGATGAATGTATCTCCGATGGACATTACTTCGAAATCCACAGTGCTCGTTGGCTTCAGTGGGGAAGCTAGGAATACCGTAGGGGAGATAAAGTTACCAGTATATGTTGAAGGGGTCAACTCGATACAACGTTTCTGTGTGATGGACTCCCTATCTTGCTATAACATCATACTAGGCAGGCCATGGATCCATGATATGAAGGCTGTGCCATCGACTTATCATCAGTGCATCAAGATCCCTACCCCTTGGGGGGTTGTCAAGGTTGATAGTGATCAGCAGGAGGCGAAGGAATGCTACTCATCCTCAATGAAATCCTCAACCAAGCCTAATGCAGCATAGCAATTAAAGATGCGGGCCCAGGATATCATGGAGGCTTCGGAGCAGGATGTCAAGAAAGTTATCCTGGATCAGGATAATCCGGATATCTCGGTGCTCGTAGGAACCAATATCCCTCAGGATATTGAAAATCAATTGACTAATTTTTTGAAATGCAGGATGTCAACATTCGCATGGAAGCATGAGGATATGACAGGTATTTCCAAGGATATTATAACACATAAGCTTGGTATTGACAGGTCATTCAAGCCGGTCCAACAAAAGAGAAGAAAATTTGCTCCGGAGCGAAATGTGATCATCCAAGAGGAAATTGAAAGACTATTAAAGAGCAAGATGATTAGAGAAGTGAAGTTTCCTAGATGGCTTGCGGATGTAGTCATGGTACAAAAGAAAAATGGGAAATGGAGAGTTTGTGTAGATTACACAGACTTAAACAAAGCATGTCCCAAAGACCCGTTTCCTCTACCTCATATTGATTCAATGGTGGATGCTACCGCCGGCCACGAGATGTTAACCTTCATGGATGCCTCTTCAGGATTTCAGCAAATCCAAATGGAACCCTCTGATCAGGAGGATACTGCTTTCATGACACCCACATGTATTTATTGTTATACTACTATGCCCTTTGGTTTGAAAAATGCAGGTGCAACATACCAGAGGTTGGTAAACATGATGTTTAAAGACAAGCTGGGGGACACCATGGAGGTATATATTGACGATATGGTGGTGAAATCTAAAAAGGCTGAGGATCACCTCCAGGATATTAAGGGAGCGTTTGATATCCTGGATCAGTATAACATGAAACTTAATCCTGCTAAGTGCCATTTCGGAGTGGGGGCAGGAAAGTTTCTAGGATATATGGTGACCAAAAGAGGCATAGAGGCAAGCCCGGAGCAGATTAGAGCTATCCTGGATATAAAATCACATTCGAATATGAAGGATGTTCAACGGTTAACAGGCCGAGTAGCAGCATTGAACAGATTTATTTCAAGATCCTCGGAAAGATGCAAGGAATTTTATGATATCCTCAAGAAGAATAAGAAGTTCGAATGGGGAGCAAAGCATGAAGCAGCCTTGCAGGATTTGAAGCAATATCTCTCAACTGCACCTCTATTGATGAAGCCTGAAAATGGTGAACCACTATCCCTATACCTCGCTGTATCAGGGAATGCTGTAAGTGCTGTTCTTATAAAGGACCATGAAGGTCATCAATATCCTGTCTATTATGTTAGTAAAAGTTTATTAGATGCTGAAACTAGATATTCTCATCTAGAAAAATTGATATTAGCCCTAGTTATGGCATCAACGAAACTTAGACATTATTTTGAGACACATAGGATTCATGTTAAAACCAATTATCCTGTTAAAAACGTGCTTAGGAAACCCGAGATGTCGGGTAGGATGGCTAAGTGGTCAGCAAAATTAAGTGCTTATGACTTAGTATATGAGCCTAGAAATGCCATAAAGTCTCAGGCTTTAGCTGACTTTGTGGCTGATTTCAGTAGTGACATTCAAAATGAAGTAGACTTAGAAGTACAGCAGCTAGGAGAAAACTTAGAATGCTGGACATTGTATACTGATGGTGCATCTAACGTAAGAGGTGTAGGTCTAGGTATACTACTAAAATCGCCACAGGGGGACATATTACCCCAGGCTATTAGGTGTGAATTTCCTGCTACTAATAATGAGGCAGAATATGAAGCTTTGATTGCAGGATTAGAGTTGGCTAAAAATATGAGTATCAAGAATTTGCAAGTATATGTTGATTCTTTGTTAATCACTAATCATTTTAATGGAACCTATGCAGTTAAAGGAGAGAAGTTAATCGAGTATCTCGAAATTCTCAAAAAATTAGCAGGATACTTCGATATTTTTACACTTGAACAGGTACCAAGAGAGGAAAATGCTGAAGCTGATGCCTTGGCAAATCTAGGATCATCGGTCAGGATACCGGAAGGAACCCGAATACCAATATTACATATCCTATATCCTGTGACGAATCCTCAGGATAAGGAAGTAATAAGTATTCAGGATCCTGATGATGAGTATCCCGAGGAGGATCCTAAGTCCTGGACGGCTCCAATCATGAGATATCTCAAGGAAGGACACATCCCAAAGAATGAGAATCCTAAAGCCTTTAGAATGAAGGTATCACGATTCACTATTATAAATGACGTTTTGTATAAGAAATCTCTTGCAGGACCATATCTGAGGTGCTTGGAGGATCCCGAAACTAAAGAAGTACTTCAGGATATACACGAAGGGGATTGTGGTAACCATACTGGGGGCAGGTCGTTATTCTCAAAAGTATTAAGGACAGGATATTATTGACCGACGATGAGGAAAGATGCCACAGAATATGCTCGAAGATGTGACGCATGTCAAAGACATAGTAACATATTACATCAGCCTGCTGAACCGCTGTATCCTATTGTTTCCCCTTGGCCGTTCATGAAATGGGGTATGGATATAGTGGGAAAGCTTCCAAAGGCTCCAGGAGGAAAGGTTTTCATGTTGGCAATGACGGATTATTTCTCCAAGTGGGTTGAAGTAGAAGCATTTGTTCAAGTTAGAGATCAAGAAGTGGTATCCTTCATAAAAAGGAATATCCTGACTAGGTTTGGAGTACCAGCTGAGATAATTTGTGACAATGGATCTCAATTTATAAGTAAAAGGACTACTGACTTTTGCAAGAGTTGGAGAATCAAAATGATCACGTCCACCCCGGTACATCCTCAAGCGAATGGACAAGCAGAATCCTCGAACAAGATAATTGTCAACAACTTGAAAAAGAGACTAGGGGCTAAGAAAGGAAGATGGGCATAAGAATTACCCTTTGTTCTGTGGGCTGATAAGACGACGGTGAAGAGTGCAACTGGCCAAACCCCGTTTTCCTTGGTGTTTGGAGCAGAAGCGGTGATCCCGACATAAATGGTGATACCTACAGCGAGATCCAACCTCAGGGATCCTGAGCAGAATCCTGAAGTCCTATGCCAGGAACTGGATACTATTGATGAGACAAGGGATGCTGCAAGGCTAAGGATGGCAGCATATCAACAGAGGATATCTAAAGCATATAACAAGAATATAAGGACTAGAAGATTTCAGGTTGGAGATTGGGTATTAAGAAAAGCTTTTCAGAATACTACTAATCCTGCTGATGGAAAGTTGGCTCCGAAATGGGAAGGACCCTATGAGGTTGAATCAGAATCAGGAAAAAGAGCATACCGACTCAAGAATACGGAGGGGGATATGCTACCGAGATCCTGGAATGCTATACATCTAAAGCTCTATTTTAAGTAAGTATGGAATTCAAATTCTGACTCAGGGTGGTATGGATTTTGTCTCTTTTATTAAACTTTGATATTATTTACTATTTTGAACCCATCACTGACTTAAGCATCGGAGGGGTGTTAGCCAACCTAACACCCACCTTAGCTTACGATTGTTTTGCAGTATATGCTTCGGGATGTAGCACCAGGATATGCATTCAGGATACTTCGGAAGATTAGAGGATTGGCCCCCTCTCTCACGTCTAAGGGATCCTGATCCCTTCACAGGTTTAAAGGTATTCACCTTTCTTCTGAATTGGGTTTAAACACCCCGCCTGGAGCGCAAGTTATTCGGGAATAGTTCAAGGTGGCGGGACCAGTTCATGTAAAAGTGGCTGACAATTTCGTTACTATTGGCTATATCCTGAATCCTTAAGGTATATGAGGATTGATCACCCTCTCTCACGAAAGGGTATTTTCATACTCTCTAAGGTTTAAAGGTTTTCACCTTTCTAAGTCTTGGAGTTTATACACTCCCGCCTGTAGCGCACGAAAATTTGGGATTTTCCCCAGGATACAAAGGATTTATCTCCAGTATATTTTGGGTTTTACCCCTGTAACACAAAAAATTGTCTATACAATTGGAAATAGTGTTCAAAAATTTTCTAAGTGTTTGAGGACTTCATGCACATGGGACATTCCATCTAAAGCAATTGTATGAAGCACAAAGGATCAAAGTTGAGCTAAGTGTCTCGAACTGGGGACATCTTAGTAGGAGAAGTTACAAAAGGGGTTGGAGTTTAATACTAGGGCTACACTCAATTCCTGGTATGATCTTTCCTTTGTGAACCTTAAATGAATTGTTTAACTCTGATTAAGGATATATCTTTAGGATATGTCTTCGAAATGTGTTTTTGGAATACGTTTCGGGATATATCATTGAAATATTTGATTGAAATATTTGAATTGAAAATGAAAACCCTGATCAAACAAGTATTATCAAAACATGTTTTAGAAAATGGGCTATCTTTTATTCTTTAGAAGTTTTGTCTGAAATTAATTGAATTTTTAGAAATTCTATTTGAAAAAGGTTTTCATAATATATCACTGAGTATATTGATCAGGATATTTTGCAAAATTAACTAAGTAACGCATGGCAAGAATCTAAAAGAAGACAACAAATAAGTCAAGAGGTAGTTATATTATTAACAAGTCAAAAGTTGTGCTTTTGGTTTCACCTCAAACCGAGGCCCATCCGCCAAAAGCACGATTAGTTTTTACCGTACCTACATAACGGTTGAAGGTTTTATCTCAAAACGGAACCTGTCCACCTTCAACTGTAACGTCATCCAAAACAAATTATACTAACTGATGACCAAGGGCTTCATCCTGAAACTCAGGACCCATCCACCTTTGGTCATCGTATTGTTCTAATGCAGGAAATATAAATTTTTCAAAGACAGGAAATGTAAATTGTTTTACAGACCATAACCATGAAATTTTAAAAAAGTGGGCTCCGGCCTCAGCACATATATCCATCATTGCCCACTTCGCTGCCTAAGGGGCAGCACCTTCTTGACCAGCAACCTCTTTCCCAGCATCTGCATCGGCATCCCCCTCAGGATTCTTCTCAGCATCATCACCAGCATTGGCGACCTCCTCTGCCGCCTTAGAAGGCTCTTCACCAGCATGCTTTGCGGGATGTGCAACAGGTTGGCCTCCAAGATCCTGTATTTTCGCTTCCCAAGCCTTAACATTCCAAGAGGGGCATTCGAAGCCCAAGGCTTTGGCCTCATAAGCCATCCTTAACCTGGCTTGGAGAAGGGAAATAACAACGGATCCTTTAAGGCCATCCCGATAGGAACTCATATCCTGCTGGTATTGAAGAAGGGCAGCATCTAGCTTGGGTTGAGCATCCTCGTTAGCTTTATGAAGGGTAGCTTGGTGCTCCTGGGTCATCGCTTTAAGTTTATCTTCATAATGTTGGGATTTGGCGGCCGCAATCGCTCCTTGATCGGCTATAGTGGCTACAGATTTTTCGAGCTTGATCTCCAGCATCTTATTAAGCCCGCAGGCATCTTCATACAAGTGCATGAGACGTTCCAAACCCTGCAGTTAAAGACACATGTATCGATATAAAATGTGCAGGATAATGGTTAACATACATGTACAGGATATCGGATGGGAATTCATACCTGCTTAAGGAATGAAGTGGCTTCATTAAATCCATGGTTCTCGAGAGAAAAAGTCTCGGTGGTAGCTGGAGAATCTGTTTCCTTTCTCTTCCGGGCGCTGGCAGCACGAGTCCTGGAGGCTGGAGGGAGCTTGGGAATATCAATAGCCTTTGAGCCGCTGGACTTGGAGGACATGGTGACTTGGGGGCTTGATTCCTTGTTTACCGAAAGGGGAGCGGAGTAGCTGTCTAGTTCATCGAGATCAAAGATCTCTGGAGTTTTAACTGGTGCTGTATAAAGGGAAGAAATATTTGATCCATGAGTATTTTTTTAAGCTAATACATACATTTCGTACTAACATACTTACCAGACATCTCGGAGCTGGATCTCTGGCTTGAGCTTGCAGATAATAGGGAGAAAATTCTTTCACTCTTTGGAAGCTGGTAAATACTTTTGATCCTCTGTTCAGACTCAGCGCTTGGAGGGGCAAGTTCCTTGAGATTTGCTGCACAAAAGATAAAGCTGTCAATTCAAGATATAACTTTAGGATACGATTGGGGATATTCCTAAAACCCTAAATCCTACCGGAAGTCAGCCACTTCACCGGAAGGTTAAAACCTCCAGCAATAGAATCCCTTTTTACAAAAAAGAACTTCTGTTTCCATTTCTCCTCATTCTTCGTGGCTTTAAGAACAAGAGGATTTTTGGAGGTAGAGAAAAGGAGAAAACGACTGTTGCCGTGAGAACGAAGGCGATAGGCCATCGAGAGATCTTCAATGCAAAAATCAGGGGTAAAACGGGATCTGATTTGGTCTAAGGTCACCAGCACTCGCCAAACCATAGGCATGGTTTGGGCATAACTGAGACCGGTAAGCTCAAAGAAGCGGGATATAAAGGTCGGAAACGGATATCGGAGTCCAATAGAAAAAGGGTAAGCCATGAAACAGACCCATTCGGTGGAAGAGAAATCTGATCGGACTTCCCTATCGAAAGCACGAATGATTGTTCTAACGGGGAAGGCACCGGAAGCTTGCAGAGAGGCTATGTCGGCATTTTCAAACGAGCAGATTTCTTTTTCGGGTTTGCAAAGAAGGTTTTGGGCTTCAAAGGATGGAGTCGGGTTGCCTGTATGAGATCTCGTCTCGCTAGCCATGAAGAATTTTGGTAAAGGAAAACAGAAGAAAAGAGAGAAGGAGAAAAGTACCTGAGAAATCGCCTGGTGTGACAACTGTGTTCTGTAATCGATGTACGATGTAAAACAATGATGGTTATTAATAAAACAATGTGCTTTGGTGTTATTATATGTGTTTTGGTGTTTCTATGTGTGTATTTGTGTTTGGTGACTTTTCAATTCGATTCGATTACGATTGCAAGCTTTAAATCGCGTTCTGGAAGGTTATACGCAAACTGATGCGTAAACACAGTCAGTATAACGCGACAAACACTCTGGAATAGTGACATAGGCTTAACATACCTTAAATAACCTCCACATAACTTAGAAATAAGTTTTGAATGGTTTGGTGTGTCGAAATCAACTTTGTTCGATCGCAGGGACTATATGTGTCAAACTGCGAAACTATGCCGATTTGTATAATAACGAACATTCCGGAACTTGATCATAAGTTAAACATACCCTAAATAACCTTTACATAGCTTAGAAATAGGCTTTGAGGGGTTCGGTATGCTAAAATAAACTTTATGCTCATTCAGGGACTAAAAGCGTCAAAAAGTGCATAAGTTTGCATTTTCGCGCATATCTTACGTTCTGAATATATCCGGACATCCAAAAATTTATGTAAGCATTAAAATATTTTATTTTAGTGTTTGGCATAAGAAAATTCCATTCGTCGCTTAATTTGGATCGATTTTGCGTTCGTTACGACTTCCGTCGTAATTAACCGAACAACGCAACCGTACGGCCAAACGAACCGACATCCGAGATAATTTTGAGCATGTTTCATGTTCCCTATGCTTTAACATCCTTGTGAAGCTTAAAAATGGGCTTGACGGGTGTTAGAAGTGCCAAAACACGACCATACGCGCACAGGGACCAAAACTGCCAAAACTGAAACTGCTGGTCTGTAGGGTCCTTACGGACCGTAAGAGGAGGACCATACGGTCCGTAAGCATGTCCCAGATCAGCAGAAGCTTCCTTCCAGCCTGTTTCCAGCTGTTACACACTCAAAACCCAATTCCACATGTTGTTTCCTGATAATGGGGGGCCATTTTGGTGTACCATGGAATTGCAACAAGTGTAGGGGTGAGATTGAAGCACGATTTTTGATAAACGATCTTAACGGTTTAAGGAAATCTATAAATACCCCTCACCCCCCGTTGCAAAACCCACTTGATTTCTGAAATTTTCTCTAAGTTGATATGTTTGAAACACTTCATACCTGAGAAATACTTGGAAATCAAACTTGCGAGGACCCGTTGTAAGTGTTCTTTCGTTCTTTTTCATTCGTTTTAACGTTAAAGTCAAACTGCGTTTGACTTTCTGCATTGACCAGTTTATGGTCAATGTGAAGTTCGTTTGAACTTCATAACTTGAGCGTAATCACGATGGTTATAGTCCTTTGTGACTATACCTACTGATTACCACGTTATCTAGGCTTAGTGACGAGTCGAAGTTTTGGCCAAAATGCGCATTTACGCGTATTTTGTAACCAAACTACTCTAGGATATCAAAACCGTTTGTTTTGATATCAAAACCTGTTTTCTAACTTAACTAAACATGTTCTAGCATGTTTAGCTCGTCACTTTTTAGATTAGTGCTTATGTAGAGTCGTAAGTCAAGCGGACTAAACACCCGCTTAGACTTTCGAACACGACCCGTTTGGTCGAACATTAGGATCCGACCAAACATGGTTAGTGACCATAGTTGCATAGGGAATAACCTTCCGAGGTTATACCTTATGGTCACCTAGTTTAGGTAGTTGTATGATAAGTAGTTTATATGCCTTAGGTAAATTACCAAAATACCCTTTTCATGTATAATTGGTAATTAAGCTTATGTAACCTAAACTTTTGTCACATAACTGATTATACAACATGATTAAACATGTAATGGCATATAATACTTGTCATAGGACTAGTTAGACGTCTCGAACGCGCTTTGTGCGCACGACGCGTTTGACTAGTGAATCAATTACTAGGTGCTACTTGATTTCTCTGGTTTACTCGAGTTTGTTGAAGTACTATTGATTGAGGATACCTTGCACTACATGTGAGTACATAGTTCCCCTATTTTACTGTTTTCAATTGTTTTGGGGTGATTCATATGTACAAAATGTTTTCAAGGTTTAGACGATGATTTCAAAAACAAATAGAACGATTTATACTAAACTAATAACGATTTCGATAATGTGAACGAACTTGTTGGTTGTAGTTACATAACGAATGACATTCATTAGCATTGATCAAGCCGACCAGTATTAGGTTATGGTACCATAGGATCCGACAAATCCCGTTATTACACTATACCCATGGTTATGTATGGGTGTTGTGGGTAACGACTGAATCTGTAATTGTTAACTTACCCTTAGGTGGTTTGTTAATACGAGAAGCGAGGAGCGAGGTAGTCGAGTCACGAAGGTTTGAATGTTATTAACGAGACGACCATATATAAGTTTTCACAATTAAAACGAGAACGATTTAAACGATCTAAACGAGTAAACGATTTGGAAACGATTTGGAAACGATTTGGGAATGATTTGGGAACGATTTGGGAACGATTTGGAAACGATTTGGAAGCGATGTTAAACGATTTGGGTAAACGATTGGCTTCTGGGCTAGTGTTTAGATAACGGGACGGGTGTAATGTGGTGAAAACATGGTAGATACGCCGCTGGTACTTCTTATATATAAGTGTTTTCAACATATTACATACCGTGGCGTTATTTAGTTCACTTGGGTAAACGATATTGAAACGATGTCACTCAAACGATGTTTTCGAAATAATATACGAGTTTTATTAACGAGTTTATACGAGATGTTTTACAAGATGGTTTTCTAAAACAAAAAGCTTTTGGGTTATGAATTATGGCTACGAAATTTTATAAATTATAACCATCTTGATTTGAGTTGGTTAATCATGTTGCAATATTATACACTTTTAAAAACAAGGTTTTCGAGGTATTGCAATATAAGTAAACAAGCCATGATTCCGATACTCTTATAAAACCTATGTACTCACCAGCATTTCTTTGCTGACTTTGTTTTTACATATGTTTCAGGTGTTGTTGCTTGATTGACGTTCTAGGATGCATGCGTCACATAGGATCTGGACGAGGCCTTAGTGACATATAACTATGATAGACGATATAAAACTTGTTTGTTCTATGTTGAGACAATGTTAATGTTTAATATTATCAATAAAATGAAACACTTTTTGTATCCATGGTTATGAAACGACAATTCTGTTACAACACCCCCCGACGTTTCCGCCACGCTTTGTTGTTTTACGTGGTCGGGGTGTGACAGAAGAGTTGGTATCAGAGCCAATGGTTATAGGGAATTAGGTTATTAGTAATGCTTTGACCTAGACTATAACTTCTAGGACCCCAACGCGAGTTTATTTGCGTTTAGATTTTTAAAACAAAATCGTCACCTATTCTTAGGTGATAACCACAACGAGAACACAATTTTCGAACCCGCTTTGGAAACTAATCGTCTGTTATAGGATGATTGATTACTAGGTTTTGAACCCTCTATTATAAGGTTTTGAACCCTCTAAGTTTTCAAAATCTCGTCAAAGTTTGGGTCTAAATAATGTGAACACGTGCAAACTGGAAGAGTGAACGCCTGTACCCTGAGTTTTCTGTCTAAGGCTAGAGTGTTTGTACAAATCCACATAATCGGACCAGTCACTCTTACCTGGGAACTCTTGGGGTGAGTGTTCACTTATAGGCGAGCATGTCTTCGCGATACATTATTTTTGACCTATTTACTTTGATTAGTCACTGCGTGTCGTTTGTTTGTTCGAGGTAACGAACGAATGATCGCCTCTCTTGTGTTTTGTCGATACCTCTTTTGTTTATCCGAATGTCAATGCCAATGTGAATCCCGCTCATGGGCGAGCATACAATTTGAATGAAAACGAAGCGAGGGCCGACAACGAATGGTTAACGGTACGTTTCTTGTTAACAATCGACCTGCATCTATTCTTTTTGATTCTGGTGCCGATAGAAGTTTTGTTTCATTATCTTTTGAGCCTTTGCTTGCGATACCTAGAACCAAACTGAGGAAACCCTTATCTGTCGAAGTTGCTACTGGTAAACCTCTTGTTCTCGATTCTGTTATTCGTGATTGTCAGTTGAACCTTGATAACCATCTTTTTCCTATTGACCTCACACCGATGCAACTTGGGAGTTTTGATATTATCGTTGGAATGGATTGGTTAACCAAACACCACGCTGAGGTGGTTTGTTTCGATAAGATTGTTCGTATTCCTTTGTCTTCTGGAGATGTTTTGGAAGTTCGTGGCGAAAAAACCACCAGATGGTTTGAAGCTTATGTCGTGTTTGGAAGCCCAAAGGTATCTACGAAAAGGATATGTTGCTTTTCTGGCACATGTCACCGAGGAGAAAAGCAAGAGCAAGAGTATTCAGGATATTCCGATTGTTCGGGATTATCCGAAGGTGTTTCCTGATGAACTGCCTGGTTTGCCTCCAGTTCGTCAAGTCGAGTTTCATATTGACCTTGTACCCAATGCCAACCCGATTGCAAAAGCACCTTATCGTCTTGCACCGTTGGAGATGCAAGAGTTATCGAAGCAGCTTCAAGAGTTATCTGATAAAGGATTCATCCGACCGAGCTTTTCACCTTGGGGAGCTCCTGTCCTCTTCGTGAAAAAGAAAGATGGATCTTTTCGAATGTGTATCGATTATCGTGAGCTTAATAAGCTCACCATCAAGAATCGATATCCCCTACCTCGAATTGATGATCTCTTCGACCAGCTGCTGGGTGCTTCATGCTTTTCCAAGATCGATCTATGTTTTGGGTATCATCAACTTCATGTTCTCGAAGAAGATATTCCCAAAACTGCTTTCCGCACAAGATATGGGCATTACGAGTTCACTGTCATGCCTTTTGGTTTGACGAATGCTCCAGCTATCTTTATGGACTTAATGAATAGGGTCTGCAAACCTTATTTGGACAAGTTCATTATTGTGTTCATCTATGATATTCTCATTTATTCAAAATCTCGAACCGAGCACGAGCAAGACCTTCGCTTAACATTGGAACTCCTAAAGAAGGAACAACTTTTCGCTAAATTCTCCAAGTGTGAATTCTGGCTTAAAGAAGTTCAATTCTTGGGTCATATAGTCAATGAGCAGGGTATTCATGTGGATCCATCCAAGATTGCTGCTATTAAGGACTGGAATACACCGACGACGCCTACAGAGATTCGATCTTTTCTTGGTCTTGCTGGTTATTATCGTCGATTCATTTCAAATTTCTCGAAGATTGCGGTTCCACTCACTGCTTTGACTCAGAAGAATAAGCCTTTCGAGTGGGGACCCAAGCAAGAAGAAGCGTTCCAAACGCTGAAGCAGAAGTTATGTAATGCTCCTGTTCTATCTCTGCCCGAAGGAAGCGATGATTTCGTTGTCTATTGCGATGCGTCCAACTTAGGCCTTGGTTGCGTCCTTATGCAACGAGGTAAGGTTATTGCATATGCATCTAGACAGCTGAAAGTTCACGAGAAGAACTATACGACTCATGATCTTGAGTTAGGAGCTGTGGGTTTCGCGCTTAAAATCTGGAGACACTACCTCTATGGAACAAAGTGTGTGGTTTTCACAGACCACAAAAGTCTCCAGCATATTCTTAATTAGAAAGAGCTGAATATGAGGCAACGACGTTGGGTTGAACTATTGAACGACTATGATTGTGAGATTCGCTACCATCCTGGTAAGGCGAATGTCGTAGCTGATGCGCTTAGTCAAAAAGAACGAGTCAAGCTTCATTCTGTTCGAACTCTAGTTGATCTTCAATCTCGTGTCCTTCAAGCTCAACAATTTTGTGTTTCACAAAATTTGATGGGTACGGAATTACCACGTCAACTTGAGCTTATGCTCGAAGCGAAAGACGATGGTTTGCTCAATTTTAAGGATCGATTGTGGATTCCGAAACAAGACGATCTTCGCACCTTGGTAATGGATGAATCTCATAAGTCTCGATATTCTATCCATCCTGGTGCTGATAAAATGTACAAGGATCTTCGTACTCGGTGCTGGTGGCCTGGTATAAAGAAGGATGTTGCCTTGTATGTATCAAAATGCCTAACTTATCTCAAAGTCAAGGCCGAACATCAACGACCTTCTGGCTTGCTTGTACAACCAGAGATACCGGTTTGGAAGTGGGAGAACATTGCGATGGATCTCATCACTAAGTTCCCGCGTACGTCTAAAGGTCATGATGCTATCTGGGTTATTGTCGATCGATTAACGAAATCAGCTCATTTCATTCCGATTCGTGAGGATCTGTCTGCTGATAAACTTGCAAAGATTTATGTTGATGAGATTGTGACACGACATGGTGTGCCCTTGGATATCATCTCTGATCGTGATGCTCGATTTTCATCTCATTTTTGGAAGGCCATGCAATCTGCTTTGGGAACCCAACTGAATCTAAGCACTGCTTATCATCCCCAAACAGATGGCCAATCTGAGAGAACGATTCAAACTTTGGAGGATATGCTTAGAGCATGCGTGATAGACTTTGGTGGTAATTGGGATTCTCATCTTCCACTGATCGAGTTCTCTTACAACAATAGTTATCATACTAGCATTAATATGGCACCATTCGAAGCTCTCTACGGTCGAAAATGTCGTTCACCTGTCTGTTGGAACGAGACCGGTGAAGCTCAGCTTACTGGACCTGAGCTCGTTCTGGAAACAACTGACAAAATCATGAAAATCCGCGATAATCTTGTGACAGCTCGAAACCGTCAAAAGAGATATGTGGATTTGGGACGCAAGCCCTTAGAATTTCAAGTCGGAGATCGTGTCCTGCTCAAGGTTTCACCTTGGAAGGGAGTCGTGAGATTTGGAAAGAAAGGAAAACTTGCACCTCGATATGTGGGACCATTTAAGATTGTGGAAAGAATTGGAAAGGTTGCCTATCGTCTAGAGCTACCTCCAGAGCTTGGAAATATTCACCCGACTTTTCACGTGTCCAATCTGTGAAAATGTTTAGTTGACGCTGATCTACACATTCCTCTCGACGAGATTTGAATCGATGAAACAATGCACTTTGTCGAGAAACCCGTGGAGATCGTGGACCGTGCTTACAAACAGTTGAAGAACAAACGGATTCATTTGGTTAAAGTTCGTTGGGAATCCAAACGTGGCCCAGAGTTTACTTGGGAACGTGAGGACCAGATGAAGGCGAAATATCTGCATTTGTTTTCACAAGCTTCCTCCAATTAAAATTTCGGGACGAAATTTCCTGAAGTAGGGGAGACTGTGACAACTGTGTTCTGTAATCGATGTACGATGTAAAACAATGATGGTTATTAATAAAACAATGTGATTTGGTGTTATTATATGTGTTTTGGTGTTTCTATGTGTGTATTTGTGTTTGGTGACTTTTCAATTCGATTCGATTACGCTTGCAAGCTTTAAATCGCGTTCTGGAAGGTTTTACGCAAACTGGTGCGTAAACACAGTCAGTATAACATGACAAATACTCCGGAATAGTGAAATAGGCTTAACATACCTTAAATAACCTCCACATAACTTAGAAATAAGTTTTGAATGGTTTGGTGTGTCGAAATCAACTTTGTTCGATCGCAGGGACTATATGTGGCAAACTACGAAACTATGCCAATTTGTATAGTAACGAACATTCCGGAACTTGATCATAAGTTAAACATACCCTAAATAACCTTTACATAGCTTAGAAATAGGCTTTGAGGGGTTCGGTATGCTAAAATAAACTTTATGCTCTTTCAGGGACTAAAAGCGTCAAAAAGTGCATAAGTTTGCATTTTCGCGCATATCTTACGTTCTGAATATATCCGGACATCCAAAAATTTATGTAAGCATTAAAATATTTTATTTTAGTGTTTGGCATAAGAAAATTCCATTCGTCGCTTAATTTGGATCGATTTTGCGTTCGTTACGACTTCCGTCGTAATTAACCGAACAACGCAACCGTACGGCCAAACGAACCGACATACGAGATAATTTTGAGCATGTTTCATGTTCCCTATGCTTTAACATCCTTTTGAAGCTTAAAAATGGGCTTGACGGGTGTTAGAAGTGCCAAAACACGACCATACGCGCACAGGGACCAAAATTGCCAAAACTGAAACTGCTGGTCTGCAGGGTCCTTACGGACCGTAAGAGGAGGACCATACGGTCTGTAAGCATGTCCCAGATCAGTAGAAGCTTCCTTCCAGCCTGTTTCCAGCTGTTACACACTCAAAACCCAATTCCACATGTTGTTTCCTGATAATGGGGGGCCATTTTGGTGTACCATGGAATTGCAACAAGTGTAGGGGTGAGATTGAAGCACGATTTTTGATAAACGATTTTAACGGTTCAAGGAAATCTATAAATACCCCTCACACCCATTGCAAAACCCACTTGATTTCTGAAATTTTCTCTAAGTTGATGTGTTTGAAACACTTCATATCTGAGAAATACTTGGAAATCAAACTTGCGGGGACCCGTTGTAAGTGTTCTTTCGTTCTTTTTCATTCATTTTAGCGTTAAAGTTAAACTGCATTTGACTTTCTGCATTGACCAGTTTATGGTCAATGTGAAGTTCGTTTGAACTTCATAACGTGAGCGTAATCACGATGGTTATAGTCCCTTGTGACTATACCTACTGATTACCACGTTATCTAGTCTCAGTGACGAGTCGAAGTTTCGGCCAAAATGCGCATTTACGCGTATTTTGTAACCGAACTACTGTAGGATATCAAAACCGTTTGTTTTGATATCAAAACCTATTTTCTAACTTAACTAAACATGTTCTAGCATGTTTAGCTCGTCACTTTTTAGATTAGTGCTTATGTAGAGTCGTAAGTCAAGCGGACTAAACACCCGCTTAGACTTTCGAACACGACCCGTTTGGTCGAACATTAGGATCCGACCAAACATGGTTAGTGACCATAGTTGCATAGGGAATAACCTTCCGAGGTTATACCTTATGGTCACCTAGTTTAGGTAGTTGTATGATAAGTAGTTTATATGCCTTAGGTAAATTACCAAAATACCCTTTTCATGTATAATTGGTAATTAAGCTTATGTAACCTAAACTTTTGTCACATAACTGATTATACAACATGATTAAACATGTAATGGCATATAATACTTGTCATAGGACTAGTTAGACGTGTCGAACGCGCTTTGTGCGCACGACGCGTTAAAGTAGCGTAAGCTACCTTAATGGGTCGCGATGGGTCGAAAGCACTTAGGTTAGGTTTCATTTAGGATGTAGGCTTTGTTAAACCATATCACATGAGTTCCAACACTCATTTGGTTTACAAGACCTCATTCTGTCCGATCTTCTGATTTAGGCGTCTATTGTTTGACTAGTGAATCAATTACTAGGTGCTACTTGATTTCTCGGGTTTACTCGAGTTTGTTGAAGTACTATTGATTGAGGATACCTTGCACTACATGTGAGTACATAGTTCCCCTATTTTATTGTTTTCAATTGTTTTGGGGTGATTTATATGTACAAAATGTTTTCAAGGTTTAGAAGATGATTTCAAAAACAAATAGAACGATTTATACTAAACTAATAATGATTTCGATAATGTGAACGAACTTGTTGGTTGTAGTTACATAACGAATGACATTCATTAGCATTGATCAAGCCGACCAGTATTAGGTTATGGTACCATAGGATCCGACAAATCCCGTTATTACACTATACCCATGGTTATGTGTGGGTGTTGTGGGTAACGACTGAATCTGTAATTGTTAACTTACCCTTTGGTGGTTTGTTAATACGAGAAGCGAGGAGCGAGGTAGTCGAGTCACGAAGGTTTGAATGTTATTAACGAGACGACCATATATAAGTTTTCACAATTAAAACGAGGACGATTTAAACGATCTAAACGAGTAAACGATTTGGGAACGATTTGGGAACGATTTGGAAACGATTTGGGAACGATTTGGGAACGATTTGGAAATGATTTGGAAGCGATGTTAAACGATTTGGGTAAACGATTGGCTTCTGGGCTAGTGTTTAGATAACGGGACGGGTGTAATGTGGTGAAAACATGGTAGATACGCCGCTGGTACTTCTTATATATAAGTGTTTTCAACATATTACATACCGTGGCGTTATTTAGTTCACTTGGGTAAACGATATTGAAACGATGTCACTCAAACGATGTTTTTGAAATAATATACGAGTTTTATTAATGAGTTTATACGAGATGTTTTACAAGATGGTTTTCTAAAACAAAAAGCTTTTGGGTTAAGAATCATGGCTACGAAATTTTATAAATTATAACCATCTTGATTTGAGTTGGTTAATCATGTTGCAATATTATACACTTTTAAAAACAAGGTTTTCGAGGTATTGCAATATAAGTAAACAAGCCATGATTTCGATACTCTTATAAAACCTATGTACTCGCCAGCATTTCTTTGCTGACTTTGTTTTTACATATGTTTCAGGTGTTGTTGCTTGATTGACGTTCTAGGATGCATGCGTCACATAGGATCTGGATGAGGCCTTAGTGACATATAACTATGATAGACGATATAAAACTTGTTTGTTCTATGTTAAGACAATGTTAATGTTTAATATTATCAATAAAACGAAACACTTTTTGTATCCATGGTTATGAAACGATAATTCTGTTACAACACCCCCCCGACGTTTCCGCCACGCTTTGTTGTTTTACGTGGTCGGGGTGTGACACCTGGGATATGGTGATGATGATATGTGATAAGTCGGTCAAATAAAAGCTGAGTTTGGAGGGGGGTAAAGAGTAAATGTTGCATTGAAAATTGCACAATGTCACCTCAACCGTCGTTTCGTTTTAATTGCCTTGATTTACGAGATAGAATTTTTTAAAATATATCCGTTGGATTGGTATACCAACAGATATATTTGGGGACAATTGTTGTGGGCCATTTTCTGAGCGTATATATCCTGACTAATATCCTGCTTTTGATTGTTTACTTGTGATCAGGATACCGAATCAAGATATTGTTAACATCCTGGACGATATCCTGGTATTAGCTAAATTAATCACGTGCAGGTTAGAAGCTGTGGGTCACTAACGGTCAGATGGACTTCTTCTCCTTAAGACTCGGGTAAATCTGTTATACGAGAGACGTTGAACCCGAAAGACCAGGTCTACAACGTTCAAGTGGGGAATATCCGCCGGATCCCGGTTTAATAGGATAGTTTGTTACATTTCTTTTACTATAAATAGATGGGGCGGATCAGATTAAGGCACGCAACTTTTACACACACTCTTTCGCACACTTTTGCTCTCTAGCTTCTAGCAAACACTATACACAAACACTTGTACTCGAATTACATTGTAACACCTAGTTGATCCGCATCACATCCTGCACTGTATCCTGATATTTGAAGCAATAGAAGAACAAGGCAGCTGCGATTGTCAGCTCCCGAGGTTTTGTGCCGGTGATCTAGATTGATCAAGGGCTTTCCTCGTACATCACGTGTCAACCTTTACTTTTTAGCTCATTGTTTGATTATAGATACAGCTCTATATCCTGAGCCGTATCCTGAAACTGTTTTTGCAAATAATTTGATTAACATATTTTTCACACATATTTCTAGCACACTACCTCACTTAACTAATTTGATCACTTAATTGCTTTGGTAATTTTTGACCAAAACAATATATATCACAATAATTATATATAAATAATCAGGTTTTCATTCTCTATCATTTAGGATATTACATTTAAAAAGAAGTAATAAAAATTTTGATGATGTATAATAAAAGGAGGGAAAAGATGAATCTGATGGGTTTGTACAATCGGTACATAAAAAAAAATTTAATAATTAATTTTTAGAAATAAAGATATTACAAATATGAAAACATCTTTTCTTATCCGACTTAAATAATTTAGTATCTATTTATTTATTTTACCTGGCACGTTAAAATGTTCCTAAACATTCATTTTTTTTTTCAAACTCGAATTTAAAATGAATGCCCCACATAAAAATAGTTGAATCAAATGTGTGTTTAGTACGTTTGTCCTTTATAGATTACAATTTTAATATTGTAATATCTTTAAATAAATTACTATTACTATTGCATGGGATATACATACATATTCTAATACATGTATATTACTCAAATATATTTAAAATCAATTTTAGAAATGTCAAACTTACTTACCATAAGTACTTCTTTGAATAAATAATATAATATACAATAAATTGAGAGTCAAGTTTTGATATTTTAAACCCATATGGTTCAACCCACTAGTTAAAAATAAATTTATTCCCATAAGTTCAGAAAGTTTATAGTAATTTATTTCTTTAAACTTTTATTTATCCATCCTTAAATTCCAAAATATTATGTTCAATAAATTTAACGAAAATTTATTTCAACATACTACTTTTATAAAAGGATAAAATAAAGTCATGGAAATAAGCTTGATGATTGGTACCATCGGATATATATAGTTATTATTTTATATATGTGTGTATATATTACGTAAGTTTAATATTAACTAGAGATTTGAAAATTATATACACATATATGCATATACCTGATAGAATTTCTTAATGGTATACATAATATAATATCTTCTGTAAGATAAACATAAGAGAAAATAACATTGGTAATGCATATGAAAACATGAAGTTATTATAAGTATAAACCATGAAACCTACTATGTTTTAATACCATATGTCTCAATAAAATATTCATTGCAACGGAATCCAAGGTTATATATATATATATGCATAAATAAAAGAATTAGAATTTTGATAATTACTGGTAAACCCCCAGGAGAGTATTTTGACTTGAACCTAAGGAAAATGCCTTAGTATAAAGCTTTGAGATAAGCCAATTATTTGCATAGATAAAGTGTGATGGTTATTGGTATCCCGTGAGGATGGTGACTAGAACAGTGCCAGTATAATAAATAAGCAATAACACTTGGCTACTGTTATTTCTTGTTTATTAGTACTACTCGGTTCTAGAATATGATCCATCATGAGAATACTGATTTCCTTGTTTCTTGATGCAAACCATAATAAAAGAGGTACTTTCAAAATCCTAATTTTAGAGAAGTCTATTTATGGTAAATATTATGATAATTACCTCTCCGGTAAAACTGGGCATGGTGCGGTAGACTCTCCAGCTTGTCCGGGTAAGATGTGGTTACCTCTCCGGCAAAACTGGGTATGGTGCGGTAGACTCTCCAGCTTGTCCGGGTGAGATGGGGTTACCTCTCCGGCAAGATCGGATAAGATGGGGTATGTGTTATGGAATTCCCTAAATATTACCATGACCTGATGTCTGACATGTTTTTGGAAATATGAATCTATTAAATACATTGACCTTATAAATGGTATGTATACTACCAGTATGTGAAATATATGATTATATAGACATGTATGTCTATGAGGAAATCCAAAGACCATATTGATTGACAATTAGGAATAAATCACGAACAAGTGTGTCAATGATAATTTTAGACTTATTTATTAGGAATCTCCCGTATACGTCTATAATTTCGATATCAAACATTATTTCGTTTGATCATCCGTCTCGTAACTCGTGTGAAAGATAAACGACAGGAACCCTATAAGTTGGAACGCCATCAAAAGTATAAGAATTTCCTTTACGATTATTAACGCATTAGGAAACCTGTAACTAAAAGCTGTGTTAAAATACAAAACATATTTCAGTCAAGGATAAGAATCTCATAGAGAATAGTTCTGGTCAAAGTAAAGTGAAATTCAAAACAAAGACCAAAATATACCTAGAAACTAAAATAACTAAAAATATTCATCCATATTTCAGGGAATCTCGAGGAAGAGATTTAAAATAAGGTGGGGAGGATCTAACATTCCCAAAATTTTTATTTATATAAAATATATAAAAACTTATGTTATTAAAAGGATGCATCATGGGTAAGTTGACCGATGGAAATATGAGGTATTTTGGGCAAGCGTATGAACCATTGAATAATTAAATTATAAAAATACATTATATTTGAACCTACTCTGTTTTTAATAAAACTTGGTTCAAAATATAGACAAAAATATTGTAGTTCTAATGACATATTCATTGTTTTGTAAAACGTCATGTTTTAGAAGTTATACGCGCCAAATGAGTGAAGTAGTTAAACTAATTATAATTATAACTAGGTTACTAAAGATACATATAATAATGAATATGAAAATTCACCAAACCTCACACCACATCATCAACATCTCATTTTCATCTATCCTCTTTTCCATCATTACATTTATTCTTTCACTCAACCGGACCCACCATATTTTATTACTTCTACCATGTTGCTTTTGATGTTGACTTTGGCCAACTGTATACGCAAGATCATAGCCTGCAAATAGAACATGTACAATTCCCATTCAACTTTATATTAATAATATTAAAAATAATAATAATAATCATCATCATCATCCACGTATGGAATAAAATAAATAAAATAATAATAATAATCTAACATTTTCTAAACTCATGTACACGTGTAGTAACAAGAATGATAGGAAGATTTCTGTTGCGTGCAATCCAAGGACCTTTCCAAGTATAAAAGGAACAACAGACCCTTTCCAACATACTCTCGATCTCACCTTCACTTTTATAAAATTTTCTGTAGTAATTTATCCAAAGCCCTGCCCCATTTTAAATGTTTTAACCCTTGATCACTGATACCCTGTCCAAGTGACGTTGGGCCCTGTAACGTATGTTAAGGCTCTGCCTAAATTCGTTGGGATTCTGTCTCGTGACGCAGGGATAAAGAGGAATTGGGTCACTATACTTAATGTGAGTACACTATATATTTTATTAAATAACCCAGGAGTTATACCCAAAATATATCAACCCTCCAAAATATTTCTGACACCCCTAATATATTTTAAAATATCCCAATATGTCCCTAAATACACCTCATACGTGAAAAGCGAGCCCGAAATACAATATAACATTAAAAATAAATGAAAAACAAGAAAAGTTAAGTTGAGGCGGACTACGTAAGGTACCCCATAACCCTTACGCGGGCCGTGAGAGGCTAAAAAGGTGGCGCAACCCAGTGCTGTCACGTGGCCCAACACCCGGCAAGTCTATAAGCTGACCCAGCCCAGCTATACGTTGACTGGAGGTCAACGCGGGCCGCGTAAGCCCTGCTTCTATGTTACGCGGGCCGCGACAAATCCAAACTCAGCACCTATAAATAGAACGCATCGGATCTCAGTTGAATTCGTTCATTTCTTTCTTTCTTATGCAAATTTCTGAATAGAAGGCATAATACTCGGGTATTATACCCCCTAATTAGCGAGGTTCTGCTCCGTTGTAAGTATTATAACCCCAGTTTCGTAATAGATACGCTGCCCGATTGATTTAGGGTTCCGTAACAACTGTCGTGGTTCTGCCCGACGTAGTTGTTGGAATACCGTCTCGGGGAGGGTATCATTAATATTTTCAAAGGGTTATGATACTAACCTATGTACATTTGTGTAAATTATAGATTATTCCCAGGAAACCCTTACGCGAAGTCTAAGATAGCAATGTGAGTTTATCCTCTTTTTGTTAACCTTTTTGTAATATTTTACAAAACCTTAAATGCTTTACAATATGATTAAGCGGTGATTGAGTCTTTATAGTTCTTCAATTACTGCCGGTATGTTGGGGTTTTGTATACAAAATTTACTACTGCGAGTAGTCAGTCGGGATGACAGTACGTTACCATTGGACAACGAGTTAGCCAATGTGTAATATGACCCGCAAGTCAGGATTGACAGTACTGAATGAGTAATTGTGTAGAAATAAACAATGTGATCGCTCTCAATACTGTTTTAATTGATAAAATGTTTCTTGATTAAACTGGGATTCACTCACCAGTATTTCCCACTGACAAATGTTTTTAAACACGTGTTTCAGGTAACACAATGTGAAAGCCAATTAGTAAAAAGCCAGCTCGAGAGCACTGACGGCTTGAAAAAATGTGGCTATAAAAGTTATCTAAAATACGATGTTTTAAACTCAATAAAAGCGGGTTTAACCCTATGTTGTAATAAGAAACTTGGGTTTTACCCATGTGATTATTAATATCAAATAAGGTGGTTTTACTCTGATAAAATATATCCTAACTACGGTCCTGATGAAATTTCCGCTGTCAAATTAATAACTGATACCACCACAAACGAATGTTCGCGGCCGCCCGTTCCCCGGACAGATAAGGGGGCGGGGGTTGCGACATGAAATTCCAATGGCTTTCGCCTGTTATCAGCGTAACTCTTCTGTCAATCACGTGCTGTTTTCAGTCGTTCCTTGACTTGAGTGATCTTGTCTGTTGTTTCTTGTACTATCTCGGGTTCGGATAGTTGCTTTTCTCCAATTTCTGCCTAACAGACTGGCGTTCGGCACTTTCGTCCATAAAGTGCTTCGAATGGTGCAGCATTGATACTTGTGTGATAACTGTTATTATAAGAAAATTCTATTAATGGTAAGTGATCGTCCTAATTACCTCCGAAATCAATTACACAAGCTCTAAGCATATCTTCCATTGTCTGAATTGTCCTTTCGCTTTGTCCGTCCGTTTGAGGATGATAGACTGTGCTTAGATTCAACTTGGTTCCCATTGCTTTTTGGAAACTTGTCCAAAAATGAGAGGTAAAACGGCTATCTCTGTCAGAAACAATTGATAAAGGAATTCCATGTAATGAAACTATTTCATTTACATACAATTTAGCTAGTTGTTCCATACTGAAAGTTTCCTTTATGGGTAGGAAATGAGCTGACTTAGTTAGCCTGTCTACAATTACCCAGATTGTATCATTACCTTTTCTTGTTTTGGGTAATTTGGTAACAAAGTCCATTGTTATTAATTCCCATTTCCAAAGTGGCATTTCTAATTGTTGCAACAAACCTGAGGGTTTCTGGTGTTCAACTTTAACTTGTGAACTGGTTAGACACTTTACAACATATGCTGCTATATCCTTTTTCATTCCTATCCACCAAAAATTCTTTCTTAAATCTTGATACATCTTATCACTTCTAGGATGCATCGTATGCTTAGATTTATGGGCTTCCTCTAATATATGGTGGCGTAAATTTCCTAATTTAGGTATCCATATTCTTTTCTTATGGAATCTCCAAATTCCATCTGTTCCTTATTCTAGTTCCTTAATCATTCCTTTCAATTTTTCAGTATCTTCCTTGATCACTGATTCTTGTGCTTTTCTAATCTGTTCATTTAAATCTACCTGCAGGTTTAACTTAAGAGAACGCAGTCTTTTTGGTTTTTCGTGATATTTTCGACTTAAAGCATCAGCCACTACATTTGCCTTTCATGCATGATACTGGATATTACAATGTCACAACCCCCGATCCCTAATTCCCGGGAACGGGCGGCCATGAGCCAGTTTCGGTGGTATCGCGTATTGTTTAATTTGGCAGCGGAATTTTCATCAGGACCGTAGTTAGGAAATATTTTATCAGAGTAAACCACCATATTTTATAAATACAAATACATGAGAAAAACCCAAGTTTGCAGTACACACATTTTTATAGGAATAAATCCTATTTTATTTAATAAAAACACCTATTTTATTTTAGGTAACTTTATTGCCACTTTTCCAAGCCTTCAGTGCTCTCCAGCTGGCTTTTATTGGCTTCACACTAAGTTACCTGAAATACGTGTTTAAAACATTTTATCAGCAGGAAATACTGGTGAGTGAATCCCAGTTTAATCAAGTTTAAATAAAAGTCACAGTGAACAGTATTGAGAGCGATCACATTGTTTATGTCTACTCAATTACTCCATTTAGTACTGTCAATCCACTGACTTGTGGGTCATATTACACATTGGCTAACTCATTGTCCAATGGTAACGTATTGTCATCCACGACTTACTACTCACAATGTAGTATATTTTGTATACAAAACCCCAACATACCGGCAGTAATTGAAGAACTACAAAGACTCCATCACTGCTAATTTTCATGGTAAAACATTTAAGGTTTGGTAAAACATTACCAAAAAGTTTAACAAAAAGAGGATAAACTCACTTTGCTATCTTAGACTTCGCGTAAGGGTTTCCTGGGATTAATCTATAATTTACACAATTATACATAGGTTAGTATAATAACCCTTTTGATAATATTAATGATACCCTCCCCGAGACGGTATTCCAACAACTACGTCGGGCAGAACCACGACAGTTGTTACAGAACCCTAAATCAATCGGGCAGCGTAACTGTTATGAAATTGGGGTTATAATACTTACAACGGAGCAGAACCTCGCTAATTTAGGGGTATAATACCCGAGTATAATAACTCTAATTCAGAATTTGTGATTGAGAATTGAATTGTGAACGAATTGAAATGAAATCCGATGCATTCTTTATATAGGTGCTGAAACTGGTTCCCACGTGGCCCGCGTAAAGAACAGGCAAGGCTTACGCGGCCCGCGTCAATGCTGGGTCAACGCGTAGCTTGTCCTGGTCATGATCTAGCCTCGCCACGATGATGACACGTGTCATCACCGGGCTGCGCCACCAATTGGGACACTCGCGGCCCGCGTAAAATAACGGTGTGGCCTTACGCGGCCCGCCTGAACTAAAGAAATGAATGAGATCAGGTTTTAACCCTCATACCGCCCGCGTAAGGTTGGGGTGGGTCCTACGCGGCCCGCCTCAACTTACTTTTTCTTGTTTTTAATTTATTTTTAATGCTATATTGTATTTCGGGCTCGGTTTTAACGTACGGGGTGTATTTAAAAACATATAGGGGTATTCTAAATATATTAGGGGTGTCAGAAATATTTTGGAGGGTTGATATATCTTGGAACAACTCCTGGATTTATTTAATAGAATATATAGTGCACTCACACTTAAATATAGTAACCCAATTCCACTTTATCCCTACGTCATGAGACAGAACCCCAATGAATTTAGGCAGAGCCTTGACATACATTACGGGGCCCTACGTCACTTGGACAGGGTATCAGTGCTCAGGGGTTACAATACTTAAAATGAGGCAAGGCTTGGGAGTTTTATATGGGTGAATTATGATTAAAAAAATTATGGCATATGGAAGTAGAAAGGGATCGAAAGAATGAACAAGGGAAAAATGGGTACTGGTCATGGACTCCTTTTTATACTAATTTGTGAGTCTTTGAGGCCACGCAAATCGTACGTTTTACGAAGATTCTATCTGATCTTACAAGACACGTATACTTTGCATTTGATTCCAAATAGTTTAGTTGCTTCATATGCATAGACGTAGCCACCTTTTCCATTTGGTTAAGTTCATATTATTCTATTGAAAATTACTTACATATTATCAAAATATGAATGTAATAGTTTATTTGATTATTATTGATTTATATATTAATTCAATTGCTTCATTTATTTAGCGCTTATAACTTCTAATATATAACGTTTTATAAAATAATGAATATGCCATTAGAACGACAATATTTTTGTCTACAATTGGGTCTAAGTTTTATTAAAAACGGAGTAGGTTCAAATTTAATTATTAAACGGTTCCTACGTTTGTCCAAAATACCTTATATTTTTATTGGTCAACTTACCCATGATGCATCCTTTTAATAACATAAGTTTTTATATATATATAATTAAAAATTTTGGGGAATGTTACATTCTCCCCACCTTGTTTTAAATCTCGTCCTCGAGATTCACTAAAATATAGAGAAATACTTTTTGGTTTGTCACCGATCCTAGGTGCTATGTATATTCTGGTCATTGTTTTGAATCCCACCTTACTTTGACCAGAACTAATCTCTATGAGATTTCTTAATGAAAGTAAAATTATTAGTGTAAGTGTTTAGATGTGTTGTGTCTTCGCACAACTTTTAGTTACAGGTTTCCTAATGCGTCAATAATTGCAAAGGAAATTCTTATACTTTTGATGGCATTCCAACCTATAGAGTTCCTGTTGTTTATCTTGTCACACGAACTACGAGACGGATAATCAAACGAAATAGTGTTTGATATCGGAATTAGAGACGTATATAGGAGATTTCTAATAAATAAGTCTAAAATTATCATCGACACACTTGTTCATGATTTATCCCTAATTGTCAATCAATATGGTCTTTGGATTTCCTCATAGACATACACGTCTATATAATATTTCATATACTGTAATATGCACATTATTCATAATTTTAATGTATTTAACAGATTCACAAGTCAGACATCAGGTCATAGCACTATTTAGGGAATTCCATTACCATAACATATACCCCATCTCACCCGGTCTTGCCGGAGAGGTAACCCCATCTCACCCGGTCTCGCCGGAGAGGTAACCCCATCTCACCCGGACAAGCTGGAGAGTCTACCACACCATGCCCAGTTTTACCGGAGAGGTAATTATCATGGTATTTCCCATAAATAGACTTCTCTTAATTTAGGATTTTGAAAGTACCTCGTTTATTATAGTTTGCATCAAGAAACAAGGAAATCAGTATTCTCATGATGGATCATATTCTAGAACCGAGTAGTATCAATAAACAAGAAATAACAGTGGCCAGTTGTTATCGCTTATTTATCATACATGCACTGTTCTAGTCATCATCCTCACGGGATATCAATAACCATCACACTTTATCTATGCAAGTAATTGGCTTATCTCAAAGCTTTATACTAAGGCATTTTTCTTAGGTTCAAGTCTAAATACTGTCCTGGTTGTTACCAGAGAATATCAATATTCCAACTCTTTCATTTATGCATAGATATTATTATGGTTGTGGTTTTCTTTTGGTTGGAGAATGGAGTTTCAAATATATCATGGTCTCCATTGACAAAATGTGAAGAGTATGCTTACAGCTAACTCTATTTATGCATATAAAATCTTAGATTCCGTTACAAGGAATATTTCATTGAAACAAATGGCATTTTAAAACATAGTAGATTTCATGGTTTATAATAACTTCATATTTTCATATGAATTACCGATGACATTTTCTCTTATGTTTATCTTACAGAAGAGATTATATTGGGTATACGCATATATGTGTATAAAATTTCAAATTTCTAGTTAATATTACACTTACATAATATATACACACATATATATAATACTAACTATACATCCGATGGTACTAATCATCAAGCTTATTTCCATGACTTTACTTTATCCTTTTATAAAAGTAGTATATTGAAATAAACTTCTGTTAAATTTATGAAACATAATATTTTGGAATTTAAGGATGGATCGATAAAAGTTTAAAGAAATAAATTAATCAAAATATAAACTTTCTGAACTCATGGGAATAAATTTATTTTTATCTAGTGGCTTGAACCATATGGATTTAAAATATCAAAAGTTAACTCTCAAGTTATTGTATATTATATTATTTATTCAAAGAAGTACTTATGGTAAGTAATACATAATTTGACGTTTTTAAAATTGATTTTAACTATATTTGAGTAATATACATGTATTGAAATATGCATGTATATCCCATACAATAATAATTTATTTAAAGATATTACAATATTAAAATTGTAATCTGATTTTTAAATAAAGTTTTATAAAGGCCAAATGTACTAAACACACATTTGATTCAACTATTCTTATGTGGGGCATCCATTTTTAATTCTAGTGTGAGAAAAATGAATGTTTAGGAACATTTTAACGTGCCAGGTAAAATAAATAGATACTAAATTATTGATTTAAGTAGGATAAGAAAAGATGTTTTCACTGTTGCAATATCATTACTTCTAAAAATTTAATTATCTAATCTTTTACCATAAGTAAATGTGCAAGGATAAAAAAATATACAGTATATTATTTTCGTATAGTATAATATACTTATACTTATACTTATGAGAAGATAGGATTTGTATACATATTCTAGTAAAAAGATCTAATAGCCTTGTTACATTTTAATAAACCCGCGACGGACTTATAACATAAGTGCATATACTATCTTATATACTATATTACACTTATTAGAATTTATTACACCATGATATTTTATTAAAATTTTAGGTATAAAATTTATTTTTTTACTTACTGTACTATCTTATAGTAAAATATACTATTCATATATCATTGTAAAATGTTTTATCATTATACTAATAATATAAAAGGTACGGATGAACTCAAATATTATGAGTTATAAGATTATAAGTGTAATATATAAGTCAAAAATGTATTTGACTTACTGTACGAGTCGAATATTTGAAAAAAATTTATATTAGATTTTAGATATCAAATTATTTTCCAACCGAAAACCGTGTAGGATAGATACCCATATGTACTAGTGGATTTCTATTTTTGGTCAAACTTTAACATCTGTTTGAAAAATGAATATTTTCCTCAAGTATTTCGTTAAAGATACTCCAAAGATGTACTACAAAATAAATTTAAGTTTAAAATAATAAATTATTTTGAGAAAGAACATCTTAATAAAAATAATTAATTTATGGTTTAGGCAAACCAACAAACCATGTGCTAATATATAAACCAAAATCAAAAACTTCGCAACTACTTAGGGTAAGTTTATCATCCAATTTATCAACTCCACTCATTTACTAATATTGTATTATTTAACTATTATAAATCAGCCAGCTGACTCGAATATTTTTCTTTATAATTTAGGATACACAATCCTATAACTAATATGGCTGGTTAATCTTATAATCTTATATTAATTATTTTCGGGCATAAGACCTATCTTGGACAGACCTTAAAGATTTGTAGAAATGTTTTCAACATTTAGTTAGGCCTTTTTACATAGTCCAACCAACCCAAATCTCTTAAAAACTTTAAATGATTTTATTAAATCATGAATACCCATCATATTCATTTAACCATCTATTTTATTACTAAATATTTTAATAGAAACTTTTACAAGTAATCCCAACATCAATTATTTCATAAAACTATGAAAGTATGAAGTCTTATGGTCAACTAGTTATAAACCAGAAATGATAAAATAGAGTGAGAAATTGATACACCTAGGTTTCAAAACTTGCTTTGGCTAGATCCACTAAAGCAATCTTTGAAATTAATTCTTAAAATCCTTTTGGTTAATTTAATAGCTTTGGTTTTATAAAAATAATATTATTAAAACCACAAAGTTTTAAAGCTTTATATCATATATTTCAATATGTATTTTAAACCAAAGTAAATGATTGATTTCAAAAGAGAATCATAAACATGACTGCTTTGTTAATAATCAACTTAGTTTGATGTATATTATGATATTATTTGAGTGGGTGGTATTAATTATCACAGACAAATTTCTAGTACAAACATTTGGGTACAATCATAAAATAGATTGATTAAAAACGGCGAACATTGCGACTCATATATATATATATTTATTTATTACAAACTACAACTGGAATTCAAAATAAACTAGGGATTATGCATCCGTAACTTATTTTAGTCTATTTATGTTATAGGAGTATTATGCTCAACATGCCTCTATGTAAAGTTTATTCTATCTCCTGTCACTACTAAGTTGTTATTTAATAGGCAAAGTTTCTTTTAAAGTTTCTAGCTCATAGGCGGCATGGGTACTGGTACTGGTTTGGCCGTTCAACTATTTAATATAAGTTAGCATTTACTGCTGTAGTGGCTAACATATGGAGATTTACCCATTGTTCATCTAATTCATCTTTCTGTAGTAGGTTATTGCCTGTTTTCTGAGTTTGTGCATTTATTTCCTGATTGATTATCGCTCCCTTCGGTTGTGACTTCTTTATTTTCTCTCGACTTTTGCTAATAATCCAATTTCTTTTCTTAGTGGTAAATGGTTTCTTAGACTGTGCCTTACGAATAAATATTCCTTCCTCAATATCTGCTGAATATCCTGAGGGATTTGGTTGAAATGAGGTTCCCTTATCTTTTGGTGAACTATCTAGTTGACGATAGATGTCCGAAATTCTTTGCTTACCCATACTGTAGACTAACAAATAGTCAAATAATATAAAACACATAATTACATAAGTTATTTCCTAACACAGAATTAAAATTTAAGTGTCAGCAGAACACTTCTTTGGCTTGAACCATTGGCTAGGCTCTGATACCACCTTCTGTCACAACCCCCGATCCCTAATTCCCGGGAACGGGCGGCCATGAGCCAGTTTCGGTGGTATCGCGTATTGTCTAATTTGGCAGCGGAATTTTCATCAGGACCGTAGTTAGGAAATATTTTATCAGAGTAAACCACCATATTTTATAAATACAAATACATGGGAAAAACCCAAGTTTGCAGTACACACATTTTCATAGGAATAAATCCTATTTTATTTAATAAAAACACCTATTTTATTTTAGGTAACTTTATTGCCACTTTTTTCAAGCCTTCAGTGCTCTCCAGCTGGCTTTTATTGGTTTCACACTAAGTTACCTGAAACACGTGTTTAAAACATTTTCTCAGCAGGAAATACTGGTGAGTGAATCCCAGTTTAATCAAGTTTAAATAAAAGTCACAGTGAACAGTATTGAGAGCGATCACATTGTTTATGTCTACTCAATTACTCCATTTAGTACTGTCAATCCACTGACTTGTGGGTCATATTACACATTGGCTAACTCATTGTCCAATGGTAACGTATTGTCATCCACGACTTACTACTCACAGTGTAGTACATTTTGTATACAAAACCCCAACATACCGGCAGTAATTGATGAACTACAAAGACTCAATCACTGCTAATTTTCATGGTAAAACATTTAAGGTTTGGTAAAACATTACCAAAAAGTTTAACAAAAAGAGGATAAACTCACTTTGCTATCTTAGACTTCGCGTAAGGGTTTCCTGGGATTAATCTATAATTTACACAATTGTACATAGGTTAGTATAATAACCCTTTTGATAATATTAATGATACCCTCCCCGAGACGGTATTCCAACAACTACGTCGGGCAGAACCACGACAGTTGTTACGGAACCCTAAATCAATCGGGCAACGTAACTGTTATGAAACTGGGGTTATAATACTTACAACGGAGCAGAACCTCGCTAATTTAGGGGTATAATACCTGAGTATAATAACTCTAATTCAGAATTTGTGATTGAGAATTGAATTGTGAACGAATTGAAATGAAATCCGATGCGTTCTTTATATAGGTGCTGAAACTGGTTCCCACGCGGCCCGCGTAAAGAACAGGCAAGGCTTACGCGGCCCGCGTCAATGCTGGGTCAACGCGTAGCTTGTCCTGGTCATGATCTAGCCTCGCCACGATGATGACACGTGTCATCACCGGGCTGCGCCACCAATTGGGACACTCGCGGCCCGCGTAAAATAACGGTGTGGCCTTACGCGGCCCGCCTGAACTAAAGAAATGAACGAGATCAGGTTTTAACCCTCATACCGCCCGCGTAAGGTTGGGGTGGGTCCTACGCGGCCCGCCTCAACTTACTTTTTCTTGTTTTTAATTTATTTTTAATGCTATATTGTATTTCGGGCTCGGTTTTAATGTACGGGGTGTATTTAAAAACATATAGGGGTATTCTAAATATATTAGGGGTGTCAGAAATATTTTGGAGGGTTGATATATCTTGGAACAACTCCTGGATTTATTTAATAGAATATATAGTGCACTCACACTTAAATATAGTAACCCAATTCCACTTTATCCCTACGTCATGAGACAGAACCCCAATGAATTTAGGCAGAGCCTTGACATACATTACGGGGCCCTACGTCACTTGGACAGGGTATCAGTGCTCAGGGGTTACAATACTTAAAATGAGGCAAGGCTTGGGAGTTTTATATGGGTGAATTATGATTAAAAAAATTATGGCATATGGAAGTAGAAAGGGATCGAAAGAATGAACAAGGGAAAAATGGGTACTGGTCATGGACTCCTTTTTATACTAATTTGTGAGTCTTTGAGGCCACGCAAATCGTACGTTTTACGAAGATTCTATCTGATCTTACAAGACACGTATACTTTGCATTTGATTCCAAATAGTTTAGTTGCTTCATATGCATAGACGTAGCCACCTTTTCCATTTGGTTAAGTTCATATTATTCTATTGAAAATTACTTACATATTATCAAAATATGAATGTAATAGTTTATTTGATTATTATTGATTTATATATTAATTCAATTGCTTCATTTATTTAGCACTTATAACTTCTAATATATAACGTGTTATAAAATAATGAATATGCCATTAGAACGAGAATATTTTTGTCTACAATTGGGTCTAAGTTTTATTAAAAACGGAGTAGGTTCAAATTTAATTATTAAACGGTTCCTACGTTTGTCCAAAATACCTTATATTTTTAGGTTTCTTCCTGCAATCTTCCTCCTTGTGTCCAGATATTTTGCAAAAATTGCAATATATAGAACATCTTCCAGAATGCTTCCTTTTGCAATACTTGCAGTAGGGTGCAGAAGTAGAACCTACATTTTTCCCACGGTTGGAATTTCCAGAACGAAATTCTTGGGTAAGCTTTTGAGCTAGGTTCCTCCTCTGGTTTTCTTCTTGTGTACGCACTAACTCATCAGTCAAGGTGTTTGCTAGTTCTACAGCTTCTGCTATAGTTTGAGGTCTAGCTGCCTTGACTACATGCCTTATCTCACTGATTAATCCCCAGATGTAGCGGGAGATTAATACTGGTTCAGGTGATGCAAGGGTTGGCACTATTCTAGCATATTCAAAGAATAAAGTAGTGTACCCCTTACTATCCACTCCAGTCATCTTAAGGTTTAGGAACTTATTTGCTATCTGTTCCTTTTCATTGGGAGCGCATAATTTCCTTTCTACCATATTTTTAAATTCCTCCCATTTCATATTATAAATCCTGTCACTTCCCCTAGACTGGAGGATAGTGTTCCACCATTCTAAAGCTGAGTTCTTAAACAGATTGGAGGCAAACATTATCTTATCTTCTTCTGCGCACTTGCTTATTTTTAAGACTGCCTCAATCTTTTCTATCCAGCATAGAGTTGCAATGGCCCCTTCATTTCCTGAGAATTCTATTGGTTTACAAGACCATAATTCCTTATAAGAACAACCATAAGACATGATTCTTCTTCTTTTGGGAATAGGCACTTGAAGTGTGGGTCCATTGTACACGCTGTGACTAGGTTCTGTATGGGTTCGTTTACTTCCATTACCACTTTTATCATTATTTTCTGCATCTCTAACATTTTGGATAATGGCTGGCATAGCATCTCTAATTCCTTGAGTTACAAGGTGTCGAATTTCACTATTATTCATTTGGTTTTCATTAATCTGGTTTTCTGGATTTGCTGCGTCGGCCATCTGGATTTTAAACAATTACCAAGTATTAATACCACAGGACAATATTTAATTTAAACAATCACACGGCAAGCATGTTGATCAAAATCGTCGAGCAATGCGACTTACTCTATTTTATAGTATGCATCTAGAATTATTACAATACAACTGGAATAAAAATTACAATACTAATATGCATCACTAACCACAAAGTGGTCTATACTACGATAGATATATTATCATCATAATTTTTTTTCATACACACATATTATATATATATATTTATTATTATATTACTATTATTATTACTAATGATAGGGGTTCATCTAAAAGTCCATATTACGCTCGTCATATTTCCAGACGAGTCGTTCCCCTATTTGCCTCATTCTTTCGCTCTCTTCTAAAATCTCCTCACCAAAGGTTCGGAGTTCTTGCACATTCTCAGTTCTCATTGGGGGTGCAGGTGCTGGTATGGGATCTGGGTATTGTGGCATTGGCTCTTCCTGAGGATATGGATTCTCTAGAATTTCCCTAATGTATTCATCATTATCATAATAGGGATCTAGAGGGTCCAGACCTGGGTAAGCTGCTAGGTTTGGCATGGGTTCTTCTGATATTGGGTAGCGTTGCTGATAATCCCTATGATCGTCAAACCACGGGTCGTAGTCTGGGTCTAAGGGATTGGGTGCTGGTATTCTAGGTATCTCAGTCGGGTCAAAGGCTGGTGCTAGAATTTGGTTTTCCGGGTTGACTTGAATCTCCATTAGTTGGGTGGGAAACAAGGGTAATGGTTGGGGTGCTATGAGTCGCTCTAAATTAGGGTCTGCAACTGTAGTTGCTAGAATATGAGAGTTTGCTAGACTCCTATTGAGCATATCTTGGGTGTGAGAATCTGTTTCTCTCTTAGCGGCCGCTAGGACTCGCTGTTGTTGTAACTTTTTCATCCTCTTCATACGTTCATGCGCTCCCCTACTGAACCATCCTCTCTTTTTAGGAGGGAATGACTCTTCAGACTGAGCCTTAAACACGAATATCCCATCTTCATTGTCAGCTGAATACCCTGAGAGGGCAGGCTATGAAGAGGTACCTTCGTTTTGAGGTGAGCTGGACAACTGACGATAGGCGTCGGAGGGTCCTTGGTCGCTCATACTGTAAACTAACAAATAGTCAAATAACACACAGCAATAAAATATAGATATGCACGTAGTTCCGTAGAAAATTTCTTAACATATTGAATAATATCTTGGTGTCAGCAGAACACTTCTTTGGCTGAATCAGTGGCTTAGCTCTGATACCACCTTCTGTCGCAACCCCCGTCCCCTAGCTGTCCTGAGAACGGGCGGCCGCAAGACCATTTTTGGTGGTATCGGTGTTTATCATTTTGGCAGCGGAAATTACATCAGGACCGTAGTTAGGAAATATTTTATCAGAGTAAAATACCACACTTTTATAATATTAAACACATTGGGATAAAACCTAAGTTTTTATTACAAACGGATTTGTAGGGGTAAACCCTAATTTATTGAAAATAAAACATCTTCTTTATTTAGGTAACTTTTATAGCCACTTTTCCAAGCCTTCAGTGCTGTCCAGCTGGCTACTATTTGGCTTTCATATTTTGTTACCTGAAACGCGTTTAAACCATTTTGTCAGTGGGAAATACTGGTGAGTGAATCCTAGTTTAATCAAGAAGAGTTTTATCCTTTAACAGTATTGAGAGCGATTACAATGTTTATTTCTACACAATTACTCATTCAGTACTGTCAATCCTGACTGGTGGGTCATATTACACATTGGCTAACATTTTGTATACAAAACCCCAACATACCGACAGTAATTGAAGATTACAAAGACTCAATCACTACTATTTATAATTTAAAATAATTAAAGGTTTTGTAAAAACAGTTTACAAAAAGTTTACAAAAAAGGTGATTACTCACATTGCTGTCTTAGGGTTTTCCTGGTGATTATTTATAAATTACACAAATGCACACATGTTAATATAATAACCCAATATTTACATTAGTAATACCCTCCCCGAGATGGCATTCCAACGACTACGTCGGGCAGAACCACGACAGCCGTTACGGAACTCTGGATCAATCGGGCAGCGTATCGGAACATCATAATTCAAACATGACTTTCTATTAATCATAACCTATAAACTGATAGGTATTTAATAAATAAAGTGTAAGCTTTACTTACCTAGCATCCAGATTATGCTTTTCCTTTATTCCTGATTCGTTTGACCCGCTTCCTTCCCAAGCTTTCACCTAGCTTGTTAAGCGTCAAACTATCAGTGTAATTTGTAAGATAGTTAGATTAGTCATAATCATTTACGACTATTTTATCCTACAATTCTTATGTCGAATTTATCATTCGATCATATCAAAGGTCAGTTTGACTTTTTAAAGTCAACTGCCTATTGACATAAATAATTACACGAGATAGCTCAACTACTCGTTTAATTACTTGGGCAATTTTTTTCCGGTAAACATCATTCTTATGTTACCGTTTTAATCACTTATTAACCAAGTTCTTGTAATCATAATTCACCGAATTAATACACAATGATACTAAACATCATTGAACATGAACATATCATCAATTTTTATCATACCATACTAAACTCATTTCATAGCAAGTATGATTATATACTCAAACACTCAATTTGTTCAAGTATTTCCTGATTACTATCATGTATGATGATTCTAATCATAATTATATCATCAAATTCATCATATGATTTATACCCACTTATCCTAGTGTGGTAAATCATCAAATCATTCAAATTATCCTAGTGTGGTAAATCATCAAATCATTCAAATTATAGCATCAAATTATGATTACCCAAACCGTCCGTAACCTATCACTAAAAACGATCCTAATCCCGATGAACCTCTTATGGAAGATAAGGATGCCTATAACGATTGGATTAAGTATATCGAGGATACTACGCAAGCCTCTTGCCTCATTTTAGGAATTATGATTCCCGAGATTCAAAAGGATTTTGAACATCATGAGCATACGACATGATTACCCAATTGAAGGAAATGTTCCTACAATATGCAAGGGTAGAACACTTCGAGCGCTACATGCATGTCGAATGGAGGAAACCCAATCGGTCTCATCTTAAGTCTATAAGATGAAAAAGCCACATTAATCACCTCGAAAGGCTCAATATGGGTAAAAGGGCTTTATCCGTTCTAACGAGTAATGAGGGTGGCAACAAGAAAAAGGACATCACCCCGACACCAAAGCAAATGTTGCAAATGGAAACGGGCAATATTCAAAGGGAAAAGAAAAGAAAGGCTAAAGCGAAATCACCGAAACCAAAAGAGAAGAAGGCAAAGGTTGCCATGAACGATCCATGCTTTGAATATGGTGAGATAGGGCATTTGAAAAGGAATTGTCCAACCTATCTCAAAGAGTTGAAAAACTAAGAGGAATGCAGGGCAAACCTCAGGTACAATCTTAATGACACATATTGACCTTAATGTTATTTCTTCAAACACATGGGTATTAGATACTGGATGTGGAACTCATGTTTGCAATTTGTTGCAAAAGGTTCAAAAGAAATAAGCATTACAAGAAAGGAGACTATATTTTGAAACTTCCAAATGGTTTGGAAATTGTTTTAAAAATGTTTTGAATGCTCCTAGTTTGACTAGGAACATTATTTCAAGTTTCCCTTATAAGACAATATGGTTTTGATTTGAAGTTTGTAAACAATGACATTTATATTTCGATGAATGACATGTTTTACTTTAAACCTATGCCTTCAAATGATATTTATGAAATGGTTCATAATAATACATCATTTGATAGTTTAATCTACCAAGCAATCACCCAGAAACTCAAAAACGGATTTGAGTAAGACCTATCTTTGGCATTATCGCCTTGGTCATATAAACAGAATCGCATACAAACGCTTCAAAAGAATGGTCTTTTGGAAACAAATGAAATTGGTTTATTTGATGTATGCGAATCATGTTTAAAAGGTAAAATGACTAAGAAACCCTTTAGTGGAAAAGGGTAAAAGATTTATTAGGTATCATACATTCGAATGTATGTGATCCTTTTAAGCCAATGACTAGGAATGGTGATAGATACTTCATTACCTTTTACCAACAACTATAGTAGTTATGGTTATGTGTACTTACACAAAGTTGAAGTTTTGAAATGTTCAAAGCCTTCAAAAGGTGAAGTACAATATCAACTCAATTAAAGTTCTTCATTCCGATAGAGGAGGAATCGAACTCTATTTGGATATGGTTCGATCTATGATGGCTAGGAGCGCATTATCTCTATCATTTTGGGGTTACGCTTTGCTCTCCATGGTCCGTATATTAAATATGGCCCAAAACCAAGAAAGTGGATGTGACACCCTTTTGAAATATGGCATGGAAGGGCTCCATCATTATCATATTTAAAGGTATGGGTTGTGAAGCTTATGTGAAGCAATACACCCCAAACAAATTAGAAGTACGATCCACTAAGTGTATCTTTGTAGAATATCCTAAAGATGGTATAGGATATTTCTATGATCCAACAGAGCAAAAGGTATTTGTTGCTTTAAAATCTAAGTTCCTTGTGAAAGGAGTTAGTAGAACAGTGGAACTTGATAAGGATCGAGAACCACAAGCCGATACACATTTTGGTTAATACTAGCACTCAACAAGAGGTTGTTGAAAATGATCAAGTGGTTGATCAATACACACAAAACGTTCACAGATCTGGTAGAATTAGTAGTCCACCTGAAAGATATGGATTTTTCATGGATGGATGCTACGTGGTAGATTCAGGTGAACCAACCACATACCATGATGCAATGTCAAAATCCGATTATGACAAATGGCTTGAAGCCATGAACGTAGAGATGCAATCCATGTATAACAACCAAGTATGAGAATTGGTTGTGCAACCTCTTAACCCCAAAGTGGTTGGAAATAAGTGAGTTTTCGGGAAGAAAACAGATATGCATGGTAACTTGGATACTTATAAAGCGAGACTTATAGCAAAAAGGTTTCACTCAAACTCAAGGGGTTGATTATGATGAGACTTTTTCGCCTGTGGCGATGCTAAAGTCAATAAGGATAATATTTGCCATACCTGCATAATATAATTATGAGATTTGGCAAATGGATGTCAAAATGGCTTTCCTTAATAGATATCTTGAGGAAGATGTCTATATAGTTAAGCCTAAAGGTTTTGTCGATCCAAAACATCCTGACAAAGTATGCAAGTTAAAGAAATCAATCTATGGATTGAAAGAAGCATCTAGAAGTTGAAATCACCGTTTTGATGAAGAGATTAGGGTATATGGATTCATCAAGAACGTTGATAAAGCTTGTGTTTTAAGAAGGCTAGTGGGAGCATCATCACTTTCTTAATATTGTATGTCGATGACATTCTACTATTTGGAAATGACATTCCAACCATGGAAGGTGTAAAAACCTAGCTTGGAAGTTGTTCTTCCAATAAGGATCTTGGTGAAGTCGCTTATATTTTGGAATAAAGATCTATAGGGATAGATCAAGGCGCTTGATAGGTTTAAACCAAAGTGCATACATTGACAAAGTCTTGAAAAGGTTCAAGATTGAGAACTCTATGAAAGGTTTGGTACCTATTCAAAGAGGGGACAATATTGAGTGCGTCTCAATGTCCAAGCTCAAAGGATGAGTAGGAAAGAATGAAAGGAATCCCAGATGCGTCAGCTATAGGATTCATTATGTACGTAATGATATGTACTAGACCGGACAAGTTATGCGCTTTAAGCATGACGAGAAGATACCAGTAAAATCCAAATAACGGTCATTGGATGACTGTTAGAAAGTATATTGAAATACCTTAGAAGGACTAAGGATATATTTCTAATATATGGATCTGGTGAAGAAGAACTCGTTGTAAAGGGTTACAGGGATGCGAGTTTCGGAATTCGTTGTAAATGGTTACATGGATACGAGTTTCCAAACTAATCGAGATGGTTCTCGATCACAATCAGGGTAGCATTGTCCACTACATAATCAGAATACATCGCTGCTTCATTGATTGAGATAATTCATATGAAGTTGCCACTTGAATTATTGATCTAGGGGTAGTCCATACCATTCAGGACCCCTAGAGATCTTTGTGATAACGAAGGTGCGATTGCTTAAATCAAGGAACCTCGTGTACATCGAAAGACTAGGCACATTGAGCGGAATTTCAACTACACAAGGGATGAAGTTGAAAAAGGAAAAGATAGGTATTCGCAAAGTTCACACTGATCAAAATATTGCGGATCCACTCACGAAGCTCCTTGAACGGGCAAAGCATGAAGGGTCATACTTGTGCCTAAGGACTTCGATATTCTAGTGATTGGATTTGATCTATTTTGTATTTGGATATTGGAACAACTGTTATTATAACTCTTTATGGTATTTTGAGTTATGTTCCATTTTAGCATGTTTAAATCCGTGAATAAGTTAATTATTCTAAATGTCCGTAGTCGATCATACTTGTGGGAACAAATATGAATGTAAGACTATTATGAATTTGGATTGGTGGATATTCATTAGATATGAATATAGAGCAAAGTGTTGCTGCCAAAGTTCATAGATATTTGTGGGAGACAAATATTGGACTGACTCGCTCTCAAATATTACTGCATGGAATCATTTGTGATTGATCATAAGTAAATTTGAGTAAAGGAGAATATCATAGTATCCTCTGACCTGAGATGCATATTGGGTCTTGATATTCACCAAATATTATACCTTGACTTTTTCTTCGCTGTTAGTAATATGACAGTACATAAGGCTAAGCTCAGGTGTGGTACAAGGTGATTGTGAGAGACATATGTAGTCAAGACGGGATTTGTTCCTCTTATTCGTTGAGAGTAAGATGTCTAAGGCCTGCTAAAGTTAAATCAACAGAGAGTGATCACTCTATGTCTCTGGATTTAACATGACATCTGTAACGAAAGGATAAATGATAGATTCACCTAAATCATTTTCAAGTAAGGGACTTGAAGGGGATGATGTGATTGAATGGGACATATAGTCATACGTATTAGGGGTAGTAAATCGTAGTTAGGCGTCATTTACTACTTGCATCAATTTTCTATGTATCTTGTGCAAGTGGGAGATTGTTGGACTCTGTATGCCCAAGACACATATTAAATTGATGTGGCTATTACGTTATGATCCAAGTCGAGTCATACCCAAATACAAGCTAGACAAACACTTAGAATATTTATTTGTGATATGATCAAACAAATAAATATTAACAATTACAATATTTAGAAATTGGTTTTCTAAATAATTGCACTTGACAAACTAATAAATTATATGGATAATTTATTTTGAGAGAGTATTTTATTTTGTTATTTAATGGGTTAAATAACTTAATAAAAGTTGTATAAAGTCTTATAACATGTGATGTTATAATTTTATAAAAGTTATAAAATTATTAAAGATTAAATTATTTTATAAAAGAAATTATTTTTTATATAAAATAAAGGGGTGGGCCCCCCCTTGGTGTTCTTCCTAAAAGTTTTGGCCAATCACAAACCATGCATTTGCATGTGTTAGTGGCAACTTGGTTGGGCAAGAGAATGGTCCAATAAAATTACATGCAAAGTGCATGGTTAGAGGCACTCCTATTGGTCAAATGGGTGGCTGTTTCTCTCTCCTTGTTTATATAATTTTGTATGACAAAATTAGAAAAGAGATGAACTTGAAAAACTAGAGAAGACTTGTAGAAAAGCTCTCAAAAATCGGCCAACATTGTGCAAGTTTTAGAAGATGAAATTCAAGTGTAAGACTTGAATTTACTCTCTAAAAATCGGGTCATGTATGGTTGATCAACAGGGGTTTTTCAAGTTGATAAATCAAGTGCAAGAACTCCATAAACTCCCCTCATATTTTCGGCCATGGTGGTTGATCAAGATGGAATTTTAGTGAATTCATAAGTGTAGAAATCCTAGCTAAACATAAGGTGTTTGTTGGAAGGCTTGGGGTATACAAGCTTGAGGTCTTCTACACTTGAAGGCAACCGTTCATGAAGCATCATCATCTTCATATCCTTTACTCCTTGGAAGGTAGTATTCTAAACATTCTATGGTTGTGTTTTGTTTTTGATAGCATGCATGTTCATATATGGATCCGGGTATTGGGTTTTACATATAAAATGGGTTTTATATATTGTAAGTAACATGTTTTAAATAATAATTTTCCGCTGCGTTTTTATTTTATATGGATAAAATACTTTGATAAACATGTGAAAAACCCAACATATAGCAATATCGAGACCGTAAAGTATGAATAATAGCATCCCTCGATATAACCATATCAAGACTGTAAAAAATATAACTTAACAGAAACAGAAACGAATAGTGAACTTTGGAGCCTTTTTGACGATGTTCCAGATACTGATTTACTGTGAAAAAACCCATGGAATCGAAGCTAAGGTCAATCCAAGCACATAGGAAAAAGAATGGAGTAAATCGGACAAGAAACAAGTGAGTTATGCTTGTTTTTGTGAAGTAGGATGAATCTGCTCGAACACTGATTTGCAGCTGCGTTTTTGAGGGTTTTAGAGTGATTTGGATGAGTTTCTAAAGTGATAAGAGCTTGGATTAGCTTGGTATTTATAGAAGAAGGTTAGGTGGTTGTTTGGTGAGCATTTAAGATAGAAAACACACTTGAAAACTCAACAAAACCAAGAAAACTGGCCAATCAGCGAAGCTGATTAGGCTGTTCTCGGATCCCGAAGGCTCACGGCCAGCGTAAGCATTGGGGAGCTGGTTCGCGGCCGACGACAAGGGGGTGGCTGATTTGTATTCAAGTTTCCATTAATTACAATTTGGCCCCTGAAGTTTATTATTTAAGGTTTTTAGGTTATTTAAGGGTTGTTTTCGACGTATAAGCATAGTTTAGGGACAAGTTAAGTATGGAGAACATAAACCAAGTATAATTAAGCGTATGATTGTTGTATTTAAGTATCATATACGATCAAAAGATGTTTTATGCGTGAGTTTCACGTATTTGCAAGATTAACACATAGTTTCCAAGATACACGAATAAGCATCAATTGTTTCACGAAATTGAATGTACGAGCATGTAAAAAGTTAATACAACATGAATTTAACAAAATACGAGTTTTATTTATGATCCAAGTCTGAGATTTTACATCGATTACAAAGAAGGAACGATTACAAGGTTACAAGGTTTCCAAAAATAGAATTTCAAGCAAGGGTTTCCAAATATAGAAAGTATAAAAACGCAGGGCGTTACATATTTGTTAGTACTATGGATCCCTTAAAGGAACCGCCTCTTGTGACAGCAAACACTGTTCTATCTATACTTGCAGTTGACTAACCAGTTGACAAGGTTTCATGCTATGTTTCTCATGACGGAGCTGCTATGTTGACTTTCGAATTTGCAAGAAAATGGGTTCCTTTTTGCAAGAAATATAACATAGAGCCCCGAGCTCCTGAATGGTATTTTTGCCAGAAAATTGACTACCTCAAAGACAAAATTCAGCCAACTTTTGTTGAAGACCGTCGAGCTATGAAGGTAGAAACCATTTGACGCAACTAATCTTCGATTCTTTATTATTTCTTGAGTAAAAATTGGTACTTTGTTCCTTTTTTGGCAGAGAGAATATGAAGAATTCAAAATTTATGTACCGTGTTTTTATGGTATTTTTATTGCTAATTGTCATTTGCTTTACACAATCTACTTCGTATAATGTTACCGCTAAACCACCGCAATGCGCGAGTGCCAAGAATGCGTATGTTTGCAATAACAATTCATATAGATGTAATGTGTATTTTGCTTGAATGAACTCTATATTTTCTCAAGCACTAAACTTATAAAAAACGAACGACTTATTTCTTCCAAAACAGGCCATTGAAAATGATGGAACAATTGTGTTTTTTCGTATTTTTACTGCAAAACTTAGATTAAAAGTATATAGAGATTGACTTGGTTACATGTTCAATAAAATAATAATGTGCCAACTATTGATAATGTTTTGACTTGTTATCATGTAGCATTGATCATGTTTGACTATTTTTCCCTATAGCCATTTTTTACTTTTCTTGCTACATTAAATATGACTACACGTCAAAACAGTGACTATTGTTAGAGACTTTTTTACTTAATGTGATGGCATAGAAACTTGAAACCCGCCACAAAATGTGCGTAAAAAAATATAACTACTTGCAGCAACGCACGAGCATTTTCTTAACAACCTTTTTAGTGGCATTTTTATAACTATTTTTTGTGTCGGGGTTTAATTCGATGATATGCACATTCAACTTTTAATACTCAAATGTGGGTTTAATTCGATGATATTCTCAAGTCTAAAAGTTATGTGACACATCTTTTTCTTTATCACTTTTTCTTGATTTTGGCGTGTGGAAAAGGTGTTTAGCTCAGGCGCACCCGCAACAACGTGCGGGCGTTCCCACTAGTCATTGTATATATAAACCTATTAGTTAGATTTATTTTCAAATTATTTGAAATTCTTAATACTTAATAAAATAAAATAAAAATTATGTGGTTGAAATACAAAAATATAATATATATATATATAAAACCATACAAAAGATAAACTAAAAAAAGTCAGGGAAAAAAAGAAAGCTGCTTGAAAATGGATAAGTGGTCAAATTAAAGGGGTGCACTCTTAATCAAGTTTGCAATTGTTATATAATGTTAATTAATGTTAATGTTAATGTTGATTTATAAAAAAACATTTATGTATTGTGTGTTGCATTTTGTGTTTTGTTGGTTTTATTTGTGTTGCTTTTTTTGTTGTACATTTTGGGTTAGTGAGAGGTTTAGAAGGTTGCCCCCTCAGCGTGTCTTATCCCTTACGCTCTCTGTCTCTCTCTCTACACTGTAACACTTCACATTTCTGTACTTTCCCGATTTAGAAAGTATTGTTGTAATACTATTTTTGGAAACTTGTATTTGTATTGTGTTCGCATCAACTTTGTAAATCCGAGACTATTGATCATAATGAAATTCAAATAATTTATTCATATCTATGTTGTTCATGTTAGACTTATTTGCATATTCAAACTTAAAAATCAATGTTTTTAAATACCATTATACATGTTTCATACTTGTACAATACATATTTATGCTTGTTACATGTAAAAACGGCTAAAACGCACAACATAACAAAACTTGGACCTTCGAGAGGAAGGGAAATGCCCTTCGCACGAAAGGACCCCCATTTCGTGTGAATGGGCCTGTCGCTCCAAACTTCCCTGCCCGAAAGCTCCCTCTCATCCCGAACTCACCCTAAACCTATAAATAAGCATGCTACTTCACTCATTTTCCCCTCCTAGTCGCTCAAAAACACTCTCAAACTTTGTGATCTGTGCGTGCTATGTGATTTATGCGTGCTATGTGATTTATGTGAAAGATATACGTGAATTATTTGTACCCAAGCCTGACCCATACTGGTAACCATGTTAGGACGTGGTGACCAGCGTGCTTGACCAAGTAAACCATCTGCCGAGCAACCCAAGGTGAGTTCACACACTAAAAGCATGCGTCCCAGGGAGGGACACGAACAAACTGCCATCTTTGGAAAGAATTACTTTCAACTAATATTTCCGGGGGAAAATGCGAATGGGTATTTTAAAATTACTATCTCCGGGGGAGATACGTTTGGATATTATTTATAAATCACAACTAGCAAAACTAAACGAATCTCAATCATATAAAGTCCCTGCTTACAGTACCGATTAGTCGTCGGGGGCGAACGGGTTATTAGTTGATAGCGCTATTAGGTTTGACAACCTCACACCATGACCGGGGGGATCGGGCGTGAACTAGTCGACCTTGCATCTTGGTCAATGATGATAGACATTGACTTGGGGCACAACATCTTTTCGTCAACAGTTTCGGTAACGCCAATTTAGTAAGCTTTCATATGGGGTAGCTCCCCATGACGTGATTATAAATGCCTTATCTAAACAACCTACATTTTCGAAAAGTTAAAACTGGACAACTCGTGAACTCGCCAACATTATGTTGATACCCTACTGCATGCTTTGCAGGTACCCAGTGACACAGGAGCTTGCAGCTTGGGGATGTGTAGTGGTCGTCTTAACCCGTGTGTTGGGTTCTATAATAAACGTAAACTATGAACTTTGTTTGATCTGTGTTACCTATGCTTCTTACTTGAACTGCTATTTAAACTTAAAACCTTTGAACTTTAATTATAGTATTTACTAACCCTTGTGGTTGGTGATCATTACTACTATTATTAATCGAATGCTCAGCATAATTGGTGGCTGGATCCTGGTCAGTCGCACGCCTCGCGGTGGTACTCCGCATGTGGATTTGAGGGTGTGACAGATTGGTATCAGAGCCATTGGTTATAGTGAACTCGGTTTTAAAAAGAAGAAAAGCCTTTTTGAGAAAAACCAGACTATAACCCGTGACTCGTGATGACACTACACTCCAAGTACAAGACTCAACGTATTAGACCTCATGGCTCAGACTCGTGTTTACTTACTTGTTTACTTATAGTCTATGCTCTACTATACGTACTAGTATGCCTAGTTAGATAGATACATTTCCCTCTTCTATCTCCTTCTCGCTACACTACGACATCGCACTCATATTATGTTTTCTGGTTGTGAAGACAATGAGCGGACGCGGAAGAGGAAACGTTAATATGACTCAGGCTCAGTTCACTAACCTGATCAACACGGTGGCTGCAGCTTTCGCAACTCACCCTGGAGGTAAACTCATTATTTTAGGATGTTTAGATCCTACCCCCGCATCATCTTATCACCCCTAAACCTACTCGCTTCGCTTCTCACGACAGGTCAGCCTGCACCTGCGCAACCACGTGTTTGTACTTTCAAAACCTTCATGGATTGCAAGCCTCTCCCTTTCAATGGCACTGAGGGTGCCATAGGCCTTCTGCACTGGATTGAGAAGGACGAAGCTGTTTTTGCTGTCTGCGAGTGTCCCCCTGCTAATTGGGCTAGGTTTGCTACTGGTACGCTTGAAGGAAACGCGCTTTCATGGTGGAAGGCGCAGATTCAGATGCTCGGTTTGGAAACCGCTAATGCTACTGCCTGGGAATATTTCAAGAACATGATCAAGGAAGAGTACTGTCACAGGGATGATATCCACAAGCTCGAAAACGAGTACTTTGAGCTTAAGATGGTTGGATCAGAAATTGAGACCTACACCAAGCAGTCCAACGACTATTCTGCTCTCTGTCCAAACATGTCTCGACCTGCTTATCGAAGGATCGAATTGTACATCAAGGGTTTGGTTCCAGAAATCCAGAGCTTGGTTACTTCATCTAACCTCACTACCATCCAACCAGTCATTCGCCTTGCTCACAAACTCACTGATCAGGCCGTGGAACAGGGCAAGCTGCCCAAAAGGATCAGTGCTACTACTGGAACTTCTGGTGATAACAAACGTTAGTGGGATGGAAATCAGGGTAAGGATGCTAACCCCACTCAGGCCCCAGCTCAGCAAAGAAAGACTGAAAACAGCAAGGGTCCCCAGCAGCAGGGAGGCTACCAAGGACATCTCCCCAAATGTAACAAGTGTGGCCGACATCACAATGGGCCCTGTGCAAGGAACAAGTGTCAGCGATGCAACAAGATGGGGCATGAGGCCAAGGATTGTAGGAGTCCTCGTCCCACAGGGCAGAACCAACCACAACAGCAGCCACAACAGCATCATGGGAACATCAAGGGTTGTTTCCAGTGTGGGGCTGAGGGGCACATTAAGAGGAATTGTCCCCAGTTGAATCAGAACAACAACAACAATCAGGGTGCTGGGAACAACAACAATAACAACAATGATGGAAATGGTGCAAGAGGAAGGGCTTTTGTGATTGGAGCTGGAGGAGCTAGGAATGATCCCAACGTCATAGCGGGTAAGTTCCTACTTGATGATCGTTATGTTTCTATATTGTTTGATTCTGGAGCCGATGCTAGCTATGTATCCCTACGTATTAGTAAGAAGCTTAAGCGTGCGTGAAGGGGTAAGGTCCCAAAAACCTCATGATAAGTACTTGGGACCATACCATTACCTCGCCTTTCAGCTCTTTTTACCTTGCGCGACCGCGCACTGGTCTTACAAAGAAGAGCTTGAAATACCGACAACAGTCAACATTTGCGCGCCAAAAGGAAATCATAAATCCTTGCGCTTTCTTTCATGAGTAAAGGATGAAATTCCTAAACACCTCCGCTTAATATCCAGACTTGGATATTATTACCCAGACTTGGGATTTATTTATTCAGCTGATTCCACACGATAAGGAGTCACACCAGATTACAGCAGTAATCTTCTAGAAAGAATTCAATCGTGCACCACTAAGACGGTTATAACTGTCTGGACACGTGTCGCCACCTCAGGCATCCCTGAGATCACAACGATAGCATGTAATTGGAGAGTAATCTCCACTTGATCACTATTACACGTGGCATATCCCCAGCCATTGATCTAAACCACGATCCGTGTGCACTCACGTCGGATCAAGAAGCTTGACGGAAGGAAATGTAACCGCTGACGGGGTTAGCATCTTCCGTCAACTTTTCACTAACGGGTTTTCCCGCCCAAAGACTCCCGGCTATAAATATGAGGACAGCTCAGGTATGAAATTCAAGTTACACACACTTCTACATTACATCTTCTTCTTCGTAACCCATACTTATTCTCACATCGGAGTCGGGTCAAGGAGAGAACCCCTTTCTCCCCTTGGCGAGGCTAACGGTGCTTCTTTTTTGCAGAGTTCACCGGAGAAGGAGATCAATTGTAATCGAATCAAACGAGAGAGAACAAACCCCTTTATGCAGATCCAAACCCCTAGATATTTCGATCCCGGTCGTTTATCTAGTGTTTCTTTAGTGCGCCTAGGATATTAAGTTCTAAGCATACCGTCGAGTTAGCAAATGGTAGAAACATCGAGGCCTCACACGTGATAAGTAACTACAAACTAGTATTGTCTGGTCAGACCTTTAGCATCGATCTTTTCCCTATCATTCTTGGAAGCTTCGACGTCGTCATTGGTATGGATTGGTTATCCAAACATCGGGCTGAAATCCTTTGTCAAGAGAAAATGGTTCGTATTCCCCGTCCTTTTGGCAAACCCCTCATCATTCAAGGTGACAAAGGTGGAGAAGTCACATGCATCATCTCGTTCTTAAAAGCCCAGAAGTGTTTACAAAAGGGGCACACCGCTATCTTAGCACTTGTCACCGACACACAGGAAAAGGAAAAGAGGATCGAAGATTTTCCAGTTGTACGCGACTACCCCGAGGTATTTCCTGAAGAATTACCTGGACTCCCTCCTCACCGTCAGGTCGAATTTCAAATCGAGCTAACTCCCGGAGTGGCACTTATAGCTCGTGCGCCTTATCGACTAGCCCCCGCTGAACTAAAGGAACTTTCTACGCAACTGCAAGAACTTTTGGATAAAGGATTTATCCGACCTAGTTCGTCGCCCTAGGGAGCACCAGTGATTTTTGTCAAGAAGAAGGATGGCACATTCCGCATGTGCATCGATTATCGTGAGCTGAACAAGGTTACCATTAAGAACCGTTACCCACTCCCGCGTATCGACGACCTATTCGATCAATTGCAAGGATCAAGCTACTACTCCAAGATTGATCTACGATCGGGTTATCATCAGTTGAGAGTCCGCGACGAGGACATCTCCAAAAATGCATTCAGAACACGTTATGGTCATTTCGAGTTTCTCGTCATGCCTTTTGGAATGACCAACGCGCCTGCGATTTTTATGGATCTCATGAACCGAGTGTGCAAACACTACCTCGATAAGTTTGTGATTGTGTTTATCGACGACATCCTGATCTACTCGTGAAGTCAAGAGGAGCATGAACAACACCTGCGTCTTATCCTTGTACTCCTTCGCAACGAGCAGCTGTACACCAAATTCTCAAAGTGTGACTTCTGGCTTTGAGAAGTCCATTTCCTTGGGCACGTAGTCAATAAGGACGGAATTCACGTCGACCCAGCTAAGATCGACTCCATCAAGAATTGGCCTACACCGAAGACTCCGACCGAAGTTCGCCAATTCTTGGGATTGGCAGGATACTATCGTAGATTCATCAAGGCATTTTCGAAGATCGCTCAACCTCTCACGACTCTCACCCAGAAGGGTATCGCTTACAAATGGAATGATGCTCAGGAGTCTGCTTTTTAGAAACTAAAAGATAACCTTTGTAGTGCTCCTATACTCTCCCTGAAGGTACCGACGACTTTGTAGTTTACTGCGACGCGTCTATCCATGGGCTCGGTTGCGTGTTGATGCAACGCGAGAAAGTTATCGCTTACGCTTCTCGACAACTCAAGATTCACGAGAGGAACTACACGACGCATGACTTGGAACTCGGAGCGGTCGTTTTTGCACTCAAGATTTGGAGGCATTATTTGTACGGTACCAAGTGCACAATTTACACCGATAACAAGAGTCTCCAGCATATTTTGGAACAGAAGGAGTTGAACATGAGGAAACGCAGATGGGTAGAACTTCTTAACGACTACGAATGCGTGATCAAGTATCATCCAGGCAAGGCTAATGTTGTGGCCGATGCCCTCAGCAGGAAGGAAACCAAACCTAAGCGTGTTCGTGTCTTACAGCTCACTATCCACTCAAACCTCCCTAGTCAGATTCGTAGTGCTCAAGTGGAAGCACTCAAGGAGGAGAACCTTCCAGCCGAATCCCTGCGGGGTATGGAGAAATGGTTGGAACTCAAGGGCGACAGTATTCGCTCTGTCGCTGGTCGCATTTGGATTCCATCTTATGGAAATCTCCGAGAACTTGTGATGGATGAAGCGCACAAGTCACGCTACTCGATACATCCTGGTGTTGATAAAATGTATCACGATCTCAAGATTCTGTATTGGTGGCCTAATATGAAAGTTCTCATTGCTAAGTACGTTAGCAAATGTTTGACCTGTGCTAGGGTCAAGGTCGAATACCAGAAGCCATCGGGCTTGTTGCAACAACCAGAGCTGCCAACATGGAAATGGGAGCAGATTTCCATGGATTTTATTACAGGCTTACCTAGGTCCCAAAGTGGGAACGACACCATTTGGGTCATCGTGGACCGCCTAACTAAGTCTGTACACTTCCTCGCAATCAAGGAAACATATAAATATTCAAAGCTCGCTGCTATCTACTTAAAGGAAATAGTTGCTAGGCACGGGGTGCCAATCTCCATCATTTCCGATCGCGACCCACGCTTTACATCCGAATTATAGCAAGCTATGCATAGATCTTTTGGCTCACGTCTGGATATGAGTACTGCTTACCACCCGCAGACCGATGGTCAAACGGAACGTACCATCCAAACGCTTGAAGACATGATGAGGGCATGTGTTATTGATTTTGGAAACGGGTGGGAACGACACTTACCGTTGGTAGAGTTCTCCTACAACAACAGCTACCACACCAGCATTCAGGCAGCACCCTTTGAGGCATTGTACGGTCGTAAATGGCGATCACCTTTATGTTGGGCGGAAGTTGGCGAAAGCCAAATTACTGGCCCAGAACTTGTAGTCGAGACTACGGAAAAGATTGCCCAGATCAGACAACGCATGGCGGCAGCTCGTGACTGTCAGAAAAGCTACGCTGATAAGCGTAGGAAACCGCTAGAATTCCAGGTTGGTGACCGGGTTCTACTTAAAGTCTCACCCTAGAAGGGTGTGGTTCGTTTTGGAAAACGGGGCAAGCTTAATCCGCGATATGTCAGACCATTCGAAATTAGCGAGAAGATCGGCAAGGTTGCTTACAGACTGAAACTGCCTGAAGAACTGAGTGCAATGCACAACGTCTTTCACGTGTCTAATCTGAAGAAGTGTCTGTCAGATGGAACACTCATAATCCCCTTCAAGGAACTCACTTTTGACAATCAACTACACTTTACTGAGGAACCAATTGAGATCACGGATCGAGAGATCAAAACCCTCAAACGTAGCCAGATACCTATCGTACGAGTTCGTTGGAACTCGCGCCGTGGCCCAGAGTTTACCTGGAAATGAGAGGACCAGATGAAGTGTAAATATCCCTAGTTGTTCCCAGACGAAACTCTCAGCACTGAAGCTACATCAGAATTTTGGGACGAAATTCCAAACTAACAGGGGGATGATGTGACACCCGTTGAAACGTTCTCACTCATACTAGCTTGTCAGTGGCTGCACTTTAACTTTCGGGATAAAAGTTCTTAAAACTTGGGGATAATGTGACACTCTAGGTTTTCCCGAGCAACCTTCTTGTATTATGAGTACGTACATTTTAAATGAAAGTTTATGAATTATCTTGGTGTGCTATGTGATCCTTGTATTAAGTTATGTGTATGTAATATTTGTATATGTGTATATATGTGAGCCGAGACCCCAAGGACACGACTCGAGACCACTCGGTCTCGAGTGACCCACAACAGTTGGGCCACACACACCCTTGAGCCCACTCGGAAACCCATTAGGGTGCACCGGCCTTAGAACGGGTATAAAACCCCCTGCATAAGCTAACATCTCCCTATTTTGGACACTCCATCATTAGCTCAAATCTCCAAACATTCCCTCACACTCACTCCCACACTATCCTACCTTCTCTCACTAAAACCCAAACAACACCACCTCCTCTCCTCCTCTCGGGTTCGAACCGGCAGCCATCGGAGGTCTCGGATCAGCTCGCACACACCGATTGGAAGCTTCATTCTTCACTACTTCACACCCTTGCACCCACACTTGAATCGGTTAGTTGCTCCCTTCATTATAGTTAGCAATGTCTGACAAAAATGTGTGCTTGATGAGTAATAAACATATTCTAAGAGGATAGATGAGTTAAATGACTAGATGATTAGTGTGATTAGTTTAATGATAGATTTTGTGTTATGGAAATGAATGTGTAGCATAATAAGTGTTTGTTGTTTTGAATGTTAAATGATGAATGATGGGTGAACCGTGACATGCAACTTGTTGATGAACAATGTGCTTCTTGTAAACCGAATGAATGATTTAAAATATTGAATGATATGGATAAGCTAGTGTGTTTTAAACAATGGATTCATTCTAGAAAGTGTAAGGATAATTCGGTAATGGTTTGCAAGATGGCCTTGATCTCTAGCTTATGTGTTGTGGTTCTTGTTCATAGAATGCATGATTGATTGAAGATAAAAACTGAAAAGATGAACTACTTGAAGATCATGAAAAATATTTGAAATGTTATGTTTGATCCGTTTTGATTAAGAATTAGACAAGGAAACATGTTTGTGATATTTGGTTGGTTAGTACATAAAATCATGAATATGCAATTCCATTGGTTAGTACAAAAAGCTGGCATGTTCTAGAAGGATCTCCTCATCAGACAAATGAGTCGAGACCCCCGGTTTTGACTGAAGACCATCCATGTGACAACTCGAGACCAAGCAGCAGACATCAAGGACTCGAGACCAGCAAGATCTCGACTCAAGATCTCCTAATCCCGACTCGAGACTGAACTCGGGACCTCCAAGGTTGCGACTCATAAATGCACCACTCGAGACCTTCTGTTGGCAACCCGAGACCTCTTAGTTGCGACTCGAGACCGCATGTTCTCGAGTCGAGACCACCTGGTCTCGACTGGGCTGCTTGTCTCTGTTATTGGGCCAAAATGCGTGGACTGTGTATGTCTGCTACTGTTTAACTTGGACTCTGTGATACATGCTACTGTTAACTGTTAAGTATGATAGGACAGGCCCAATAACACTTTGTGATCTGTGCGTGCTATGTGATTTATGTGAAAGATATACGTGAATTGTTTGTACCCAAGCCTGACCCATACTGGTAACCATGTTAGGACGTGGTGACCAGCGTGCTTGACCAAGTAAACCATCTGCCGAGCAACCCAAGGTGAGTTCACACACTAAAAGCATGCCTCCCAGGGAGGGACACTAACAAACTGCCATCTTTGGGAAGAATTACTTTCAACTAATATTTCCGGGGGAAAATGCGAATGGGTATTTTAAAATTACTATATTCGGGGGAGATACGTTTGGATATTATTTATAAATCACAACTAGCAAAACTAAACGAATCTCTATGATATAAAGTCCCTGCTTATAGTACCGATTAGTCGCCGAGGGCGAACGGGTTATTAGTTGATAGCGTTATTAGGTTTGACAACCTCACACCGTGATCGGGGGGATCGGGCATGAACTAGTAGACCTTGCATCTTGGTCAATGACAATAGACATTGACTTGGGGCACAACATCTTTTCGTCAACAGTTTCGGTAACGCCTGTTTAGTAAGCTTTCATATGGGGTAGCTCCCCATGACGTGATTATAAATGCCTTATCTAAACAACCTACGTTTTCGAAAAGTTAAAACTGGACAACTCGTGAACTCGCCAACATTATGTTGATACCCTACTGCATGCTTTGTAGGTACCCAGTGACTCAGGAGCTTGCAGCTTGGGGATGTGTAGTGGTCGTCTTAACCCGTGTGTTGGGTTCTATAATAAACTTAAACTATGAACTTTGTTTGATCTGTGTTACCTATGCTTCCGCTTCTTACTTGAACTGCTATTTAAACTTAAAACCTTTGAACTTTATTTATAGTATTTACTAACCCTTGTGGTTGGTGATCATTACTACTATTATTAATCGAATGCTCAGTATAATTGGTGGCTGGATCATGGTCAGTCGTACGCCTCGCGGTGGTACTCCGCATGTGGATTTGAGGGTGTGACAATTATGCTATGTATTCAAACTTGTATACTCGCCAACATTTTTGTTGATCATATTTTAATACATGTTCCAGGTTGATAGATGATGATATGAAGAAACAAGTTTTGGGTGGACTTAGATACATACCTTAATAATAAACAATTATTCATGTTTCATGTTTGCTACAATTTGATTGTATTTGGTTTTTGAACAATGTATGCCATTTTAGTATTTATGAAATTTTGATTAATTAAATATTGTCACATTTAGCGTTGTGATGCTACGAGCAAACTTCTTTTCATCTCACTCCGATGTTTCCACCATCGGTTAGGGTGTGACAGATTGGCAGAGCCATAACTATAGGGAATTAGGATTAATTGCTATGCTTTTGACCTAGTCTATAGTTTAGGAACATTTTCTTGTTTGTGTTTTAAAACTACTTGCATTCTCACTTGCTTGCTTCTTATCTATTTCTTGGTCTCAAAAAATACAAGCCTTTCCTAAGGCAAACACAATACACACTTGAAGATATGATGAAGACACTCTTATACCACAATCGAAACGACTCACCAAAATAGGGGTGATTCCCAAATTTGGTGACGACTTTCAATCCGCTATGCTTGTTATTTTGCATGAAATTTACCATCAAGTTAGGAGTGATATTCATATCTTGATGGGATGTAACACTCTAACCTGATTTCTACTTATTTTAATAAATGCAGATGATTGGTCCCAAATTTTTTTAAACACAGAACTTATACGTTTGGGTTAACTAATAACCCAGATGACCCGACATAACGGCTATTACACTTAATCACAGTTTAAAAGTATTGAAGTTCTAAACTCGAAAACTTTTTTGTGCATGATCATGCTTCAACCTTTTCATAATCCTCTCCAAGGAGTTAGCAGTTTAATAGTTTTTGGTTCTCCGCGTGCTTGGTCGTCCGTCCAGTTCCCACCTTTGCGAAAGCCTATCGTAAACACTAAAAACGATTAGTGTTTAAGTTAAACGGTCAAACGCTTAGTAATCGAAACATTTGAACGAAAACTTAGAAAAAATATATATATTTTTCAGCCCAGTCACTCGGCCGTGTTAGGTTTACACTCAGCCGGGTCAGCTGAACGTGATTCTTCTCAGAACCCTCCACCAGTCGGGTCAAGTTTCCACCACGCCGTGTGAGCTGAACATGCTTTCTTTTCACCAAGTTTACATTCAAATCACATATAAATCCATTCAAACTCATTTTAATCGCTTGGGGTTCATACCTTAACATATTTAAACCGTAATCCATAACCCGGATTTACAATTTTTATGTTTCGCGCACGCGTTACCCGGTTCACGCATATGTTTATTCGACCCGTTAATAGGTTTAAGCACTTAAGCTCACATCGTCCGTATATTTTTCGTACCCTTTATTTTCACACTAAGCCTTTCATTTATCTATTAACACAATTTCATTTGTGATGGGTTATGTTTTGGTCAAAAATCACACAGGGATAATGTAACCAAATCTGATTTTTGTGAGGTATGATGCTTGGTTAATTGAGCAAATATGTGAACAACAAATATATGAAATGAATGATGAACACAAGGATTTATACGAGGAAAAAGCCCTTGATCAATGAATGATCTCCGGCATAAAAAACCTCGGGTGGTGGAAACTACCGATCACCAACTATATTAGACAAACAAAGTTTACAACTTGGGATGATATCAAGCTCGGTACAATGATTGCTAGTGTGTAAGTGTATAATCGCCAAGTGAATGCAGAGAGTTCGAGAGTATTGTGTATGTGTGTTGCTATCTATTTCTAAATCAAGCTTGTATCCCCTTTAAAATTAGAAACTATCTAGGCTAACAAACTATCCGAAAATGGTGCTAGCTTCCCCACGATCATCACAACGGTCATGGAGGTCATGCACGTGCAAAAATACCAAGCATATTCCCCTAGAATCTCGGTTGGACCAAGTCTCATTCGAATACACCTGCAAAACAAGTTAAAACATGATGGAAACAATTGTTAGTTTAGGATAATAATGAGGATCCTGGATCCTTATCCTAGCAGCATCTTCTGAGGATCCTTAATTCAAACTGAACTGAGGATCCGTGATCCAAGCTACACTTGAGGATCTGTGATCCATAAGCTATAAAATTCTATCCCTAACAATTGCCCCCAAACATGATTATTTAATATCCAATTAGATAGTCATGTTTGAACGATTTTCGGACTAGCCGTTGCTTATGGATATAGCCGTTACAGTGCTGATGTCATCGTCAGTCATCACCTGCAACCATAATCATTATGAATAGGTTAGAGATAAGGATCAAATCCTGCATTTATATTCGAGACACTCTCCTTTAAATCCACAATCGAAGATCTCTTCAGGTAATTTCCTTTTCCTTTCTCTCTAATCTTCCGATTTTCGATCCTCTGTTTTCTAAAAATCCATGGCGAAGATGAATACTCGTTCCTCCCCTGTCAAAAATCCTAATCACAACAGCCCATTGAAGAGTCAGGGTTTAACCAAAAACCATTCAATGGAGCTTTGTCGATTCACTGATCCTGAAGTTGATCAGTTCCGATCCTGCTTTCCTGATGGCACCATATTCAGACCCTTTGATTTTTCAACCAAGAGTGATTGCATATCCGACACTTGGATCACCTTCCCTGCTGCCCCTTTCCAGATAGGGTTCACCTATCCCTTCCATGTTTTAACACAGGGATTCTTCACACTTACCGGCCTTTGCTACATCCAAGCTATTCCGATGGTGTAGAGAGTCCTGTACACACTAGAGCACATCATAGAACAGGAAGGCATAGACATAGGGATGTCTGAGTTGAGCCAACTGTATAACCTTGTAAGCCATGGTTCCTACCGATACCTTTTCAAGTCCAAACCCCAAAAGCCTCTCCCAATCTTGAAAACCACCAAGAATGATACCAACTCGAGGAATCAATTCTTCTTCTTGAGGAGGGATTCTATTCCAAACAGGAACCAACTTCCCAAAAAGTGGAACACAGATGGTAGGATATAGGATCCTTAGATTAGGACAACCGGTAAGAATCTTTCTTTTTTGTTAAGGATAACTGATCCTTTATCTTTGTTTATGCAGCTAGATCCTTGTCACAAATTCATGAATCACCTGCCACCCAAGAGAGAGTTGAAGCTTTCTGGAAGCTTGATCCTGCCATCTGAACTTTTCCACCAAAGTCAAAGGATTTAGAAGACATTTCATCCACTTCCTACACCATGCCAAGTAAGTATCCATATTTGAATATATGTAACTATTTAATAAAATAAAGATATGAATACTAATCCGTGTTTCATGCTTGTAGGTGCTGGCAAATCCTCAAAATCTGCTTCTAGGTTCAGCGTTGCCGACATCCAGGAAATTGCATCCTCACGGTCCATCAAGAAAGAGCTGGCTGCAAGCCCAAGCATCCCGGAGCCTAAGGGTATGAGCACCAGGGGCAAGGGGACAAAAAGGAAGAAACCTGCCGAACCCACTGAAGGCTTGCCACTGATGGAACGCCAACTTCAAGAATATGTCTCCGAGGTAAGGATCCGGTATCCTGAATTCATGCTACTTTTTGAGGATATAGGATCCTGATCATAGAACTCTTCCTTGTGCTGAAATTTGCTGAGGTTCAAATCCTCCTTGATCAGCTTGTAGCCGAAGGTGAGCAGAAGTGCCTCGATCTTCAGGCCATTGCAGTTGCTAAAGATAAGAAGATCTCCCAACTTGAAAAAGAAAACAAGGCACTGCAGAAGGAGCTGCTTCTCGCTGAAATGACTGACCAGAAAGAGAGGACGGAGATCATGGATGGGGCCAAACTCTCCGCTACCATCGCCATGCTGAAGATCAAGCTGCAGATGGCTAAGGAGGCTGAGGATCCTTCTTTTGACAGGTCTTCCTGGGGTTTGGAGGCCTGGAAGCAGAGGCTAGCTGAGCTTGATGATGAGGATGAACCTTAGGAGGCAGCAGCTCTTGAAGCTAGAGGCAGTGGACGGAAGGATCCTTAGGAGGCACCTGGTGGCAGTGGCAAAGGTGGTGATGAGAAGGTTGAGGCAACAAAGGTGTAGGCTGCATTAATGGGCGATTATGGATATTTCTAAACACGGCCGGAGCCCATTTTTATGGTTTAGCTGTTTTGTTTAGTGGTGTTTTGATTTCAAACAATTATGGTATGTAATAACTTTGAACAGTAGTTGCTTGGGTTAAGGATCACTGATCCTTGGACAATTGGGGGGTAGCAAATGTGGATGGGTCCTTCTATTTGTGGAGGATGAAGCCTTTGATGCCCCTCATCTTTTATTTCCTGCACTTAATGAACTTTTAGTATGGACACCCTTTGCCAACCCAAGTAGACGGGCCACGTTTTGCTGGTAGAAACTTGGGTTGGCAATTTTGACAACCTTTTAAAGGGTTAACTTTGATAAAGAAATAAAACTTTAACTTTTGGCTATCTTTGTGTTGTTCATTTTGTGTACATTTACTTGTCAATTGTTATTGCATAGTTTTAGAATTTACAAGTTATTGGTAAAAGTATTTAATGGATAACAAAATCAGTTTATATCAAAGAGTTCAGGATATGATCAAGGATCACATATCCTTTAATCAAAAAGTTTGAAAAGTGAGATGATTTAGGATCATATATCCTGTTGTCAAACAATAAGGGTATAACTGATAGACCAAGAATAAAGTTAAAGTAAATAAGGATCATACCAGAGAATCCAAGTTAGGATCCTATATCCTTAACACCTACAACTGTGACAATTAAAAGATAAAATCTTGTAGAAAGTTAGGATCTTGGATCCTTAATTGTTTAGCTCTGGAAACCTGTAATAGGATGTAACTTGGGACTAAGCCAATTGCCAAGGAAAGTGTTAGTATCTGGGAACAAGCCCAACAATCTGGGGACAAGCCTAATAAACTGGGGACAAGCCCAAAGGATCTTGTGTAAACTGGAGTATGGCCCAAACTGGCGACTATCCAAACTTAGTGACATGAAGATGCCAAAACCTTAGCTAACGTGAAAACGTTAGAAACCTTAGGAACGGATGTATGGTATGTCTACCATTATACTTAGGATCCTAAATACAGCCAGTACAATGAAATTGTCAGCCCCTAAAGCGGGTACTGGTCCCATTGCCTTTAACTGCACTAGGATAATCGTGCATAACTGGTGAAGGTGTATGAACCTGATTCGTAGAAGGTAGTGGATACCTTAAACTGGGGACAAGCCCAAAACTGGGGATAAACCCAGAGACTTAGGAGATTTCATTGAATACTTGATGCTTTGTCAAAGATGTACCAACTTCTGCAAAACTCAGAACTTAGTGAAGAAGGATAAAGGATCCTCGATCCTTCTCCTTGTAATCAAATAAATTAAAGGATTTAAGAAATGATAACAAAATCATTACCAGAGTGAGGATCATATATCCTTTGAGGATTCTGGATCCTTACCCATAATTCTGTCTTAGCTGAGGATCCTTGATCCTTCTTACATGAAGTATTTTTTCAGATGGACAACATTCCAAGCCCTTGGTAATAGATCACCTTCCATTGTTAATAAACGATATGCACCCTTTCATGCCTCAACTTCAATCAGATAGGGGCCTTCCCACTTTGGTGCTAACTTGCCATCAGCAGGATTTGTGGTATTTTGGAATGCTTTTCTCAACACCATATCACCAACTTGAAACTTCCTGATCCTGACATTCTTGTTATAAGCTCCAGCAATCCTTTGTTGATAGCTAGCCAATCTTATCCTTGCTAAATCCCTGAGTTCCTTAATGGTATCCAAATCTTGAACCAAGTTTTCAGCATTTCCTTCAGGATCACGGATGCTTGTTCTTGCAGTAGGGACTACCATCTCTGTAGGGATCACAGATTCAACTCCAAATACTAAAGAAAATGGAGTCTGGCCAGTAGCATTCTTGGGAGTTGTTCTATCAGTCCATAATACATATGGTAGCTCTTCTGCCTATTTCCCTTTCTTGGATCCAAGCTTCTTCTTCAAGTTGTTGATGATGATCTTGTTAAATGATTCTGCTTGACCATTAGCTTGTGGGTGGACTGGTGTTGATGTTATCATCTTAATCCACTGGCTGTCACAAAAGTTAGTAGTTCTATTCCCAATAAATTGGGATCCATTATCACAAACAATTTCAGAAGGTATGCCAAATCTAGTAATGATGTTTCTTTTAATAAAGGATATCACTTCCTTTTCTCTGACTTGTGCAAAGGCTTCAGCTTCTATCCATTTGGAAAAGTAATCAGTCATAGCAAGCATAAACACTTTTCCTCCTGGTGCCTTGGGAAGTTTACCAACTATATCCATTCCCCATCTCATGAATGGCCAGGAAGAGGATACAGGATGCAGGAGCTCCGCTGGTTGATGAAGGATATTGCTATGTCTTTGACAAGCATCACATTTCTTCGCATAATCCACAACATCCTTCTTTATGGTAGGCCAATAATATCCTATTCTAAGGACCCTTGAGAACTGTGCTCTGCCCCCAGTGTGGTTTCCACAATCTCCTTCATGAAAATCCTGTAGAACTTCTTGAATTTCTAGATCCTCAATGCACCTTAGATATGGACCTACAAGAGATCGTTTATATAACATGTTATTTAGTATTGTAAATTGAGATACCTTTACTTTGAAAGCTCTAGGATTTTCTCATGTAGGAATCTCTCCATGTTGTATATATCTCATGATTGGAAGGATCCAGGATCCTGAACTTGATTGTGCACCATCACTAGGTATGATTGCAGAATCGTCTATTATCTCCATGGCTGTGTGATCCTCTATATCAGGAGTTAAGATATGAATAATTGGTATCCTAACATCCTCTGGGATCTTCAATGATGATCCAAGGTTGGCTAAAGCATCAGCTTCTGCATTTTCTTCCCTGGGTACCTGTGTTAAACTAAAAGAAGCAAAAGAGTCTGCCAATTTCTTGACTATCTCTAGATATTTGAATAGCCTTTCACCTTTAACAACATAAGAACCATTAAAGTGGTTAGTAATTAACAAAGAATCTACATGTACCTCAAGATACCTGATCCTCATATGCTTGGCAATTTGCAAACCAGCTATTAAGGCTTCATATTCAGCCTCATTATTAGTAGTTTGAAACTCACAAGCAATTGAGTGGGGTATAATGCCCCCCTGTGGCAATTTTAGAAGTATGCCTAGTCCAGTTCCCTTGATATTTGAAGCCCCATCTGTGGAGAGTATCCAAGGATACTTAGTCTCTTCAAGTTGCTGAACTTCCATTTCAGCTTCCCTTTGCAGATCACTACTGAAATCAGCCACAAAGTCAGCTAAGGCTTGGGATTTAATGGCAGTTCTTGGTTCATATTTGATATCATATGCACTAAGCTTGACTGCCCACTTTGCTATCCTTCCTGACATTTCAGGTTTCCTGAGAACATTCTTGATAGGAAAGTTAGTCTTGACAATAATAGGATGAGTTTCAAAATAATGGCGTAATTTAGTAGATGCCATGATTAAAGCAAGAATAAGTTTTTCTAAATGAGAATACCTAGACTCAGCATCAAGTAGACTTTTACTTACATAGTATACAAGATGTTGAGTACCTTCATGATCCTTAACAAGGACTGCACTTACTGCCTTAGAAGAAACTGCCAAGTATAAGGATAATATATCCCCTTTTTCTGGTTTCATCAAAGCTGGAGCCTAGGATAGGTAATCCTTAAGGGCCTTGAGGGCATTCTCATGCTTTTCAGTCCACTCAAATTTTTTGCTCTTTCTCAGGATGTCATAGAATTCTTTGCATTTTTTGATGACTTTGAGATGAATATGTTTAAGGCTGCAATCCTTCCTGTCAATCTTTACACATCCTTAGCATTGGTAGGAGATTTGATGTTCACAATGGCCTTGATTTGTTCTGGACTTGCCTCTATCCCTTTTTTAGTCACCATATAACCTAGAAACTTGCCAGCTTTTACACCAAAGTGGCACTTAGAAGGATTCAATTTCATGTTGTATCTATCAAGGATATCAAATGCTTCCTCCAAATCTCTAAGGTGATCCTCAGCTCTTTTGGACTTAACCACCATGTCATCAATATAGACTTCCATTGTGTGTCCAATTTGTTCTTTAAACATCATATTAACTAGCCTTTGGTATGTAGCACCTGCATTTCTTAGTCCAAATGGCATAGCAATATAACAATAGATACCAGTAGAGGTCATAAAGGCTGTATCCTCTTGATCAGATGGTTCCATCTGAATTTGTTGGAATCCAGATGAAGCATCCATGAAAGTTAACAACTCATGACCCGCTGTAGCATCCACCATGGAGTCAATATGGGGTAACGGGAAAGGATCCTTGGGACATGCCTTATTTAAATCAGTAAAATCGACACATACCCTCCACTTTCCATTTTTCTTTTGAACAACAACCACATTGGCTAACCACCTTGGATACTTCACCTCTCTAATCATACCTGCTTTGAGCAGTTTATCTACCTCCTCTTGGATGATCGCATTTCTTTCTGGTGCAAACTTTCTCGTCTTCTAATGTATAGGCTTGAAAGACCTGTCAATGCCAAGTTTATGAGTAATAATATCTTTGGAAATACCTGTTATGTCCTCATGTTTCCAGGTGAAGGTAGCTTTTCTCCTTTTTAAGAAGGATACTAAATCCTGTTCAATGGTATCGAGGATCCCGGATCCTATAAAAACTTTGGATTCAGGATCCTGAGGATCCATCAGGATATCTTTAACATCTTGTTCTCTTGCCTCCAGGACATCTCTTGGAGGATACTTTAATTGCTATGCCTCCCTAGGTCTTGAGGCTGGCTTCATTGATAAAGTGTAACAATTCTTGGCTTCTTGTTGATCACTTTCTATCTTCACCACACCCCATGGAGTAGGGAGTTTAACACACTGATGATATGTAGATAGAACTGCTTTCATATCATGTATCCATGGCCTGCCAAGGATAACATTGCAACAAGATAAGCAATCTATGACACAAAATTTTTGAAAAGAATTAACTCCCTCTATGTAAATAGGAAGTTTAATGTCCCCCAATGTGTTCTTGGTTTCCCCACTGAATCCCACAAGAACTGATGATCTTGGGATAATTTCTGATTCAGGAATGTTCATTTTCTTGAGGACATCGAGTTGGATAATGTTCACTGAGCTTCCCCCGTCTATGAGAATCCTGCGAACAAAATGGTTAGAAACAAACAATGTAATGACAAGACCATCATGATGAGGATCCTAAATATCTACACGGTCATCCTCATCAAAGGATATAACTTTCTCCTGTGTAAGGATGGAGGTTCGAATAGGCCTATCCCCATTCTCCATTTTTGTCTCATTGGCATGCCTCTTAGCTGCTGAAAAGGAGGTGCCACATATATCTGATCCACCAGAGATAAAGTTGATAATTTGGGCATCAGCTGGAGGAGCAGGAGCCCTTTCTGGAACTTTTTCAGGATCCTGGATCATTGATTTCTTTCTTCCGAATAGTTCCTTCAAGTATCCTTTGCTTAACAGGTTACCAATCTCTTTCCTGAGTGCTATACATTCATCAGTGAGATGACCAAAATCTTCATGATATGCACACCATTTGGATTTGTCTTTTATAGCGGCCGGCTTCTCATTCTTTCTAGGCCACCTAGCTTTGTCACCTAATTTCTGCATAGCAAGGATCAGTTCATTGTTATCAACAGCAAAGCAATATTCAGAAATAGGAGAATAATCCTCATCGTCCTCCTCTTGCTCCACAGCATGCACATTTTGATTATCAAACTTGTTGTATGATTTTGATTTGTTGTTCCTGAAATAGGATCCTTGTTTTTCCTGCTTTGAGGATCCTGACAGTCTCTCCTGGATCCTTTTATTATCCTCTAAATGGATGAATCCAAGGGCCCTGGTTCTCACTTCATCAAGGTTTCTGCAAGGTGTCATCACAAGATCATCATAGAATTGTGAATCCTTAAGTAAACCCATTTTGAAAGCTTCTACAGCTGTTGCAATATCTAAGTTGGGAATTTCTAAGGATTCTCTACTGAATTTAGTTATATAATCCCTTAGTGATTCATTGTTACCTTGAGTTACCCTATACAAGTCACTAGTTAAACATTCAAATCTCCTACTACATGAAAATTGGCTATTGAACAAGTTAACTAGATTAGCAAATGAAGTAATAGAGTAAGGAGGAAGACTTAGCGGCCATTTAAGAGCTGATCCTGTTAGTGTGGATCCGAAACCCTTGCATAGACATGCTTCTTTTAAACTTTCAGGAATGGGGTTGATCTCCATTCTCTCCCTGAATTGAGCTACATGCTCTTCTGGATCAGTTGTGCCATCATAGAGCTTCATGTTTGGTGTTTGAAACCACTTTGGTATCTCTGCATCATATATAGGTGGTGCAAAAAGAGATATTCTATGACTCCCATCAGGGATCTCAGGAATGGGCTTAACCACTCCTGGAACGCTGGATATCATATCCTTGAGTTTTTGCAATTCTCTTGCCATAGCTTGGTTGATTCCTGGTTCCTGCACAAAGCCATGGTTAGTATTATAAGATGTATTTAAAGTGTTACCTCCTGATTGATTCGAGGCTGGGATTCCAGATGTGAATCTGAATTGATGTGATTCTGGTATGATCGAGGGGCCAGATGAAGCAATAGTCTGCATGGGGATGAAGTCTCCCAAATGAATTTCTGAACTTCTGGGTTGTAGACTCCTTAAGGATCCTTGATCCTGAAAGATGTTGGATCCAGGATACACCGAAGCTGAAGGTCTTGGAGGATATTCCATGGATCCGCGAACCTGAAATGAGGATCCTTGAACCTGAGATGAGGATCCAGGGTACTGAGAGTAGGATCCTTGAACTGACTGCGTCCCCATGTATCCTCCTGAACTAGAGATGGATCCTTGATGCTGGAAGGAGGATCCTTGAGGCTGAAGAGAGGATCCTAAAAGCTGGAAATAGGATCCTTGAGCCTGCGTCATTGCCGATAATCCATAATGCATACTCTATGATCCACCCTGGTACTAGACACCTGACGCCGTGGAATGCTGGCTAGTTGTGGCTGGAGTATCAAAATTCAGTGATCTAGGCACCAATGGAGAATGATCCTCCACTGATCTCTTCAATTTCTTGATTTCATCAATTTCTTGAAGGATCCTGTCATTAGTTTTGTCCTGCTGCTGCATGTAATCCTTCATCTGCAAAATCAAAGAATGAAGATCATTGTTAGTATGACCAGAAGAAACAGCAGTAGTTGCTTTTGTGAAAACCGGGGGTATGTTTCTTCTCAGCATTCTTCTGGGATCCAGAAGGAATTGGAGGCAAAGGTGGAATGCTCTGTGAAGAGGTGATCGCCGGCATGGAGCTTGAAGTGTTCTTCGCATGAGAAGCCATGTGGTTGCAGGTAATGAACAGAAATGAACAAGATTTTTCAAGAATGAAGCACCGATTGCCCCACGGTGGGGGCCAAACTGTTTTGGTCAAAAATCACACAAGGATAATGTAACCAAATCTGATTTTTGTGAGGTATGATGCTTGGTTAATTGAGCAAATATATGAACAACAAATATATGAAAAGAATGATGAACATAAGGATTTGTACGAGGAAAAAGCCCTTGATCAATGAATGATCTCCGGCATAAAAAACCTCGGGTGATGGAAACTACCGATCACCAACTATATTAGACAAACAAAGTTTACAACTTGGGATGATATCAAGCTCGGTACAATGATTGCTAGTGTGTAAGTGTATAATCGCCAAGTGAATGCAGAGAGTTCGAGAGTATTGTGTATGTGTGTTGCTATCTATTTCTAAATCAAGCTTGTATCCCCTTTAAAATTAGAAACTATCTAGGCTAACAAACTATCTGAAAATGGTGCTAGCTTCCCCACGATCATCACAACGGTCATGGAGGTCATGCACGTGCAAAAATACCAAGCTTATTCCCCTAGAATCTTGGTTGGACCAAGTCTCATTCGAATACACCTGCAAAACAAGTTAAAACATGATGGAAACAATTGTTAGTTTAGGAAAATAATGAGGATCCTGGATCCTTATCCTTGCAGCATCTTCTGAGGATCCTTAATTCAAACTGAACTGAGGATCCGTGATCCAAGCTACACTAGAGGATCCGTGATCCATAAGCTATACAATTCTATCCCTAACAATTGCCCCCCAAACATGATTATTTAATATCCAATTAGATAGTCATGTTTAAACGATTTTCGGACTAGCCGTTGCTTATGGATATAGCCGTTACAGTGCTGATGTCATTGTCAGTCATCACCTGGAACCATAATCATTATAAATAGGTTAGAGATAAGGATCAAATCCTGCATTTATATTCGAGACCCTCTCCTTTAAATCCACAATCGAAGATCTCTTCAGGTAATTTCCTTCTCCTTTCTCTCTAATCTTCCGATTTTCGATCCTCTGTTTTCTAAAAATCCATGGCGAAGATGAATACTCGTTCTTCCCCTGCCAAAAATCTTGATCACAACAGCCCATTGAAGAGTCAGGGTTTAACCAAAAACCCTTCAATGGAGCTTTATTGATTCACTTATCCTGAAGTTGATCAGTTCCGATCCTGCTTTCCTGATGGCACCATATTCAGACCCTTTGATTCTTCAACCAAGGATGATTGCATATCCGACACTTGGATCACATTCCCTGCTGCCCCTTTCCAGATAGGATTCACCTATCCCTTCCCTGTTTTCACACAGGGATTCTTCACACTTACCGGCCTTTGCTACATCCAAGCTATTTCGATGGTGTGGAGAGTCCTGTACACACTAGAGCACATCATAGAACAGGAAGGCATAGACATAGGTGTTTTGGTCAAAAAATCTGTTGAGGATATTGCAACCAAACTCTCTGTTACGGGGTATGATGCTAATAATGTAGAACAATGACGAGGATCACTTCAATGTAAATTGCACAAACAACACAAGGATTTATACGGGGAAAAAGCCCTTGATCAAGAGTTGATCTCCGGCACAAAAAACCCCGGGTGATGGAAACTACCGATCACCAAGCTCAAATAATTGAATAAATGTTTACAACTTCGGATAGTAACGAGCTAGGTACAAGGATCACTAGAATGTAACGTGTAAAAGGTGTATGAAAATGCTAAGTGTTTGAACGAGAGCTGGTATGAGCGTTTGTACGAGTGTGTGTGTAACTCAGAATTGACTAACTGTTTTCTCTAACTAGCTCGTTACCCCTTTAAAATGAGAAAATAACTAGCTAACAAACTGTCCGACTTTCGTGCCATGCTTCCACGTTCTCCACAACGTCTATTTTTGGCCAAGCACGTGCGGGATAGTATGGGAATATTCTCCAGGAATGTCGCCAAGACCAAGTCAAGCTTGTTACTCCTGCAAAGTAACACAAAACACAAATAAACAATCGTCAGTACGAGGATCCTTAAAGTGATCCATGATCCTGATCCTGAAGCTCTTCTGAGGATCACTATCTGCCACAGAAGTAAGGATCATTAATTAGGATAACGAATAAGGATCACTAATTGTTAGAAAATCCTCCCCTAACAATTGCCCCCAAAATATAAGGAGTAATTTGTAAAATAAGCGAGTTATATTTTCTTGATCTTATCCGCAACCAACTAACGGATATATAGCCGTTAAAATAGAACTAGCCGTTGCGATCATGACGTCACGGAAGTGACAATCCTGCAGAATCATAATTATAAATAGAGATATAGATAGGATCAATATGCATTCAAATTCGAAAGAAACTCCCTTTATATTCTCAGTCGAAGATCAATCAGGTATCTCTTTCTTCTCTTTCTCCCTTTCTTACTCTGTTTTTCTTTCTTTACCACCATCGCTCTAAGAATGATGCTTCGAAGCTCACCGGGCAAGGATCACAAGAAGGATAGCCCTTTGAAGAGTCAAAAGATCATCAAAGACTCAGCGAATGAGAGGTGTTGTTTTAACGATGCACAAGTAGATAAAATCCGTCACTGTTTTCCGGCGAGTGCCTTTTTCAAACCCTTTGATCCCACTGTTCTTAGCGACTATGTTTCTGAAACATGGGTTGCCTTTCCAGCTACTCCATTCACTATAGGGTACACCTATCCTTTCCCAGAATTCACACAATCCTTCTTTTCCCTGACCGGCATATCTTACATCCAAGCCATGCCGATGATTTGGAGGGTTTTATATACCCTAGAGAGGATCATCGAGCAGGAAGGCGTTGATTTAGGAATGTCGGAATTGGCGGAGCTGTATGATCTTACTACCTTTGGTTCCCATCGTTATTTGTTCAAACGAAAACCCGGTGCAGAACATCCTCTTCTTAAAGTTACCAAGAACGACAAAGATTGGAAACGTCGCTTCTTCTTTGTCAGGAGGGATTCCATTCTAAACGGAAAGGATCTACCAAAGACATGGTCCACCAATGGTAGGCCGGAGGATCATGAGAAGGATCACCAGGTAGTCTTGTTCATGTGATAGGATCACTAACCCCTTTTGTCTTGTGTCATGCAGCTATCTCTGTTTCGCATCTCATCACAACATCCGCAACCAGGGAAAGGCTTGCTGCTTTCTGGAATCTCGATCCTGAAACTAGAACTTTCAAGACAACAACCCACGACTCTCAGGAGGTATCCTCAGGCTCTGTCACAATGTCAAGTAAGTATCCTTGTTTAAAATTTAAATAAATAGTGAAATGTAAATTAAGAAAAGATACTTATCTTGTTTTGGTTGTGTAGGTGCTGGAAAATCTGCCAAAGCTGCTTCAAGGTTCAGTGTCACCGATCTCACCATTGTCAAATCCTCCAAAAGAAAGGTTCCTGCCAGCCCGACAGCCTCAATCCCCAAGGCACCCCTCAAAGGAAAGGGAATCAAGAGGAGAAAGGCCTCCGAGGCTGAGGATTTGCAGGGTCTGCCTCTAATCCGCCACCAATTCCTCGAGTACTTTAATGAGGTAAGGTTCACTGTCTCTGCTCGTATATCCTGTTGACATATCCTGCTGATATATCCTGCTGATATATCCTGCTGATTTGAGGATCACTTAATCCTGACCTTATCCTTTATCCTTTTTGCAGAAATTCTCTGAGATCGAGGATTATGTTGGCCACGTTGAGGATTAGGATAAGAAGATTGCCGACCTCCAGCAGGTTGCCGTGCTCAAGGATCTTGCACTTGCTGATCTTCGGAAGGAACTCCAGGATACCAAACAGGAGATGGCCAAGGTGCTGGTTAATTTTGACTATGAAAGGCAGGAGATCACAAATGATGCCAAAGTCTCCGCCGCCATAGCAAAGTACAAAACCAAACTGCAAATGGCCTTGGAAGCTCAGGATCCTGCCTTCGACAAGAGCAGCTGGGAAATTGAAGAATGGAAGGCAAGGCTGGCTGAATTGGGTGATGAAGAGGAGGCTGAAGAGATCCTGACAATTGAGGCTGGAAGCAAGGGTGAAGCTGGTGAAGCAAGTGGAGCCGGAGGTGGTGATGCAGCAAAGATTTAGGCTGCTTGATTGGGCGATGATTGACATTCTTAGACGCAGCCGGAGCCCAATTTTTAAATTTGGTAGTAGCTTTTTGTGGTTGTGATGTTCAAAACAATGGTGGTCTGTACTGAACAATAGGTTTTAGGATTAAGGATCATGTATGATCCTTTGGACAATAGGCAGGATTGCAATTGGTGGAGGGATCCTCTGTTTGGGGGATGAAGCCATTGTGATCCTGCTGCCTTTATATTCCTGCACTACTTTTGAACTTATTATCATGGACACCCTTTACCTACCCCAGCGGACGGGCCACGTTTTGCTGGTAGAAGCTCGGGTAGGTAATTTTGACAACCTTTTAAGGGTTAGTCTTTTGTTAATAAATAAAATCTTAACTTTTTGTCGCTTATCTTGTGTTGTTATCCTTTTTAATATCTTACTTTCCAACTGTTGTAATGTTCATTCTGTTTATACTTATCAAGCCTTGAAAAATATCCGAAAAGTTTAGGAAATGATCGGGATCACATATCCTATAATCGATAAGTTCTAAAAAGTGGTATGGTTTAAGAATCACAAGTTCAGTTGTCAAGTATAAGGGTTACTCAAATAAATAATGAATAGAATTAAAAATAGTTAAGGATCATACCTGAGGATCCAAGTTAGGATCCTAACCGTAATAAGGATAACTGTAAGATAAACCTCAGAATGAAGTAAGGACCAAGGATCCCTAGTTGCTTATCTTCAAGGACCTGAAATAGATCATAATTTGGGACTAAGCCAATATAAGATAAGAGTTAGCAACTGGGGACAAGCCCAAGGATAACTGGGGACAAGCCCAAGGATCGTGTGTAAACTGGAGTACGGCCCTAACTGGCGACTATCCAAACTTAGTGACATGAAGATGCCAAAACCTTAGCTAACGTGAAAACGTTAGAAACCTTAGCTAACGTGAAAACGTTAGAAACCTTATGAACGGATGTATGGTACGTCTACCATTATACGTAGGATCCTAGGCATAGCTAGTACAATGGAATTATCAGCCCCTAAAACGAGTACTGGTCCCACTGCCTTGAACTATACCAGGATCATCATGCGCTACAGGCGGAGCTGGGGACAAGCCCAAATAACTGGGGTTAACCCCAAGGATCGTATTGCTTCAGCGGATAATCAATGTTATGCTAAGGATACCTGAACTTTCAAAACTTAAACTCACGTGAGAGATGGATAAAGGATACATGATCCTTATCCTTATATGAGAAAATAAAGAAATGAAATAGTTCAAGTTTAGGATATTACCTAAGTAGGGATCACCGATACTTTGAGGATCCTTTAAGGATATTCCTATCCTGAGGATCATCTGTGCCATGAGGATCCTGCTCACATGAAATATTTCTTCAAGTGGACAGCATTCCAAGCTCTTGGTAGCAAATCACCTTCCATGTTTAGCAATCTATATGCCCCCTTTCCTGCTTCAGCTTCAATCAAATAAGGGCCTTCCCATTTTGGAGCCAATTTTCCATCAGCAGGATTGGTGGTATTCTGAAACGCTTTCCTTAATACCATATCTCCAACTTGAAACCTCCTGATCCTGACATTTTTGTTGTAAGCACCAGCCATTCTTTGTTGATAACTGGCCATCCTTATTCTAGCCATATCCCTGATTTCTTCAATAGTATCCAGGTCTTGAGCCAAGTTCTCATCATTCTCCTCAGGATCACGGGTACTTGTTCTAGCAGTTGGAACCACCATTTCTGTTGGGATCACTGATTCTGCCCCAAATACCAAAGAGAATGGCGTTTGACCAGTAGCATTCTTAGGGGTTGTCCTATCAGCCCAAAGCACATAGGGTAGTTCTTCTGCCCATTTCCCTTTCTTGGATCCAAGCTTCTTCTTCAAATTGTTGATGATGATCTTGTTGGATGATTCTGCCTGACCATTAGCTTGTGGGTGGACTGGTGTTGATGTTATCATCTTAATCCCCCAGCTGTCACAAAAGTTAGTGGTTCTGCCCCCAATAAATTGGGAACCATTATCACATATAATCTCAGAAGGAATTCCAAATCTAGTTATAATATTTCTTTTAATGAAGGATATAACTTCCTTTTCTCTGACTTGGGCAAAAGCTTCAGCCTCTATCCACTTGGAGAAGTAATCAGTCATAGCTAACATGAATACTTTTCCACCAGGTGCCTTAGGGAGCTTACCAACTATATCCATACCCCATCTCATAAATGGCCAAGAGGAGGATATAGGATGCAATAATTCAGCTGGTTGATGAAGGATATTGCTGTGTCTCTGACAAGGATCACATCTCTTAGCATACTCCACAGCATCTCTTTTCATGGTTGGCCAGTAGTATCCTGTCCTCAGGATCCTTGAGAATAATGCCCTGCCCCCAGTGTGGTTTCCACAATCTCCTTCATGGAAGTCTTTTAAAACTTCTTGAATTTCAGGATCCTCAATGCATCTCAAGTATGGTCCTGCAAGAGATCGTCTATACAACATATTATTTAAAATTGTGAATTGAGATACCTTAGATTTGAAAGCCCTAGGGTTTTCTCCTGTAGGAATCTCTCCATGTTGTAAGTATCTCATGATTGGTGAGATCCATGATCCTGATCCTGAATGGGATTGAGTATCCTCACTAGGGATAATTGCAGAATCATTTCCTATCTCCATAGCCACATGATCCTCGATAGCCGGGGTCAGGATGTGGATAATTGGGATCTTGATATCCTCCGGGATCTTCAAGGACGATCCTAAGTTAGCCAATGCATCAGCTTCTGTATTCTCTTCCCTTGGTACCTGTGTCAAACTAAAGGAAACAAAGGAGAGTGCCAAACTTTTGACTATCTCTAAATATTTGGTTAGCTTTTCACCTTTAACAGCGTAGGATCCATTAAAGTGGTTTGTAATTAACAAAGAATCTACATGTACCTCAAGATACCTGATTCCCATATGCTTAGCAATTTGCAAACCAGCAATTAAGGCTTCATATTCAGCCTCATTGTTAGTGGTTTGGAACTCACAAGCTATAGAGTGGGGTATTATGTCCCCCTGTGGCGATTTTAGTAGTATTCCAAGCCCTGTGCCTTTGACATTTGAGGATCCATCAGTATAGAGTATCCAAGGATCCTTGGTCTCTTCTAGCTGCTGGACTTCTAACTCAGCTTCTTCTTGTAAATCACTACTGAAATCAGCCACAAAGTCAGCTAATGCTTGGGATTTGATGGCTGTCCTAGGCTCATATCTCATATCTCATATCATATGCACTTAGCTTCACTGCCCACTTAGCCATCCTTCCTGACATCTCTGGTTTCCTGAGGACATTCTTAATTGGAAAATTAGTTTTAACAATGATAACATGAGTTTCAAAATAATGTCTTAACTTAGTAGATGCCATAATTAATGCAAGAATAAGCTTTTCAAGGTGTGAGTACCTGGATTCGGCATCAAGTAAACTTTTACTTACATAATAGACAGGATGTTGTGTACCTTGATGATCCTTAACAAGGACCGCACTTACTGCTTTTGAGGATACTGCAAGATACAAGGATAGCACATCGCCTTTTTCTGGTTTCATCAAAGCCGGGGCCGAGGATAGGTAATCTTTGAGGGCTCTTAAAGCATTTTCATGCTTCTCCGTCCACTCAAATTTCTTGTTCTTCCTTAGGATATCATAGAATTCTTTACACTTCTCGGAGGATTTGGATATAAATCTGTTCAAGGCTGCTATCCTGCCTGTTAGCCTTTGAACATCCTTAGCATTGGCCGGAGATTTGATGTTCACTATTGCTTTGATTTGTTCCGGGCTAGCTTCAATGCCTCTCTTTGTCACCATATATCCTAAGAATTTACCTGCTTTAACACCAAAGTGACATTTTGAAGGATTAAGCTTCATATTATATTTATCAAGGATATTGAATGCTTCCTCCAAGTCTCTTAGGTGATCCTCAGCTTTTAAGGATTTTACCACCATATCATCTATGTAAACCTCCATAGTTTGTCCAATCTGATCCTTGAACATCATATTCACCAGCCTTTGATATGTTGCACCTGCATTTCTTAGTCCGAACGGCATAGCAATATAGCAGTATATACCAGTTGGAGTCATGAATGCTGTATCCACTTGATCGGATGGTTCCATTTGGATTTGTTGAAATCCAGATGAAGCATCCATAAAAGTTAACAGTTCATGACCCGCAGTTACATCCACCATGGAGTCAATGTGGGGTAATGGGAAAGGATCCTTGGGACATGCCTTATTTAAATCGGTAAAATCGACACATACCCTCCACTTTCCGTTTTTCTTTTGAACAACAACCACATTGGCCAACCATCTTGGATATTTGACCTCTCTAATCATACCTGCCCGGAGCAATTTCTCTACCTCTTCCTGGATAATGGCATTCCTTTCCGGTGCAAACTTTCTTCTCCTTTGATGGATTGGTTTGAAGGATCTGTCAATCCCGAGTTTGTGAGTGATTACATCTTTGGATATACCAGTCATGTCTTCGTGTTTCCATGCAAAGGTAGTCTTTCTCCTTTTGAGGAAGGATACGAGGTCTTCTTTCATTTCGCCAAGGATCCCTGATCCGATATAGATTTTGGATTCATGATCATCAGGATCCATGAGGATTTCTACCACATCCTGCTCTCTTGCCTCCAAGACATCCCTTGGAGGATACCTTGATTGCTATTGCTCCCTTGACCTCGAGGCTGGTTTCATCGATGAAGTGTAGCAATTCTTAGCCTCCTGCTGATCACTATCAATCTTCACTATTCCCCAAGGACTTGGGAGCTTCACACATTGATGGTAGGTAGATGGGACTGCTTTCATATCGTGTATCCAGGGCCTGCCAAGGATAACATTACAACAAGATAAACAGTCAATAACACAAAATTTTTGATAAGAGTGTAAGCCTTGAATATATATTGGGAGTTTAATGTCCCCCAGGGTGTTCTTAGTTTCGCCACTAAATCCCACAAGCACGGAGGATCTTGGTATGATATCTGATTCAGGAATTCCCATCTTCTTCAGAACATCAAGCTGGATAATGTTCACTGAGCTTCCTCCGTCTATAAGGATCCTGCGGACAAAATGGTTATAAATGAAAAGAGTAATAACTAAACCATCGTGATGAGGATCCTGGATATCAACTCGATCATCCTCATCGAAGGTTATGACTTTTCCTTCGGAGACACTTGATGTTCGAACAGGTCTTTCTCCACTATCCATCTTAGTTTCCTTTGCATGCCTTTTAGCTGCTGAGAAGGATGTGCCACAAATGTCTGATCCTCCAGAAATAAAGTTTATCACTTGTGCATCTGCTGGAGGGGCTGGAGCCTTCTCAGGGATCCTTTCAGGATCCTGAGTCCTTGACTTTTTTCTTCCCAACAATTCTTTTAGATGCCCTTTGCTCAACAAGTATCCAATTTCCTTTCTTAGTGCAATGCATTCTTCTGTGAGGTGCCCAAAATCTTCATGGTATGCACACCACTTTGATTTATCCTTAGTTGCAGCTGGCCTATCATTTTTTCTAGGCCATCTAGCTTTATCACCTAGACTCTGCATCACAAGGATTAGTTCATTGTTATCAACACTAAAACAATATTCAGAAATTGGAGGATAATCCTCATCATCCTCTTCTTGATCAATAGAATGCACGTTCTGGTTATCAGATCTGTTATAGGATCTGAACTTGTTGTTCCTGAATGAGGATCCTTGCTTATCCTGCTTTGAGGATCCTGCTAACCTCTCCTGGATCCTCTTGTCATCCTCTAGCCGAATGAACCTAAGTGCTCGGGTTCTTACCTCATCTAAGTTCCTGCATGGTGTCATAACAAGATCATCATAAAACGACGAATCCCTAAGCAATCCCATTTTAAAGGCCTCAACAGCCGTAGCTATATCTAAGTTGGGAATGTCTAAGGATTCTTTACTGAATTTGGTAATGTAGTCCCTTAATGATTCATTATGACCCTGGGTTATCCTATATAGATCACTAGTTAATCGTTCAAATTTCCTACTACAAGAAAACTGATTATTAAATAGATTAACTAGATTAGCAAATGAGGTAATAGAGTAGGGAGGAAGACTTAGCAGCCATTTGAGAGCTGATCCAGTAAGAGTGGATCCGAATCCTTTGCACAGGCATGCTTCCTTTAACCTTTCTGGGATTGGATTGATCTCCATCCTCTCCCTGTATTGTGCTATGTGTTCTTCAGGATCCGTCGAACCATCATACAGCTTCATTGTTGGCACATGGAACCTCTTGGGTATCTCAGCATCACAAATTGGTGGTGCAAAACGAGATATCTTGTGGCTCCCATCTGCAATCTCTGGGATAGGTTTGACCACTCCTGGGACACTCGATATCATATCCTTTAGCTTTTGCAATTCTCTGGCCATGGCAAGATTGATACCTGGATCCTGCATAAGACCATGGTTAGTAGTATGAGAATTATTAAAAGTGTTACCTCCCATTGGATTCAAGTTAGGAAGAATGGATGTTAATCCATATTGTTGGGGCTCTGGAATGATCGAGAGACCAGTAGAAGCATTGGTCTGCATTGGAATAAAATCTCCCTGATGGACATCTGAACTTCCTGTTTGCAAACTCCTCAAGGATCCTGGCATCTGGAAGGATCCTTGAAACTGGGATGATCCTGGAACAAAGGAGGATCCTTGAACCTGGGATGATCCTGGAACAAAGGAGGACCCTTGAACCTGGGATGATCCTGGAACAAAGGAGGATCCTTGAACCTGGGATGATCCTGGAACAAAGGAGGATCCTTGAAACTGCTGCATTCCTGAATATCCTCCTGAACTCGTGAGGGATCCTATATGCTGAGGATAGGATCCCGCTGGCTGGAAATATGAACCTGATGCCTGGGTCATTGTTGTTGTTCCGTAGTGCACTCCTTTCGGTCCACCCACATATTGAACGTCTGGAACCGCTGATGGCTGAGAAGTAATCACCGGAGTATCAAAATTCAAGGATTTCGGCACCAGTGGGGAATGATCCTCTGCCGTTGTCTTTTGTTTCTTGAGATCTCCGATTTCTTTGAGAATCCTCTCATTGGTCTTATCCTGTTGCCGTATCTGATCCTTCATCTGCAAAATCAAAGTAAACATATCACTAGTAGTGGGAGTGTAAGAAGCAGAAGAAGTTGGAGGTTTTGAGAAAATGGGAGTTGGTTTCTTCGCAGCATTCTCAGCATTCTTCTGGGATCCAGAAGGTGGTGGAGGCAAAGGGGGAACGCCTTGTGAAGAAGTGAATGCGGGCATCAAATTTGAAGCATTCTTCGCTGAGGAAGCCATTTGCTCGGTTGTAGTGAACTGAAATAAGCACAGAAATGCAAATTTTTCTAAGGACGAAGCACCAATTGCCCCACGGTGGGCGCTAAACTGTTTTGGTCAAAAAATCTGTTGAGGATATTGCAACCAAACTCTCTGTTACGGGGTATGATGCTAATAATGTAGAACAATGACGAGGATCACTTCAATGTAAATTGCACAAACAACACAAGGATTTATACGGGGAAAAAGCCCTTGATCAAGAGTTGATCTCCGGCACAAAAAACCCCGGGTGATGGAAACTACCGATCACCAAGCTCAAATAAATGAATAAATGTTTACAACTTCGGATAGTAACGAGCTAGGTACAAGGATCACTAGAATGTAACGTGTAAAAGGTGTATGAAAATGCTAAGTGTTTGAACGAGAGCTGGTATGAGCGTTTGTACGAGTGTGTGTGTAACTCAGAATTGACTAACTGTTTTCTCTAACTAGCTCGTCACCCCTTTAAAATGAGAAAATAACTAGCTAACAAACTGTCCGACTTTCGTGCCATGCTTCCACGTTCTCCACAACGTCTATTTTTGGCCAAGCACGTGCGGGATAGTATGGGAATATTCTCCAGGAATGTCGCCAAGACCAAGTCAAGCTTGTTACTCCTGCAAAGTAACACAAAACACAAATAAACAATCGTCAGTACGAGGATCCTTAAAGTGATCCATGATCCTGATCCTGAAGCTCTTCTGAGGATCACTATCTGCCACAGAAGTAAGGATCATTAATTAGGATAACGAATAAGGATCACTAATTGTTAGAAAATCCTCCCCGAACAATAGGGATGTCTAAGTTGAGCCAACTGTATAACCTTGTAAGCCATGGTTCCTACCGATACCTTTTCAAGTCCAAACCCCAAAAGCCTCTCCCAATCTTGAAAATCACCAAGAATGATACCAACTGGAGGAATCAATTCTTCTTCGTGAGGAGGGATTCTATTCCAAACGGGAACCAACTTCCCAAAAAGTGGAACACAGATGGTAGGATATAGGATTCTTAGATTAGGACAACCGGTAAGAATCTTTCTTTTTTGTTGAGGATAACTGATCCTTTATCTTTGTTTATGCAGCTATAACCTTGTCACACATTCAAGAATCACCTGCCACCCAAGAGAGAGTTGAAGCTTTCTGGAAGCTTGATCTTGCCATCAGAACTTTTCCACCAAAATCAAAGGATTTAGAAGACATTTCATCCACTTCCTACACCATGTCAAGTAAGTATCCATATTTTTATATATGTAAATATTTAATAAAATAAAGATATGAATACTTATATGTGTTTCATGCTTGTAGGTGCTGGCAAATCCTCAAAATCTGCTTCTAGGTTCAGCGTTGCTGACATCCAGGAAATTGCATCCTCACGGTCCATCAGGAAAGAGCTGGCTGCAAGCCCAAGCATCCCGGAGCCTAAGGGTATGAGCACCAGGGGCAAGGGGACAAAAAGGAAGAAGCCTGCCGAACCCACTGAAGGCCTACCCCTGATGGAACGCCAACTTCAATAATATGTCTCCGAGGTAAGGATCCGGTATCCTGAATTCATGCTACTTTTTGAGGATATAGGATCCTGATCATAGAACTCTTCCTTGTGCAGAAATTTGCTGAGGTTCAAATCCTCCTTGATCAGCATCTAGTCGGATCATAAGTCCTCACCGAGAGCCTAATCCATTCTACATACTTGACGCGGTTCAAAGCCATGATCCGTTTTCAATACCTTGCAAATTCTTTTCACTAGTCACAACAATACTTGCCCATAATATAATACTACCTGTAAGTATGACACTTAATAATAACAAGCGTTAAGTACTACGCTCAAATGGTGATATCATCACCATTTGACCTGTATGGCCCGTTTGGTCTTTTAACCATCATTGGTTTATTCTTTAAATAGTTACACGAGTGATATACTTGCGATTTCGCTTATTTGACCCGTTATGACTTACGTCATAGGGTCTCCTTTTTATACTAATTAGTTTAATCATTAACATATGATTTACTTGCTTTTTTACTCGCTCGACCCATTTCGGTTCGTGTCAGCAAGTGGTTTATATCAAAAAACATTTTTTTACTCGTTTGACCCATTTCGGTTCGCGTCAGCAAGTATTTATATCAAAAACTCATTTTTACTTGTTTGACTCGTTTCGGTTCGCGTCAGCAAGTATTTATTAACAAAACTCATTTTTATTTGTTTGACCCGTTTCGGTTCGCGTCAGCAAGTATTTATTAACAAACTCATTTTTATTTGTTTGACCCGTTTCGGTTCGTGTCGACAATTACTTATCATCAAAACTCATTTTTACTTGTTTAACCCGTTTCGGTTCGCGTCATTAAGTATTTATCAAAAAAGCTCATTTGTACTTGTTTGACCTGTTTCGGTTCGCGTCAGCAAGTATTTATCAACAAAACTCATATTTACTTGTTTGACCCGTTTCGGCTCGCGTCAGTAAGTATTTATCATTAAAACTCATTTTTATTATAAGGGTGTAAGTTTTACTTACCTTGCATCCAACTATGCTTTTTCGCGTATTTGATTCGTTTGACCCGCTTCTTCCCAAGCTTCCAACTAGCTTGTCAGGCGTCAAGCTACCATTTATCATTCGTAAGATGGTTAGATTAGTCATCATTTAACACGACTATCCCACATTACTCATTTTATTTCAAAATTACCATTTGATCTTTGTCACACCCCAACCGATGGCAGAAACATCGGAGTAAGACGAGATAGATTGCTCGAGACTTCATAACACTAAATTATGACGAGTATTTAATAATAAATTTCATTTCATTGCTACAAGAATCAAATTACGTTGTTTGAAATTGAATACTACAAGATGAAACAAAATGAATTACATTACAACAAGACAAAATGACAGTGCACGTCCTTTAGGTTTAGCTAAAAGTATAGTGCACGTCCTTAACGTTTAAAAGTTGCACTGCAAATCCTTTAACTTTATTTTCGTTGCATTGCAAGTCCTTTATGGCAAATGGTGTTAATTTTAACCATTAGATCCCCCATGTGCCTCCCACGTGAGGAGTAGATCTGTCCTTTCCCTACCCCAGTTATCAAAAACCTTCAACATTTCACTTCATCCCCTTCCTCTGTATTAACCCTAACACCAATATTCCCAGAATCGTTCCCCAAAAAACGCAATCATCTACGATGGATCCCGATCCTGTAGTGGAGCATGGTGGTGTATTTAATATACGAGGCGAAGATGAGGATTTCTACAACGATGATGTCCTAGGTATGATTTAAAGTTAAAATTTTAGTTATATATCGAGGATTTCTACTGATTAGGGTTTTTAATCATTTGTAGATTTGTATCCTGAACTCTTTTCTATAGTATTGAATCACGGGGGTTACTTCACAAACTATCTGGGTCGAAATTACGTGAATGGAAAGCAAAGTAATGTGGATCTTTTGAATGTTGAAAGGTTCGGTATTCACGAATTGCAGCTGATTAGGAGGGAGTTAGGTTACGAAGATGAAATTCTGACATTTTTCCATTTCAGAAAACCAGGTTCCGTTGATTTAGATGATGGTATTGTCTCCTTAAATGATGATTCAGGGATACAAGAACTTCTTCACTTTGTTAAAGATAACATAAGGATTATTTATGTGTACCTTGAGCATGGCAACGCAAATATCCATCCTTTTCCTGGCACACAATCAAGTATGATTATTGAAAGTGGGCAGGAAGATGAAGACAGTGATGGAGATGAGGACAGTGATCAAAGTGGGTAGGAAGATGAAGATGAAGACAGTGATTACATTGTAGATTTAGAGAATGAGATAGAAGAGAATGAGGTTGATATGAGAGATTTCGAGTTTCTTGTTGAGCAAGAGAATGATCCAGTGCAGATTGATTCAAATCTGGATTTAGATGTGCTAGATAATGAAAACTTGGATAGTGCAAGTGATAAGGACAATATTGGGAGTATTAGGAGTAGGATATTAAAATCACTAATAAAAGCTCATGGAAAAGCTTCTGGTTTCCATGTAGGTCAACAATGTGACAACTGGCACCAAACCGGTAATTTCCGTACACTTTAATTATTATTTAATGACTGCAATTATGTGCTTAAATGTCAGCATTGTCTGAACACATACTAAACAAGTGAATTCATGCACGTTTCGTACTACAAAATATTGTTTTATGCATAAACGAGAGCGTTGCGTCAGAAATACTAGTAAACTCACCGGTAAGACACTTTGTGTCAACAATTCTGCAGAAAGCAGTTAGACAATAGAATTGGAGCCTGGGTGTAGGTCCAATGACAAGAATACATTAAAACCCAAGAGTACATACAAGGGTTTACATATATACCATCTGGAAGCTAAAATACGCACTAGAAAGCACCCGAAACGCACTTTAAGTGCAGAATTTTATTAAATTAGCTCAAATCAGCTTTTAAACATATAAATATCATGCCGAAATTATGTTTTATCATCCAGAATACTTCCCTAAGTGTCGGGAATTGAAAGTGTTACAAAAGGACACTTAAAAGACACTAAACGGTGCAATTTAGCACTTTAACGAATCGGTATCCAACCAAACAACCGGACATTACCCGGAACACCAAAATAATGCTAGAAACATTGTTTTTATTTTTCTAAGCTAGTTAGTGTCCCCAAACATCATAACACACAATATAACAACTAGTAATCTTATAACCTAACTAATACTTGAATTATAACTAACTAGATTAAGTAACTTGGAATGGGAATTTGCACTTTACCCCCCCCCCTCTCTTGGACGGTCACCATGACCCCACCAAATCCCCACAAAATATTGCTTAATCTTATTTAGGTACTATTGGATCTTAGGAAGATTTTTGTAAGGATTTGCATTGTACTTCAAAGACACTAAACACAAGGGGTAATGGCTTGGCATGGATTATAAGAATGACCATAAGCACATGAGTTCATCACATTCAACACCACTTCTTCTCCTTCTCTTCTTCTTGGCTTCGGCCAACCCCAACCACCACCACCATCACCACCATCAGTTGCTCATCTTCAACCATTCTAAGGGTGTACAAAGGTGTTAGTGATCATACAATGAAGCTTGGTGTGTTCGGAAGTTGAAGGACCACTCTCGTCTTCTTTTATCCACCACTTTTCTACACTAGAACTCCCCTAGCCTTGAGCTAGTGGTAAGAACTTAGATCTTTGCCTTGTACATCTTGTTTACATGGTTAATAATGTTTAATGATCAAAATGATAAGAACACTAATGGATCATAAGAAGTAAACTTGAACATAAGCTTTAAATATGAAGAAAACTTGATGTTATGAGTTGTTAAGATTGTTGGTTATTGTTTGTTGATAGAAATGATGTAGACCATCATACAATCTTGCTAGATCATGATTAAAAACATAATCTAGCAAGATAAGGGGATGAACATGTTAAAAGTTATGAATCATCCACAAAGAGATCATGAACTTGAAAGAACACTATGTTTTCCTAAAAATAAAGATCAAAGTAAGATGATAAACATGTAGATCTAAAGATCCATGAGTGGTTTTTCAAAAGAACCAAGTTAAAAATACAAGTTTTACTTAATCTTGGTTCTTAAACAAATAAACCTTATTTTTGGTGGTTAATAAAGTAAAGATACACATGTGAAACAAGAAAAATACAAGAAGAAGTATTTTTAGAAAACATGAACATAAGTTGTAAAGAATCATATTCTTTAAAAATGAAGTTTTTAAAGAAGCAATCACACTTTAAAGGGTAACAAGACTTACTAAATACCCTAGTAAGTTACTACACATTTTTATAAATTTTCAAGTTCATGAACTAGAGAAATTAGTGTATGTTGTTGATGATTGTTGTTGAAGTTGAAGTTGATTGATGATGATTTTAAAAGAAAATAAACACATGTTTTGAAAACATGGGAAACCTCCATTTTTAGGGGAAACTCTGTCAAAATTTCTATCAATTTTGACACTTAGAAAGATATAAGTTTTTGAGAAACTTATTCCCTAAAAATGTATCTAAAGCATTTACCAAGGTTTCCCTAATTTTTGTGTTAAGAAATGATGATTTCTTCAAGAATAAAAATGGATATTAAGTATGTATATTTTTGAGAAAATATATATATATTTATTGATCGCCAAATTTTGTGCTAAGTGTATGTAGTATGTATTATACATGATAGTGTATTAGGACTTGAAAATACACTAAATACTCATGAGAAGTAAAAACACAAAATACACATACAACTTACAAGATACATAACTCGGGTGCAAAATACAAGAAACTTATATTTATTTTTGAGAAAATAATATAAGTAAGGCACATAGTTAAAAATATAAATTATTTTTAACACAAGAACACACATACAAAAGATGGTGACTTGAACTTGTGCGATACAAGTCTAGTGACTAACGTTAAGAAAACACGTATAGGTCACGACGTTAATTAAGCAAATCCGGTGAAGTTTACGACGCAAGGAACGCAAAGTTGTGAGTTCATGCTCCCCCTTTTCTTTAACTGTTTTCAGTTTTATAACTTCGGGGGTGAAATACATGTTACTGAATGTTTATAGGAAAGTTCGTGTCCCCACTTTTAATCTTTTACATACTTTTAAACTTGGGGCGAACACATGAAAATTGATACTTGATATAATAGACGAGAATTGATTCATGATATAATAAACGAGAATTGATACATGATATAATAAACGAGAATTGATACTTGATATAATAAATGAGAATTGATACTTGACATGATGAATACATAAACAAGAAGCACTCTTGGTGATCACTAGTACCAAGTATGATGCGCTTTGAGGAATGATACGAGAAATCGTGTCACGAATAGGGTACCATAAGCACCATTAATCGTGTACATACTTAGACCGCAGAACAAAAGGTTAGATCTAACGGGTGTCCGGGCAGCCACACTCTCGGTGAACACTAGTACCGAGTAGTGCTTTTGTGTCTCCGTCGTGAATCGATAACTAGAAAAATGCCTATGGTTTGGTGACTTCCTATGTCGTGTCACATGTTAATGGCCTTGCAACCCATTAACTATACAAGAATACTTTATTTGTACGATGTTCGTACACAAGAATACTTTATTTGGTTCATACCACAAGAATACTTTATTTACACAAGAATACTTTATTTTCACAAGATACATATCATGTTTCGATACAAAGTATACAAACGTGTTCAATACAAAAACTGCATGAATTCACACCAACATTATATTGATGTTTTTCCAAAACTCACATGTATTTCAGGTAACTAAGATGGATGTGCGCGCGGTCTTACTCGTGCTCGTGGATGTCGTTTACGTTTGTCTTAAATAAGTTGTAAACTTTCAGACAATATGTTGTTTCGTGATGTAAACACTTAATCTATGTTTCCGTTATGTAATGGTAATAACGTTTGAAGTTATTTTTATGAGCATATAGTATGTTTACCTTTCGTATGCAATGAGAACCTTTCATGATCACACCTCGTGCTTTCGCCGCAGAAAGGGGTGTGACAGATTGGTATCAGAGCTGCGATTGTAGTGAACCAGGATTCCTTCTCGAGTCTAGACTACAATCACTAGGATCCCTTCACGAAAACAATTTTTCAAAAAGTTTTCATTGCATAAAAATGTCCCGCGATATCCACTACCTGAAACTGTTTACAAGAGTCAAGAAAAGACACTGCGAGACTTAGGGTGCACTGGAGTAGCACTTATCTGAGATTAAGAAATTCTTGCAATTATGTGTGATAACTGGTACTTACATATACTAGAAGAAGAATGTCACAAGTATACGTGACTTTACCTGGAAACAATGGCCTACCTGAAGGAAGAGATACGAGGATGAAACGAACTATGCGGACTGTGCAAGGAGTTACGTAATGCATATATAATTATGGAATTCAGTGCACATAAATCACAGCAAGTCTTGTCACGTATGGATTCCCTCAGTGCAAGAAAAGGTCAAACGTGAACACCAGCTTATTAAAAACTCTGCTAGAGTAATAATTGTTTGATGTCACTTATGTGGTATATACATGTGAATATATATACTACTACTGTCTAGTATGACAATATCAAACAAATGTCTAACCCTTTTGTGTTATGTTCTGTCAGAACATGGCACCCAGGAAAGCTGTGAATGCTCGCAATGATGATCAACCCCCTCCTCCTCTTCTACCGAGGACTGCTGAAGAGTTGAACGCTCTACTGGAAGAAAGGATCTCCGCTGCTATCGCCCAATACGAGGCAAACCGTACTGCAGACAGTGGAGGACCGAGCAATGCTTGGCGTAATGGGAATGGAGATTCGTCTGGAGGAAATGCAGCTCCAGGTAACCTTAAGACGATTTGCTAAGCATGGAGAAATTTATGAACGGTGTTTGTTTAATGATTTCTTCGATTGCTCACGTGTGAATTGGTTGAATCAATTCCAGGCTGCACTTTCAAGCAGTTTCTCGATTGCAAGCCGATGAACTACGACGGCACAGGAGGTGCAATAGCATTTGTGCGCTGGACGGAGAAGACTGAAGCTACTATCCGCATGAGCAAGTGTACCGCGGATCAGCAAGTCACTTTTTCTACTGGGTTGTTTGTCGATGAAGCTTTGACTTGGTGGAACTTGCAAGTCCGAACCTTGGGCGATGATGCCGCTTATGGCCTAACATGGGATGAACTGAAGGAAAGAATGAGAGAGAAGTATTGCTCTCGTGCTGAACTCCAAAGACTGGAAACGGAGTTCTGGCACCTAACCATGGAAGGTGCTGACATTAATGGTTATACTCAAAGGTTCCACGATCTGTCTAGAGTGCTTCCCTACATGGTGACTCCCGAATTTAAGCGCGTTGAATGCTACATTTGGGGACTGGCCTCAGAATTCCGTGGCATGGTAACTTCGGCCAAACCTCAAACAATCACTGAGGCTGTAACTCTGGCTGTCAGCCTTACTGAAGATTGTGTTCGTATGAAGAAACTATCACTGAACCCAACAGAAAAGACCGAGACGCATGCTGAGTCGTCCGGCGACAAGAAAAGGAAACATGCAAACCTGAATCAAGCAACTCGTAACAAGAAGCGCGACACTAACCCTCCTCAGGAGACGAAAACCCTTGCAACCATGAATGACGCTCCTGCCAAGAGGTACATGGGCACTCGGCCCGTTTGCAACAATTGCAAGCGTCATCACGAAGGGGTTTGTCGCGTTCCAAAATGCGACAAGTGCGGAAAACTGGGTCACCGCACAGAAGATTGTTGGGGAAAAGGAAAGAACCGGAATGGGAATGGTGCTGGTAACAGGAATGGTAATGGGAATGGAAAGAATCAAGGATGCTTCAGTTATGGAAGCAATGATCATTTCATGAAAGACTGCCCAAAGGGAAACAACGCTCAGGCTCGAGCATTTGTGATTGGAGCAAAGAACGCACGCGAGGACCCTAACGTGGTCACCAGTACGTTTCTCATTAACAATCACTTTACATCCATATTATTTGACACTGGTGCCGATTATAGCTTCATGTCTATGGAATTTAAACGTACGCTTGGAATAGAATCTAGTAGATTAGATATTCCTTATTCTATAGAGCTAGCCAATGGTAAACTCGTTGAATCGGGCGAAGTTGTTAGAGGCTGCACGTTAGAACTGGGCGAACGAAATTTTAGTATCGACCTCTTACCTATTCAATTGGGTAGCTTCGATGTGGTGGTCGGAATGGACTGGTTGTCCAAAAAACAAAGCTGAAGTTATTTGTCATGAGAAAATCATTCGCATCCCTTTAGCGAATGGTGAAACTCTCATCGTGCATGGAGAAAAACGAGACGCACCTCTACGAATCATCAGTTGTATGAAGGCACATAAGTGCTTAAGGAAAGGATGTGTTGCCTTCCTAGCACACGTTGTAGATAAGAAGGTTGTGGAGCCAAAACTCGAAGATATTCCTGTGGTGAAGGAATTTCCTGATGTTTTTCCCGAAGATCTGCCAGGATTACCTCCGCAACGACAAGTCGAATTCCGTATAGACTTGGTTCTAGGAGCCGCTCCTGTAGCCAAGGCTCCCTATCGGCTTGCACCATCTGAAATGCAAGAATTATCCACACAACTCCAGGAGTTGTTGTATAAAGGATTCATAAGGCCAAGCTTCTCGCCCTGGGGAGCTCCAGTATTGTTCGTGAAGAAAAAGGATGGAACTCTGCGGATGTGTATCGACTACAGAGAACTGAACAAGCTCACTATCAAGAATCGGTACCCGTTACCGAGGATTGATGACTTATTTGATCAGCTGCAAGGATCAAGTTACTATTCCAAGATCGACCTTCGATCTGGATACCATCAGTTAAGGATACAAGAAGAAAGCGTACCAAAGACTGCATTCAGAACACGTTATGGGCACTACGAGTTTCTTGTAATGCCATTCGGACTGACAAACGCACCAGCAGTCTTTATGGATCTGATGAACCGTGTATGCAAACCATATCTTGATAAATTTGTGATTGTATTTATCGATGATATCCTGATTTACTCGCGAACGAAAGAAGAACACGAGCAACATCTCTGAACTATTCTGGAACTACTGAAGAAAGATAAGCTTTATGCAAAGTTCTCGAAATGCGAATTCTGGATTCGCGAAGTACAATTTCTTGGTCACGTTGTGAATGAGAAGGGCATTCATGTAGACCCGTCCAAGATAGAAGCAATAAAGAATTGGGAAGCCCCCAAAACCCCAACTGAAGTTCGACAATTTTTGGGCTTAGCTGGCTATTATCGACGGTTTATTGAGAATTTCTCAAAGATAGCTCAACCGCTAACTACCCTCACACAGAAAGACAAGAAATACGACTGGGGTTATAAACAGGAAGAAGCCTTCCAACTACTTAAAAACAAGCTATGCGATGCACCGATACTATCATTACCCGAAGGCACTGAAGACTTCGTGGTATACTGTGACGCTTCACGACAAGGTTTGGGTTGCGTGCTCATGCAACACCAGAAAGTCATTGCTTACGCTTCAAGACAATTGAAGGTACATGAAAAGAATTATACCACGCACGACTTGGAACTCGGCGCGGTGGTATCCGCCTTGAAGATCTGGCGACACTATCTATATGGTACTCGATGTACAATCTTCACATATCACAAAAGTCTGCAGCACATATTTGATCAGAAAGAACTAAACATGCGTCAGCGACGATGGGTCGAGCTGCTGAATGACTATGACTGTGAGATTAAGTACCATCCTGGAAAGGCAAACGTTGTAGCAGACGCACTAAGTCGAAAAGAAAGGGTTAAGACCCTAAGGGTTCGGGCGTTAGAAATGACTATTCGAACGAACCTCACTGCACGTATTCGCGATGCACAACAAGAAGCTCTTAAGGGAGAAAACCATAAAGCTGAATACCTCCGGGGTATGTTGAAATATATGGTGCCAAATGAAGAGGGAGCCTTATACTTTAAGAAGCGTATTTGGGTTCCGCTTTATAGCGGTATTCGAGAAGACATCCTTGATGAAGCCCACAAATCGAGATACTCGATCCATCCAGGATCAGACAAAATGTATCAAGACTTGAAAGAATATTATTGGTGACCGAGACTCAAGAGCGATGTTGCTGTTTATGTTGGAAAATGCCTAACCTGTGCTAAGGTTAAGGCTGAATATCAGAAACCGTCCGGCCTACTACAACAACCAGAGATACCCATGTGGAAGTGGGAGCAAATCTCGATGGACTACATAACGAAATTACCCAAGACCCCTAGAGGGCACGATATGATATGGGTAATAGTCGATCGATTAAAGAAGTCTGCACACTTCCTACCGATCCGAGAAAAAGACAGCACTGGAAAGCTTGCTGAGATCTAAGCACGGCCTTCCATCCACAAACAGACGGCCAGAGCGAACGGTTAGGCATTTTCCAACATAAAAGAAATCGTGGCACGACATGGAGTGCCAATCTCAATTATTTCAGACAGAGATGGACGCTTTGTCTCAAGAATCTGGCAATCATTTCAGGAAGCCTTTGGATCTCAATTAGATCTAAGCACGGCCTTCCATCCACAAACAGACGGCCAGAGCGAACGGACTATACAAACATTAGAAGATATGCTTCGCGCATGTGTCATGGACCTAGGCGGCAGTTGGGATACTCATCTACCTTTAGTTGAGTTTTCCTACAATAACAGTTATCATACGAGTATAAAAGCCGCACCGTTCGAAGCTCTGTATGGCCGCAAGTGCCGATCGCCCTTATGTTGGGCAGACACTGGAGATAAACGAAGGGTTGGTCCTGAACTTGTACAAGAGACAACCGACAAGATTATGCAGATCTGAGAGCGCATTAAGGCGGCTCGAGATCGACAAAAGAGCTACGCTGATCGAAGACGAAAACCATTAGAATTCGAGGTGGGAGACAAAGTTTTGTTGAAGGTCTCACCTTGGAAGGGCGTAGTAAGATTTGGAAAACGTGGAAAGCTGAATCCACGATACATCGGACCATTCAGAATCTTAGAAAGAATTGGTACCGTGGCATACAAGCTGGAATTACCGGAAGAACTTAATGGAGTAGATGATACGTTCCATGTATCCAACCTCAAGAAGAGTCCAACTCAAGAAGACGTGATCATCCCTGCGGATGAAGTACATATTGATGACGCCCTCCAATTTACAGAACAACCCGTTGAGGTTACAGACTGGAAAGTCAACAAGACCAGGAGGAGCACTATTAAACTTGTCAAAGTACGTTGGAACTCTAAGCACGGACCCGAGTACACGTGGGAACGTGAAGACCAGTTCAAAGAAAAGTATCCCCACCTATTCAAGAAGACTCATGCGAGAGTTAGCTAAGCCTGAATTTCGGGACGAAATTCTTTTAACGGGGGGAGACTGTGACAACTGGCACCAAACCGGTAATTTCCGTACACTTTAATTATTATTTAATGACTGCAATTATGTGCTTAAATGTCAGCATTGTCTGAACACATACTAAACAAGTGAATTCATGCACGTTTCATACTACAAAATATTGCTTTATGCATAAACGAGAGCGTTGCGTCAGAAATACTAGTAAACTCACCGGTAAGACACTTTATGCACGTTTCAGCTCAAATCAGCTTTTAAACATATAAATATCATGCCGAAATTACGTTTTATCATCCAGAATACTTCCCTAAGTGTCGGGAATTGAAAGTGTTACAAAAGGACACTTAAATGACACTAAACGGTGCAACTTAGCACTTTAACGAACCGGTATCCAACCGAACAACCGGACATTACCCGGAATACCAAAATAATGCTAGAAGCATTGTTTTTATTTTTCTAAGCTAGTTAGTGTCCCCAAACATCATAACACACAATATAACAACTAGTAATCTTATAACCTAACTAATACTTGAATTATAACTAACTAGATTAAGTAACTTGGAATGGGAATTTGCACTTTACCCCCCCCCCCTCTTGGACGGTCACAATGACCCACCAAATCCCCACAAAATATTGCTTAATCTTATTTAGGTACTATTGGAACTTAGGAAGATTTGTGTAAGGATTTGCATTGTACTTCAAAGACACTAAACACAAGGGGTAATGGCTTGGCATGGATTATAAGAATGACCATAAGCACATGAGTTCATCACATTCAACACCATTTCTTCTCCTTCTCTTCTTCTTGGCTTCGGCCGACCCCAACCACCACCATCACCACCATCATTTGCTCATCTTCAACCATTCTAAGGGTGTACAAAGGTGTTAGTGATCATACAATGAAGCTTGGTGTGTTCGAAAGTTGAAGGACCACTCTCGTCTTCTTTTATCCACCACTTTTCTACACTAGAACTCCCCTAGCCTTGAGCTAGTGGTAAGAACTTAGATCTTTGCCTTGTACATCTTGTTTACATGGTTAATAATGTTTAATGATCAAAATGATAAGAACACTAATGGATCATAAGAAGTGAACTTGAACATAAGCTTTAAATATGAAGAAAACTTGATGTACATGAGTTGTTATGATTGTTGGTTATTGTTTGTTGATAGAAATGATGTAGACCATCATACAATCTTGCTAGATCATGATTAAAAACATAATCTAGCAAGATAAGGGGATGAACATGTTAAAAGTTATGAATCATATACAAAGAGATCATGAACTTGAAAGAACACTATGTTTTCCTAAAAATAAAGATCAAAGTAAGATGATAAACATGTAGATCTAAAGATCCATGAGTGGTTTTTCAAAAGAACCAAGTTAAAAATACAAGTTTTACTTAATCTTGGTTCTTAAACAAATAAACCTTATTTTTGGTGCTTAATAAAGTAAAGATACACATGTGTAACAAGAAAAATACAAGAAGAAGTATTTTTAGAAAACATGAACATAAGTTGTAAAGAATCATATTCTTTAAAAATCAAGTTTTTAAAGAAGCAATCACACTTTAAAGGGTAACAAGACTTACTAAATACCCTAGTAAGTTACTACACATTTTTATAAATTTTCAAGTTCATGAACTAAAGAAATTAGTGTATGTTGTTGATGATTGTTGTTGAAGTTGAAGTTGATTGATGATGATTTTAAAAGAAAATAAACACATGTTTTGAAAACATGGGAAACCTCCATTTTTAGGGGAAACTCTGTCAAAATTTCTATCAATTTTGACACTTAGAAAGATATAAGTTTTTGAGAAACTTATTCCCTAAAAATGTATCTAAAGCATTTACCAAGGTTTCCCTAATTTTTGTGTTAAGAAATGATGATTTCTTCAAGAATAAAAATGGATATTAAGTATGTATATTTTTGAGAAAATATATATATATTTATTGATCGCCAAATTTTGTGCTAAGTGTATGTAGTATGTATTATACATGATAGTGTATTAGGACTTGAAAATACACTAAATACTCATGAGAAGTAAAAACACAAAATACACATACAACTTACAAGATACATAACTCGGGTGCAAAATACAAGAAACTTATATTTATTTTTGAGAAAATAATATAAGTAAGGCACATAGTTAAAAATATAAATTATTTTTAACACAAGAACACACATACAAAAGATGGTGACTTGAACTTGTGCGATACAAGTCTAGTGACTAACGTTAAGAAAACACGTATAGGTCACGACGTTAATTAAACAAATCCAGTGAAGTTTACGACACAAGGAACGCAAAGTTGTGAGTTTATGCTCCCCCTTTTCTTTAACTGTTTTCAGTTTTATAACTTCGGGGGTGAAATACATGCTACTGAATGTTTACAAGAAAGTTCGTGTCCCCACTTTTAATCTTTTACATACTTTTAAACTTGGGGCGAACACATGAAAATTGATACTTGATATAATAGACGAGAATTGATACATGATATAATAAACGAGAATTGATACATGATATAATAAACGAGATTTGATACTTGATATAATAAACGAGAATTGATACTTGACATGATGAATACATAAACAAGAAGCACTCTTGGTGATCACTAGTACCAAGTATGATGCGTTTTGAGGAATGATACGAGAAATCGTGTCACGAATAGGGTACCATAAGCACCATTAATCGTGTACATACTTAGACCGCAGAACAAAAGGTTAGATCTAACGGGTGTCCGGGCAGCCACACTCTCGGTGAACACTAGTACCGAGTAGTGCTTTTGTGTCTCCGTCGTGAATCGACAACTAGAAAAATGCCTATGGTTTGGTGACTTCCTATGTCGTGTCACATGTTAATGGCCTTGCAACCCATTAACTATACAAGAATACTTTATTTGTACGAAGTTCGTACACAAGAATACTTTATTTGGTTCATACCACAATAATACTTTATTTACACAAGAATACTTTATTTTCACAAGATACATATCATGTTTCGATACAAAGTATACAAACGTGTTCAATACAAAAACTGCATGAATTCACACCAACATTATGTTGACGTTTTTCCAAAACTCACTTGTATTTCAGGTAACTAAGATGGATGTGCGCGCGGTCTTACTCGTGCTCGTGGATGTCGTTTACGTTTGTCTTAAATAAGTTGTAAACTTTCAGACAATATGTTGTTTGATGATGTAAACACTTAATCTATGTTTCCGTTATGTAATGGTAATAACGTTTGAAGTTATTTTTATGAGCATGTAGTATGTTTACCTTTTGTATGCAATGAGAACCTTTCATGATCACACCTCGTGCTTCCGCCGCAGAAAGGGGTGTGACAAACAATTTGCAAACAAGCAGGAGGTAAAGACATTTTTAAGGAAGTATACAGTGGAATCAAGAAGGCTATTGAAAACAGTTAAGGATGATAAGGAGAGGTTGAGGGTTGTATGTGATGGTGATGTGCGTGGTTTTGAAAAAATTAAGGTTGAGAAACCTAAAAGAATCAGGAAAAAGAAGGGTGAGGCTCATGTGGATGGTGGACCATCAAGTCAAAAAGGTCAACAGGTTGTTGCTGATGTGGAAGGTGCAAGAAACAGTCCAAAAGGCAAAAGGACTAAAGTTGAAGCAGCAAGATTACACATTTGCAAAGTTAAGGGTGCAAAAAAGAAAAACATCGGTGGGAGGGACTACAAGACAAATCCAAAAGAATATGGTTGTCCTTTTGTTTTGTTGGTATCCAAAGATAAACACTTAGAAAGTTGGGTGGTCAAGACTTTAAATGCAGAACATAAGTGTCTAGAAAGTAGGACAATTTGGCAAGCAACTTCCACTTTCTTAGCTCATGATCTAATGGAGCAGATCAAAGAGAATCCGTAAATACCAGTGAAGGCTGTAAGAGACCAGTTCCAAAAGAAATACCAGATCTGTATATCAAGGGTGAAGGCTAATTTTGGGCAAAAGGTAAACAAATTGTAAAAGTCTTTGACTTATATTTTGTATAATTTGTTTGTAATTTAACATGTTGTGAAACAGGTTGAGATACCAGAGAATTGGGTGCACCAAGTTTACAAGTTGGACACTTGGAAGAATGTTTACGACCACAAGATTTTCCCAATCAATGGTAGATCTATGTGGGCAAAATCTGGGGTGGCAACCACTTTGACTCCACCTGTGCATCACAAGCAAGTGGGCAGACCCAAAAAAAAAAAATAGATCAGCTGTTGAGTTAGAAGATGGGACCAAGCTTACTAAACTGTCAAAGAAGAATGTGACAGTTACTTGTCTTAAGTGTGGGGAGAGGGGTCATAACAGCAGAACTTGCAAAGGCAAAAAATATGAAGTTGAAGTGGTTTGTGCATCTACTAGTGGGACTGGGGTGAAGAAGGGTAAAACTGGAAAGGCTAACAAGGGTGCTACATGTAACAAGGTTGTTGCTGCAAGTGGGAAGGGTAGGAAGGCTGTTGCTCCAAAAAAAATAATTTGTAGTTGTTTTTCTTTTGTTACACTTAAACAATGTGTATTTGGTTGCTGTTGCTACTTTTTAAACTTTTGGTATTTTGGCATCTGTTGACTTTTGGTATTGAACCATTACAGTTCGTTAAACCATTACATTCCATTAAACATTTTTAAACCAATTCATTGAACCATTACACAAACAACCTATTCATTGAACCACTAATACAGCAATGACCATTACCCAACTACCTATCCATTGAACCACTAATACAGCAATGACCATTACCCAACTACCTCTTCATTAAACCACTAATACAGCAATGACCATTACCCAAACAACCTAGCCATGACAATCACAATAACAGCAATGATAATAACAGTCAAATACATCCTCAATTTCATATTTTCAGCTTCAGTTTCTTACAATTTTTCCTCAAGCAAACGGTTGGAAGTTAGCAGTTGTTCATTAGAAGATTCAAGGAAGTTTATGGCCCTCAACAATGCTAGCATTGTATCTACCGGTCCATCATTTACCTCTGAATGAATCCTCGATAACCCTGCGAAAAGAAAAATTAATTATAACGATCATGCTACTTGTAGTTAATCGACAACCAAAAATCACATACCTTTTGAGGGCATCCATAAAATCGACGTCCAGGATTGCGATTTGTCCTAGATATCATAATTGTAGCTTCTCTCCCACCAGAACAATACACAACTGACATTGAATTGGAGAAATAGGGTTTTTTTTTATCTGAGTTAGGGTTCAAATTTTTGTTGAAGGGGAAATACGTATTGGGGTTAGGGTTAATACAGAGGAAAGGGATGAAGTGAAATGTTGAAGGTTTTTGGTAACTGGGGTTTTAAAGGAGGAAAATTAAGGGAAATGACAGAGCTACCCCTCACGTGGGGGGCACGTGGGGGATTTAACGGTTAAAATTAACACCGTTTGCCATAAAGGACTTGCAATGCAACGAAAATAAAGTTAAAGGATTTGCAGTGCAACTTTTAAACGTTAAGGACGTGCATTGTACTTTTAGTTAAACTGTAAAGGGCGTGCACTGTCATTTTGTCTTATAACAAGTATTTAAAGTTTAAAATGCGTTTCTAGGCATCTTACTAAGTTCCGTGCATCATCATTAGCATCATAATCCATCAACATGTTTAAAAGTATAGTTCAATACGAAAGTATTAGCGAGTATACAAGTTTGGTGTACTAGCATATAAGTATAAAAAGAAAATGAACAATCCACATGGCAAACCTAGTTATCAAGAATGACGTATAAACTGACATGTGAACAAACAAGTCAAACCAAAGTTTAACGCAATTATGAATGAATGCCTTAACATAACCCAACGTTCACAGGAGGTGTGTTACTCCTATAGCGCTATACATGTTATGGGTAGGCTCGTACGAAGTTAATGACAAGTTTATCATAAAACGAACAAACCCAGAAAATACGCATCAAGCGTAACATAATAGTAAGAATGTTTTGGATTGTTTGTATGTATGATTGCATAAAAGTATGTATGTTTGGTGTGTTTTTGTATATGTGAACATGTTGCACCCAAAAAGTGTAAAAACGGTAAAAAGGGCATCGAGTATACTCACAACATTGTAAAGCCTTCCGATTATTAGTGAGTAATGAGTGGTTTGTGTTTAAGGAGTAAATGGTAAGGTTATATGATGTTTATGGAGTGACTAGATTCGGGATTTAGAATTTAAAGTACGAAAAGTATGTATTTGTTCTAAGTACTCGTTTTGACACTATGTTGTATGTGGTTTCATGGGTCCTAGTTTGTCCATTAGAATCGTTAACTAGAGACTTAGATTGTAGATAATGTAGCCTAAGTTTATGATGAATAATCATGGTCCGATTATCATCATAAATTTAGCCACGTTCTTGTATATATATATATATGTATCTATATAATTATGATAATAACCTAAGCTAAGTCCATCATAGATATCATGTATTATCATGTAAGTCAAGCATGGAGGATTTAACCTCATTGTATAATTCACCACTACACGAAATCACCACAAGGATGATTCGAAGCGTTATGAATAACAAGAATTAAAAGAACTAACTATTACATGTCAATTAGCCAAGTAAGTCTTTAACCCGGGTGAGACAACACGACATGAAAAGGTAATCCTAAGTATCGGAGGCTAGACGGGGTTATGTTACTTTGATACTAGAAAGCTACTTGGAATATTAACTAAAAACATCAAGTGAGGTGTGGAATCAACTTAGGAATGCCAAGGCATCCAATGTTCACACTTGCATCTAACATAAGTCTCACCATATGAACTATAGCAAACTTATGTGATTTCAACACTTGTGGGTTGTATTGAACCCTAACAAATCAGAAAGTTTAGAGGTTGTTGTACCTCTAAACTTGTAAGAATCGTCCCCAGCAAGTCCCACGACCATTGATGGGTTTAGGAGGTTTCTAGGTACGAGATTCAAGCAAGAAAAGTTATGTTTTATGAAAGTTTAACCAAGTTTCTTCAAAACAGAAAGTTTAGACCTAAAAATGATGGTGTTCCACCTTAGATTACCATGGTAATTTTGTGGGAACACTCCAATAGGTATTCCAAGCTTTGTAGAAGAAGAAATGGGGAAGAAAGTATGTAAAAATGAAGTTAATATGAACATAAACAAAATCAGAAAATTAATCACACTTTGGACCTCAAATATGGAGAGGTTTCACCTTAGATTACCATGGTAATCTTGTGAAAACCTTCCAAGAGGTTATCCAAGTGTTATGGAAAAAAGAAACAAGAAGAAAATGGTTGAGAAAGTGAGCTAGAACTCACTTTGAATCCCTTAAACTTTCTGTTCAAAGCTGGATATTTTTAAGAGGCTTAGAGGTGATTTTGGAAGTAATTAGAAGGTTTGTAAAGTAGAAAAGAGGCTTAGAAGTGTTGGTTATATAGGGAGGGATTAGGGCTAGTAGTTGGGGGTGTTATAAATGCAATTAGTTGGGAGTTAAGGCACAAAAACAGCTAATCCGCAAAGCTGATCAGACCTGGAGCGGATCGACTCACGTAGGTGGGTCGCGCAAGAAAATCAGACCAGCTGCGCGTGTCGCGGCGCAAGTTAGCATAACAACTTTTCTTTTTTTGTCATTTTCAGTCCTTGTAGTTTGTTGTTTAGCCTAAATTATGGTATAATTAACATATTTCAAGGTATTCCAAGTGTATAACATGCATAATTAGTATGTAATTATCACTTAACTAATGTGTGAAAATAAAGAAGGTATTTTATGATGTTTCAAGCATAATAAGCGTATATTTAAGTTTAAATCAAGTATGAAAGGGGTGGAATATATATTCTAAACGAATAACCAAACATTTGTACGAAGTAAACATATGAGATCACGTAATTACGATAGTTGTTCGTAAGATAGGCATATGTTTACGAGATTAATGATTACGCATCATGTATTTTTATATAATTTGAATGTAAAATGAGTACGATTGATCGAAGTATAAAGTACACAAAATGCTAAATTTTTCTATGATTTAAAGTTGCGAATTGCGAAGGCGGATGAAATACGCATACGGTACATATATAAGTTTCGAAAAAAGGAACGTAAGTAATCTTTCTAATTAATGTAAGTTTCAAAAAGCGAGGCGTTACAATCTTATTATAGGTCAGTTTGACTTTTAAAAGTTAAACTACTTATAACATATGCAAATGCACTAATAAACTCAACAAACTCATTTGAGCATTTCATCGCACACACTTGGTGGGTATCATTTTAATTCCCACTCAATGTGTCAAAATTCTAACATTAACCATGTATTCACACTTCATCTTATTCAATTGTATTCAATCATCAAGATACCATAAGTCTAATGTATACGAATTAACCTAAGGAGGTTAATTTCTTGTAATCATGTCAAAACTCATTTGGTTAACTACTCAAACAATCATCATGTATATCATGTGCTAAATATTTCACATAATCAATAACTATGATAGTGAAGAATACTTCTACTATCTTAAAAACATATAAGCAAAATCAATCGTTTACAATCCAATCAATCGAATCAAATGGTAAAAAGCATCGAATGCTTAGATTACCAAGTTCACAAACAATAAAAACAGATAAATTCGGTCCACTTACAAGAATCCTCCATCGGGGAGTAAACCCCAAAGGAATTAGCCGCTCATATTGGTAATTTGGCCTTCAAATGCTTGATTCATGGTTGAAATCATCTTCCAGATCTTCGTTTCGGTGAAAATTATGATGAAAGTGTCACACCCCGACCGCGTAAAACATCAAACCGCGGCGGAAACGTCGGGGAGTGTTGTAACAGAATTATTGTTTCATAACCATGGTAATTAAAGTTCTGTTTTATTTATAAACAAAAGGATTACATTGTCTTAAACAAAGAGAAACAAGAGTACATGACATAATCAAACTAGTTCTAGCTTCGTTTTAAGTCAGTTTAGACGTCAAAATTTATGTTACATATTCTTAAAAAGAATTTTGGCGCAAAAAGGGTATTTTGGTCATTTTTCCTAAGGCATATAATTTCCTATCATACAACTATGTAGATTAAGTGACCATAAAGTATAACCTCGGAAGGTTATTCCTTATGCAACTATGGTCACCTAATGTGTTTGGTCGGATCCTAATGATCGACCAAACGGGTCGGGTTCGAAAGTATAAGCGATTGATTAGATCGCTTACCTTACAACCCTATATAAGCACTAAACCTAAAGTGACGAGTTAAACATGTTTAACGAAGTTTGAAAACTGGTTTGGTATCAAGACAAAGGGTCTTGATACCTAAAAGTAGTTTGGTTACAAAATACGCATTTTGGCCGAAACTACGACTCGTCACTATGCCTAAATAACGTGGTAATCAGTAGGTATAGTCACAAGGGACTATAACTATCGTGATTACGCTCACGTTACGAAGTTCAAACGAACTTCGTGTTGACCATAAACTGGTCAAAGCAGAAAGTCAAACAAAGTTTGACTTTCACGCTAAAAACGCGTAAAAGAACGAAAGAATACTTACAACAGGTCCAAGAATGGAAGTTTTGATCTAATAATTCCCAGGTATGAAGGTTTTATCCTTCAACTTAGGGAAAAATCTGATCAAATGTGGGTTTCAAGCAAAGGGGGTGGGGTATTTATAGGAAAACCAAGACCGTTAGGATCGTTTCTTGAAAAACGTGCTTCGATCTCCACCGTACACATGCACCCATTGTTTTGGAATACCATGGGCACCTAAAATGGCCCATAGAATGCTTGAAAAACCATTTGCAAGTGACCAAATCAGTTGGAACAAGCTGGAAACAGCTGGGAAAGATTTTGTGCAGATCTAATGATCTTACACGGGCCACGTAAGAGTAGGCTCTGGGCTTACGCGCCACACCTAGGCTTCTGATCAGCAAACAAGTTCCAAAATATGCAGAAATGGTCCCTGCACATGTTTAAGCCACATTTTGACCCATTTAAGGCCCGTTAAGCAAACTTTAAGGCTCTACAATGATGCCTAAACATAGGGGACATGAAACATGCTAAAAAATATGCCGGATGTCGGTTCATTTGGTCGTGCGATCACGTTATTCGGTTAATTACGACGGAACACGAACAGACGCGAAAAACTATCCAAATCACGCGACGAATGAATTTTTCTCATGCCAATCACTAAAATAAAATATTTTAATGATTACATAAATTTTTGGATGTCCGGATGTATTCAGAATGAGCATAAAGTTTATTTTAGCACACCGAATGAGCATAAAATATTTTAATGATTACTTATGCACTTTTTGACGCTTTTAGTCCCTGAATGAGCATAAAGTTTATTTTAGCACACCGAACCCCTCAAAGCCTATTTCTAAGCTATGTAAAGATTATTTAGGGTATGTTTAACATATGATCATGTTCCGGAATGTCCGTTACAGTATGAATCGGCATACTTTCGCAGTTTGTCGAATTTAGTCCCTGTAAGCGAATAAACTTGATTTTTCCATACCAAAGCCTTCAAAACTTATTTCTAAGTTATGTAAAGGTTATTTAAGGTATGTTAAGCATAAATTGATGTTCCGGAGTGTTTGTCGTGTTAAACTGATTATGTTTACGCATCAGTTTGCGTATAACTCTCCAGAAAATGAACCAGAGTTTGAAATTGAACGAAAATCAAAACATGCAAAATGTCAAACATAAATAAACAAACATTGGGATCAAATAACATTGTTTTATTGATAACTGAACTGTTTACAATGATTACAAGCACAGATGTCACAGTCTCCCCTACTTGTGGAAATTTCGTCCCGAAATTTGTTTAGAGGAAACTCGTGGGAAAAGATGTGGATATTTCGCCTTCATTTGATCTTCACATTCCCAAGTAAATTCTGGTCCATGTTTAGATTCCCAGCGAACTTTGACCAAAGGAATGTGCTTGCGCTTGAGCCACTTGACTTCACGTTCCATGATTTCCACAGGCTTCTCAACAAAATGCATCGTGTTATCCACACGAATTTCATCGAGTGGTATGTGGAGGTTCTCATCAGCTAAACACTTCTTGAGATTGGACACGTGAAAGGTTGGATGAACATTTCCAAGTTCAGGAGGTAGCTCAAGTTTATAGGCTACCTTACCGATTCTTTCGATGATCTTAAATGGTCCAACATATCTAGGTGCAAGTTTTCCTGTCTTTCCAAATCTGATCACACCTTTCCAAGGTGAGACCTTAAGTAATACGCGATCACCGACTTGAAATTCCAAGGGCTTGCGTCGTCAGTCCGCGTAACTCTTTTGATGGTTTCGAGCTGTCTGAAGGTTATCGCGAACTTTCTTAACCTTATCTGTTGTCTCTAGAATGAGGTCAGGTCCAGTAAGCTGAGCCTCACCGATCTCATTCCAGCAGACTAGTGAACGGAATTTTCAACCATAGAGAGCCTCGAAAGGAGCCATGTTGATGCTGGAGTGATAACTGTTGTTGTAGGAGAATTCAATCAATGGAATATGTGAATCCCAACTACCACTAAAATCGATCACACAAGCTCTAAGCATATCCTCTAAAGTATGGATTGTTCTTTCAGTTTGGCCATCTGATTGTGCATGATAAGATGTGCTCAAATTAAGTTGGGTCCCCATAGCAGATTGCATGGTTCTCCAAAAATGAGACGAGAATCGAGCATCTCTGTCAGAAATAATGTTCAAAGGAACACCATGTCTAGATACAATTTCATCCACATAGATTTTAGCAAGCTTGTCAGCAGATAGATCCTCACGGATCGGCAAGAAATGTGTTGACTTTGTAAGACGATCAATAACTACCCAGATGGCATCATGACCTCTCTTAGTGTGCGGAAGTTTGGTAATAAGATCCATAGCAATGTTTTCCCATTTCCAAACTGGAATCTCTGGTTGCTCCAATAAACCAGAAGGATGTTGATGTTCAGCCTTGACCTGTAGACAAGTAAGGCATTTTGACACGTATAAGGCAATGTCCTTCTTCATACCAGGCCACCAATACTGAGTACGAAGATCCTTATACATTTTGTCTACACCAGGATGAATAGAATAGCGAGACTTATGAGCTTCATCCATAAGCAAGGTGTGGAGATTGTCTTGACTTGGGACCCACAAACGGTCCATGAAATAATATGATCCATTGTCCTTCAGTTCAAGATCAGGCTTAATGTGATAGGGTAATTCCTTACCCATCAAACCTTGTGAAACACAAGTATGTTGAGCCTGAGAAATGCGGGTTTGGATATCAGATCGATCTTGAATATCAGATTGAACACGAACACAATGAAGCTTGACACATTCTTTACGACTCAAAGCGTCAGCCATGACATTCGCCTTACCAGGATGGTAGCGAATTTCGCAGTCGTAGTCGTTTAGACGTTCAACCCAACGTCGTTGCCTCATGTTGAGTTCTTTCTGATTAAAGATATGCTGAAGACTTTTGTGGTCAGTGAAAACCACACGTTTTGTACCATACAGATAGTGTCTCCAGATTTTGAGAGCGAATACAACTGCACCTAACTCAAGATCATGAGTGGTGTAGTTTTTCTCGTGTATCTTCAATTGCCTCAATGCGTATGCTATGCCTTTGTTCCTTTGCATTAGAACACAGCCAAGACCCAAGTTTGATGCATCACAATACAAGACAAAATCATCATTGCCCTCAGGAAAAGATAGAATAGGCGCATTACAAAGCTTCTGCTTCAAGGTCTGAAACGCTTCTTCTTGTTTGGTTCCCCATTCAAAGGGTTTGTTCTTCTGAGTTAGAGCAGTTAGAGGAACTGCAATCTTTGAGAAGTTCTCGATGAAGCGGCGGTAATAACCTGCAAGACCAAGAAAGGAACGAACTTCAGTAGGAGTAGTAGGCGTATCCCAATCCTTAACCGCACTGATCTTGGAGGGATCTACGTGAATACCTTGTTCGTTGACAATATGCCCCAAAAATTGAACTTCCTTAAGCCAGAATTCGCACTTGGTGAATTTGGAAAAAAGTTGCTCTTTCTTTAGGAGCTCCAGAGTAAGACGGAGATGTTGCTCATGATCAGTTTGCGTCTTAGAATATATCAAAATGTCATCAATGAAAACGATGATGAACTTGTCTAAATAAGGCTTACAGACCCTATTCATTAAGTCCATGAAAACAGCAGGAGCATTAGTCAAACCGAATGGCATAACTGTGAACTCATAGTGCCCATAACGAGTGCGGAAAGCTGTCTTGGAAATATCTTCTTCATGCACACTGAGTTGATGATACCCAGAACGAAGATCAATCTTCGAAAAATAAGAAGCACCCCGTAGCTGATCAAAGAGATCATCAATGCGAGGTAGGGGATATCGATTCTTGATGGTAAGCTTATTAAGCTCACGGTAATCGATGCACATTCTGAAAGATCCATCCTTCTTCTTGACAAAAAGAACGGGAGCACCCCAAGGTGAAAAGCTAGGACGGATAAAACCTTTGTCAGAAAGCTCCTGAAGCTGCTTAGACAACTCTTGCATCTCAGATGGTGCAAGACGATATGGAGATCTGGCAATAGGATTTGCACCAGGTACAAGATCAATACGGAACTCGACTTGGCGTGCTGGGGGTAAACCAGGTAACTCTTCAGGAAACAACTCAGGATAATCCCGAACAACAGGGATATCTTGAATAGACTTACCTTTGCCTTTATCTGCTACGACATGTGCCAAGAAGGCAACATAGGTCTTTCGCAGATACTTCCGAGCTTGAGTACAAGACATGAGCTTGAGACTACTAGCAGGTTTCTCACCATGAACCTGTAGGATCTCACCTGTCGAGAGCGGAATACGAACAATCTTCTCAAAACAAACTACTTCTGCGTGATGCTTGGCTAACCAATCCATACCTACTATAACGTCGAAACTCCCAAGTTGCATCGGTGTGAGGTCGATAGGAAAAAGATGGTTGTTAAGGTTTAACTGGCAGTTACGAAGAACAGAATCGAGAACAACGGGTTCACCACTAGCAACTTCTACTGTCAAAGGATTTCCTAGTTTTGTTCTAGACATGCGAAGCAATGGCTCAAAAGACAATGACACAAAACTCTTATCGGCACCCGAATCAAAAAGAACAGAAGCAGACTGATTGTTAACAAAGAACGTACCGTTCACCACCTCGTTGTCTGCTTGCGCCTCCTGAGCATTCATGTTAAAGACTCGACCTGAGAAGCAGACTGATTATCAAGTTTGTAAACCCGATCTGGATAGTCTGGATCAACGAACCCATCTGGTTGTGAGACATACACCACTTCTTGGACTTTCCCGTAAAGAAATGCACTCTTCACGTCTAGTTGGAAAACTTTAAAGCCCTTGAAAGAAGCGAAAGCCAGAAACAAACGAATTGCCTCCAACCTTGCCACTGGTGCAAACACCTCATTGTAATTTATTCCTTCTTGCTGATTGAAACCTTTAACCACCAATCGAGCCTTGTTGCACGTGACAATACCTCTTTCATCCTTCTTGCACCTAAACACCCATTTAGTGCCAATCTCTCTTTCACCTTTTGGAAGGTCAACTAACTCCCAAACCTTTAACTTCGCGATCTGGGCCAATTCTTCTTGCATAGCTTCAACCCATGAATTGTCTTTAAGAGCCATATGAATGTTCTTCGGCTCCTCTTGGGAAATAAAGCAACTATACAAGCATTCATTCACAATCCCAGTCTTTTCAATCGAAACAAATAATCCAGAATTCGCTGCTATGCTTCTTCTCGTCTGAACACCTGCAGTAGGATCCCCAAGTATCATGTCAACTGGATGATCCCTATTTGCTCGTGTAGAAGCAACATCATCAACTTCTAGATTATCACCCAGGTTTGATCTAACCTCCCCCTGAATATTCTGATTTGCAAACAGATTAACAAACTCCCACCCCCCCCCCCTGAATGGGTTCAGAGTCACTATCGCTTGAATCAGGATCAGCAACACCTTGGGAAGTTTCCGGAGCATCTGTCATATCAACATTCGATCTAGGCATGAATTCGCCTTCATCATCTTCACTAATTATTGTCTGAATCAGCTGAGAATCATCTGCATTGGAAAACTCAGGAATATTGAATGATTTAAAAATGCTTTCATAATCATATAATATAGCTGGACCAATCGTTGATTGTTGAGGTTTGTATGTAGTAATTTCAACATTGTAAACAATCTCAATTTTACCAGTTTTTAGATTAAAAACCCTTTTATTCGGTGTGCCAGGCACGTAACCTAGAAAGTAGCCATCGTCAGCCACCTCACCGAATTTTTGTTTATCTTTATTTTGCACAATGGTGCAGGGTAATCCAAATGGTTCAAAGCCTTCTAACTTTGGTTTCTTGTTAAACATCAATTCATGACAAGTTTTATTAAAACGTTTAATAGTCAAAACTTTGTTTAGGACGTAGCAAGCTGTATTCATAGCTTCTCCCCAGAAAAGAACTGGTAGCTTTGAATCTGAAAGCATCATCCTAGCGGCTTCAATCAACGTCCTGTTTTTCCTCTCAGCAACTCCATTTTGTTGAGGGGTATAAGGAGCAGAATATTGATGTTCAATTCCCTTTCGAAGACAGTAGAGATCCAGAATTCGATTCTTGAACTCCGTACCATTATCACTCCTTATCCTCTTGATCCTTGCATCATGGACGTTTTCCAATTTCGTAAAAAGATCTATCAGCATTTCCGCCGTCTCATCTTTTGTACCTAAAAAGAAAACCCATGAATATCGTGAGTAATCATCAGTGACAACAAGACAGTAGTACTTTCCACCTATGCTCCTCACGTTCACTGGACCGAATAAATCCATGTGAAGTAATTCATAAGGGGCATCTATGGAATTTACTGTTTTAGACTTATGAGGTTTCTTGTGTTGTTTTCCCTTTTGACATGGAAGACATTTGTCTTCCACTTGAAACCTCTGCATTGGAACCCCTTTCACTAGCTCATTTTTAACAAGGTAATTCATTTTTCGATAGTGAATATGGGCCATGCGTCCGTGCCACAACATCGATTCAGCTTCAGATGCTTTGGATAGCAAACACGCCACAGCAGCAGTCGGATCCTTGGCACCCATGTCCATGACATAAGTATCATTTTTCCTTGGTGCACGCATCACTATCCAGTCGTCCGGAATAACCAAACCCGGTTTCAACACTAATGCTTCAGACTTAGTAAAATGGACCGAGTGACCCTTGTCGCAGACTTGTGACACGCTCATGAGATTGTGTTTAAGCTGCTCAACATAGTTCACTTTGTCCAATGTGATCTTCCCATTCGTCACTTATCCTCGTCCAGTAATTCTTCCACCTTTAGCACCAGCAAAATTTACATGTCCACCATCATATTCTTCAAATTCAGAAAACAATCTCGCATCCCCCGTCATGTGCCTGAAGCAGCCACTATCAACATACCATAAGTTGATAATCCTCCTTAGCAGCTCCTGCACCCACCAACCAAAAGATTAGTTAGATTGGGGGACCCAAGCCTTAATGTTCTTGGGTCGTCCAAATTCACCAACTACTTGAACATCCATCCAAGATCCATCACTCCTAAGTGGAGTCTTGGATCTCAGACCTGTTGATGGAAATGGGTTTTGATTTCCATAAGGTCTCTGGTCCTGAGGGCTCCTATATGTGTTTGGACTATTTGACCTTTGAAACCTTGACTTTTGATTTCTAGAAGCTTGATTGTTGTAATTTCTAAAGCCATTGTTATAAAAAGTTCGATTACCATTATTTTGGTATCGATTTTGATATTGACCTTGACTTCTGAAATTATTAGAATTATGATTGTTCATTCTTGGTGAACTACTTCTAGGTCTCTCATATCTGCCTGGTGTAGACTCATGCTGAAATCTTGGTTGATTTCTTTGAAAACAAGGAACTTATGGAGTTCCTTTCTCAGCCTTATCTACACCACCTGCAACACCCCCTTGTTGCTTAGGAGTAGATTTCTTTGGAGAATTTGAGACTTTCTCCTCATTATCACCTTTCTTTTCAGGTGATTTCCCTCTTTGTTTCTCACTCACTTGTGCTTCAGTCTTTTTGGTAGGACAGCAGCTAGCTACATGTCCCTTGGTGTGACACGTGAAGCACGATCTCTTTTTCGAAGACTTCTTATCTGAAGCCTTTGAACTAGATCCTTGTTTTGATGATGATGCCTTAGAAGGATTTGGTTCAGTTTGCTTAGTTTCAGAATTTTCTTTGTTTTTGTTTTTAGCAAACTCAATATTTGATTTGTTTTCAATAACAGCTGTTTCGTTTTTCATGTCACTTCCTTGAACAAAATTAACCTTTTTAACAAAAGTTGGATTTTTATTCCTAGGATGTGAAGTTTTCTTTTTCAAAATAGGTTTGCTGTTCTCATCCTTCTTAACATCATCACTCTCAGACACATCACCTTGACTGGATGTGAAACTACTTGGTGATGTTGACAGAAAGTCTGTAAACTCATCTTCATCAGGTAGGAAAGAATAGTCGTGACTAAGAGGAGGTGGGACTTCATTAAAGCCCTGGAAGCCCACACTAGTCTTGTCATTACTTTTCTTCAACTCGCCCATCATGTGTTTCATAACAAAAGTAGAGTCCCTGAATTGACCTAATTTCTTTTCAAGTTCAACAATTTTAAGTTGTGCATCTGACAACTCTTTGCATTTTTCAGAAATATCTTTTGTTTTCTCACCCATCATCTCATGAGCTAATTCTATAACTTGAAGCTTTTCGTTTAGTTTGCAGGTTAAAGCATCAATTTCAGCTTCATAGCCTTTTATCTTTTTTAAATATAGCGACTCATTTCTTTTAGCGAAAAAAATTGATTCCTTAATGCTAGACATCTCGTTAATCAGACTTTTGTTTTGCGTTGACAACCTGTCAACCTCACCCTGTAATTCCCGACATTTTAAACAAACAGAAGTAGCAGATTCACTTACCTCTCCTGTTGATTTGTCTGAGTTGGCCATGAGAGCAGCAATTTGAGCTTTCATTCGTTTGATAATTTCATCTTTTTCTTCAGCTTCCATTTCATGCTCAGACTCTGACTTTTCCTCTTCTACATCTGTTGTCTGATCACCCTTCACTACCTCAGCTTCACTTTCCTTCTTAACTTCAGCATCATCTACTGTAGCTTCACCATCATCAACGGGAGTAATCTCTGCCATAAATGCTTGAGTGACATTCTCATCATTTTCTAAGTGAACACTCCAGTCATATGAACCTTCTATTGCTGTAGAGATCAACGCTCTTGAGTTAGAGTTGTTTGATGCATTCCTATTGTTTGAACTCTGACTCGAAGTATCCTGCTTTTGTTTTTGACACTCCCTAGCGAAATGACCATAACTTTGACAGTTAAAGCATCTCACTTTAGTCTTGTGGAAACCAACACTCTTCCCTACGAATTTCCTTCCTGTCCGGTTCATAAATCTCTTCACTCGTCTGGATATCATGGCCATTTGCCATTGCAAATCCATCTCTTCTAGATCATCAGGATCAATCTGATCATAATCTTCATCTAAAGTGGCAGGATCAGAGATCTTCCCCTGAATGTAGTTCTCATAAGAAGCAATGAATGAAGCAAGTAGAGCAAGATGCTCTTCTGCAGACTTAACACTCATAGGCATCGACTTTGTACTACTACTTTGTTTAGAAGCTGATGTTCTCTTGGCTCCTGTTGATCCTCCTGAAGCAGCTACAAAACATACATCAACATCCTCATTTACTGTGACCTGCTCATTTTCACATGATAGAAACACAGTAGCAGAGTCGCTAGAAGCGTTGTGAGATGAAGAAGATGTAAGCCCATTGTAAATCGCTGGATCTTGAACCTGATCATATCCAGTATCTTTCTTCTTCATACTGAGCTCATAAGCTCTCAGCTTGCCAACTACTTCTTCCAGCTCCTTTGTATCATAATCTGCTTCTCCCTTGATCATGAGAGTGTAGATATCCCATTTAGTAGGTAAAGCATCGAGCAGCTTGTCATTCTTGTCTATGTCAGAATAGCAATCTATCTCATAATTTTCCATTTCCGACATTAGATAGTAGTATCGAGTGATGATGTCCTCAAGTGACTCATGTTTCATGTACTTGAAAACAGCGAACTGCTTCTTCAGTAGATCAACTTTGTTCTTCTTGACATCTGCATTTCCTGCGTATCTTTTCTCTAATGCATCCCACATATCCTTTGAATTTGTGTACTTCTTGAAGGTATGCTTGATGCTATCAGGTAAGGACATTTTAATTGCAGCCAAGGCTCTCTTTTCAGCCTCATACATCTTTTTATCAGCCTCTTGCATGTTCACATAGGCTGTTCTACGTGGTCTACCTTCAAAGTCATGTGTTGGGTTTGTGTACCCATCTTCAATACATATCCACATGCGTGTGTCCTGATATTCAATGAAGGATTGAAAACGATCCTTCCAAGTCAAATAATTTTCCACCTTCATCATCTTAGGCGGTTTGTTGTTAGTGCCAACCTCATGCTCCATTCTCAAAAGCTCATTCAAACTAGACATGTTCGACATTTTAACGTTGCAGACTGGTAAAACCGTACAAAATTTTTCTGAAAACTGTTTTTACAAAATTATATCGTTAGATTCGTCTCGAAAATACGATTCTAATGATATATAATGTCGAACGCCTTTATCGGGATTTTCCAGAGTTTTTTTTTGTCCTAAAAATCCCACGAATTCAACGGTGCAAACGGTTTGTCCAGATGAGCTATAGATAGTTCTCTAAACACGAAACAGCGAAAAATTTCCTACGCTTGCCTTGGAAAATTCCACCACTAGTGAATCGCACAAGAACTAATCGCACAAGTTAGTCCAAATCGCACAAGACTAACTAGATCGCACAATCCACTAAATTTTGGGCCGAACAGTCACTTTAACGGGCCTGGGCCTGATCGCACAAGATTTTTGAATCACACAAGGTGACCTCCAATCGCACAAGATCACCTCCAATCGCACAAGTGAGATCCTGGTCGCACAAGAACAGTTCGGGTCGCACAAGATCAAATCGGGTCGCACAAGATCAAATCGGGTCGCACAAGATCAAATCGGGTCGCACAAGAACTATCTGGGTCGCACAAGATCTTCAAACGCACAACTTTTTCAAACTTCAAATTCCACTAATCAGCAATCAAATCCCGAAAAATCAGCAACTGTAAATCAGCAATTCTTTCCAAAAACTCGAAATTAATTCCTTTTGCCGACTTTCCAAACAAAGCTCCTACAAACACGAAAACAGTCAATACCAATAATCAAAACAGATCAAAATTCACGAACTTTAAACTGTTCTTCAATGTTCTTGCTGGTCTTCGTAAAATCCAGAAATTTAACCCCAAAAATATTCAAACAAAAACTGTCTTGATTCCCTTCGATCAGTCTTGAACCACGCACAAGAGCAATTGCTCTGATACCAATTGTAGGTCCCTTAATCCCGTATGGATCGTAACAAGACTGCTAACTAATCAAGGATGCGGAATCTCCTTGATTAATCTTCGAACACAGAAACAAGATAATGTAGATGAACAAGAACTCGAACACACAAACTTTCAAACTGATCTTCTGTGATTATCAAACCTTAGAAAACGTTTTACAATCACTAAGATCTCCAAGAACCTAACAGCCGATTTTTGTTTGTTCTAAACCTCTCACAATTCGAATGCTCTTAATAATCTCCAAAAGTCTAACCCTAAACATGTAGCAAGAGGTTGTTTATATACTACAACCTCCCATACACGAATTTGGCTCTGGCCCGTATACAACTACATAATAAATTCGTACCTAATAAACTACATACAAACTTGGACTTGATTGGGCTTGATAATCTCGAAATCTTTAAGTCTTCATAGTCCAATCTTCTGTTTAATACCCAAAGACCAATCCACAGCTGTTGTCACATAACATGCACCAACATTTAGATGATCAGTTTCGAGGTTAAATTATGTGTCTCGTAGGTTTGAAAATCATTTTTATGCCGTAGTGGCATTTTTGACATTTTAAAACTATATATAGTGGACTTGTCGATTTACCCTTCAATTGGTATGACAATAAGGTATAACCTCAGAAGGTTATTCCATATGATATTATGGTCACAAAACATGCCTTGATTGGGTTTCAAAGTAGACAAAACGGGTCAGAATAGAAATGTCGCAACCTCCGCCCCCTATCTGTCCCGGGAACGGGCGGCCGCGAGACCAGTTTTGGTGGTATCATTTGTTTATCATTTTGGCAGCGGAAATTTCATCAGGACCGTAGTTAGGAAATGTTTATCAGAGTAAAGCCACCATATTTTATATTAATAATCACATGGGTAAAACCCAAGTTTCTTATTACAACATGTTTATAGGGATAAGCCCTATTTTATTGAATTTAAAACATCGTCTTTTAGGTAACTTTTATAGCCACATTTTTCCAAGCCGTCAGTGCTCTCCAGCTGGCTTTCTTCTAATTTGGCTTTTACATTTTGTTACCTGAAACGCGTTTTAAAAGCATTTGTCAGTGGGAAATACTGGTGAGTGAATCCCAGTTTAATCAAGAAGAGTTTTATCCATTAACGGTATTGAGAGCTATCACATTGTTTATTTCTACACAATTACTCATTCAGTATTGTCAATCCTGACTGGTGGGTCATATTACACATTGGCTAACTCGTTGTCCAACGGTAACGTGTTCCACATTTTGTATACAAAACCCCAACATACCGGCAGTAATTGAAGAACTACAAAGACTCAATCACTGCTTAATCACATTGTAAAAAATTTAAGGTTTTGTAAAAACAATTTAGAAAAAGGAGATTACTCACATTGCTGTCTTAGGTTTCTTCTAAGGTTTCCTGATGATTATCTATAATTTACACAATGCACACGCGTTAGTATAATAACCCTTTATATTTACATTAGTTATACCCTCCCCGAGACGACATTCCAACGACTACGTCGGGCAGAACCACGACAGCCGTTACGAAACCCTGAATCAATCGGGCAGCGTATCTAATACGTAACCGGGGTTATGATACTTACATCGGGGTAGAACTTCGTTAATTAGGGGGGTATAATACCCGAGTATAATGTATACTACGTAGATTTTCGAGAGAGAAAAGAATTTTGAACGATTTGATTGAACTGCCGATGCCTGCTATTTATAGGGCTGCATTTGGGTTTTGTCGCGGCCCGTGTAAGATGAGACCTCGGGCTACGCGGCCCGCTTAGTAGGGGTATAGGGCTTAGCCCTGATTGGTCATCACCACTAGATCCGCCACGATGTTGACACATGGCAGCACAGGGTATCGCCTGAGTTTGGAGCTGTCGCGCCCCGCGTAAGATCTTTAAGGGATCTACGCGGCCCGCGAGCAACCTATAAACTTTGTTTTTAATTAATTTTTAATGTTATATCGTATTTTGGGCTCGGTTTTCACATATGGGGTATATTTTAGGACATATTGAAATATTTTAATATATTTTAGGGTGTCAGAAAAATTCAGGAGGGTTGTTATATCCTCCCCACCTTGTTTTAGAGCTCGTCCTTGAGATCTACTGGAACAAGTGTGGGTATTTCCTTTGCATTTCTGATTCAAGCTCCCATGTGTATTCTGGTCCTCTTCTGGAGTCCCATTTCACTTTAACCAGAACTAATCTTTTGTGCTTGAGGTTCTTAACTTTCCTGTCTTCGATTTGTAGAGGCCTCTCTACAAATTTTAACTGTTCATTTACCTCTATATCTTTAAGAGGTACTACAAGTTATTCATCAGCTAAACACTTCTTGAGATTAGATACATGAAATACATCATGTATTCCTGCCATTTCCTCTGGCAGTTGTAGCTGATAGGCTACAGGTCCTATTCTTCTAATAATCTCAAAATGTCTAACATACCTGGGGCTTAGCTTTCCTCTTTTGATGAATCTTACCACTCCTTTCCAAGGAGAGACTTTCAATAACACTTTATCTCCTACTTGAAATTCCAATAGCTTTCGTCTGTTATCAGCATAACTCTTTTTTTGATCACGTGCTGTTTTCAGTCGTTCCTTGACTTGAATGATTTTGTCTGTTGTTTCTTGTACTATCTCTGGTCCAGATAGTTTCTTTTCTCCAATTTCTGCCCAACAGACTGGCGTTCGGCACTTTCATCCATAAAGTGCTTCGAATGGTGCATCATTGATACTTGTGTGATAACTGTTATTATAAGAAAATTCTATCAATGGTAAATGATCGTCCCAATTACCTCCGAAATCAATTACACAAGCTCTAAGCATGTCTTCCATTGTCTGAATTGTCCTTTCGTTTTGTCCGTCCGTTTGAGGATGATAAGCGGTGCTTAGATTTAACTTCGTTCCCATTGCTTTTTGGAAACTTATCCAAAAATGAGAGGTAAAGCAACTATCTCTGTCAGAAACAATTGATAGAGGAATTCCATGTAATGACACTATTTCATTTACATATAATTAGCTAACTGTTCCATACTGAAAGTTTCTTTCATTGGTAGGAAATGAGCTGATTTGGTTAGTCTGTCTACAATCACCCAGATTGTATCATTACCTTTCCTTGTTTTGGGTAATTTAGTAACAAAATCCATTGTTATTAATTCTCATTTCCAAACAGGCATTTCCAACTGTTGCAATAAACCTGAGGGTTTCTGATGTTCAGCTTTGACTTGTGAACAAGTTAAACACTTTGCAACATATGCTGCTATATCCTTTTTCATTCCTATCCACCAGAAATTCTTCTTTAAGTCCAGATACATCTTATCATTTCCAGGATGCATCGTATACTTAGACTTATGGGCTTCTTCTAATATACGGTGGCGTAGGTTTCCTAATTTAGGTATCCACATTCTTTTCTTATGGAATCTCCAAATTCCATCTGTTCCTTGTTCTAATTCCTTAATCATTCCTTTTAGTTTCTCAGAATCATCCTTGATTACTGATTCTTGTGCTTTTCTAATCTGTTCATTTAAATCTACTTGCATATTTAACTTAAGAGAACGTACTTTTTTTGGCTTTTCATGATACTTTCGACTTAAAGCATCAGCTACTACGTTTGCCTTTCCTGCATGATATTGGATATTACAATCAAAATCACTAAGTATCTCCATCCAGCGTCTTTGTCTCATATTTAACTCCTTTTGCCCAAAAACATACCTTAAACTCTTATGGTCGGTGAATATGGTAAACTTACTACCGTATAGGTAATGTCTCCAAATTTTAAGGGCAAAAATTATAGCTCCTAATTCCAAATCATGGGTTGAGTAATTCTCTTCATGATTCTTAAGTTGTCTAGACGCATAAGCTATAACCTTTTGACGTTGCATTAACACACATCCATAACCTAACTTAGAAGCGACACAATAGATTACAAAATCTTCAGTTCCTTCTGGTAATGCTAGTATGGGTGCATGGGTTAATCTTTGCTTAAGAACTCCAAAGGCTTCTTCTTGTTTTGGTCCCCATTCAAACTTAACGGATTTACAGGTTAACTTAGTTAAGGGAATAGCTATTCTAGAAAAATCTCGAATAAACCTTCTATAATAACCGGCTAATCCTAAGAAACTTCTAACCTTAGTTGGTGACTCAGGGGTTTTCCACTTGGTAATTGCCTCGATCTTGGTGGGATCTACATGAATTCCTTCATGATTAACTAGATGTCCAAGAAATTGTACCTGTTCTAACCAAAACTCACACTTCGAAAACTTAGCATAAAGCTTTTCTTTTCTCAATAAACTTAGAAGTGTGTGCAGATGCGCTGTATGATCCTCCTTGCTTTTGGAATAAATAAGAATATCATCTATAAAGACAATTATGAATTTATCCAAATATGGCTTACATATTCGGTTCATCATGTCCATAAATGCAGCTGGGGCGTTGGTTAAACCAAATGGCATGACAGTAAATTCATAATGTCCATACCTTGTCCTGAAAGCGGTCTTAGGAATGTCCTCTTCCTGTACCTTTAATTGATGATATCCTGACCTTAAATCGATTTTTGAGAAAAATCGAGCTCCTTGCAACTGGTCGAACAGATCATCGATTCTTGGTAATGGATACCGATTCTTAATCGTGACCTTGTTCAATTCACGGTAGTCAATGCACATACGCATTGATCCGTCCTTCTTTTTAACGAATAATATCGGTGCTCCCCATGGCGATGAGCTTGGCTGTATGAATCCCTTCTCCAACAATTCATCTAATTGTTTCTTCAGTTCCTGCATTTCTGCGGGTGCCAAACGGTAAGGTGCTTTGGCAATTGGTGCGGTTCCTGCTATCAAATGGATTCTGAATTCAACTTCTCTATCTGGAGGTTGTCCTGCTAGCTCTTCTGGAAATACATCTAAAAACTGGGATACTACTGGAATATCCTTTAATTCTTTTCCTTTAGTGTTAGTGATTATAGAAATCAAATACACTAATGATACTTTCCTTATATAACTTGTTGTTTTCATCACAGAGATGAACTTTGTGGATTTAAAGGTTTTATTTCCTTTAATTGTGATCTTTTCACCCCTTGGTGAATTTACTTGAATTGACTTTTGATCACATAAAATACTGGCTTTATTAGCTATTAACCAATCCATTCCTAATACAACATCAAATCCTGCCAGATTCATTGGGTAAATGTTTGCAATAAATTTCTGATTTAAAATTTCTATTCTTGCTCCCTGCAAGATTTCAGAAATCCTAATGGTTTCCCCATTTGCTGTCTCTACTAAACATTCTTGTGGGAGTTTAGTTAATGATTGATTTAGAAGTTTGAAAAATGAAGTATTAATAAAACTTTGGTTCGCACCAGAGTCAAATAATACTTTAGCAAAAACATCATTAACTAAAAACGTACCAGTGATCACATCCGGGATCATCTTTGCTTCTTCTGCAGTCAGAACAAATGCTCTAGCATTTTTAGTATTCTTGGTGTTCATAGCTGGCGTTAGCTTTGGACAGTTAGGCTTGATATGACCTTGTTCTCCGCAGTTGTAGCATATCCTGTTGTTAGGCTTTTTCCTGCAGTCTTCCTCCTTGTGTCCAGATATTTTGCAAAAGTTACAATATATGGAGCATCTTCCTGAATGCTTCCTTTTGCAATACTTACAGTAGGATGCAGAGGTAGAACCTACATTTCTCCCACGGTTAGAATTTCCAGAACGGAATTCCTGGGTAAGCTTCTGGGTTAGGTTCCTCCTTTGATCCTCTTCTCGAGTACGAACTAACTCATCTGTCAAGGTGTTGGCTAGTTCTACTGCTTCTTCTATGGTTTGAGGTCTAGCTGCCTTGACTACATGTCTAATCTCTCCAATTAATCCCCAGATGTAACGGGAGATTAAAACTGGTTCAGGTGAAGCAAGGGTTGGTACTATTCGGGCATATTCAAAGAATAATGTAGTATAACCCTTACTATCTACCCCAATCATCCTAAGATTTAGAAATTTGCTTGATATATGTTCCTTTTCATTAGGAGGGCATAATTTCCTTTCTACCATGTTTTTAAACTCATCCCATTCCATATTGTAAGTTCTATCACTTCCCCAAGATTGGAGGATAGTGTTCCACCATTCTAGTGCTGAATTCTTAAACAGATTGGAAGCAAACATTATTTTATCCATTTCCGCACATTTACTTATCCTTAAGACTGCCTCAGTCTTTTCTATCCAGCGTAGAGATGCAACGGCCCCTTCATTGCCCGAGAATTCCATTGGTTTACAAGGCCAGAATTCTTTATAAGAACAACCGTAAGACACGGTTCTTCTTCTTTTGGGAATGGGCACTTGAAGTACGGGTCCATTGTTCACGCTGTTTTCAGGTTCAGAAGGTCGTTTGCTATCATGCTTACTTTTATTTTCCGCTTCCTTAACCGTTTTGATAATATATGGCATCGCATCTATTATCCCTTGTGCCACTATATGCTGCATGGCACTGTTATCCACTTGGTTTCCATTATTGTTGTTGTTCGGGTTTTCATTATCCGGGTTAATGTTACTCTGGTTATCATTGTGACAACCGGTGATTTACGGCCCTTAATTACGTAATTTACAGGTGATTAACGCGATAATGAATAGTGATTAAGACGTAGATTAACTCATTTAGGCCCTTGGAGTGCCCAGGAACGTTTATTCGACTGTACAGTGCGCGTATGGTGATTTACGGGAAAACCTCAGACAAACATACATACACACAACCAAACTGTATATTTTGGATTGCTTGAAGATCTATACAAGATCTCTTAACCTAGATTTCCTTTTCCTTGAAAATGTCTACAAATCTTACCAAAATCTCTACAAGATCTACAAAATCTCTACAAGATCATGTTGTCTCCAAAGTTGAAACCCACAAATCTCTATAAGATCAACAACATCTCTATAAAAACCCATACCCTTTCTCTCATCTCTCAATTTCACTCACAGTCAACACACAGCATATTATCCTCTCTATTCTCTCCCTCTCTCACTCTCTCGATAACATACAGACAACACAGGAGCCTTATGGCTTTTCCCCCCCTTTGATTCCCACCTGTTTTACCCCCCCCTCTGTTAATCGGCCAACCACCACCATCTTTTGGTGGTGGCGGACTACAGCAGCAAAACAACCACCACCACAGGCGGCGGCGCTGTGGTGGGTGGTGCTGGTCGATACTTCAAGAGAAAGAGAGAGAGCATTCGGAACTGAGAGAGAGAGATCGAAGGAGTGAAGACGGTAACGGCGAATGACGGCGAAGCCGTCAGTCGGGAGGCAGACAACATCAGTGGCGGCTGTTTCTTCGGTTACCGACTCTCCGGCGGTGGCAGCTGGTGATTCAGGCGAGGATGATGATGGTTGAAGTCCGATGATGATGTTGTTGTGTCAATAGGTGAGGAAGATGATCTGATGTTGAAGGTGATGTTCATATTCGGGTAATGGTTTGTTCTCGGGTCAGGTCAGCTGAAAGTTCAAGAGTTTTGAGTCGAACTTGTGTCATTTTTCAGCATCGGGTTCAGGCCACTATGGTGAGGGTCAAGTATGGTTCGAGTTTTTCAGCGGGTTTCGGGTCAACCCGGGTCAAACCCGGTCAACATATGTTAAAATCAGTCAACAACAGTCAACCCGGTCAGATGTGGGTTCGAGTCAACACATCGGGTCTTGCGGTTCGTGGTTCGGTCGGCTCGGTCAAACCGAGTCAACTCAGTCAACCGAGTCAATTCAGTCAACTCAACCAGCCAACTCAGTTGACTCGGTCAACTCAGTCAGCTTACTCGACAAACCGACACGAGAGCTTTGGTAAAGATTTTATGGCGCGTTATATCATTATTTCTATAGTTTTATTTAAATACGCGAAAACAAGCTCGAACCGAATAAACTGACAAATTATTGGCTAAAATTACTTGGGTTTACTAATTACTTTGTTTATATAAACTGATTATTCGTGAATGTTGTTGAATTTTGATAAAATATCGACAACTTGCGTTGTCGGGGCCGTCCAAAAACAGAGGAAACTCTGCCCGTTTTTCGAGAAAATCCGTAAAACTAAAACACGTTTTATTCAAACGGCATTTAGAAAGCAAGATACACATACAATTAATTTCGACGACTTCCTTTTTATAAAAATAAATATAGTTTGTATATTTATTTCAAGTACCAAACAATACGAATTCTTTTATTAAAATAAATATAGTTATTATATTTATTTCATACGACAACTCGAGAACTTTATAAACTCCACATAACTTCTATGTTATTTCAAACGCCGAACACGCCTTCGTTTCATAAAATAAATACAGTTTTATATTTATTTCAAACATCAAGCGACTTGTATTCGTTTATAAAAATAAATATAGTATATGTTTATTTTTAAACATCCAACAACTCGATAATAATTTTATAAAATAAATATAACTTCTTATATTTATTTCAAAACGCCTAAACGGCACACCATAAATCATAAATATCGCATACGAGTTTGTTACATGTTATTTTCTTACAAATATTTGTTACATACACAACGACTTCTCGACGACTAACGAGATTCTACCGAAATATTTATATATTTTTATATAAATATTTATATATTTTAAATCTCACGAGAACTAAGTATTTTTCAAGGACTTAGTAAACTATTACCGACATTAGACGAAACTTAACGAATATAACTTCCTCGTTTCCTTCAAGATAACAACTTACCGTTGAATCGTTCGGTTAACGATTCGGTAGAGCTCAGTGACACGTAGTGTAGTTACCGCATTTACTTAGAAACTTATAAGATATTCCGTGTTAGGAATATTGTAGAATGCATGCTAGCAAGTCAAATCTTGGAAACGACATCACGAAGTCGTATTTTGCTAGCTTTGCACATGGAAATCCAGGTGAGTTCATAACCCCACCTTTTTACGGTTTTACATTTTTATAAATGTTTTCGGGGTGGAAAGACATGCGCATTTTAAGTTTCGATGAACAAAGATTGCATATTTTAAACAAGCACGTTTTGCAAGAACATACAAAGTTTTTGAACGAACAAAAACTCATAGTTCTAAACCATGTTACGAATGGATTTCAAGGAACTCAAATGGTTTACGAACGATTTATACTGAATATACCGGTTTTACAAAACAAATACGTATTATCGAAATGTGAATGATTTTCATGATTAGGGATGGGATCGTCCTAGTTATAATAATGGGACTGGGTTGGTTTGCGTTTGAAGAACGGGACACCCAGTGAGTTCATGCTCCCCCTTTTCACTTAACTGTTTTTGGTTTTATAACTCTCGGGGGTGGGATACACGTTACGAATGCTTAAACGGTATGAAATGAACTATTAAATCATGTGAGCATAGATTAAATTTGAAATGCCATTAACTCTTAATTAGGGACGAAGGTTAGATCTAACGGGTACGGCCGAACTCCACTCATGGTAATTGTGTCCACTTGAGTGCTTCGGTGTCCCAGTCGAGGTGAATCAACATTAGTCGAGGTGAATCGACAATAGTCAAGGTGAATTGACATAGTCAAAGGGGAATTCTACATAGTCGAGGGAAATCGACAAGGATATAAGCCTACTCATTTCGAGTGCTCCCTATGTCCTCACATGTTTTAATGTCCTTGTAAAACATTAATTTGATATGTTCATAAATTCTTTTCAAACCGGGGTTTTACAAATCACATACCATGTTTTATACAAATTCAAAGCATAGGATTATGCGGGCATGAAGTCAAAGTCAGGGTGGGCATTGACGGTTATACAAACTTTACAAGTACAAGAGTTTACAAATACATGGTTCTACGAACATAATGCGTTACAAGTACAAAGTTTCCATATAACTTGACAAGAAAATGATTTTTAAATTCGTTTTCTCAATAATATTTCACAAACTGGTTATCAAAAAGATTTGTTTTAAATCTTTCCCAAAACAAACTATGAACTCGCTCAACTTTATGTTGATTTTTCGCATGTTTCTTTCTCAGGTTGCTTCTCAAAATTATGGCACGGTTGGAATAGGAGAATCCATTGGAGATTCGAGTACTTAGTGGGCGTTCGTTTTCTAGAAGTCTTAGCTTATTTGCTTCCGCTGTGCAATGAAGATACCAGTCCAGTCACACCAGCTCTGATAATTTCGGGGTGTGAAAGATTGGTATCAGAGCTATAGGTTACAACGAATTAGGTTTCTGTAGAGATACCTAGGCTCTAACCTCACCTTCCTCTTGGGACTTAAATTATTAAAACCTGAATACATACAGAACGCCTAAGACTCGAATATGGGTTCCAACGGTTGCCAAGAATAATGAGTCAACAGTTTTGATTTTAAACAAGCACAAGAGTTGCATTTGATACACGATACACGAAACGATCACATACAGTAAGCAAACCCTTGAGAATTTTGATAACATGCATTTAGGACCTTTGGAAAACTTATGTTGGAGTTCATTAAAGGTCATCACGTAGGAACCGCGAATATTAACTCGGGCACACACTATTATACATATTTTCTATGACATTTTAACTTCCCGAGCAGGCAGCCTATGCATAAGAAAACGCTAGTGCACGAGGATACATGGAACTCAAATTTTACGTCAACGGATGTCGGAGTACATCACATTCTACGCGGAACAAAACGCTAGTGCACAGGTATACATGAAACTTAAGCTATACATCAACGGAGCTTGAAGTACGGCACATACGACTATCGAGGCGAGGCCTTTGAAAAGACACGATGGCGCAATTCAACGACGACGCTAGATTTCTGTCAGCAGGAGAACTAACGACCAGGAAACGGCAACTTGTCACGCGATCCTGCAACGACACGAATCACTCCAAGGAAAAGACGTATGTCTCCAAATCCCCCTATTTCAGTTAACGACGAATACGCTATGTTCGACATTCCATGGTAATGTCACCTAACAACCGGTCATCACACGAAACCCCAGGTAAAGTCCTCAAATTTCTTTTATTGAAATTTCGACTTTCGCATTTACTGAGTAGATTTTCGTATCTCTACTCCTCTTAATGGTCATTGTATCACGATCATTTCTTTCAGTATAGCGAATATTCATTTGCTTCATTTCTGGAAAAATTCATATGTTACACATGCATTGGTTTGTTATGCATGTGGTTTTGTTTCAAATAAGCGCTTCATCGAAGTTCAAATATTATTTCGCTAAATCTAATAATTGATTTGTGATTCGAATGACCCGCATTATTGTAATTGTTGGCTTCTTTGTTATCAAGTCAACACATTTCCTTGAAATTTCTTTTCTTTTCAAGTTACATACATGGTTTTCGTTGCGACCATGCCGAAAGTTTTCTTGTTGATACATGTATTTATTGTCGGCTTGCGCCGAAATCAAATTCAATTGTTTGAACCTGCTCATTACACATATTCAATTCAAAGCATCATATGATGTATTGGGAGCATCATATTCAAATCAATTTTTAACGAGCACTTCATTTGTTTCGAGTCGTAGTAAACTTGTTTGGCATTCGACTCCATTAAATTGTTTGTTGATTTCGACACCATGTGGTGGTGTTTTCATTAATTCGAAGCTTGCGATAAACTCTTTTAATTCATCTCATGCACGGATTTAATTATTTATTTATTGACTTGCTTTAAGTCCGCTTTGATTTATCATATTACAGCAGTCTTAACACAATCGTGTGTTAAGGCAATGGTACACAAATTCATTCTATATTCCGGTGTACCTACTAACGGTTCTTTCATTATCGATCGAATGTTTTGCGATACCCATTGCTTCTTCATCTTCGATTGAAAACATTATTTCATTGATGTTTCATTTTTCAATCGAAAAATCCTATGATGTTGTTAGAAACAAATTTTCATATTTACTTCATTGTGCTTTCATTTTACTTCAAACACGGTGAACTTGTTTGATCACCGCTATTATTGAATTATTTAAGTCACTACGACACCTTGTGGTGTCGGTATAAACTTGTAGCTTGGGCTAATCATGATCGAGCATTTTATGCAAAACACAGGTGATACTTGTTCGATCACCGCTATATTTGAATTGTTTCATTCACTACGACACCTTGTGGCGTCGGTATAACTTGCAGCTTGTGCTGACCACGATCTAGCGTTTCATGCGAACCATTACATTTGAATTTGTTGATGCTAAGTTCATCTAGTGGATGTTATTGCTTTTAGAACTCATTTACATATTGTAAACGTTCATATGTAATTCGATTGGCCGAAGTTCCTGTTCATTGTTGGATCCCTGTTAACTTAATCACACTAGTGACTGTATCTATACGTCTTGTTTCCTTTGACATCAATTGCTGAAACACATTTCTTTTAAACCGTTGGGTTTTTATTGATGAGGAATGTCCTTGAATTCACATGATTTGAATAAGTCTTGATTCGATTTCGTGGTCATCCACTTCGATAGTATTCGTATTTATCTACACATAACGTAACTCTAAGGAGTTAACGTAGTCTAAATTTCGAGGACGAAATTTCATTAACAGGGGGAGAATGTGACAATCGGTGATTTACGGCCCTTAATTCCGTAATTTACAGGTGATTAACGCGATAATGAATAGTGATTAAGACGTAGATTAACTCATTTAGGCCCTTGGAGTGCCCAGGAACGTTTATTCGACTGTACAGTGCGCGTATGGTGATTTACGGGAAAACCTCAGACAAACATACATACACACAACCAAACTGTATATTTTGGATTGCTTGAAGATCTATACAAGATCTCTTAACCTAGATTTTCTTTTCCTTGAAAATCTCTACAAATCTTACCAAAATCCATACAAAATATCTACAAGATCTACAAAATCTCTACAAGATCATGTTGTCTCCAAAGTTGAAACCCACAAATCTCTATAAGATCAACAATATCTCTATAAAAACCCATACCCTTTCTCTCATCTCTCAATTTCACTCACAGTCAACACATAGCATATTATCCTCTCTATTCTCTCCCTCTCTCACTCTCTCGATAACATACAGACAACACAGGAGCCTTATGGCTTTTCCCCCCTTTGATTCCCACCTGTTTACCCCCCCCCCCCCGGTTAATCAGCCAACCACCACCATCTTTTGGTGGTGGCGGACTACAGCAGCAAAACCACCACCACCACAGGCGGCGGCGCTGTGGTGGGTGGTGCCGGTCGATACTTCAAGAGAGAGAGAGAGAGAAATCGGAACTGAGAGAGAGAGATCGAAGGAGTGAAGACGGTGACGGCGAATGACGGCAAAGCCGTCAGTCGGGAGGCAGACAACATCAGTGGCGGCTGTTTCTTCAGCTACCGACTGTCCGGCGGTGGCAGCTGGTGATTCCGGCGAGGGCGATGACGGTTGAAGTCTGATGATGATGTTGTTGTGTCAATAGGTGAGGAAGATGATCTGATGTTGAAGGTGATGTTCATATTCGGGTAATGGTTTGTTCTCGGGCCAGGTCAGCTGAAAGTTCAAGAGTTTTGAGTTGAACTTGTGTCATTTTTCAGCTTCGGGTTCAGGCCACTATGGTGAGGGTCAAGTATGGTTCGAGTTTTTCTGTGGGTTTCGGGTCAACCCGGGTCAAACCCGGTCAACATATGTTAAAATCAGTCAACAACTATCAACCCGGTCAGATGTGGGTTCGAGTCAACACATCGGGTCTTGCGGTTCGTGGTTCGGTTCGGTCGGCTCGGTCAAACCGAGTCAACTCAGTCAACCGAGTCAATTCAGTCAGCTTACTCGACAAACCGACACGAGAGCTTTGGTAAAGATTTTATGGCGCGTTATATCATTATTTCTATAGTTTTATTTAAATACGCGAAAACGAGCTCGAACCTAATAAACTGACAAATTATTGGCTAAAATTACTTGGGTTTACTAATTACTTTTTTTATATAAACTGATTATTCGTGAATGTTGTTGAATTTTGATAAAATATCGACAACTTGCGTTGTCGGGGCCGTCCAAAAACAGAGGAAACTCTGCCCGTTTTTCGAGAAAATCCGTAAAACTAAAACACGTTTTATTCAAACGGCATTTAGAAAGCAAGATACACATACAATTAATTTCGACGACTTCCTTTTTAAAAAAATAAATATAGTTTGTATATTTATTTCAAGTACCAAACAATACGAATTCTTTTATTAAAATAAATATAGTTATTATATTTATTTCATATGACAACTCGAGAACTTTATAAACTCCACATAACTTCTATATTATTTCAAACGCCGAACACGCCTTCGTTTCATCAAATAAATATAGTTTTATATTTATTTCAAACATCAAGCGACTTGTATTCGTTTATAAAAATAAATATAGTATATATTTATTTTTAAACATCCAACAACTCGATAATAATTTTATAAAATAAATATAACTTCTTATATTTATTTCAAAACGCCTAAACGGCACACCATAAATCATAAATATCGCATACGAGTTTGTTACATGTTATTTTCTTACAAATATTTGTTACATACACAACGACTTCTCAAGACGACTAACGAGATTCTACCGAAATATTTATATATTTTTATATAAATATTTATATATTTTAAATCTCACGAGAACTATGTATTTTTCAAGGACTTAGTAAACTATTACCGACATTAGATGAAACTTAATGAATACAACTTCCTCGTTTCCTTCAAGGTAACAACTTACCGTTGAATCGTTCGGTTAACGATTCTGTAGAGCTTAGTGACACGTAGTGTAGTTACCGCATTTACTTAGAAACGTATAAGATATTCCGTGTTAGGAATATTGTAGAATGCATGCTAGCAAGTCAAATCTTGGAAACGACATCACGAAGTCGTATTTAGCTAGCTTTGCACATGGAAATCTAGGTGAGTTCATAATCCCACCTTTTTACGGTTTTACATTTTTATAAATGTTTTCGGGGTGGAAAGACATGCACGTTTTAAGTTTCGATGAAGAAAAATTGCATATTTTAAACAAGCACGTTTTGCAAGAACATACAAAGTTTTTGAACGAACAAAAACTGATAGTTCTAAACCATGTTACGAATGGATTTCAAGGAACTCAAATGGTTTACGAACGATTTATACTGAATATACCGGTTTTACAAAACAAATACGTATTATCGAAATGTGAATGATTTTCATGATTAGGGATGGGATCGTCCAAGTTATAATAATGGGACTGGGTTGGTTTGCATTTGAAGAACGGGACACCCAGTGAGTTCATGCTCCCCCTTTTCACTTAACTGTTTTTGGTTTTATAACTCTCGGGGGTGGGATACACGTTACGAATGCTTAAACGGTATGAAATGAACTATTAAATCATGTGAGCATAGTTTAAATTTGAAATGCCATTAACTCTTTATTAGGGACGAAGGTTAGATCTAACGGGTACGGCCGAACTCCACTCATGGTAATTGTGACCACTTGAGTGCTTCGGTGTCCCAGTCGAGGTGAATCGACATTAGTCGAGGTGAATCAACAATAGTCCAGGTGAATCGACAATAGTCAAGGTGAATTGACATAGTCAAAGGGGAATTCGACATAGTCGAGGGAAATCGACAAGGATATAAGCCTACTCATTTCGAGTGCTCCCTATGTCCTCACATGTTTTAATGTCCTTGTAAAACATTAATTTGATATGTTCATAAATTCTTTTCATACCGGGGTTTTACAAATCACATACCATGTTTTATACAAATTCAAAGCATAGGATTATGCGGGCATGAAGTCAAAGTCAGGGTGGGCATTGACGGTTATACAAACTTTACAAATACAAGAGTTTACAAATACATGGTTCTACGAACATAATGCGTTACAAGTACAAAGTTTCCATATAACTTGACAAGAAAATGATTTTTAAATTCGTTTTCTCAATAATATTTCACAAACTGGTTATCAAAAAGATTTGTTTTAAATCTTTCCCAAAACAAACTATGAACTCGCTCAACTTTATGTTGATTTTTCGCATGTTTCTTTCTCACGTTGCATCTCAAAATTATGGCACGGTTGGAATAGGAGAATCCAGTGGAGATTCGAGTACTTAGTGGGCGTTCGTTTTCCAGAAGTCTTAGCTTATTTGCTTCCGCTGTGCAATGAAGATACCAGTCCAGTCACGCCAGCTCTGATAATTTCGGGGTGTGATAGATTGGTATCAGAGCTATAGGTTACAACGAATTAGGTTTCTGTAGAGATACCTAGGCTCTAACCTCACCTTCCTCTGGGGACTTAGATTATTAAAACTTGAATACATACAGAACGCCTAAGACTCGAATATGGGTTCCAACGGTTGCCAAGAACAATGAGTCAACTGTTTTGATTTTAAACAAGCACAAGAGTTGCATTTGATACACGATACATGAAACGATCACATACAGTAAGCAAAACCTTGAGAATTTTGATAACATGCATTTAGGACCTTTGGAAAACATATGTTGGAGTTCATTAAAGGTCATCACGTAGGAACCGCGAATGTTAACTCGGGCACACACTATTATACATATTGTCTACGATATTTTAACTTCCCGAGCAGGCAGCCTACGCATAAGAAAATGCTAGTGCACGAGGATACATGGAACTCAAATTTTACGTCAACGGATGTCGGAGTACATCACATTCTTCGCGGAACAAATCGCTAGTGCACAGGTATACGTGAAACTTAAGCTATACATCAACGGAGCTTGAAGTACGACACATATGACTATCGAGGCGAGGCCTTTGAAAAGACACGATTGCGCAATTCAACGACGACGCTAGATTTCTGTCATCAGGAGAACTAACGACCAGGAAACGGCAACTTGTCACGCGATCCTGCAATGACACGAATCACTCCAAGGAAAAGACGTATGTCTCCACATCCCCCTATTTCAGTTAACGACGAATACGCTATGTTCGACATTCCATGGTAATGTCACCTAACAACCGGTCATCACACGAAACCCCAGGAAAAGTCCTCAAATTTCTTTTATTGAAATTTTGACTTTCTCATTTACTGAGTAGATTTTCGTATCTCTACTCCTCTTAATGGTCATTGTATCACGATCATTTCTTTCAGTATAGCGAATATTCATTTGCTTCATTTCTTGAAAAATTCATATGTTACACATGCATCGGTTTGTTACGCATGTGGTTTTGTTTCAAATAAGCGCTTCATCGAAGTTCAAATATTATTTCGCTAAATCTAATAATTGATTTGTGATTCGAATGACCCGCATTATTGTAATTGTTGGCTTCTTTGTTATCAAGTCAACACATTTCCTTGAAATTTCTTTTCTTTTCAAGTTACATACATGGTTTTCGTTGCGACCATGCCGAAAGTTTTCTTGTTGATACATGTATTTATTGTCGGCTTGCGCCGAAATCAAATTCAACTGTTTTAACCTGTTCACTACACATATTCAATTCAAAGCATCATATGATGTATTGGGAGCATCATATTCAAATAAATTTTTAACGAGCACTTCATTTGTTTCGAGTCGTAGTAAACTTGTTTGGCATTCGACTCCATTAAATTGTTTGTTGATTTCGACACCATGTGGTGGTGTTTTCATTAATTCGAAGCTTGCGCTAAACTCCTTTAATTCATCTCATGCACGGATTTAATTATTTATTTATTGACTTGCTTTAAGTCCGCTTTGATTTATCATATTACAGCAGTCTTAACACAATCGTGTATTAAGGCAATGGTACACAAATTCATTCTATATTCCGGTGTACCTACTAACGGTTCTTTCATTATCGATCGAATGTTTTGCGATACCCATTGCTTCTTCATCTTCGATCGAAAACATTATTTCATTGATGTTTCATTTTTCAATCGAAAAATCCTATGATGTTGTTAGAAACAAATTTTCATATTTACTTCATTGTGCTTTCATTTGACTTCAAACACGGTGAACTTGTTTGATCACCGCTATTATTGAATTATTTAAGTCACTACGACACCTTGTGGTGTCGGTATAAACTTGTAGCTTGGGCTAATCATGATCGAGCGTTTTATGCAAAACACAGGTGATACTTGTTCGATCACCGCTATATTTGAATTGTTTCATTCACTACGACACCTTGTGGCGTCGGTATAACTTGCAGCTTGTGCTGACCACGATCTAGCGTTTCATGCGAACCATTACATTTGAATTTGTTGATGCTAAGTTCATCTAGTGGATGTTATTGCTTTTAGAACACATTTACATATTGTAAACGTTCATATGTAATTCGATTGGCCGAAGTTCCTGTTCATTGTTGGAACCCTGTTAACTTAATCACACTAGTGACTGTATCTATACATCTTGTTTCCTTTGACATCAATTGCTGAAACACATTTCTTTTAAACCGTTGGGTTCTTATTGATGAGGAATGTCCTTGAATTCACATGATTTGAATAAGTCTTGATTCGATTTCGTGGTCATCCACTTCGATAGTATTCGTATTTATCTACACATAACGTAACTCTAAGGAGTTAACGTAGTCTAAATTTCGAGGACGAAATTTCATTAACAGGGGGAGAATGTGACAACCGGTGATTTACGGCCCTTAATTACGTAATTTACAGGTGATTAACGCGATAATGAATAGTGATTAAGACGTAGATTAACTCATTTAGGCCCTTGGAGTGCCCAGGAACGTTTATTCGACTGTACAGTGCGCGTATGGTGATTTACGGGAAAACCTCAGACAAACATACATACACACAACCAAACTGTATATTTTGGATTGCTTGAAGATCTACACAAGATCTCTTAACCTAGATTTCCTTTTCCTTGAAAATCTCTACAAATCTTACCAAAATCCATACAAAATCTCTACAAGATCTACAAAATCTCTACAAGATCATGTTGTCTCCAAAGTTGAAACCCACAAATCTCTATAAGATCAACAACATCTCTATAAAAACCCATACCCTTTCTCTCATCTCTCAATTTCACTCACAGTCAACACATAGCATATTATCCTCTCTATTCTCTCCCTCTCTCACTCTCTCGATAACGTACAGACAACACAGGAGCCTTATGGCTTTTCCCCCCTTCGATTCCCACCTGTTTTACCCCCTGTTAATCGGCCAACCACCACCATCTTTTGGTGGTGGCGGACTACAGCAGCAAAACCACCACCACCATAGGCGGCGGCGCTGTGGTGGGTGGTGCCGGTCGATACTTCAAGAGAGAGAGAGAGATGATGTAGGAGAGAGAGAGAGCAATCGGAACTGGGAGAGAGAGATCTAAGGAGTGAAGACGGTGACGGCGAAGCCGTCAGTCGAGAGGCAGACAACATCAGTGGCGGCTGTTTCTTCGGTTACCGACTGTCCAGCGGCGGCAGCTGGTGATTCAGGCGAGGGCGATGACGGTTGAAGTCCGATGATGATGTTGCTGTGTCAATAGGTGAGGAAGATGATCTGATGTTGAAACTGATGTTCATATTCGGGTAATGGGTTGTTCTCGGGTTAGGTCAGCTGAAAGTTCAAGAGTTTTGAGTCGAACTTGTGTCATTTTTCAGCTTCGGGTTCAGGCCACTATGGTGAGGGTCAAGTATGGTTCGAGTTTTTCAGCGGGTTTCGGGTCAACCCGGGTCAAACCCGGTCAACATATGTTAAAATCAGTCAACAACAGTCAACCCGGTCAGATGTGGGTTCGAGTCAATACATCGGGTCTTACGGTTCGTGGTTCGGTTCGGTCGGCTCGGTCAAACCGAGTCAACTCAGTCAACTCAGCGAGTCAACTCAGCCGGCCAACTCAGTTGACTCGGTCAACTCAGTCAGCTTACTCGACAAACCGACACGAGAGCTTTGGTAAAGATTTTATGGCGCGTTATATCATTATTTCTATAGTTTTATTTAAATACGCGAAAACGAGCTCGAACCGAATAAACTGACAAATTATTGGCAAAAATTACTTGGGTTTACTAATTACTTTGTTTATATAAACTGACTATTCGTGAATGTTGTTGAATTTTGATAAAATATCGACAACTTGCGTTGTCGGGGCCGTCCAAAAACAGAGGAAACTCAGCCCGTTTTTCAAGAAAATCCGTAAAACTAAAACACGTTTTATTCAAACAACATTTAGAAAGCAAGATATACATACAATTAATTTCGACGACATCCTTTTTATAAAAATAAATATAGTTTGTATATTTATTTCAAGTACCAAACAATACGAATTCTTTTATTAAAATAAATATAGTTATTATATTCATTTCATACGACAACTCGAGAACTTTATAAAGTCCACATAACTTCTTTATTATTTCAAACGCCGAACACGCCTTCGTTTCATAAAATAAATATAGTTTTATATTTATTTCAAACATCAAGCGACTTGTATTCGTTTATAAAAATAAATATAGTATATATTTATTTTTAAACATCCAACAACTCGATAATAGTTTTATAAAATAAATATAACTTCTTATATTTATTTCAAAACGCCTAAACGGCACACCATAAATCATAAATATCGCATACGAGTTTGTTACATGTTATTTTCTTACAAATATTTGTTACATACACAACGACTTCTCAAGACGACTAACGAGATTCTACCGAAATATTTATATATTTTTATATATATTTTAAATCTCACGAGAACTAAGTATTTTTCAAGGACTTAGTAAACTATTACCGACATTAGACGAGACTTAACGAATACAACTTCCTCGTTTCCTTCAAGATAACAACTTACCGTTGAATCGTTCGGTTAACGATTCGGTAGAGCTAGGTGACACGTAGTGTAGTTACCGCATTTACTTAGAAACTTATAAGATATTCCGGTTTTACAAAAAAAATACGTATTATCGAAATGTGAATGATTTTCATGATTAGGGATGGGATCGTCCTAGTTATAATAATGGGACTGGGTTGGTTTGCGTTTGAAGAACGGGACACCCAGTGAGTTCATGCTCCCCTTTTCACTTAACTGTTTTTGGTTTTATAACTCTCGGGGGTGGAATACACGTTACGAATGCTTAAACGGTATGAAATGAACTATTAAATCATGTGAGCATAGATTAAATTTGAAATGCCATTAACTCTTAATTAGGGACGAAGGTTAGATCTAACGGGTACGACCGAACCCCACTCATGGTACTTGTGACCACTTGAGTGCTTCGGTGTCCCAGTCGAGGTGAATCGACATTAGTCGAGGTGAATCGACATTAGTCGAGGTGAATCGACAATAGTCAAGGTGAATGGACATAGTCGAAGGGGAATTCGACATAGTCGAGGGAAATCGACAAGGATATAAGCCTACTCATTTCGAGTGCTCCCTATGTCCTCAAATGTTTTAATGTCCTTGTTAAACATTAATTTGATATGTTCATAAATGCTTTTCATACCGGGGTTTTACAAATCGCATAGCATGTTTTATACAAATTCAAAGCATAGGATTATGCGGGCATGAAGTCAAAGTCAGGGTGGGCATTGACGGTTATACAAACTTTACAAATACAAGAGTTTACAAATACATGGTTCTACGAACATAATGCGTTACAAGTACAAAGTTTCCATATAACTTGACAAGAAAATGATTTTTAAATTCGTTTTCTCAATAATATTTCACAAACTGGTCATCAAAAAGATTTGTTTTAAATCTTTCCCAAAACAAACTATGAACTCGCTCAACTTTATGTTGATTTTTCGCATGTTTCTTTCTCAGGTTGCATCTAAAAATTATTTCACGGTTGGAATAGGAGAATCCATTGGAGATTCGAGTACTTAGTGGGCGTTCGTTTTCTAGAAGTCTTAGATTATTTGCTTCCGCTGTGCAATGAAGATACCAGTCCAGTCACGCCAGCTCTGATAATTTCGGGGTGTGACAATCATTATTCTGGTTTTCCTGGTTTACTTCGTCGTCCATCTGGATTTTAAACATTTATCAATTATTAATGTCACAAAATAGTTAATAATTTAGGCAACAATCACACAACACACATATTGGTCAAAAGCGTCGAGCATTGCGACTTACTCTTTTCTATTATAGTATGCGTCAAATACACACTAGGACTGGAATTAAAAATTACAATACTACTATACATCGCTAACCACAAAGTGGTCTATACTACAACATATATTATTATAATATTATTATTATATTTTTTTTTCATACAAATATATTATATATTATTATATTATTATTATTATTATCAATTCCACCATCACTTTCACTGGTCTGGATTCATCCAGTAATCCATATTGTGCTCGTTGTATTTCCAGACGAGTCGCTCTCCTACCTATCTCATCCTCTCACTATTCTCTAAAATTTATTCCCCGAAAGTTCGGAGTTCACGCACATTTTCTACACTCATTGAGGGTGCAGGTGCTGGTACTGGGTCCGGGTACTGGGGCATGGGATTCTCCTGAGGGTACGAATTCTCTAAGATATCCTTAATGTATTCATCGTTATCGTAGTAGTAGGGATCTAGAGGGTCCAGACCTGGATAGGCTGCTAAGTTCGGCATGGGTTCGTCGTTTAGGTGGTAGCGTGGCACATAATCCCTATGATCATCGAACCATGGATCATAATCTGGGTCTAAGGGATTAGGGCCTGGTATCCTAGGTATCTCCTCAGGGTTGAAATCATGCATTTGGACTTGGTTTTCAGGGTTGTCTTCTATCTCCATCGGCTGAGTGGGAAACAAAGGTAAGGGTTGTGGGGCTACTAGTTGTTCCAGGTTTGGGTCGGCAGCTGTTGTTGCTAGGATATGAAAATTGGCTAAGCTCCTATTAAGCATATACTGTGTATGGGTGATGTGTGCAAAATGCAACATATAAATTACATCAATTGTGGCATAAAACTAACCCTTTTTTAGTACTAATGTTGGAAAAAGTATGCTTTTATCTTCCTTTTGTATTTTGAGGATTAAATGAGCTCAAATTAACAAAAGAAGCAAAAAGGCAGCTAAATCTAACATAAATACAAGAAAAGGAACAAACGTGGCATGCCCGACCTCCCCGACAGCATCTTCCCAAGCAAAACAAGAGAACAGAAGGCTGAACACGCCCCGTGCTCAGTGAACACGGGGGCGTGCCCAAGTGCCAGCATAAAAGACAAAGCTATAGAAGCTTCCATCGCCCACCACGGGGCCGTGCTCAGTGGACACGAGGCCGTGGTCAACTATAAGATTCGCAGAATCCAGGCAAATCTTGATAGTACAGATATTCTTCTGCACACGGGGGCGTGCCCAGTGGACACGGGGGCGTGCCCAGTGGACACGGGGGCGTGGTCTACTAATGCAGACAAACTGCAATTAATGAAGACAGAGAAGAGGATGGACACGGGGCCGTGCCCGAGCTACTGTTCAGGCTATAAATAGGGGTGCTTGGCTCATTTGCAAACCATCCCTTGGCACACCACCTCTCTCACACTTCACCCACCCCCCACCACCATCACAACACCATCATCCACCACCATCATCCATTGTCCATCATAGAGTGTGTGAGTCCTCTCGGGATCCAAGATTGATCGTAAGAGTTCTTGACAATCAAAGGCCATGTTTGCCTAAGTCTCTTACATCACTTGGTGAAGACAAGTGTCTAGTGTAATACTTTTTATTTTTAATCTTTTCGCACTTTTTACTTGGTTATGTATTAATGACTTTAATAACTAGTTTCTTATGTTGAAGGTGATTCTTCCTTATCGTTTGTCCGTGGTGTCTTGGCATTATTTTACTGTCTATATAAAATAAAAGATTTTCACCATTCATATCTCCACGGTCTATATGGAGGTATGTTGGCTACCTGGTCGGGGGTTAAGGGAACGGTTTGGTAAGAGTCTTGCCTTGTTCAGTGTATAGATCCTGCAAGGACCTGGGTCAAATTTAGTAGGACCTCCTTCAATACCCACCGGTATTGGATGGCGGGGGTCCAAACTCTTTGATCCCCTCATATGCAAGCTACTATTAATACAATAACCCGACTATTTAGGACTGTATCCCTGCTGACTCAGACTACTTAGCCGAGGGTAACGTCGCCTTCAAAAGATGGGCCTACCACAATATGCATTAATAACTTAATTAATTATCTTTCAATAATCCGACCCTTTAGGATTGTATCCTTGCTGACTCAAACTACTGGGTTGAGGGTAACGTCACCTTCAAAAGAGGGGTCTACTACAATAACTAAGATAATCTCTTATATAGTGCAAAAGTGCGGAAATAATCAAAGGTTACACTAAACACGAGTCGGAGCCAAGTGATTCATCTTGTCTATCTGTTTTTACTTTTATTTTTATTTTTCAGCATTTTATTTAGTTTTTATTTTTCTTAGTTTAAAACATTTTTCTAAACTTTTGATTTGATTAGACGTTGAGGATAAACCGGTACTAAAAGCTCTTGTGTCCTTGGACGACCTCGGTATCTTACCAACACTATACTACGCTCACGATAGGTGCACTTGCCCATATGTGTGTTTAGTGTTAGTAAATATCGTGTTTTATAAATTTAAAACTTGGCTAAAAAGTGTAAAAGGGCTTAAAATATACTTAAACTTATATTACACTTCACACGCATCAAGTTTTTGGCGCCGTTTCCGGGGACACAAGGATTTTAAGAAAGTTAAGAATCAAGGGCCTAATCGTTTTTTCTAATTTTTCTGTTTTTTTTAGGATTTTCGTAGTTTTTCAGCTTCTGCAAAACTCAGAACGGGTCGTGCCCGCTGAACACGCCCCGTGCCCAATCATTGGAACTGGCAATCCTGTTTTAAGTCAGACAGTAAGCTGAACACGGGGCCGTGCCCACTCAACACGCCCCGTGCCCAAGATTCAGTTACTGAAAACATAACCGTAAGATCCCGACGGTTGGTAATTTCTGACACAAACATGAGTGATACTGATATTTTTTACTTTCGGCACTCTTATGGTACGTGGTGTCAAATATGTGGTGGTTCCCATAAAGAATTAGAATGTTATTTTCTAAATTATAAGCCCCACTATATAGACCCATTGTTTTCCTGTAGCCTTAAGAGGGGGCGAAAGTAAAAATAATCCCTATCTCTCCCTCGAATGCTCTCAACCGGATCTTCTAGGAGAAATGCTTCTTGATGAACTATTTCAATTGGAAGATCTAATTCTTAATTGGTTAAAAGTACTTAGGATAGATTTCAATAATTTATCTCAAGAAGATAACCAAGAAGAATTGTTGGGATCACATTCAAACAACTTCGTTGTTCCCAATGTTACCTATAACTCTAGTAAAGACTTGAGCGATAGTCGTCCCTGTGTCGATTGTGCCGTGAAGGACTCCCCATCGACTTCATTCGATGCATACATAGACTTGAGCGATTCGGCATACACCTTCTTTAACGAGAGCCCGGAAAAGGGTTGGACTTGTCCACCTACATATAGCATAGGAATCACCCTCACCGACAACCTCTTGCGTTCTCATCTTAATCTAGAACAATTAAGGTATCTTAGGCACATTGGGGTTATTCCATCCAGTAAGGAACCGCCCGATCTGAAGAAAATCCTTAAAAAGAAGGAAAACTCCATAAGACAGTCTCTAGACACGGGGACGTGTCCAGGTCAACACGCCCCCGTGTCCACTCAAAGATTCTAGTCTGATTTCATGTCAGAATACGGACAAAATGTGTTAGGATTCCACCTGAATACGGGGCCGTGTGCAGCGTACTGTCGTTTTCTATAAATGCAGCCAAGAATCCTGCACATTTGAACCATTCCAGGGACAGAGATTTGGGGAATATTCTCACACACCATCCTAGGTATTTTCTAAAAGGAGTTTCTCAACAACCTTCTTGTCCTTTCCTCTTTTATCCACTTTCATCTTCTTCAATTTTTCCTTCATGCTTCCATTAAAACTTGAAATCTCCATAATTTCAAGCTTTATTGAGATGTTTGTTAGATTTTTATTCATGGGATCTTGTTAAAAATAAATTCTACAACAATGTTTTAAGTTGTTTCTGCTTAAAAATGTTTTAAACATCATAAAAACAAATTAAAACTCCATGATCCCTTGACCCAAAAATCTGCAGACATCTGAACACGGGCCGTGTTCACTGAACACGGGGCCGTGTCCGAAGTACTGATCCCATAAAGTTGAACTCTTTTCGGTATGTTTTCTTAGAATGGCGAGCAGAACTAGCGGAACATCATCATCACACTCCAGAAACAACCGACAAGGGAGAAGATCGTCAACGGTTGAAGATTCTCTTGTAAACTACGTTTACGCCTTAAGAGAGGCCATTGATGAGATGACGGGGGTGGAAGAAGCATTGGTTGACCTTATTAATCATTTGACAGTGGGGCCAGAGGGATGTCTTCGAGAGGTCAACCTTTTGCACCAAAGGTTGAACATTCTTGCCTCTCCTCCTTTGGTTCCAATCATTACCCAAAGGGTATGGAATGTGGTTCCCGAAGTCATCATACCGGCCGAATGGTACGCCATACATCCGGAGCCCCCTCGGGACATACTACAAGGGGTTCATGTTGGTGTCACTCCCCCTCCACAAGATGTTGAAGAAAATGACCCCGCCTTCTTTCTCCCGAGAGAGATAGAAGAATGGCTCTAGCAACATCAAGGGAATACCTCTCAGCTCGGAGTTCTACAAAACTTCTAGATCCCGGAAAGCTATTTCCGGAATTTTGGTTATTATTATATTAGTAGAACTCCTTAGGATGACTTTACGTACCACTTGACCTATCTAATTTAGGACCCTTAAATTTTAGTTTCTGCTTTGTTTTCAACTTTTTAGTATTACTATGTAATTCTCTCTATGACTTAATGAATGATGGTTTTTAGCTAATTTGGTGTTTGGATGATGTTGTAATGAATAAAACACACTCAGGATGGTGAAGGATAACAAGGGAAACTTGGACCAGCACCCCATGCACGAAAACAGGGCCATCCGACGAAATTTTATTCATTACAGCAAGTTCAGCACGGGCCGTGTCCTCCCAACACGGCCCCGTGCTGAACAGTCTGTAGAAAATGCCCAGTTCAGGTACACTGGACACGGGTCGTGTTCACCCAACACGCCCCCGTGTCCAGGCTTCTGTTTCTTTTTACAACTTTCTGTTACTGGCACCTGAACACGGGGCCGTGCCCGGACACCACGGGGCCGTGTCCAGATGACCAGTAACATAAAATTTTGCTTTTTCACACCTTTTTACACATTCAATCAACCTAAAAACTTATTTTTGGGACACATTGATGACAATGTGTAATTTAAGTGTGGGGGGGATGCTAAAACTTTGAATCTTGCAAGTCCTAATTACAAGCCTTACACAAAACTCTATTGGAACCCCTAATCACCCCAAATTTTTTTCAAAAATTTTTAATTTTTTTTACTTGTCTAGGTTTAACTTGGGAATTTCAAGTTCTAAAAAGGTTATATTTTTACAAATTTACAACCGATAGCGTCGTAATAAAAAGAACCAACATAAGAAAATTATAAAAAGGCATAACAAGCTTAGTTAAAATTTGATTATATATACTTGATCACATAAAAACCCATTCCCACAAAAGTGAGTTTTGAGCCTTTATTGAGCATACAAATACATATCTTTAAACTAAATGCTCATTTTTCGTTTCTTGTGTGAATAGCCGCTTGGTTCTTACGACTCTAGAACTTGCCACGACGATACATTCCCGGTCCTTACCAACTTAAACCCGAGTAAGTAAATGATGGAGGCATTAGGACTAACCCTTTTTATTTCTACACCATTTTTTTTTACCACCTACCCAAAATCCCCCTAGTTAACCCCTTTGAGCCTAAACCTTTTCATTTCTTAACCCAGACCAAACACCCTTTCACCCACCAAAACTTTTTTTTTTATTTTTAACCCTTTGTTTTAGTAACAAGCTCGGTTTTTCTTATGACTTTTTCAAAAAAAAATATATATATTGATGATGAAGCAAAATAAATAAACAAGCAAGTTCATCAAAAATAACCTTGTTTGAATAATAGTTTCATCAAAATAAAAAGTGCAAAAATAAAAAGTCTTACGAAAACCGATGCTTTTTACGCTTTTCGCCCTTTTCTACTAACCACTAACCCAACCACCTACCTTTAACCCAAGCCTAACCCTTCACCCAAAAAGTCCTCTTGATATTTACGAAGGTATATAGTTAAAAATGAGGATGATTGATTGCTTGGCAAGCCTATGGTAGGAGTAAGTTCCATGCCGCTCTCGAGTGATTCACTAAAATACATCTTCGGCCGAGTGTTGAGTGATCCCCCGTGAGGTATGTGAACTTGTATATAAATGAAATTTTAAAGAGGCATGTTATGCCCTAATAAGTAATTTATCTTATGAAAAGTTTTAAATAAATCATGACGAATAGGATTGTAAATAAATAAAAATAAAACTTAGTAAAGAAACTTGGAAATCCCGACACTCTATGACAAGCCTAAAAACCTTCTCTTCTACCCATTCCATTTGGGAGTGTAAAGCCACATTATAAAGAGTTTTGCTTGAGGACAAGCAAAGATTCAAGTGTGGGGGTAATTGATGTGTGCAAAAAGCAACATATAAATTACATCAATTGTGGCATAAAACTAACCCTTTTTAGTACTAATGTTGGAAAAAGTATGCTTTTGTCTTCCTTTTGTATTTTCAGGATTAAATGAGCTCAAATTAACAAAAGAAGCAAAAAGGCAGCTAAATCTAACATAAATACAAGAAAAGGAACAAATGTGACATGCCCGACCTCCTCGACAGCATCTTCCCAAGCAAAACAAGAGAACGGAAGGCTGAACACGCCCCGTGCTCAGTGAACACGGGGGCGTGCCCAAGTGCCAGCATAAAAGACAAAGCTATAGAAGCTTCCATCGCCCACCACGGGGCCGTGCTCAATGGACACGGGGCTGTGGTCAACTATAAGATTCGCATAATCCAGGCAAATCTTGATAGTACAGATATGCTTCTGCACACGGGGGTGTGCCCAGTGGACACGGGGGTGTGGTCAACTAATGCAGACAAACTGCAATTAATGAAGACAAAGAAGAGGATGGACACGGGGTCATGCCCACTGGATACGGGGCCGTGCACGAGCTACTGTTCAGGCTATAAATAGGGGTGCTTGGCTCATTTGCAAACCATCCCTTGGCACACCACCTCTCTCACACTTCACCCACCACCCACCACCATCACAACACCATCATCCACCACCATCATCCATTGTCCATCATAGAGTGTGTGAGTCGTCTCGGGATCCAAGATTGATCGTAAGAGTTCTTGACAATCAAAGGTCATGTTTGCCTAAGTCTCTTACATCACTTGGTGAAGACAAGTGTCTAGTGTAATACTTTTTATTTTAATCTTTTCGCACTTTTTACTTGGTTATGTATTAATGACTTTAATAACTAGTTTCTTATGTTGAAGGTGATTCTTCCTTATCGTTTGTCCGTGGTGTCTTGGCATTATTTTACTGTCTATATAAAATAAAAGATTTTCACCATTCATATCTCCACGGTCTATGTGGAGGTATGTTGGTTACCTGGTCGGGGGTTAAGGGAACGGTTTGGTAAGAGTCTTGCCTTGTTCAGTGTATAGATCCTGCAAGAACCTGGGTCAAATTTAGTAGGACCTCCTTCAATACCCACCGGTATTGGATGGCGGGGGTCCAAACTCTTTGATCCCCTCATATGTAAGCTACTATTAATAATTTTACCCGGCTACTTAGGACTGTATCCCTGCTGACTCAGACTACTTAGCCGAGGGTAACGTCACCTTCAAAAGAGGGGCCTACCACAATATGCATTAATAACTTAATTAATTATCTTTCAATAATCCGACCCTTTAGGATTGTATCCTTGCTGACTCAAACTTCTGGGTTGAGGGTAACGTCACCTTCAAAAGAGGGGCCTACTACAATAACTAAGATAATCTCTTAAATAGTGGAAAAGTGCGGAAATAATCAAAGGTTACACTAAACATGAGTCGGAGCCAAGTGATTCATCTTGTCTATCTGTTTTTACTTTTATTTTTATTTTTCAGCATTTTATTTAGTTTTTATTTTTCTTAGTTTAAAACCTTTTTCTAAACTTTTGAGTTGATTAGACGTTGAGGATAAACCGGTACTAAAAGCTCTTGTGTCCTTGGACGACCTCGGTATCTTACCAACACTATACTACGCTCACGATGGGTGCACTTGCCCATATGTGTGTTTAGTGTTAGTAAATATCATGTTTTATAAATTTAAAACTTGGCTAAAAAGTGTAAAAGGGCTTAAAATATACTTAAACTTATATACACACTTCACACGCATTAATGGGCATCTGACTCTCGCTTAGCGGCTGCTAGGACTCTCTGTTGTTGCAACTTTCGCATTCTTTTCCTACGCTCGAATGCTCCCTTACTGAATCATCCTCTTTTTTTCTGAGGGAATGGCTCTTCAGACTGAGCCTTAAAGACAAATATCCCTTCTTCCTCGTCAGTTGAATACCCAGAGAGGGCAGGCTGGGAAGAGGTACCTTCACTCCTAGGTGAATCGGACAACTGACGATACGCGTCTGAGGGTCCTTGATCACTCATACTGTAAACTAACAAATAGTCAAATAACACACAACAGTAAAATACAGATATGCACGTATTTCCATAATAAATTTCCTAACAATTTGAATAATATTTCGGTGTTAGCAGAACACTTTTGTGGCTGAATCAGTGGCTTAGCTCTGATACCACCTTCTGTCGCAACCCCCGCCCCTTATCTGACCCTGGAACGGGCGGCCGCGAGACCAGTTTTGGTGGTATCATTTGTTTATCATTTTGGCAGCGGAAATTTCATCAGGACCGTAGTTAGGAAATGTTTATCAGAGTAAAACCACCATATTTTCTATTAATAATCACATGGGTAAAACCCAAGTTTCTTCTTACAACATGTTTATAGGGATAAACCCTATTTTATTGAATTTAAAACATCGTCTTTTAGGTAACTATTATAGCCACATTTTTCCAAGCCGTCAGTGCTCTCCAGCTGGCTTCTTCTAATTTGGCTTTTACATTTTGTTACCTGAAACGCGTTTTAAAAGCATTTGTCCGTGGGAAATACTGGTGAGTGAATCCCAGTTTAATCAAGAAGAGTTTTATCCATTAACAGTATTGAGAGCTATCACATTGTTTATTTCTACACAATTACTCATTCAGTATTGTCAATCTTGACTGGTTGGTCATATTACACATTGGCTAACTCGTTGTCCAATGGTAACGTGTTCCACATTTTGTATACAAAACCCCAACATACAGGCAGTAATTGAAGAACTACAAAGACTCAATCACTGCTTAATCACATTGTAAAACATTTAAGGTTTTGTAAAAACAATTTACAAAAAGTAGATTACTCACATTGCTGTCTTAGGTTTCTTCTAAGGTTTCCTGATGATTATCTATAATTTACACAATGCACACGCGTTAGTATAATAACCCTTTATATTTACATTAGTTATACCCTCCCCGAGACGGCATTCCAACGACTACATCGGGCAGAACCACGACAGCCGTTACGGAACCCTGAATCAATCGGGCAGCGTATCTAATACGTAACCGGGGTTATGATACTTACATCGGGGCAGAACTTCGTTAATTAGGGGGTATAATACCCGAGTATAATGTATACTACGTAGATTTTCGAGAGAGAAAAGAATTTTGAACGATTTGATTGAACTGTCGATGCCTGCTATTTATAGGGCTGCATTTGGGTTTTGTCTTGGCCCGCGTAAGATGAGACATTGGGCTACGCGGCCCGCGTAGTAGGGGTATAGGGCTTAGCCCAGATTGGTCATCACCACTAGATCCGCCACGATGTTGACACGTGGCAGCACCGGTTATCGCCTGAGTTTAGAGCCGTTGCGCCCCGCGTAAGATCTTTAAGGGATCTACGCGGCCCGCGAGCGACCTATAAACTTTGTTTTTAATTAATTTTTAATGTTATATCGTATTTTGGGCTCGGTTTTCACATACGGGGTATATTTTAGGACATATTGAAATATTTTAATATATTTTAGGGTGTCAGAAAAATTCAGGAGGGTTGTTATAAGAAAGTCAAAGGAAAAGTCAAACTGAATATGATGAGTTGAGCATGTCAAAGTATGTTTCATTACTTTATATAAACTGATATGATGTCAAAATAATTGCTTTAAATAGTTAAAAGTCCAATTAGCATAAATTGCATATTTACTAGTTTTAACCTTTTAGATATAACATGCTTGACTCATCATTTCGCCTATTAAACGTGATTGTCGGAGGGTATGATTGTTGGGGATTCATACCTTCATTATTACGATCACATAGAAAAGTTCGATTCGAACTTTGACTTAACCATAGTGGTCAGAACTGAAAGTCAAACAAAAAGTCAAACTTTTTGACTTTCAGTTGGAAACTAACTAAATTAATGAAATTGAACAAGGGAGAATGACTTACTAGACTTGAGAAACTAATGAGAACACAAGGAAGTTGCTTCTAAACTCCATAGAAGCTCCAAGAACAGATTTAGAGTGAATTGGAAGGTGTGAGTTATGATGAACACCAAGTATGCTATTTATACTAATCCAAAATTTTCCAAATCATGATAAGTGTTAGCCAAGCTGATTAGGAGCTAATTAGTGGCACTTTAGGTGTCACAAGGAGAAGAAAGAGTGGCAAATTCGCGGAGATGTGGCAACATAACAGCAATCGCAGGCTAGCTGCCAATTTTCTGCCACTGGGCATCTCTTACAGACCGTAAGAGGTGGGTTACGGTCCGTAAGGGACCGTAAGAGGTGGGTTACGGTCCGTAAGGGGTGTCTTCACCGCCTTACGTTTTCAAAACCCCTTACGGTCCGTAAGGGACCTCCAGAAGCTGAAATTTGGCATTTTTCATATTTAGTCCTCGGACTTCTTTCTATCCCCCTTCTTGACGTATTTGGTCCCTCTCCTTCCACAAATCGGAATTAAACAGGGAGTTTGGACACATGTCGCGTTATAATTTTGATATATTTATACGGGATGCTACAATTTTCATACTCCATTTTATTGTTATATGTCAAACAAACACATCCTCTACAAGTTATCAAGAACACGTATGGTGTTTACAATCGCCTCGATTTAATTGTGAGTCAATTATAGAAGCAGGTTAGTTACTTCCTATATTCTTATTATTTGTTTTTTGTTGTTATAAGTATGTGTAGTTTTATCTTCGTATAAATTATTAAAGAATTGTAATTATTAGTTAACGATGTCTTTGTTTATACTTTGATTAAAGAATGAATCATCTTCTTCTTCTTCTTCTTATTCAGTTACCTTAATCACATTTTCAGTGATGTCTGGAGTCCGGAGGTAGATATTATCCATGTATATTTTGATTTTTCTTCATAAAAATTGTACTTTAATCTTCTTATTGACTTGTGTCAAATAAATAGTTATATAGGTACAGTTTGATTGACGATTTAAATCACTTCAATTACTTTATTGCACAGTTGATACAAGGATAACTTGACTTATAAGGTCAATGATAGTGCAGTGATGCTTTGAAAAGCCCGACACTTTATTAAAGATTCAATATGTCAACAATTTGACTTCTTGGGTCAAAACATAGCATTATGATGTCTTAAAAAGTCAATGTGTCTATTATAAACTGAATATGGGTACAGTTTGACTACTGAAGTCAAACATAATGGTATTTATTTTATTTTGACATTTCAGATACTACTTGCCAAGAGAATGGAGAATGTACTTAAGCAAGCTTTTGAAAGTTGTTGCATCTTAAAACGTCATTCAAAGTTATAAAAACTGATCTAATATTGAAAATTGAGCAAGTAAATATGTTATATTCGAACTGGTCAACTCCTAGACTTGGAAGCAATAGTCACACATGACGATTATTGCTCGTTTTCTTTATTAGCAAAAAGTATACTTGATGAACTTTTCTTAAGCTCATCACTCAAAACATGACAATTATCTATAGATTTGTAAAAAAGTATTTTCTTTATACAAACTAATGTGTAAATGTATCAAATTAAGACTTCAAATAATTTTGTAAAACTGAAATGTTTTAAAAATAAATTTAAGACTTTGAATATCTTTCTAAATAAGTAAAATAAATATTTTTTTACAAAATTTGATGGATCAATTTTTGGTCAAAGATTGGTGGAGGAATCTTCCGTTCACATGGAGCAAAACTTATAAATGAGTCGAATAATTGGTTTAAGCAAATGGGGCGATGACAAACAAAATAAGAATATGCCAATTTTTTTTTTTTTTTTCTTTTTGCAAGGAAATATACCTTTCATTTTGAGCTATTGTCATTATCTATTGATTTTAGTCAAAACCTATACTTAATTTTCTCAGCATTTCATTTGTGGCATAAAGTATCAAACTAGCTTGGACTAAATATAACAAATAAAATTCTTAGAAATTGCTAAAGAACAAGCATGGTCGATGCATAATTTGACTATGATATCGACTATCGAAACTCAATATGTTTCACTCTCTAATAAGCGGATGCACAATTAGACCATGATATCGACTATCAAAACTCAATATGTTTCATGCTCTATCATCTATATAAAGAGTCTTCTTTCCCACTCTTTCACTAACCTTTTTGAAATTAATAATCGAAAAATGTGCTCTTTAGTGATCTTCAATTCATATACTAGATTTATTAGAGAGGTCAAGATTAAGATCAGTTCAACTTCAATACATATACTAAATTTATTAGAGAGATCAAGTTTAAGATTAGTTCAAAAGAGAAAGAGTGTTGGTACTATTAAGTAATATTTATTAGAGTAAACTTCAATTTTCGTCCCTGTGGTTTGCTAATTTTAACACGTCCAGTCCAATAGTTTAAACATTACATTTATCATCCATTAGTTTGCTGATTTTAACAGTTTTAGTCCATTAGTTTCCTGATTTTAACAGTTTTAGTCCACACCACTAACACTGGTGTGGACTGAAACTGTTAAAATCAGCAAACTAATGGATGATAAATGTAATTCATAAACTATTGGACTGAAATTGTTAAAATCAGCAAAGCACAGGGACGAAAATTGAGGTTTACTCTATTTATTATTAAGCATTTTTATATGTAAGTGGTGAATACGACAAACAAAGTAAGTAAGAAGTGTAAAATTGAACACTACCATCTTACTTTACCATCTTAGTAAGATGTTGAAATGGTTACCCCTCTCATCTTAATGATACATTCTAACTCTAATCTAGATAGTGATCAGTGGCGGAGCTTGACCAAAAGTTCCGAGAGGACGGAAAGTCACGGGACCCAATTTATATATTCATATATTGTATAAATATTTAGGCAAAATAATTGGGAGGACAATCCTATATAATTTTAAAATTTTCGGACGAAAAATATGAAATTTTACACTACTAACCGAAACATTCAACCGGGGGGGGGGGGGGGGGGATGCACCCCCCACTTTACACTATGCTCCGCCTCTGATAGTGATATACAACTCTTGGTGGGACCCGGGGGTGAAGGAGTGGATATAAGGTGGGGTTGTCGATGCCTATCTGAAATTAAGGTAGTGTTTAATATGTAAGAATGAGAGGTGGAATGTAATGGATTTATTACAAGAGAATGAAGAAAAAGGTGTTTTGTTGATCAATGGAATGGAATCACTCATTTCATAAGTCATTCCATTCCCTCAAAATCATTACATCCACCACCCATGTTTTTTTTCATTCAATCCGCTCTTACACCATTCATCAACAACACCACAACCCACCACCTTCGCCACCACCCACCACCCACAACCCCCCACCACTTCCGTCGCTACCCCGCCAGCCACCGCCGCCGCCAACCACCCGCCACCGTTGCTACCCACCTCCAACGCCACTCGCCACTGCCACCCACTACCACCGTCGACGCCACCACCACCACCACCACCACCGCCACCAACCACCACCGACAACCGCCGTTGCCACCCCCCGTCACCGCCACCCGCTGTTACTAGCGCACCGCCACTCGCCGCCACCCACCACTGCCACCTATAACAACCCACAATCACTACCGACGACCACCACCACCACTCACCGCTGATTTTATTTCTTCGTATTTCTTGTCTACCAAACAATACACAATAATAATTCATTCCATTCACATGGTAACCAAACAAGACATGGAATGGTAATGACCCATTGCATTCTCTCGTCCATTCCATTCCCTCGCCAATTCCATTACCCCATACAAAACATCATTCATAACATAGAGTGTGTATGTGTGGGATGATGCGCTTAATGTTAATTTTGATATTGTGAATGGAGTACACATGTATACAAGTGTATATTCATTAACAAGATGGAGGCACATATGTATACAGATTGTTAAAAAAACACTGAAATAGGATTAATGGATGGAATAAACAGTGGTAATTGTCTTTCATTAACACCCTTTTATTACATAAAATAATATATATGGAGGTTTATAATGAAATTTTAATACATAGGTATGTGATAGGGAATTTGAGTACTAAACACACCCTAATTTCAGAGTTTGACGGTTTGTTAATGTGCCACGCTTAGACTATTTGGAGTATTGGATGTACTGTAGACACACCCTTTTGAATACAAAATGTCTTAGACGCATTATTTTATCAGGGGATAGGACAAAACGTTGCATTTTTTTTAAATAACCCTTTTTAATATAACAATATTATACTTAAATTGATTAGAATAAAATTATGGGTTTTACGATGGAATTTTTTTTAAATTATGTATATAAACTTTATACAAGGTTAAATGAAAAGTTCAACTTTGCATAATTGCATCTACTTTTTTCTGTTTTCTTTTCTTCCTTACATTGATTGTTAACCATTGCAATTTTGCCACTACCTCAACGTTACCCATCAAAAAAGTCTTATTAACGTGTCAAAATTTCATGAAAATTGTATTCTATATTTTATTCTTTTTCTATGTGTTGTAATAAGGGAAGGCTAGACAGAAAACCCTTAAATTTTTAGAAAATTCTGGAAACTCAAATCTCCCCCCATTTTTACTCAACCTCCCGACAAATTTTTTTTTGAAAAAAATAACACATGTAATATACATGTTTTAGAGTGTTTTGGGCCAAAAAAAACAAAAAAGCGCCAAAGGGATTTTTTTTAAAAAAATAAACAAATTTCAGCAATGTCCGGTTGCCTAACATGTGTTGGGCACAAAAGACAGAAATTGCTGAAATTTTTATTTTTTTTTAAATTATCCCTTCGGCGTTTTTTTTATTTTTTTGGCCCAAAACTCTTAAAAACATGTATATTACATGTGTTATTTTTTTCAAAAAAAAAAATGTCGGGAGGTTGGGTTTTCTAGGGTTTTTTATATAGATAGGGTTTTCTATATAGCCCTACCCTGTTGTAATATATATTATGTAATTACATGTTCATTTGTAAGTTACGCACATTATAAATTTCAAACCCTAAATACATATGAAGAAGAAATCACGCATGATCAAAACACAAAAATCACGCGTGGGTTGTTTCAACCATACATGTTATATGCATAATTACGCACGTTATTTGGTGGTCACGTACTGATCATACGTTAAGAGCCTTTTGTATTTTAAACTCTCTCTATTATTTCAGCTAAACCAACTATACATACCATTCAAAAATCTTAAGACATTGTATGTTGTGGTGTAAACTAAAAAAAACATGAACTACCTCAAGATACATTAAAAATTTCCAAGAAAAGTTAAACATTTTATAGAAACAAAATTTAGCCTTCTAAATTGATTAAAGTTTATGACAAAATCATAAAACTAATTCATTTTCTTTTTTATAAAAGAAGTACGATATTCTTTTGAAAATAAAACAAATTGACAGTCGTTAGATTCCGTAACGAGAAAATAGAGTAGTTGGTAAAGAATCTTTTGACGAAATGATTTTAATTGGTTCTTTGTTTAGATTCGTTTGAAGCTTCTCGTGCCCATTGGTTTTGTCGAGCATGGGAATCTCCTTTTATTTCCAATTATGCCCCATCCCTTTGTTTTCTTCCTTCCTTTTTAAGTAAAAAATCGGAGGGGAATAAAATGAGCTTTTAAGCAATACCAAGGGTTTTAATGAAATTTTCCATTAAAAAAAAGCAATGCTAGGGTTTAAATGATATTTAGAAAAAGGGAAATTCTACTGGCACACCGGCCTGTCTATTGGCACACTTTGCTAATTCAATATGTATCGTATAGGCCTATACGATGCATATTGAATAAAGTAAAAGATATGGCAGACTGGCAGATGCAGGTGTTGTCTGGCGGCTGGCCTAATACGTATCGTATAGACCTATACGATGCGTGTTAAAGCACTGAATTTTTTAAGTTTATTTTTTGGTGTGTTGTGTTTGGTTTTTGATGTTTTTGGTTTGTTATTGGTGTTTATTATTGGTTATTTTTGTTTTAATGAGCTTTAAAATCTTTATTATTTTTTTTATCGTTAAGTATCGTATTATATTGTATCGTGGCGTATCATATCACATTTGTAATTTAATATCGTATTATAGCGTATCGTTGAACCCTTCAGAAGAAGTCGCAGGCTGATACACAAAAATACATGTAACGAGTTATCGTCTTCAGAATCAGACGAATGTTACAAACACTCAGAAAATCACCAAAATGATATAGAAATTTGTAATCCTTCAAATTATTTTGGGAAACATAAAAGAAGACCACCTCACGAAACGAGGTTTCATAATCATGGGAAACGAAGAAATTTGATCTTGGAAGAGATCGCAGATTTGGATACAACTTCAAGTCATGAAGATCACTCTGCAGGAGTTGATCATGACGACTGTAATAAAACGGAACATAATCCCATATTGTCTAGAGAAACGTTTTTATCATGTGTCATATGTTGGACGGAATATAGTTCAACTAGAGGAGTTCTGCAAGTGCAAAAAATGCGGAAATGTTGCATAATTCATTTAGTTTCTTTTTGTCACCTTCAATCTCCGTTGCTTCATTAAAATTAACAATAGTTTCTGTTTGGCACCTTCAATCTCCGTGGCTTCACTAAAATTACTAAGCAGTTTCTATATCGGTTATTCAGATCTTTATTCGGTCATCTTTCCAAACTGCAACACACGAATGTGTGGTTTCAACGAATTGGTGTGATTCGGTAGTTATATAATGATAAGTTTAAACTTTATATTGAATACAGGCCCGCAAAGCCCATCAATGACTGCGTGTTGTGGGCATTGAGACAACAACGAATAATGAACGAATTGTTGGACTTCTTATTCCAAATGCAGCTGTAGGATCTGTACTTAAAGGCCTCTCTCTAAAAGATGCAACTTTACGACACGCTTACCTTAATCACATCTTCCATGGAGTCACAGATCCGACAATAGGGCCCACGAATCTTATGCCCACCCAAGACCGACCTCTGGATTACATGTTCTCCGAAAGCGATTTGGGTCACATGTTGAATGATAATATTAAAAACCGACCATATTTCACCAAGAAGGATAACGCAAACAAGTTCTTCATAGTTTGTGCAAATGGCGGTTTCCAGAAGAAATAGCAGGCTGATACATAAAAATACATATAACGAGTTATCGTCTTCAGAATCAGGCGAAGGTTACAAACACTCAGAACATCACCAAAATGATATTGAAATTTGTGAGCCTTCAAATTATTTTGGGAAACATAAAAGAAGACCACCAGCAATACTAGTGCTGTTGCCGTGAGCCTGAGAACTTTTAATAAGTTGTCACAGTTGTCAAATTCGTTGTGTGCATTCATAATGTTTGAAAAGTCACACCCCGGTAATTTACATCCACTAACCGTACTGTTATTACATCTGAGACGATTCAAGTGAGTCCTATGAAGCAAGTGTCTGTCTATTCAATTGAGAGGAATCATTGCATTACATCCCCGTTGATAAACAGAATCACAATCCTTTTCCTTCAATTTCCAGAACAGCCACCGGCAATACCAGTTTGTTACCAGTGCGGTTGCCGTGAGCCTGGGGAACTTTTAATAAGCTGTCACAGTTGTCAAATTCGTTGCGTGCATTCATATTGTTTGAACAGTCACACCCCAGCAATTTACATCCCCTAACCGTACTGTTATTACATCCGAAACGATTCAAGTGAATCCTATGAAGCAAGTGTCTATCTATTCAATTGAGATGAATCATTGCATTACATCCCCGTTGAAAAACATAATCACAGTCTTTTTCCTTCAATTTCCAGAAACAGCAATACCAGTTTGTTACCAGTGCGGTTGCCGTGAGCCTGAGGAACTTTTAATAAGTTGTCACAGTTTTCAAATTCGTTGTGTGCATTCATATTGTTTGAACAGTCACACCCAAGCAATTTACATCCATTAACCATACTGTTATTACATCCGGGACGATTCAAGTGAGTCCTATGAAGCAAGTGTCTGTCTATTCAATTAAGAGGAATCATTGCATTACATCTACGTTGAAAAACATAATCACAGTCATTTTCCTTCAATTTCCAGAACAGGCACCAGCAATACCTGTTTGTTACCAGTGTGGTTGCCGTGAGCCTGAGGAACTTTTAATAAGTTGTCACAGTTGTCAAATTCGTTGCATGCATTCATATTGGTTGAACAGTCACACCCCAACAATTTACATCCACTAACTATACTGTTATTACATCCGAGACGATTCAAGTGAGTCCTATGAAGCAAGTGTCTGTCTATTCAATTAAGAGGAATTATTGTATTACATCCCCATTGAAAAACATAATCACAGTCCTTTTTCTTCAGTTTCTAGAACAGCCACAAGCAATACAAGTTTGTTACCAGTGCGGTTACCATGAGCCTGAGGAACTTTTAATAAGCTGTCACAGTTGTCAAATTCATTGCGTACATTCATATTGTTTGGATCCGCCACAAATTCCATGGGTTTGTGTCCAATGCAAGGATCTTCGATTTCAAGCACTTGATCATCTCAAATTTAGGGAAAATGGGGTTGAAAGATGATAACCCAATAGTGGAGGATCTCATTCTACAGCTATGATCATCATTCTTTTCAGTAGAGTTTGAACAAGTGGCCAAAACATTGACAGAACGCGAATATCATATTATAGCGTATCGTGTGGTATCGTATCACATTTTTAACTTAATATCGTATTATAGCGTATCGTGGCGTATCGTATCACATCTTTAATATTTTTTATCGTTAAGTATCGTATTATAGCGTATCGTGTCGTATCGTATCGTATCATATCACATCTTTATTATTTTTATATCGTTAAGTATCGTATTATAGCGTATCCTGGAGTATCGTATCACATTTTTAAATTAATATCGTATTATAGTGTATCGTATAACAACCCTCCTAAATACATCCTAGAACCCTTAACTTGACCCTAAAACGTTCCTTACGTACCCCATACGGGAGAAACGGACCCGAAATAGCCCTAAACTTAGAAAAATCAACAAAAACAAAATCCAGTAGTCGCTCGCGGGGCGCGACTACCTTCAGCCTAGACTGTCGCGGGCCGCGACTACCTTTGATTGTCGGACAAGTCATAGTGCCATGTGGCACATGACTCACCGAACCTACATGTTGACTTGACAAAGCTAGGCTCGACACGTGCTCTCTCGCAGGTCGCGAGAGAGTTAGCCTAGGTCTTACGCGGGCCGCGAGCCGCCTTCGATCAGCCTATAAATAGAGTGTTGGTGCATATTTTGCACGAAATAAGCCGTCCATTTCACACGGAATCATCTTTGTGAAATCCATTTCACACGGAATCAACATTTTGGACTTCATTTCGCACGAAATAAATTGTTTGGACTTCATTTCGCACGGAATTGACACTGAGTATTTCATTTCGTACGAAATAGACTTTTATTTCGTACCAGAGGTTCATTTCGCTTGAAACTTGCATTTCGTGTGAAAGTGTTTGAAAAGCCATTTCATACCATAGTTCCATTTCGCATCAAAGGGGTTCATTTCGTTTGATATCATTTCGTGTGAACTTACATTTTGGTTGAACTTTGTGAATTTGTGAAACAGGTTACTGAAACATGGAAGAGGAATTTTACAACGCGTTTGCTACCACTCCAGCTGCTACAGTTACTGCTGCCGAAACAATTGAAATTGAAAATGAAACGGGAACGTCTCAAAAGCCTCCAAAGCTTATGTACATCGAGGATTTTAAAGGATGGCAAAATCGTTTTGAAAACTGGGTGCAAGCCTATAAGTTCGATGCATGGTGCTCATTGGATGTAGATTACGTTAAACTGAAAAATGAACGTGGGATTGAAAAAGCTTTAAGTGACTATTCAGTGGCTGAGAAATTGAAATACACCAGTGAAAAAATGATGATTAGTCTTCTCCAACAATCCGTAAAAGAAGATATTTTTGTGTTACTTCAACATGAAGGAACTGCTAGATCAATTTGGTTGGCATTGATTAACAAGTTTAAGGGAAGTGCTGATATGATAAAGAACAAACAAGCTTTACTAAAGAAATCATTTGATATGTTTGTAGCTTTTGAAGGTGAAACAACAAAAATGACTATCGATAGATATTGTCATCTTGTTCTGGAAATGGGAAGATTGGAAATAAAGAAAGACGACGATGAATGGGTTGATAAGCTAGCCGATGCGTTACCACAGAATAAATGGGGAACATATTTACTGATCTTAAAACATATGAGAAAATCTGAAAATATGAATTTGGCGAAGTTCATTCAGAAGATTGAAGAACATGAATTGGATATTCAGAAAACTGCTATCATGAATAATCCAAATGCTCAACAAGATGTTAGTCTATATTACAGAGGAAACAAATTTGAAACTACTCCGAGTCCAAAGATTAAGACTGCTTTCAGTGCTGATAGTTCTTCTGGAACAAATGGTAGCACTGTAACTTAGAGTGGTGGATATTCGTCATCGTATTCAAGTTTTGATCCGAATTACACAACACCAAGTCCTCAATGACAGAACTCAACAAATCTGCAATGCAATGTTACATTGAATATTCAAAATGGTCAAAATCTTTCTCCAGAAATGGCTAAGCAACACATGGCATCACTGGTTACTATGTTAGAGTCTTATGAAAGTTTAGTTGCTGGAAGAATTGGAAATCCGATGCTCACCAAAGAAGATTATGACCAGATTGATGCTGAGGAACTTGAATTGATGGACATCAAGTGGTGGTTAGCCAGTGCTGTAAGAAGAGCAGAAAAATTCACACAAATCACCGGAAGAGATGATTTTCGTGAAATTGCTGCATCTCCGATAGGGTTTGACAAATCAAAGGTTACTTGTTTTCGTTGCAAAGAAAAGGGGCATTTTAAACGAGAATGTAGAAATAAAGAAACAACTGGAAGACAAGATTCATATGGAAAGAATGATTATTATCAAAAATCAATTTTTCATCAGATTGATCAACCACCATCATCATCCCGTGCTATTGAAGACGGAAAGAAGAAAGCTTTTCTTGTTAATCAAGACGATGAAAAAGTGGCAGAGGGATTTAGCTGGGACAAATACATACCGGCTAATTCAGGATTAGTTGCTCGAATCCTGGAAGAAGAAGAAGAAGTCAAATCTAAGCCAAAAAGAACGAAGATTTTCAGATCATCAGAAAGTGATGAAGATACCGATGATGAGGAAGAATACATTAATAATGCTAGAAAAAGTTTAGACTCATTCAGTTTTAATTTGTTTTTTGCAGATAAAATTGAAATGTTGAAAGAAAAAAGGGCTGCTCGTTTGAAGAAAGAATTGGAAGAATTAGAAGCAAGAAAGATTGCTGAAGAAAAGGCAAAATTGGAAGATGAAGAAACAAAGGCTGAAGAAAATTCGATAGAAAAGGTCAAAGATGAAGAGTGTGAGGTAGAAGTAGAATTTGATGAAGAATTAATAATTGAGAAGGTGGTGGAGAAAATTGTTGAAGTGGAGAAAATAATTGAAAAGATCGTTGAAGTTGAGAAAATCGTCGAAGTTGAAAAGATTGTTGAAGTCATGAAACCTTGTCCAAAATGTTTGGAACCTTGCAAACAGTGTGAAGAGAAAGACAAGAAAATTTGTGAGCTTGAAGAGTTAAAAGAAAAACTGTTGTTTGATGTGAAATATGTAAAAGAATCGTATGATGTGTTAAACAGATCAGTTGATAGTCTGAATAAGACAAACTTAGAAGTTGATGCTGCTATGACGATGATGAGTTCAACATTAATGACAAAGCAGAAGGTCATCAATGAATATATAGAAGATTGTGCAAAACTGAAGCAGGATTTGGAACTCGAAAAGATTGAAAGTGAAAGAATCAAACGATTGCTGTTGAGTTATACAACTTGTGATTATTTGATTGATCGAGTTTATCCTACTGTTGCAGGTCTTGAAGCTTTTCAAGATAAAAAGACGGAAGAATATACTGGTAAGAAACAAAGTGTCAAGTATAACAAGTGTTCGCCTCCGATCTGGGAAAGTTATTCTCCCAGAAAGCCAAATGAGGAACGTTTAAATAAGGCTCTCAACATAAAGTTAAAGTTTGAAACCATTGATGAGTTACCAGACAACATTGACATCACATTCACAGCGTCTGACACTGATCATGAGTCTGAGTTATTAAAGAAAGTGGTCGATCAGGTGTTGGATATGGATGAAGAGTCAAAGTCGGAGTCTAAATCTGAAAGTTCGAGTTCATCAGACAAGAGTCCAAGTTCACCAGTCAAACGGGTTTACAATAAAGAATTTCTGTTATCAAAATCTAATTTGAATGACGAACCAATCAAAGTAGCATATACTTTGAATGATTCTGACAAATTATTTTCTGATGAAGAATTTCCAATAAGAAGTGTCAAAACTGAAATGATCAAACAGGTTTTCAAATTAACGGAAATTAATATTTCTGAAATAAAAGATTTAAATCTTACTGAAAAACCTAAAAACTTCACTTCAAGAGTTCAACAGAGATTGAACAAGAAAAAAGGTTACAGATCTGGTTCAGGTTATCGAAAGAAACCAAACCATAACGGTAATTTCAAAAAGTAGGGATTAGGTTTCATTTCCCCAGAAAATCATAAAAATGAGAAAACTTATAAACCAAAAACTAAATTTGTTTCAGGTACAAGTTCAGTAGAAGAAGAGAAGAAACAATTCTAGAAACAGTCAAACAAAGAGTTTCTTGCTGAGAAGAAAAAGAATATGGTGAACAAATCTGAACAAAGAGTTGATAGAAGAACCTGTTTCAAATGCCAAGAAGTTGGACACATTGCTTGGAACTGTTCCAAGTCCACTTATACAAAACAGGGAGTTTCTTCTAACTTAAAGTTGAAAAAGAAATGTGTTGATAAAATGAAACAACCAACAGAAAGTTTTAAAAAGTTCTATAATTCGACTTTCGAAACTAGTGAAAGTTCAAAACGTTTTTACAAAAGAAAATTCGATTTGAACAAACAAAGATGGGTTGTTAAATCAGAAACTAGTTCTGACAATGAATCTGACTCGTCAAAGTTAGAGGAGTCATTTGTTGTGAAAAGTGAGAAGAATTCCGTTCCAGAAATGAACGATGAAAACTTTTCGGTATTGTCAAGAGAAAATCTGAAATCAAAGGTTGGTAAGGTTGAAATTTCAGATCAATTCTTTGCTGGTAAGGAAGAATTTGATGCTGATAAGGTTTTCAATGGAAATGTAAAACATATCTTTGGGAAGATGGTTGACGGGAAAGTTAAGGGTGTGAAAGATTTTTACAAATAAAAAAGGTGGTGGGATAGAGATGAATCACAATCACCCAAGGCTGGTCAGGCTTGGGTGACAACATTTTCTACTTAAAACCCTGACTTGCCGGAGCTCCCAGGTTGATAATTGTGGAGCATGAATCGGTATCTTTCTACAAGTGATATTTCGACCTACAAGTGGTATTTTAATTCTTGAAAAGTGTCATATGTCATTCTTCAAGTGGTTAATCAAGGTCATTAAGTTGAACTTGAGTTAACTTTCATACAAGTGGTAATTTGAAAACAAAGTGATGAATGAATCCCCGGTCTTACAAGTGGAATCAACAAAACTAATTTTGAAAAACCATTTTTTGATCAAAACAAACTTAAGTGTTTTGAAATCATAATGGGAAAATAGTTTGTTGTCAGGGGGAGTTCTGATTGTTTATGCCAAGTGGATGACGAATTGAAGCTTGAAAATCAGTTGGCATTTTACCTTGTACAGTTTGTTTTCAAATTTTCCTTGAAAATCGAAAATTGAAACATATTTTTGATTTTAGGGGGAGTAAAAATTTTTAGAAATTTCTAAAATTTGAAAAAACAAAAACATGAGAAATTCAAAATGAGTTTTGTTGTGAAAAAGAGGAAATGATAGTACATCAGTGGACTATCACAACATGCTAAAGAATTGGAAAGTCTAAAAGTGATAAACGGTCTCACTGATGATATGCCAGTAGGTTTTTACACGCTTAGTAGATTGTGTTCGAGATATAAACCTAAATTTCAAACTTACTTATTTCGTGGGGAACGTCTCTCGGATATATGGGTAACCCCCGAAATCTTGTTTGAAAGACCCCTCTTTCTGAGATACTAGGTCTTTATGCTTAGTGATATCTGGGGTATTATCCCGGGACTTCTGATTTTGCGGAAGCAATGGCCTAGTCCCCATATAATACTTTTCGTTTGCTTGAAATAATAGCACCCCTCTCAGCATAAAAAATGATGAAACATTGCAAAATGCTAATCATGTGCTGTTGAAGAAAAGATTCTCTAAAGGGAACCCACCAAAAGTCGAACCATCATCTCTCTGATTTTGCGGAAGCAATAGCCTGAGCTCTCATGGTCTCGCATTTAACCCCTTACAGATATCATCTAGGTATACTCACATGTAAGACTGAATATTGGGATTTGGATATGGGAGTATATTCTGAGGTGGGACACGCGAATAAGTTTAAATATCTAAAACATTAATCTCGTATCTCGAAACAGTTGAACTTTGTGTGAAAATTTAAGTGGATAAGTATACTGACAATCTAAGTGAATCGTTTAGAACTTAAAATGTTTAAAGCTTAACGATGTTGGTGATTTGTCTCATAAACTGATATGATCCTCTTACACAAACTCACAAAAAATATTGTCTGTAAATATTTCTTTACTGCATTTCATTAAAATCAAAAATCTAAAAAGAGTTTTAGTGTGTTTTAGCATAAAATTTTGAAAAATTCAAAAAGATTTTCGACAACTGATGTTGAAAAGCTGATTTTCAAAATTCCGAGTGCTAAACTTGAATGAACAACAGGTTGGGAGAGTGTGTATGAATTGAGATTTGATTTTGAAATGATTAAATGGTTGTTTAACTTGAAATCAAATTTGAGTTACAAGTGGTCATCAAAGTTTTTAAATGCTAAATCATTTTGAGTTTGATTGTACAAGTGGTTTTGTTAAATTGTTAAATTTGAGAAATTTATTTTTGGGTAGAGTATGTGCAGGTTTGTGCATTTGCTGATGCTAAAGAACTAAAGGAATCAAGAGATCTGATCAAGAGAATTAGAAAGCTCAAGAGCCAGATTGAGATTCTGAACCTGTGAAGAAAAGAGGAGACTGAAGATTGTTAGATCAACATTCAAGGGGGAATTTGAATGATAAAGAGCCCGAAGACTGATAAAGGCTGAAGACTCGACATACTGAAGATTTGTGCTGAAGATTCGTCGACATCCAAGGGGGAGTCTGTTGGTGCATATGTCTGTCGACTTCGTCTTGTATCGAGTCTTGTAAAATAGGAATGATAGATCAGGGCATGTTGTACGAGGAATATAGGGTTTTAGTGTGATTGGGCTATTCCGCACGAAATGCCATGCCTATATATAGGTGTGTTGCTAGTTCATTTGTAACAGTTCCAGATTTCGGTACCGAATTGCTGCCGACGTGTCATTTGATCTGTAACAGTGTTAAATCAATATACAAGACAGTTAAAGAGTGAATCAAGCTGTAATCAAGTCTATATCATTAATTCCGCCTTTGATATGGATTAGAACTCTTCTGACAGACTCGTTTAGATCGATTCTCGATCCTACATAGAGCTCGATCAGCTCATTTCCAAACCGTTCAAATTCTAAAACTCTCTCAAATTTCTGAATAGTAATTATTATAGTCGGGCATAATACCCACTATAAAGCGAAGCTCTGCAACGTTGTAAGTATTATAACCCTACTGTTACCCTACACGGCCGACGTAGGATTTCCGTAACGCATGTCAGGGCTCTGCCCGACTCAGTCGTTAGAATTTTGTCTCGTGTGTACACCCGATTGATTTAGAATTCCGTAATGCATGTCGGCTCTGCCCAACCCAGTCATTGGAATTCTGTCTCGAGTTGTACGGTCAATACGAATTGGGTTATTTTACTAACACGTGTGCATTATTTAATTTTATAGATAACAACCATGAGATATAACAAGAAGCCTTAGTTTTACCTAAACGAACAATGTGAGTACATTCTCTTTTTGCCACCATTTTGTAAATATATTTTTGTGAGTCCAAATATTTTACCAAAACCACAATTGTTTTAAATATCCCTTAACAGTAATTGATTATTTGTGATTCTACAATTACTGCCGGTATGTTGGGTTTTGTATACAAAATGTGGAAAAACGTTACCGTTGGACAAAGAGTAAGCCAATGGGTAATATGACCCACAAATCGGGTTGACAGTACTGAATGAGTAATTTAGTAGATATAAGCAAATGTAATTGCAGATGCCCTCAATTCTGTAAAAGTGATAAAACTGTTTTGATTAAACTGGGATGCACTCACCAGTAATTTTTGCTGATAAAATGTTTTTAAACGCGTTTCAGGTAACAAAATGTGAAAGCCAATAGAAGCTAGCTGGAGAGCACTGAAGGCTTGGAAAAGTGGCTATAAAAGTTACCTAAATAAAAAGAAGTTTTTGTTTTCAATAATTAGGGTTTACCCCTACAAATGTACTGTCAAATGAACTTGGGTTTTATCCCAATATTTTATTATTATAACAAGTATGGTGTTTTACTCTGATAAAAATATTTCCTAACTACGGTCCTGATGAATGTTTTCCGATGCCAAACTAATAAACACCGATACCACCAGCTCTGAGTTCCCACAGCCTCCCGCTCTCGGGGCAGGGGTCGAGGGTTGCGACAGAAGGTGGTATTAGAGCTACAGCCACTTGTTTAAGCCAAAGAAGTGTTCTGCTGACACTTAAGTTTAAAATTTTGTGTTAGGAAATAACTTATGTGATTATGTGTTTTGTGTTATTTGACTATTTGTTAGTTAACAGTATGAGTGAGCAAGGAACTTCGGACGCTTATCGTCAGTTAGATAGTTCACCGAAAAACGAGGGAACATCATCTCAACCTGATCCCCCAGGTTACTCAGCCGATACTGAGGAAGGGATATTTATTTTTAAGGCACAGTCTGAGGAACCGTTTACTACTAAGAAAAGAGGTTGGTTTAGTAGAGGAGCAAACGAGAGAAGAAAAAGAATGAAAAAGTTACAACAGCAAAGGGCAATAGTCAGGGCTAATAAGGAAGTAAAGGCACAAACCCAGGAAACAGGCAATAGACCACCATGGGAAGAGGAACTAGATAGACAGTTGGCCAATTTCCATATGCTAGCTACCACAGCAGTAGACTCTAACCAAATAGCTGAACCGCCACTGTTACCTTTATTCCCAGACCAACCAATGCTAGAACCCAACCAAGAAAACCAATTCCCGATACCTGCAGTTGACCCCCACGAGTTACCTAGAATCCCAACTCCACACCCTTTAGGATATGATCCATGGTTTGACGACAATAGGTCATAATGGGCCTTATATCCTCCCGAAGAACCAATGCCTTTAGAACCGGATCCGTGGAGAGATACGGATAGAACATTTTTCGAAATGAATAGCGCAGACCCTAATGAGGAACCAGTACCCCCTCCTGAACCATTAGACCCACCAATGAGTCGAAAACATTTACAAGAACTCCATCAGTATAGAGAGGATTTAATGAATGAGGGGAATAGAATTCGATAGATAGGGGAAAAACTAGTTTGGAAATATGATGAAGGAGACATGTAGTACTGGATAAATGGCACTTAGAAAATGCCTAGATATATGTGTAATTTTGTATTTTGGAAAAAAATCTAACATTTCACTGCCACGTATTTGTTTAGTCTAAGATACGAATGCATAATTACTAGTATATTTGATTTCCAGTTGTAGTTTGTAATAGATGCATGAATATGAAAAAGAGTAAAAGTCGCAATGTATGACGTTTTTGGATCAAACTGTTTGTGTGATTGTGTATAAATATTTGTACCAGCTTTATTCTGTGATAATTACTACTTGCTAAATATTTCCAATTTAGATGTCGAATGAAGTAAATCAGGAAAACCAGAATAATGAGAATAACGGAAACCAAATAGATAGTAGTGCCATCCAACATATAGTAGCACAAGGAATTATAGATGCTATGCCTTATATTATCAATACTGTTAAGGAAGCAGAAAATAATAAATCTGCAAATGGAAGTAAACGTCAACACACTGAACCAAGTCACAATGTGAACGATAATGGACCTATTATCCAAGCTCCAATCCCTAAGAGAAGAAGAACCGCTTCTTACAGTTGTTCTTATAAAGAATTCTTGGCCTGCAAACTAATAGAATTCTCAGGCAATGAAGGAGCCATTGCAGCCTTACGTTGGATAGAAAAGATAGAAGCAGTCATAAAAATAAGTAAATGTGCAGACGAAGATAAGATTATGTTTGCTTCTAATCTTTTAAAAAAATGTAGCCTTAGAATGGTGGAATACTATTCTCCAGTCTAAGGGAAGTGACAGAGTTTATAATATGGAATAGACCAACTTTAAGGAAATGGTTGAAAGAAAATTATGTCCTCCCAATGAAAAGAAACAAATCGCTAATAAGTTCCTAAACCTTAGAATGACTGGAATAGACTGCAAAGGTTACACTACCATATTCTTCGAATATGCTAGGATAGTGCCAAAAGCTTAGATACGTAGTCAAGGCAGCTGGACCGCAAACCATAGAAGAAACAGTAGAACTAGCTAATACCTTTACGTACCAAAGAGGAAAACCAGAGAAAGAACCTAGCTCAAAAGCTTACCCAAGAATTTTGCTACGGTAATTCCAAACGTGGGAAAGGTACAGGTTCTTCCTCTGCACCCTACTGTAGGTATTGCAAAAGAAAACATTCTGGAAGACGCTCCGTATACTGTAACTTTTGCAAAATACCTGGACACAAGGAAGAGCACTTTAGGAAGAAACTCGGTAATGGGATATGCTTCAATTATGGAGAGAAGGGACACATCAAACCAAACTGTCCAAAACTAGCTCTAGCCATAACCAACAAGGCTAAGACAACTGAAACTCCTAAAAAGAATGCCAGAGCATTTGTTCTGACTGCTGAAGAAGCCAAGATGATTCCAGATGTGATTACCGGTACGTTCTTAGTTAATAACATATTTGCCAAAGTATTGTTTGACTCTGGTGCTAACCAAAGTTTTATCAATACTTCTTTCTACAAACTTCTTGACCAACCCTTAGTTAAACTTCAACAAGATTGTCTGGTAGAGACCGCCAACGGAGAATCCATTAAGATAGGTGAAATCTTGCAGAAGGCAAGAATAGAAATCTTGAACCATCATTGCTTTGCTAACCTTTACCCGATGAATCTGGCTGGTTTCGATGTCGTATTAGGAATGGATTGGTTGGTAGCCAATCGTGCTAGTATTTTATGTGATCAAAAGTCAGTACAAGTAAGTACACAAAGTGGTGAAAAGACCACCATTAAAGGAGATAAGCCAACCAGATCGACAAAATTCATCTATGTGTTGAAAGCCGCAAGTTATGAAAGGAAAGGAGGAATAGTATATATGATTTCCGTAATCATTAATATTAAAGGAAAATAATTAAAAGATATTCCTGTAATATCTAAATTCTCAGACGTTTTTCCTGAAGAGTTACCTGGATTACCGCCTAATAGAAAGGTTGAATTTAGAATTCACCTAATACCAGGGACAGCACCGATTGCCAAAGCTCCATATCAATTACAACCAACGGAGATGCAGAAACTAAAGAAACAATTGGACAAACTTCTGGAAAAGGTTTTATACAACTAAGTTCATCACCGTGGGGAGCACCGGTGTTATTCGTTAAGAAGAAAAATGGGTCGATACGTATGTGCATGATTACCGAGATTTGAACAAAGTCACGATTAAGAATCGGTACCCACTACCGAGAATCGATGATCTGTTCGATCAACTTCAAGGAGCTCGATTCTTTTCTAAGATCGATTTACGCTCAGGATTTCATCAACTGAAAGTACAGGAAGAGGATATTCCTAAGACTGCTTTCAGAACGAGATACGGTCATTATGAATTTACCGTCATGCCATTTGGTTTAACCAATGCCCCAGCCGCATTTATAGACATGATGAACAAGATATGTAAACCATACCTGGATAAATTCATAATTGTCTTTATAGATGATATTCTAATTTACTCTAAGAGTAAAGAAGAACATGTAGCACATCTGCATACACTCCTAACATTGTTGAGAAAAGCGAAGCTTTATGCTAAATTCTCAAAATATGAATATTGGTTACAATAAGTGCAATTCCTTGGACATCTGGTTAATCATGAAGGAATTCATGTGGATCCCACAAAGATCGAGGCAATTACTAAGTGGAAAGTCCCTGAATCGCCAACAGAAGTACGCAGTTTTCTAGGACTGGCAGGATATTATAGACAGTTTATCCGAGACTTCTCTAGAATAGCCATACCTTTAACCAAACTAACCTGCAAATCAATTAAATTTGAATGGGGACCAAAACAGGAAGAAGCCTTTAAGATTCTTAAGCAAAGACTAACTAACGCACCCATACTCGCATTACCAGAAGGAACTGAAGATTGTATAGTCTACTGTGATGCGTCTAAGTTAGGATATGGATGTGTGTTGATGCAACGTCAAAAGGTTATAGCTTATGCCTCTAGACAACTTAAGAAACATGAAAAGTATTATACAACTCATGATCTAGAACTAGGAGCCATAATTTTTGCCCTTAAGATTTGGAGACACTATTTATATGGAAATAAATTTGTTTTCTTCACCGATTATAAGAGTTTAAGGTACATTTTTGGGCAAAAAGAATTAAATATGAGACAAAGACATTGGATGGAAGTTCTTAGTGATTATGATTGTGATATCCAGTATCATGCTGGAAAAGTTAATGTAGTAGCTGATGCTTTAAGTCGAAAGTATCAAGAAAAACAGAAACGAGTACGTTCTCTCAGGTTAAATCTACAAGTAGATTTAAACGACCAAATTAGGGAAGTACTGGAATCAGCAATCAAGGACGATGCTGAAAAATTAAAAGGAATGATCAAAGAATTAGAACAAGGAACAGATGGAATTTGGAAGTTCCATAAGAAAAGGATGTGGATACCTGAACAAGGAAACCTACGCCACAGAATTCTAGAAGAAGCTCATAAGTCTAAGTATACGATACATCCCAGAAGTGATAAGATGTATCAAGATCTAAGGAAGAATTTCTGGTGGATAGGAATGAAAAAGGATATAGCTAACTACGTTGCTAAATGTTTAACTTGTTTAAAAGTTAAAGCTGAGCATTAGAAACCCTCAGGACTTTTGAAACAGTTAGAAGTGCCAATATGGAAATGGGAATTGATAACAATGGACTTTGTTACCAAATTACCCAAGACAAGAAAAGGAAATGATACAATCTGGGTGATTGTAGACAGATTGACCAAATCTGGTCATTTCTTACCAATGAAGGAAACTTTCAATATGGAACAGTTAGCCAAGCTATATGTAAATGAAATCGTTTCATTACATGGAATTCCTTTATCTATCGTATCCGATAGAGATAGCCGTTTTACTGCTCATTTTTGGACAAGTTTCCAGAAAGCCATGGGAACCAAGTTAAATCTAAGCACAGCTTATCATCCACAGACAGACGGACAAAGCGAAAGGACAATTCAGACAATGGAAGATATGCTTAGAGCTTGTGTAATTGATTTCGGAGGAAATTGGGACGATCATTTACCATTAATAGAATTTTCTTACAATAATAGCTATCATACTAGCATTAATCCTGCACCGTTTGAGGCACTTTATGGACGAAAGTGCAGAACTCCAGTCTGTTGGGCAGAAATTGGAGAAAAGCAATTATCCGGACTAGAGATAGTGCAAAAAACAACAGATAAGATAATTCAAGTCAAGGAAAGACTAAAAATAGCACGAGATCGTCAAAAAGAATTATGCAGATAACAGACGAAAACCTTTAGAATTCCAAGTGGGAGATAAAGTCTTATTAAAGGTTTTGCCATGGAAAGGAGTAGTAAGATTCGTTAAGAGGGGAAAGCTAAGACCTAGGTATGTTGGACCTTTCAAGATCATTAGAAGAATAGGACCTGTAGCCTATCAGCTACAACTGCCACAAGAAATGGCAGGAATACATGATGTGTTTCATGTATGTAATCTCAAGAAGTGCTTAGCAAACGAATCTCTAGTGATACCTCTTAAGGACATAGAGGTAAATGAGAAACTTAAGTTTATCGAGAAACCCGTGCATATTGAAGATAGAAAGATCAAGAACCTTAAACATAAGAGATTAGTTCTGGTCAAAGTGAAATGGGATTCCAAGAAAGGACCAGAATACACTTGGGAACTCGAATCAGAGATGCAACGAAAATACCCACACCTGTTCCAGTAGACCTCGAGGACGAGATCTAAAACAAGGTGGGGAGGATATAACAACCCTCCTAAATACATCCTAGAACCCTTAACTTGACCCTAAAATGTTCCTTACGTACCCCGTACGCGAGAAACGGACACGAAATAGCCCTATACTTAGAAAAATAAACAAAAACAAAATCCAGTAGTCGCTCGCGGGGCACGACTACCTTCAGCCTAGACTGTCGCGGGCCGCGACTACCTTTGATTGTCGGACAAGTCATAGTGCCACATGGCACATGACTCACCGGACCTATATGTTGACTCGACAAAGCTAGGCTCAACACGTGCTCTCTCGTGGGCCGCGAGAGACTTAGCCTAGGTCTTACGCGGGCCGCGAGCCGCCTTTGATCAGCCTATAAATAGAGCTCAATTAGCTCATTTCCAAATCGTTCAAATTCTAAAACTCTCTCAAATTTCTGAATAGCAATTATTATACTCGGGCATAATACCCACTATAAAGCGAAGCTCTACCACGTTGTAAGTATTATAACCCTGCTGTTACCCTACACGACCATCGTAGGATTTCCATAACGCATGTCAGGGCTCTGCCCGACTCAGTCGTTGAAATTCTGTCTCGTGTGTACACCCGATTGATTTAGAATTCCGTAATGCATGTCGGCTCTGCCCGACTCAGTCATTGGAATTCTGTCTCGAGTTGTATGGTCAATGTGAATTGGGTTATTTTACTAACACGTGTGCATTATTTAATTTTATAGATAATAACTAGGAGATATACCAGGAAGCCTTTGTTTTACCTAAACGAACAATGTGAGTACATTCTCTTTTTGCCACCATTTTGTAAATATATTTTTGTGAGTCCAAATATTTTACCAAAACCTCAATTGTTTTAAATAACACTTAACAGCAATTGAGTATTTGTGATTCTACAATTACTGCCGGTATGTTGGGGTTTTGTATACAAAATGTGGAACCGTTGGACGAAGAGCTAGCCAATGGGTAATATGACCCACAAGTCAGGTTGACAGTACTGAATGAGTAATTGAGTAGATATAAACAAATGTAATTGCGAATGCCCTCAATTCTGTAAAAGTGATAAAACTGTTTTGATTAAACTGGGATGCACTCACCAGTATTTCTTGCTGATAAAATGTTTTTAAACGCGTTTCAGGTAACAAAATGTGAAACCCAATAGAAGCCAGCTGGAGAGCACTGAAGGCTTGGAAAAGAGGCTATAAATTTACCTAAATAAAAAGAAGTTTTTGTTTTCAATAATTAGGGTTTACCCCTACAAATGTACTGTCAAATGAACTTGGGTTTTATCCTAATGTTTTATTATTATAAAAAGTATGGTGTTTTACTATGATAAAAATATTTCCTAACTACGGTCCTGATGAAAGTTTTCCGCTGCCAAATTAATAAACACCGATACCACCAGCTCTGAGTTCCCGCGGCCGCCCGCCCCGGGGCAGGGGTCGGGGGTTGCGACATATCGTGTCATATCGTATCACATTTTTAACTTACTATCGTATTATAGCGTATCGTATCACATCTTTAATATTTATTTTATCGTTAAGTATCATATTATAGCGTATTGTATCGTATCGTATCACATTTTTAACTTAATATTGTATTATAGCGTATCGCGTCGTATAACATCTTTTTTTATTTTTATATTGTTAAGTATCGTATTATAGCGTATCGTGGCGTATCGTATCACATTTTTAACTTAATATCGTATTATAGCGTATCGTGTCGTATCGTATCACATTTTTAACTTAATATCGTATTATAGCGTATCGTGGCGTATCGTGGCGTATCGTATCACATCTTTATTATTTTTATATCATTAAGTATCGTATTATAGCATATCATGGCGTATCGTATCACATTTTTAACTTAATATTGTATTGTAACGTATCGTGGCATATCGTATCACATCTTTATTATTTATTTCATCGTTAAATATCATATTATAGCGTATCGTGTCGTATTGTAGCGTAATTTTGTATTACTTTTTTTATGTTGATGTATTCACAACGTGTGATATTATACATTGTATGTTACCAAGCATACCAATCTAAACAGTTAAAATAAACAATCACAAATACAAATAAACTGAAACTGCAAATTTAATTACATATTAAGTTTGTACATATACAGAACATCGTTCAAAATACATAAACCATCAAAATACAAGAAAAGTACAACGACCCTAAACCTTTGGATCCTGACTGGAGCCTGAGGGCCCTGCCCCTTGAGGGCCCCGCCCCCAGATCCGCATCATCTCCAGGGCCAGGCGAGAACAGCGGTATCGACAATGGTGTATCACCACGCCAGATAGTCACCTGTATAGCGCACTGCATTGCCCGCATGAGAAGACGCTCAGTACGGCGGTGAGCTGCGTCTATCCGCGCCTGAAGCCGCCCCTCCGTCTGCTCTAACGCAAGCACCACAGCTAGATGGAGCTGGTCGTCAAGAGTGTTGGGGGTACTGAGGCACCACATGTGGCTGCGGCTCCGATGGCGGACCACCTACCGGAAATGGTCGGTCAGCGTGGTCACCATCGTTGTCATCATTGTCGTCGTCATCCTCTGCGGTAAGGCTGGCAAATCGTGTCTTAACAGGTTTCTGACGGCGCGCACAACATAAGTTTCAAACATGATTACGACTCATTTAACTACTTTCTACCTCATGTTTATAAAACAGTTTTATGTTTTATGTACAAAGATGAATAAATGATAGATCCTAACATTGTAATTTTAATTATTTTAAAAATTAAAAAAGTTAAAGGGTGTATTTTTCAGTCAAACAGATCTAATCGTGTCTTAACATGTCACACCCCGACCGCGTAAAACAACAAAGCGCGGCGGAAAACGTCGGGGCGTGTTGTAACAGAATTATCGTTTCATAACCATGGATACAAAAAGTGTTTTTTTATTGATAATATTAAACATTAACATTGTTTTAACATAGAACAACAAGTTTTATATCGTCTATCATAGATATTATGTCACTAAGGCCTCGTCCAGATCCTATGTGACGCATGCATCCTATAACATCGATCAAGCAACAACACCTGAAACATATGTAAAAACAAAGTCAGCAAAGAAATGCTGGCGAGTACATAGGTTTTATAAGAGTATCGGAATCATGGCTTGTTTACTTATATTGCAATACCTTGAAAACCTTGTTTTTAAAAGTGTATAATATTGCAACATGATTAACCAACTCAAAATCAAGATGATTATAATTTATAAAATTTCGTAGCCATGATTCTTAACCCAAAAGCTTTTTGTTTTAGAAAACCATCTTGTAAAACATCTCGTATAAACTCGTTAATAAAACTCGTATATTATTTCGAAAACATCGTTGAGTGACATCGTTTCAATATCGTTTACCCAAGTGAACTAAATAACGCCACGGTATGTAATATGTTGAAAACACTTATATATAAGAAGTACCAGCGGCGTATCTACCATGTTTTCACCATATTACCCCCGTCCCGTTATCTAAACACTAGCCAAAAACCAATCGTTTACCCAAATCGTTTAACATTGTCTCCAAATCGTTTCCAAATCGTTTACTCGTTTAAATCGTTTAGATCATCATCGTTTTAATTGTGAAAAACTTATATATGGTCATCTCATTAATAACATTCAAACCTTTGTGACTCGTTCATCGTTCAACTCATTCTTGCATTAACAAACCTCCAAAGGGTAAGTTAACAATCATCAGATTCAGTCGTTACCCACAACACCCACACATAACCATGGGTATAGTGCAATAACTGGATTTGTCATATCCTATGGTACCATAACCTAATACTGGTCGGTTCGGCCAAATTAATGAATGTCATTCGTTATGTAACTACAACCAACAAGTTCGTTCACATTATTGAAATCGTTATTAGTTTAGTATAAATCGTTCTAATCATTTTTGAAACCATCGTTTAAACCTTGAAAACATTTAGTACATATGAATCACCCCAAAACAATTGAAAATAGTAAAATAGGGGAACTATGTACTCACATGTAGTGCAAGGTATCCTCAATCAATAGTACTTCAACAAACTCGAGTAAACCAGAGAAATCAAGCAGCACCTAGTAATTGAATCACTAGTCAAACAATAGACGCCTAAATTGGAAGATCGGACAGAATGAGGTCTTGTAACCCAAATGAGTGTTGAAACTCATGTGATATGGTTTAACAAGGCCTACATCCTCAATGAAACCTAACCTAAGTGCTTTCGACCCATCGCGACCCATTAAGGTAGCTTACGCTACTTTAACACGTCGTGCGCGCAAAGCGCGTTCGAGACGTCTAACTAGTCCTATGACAAGTATTATATGCCATTACATGTTTAATCATGTTGTATAATCAGTTATGTGACAAAAGTTTAGGTTACATAAGCTTAACTACCAATTATACATGAAAAGGGTATTTTGGTAATTTACCTAAGGCATATAAACTACTTATCATACAACTACCTAAACTAGGTGACCATAAGGTATAACCTCGGAAGGTTATTCCCTATGCTACTATGGTCACTAAACATGTTTGGTCGGATCCTAATGATCGCCCAAACGGGTCGGGTTCGAAAGTATAAGCGATTGTTTAGATCGCTTACCTTTACGACCCTAGACAAGCACAAAACTAAAAGTGACGAGCTAAACATGTTAGAACATGTTTAACAAGGTTTGAAAACAGGTTTGGTATCAAAACAAACGGTTGGTTTTGATACCCACAAGTAGTTTGGTTACAAAATACGCGTAAATGCGCATTTTGGCCGAAACTACGACTCGTCACTGAGCCTAGATAACGTGGTAATCAGTAGGTATAGTTACAAGGGACTATAACCATCGTGATTACGCTCACGTTATGAAGTTCAAATGAACTTCACATTGACCATAAACTGGTCAATGCAGAAAGTCAAACGCAGTTTGACTTTAACGCTAAAACGAATGAAACGAACGAAAGAACACTTACAACGGGTCCAAGAATGGAAGTTTTGAATCCGAATATTCTCAGGTATGAAGTGTTAAACACATCAACTTAGAGAACAAATTCAGATTTCAAAGGTGTGGGTTTTTGGGGTTGAGATCATGGGGTATTTATAGATTTCCTTGAACCGTTAAGATCGTTTATCGTAAACTGAGCTTTGATCTGGACCTTACATGTGTGCCCATGGTTTTCTAAAACCATGGGAGCCCCTAATATGGACTATGTTCATTGAATACCAGCCCATGGTTTTGCAAAACCATGGGTTAAAACCACCAATACTTCAAAATGGACTACATTCATTGAATCTGCCAGAAATTTCAAAAAATGGTCCCTGCACTTGTAAAACTTGATTTTTGGCACTTTTAAGCCCCGTTAACCCCATTTCAAGGCTCTAAAAAAAGTTAAAGTATAGGGAACTTAAAATATGCTCAAAAACATCTCGGATATCGGTTCGTTTGGTCGTACGGTTGCGTTATTCGCTTAATTACGACGAAAGTCGTAACGAACGCAAAAACGATCCAAATTAAGCGACGAATGGAATTTTATCATGCTAAACACTAAAATAAAATATTTTAATGCTTACATAAATTTTTGGATGTCCGGATGTATTCAGAACGTAAGTTATGCGCGAAAATGCAAACTTATGCACTTTTTAACGCCTTTAGTCCCTGAATGACCCAAAAGTTTATTCTAGCACACCGAACCCCTCAAAGCCTATTTCTAAGCTATGTGAAGGATATTTATGGTATGTTTAACTTATGGTCATGTTCCAGAATGTCTGTTACAGTTCAAATCAGCATAGTTTCACAGTTTGACACAAATAGTCCCTGCGATCGAACAAAGTTGATTTCGACACACCAAACCATTCAAAACTTATTTATAAGTTATGTGGAGGTTATTTAAGGTATGTTAAGCCTATGTCACTATTCCGAAGTGTTTTTCGCGTTATACTGACTGCGTTTACGCACCAGTTTGCGTATAACCTTCCAAAACGCGATTTAAAGCTTGCAATCGGAATCGAATCGAATTGAAAAGTCACCAAACACAAATACACACATAGAAACACCAAAACACATATAATAACACCAAAGCAAATTGTTTTATTAATAATTATCATTGTTTTACATCGTACATCGATTACAGAACACAGTTGTCACAGTCTCCCCTACTTCAGGAAATTTCGTCCCGAAATTTTAACTAGAGGAAGCTTGTGAAAACAAATGCGGATATTTCGTCTTCATCTGGTCCTCACGTTCCCAAGTAAACTCTGGGCCACATTTGGATTCCCAGCGAATCTTGACCAAATGAATTCGTTTGTTCTTCAACTGTTTGAAAGTACGTTCCACTATCTCCACAGGTTTCTCGACAAAGTGCATTGTTTCATCGATTCGAATCTCATCGAGAGGAATGTGTAGATCAGCGTCAGCTAAACATTTTCGCAGATTGGACACGTGAAAAGTCGGATGAATATTTCCAACCTCTGGAGGTAGCTCTAGTCGATAGGTAACCTTTCCAATTCTTTCCACAATCTTAAATGGTCCCACATATCGAGGTGCAAGTTTTCCTTTCTTTCCAAATCTCACGACTCCCTTCCAAGGTGAAACCTTGAGTAGGACACGATCTCCGACTTGAAATTCTAAGGGCTTGCGTCCCAAATCCGCATATCTCTTTTGACGGTTTCGAGCTGTCACAAGATTATCGCGGATTTTCTTGATTTTGTCAATTGTTTCCAGAACGAGCTCAGGTCCAGTAAGCTAAGCTTCACCGGTCTCATTCCAACAGACAGGTGAACGACATTTTCGACCGTAGAGATCTTTGAATGGTGCCATTTTTATGCTAGTATGATAACTATTGTTGTAAGAGAACTCGATCAGCGGCAGATGAGAGTCCCAATTACCACCAAAGTCTATCACGCATGCTCTAAGCATATCCTCCAAAGTTTGAATCGTTCTCTCAGATTGGCCATCTGTTTGGGGATGATAAGCAGTGCTTAGATTCAGTTGGGTTCCCAAGGCAGATTGCATGGCCTTCCAGAAATGAGATGAAAATCGAGCATCACGATCAGAGATGATATCCAAGGGCACACCATGTCGTGTCACAATCTCATCAACATAAATCTTTGCAAGTTTATCAGCAGATAGATCCTCGCGAATCGGAATGAAATGAGCTGATTTCATTAATCGATCGACAATAACCCAGATAGCATCATGACCTTTAGACGTACGCGGTAACTTAGTGATGAGATCCATCGCAATGTTCTCCCACTTCCAAACCGGTATCTCTGGTTGTACAAGCAAGCCAGAAGGTCGTTGATGTTCGGCCTTGACTTTGAGACAAGTTAGGCATTTCGATACATACAAGGCAACATCCTTCTTCATACCAGGCCACCAGCACCGAGTACGAAGATCCTTGTACATTTTATCAGCACCAGAATGGATAGAATATCGAGACTCATGAGATTCGTCCATTACCAAGGTGCGAAGATCGTCTTGTTTCGGAATCCACAATCGATCCTTAAAATAGAGCAAACCATCGTCTTTCGCTTCGAGCATAAGCTCAAGTTGACGTGGTAATTCCGTACCCATCAAATTTTGTGAAACACAAAATTGTTGAGCTTGAAGGACACGAGATTGAAGATCAGCTAGAGTTCGAACAGAATGAAGCTTGACTCGTTCTTTTCGACTAAGCGCATCAGCTACGACATTCGCCTTACCAGGATGGTAGCGAATCTCGAAATCATAGTCGTTCAAGAGTTCAACCCAACGTCGTTTCCTCATATTCAGCTCTTTCTGATTAAGAATATACTGGAGACTTTTGTGGTATGTGAAAACCACACACTTTGTTCCATAGAGGTAGTGTCTCCAGATTTTAAGCGCGAAAACCACAGCTCCTAACTCAAGATCATGAGTCGTATAGTTCTTTTCGTGAACTTTCAGCTGTCTAGATGCATATGCAATAACCTTACCTCGTTGCATAAGGACGCAACCAAGGCCTAAGTTGGACGCATCGCAATAGACAATGAAATCATCGCTTCCTTCAGGCAGAGATAGAACAGGAGCATTACATAACTTCTGCTTCAGCGTTTGGAACGCTCCTTCTTGCTTGGGTCCCCACTCGAAAGGCTTATTCTTCTGAGTCAAAGCAGTGAGTGGAAACGCAATCTTCGAGAAATTTGAAATGAATCGACGATAATAACCAGCAAGACCAAGAAATGATCGAATCTCTGTAGGCGTCGTCGGTGTATTCCAGTCCTTAATAGCAGCAATCTTGGATGGATCCACATGAATACCCTGCTCATTGACTATATGACCCAAGAATTGAACTTCTTCAAGCCAGAATTCACACTTGGAGAATTTAGCAAAAATTTGTTCCTTCTTTAGGAGTTCCAATGTTAAGCGAAGGTGTTGCTCGTGCTCGGGTCGAGATTTTGAATAAATGAGAATATCGTCGATGAACACAATAATGAACTTGTCCAAATAAGGTTTGCAGACCCTATTTATTAAGTCCATAAAGATAGCTGGAGCATTTGTCAAACCAAAAGGCGTGACAGTGAACTCGTAATGCCCATATCTTGTGCGGAAAGCGGTTTTGGGAATATCTTCTTCGAGAACACGAAGTTGATGATACCCAGAACGCAGATCGATCTTGGAAAAGCATGAAGCACCCTGCAGCTGGTCGAAGAGATCATCAATTCGAGGTAGGGGATATCAATTTTTGATGGTGAGCTTATTAAGCTCACGATAATCGATACACATTCGAAAAGATCCATCTTTCTTTTTCACGAAGAGGACTGGAGCTCCCCAAGGTGAAAAGCTCGGTCGGATGAATCCTTTATCAGATAACTCTTGAAGCTGCTACGATAACTCTTGCATCTACAACGGTGCAAGACGATAAGGTGCTTTTGCAATCGGGTTGGCATTGGGTACAAGGTCAATATGAAACTCGACTTGACGAACTGGAGGCAAACAAGGCAGTTCATCAGGAAACACCTCCAGATAATCCCGAACAATCGGAATATCCTGAGTACTCTTGCTCTTGCTTTTCTCCTCGGTGACATGTGCCAGAAAAGCAACATATCCTTTTCGTAGATACCTTTGGGCTTCCAAACACGACATAAGCTTCAAACCATCTGGTGGTTTTTCGCCACGAACTTCCAGAACATCGCCAGAAGACAAAGGAATACGAACAATCTTATCGAAACAAACCACCTCAGCGTGGTGTTTGGTTAACCAATCCATTCCAACGATAATATCAAAACTCCCAAGTTGCATCGGTGTGAGGTCAATAGGAAAAAGATGGTTATCAAGGTTTAACTGACAATCACGAATAACAGAATCGAGAACAAGAGGTTTACCAGTAGCAACTTCGATAGATAAGGGTTTCCTCACTTTGGTTCTAGGTATCGCAAGCAAAGGCTCAAAAGATAACGAAACAAAACTTCTATAGGCACCAGAATAAAAAAGAATAGATGCAGGTTGATTGTTAACAAGAAACGTACCATTGACAACCTCGTTGTCAGCCCTTGCTTCAATTGCATTCAAATTGTACGCTCGCCCACGAGCGGGATTCACATTGGCATTAACATTCGGATTTGCAAGCCTCGGACAAACAAACGACACGCGGTGACTAATCAAAGTAAATGGGTCAATATAATGTATCGCCGAAGACATGCTTGCCTATAAGTGAACACTCACCCCAAGAGTTCCCAGGTAAGAGTGACTGGTCCGATTATGTGGATTTGTACGAACACTCTAGCCTTAGACAGAAAACTCAGAGTACAGGCACTCACTCTTCCAGCTTGCACGTGTTCACATTATTTAGACCCAAACTTTGACGAGATTTTGAAAACTTAGAGGGTTCAAAACCTTACAATAGAGGGTTCAAAACCTAGTAATCAATCATCCTAGAACAGATGATTAGTTTTCAAAGCGGATTCGAAAATTGTGTTCTCGTTGAGGTTATCACCTAAGGATAGGTGACGATTTTGTTTTAAAAATCTAAACGCAAATAAACTTGCGTTGGGGTCCTAGAAGTTATAGTCTAGGTCAAAGCATTACTAATAACCTAATTCCCTATAACCATTGGCTCTGATACCAACTCTTCTGTCACACCCCGACCGCGTAAAACAACAAAGCACGGCGGAAAACGTCGGGGCGTGTTGTAACAGAATTATCGTTTCATAACCATGGATACAAAAAGTGTTTCGTTTTATTGATAATATTAAACATTAACATTGTTTTAACATAGAACAACAAGTTTTATATCGTCTATCATAGATATTATGTCACTAAGGCCTCGTCCAGATCCTATGTGACGCATGCATCCAAGAACATCGATCAAGCAACTACACCTGAAACATATGTAAAAACAAAGTCAGCAAAGAAATGCTGGCGAGTACATAGGTTTTATTAGAGTATCGGAATCATGGCTTGTTTACTTATATTGCAATACCTTGAAAACCTTGTTTTTAAAAGTGTATAATATTGCAACATGATTAACCAACTCAAAATCAAGATGGTTATAATTTATAAAATTTCGTAGCCATGATTCTTAACCCAAAAGCTTTTTGTTTTAGAAAAACATCTCGTATAAACTCGTTAATAAAACTCGTATATTATTTCGAAAACATCGTTGAGTGACATCGTTTCAATATCGTTTACCCAAGTGAACTAAATAATGCCACGGTATGTAATATGTTGAAAACACTTATATATAAGAAGTACCAGCGGCGTATCTACCATGTTTTCACCATATTACCCCCGTCCCGTTATCTAAACACTAGCCAAAAACCAATCGTTTACCCAATTCGTTTAACATTGTCTCCAAATCGTTTCCAAATCGTTTACTCGTTTAAATCGTTTAGATCATCATCGTTTTAATTGTGAAAAACTTATATATGGTCATCTCGTTAATAACATTCAAACCTTTGTGACTCGTTCATCGTTCAACTCGTTCTTGCATTAACAAACCTCCAAAGGGTAAGTTAACAATCATCAGATTCAGTCGTTACCCACAACACCCACACATAACCATGGGTATAGTGCAATAACGGGATTTGTCATATCCTATGGTACCATAACCTAATACTGGTCGGTTAGGCCAAATTAATGAATGTCATTCGTTATCTAACTACAACCAACAAGTTCGTTCACATTATTGAAATCGTTATTAGTTTAGTATAAATCGTTCTAATCGTTTTTGAAACCATCGTTTAAACCTTGAAAACATTTAGTACATATGAATCACCCCAAAACAATTGAAAATAGTAAAATAGGGGAACTATGTACTCACATGTAGTGCAAGGTATCCTCAATCAATAGTACTTCAACAAACTCGAGTAAACCAGAGAAATCAAGCAGCACCTAGTAATTGAATCACTTGTCAAACAATAAACGCCTAAATCGGAAGATCGGACAGAATGAGGTCTTGTAACCCAAATGAGTGTTGGAACTCATGTGACATGGTTTAACAAGGCCTACATCCTCAATGAAACCTAACCTAAGTGCTTTCGACCCATCGCGACCCATTAAGGTAGCTTACGCTACTTTAACGTGTCGTGCGCGCAAAGCGCGTTCGAGACGTCTAACTAGTCCTATGACAAGTATTACATGCCATTACATGTTTAATCATGTTGTATAATCAGTTATGTGACAAAAGTTTAGGTTACATAAGCTTAACTACCAATTATACATGAAAAGGGTATTTTGGTAATTTACCTAAGGCATATAAACTACTTATCATACAACTACCTAAACTAGGTGACCATAAGGTATAACCTCGGAAGGTTATTCCCTATGCTACTATGGTCACTAAACATGTTTGGTCGGATCCTAATGATCGCCCAAACGGGTCGGGTTCGAAAGTATAAGCGATTGTTTAGATCGCTTACCTTTACGACCCTAGACAAGCACAAAACTAAAAGTGACGAGCTAAACATGTTAGAACATGTTTAAAAAGGTTTGAAAACAGGTTTGGTATAAAAACAAACGGTTGGTTTTGATACCCACAAGTAGTTTGGTTACAAAATACGCGTAAATGCGCATTTTGGCCGAAACTACGACTCGTCACTGAGCCTAGATAACGTGGTAATCAGTAGGTATATTCACAAGGGACTATAACCATCATGATTACGCTCATGTTATGAAGTTCAAATGAACTTCACATTGACCATAAACTGGTCAATGCAGAAAGTCAAACGCAGTTTGACTTTAACGCTAAAACGAATGAAAAGAACGAAAGAACACTTACAACGGGTCCAAGAATGGAAGTTTTGAATCCGAATATTCTCAGGTATGAAGTGTTAAACACATCAACTTAGAGAACAAATTCAGATTTCAAAGGTGTGGGTTTTTGGGGTTGAGATCATGGGGTATTTATAGATTTCCTTGAACCGTTAAGATCGTTTATCGTAAACTGAGCTTTGATCTGGACCTTACATGTGTGCCCATGGTTTTCTAAAACCATGGGAGCCCCTAATATGGACTATGTTTATTGAATACCAGCCCATGGTTTTGCAAAACCATGGGTTAAAACCACCAATACTTCAAAATGGACTAGGTTCATTGAATCTGCCAGAAATTTCAAAAAATGGTCCCTGCACTTGTAAAACTTGATTTTTGGCACTTTTAAGCCCCGTTAACCCCATTTCAAGGCTCTAAAATAAAGTTAAAGTATAGGGAACTTAAAATATGCTCAAAAACATCTCGGAAGTCGGTTCGTTTGGTCGTACGGTTGCGTTATTCGCTTAATTACGACTAAAGTCGTAACGAACGCAAAAACGATCCAAATTAAGCGACGAATGGAATTTTATCATGCCAAACACTAAAATAAAATATTTTAATGCTTACATAAATTTTTGGATGTCCGGATGTATTCAGAACGTAAGTTATGCGCGAAAATGCAAACTTATGCACTTTTTAACGCCTTTAGTCCCTGAATGACCCAAAAGTTTATTCTAGCACACCGAACTCCTCAAAGCCTATTTCTAAGCTATGTGAAGGATATTTATGGTATGTTTAACTTATGGTCATGTTCCAGAATGTCTGTTATAGTTCAAATCGGCATAGTTTCGCAGTTTGACACAAATAGTCCCTGCGATCGAACAAAGTTGATTTCGACACACCAAACCATTCAAAACTTATTTCTAAGTTATGTAGAGGTTATTTAAGGTATGTTAAGCCTATGTCACTATTCCGGAGTATTTTTCGCGTTATACTGACTGCGTTTACGCACCAGTTTGCGTATAACCTTCCAAAACGCGATTTAAAGCTTGCAATCGGAATCGAATCGAATTGAAAAGTCACCAAACACAAATACACACATAGAAACACCAAAACACATATAATAACACCAAAGCACATTGTTTTATTAATAATCATCATTGTTTTACATCGTACATCGATTACAGAACACAGTTGTCACAGTCTCCCCTACTTCAGGAAATTTCGTCCCGAAATTTTAACTAGAGGAAGCTTGTGAAAACAAATGCGGATATTTCGTCTTCATCTTGTCCTCACGTTCCCAAGTAAACTCTGGGCCACATTTGGATTCCCAGCGAATCTTGACCAAATGAATTCGTTTGTTCTTCAACTGTTTGAAAGTACGTTCCACTATCTCCACAGGTTTCTCGACAAAGTGCATTGTTTCATCGATTCGAATCTCATCGAGAGGAATGTGTAGATCAGCGTCAGCTAAACATTTTCGCAGATTGGACACGTGAAAAGTCGGATGAATATTTCCAAGCTCTGGAGGTAGCTCTAGTCGATAGGCAACCTTTCCAATTCTTTCCACAATTTTAAATGGTCCCACATATCGAGGTGCAAGTTTTCCTTTCTTTCCAAATCTCACGACTCCCTTCCAAGGTGAAACCTTGAGTAGGACACGATCTCCGACTTGAAATTATAAGGGCTTGCGTCCCAAATCCGCATATCTCTTTTGACGGTTTCGAGCTGTCACAAGATTATCGCGGATTTTCTTGATTTTGTCAGTTGTTTCCAGAACGAGCTCAGGTCCAGTAAGCTGAGCTTCACCAGTCTCGTTCCAACAGACAGGTGAACGACATTTTCGACCGTAAAGAGCTTCGAATGGTGCCATTTTGATGCTAGTATGATAACTATTGTTGTAAGAGAACTCGATCAGCGGCAGATGAGAGTCCCAATTACCACCAAAGTCTATCACGCATGCTCTAAGCATATCCTCCAAAGTTTGAATCGTTCTCTCAGATTGGCCATCTATTTGGGGATGATAAGCAGTGCTTAGATTCAGTTGGGTTCCCAAGGCAGATTGCATGGCCTTCCAGAAATGAGATGAAAATCGAGCATCACGATCAGAGATGATATCCAAGGGCACACCATGTCGTGTCATAATCTCATCAACATAAATCTTTGCAAGTTTATCAGCAGATAGATCCTCATGAATCGGAATGAAATGAGCTGATTTTGTTAATCGATCGAAAATAACCCAGATAGCATCATGACCTTTAGACGTACGCGGTAACTTAGTGATGAGATCCATCGCAATGTTCTCCCACTTCCAAACCGGTATCTCTGGTTGTACAAGCAAGCCAGAAGGTCGTTGATGTTCGGCCTTGACTTTGAGACAAGTTAGGCATTTCGATACATACAAGGCAACATCCTTCTTCATACCAGGCCACCAGCACCGAGTACGAAGATCCTTGTACATTTTATCGGCACCAGGATGGATAGAATATCGAGACTTATGAGATTCGTCCATTACCAAGGTGCGAAGATCGTCTTGTTTCGGAATCCACAATCGATCCTTAAAATAGAGCAAACCATCGTCTTTCGCTTCGAGCATAAGCTCAAGTTGACGTGGTAATTCCGTACCCATCAAATTTTGTGAAACACAAAATTGTTGAGCTTGAAGGACACGAGATTGAAGATCAGCTAGAGTTCGAACAGAATGAAGCTTGACTCGTTCTTTTCGACTAAGCGCATCAGCTATGACATTCGCCTTACCAGGATGGTAGCGAATCTCGCAATCATAGTCGTTCAAGAGTTCAACCCAACGTCGTTGCCTCATATTCAGCTCTTTCTGATTAAGAATATGCTGGAGACTTTTGTGGTATGTGAAAACCACACACTTTGTTCCATAGAGGTAGTGTCTCCAGATTTTAAGCGCGAAAACCACAGCTCCTAACTCAAGATCATGAGTCGTATAGTTCTTCTCGTGAACTTTCAGCTGTCTAGATGCATATGCAATAACCTTACCTCGTTGCATAAGGATGCAACCAAGGCCTAAGTTGGACGCATCGCAATAGACAACGAAATCATCGCTTCCTTCGGGCAGAGATAGAACAGGAGCATTACATAACTTCTGCTTCAGCGTTTGGAACGCTCCTTCTTGCTTGGGTCCCCACTCGAAAGGCTTATTCTTCTGAGTCAAAGCAGTGAGTGGAACCGCAATCTTCGAGAAATTTGAAATGAATCGACGATAATAACCAGCAAGACCAAGAAATGATCGAATCTCTGTAGGCGTCGTCGGTGTATTCCAGTCCTTAATAGCAGCAATCTTGGATGGATCAACATGAATACCCTGCTCATTGACTATATGACCCAAGAATTGAACTTCTTCAAGCCAGAATTCACACTTGGAGAATTTAGCAAAAAGTTGTTCCTTCTTTAGGAGTTCCAATGTTAAGCGAAGGTGTTGCTCATGCTCAGCTCGAGATTTTGAATAAATGAGAATATCGTCGATGAACACAATAATGAACTTGTCCAAATAAGGTTTGCAGACCCTATTTATTAAGTCCATAAAGATAGCTGGAGCATTTATCAAACCAAAAGGCATAACAGTGAACTCGTAATGCCCATATCTTGTGCAGAAAGCGGTTTTGGGAATATCTTCTTCGAGAACACGAAGTTGATGATACCCAGAACGCAGATCAATCTTGTAAAAGCATGAAGCACCCTGCAGCTGGTCGAAGAGATCATCAATTCGAGGTAGGTGATATCGATTTTTGATGGTGAGCTTATTAAGCTCACGCTAATCGATACACATTCGAAAAGATCCATCTTTCTTTTTCACGAAGAGGACTGGAGCTCCCCAAGGTGAAAAGCTCGGTCGGATGAATCCTTTATCAGATAACTCTTGAAGCTGCTACGATAACTCTTGCATCTCCAACGGTGCAAGACGATAAGGTGCTTTTTCAATCGGGTTGGCATTGGGTACAAGGTCAATATGAAACTCGACTTGACGAACTGGAGGCAAACAAGGCAGTTCATCAGGAAACACCTTCGGATAATCCCGAACAATCGGAATATCCTGAGTACTCTTGCTCTTGCTTTTCTCCTCGGTGACATGTGCCAGAAAAGCAACATATCCTTTTCGTAGATACCTTTGGGCTTCCAAACACGACATAAGCTTCAAACCATCTGGTGGTTTTTCGCCACGAACTTCCAGAACATCGCCTGAAGACAAAGGAATACGAACAATCTTATCAAAACAAACCACCTCAGCGTGGTGTTTGGTTAACCAATCCATTCCAACGATAATATCAAAACTCCCAAGTTGCATCGGTGTGAGGTCAATAGGAAAAAGATGGTTATCAAGGTTTAACTGACAATCACGAATAACAGAATCGAGAACAAGAGGTTTACCAGTAGCAACTTCGATAGATAAGGGTTTCCTCAGTTTGGTTCTAGGTATCGCAATGCCAAGGCTCAAAAGATAACGAAACAAAACTTCTATCGGCACCAGAATAAAAAAGAATAGATGCAAGTTGATTGTTAACAAGAAACGTACCATTGACAACCTTGTTGTCAGCCCTTGCTTCAATTGCATTCAAATTGTACGCTCGCCCACGAGCGGGATTCACATTGGCATTGACATTCGGATTTGCAAGCCTCGGACAAACAAACGACACGCGGTGACTAATCAAAGTAAATGGGTCAATATAATGTATCGCCGAAGACATGCTCGCCTATAAGTGAACACTCACCCCAAGAGTTCCCAGGTAAGAGTGACTGGTCCGATTATGTGGATTTGTACGAACACTCTAGCCTTAGACAGAAAACTCAGAGTACAGGCACTCACTCTTCCAGCTTGCACGTGTTCACATTATTTAGACCCAAACTTTGACGAGATTTTGAAAACTTAGAGGGTTCAAAACCTTATAATAGAGGGTTCAAAACCTAGTAATCAATCATCCTAGAACAGATGATTAGTTTTCAAAGCGGATTCGAAAATTGTGTTCTCATTGTGGTTATCAACTAAGGATAGGTGACGATTTTGTTTTAAAAATCTAAACGCAAATAAACTTGCGTTGGGGTCCTAGAAGTTATAGTCTAGGTCAAAGCATTACTAATAACTTAATTCCCTATAACCATTGGCTCTGATACCAACTCTTCTGTCACACCCCGACCGCGTAAAACAACAAAGCGCGGCGAAAACGTCGGGGCGTGTTGTAACAGAATTATCGTTTCATAACCATGGATACAAAAAGTGTTTCGTTTTATTGATAATATTAAACATTAACATTGTTTTAACATAGAACAACAAGTTTTATATCGTCTATCATAGATATTATGTCACTAAGGCCTCGTCCAGATCCTATGTGACGCATGCATCCTAGAACATCGATCAAGCAACAACACCTGAAACATATGTAAAAACAAAGTCAGCAAAGAAATGCTGGCGAGTACATAGGTTTTATAAGAGTATCGGAATCATGGCTTGTTTAGTTATATTGCAATACCTTGAAAACCTTGTTTTTAAAAGTTTATAATATTGCAACATGATTAACCAACTCAAAATCAAGATGGTTATAATTTATAAAATTTTGTAGCCATGATTCTTAACCCAAAAGCTTTTTGTTTTCGAAAACCATCTTGTAAAACATCTCGTATAAACTCGTTAATAAAACTCGTATATTATTTCGAAAACATCGTTGAGTGACATCGTTTCAATATCGTTTACCCAAGTGAACTAAATACCGCCACGATATGTAATATGTTAAAAACACTTATATATAAGAAGTACCAGCGGCGTATCTACCATGTTTTCACCATATTACCCCCGTCCCGTTATCTAAACACTAGCCAAAAACCAATCGTTTACCCAATTCGTTTAACATTGTCTCCAAATCGTTTCCAAATCGTTTACTCGTTTAAATCGTTTAGATCATCATCGTTTTAATTGTGAAAAACTTATATATGGTCATCTCGTTAATAACATTCAAACCTTTGTGACTCGTTCATCGTTCAACTCGTTCTTGCATTAACAAACCTCCAAAGGGTAAGTTAACAATCATCAGATTCAGTCGTTAACCACAACACCCACACATAACCATGGGTATAGTGCAATAACGGGATTTGTCATATCCTATGGTACCATAACCTAATACTGGTCGGTTCGGCCAAATTAATGAACGTCATTCGTTATGTAACTACAACCAACAAGTTCGTTCACATTATTGAAATCGGTATTAGTTTAGTATAAATCGTTCTAATCGTTTTTTAAACCATCGTTTAAACCTTGAAAACATTTAGTACATATGAATCACCCCAAAACAATTGAAAATAGTAAAATAGGGGAACTATGTACTCACATGTAGTGCAAGGTATCCTCAATCAATAGTACTTCAACAAACTCGAGTAAACCAGAGAAATCAAGCAGCACCTAGTAATTGAATCACTAGTCAAACAATAGACGCCTAAATCGGAAGATCGGACAGAATGAGGTCTTGTAACACAAATGAGTGTTGGAACTCATGTGATATGGTTTAACAAGGCCTACATCCTCAATGAAACCTAACCTAAGTGCTTTCGACCCATCGCGACCCATTAAGGTAGCTTACGCTACTTTAACGCGTCGTGCGCGCAAAGCGCGTTCGAGACGTCTAACTAGTCCTATGACAAGTATTATATACCATTACATGTTTAATCATGTTGTATAATCAGTTATGTGACAAAAGTTTAGGTTACATAAGCTTAACTACCAATTATACATGAAAAGGGTATTTTGGTAATTTACCTAAGGCATATAAACTACTTATCATACAACTACCTAAACTAGGTGACCATAAGGTATAACCTCGGAAGGTTATTCCCTATGCTACTATGGTCACTAAACATGTTTGGTCGGATCCTAATGATCGCCCAAACGGGTCGGGTTCGAAAATATAAGCGATTGTTTAGATCGCTTACCTTTACGACCCTAGACAAGCACAAAACTAAAAGTGACGAGCTAAACATGTTAGAACATGTTTAAAAAGGTTTGAAAACAGGTTTGGTATCAAAACAAACGGTTTTGATACCCACAAGTAGTTTGATTACAAAATACGCGTAAATGCGCATTTTGGCCGAAACTACGACTCGTCACTGAGCCTAGATAACGTGGTAATCAGTAGGTATAGTCACAAGGGACTATAACCATCATGATTACGCTCACGTTATGAAGTTCAAACAAACTTCACATTGACCATAAACTGGTCAATGCAGAAAGTCAAACGCAGTTTGACTTTAACGCTAAAACGAATGAAAAGAACGAAAGAACACTTACAACGGGTCCAAGAATGGAAGTTTTGAATCCGAATATTCTCAGGTATGAAGTGTTAAACACATCAACTTAGAGAACAAATTCAGATTTCAAAGTTGTGGGTTTTTGGGGTTGAGATCATGGGGTATTTATAGATTTCCTTGAACCTTTAAGATCGTTTATCGTAAACTGAGCTTTGATCTGGACCTTACAAGTGTGCCCATGGTTTTCTAAAACCATGAGAGCCCCTAATATGGACTATGTTCATTGAATAGCAGCCCATGGTTTTGCAAAACCATGGGTTAAAACCACCAATACTTCAAAATGGACTAGGTTCATTGAATCTGCCAGAAATTTCAAAAAATGGTCCCTGCACTTGTAAAACTTGATTTTTGGCACTTTTAAGCCCCGTTAATCCCATTTCAAGGCTCTAAAATAAATTTAAAGTATAGGGAGCTTAAAATATGCTCAAAAACATCTCGGATGTCGGTTTGTTTGGTCGTACGGTTGCGTTATTCGCTTAATTACGACGAAAGTCGTAACGAACGCAAAAACGATCCAAATTAAGCGACGAATGGAATTTTATCATGCCAAACACTAAAATAAAATATTTTAATGCTTACATAAATTTTTGGATGTCCGGATGTATTCAGAACGTAAGTTATGCGCGAAAATGCAAACTTATGCACTTTTTGACGCCTTTAGTCCCAGAATGACCCAAAAGTTTATTCTAGCACACCGAACCCCTCAAAGCCTATTTCTAAGCTATGTGAAGGATATTTATGGTATGTTTAACTTATGGTCATGTTCTGGAATGTCTGTTACAGTTCAAATCGGCATAGTTTCGCAGTTTGACACAAATAGTCCCTGCGATCGAACAAAGTTGATTTCGACACACCAAACCATTCAAAACTTATTTCTAAGTTATGTGGAGGTTATTTAAGGTATGTTAAGCCTATGTCACTATTCCGGAGTGTTTTTCGCGTTATACTGACTGCGTTTACGCACCAGTTTGCGTATAACCTTCCAAAACGCGATTTAAAGCTTGCAATCGGAATCGAATCGAATTGAAAAGTCACCAAACACAAATACACACATAGAAACACCAAAACACATATAATAACACCAAAGCACATTGTTTTATTAATAATCATCATTGTTTTACATCGTACATCGATTACAGAACACAGTTGTCTCATAACAGGTACCCAATTGCCAGCCCTACTCTGCGGCATCACCATCTGCCGGCTGACCCTGACCCTGACCCTGTACCGGCTCTGGAGCCAACTCTAGTAACTCGTCTAGGAGAGCGGCATGGACGAATAGCTGCCTGTCGGGTCCTATAAATCACAGCCCGAGCCCAGGGAAGTCACGCATCATGTGCAGGCTGATCGGGGTCTGCCGACTCAACCTGACCGGCTCCACCACGCCCCCTCGGTGAATAATGGGTCCTGCTGGGGAACAATGACCAACGAGACAGCGATACGCGTGATGTACGCCCCCAGTACAGCACAGACTTGTCCTGCCTGTGGTACGCCGCCGAGACCCACTAGGCTAGGCAGCGATGGAGAGCTCACGTCTCCCCCCATACAAGACAATATAGGTAAAAGAGATCCTCCTACTTATAAGTAAAACATTTTTTAAAAAAACTAAGATATAAAGCATTTTTTATACTTTATAAAACAGAAAAGAAAAAAAACATGAATTTTGAATCAATACGATGCGTATAGGGCTATACACATCGTATTGATTCATCTGATTAAGAAAAAAATTGAAATTTTGAAGCAATACGATGCGTATAGGCCCATACGCATCGAATTGCTTCATCTGATGATGAAAAGACCCCCAAAGACCCAGTATTTCAACCCCAAAATCACACAAATTCACCGGACAAAATGCAAAATTGAAAACGTATAAATGATGATGGTTCGTAGATACATACCGTACTTATCTTTGATCTTGAAATATCTACCGTCTCTTGACCATATGTGTGTGTATTTGGTATTTTGGGGTCGTATCAAAAGTAATAGCCCCCTGTTAATCAGGGGGTTATATCGTACAGACCTTTAATACGCATCGTATAGACCTATACGATGCATATTACAACCCCCTGAATTTTCAAAAATTCAAGGGGTTAATACGCATCGTATAGGCCTGTACGATGCGCATTATATCCCTGATATTCATGAAACAGTCCTGTTTTTTGAGAAAGTCAGGGGTATTTTTGAGAAATTCGGGGGGTTAATACGCATTGTATAGGCCTATACGATATGTATTAATCTGCTATATGATACAACGTATGCCTATACAATCTTATATTGCATAGTAAGAAAATTTGTTCTTATCGTGTTTTACTCGGTTCGACGCGTATACGTGTCGTTTTTTACGAACTTTCGCATATTTTTTTTCATTTTATGACATATACCATCAACATGCATCATTTCGGTGACGTTCGGTTGCGTGTGATTATCGTATTCTATGATTACGTACAGTTTTGTTTGAAATCCACTTGTATTGTATAGTGCTATGTTATATGTGTACGCGTGTTGAAATATCATTAGTTGCGTATTATAACAACCCTCGAAAATCGCCCTAAAATACCCCGTAGTCGATAAACTAAACCCATGTAACTTTATTTTTATCAAAAATTAAATAAAATAACTTTTTTGGTCTGTGGCGGGCCGCGACGAACACACCCCTTATGTGTCGCGGGGCGCGACCGAGTGTAACTTGCCGGACACCCACGTTGCCACGTGTCGCACACGTGTTGGCTCTACGGTTGTGACTAGGCAACCTTAGCTGTAGCTAGGGTGCCCTTGCTGGGCGTCAAAGGAACCAGGGAGGGGGGTCGCGGGGAGTGAGGAAGCCCGATTTCACCTATAAATTGGACAGCAACGGCACAGTCCCAAGTCGCTCACAAATTTCTTTTCCCTCTATAATATCACACGAAAATAGCAGATAAAATACCCCCTAAATCACGAAGCTCTACCCCGTTGTAAGTATCTTAACCCCCAATCACTAGTTCGATACCCTGTCCGATTGATCTGGAACCCAGAAACTGATGCCAAAGCGCTGCCTGTTTAGGGCTATGTTTTGTAAACTAAGTTGGGGTTCTGTCTCGTGACGTATTGATAAAGTTGAATTGGGTTATTATACTAACGCGCGTGCATTGTATATTTTTAATAGGAACTCAAGAAAATTATCAAAAAATATTTCCAAGAAGCCCATAGAAAAACATAAGTTTACAAGGAGTGTCATTCTCTCTTTTTATCAAATTGCTTTACAATACCTTAAATGTTTTTCAGTTATACTTACAGAGATTAAGTCTTTGTAATCTATAATTATTGCCAGTAGTTGGGGTTTTGTATACATTACTAGTCCACAGTCACCAAGGGTGTGACAGGAACCGTTACTGTTGGGTGACAGGACCCAAAGTAATATAACCACAAGCACAGGGGAATGTCCCCAGTCGCATACTGTGTTGAATAATTAATAGAAATATACACTATAATTCCCGTTAATACTGTAAAGTTATAACAATGTATCTTTTATAAAAATGGAATGAACTCGCCAGTATTTCTTGCTGATAAAATTTTTTTAAAACGTGTTTCAGTTAACTTGATGTGAAACTACTAGAAGCCAGCTATGGAGCACTGAAGGCTTAAATAAAGTGACTATAAATTACCTGAATAAAATAAGAAGTTATAGTTTCAGCAAACTAGGGTTTATTCCTATACATATATTATAAATGAAATATGGGTTTTTATACCACTTGTTTAATATTAAAATTTGGTGATTTGAACTCTGAAATTTATTTTCTAACTACGGTTCTGATATCTCATTTCCGCTGCCAAATTAATAAACACCGATACCACCGGCTCGTGTTCGCGGTGCTCGTTCCCAGGGTGAGGTCGGGGGCTGCGACAGAAGGTGGTATCAGAGCCACTGGTTTAAGCCATTTGGGTGTTCTTTTAAATACCTAAATTTTAAACAATTGTGTTAGGAAATATCCATAACTTATGTGTTATTATGCATAAATATGTATAGTATGATTTTGTGTGTTTTGATGATTTTTGAGTTTGTAGTATGATTGATCAGAAAACATCCGATGCTTATCGTCACCTGTCCCACTCTCCAATGGATGAAGGACCATCCGAGTTAGCCTTAGGATATGTAGCAGACTCTGAAGATACCTTTTTTTAAGCCAAATCCGAGGAGGCATTCCCACCTAAGAAGAGGGGATGGTTTAGTAAAGAAAACAGGGAAAGGAGAAAAAGAATAAGGCATATCCAAAAACAAAAACAAGCCACAATAACCATAGTTGAGGGAACTGGCCAGATTCTAGTGACTAGGTCCTTATGGGAAGAATTAGATAGAAGACTAGTAAATCTGGATATGTTTAGAACTGCATAAAATACACCTGATCTTAATCTTGTAGCAGCTCCTGAACCACAACTACTACCATTATACCCCGAGCAACCCATGAACCTAGAACAAAACCAGGAAAACCCACTTCCAATCCCAGCCTTTAATCCAATCGAAATACCCAGGATACCCGCACCAAATCCCATAGAACAGTGGTGGACCAACGATTGGTCATTTCAGGATTTAATGAATGATCCCTATCCATACATGCCTTACGGAGAACCAGAACCAGTTTACCCTGAACCTATACCAGCTCAGATGCCACTCATGAGCCACGAAAATGTAGAAGAACTTCGCCACTATGGTGAAGATTTGATTCAGGAAGGAAATAGGATCCGCCGTATCGGGGAAAATCTCGTCTGGAAATACGACGAGAGGGAGATGCGTTTTTAGAAAACCACCGCTTAATATTATATATATATATATATATACGTATTTTCTTTTAATTTGAAAAAAATATAATAATATCCCCTAAAAATATATATATGTTGGGATTGAACCCTACAAAGGAACAGATGATATGTAAAGCCAAAACTGGTTCAGAACAGTGGATCATCATAAGCAGTGTATGCACAAAGATTCTCCCCTTGACAGTGGTTTTCTAACATCTGATAGGCTCCAAGCACTGATCATTCCAACCGCTGTTAGGCCAAGCACTTATGGTGTTTAAAGAACTGTAGCTCTATCTACTGCTGACTTCCAAGCACTGTTGAAGATTAAAGCACTGCCCATTCATGGACTGATCAACCTTTGAAGAAAGCACCGATGCTCAACATCAGTGCTTAGACTACATCAGTGGAAAGTGAAACAATTGTTTGATTGTAATCAGTGTCTATATAATCAGTGGATGTATAGAACAGTGTTTGTAGTTTGTTAGGTAGTTAGATGTCACTTTCATGGTGACGTCAGCTTTGATTCTCAGTGGTTTGATCTGTACTATAAATAGGACAGTTTGTACTATTCTAGGTGAGCGAGTTTTCTCCTCCAATCCATTCATCTTGTACGATCAACCAGTGAGCTCAGGCTGAGGGGGAGTTTAGTATGTAAGCATATATTTAGTTAATCAATTGTAAACTTTTGATTGCAATCTTTTGACTAATGAAAAGCATGTGTTTATCAAAACTATTTATCTTTGATTGTGTTATAAAGTTTGTTTCCATTTCCGCTGCATTTAATTCTCATTATTATATTCATCCACTTGTTTATAATTATCAAACAGACACAATCATGACAACCTCAGATCCTAACAATTGGTATCAGAGCAAGGACAGTCAAACTTGATTTAACAATCATTTTGACGTAAAAGTTCAGCTAAAAATTCATTGATACTAAGGTTGATCGTATTTGTTGAAAAACAAAAGTAAAGGGTAATCACGTTCAAAGTTGACTATTCGAAAACTTTTGTAAAACAACCAAGATGTTATCTATCACATAGGATTCACGTAACACTGATAATTCTATATAAACCATCGATGATTGTTAAATTTAATAATGTTTAATGATCTCGGATTTGGTATAGTCATTCACAGATTTATGATACTTCAGTGTTTATGATGAAAACTATGTTGGTTCCATGATTGATTGCTGCTAAGGTCTCATCTCAAGTCATTAAAAGACCTATGTTCAGAAAATGGCATTTATGTCCTTGGTAACATATGAGAGATGAACAAAACCTTAGGAACAAGATCTTGTATATGAACAACGATTTTGAAAAAACTTCAAAAGTTAAAAACAAAATTGTTTAAAATTAAGATGAAAATCAGTAGTCTCAAAAATTTGCATCAAACATAACCAGGATCAACTCCAAACTATGGTAGTAAAGTATCAGTGTTGAAAGGAGTTTGAAATTAACCCAAATCACTTGTGAAGGGTGAAATCCTACAAAGGTTATATGGTCGATGTTTAGAAAACCAGGTCATGAGTAATGTGAAATTTGGGATAAGTTGTGCAAAAATGACCAAATCTCTCAAAACATTGCTGAAAATGATTTTGGTTGAGTATTCTTTCCCTAAAAACCTTCCAGTGAAAGTTTCAATACTTATCTATGGAAAGGGTAAAAATGGAAAAGAAGAAAAATTACAAAAACTCAAAAGTGTGTTTATCTCAAAACTTTTGAAATAAAAAAGAAAAGAGTTTAAATCTAAAAACACTTAAGAGTCCACAGGTTAGTCCTACAATAGGAAAACCAAAAATAAACATACAACTTTGGTCAAACATATGCCATCAAGCAACTATGTACAATCACTGTATCAGGGAAGTTCAGGTAACAAAAGTATCTCCAGATATTTATCAATAGAGAGGATTAGGCCAAATTTTCAGAAAATCTTCACATGGTAATAAGGTTCACAAATAACTTTCAAAACCATTGTGAACAGGCTACCTCATAGTTACAATCATCTAACAAGGTAATGGTATCAAACAGTGGTTATGAAATTTTGTTTCAAATCACTGACCATTCTCCTAAACTTGTAAATGAAGTGATCATGACCTAATTAAAAGCTACATTGAGTTTGAAAATATACCAGATCTAATTGATGTGGTTATCAGAGAACCTTTATTTGTTTTTCCTAAAGGTTTTTCTTTAATAAAACAGGATATATTATTCTTCATTTCTATAAGAAAAATATATTTTGTGCTTTTACTTGTTTTAGATAGTAAAAGTTCAAACACCTGTCATGATATAGAACCCTTTTTATTTTTGCCTAGGGTAATATATTCCATGATAATGGATCAAAAGGTGATGGTATTAAAGTCTGGGTCATTTCATTCATGTATTCCAATCTAAATCATTAATAAAAGGTGATTATTAACTAACTTCAAACATTTGACTGCTCATGTTTTACTCTAAAATTCTCAAAAGATTAAAACACAAAATGTGGGGTCAAAGAAAATGAGATTATCATCTGGGATAGTTAACCACTGTCAAAATCTATAAAATGTTTAAAACATGAAGTAAATGTGTGGTAAAACCTTGAATGCAAAAACCTATGAATTCTATGCTTTAAAATCCCTGTAAGCCCTGTTGATTTGTTAAATTTACATCTAAAATGTGTTTGTCAAGAAAAGTTGCAGGTAACTCTCAATCACCATCAACAGATGTTGGACATGATATTGTGATATCACAAGTCTAAATCATTTGCATCATCAGAGCAGCAGATGTACAAAACAGCTGTTAAAGCTCAAACCATTGATACACCAACAGTGCTTGACCAAAGTGGCCTTCCAAACCTCTACCACTACCTCACTCCTAACCACTGTTGATAAAAATCTATCAAAAATGGATAAAAATCATCAGTGTGCCATACCTACCTCTCAAGAATCTCTGTTTTCATTTCAAACAGCTGTTGGATCATCTAAAGTCACCAACAGTTGTTAGCCCAGATGAATCACATCTACAGCCTCACCCCTTAAAACATCAATGAAAAGGGATTCTTTCAAAAATCAATCCTGAAACATTTGTGTAACACCTGTGCCTCCACGGCCATCAAACAAATACCGAACCAATGAAATATTATATTTCATACTTTGGGATTTGTAAAAATATGTGTATCATTTGCACATATCAATTTTTGTTCAATTCCAAACTCTAAATCGCTTTCTGGGAGGTTATACGCGCACCGATGCGTAAATATAACCAGTTTAATGCAACAAACACTCCGGAATAGTGACATAGGCTTAACATACCTTAAATAACCTTTACATAACTTAGAAATAAGTTTTGAAGGCTTTGGTATGGCAAAAACAAGTTAATACGCTTACAGGGACTAAAGTTGACAAACTGCGAAAGTATGCCAATTTGAACTGTAACAGACATTCCGGATCATGGCCATAAGTTAAACATACCATAAATATCCTTTACATAGCTTAGAAATAGGCTTTGAGAGGTTCGGTGTGCTAAAATAAACTTTTGGGTCATTCAGGGACTAAAAGTGTCAAAAAAGTGCACAAGTTTGCACTTTCGCGCATAACTTACGTTCTGAATACATCTGGACATCCAAAAATTTATGTAAGCACTAAAATATTTTATTTTTGTGTTTGGCATAAGAAAAATCCATTCGTCACGCAATTTAGATCATTTCTCGCGCTTATGCGCATACCGTCGTAATTAAGCGAACATCGCGTTCGTACGACCAAACGAACCAACATCCGGCATATTTTTGAGCATGTTTCATGCCCACAATGTTTAGGCATCCTTGTGGAGCCTTGAAAATGATTTAACGAGCCTTAAACACGTCGGAAATGGCCTGAATACGCAACGGGGACTGAAATATAAACATTTGAAGGTGTTTGCTGATCAGGGGGACCCTAGCGCGACGCCTAGCCCCCCCTAGCGTCACGCTAGGCCTCCTCTGATCTGCAAAGGTCATTTTTAACACAAGACAACAGCCCTTAACACTTCCCAAAGGTCAAGTGCCACATGTTAAACTCTTATGGTGGCCAAATTCAGTAACCACTACATTCCAACAAGTGTAGGGATGTGATCATTCCCTCTTCTCCAAGAAACGATCCTAACGGTTCGGGAAAAACTATAAATACCCACATACCCCAACTTCATTTCTCACTAGAATCTGATCAATTTTGCTCTAAGTTGAAACCTTTGTTTCATACCTAAGCTATTTTGATCTAGATTAGCATTCGGGGACCCTTCGTAAGTGTTCCTTCGTTCTTTTATTGCTTTTCGAGTCCGAAAGTCAAACTTTGTTTGACTTTCTGCATTGACCAGTTTATGGTCGATGCGAAGTTCGTTTGAACTTCATAACGTGAGCGTAATCACGATGGTTATAGTCCCTAGAGACTATACCTACTGATTACCACGTTATCTAGGCTCAGTGACGAGCCGTAGTTTCGGTCAGAATACGTATTCTTGCGTATTTTGTAACCAAACTACTTATGGGTATCAAAACTGTTTGTTTTGATACCAAACCTGTTTTCTAAACTTAGTTAAGCATGTTTTAACATGCTTAGCTCGTCACTTTTAGTTTTGTGCTTGTCTAGGGTCGTAAGGGTAAGCGATCTAATAAATCGCTTATACTTTCGAACCCGACCCATTTGGTCGATCATTAGGATCCGACCAAACACATTAGGTGACCATAGTGTATAGGGAATAACCTTCCGAGGTTATACCTTATGGTCGCTTCGTTTAAGTAGTTGTATGATAGGTAGTTTATATGCCTTAGGTAAATTACCAAAATACCCCTTTGATGCCGAAATTCGTTTTAATCATATGTAACATAACTTTTGACATCTAAACTGATTTGACAACCATATTAGACATGTTAAGGCATATATTACTTGTCATAGGACTAGTTAGGCGGTCCGAACGCGTTTTACGCGAACGACGCGTTAAAGTAGCATAAGCTACCTAAACGGGTCGTAATGGGTCGTAAGCATTTATGTTAGGTTTCATTTAGTATGTAGGCTTTGTTAAACCATATTACACGAGTCTCTATACTCGTTTGGTTTACGAACCCTCATTCTATCCGATCCTCCGATTTAGGGCCGGTTTATTAACATAGTTACCTATATTAGGTGCCGTTTGATTCCGTGATCTCTAGCATTGCTTGGTGGTTATCTTAGGACTTCTGAGCAATCTCAAGTGAGTACATAGACCCCTCTTTTACTGTTTTCCAAACATTTTGGGGTGAAACACATGTGCCTACCTGTTACTTTCATGCTTTTCCATGTTTTCATATCATATGCTTGCTATGTTCATTAGTACACTATTAGTACATCGTTTTACATTACATTTTATGCTATGTATGTCCATTTAGTTCATACTTAGTACATCATTTTACATTACATTTTACGCTATGTATGTCCATTTAGTTCATACTTAGTACATCGTTTCACATCACATCACATTCTATGTATGTTCATTTATTTGCATACTTAGTACATTTGTTTTCATCACATGCTTACATTTTGTTATGACATTTGGTTTGTTTAAATGAGACAATGTACATTCATTAACACCGATCATGCCGCTCGGTAGTAGGTAGTGGTACCATAGGACTTGACAAATCCCATTCCTGAAATCTCGGGTTTGTTTGGACGTAAGGAATGACCGAATCCGAATACATATTCTTTTGATAACTCATTATTACATAGTTATCCGACTGTCGCAAGGCTTGGATGTATGAATTTTCACAATACCGCATAAATGTTTATATCAGTATAGCATGCATTTTCACAGGACATAACTTTGATTTAAACCAAGTTTTACTTCAATACTATGTTCTTGTGCATATGGTTTAGTTGATGCATTTCACTAGCCATACATATCATTTTTGGTTACACATTACATGGTTTACATTTGACACATAAACACTTTTGACATTGGTTACACATTACATGGTTTACATTTGACACATAAACACTTTTGACATTGGTTATACATTACATGATTTACATATTGACATAAACATTTTAACATATTATTTCAATACATTTGGAAGTTGGTTTAAACATAGACATCTTACATTGTTGGTTTGGTTTGAGTAAGTGATTTAATTAATAAGGCGTGTGTAATATGATACAAGCATGGTGGATACGCCGCTGGTACTTCCTATATATAAGTGATTGTATGGTATTACATATCGTTGCGTTATTTGAAATCATTTCAATTTAGACATATAACATTTTATACAAATAACATACTTTTCACAATACATTGTTTTACAAACAACTTAACTTATACAAACTCATTTTACATGGTTATTCATTTAACCATGCATTATTCTCTTATTTATACGTATCATCTGAACTTATTGTTTTTCAAATGATTTGCAAAGACAAAGCAAATTACAAGGTTCATGACTAAACATTTTCTTAAACAGAAGTCATGAATCTTATTTTCACAAAACCTATGTACTCGCCGGCATTTTTATGCTGACGTACCTATTTTCACATGTGTTTCAGGAAATGAAGCATAGGATTGATCAAGATACACTTAGGCGGACATGGGCCTTAGTGACAATAAAAGATGCAAGACTAGTTATTTATGTTATGTTTCTTTGATTGTCAAGACATTGTAACTCGTGTACTTAATAAAACAATATTTAAATTTCCATGTGTTATGAAACAATGATTCTGTTACAACACTCCCCGATGTTTCCGCCACGTTTTGTTGTTTTACGTGGTCGGGGTGTGACAATTTGTCTTCTTATTGGCTTTCTACCATTCCATTAACAAGTCAAGTGCCATGTGCACTGAAAGACAAAAAGTTTAATGTTTTGACTAGGCTAAAAGCAAGCAGATGTTCCCACAACCACTGATTGAAGGATATTATGATGCTGCTGCATGCTGAACAGTTCAACTGTTTCTAACTTCAAAATTTATTATTGAATTTTGGTATAATTGCTCAAAAGACTTCTTTTATGCAGGACAGTCATGTAGCTGAAATATACCATCAAAAATTCAATATCTCATCCTTCCACCAAACACATTGACATCAGACATCACTTTGTGACGGATTGCTATGAAAAAGGTTTGATTTCTCTGCACCAATTTCCATCCAAAGATCAGCTGGCAGATGTGCTAACAAAGGCTTTAGACATATCCACCTTTGAAAGTTTGATCTCTTGAATTGGCATGCTGAACATGAAATAACAGGCAAAATCTTGTTTTTCTATGGATAAAAGCATTAAAATGTTTTCAGAAAATAAAAAATTCATCCTTAAAAATAGCTAAAAATGAAAATTTTCATTAATCCTTAAAATTCTGCCACAACCACTGTTTTGATTCAAATATCTGTTCTGTTGATATTCTCCACTGCTGAAAGTTAACCTCTGTTTCTTCATTTCCTTGTTAATCACTGTTGATCAAACATTAGTGTTTTAACCCACTGATGGCTATCAACTGATAGCTAAAAGTCAGCCACTGTTTCATTTTCATCACTGTAAACCACTAATATTGACCATCAGTGGTTTCCTAAACAACTGTCTTCCATTATTCATCAGAGGTTGGCACGTGGACTGTACTTAGCCGGCAGATCTTTGTAACCGCTGCCATGTCAGCATTCACTTTTTCACTTTATAAAACCCTGATCAAAACCCCAAACAGGGTTTTCACTGTCGAATCGAATTCAAAATTCCTTTCAAAAGCAGTTACCATTAAATTTCTTCAAATCATTCGTCGTCTTCTTCCTCTCGCAACTACCTGCAAATCACCATGACTCTCACTCTCAAAAATCCTCATAATTATCTATGTACTCTTGAGAAAATTGATCAAAACTCAGAGTTTCACTCTATCATTGACGCCCTTTCTTCTTCAAAGTATAAAACTTTTGTTGACTTGCAACCCACCAATTTATCAAGAAACCCTATGTGAATTCTGGACCAATGCAAATGTTCAAGTTCAGGACAAAAAGCCCTGGGCTATTACATCTGAAGTAGGCAAAATTCTTGTTTCCATCACATCACAAACAATCTCAGAGGTTTTTTAGATCAACGACCACACAGGTAGTACTTCTTTCCCTAAATATGAGTATCAGACTGATCTGACCGAAAGGGGGGTATGAGGGACAAATGGATAAAGCAACTTTGCAAAAAGGGAATTTCCCACCTCCCATGAAATTTTTATTTCATACCCTACTCATGTGTGTTTCAAATAAAACCACAGCTTTCAATGAAATCCCATTAGACATTCAATATCTGGGATATGCTATCATGGCAAAAGCTAATTTTAATTACTCTCATAAAATTTTCAATGACATAGTTAAAAATGTTAACAATATAAAAGCCAAAAAGAAAGCATTTTTGTTATTTCCTAGATTTTTGAGTTATTGTTTACAAAAGAGAATACCTGAGGATAGTGCACAAGTGCTCATACAAGGTGCTCCATGTCAAATAAACAGTCCGTCCTCTGAAACCTTTACAAGGATGTCAGAGTTAAAAGATTTGAAAACACAAACAGAGGAACCTGAGCAGAATTTAGCTGAGTCAACCTCCGCTCCTCAGGCTCCTGCTGTTGAGCCCACTGCTCCTGGTGATCACAACAACACAACCCCTGCTATGAAACCCACACCAAAAATCACCAAAAAGCCCAAAAAGACAATTACCAAAAAGCCCCCCAAACCCTCAAAAAAGGTTCCTCTGGAAGATGAGATCCTAGAGGCAATACATGTGACAACACAAAAGTCACCAATAACCACTGCTGCTACTTCCTCACAGCAGTTGGTAGAAAGATCTCAACCTGAGCCTAAAAACTCCTCCTGCATCCTCTCAAAAGGATGTAAGACACTTAGTCCATTTATACGATTTACATATAAATATCGACTGTGATAGTGTATTAACGATTTCTCATACACTTGGAAATACGAGTTTGTTAAAAACATTCTAAGGAATAAAATATTTTAACATTTTATATTAATATCGTTGTCTAAAACGTGACAACGAAACATATCGCGGAAGCTTTAATCTTGATCGTGTTCGGTTCCTTATTGAGCTTGATCGTTGTCCGACATTCCTAATAAGTAACATGTAACCAACATCGTTAAAATGTTAGTTTATGAGAGTGTAAAATGTGATTATATGAGTTCTTATGACCCAACCATTACATGGCAACATTTTTTTCAGCATTACAAGCCGTCGCGTGCCGCGACGGCGTTCATGTTATCTGTCACGTGGGGCGACTGTGGTCGCAGCCACGACCGTGATTGGCTTCGGCCGTCGCGCGACGCGAGGACCTCAATTCGACAGAAAGATTACAGCTTAATGCTGCATTTTCCAGCCAATCTCTTTTTTACAAAAACAAGCATAACTTGCTCATTTTTTATCCGACTCACGTTTGTTCCTACGTGATCGTAAATTAATCCTCCATCACATGGAGTTAAAATCCGATATCTGGATCAAATAAATTTGAGACTTTTAAGCCTTCGGCTTATTATCTTTTTACCAATTTTTGACCTGTTCATGTGTTTATCAAACAAACATGTTTGTTTGACCCCAATTCCTCACAAACTTTATAAAGTCAATGTTATATATCGTACTAGATTCAAATCCCGGGTTTATATACATTCTTAAACCCGTTTTTACTTAAATGCTTATTTTGACCCGTTAAGGGTATTTAAGCCTTTTTTTCCACATAACTCATGCTCCTTTATTTCTTAGCATCTTATTTCCACATTATTTATCAAGTATTCTTCCACCACAACTATATGGGTGGTGGATTTAATGTGGAAATCTATATGTTCCGAGTTTTACCACTCGTATTATCATTTTACGGCAAAGACTCATATAGAGTCATTTGACCCAACGATTCACACCTTTCAGTTTTTTTATACTTATTCTAAGTATCTATTTGCTTATAAAACTCATTTCCAAACAACCTTTAAGGGTCGTTTGCTCAATTTAGCTTACAAGGGCGTTTTGGTTAATTTTAGTCCTTCTTTTACGACAAAGGACTTCTAAATACGTGTTTGACCCAAAATCCCTCTTTTTAGCTATTAATTCGGTTTGAAAAGTCATTATATTTTCAAAACACAATGACCATCATGTAAATCATTTGGTTTACCTATTTAAGCAACCAAATGTCTATTTTTGACTTCATTTAACTCTCATTAAACATTACGTTCTAAATGAGTAGTTAACCTATTATACATACCTGGCTCAGATCAATATATTGATCTGTTTTAATACCTCGCTTTAATAACCGCTAAGTATTAGCAATACAAATATCCATTCGATATTTTCTCCTGAAATCATATAATCATTCAATAATCATTAGTCGATATTGTCAAAAGGTGATATCTTCACCTTTTGACCCGTTTGGTCTAAGTGACCGTTTATTTTTGCAAGATGGTATTTATTACCATCTCTTCTAAATGACTCGCTCCGGTTTACACCGTACGGTCATTTCACTTATAAACAATTTCTCAATTCTTTTGACCCCTTTATGGCTTACACCATAAAGTGTCTTTCAAAAACTAACGGTTATCATCAACGAATGACCGAATTACCATTTTACCCTTATTATTTGTATTAATTTACCTTATATGGTAATCATCCCAAACTTGCTATTATTTCTTCATTGCATGACTAAATAATCATATTTGTTCTTTTTAACCACTAAACATGGTTTATCATTATTGTCTTTTGTTCTGAATCGCACATGTCGTGTCGGAACCTCATAATTCAAACAAGACTTTTTATTATTCATATTCTATAAAACCAATAGGTATTAAATAAATAGAGTGTAAGCTTTACTTACCTAGCATCCAAATTATGCTTTTCCTTCATTCTTAATTCGTTTGACCCGCTTCTTTCCCAAGCTTTCACCTAGCTTGCCAAGCGTCAAACTATCATTATAATTTGTAAGATGATTAGATTAGTCATAATCATTTACGACTATTCCATCCTACGATTCTTATGTCGAATTTATCATTCGATCATATCATTGGTCAGTTTGACATTTTAAAGTCAACTGCCTATTAACATCAATAATTACACGAAGTAGCTCAACTATTCATTTAATTACTTGGTCAATTATCCGGTAAGCATCATTCTTATGCTATCGTCTTTAACCATGTTATTTACCAAGTTCATGTAATCGAATTTCATCAATTTCACATAGCTTTGATCACTTTTAACACATAACAATATCATACATCATTCAATATGAATATATCATCGATTCTTTCATCTTATCATACTAAACTCATTACTTAGCAAGTATGATTTATATACTTAAACACCTAAATTTGTTTAAGTATTTCCTGATTACTATCATATATAATTATTCTAATCATAATTATATCATCAAATTCATCATATGATTAATACCCACTTATCCTAGTGTGGTAAATCATCATATCATTCAAATTATAGCATCGTATGTAAAATTTTCACTTAGGGTTTGATTCCTAAGCAAGTATACATCACTAATTCAATCATAGCTTCAATAATTCATTCATAATTCGCGATTATGATGATTATTAAAGTTTCACAACTTCACAAATCATCAAAATTTGACATACCTTATGATCCCCTAGCTTGGGTGATCGTTAATTCACGTTCAATTGTGAATTTAGACTTCGTATGAGCCTTCAATTTGATGATTCTTATGAAACTAGGGTTTGTGGCTCCTGGGGAGCTCTCCTGATCGAACAGAACACCTTCAACCACACTAAATGTGTGTTTTAGGTTTTTAAATTTCTTTTATAATTAAAGTTTCAAGTTTATCCACTTTGGCCCCTCTTGTTTGGTTAGTTTATTAAGTAGGCCACAACCCACTTAATTTCTAACAATATTTCCACTTATTAACTAGGTTGGACATTCTGAGTTAATTTAGTGAATTCGGGGAATTTACGACTCAGTTTATTTTAAGTCCAATTAACTCGGGCTTCTATAAACTTTATTTTTCTCAAAAGCATTTTTTTTCCTTTTTATTAAGTCTTAAGTTTAGTTATATAAATCCTAATATTTTCCGGGTTAATTTTGCCACTAACGGTACTTTACCCGGCTTTTAGTATTAACGTGGTTTGATTACCAAATCCATTTTCGGGGTGTTACAAAGGATTAGGTTGTATCCACAGGGACACCAAATTATGAAGCTCTGGAATCACTTGATTCCATCTTCCACAACCCTGCTCCCGGGGCAAATTCTCTTTCTACCCCAATCCTCACTACACAATTCCCACCATCAATTATACCTCTGTTGGATGCACTTGATATGGATCAGACACAAATCAGTTCTTCTCAACAACCTATCAATGAGAATATACCTCAACAAGTGACTGAGTCTGGTTCCTCTATCCTTGCTAACCCACCAACAGCTGAGGAGGCTACACTGTAGGAGTTACAAGTAATTCCTGTCAGTAGTTCAAGTGGAGCAGCTACTACAGGTGTTGAATCCACTGATTTACACCTGGCCAGTAGTTTCACTAGTAAGACTCCCTTGAAGGCAATTTCCTCTTTGGGAACCAAGGTGACCACTAGTTTGTTTCCAATGCCCACTAGTGTGTTCACTTAGGTAACCTCTGCTGAGGAGAGAAGTCCCCAGTACCAAGTACAAGGGGCATCAGTGGATGACTTTTGGGAAACTTTCCCTAAGTCAACTGCTGATACAACCACTGCAAGTGGGAAATTAGATGATCCCATTAAGTTGGGTGATGGTTTAAAATATAAAGAATTGACGGAGAGGGTTGATAACATTGAAACCTCTGTTGCAGATATCAAAAATATGTTGCAACAGTTGTTACAATCTCAAAAGGCTACACCCACTGCTGCAAGATGTGCTCTATCTCCCACTGAGCTATGGAACTTATTTCAACCTATGCTTCATCAACAAAGGCAATATGCTGATCAACATCATGAAATTCAGCTCCAAATATTCAGAAACATGATGTAAGCTAGGTACAAGGATACACAAGCCGATATCAAGGCAATCAAGGCCCATTTGCTTCAAAACACTGGCACTTCTCCTCCTACCATCATTTTTGTTGAAAATCCTGATGATGCCAAAAAGGGGGAGAAATAAAAGAAGGGAAAGGGAAAAGAAGGTCTATATCTGCCACCAGATCCAATGTCCAAACTTGTGGTAGAAATTCCAAAGCCAGATGGATCAAAGAAGGCTGATGTGACTCAAAATGCATTTGCAGATCTAAAAGCAAACATGAAAGAGTCTATGGAAATAAAAGGGTCAAAAAGATTTGAACAGGAGAAGAAAGTTATGATGGAAAAGGAAGAGCAGGGTACTTCTGCAACCAAAAGAAGAAAGCCTACCAGAAAGGTTAGCCAACCCAAAACCACACCTTCCAAAACCACCAAACATACTCCTCAAACCCCCAAAAGTTCCTTACATCAAACCATCAAACCAACAGATGTTAAGACACCTGTTGTATCAACAGTTGTTGATACTTCAGTGGTTTCAACCAATGTTATTTCAACCACTGCCCTTTCCATTTTGCCATCCACCACTCAATCCACTATCACACCACGAAATACATCTCCATCCCAAACACCACCTGCCAAAGTGCAGAAGACAACTGTTGATACATCAACAGTTGTAGTGACAACAATGGTTGAGACACCAGTTGTTTCAACAGCTGTTAGTCAGTCACCCATCACCTCAAACACCCCTAACCAAGCCATAATTCTTTCTGCTCCAAAAATTCAAACAAAATCACCTCATCCCAAAAAGGTGTATACATGAAAAGAAAGTTCTAGGTGCATGATGATGACATACCAGCACCAATTCCAATATCATCCAAACCTTACAATGTGATTAAACCCCAACCATTCATTCCTCCAAAATTGGCCAACCCAATCAAAGATCCAACAACCTTGGTAGGATTTGATCATGCTGATCTTGTACCATTAGCAGCCACCTATCCACTAGAACTGCATGCAGTGAAAGATGAAATGAAACAGTTCTACTTAGTGGATGACTCTTCAAACAGAAAATTCCCTTCTCTGGCAGGTTTTAGAGATCCTAAAAACATGGATGAATATCTAAAACTAAAAGCTAAGCAAGCTGAATGGAGGGCCAAATATGAATGCAAAGGGCAGGGTGATAATGCCATCTCAAGTCGAATGCACTTCTTGCTCACCAAGGTTAAACAAATGGAAGACTATGCAAGAGACCTGAGTAAAGAGATGTCCAACCTGCCTCCAAATGCTGACTTATAAGTAGATCTGAAAGAAGATCTCATAAAATTGATCATGAGTGAAAAATTTTACCCTGCCAAAGCTGAACAATTTCAAGACTGTCCACTCATTGCTCTCAAAGCTGAACTTAAAAGAATTGAAAGAATAAAAAATGATCCAGGTATGAAAAGAACAACACCAAACTGGAGCAAATTCAGTAAGAAAATTGCTGATCTTACCTTGGAGTACAAAAGAAAAAGAGAAGAGTTGGTTGCAGCAGAATATGGATAAGCTAGGCAGATAGCAAGATGGTCAAAACAAAATATTGATCAGACCTACAAAAGGCTGGAAGAACTAAGGAAAAAGCACCCCACTGCTCCAAAGAAACTAGTCTACAAAACCACTGACAAGACAAAGAAGCAGGCCCTCACTTCTGAACCACTATTCACGTCATCTGACACCTCTACCATTGAGTTAAACCAAAGAAAGAGGCAAAAACAGACTGATGCAGAAGAAAAGGAACAAGAAGCTGTGTATTTTAAAGAGGCTATCAAAAGAATGGCTCTAGAGGATCCTGACTCAGCAAAGCTTCAAGACATAGCCAAAAAGGTTCTGAGCAGGCCTCCATCTCCAAACTCATCTAAAATAAAGACTCTCCCAAGAAACCCAGTAGATTCAAAAATACTAAAGTGGAAGTCTGATCAAAAGACCCACGTATTGACTCTGCTCAAATCCAGTGGTGAAGTGAAGCATATATCAAGGGAAGAAGCACTTGGCCTGGGTGTAGAAGATTTACAAGATCTCCTTGAGCATACACTGTGCAGGGATGCGGATGATGAGGATTCCATGAACTTTGAATTACAATTCAAAGGTCAAGTTAGGGAACTCCTGATGAGGCAATAAAGATTCAGAATAATGAAGTGTTTTGGCATCATCTGTTCCAGGGGGAGATTGTTGGGATTGAACCCTACAAAGGAACAGATGATATGTAAAGCCAAAACTGGTTTAGAACAGTGGATCATCATAAGCAGTGTTTACACAAAGATTCTCCCCTTGATAGTGGTTATCTAACATCTGATAGGCTCCAAGCACTGATCATTCCAACCGCTGTTAGGCCAAGCACTTATGGTGTTTAATGAACTGTAGCTCTATCTACTGCTGACTTCCAAGCACTGTTGAAGATTAAAGCACTGCCCATTCAAGGACTGATAAACCTTTGAAGAAAGCACTGATGCTCAACATCAGTGCTTAGACTACATCAGTGGAAAGTGAAACAGTTGTTTGATTGTAATCAGTGTCTATATAATCAGTGGATGTATAGAACAGTGTTTGTAGTTTGTTAGGTAGTTAGATGTCACTTTCATGGTGACGTCAGCTTTGATTCTCAGTGGTTTGATCTGTACTATAAATAGGACAGTTTATACTGTTCTAGGTGAGCGAGTTTTCTCCTCCAATCCATTCATCTTGTACGATCAACCAGTGAGCTCAGGCTGAGGGGGGGTTTAGTATGTAAGCATGTATTTAGTTAATCAATTGTAAACTTTTGATTGTAATCTTTCGACTAATGAAAAGCATGTGTTTATCAAAACTATTTCTGTTTGACTGTGCTATAAAGTATGTTTCCATTTCCGCTGCATTTAATTCTCATTATTATATTCATCCACTTGTTTATAATTATCAAACAAACACAATCATGACAGCCTCAGATCCTAACAATATATATATATATATATATATATATATATATATATATATATATATAGGGGTAAGATCAAATAAAAAGTTAATTTTGCCTAAGTAGGATGAGAAGTAATCTTAACCATTCATTTTTCAAATCAATGGTTAAGATGAAAGTGTAGGAGAAAGGAGGAGTGCAAGGGTATATTGGGAAAATCTTATTTATGAACTTTCTCTCTCCACATGCAAGGCACATGCATATTTCACCCCCATTTTTTAAACGTTCATAACTTTTTTATACGACATTATTTTTTCATAAAAATTTCACCATAAAATCGAGCGTCTTTTTATCTTTAATTTGAGTACCATATTGCTATAGAAAATATGAAGACTAAAAAACCCACTAAAATGTGTTGTATTTCTATGTTGTATAACATTTTTTTGTGCTGGGTTTTTGTACTATATTTTTGTGCTAAATTTTTTGTACTGCATTTTTTTGTACTACATTTTTTAGCTGAATTTTTTCGTGCTATATTTTTTTGTACTAGATTTTTTTGTACTATATTTTTTGTGCTATATTTTTTTGTACTAGATTTTTTGTGCTAGATTTTTTTGTACTAGATTTATTTTGTTGTATTTTTAAAAAACAAAAGGGGTACCACATGTCATTTTCACTTCTATTTATAAGGACCAAAATACCCTTCATTCCTACTTATTAGGAGTGCCACATGTCATCATCACAATCCTTCTTAGGCTACTTAGGCAAAATTCACTTTTTAGTGGATCCTTACCCTATATATATATATATATATATATATATATATATGTATTGATGCATAATTACTAAGGTTTAAATTTCAGTTATAGTTTGTAATAGATGTGTGTGTATATATATATATATATGAAAAAGAGTAAATGTCGCAATGCTTGACAATTTTGGTTCAATATGCTTGAGTATTTGTTTGTATTAATTTACTCTGTAATATTAATACCTTATAAATGTTTATAATTCAGATGACAACCGAAGTAAATCAGGAAGTCCAAAATAATAATGATAACAGAACCCAAGTGGATAAAAGTGCTATAGAACAAATAGTAGCTCAAGAAATCATAGATGCCATGCCATTTATTATCGACACTATTAATAAAAAGGCAGAAAATAATAATTCCATAATAGGATGTAAACGTACGCCCAATGAGCCAAGTCATAGCGTGAATGGAAATCATGGACTATTTATCCAAGCTCCGATTCCAAAAAGAAGAACGACCATCTCATATGGTTGTTCTTATAAAGAATTCTTATCCTGTAAACCAATAGAATTCTCAGGAAATGAATGAGCTATTTCAGCCTTGCGCTAGATAGAAAATCTAGAAGCAGTCTTAAAAATAAGCAAGTGTGCAGATGAGGATAAAATCATGTATGCTTATAATCTTTTCAAGAATGCAGCATTAGTGTGGTGGAATACCATTCTCCAGTCAAGAGGAAGTGACAGGGTTTACAATATGGAATGGACTAACTTTAAGGAAATAGTTGAAAGAAAATTTTGTCCTCCTCATTAAAAGGAACAGATTGCTAATAAATACCTAAATAATAGAATGATTTGGGTAGATTGCAGAGAATATACTACCACATTCTTTGAATATGCTAGGATAGTACCAACTCTAGCCTCACCAGAACCAGTATTAATCTCTCGTTACATCTGGGGATTAATCAGTGAGATCAGAAATATAGTCAAGGCAGCTAGACCACAAACAATAGAAGAAGTAGTGGAACTTGCTAACACTCTGACAGATGAATTGGTACGTACGCAAGAGGAAAATCAGAAAAAGAATCTAGCTCAAAAGATTACCTAAGAACTACGTTATGGTAATTCTTATCGTGGGAAAGGAACATGTTCATCTTCTTCACCTCTATGTAAGTCATGTGAAAAGAAACATACCGGGAAATGTCAGGTATACTGCTACTTCTGCAAGATACCAAGGCATAAGGAAGAAGAATGTAGGAAGAAAACTAACGCCCGAATATGCTACAACTGTGGAGAAATTGGCCATATCAAACCGAACTGTCCGAAACTAGCTCTAGCGGAGAACAACAATGCAAAGACAGCAGAAGGACCCAAAAAGAATGCCAGAGCATTCGTACTGACAGCCGAAGAAGCTAAGATGATCACAGATGTGATTGCCGGTACGTTTTTAGTTAAGGATGTTTATGCTAAAGTATTATTTGACTCTGGTGCAAACCAAAGTTTCATAAATACTTCTTTCTGCAAACTTCTCAATCAACCATTAACTAAACTTCACCAAAACTGTCTAGTGGAGACGGCAAATGGAAATTCTATCAAAATAAGTGAAATCCTTCAGGAAGGAAAGATAGAAATTTTAAGTCATAACTTTACTGCTAATCTCTTACCAATGGATCTAGCCTTATTCGATGTTGTGTTAGGAATGGATTGGTTGGTAGCCAATCATGCACATATTTTATGTGATAAAAAGTCTATAGAAGTACGTACGCCAACTGGTGAAAGGATCACAATTAAGGGAGACAAGCCGACAAGATCAACAAAATTCATCTCTGTGATGAAAGCTGCAAGCTACGCACGGAAAGGAGAAATGATGTATATGATTTCCGTAATCATTAACACTAAAGGAAAAGAATTAAAAGATATTCTCGTAGTATCTAAATTCTCATATGTTTTTCCTGAAGAGTTACCTGGATTACCACCAGATCGAGAAGTTGAATTTAGAATTCACCTGATACCAAGAACGGCACCGATTGCCAAAGCACCTTATCGACTAGCACCAACGGAGATGCAGGAATTATTGAAACAGCTAGACGAATTATTGGAAAAAGGTTTTATACAACCTAGTTCATTGCCATGGGGAGCACCGGTGTTATTTGTCAAGAAGAATGATGGATCGATGCGTATGTGCATTGATTACCGAGAATTGAATAAGGTTACGATTAAAAATCGGTACCCACTATCGAGAATCGATGATCTATTCGATCAACTTCAAGGAGCCTGATTCTTTTCTAAGATTAATCTACGCTCAGGATATCACCAACTGAAGGTACAGGAAGAGGATATTCCTAAAACTGCTTTCAGAACGAGGTATGGTCATTATGAATTTACACTCATGCCATTTGGTTTAACCATTGCCCCAGCCGCATTTATGGACATGATGAAAAGGATATGTAAACCATACCTGGATAAATTCATAATTGTCTTTATAAATGATATTCTAATCTACTCTAGAAGTAAGGAAGAGCATGCGGAGCATTTGCATATACTTCTAACATTGTTGAGAAAAGAGAAGCTTTATGCTAAATTCTTAAAATGTGAATTCTGGTTACAAGAAGTGCAATTCCTTGGACATTTAGTAAATCATGAAGGAATTCATGTGGATCCCACAAAAATCGAAGTAATTACCAAATGGAAAGTTCCTGAATCACCAACAGAAGTAAGAAGTTTTCTTGGATTGGTAGAATATTATAGACGTTTTATTCAAGATTTTTCTAGAATAGTCATTCCATTAACAAATTAACTTGCAAGTCGGTTAAGTTTGAATGGGGACCAAAACAAGAGGAAGCATTCAAGATTTTGAAGCAAAGATTAACCAACGCACCAATACTCGCTTTGCCCAAAGGAACTGAAGACTTTGTAGTCTATTGTGATACATCTAAGTTAGGATTTGTAGGTGTATTGATGCAATGACAAAAGGTAGTTGCTTATGTCTCTAGACAACTTAAGAAGCATGAAGAGAACTATATAACCCATGATCTAGAGTTAGGAGCAATAATTTTCGCCCTTAAGATTTGGAGACACTATCTTTACTATAGTAAGTTCGTTATCTTCATAGATCTTAAGAGTTTAAGATATGTTTTCGGACAAAAGGAATTAAACATGAGACAAAGACGTTGGATGTAAATCCTTAGTGATTATGATTGTGATATCCAGTATCATGCAGGAAAAGCTAACATAGCAACAGATGCTTTAAGTAGAAAGTACCATGAGAAGCCAAAAAAGGGTACGTGCTCTTAGACTAAACCTGCAAGTAGATTTAAACGAACAAGTGAAAAAACAAGAAACAACAATCAAGGATGATGCTGAAGGATTAAAAGGAATGATTAAAGAATTAGAAAAAGGACCAGATGGAATTTGGAGATTCCATAAGAAAAGAATTTGGATACCTATCCAAGGGAACCTACGAAGATGAATTCTAGAAGAAGCTCACAAATCCAAGTATACGATGAATCCTGGAAGTGACAAGATGTATCAATACTTAAGAAAGAATTTCTGGTGGATAGGAATTAAAAAGGATATAGCAAATTATGTTACTAAATGTTTAACATGTTCACAGATCAAAGCTGAACATCAGAAACCTTCAGGATTACTGCAACAATTGGAAACGCCAATCTGGAAATGAGAATTGATAACAATGGACTTTTACCAAACTACCCAAAACACGAAAGAGTAATGATACAATCTGGGTGATTGTAGACAGATTAACCAAATCTGCCCATTTCTTACAAATGAAAGAAACTTTCAGTATGGAACAGTTAGCTAAGCTGTATGTGAATGAAATAGTTTCATTACATGGGATTACTTTATCTATTGTGTTTGACAGAGACAGTCGTTTTACTTCTCATTTTTGGACAAGTTTCCAAAAAGCAATGGGAACCAGATTAAATCTAAGTACAACCTATCATCCTCAAACATATGGACAAAGTGAAAGGACAATTCAGATTATGGAAGATATGCTTAGAGCTTGTGTAATTGATTTTGGAGGAAATTGGGATGATCACTTACCTTTAATAGAATTTTCTTACAACAACAGCTATCATACCAGCATCAATGCTGCACCATTTGAAGCCCTCTATGGACGAAAATGCCGAACACCAGTATGTTGGGCAGGAATAGGAGAAAAGCAACTGTCAGGTCCTGAAATTGTGCAAGAAACAACGAACAAAATTATCCAAGTCAAGGAAAGACTGAAAGCAGCCCGAGATCGTCAAAAGAGCTATGCAAATAACAGGCGAAAACCATTGGAATTTCAAGTTGGAGATAAGGTACTGTTAAAAGTTTCACCTTGGAAAGGAATCGTAAGATTTGGTAAGTAGGGAAAACTAAGCCCAAGGTATATTGGACCTTTAAAAATTATCAAACGAATAGGGCCAGTAGCTTATCAGCTGCAGTTACCAGAAGAAATGGCTAGAATACATGATGTATTTCATGTATGTAACCTCAAGAAATGCCTAGCTGATGAATCCTTGGTAATACCTCTTCAAGACATAGAGGTAAATGAAAAGCTTAATTTTATAGAGGGAAGCCCATTCAGATTCAAGATAGAAAGATCAAGAATCTCAAACACAAGAGATTAGTTCTGGTCAAGGTAAAGTGGGATTCAAGGAGAGGATCAGAATACACGTGGGAGCTAGAATCCGAAATGCAAAGGAAATATCCATACCTATTTCCAGTGAATCTCGAGGACGAGATTTAAAATAAGGTGGAGAGGATATAACAACCCTCGAAAATGCCCTAAAATACCCCGTAATCGATAAACCGAACCTGTGTAACATTATTTTTGTTAAAAATTAAATAAAATAAGTTTTTTTGGTCTGTGGCGGGCCGTGACGGACACACCCCTTGTGTGTCGTGGGGAGCGACCGAGTGTAACTTGCCGAACACCCACGTTGCCACGTGTCCCACACGTGTTGGGTTTACGGTTGTGACTAGGAAACCTTAGCCGTAGCTAGGGTGCCCTTGCGGGGCTCGAAAGGAACCAGGGAGGGGGGATGTGAAGAGCAAGGAAGCCCGATTTCACCTATAAATTGGACAGCAACGACACAGTCCCAAGTCGCTCACAAATTTCTTTTCTCTCTATAATATCACACGAAAATAGTAGATAAAATACCCCCTAAATCACGAAGCTTTGCCCCATTGTAAGTATCTTAACCCCCGATCACTAATTCGATACCCTGTCCGATTGATCTGGAACCCAGAAACTGATGCCAAAGCGCTTCCTGTTTAGGGCTATGCTTTGTAAACTAAGTTGGGGTTTTGTCTCGTGATGTATTAATAAAGTTGTATTGGGTTATTATACTAACGCGCGTGCATTGTATATTTTCAACAGGAACTCAAGAAAATTATCAGAAAATATTTCCAGGAAGCCCGTAGAAAAACATAAGTTTACAAGGTGAGTCATTCTCTCTTTTTATCAAATTACTTTACAAAACCTCAAATGTTTTTTAGTTATACTTACAGGGATTAAGACTTTGTTATCTATAATTATTGCCAGTAGTTGAGGTTTTGTATACATTACTAGTCCACAGTCACCAAGGATGTGACAGGAACCGTTACTGTTGGGTGACAGGACCCAAAGTAATATGACCACGAGCACAGGGGAATGTCCCTAGTCGCAATTGTGTTGAATAATTAATAGAAATATACACTGTAATTCCCCTTAATATTGTAAAGTTATAACAATGTATCTTTTATAAAAATGGAATGAACTCGCCAGTATTTCTTGCTGATAAAATATTTTTAAAACGCGTTTCAGGTAACTTGATGTGAAGCTACTAGAAGCCAGCTACGGAGCACTGAAGGCTTAAATAAAGTGGCTATAAATTACCTGAATAAAATAAGAAGTTATATTTTCAGCAAACTAGGGTTTATCCCTATAGAGATATTATAAATGAAGGGTGGGGATCCTGCGGAAAGTGTATTTTTTCCTAGAAAATGTAGGAAGCAATCTGGGCCATTAGATGAGTGTGTTTAATGGTTGAGATCATTTTGGTGGCATTTTGGTAATATACATGTCTTTAAAATAGGCTAGTTTAATTGATTGGGGGTAAATGCGTCATTTAAGTTGTTTTAAATAAGGAAATAACTACCAATTATAAAACCACCTCAAAAAATGTCGCAATTTTTTCTTTCTCTCTAATCCCTCACATTTGAAAACACCAAATCATACAAAAAATATCGTTAAATCAGATCTAGATGTGTTCATAGTAGTGTGTTTTAGCGATAAAACACAATGTGACAAACTAGTGACTGACTGCTAAAACACAACATCAAGAATGCCAAAATTATATCAACCAGTAACTGGTTGATAAAACACTTTGTGATGAAACCAGTAACTGATAAAACACAACATCAAGAATGCCACAATCACATCAACCAGTAACTGATAAAACACATTGTGATGAAACAGTAGATAAAATACAAAAAGAACATGTCATTCATGAATCATAACTGGTATAACACATTGTGATGAACCCAGTAATTGATAAAACACAACATCAAGAATGCCAAAAATCATATCAACCAGTAACTGATAAAACACATTGTGATGAAACACTAACTGAAACCAGTAACTGCTAAAACACATTGTGATGAAACCAATAACTGATAAAACACAACATCAAGAATGCCATAATCACATCAACCAGTAAATGATAGAACACATTGTGATGAAACAGTAACTGAAACCAGTAACTGATAAAACACATTGTGATGAAACCAGTAACTGATAAAACACAACGTGAACCAGTAACTGATAAAACACAACATCAAGAATGCCAAAAAGCATATCAACCAGTAACTGATAAAACACATTGTGATGAACCTAGTAACTCATAAAACACAATGTGAAGAAATTGTTAGTGATTTGAACTTCGTAATTTAAAGTAACTGCCCTTTTGAAATGTAATGATTTGAAATTGTCAAAGAGATATATGTTTCCATAAATATCTGGATAGTTAGTTTAGGATATATAATATTTCAAAATTAAATTAATAATCAAATTACCATCATGTCCTTTTGAATAAAAAAAACTAAAAGCCACATGTCACCTCCCTATTGCTTCCTAGACTTTCTAAGAAACTTAGGCTTTCTAGCCAACTCCCACTCTATAAATGAAATATGGGTTTTTATCCCATTTGTTTAATATAAAAGTTTGGTGTTTTGAAACTCTGAAATTTATTTCCTAACTATGATCCTGATGTCTCATTTCCGCTGCCAAATTAATAAATGTAACACCCCAATCGCGTAATACAACAACACGCGGCGGAAATATCGGGGAGTCTCGTTACAAATTGCACACAACTACTGGTACTAAATTGTTTCAATATTATTAACATTGTTTTACAAACAAAGAATACATGTAATTGTCTTTTGATTAAGAAGTCTAAGGCCCGAATGCAGTCCTATGAGTTGCATGCTTGAATAGTTGGAAACCTGAAACATATGTGAAAAATAGTCAGCATAAAAATGCCGGCTAATACATAGGTTTTGTTGGCCAAATAAATGGCAAAAGTTTGATATTGCACTACTTTGACAACTATAAGAGTTATCGATTTAAAAATAAATCTTGAAGCCAAGGAATGGCAAAAGTTTAGTATTGCAATACATAATCTTGATAGTGAAAACTCATGGCAAATAGTTTTGTATATGGCAATATGATTATTACTAAGTCATTTTTATGCCATTTGAAATTGTACATCGTACTCTCGTTTAAATCATCGTAAAACTCGTTAATGTGTTATTAGAAATTCCATCAAGGATTAATAATAACAGTTTTGAAATTAATCAAAACTTGTGTGGGTATTATATAAATCAAATCGATTTATAATAATACTTTAGACATCCTTCAAGGAATCTAGCACATAAAGATATGGGAGACTCTTCAAGGATTTGGATAATCGAACATCGAAGCAATCGTACACAAAACCCTAAAGTGATTTGGATAACGCTACAAGAATAATAAAATAAGAACACTTATATATAGGAAGTATCAGCGGCGTATCCACCATGTTCTTATTTTATTACACCTGCTTCGTTATCTAAATCACAATTACCACATAAACACATAATCATCAATCAACTTGTAAACACGCATTAAAGTACACAATGAATCCAAATAAGGACTCCAATATTAGCACTTTAAACATCCCATGTATGTTTAGCTATGAAGATAGATAAATATTACTGGGATCCGGTTCTCGTCATATTGTCTAGTCGCATACGCATTAAAGTACTCAATGAATCCAATCAAGGACTCCAATATTAGCACTCTAAACATCCAACAAGTATCAATTTATAAAGATAAGTTGACACTAAAAGGATCAAGTTTCTATCGTACTGAATCATCGTATCATAATATCCTAAACCCTAATGGTGATTCGGGATAACGCCACGAAGGGTAATACAATAAACACACTTATATATACGAAGTACCAGCGGCGTATCCACCATGTGTTTATTGTATTACTCTAGTTTCGTTATCTAAATCACCGACAATCTACACATAAACCATAACCATCGTCCTGTAAAGTACTTCTTAAAAATCTCACTATGAAGATAGGAAGATCTAAGACTGCACTTCAAACATCCTATAAGAATCTAACTATGAAGACAGATAGATCTTTTAAGGATTTGAATAAACATCGTATTTGCATAATCGGAATGGTACACATAAAAACACTTAGTAAACACATATATGCCATACATTTGAAAAACAGATCGGTTACACATATGAATCACCCTAAAACAATTGAAAACGGTAAAAGAGGGGAACTATGTACTCGCCTGGGATTGCGTGTAGGTCTTGTTCAAATGATATAACAAAGCTTAAAGGATCAAAAATTCAAGTGTCGAAGTGGTTCCTAGTGTAACGAATACTAAGTTAGTGAATCGACACCTAAATCGGAAGATCGGGTAGAATGAGGTCGCGTAAACTAAATGAGTATTGGAACTCATGTGATATGGTTTAACAAAGCCTACATTCTAATTCGGAACCTATCCTAAGTCCTTACGACCCATTACGACCCGTTAAGGTAGTCTACGCTACTTTAACACGTCGTTCGCGCGAATGCGCGTCCGAGATGCCTAACTAGTCCTATGACAAGTATTATATGCCTTAACATATCTAATTATGTTATACAATCAGTTTAGATGTCTAAACATGTGTTACATATGCTTAAAATGAAATTATGCGCAAAAGGGCATTTTGGTCATTTTCCTAAGGCATATAAACTACCTATCATACAACTAACTAAACGAAGTGACCATAAGGTATAACCTCGGAAGGTTATTCCCTATACAACTCGTCACAAAATATGTTTGGTCAGATCCTAACAATCGACCAAACAGGTCGGGTTCGAAAGTCTAAGCGGTTGTTAAGACCGTTTGACTTACGACCCTAAACAAGCACTATATTAAAAGTGACGAGTTAAACATGTTAAAACATGTTTAACTAAGTTAGAAAACAGGTTTGATATCGAAACAAAGTGTTTTGATACCCAAAAATAGTTTCGTCGCAAAATACGCATAAACACGTATTTTCACCGAAACTTTGACTCGTCACTTTGACTAATCAACGTGGTAATCAGTAGGTATACTCACAAGGGACTATAACCATCGTGATTACGCTCACGTTGCAAAGTTCAAACGAACTTTGTGTTGACCAAAGACTGGTCAAAGCCGAAAGTCAAACACTGTTTGACTATCATGCTTGAAATGCATAAAAAGCATGAAAGAAGCTTACAAAGGGTCCAAAGCTTGAAAATAGAACAAGAAAATAAGAAGACTGGAACCTTCAACCAGTTAAGGGATAGCTCCAAAGCAGAAATGAGAAGAAAATTCTGAAGTTGAGCAAGTTTGGAATGAAATTATTGGGTTTATATAGATTTTCAACAACCGTTAAGATCGTTCCTCATAATTTTAGCTTTGATCTTGGTCATCTATGTGTTATACATGGTTTTGAATACTATGGGACCTCAAATACCAGCTCCAAGTATTGCAAATCAATGGTAGAAATCAATGGAATCAGCTGCTGAATGCAAAAACAATGAATCTGCCCAGATCAAGGACTCGCGTCGCGCGACAGAGATGGCCCTCTGTCGTCGCGTGGCGCGACCACATGTATCAGCAGTTTCAAATTTGACAGAAATGGTCCCTGCACGTCTTTAAACTAGTTTTCGGCGCGTTTAACCTCCGTTAAGCCATTTTCAAGGCTCTACAAGGACGTCAAAGTATAGGAGACTTGAAATATGCTTGAAAACATCTCGGATGTCGGTTCTTTTGGTCGTACGGTCACGTTATTCGGTTAATTACGACGAAACACGAACGGACGCGAAAAACGATTCAAATTACGCGACGAATGGTATTTTTGCATTCCAATCACAAAAATAAAATATTTTAATGATTACAAAATTTTTGGATGTCCGGATATGTTCAGAACGTAAGATATGCGCGTAAATGCAAACTTATGCACTTTTTGACGCTTTTAGTCCCTATTGAACAAATAAGCGTATTTTCGCATAACGAACCCCTCAAAGCATATTTCTAAGCTAAGTAAAGGATATTTAGGGTATGTTTAGCTTATGATCAAGTTCCGGAATGTTCGTTACAGTACGACTCAGAAGACTTTCGCAGTTTGACGCAAATAGTCCCTGTGATCGAATAAACTTGTTTTTGACACACCAAAGCCTTCAAAAGTTATTTCTAAGTTATATAAAAGTTATTTAAGGTATGTTAAGCCTATGTCACTTTTACGGAGTGTTTTTCGCGTTAAACTAATTACTCTTACGCATCAGTTTGCGCATAACTTTCCAGAAAGTGATTTAAAGCTTGAAATCGAACTTAAAATTAAATTGTGAAATTGTCAAACATCAAAGGCAAACATTGAGTCCAAAAACACACTGTTTCTTTGATAAAAGATATTGTCCTACATCGTGCGGTGTTTACGGAGCACAAGTGTCACAATAAACACTGATACCACCGGCTCGTGTTCGCGGCGCCCGCTCCCAAGGTGGGGTCGGGGGCTGCGACACATATTTTGACGTAGTTTTGCGTATTTTGACGTATTTTATCGTATTGTTGCGTATTTTAGAGTCTTCTGACATATTTGAGCATATCTTGACGTATTTTAGCTTATTTTAACGCATTTTTAGCTTATTTTAAAGTATTTTGGCGTATTTTAACGTATTTTATCGTAATTTGACGTATTTTAGCGTATCACAACGTATTTTAGCGTATTTTGATGTATTTTACCGTACTTTACCGTATTTTTGCGTTTTTAACGTATTTTAACGGTTTTAGCGTATTTTAATGTAATTTAGCATATTGTAGCGTATTTTAGAGTATATTAGCATAGTTTAACGTATCTTAGCGTATTTTAGCATATTTTGAGGTATTTTTACGTTTTAACGGTTTTTAGCGTATTTTGACGTATTTTAGCGTATTTTCGCATATTTTAGCGTATTTTGACATATTTTAGCGTATTTTAGCATATTTTTACGTATTCTAGCATATTTTAGATTATTTTAGCGTAGTTTAACGTATCTTAGTGTATTTCAGCATATTTTGAGGTATTTTACGTATTTTTGCATATTTTAGCGTATTTTAACGGTTTTTAGCGTATTCTAACGTATTTTAGCGTATTTTGACATGTTTTAGCGTATTTTCGCATATTTTAGCGTATTTTAACGTATTTTGACGTATCTTAGCGTATTTTAGCATATTTTTACATATTCTAGCGTATTTTACAAATAAATTATTATTCTTTAAAATTACATATTAATTAATATAATGTATTGTCTTGGAAATAAACAAATGGAATACATTATACAAATAAATTATTCTTTTAAATTACAAATTAATCAATACAATACACTGTGTTGTCAATAAAAAAATGGAATAAATTAAACAAATATTTTTTTTAAATATACAAATGAATCAATACAATGCACTATGGTGTCAATAAACAAATGGAATAAACTATACAAATAAATTTTTCTTTAACTATAAAAATTAATCAATATAATTCACTGTCCTGTCAATGTTAGGCTTCGTTATCGTTTCATACCACGCTATCCGTTCCGTGTAGTTTTCCATCCAAAGTGTTGCTTCTTCGCCTGCGTGTCTTCTCCAGAGATAGTTCGGTGACGGCATTAGATAGTCCCCTTTAAGTTTGACGTGGATGAAATGACCATCATTAACATATACCAGTGAAACGACCTAATGGGGGACACGTCCGCGCCCTGGATGATAGAAGGGGAATACAATCGAACAACCTCTGATGTCTAATATGTGAACAATCACACCAAACCTATGGGCAAGAAGGAGTCCTGCCTAAGGCATCTCCATCTAATGCTCCATGGGTGCTCTTCCAACCCCGGTAAAATTTATTCTCTCTAGTTGCGCGTCGTAGTCCCCTGGTAAATCACTCTCTAAGATGTACCTCCACATATCTTTGTTCGCACCTGTCAGCTCTTCAACTAGTTGGCCCCAAACAAACCCAAAGTAGTCTTGTTCCAACCCTAAACCCACAGCCGCCGCCCGAAACCCACAATGTCCATCAAGCTTGACATCTTTTATTCTTGAAATGTAAGGGTGGAACACTTTTGGAATATGATTTTTGAATCTGTGCACATATTCAAGCGTTCCAACATCAGTGATTAACGGAAAGCCATGGTCCTCGCAAGCCTCTTTTTTTCGTGAAGCCGTTGAACGACTGCGTCGCAGTAACGACCTTTGAGACTTTAGAGACATTGAAGACGTAGACGTATTAGGGAATCTTGCGACAGTACATAAGAGCTGTGTCGAGGGGGGTCACACCTACTTTGTTGTTCGGAAGGCCAACTGAGCTATCTTTAGCAGGTTGTTCTTTTCATTGTTGTTGGACCTTGGACGTTGGCCGCCCGCGAGTGTTTTCCTGTATGACAGGCGATTTTTTGTCGCTCATAAATGGTTTTATCACCGCCTTGATCTTCGATATGATGCTTTTCTTCACTTGCGGGGGTTGGGTAGACAATTTCGGTTTCACATATTCTAATTCTTTTTCTATATCAACCTCTTCATCATCAAACGTTGATTGATTCAAGTCAAGTTTTCTCCAGAAAATGTCTATATCTTCGAGCTGAATCACGTGTTCTGCAAAACAAAGGAATCTCAAGGTGGCTGTTCATTCGCTTGGTGTGGCTTTCTTCCAAGCATTTCTTTATTTGCGTATATTTCTTTAGTACCAAGGTGTCCACCTTTTTCACCAGCGTTTCCAGACTGCATTTCAGTGTAGTGAGTTGTTTCTTTAATGCAGCATGTGCGCCTTCAGCTCTGTTTGTTGTAGTTTGGTAGAATGTTAGGGTTTGATTGGTCCATGCAGATATTAACAAATGGCGGGAGGTGTTTAACCAGTTATCCCACAGGTAATCAAAAACATCTGAAAAAATAAACATATTTAAATTATATATCTATTTAAATGAATGTATTAACTTAATAGAAAACTTACATTTACATTGTTGATTGAGAAGGTGTCTCTGAAGGTTGACGAGGCTATAATCGTATAACTCCTCGGTAGCGGAATCACACACTGTTTTCCACTGACGAACAAAGTCCTCCCAATCTGGTTGAGTAAACGAATTCTTGCAGTGCTTCACAATATTTTGTAAGATGTGGAACCTGCAGAGATATCTGTGTGCGGCAGGGAATATTTTTCTACACGTGTTTATCAGTGCCTGGTCCCTGTCCGTTAGAATTACACGTGGCTCCATGCACTCGTGTAGCATGGACCTGACCCTCTCCATAACCCAGACGTATGTTACCTCCTGCTCGTTTGAAAGAAATGCATGCGCAACATAGAAGGTTTGGTTTGTCGACATCATACCCACAACTTTCAAAAATGGAAGATTGTACATGTTAGTTTTGTAGGTAGCGTCGACCATAAGCACATGCGGGAATGCCCTCCACATTTCAAAGGACTTGTCGTGACATAAAAATATATTCTGAATGGCATTTTAGTTGCCCCTGGTTGAATCAAATATAGGGATTTATGAGCCTCTTTGAGTAAGAGGTCCTTAACACCGCAAGTGTTTGGAACCCAAATCCTTCCAAATCTTGATTTTAATCTATTTTCTCCGTCTACAACATCTTTTATTAGGCCTTTCACACGTTCTTTCTTCTAATTCTCTTCCTTAACTACTTCTACTTGTGCTAATCGGATTTGTTCAAGCAATCCTGATGTGACCACAAGTTGCATGGACCGTACTCGAATAGGAGTATAATATCCCTTCCAGCTAAGAGCATCCGCCACTGCGTTGGCATTTCCTGGATGATAATGGATTTCACAATCATAATCCTTTACCGTTTCTAGCCAGCGCCTTTGCCTCATATTCAACTCTTTTTGGTCAAAGAAGTATTTAAGGCTTTTATGGTCGGTGAAAATAGTACATTTAACTCCATACAAATAATGCCTCTAGATCTTTAAGGCAAAAACCCCAGCCGCCAACTCAAGATCATGAGTCGGGTATTTCTTTTCATGTGTCTTTAATTGCCTTGCGGCATAAGTAATTACCTTCCCTCTTTGCATGAGTACACATCCGAAACCAAGCTGGGATGCGTCAGAGTATACGACCATGTCGTCGGTTTGGTAAAGTTAATACCGGTGCACTGGTTAACTTTTCCTTGAGAGTTTGGAAAGCATTTTCTTGATCACTTCCCCAAATTAAATTCTCATCCTTGCAGATCAACTTAGTCAATGGTGACGCGATTTTGGAGAAATCTTGAATAAATCTCCTATAGTAACCCGCAAGTCCTAAGAAGCTTTTAATCTCCGATGGATTCTTCGGAGATTTCCAATTTGACATCGCTTCTATTTTGGATGTGTCTACTAAAACCCCATTGGCACTTATAACGAGCCCAAGAAATTATACCTTTTGTAGCCAAAAGGTACATTTTGAGAACTTTGTGTAAAGCTTTTCTCGCCTAAGCGTTTCTAATACTTCACACAAGTGTCGCGCATGGTCCGCCTCACTTTTTGAATACACCAGAATATTGTCGATGAACACTATCACCGACTTATCTAACATTGACTTGCAATCCCGGTTTATAAGATCCATTAAGGCTACGGGTGCATTTATTAGTCCAAAAGACATTATAAGAAATTCATAATGCCCGTAACGCGTACGGAATGATGTTTTTGGTATGTCTTCCTTTTTCACCTTCAACTGGTGATAGCCCGACCTTAAGTCGATCTTCGAAAACCAACTCGCACCATGTAGTTGGTCGAATAGGTCTTCGATTCTCGGAAGCGGGTATCGATTCTTTACCATAAGTTTGTTTAACTCCCGATAATCGATACACATGTGTATGCTTCCGTCTTTCTTCTTTACAAATAATATCGGCGCTCCCCAAGGGGAGACACTAGGTCGAATGAACCCTTTGTCAAGCAAATCTTGCAATTATGATAGTAATTCTTGGAGTTCTGACGGTGCTAACCTGTATGGTGCCTTGGCCACCGGCTTCGTACCCGGGACTAATTCGATCCCAAACTCCACCTCACACTCGGGTGATGTAGCAACCCCAAACCCTACCCCGGGAGCGGGAGCCGCTAGACAGCAGCTGGTGGTATCGGTGTTTATTAATTTGGCAGCGAAAATGAGACATCAGGATCGTAGTTAGCAAATAGATTTCAGAGTTTCAAAACACCAAACTTTTATATTAAACAAAATGGGATAAACCCATGTTTCATTCATAACATCTTTATAGGGAAAAACCCTAATTATTGAAAACATAAAATTCTTTTATTTAGGTAACTTTGATAACCACTTTCTTTAAGCCTTCAGTGCTCCATAGCTGGCTTCTAATAGCTTCACATTAAGTTACCTGAAACGCGTTTTATAAACATTTTATCCGCAAGAAATACTGGCGAGTGCATCCAAGTTTAATCAAAATAAGCATTTATAACTTTACAGTATTGAGAGCGATTACAATGTTTATATCTACCCAATTACTCATTCAGTATTTGTCACATTGGCAGTTACAATGACCGTGGTCATATTACTATTGGCTAACTCTTTGTCCAATAGTAACGCTTGATTAGTAGTGTATACAAAACCCCACATAACGGCAGTAATTGTAGAATACAAAGACTCAATCACTGTAAGTATAATTGAAAATATTTGAGATTTGGTAACACATTTTGGTAGAAAAAGAGAATGAATCACTTTGTAGATTTATGTATTTCTACAGCTTCCTGTTAATTTTCCTGATTATTTTCTATTAAAAACATATAATGCACACGTGTTAGTAAGATAACCCAAATCGCATTAGCCATAAAACACGAGACAGAACCCCAACGAACTTAGTCAGGCAGAGCCTCGACATGCGTTGGTGGGTCCTAAATCAATCGGGTAGGGTAACGAATTAAATATCGGGGTTAAATACTGACAACGGGGTAGAGCTTCGTGTTTTAGGGGTGTAATATCGAGTTATTATATTTGTACTATAGGGACAGAGAGAAAGAAAATTTGAACGAAGATTGAAAGTGCAGGTTCTGCTCCATTTATAGGTGATTCGGAGGTTTATCGCGCCCCGCGACCCCCTCACCCTGATCTTGTGGCGCCCCACGAGAGGCCCCCTAGCTACAGCTAGGGTGGCCGGTGGCTCCTAGCTTCAACAGGTGTGGTGACACGTGGCATCACAGGTGACCAGCAAGCAACAGCCTGTCGCGCCCCGCGACAGACTTAAGTGGTCCCTGTCGCGGCCCGTGAGCGACGTAAAAAAATTATTTTATTTTATTTTTATAAAAATTAGGGTTATACGGGTCTGGTTTCTCGTATACGGAGCGTTATAGGGTGTTTTGAGGGTTGTTATATCCTCCCCACCTTGTTTTAAATCTCGTCCTCGAGATTCATTGGAATAGGTGTGGATATTTCCTTCGCATTTCTGACTCGAGTTCCCATGTGTATTATGGTCCTCTCTTCGAATCCCATTTCACTTTGACCAGAAGTAATCTCTTGTGTTTGAGATTCTTGATCTTTCTATCTTCAATCTGAAGTGGTTTTTCTATAAACTTAAGTTTCTCATTTACCTCTATGTCCTGAAGAGGTACTACCAATGATTCGTCTGCTAAGCATTTCTTGAGGTTACATTGCCGCAGCCCCCGACCCCTACCCCAGGAGTGGGTGCCGCGAGACACAGAGCCGGTGGTATCGGCGTTTATTAATTTGGCAGCGGAAATGAGACATCAGGACCGTAGTTAGGAAATATTTTATCTGAGTTTAAACACCCAACTTTTATAAATAATAATTGGGATAAAACCCAAGTTTCAATTACAATACGTTCGTAGGGATAAAACCCTAATTATTGAAAACATAAACTCCTTTTTATTTAGTTTACTTTTATAGCCACTTCTTTAAGCCTTCAGTGCTCTCCAGTTAGCTTCTATTAGCTTCACATTAAGTTACCTGAAACGCGTTTTAAAAAGGTTTTATCAGCAAGAAATATTGGGGAGTGCATCCCAGTTTAATCAAAACAAGTGTTTATAACTTTACGGTATTAAGATTTACAATGTTTATATCTATCCAATGATTCAATACAGCATTGCGACTGGGCAACCTTTGTCCCCCGTGCTTGCGGTCATGCTACTATTCGCAATAGTAACGAGTGTCGAGTAATGTATACAAAATCCCACATACTGATAATAATTGTAGAATTACAAAAACTTAATCACTGTAAGTATTTTAGGGTTTTGTAAAATATTTGAAATAATGATTCACAAAAAGGGTGTATAAAAAGAGAATGTACTCACATTGCTGACTTAGGTTTTACTATAGCTTCCTGGTGCTTTTCCTGGTTATTATCTATTAAAAATTAAACTATGTACACGTTTTAGTAAGATAACCCAATTTATATTAGCAATACTACCGAGACAGAACTCCAACAAACTAAGTCAGACAGAGCCTTGACATGCGTTATGGAGCCCTAGATCAATAAGGTAGGGTAACGAATACATGATCGGGGTTATAATACTTACAACGAGGCAGAGCTTCGCTTTTCAAGGGTATAATACCTGAGGGTTTTGACTACTAGAGAGTTGAGAGAGAATAGAGAAACGAATGGTGACTAAATGAGGCCTGGGGCCCCTTTTACAGGGCTGGTCGAAGGGCGGCTCATGGCCCGCGACCCCTTCTTGCTTCTCCCTCACGGCCCGCGAGGCCACTAGGCTAGAACCTAGCTTGGTCGAGTCGGTCCACTAGACCCAACACGCACTAGACACGTGGCGGCCTGAGGGCTTGCCTGGTGTCACCTGGTCGTCCCGCGACAGGCTTTCCTGACCAAGTCGTGGCCCACAAGGCCACTATTTTATTGTTTTTATTTGATTTTTATTAATATAAAGGTATTCTAGGGTCGTTTCTCATATACGGGGTGTAATTTAGGACGTGTATGAGTGTTTGTAGGAGGGTTGTTATATCCTCCCCACCTTGTTTTAGATCTCGTCCTCGAGGTCTACTGGAGCAGGTGTGGATATTTCCGTTGCATTTCTGCCTCAAGTTCCCAAGTGTACTATGGTCCTCTCCTCGAATCCCATTTAACTTTGAACATAACTAATCCCTTGTGTTTAAGATTCTTGATATTTCTATCTTCAATCTGTAGTGGTTTCTCTACGAACTTAAGTTTCTCATTTACCTCTATATCCTGAAGAAGTATTACTAATGATTCGTCTGGTAAGCACTTCTTGAGGTTACACACATGAAACACATCATGTATTCCTGCCATTTCCTCTGGCAGTTGTAGCTGATAAGCTACTGGTTCTATTCTTTTGATAATCTCAAAAGGTCCAACATACCTGGGGCTTAGTTTCCGTCTTCTAACGAATCTGACTACTCCTTTCAATGGAGAAACTTTTAACAATACCTTGTCTCCAACTTAAAATTCGAATGGCTTTCGTCTGTTATCTGCATAACTCCTTTGACGATCTCGTGCTGCTTTTAATCTTTCTTTGACTTGAATAATCTTGTCCGTTGTTTCTTGCACTATCTCTGGCCCAGATAGTTGTTTTTCTCCAATTTCTGCCCAACAGACTGGAGTTCGGCACTTTCGTCCATAAAGTGCTTCAAATGGTGCAGCATTGATACTGGTATGATAGTTGTTAGTGTAGGGAAATTCTATTAATGGTAAATGATCGTCCCAATTTCCTTCGAAATCAATTACACAAGCTCTAAGCATGTATTTCATCGTCTGAATTGTCCTTTCGCTTTGTTCGTCCGTTTGAGGATGATAAGTTGTGCTTAGATTCAACCTGGTTCCCACTGTTTTTTGGAAACTTGTCCAAAAATGAGAAGTAAAATGGCTATCTCTATCAGAAACAATAGATAAAGGAATTCCATGTAATGAAACTATTTCATTTACATATAACTTGGATAAATGTTCCATACTAAAAATTTCCTTCATTGGTAAGAAATGAGCAGATTTGGTTAATCTGTCTACAATCACCCAGATTGTATCATTTACCTTTTCGTGTCTTGGGTAATTTAGTAACAAAGTCCATTGTTATCAATTCTCATTTCCATATTGGCATTTCTAGTTGTTGCAATAACCCTGAGGGTTTCTGATGTTCAGCTTTAACCTGTGAACAGGTTAGACACTTAGCAACATAGGTTGCTATATCCTTTTTCATTCCTATCCACCAGAAATTTTTTCTTAAATCTTGATACATCTTATCACTACCTGGATGTATTGTATACTTAGATTTATGGGCTTCTTCTAAAATTCTGTGATGTAGGTTTCCTTGTTTAGGTATCCAGATCCTTTCCTTATGGAATCTCCAAATTCCATCTGTTCATTGTTCTAATTCCTTAATCATTTCTTTTAAACCTTCAGCATCGTCCTTGATTACTGTTTCCTGTATCTTTCTAATTTGCTCATTTAAATCTATCTGTAGATTTAGTCTGAGAGAGCGTATTCATTTCGGCTTTTCATGATACTTCCGACTTAAAGCATCAGCGACTACATTAGCTTTTCCTGCATGATACTGGATATCACAATCATAATCGCTAAGAATCTCCATCCAACGTCTCTGTCTCATATTTAATTCCTTTTGCCCAAAAACATACCTTAAACTCTTATGATCTGTGAAGACAACAAACTTGCTACCGTAAAGATAGTGTCTCAAATCTTAAGGGCAAAAATTATGGCTCCTAACTCTAGATCATGGGTTGTGTAATTCTCTTCATGTTTCTTAAGCTGTCTAGAGGCATAAGCTATAAACTTTTGACGTTGCATCAACACACATCCATAACCTAACTTAGACGCATCACAATAGATTACTAAGTCTTCAGTTCCTTCTGGTAATGCGAGTATGGGTATGTTGGTTAATTTTTGCTTTAAAATCTTAAAGGCTTCCTCCTGTTTGGGTCCCCATTCAAACTTAACTGATTTGCAGGTCAGTTTGGTTCATGGAATGGCTATTCTAGAAAAATCCTGAATAAAACGCCTATAACATCCTCCCAGTCCAAGGAAACTTCTTACTTCCATTGGTGACTCAAGGACTTTCCATTTGGTAATCGCCTCAATTTTTGTGGGATTTACATGAATTCCTTCATGATTAACCAGATGTCCTAGGAATTGCACTTCTTGTAACCAGAATTCTCATTTTGAGAGTTTAGCATAAAGCTTTTCTTTTCTCAATAATGTCAAAGTGCATGCAGATGCTCTGCATGATCCTCTTTACTTTCATAGTAAACTAGAATATCATCTATAAAGACAATTATGAATTTATCTAGGTATGGTTTACATATCCTGTTCATCATGTCCATAAATGCAGATGGGCATTGGTTAAACCAAATGGCATGACTGTAAATTCATAATGACCGTACCTTGTTCTGAACGCAGTTTTAGGAATGTCCTCTTCCTGTACTTTTAATTGATGATATCCTGAGCGTAAATCAATCTTAGAAAAGAATCGAGCTCCTTGAAGTTGATCAAACAGATCATCGATTCTTGGTAGTGGGTACCGATTTTTAACCGTAACCTTGTTCAATTCTCGGTAATCAATGCACATACACATCGATCCATCTTTCTTCTTGACAAACAAGACCGGTGCTCCCCATGGAGATGAGCCAGGTTGTATGAAACCTTTGTCAAGTAGTTCGTCCAACTGTTTCTTCAATTCCTGCATCTCCGTCGGTGCTAGTCCAATAGGGTGCTTTGGCTATCGATGTCGTTCCTGGTATTAGGTGAATTCTAAATTCAACCTCTCGATCTGGCGGTAATCCAGGTAACTCATCTGGAAAAATGTCTGAGAATGATACTATATGAATATCTTTCAATTCTTTTCCTTTAGTGTTAATGATTATAGAAATCATATACACCATTGCTCCTTTCCTTGCATAGCTTGCAGCTTTCATCACAGAGATGAATTTTGTTGATCCGGTTGGCTTATCTCCTTTGATTGTGATTTTTTCACCCTTGGGTGTACTTACTTGCACGGACTCTTGATCACATATAATACTGGCATGATTGGCTATCAACCAATCCATTCCTAACACCACATCAAATCCAGCTAGATTCATTGGGTAAGGTAAGCAATAAATTATTGTTTAGAATTTCTATCCTTGCTCCCTGCATGATTTCACTTATCTTAATGGATTCTCCATTTGTCGTCTCCACCAGACAATCTTGTTGAAGTTTAGTTAATGGTTGGTTGAGAAGTTTGCAGAAATAAGTATTGATAAAACTTTGGTTTGCACCAGAGTCAAATAATACTTTGGCAAAAATATCATTAACTAAAAACGTACCGGCAATCACATCCGAAATCATCTTGGCTTCTTCAGCTGTCAGAACGAATGCTCTGACATTTTTCTTTGGTCCTTCAGTTGCCGTAGTTTTGTTGGTTGTTGCTAGTGCTAGTTTCGGACAGTTCAGTTTGATATGACCAGCTTCTCCACAATTGAAGCATAGCCTATTGCTAGCTTTCGTTCGGCATTCTTCTTCCTTGTGCCTGGGTTTCTTGCAAAAATTACAATACCTTGCACATTTTCCGTAATGCCTCTTTTTACAAGACTTGCAGTAAGGTGCAGAGGAAGAACCTGTATCCTTCCCACGGTTGGAATTACCGTAGCGAAATTCTTGGGTAAGCTTTTGAGCTAGGTTCTTTCTCTGGTTTTCCTCATGTGTACGTACCAATTCACCAGTGTAGGATCGTTTTCAGACCCGAATGAGTCGATCAGAAGAGTTTTACTCAACACGAGAGGCGGAAACAGACGTGGAGAGGTCAATTCAGCAAGATATACACTCTAAACTGTTGTATGATTGATTTGATAATGATTTACAGTCTGACAACACTTCGGCAGCACTTCGTTACACTGACCGGAAAGTTTTAAATGAAATCAAGACATCAAGTATTTATAGTAGATGCTATTTCATTTGAAGGTGTCACATGTCATGTTCAAACGAAATTAGTTAACAATCTCATAAATTCTACCCTATTTCTCGTACAACGTGCCCTGATCTAACAATTGTAATGTAAGACTCGATACAAGACGAAGTCGACAGACGCATGCACTAACAGACTCCCCCTCGAATGTTGACGAGTCTTAAGTGTCGAGTCTTTAACGTCTTCAGTCTTTATCAGTCCTCTCGAACTCTTTGAAGTATCCGACACTGTAAGTATCCTCAAATCTTTATCTCTTTCTTCTCTTTAGCATCAACAGACTCCTCCTCGAACAATCTTATCTACTCGGATGTCTACAGACCCCCCCTTTCGATTTACTGGGATCGCAGCCTGGCTTTTTGAAATCACAACATCCTCAGGTATCGAAACCTGGCACTCTTTCACAAAGATCTGCACATTCTCTACCCAAAAGTAAATTTCACAAATTTTACAATTTACAAATTTATAAACTCAGATTCCCTCTCAAGATTATCCAGAATGATTTATCAATGATAAATTCTGATGAACCATTTGCAAAAAATTAATTATTTTTCTTTTCTAAAAACACATTCTCCCAAACCATTTGTTCATCATGTCTAGCACTTGGAATTTTGAAAATCAGCTCTCCAACATCAGTTATCTAAAATCTTTTTGAATTTTTCAAAATTTATGCTAAAACACACTTAAAATCTTTTTGGAATTTTAGAAAGTAAATAAAATGCAATAAAGAAATATTTACAGACAATATTTTTGTGAGTTTGTGTAAGAGGATCATATCAGTTTCTGAGACAAATCACCAACACCGTTAAGCTTTAAACATTTTAAATTCTAAACGATTCACTTAGATTGTCAGTATACTGATCCACTTAAATTCTCACACAAAATTCAACTGTTTCGAGATACGAGATTAATGTCTTAAGCACTTAAACTTAATCGCGTGTCCCACCTCAGAATATACTCCCGTATCTAGATCCCAATATTCAGTCTTACAGGTGAGTATACCACAGATGATATCTGTAAGGGGTTAATTGCGAAACCGTGAGAGCTCAGGTCAGAACTTCCGTTCAGCAGAGAGATGACGGCTCGACTTTTGGTGGGTCCCCTTTAGAGGATCTTTTTTTTTACAACAGCATTGATTAGCAATTTTATTTTCTCATCATTTTATGCTGAGGGCGGCGCTATATTTCAAGCAAGCGGTAAAGTATTCTCCGGGGACTAGGCCATTGCTTCCGCATTATCAGAAGTCCCGGGATAATACCCCGGATATCACTGAGCATAAAGACCTAGTATCTCAGAAAGAGGGACCTTTCAAACAAGATTTCGGGGGTTACCCATATATCCGAGAGATGTTCCCCACGATATAAGCAAGTTTGAATTTAGGTTTATATCTCGTCACAATCTACTAAATGTGCAAAAACCTACTGGCACATCATCAGTGAGACCGTTTATCACTATTTAACTTTTCATTTCTTTAGCATGTCGTGATCGTCCACTGATGTACTATCATTTCTTCTTTTATACAACAAAACTCATTTTTGATTTTATCATGTTTTTTTATTTTTTCAAATTTTCTAATGTTTTTGGATTTTCAGAAATTTTCTTACTCCCCCTAAAATGCAAACACATTTTAGGAAATTTGAAAACAAACTATACAAACAACATGACAACTGATATCGAATCGCTTCACTTCGCCATCCACTTGGCATAAACAATCAGAACTCCCCCTTTCAACAAACTATTTTCTCATAATGATTTCAAAACACTTAAGTTTGTTTTAACCAAAATGATTTTTCCGGAAAATAAGTTTTGTTGATTTTATAAAACCACTTGTAGGTTAGGGGATCAATTCATCATTTTGTTTCTCAATCATTTGTAGAAAATCAAGTACAACTTAATGTCCCTGATTTACCACTTGTAAATGAAAACCTTTTCCAATCACTTGTAAGACGAAATATCACTTTCGTGAATTTCTCAAGAAAGATGCCGATACCTACTCCACACTTACCCACCTGGGAGCTCCGGCAAGTCACACTCATCACTTATGAAAAACAGACATCCAAGCTTCACCAAACTTGGATGTTTCCTCCTCACCTGCACTTGGGTAATATGAATGTTGGGATTGAACCCTACCAGAGGAACAGATAATTAAAGCCAAAACTGGATCAGAGCAGTGGATCCAGAATAAGCAGATGTTACATACAAGTCTCTCCCCTTGAAAGTGGTTTCAACATCTGCTAACCTCCTATCTACTGATCGTACAAGCTACTGACCGTCAAACTGCTGCTCAAGTAAAGACCTGATGAAAGACTAAAGCTCTGCTATTCAATCTACTGTCTTGAGTCAAGCACTGCTGATCCGGACAAGTACTGCTGGGTTCACAGCAGTAGAGGGATGCAGCAGTTGTTTATTCTGTCTTTATGTAATGTAATGTAATAAGCAGTAGTTAGTATAGCAGTGTTTGTATAGATCAGAGGTTAGAGTTTGTTAGGAGGTTAGATGTCACTTTCATGGTGACGTCAGCTTAGATGCTCAGTGGTTTGCTAGTGCCTATAAATAGAACAGTGCTCTGTACTGTTCTATTAGCTCTTTGCAACAATCGTCTTCTCTGCACGAACAAACACTGAGCTCTGGCTGAGGGGGAGTTTGTATTAAGCATTGCATTGTAATCGTTGTTGAAATTAAATTCAATCTTTCGGTTCTCTGTGAAAAGTGTTTAATCAAAGCAATACTCTCGTTTGATTGTATGCAAAGTTTGTTTCCATATTAATTCTGCTGCACAACTCATCCATTTTCATTCTAATTCAAACGAAAAATACAATCAAAACCAAACTCAGATCCAACAATTGGTATCAGAGCTTGGACAGTCAAATTTGATTTAACAATCATTTTGACATAAATAGTTCAGCTCAAAATCGTTGATATCGATAGTTTGTTCGGTTTGTTGAAAAACAGAGTAAGGTTTAATCACCATTAAAGTTGATTAATCAGTGCCTGTAAAACAACCAGGATGACGTCACAATCACAAGATGATAAGAATAACATTGGCTCTCTTTTTAAACCACCTATGCTTAAGCGTAATGAATACAACATCTGGGAGAGAAGGATGGGTCATATCCTTGCTCAACAGAACACCGGATGTTGGAGGTCTGTTGTTTTTGGTCCCCATGTTCCTACGGTGCCAAGTGCTGAGGATCCAAAGAAGTTCGTTCCTAAACCAACTGAAAACTATACTGAAATTGATTTTCAAAAGTTCGAACTCGATGCCAAAGCATTTAGCATCATAGCATCTGCATTACCAAATGAGATCTATGCTGGACTGTTACATTATAACAGTGCCAAAGAGCTATGGGATGCATTAAAGGAACAGTTTGGGGGAACTGAAGAAGTCATTGAAAACAATAGGGAAATTCTGAATCAGCAGTATGAAACATTTTGTCACATCAAGGGTGAATCATTGACTCAGCAGTTTGAGCGATTCAGTTGTCTCATTAGTGAACTAAGGCTTGTTAAAGTAACTTTTCCAAATTCAACTCAAAATAGCAGGTTCCTTAGGTCACTACCAGAAAAATGGGACACCATAGCTTTTGTCACTAGAAACTCAGCTGAGTTCAAAGATCTGACCCTGACCCAACGTCATGGTAGACTCCTTACCTATGAAAGGGAGTTAAACCAGAAAAGGAAGTTGCAAGAGTCTGGCAAAGTTGCTGATGATTACTCATTCGGTAGCACATCTCTTTTGGGTCAGGAAGAATCTGGTAGCAGTGGTAAGGAACAGGGTTATGATCACTTCATTGATATAACTGCTGGTGCAAATTTTAACAACCCTGATCCTCACTCTGCAAACTACGCATTTACTGCCAATGAAAACCAGATGTTAGATAATTTGTGTTTTGAACTCAATGATTTACAACATTTTGATCCCACTGACTTAGAAGAGATGGACATTTTGCATCAGTTGGCTTTGCTTAGTGTAAGAACAAGCAAATTCTACAAAAGAACGGGAAGAAAATTCCCAGGGTTACATGGGAATCTAAGGGTTGGGTTGGATAAATCAAAAATCAAGTGTTACAAGTGCAATAGGCTAGGTCATTTCGCTAGGGAATGTAGGAGTCAAACTACTGGTCCTATAATCACTCATCCTAGCTCAAACCCTAGACCTCAAAATCAAAGCACTGTGCATTATACCCAATATACCCCTGCAACCCATGTTAACACTGCTCACTATGCTGCAACCCCTGTGCCTGTGCATTATGTCCAAACTACTGTTCCACAAATTCAGTATGTTCAAATCCCTGTCCCCCAGGCACAAGTGCAACCTGTTGCACCTCAAACAGCTGCTCCAGCAGTGGTACAACCAGATCAGCAAAGCTTTTTCACTCAGGGCTTTGTTGACTGGAGCAGTATGCCTGATGAACTTGGTGATGAAAATTTTGCACTCTATACTTTTAATGAACCTTCTAATGATAAATTTTGTTTGATGGCATTAGAGTCAATACCAGAGGGGGTTGAAACTGAAGGTGAACAGCTAAGTACTGAAACAGTGGATGAGGTGACTGAAGCAGTGGTTACTGCTGTGGCTGGTGAACTACTGCTGGGAGAAAGTTCAGGAACCCTGATTGAACCACTGACAGATCCATGGTCCAAAGAGGACAAAGAAGAAGAGAAAGAGAAAGAGAAAAGAGCAGGTGAGAAGGAAGCAAGAGCTGATGATGAAGAGGATCATCAATGTGATTGTGCAATAATGGCTGCTGCCAAGGTATCTCCTCAAGTTCTTGAAAAACTGTGTTCTGACAAATGCATTATTGCATTTGCTAACATCAAAGAGGTAAATGAAAACCTTAGGAACAAAGTCTTGTCTGATGAAGTCAAATTTGAAAAGTCTTTAAAAGAACTCAGAAACAAGTTGACTGAAAAGGATAAAGAAATCAGCAGTCTCAAAGAAGAGCAAAGCATAACCAAAACTCAACTCCAAACTATGGTACAAAAATACCAAGTTTGCAAAAAGGAGTTAGAGTCCACCCAAATCACATGTGAGAAATGGGTGGAATCCTGCAGAGGATATGAGTTATTGCTTGAAAAACAGATTAAAAGCAATGTGAAGTTTGGTATTGGTTATAGAAAACATGATGATGAAAACACTGTTGTTGAAAAATCTGTTCAAACCACTGATGTAACCACTGAGTTGATCCCCACAAACAAGAATGGCCAAGAAGTGAAAATCACTGATAAACTTGGTAACAAAATCACACTTGACAGACCAATGGGATCCTCTACTTTTGAGGAGCTTGAAAATTATCAGTTTAAACCAAAATGGTCTGATGAGTGTGATATTCTTGAAAATTTCAAGCCCATGGACTTTACATCAACTGATGGTGTTAAAGCTCCAAAAGCTAAAGTCATTCCTCTCAAGGACATCCCAACAGAGGTTAAAACCTCTGCTTCAAAGGAGTCCGAAAAGAGAAAGAAGAAAGAAAAAATCAATAACTTGTTTTGTGAATTCTGTGAGAAAAGGAATCATCTAACAAAAGACTGTTTCCATTTAAAAGCTTATGATTTGAACAAAACAAGTGTCATTGTTCCAGCTGAAAGCTGCATTGTTTGTGGTAAAACAAACCACAAAACTCAAGCATGTGTGTATCTCAAAAACTTTGATGTGAAAAAGAATGAGTACATTGCTAAAACATCCTTGAGTCCATCAACATCATCTGTCAAATTCACCAAGAACCAACCGCTGTTTGTGCCAGTTCAAACAGCTGTCACAAAACAGCTGAACCAAACATCTGTCAAAAGAGATGTTCAGGTTACTGATGCACCCCCTGCCAATCAGTTCAGAAAAGGCAAGGAAAAACAGTCTTACCAAAGGATTCCACACGTTTATGAGGCCTACAAAAGGCCCTCTAAACCTAAAGTGAACAGGCATCCTTTTGGGTACCAACAGGTGATTGGTCAAGACCCCCAACAGTGGTTAGCAAGAAACAGTACTAAAACTGTCCAAACCCCTGACCTAACCACTGTCCATCAATGTGTATCCATCCCAGACACTGTTGAGACCCCATCCAAAGCCTTATTGGCTTTGGAAACCCTAATGAACTAATCCTTTTACTTCATGTGCAGGGAGCTTCTGCCTGCTTAGATAGTCTCTGGTATGTTGATAGTGGAGGCTCCAGGCACATGACTGGATGTAAAGCCCTACTCAAAGATTTCAAAATTCATGGAGGGGGTGATATATCCTTTGGGAATAACAGTAAAGGGAAAGTTCTGGGGTCTGGTACAGTACAATCTGGAAATGTAAAATTTGAAAATGTCAATCTGATAGACAATCTGAAATTCAACCTCCTGAGTGTTTCACAAATGAGTGACAAGGGGTATGGGTCATTCTTCACAAAGGAGTGTTGTAGGATTGTTGGACCAGAAATGGTCAAAAAGATTGAAGCAATAATAAAAACTGGTCAAACAAAACTTGTTGCTCAAAGAAGTGGCAATGTTTATGTTGTTGATATGTCAAAAGAGTGTCCTAGAGCTGATGCCTGTCTGTTCTCAGCTGCCTCTAACAAAGAGACAGAACTTTGGCACAGAAGACAAGGGCACACAAATCTTAAGACAATCACTGAAATTTCAAAAAATGGTTTGGTAAGAGGCCTATCACAAAAATTGTTTTCATGTCCTGAGCATTGTGTTTCCTGTTTAAAAGGAAAGCAACATAAAAGCTCCTTTAAGTCCATTGAAGAGTCCAAAACAACCCAGTGTTTGCAAATGCTGCACATAGATTTGTTTGGCCCAGTTCAAGTCATGAGTCTCAAAAAGAAGAAATACTGTTTGGTTATTATTGATGACTTTTCTAGGTTTACATGGACTTTCTTTTTACACTCAAAAGATGAGACTGCGGGCATTTTGCAAGACTTTGTGACACAGGTTGAAAAGCAATTTGACCTTCCAGTAAAAGTCTTCAGGAGTGACAATGGCACAGAATTCAAGAATAGGGAGTTGGATGCCTTCTGTGTGAAGAAAGGGATTGTAAGGCAGTACAGCATCCCTAGAACACCAGAACAAAATGGGGTAGTTGAAAGAAAGAACAGAACTTTGATTGAGGCTGCCAGAACCATGCTTGCAGATTAAGGTTTGCCATTAACTTTTTGGGCAGAGGCAGTAAACACTGCTTGCTATGTCCAAAACAGAGTTTTAATCAATCCCAGGCACAAAAAGACTGCCTATGAAATTCTGTACAAAATCAAACCACTGATCTCATATTTCAAAGTCTTTGGCTGCCCATGTTTCATTTTGAACTTAAAAGATTCCATCTCAAAATTTGCAGCCAAAGTTGATTGTGGTTAACATCTGGGATACTCAACCACTGCCAAGGCCTACAAAGTGTTTAATACATGGACCAAGGCAGTGGAGGAGACCTTGAATGTGAAGTTCAATGAACTCTCATCAATGAAAATCCCAGCAAATCCTGCTGATCTGTTTGACCTTGAAAAATTTACTTTTGAAAATACTGCTGTCAAGATTAACAGTATAGGTACATCAGTGGATGCAACACCAGACTATGGGTATGAAATCATTATCCCTCAAAAGTCTGCCACAATGGGAAAAGCATCAGTTGTTCAAAACAGCTGTCAAAGCTCAACCACTGCTACCTCAACAGTTGTTGACCAAAGTAGCCCATCAACCACTGCTTCCACATCAACAAACACTGCTAACAAAAGTCCCCAAACCGTGGATAAAAGTCAGCATGTGTCCTCACCATTACCACCAATTCCACCACCTTTTGAAGCCACTGCTGGGTCATCAAAGTCACCAGCAGTGGTTAGCTCAGATGATACACATTTGCAGCCTTCACCAACAAATGCCATCATACCATACCAAGGAGATTTAATCTTCTTAAGATCTCATCCACCTGATCAAATCATTGGCAACATCAATGAAGGGGTGCTCACAAGAAGCCAAACCCAAAACATTTGTCTTTTTGCTGGTTTTCTATCACTACATCAGCCAGTCAAGTACCAAGAGGCACTGAAAGACAACAGCTGGGTAGAAGCCATGCAAGAAGAGCTCCAACAGTTCAAAAGACAACAAGTATGGGAGCTTGTACCACTGCCAAAAGATGTCAGTCCCATCGGCACAAAGTGGGTCTTTAAAAACAAAACTGATGAAAGGGGCATTGTTGTCAAGAATAAAGCCAGGCTTGTGGTTCAAGGTTACAGACAGGAAGAGGGGATTGATTATGACGAAACATTTGCCCCTGTATCAAGATTGGAAGCTATAAGACTGTTCCTGGCCTTTGCTGTCAACCACAACATGAAGGTGTTTCAGATGGATATCAAAAGTGCTTTCCTCTATGGTACAATTCAAGAAGAGGTATATGTCTGTCAACCTCCAGGTTTTGAGGATCCATTTTAACCAGATCATGTCTACAGGTTAAACAAAGCCTTGTATGGCCTGAAACAAGCACCTAGAGCCTGGTATGAAACTCTTTCCACCTTTCTACTCTCAAATGGTTTCAAAAGAGGTACCACTGATAAAACACTGTTTCTTAAATGGAGAGGAAAGGATTTAATGATTGTCCAAATTTATGTGGATGACATTATTTTTGGAAGCACATGTAACAAAATGTGTGAAGAGTTTAGGGAACTCATGACAGCTGAGTTTGAAATGAGTGCAATGGGTGAGCTGTAATGCTTTCTTGGTCTCCAAGTTCAGCAGATGCAAAATGGAACTTTCATTCATCAAAGCAAATATGCTAAAGAACTTTTAAACAAATTTGATATGAATGATTGTAAACCATGCAGCACACCCATGGCAACAAATAAGCTTTTCATGTCTGATGAAAAGGATGAGCTGGTTGACCAAACACTTTATAGAAGCATGATTGCGTCTTTATTGTACCTAACTGCATCTAGACCAGACATCATGTTTGCAACATGTTTCTGTGCAAGAAGTCAATCAGCCCCCAGAAAATCAAATCTCATTGCTGTAAAAAGGATCTTCAGATACATAAAAGGTGCTCCCACACTTGGTATCTGGTATCCAGCTAATGGGAATATCAAGCTTTCAGGTTTTTCAGACAGTGACTTTGCTGGATGTCACACCACAAGGAAGTCCACATCAGGAGGGTGCCAGTTTCTAGGTGATTGCTTAGTTTCATGGAAAAGCAAAAAGCAAGCAGCTGTTTCAACATCCACTGCTGAAGCTGAATACATTGCTGCTGCAAGCTGTACAGCCCAACTCATGTGGCTTCAAAACCAGTTGCTGGATTTTGGTATCACTACCTTAAAGACACCACTCATGTTGGATAGCCAGGCAGCAGAAAATATCATCAAAAATCCAGTTTCCCATTCAACCACCAAACACATCGACATCAGACATCACTTTGTGAGGGATTGCTATGAAAAAGGTTTGATTTCTCTGCATCATGTCCCAACTAAAGACCAGTTGGCAGATGTACTCACAAAAGCACTTGACACAACCACCTTTGAAAGCTTTGTCTCTAGAATTGGGATGCTAAACATGGAATAACAAGCAACATCTTGTTTTTCTATGAATAAAAGCATCAAAATGTTTTCAGAAAATCAAAAATCCATCCTTAAAAATAGCCAAAAATGAAATTTTCATTAAAATCCTTAAAAGTCTGCCATATCCACTGCTTATTCAAAAGTCTGTTCTGCTTCAAAGTCTGTCCACTGCTGAAAGTCAACCCCTGTTCCCTCATTCCTTTGATAAACACTGTTGTTCAAAAGCAGTGTCTTTTCCACTGATATGCTATCAACTGATAGTGAAAATCATCCACTGCTTCCATAACCACTGCCTTCACCAGTAAATTCATAAAAGTATTGTCCTTCATTTCATCAGGGGTTGTCACGTGGGCAGTACATTTTGGTCAGACTTTTTGTAACCGCTGCCACGTCAGCCTTCACTTTTTCCTCTATAAAACCCCCACTCACCACAAAAACAGGGTTTTACTGTCGATTTGAATTCTCAAAAATTCTCTTCTCAAAACAGTTTTTCCATCTCATTTCTTCAAAAATTTCTTCGATCATCATCCTCAAAATGACAAAATCGAAGCAATCTGCAAAACCCATCTCCAAATCATCGTCGAAAGCGGCCTCTCAAAAGGTCAATTCCACTGAAATTCCACACAAACCATCTCACAATCTTCTGGGTCTTCTCACAAAGCCTGGCACCACAAATGCTTTCGACTCCATCATCAACAAAATGGCAAACTCAAAGTATAAAACTTTGTTAACAGCCGATGCACCAATTTACTTAGCAACCCAACGAGAGTTTTGGAAAAACGCTACCCTTGACACACAAGGTGAAACTGTGGTATCCATTAACTCATCTTTAAAGGGTAAAGCTGTTCAAATCACGCCACAATCTATATCAGAAGTCTTTAAACTCGAGGATCAGCAAGGTAAAACTTCTTTCCCTAAAAACGAGTTAAAAATTGACTTCATTGAGAGAGGGTATGCAGACACAATGATGAAGAAAGCTACCTTACAAAAAGGTTTCTTTCCTTCTGCAACAAGGTTTTTATTCCATACCCTCCTAATGTGTGTTTCAAACAAAACCACTTCTTTTAATGAAATACCATTAAAGATTCAAAATCTGGGATATGCTATTCTTCAAGAAGAAAATTTTAATTATTCTCGGGAAATCTTTAATGACTTGGTTAATAATGTTGAAACAAAATCATTCTTACTGTTTCCAAGGTTTTTAAGTTACTATTTTGAAAAGAAATTTAGTAAGGATGATATTGCTGTAATAAACCAAGGTGATTATCTTCAAATAAACAGCTTAACTGCTGAAACTTTTACAAGAATGTTAACACCTTGCAAAACACAAGCAGAGGTGCCTGAGCAGAATTTAGCAGCTATCACTGCTCCTCAGGTATCTGCTGCTGAGCCCACTGCTCAAGGTGATCAAAGCAGCAGAACAACTGTTTTGAAACCCACACCTACAATCACCAAAAAGCCAACAAAAAGAAAAACTCAAAAACCCTCCAAACCCATCAAAAAGGCAACTCTGGAGGATGAGATACCAGAGCAACTGCCTGTGACAAAACAAAAGTCACAAGAAACCACTGCTGCTTCTTCCTCACAGCAGTTGGTACAAATATCTCAACCCCATAACCACAGCTCCTCCTGCTTCTTCACAAAAAGAACAGGTTGTACAAATTGGGACACCACATCATGATGCTCTGAAATCACTTGATTTCATCATCCACAGCCCAATTCCCGGGGCAAATTCTATTTCTAAACCATACATCACATCCATAATTCCCCCACCAACTAAACTTCTGTTGGATGCAATTGATTTGAACCAGGCATTAACCAGTCCTTCTTAATCACCTATCAATGAGAATATGCCTCAACAAATGACTGGGTCTGATGTATCAACCTTTGCTAACCCACCAACACAACCTGAGGAGGGTACACCCCTTGAGTTACAAGTAACTCTCTGTGGTAATCCAAGTGAAGCAGCCACTACAACTGTTGAACCCACTGGTTTACAGTTGGACAGTGGTTACATTAATAAGACTTCCTTGGAGGCAATTCCTTCTATAGCACCTCTGACATCTACCAGTGGACTTTTCTTGTCCTCCAGCAACATCAAAAGACTGTCAAGTGTTGAAGGGAGAAGACCCCAGTACCAAGAAAAAGGGGCATCAGTGATTAATGTTTGGAGTAAACTCCCTACCTCAACCACTGATAAAACCACTGCTAGTGGGAAATCAGATGATCCCATTCAATTGGGTGATGGTTTAAAGTACCAGAAATTGACGGATCGTGTTGCAAAACTTGATAACTCTGTTGCAGAACTCAAAGATATACTGCAACAGTTGTTACAAGTACAAAAGGTGCAATCCACTACTGTTCCACCTCAAGCAACTGCTCCACCACAAGTACCTGCTACAAATGAGCTCTGGGATCTATTTCAACCTTTTCTCCATCAACAAGCACAACTGGCAGATTAGCAACATGAAAAACATGTACTAAAACTGAGAAATACAATGGAGTCTAGGTTCAAGGACACCCAGGCTGATCTCAAGGCTCTAAAAGCCCAGATACTGCATACCACTAGCAATGCTCCTCCAACTGTCCTCTTTATTGATCAACTCCCTACAGATAATGCCAAAAAGGGGGAGAAAATTCAGGAGTGGAAGAAAAAGGGAATAGATAATGGTCTTTACCTTGAACCAGATAGAGAAAACATGACTAAAAATATCCCTTTGCCAGATGGTAGCAAGAAAATTGATGAGACCACAAATGCACTGGCAGAAGCAGTTGCAAGGGTCAAAAAGGATAGAGAGGCCAAGAAGAAAGCCAGGGTGGATTATCCAGATCAGGGTACTTCTGGGTCAAAGGATGATGAAAATCCTATTGATGAGAAGAAGAAGCCTACTAGAAAAGTAAGGCAACCCAAATCCATACCAACCAGACGTTCAAAGTCTGCTCCAAAACCACCATCCAAAACAGCTGTTGTAACTCCTGTTGTATCAACTACTGCTGGTACTTCAGTGGTTTCAACATCTGTTCTCACTTCAACACACACCACTTCAATACACACCACATCTACTGCTTCACCACCATCACCACCAAAAACAACATCACCTGCTGTCAAAAAGCAGAAGACAGCAGATGTTAAAACATCTGTTGTAATGACAACAGTAGTTGAAGCACCAGTTGTTTCAACTGCTGTTAGTCAATCATAAACCACTGCCACCCAATCTACCACCACTGTTCCACCCAAAACATCATCAGTCCCTCCTCAAACTAAAAGGAGAAGGCTAATCCTCAAAGATGATGACACATCTTCACCACCAAAATCTTTGTCACTTGTCACAATTCCAAAACCCATACCTCTCTCTTCAGCTCAAATTCTAAAGCCATTACCTCCTGCTGGTGTCTCATTTCCTCTGGAACTCATTGCAGTTAGGGAAGAAATCAAATCCTTCTACTATGAGGATGACCCAACTAAAAGGAGTTTGCCATCAGTTGAAGGATATCCCAGGCCTAACAATATCGATGAATATTTGAAACTCAAGGCCAAGCAAGCAGAGGATATTGCAATAAAAAACAGACAAGGGAAATCTGATAGAGAATTTCAGCAAAACTATCAGTTTCTACTTACACAGGTCAGTGCTATGGAACAATTTGCCAAAAATGTATGTCGACAACTCTCAGAAAGGGCAGATGAGTCCTTGAGAAAAGATTACATTGAGAACATCATGACCTACAAGAAATACAAGGGGGAGAAACATATGTACAAAAACTGGACCATTCCTGAGCTTGAAAAAGAGGCAACCATGATTCAAGAAATGATCAAAAATAAGGTCAAGCAGACTCCTCCTGAAAAATTCAAACAATTTGAAGCTGATAAGATTTTAGAGTTGAAGAGAATGAAAGAGGAGCTGATAGCAGCTGATTATGGGTCAAAGAATTCAGTGACAAAGTGGGGAGAAGATAGGGTCAGGGCTACCTACAAAAGGTTAGAGGAACTTAAAAAGAAAGATCCAAAAGTTCCACAAAAGCCTGACTACTCCAAAGCAGAGGTCTCAAAAAGACCACCAAAGCTGCAAGTCAAAAGAACCACTGCTCCAGCTGGTTCTGCCATCTACAAAAGAAGGAGTCAAAATCAGTCAGGTGCTGAAACAATTCAAGATCTAAAAGCTGGAAATGCTGTTGTAAAAGAGGGCATTAAATTAATGATAAAAGAAGATCTTGAATTGGAACAATCTGCAAGTACTGCTCAGCCAGTCATGAATAGGCCAGCCTCACCAAATACCTCTGCAAATAAAAATCTCCCAAGAAACCCACCAGGCTCAAAAATACAAAAGTGGGAAACTGACAAACAGACCTACGTATTGACTTTGCTCAGGTCTGGTGGAGAAGTGAAGAAAATATCAAGGGAACAAGCTCTTGGCCTGAGTCTTGAAGATTTGCAGGATCTCCTTGATCTTCCACTTAGCAGGGATGATGATGACACAGATGCCCTAGATTTTGAACTACAATTTAAAGGTCAGATAAGGGAACTGTTAATGAGGCAATAAAGTTCCACAATAATGAAGAGTTTTGGCATTATCTGTTCCAGGGGGAGATTGTTGGGATTGAACCCTACCAGAGGAACAGATAATTAAAGCCAAAACTGGATCAGAGCAGTGGATCCAGAATAAGCAGATGTTACATACAAGTCTCTCCCCTTGAAAGTGGTTTCAACATCTGCTGACCTCCTATCTACTGATCGTACAAGCTACTGACCGTCAAACTGCTGCTCAAGTAAAGACCTGATGAAAGACTAAAGCTCTGCTGTTCAATCTACTGTCTTGAGTCAAGCACTGCTGATCCGGACAAGTACTGCTGGGTTCACAGCAGTAGAGGGATGCAGCAGTTGTTTATTCTGTCTTTATATAATGTAATGTAATGTAATGTAATGTAATAAGCAGTAGTTAGTATAGCAGTGTTTGTATAGATCAGAGGTTAGAGTTTGTTAGGAGGTTAGATGTCACTTTCATGGTGACGTCAGCTTAGATGCTCAGTGGTTTGCTAGTGCCTATAAATAGAACAGTGCTCTGTACTGTTCTATTAGCTCTTTGCAACAATCGTCTTCTCTGCACAAACAAACACTAAGCTCTGGCTGAGGGGGAGTTTGTATTAAGCATTGCATTGTAATCGTTGTTGAAATTAAATTCAATCTTTCGGTTCTCTGTGAAAAGTGTTTAATCAAAGCAATACTCTCGTTTGATTGTATGCAAAGTTTGTTTCCATATCAATTCCGCTGCACAACTCATCCATCTTCATTCTAATTCAAACGAAAAATACAATCAAAACCAAAGTCAGATCCAACAATGAAGCTTTCTTTGTTTCATAAAAGTCCTTTACCCCTTTCACCTTTCCCTCAACCATTTTTCCAAAAATCTTTTTCACATTCCCATTAAACGCTTTCTCAACATCAAATTCTTTCTTCTCAGAATAGAATTGATTCGAGATCTCAACCTTCCCAACTTTTGATTTAAAATTCTCAGCCCTCAATGGTGGAAAATGAACATCATCCATTGGAGGTACTGAGTTTTCATCATTTTTAACAACATGTGGCTCCTCTGATTTTGTGGAATCAGATTCATTGCCAAGTTTCTCATAAAACTTCTTAACAACCCACACTTGGTTGTCATGTTTAGCTCTCTTTTGATAAAAAATGTGACTTTGAACACTCACCAACTTCATATATTGAATTTTCAAAAACTTTGAATTTTTCAGTTGGTGGTTCATTTTTCTCAACAACCTTTTCTTTGAGTTTTTGAGAAACTCCCTGTTTTGATTGTTTTGCCTTTGAACAATTCTTGGCAATATGTCCAACAGTGTTGCATTGGAAACAGGTTCTCGTTTCTTTCATCTGATCAGCAAACTTCATCTCTTCTTGCTTCTTTGCAAGGAATTCTCTGTTAGATTGCTTCCAGAATGGACTCTTTTGCTCCTCTTCTGCACTTGTCCCTGAAACAAATACCATCTTTGATTTAAAATCTCGAACATATTTTTCATTTTTATAATTTTCTGGTGGAATAAATCCAAGACCTTTCTTTTTGAAATTACCGTTATGGTTTGGTTTCTCTCGATAACCAGAACCAGAACCTTTTTTCTTGTTTAACCGTTGTTGAACTCTTGAAGTGTACTTTTTAGGTTTTTCAGTAAGATTTAAATCTTTTATTTCAAAAATGTTAATTTCTGTCATTTTGAAAACCTTTTTGATCTTTTCAATTTGAACACTTCTTATTGGAAATTCTTCATCAGAATATAATTTGTCTGAATCAATCAATGTATATGCCACTTTGATTGCTTCGTCATTCAAATTAGATTTTGATAACAAGAATTCTTTATTGTAAACCCGTTTAACCGACGGTTTTGAACTGTTGACCGACGAACTCGAACTTTTGACGGACGAATTTGAACACCCAGACTCGGACTTTGACTTAGACTTTAACTCCGACTCCTCATCTGTATCCAACACCTGATCGACCACCTTTTTTATTAACTCGGACTCATGAGCAGTGTCAGACGATGTAAAAACGACGTCAATGTTTTCTGGTAATTCATCGGTTATGTCGGACTTTAACTTTATGTTGACTGTTTTTTCGACTCTCTCCTCATTTCGTTTTCTGGGAGAATATCCTTCCCAGATTGGAGGCGGACACTTGTTATAACTAGCACTCTGTTTCTTACCAGTATCCTTCTTCTTTGGCTTCTCATCATCTTTAAATGCTTCAAAACCTGCAACAGTTGGATAAATTCGATCAATAAGATAATCAGAACTAGAATAACTCTGTAATAAACGTCTGATTCTCTCATTTTCAATCCTTTCTGTCTCCAACTCCCGCTGCAATTTTGCACATTCTTCAATGTAATGATTAATCGCCTTTTGCTTTGTCATCATCACAGCATTCATCATGGTCAACGCGTCTTCTCTCTCAGAGTTTGTCTTTTGTAGACCAGTTACTGTTCTATTTAGCACATCGTAAGATTCTTACACGTAGTTGAGATTGAACAATAATTGTTCTTTCATCTTTTCAAACTCGCTCAGTTTCTCATCTTTTTCTGCACATTGCTTGCAAGATTCTAAACACTTTAAGCAAGGCTTGATGACTTCCACAATCTTTTCAACTTCTACGACTTTCTCAACCTAAATCACTGTTTCAGCTTCAGTCACCATCTCAGCTTTAACTTCTTCATTTTGAACAGTCTCTTCTTTTTTATCAACACTTTCACTATTCATTTTCTTTTGTTCTTTTGCTGCACGTCTCTCCTTCAGCTTCTCCAAGCGATCTGCAAAATAGAATTCAAAACTTTCAGAAGATAAATGAGTTTTTGCAATGTTAATATGTTTTTCTTCCTCATCATCACCACTGTCATCAGTTGGTGATTGATCAAAATCTATTGTCTTCTCAAAACTATCATCTGAATAACCAGAATCTGATGGTGTTTGATCAAAATTTAATGTCTTTTCAGAACTCTCATCTGAAGTACCAGAATCAGATGATGTTTGATCAACATCCGTTACTTCTTCTGAACTTTCATCAGATGACCCAGATTTTTCTTCTTGGCTCTTCTTATGAACACCAATCGCTTTCATCCATTCTGTAAACAAATCAGGTTCTTGAACTATCTTAGCAATGAAAGCTTTAAAATTCCCATTCTCATCTGCAAACTGGTCCCAGCTGAACCCTTCAGGTAATTTTTCATCATCTTGATTTATTAAACATGCTTTACTATCGGCTGAAATATACTTGTTCCAACTAAATCCTGGAGCCATTTTCTCATCATCTTGATCAATGATACCAGAATAAGCTTTCTTATTTGCATCTTCAATCATCTTCCCATGAGCAGTTTGTATTTCTTTTTGTTGATATGGTTGATGAGCAACTTGTTGATATATGGCTTTCCGATAATAGTCATCTTTTCCAAATGGATTCTTTGCTCCACTAGCTTCCTGATTTTTGCATTCTCTCTTGAAATGACCCTTTTCCCTGCACCGAAAACAAGTAACTTTAGATTTATCAAAACCCAAAGTAGAAACATGTGCATCCAAGAAATCATTTCTTCCTGTGATCATTTTAAACTTTTCTGCTCTCCTCAGGACACTTGCTAGACACCATTTGATGTCCATGAGCTCCATTTCTTCAGCGTCTATCTGATCGTAATCCTCTTTTGTCAGCATAGGATTTCCGATCCTCCCTGCAACCAAACCTTCATAAGATTGTAGCACAGTTGCAAGTAACGCCATGTGATCTTTCGCAATTTCTTCAGAAAAGCTTTGACCATCTGGAAGATTCAATGCAATGTTGCACTGTATCACACAACCATTTCCACTTTTTGAACTTTGAGAATGAAAACTTGCAGTTGAACTCTTTGGATTAACACTTGGATATGAAGAAAATCCATTGCTGCTATTTGGACTTTGTTCAACATTTTCTGATGAGTTTCCAGCACTAAAAGTAGTTTGAATTTTCGGACTCATTTCAACCTCTTGAACATTTCCTTTGTAATACATTTTCACATCTTGTTGATTACTCGGATTATTCATCCTTGCAATCTTTTGTTGTTCAAGATCTTGACCCTCAATCTTCTCGATGAACTGAGAAATCGTCAAATCATCATAAACTCCGGTATTCTTTAAGATCATCAAAAATGTACCCCATTCTTTCTGAGGTAAAGCATCAGCTAATTTGTCGACCCATTCTTCTCGATCTTTGGTTATGCTTAACAACGACATGGAACGAACTAAGTGGCAGTATCTTTCAATCAGTTTCTTTGTATCTTCCCCTGGCAGACTTGTGAATAGATCAAATTCTTTCTTAAGCAGTGCCTTTTTACTTTTGATCATTTTCTCACTTCCCTCAAATTTAATTTTAAGAGCATCCCAAATTGATTTTGAAGTTTTGTCATGTTGAAGCAATACAAAAATGTCTTCTTTAATAGCTTGCTGAAGTACACTAATCATCATCTTTTCAGCTCTGTACATGTCTCGTTCTTTGTCATTGAATTCAGAAATTTCTTTCTCAACTTGCAGATCAGTACGTGGTAGAACATACTTCTTCAAAATACACTCCCAAGATCTCAAATGATTTGCTTGAACCCAGTTCTCAAACCGATCTTTCCAACCATAATATTCCTCAATGCTCATAAGCTTCGGGGGCTTTTGCGTAGTTCCAGTCTCGTTTTCCATGTTCATGTTTTGAGTAATAACTGTTGGATTAGTCGGGGATGTAGCAAACGCGTTATAGAACTCTTCACTCATGATTTGATTTTCAAATGTTCACAAACAAACTGTTTCAAACGGAATACCAGTCTCAAACTAAATCACACTATGAATCAAACTAATACTCTCAAACGAAATCACAGATTTCAAATGGAACCCTTTCAAACGGAATTACAATTGAAACTAAAACACCTTCACACCAATCTCAAACGAAATTACACCTTTCAAACGAAATCACCTTATTTCGTTTGAAGAACCACAAGTTCAAACGGAATTGTCCTGCTGAAACGAAAACTGTTATTTCGTTTGAGACTTTTCAAACGAAATAGGACCCTGAAACGAGATTATCTAATTTCAAACGGAATCAGTTGGAATTTTCAAGCGAGATAGCAATAATCAAGCGGAATTAACCTCTGATTTCGTTTGAAGGGCTGCTGACATCATCAAAATCGATCATATTTTGGTTCAATTGGTCAAGCAAATGGTCGATTTTAGTTCTGAAACTTACTAAGGTTTGTTAAAACAACATTACGCACATGATATTTGAAAATTGTCCAATTTTAACCGTGAAAACTTGTTCAATTGTGAAAGAAGGTGTAGAAAACAGAAAAATGCAGCTGAAAAGGTATGAACTCTTCCTCCTGAGCTCTGATACCACTTGTAGGATCGTTTTCAGACCCGAATGAGTCGATCAGAAGAGTTTTACTCAACACGAGAGGTGGAAACAGACGTTTAGAGGTCAATTCAGCAAGATATACACTTTAAACTGTTGTATGATTGATTTGATAATGATTTACAGTCTGACAACACTTCGGCAGCACTTCGTTACACTGACCGGAAAGTTTTAAATGAAATCAAGACATCAAGTATTTATAGTGGATGCTATTTCGTTTGAAAGTGGCATGGGACACTTCAAACGAAATTAAACTAGTTAATTTCGTTTGAAGGTGTCACTTGTCATGTTCAAACGAAATTAGTTCACAATCTCATAAATTCTACCCTATTTCTCGTACAACGCGCCCTGATCTAACAATTGTAATGTAAGACTCGATACAAGATGAAGTCGACAGACGCATGCACTAACAACCAGTCAAGGTGTTGGCTAGTTCTACTGCTTCTTCTATGGTATGTGGTCTAGCTGCCTTGACTACGTGTCTGATTTCACTAATTAATCCCCAATGTAACGGGAGATTAGTACTGGTTATGGTGAGGCTAAGGTTGGTACTATCCTAGCATATTCAAAGAATATGGTAGTGTAACCTTTGCAGTCTATTCCAGTCATTTTAGGATTTAAGAATTTATTGGCAATCTGTTCTTTTTCATGAGGAGGACATAATTTTCTTTCAACTATGTCCTTAAAGTTGGTCCATTCCATATTATAAACTCTGTCACTTCCCTTAGACTAGAGAATGGTATTCCACCACTCTAGGGCTGCATTCTTAAAAAGATTAGAAGCAAACATAATCTTATCTTCATCTGCACATTTGCTTATTTTTATGACTGCTTCTATCTTTTCTATCCAACGTAAGGCTGCAATGGCTCCTTCATTGCCTGAGAATTCTATTGGTTTGCAAGACCAGAATTCTTTATAAGAACAACCATATGAAACAGTTCTTCTTCTTTTTGGAATAGGTACTTGGATCAGTGGTCCATTATTTTCGTTCACACTGTGACTTGGTTCAGTGGGTTGACGTTTACTTCCAATTACAGTATTATTATTTTCTGCTTCTTTAACAGTCTTGAGAATATATGGCATAGCATCTATAATTCCTTGTGTTACTATATGTTGGATGGCACTGTTATCTACTTGGTTTCCGTTATTATCATTATTTTGGTTTTCCTGATTTACTTCGTTGTCCATCTGGATTATAAACATTTATCAGGTATTAATATCACAGAATAAGATATAATACAAACAATCACACAAACAAATTGATCAAAAACGTCGAGCATTGCGACTTTACTCTTTTTATATATCCATATATATGCATTGATTATACATTACAACTGGAAATTAAATACACTAATAATTATGCATCGATAGCTATTAGGTTATCTAGTCGAGTTGATTTTTTTATATCAAACTACACACACACACACACATACACACACACACATATATATATATATATATGTATATATTATACTAGGTGTCGTTTGCCCAATACTGCATTTCTCGCTCGTCATACTTCCAAACGAGCTTCTCTCCTATCTGCCGGATCCTATTTCCCTCTTCCACTAACGCTTCACCATATGTGCGAAGTTCCTGCACATTCTCTTCACTCATGGGTGGTAGTGGTGCTGGCACTGGGTCAGGGTAACGTGGTATGGGTTCTCCGTATGGGTATGGGTTGCTTAACACGCTCCGAATATACATGTAGGTATTTCATTGGGGTCAAATGCTGGGATTGGGAATTGGTTCTCCTGGTTTGGTTCTAATTCCATTGGTTGGCTGGGGAATAATGGTAAGGGTTGTGGTTCGGCTATTTGGTCAAGATTTGGATCTGCTACGGTGGTTGCTAGCTTGCGGTCATGTTACTATTTGCAATAGTAACGAGTGTCAAGTAATGTATACAAAACCCTGCATACTGATAATAATTTTAGAATTACAAAAACTTAATCACTGTAAGTATTTTAGGGTTTTGAAAATATTTGAAACAATGATTCACAAAAAGGGTGTATAAAAAGAGAATGTACTCACATTGCTGACTTAGGTTTTACTATAGCTTCCTGGTGCTTTTCCTGCTTATTATCTTTTAAAAATTAAACAACGCACACGTTTTAGTAAGATAACCCAATTTATATTAGCCATACAACCGAGACAGAAATCCAACGAACTAAGTCAGGCAGAGCCTTGACATGCGTTACGGAGCCCTAGATCAATCGGGTAGGGTAACGACTACATGATCGGGGTTATAATACTTACAACGAGGCAGAGCTTCGCTTTTTAGGGGTATAATACCAGAGGGTTTTGACTACTAGAGAATTGAGAGAGAATAGAGAAATGAACGGTGAATAAATGAGGCATGGGGCCCCTTTTATAGGGCTGGTCGAAGGGCGACTCGCGGCCCGCGACCCCTTCTTGCTTCTCCCTCGCGGCCCGCGAGGCCACTAGGCTAGGGCCTAGCTTGGTCGAGTTAGTCCACTAGACCCAACACGTGGCGGCCTGAGGGCTTGCCTGGTGTCACCTGATCGCGCCCCGCGACAAACTTTCTTGACTAAGTCGCGACCCACGAGGGCACTATTTTATTGTTTTTATTTGATTTTTATTAATATAAAGGTATTCTAGGGTCGTTTCTCATATACGGGGTGTAATTTAGGATGTGTAGGAGTCTTTGTAGGAGGGTTGTTATATACATACATGAAAGACATCATGTATTCCTGCCATTTCCTCTGGTAACTGTAATTGATAAGCTACTGGTCATATTCTTTTGATAATCACAAAAGGTCCAACATAACTTGGGCTTAGTTTTCCTCTTTTAACAAATCTGACCACTCCTTTCTGTAACAACCCGACTTTGTAAGTCAAAGTCAAAGTACAAGTCAAAGTCAAGACATGTCATTATTCAGATATGTCTTTTCTTGCTTAATTAACTATATTACGCTTACTATCGCATGCTAAACGCTATTTACAAATGCATACTATTTAAATGCACTTTATCGCATTGTTACTTCACGCTATCACAACGCAAACTCAAAACGCAGTTATTGGTGTTGTTCTATGTGTGTGTTATTATGTGCTTACTTGTGTGTGCCTTATATATGTTTTGGCATGTTATTCGTAAACACAATCGCAACTTTATCGCATCGCAGACTCATCGTAACTCGAAACGCAAATTTACTTTTATGCTTTTTATGTGTTATGTTATTTGTGTAGCTACTTGTTTAATGCTATGGCAACGCTTAAACGCAACACAACGCCCAACGCACGAAACGAAAGTCGGAAAACTAACTCGCACCAGTCGCCTGATCGAATGATCGTTCGGTCGAATGATCATCTGTCCAGAAGACCATCCGATCGGATGGCCTTCCGATCGGCTGACCATCCGACCCACTTAACTCTCTACCGCCTCTCTCCCTCTCACCTATAAATACTCACCTGTCACATCAACTGTTCACTGATGTGACAGCCCTATCCGACCAGCACGCTCCCAGTTCGCTCTCAAGCACTTTTCCTTCGATTCAAGGCTATTTTCATAAGTTTTCTTCCTAAATCTTGTACTCCTATCATCAATACACACTTTCTCATCATTTCCCCCATCAAATTCTACACTTTCACCATGAAATCATCAGATTTGGTCTACTTTAAGGTGATGTCACCTCGGGTTCTTATGAACACTGAAGTGTGGCCTCATCTCATCAAGATACGTCCAGATCTAAAGGATTTCTACACATTTTAACACAAATCTCGACGAGATTCAACATTTTCCAACTGATTTCCACTTTTTCTTCAACTTTCCTAACTTTATACTAAGTACCGATGGAATCTAGACTCGTTCAGGCTCTCTACTCATTCTCTAGTTGAGAACCGGTCTGAGAACAGATTTCCACCGAAGAGACGACCGATTTACGGGTTGAACATGAAACTTCATCCAAAGAACAGTGAGTACGACTGAATGGGGTGATTCCCATCCGATCGGATGAGCTGGTCCTTGATGGGTTTCCGTTGCTTGACACGTCATCACGCCGTCTCCGTTAAAACTTTTAACTTAGAAAACTTCTCAAATTTTTCAAAATATCAGATCACCCAATCGAATAGCCATCCGGTCGGATGACCATCCGATCGAATGACTATTTGGAAAATTTCAACACTACGTTTTGACAAAACTTCAAAGAATATTGCACTTTTAGTCGAGCAGCCATCTGACCGAATGGCCATCCGTCCGGATGACCATCCATCCGGATGACTTGACATCTAGAGATACTTCTCATTTTTTTTCAAAATGCTACAACAAAAACTTCAAACTTTCAAAACGATTTACAAACACACTCACTCAGATCGAATGACCAACCGTCCGAATAGTCATCCGTTCGGATGACCATCCGTCCGGATGGGACGGATGGCCATCCGATCGACTCACCATTTGATGCTCAACCCACTTTTTACACGTTGTTCAATGCTTACACTATCGTTCTGTACTCAAGCTAACCTCCAAGCGCTCCCTTCAATCCAAGGCTGTGTTTATTGTTAAACACATACTGTGAGTATACTCGAACCCATTTTATTTTACACACTTTGGGTGTTACATACGTTTCCTATATCAAATCACATTGAACACACAACGCAAACACTTTTAACGCTAACCACTCTCGCATGTTATACGTAACTCGATGAATGCTTGTATGTTATGTTTACACAGTGATTGTTTGCCTGACACCTTAGCAACGATAGTACTATAGTTTGGACTCAGCACCTGTCACGGACAGGGGTTGCTAATGGTTTTACTTCACATGGTCACAGTGGTGATAGTGTGTTGCGCATTCTACAACTCGCAGTCATGTCGGTTGCATACTTCATTGTCGATAGCTTACTTGCTTCACATTTCTACGTGTTACATGTTGGTTATGCGTAAAACGCTTTCGCTATACTATATGCTATTAAACTTGTGTACTCACCTTTACACTCTGTGTATTGACTTAATTTAACATATGTGACAGGTGTCTAGGATGCTATATTTGTTGATCTTTTGTGGAATCAAGGTATGCAGTCTAGAAACTACATTGGTGCATGTTATGTGACAACAGCGTTGGATTGGTCTTTGGATATTAAACGAGTTTGGGCCGCGAAGACTTATGAAGACTGAATGGAATTCGAGTTTGTTAAAGCCTAAATCGTCCAAGTTCAAGTTCTAGTAAAAGTCCATCTAGGTTAGCCCGAATTGTATCTAGAATTCGTACGGGCCATAGCCCAATTCGTGTATGGTAGGTTGTAGTATATAAACAACCTTTTACTACATGTTTAGGGTTAGACATTCTTGAGACTTTTGGAGATTATTGTTAGCATTCGAAGTGAGAGAGAGTTCCAGAACAAACAGAAATTGGCTGTTGGTTCTAGGAGATCTTTAGTGATTGTAAACGTTTTCGTTGGATAATCATAGAAGATCAGTTGGTAAATCTGTTCGTGTTCTTGTTTCTGTTTGCTAGGTTTATCAAGGGGATTCCGCACCCTTGGTAGATTGTCGGTTTTGTTACGATCCACACGGGATAGGGACCTACAATTGGTATCAGAGCGTTTGCTCTTGTGTACGGTTCAAAACTGATCGGAAGGAAACAAGTTTTCGGGTTGCTGTTTGAATTCACGAAGAACATTGAAGAACAGTCAAAATTTTCACGATTTTGATCTGTTTTGGTGTTATTTGGAAGTTGTTTGCTGATTTTTTGGAGTTTTAGTTGGAAAGTTATCAATCAGAAGATTCTACGGTTTAAAAGGTGCTGATTTTTCGAGATTTTGGTTGAAAAATAGCTGGTCTCGACTCGCAACAGTGGTTACGACTCGTAACTAGTGATTTCGACTTGTGCTGGTTGACTCGCAACCGTGATTGCGACTTGTGCTGGTTGACTCGCAACCGTGATTGCGACTTGTGCTGGTTGACTCGCAACCGTGATTGCGACTTGTGCTGGTTGACTCGCTACCGTGGTCTAGACTCGAAACTAAGGTTTCGACTCGCAACAGTGGTTACGACTCGCAACAGTGGTTACGACTCGTAACTAGTGGTTTCGGCTTGTGCTGATTTGACTCGCAACTGTGGTCTCAACTCGCAACTAAGGTCTCGACTCGCAACAAGTGTTTTTCAAAGTGGTGGAATTTTTCTAGGCAATCGTAAGAAAAATTTCACTGTTTCGTGTATAGAGAATTATCCGTAACTCATCTGGACAAACCGTTTGCACCGTTGGACTCCTCGGATTTTTAGGACCAAAAAAAAAAAAAAAAAAAAAAAAAAAAAAAACTCTGGAAAATCCCGAAAACGGTTTTAGACATTATATATCATTGGAATCGTAATCTCGAGACGAATCTAACGGTATAATTTGGTAAAAACAGGTTTCGGACTAAAATTGTACGGTTTTAACAGTCTGATTAACTTAAAATGTCGAACATGTCTAAATTAAATGAACTCTTAAGGATGGAACATGAGGTAGGCACAACGAACAAACCACCTAAGATGATGAAGGTGGAGAATTACTTGACATGGAAGGATAGGTTTCAATCTTTCATTGAATATCAGGACACACGCATGTGGATTTGTATTGAAGATGGGTACACAAACCCTACACATGACTTTGAAGGCAGACCGCGTGTCACACCCTATGTGAACATGCAAGATAATGATAAAAGGATGTATGAGGCTGAAAAGAAAGCATTGGCTGCTATCAAGATGTCCCTACCTGATAGCATCAAACATACCTTTAAGAAGTATACTACTTCAAAGGAAATGTGGGATGCGTTAGAGAAGAGATATGAGGGAAATCCTGATGTCAAGAAGAACAAAGTTGATCTACTCAAGAAGCAGTTTGCTGTGTTCAAGTTTATGAAAAATGAGTCACTTGAAGACATCATCACTCGATACTATCATCTGATGTCAGAATTGGACAATTATGACATAGATTGCTATTCTGACATAGAGAAAAATGACAAACTGCTTGATGCTCTACCTACTAAGTGGGATATCTACACTCTCATGATCAAGGGAGAAGCAGATTATGAAACAAAGGAACTGGAAGAAGTAGTTGGAAAGCTAAGAGCGTATGAGCTCAGCATGAAAAAGAAGGACACTGGATATGATCAGGTTCAAGATCCAGGGATCTACAATGGGCTTACATCTTCTTCGTCTCATGATGCTTCTAGCGACTCTGCTACTGCGTTTCTTTCATGTGATAATGAGCAGGTCACAGTAAATGAGGATGGTGATGTGTGTTTTGTTGCTGCTTCAGGAGGATCAACAGGAGTTAAGAGATCATCAGCTGCTAAACAAAGTAGTAGTACAAAGTCGATGCCAATGAGTGTGAAGTCTGCTGAAGAACATCTTGCTCTACTTGCTTCATTTGTTGCCTCTTATGAGAACTATATTCAGGGGAAGATTTCTGATCCTGCCACTTTAGATGAAGATTATGATCAGATTGACCCTGATGATCTAGAAGAGATGGATTTGCAATGGCAGATGGCCATGATATCAAGACGTGTGAAGAGGTTCATGAACAGAACTGGAAGAAAGTTTGTAGGGAAGAGTGTTGGATTTGACAAGACCAAAGTCAGGTGCTTTAACTGTCAGAGTTATGGTCACTTCGCTAGGGAATGTCAGAAACAAAAGCATGAGACTTCGAGTCAGAGTTCAAACAATAGAAATTCATCAAACAACTCTAACTCAAGGGCGTTGATCTCTACTGCAAGAGAGGGTTCGTATGACTGGAGTATTCACTTGGAAAATGATGAGAATGTCACTCAGGCATTCATGGCAGAGATTGTGCAAATTGATGATGGTGAAGCTACAGTAGATGAGGCTAAAGTTGAGCAGAAGAGTGAAGCTGAGGAAGATAAGGCTGATCAGACAACAGATGCTGAAGAGAAAAAGCCACAGTCTGAGCATGAAATGGAAGCTAATGAGAAAGATGAAATCATCAAAAGAATGGAAGCTCAACTTGCTGCTCTCATGGCCAACTCAGACAAATCGACAGGAGAGGTAAGTAACTCTGCCACTTCTGTTTGTTTAAAGTGTCGTGAACTACAGGGTGAAGTTGACAAATTGTCAACTCAAAACAAAAGTCTTGTGAGCGAAATGTCTAACGTAAAGGAATCAAATTTCTTTGCTAAAAGGAATGAGTCATCATATTTGAAAAAGATAAAAGGCTATGAAGCTGAAATTGAAGCTTTAACCTGCAAATTAAATGAAAAACTTCAAGTCATAGACTTAGCTCATGACATGATGGCTGAGAAAACAAAAGAGATTTCTGATAAAAACAAAGAGTTGTCAGATGCACAACTTAAAATTGTTGAACTTGAAAAGAAGTTAGGTCAATTCAGAGATTCTACTTTTGTTATGAAACACATGATGGGTGGGTTAAAGAAGAGTAATGACAAGACCAGTGTGGGATTCAAGGGATTTAATGAAGTCCCACCTCCTCTTAGTCATGACTATTCTTTCTTGCCTGATGAAGATGACCTCATGGACTTTGGGTCAACATCACCAAGTAGTTCCACGTCACGTCAAGGAAATGTGTTTGAGAATGCTGATGCCAAGAAGGATAATAACAGCAAATCTGTTTTGAAAAAGAAAAATACACCTTCTAAAAACAATAATCAAACTTTTGTTAAAAAGGTTAATTTTGTTCAAGGAAGTGATATGAAAACCGAAACAGCTGTTATCGAAAAGGAATCAAATGTAGAGTTTGCTAAAAACAAAAACATAGAAAATTCTGAAACTAAGCAACCTACACCAAATCCTTCTAAGGCATCATCAGAAGAAAAACCCGAATCTAGTTCAAAGGCTTCAGAAAAGAAGTCTTCGAATAAGAGATCGTGCTTCAAATGTCACACCAAGGGACATGTAGCTAGCTGCTGTCCTAACAAAAAGAGTGAAGCACAAGTGAGTGAGAGGAATAGAGAGAAGTCACCAGAGAATAGTGGTGATAAACAGGAGAAAGTTGCAAATTCTCCAAAGAAATCTGCTCCTAAGCAACCAGAGAATGTTGCTGTTGGTGTAGATAAGGCTGAAAAAGGAACTCCACAAGTTCCACGTTTTCAAAGAAATCAACCAAGATTTCAGCCTAGATCTCCACCAGGCAGATTTGAGAGACCTAGAAGCAGTTCACCAAGAATGAACAATTATAATGCTAATAATTTCAGAAGTCAAAGTCAATATCAAAATCGATACCAGAATAATGGTGGTCGAAATTTTTATAACAATGGCTTTAGAAATTACAACAATAATGCTTCTTGGAATCAAAATTCAAGGTTTCAAAATCAAAATTTTCAAAGGTCAAATAGTCCAAATACAAATAGGTACCCTCAGGACCAGAGACCTTATGGAAATCAAAACCAATTTCCATCAACAGGTCCAAGATCCAAGACTCCTGTTAGGAGTGATGGATGCTGGATGGACGTTCAAATAGTTGGTGAATTTGGACGACCCAAGACCATTAAGGCTTGGGTCCCCCAATCTAACTAATTTCTTAGTTGGTGTGTGCAGGAGCTGCTAAGGAGGATTATCAACTTATGTTGATAATGGCTGCTCTAGGCATATGAAGAAGGGGGATGTGAGATTGTTGATATAGTTATATTGATTGATTTAATTTGAAGTTCAAAGTGCTGATTCGACACACTAGATAACCTGCTGATCTTTACACTAAAGCTTTTGATCGAGCTCGCTTTGAACACTTAGTCGAACTCAACGGGATGAGAAATCCTGAATAACTGGTTTTTCATAAGAATTTTGTAAATAGTTTACTGCTTTTCTTAAAAATCAAAAATACAAAAACATTGAAAAATCAAAAACATAAAAAAAAAAAATAGAAAATCAAAAATGAGTTTTCACTGTGTGAAAAAGAAGAAATGATAGTACATCAGCAAGTTAGACTGTCACACTCGAACTGAATTAAATTGCTTCAGTGTGATAGCAGTTTCATCATATGATGTACCAGTAGGCAAAAGCATGAAATAATCAACTTACCAATGTGATATAAACATAAATGCAATGAGTATGAGTGGGGAACACATCAGTGGTGTTTAATGACCTTAAATCTTGCGTTGATAGATTGCCAAAATCTGAAGTTTTGGGTCTTTATACTGTTATTTCATCTGGGGATATCTTGACTGTCCGTCTGTTCAGAACTAAAATTGTACATGACCCCAGGAAAGAAAGTCACTTGGAATTAGCACATTTCTATTTGAATGTCTGTATGTGTCCCGATACACACAATTTTGGTCTGATTCTGAAATCTTCTCTGAAAAAATTCGTGTACCTCCTCTGCTGCATCCAGATATATGCTGACCTGGAGGTGCTAGGCAACGACAGCTTCTGCTGCATCCAGATACATGCTGACCTAGCTGTACGTTGTCGCGCTATAGATCTATACACCCGAAAGAGGCCCTCAAGTGCCCAAATGAAACCCAATAAACCTATATCAAACTGAGAAAACTCATTTGATCTGTATATTATACCATCTCTACTAAAGATCTATTCTGTTCTCTTCTCAACCTATTCCCAGTTAAGATTTCAGAAATCTGGATTGGACTTGTGAAATATGTGGTAGGGAAGATACTTGCATGATAGAGTGTGTTGTTTATATTTCCAAGATTTGATTCGTATTTGTTTGGGTGTTCATTGTTAAGAAATTAAAACATGATAAAACAGATTATATGCAGACCTAAGCACTGTCAGGATATCTTAAAGGATGAATTCAGTATACTCACCTACTACGATGAATCTTTGTGCATACCTTGATCGTGGGGGTATATCCTGAAGTGGGATACACTAGTATTTCAGAAATAAAATTACCTTAACGTATCATACGGTAATGGTACTTGAAATGTTCATGCATTTTGTTTAAATGGACAAACATACTGGTAATCGTCTTGAACTGCTTTTCACGAAACATTAAATAAAGAATTATCTAATAGTGTGAAACAGTTTGATTGTGCTGATATGATCTTCTTACCGGTGATTCTCACAAAAATAGAGTGTTTATTGCTTTTCGTATTTATTTGCTTTCAGAAAAATACAAAAATACAAAAATAGTGTATTTTTCTGTTTAAAATTCTTAATGTACGGAAAACTGTTATTCGTGGAGGAGTTGTTACTGATAGGGGGAGAAGGTGTTAGTAAGTGGGTTCAAAATTTTGAAATGATGCAGGTTATAAGGTGTTTGATTAAAAATTGTTGCGTGTTGGTGCTTAAATTGAAAATGCTTAATCTGATACAGTTTAACTATCTCGTGAATAATAATAATTCCTTAACTATGTTGAAAAATTCTTATGGTTTCTCGAGATGTTTGTTTTATAGTATACAGATTGAAACAGTTTGTTGATGAGAAATTGCTTTGAAGAGATGAGGAGTTTGTTGCTGCTTGGTAGAATCCTCCTTCTACAATGCAGAGTGGATGCTGTGAAGACTTGTTTGAGAATGCTGAATACAACTTGGAAGATTTGGTGATTGGATACATCAGCTTAGGGGGAGTCTGTTGCTGACAGAATTCATGTTGAAGCTGACGCCATCCAAAGACCAAAGACTTTGATATTCTGAAGACTAAAGTTTCCTTTGCAAGCTATTGTCAAGGGGGAGTTTGTTGGTGCATGTTATGTGACAACAGCGTTGGATTGGTCTTTGGATATTAAACGAGTTTGGGCCGCGAAGACTTATGAAGACTGAATGGAATTCGAGTTTGTTAAAGCCTAAATCGTCCAAGTTCAAGTTCTAGTAAAAGTCCATCTAGGTTAGCCCGAATTGTATCTAGAATTCGTACGGGCCATAGCCCAATTCGTGTATGGTAGGTTGTAGTATATAAACAACCTTTTACTACATGTTTAGGGTTAGACATTCTTGAGACTTTTGGAGATTATTGTTAGCATTCGAAGTGAGAGAGAGTTCCAGAACAAACAGAAATTGGCTGTTGGTTCTAGGAGATCTTTAGTGATTGTAAACGTTTTCGTTGGATAATCATAGAAGATCAGTTGGTAAATCTGTTCGTGTTCTTGTTTCTGTTTGCTAGGTTTATCAAGGGGATTCCGCACCCTTGGTAGATTGTCGGTTTTGTTACGATCCACACGGGATAGGGACCTACAAGGTTGTCGGACTTGTTTGTTCGAGAGAAACTCGTTATCTGTAATAATTACTTGTCGAATATTTGTTTATTGATATGGGACAATTGACCTTAAAAATATTGGTAACATTTAGTTGTTATGGAGAGCAATCTGGTTTGCCTAGTGCCACACACCGATGTTTCCGCCATCGGTTGGGGTGTGACACTTTCCATGGAGAAACTTTTAACAATACCTTGTCTCTAACTTGAAATTCCAATGGTTTTCGTCTGTTATCTGCATAACTCTTTGACGATCTCGTGCTGCTTTTAGTCTTTCCTTGACTTGAATAATTTTGTTAGTTATTTCTTGCACAATCTCAGGACCTGACAGTTGCTTTTCTCCGACCTCTGCCCAACAGAATGGTGTTCGGCATTTTCATCCATAGAGGGCTTCAAATGGTGCAGCATTGATGCTGGTATGATAACTGTTATTGTAGGAAAATTCTATGAGAGGTAAGTGATCATCCCAATTTTCCTCTAAAATCAATTACACAGGCTCTAAGCATATCTTCCATTGTCTGAATTGTCCTTTCGCTTTGTCCGTCCATTTGAGGATGATAAGCTGTACTTAGATTTAATCTAGTTCCCATTGCTTTTTGGGAACTTGTCCAAAAATGAGAAGTAAGTGATCATCCCAATTTTCCTCTAAAATCAATTACATAGGCTCTAAGCATATCTTCCATTGTCTGAATTGTCCTTTCGCTTTGTCCGTCCGTTTAAGGATGATAAGCTGTACTTAGATTTAATCTAGTTCCCATTGCTTTTTGGAAACGGTTGTCTCTGTCAGACACAATAGGTTTCCTTAGCTATTTCATTTACATATAACTTGGCTAATTGTAATGAAACTATTTCATTTACATATAACTTGGCTAATTGTTCCATACTGAAGGTTTCCTTCATAGGTAAGAAATAAGCAGATTTGATTAATCTGTCTACAATCACCCAGATTGTATTATTACCTTTTCGTGTCTTGGGTAATTTGGTAACAAAGTCCATTGTTATTAATTCCCATTACCAGATTGGCATCCCCAATTGATGTAGTAATCCTGAAGGTTTCTGATGTTCAACTTTAACCTGGGAACAGGTTAAACATTTAGCAACATAATTTGCTATATCCTTTTTCATTTCCTATCCACCAGAAATTCTTTCTTAAGTCTTGATACATCTTGTCACTACCGGGATGCATCGTATACTTAGACTTATGGGCTTCTTCAAAAAATCGGTTTCGTATGTTTCCTTGAATAGGTATCCAGATCCTTTTCTTATAGAATCTCCAAATTCCATCTGCTTCTTTTTCTAATTCCTTAAACATTCCTTTCAAATCTTCAGCATCGTCCTTGATTGTTGTTTTCTGTATCTTTCTAATTTCCTCATTTAAATCTATCTACAGATTTAGTCTAAGAGAGCGTACTCTTTTTGGCTTTTCATGATACTTTCGACTTAAAGCATCAGCTACTACATTAGCTTTTCCTGCATGATACTGGATATCACAATCATAATCACTAAGAATTTCCATCCATCGTCTTTGCCTCATATTTAATTCCTTTTATCCGAAGACATATCTTAAGCTCTTATGATCTGTAAATACAATGAACTTACTACCATAAAGATAGTGTCTCCAAATCTTAAGGGCAAAAAATTATTGCTCCTAATTCTAAAGCATGGGTTGTATAATTCTCTTTATGTTTCTTAAGCTGTCTAGAGGCATAAGCAATTACCTTATGACGTTGCATTAACACACATCCAAATCCTAATTTGGAGGCGTCACAATAGACTACGAAGTCTTCAGTTCCATTAGGCAAGGCGAGTATGGGTGCGTTGGTTAACCTTTGTTTCAAAATCCTAAATGATTCCTCTTGTTTTGGTCCCCATTCAAACTTAACTGATTTGTAAGTCAGTTTGGTCAATGGAATGGCTATTCTAGAGAAATCTTGAATAAAACGTCTATAATATCCTGCCAGTCCAAGGAAACTTCTTACTTCTGTTGGCGACTCAGGGACTTTCCATTTGGTAATCGCCTCGATTTTTGTGGGATCCATATGAATTCCTTCATGATTAACCAAGTGTCCAAGGAATTGCACTTCTTGCAACCAGAATTCGCATTTGGAGAATTTAGCGTAAAGCTTTTCTATTCTCAACAATGTCAGAAGTGTATGCAAATGTTCGGCATGTTCCTCTTTACTCTTAGAGTAAATTAGAATATCATCTATAAAGACAATTATGAATTTATCCAGATATGGTTTACATATCCTGTTCATCATGTCCATAAATGCGGCTGGGGCATTGGTTAAACCAAATGGCATGGCTGTAAATTCATAATAACCATACCTTGTTCTGAAAGCAGTTTTAGGAATATCCTCTTCCTGTACTTTCAATTTATGATATCATGAGCGTAAATCGATCTTAGAAAAGAATCGGGCTCCTTGAAGTTGATCGAACAGATCATTGATTCTCGGTAGTGGGTACCGATTTTTAATCGTAACCTTATTCAATTCTCGGTAGTCAATGCACATACACATCGATCTGTCTTTCTTCTTGACAAACAACACCGGTGCTCCCCACGGTGAGGAACTAGGTTGTATGAAACCTTTTTCTAGTAATTCGTCAAGCTGTTTCTTCAGTTCCTACATCTCCATTGGTGCTAGTCGATAGGGTGTTTTGGCAATCGGTGTCGTTCCTGGTATTAGGTGAATTCTACATTCAACTTCTCGATCTGGCGGTAATCCAGGTAATTCTTCGGGAAAAACTTCTGAGAATTTAGATACTACAGGAATATCTTTTAATTATTTTCCTTTGGTGTTAATGATTACTGAAATCGTATACACCATTCCTCCTTTCCTTGCATAACTTGCAGCTTTCATCACATAGATGAACTTTGTGGATTTCGTTGGCTTGTCTTCTTTAATTGTGATCTTTTCACCACGTGTTGTACTCACTTGTACCGACTTTTGATCACATAAAATACTGGCATGATTGGCTACTAACCAATCCATTCCTAATATGATATCGAATCCGGCTAGATCCATTGGAAAAAGATTAACAGTAAAGTTATGGTTTAAAACTTCTATCCTTGCTTCCTGCAGGATTTCACTTATCTTGATAGAACTTCCATTGGTCGTTTCCACCAGATAGTCTTGTTGAAGTTTAGTTAATGGTTGATTGAGAAGTTTGCAGAAAGAAGTATTGATAAAACTTTGGTTTGCACCAGAGTCAAATAATACCTTAGCATAAACATTATTAACTAAAAACGTATCGGCAATCACATCCGGAATCATCTTGGCTTCTTCAGCTGTCAGAACGAACGCTCTGGCATTTTTCTTGGGTCCTTCGGTTGCCTTAGCTTTGTTGGTTGTCGCTAGAGCTAGTTTCGGACAGTTTGGTTTAATACGACCAGCTTCTCCACAATTGTAGCATATTCTATTGCTAGCTTTCTTCCTGCAGTCTTCTTCCTTATGTCCTGCTATTTTGTAGAAGTTGCAGTATATCGAGCATTTCCCTGGGTGTTTCCTTTTGCAATACTTGCAGTTGGGTGAAGAGGAAGAACCTGGTTCTTTTCCAGGGTAGGAATTACCATAACGTAATTCTTGGGTAATCTTTTGTGCTAGGTTCTTTTTCTGGTTTTCCTTTTGTGTATGTACCAACTCATCGGTCAGGGTGTTAGCAAGTTCTACAGCTTCTTCTATGGTTTGTGGTCTAGCTGCCTTGACTACATGTCTAATCTCATTAATTAATCCCCAGATGTAACGGGAGATTAATACTGGTTCCGGTGAGGCTAGGGTTGGTACTATCCTAGCATATTCGAAGAATATGGTAGTATAATCCCGGCAATCTACTCCACTCATTCTATGATTCAGAAACTTATTGGAAATTTGTTCCTTTACATGAGGAGGACAGAATTTACTTTCAACTATTTCCTTAAAGTTGGTCCATTCCAAGTTATAAACCCTGTCACTTCCTCTGGACTAGAGAATAGTATTCCACCATTCTAAGGCTGCATTCTTAAAGAGATTAAAAGTATACATGATCTTATCTTCATCTACACATTTACTTATCTTTAAAACTACTTCTGTCTTCTCTATCTAGCGCAAGGCTGAAATGACGGCTCAGAATTCTTTATAAGAACAACCATATGAGATGGTCCTTCTTCTTTTTGGAATTGGAGCTTAGATAAGTGGTCCGTGATTTCCGTTCACACTGCGACTTGGTTCGGTGGGTGCATGTTTACTTCCAATTACAGAATTATTTTCTACCTTTTTAATAGTGTTGATAATATATGGCATAGCATCTATGATTCCTTGGGCTACTATATGTTCGATAGCACGTTTATCCACTTGGTTCCCGTTATTATTGTTATTCTGGATTTCCTGATTTACTTCGTTTGACATGTGAATTGTAAACATTTATCAGGTATTAATATCACAAAATAAAATAATACAAACAAATACACAAGCATATTGAACCAAAATCGTTGATCATTGCGACTTACTCTTTTTCATATAGATATACATCCATTACAAACTATGACTGAAATTGAAACACTAGTAACTATGCATCGATATATATATATATATATATAGGTGATATATATTTTAATTTATATCTATCTTAGATTGATTTTTTTTCAAAGTATCAAAATACACACATATATGTATATATATTAGGTGTTGGCTTTTCTAGTACTGCATTTCACGCTCGTCATATTTCCAGACGAGTTTTTCTCCTATTTGGCGAATCCGATTTCCCTCCTCAACCAACTCTTCACCATACTGGCGAAGTTCTTCCACATTCTCGTGAATCATTGGTGGTAGTGGGGATGGCACTAGCTCAGGGTAACGTGGTATTGGTTCTCCGTAAGGATATGAGTTATTCAATATTTCATGAATTGACCGGTTGTCGTCCCACCACGGATCATAATCTAAAGGGTTTGGTGCTGGAATTCTAGGTATCTCATTTGGATCAAATGATGGGATTGGAAGTTGGTTTTCCTGGTTTAATTCTAGCTCCATGGGTTGGTTAGGGAATAATGGTAGAAGTTGTGGGTCTGCTAGTTGGTTAAGATTAAAATTTCCTTCTACATTTCCAAACATATGAAAGTCAGCTAGTTGCCTATCCAACTCTTCTTCCCATAAGGGTCTAGCCTCCTGATTCTGGGTATTTCTTTCTCTATTCACTATTCTTTGTTGTTGAAAATTTCGCATGCTTTTTCTTTTCTCCAATTTGGCTCTACTAAACCAACCTCTCTTTTTAGGGGGAAAAGGTTCCTCGGATTTGGCTTTGAAAACAAAGATATCCTCGGAATCGGCTATGTATCCTAGGTTTGGCTGGGATGTTCTTTCATCCATGGGAGAATGAGGTAGGTGACGGTAAGTGTCAGAAGTACCCTGATCACTCATACTGTAAACAAGAAAATGTCAAAAGAATAATAAAATTATATATATATATATATTTACACAGAATAACACATAAGTTATTTCCTAAGACAATTGGATAAAGTTTAGGTATTAAAAGAATACCTAAATGGCTTAAACAAGTGGCTCTGATACCACCTTCTGTCGCAACCCCCGACCCCTACCCCGGGAGCTAGAGCCGCTAGACAGCAGCTGGTGGTATCGGTGTTTATTAATTTGGCAGCGAAAATGAGACATCAGGATCGTAGTTAGGAAATAGATTTCAGAGTTTCAAAACACCAAACTTTTATATTAAACAAAATGGGATAAAACCCATGTTCATTCATAACACCTTTATAGGGATAAACCCTAATTATTGAAAACATAAACTTATTTTATTTAGGTAACTTTTATAGCCACTTTCTTTAAGCCTTCAGTGCTCCATAGCTGGCTTCTAATAGCTTCACATTAAGTTACCTGAAACGTGTTTTAAAAACATTTTATCAGCAAGAAATACTGGCGAGTGCATCCCAGTTTAATCAAAATAAGCTTTTATAACTTTAAAGTATTGAGAGCGATTACAATGTTTATATCTACCCAATTACTCATTCAGTATTTGCCACGTTTGCAGTTACAATGACCGTGGTCATATTACTATTGGCTAACTATTTGTCCAGTAGTAACACTTGATTAGTAGTGTATACAAAACCCCACATACCGGCAGTAATTGTAGAATACAAAGACTCAATCACTGTAAGTATAATTGAAAGTATTTGAGATTTTGTAACACAGTTTGGTAGAAAAAGAGAATGACTCGCTTTTTAGATTTATGTATTTCTACGGCTTCCTGTTGATTTTCCTAATTATTTTCTATTAAAAACATACAACGCACACATGTTAGTAAGATAACCCAAATCACATTAGACATACAACACGAGATAGAACCCCAACGAACTTAGTCAGGCAGAGCCTCGACATGCGTTGGTGGGTCCTAAATCAATCGGGTAGGGTAACGAATTAGTGATCGGGGTTAAAATACTTTCAATGGGGCAGAGCTTCGTGTTTTAGGGGTATAATATCGAGCTTTTATATTTGTACTATAGGGACAGAGAGAAAGAAAATTTGAACGAAGATTGAAAGTGCAGGTTCTGCTCAATTTATAGGTGATTCGGAGGTCTGTCGCGCCCCGCGACCCTCTCACCCTGATCTTGTCGCTCCCCGTGAGAGGCCCCCTAGCTACGGCTAGGGTGGCCGGGTGGCCCCTAGCTTCGACAGGTGTGGTGACACGTGGCATTACAGGTGATCGGTAAGCAACAGCCTGTCGCGCCCCGCGACAGACTCAAGTGGTACCTGTCGCGGCCCGCGAGCGACGTAAAAACTTTATTTTATTTGATTTTTATAAAAATTAGGGTTATACGGGTATGGTTTCTCGTATAAGGAGCATTATAGGGTGTTTTTGAGGGTTGTTATAGATGGTATCCCCGGTAAATCCTCCGGGAATACGTCTTCAAACTCTCGCACAACAAGTACGTCTTTAATCTTTGGCGACTCTTTTTCCGAATCACGTACGTAAGTGACGTGTGTCGGTGTGAGTATATTTTTTAGTATATATTTAGCTCTTTTTACTCGCCGATTTCATGTTTTAAATTTATAAAATATGATATTCTACTATCACTCTACACACATGTTAGGGCAAGTGCACCCATCGCGGACGTAGTATAGTGATGGCAAGATACCGAGGTCATCCAAGGACACAAGTGCTTTTAATACCAGCTTATCATCAACGTCCAATCGAATCAAACTTTAAGAAAAAGATTTTTAAGACTATAAAAAGATAAAAACAGAAAATAAAAAATAAAAAACAGATAAACAAGAAAGAATCACCTGGATCCTACTTATCTTTCATGTACTCTTTTGATGATTTTCGCACTTTGGGCATTTTAAGTGATTATCTTAGTTATAGTAGTAGGCCCTTCTTGTGAAGGCGACGTTATCCTCAACCTAGTGGTTTGAGTCAGCAAGGATACAATCCCACTAGGTCGGAATATTGAAAGATAATTAAGTAAGTTATTAATGCAAAAGGTGGTGGGCCCCCTTACAGGCAGCGATCACCCTCAACCCGTTGGTCTGAGTCAGCAGGGATACAGTCCTCGCGGGGTTGGTTTAAAGTTTTAATAGTAGTTTATAGATAAGGGATTCAAGCTTTTTATACCTCTCCCAGGGTGGGTAATGCCCGCTCCAACTCGTGAGGTGTTACTAGGCTTGAACCAGGTTCTCGCGGGATCTATACACTAAACGAGACATAAAATTTACCCAACGACCCTTCTAACCCCCTTTCAGGAAATTAACGCACTTTATATAGACCGTAAAGACACGGATATGTGAATCAAAGACATATGAAGAATGATTAGATAAATTTGCCTTCAATATAAAAAACTAGTTATTAAAGTCATTAATACATACCCAATTAAAAAGTTGCCAAAGATTGGAAATCATAAAAGAAAATACATAAAAGATATGTCTTCACCAAGTGATGTAAGAGTTTAGCCAAGCATCGCCTTTGTTTGACAAATACTCTTACTATCAATCTTGGATCCCGAGACTACACACACACTCTAAAAGATGGACAATGGATGATGGTGGTGGATGATGGTGTTGTAGTGGTGCTGAAGTGGTGGCAAATGAGAGAGAAGTGGTTTGCCAAGGGATGGTTTGGAATGGAACCAAGCACGTATATTTATAGCTGAAATCAGAAGCTCCACCACAGCCCATGCCTGCCTGGCATGGCCCCGTGGTCATCTCTTTCTCTCTCTTCCTTATTAACTACTTGTCAGGACTGATTGTACTAACACGACCTCGTGTGTCAATGGCACGGCCCGTGGCCAAAGTATTTGTTGTACTATCGCAGATTCTGAAAATCTTTTAGTTGACCACGCCCCGTGTTGGCTTAGCACGGCCCCGTGTTGGCTGCCAGTTTTGTCCTTTGTTGTTGTCTTTTCTTCTGCACAGCATCCATCTTCGGACACGGCCCGTGTCTGGTGGACACGGCCCCGTGTTAAGTCTTCTGTTCTTGCTATTTTGTGGTCTAAATGTGAATTGGGGCTTGGCGAGTTACATCAATTCCTCCTTCTCTATATTTATGTTGGTTTTTGCTGTCTTTTTGCTCCTTTTGCACATTTAAGCTCTTTTGATCCTGGAAATTAAAAAGGAACAGAAAACAAGATTTTTCCAACATTAGTACTGAAAAAGGGTTGATTTTACACCGTATTTGATATAATTTATATGTTGTATTTTAAGCACATCAGTAAGTCAGGTATGCCTTACACCCATGTTGAATGAGTTTACGGGCTTCCATCATCAAGCATACGATGGGGTTGTCATTCTTCTCCCAATAAATAATGACATGCCTTCCGCTTGGAGATATTAATTGTATCTCCTTATGGAAGCATATCACATTGGCGTGGTAGCGGGACAGCCAATCCATGCAAACCACCACTTGGAATTCCCCCATCAACATGGGTAACAAGTCAACTAAGTAATCCTCATCATCAATGCTCAATTTGCAATCTTGACATATGTCACATACAATAAAAGTTTTGTTATTACCCACTTCTACCTCTAAAGGCATGGGTAATTTCGTTAATATGAATGATGGGTGTCGAACAAACTCGTGTGAAACAAAAGATTTGTTCGCACCCGTATCAAATAAAACATGAACGGTAATTAAATTTACGGTAAAAGTACTTGTGACCACGTAGGGTTCATTCTTTGCCTCGGCTGCAGTTATTTAGAAAGATCTTGCCTTCGACCTCGGGACTTCCGCCTTTGTGTCGGCTGTATCTTTCCTTCCTACCAATTCCGAGCACTCAGATTTTTTGTGGCCCGGTTGGTAAAATTTATAGCATACAGACACCTTGCTGGGGCAATTTGAGGCCACATGTCCCGTCTTCCCGCATATAACACACGACTTGTTTTTGAAATAACACTCGCCCCGATGGGCACGACCACATGTCTTGCAGTTAGGTGTTCCCCCTTTGCATTCGCTTTCTTTGAGGACTCAGTCATCTTTGGTTTCTTTGTGGGGCTCGGATTCGCATCCAACGCCCTCATTTCTCCTCTTTCCACTTACTTTCTTAACTCTATCTCACGTTCCCGAGTGGTGTTAATAATCTCCGTGAGAGTCTCATATTTTGAGGGAGTCATAAACTCCCGATATTCCGCACTCAACATGTTATAATAATAATAATAATAATAATAATAATAATAATAGTAAATCTTTTGCTCTTCCGTTTGCACCAACTTGTCACAAAACCTCAACTTGTCAAGGAATATTCCCGTGATCTTTTCAATCGTTTCACCCTTTTGTCTTAATTAGATAAACTCCTCTTTAATTTTGTTGATCACGGATTTTGGGCTATGATGTTTAAGGAAAGGCATCATAAACTCTTCCCATGTCATGTTTCTTGTAGCTTTAACCCCTTGTTCTTTCTTAAGGTTGTCCCACCAATCCTTCACCTGACCCCTGAGTTAACCGGTCCCGTAAGCTATGAAATCGCTTACGTCACCGTGAGTCCGCTCAAAGACTCCTTCTATGTTGCTTATCCAACGTTGGCAAATGATTGGGACAGCCTCTCCGTTATAAATCAGGGGTTTACATGCCATAAGCTTGTTATAAGGACAAGTTTTCTTCTCTTTATACTTATCTCTTTCTTGATAGAAACTCTCCTTCAGTTCATTTATCCTCTCCTCAACAGTCGTGAGTATCGTGTTTTGTAGCCTTTCCATAAATCCCGGTACTATCCTTTAGTTCATGTATCTTGTCAAAATTTGAATTACAAGATCCATATCATGATTCTTACAAAATTTCAACTATTCATACTCTCTTAGGCATTACATCGAACACCTTGTGGGCATGAATCTCACACCACTTCTATCTTATCTATGGTTCAATTATTAACCATGTTTTTCACGTCTTATAAAGCCATTATATCTTGTATATTTTACTAACATCAAGAGTTTAATAAAATAATATCAAATGCATCATCCAAATTCATGTATTCTATCATACCCATAATCTTTCTTGCAAACTTAGGGTAATTGATCCTAATCCCCAACTCATAGCATTTGATTTACAAATTTTACTTAGGGTTTGCTCCTAAGCATATATTTAGCTCGAATCTTAACCGAATTTTCAGAATTTCATACATAATTTGCACCAAGAGAATTCATCTATTTTCCTAATTTTACCAAATTACAATTCTTGACATACCTTGTGATTAGATGATGAAGATCATTCAAAATCACTATACATGCATTCAGATCATTCCGAATTTTAGTTGAATATGAGAATTCTTGGTGATTTTTTATAAACCCTAGCTCATCTCTCTTTTCTCCATCTTTGTACATGCACACATACACACTTATGTGTGTGTTGTGTGTCAATTATTTTTATTTATTATGTTAGTTTCCTTTTTAATCAACTTTGGTCCCCTAAGTTTGTTCCTCTTTATAATAAATGATTTACCACACATTTCGTTCTATTTATTAACTAGGTTATTTACCCCCTAGTTATTCTACTTTAAATAAATATTTAAAGCGTATATTTACCCGTATATTTTAATATTTTTGGGGTATTACAAAAACCCGCAAAATTTGTTGTTGAAAACAAATAAAAGTGTAACATGTGATGTTACATCTATGTAAACGGCAAAAAAGTTGTGAGATATTAACTTTCTCTCTCCTGACAAAAGTTGTTACATGTTAGAATTCTGAAAAAAGTTGTAACACATGGCAAAATTGTGTCCATAGATTGTGTTTCTTGAGTTTTTTGAACTCACGTTAGTTTTTCCTCTATAATTGCCCTATATATATATATAGAAACGGGTTCAGGAGAGAACGGTGAAAAGTGTGAGAACGGTGAGAACGGATCCTGGCCCAACACGTGGCAGGGGGCCCTAATTGTTATGCGGGGGTACGATTGTCCTTTTATACGTTCCCTCCTTATTCGCGTTATAAATCTCTTTCAAATTAAAACTCCAAAGATTTATTGTTAGTTGTTACCTCCTTTGCAAGCTTTCTCAGATCTATGGCGTTTAACGTGGATTCTGTTCGACAAAGTAAAATTCGTTGGCGTTTTCTATTTTTTGTTCCAGCAAATCAGGCAACAGATATGGCGTTTTGTTCTTTTATCATTGTTCTATGGCGTTTTTTTTGTATTATTATTTTTATAATGTGTTATATGATTTTCAATAGCGTTATTCAATTATGCAATTTAATCGCGTTTTAATTGGTATTTAAACAATTAATAAGAACTGCAATTGGAGTTTTCAATATTAATTTTAATTGTCGTTTACGTTCTAGTATATTTCTTATGTTTTTACGATCATTGGCGTTTTACGTCTATTTGATTAGTTTTGAATTTTATTTAGTAGTTCAGTTATTACTATTTTGTTAATTTGTGTAAACATTAGTTTTGTTAATTATGGAGTTTTCATTATGATGTTATATTTTGTTAATTATTTATGTTGTTAAGTGTTTTTAATTATTCATCTCATGGCTTTTTTATCATGTCGTTTTTAAATTATGTGTTTATTATGTCTTGTTTATTATTCAATTAATGGCGTTTTAATATATAATGTTATTACGAGACATCACTGTGTTTTTCTGATTTTTCTGTTCCTCACTGTGTTTTCTCAGACGAAGTTTCTTCCTCGAGTCAAAGGCTTTGCCCCAAAACTGGATTACCATTTATCATTCCTGACGTCAGTGAAGAATTAAAGCCCATAATGGACATGGTATTCTCAAGCCTCGATGATTGTTATTCAATGTATGTTAAGTATGCCAAGGAGTGTGGGTTTTCAGTCAGGAAAGGGACTACAAAGACAAACTCTAAAGGTGTCTTACATATTAAGTATTACTTGTGTACGAGATCAGGGTTATACAAGGACAAGAAGGTTAATACGTTGGACCCCAATCAAAAGGAGGGAGTAGTGCGATTCAACTTTTCAAAGAGGACTGATTGTGGTGCATTGTTATGTGTACTTTTTGAGGCTGGATCATGGAAGGTGTATAAGTTTGTCGAGGAGCACAATCATGAACTTGTTGAACGTCCTGATAAGCATTTTCTTCCAACTGAACGACACCTCACTCAGCTCCAAAAGCATGTTATACACAGCATGTCTAAGCTGAATTTGGGTCCCGTCAAGGCGTTTAATGTTATGAAGACTTGTTTTGGCGGTTTTGAAGATGTGGGTGCAAGTAAAGTTAAATTTAATTACAATAAGAGGCAAATTAACTTGTTTATAGGGGAATATGACGCCGATATGGTTGTGAGACATTTGAATGAAAAAAACATTCCCAGCCTAATTTCTCGTATGATTACATCACAGACGAAGAGAATCGTTTGAAGGGGCTTTTTTGGTGTGACGATCAAGCCAGGTGATGTGATTTTGTTTGACGCCACGTATCGTTCCAACAAGTAATATTTTATAATTCAACTTCTTCTGTTTTTGGCGTTTTATTAGTTTACATGCAATGGCGTTTTATTATTTTACATGCAATGGTGTTTTATTAGTTTACATGCAATGGCGTTTTATTATTTTACATGCAATGACATTTTATTAGTTTACATGCAATGGCGTTTTATTATTGTTTCAGTTCTCATGGCGTTTTCATATGCAGATACTCTATGGTGTTTGTACCGTTCACTGGTATAGACAATCATCACTGCAATGTTACATTTGGTGCAGCATTATTGGCATCGGAAACTGCTCATACGTATACTTGGTTGTTGAGAGTTTTTCTAAAAGCTGTTGGTTCTCAACCAAAAGTTGTTGTCACTGAACAAGATCCAGCAATGAAGAAGGCTATTTCTGTTGTATTTGTTGACACGAGGCATCGGTTATGCATGTGGCATGTGATGCATAAACTTTCTCTGAAGGTTGTTATGCTTTTTTTACCTTTGGCGTTTTAGCATACACTGCGTTTTAAAATACATGGCGTTCTTTACCTTTTTAGTGTTTTTTTAATTAAGTTTTGTCTTTATGTTTTTTTTATGCATGGTGTTTTCGTGTTATATATAGGTTGGTGTTAGGCTATGCAATTCCACCAATTTTAAAGAACGTATTTGTGGTGTTGTGTGGACGGTTATTCTCACACCTGAAGAGTTTGAATCAGAATGGGAAGCGGTTATCGCAGAGTTCAATTTAGAAGATAATAACTGGCTATCTGATATTTTTGCACTTAGGGAATCTTGGATCCCTGCATACTATAGAATGGAGGAGATGTCTGGTCTTATGCGAACGACATCCAGGTCGGAGAGTGATAATCATTTTTTGGTCAAGTGTGCAATTCGAAAGCTACTCTTGTTGAGTTCATGACGCATTACGAGACTGCAATAGAAGCACAGCGTCACACACATCGGAAAAATGATCATGAATCTCGATACAAAAGACCCCAGTTGAAGAGTAGTTACAAATTGTTGGAAGGGCAAGCTGTTGACATATACACAAAAAGTATTTTTTGTGACGTTCAAGCCGAGCTTATTGGAGTTGCGGATTGCATAAATCAACGTTACAAAGATCAGCCTGATGGGTTTGTTAAGTTTTACGTAAATGACTTCCAACAGCCTTGTACATCCTTATTTGAGGTAAATAATGGCGTTTTGGTTTTTATGGCGTTTTCTGTTAATGGCGTTTTATCATATGCAATGTGTTTTTTTACTTTTTTAGACAAACATTCTATGCATGGCGTTATAGAGATATTGTTTTTGGCGTTTTTCAGGTAATGTTCCGTAAGTCTGATTGCACATGCAGTTGCTCATGCAGGCGTTTTGAACAGTTTGGTTTGATATGTAGACATATATTCTATGTTTTGAGAATTATGGACATTAGGGAATTTCCAAAACAATACATTTTGAATAGATAGCGCAAAGAGGCTTCCCCAAACTGCTCTCCTGAATACTCAATTAGTCGTGAATATATGACCGAGCTTGATCCTGATGTGCAAAGTATGATGCGAGATATTATTTTTTCAACCGAATATACTTTGAACCGTTTATCTGGTAATAAAGAGGAGCTATCCTTATACAAGGATCATGTTCAATCTTATATGAAAAAGGTTCAAGATATGTAGATTGTTGCTCCTCCTGCTAGTTCTAGGGATAGATTTGCCGAGATAACCGGTCAATAAAAAACTACAAGAATCCGATAAGAGTCCCTGTTAGGTATAAATCCAAAGGTTCTGGTTCTCGGAAGTGCCTGAAATCTAAACAGGAGATAGCTATCGACAAAAACAAATCAAAGTCGAAACCCGGGGCCAAAGAAAGACAGTGTCATAACTGCAAAGGCTATGGACACTACGCATCGACATGCAAACAGGCCGTAATTAAAAGAAGATCGACAAGGTCTTCGAGAGCCAGTGAAGAGTAGTTTGGCGTTTTGTATTTTTCATTCTTACAGAACACACACAGATGGTCTTCGAGAGCCAGTGTAGAGTAGTTTGGCGTTTTATATATTTCAATCATATAGAACACAGACAGGTCTCAGTTTGGCGTTTTACATCATTTTTATACATCATTTTTTTGCATCTTTTTTTTTCTACCTATTTGTTCATAACATGTTACTTCGAAGTTACATAACAAACAATATAAGATCGGACAAGGAAATCAAACGCCAAAAAAAAAAATAACGTTTCTAAATAAAACTACCATAAACTTCTAATTTTGGTCGTGCTAAACTCAATAATGTTTTGCTGAACGAGATGGATAACATTGTTAATCCTCAGTCAAGAAAGATGTGTAACAATGTTATCCATCCCGTTTAGCTAAACTTTATTGAGAACAAAAACTGAATCCCCATGAAATGGCGTTTTTGAAGTTTTGTGTTTTTTTTATGTTTTGCCGTTTATATTGAGGATCTTGCTCATTACATAGAGCGAAAGTTTATTGAGAAAATAGTGTATATCAAAGAAATATGGATTGGAATCTTTGATATTTTGGTTTTTTGGCGTTTATAAGATGAATGGTATAGAGGAAAATATAGGTTTTAGGGGTTTTGGTGTGGATTTTAGTAGTTCTGAGAGTTTGTTTATATAGGAAGTTTTTGGCGCGTATTTTAGGCGTGATTTTTATTACAGTAAATGCTAGTAATTAAGTTCCGTCGTTTCAGCACTGTTTGTTCAGCTTTATCGGTTAAAAACAAAGTTTGGCGTTTTATATCTATGGCGTTATATTATGATGAAGTGTGCTATGTGTGTTAAGGCGGGATTTTAATAGCGTGAGTTTGGCGTTTTATGTTAAGTCAAAAGACCCTTTTACCCTTAATGAAGCGCGCCAGATTAATAAAAGTGATTTTATTTACGAAAACGCCACCGCGTCATCTAGTCCATAGATTGTTTTGATCTGACGATCCATAAGCGTTCTCTCCGTTCTCACACTTTTAGGCGTTTTCTCTAAATCCTGACCCTTATATATATATATATAGGGTGAGGTTATTGTAAAAAGAGGGTTTTTTTGTGAGAAGTGTAAGAAGTGTTTTAAACCCTTGGATCTTGTAATTGATGGTTGAAATAAAAAAAAGGGCTTAAATGTAAATTATGTTTTAATTTTTTGACTAATTTGGCTTGATTAGAGGTAATAGTGTCTTTTTGTTTAATAAAGAAACTGGCATCAACCTCAATGCACATAGAAGTTCCCTCCATCTTTTTTAAACGTCAATAACTTTTTATACGTAACTTTTAAAAAAATTACACTATAATAGTGAGTGTTTTTTATCTTTAATATGAGTACCATATTGCTATACTTATATGGAGAGAAAAATACATTTCAATCGGATGTTTTAGTCCATGGTGTTTTGTCTATGTTTATACAATGATGTTTTAATTGTATTGTGATTCAAGTTAGGGTATTTTAACATCTGGAAACATTGTATTGTGATTAAAGTCTTGATGTTTTAACATCTGAAATGATTGTATTGTTATTTAAGTCATGGTGTTTTGACATCTGGAATATCAATATAATCATCCCCAGATGGTGTTAAAACACCATAACTTGAATAGCAATACTGTCATTCCAGATGTTAAAAACCATGACTGTATTACGATTCAAGTCGTGGTGTTTTGAGAATCAGTATGGTATTTTATTCCTATAAAATAACAAAAAAAAACATTCCATATGTCAAAACATCATGATTAGTGGTACGTAAAAAAGAATTATCTCCTAAAATAATTCCTAAAGCGGTTGAAATCTATTTTATAATTAAATTGGTTTTTGATGTTAATTACCTTATTACACTTGGTTTATAAAATTAAATAATATCACTTGTCGTCTCCATAATATTTCTCAAACTTCTCACAAACGTCACTCTTTTTACAGGAACCTAAACACACACACACACATATATCTCTTAAGGGAACCATATGGAATTTAAAAACTGTGAGAACTAATGTAGACCATTTATTTTCTCTAAGCAATTTTTTCCCTAAACGTCCTTTTCCCCGTAAATTTTTTTTTTTTTTTTTGGATTTGTACATATGTATATATATTATCAAACATATATGCCTGATACTAATTTTTCAACTTTAAGCACGTGTGCATATATTTATACATTAACTAAAACATGTTAAGAATCATAATCTTTCTTTATATACATATATGTACTATCATTTCTCTTTCCAACTATATAATATGTTAATTTGTAAATATATGTACATTATCATTTTCCTCTCCGGTTTACATAATTTGTACATATATGTATGATATTTATTTTTTAATTTTATACACATATTTACATATATGTACACTATCCAAAAATGGTGACCGCTAAAATGAGAACCACCTCCAGTTGTAAGAACCGTGAGAACTTTTTGATCCGGGGCGAGTTGGACCAAAAAAAATTTTCATAAACGTAGATGCTTGTAATATAAACACATTTGTAAAAAAAAATTCAAAAAAAAAATGTCGTGTATGTAGTTTTGAACACCACAAGTTTGTGTTTACGGGTACCGTAAATTTTAAATAAAATTTACGGGTCCCGTAAACTCAAACTTTGGGTGCTCGAAACTACACACCCGACATTTTTTTTTTTTTATTTTTTTTACAAATGTGTTTATAATACATGCATCTACGTTTATGAAAAAAAATTGGTCCACCTCGCCCCGTACGGTGTAGTTCTCACGGTTCTTACAACTGAAGAAGGTTCTCATTTTAGCGGTCCCCATCCAAAAATATGTTCAAAACCATAATCTTTTCTATATACATATATGAGTGGTCCATATTGGTTCTCACTTAACCAAGTTTAGTAAAAAAATTGCCTAGAGAAAATGAGTGGTCCACATTGATTTTCACAATTCTCAATTCTCTAAGTGGTTCTCACATGATCCTAATCTTACACACACATGTGCGCGCGCACTCTCACACACACACACACATATATATATATATATATATGTGTGTGTGTGTGTGTGTGTGTGTGTGTGTGTGTGTATATATAGGAACAGGGTCATGAGAGAACACCTCAAAGTGTGAGAACGATTCTCAGCCACAAGATCTTAGTGGTTTGTGGCTGAGATTGATGTGGTGGCATTTTTGTAAATAATAGGGACCTTGGAACTATCAGGAGGTGTAAAATAGGAAGATTCAAACAAATGTACACATGCTAATCATATGTCATTTTCTCCATCATATTTAAACGACAATAACTTTTTTTACGTGATTATTTTTCGAAAAAAATTACACCATAAAACTCAGCGTTTTTTTTATCTTTCCAAAGAGTATACTATTGATATACTTTTCGAGAAAAAAAAATTAACTGGTTTTTATGGAGTTTTTCTGAACTCGGTGTTTTATGGCGTTTTAGACTATGCATTTTCATGGCATTTTTCTGAACTAGGTGTTTTTATGGCGTTTTAACTAGGTATTTTCATGGTGTTTTTCTGAACTGAGTTTTTATGGCGTTTTCAACTGAGTTTTTCATGGCGTTTTTGAACTAGGTGTTTTATGACGTTTTTAACTGGGTATTTTCATGGCGTTTTTCTGAATTGGGTGTTTTTATGGCGTTTTATTTGAATACCCAGTTCATGTGAGTGAGTTTTTTGACAATATTACCCCTTAGTGTAATTTAGCATCAATGCCACATGTCACCACCAAAATCGTTTTCACCGTTCTCACATTTTTCACCGTTCTCTCTAAATCCTGATTCTACACACACACACACACACACACACATATATATATATATATATGGGGCCGCTAGAATGAGAAAAACCTCCAGTTGTAAGAACCGCGAGAACCACTTTCTGGCCATTAGATCAAGAAGATGGATGGATGAGATTAAAAATATTTAAAAATAATATTAAGAATTTTTTGTCTTATTATGTCTTTAATATTTTAATCCAAAAGGGTATTTAAGTAAATTACTCTATTTTGTCTTTTTGTCTTTATTGTTTTTTTATTACTTTTTGGTATTATTATATTAGATTTTTATTTTTTAAACATAGTTTTTTTATTAAGCATTATCAAATTCAGATTTATTTACAGATTTTTACGTTTTTTACGCCCGGCCTTTTCACGCCTCGTTTTTTGACGCGCCGTTTTTACGCCCGGCTTTTTCACGCGCCGTTTTTACGTTTTACGCCCTGGGTTTTTACGTTTTACGCCCCGGTTTTTTACGTTAACGTTTTTTTACGTTTTACGCGCCGGTTTTTTACGTTAACGTTATTTACGTTTTACGCGCCGGTTTTTTACGTTAACGTTTTTTTACGTTTTACGCCCCGGTTTTTTACGTTAACGTTTTTTTACGTTTTACGCGCCGGTTTTTTACGTTAACGTTATTTACGTTTTACGCGCCGGTTTTTTACGTTTTACGCCCCGTTTTTTTACGTTAACGTTTTTTTACGTTTTACGCGCCGGTTTTTTTACGTTAACGTTTTTTACGTTTTACTAAAATAAATTTACGTTTTACGATTTCCCTAAAACTTTTAACGTTTTACGGAAAACTTTTTACGTTTTACGTTTTACTTTTTTACGTTTTACGTTAAAAAGTTTACGGTTTAACTTTTTTTTTTTACAAAAACGTTTTTACGCAAAAACGAACGCACCCAGAAAATCGCACACTCGGGATGTGTCTCAGATACTTTGTTATCATCATCGACGCCTCAAAAAAATCAAAAGAACGGGAGGATTCTTGAAAAAAACGAAGTTTTGGCTCAGATTTTCCGATAATCAAAGGCTGCAAAGTGGGGTTGCAGGTTCAAAACCCTACCCTCCGCCATCCTTACCGCGCCATCGTCAGTTTTTTTTTTTTTTTTTTTTTTTTTTTTTTTTTTTTTGCATCATCACAGCCGATTCAATAAGGCACCATATTCAACCCATTTAAACATTCAAAAGGAACAAGAACATCATTCAAACATATTCAAACAGTTTCAAAAAAAATTCAACAGATTCAACAGAATCAACCCCTAGATTGAAGCAGATAAAACAAACCATCAAGAAAGACAAACCCACAAGATTCAAACCCAGATTCAACAGAATCAACCCCGCATCAAAAACAGAGTTTTATCTCCGATGTTTTAACCCCAGATTCAACAGAATCAAACCCACAAGATTCAAACCCAGATTCAACAAAATTAAAAACCCACCTTCACTGACCTAGCTCAAACCATCATCTCGAGCACCCACCACCTCCGACATCGGCACTACCCCACCGTCATCGAACACCCACCACCTGCCATCGAGCACCCACCACCTCCGACATCGACACTCCGATGTTTTATCTCCGATGAACGGAGGCGGAGGAGACGGCGGCGGCGGCGACCAATGTTTTATCTCCGATGAACGAGGGCAGAGAGGAAGGGAGGCCGGAGAGAGAGAAACAGGGATGAACGAGGGGGGGAGAGAGAGAAACAAGACCGAGCCTCATCTTCACAATCAGATGACTCACAAATCCCCCTTCTCTCGATTCCTCCTCATACCCTCCGGTAGCTGAGCCGCCGTTAGCGGCGGGTAGTGTTGGTGATGACGGCGGCACGGTGTCTCAGCGGCGGTGTTTGGCGGCTGCAACATTGACAGACGGAGATGAGACCACCGCAGGCGGCGGTGGCATTGTGGTGTTTGAAGATGTTTGAAGATGAAGACTAATGAGAGAGGAGAGATGAGAGAAGAAAGTCTACAACTTTAAAATAGGAGAGAGAGGAGAGATTAGACATTTAAAGGAAATGACCAAACTACCCTTTTTTGTGATTGGTTGAGAGTGGTTCCCGCGGTTCTTACAACTGGAGGTGGTTCTCATTCTAGCGGCCCCCTATATATATATATATATATATATATATATATGTCTAGGTGGAGGGTTAATTTCAGAAGACAAGTAAATACAGAAAGTGCGAGAATAAGATAAATAATTCATTTCTTTAACATAAAAAACTTTAAATATAATGTTTATTCATCTATCTTGAAATTCTGTAAAAATAAACAACGTTCGTTTATTTTTACAATCTACACGTGTTCAAGTTATGTGTGGGAGTATTACATTACATACACATAATTTAACACATGTGTAGGAAATTTCAATGTTTAAAAACATATGAAAAAACTAATTTAAACGTTTAAAAACATATAAAAAACTAATTTAATGTGTTTTTATATATATAATGTACTTATATGTTTGTAAAAAATAAAATATATGAAAAAATGATTAAAAAAATAGCGATATAGGTTTCTTCTCACGCTAAAACTCTTTTCTAAAATTAAGCTTACTCTATATGTATATTTAATGTTAATGATATAAAATTAATTATATGTATGTTACGTGATTATATATTTACACATACATGATTCGTTATAATAACATACGAACTTAGTTTCTATTAAAAAACGAACTTGAACAAAATAAATGAACAATACATATAAACACACCACGATTGACGAAATCTCGAGCAAGAGAATAAAAGTTCTTTTTTTTTTTTTTTTACCTTGAGGATGAACATGCATAAATACAATGAATCGAAATTGAATGTTTGTGATTTGTTTTTAGAAAACGATTGATATGATTTGTAGTTGAATTTTAAGACATATAACAACTTTATAAATAATTTAAAATTATCATGCTATGCTATCAAGTCAAGTCACTACGCATGGTTTAGTTTGAGTCTTAATGTATTCCACCCACCAACTTAAATCGTTTATCTACCTTGCAAAGATCTAGAATTCTAGATCATGTTACATGTATGATTATGTACTAGATAAAAATCCTCTTCAAATTGGTTCACTGATACCTTTTTTATATATTTTAAATTTTTATAAACATTTCAGCATCAAGTTTTAAAAAATAATAATAATAATAATAATAATAATAATATTATCGTGTTTTTTAATAGCTATTTTATATATACATACTTTTTAGCCCCTACAACTATTTAATTCCAAAGTTGTCCTCGATGAGACATTCTAGTGATTAAGTAGTGTGCTCCATAACTAAAAGGTTAAGAGTTCAAAGACTACAAAGTACATGTATTGATGTATTTATCCTAAAAAAATTACTTGTTCAAAAAAAAAGTTATAATTCTAAAGTTTGTAAAGTAAATACATTCGGATGAGCGTGGGGGATGGTGTGTAGAGGAAAGAAGAGAGTCCAACAACCAAGAAGTTATGAGTTCAAATCTTTTCTTGTAAAAAAATAGAAAAAATCGTAGTTAAAAAAAGAGGGAAAAAAACCTTTATTTAGGATGATGCCAAATTATTGTCAAAATATACACTATAAGTAATAGAGTAAATTGCCATTTTAGTCCCTGAGTTTTGACCAAAATTGCCACTTTAGTCCAAATAGTTTTTTTCTTGCCATTTTAGTCCAAATAGTTTTGTTTTCTTGCCATTTTAGTCCAAATAGTTTTGTTTTCTGCCATTTTAGTCCCTGAGTTTTGTCATTTGTTGCCATTTTCATCCAACCCACTAACTCCATTCAAAAAAAATTATTTAACTTAGGTGAATTTTGGTCGAACCACATTTTTCTTTCTTTTTTTGCAGGTGCGATGGTATGGGGATGGTGTTGTGCCAGTTTACAGTGAAGATGATGGCGGTGGTTGTAGGTTTTACGATGATGACGGTGATGTTGGTTAATGACGTGGGTGGCGTAAAAGTGCCCGGTGGTGGTGGAAATGGTGGGTGGTGATGGTGGTGGGGTGGGTGGGTGGGTGGTGACGGTGCAGGCAGGTGGTGGCGATGATAGAAGGTTATGATGGGGTGGATGGTGGGAGGTGGTAGTGGTGGTCGATGAAAATGGCAACAAATGACAAAACTCAGGAACTAAAATGGCAAGAAAACAAAATTATTTGGACTAAAATGGCAAGAAAAAAACTATTTGGACTAAAGTGGCAATTTTGGTCAAAACTCAGGGACTAAAATGGCAATTTACTCTAAGTAATAATATGTTTTTACACTTTTACCCCTGTGCTTTGAAAATAGTATAGGTAGTGGCATACAACTTTTCAAAAAACTGTATATCTTTATTAACTATACCAACTCACCTTTATTCTTTTTACCTAACAATAGCCAAGTACTTTTCCTCATGATTGTTAGAAGATATGTGTTGTTAATTCCAGTGTTTTAAAAACCGGTAAATACCGGCCGGTTATACCGGTATTACCGTTTTCAGATGTAAATCCGGTACAAAACACCCGGTAAATAAGTGAAACGGCATAAGGTTTGTACCGGCGGTAAAATCCGGTATACCGGTTTGAAATGTAATACCGGTACCGGCCAAATGTTATTTTAGTTTGGGTTATTACTTATTTTATTATATTGTTACTTATCTTATGTAATTTTTATATATTATAATTATTCGTAACTAAAACTTCTTATTTAATATTGTATGAAATGAAAATAGTTATCCTCTAGTTGACGAGGATAGCGATAATAGTGAATTTCATCTTTTATGCGATCATGAACTTGATGTATTCAACACTCAAATGGCTTAAACATATTGTACACTTTCATTTAAAAGAGCTTGTTGGAAAATTGAATGATTTTCAATTATCTTTTGGATTATTTTTTTTATTATGGATTAGCTTTTGGATTATCTTTTAATATGTAATTATGCATTTTTGGATTAACTTTTAAGTTGATGTTGTAATTTATGAAATTATAGAGTTAACTAGTCAACCCGGTTGAACCGCTCGGTACAACCTGGTTCAACCGGTTGAACCATTTTTTAGCCTAATCCGGTTTAATTTAAAAACCAGTTTTTAAAACATTGGTTAATTCTGATAATTATCAATCTTTATTTTTTAGTAATATCACTTAATATCATCTAAAAGATGGCATTTAGATAATTCCACTATGACGCATTCGGCTTGTTTATACCCGGTGTGACAAAAAGATAACTTTTTTAAGATTTAAGTACGTGGTAAGTTCCTCTGACAAGACAAACTATCAGAAACTACACTTACATTACTCAATCGACACTTACAGATAACAGTTTTGGTTCTTACAGTAGGCGTCCGTAACAAATTTTGTTGAAATAGATTAAAATGACCATTTTATCTTTTAAATTTCTACTATTAACTTGGAACCAAAACCGTAGCACTAATAGTCTATTGAGGGAAAATTTTGAATTAGATCGTGCTACTTTGAAATTTGATGGTGTTTTTCGTAGTAGTCCAAGGGGTTTGGTTGCACCCTTGCAAACTAAGCCATTACAGTGAAAACAGTTCAACATAAATGATGTAAAAAAATTCGATGAGAAAATAATGCACGGAAAAAGGTATTTATCTATTTTGTCAAAAGAAATTAGGTAGAAATAAGTGGTTAGAAAGAAGAAAGTATGTTGAAGTGTGTCGGACAGGGAATCGGTTCGCCACATATCAACGGTTGTGGTTGGCTTATATTGGTGGGACCACCTAAAGATTCCACTTTCCACACAACATCCACTCGTCCGTTTTATCCTTCAAAGCACCCACTGTTCCTTATATCATCATTTATCCGTTTTTGTCTTTTTACTCTTCTTTACATACCCTCACGAACCCGCACGTCTAAAGTGAAGCTAAGCAAGGGCATTAACGTACCTTACCACGATTTGAGTATTGGATTTTTACACTAAAATTCAACTTTTCCTTTTATTTTCAGTAGGATTTCAAGTTAAGCTTGAGTATTAAAAAAGCTCGTAAAGCTTGCAAACTTATTTAGCTTGTCATTTTAACTTTTACTTCTCGTTTATATATATTTACATGGTTACAACTAGGGGTGGCAAAAGTGGTGGTGGGTTGGGCGGATTTGGGTAATGGGTTAGGATGGATATGAGTTAGGATGGGTTTGGGTTAGAATGAGTTTATTAAGAAAAAGATTAGGATGAGTATGAGTTAGTATTGGTTTGGTTTAAGATTAGTTTATTAAGAAAAATGTTAGGATGGGTTTGGGTCAATACTGGTTTCGATCATGATAGACTAAAACTAAAAAATAAGAAAATAAAAATAAAATTAAAAATTAAAAAAAAAGAAAATTAAAAAAAAAATCAATACAACTAAAAAAATAAAATTTAAAATATAAAAAATAGAAAAACAAAAAATCTACAAAATTTAAAAAATTAAAATTAAAAAAAAACAAATAAAACTTAATAAAAAATCAAACAATTTTAAACAAAAAATCAATAAAATTAAAAAAAAAACATTTTAAAAATTAAAAAAATAGAAAAAGATAAAAATTTAAAAAAAATCAAAGAAATTTTAAAAACTTAAAAAAATTAAAAGAGTAAACTGCCGTTTTGGTCCCTGTGGTTTGGGCACTTTTGCCATTTTAGTCCAAATCTCAAACTTTTTACAACTGGGTCCCTGTGGTTTGCATTTTGTTGCCATTTTAGTCCAAAACTCAAAATCCCTGATTTTTTACTGTTGAAAACTGATTATTTTGTCCTTTAGTGCAGGGGTATTTTGGTCATTTTTAAATATAATTTCATTTGTGTAACCAGCAGATCAAATAAATCATCATCATCCCCAACATAATCACATCTCTCTCTCTCTCTTCTCTCTCTCTCTCTCTATAGCACCACCACCACCGCCGCCTCCTCCTCCCTCTCTCTCTCTTCTCTCTCTCTATAGCACCACCACCACCACCGTCGTCCCATCCAACAGTCACACCCACACCTCCTACCTCGTTTTCCGGTGACAGCGGCTCCGCAAATAAAACCCTGAAGTTGTCGATGATGAAGATGAACACCAGCAGCAGCAAACACCAGCCACCACCGCCCCCATCTCTCTACACCACCTCTCAATCCTGCCATCACCCACTCCCACCCCCACAATCACCGTCACCACCACCCACCTGCAACCACCAACACCACCATCCACCTGCCACCACAACCATCGTGAAAACCCCTCAAATCCGAAAACCCACCATGAAAAACCCTCAAATCCACCACCGTAACCACCCAAAATCCCCAAATATTCACTAGAAACAAAAACTCAAAATCCCCAAATATTCACTAGAAACTTCATAAAACACCCAAAATCCCCAAATACTCACATTATCACTTACCAGACGATGTATCCCTATCACCGAAGTTGCCGCCGTCACCACCTTCACCAAACTCAAAGCAAACCCAAACCCGAGCCACACCATAACCACCTCCACTGCCGTCGTCAACCACCCCCTTACATCATCATCATAATCAGTCATCGTCAACCACCCCCTATTTACAGATCTGAAAAGAAAGAAGGATGGAGGAGAGATCTGTGTAGAGAGAGAGAGAGTGTGTGTATGGCGGTGGACGGTGGTGATCTGTGGTGATGACGGTGGTGAACGGTGTAGAGAGACAGAGAACTGAGAGAGAGAGAGTGTGGTGTATCTGTGTTGTTTTAGTGAGAGAGAGAGATCGAGGGTTATATAATATATAATTAATTTTGTTTTAATTTATTAGAAGAGTAAAATCAGAATGACCAAAATGCCCCTGTAACATCCCGAAAATACAAAACTTTATATTAGAATTATAAAGAGTATAATAAACAAGAAAAAGCTAACTAGGATAAATAACCCAGTTAGTTAGGAGTCTTGTAGTAATACACGAAGGGGTTAAAAAGCCAAAAATATAAACTAAATAAGAGTGGAGGGGCCTAGGTGGTCAAAATTGAAACTTGTATTACCAATATTTGATAAAAACAAAACCAAACACCCCATTAGAGGGGGTCTGGTCGATCAAGAGCAGGAGAGGGCGACACCCTCATCCTCAAAACCCTAAATCTACTAAACTCTCAAATTGAAGGCTCAATCCAAGTTGAAATCGAAATCTGAACATAGAATCGTGATCACCTCGACAAGAGGATCATAAGGTATGTCGAATTAGAGTATTTCGATTCAACCCAAGTTCTTGCATGTGATTGAAATCGAGTGTTGAGCTAATTATGTGTTGTAAATATGAAATTGATAGTGATATAAGGTTTAGGGGCAAACCCTAGATGATTTCTTGTCAAATCCTTGCATGATGGTTGTATGGATCAAAATCATCATAGTGGGTGATTAATATGTTAGTAGAACTTGATAAACACTAGGATTAAAACTCTTGTTCTAGTGTAAACTGAAATTTATGAGATAATCTTTAAAATTATGGATGTTAAAATATGTGTATATTGTCTAATTGAAGTTAATTAGAGTGATAAACTCAAGTCATGAACTTGGTTTAGATCATGTAGAAATCTGACCCGCTAGGTGTTCGATAAAACGCCTAAATGAAGGTTAAAATGTTAAAAGTTGGGCAAAACGCAGATTTGAATATGTTAAGAAATAATGCGTTAAAGCTTATGAAAGAGTTCTAATCTTGTTATGAATTGAACTCTTTAGGCAAGGAATCCGGGACATCAAGTGGACACGCCGGAGGTGATACACGCGGAAAAGGCGTGCTTTAAAGGTACGTGACTTTGGTCTCGTTAAATTACGCATATATGTTTGAGTTTAGTGTATTGATGGAATCGTAGTGTAAAGGATGCGTTTGACATGTTCTAAAGTGGCGTAGTTCACTTGAACATCAAACGGGTCAAAATAAAGACGTGTGACTGGGTTTGACTTGATAATAGAGTGATGGATTTCACTAGATAGTCAAACGGGTTAAATGGATATCATAAAAGGAATCATGACAATAGCAATATGATGGTTTCGTAAGTTGTTAAGTGTTGGATTGCACTACACCTATGAACCTAGCTATGGTACTTTAAGTTGTGAATCCAGGATATTGGGATAATAAATGGGGATATGTTGAAAAGGTCGTTTAAAACGGAATGTTGAATTCCGAGGAAACGAGCTTTTAGTTCCAAGGGAACACTAAGCCATGAATAGCGCAAACACACTAAGATGTATAAGCCCGGGAATTTGGGTAATGACGTCTAAAAGGTCTTAGAATAAGAAACTGGAAATATACACTTAGAGTTGGAATGGGTCGAATAAATAATAGTATCGAAACTTTAAGCCGTGTGATCGGTGAATCAATTGTTGGTATGATAATTAAAATGAACATGTCCGTAATGAATTTACAGACATACGGGAAAGAAATAGTCTAAAACGGGATGCGGATTAGGCCGAAATCAATAAAATAGTCAAATGGCAAAATCCCAGAGTCCACCGTAAATTACGGTCTCCACCGTAATTTACGGTGGAAAACAAAAACGTTACGGTGGGTTATTCCTGTGTTACGGTAGACCAGAATCATTCAGGGTCTACCGTAACTTACGGTAGACACCGTAAGTTACGGTGGAGCCCAGAAAACTTGTATTTTATTTAACATTTTTCGATGTCAGAATTCGTTTATATGTATTATATTAATGTCAAAACTAATGTTTTTAGTGTTTGACCCTAGGTATGGATGAAGTTCTTCCGGATGGTGATCAAGTACATTGTCAAGAACCGAACACGCATTTTGAAGCTTCCGCACAAACTTAACCTTGTCTAGACTTTAATCGTGTTGTAAATGGTTTGTTAAACGTGTTTTGAATCCTTTAAACTAGTTGTTAGTTGACTAGCAAGGGTTAACTCCAAACTTGTTATGTATTATCTTGGGTTTGTTTTGGGTACTATTACAAATATGTATGGTCTTTTAACACGAAAAGTTTTTGTAAACTCTGATTAGTATGAAGTTAATATAATTCTTAATTAAATCCCGTCCAATATTAAGGGTGTTACAAGTTGGTAATCAGAGCTTAAGGTTGTCAACAAAGTGTTCGGTTCAAGCTTGATCAAGCATCCGGTAAGAGTTAATTGTTCTAAAGTAGAATTACTAAGTATAAAAAGGGAAATAATGAATTGACATGCATGGGAAGAGCGTGTTAACACACTCAAACCCGGAAAGTGCATTAAATGAGAACGGTGAAAACAAGTTATGAACTTGAATAAACCGAAGTAAATAAACCATATGCCATAGATGAAATGTTTAACGCTCGATGTAAACATTTCAGTTAAAGATGACGGATAAAGGTAATGATGATGCGGTGCCAAGAGTCACCGAGCAAAAGAGAGAAGTGATTGCTGAAGAGGTAGGGAAGGCAATCGAAAACAGTCTGTCAGGTTTCATCGACAAAATTCAAAACACAGTATTATCAGTGGTGGAAGAAAGAATCAAGAAATTGCAGGATAATACCAATTTAGCAAAGGAGAAGTCGGGAGGACGAAAATCTTGTTCTTATAAAGAGTTCATGGCGTGCAAACCGCCAATTTACAATGAGGAGGTTGACCCGATAATATGCCAGCGGTGGCTAAGCGATATGGATGGAGTATTCGAAAGGACTCATTGTGATCCAGACGACTACGTAGCCTATGGCACGGGCCAGTTAAGGGGTCAAGCGAAAGACTGGTGGGATAACAAGAAGAAAGAGATTGGAAGCGAAGCGGCTAAAGCTATGACATGGGACGAGTTTAAGACGCCGTTTCTTAAACATCACAGTCCCAAGGCAGTCGTTAACAAGATCAAGGAAGAATTCATGCAGCTTCGACACAAGGGTGAATCTATTGATAAAATCACGGGAATGTTCATGGATAAGATGAAGTTTTGTGATGAATTGATAACGAATGATGAGCAGAAAATATATTATTATTATAATATGTTAAGCGCCGAGTATAGGGAGTTTATGACTCCTTCAAAGTATGAAACTCTCACCGAGATTATAAACGTTGCTCGGGAACGTGAGATAGAGTTGAAGAAACAGATTGAAAGAGGTGAAAGAAGGGCGCAGATAGTCAATCCAAGCCCAACGAAAAAGGCGCGCACAACAGAATCCTCAAAGAAACAAGAAGGGAAAAGCGGGTCATCAAACTGCAAGATATGCGGGAAGGGGCACAACGGTGAGTGCCGGTTCAAGGACAAACCGTGTCCTATATGTGCGAAAACGGGGCACACGGCTGCATTGTGCCCGGGAAAGGTGTCGGTGTGTTACAAATGCTACCAACCAGGTCACAAGAAATCTGAGTGCTCAGAGTTGATCGGAAAGAAAGATGACAAGAATACACACACTGAGACACCAAGAGCAAAGGCAAGATCTTTCCAGTTAACAGCAGTGGAGGCAAAAACAGAGCCCGATGTGGTCTCAGGTATATTTGCCATAAATTCAATTCCTGCACATGTGTTATTTGATACAGGTGCGAATAAATCCTTTGTTTCACATGGATTTATTCGACATCCTTCTTTTGTACTAACAAAATTGCCTATGCCATTAGAAGTAGAAATAGGTGATAACAAAAGTTTCCTAGTGTGTGATGTTTGTCGAGATTGTAAGATGAACATTGACGATGAAGAATATTCAATAGATTTGATTCCTATGTCGATGGGGGAATTCCAAGTAGTAGTCGGGATGGATTGGCTATCCCGATACCATGCGAGAGTCGTATGTTTCCGCTAGGAGATAAAACTAACATTTCCAAGTGGAAAATCTGTTACCATATACGGCGAAAAGAGGGGTAATCCCGTTATGTGTTCAATGCTAAAAGCTCGCAAGCTCATGAGGCACGGTTGTAAGGCATTCATGATATACGCGAACGAACCAGACAAGAGATCACTAGAGATTGAAGATGTATTGGTGGTACGCGACTATGCCGATGTATTTCCGGAGGACCTACCGGGAATACCGCCAGAACGGGAGGTAGAGTTCGGGATCGAATTGGTTCCGGGCGCGAAACCTGTGGCCAAGGCGCCGTATCGACTCGCGCCATCAGAATTGCAAGAATTGATGTCCCAAATCCAAGATTTGCTTGACAAATGATTTATTCGGCCAAGTGTGTCTCCATGGGGCGCACCAGTATTATTTGTGAAAAAGAATGATGGGAGCATGCGTATGTGCATTGATTATCGGGAGTTGAACAAACTCACGGTAAAGAATCGATATCCGCTTCCAAGAATTGATGATCTATTTGACCAACTACAAGGTGCAAGTTGGTTCTCCAAAATCGACCTTAGATCGGGGTATCATCAGTTGAAAGTCAAAGAGGAGGATGTACCGAAAACGGCTTTCCGCACACGGTACGGACATTACGAGTTCCTCGTGATGTCCTTCGGGTTAACTAATGCACCCGCGGCTTTCATGGACCTTATGAACCGGGTTTGCAAACCCATGTTAGACAAGTCAGTGATAGTGTTCATTGATGACATCTTAATATATTCAAAGAATGAAGTGGAACACGCAAGTCATTTGCGTGAAGTGTTGGAGACGCTCAGGAGAGAGAAATTGTATGCGAAATTCTCGAAGTGTGCCTTCTGGTTACGAGAGGTGCAATTTCTCGGGCACATCATTAGTGCAAATGGGGTGTTAGTAGACCCATCGAAAATAGAAGCTGTGGCAAGATGGAATCCACCGAAAAATCCTTCAGAAATCAGAAGCTTTTTGGGGCTTGCGGGTTATTACCGGAGGTTCATGCAAGATTTCTCTAAAATCGCTATGCCATTAACCAAATTAACCCGTAAGGACGAAAAGTTTATTTGGGGTGGAGATCAGGAAAGGGCGTTCCAAACGCTTAAAGAAAAACTGACCCATGCACCGGTATTGTCATTACCGGATGGAACGGAAGATATGGTTGTTTACTCAGATGCATCGCATTCGGGACTTGGCTGCGTTTTGATGCAACGAGGCAAGGTTATAGCCTATGCTTCGAGACAGCTAAAGGCTCATGAGAAGAAGTACCCTACACATGACCTCGAGTTGGCAGCAGTAGTGTTCGCCTTAAAAATATGGAGACATTACTTGTATGGGGTAAAATGCACTATCTATACCGACCATAAAAGCTTGAAGTATTTCTTCGATCAAAAGGAATTAAATATGAGACAGAGGCGGTGGTTAGAAACCGTCAAAGACTTTGATTGTGAAATACATTACCACCCCGGGAAGGCTAATGTAGTGGCAGACGCGTTGAGCCGAAAAACATATTATACGCCTATTCGAGTACGATCGATGCAACTAATTGTGACATCGGGTTTGCTTGAGCAAATCCGAAAATCTCAAATCGAAGCAATAAAGGAAGAAAATGTAAAAAGGGAAAGAATAGTTGGGCAGTTAAAAGACCTGGTGGATGATAACCAAGGATTGAAAACTCGATTTGGGAGAATTTGGGTTCCAAACTCATGTGGGGCCAAGGCACTTCTACTTGACGAGGCCCATAAATCTCGTTATTCGATACATCAGGGGGCGACCAAGATGTATAACGATTTAAAACGAAATTATTGGTGGCCAGGAATGAAAAGAGACATCGTGAAATATGTGGAGAAGTGTTTGACCTGCTTGCAAGTCAAAGCGGAGCACCAAAAGCCATATGGTAAGTTACAACCATTGGACATCCCAGTTTGGAAATGGGAACAAATCACTATGGATTTGTTGACCAAGCTACCCAAAACCAACCGCGGGTTTGATGCTATATGGGTAGTCGATGATAGATTGACGAAAAGTGCTCACTTCATTCCAATTCGTGAGACTTATACATCCGAGAAGATGTCAGAGGTGTACACCAATGAAATCATAGCACGTCATGGGGTACCGATATCCATTGTGTCAGACAGAGATACTAGGTTCACTTCAAATTTTTGGCGCAACTTCCAAGAACAATTGGGGACTAAACTGTTCATTAGCACCGCTTACCATCCACAAACGGATGGGCAGAGTGAAAGAACAATACAAACGTTGGAGGATATGCTGCGGGCTTGCATTATTGACTTCGGGGGTAGCTGGGATGTCTATCTACCCTTGGTCGAATTTTCATATAACAATAGCTATCAATCGAGCATTAAAATGGCCCTGTATGAGATGTTATATGGTAGAAAGTGTCGAACCCCGGTATGTTGGGGAGAAGTGGGACTACGAGGACTAGCTTCTACTGATATAATCCGAACTACGAATGAGAAGATCGACTTGGTCCGAGCCCACCTAAAGGCGGCTCAGGATCGACAAAAAGCGTACGCGGATAAACGGAAGAGACCGATTGAATTTCAAATCGGCGATAAAGTAATGCTAAAAGTATCGCCATGGAAAGGAATTATACGGTTCAGAAAAAGAGGAAAGTTGAGTCCGAGGTTCATTGGGCCATTCAGAATCACTGAACGGGTTGGTAAGGTAGCATATCGTCTCGAACTACCCGAGGAGTTGAGTGGAATTCATAGCACATTCCACGTGTCACATCTCCGAAAATGCTTAGCAGATGAAACCGCTCGTATTCGCTATGATGACATCGAGGTGGATAACAGCCTCAACTATGCAGTAAAGCCAATTGCGATATTAGATCATAAAGAGAAGAGTTTAAGGAACAAAGTAATTAACCAAGTGAAGGTTAAATGGGAACACAGGAAGGGTGCGGATACCACATGGGAGTCCGAAGAAGAGATGCAACGGCTCTACCCTAAACTATTTGGTACGTATTACGGTTTCGGGGACGAAACCCTTTTTTTAAGGGGGGTGGACTTGTAACATCCCGAAAATACAAAACTTTATATTAGAATTATAAAGAGTATAATAAACAAGAAAAAGCTAACTAGGATAAATAACCCAGTTAGTTAGGAGTCTTGTAGTAATACACGAAGGGGTTAAAAAGCCAAAAATATAAACTAAATAAGAGTGGAGGGGCCTAGGTGGTCAAAATTGAAACTTGTATTACCAATATTTGATAAAAACAAAACCAAACACCCCATTAGAGGGGGTCTGGTCGATCAAGAGCAGGAGAGGGCGACACCCTCATCCTCAAAACTCTAAATCTACTAAACTCTCAAATTGAAGGCTCAATCCAAGTTGAAATTGAAATCTGAACATAGAACCGTGATCACCTCGACAAGAGGATCATAAGGTATGTCGAATTAGAGTATTTCGATTCAACCCAAGTTCTTGCATGTGATTGAAATCGAGTGTTGAGCTAATTATGTGTTGTAAATATGAAATTGATAGTGATATAAGGTTTAGGGGCAAACCCTAGATGATTTCTTGTCAAATCCTTGCATGATGGTTGTATGGATCAAAATCATCATAGTGGGTGATTAATATGTTAGTAGAACTTGATAAACACTAGGATTAAAACTCTTGTTCTAGTGTAAACTGAAATTTATGAGATAATCTTTAAAATTATGGATGTTAAAATATGTGTATATTGTCTAATTGAAGTTAATTAGAGTGATAAACTCAAGTCATGAACTTGGTTTAGATCATGTAGAAATCTGACCCGCTAGGTGTTCGATAAAACGCCTAAATGAAGGTTAAAATGTTAAAAGTTGGGCAAAACGCAGATTTGAATATGTTAAGAAATAATGCGTTAAAGCTTATGAAAGAGTTCTAATCTTGTTATGAATTGAACTCTTTAGGCAAGGAATCCGGGACATCAAGTGGACACGCCGGAGGTGATACACGCGGAAAAGGCGTGCTTTAAAGGTACGTGACTTTGGTCTCGTTAAATTACGCATATATGTTTGAGTTTAGTGTATTGATGGAATCGTAGTGTAAAGGATGCGTTTGACATGTTCTAAAGTGGCGTAGTTCACTTGAACATCAAACGGGTCAAAATAAAGACGTGTGACTGGGTTTGACTTGATAATAGAGTGATGGATTTCACTAGATAGTCAAACGGGTTAAATGGATATCATAAAAGGAATCATGACAATAGCAATATGATGGTTTCGTAAGTTGTTAAGTGTTGGATTGCACTACACCTATGAACCTAGCTATGGTACTTTAAGTTGTAAATCCAGGATATTAGGATAATAAATGGGGATATGTTGAAAAGGTCGTTTAAAACGGAATGTTGAATTCCGAGGAAACGAGCTTTTAGTTCCAAGGGAACACTAAGCCATGAATAGCGCAAACACACCAAGATGTATAAGCCCGGGAATTTGGGTAATGACGTCTAAAAGGTCTTAGAATAAGAAACTGGAAATATACACTTAGAGTTGGAATGGGTCGAATAAATAATAGTATCGAAACTTTAAGCCGTGTGATCGGTGAATCAATTGTTGGTATGATAATTAAAATGAACATGTCCGTAATGAATTTACAGGCATAGGGGAAAGAAATAGTCTAAAACGGGATGCGGATTAGGCCGAAATCAATAAAATAGTCAAATGGCAAAATCCCAGAGTCCACCGTAAATTACGGTCTCCACCGTAATTTACGGTGGAAAACAAAAACGTTACGGTGGGTTATTCCTGTGTTACGGCAGACCAGAATCATTCAGGGTCTACCGTAACTTACGGTAGACACCGTAAGTTACGGTGGAGCCCAGAAAACTTGTATTTTATTTAACATTTTTCGATGTCAGAATTCGTTTATATGTATTATATTAATGTCAAAACTAATGTTTTTAGTGTTTGACCCTAGGTATGGATGAAGTTCTTCCGGATGGTGATCAAGTACATTGTCAAGAACCGAACACGCATTTTGAAGCTTCCGCACAAACTTAACCTTGTCTAGACTTTAATCGTGTTGTAAATGGTTTGTTAAACGTGTTTTGAATCCTTTAAACTAGTTGTTAGTTGACTAGCAAGGGTTAACTCCAAACTTGTTATGTATTATCTTGGGTTTGTTTTGGGTACTATTACAAATATGTATGGTCTTTTAACACGAAAAGTTTTTGTAAACTCTGATTAGTATGAAGTTAATATAATTCTTAATTAAATCCCGTCCAATATTAAGGGTGTTACAGCCCCTGCACTAAAGGACAAAATAATCAGGTTTCAACAGTCAAAAATCAGGGATTTTGAGTTTTGGACTAAAATGGCAACAAAATGCAAACCACAGGGACCCAGATGTAAAAAGTTTGAGATTTGGACTAAAATGACAAAAGTGCCCAAACCACAGAGACCAAAATGGCAGTTTACTCAAATTAAAATAATTAAAAGAAATTAAAAATTAAAAATAAACAAATTGGAAAAAATCAATGAAACTTTATAAACTTTATAAACAATAAAAAATTTAAAAATGGAAATTTAAAAATTAAAAATTTAAAAAAAAAAACAAAGAATTTTTCAAAACTATAAAAAAATTTAAAAAAATAAAGAAATTTAAAAAAAAATGAAAATCTGGTCTAGAAATTATTGTTGTTGACTTTTGACAATAAGATATAGTTAACTATATGTTTATTTTATAAAATAAACTTTTAGTTTTGATTCAAAAATTAAAAAAACAAAAAACAAATAAATTAAAAAAAAAACTAAAACACATGTGTTTCAAGAGTGGCCAATGTTGGATAAGGTGTGTTCAAATGTGTTTTTTCATTTTTTGAACTTTTTTTTATTTTTTGGTTTTCTAAATACATTGTCTTTTAAGTTTTTTTTTCTTCATTTTTTGGATTTTGTATTTTTTTTAAATTTTTTGGAAAATTTGATTTTTTAAAAATTTTTTATGACTTTCTTTTTTTTTTTCTTTTTTTTTAATTTTTTTAAAAAAATTATTTTTTATTTTTCTGTTTTTTTTATTTTCTAAGTTTTTTTATTTTTTTATTTTTTGGATTTTTTTAATTTTATATTTTCCTATTTTTAAATTTTTTGGGTTTTTTATTTTTTTGATTTTTTTGATTTTTTTCATTTTTATATATTTTTAATTTATTTATTATTTTATTTTTTTTGAAGTCAGAGCTCTGAAATGAAAGCTAACGTCTACGAATACTCGAACATGATGAAGAGTCTGACTATGATGCTCTTTTCCGTGTTACCCACTTACTCAACGTAATACTCATCCTGACATACAAATTATTTTAAATAGATATCTTAAACAGGGGCGGACCTACGTTACGAGGAACGGGGTCCCCGGACCCCAATCTTTTTTTAAAAAGTAGTAGAAACGGCATATAAAATTGTCTATGGACCCCATAAAATAATTTAGTTGGACCCCATAACAATGAAAGTGAGCCTAGTGCAGTGGTAAAACCCCTTGTTTACACACAAAAGGTCATGGGTTCGATACCTGTTTCTTCGTTTTTTTGTGTGTTTTTTTTTTTTTTTTTTTTTTTTTTGGACCCCATTGCCCAAAAAATCCTGGGTCCGCCACTGATCTTAAACCCATCCTGACCAATTCTCATTAATGACCCAAAATAACTCATCCTTGATTATTTTCAACCCATTCTCGTTTTTAAAATAACCCAAATAACTCTTATAGGCCTAGTTACAATTCTCGTTAATCAAGTGTGGCTCAAGAACATCAGGTCGATTAATGTTTTGAGGCGTTTAGGTCTCAAAAGCCGAGGCGGGAACTTTACATATGCAAGGCTTGCTCTATGTATGACCAAACGAGTTTTATGTACAATGGGTAGTTGCATCTCTCTAATATCTTTAACATATCATCCTTTTCATTAAGCAAATCATTCATAATATTTTTACCCCTTTAATTGTTTTTGCATATAAGCCTCCTCAACACCCCAAATTTGACCAATTTTGACTCACATGTACATGAGGCATCGCCAGGCAGGCTTATTAAAATTTAAAACCAAGACTACATTCATATTACTGTAGTATTTTCCTACCAAAAATTGAGTCGAGCCAAGCTAGAAACATCAATTAATTCATCAAAAATTCAAGTTTCATATAAATAATGAGGTGGAGCTCAACTTCATAGTATTTTACTACCAAAACTGAGTCGATCCATGCTAAAAACATAATTAATTCATCAAAGATTCGAGTTTCATATAATAACGAGGTGGAGGTCGACTCTGCCATTTTGTCAGTTCAACTCGGTTCAACTACACCCCTATTTGGACAATCCAGATTGCCTCATGTCCAATAAAGCTAGACCATTCAAATTGGTCCTTTCAAAACAGGTTTCTACAGGCTAAGATGGTAAGACTAGATGTGTACAAAAAACCGGTTTGGGCCCAGCGACCGATCCGATAAAAAAAACCCGGTTTGGGTCCAACCCGACCCGGTGGTTTGGTATAGGTTTGGGACTTTTGTGATGAGAATCAGCTCCAACCCAAACCGTTTCAGGCCTCCTAAAGAACTGATAAAGAAACAGTTTAAATGTTAATACCGGTTGGATGGGTTGGGCTTTTCAACCCTAAAACCGGTTTGGGACCAAACTAAAAATACCGGGTGGTTTATAAACCGAACTGGTTTGGGCCCAAACTGGGTTTTGTACACCTCTAGGCAAGACTATGGTAATATGAATGTATGTTTGGTTTTAAAAGTGTTCATGGGCGAGAGGAGACCTGGAAAACACCTCAGGGCCTTGAGGTGGCGTCTCACACTTAAAAAGAGAAAAAAGAGAAAGAATCCAGAAAAAAATATATTTTGTGCTACAGGGGAATGACTAAAGCATCGACTCTTTATTATACATACTTTCAGAAATCATGACTGGCAATCAAAGACAAGCCTTTTAAGTCAACATTCAGAATGAGAATCATGCTTTAGTGACTTGTACATCATGCTATGAAAGTAGTACTTTGCCAATATTTGACCATTCTTTGACTGGAATGAAGGAATACCATGCTAAAAGGGCACAACGACGCCCAGAATACTGAAACTATGTGTTTCTTGGTGTATCAGTGTGTGTGTGATAGATTGAGTAAAGTTTAATCATAATCTCAAAACGACACTATATCGTGCTAAAACAAAAAAAAAATTGAAAAAACTGTAGCGAGTGAAAGTGGTAACTTTTGTCAGTGATGTTAAACAAAAAGTCGAATACACCAAAGATCAACTGGTTGGCATTCTCAAGAAATATATACACTTCTTGCAACATAATGAGAAAAAAAAAAACAACTCACCTTATCAAGAAACTGTATGGCTATTCTTTGTCTTTGATGAAATGAGCCGTCAAAAGCTTCGAAACCGTGAAGCCAACAAAAGTGTCGACTTTAAACAGTTCTTTTAGCTTATCGTCACATAGAATCCTTCTTTTGTCAGATGGATCCTGTGAAAAAAAAATCAACAAAAAGAACATTTGGGGTCAGTTAACAGGTCAAAATAAGTCCGGGTCAAAGCGGGTCGTTTTTAAAAGTGTCAATTGGGTTCAGGTCAAAACGGGTCGCTTTTAAAAAGTGTCAACTGGGTTCAGGTCAAAACGGGTCGTGTTAAAACGGGTCGGGTTAGGAACAATTAACAGAAATTAGGTAATTAGACACCTGAAGGTCATTCTGCTTGATATATTCCCACATTCTCTTCACGACTTCTGCACGAGAGAGTTCAGTTTCACCCGTACCAAAAAACTGTGCCAGCTCATCTGATATCGGAAGCGGAGAAACAAATCCTGAACCCTTTGTTTTTTTTCTTTTTTCCTTTTCTTCGGGTTCTTCATCTAAGAAGACCATATACAACGGTTAGTAATTTTTCTAGAACATTTACCAAAATTTAACTAATTTTGTAAGCTGCCAAAATATGATATTCAACATCTGACATTACCTTCTTTGGCTCGTTTATTCTGTTTGTTCTTTTCGGGAGGTTTGACTGTAGCTGCAATTTCATAGAAAAGTACAATCACATATTTGTTACAGGAGTTAAATGCAATTTTAGTCCCTGTGGTTTGGGCCATTTTGCCAGTTTAGTCCAAAGGTTTCATTTTTAACCTGTGGGTCTAAAAAGGTTTCACAGTTGCCATTTTAGTCCACTTGGTTAACTTCATCCATTTTTTCTGTTAACGAGAAGGCCAATTTAGTCATTTTGTATGTAATTCTGTTAACTAAAATGGCAATTCAGCCATATAAAATGACCGAAATGGCCTTCTGGTTAACAGAAAAAATGGATGAAGTTAACCCAGTGAACTAAAATGGCAACTGTGAAACCTTTTTGGACCCACAGGTTAAAAATGAAACCTTTGGACTAAACTGGCAAAATGGCCCAAACCACAGGGACTAAAACGGCATTTAACTCTTTGTTACAGAGATAATAAACATATGAGTAAAGTACACGGATGGTCCCTTGGTTTACCAAAATTTTGAATTTGGTCCCTAGCTTTCCAAAAGTACACAAATGGTCCATGTGGTTTACACTATGTAACACATTTAGTCCCTATTCAACAAATCTAAAGGTTTCAACAGGTCCAAGTTAGGGACTAAATGCGTTAAAAAGTGCAAACCACAGGGACCATCCATGTGCTTTTGGAAAAAGCTGGGAACTAAATGCGTTACAAAATGCAAACCACAGGGACCATTTGTGTACTTTTGGAAAGCTAGGGACTAAATCCAAAATTTCAGTAAACCACAGGGACCATTTGTGTTCTTTACTCTAAACAAATAAACATAGATATGTATGGGTAACGGCATAACGCCAGTACCTTCTTCCTCTTCTATTGGCCATATATGCTTGCTAAGAGCTTTATTCATTTGAAACATATCAATGGACTTGACACGAAAAATTTCATGTAGCGTTTCATCACAAAGAATTTTCCGTTTGTTCTTTGGATTTTGCAAATCTTTCTCTTTGATATAAACCCATATCTTCTTCACGACCTGAACAACCAAAACAAGAAGAATATCAGCGTATAAGAAATAATTAAAAACATAATATTACAGGGAAATTTAAAATATATATTAAATTGTACCTCAGTTCGGGCCATTTCAGGCTCTCCGATAAGCTTTTGAAGTTGGGGAGAAAGTGCACATGGTTTACTAAAACCTCCTCCTCCCCTTTTCTTTGCATTCGTAGTCGTTTTGTCTTTGTTGCGTTTACTTGATAATCATATACAATTAAATTATATTAGAAATATTACGCAGAAACGTGTGGATCTTAAGTCTTAACTGCAGTCAGTTAAATGAGTTACAAACGATTATCAAAAAACAGATAATCAGAGTTGGACAAAACTAGGTAAGGTAGATTGCAAGATCAGTTTGGATTTGCTACATGAATATTAAGGATTAGTATATATATTAATTTAGAGTAAATTTCAAAGTTCGTCCTTTATGTATGTCTAATATATCAAAGTATGTCCTTTATCTTTAATATCTTCAAGAAACATACTCGATGTTTGCAAATCCTTACAAGTTATGTCCTTTAGCCCTAACTAGGTTAATTTTTACAGTTAAGTATGACCAAATGGACCCTACATAAGGGTATTTTGGTCATTTACTTTATTTACAAGTTAATTTAACCATCCTTTTTCACCCCACGAATGCTCAGCAAATTCCCATCTAGAACACCCACCCACCTAAATATCTAGAGAGAGAGAGAAGGAAAGTGGCAGTGGTGGTGTTGTGGTTGTGTCGGGTGGCAGAGGTGGGGTGGGAGTGACGCAACGACGTCCGATCTCCCACGACGGCGGCCCCCTCCTCTCGTTCCTCTTTCCGATGACACCAACACCGAATCAACTTACATCTGGTACCCGCCACTCATACACACACCTCAGATCTCGAGAGAGAGAAATCAGATAAGAAGGAGAGCCGACCGACCACCGGAGACCCCCACCCCCTTGGCGGCGGCAGGAGTTGAAGCTCCGGCAGCCGTGTAATCGGGTAAGCGTCTTAATACTCTTTTCTATCTTTCTAATTCTTTTAGATCCAAGTCACTCCGGTGAGATTGGTAGTGTTTCAGATGATGATGATGCTGATGAATGTTGAAGATGATGATGTTACTGGTGACGGCGGCGACAAGGGTGGCTCGAGAAAGCTTTGGGAGTTTCGGGCAGTGGATTCAAGATGTTCAATTCCTGTTACGGGTGAACGGGTCAGAAACCCGGGTCAACAACGGGTCAAACTCAGACAACTGCTCTTAGATCTGGAAGGAGGCGGCTGCTGGTTGTTGATTTTAGGTGTTCGGTGTGGGGTTCAGGTGAGGGTGTGGTGGGAGGATGACAAAGACGGGCCATGGCCGGAGTTATAAAGTCTCCGGCGAGTCTGATCGAGTCACAGAAGGTCGGGATTTTGCTAATGTTCGATTGCTGCTTCTGGATTTTGGTTGTAATGTTTTGATTTTTGCTTCTGGATTTTAGTTTTAGTGTTTCGATTTCGGGGGTGTCTGGCGGTGGTCGTGGTGGTGGCTGGTGGGGGTGTCTGGTGGAGGTAATGGTGGTGGCTGGTGGAGGTGATGGCAGAGAGAGAGAGAGAGAGAGTGTTTGTGTCTGGTGGAGGAGAGGAGGTATAATGTTTTATATAAATAAATGGTAAAATGTCCAAAATACCCTTATGTAGGATACACTTTGTCTGATTTAACCATGAAAAGTAACTGGATTAGGACTAAAGGACGTAACATGTAAGGATTTGCAAACATTAAGTATGTTTCTTGAAGATATTAAAGATAAAGGACATACTTTGATATATTAGACATACATAAAGGACGAACTTTGAAATTTACTCATTAATTTATTAATAGTATTCGACAATTCTGATTTTCAAGTGTCTTTCTTGTTCTATAAAGTAGTGATATGATTCCCATTTTGTATTTCACAAGAAACAAGGACATAAGCAACAGATTTTGAAGCTTTTAATAAAATAAATCTCGTCATATGAATTGTATCCACCATTAAATAGTTTAAAGAGAGCCATCCATTAGGGTTAACTACCAGAAAAGAACAAATACACTACCAACCATTTACCTATCTGATAAACAAATCTGTAAGAACCTAGATGGGAGGTGAATTAAGTTACTTTAACGTGTTTATAAGAACTTATAAATAAACTTGTTAACAACACTACACAAGAGATTTTTTTTCTCAATATTGTGTATAGTCAGAAAGAAAGATATCACTATAGTGCCATACAAAGACGAGGATGTATGGTTGTTCAGGTGGGTGTTAACTCCTTGTTGATGTCCGCTTGAATTGTTAGGCTTGTTTTGTTTGAATTCTTTTTGCCTGTGGTTCTTTTGTTTTTGGTGTTCAACATCACTTGATCGATCCTACATTCGAGCCATGATCGACCGTGATTCTTGGACTTGTATTTTGTTTTTTTTGGGAGCAGTCGACCAGCATCATTCCACGCTTCAACCGTGTGTCTACCATCATAGATGTTGTTCCATGCCATGTGATGTGTATAATATGTACACATGTATACATCGACAATATGATGGTTTTAAAATTTGATCTTTACCACATTTATCTTTTAGGTAGTAACTCCCACTAACCAAGAAAACTAGCATATAAATAGTCTCCATACGTAAGTAAGCATTGTCTTGATGATGAAACATAAATATAATAATAATATGTCCATAAAAATTACTGTGATCCATTACAAATTTGTATGTTTATGTGCATGGCAATGCCTACATATGTAATATAGAGGTATTCACTATTTAAACAAAACTAGACAATTTGGGTTGGGCTTTATGGTATGAATTGTTGGATCCTTTAGAATGAACACTGAATTATAATTTTGGATTTCATATTGGTTTTGGTTACTATAGTAAGAAGTGAATAGCTGTAGGAAATCATATGTTTGCTATTGTTTGAGTTGGTTATACATAGATTTCCTTGGCAACCTATAGATTATAGTTGAGTTTCCTTGGTGTTGTGGCTATAGGTGAGTTTCGTTGGTGTTACAAAAAGCTTCTTTGGTTGTGAATAGAGCTTTTCCTTTGTGTAATTATTTTATTTTATTTTATTCTTTTATTTTTGGGTGTTTAAAGATTAACAAGGCTAGAAAACATTATCTACATTAACTTATAAGTATTTGTATGAATACCAGGCACCTCGCGTACGTGAGGGCTAGCACCTCAGTTAATTAGGGATGAGCATTTGGTATCGAATTTCCCGTACCGAATCATTTTCGGTACCACTTTTTGGAGTTTTCGGGATCAGTACCCAATTTTGGCGATTTTATCGGTACCTTTGGTACCGGTACCGAGCTCATCCCTGTTTCCAAGACCCCAAGTGCCTATAGAGTGCTACACTCCTTTCAAAACCAGGGTGACAACCAAGTGAGAGACAACATAGCACAGCAATGACTAGACTTTAAAGTTTTGTTCAGCTTGTTACTACCCGCTAATCTTAGAATACCATTCGAACACAGGTCATAGTTTGTAGAAATATACAATAAAGATCCAAGAGAACTACAACCTTCCATCTGATTTGATTAAAAGCTATATCATTACGCTCAAACTGTAAATATCTATCATTAACAAATTTCACTTATTTGTAGAATTCCATTCTGGCAATCTACTACTCTACATAATTTTAATGTAATACACGTCTATCGTCTATAACTGCTCCACTATTTTTTTTTATTTCCAAGTTTTTCACATTTCAATCTTCTCACGATCAAGAGAAAATAACAAATTCATCAAGTCTTTCACTCTTTACACAAGAAAGACCAGTGAAGTTCTGGCAGGGAGAGATTCACAGTTTCAGATTCCATAACAAAAAAAGTACTCAGACTCACATTAATTTTGCAATATTAACAAATACACATTAAAACACAATTTCACATTTCATAACATACTCAAATTAATTGTGCAATATTAACAATGAATTTCTAGCAAGGTGAGATTCACAAATTCACATTCCATAATAAGACAAGTAATTAGACACAAATCAATTGTGCAATATTAACAAAAACACATTAAAAACACAATTTCCCATTCCATAAGCAATCATACTCAAATTAATTGTGCAATATTAACAAGAACACAAGATCACATTCCATAACAGACTCAAATTAAACAAGACCAAATTAATAGTGCAATATCAACAAAAACACAATATCATATTCCATAACATACTCAAATTAATTATGCAATATTAACAGAAACACACTCACCTGTTCACCTTCTTGTCATCAGCATCACTATCCTCCTCATCAGGCACATCTTCACCTTCCTCATCACAACTTCCGCCATTATCACTCTCCTCCAACTTAACATTCTCCGATTCCTCACCGCCTCCGTCCGTATTACCATCCGTATACCTAGATTGAAGATACAGATCAATTTGTTGCCTAATATAGGGTTTCCTATCGGACAAATCGACACCTAATTCGTCCTCGAGTCTACGGCGGACGGTGGCGCCGGTGGCGGTGTCGAGGTCGGAGGTTCGTAGGACATCGTGGAGGTGTTGTAGGAGCTCTGAATCCGTCAACATTTGTGTGTGTGTATGGAGCGAATGAGGGTTTGGTGATATGGCATGCACAGATGGATGAAGTAACTGATTATTGTTGGTGTTTGAATGGGAATGAGGGTTGTGTATGAATGAAACTAGGTTAACATTTGATTTGATTTGATTTGATAAAATATTTGGGGTCCAATTTTTTTTTAATTCCATCAAAGGTGGACAAAATTCATCTCAATTGTTCACGTGTCATCTTTTATTTTATTTTGGACTAAATTACACAAATTGTCCTTTAGTTATCTATCAAATTTCATTCTCTGTCCTTTGTCTTTAAGATGCACACTCCATGTCCTTTACGACTAAATTAAGCACACTCCATGTCCTTTACCTTAACACCGTTTATCAATTCCGTTAATCTCTGTCATGTGCAATATAACAAGCAAATGTAATGCACTATTGGCTTCAATAATGCTGCACTTTGGCTGCAATATTGGCTGTACATTAACTACAATATAACAAGCAACTATAATGCAATAGTGTTGCACTTTGGATGCAATATAGGCTGCACTTTGGTTGCGATATAACAAGCAAATCTAATGCAATATTGGCTCCAATATAACAAGCGATTATAATGCAATATTGCTGCACTTTGGCTGCAATATAGGTTGCACTTTGGCTGCAATATAACAAGCGACTACAATGCAAAATTGTTGCACTTTACCTGCAATATAGGCTGCAATATAACAAGCAACTCTAATGCAATATTGCTGCACTTTGGCTGCAATATTGGCTCCAATATAACAAGCGATTATAATGCAATATTGCTGCACTTTGGCTGCAATATAACAAACAACTCTAATGCAATATTGGTTGCAATATAACAAGCAACTCTAATGCAATATTGGCTGCAATATTGCTGCACTTTGGCTGCAATATCGGCTCCAATATAACAAGCGATTATAATGCAATATTGGCTGCACGTTGGCTACAATATAACAAGCGACTTTGGCTGCAAATATTACAGAATGTTCAAATAGCCAAACATTGTGCAGAACTGAACCAAACAACCAAACCTGCTACATTCATATACAGAATTGTAATGTTTAAATAACCCATACATTGATTAAAGATAAAATCCATCCTTTTGTGACTCTCCATTTTCATCCAACTCTCTGAATGGTTGAACTAGGGTTTTGTGGAGTATTGATTGTGAAATTGGTAATCAGTTTGAGGTTTAGAAAAAGTTTGTGGGTTTAATTGTCTGGTATATATGAAGTATGTGACGAGTTTTTGTGTAAAATGGCCTTTTTGCCTCTCACATGAGTGGCACATGGCAAACATTAACGAAGTTGATAAACGGTGTTAAGGTAAAGGACATTGAGTGTGCTTAATTTAGTCGTAAAGGACATGGAGTGTGCATTTTAAAGACAAAGGACAGATGATGAAATTTGATAGATAACTAAAGGACAATTTGTGTAATTTAGTCTTTATTTTGTGTAATATTGTTAATATTAAAATGTATGTTTTGGTGATGAAATTTATTCATTCAATGCAAGGGAAAAGATCAAATAGGAAGATTAATTTCGCTAGGAAGGATAGGAAGCAATAAGAGGATGACATGTGGCAAAGATGAAAAACATAAGGAGGGGCATTTTGGTCAAAACACACCATCTTAAAAAAAAAAACCATCATCTGCAATTCATTTCTCTTACCCGTATACTCAAATCCACCATTTTCAAAACTATAAACTACCACATCACAACCACCACCACCACCTCCACCACCACCACCACCACCACTACGACCTACGATTGCCACCATCTTGCCGGAAACTAGATCTGAAACCACCACCTTCAACCACCTGTTGGGTTTTTTAGATCTGACACCATCATTCCACCATCCACCGCCACCGCTCCACCGCCACCAGTTTCCCCACGGTGTATCAGAGTTTTTTTTCCGTCCACCGTCGTTAATCAGAGTTCTTTTGTAAGTTATGTTATATTTTATTTTCATTGCGTTTTAGTTATCAAACCTCAATTGCGTTTTTCACATCATTATGTTTTAGTTAGAGTTCTTTTCATTTTGTTCTTCTGGATGTTAAAATAGAGACATGACCATGCTAAAATAGAAGCATGATCATGTTGGAACAAAGGTATGACCATGTTAAAACTCATTGCGTTTTACAACCTGCAGTGCAAAGAACATGATGATGCTTGGACAGAGGCATGATCATGTTGGAACTAAGGCATACCCATGTTAAAACTACATTGCTTTTTAGAACCTATGTTAAAACTCCATTGCTTTTTAGAACCTGTAGTACAAAATATTAATTTTGGTTTCATTGCGTCTTACAACTTGGAGTGTAAAGAACATGTAGAAACATGGTCATGTTGGAACAAAAACATGGCCATGTTAAAACATAAACATGGCCATGTTAAAACTTCATTGATATTGATTTTTAGTTTTATTGCGTTTTACAAGCAAATAACATGATCATGCTAAAATAGAAGCATGGTCATGTTGGAACAAAAGCATGGCCATGTTAAAGCATAAACATGGCCATGTTAAAACTCCATTGCTTTTTAGAACCTACAGTGCAAAATATTGATTTTTGTTTTCATTGCGTTTTACAACCTGAGGTGCAAAGAACATGATCATGCCAAAACAGAAGCATGGTCATGTTGGAACAAAAGCATGACCATGTTAAAACATAAACATGGCCATGTTAAAACTTCATTGCTTTTTAGAACTACAGTGCAAAATATTGATTTTTGGTTTCATTGCGTTTTACAAGCAAATAACATGATCATGCTAAAATAGAAGCATGGTCATGTTGGAACAAAAGCATGACCATGTTAAAACTTAAACATGGTCATGTTAAAAGTTTATTGTGCAAAATATTGATTTTTGGTTTCATTGCGTTTTACAATCTGGGGTGCAAAGAACATGACCATGCCAAAATAAAAGTATGGTCATGTTGGAACAAAAAAGCATGACCATGTTAAAACATGAACATGACCATGTTAAAACTTCATTGCTTTTTAGAATATATAGTGCAAAATATTAATTTTGGGTTTCATTGCGTTTTAGAACTGGAGTGTAAAATAACATCAAAGAACATGATCATGTTAGAACAAAGATATGACCATGTTAAAACATAAACATGACCATGTTAAAACCTATTGCGTTTTAGAACCTGGGTTATAGTGTGTTGTTCTATCCATTGCGTTTTACGCATCTGGGTTTTCGAATTTTTTTTTCAAAAGTATAGCAACAGTGTGCTCGTTTTAAAGATAAAAAACGCTCGTTTTTATGGTGTAATTTTTATAAAAAAAATATTGTCGTATGAAAAAGTTATTAACGATTTAAAAACGATGGGGAATCGGAGGAGAGAGAAACTATTGACTTGAATGGACTAGAATACCCTCAAACTAACTCACGCGCCTCTTTTTTCTTGTTCAATTTCACCCATTTAATCTCAGCCATTGATTAATCAAATTGATGGTCAAGATTACTTCCTAGCCTTCCTAGTAAAATAAACTTCCTATTATATCTCCACCCTTCAATGCAATACAAATTTGAAGTTTGATTTCTATATCTTCTATATTCTTTATATTCTTTTTTTAGGTTTTTTTTATATCTACGATGGTAATTTAATTGCCTGTTATGAACATTGACGGAAAAGGGTGTGATTACAGCGTGATACCCGAGTTTAGTGTTTGAATTTGTTTCTAACCTAGACCTTAGTTTAGAGTCAGATGATGTTCATAATGCTAGGTTATAAAAACCATGGAAATGTGCTTCATGAATCTAAGTCATCATAATGTGTTCGAATTGGGTGCCTAGATGTTGTTGACCAGACTGAATGTGTGTAAATGATTGGTGTCGTGTCATAGTTGTAAGTATTTATAACACTTGATGGTAAAGGGTGGGGTATTTGTCTAAATTTTTGTTGGGGTTTGGTATTCAACCATTTTTAATGAATTTCAAATTTTGAAATGTCTCACTCCTAGCATGATTAAAAGAGTTAGTCGGGTCTTCTTGCCCTCCTACTGACTTTAAATACTTCAAGAAGAGATAAGGGATGGTGCGGAAATGTAGCCACAATGCCCATCTTATATTGCACTATGTCAACATGAAGGCAAATTAACAACACACAAACCCAACCACGTATTTTCTAACGACTTTGATGGCATGTTGTTGTTGTTTATATATTCTTGCCTTTTAATAGGTTGATGTCGGCCATTAGTTGGTTTTGGACTTTCTAAATATCTTGGTATAACGCCTAGTAAATTTGTTACTTTAGGTTTATTTCCACCAACACCTCATTCTTTCAGTATAGTATAATATGTGATACATTCAAGCCATGTTGTACTATTGATGTGTGTAAAATGCAACATATAAATTACATCAAATGAAGCATAAAACTAACCATTTTTTTAGTATTAATGTTGGAAAAAGTGTGCTTTTGTCTTCCTTTTGTATTTTTAGGACTAAATGAGCGTAATTGAACAAAAGGAATAAATATGCAGCCAAATCTAACATAAATCCAAGAAAAGGAATAAATGTGGCATGCCCGACCCCTCGACAACATCTTCCCAAGAAAAAACAAAGAAACAGAAGGCTGACCACGGCCCTGTGCCCAGCGGACACGGGGGCGTGGCCAGGCACTTGCAGAAAAGACAAACTCATAGAAGCTTCTATTCCCAGCATGGGGGCGTGCCCAGCTCAACACGGGTCGTGGTCAACCCTAAGATTTGCAAAATCTTGCAAATCTTGATAGTACAGATTCGCTTCTGCACACGGGGGCGTGTGGAGCCTAATGAAGACAATTGTAATTAATGAAGAAAGAGAAAGAGGATGGACACGGGGTCGTGCCCAATGAACACGGGGCCGTTTCCGGGCTTCTGTGCAGGCTATAAATAGGGGTGCTTGGCTCACTTCAAATGCATCCCTTAGCAAACCACCTCTCTACCACTTCACCCACACTCCACCACCATCACAACACCCACATCCACCACCATCATCCATCTAGAGTGTGTGTAGTAGTCTCGGGATCCAAGATTGATCGTAAGAGTTCTTGACAATCAAAGGCCATGTTTGCCTAAGTCTCTTACATCACTTGGTGAAGTGTAACACCCCAAAAACGGGTTTGGTAAATTAAAACCCGGTTGATATAAAGAAATGAGTTTTTAATCCCTCATATAACCAAAGTGAAACTAGAGGGACCAAAACCGGTAACTGGGAAACATGAATTTATAAAATAAAAATCAAAACACCCCACACACACACAGTGTGTGTGTGTGTGTCGACAATCAGGAAGGAGAAAAGGGGTTCAAACCCTAGTTTCACTATAATCATCAAATTGAAAGGGGAATTCAGCTCGGATCTAATGCATGTACATGAATTCATGATCATCTAGTCCTATAAATCACTTGGTAAGTTGTAAATTTATGATTTGGGTGATTTTGATATGAAGTGGGTTATGATCAACCCACGAATTTGTATGAGATTAAGCATGAATATGTGTTAGCATCATCTTAGGAAACATGTGTTAGGCATAATTTTGATTAATTGATGTTTAAAGATGGAAACCCACTAAGTTGAGTGATGAAGATGACATGGGTATTTCACCATGTTCAATTCTTGTTCAATGTTGATGTGCCATATTGAATATGATGGAATCTCGTTAGATGAATTGAAAGGAATGTGTTGTTTGTTATGTTTGATGAACATGTGAGAATAGTATTGATGATTACTAGGAAGCTTTGATGAACAATGTATGAACTTGGAAGATTATGCATGAATTAGTTGTACATTGTGCATTAAATTGTGTACGCACACCAAGTGTTTGATGAAATGCCTCGTATAAGCTAGTATGTGAAATTGTATGCTAAAAACCGGATGAACATGTGAAGAGGTTGAGATTATGTCAAATTACTAGCCTTTAATATGGTGTCAACTAAAGAATCATGAATATGCTAGTATGTGTTGAATTGACGATACGTGTGCATGTACGTAGTTAGTCGATCATGTGTTTAGGTATATGTGTGTCCTACACCATGATTATGAAATGTAAACGGTATATTGTGTATGTGACTAGGTGATCATGTAGTTGTTAGTGTCATACAACATTATGTATGAAATGAATATCATGTCATTGATATGGTTCACTATATCAACATGAATGCGTGTCCATAAGTTGGAAGTTATATGCTTGAAGGTTGACCTTCTGAAAGTCAACCGAGAATTTATAACATGGTTAGGCATTATGACACAAATGTAAGAATCGAGAGATCATGAAATACGTGTTAGACCAATTATGTGTTATGTGTGATAACGACTTGGGATTTCGAAGATAATGAACTATGTGGTTGACAAGTCATGTCGTATGCGTGTTAGTGAAAGTCAAATAGATAAAAGTTGGAAAATGTGTGTTAATATGAATAAGCATGAATACTAACATAATCATGGCATGACGGCATGAAAGTATTGGAATCACGTCGAGGCGGGATCAAGCATGAGGTGTTAACGGGTCAAGAGAAGGCAAGGAATCGGATACGAACACGGATGCACAAGGTATGTGATTCCGTAATCACTTCTTAGTTATTTATGTAAAGTTATATGCAATCTAATTAAATATGATAAGTGAGGTCAAGGAGGAATGAATTGTATGATTTCGATGAAGTATTAAACGGATCTTAGCTTTGATCCGAGCAAGGTATGTGTGATTGGGAATTGTAGCTAGGTAGTAGGATCGGTTACTTATGCAAGGAAATCCTTTGTTGTTAAGGATAGAGCAAGTTGACAAAAATGCCCTTGATAGGTATTTCGGGCAAACGACCTTAAACGTCGTTTGGAAATGAGCTATTCGATTAGAGTATTGTCTTTGTCGAGTATGAAAGCGAAGTGTAGGGTTTTTGTATGTCATAGACCTTTTAATGCGCAAATACCCATAACGGGTCAAAATAAGCTCTTGAGCGAAAATGGGTTAAGAGAATGCTAGACATCCGAGGAATTAATCTTTTATGATAGGTGTCAATGAAATTATTAAGTTCATATGAGATTGAGGTCAAATAAACATATTTTGTTGATAAATGCACGAACGGGTCAAATAATGAGAAGATGATAATAAGCCGAACGCATGTAAGTTAAGAATTTCCTTAACCCGGATGTAGGATTTTAAGTCCATAAGATAGAATGTGAATTTACAAGCATGTAGGAAGAAACGGGAGGTTAAACGGATAAACGGTTCAAAAGTTACGCGCGTTTTAGTGCGTACGGACGTTGAAACGGAGCTGCAGAAAAATGAGGAATGTAGAGGGCGTCGCCGACGGGTATACACCCCGTCGCCGACGGGCATTAGTTTGGCCATTTTCCTCCGACGGGTTAACTTACTGGCGACGGACCAAATGGTGCGACAGGCATAATTACAACCCGTCGCCGACGGGTCTCAACCCCGTCGCCGACGGGCTCTGGTTTATGAGTTTTTAATTTTTCGCATCTTGTGTTTCCGGATGACCTGTAACGCGTCCTGGTGCTTCGGTTTTCGATCCGATGGCATGTAAAGCTCCCGAAAGGCTCCTTAATTTTGTCAAGCCTGAAATGCATATTTTGAATTAAAAGCAAGCTATACGAAGTTAAAACTTACGTATAATCATCAAGTTATACACGTATCATTGTTTGTAGGAATGTATAAAGGTACATATGTAGGAATCGGTGTATGTATGTACGCAAGTAGTTATGTATGAGCGTGAGCATTATGTATCGGAGTGTGAAGATACATACGTGTGTAGGTATGAATGTTTATATATGTGGATGCAAGTTATGTATGTATGTATGCGAGTAGGTAGACATAATAATGTGTGTATGTACGTAGATGTGTATTTAGGTGTATGCAAAGATACATATTGTATATGAACGTATGTAGATGCGTTGTAATGTATGTGCGTGTGTAGATATGTATTTGGTATACATAAAGGCATGTATGACTGTATGCACGTATGTAAAGTTGTAGGAAGGATATGTACGTATGTAGATATGTATGTATGTATGTATGTATGTATGTAAGTACGTAAGTATGCATGACTTAAACCCGATGATGGATAACGTTATTAACGGTGTACCTTGAGAATGATAAGTAATGCAGGTACATTATTGAAGCCTCACCAGGAAAGGGATATGCAGATGTAATGCTTAAAGCTTGAAAGTTGACGAAGTGTGAAGTGTACGCGAATGAATCTTGTTTATATAATGTGTGCTAATGTTATGAATGTATGTGGTGAATGCAGGTTGTGCGGATAAAGGGCGATTATCACAAAGGTTAGAGATCGAAGACCGAGTCACAAGATAGATTGTACGGGAATAGTCGAGTATGTACTTTTAGAAAACAGGACTTATGCTTTATCTTTGCAAAAGCTACTTATTAAAACGAACTTTTAAGTAAGGCAAGACGTTTGTAATGAAAGAAATTTTATGGCACGAATTTCCGCTGCGACTTTTGTCATGTACGATTTAGGGTCTAACAAGTTGGTATCAGAGCCCTGGTTTGAGAGAATCAAGTGTATGAAGGTTAGTGCTTGAACTCAAACCTGTGTGCTCTTGTGATAAGAAACCCGTACAATCCAAGACTCGGTCAAGATCCAAAGGTAAAAGAGAATGTAAGTATGTACTTATGTATACGTATAAAGAAACTGACGGTTTTGTATATGCAAGGTAAGTATAAGTGTTTGAAGAGGATGATCCGCGAATGCGGTCAAGTCCCGACACCAAGGCATGAAGTAAGATAAAGTTGAACCCAGGTACGTAAATTCAATATGTGGGTATATGAATTGGTTAAATGCATTAAGGGAAGAAAAATGTTAAATGAATGACCATGATAGTATAGTAAACATGTTTTGAAAATGATACACGTGTCGAAACCTAATTCTTCGGACATAAGGTGACGATTACACGAAGACACGAAACTAGTATGTGGATTGTGTACCTGGCCAGTACACGTGAAGCATATGACGTTCGTGAGACCGTGATAATTGATACAGGTATGTCCATTAGAATTAAGTAGTAGGTGGACGCGAGGGTGAAGAGAAATGTAAGACTCTCGGGAATGAGAGTATGAATGCTATGTTAGAATCCGCGAGACGGATTCGAAACATGAAAGAAGTTAAAGTATGAATGCAATGCTTGAATCCGCGAGACGGATTCAAGGGATGAAAAGCGTATATGCAATGTTTGAATCCGCAAGACGGATTCAAGGAATGAAAGATATGAATGATGCAAATTCCTTGCGGATTTGGTTATGATAAGCGAAAGCTGTAATAAGCTATGCACGTCGACCGGTTCAAGTTGAACAAGTCGAGTGAGGATAAGGTACCATCCGTTTAGAACGAGTGGTCGTGAATGCAATAACGAATGTATGAAGTTCAATCTGTTATACGGATAGAACGGAAGATTTATGTTGAAAGCAATTAACCCGATGTTACCGGGTCGTAAGTGGTATGCTTGAATCTCATTATGAGAGTATATGCTATTACCCAACTAATTGGGTAATCGAATGCGTGAAAGAAATGAAAGTATATAAGCGAATGGAAAACTTGATTTCTAATAGTTGACATAGGAATGAAAACTATGTCATTAAGAAGTGAATCTTAAAGGTTTTGAGTAAAATATACGAGTATTATTTAAACTCCCGTATGATGAATGTGCATGATACGTATACTTATGTAAATTAAGTAAATGCGCGAAATGAGAGGAATAGTAATGTAGAATGATGTTAACTATGGAGTTAAGCATGTAGGCGTGACTATGAAATAGTAGTTTTATTTTGATAACGAAACAAGAATTAAATGACATACAGTGTATGTATGGAATGTAATCTTAAAATACGAGATAAAGGTATTAGATTCGTTATAAACGGATCATATGAGTGTAAGTATTATTGTAAGTCTGAGTAAGTATGTATATTGACCTGTTATTAACGGGTCAAAGGAAATGAAAATGTTATGTGGAAGTATGCTATGGAAAGTATAGACTTGTTAGGAGGAATAAGTCAAGTGTATTATTAATTATGAAATGAGATAGGATGATTACTTATGATTATGATGTGACTATGAAGTCAAATATAGATGTGTGTGTGTAAGATAAAATGAGACAGGTTTCGGGGACGAAACCTCATTTAAGGGGGGTAGACTTGTAACACCCCAAAAACGGGTTTGGTAAATTAAAACCCGGTTGATATAAAGAAATGAGTTTTTAATCCCTCATATAACCAAAGTGAAACTAGAGGGACCAAAACCGGTAACTGGGAAACATGAATTTATAAAATAAAAATCAAAACACCCCACACACACACAGTGTGTGTGTGTGTGTCGACAATCAGGAAGGAGAAAAGGGGTTCAAACCCTAGTTTCACTATAATCATCAAATTGAAAGGGGAATTCAGCTCGGATCTAATGCATGTACATGAATTCATGATCATCTAGTCCTATAAATCACTTGGTAAGTTGTAAATTTATGATTTGGGTGATTTTGATATGAAGTGGGTTATGATCAACCCACGAATTTGTATGAGATTAAGCATGAATATGTGTTAGCATCATCTTAGGAAACATGTGTTAGGCATAATTTTGATTAATTGATGTTTAAAGATGGAAACCCACTAAGTTGAGTGATGAAGATGACATGGGTATTTCACCATGTTCAATTCTTGTTCAATGTTGATGTGCCATATTGAATATGATGGAATCTCGTTAGATGAATTGAAAGGAATGTGTTGTTTGTTATGTTTGATGAACATGTGAGAATAGTATTGATGATTACTAGGAAGCTTTGATGAACAATGTATGAACTTGGAAGATTATGCATGAATTAGTTGTACATTGTGCATTAAATTGTGTACGCACACCAAGTGTTTGATGAAATGCCTCGTATAAGCTAGTATGTGAAATTGTATGCTAAAAACCGGATGAACATGTGAAGAGGTTGAGATTATGTCAAATTACTAGCCTTTAATATGGTGTCAACTAAAGAATCATGAATATGCTAGTATGTGTTGAATTGACGATACGTGTGCATGTACGTAGTTAGTCGATCATGTGTTTAGGTATATGTGTGTCCTACACCATGATTATGAAATGTAAACGGTATATTGTGTATGTGACTAGGTGATCATGTAGTTGTTAGTGTCATACAACATTATGTATGAAATGAATATCATGTCATTGATATGGTTCACTATATCAACATGAATGCGTGTCCATAAGTTGGAAGTTATATGCTTGAAGGTTGACCTTCTGAAAGTCAACCGAGAATTTATAACATGGTTAGGCATTATGACACAAATGTAAGAATCGACAGATCATGAAATACGTGTTAGACCAATTATGTGTTATGTGTGATAACGACTTGGGATTTCGAAGATAATGAACTATGTGGTTGACAAGTCATGTCGTATGCGTGTTAGTGAAAGTCAAATAGATAAAAGTTGGAAAATGTGTGTTAATATGAATAAGCATAAATACTAACATAATCATGGCATGACGGCATGAAAGTATTGGAATCACGTCGAGGCGGGATCAAGCATGAGGTGTTAACGGGTCAAGAGAAGGCAAGGAATCGGATACGAACACGGATGCACAAGGTATGTGATTCCATAATCACTTCTTAGTTATTTATGTAAAGTTATATGCAATCTAATTAAATATGATAAGTGAGGTCAAGGAGGAATGAATTGTATGATTTCGATGAAGTATTAAACGGATCTTAGCTTTGATCCGAGCAAGGTATGTGTGATTGGGAATTGTAGCTAGGTAGTAGGATCGGTTACTTATGCAAGGAAATCCTTTGTTGTTAAGGATAGAGCAAGTTGACAAAAATGCCCTTGATAGGTATTTCGGGCAAACGACCTTAAACGTCGTTTGGAAATGAGCTATTCGATTAGAGTATTGTCTTTGTCGAGTATGAAAGCGAAGTGTAGGGTTTTTGTATGTCATAGACCTTTTAATGCGCAAATACCCATAACGGGTCAAAATAAGCTCTTGAGCGAAAATGGGTTAAGAGAATGCTAGACATCCGAGGAATTAATCTTCTATGATAGGTGTCAATGAAATTATTAAGTTCATATGAGATTGAGGTCAAATAAACATATTTTGTTGATAAATGCACGAACGGGTCAAATAATGAGAAGATGATAATAAGCCGAACGCATGTAAGTTAAGAATTTCCTTAACCCGGATGTAGGATTTTAAGTCCATAAGATAGAATGTGAATTTACAAGCATGTAGGAAGAAACGGGAGGTTAAACGGATAAACGGTTCAAAAGTTACGCGCGTTTTAGTGCGTACGGACGTTGAAACGGAGCTGCAGAAAAATGAGGAATGTAGAGGGCGTCGCCGACGGGTATACACCCCGTCGCCGACGGGCATTAGTTTGGCCATTTTCCTCCGACGGGTTAACTTACTGGCGACGGACCAAATGGTGCGACGGGCATAATTACAACCCGTCGCCGACGGGTCTCAACCCCGTCGCCGACGGGCTCTGGTTTATGAGTTTTTAATTTTTCGCATCTTGTGTTTCCGGATGACCTGTAACGCGTCCTGGTGCTTCGGTTTTCGATCCGATGGCATGTAAAGCTCCCGAAAGGCTCCTTAATTTTGTCAAGCCTGAAATGCATATTTTGAATTAAAAGCAAGCTATACGAAGTTAAAACTTACGTATAATCATCAAGTTATACACGTATCATTGTTTGTAGGAATGTATAAAGGTACATATGTAGGAATCGGTGTATGTATGTACGCAAGTAGTTATGTATGAGCGTGAGCATTATGTATCGGAGTGTGAAGATACATACGTGTGTAGGTATGAATGTTTATATATGTGGATGCAAGTTATGTATGTATGTATGCGAGTAGGTAGACATAATAATGTGTGTATGTACGTAGATGTGTATTTAGGTGTATGCAAAGATACATATTGTATATGAACGTATGTAGATGCGTTGTAATGTATGTGCGTGTGTAGATATGTATTTGGTATACATAAAGGCATGTATGACTGTATGCACGTATGTAAAGTTGTAGGAAGGATATGTACGTATGTAGATATGTATGTATGTATGTATGTATGTAAGTACGTAAGTATGCATGACTTAAACCCGATGATGGATAACGTTATTAACGGTGTACCTTGAGAATGATAAGTAATGCAGGTACATTATTGAAGCCTCACCAGGAAAGGGATATGCAGATGTAATGCTTAAAGCTTGAAAGTTGACGAAGTGTGAAGTGTACGCGAATGAATCTTGTTTATATAATGTGTGCTAATGTTATGAATGTATGTGGTGAATGCAGGTTGTGCGGATAAAGGGCGATTATCACAAAGGTTAGAGATCGAAGACCGAGTCACAAGATAGATTGTACGGGAATAGTCGAGTATGTACTTTTAGAAAACAGGACTTATGCTTTATCTTTGCAAAAGCTACTTATTAAAACGAACTTTTAAGTAAGGCAAGACGTTTGTAATGAAAGAAATTTTATGGCACAAATTTCCGCTGCGACTTTTGTCATGTACGATTTAGGGTCTAACATGAAGACAAGCATTTAGTGTAATACTTTTGATTTTTAATCTTTCCGCACTTTTTATCTGGTTTTGTATTAATGACTTTAATAACTAGTTTCTTATGTTGAAGGTGAAACTTCCTTATCATTTGTCCGTGGTGTCTTGGCGTTATTTTACTGTCTATATAAAATAAAACATTTACACCATTCATATCTCTACGGTCTATATAGAGATATGTTAGCTACCTGGTCGGGGGTTAAGGGAATGGTTTGGTAAGGTTCTTGTCTTGCTCAGTGTATAGATCCTACAAGGAACTGGATCAAGCTTACTAGGACCTCCTTCAATACTCACTGGTATTGGATGGCGGGGGTGCGAATGGCTTGATCCCCTCATATGTAAACTACTATTAATACATTAACCCGGCTACTTGAGATTGTATCCCTGCTGACTCGAACCACTTAGCCGAGGGTAACGTCGCCTTCAAATGAGGGGCCTACCACATTACGCATTAATAACTTAATTAATTATCTTCCAATATTCCAACCCTTTAGGATTGTATCCTTGCTGACTCAAACTACTGGGTTGAGGGTAACGTCACCTTCAAAAGAGGGGCATACTACTATAACTAAGATAATCTCTTAAAAAGTGCAAAAGTGCAGAAATCATCAAATGTTACACTAAAGGCGAGTCGGATCCAAGTGATTCATCTTGTCTATCTGTTTTATTTTTATTTTTCAGCATTTTTAGTTTTTATTTTTATGTTTAAAACCTTTTTCTAAAACTTTTGATTTGATTAGACGTTGAGGATAAACCGGTATTAAAAGCTCTTGTGTCCTTGGACAACCTCGGTATCTTACCAACGCTATACTACGCTCACGATGGGTGCACTTGCCCATGTGTGTGTTTAGTGTTAGTAGAATATCGTGTTTTATAAATTTAAAATTTGACTAACGTGTTAAAAAGAGCTTAAAATATAAAAAAAAAATATTACACCCGACACACACCAACTATCAAAGCTGTATTATTTGTTAAACGATCGTTGAGTGAAAAGTTCAGAACAACTTATAAAAGCTATCGACATAACATGAGGTGAATGTGTCCGGCCTTTAACAACATGGTCAACGTCAAATGTTGTTACTAATGCAGCTAAAGATGGAGATGCAATTACAACAAAAGAGACTTATTATATAAGAATTTGTAATGTAATGCTTGAGACAGGGGCGCAGCTTCTTGGGGGCGGGGGGGGGGGTCGCCCGACCCCCGGGATTTTTCGCTCAGTAGTGTTATATATGTAGTTTTCGTATAGAAATTTTTGGATATATACGTTTTTACCCCCCGATTCTATAGAAATTTTTGGGTATATATACGCCCGACCCCTCCGTTTTCTCCGGCAAGCTTCGCCACTGGCTTGAGAGTTCTCATATGTTACAAGCCTCAAATTTTGTATCACTATATTTTTAATGCTTTCAACAATGTATTATTATAGTCTCCAACCATTACAAACAAACCACAGGGAGCGATTGATCTAGTGATCCGAAAACACTCTAATATTACTTTAGATGTTTCATGAAGAATATCGCATGAATCGACTCTCTAACAAACATCTCACCAGCCATCAAGATATATCTATATATGAGTATTGAATTTATATCAGGTAAAATGTGAAATTTATAGTAGATTCACATATTTATTATTATTTTAAATTTTAATTATAAACACGATTATCCGATGCGTTATTAGATTCTAGTCATATTTTATCCTTCTTGTTGTGGTTATTTTATTATTATTTTAAATTTAAACTATAAACACGATTATCCGATGCCTAGGTATTTATTCCAAACAGATCCACGGAGCATCACATGGATGTAACACAATAGTAGAGAATATATTAAAGATAGCAAGAGAAGAAATGAGTAAGTGTATACTTGATGTTTAAAACACGTTTACATAACAGGGTCGTTGTCAACTAGTGAGGAGTAATTAGGCGATCGTTTCGAAATCAATTATCAATATACAAATAACTGGCCATATAGGTAAAGATCCCAAGGATGGGTGGTATGTGGTGCCAATGCCATGCCATCTCAACTATAGCCCCCCCCCCCCCTCCAACCACCATCATCGTCCCGCGAGCGCTATTGGTCAACCGTGAGTGCAATAGCGAGTAACAATGGACGAAACACGGTGGGCCCTTGTGTCTTGACTATTTTAAAACGACAACTTTTTAAAAAATAATTTCAAATTATTTAATTTCATATCTATAAAAACACACACACGCTTTTATTTCACTCTCAACCTCTCCATACTGTCAAACTCTTTATACTCTCAATCTCTTTATTTTCAATGGCACATCGTTGGACCAGGGCTAAGGATATCACGTTAGTCACAAGTTGGGTGGATACAGTCGATTTAGGATTCCCTTCAGATTCACCTCAATATTGGAGTAGGATTAGGACCACATTCTACAAACGTGTGGGTGAGAATTTTCGTGGAAGAGAACATATTTTAGAAAGGTTTATGCACCCGCGCATAAAGTATACAAATTTTGAGAGGTGCTACGTCACTACGTTGAACCGCGAGGAGGGTGTACCCAAGGATGAAACGCTTGTCGTGGCACATACCGAGTTTGAAGCATTGTACGTAAGGCCGTTTGATCACGATGCGGTTTGGAGGATTTTGCAAGACCGGATTGGAGGATTTATTAAAATATTAGTTTATGTTTGCTTTATTTAAATGCTATCCTTTTATTTATGTGTTATGTTTTTTTAAATTTATTTAAATATTATGTTTTTTATTTATATTTATTTAAATGTTTTGTTTTTTTATTTAAACTAGAATTAGCACCCGCCGCAATTGCGGCGGGGTTCTTACATATATATCATATAAGGCAAACATGGCATGAAAAACTAAAAGAACAGGCAAGACGATAAAAATAGAACAAACATTGCAATGCAAGGAGATACACCAACTACCAAAACCATGAAAACTACTGCGAAATGTAAGCATTGATAATAATTCAAACATGTAATGTGGTGAGTTAACTAAGATCACATGGTATTTAATCACCAAATAAAATAGCTAAAAATCCAGCAGAAGCCAGATGCTTCTGCAGAGCAAACTTGCCATTTGCCAACCCTTTATAAACCACCTGCATAAATAACAGTATGAGACATTAGTTTTCGGCTTTCAAAGATTTTACATAGATCATCATTTGGTTGTATTCTTATACCAATCCTTATTTGTTACTTTAATAATTGCATACATAGTGATCTTAATTTGCTTAGATGGCATCACTGATAACCACGGGGTGTCAGCCCAGTGGCCAGCCTCACCCATACCAAACGGGAGGACGCGAGTTCGAGTCTTGCTCAACTCGGGAATTCCTGCTGGGGAATAACCGCCAGGCAGCTATGGGGCTAAGCTAGCTTGCGGAGTTGTAATACTCCGGGGGTAATGGTACCCTGCAATTACCATTTTTTAGATGGCATCACTGAAGCTCAGCAGGAACAATTCCTTTGGTAGTAAAATCGCTCCTTCTCCTACTTAAGCCACACCAATTTCCCACCACCTACAACAACTAATCAATTGTCATACAGAACATTTAATAGAGAATGAGGTGGAATAGGATTGAAAACTTAATGTAAGGGTCAACTTTGATGGTGGGGCTAACACTTGTTAGCCGTAGGCCACTCGGATATGACTCGAGGCGGCACCGTAGCACATGAATACAAATAAAGGGAAAAAAGCAATAAGTACATATATCTAAAAACAGTCTAATTTAAAAATTCAATTTGACTTTGAATCAAAATTCATTCAATCCTACAATCAACACTATTCTTTAAAGAATTTTATTACAATTTAAAGTGGCAGAAGCATATGCAAACACCATCATCGACATCTTCTTTTTAATCAGCCAAAAACAATCTTTTTTTCATTATTGAATATCACCTAATCGATTTGAAAGTGTACGTCCTAAACACCCTTTCTAGCTGGGTAATAGTTAGTTTATTAGCATAATACAACTGTGTAGCAAGAGTGAAAATTACCAGTCAAACAATATTTGAATAAACAACTTTTGCTAATGCATCTACAATTACACGTTTGCAAGGAGAATCCTCTAAAGCATTCATATCGCAACTGAACAAAACACTAGCTTATTAAAAAAATGTATTAGTGTTTTTTACCTTAAATAAATGTTTCAGTATAGAACATAACACCCTGTCGACACCACCACTTGGGCTGCGGCTGTTGTCCAACAAAAACCACCATCGCAAACTTCCGGTTCTGTAACCCTACAACACCGCCGCCACCGAACCCCGCAGGCCGCAACCACCTTCATCGTCGCTCTCCATTCAGTCTAACACCTCCCTCACCGGTCATCGTCCTCATCTCAACTACCTAATCCTTCTCCCGTCGAACCCTAGAGGAAGAAGGGTTGTATGGTGGGGAGTGGTCACATGTATAAAGCAGGGTAACAGATATTTTTGTTGAAGATTTTTTGATGAAGAAGGGTTGTATGGTGGAGAGAGATGGAGAGAATGGTGAGAGAGACAGGGGTATAACCAGACATTTTTGATGAAGACGGTTGTATGATGAGGAGTGACAAATGTATGAATGAGAACCACATAAGTATTTTTTTTTTTTTTTTGAAAAACACCCTAAGCTTATGGTACAACTAAGCTAAGCATAAAGCAGTTGTTTTTTGAAAAATACCCTAAGCTTATGGTACAACCTAACTAAGCATAAAGTAGATGCTTATTTATAAGTTTTTAATTTTTAATGTTATAATTATAAAAAAAACAAAACAAAAATATTAGGTAATGATTGGGGGACTTTATTCCATTGTGTGGACTTTATTGAGAAGAGACAATTTCCATTCCATACCATGAAACCTAAGATCATCCTCAAATCATCGTAATTCTAGTTTAGGTGCATCTATGAAATGTACTAGGTTTTTTTAAGCGAATTGCCATTCGAATGCTAGCTGAGGTGGCAATCAATTGGCAACAAACAAATATCCAAGAAACACCTTTCTAGAATTCTTTAAAAATCTAAGTTCTTTTACATGAGGGGGACGGGGCGCCCCGTGGTGGTCGTTTGGCCACGCGTGGAAGGCAATGAAACACCGCCGTCGGTGTCAAGTTTGACGTGTGGTTTTGTAAACGCGTTGTATATTTCATGCGTGAAGAAGTGAAGTTGAGGGGAATTGTTGGGTTGTGAGAGGTATTGTTGAGTGTGGTGAGTGATAGGCATTTCCACTAAAATCCATCACTAGTAGTGGAATAATGCTTGATGACATGACGAAACTTGATTGGATGTTGTGAGTGATAGACGCCCCTACCCCTAATAGTGATCTACTTTCCAGAGTAGTCAACGTCTTTCATAATGACAATCAACATTCCTTAACCATCTATTTTAAACTATTTAATCAACATATCAAGTCCTAAGATATTGATTGGTACAATGGTCAAAAGGTTTGCGGTTCTTAGCGGAGACGCAGATTCGACTCCCACTTTAGTCGTTTTCAAGGGACATCTGAGTGAAGGGACGAATCAGGACTTTAATCTCGAGTTCGAACCTGACCGGGGGCGAGGGTTTACGGATTCCATCCGGTTCCCGCACATCAGGGGGCACGGTCTCATGGCGGTCGAGGAGTCGACCTTGGACATAAGCCCGAGCAAGGTGCGTTCACACGTGAGATTCTTTGCCGTTAAAAAAATCAACATATCAAAATGCTCATGCTGCTAGTGCTTCATAACAATTACTGGGTTTCAAGCATGCTAAATCATGCAATACATACCGATGGTAACATTAGGCCATCCGTAGTCATAAAGCCCCTTGTGGGGCGTTATGCGACACGTGTCGTGCCACGTCACACAGGGGCTTTATGGGGCGTTATATCACTAGAGCCCGTAGTCATAAAGCCCCTACCCATCAATACCTAATTATTAATTTTCGTTTTTATTAATTAATTATAAAAACACTAACTAATTTTTTATTGGTCCAAAGTTTGAAACCTCCCCCCATACCGCCGTTATAGAGGTCGCGCCCCCCCTCAATTTTTCCTTCATACCGCCCCTTGTGGCGGTGTTCTTGGGCGTTTTGGGCGCTATAGCAGGGCATACCGCCCCACTACAGAAGCACTTAAATATGCACAAAATGACATTTAATAAACAAGATCATAAGATTTTGGATCCCAGTGAAGCGTTAAAAGATATACCATCATGAAAATCCAAAAAACTAGCTAGTATATGTCCTGACTCAAATGCACAGCATTAGCATCGGTCTCATTTTCTACCTGCATAAGAAATACATATATAAAAACAAAGTTTGAAACTAAGTAAAGAATGAATCGTAATCTCACAATTTCATGCCTAAATTAACAAAAGCAAATGTGAAACCAGAAATACATGTAAAATTTACAGAAAGCGTTCATGCGCATTAACTTGTGTTATTCAAAAATAGGGCTGCAAACGAACCGAACGAAGGAAATACATGTGTTCACAAATTGTTCATGAACACTTACCGAACGCGATTTTCTGTTCGTGTTCGTTTATTAAAGAAATGAACCTGTTCGTGTTCATTTATGTCCGTTCGTTAATTTCAGGTAACAAACACAGACATATGTTCATGAACACAAACGGACATTCATGAACGCAAATGAACACAAACAAGCATTTATGAACACAAACAAATGTACATGAACACAAAGGAACACAAACAAGCGTTCTTAAACAGAAATGAACACAAACGAACATATATTGAATTCCGAATAAAATCAGCATCTTTCATACATAAACATTACGTAGATAAATATTATGTACTATAAGATACCCTCATATTGATTAAATATTTTATTAGTAAGAATTTGAAGTATTTATATAAATTTAAAAATTAAAAACCTTAGTTCAAGCACAAACGGACATAAATGAACACATTACCAAATGTTCACAAACATAAATGAACATAGCCTCTGTTCATGTTTGTTCAACTAAACGAACTTCCCGAACGTTAAGTTCATTTGCAGCCCTATTCAAAAGTTCAAACATAAACATACCTTAGTCTCCTTGCAGCAAGAAAAGGGATATTATCGAGTAAATCTGGCGTTTCGAAAACCCTCTTCTATCAAAAACTATTTAAAAAAAAGTCCTACGATGCGTCATCTTCACTATAATCAGAATCACTTTTATCAAAGTCAATAGTTTGAGATTCTTCCTTTAAATCAGAAGATAATCGTTCCGGCTTTAAATGATCTTTTAACTCCCCTACAATGTATGGATCCACCAATTTCCAAAACCATATTGAATTGCTTCCAAGTAAACCTATCCAAAACAATCCCCCCTTACGTTTGACTTTACAAGTCAAAGACTTTTTCTGCAAAGCTTTAACGATCCGGTCAACGCCATCTTCACTTCCTCTAATCTTCAACAAAATATCTCCAGACGATGTTTTATACCCCCCATACATGTACCAGTACGCAAGCACTCGCGGTGACAGCCACCGATGGATTAATTTCGGAATCACCGGTAGACCTTGTGGCCAAAACTGGTCGGCGTAAAAGCCGAAATATGAGTGTGAGATCGTAGTAAATTGGTCATCTTTTTCACTACTCAAATCCAACCACTTGTTATACTCGTTGCGTATACTTTTTTTTAAAACGTTATGTACACCGGAGTTCTCGTTAAACTTGAAAACAAGCGTATGATTCTTTCTCGTTTCATCGGATTCGATCTTTACACCACCTAACAGTAATCCCACAAGAGCTTCTCGTTGTTCTTTGCTGAGCTTTAGCGTTGTCGGGTTCTTAACAACTTCTTCATTTGAACTCAAAACCCGTTCAAGAGTTTCGATCAAATCAGGTTCGATATGAAACTTTTTCTCCTTCATCAAAGCATATATCTTTTCCGCTTTAACATACTCTCTACCATCTAAATACCCCATTAAAATAGCGTTGCAAGATTTGGAATCGACACCAACGTCCTCAAGATTCTGCATTTGGCGCAATACATCCTCCGCCTTTTCGAGATTGCCGATATGAACCATTGATTTGAGATATATATTGTAAACAGTACGATTCGGACGACAATTTTCGACGGACTGTAAGAACGTATACTCCAATTTATCATGCATACCTAGAGTAAAATACATGTCCAATAAATTAATATACGATGGTGTTAACGGCTTCTTACCGCTTTCGATAAACTCTTTCATAACCGACTCTGCAAGCTCTACAGCTTGAGCTTTACACAACACTTCTATAATTTTATGAAATCCCGAAGTGCTGGGTGAGCCTGATTGTTGTTGGAGACTCTTAAATACGTCTAACGATCTCATATATTCTCCGATTTTTGCGTATACTTCCATTTTATAAACGAAAGCTTGCGATGGAATTCTCGGAGCCGAACTAAGAAGCTTTTTCCATGTTTTTTCAGCTTCTTCTACGTCCCCTTCTTTCGAGCAAGCTCTCAAAACCGACACAAGCACTTCTTTACTCTCTTCGATTCCCAATAACTGCATTTCGGCTCGTAAAGATTCGATTCTTTCTTTATCTATCGTATCTTGATGGCTATGAAGCCAAATAAGACCGCTGTAAATATCGTTATGAATCTTGAATCCGGATGTTACCATTTGATGAAATATGAATTCCGCTTGCTTAAGATACCGTTTTGAGGAGTCTTCGGGTGCGGTTACAATCGCTTTGAAAAGAGAATTGTGGAGGCTAAGGCGGGGACTATAACCTCCTAATTGAATCATTCGATTGTAGATGACGCATGCTTCGTCTAAACAACCCCGGTTTGATGAACTAAGGTAGGAGATTATGAGAATATGAAATGTGTATTCTGTAGGGATTAATCCGTGATTAATTATGTCATCGAATATCTCCCTGCATTTCAAGTATTTTCGCTCCTTGCCCATTAAATCTGCTAGCTTTGTCGCGAGAGCGAAATCGAAACGAAACCAGTGTTGTTGCATCATCCATTTGTACACCTGAAATTAATCAACCAAATGGCATCACACTTAAAGCACATTAACAAACAAGAAACAAATGTACCCAGTAAAATCCCACTTAGAGCAGAGCTATAGATAGGCTCTGAAGCTTGGTTTTAAAAAAAGCATGTGCCAATGCGTGAAGCGCACACACAGGGGCGGAGCTACCTTATGCCGGGGGGCAACGCCCGCTACGGCTTGGCGCGGAAAAATTTGGAAAAATTAGTGTAAATTTTGGAAAAATTTGAGGTTTTTTCGATTTCGTTACGGCTTATTTATAAAACGTTACGGCTTGGCGGATTTTCTAGATCCGCCACTGCGCACACATCACGTATGTGAGGCGTTCAACGTTGAAAAGGTATTTACGATAATATTTCAACTTGTTAGCTTTTAAACGCAAAAATATAAGATAGTCTCATCATCTCTACTCAGATTTAACAATCGGTGGTCAAATTTGTTCAAATATAAAAAACCCATTGCTCAATCGATGGTCAAATTTGTTCAATCATATTTGAAAAAGTACACATTGCAATCATGGTCCAATATGTTAAAATACTTAAACCCATTGCTCAATCGATGATCAGATTTGTTCAATCATCTTTGAAAAACTCAAACCCATTGCAATCACGGCTCAACTTGTTCAAATAATGGTCAACTGCATGTGATGCGCGCATCATGAAATTGCATCGCGCAATGCAATTTCAACACCGCATCATGTGATGCAAACATTTTAAAACCAAAGTCTGGGGAGGGTGGAATGATTGCAAACATTTCCTCTATCCCACGGGATAGAAAGCCTGCTCCTAGTGACATCCTGGCTCCAAAAACCTTTCTTTTTACGCGGATAGAATAGTAATTCAAATAACATAAAGTGTTACTAAGAGAATCGGCCGAAACAACCATACAAAAGTACTAATAATAATAGCAGTAAACTATCGCCAGCATAAAGTGGTGTGTAAACTATACCAGCACCCTTGAAAGCACCTATACACTCCCTTAGAAAAATCTATACTCCATAGATAACAACATGGTAAACCAAACACAAATATTAATGATAAGCATTAGCATCAATAAAAAAGAAGAATCTTTACCCTAAACCCAGTTTCATTCTGTCGAATCCGCAAACAATGCACAACTAGATAAGTCATATCATCTTGATTCGCCCACTTCCGCTGAGCATTCAGTATCCTAACAAGAGTAGCAGGCTTATGAGACGGCAGCTCCTTACACAGCCACGCTAACTTAGACCTCCTCCACTGTTCAGGAAGCTCATCCAATTCCTTCACATCAAGTGAAGCAGAAGCCTTAAACTTCTCAGAATCATCAGCACTCGACCCAAAACACGCGTCAAAGTTAAACGACTCGTTGTCTAACTTATCTTTGCCGGAATCCCAATTTCCGTCTTCGCCCGCCAACTGTTCGACGAAATTACTGACTGAAGATTGGGCATGAAAGAGGGGGAAACGAATTGGGTTTGTTGGGTGGGGTGTGTGGAGTGTGTTGAAGAGGGTGAGAGTGCGGTGGATGATGAGACGGCGATGGTGGTGGGTGGAGAGAGAACGGAGGAGGGTTATGGCTGTGCGCATGGGGGTTAAGTAGGGTTTAACGGGAGTGGGAAGAGAAGAGAGGAGGAAGATGAATGGTGATTGGTCTTGAGGCCTGTTGTTCAGTTGCATTTTGGGGAATTCTGCAATGGTTGAGGAGGAGAAACGGGGAAATGGCTTGGTGAACAAGGACCTTTTTTTGAACAGAATGGGTCAAGTACCGTAACATCGGGCGTTGTAGCCAAGGTCGATTAATTGATCGCCGTCAGCCTCTTAGCTCTCCCAGATGCGCGAAAACCTGACCTCCACCCGCCCGAAAGCATGACAGTGGAATAATCGGTAAAACCTCGCTTCCCATCCAAGACGAACCGGCGCCACTCGTATTCGCCTTCACCTGGATGCCGCTGAAAATAATAGGGAGAGTGGGAACCAAACCTGAGTCATAAGAAACACCAAGTCTTTCCGTAACTAATCCACCACTACCTCATTGACAGGGTTAACAAGGACTTGTCAATTTAATTTGGGCAATGCCCATGCTCTCCGTTGGAGTTTCTTTTGTGAAAAAAAAATGTCATAAACGAGTTATGGGTTTTAGTAGAGTGGGTGTTAGTTTTAAGTAGAAAATTATATAAACATATCTAAATATTGCTCTAATTGTAACACACAACACTGTTGTGTAATCACATAGTCGTCTTTCTTTCAGCCACTATATTGGGCATGTACTATGTATAAGTGTTTATGAGTATCTCGTTTTTCTCCATTTAAAATTGACTATGACGCGTTTTTGTAAGGTTGTGGGTAGGGCTGTAAACCAACACGAATAAGACCTTGTTTGTGTTCGTTCGCTAAGGAAATAATGTGTTTGTGAACGGTTCATAAAGACTTACCAAACGAGACATCATGTTCGTGTTCGTTCATTAAGGAAATGAACATATTCACGAACACAACAAATACTAACTAAACCGGCAAAGGCTAGAGGTCGATGGCGGGGGGAGAAGTGTTGGAACTATATTTTTGGTAAAGCCCTAATCGTGGAACAAAGGTCAATAGTATTCATAAATGTGAATAACAAGAAGAAAAGGGGAACAATGCATAAAGATTTTCATATTCTTTATGTTAGGATAATAAAATTAATAAAAGTTAAAGAATGTGAAAAGTTTAGATAAAATAAATAAATGTACAAAAATATTTAATGAACAACATAAATACACGAACATGAACACGTTCACGAACACAATTAAACAAGCGTTACCTCAGTTCGTTCATTTAACTAATCGAGCGAAATTTCTTGTTCATGTTCGTTCGTTTATTAAACGAACGAACGTAATCGAACTTCCCACCGATCGGTTCACGAACTGTTCGGTTCGTTTACAACCCTAGTTGTGGGGTGTGTGGATGGTGGTTTGGGTCATGGATTGACACATGAGACATAATTTGTGTGGTACACCACCTCCTCTAGATCCATGCATGGTGAGCATGGATATTTCCATGCATGTTCGGCCTTGAGGGTGGGCGGGGAGTACTACTGGCCAGTGCCCGATATTTCGATGGGCACTTATTTAAATTTTTTTTTTATATGTATATGTAAATAAAATAAATTAATAGGGTATACCCATACAAACACTAACATAGGCCCACTTACAAAACTATTTTTAAGGTTTAGATTAGTTATTAGCCCATTGTCATTAGGTTTAGACCTCCCAATACCCAATTTCGTTAAGACCTAAGGGCACGTTTTTTCGAGCTCGAACAGGGTACACAAATTCTCAGGACCGGCCCTGTTTCCATGCCAACTATGAGCCAGTGGCGGAACCAGAACGTTAACTCGGGGGTGTCCCGAATTTTTTTTCACCGTGCAACGGTTGCGGTTGCAACTGGTAAAAGCAAAGCTAACTTCACTACCCGATAAACTAAAGGACAAGAACTATGTTGCCTGTTCTTGTTTGGATGAGCACTGATCAGCGTCTGACCCCTGCACTCAGGTCGACGTTTCGTTTCTTTCCAACACTCCACTGCCACGCTTTGAAACTTCAAAAAGGTTATTAACTTATTTTGTATTTTGGGTTAACATATAAACTGTTTTGGGCTTATTATTAACATATAAACTGTTTTTGGCTAACAATAGATTCAGGCTTTAATAATAAGATAAGGGTTGGGTCATTATTATATATATATATATATATTACTTTTAATTAATGAACGACATATTATTTTAGTTAATGAAATGTAATGTGCTACAAGATCTAATCGACACCGTCTATTTTAAATGAAGTTTGACTATATTCACTCCTTTAACTTTTTGCTTTTTCATTCATAATCTCAATAAACTTCATCTTCTTAGGCCATCCGTCAATGTTTTCAGAACCGGACCAGACAATGAACCGGTCGGACCGGTTGAACCTGATTTAATAACCGGGCGATGTCAGAAATAATATAAGTATATAATTGCATGTATACAAGTTTAAACATTAATAATCTTAAATACTAAAATCATATTTAGATAAAAATAGATGAGTAATAAACAAAGTAAATAAAATATACATAAAAACAATCTGACTTTGATTTGTTTTTTTCATTTTGCTGTTTTCAATGTTCTTAGTGGACGTGAACCAAAATTTCAATTGGATTTTTATTTTGCTATTTCCAATATGCTTTACTTTCTTCTAGTAAAAAAACTTTACTTTCTTCTAGTAAAAAAATTGAAGTTCAGTTTTTCTGTTCACGCAAATGAGACTTCCGACTTCCTACACTTCAGCCATATCTCCAGCCTCCAGCTCCTTCTTCGATCACCACTACCGGCAGTGGCTGAAACTGTGCAACTGCAATTCCTCTTATCTCTCTCTCCCTCCCTCCTACTCTCTTTCTCAGGTACCTCCAACTAATAGAAACAACAAGATCTGGTCGGACCGCCGGCGACCGGAAAATTTATTTTCACCTACATTTAGGGGTGTCCTCGTAGTTGTTTAGGGGTATCCTTTCTATAAAACCGAAAAATATATATATAAATATACACTACCGACACGAAGTTGAGTCCTGTCCCGTGCTACGGCTCGTAAAGAGCTAGGTCCGCCCCTGCTATGAGCCTCCTTGAATTAATTAGGGGAATTTGATTGGTGGTAAAGGATGGTGAGGTAATGTAACGCCTATATGAAGGGTGGTGGTGGTGATTAGGAACATCACCACACCACATAGTCTAATGTCTTATGCGCACGCATGGTTCTAGTCAATAATACACCAACACTCTTTTAAAATGTCATTTCTTAAAAAAAAAACAAATATAGCAAAACTCATTTCACATTGAAAACTGTTGGATTCAACAATAAAATTTTAGTAATAAGTATGTTTTTATTGAAACCATATGAGATTAATAAATAATAATGTAAACTATTCTTTGTTTAAGTTCAAATAAAAGTGTAATTGCATTTCTTATTTGCATTTCATTTAAGACAAATCCCTTGCGATAAACAAACAAAGATGTGTCAGAGACACTACTTTTGAAACCACACTTCGAGAGATAACCCGCAAACCGTTGGTACCAAGCCCGCGGAGCTTGTTTAAAGCCATAAAGTTAAAAGTGTTTATGGTATATTATTTTTCTTGACTTAATACAGAGAATATACAAAGTATATATAGAGTGCAGCCTAACAACTTTTCCTATCAGTTATGGAAACATAATCCTTTCCTATACAATATAATATATACGCTAATACTCCCCCTCAGTGTGAGCGAGGATCCTGATGCACGTTCAGACTGGCGCGAAAGCTATGAAACAGTTGTCTGGAAAGGCCTTTGGTGAATATATCTGCATACTGATAGGAGGCAGGAACATGAAGAACACGGATGTGACCCAGGCGAACCTTTTCACGAACAAAGTGTATGTCAAGCTCCACATGTTTGGTCCTTTGATGCTGGACTGGATTATCCGATAAGTAGACAGCAGAGATGTTGTCACAGTACACGATAGTGGCACGTCTGATAGGTACATGTAGTTCGAGCAATAAGTTACGGAGCCAAGTTGTTTCAGCAACGGCATTCGCGACCCCGCGGTATTCAGCTTCGGCACTAGAGCGAGAGACTGTGGGTTGCCGTTTAGAGGACCAAGATACAATGTTATTACCCAAATAAACGCAATAACCTGAAGTGGAGCGACGCGAGTCTGGACATCCCCCCCAGTCGGCGTCTGAATAAGCAGTAAGTGTGAGACCGGGGGAAGCTGATAAGTATAGGCCATAGTCTATTGTACCTTGAATATATCGTAAAATCCGTTTCATGAATGCAAAATGGGGTTCCCTGGGTGCATGCATAAATAAACAAACCTGCTGCACGGCATAAGAAATATCTGGGCGAGTGAATGTGAGATATTGTAAAGCCCCTGCAAGACTTCGATAAGCTGACCCATCTGGTAAAAGAGAGCCATCATTAGCGCTGAGTTTGCTGGACGTGTCAACCGGTGTTGCACATGGTTTACAAGTAGTCATATTCGCCCTATGCAAAATGTCTCGGGCATACTGAGATTGAGATAAGAACAAACCGGTATTCGTCCGTTGTACGGTAATTCCAAGAAAATGATGTAAAGCACCCAAATCTGTCATAGCAAATTCGCTCGAAAGCAATTGTATAATGCGATTAAGAAACCACGTAGACGATGCTGTCAAAATAATGTCATCAACATATAACAGTAAGTAGGCCGTATGGTTGCCTTGTCGATACACAAAAAGGGAAGAATCACAAAGACTCCCTTTGAACCCGTGAGAACATATAAATGTAGAGAAGCGTGTGAACCACGCCCGCGGCGCCTGTTTTAGTCCATATAAGGAGCGTTTTAAACGGCAAACAAAGTTTGGTTTGGACATATCAACGAACCCGGGTGGTTGATGCATAAACACTGTCTCTTGTAAGTCCCCGTGTAAGAAGGCGTTTTTAACGTCTAGCTGGTGTATAGGCCACTTTTGAGATAGGGCTAGAGATAAAACTGTTCGGATAGTCACAGGTTTGACGACGGGACTAAAAGTATCCATGCAATCAAGGCCAATAGTTTGTGATTTCCCGTTAACTACAAGCCGTGCTTTATAGCGTTCCAGTTGGCCATCCGGTTTAAATTTATGTCTAAATAGCCACATGCATCGTATGACCGGATGGGACTTCGGACGAGGAACTAATTCCCAAGTACCATTAGCTATTAATGCATCATATTCTGTTAACATAGCCTTTTGCCAATTAGGGTCACCAAGTGCTTTATGAGGGGAGGTGGGTATGGGAGAGATGGTAGTGGGGGTGAGGGTGTTGAGATTATACTTAGGATTAGGTTTAGAAATGCCAACCTTACCCCTAGTGGTCATTTTGTGAGTGTTAAGAGGTTGTGTAGCGGCTGTGGAGTGGACCGGCGGTTGGGCTGTGGAGTGGACCGTCGGTTGGGCAGGTGTCATAGGTGGGTTTGGGTTTGGTGGAGAGCTCAGCGGATGAGACGAAGGAGGGGTAGGCGAAGAAGGTGGGGTCGGCTGGGTGGCACTGGGTTGGGTGGCACTTGGTTGGGTGGTACCGGGTTGGGTATGGGTCTGCTGTGGGAATTGGTAAAGGGGCGGGCACGGGTGGTCGTCATCAAGAAAGTGGTAGGCATCGGTAGGGAGTGGTTGAGAAAACGGGAAGGACTGTTCATCAAAGGTGACGTGACGAGAAATGTGAACACGTCCGGTTAACGGGTCAAGGAAACGGTAACCTCGAAAATTTTCGGGATAGCCAAGAAAGATGCACCGGGTAGATCTTGGATGTAGTTTGTGAGGTTGAGTAGCTGACATGTTCGGGTAACATGCACAGCCAAAAACTTTTAGATGATCGTACGTAGGATGACATCGATAGAGAGCAAATGTAGGGGTATTGAAATTTAGTCTTTTTGTGGGAAGGATATTATGTAAGTAAGTAGCGGTGTGTAGAGCTTCGACCCAAAAAGAAGGCGGTAAATGAGCGTGAACTAGAAGAGTGCGTATGATGTCATTTAGTCGTCGAATCATGCGCTCGGAACGACCATTTTGAGAGGAGGTTTGTGGACACGAAAAATGAAACACAAGTCCGGTTGACGTCGCAAAATTGTGAAAGGCATTATTATCAAATTCTCCCCCTAAGTCACATTGAAAGGTTTTAATGTGTGTTTGAAATTGGGTAAGCACAAATTTATGGAACTTGACAAAAGTGGGGAAAGCTTCTGATTTAAATTTCAATGGATATACCCAAACATAGTGAGTATAATTATCAATCAACACCATATAGTATTTGTAAGATGATTTACTTAAAACCGGTGACGTCCACAAATCACAATGTATAATATCAAATGGTGCATAAGTAAAGGAAGTTGAAGCAACAAAAGGAAGTCTTTTACTATTAGACAAATGGCACGAATTGCAAAAATCAAAAGAATCGTTATTGCAATGTATTACACAACGACTCGAAAGTGAATGCAAAACTTGGGAACCAGGGTGGCCGAGACGGTCATGCCACTTATTCGACGAAGATGCAAGAAAAGCTTGAACGGGTGATGTAAACGGATAAAGGTCCCCAGTGCTCTCATGGCGTGAAATTGTTTGCCCCGTCTTGAGATCGTTCAAAGTAAAACCATTAGGATCAAATTCAATAGATACATGGTTATCACGAGTAAATTTTCTAACGGAAACAAGATTTTTTACGACGGTCGGAGCATAAAGAATATGGTTTAGGTGAAAGGTTTTATTTGGGACAGTGTGAATACCGTTTCCGGTACCCGTAATTGGCAAAGTTTGGCCATTTCCAACAAAAATATTCGCATTAAAAGACTTCGATAAATAAGAATTAATTTTACTGCAATCTGAAGTAATATGTGATGACGCACCTGAGTCCATGTACCACTGAGGGTCATATTGGTTGAGATTTAAAGTGCTGAGAGCTGCTCCAAGGTCGGTGGGGTTAAGTGGGTCAACCGGGTGCTGCTGGGCCGGAGGCTGCTGGGCCAAAGGTGCAAAGGTGGGGTAGGCCTGCTGTTGTGGGCTTGGTGGCATCGGCTGCGGAGGTGGGGTGTTGGGCCTGGCCCAATTGGCGACCCAAGGAGACTGATGGGGGTGGGGACATGGCGGTGGAGAGGCCCACCAGCCATATCCAGTTTGGTTTGGGTTGTAGGATGTGGGGTTTTGGTAAGGTGGGTACATGGGTGCCGGTTGCGAGTTATAGGATTGGTTAGGGTAACGACCTCGACCACGACCGCCTCGGTAACCGCGGCCTCGGCCACGGCCCTGACCACGAGCCGGTTGGTTGGGCCAGTTTTGGTATTGGTCAAATTGTTGGCTGGGATGGTTGGAAGGAGGTGGTGTGGGAGATGGATTGGAGTTAGGAGGAGCAGCTGTGGTAGTGGTTCCGGGGGCAGCAAGAACGGATTGGGACGCGTGTTGTCTGGCCGCCTGGCGGCGTTGTTCCCGGTCTATCATGTCGACAGCCTCATCCCATGTGGTGTTGGATTGAGTGAAGAAGGCAGCCGTCGTATCATATTCAGGAGGGAGCCCCGCCACCATCTGCAGAACCAATCGGGACTCGGTAACAGGCTGATCTACGTCGCTAAGTTGTTCAGCGATGTCCTTCAGTTTTTGAAAATATTCGTTCACGTTTGTGCAAGACGCCAGAGTGGTGGTAGTGAACGCATGAAGAAGATTAGATGCTCTAGAGTTTTTATTGTTCTGGAAGATGGCTTGAATACGATTCCAAGCTTGCTGGGCAGTAGACTCGGTTTCCAGGACTCGAACCAACAGGTCATCACTAAGCGTGCCGTAGATCCATTGAAGAACTATGGCATCGATCTTGTTCCAGGACTCGTACTCATCATCAGTTTCGGCTGGGGATTTTGTTCCGTCGATATGCTTGAGAACTTCATATCCGCGTGTATGGAGTTTGAAGAGTTTCACCCACGATGTGTACGTAACTTTGACACCATCGAGGATCCGGACCTTATTCTGTATATTTGTTACATAGTAGACCGGGTGCAGGGGTTTGATATTTGCGGTCGAAACCGAAGAGGAGGTTTTATTTTCTGGATTATCTCCCATGGCAGCGACAAACGGAGGAACACGAAGATGATGGCGGCGAAAATAGGGTGTTCAAATGAAGCAAATCATGGTGGTTGAAACATGTAAACTGTTTCCCGTAGATGCCCATGCAAAAAAACATTTTTAACATCCAACTGGTGTATAGGCTAATCCCTTGACACAGCTAAACTAAGAACTGTGTGAATTGTAGTGGGTTTCGCTACGAGGCTAAAAGTCTCATTGCAATCAACTCCAATGGTTTGTCTTTTCCCATTAACCACAAGGCGAGCCTTGTGGCGTTCCAAGGTTCTATCAGCAATTTAGGGGTGCTAAACGGGTCGGGTTCACGGGTTCAACCCGACCCGAACACGACCCGAATATTAGCGGGTTGAACCGAACACGACCCGTTCAACCCGAATTTTTATTTTTTTTTAAATTTTTTCGCAAATTAATAAATTAGGCTTAAAATTTTATTAAAAACACAAATGTTTATATTAAAATTGCTTTTTAAATATAAAACTTTATGTCAATCTCTCCTTTTTGAACAAGACCTGTTCAACCCGAATTTTCAAATTTTTAATTTTTTTTGCAAATTAATATATTAAGATTAAAATTTTATTAAAAACACAAATGTTTATAATAAAATTGTTTTTTAAAATTTTATTAAAAAACACAAATGTTTATAATAAAATTGTTTTCTTTAAATATAAAACCAAGTTAGTGCAATTTAACTAGGTGGTCCCATTGCAAACAAAAAGTCAAGTTGGGGGTGCTGGGTGTCAAAGTGTTAGTTGGAGGTGGCAACGGCCAAATGCCGATAGTTGGTGGTGATAAAATCCAATAACTCAATGCATAAAATACACACCGAAATAAATTTATGACATAAAATATACTGTAAAAGAATAAAATATAATATAAACTAGGTTAGAACCCCGTGTATTACACGGGTTGAATAAATCTAATTTTATATATTGAATAATAAAAAGTTACATCTTTATGAAACTCATATATTGTACAGTTAAATAAATGTAATTTTATATATCAAATAATAATAATTATATCTTTAAAAACCATGTGTATTGCACAGATTAAATAAATGTAATTTTGTATACGAAATACTAAAAAAGTCGTATCTTTATAAAACCCGTGTATAATCGGGTTGAATAAATCTACCAAATGATTAAAAAATTACATCCTTAAAAACCCCGTATATTACACGTGTTGAATAGATCTAAAAAAGAGTTATGTCTTTAGAAACCATGTGTATTATACAGATTAAATAAATGTAATTTTGTATATTAAATACTAAAAACGTCGTATCTTTAAAAAACCCGTGTATAGTCGGGTTGAAAAATCTACCAAATAATAAAAAAAAATTATATCCTAAAAAACCTCGTGTCTTACACGTGTTGAATAAATCTAATTTTACATAGCAAATGATAAAAATTTATATCTTTACAAACTTCGTGTATTACACGGGTTATATAAATGTAACTTTGTATAGTAAATAATAAAAAAAAGTTAAATTTTTAAAAACCCCCACGTTTTACACGAGTTGAATAAATATAATTTTGTATACCAAAGAACAAAAAAATATATATTTTTAATAAATTAGGATAACATTTAATATTAATTTATTATTTATATATTTAATATAAGATAAGTAGGAAAGAGAGGTATTTGTTTTAAAAATATATTAATTAACAATTTAGATTTGAGGATAATATTTTATTAAAGTATGATAAGATTTAATATTAATTTATTATTTATTTATTTAATTAATATAAGATAAGTATATATTTGAGGATACCTTCAATGAATGACACGTGTCCAAAAGTTGGTTTCTTTTATTATAGTAGACTAGCGGTAAGACCCGAGTGCAAACACGGGTGGTTTCTTAAAAAACCATGCATAACAAATATAAATGATGAATATGGTTATATTTATAGACTTACTAGTGGGAAACCCGCGCGTTGTAGCGGTGACAACAATTTATAACGCGGTACTCATTTTCTATTAGCAGCCCAACCATCGTTGACCACACGAACCGGGTGCCTAGATAATCATGTGTCAATAACGCGCGTATCAAATTTTGGAAGTCCATTTGCTTTTCGCTACTTTGTTTCGTCAACCGTTACTATATTATTACAAAGAAGTTGTGTTGACCGGTCGACCGATTCTGACTTTTTAGGTCAAAATATAAACAGGGCTTAAAATTAACACGAGTTATCAAAAGCGATTACATCAACGTTTACCTAAAATATTATTATTTTGTATACTTTTTAATGTAGCAATAACATTTCTTTTTGTTTTTTAAATGGAAGAACTTGCATCCCATATTCCCCTGTTTCTAATATAAAGTTCAAAATCTGTTAATTCGACCTAAAAAGTCAAGCTTTTAGTGAAGTACGTATTGTGCCCCTAAACAACAAGGTTAAGGAACCTTGTGAAAATCAAAACTGTTAATAATTAAATCACTTCCAATTTTAAAGTCTAACATATTGTTTTTCAGTTTGGGGCAGACTAAAACCGAGCACAAACATGTGTTATTTTATTAGTTATCATCACTATGGGCGCTTTCAAGCACTTAAGAAAGTACAAAAACCGAGTATATAACTTCATTATTGTCATTGACAGGAAATTTTAATTTTAAGTACTAACATGGAAAAACATAAACAGTTATACGGACCGTGTTCATGTCTACTCGGATACGTATGTGGTGTTTGGGTTCATATGTTTGACACGATTTTATGATTCATGTCGTTACGGGTTCGTATAAACTTTCTGCGTTCTTGTTGGGTTTGACCTCTGAAACATAAAAGTCAATGTTTGGCTAAAATAATCTATCTTCATTTTCTAATTCTTCAACTTTTTTTGTATAATTTTGTTGTTTTCAATGCTTATCAGGCCTTAATCTCAAATAAATCTTTTTGTTTATGAGTAGCTTTATCAATAATTTGGGTCAACATAGGAAGAGCAGCAAGGTCAACCACAAAGGTGACTATTTGTATGCTCAGCTTTGACCAGTAGTGCAATCACTGTAAAAAACTGCTTATGCTTATATTTTTTTTTATAATATGAGATTGTGTATAAAAAATATTTGACTTTTGAAGTCAAACATAATAAAATTCCAACTTGCGATTTATACCCATTCCACACATTATTTGAGTAATTTTAAGAAGATAACCTGTCACATTGGTTGTTGTCACCACCCCAAAATCCACCATGCGGAGTATCACCGCTTGGAGGCGTGACATGACCAGGATCCAGCCACCAATCATATTGAACAACGTAATTAAGTAAATAAAACCAACCACAGTATAATTGGTGACCAAAAGAAAGGAACCAACTTTAAGTTAACAGCGGAAGCATAAATTGTAAAACCAAAACATAGGTTATAAGTTTAGCAAGTTTAACATGGCACACACTGTCCATGTCCCACAACGACTCCTTCCTCTCGTGCAAGCTCCATAGATACCTAACGACCTGCAAGGCATGTAACAAGGAGTCAACAACAAAGTTGAGCGAGTTCACAGTAGGTGTTTGTTATAGAGTAGTTTTTCAAGAACTATGAGTTTGTTTGCAACTACCAGTTAAATCAGCTTTCTTTGTTTTCCAAACCATAAACGGTGGGGGCTACCCCATGTTGTGAAGCACTAGATTAGATGTATATATAGGTGTCCTTCCCAATCCGAGGATAGAGGTACATATTAAATATGTAGGTTTAGTGCTGGTGCCCTTCCCAATCCGAGGACAAAGGTACGTATAAGAATACATAGGTTTAGCGTTGGTGCCTTTCCCAATCCGAGGACAGTGGTACGTAGTGAATACGTAGGTTTAGCGTTGGAGTCCTTCCCAATCCGAGGACGGTGGTACGTAGTGAATACGTAGGTTTAGCGCTGGCGTCCTTCCCAATCCGAGGACGGAGGTAAGTAGTCTAGTAGTGGTGGAAGCACAAGTTCCGTCTTAGCTATTTAATCTCATTCCCAACCCACCGGGAATCCCATGCCTTAAGAGTGTGAACTCACCTTTGGTTGCTCGGTTTGACTCTCAAAAATAGCTAACGGTCAGGGTTGGTCAATCATGTCCTAATATGATTACCAGTTAGTCATTTAGCGGTTTCAAATAAAGCACAAAGTTCCTACACGTATCTACTACATAACATGCACTCACTTTAATAGTTCACGCCCATATAAACATTTCACTTATAGCTACTCACGAGCAAGCATACGATATTGCACATAACACTTTCATTGATATATAACACGTTAGATCATTATCAGATAACATAACCGACATTTAGACACGCAAATTACTACTTATGTCGTTTCAGCTTTATCATTCAAAATTGGGCTGTTTTCGGGAATTTTAATAAAATAGTTAACTTACTCCAAAAATTCCCAAACTTTTACAGAATGTTTTAAACAATCCAAATATTACCTTGTAAAAATATCAGGATCCAATTCATTACCAATATTTTATAAAAAATCATTTACCGGACTGCAATCAGATTCATCACTTTCTGACTGCAGTCCACAGAATAATTCATTTAAAATTTATTGTAAGTCCAATTGATGAAATTCCAGTTGGAGAATTACAACGACATCAGTGGTCATCTACAGTACAAATTTCATGAGCTAATTCTACACAGATTTCAAGTTATGATGAAAAACATAACATGTTTTTTCTGCAGTAAAAACACAGCTTTTGCTGCTGTGAAAAAACGAACCTTTAAAAATAGCAAACGAAGTCCAAAAATTATGATTCTAGTGCCATTAGAACCGTATTTCGAAATAACACGTTACAGACTCAAGAAAATCAATTTTTCGTTAAGTTATAACCCGGTTACAGCCGAGTGAAGGCGGCTGTAACAGTTTGACAGCTTCCTGTTTTCAGCTTATAGCGCTCTAACGCAAGTTCTATTTGTTCCGTTAACATGCCTAGTGATCAACAACGAAATTTAACATCACTTGCAGCAGGTTATCGTTTATTTAACTCAGATTTATCATGTCAAGTACCATCGTTCATATTAGATTTCCAGAGTATAAGTTTTCATCAAGTAACCAACATAAACAAGACAACATCATACTAGCGTTATTTCATCATAATACATCCTTTAACTACTAAAAATAGGAAGTAACCAAGAGTTAACAAGAAGCTTACAACTAGCTTAAAGCTAGGGAAGATCACTAGAGAAAATGATGAAGAAGATGGTGAAAGCAAATGAGAAGGATTCTCCAAGACCTTCAAGCTCCAAACTCCATGTATCACCTTCTAGACTTGAATGAGCTTGGAATTAGAATGATATGGTAGTGACAAGGTGGTGATGGTGGTGGCGGTTATAGAGGGAGCCGAGAGGAGAGGGAGAGAGTGAGGGATGGTGTGAAGATTGTGAAGTGTAAGAGTGGAATTATAATCATCACCTCCTAATATTTTGGCAAGTGAATCAAGCAAAATCAAATAAAATATAAGATATAATCTTGAAGAGTATGGTGGTGATATTTGGTGGGTCCCTTGGACCGTAAATGGCATGGGGGGGGGGGGGGTTAATTGTAACATTTTGATGGTAAGTGGTAAATACTAGTTCTATTCCAAGTATATGGTTACATATGTTAGTTAGTGGGTGTTATGGTGAACGGGGATCATAACTAGCCAAGAAATAATTAAACAATGTATTTGACAAAATCTTGGTGTCCCGGGTAATGTCCGGTTGTTCGGTTAGATACCGGTCCGTTAAAGTGCTAAATTGTTCCGTATAGTGTCTTTTATGTAACTTTTTGTAACACTTTTAATTCCCAACACTTAGGAAAACATTCAGGACCATTTAGTCAAGTTTCTGCACAATCATTAAGCACAATATAATATTAATTAATCGTACGGATACATGTAATTACGAGGGTTGTCACATTCTCCCCCTGTTAAGAAAATTTCGTCCCGAAATTTAGCACGTGGTTACTGAGGAAGCTAGTTAAGTTGCGTGGTTTCCTGGGGTGTCACATCAACCCCCCGTTGGTTTGGAATTTCGTCACGAAATTCTGTAGTAGCTTAAGCCTCAGTAGTGGTTGCACTTTTCTTAAACAACTGGGGATACTTGTGTTTCATTTGGTCTTCTCGTTCCCAGGTATACTCTGGGCCACGACGGGAGTTCCAACGAACTCGAACAAGAGGTATTCTGGTACGCTTGAGAATCTTAACATCTCGATCAGTAATCTGTACTGGTTCCTCGACGAATCGCAGCTGATCGTCGATAGTGAGCTCCTTGAGAGGAACTATGAGGGTCTCATCTGACAGGCACTTCTTCAGATTTGACACAAGGAATACGTTGTGAACTCCGCTGAGTTCTGTCGGTAGATTCAGCTTGTAGGCGACTTTGCCAATTTTCTCAATGATTTCGAACGGTCTGACATAACGCGGGTTGAGTTTGCCTCGTTTTCCAAAACGAACTACACCTTTCCAAGGTGAGACTTTGAGTAGCACTCGATCCCCAACCTGGAACTCGAGTGGTTTCCTGCGCTTATCAGCGTAGCTTTTCTGACGGTCACGAGCTGCCGCCATTCGTTGTCGTATCTGAGCAATCTTCTCAGTTGTATCTACTACATGTTCTGGGCCTGTGATTTGGCTGTCACCAACTTCTGCCCAACAAAAAAGTGATCGACATTTACGTCCGTACAATGCCTCAAACGGAGCGGCCTGGATACTGGTGTGGTAACTGTTGTTATACAAAAACTCCACTAACGGGAGGTGTTTTTTTTTCCAGCCATGACCAAAGTCAATTACATATGCCCTAAGCATGTCTTCAAGGGTTTGGATGGTGCGTTCAGATTGCCCATCCGTCTGTGGATGATATATCGTGCTCATGTCTAATCGAGAACCAAAGGACTTATGCATAACTTGCCACAATTCAGATGTAAAACGTGAGTCGCGATCAGAAATGATGGAGGTTGGCCCTCTGTGCCTTGATACTACTTCCTTTAGGTAGACGTCTGCTAGAGTAGAAAACTTATCCGTTTCCTTGATAGCCAGAAAATGTGCAGACTTGGTCAATCGGTCCACTATCACCCAGATAGTGTCATTTCCGCGTTGAGATCTAGGCAGGCCAGTAACGAAATCCATGGAAATTTGCTCCCATTTCCATGTCGGGATATCTGGTTGTTGGAGTAGGCCTGATGGATTCTGATATTCAATCTTGACTCTCGCACAAGTCAAACATTTACTGACGTAGGTTGCTATGTTGGCTTTCATGCTAGGCCACCAATACGTAGTCTTGAGATCGTGGTACATCTTATCCGAACTAGGATGTACTGAATAACGAGACTTGTGTGCCTCATCTATCACAAGCTCACGTAGATTACCATAGAGTGGAACCCAGATGCGCCCGTTTACATAGTAGGCGCCGTCTTCCTTTTGTTCTAACCGTTTCCTTGATCCTCGTAGGGACTCCACCCTGATGTTCTCTGCTTTCAATGCTTCAACCCGAGCATCTCGTATCTGAGTAGGAAGACTAGATTGGATGGTGAGTTGTAACGCTCGTACGCGCTTAGGTGTAGTATCCTTTCGACTGAGGGCGTCGGCCACAACATTGGCTTTGCCTGGATGGTACTTGATTGCACATTCGTATTCATTCAAGAGCTCGATCCATCGACGTTGTCGCATGTTTAACTTCCTTTTGCTTGAAGATATGCTCGAAACTCCTGTGATCGGTGTAAATGGTGCACTTGGTACCGTACAGGTAATGTCTCCATATCTCAAGTGCGAAAACAACTGCTCCCAATTCCAAGTCATGCATAGTGTAGTTCCTTTCGTGAACTTTAAGTTGGCGCGATGCGTAGGCAATGACCTTGTCACGTTGCATCAACACGCAATCAAGTCCTTGGATGGAAGCGTCGCAACAAACCACAAAATCATATGTGCCTTCAGGCAATGAGAGGATAAGCGCGCTACAAAGTCTATCTTTCAAGTACTGAAAAGCAGATTCCTGTGCATCATCCCAACGATAGTTGACACCCTTCTGAGTTAGCGAGGTGAGAGGTTGCGCAATCTTAGAGAAATCCTTGATAAACCTTCTGTAATATCCTGCCAAACCCAAGAATTGGTGGATTTCTGTTGGTGTACGGGGTGCAGGCCAGTTCTTGATCGAGTCAACCTTGGATGGATCCACATGAATCCCATCCTTGTTTACCACGTGGCCTAGAAAGTGGACTTCGCGAAGCCAGAAGTCACATTTCGAAAATTTGGCATACAATTGCTATGTTCGAAGAAGTTCCAAAATAAGCCGTAGATGTTGCTCGTGTTCCTCCTGAATCTTAAAATAGATCAGGATGTCGTCGATGAAAACAATAACGAACTTATCCAGGTAAGGTTTGCATACTCGGTTCATGAGATCCATGAAGACCGCAGGTGCATTCGTCAATCCGAAAGGCATAACCAGAAACTCGTAATGCCCATAACGAGTCCTGAATGCTGTTTTAGAGATATCCTCGTCTCGGGCTCTCAGTTGATGGTAACCTGACCTTAGGTCAATCTTGGAATAGAAACTCGACCCTTGCAACTGGTCGAATAAGTCATCAATGCGTGGAAGAGGATAACGATTCTTCACGGTCACCTTGTTGAGTTCACGATAGTCAATACACATTCTAAAGGTATCGTCTTTCTTCTTCACAAATAACACTGGAGCTCCCCAAGGCGAAGAGCTAGGGCGAATAAAACCCTTGTCCAAGAGCTCTTGTAGTTGCGAGGACAGTTCTTCAAGTGGGTTCAGATGTCGTCAAAGAAAACAAGGGACATATCTATCGTGTCTGAGGATCCATATCGGCCGTATCAAGATCAAGGAAAAGTACATGGGGTATCAACATGTTCATGGCCCAATGCTCACTGAGTAACGTTCATAGAGCATAACTTGTCCAAGCGAGTGTCCGCGGGGAACACTTTTAAGATCGTAGGGTTCAAAAGTATAACGTGAATGGGTGGGGAAACATGAGAAGGGTAGCCGTAATCGATGAATAAGCGTTTAATAATCCCTAGCAGGGGTTTACCTGATGTCGAAGGTACATCTGGTTGTACCCAAGTTGGGAATAGTTAGGATAAAGTATGTCGTTGATCGAATATAGCTGTCACGGGGTTAAATCAATCAGAACAAGAATTCAACATAGCAGCATGATTGTCGTACAAGTGTGTAGTGTTAAGATTCACTGAGACTTCCATCAAAAGTCATCGGACTCGCCCTCATGCAAAGGAGGAACAATTCACCTGAATCCATGAACTTAGGTGGGTTTGTGATTCATCAAGTAAGCAACCAAGTTAGGAGGAGTTCCTTGGGTTGTGCGAATGAATCCAAAATACGTCTTCGTAGTCGTGAGGTTCCAAAGGAAAGACGCGAAAACGTGTTCAAGAGAGTATGATCGTATCACAATACATCACCACCCTCAAGGTTTCAAGGAGTGTTCACTAATGATCGAAGGTCGAGCCTTCCAAATTCTCTAAGCGAGTGCGTGTTCGTTTCAATATCTCAACATGGAGTAGCGAGAACGTAATGTCACTGTGGTAAGAGAGTGATGGTTTGATCTAAGCCAATGGTAGAAATTGGACGTATCATTAATCAATAATCATGTGTCGGTGCAAGAGCTAGTGCAAAGGTCTCGCATATTTAAGAAAACTATCATGAAATTAAAGTATGTCTCTTGTAGTGTAAGGTGGGTCAGGTAGATGTATAAATTATCATGTTCGCCGGTGGGTTGAGTAATCCACATCTCCGTCCCCAAATGTCCTGAAGACTATTTCACCAGTAATGGTATTCATTCGCTGAGTTGGGTATACGAGAGAGCTAATAAACCATCCAACAGGGTGATAAGGTAGTCTTGTGATCGGTGAAAATCGTGGTATGGTTGTTGGCGTTTCGTTAAATCAGTTGCCAATCGAAGAAACAGGGAATTAATGAGGTTCATGCGAAGAATCGAGCGAAAACAGGGGTCCACCAATAACAGGGGAATTCAACCAAGTAATCTGTTGCTTAGAAGCAATTCTAGTAGTGAGGTGTGGTGGCACGACACAAAAAGGGAAGTTCGTTGCATCACGATCACGGAAGTATATCACTTATCCAAAACAGAGTTTGGTTGGTAGGGTTGCGAGTTGCAAAGCGACGAACGCGCGTAACTGTGGCTGCTTCGTTTCTGGTAACGACAACCAGTGGAGATGATGAGGTTCGTTAACAGGGATGCGTGGGTATAGTTCTCCAAAACCCAAGTTCGTTTGAGCCAGGTATGGTCTTCGTGAATGTTGACGTACAAGCCGAATGTACGGAGGGTCAAATGGCGACGTCATGTCGAGATGATCGTACGAATAGATAGAACGCATAAACAGTCGTTGTAGCGGGGTGACGAAAAATCAGGAAAGAATTCGACCATCACACGTCAAGTTTCAAGTAAACAGTTGGGTGTCATAAAGAGCACATTCGGGCTAGTAGATAACATGCTACTACTCTAACTAAGCATACCATGCGCAACACACAATGTAAATGTAAACTAGCAAGCGGGCAATACATACATAAATCATACCACCTAGAGTGTTGAGTCTTGCACGTGGAGCGAAGCGTCGTTGTGGATCGTTAAGCACTGTACAGGTTATAGTCTGGTTTTGTCAAAAAGCTTTTCCCTTTTTAAAACCAAGTTCGCTATAACCAATGGCTCTGATACCAATCTGTCACACCCCCAAATCCACCATGCGGAGTATCACCACAGTATAATTGGTGACCAAAAGAAAGGAACCAACTTTAAGTTAACAGCGGAAGCATAAATTATAAAACCAAAACATAGGTTATAAGTTTAGCAAGTTTAACATGGCAAACACTGTCCATGTCCCACAACGACTCCTTCCTCTCGTGCAAGCTCCATAGATACCTAACGACCTGCAAGGCATGTAACAAGGAGTCAACAACAAAGTTGAGCGAGTTCACAGTAGGTGTTTGTTATAGAGTAGTTTTTCAAGAACTATGAGTTTGTTTGCAACTACCAGTTAAATCAGCTTTCTTTGTTTTCCAAACCATAAACGGTGGGGGCTACCCCATGTTGTGAAGCATTAGACTAGATGTATATATAGGTGTCCTTCCCAATCCGAGGACAGAGGTACATATTAAATACGTAGGTTTAGTACTGGTGCCCTTCCCAATCCGAGGACAGAGGTACGTATAAGAATACGTAGGTTTAGCGTTGGTGCCCTTCCCAATCCGAGGACAGTGGTACGTAGTGAATACGTAGGTTTAGCGTTGGCATCCTTCCCAATCCGAGGACGGTGGTACGTAGTGAATACGTCGGTTTAGCGCTGGCATCCTTCCCAATCCGAGGACGGAGGTAAGTAGTCTAGTAGTGGTGGAAGCACAAGTTCTGTCTTAGCTATTTAATCCCATTCCCAACCCACCGGGAATCCCATGCCTTAAGAGTGTGAACTCACCTTTGGTTGCTCGGTTTGACTCTCAAAAATAGCTAACGGTCAGGGTTGGTCAATCATGTCCTAATATGATTACCAGTTAGTTATTTAGTGGTTTCAAATAGAGCACAAAGTTCCTACACGTATCTACTACATAACATGCACTCACTTTAATAGTTCACGCCCATATAAACATTCCACTTATAGCTACTCACGAGCAAGCATACGATATTGCTCATAACACTTTCATTGACATATAACACGTTAGATCATTATCGGATAACAAAACCGACATTTAGACACGCAAATTACTACTTATGTCGTTTCAGCTTTATCATTCAATACTAGGCTGTTTTCGGGAATTTTAATAAAATAGTTAACTTACTCCAAAAATTCCCAAACTTTTACAGAATGTTTTAAACAATTCAAATACTACCGTGTAAAAATATCGGGATCCAATTCATTACCAATATTTTATAAAAAATCATTTACCGGACTGCAATCAGATTCATCACTTTCTGACTGCAGTCCACGGAATAATTCATTTAAAATTCATCGTAAGTCCGATTGATGAAATTCCAGTTGGACCATTACAACGACATCAGTGGTCATCTACAGTACAAATTTCATGAGCTAATTCTACACAGATTTAAAGTTATGACGAAAAACATAACACTTATTTTCTGCAGTAAAAACGCAGTTTTTGCTGCTGAGAAAAACGAACCTTTAAAAATAGCAAACGAAGTCCAAAAATTATGATTCCAGTGCCATTAGAACCGTATTTCGAAATAACACGTTACAGACTCAAGAAAATCAATTTTTCGTTAAGTTATAACCCAGTTACAGCCAACTGAAGGCGGCTGTAACAGTTTGACAGCTTCCTGTTTTCAGCTTATAGCGCTCTAACGCAAGTTCTATTTGTTCCGTTAACATGCCTAGTGATCAACAACGACATTTAACATCACTTGCAGTAGGTTATCATTTATTTAACTCAGATTTATCATGTCAAGTACCATCGTTCATATTAGATTTCCAGAGTACAAGTTTTCATCAAGTAACCAACATAAACAAGACAACATCATACTAGCATTATTTCATCATAATACATCCTTTAACTACTAAAAATAGGAAGTAACCAAGAGTTAACAAGAAGCTTACAACTAGCTTAAAGCTAGGGAAGATCACTAGAGAAAATGATGAAGAAGATGGTGAAAGCAAATGAGAAGGATTCTCCAAGACCTTCAAGCTCCAAACTCCATGTATCACCTTCTAGACTTGAATGAGCTTGGAATTAGAATGATATGGTAGTGACAAGGTGGTGGTGGTGGCGGTTATAGAGGGAGCCGAGAGGAGAGGGAGAGGGAGAGAGTGAGGGATGGTGTGAAGATTGTGAAGTGTAAGAGTGGAATTATAATCATCACCTCCTAATATTTTGGCAAGTGAATCAAGCAAAATCAAATAAAATATAAGATATAATCTTGAAGAGTATGGTGGTGATATTTGGTGGGTCCCTTGGAGTTTGGACCGTAAATGGCATGGGGGGGGGGGTTAATTGTAACATTTTGATGGTAAGTGGTAAATACTAGTTCTATTCCAAGTATATGGTTACATATGTTAGTTAGTGGATATTTTAGTGGGTGTTATGGTGAACGGGGATCATAACTAGCCAAGAAATAATTAAACAATGTATTTGACAAAATCTTGGTGTCCCGGGTAATGTCCGGTTGTTCGGTTAGATACAGGTCCGTTAAAGTGCTAAATTGTTCCGTATAGTGTCTTTTATGTAACTTTTGTAACACTTTTAATTCCCAACACTTAGGAAAACATTCAGGACCATTTAGTCAAGTTTCTGCACAATCATTAAGCACAATATAATATTAATTAATCGTACGGATACATGTAATTACGAGGGTTGTCACGTTCTCCCCCTGTTAAGAAAATTTCGTCCCGAAATTTAGCACGTGGTTACTGAGGAAGGAAGCTAGTTAAGTTGCGTGGTTTCCTGGTTTTCCTGGGGTGTCACAGTTGTGGTAGCGATATCATAAGTAATCTCAATTTTGACATGGGTCCTGCATAAAGTTGTAGTATTTGCAACAATGGTGAACCAAAACCATCACCCAGACATGCTCATAACACAAAAATCAACCCATATAACTTTATACCATACAACCAGCATTGGGTGTTTGCCCAAAACATTTACATATGGGTTATACGATGGATTCGGTTCATGACGGGTCGTCTAAAAAGTATTATTTAGCTTCGGGTTAAAATGAACTATGACAATAATGGGTTCAGATCATAATAGGCTATGACAATAATGTGTTCGGGTTAGAACGGGTTTCAATATAATTATATAAGAGGAAGCTTATACAGTCCTTTGGGTCCTTTCATGACATGCTGATCTAAATCGTGTTCAATAAAAAAGCCAAATGAAGCCTGAGCCAAATGTCTAGATGCCTGGATGCAATTAGCTAATGCTTTCCCAACCACCATTCCTATTTATTTGCTCACCATTCCCTAACCATCACCTTTTGCTATTACACTGCCTTTCTCCACAGCGAGTGAATTGCTTTCTGATAAAAATTCATACAATGCAAAATTTATGTAGCACAGTTATGATGTTTTGCAAAAGTCTTAGTAGAGAGGATATGTCAGTGACAAACATCGACAAAAATCAAGTGGAAATTGCTTACCAGAAGAAACTTGATATTGTGAAAGTAATGTAATGAGAAAACTAAGATCGCCATCAATTTGGATATGTCCAGCTCTATGGGCACTACTCATAACTTCTAAGATGCGCAATAAGAGAGATGGCTCCACATCATGGCCTGAGTACATTTAAGATGACATGAAATTCATCAGTACAGTGTCAACTTGAACCAACAATCATTCAAAATATAGTTACAAACTGTAACGCCCAATTTTTTTTTCTTTTCAATTCATTTAAATAATGGCATACTTATCTAATGAAATTTGGGCATGACTCATTCGTAAAACGAGCGATCCCCTGTTTTTCACATTCAAAACTTATGTTTAACACGACACATTTTTAAAAGTCATAATATCCGCCATCAAACAACTTTGGCACACATACAAAAATTATTAAGTTTAAGATACCAACATCCTACTAAGGTTTTCAACCGATAACATAATAAGAACTAAGTTTTAACTACTAATTATAGACAAAGCGACAAAAGTATTAAACATTGTTTTCTTTACAAAAGTAGCGGGACATGAGACGGGCCTTGAAGCGTGTTCAAACCGGGCAAAGCTTGATAGCTAAACTTGAGATTTACCTACACCATCACAACAAAGTAAACTCATTAGAACTAAAATTCTTTCATTTAACTCAAGTATCCAACTTACGGACTTTAGCCATTATGACATCCGCAAACTTGTAATTTACTACATACTTTCATTCTTGCATATAAGTTTGTTCCAAATGGAACTTCATACCATTCCTTCTATTCTTACTTCTAATCCTTCGACCCGTTCATAAAAGGGTCCTCTCAAATACCATTTTCATACTTGATTCAATTCGACACATCTAATGTTAAACAAAACAATATAATAAAATCATGAATTGTACAAGTAGCGTACCTCGATCTTGATTCCCTTGTTGCTTCACTTGACTTGAACTCTCTTCCTTAACACCTATACATAACCATTCATACTTTTAATTTATATCTCATACCCGTTTGCATACCAATGGATAATACTTCATAGAATTTACACTTGCTTCATAAACACATTCAATTCACATGAAGTTTATAACTAACAAAGCTAACATCTTTATTAAGGCATTTCATCAAACACTTGGTGTGCATATCATCAACAAAGCATAAGGTACAAGTGTTCGAAGCATGGTCCTACTTGTTTACTTTCTAGTCTAACAAAAATCAACCAAGTTCATATCTTTCTTTCATCCTAGCTCATCTCATCTAATTTTTCTATATCAATTCATGGTCATGTATCAATTTTCACCTCATAGCATACATGTAAAGCATCATGTTTATCATTCCTTCACAACAATAAGTAATACACTTAAATCATTCACACAAATCTGAAATCAACAATAATTTCGACTACTATGAAACCCTAACTCTTAATTATATGAGATTTCCACATAATTTCATGATTGGGTTAAAACCCACTTTCTACAAATCATTCAAATCAGAAATTCCTACTTACCAATCATTGAACAAGCTTAGATTATTCGAATTTTAAGTTCATGCATCCATTTGGGCTCTTAATTCCCTTTTGATTTTGAGAATTTCATGAAGTTAGGGTTTGTCTCCCTGGCCCCTTGCTCTGATCGATCCACACAAACACACCAAAGTGTGTGTTTGTGTTTTCCTTTTATTTATTTGTTTTTTATTAAAACTTCATTCCTTTTTCACAAGTTTAGTCCCTCTATTATTATTGTTATCTATTATCACATAAACTATCCCACTTTTGAATTATTAACATATTCATTTAACTTGGTTGACAATACATAACTAGGCATTTAGAGTAACATAATAAATTGCATATTTTGGGGTGCTATAAGTCTACCCCCCTTAAAATAGGTTTCGTCCCCGAAACCTTAACACGTACCAAATAATGCCGGGTAATGCTCCCTCATATCATCCTCTAGCTCCCATGTAAGATCTGATCCTTTCCGATGTTTCCATTGCACCAAGACTTGCTTTATAACTTTGTTTCGAAGGTGTGTTACCTTTGAATCCTTGATAGCTATCGGTCTTTCAACGTAATTCAATCCCTCGTCTAATACAATATCGTTAAGGGGAACATATGTCGTCTCTTCTGCCAAGCACTTTCTTAATTGTGACACATGGAATGTGTCATGTATTCGATCTAAGGTTGGTGGTAATTCCAACCGATAAGCTACCTTCCCGACTCGAGCTAGAATCTTGAATGGCCCTATATAACGAGGACCTAGCTTTCCCCGTTTTCGAAAACGGATTATACCCTTCCATGGGGTCACCTTCAATAACACACGATCACCTACTTTAAACTCAATAGGACGTCTTCTTCGATCTGCATAGGTTTTCTGTCGATCCTGAGCCTCTTTTAAACGGGCTCGGACGAGTTCGATCTTCTCATTAGTCCTGGCTATCACATCGTTGGGCGCAATTTCTCTTTGCCCCACTTCTTCCCAACAAATGGGAGTTCTACACTTCCTCCCGTACAACATTTCATACGGCGCCATTTGAATGCTATTGTGGTAGCTATTGTTGTACGAAAATTCCACCAATGGCAAGTGGTCATCCCAGCTCCCCCCGAAATCTATAGTACACGCTCGCAGCATGTCAATAAGTGTTTGAATGGTTCGCTCAGACTGACCATCCGTTTGTGGGTGGTAGGCGGTGCTGAAATGTAATTTTGTACCCATACTCTCATGGAAACCTTGCCAATATCGAGATGTGAATCGGGTATCTCGATCCAACACAATAGATACAGGGACTCCGTGTCGAGATATTATCTCATTAACATAAATCTCCGCCATCCTTTCAGAAGAGAAAGTCTCCCGAATGGGTAAGAAGTGTGCGCTCTTGGTGAGGCGGTCCACGATCACCCATATAGCATCGTGACCTTTCCTTGTCTTAGGAAGCTTGGTCACTAGGTCCATCGTCACTTCTTGTAACGCCCCAAAAATCGGTTAAAATCAAAATAAATGAAAATGAACAAAAAACTTAGTTGATGGGTTATGATAAAAGATAAGCTAAATGTTGGAAAAATGCTTGAAATTGATAGTTATCAAACTTGGAAGGGGGTAATGTGTAAAGTTTATTTAATTACGGATTTATAATGAAGAAACCCAAAAACACACACTCTGTGCGTGGTTGGGATCGATCAAACAGGAGGGGAACAAGGTGGAACCCTTGTTCTCCAAATTTAGCAAATTGAAGTGGAAATTCAAGGGTAATCCAATGCATGAACTCCGATTTACACTCATCTAAACTCGATTATTGAAGTGGTAAGCTTAATTTTCTGAAATCATGATTTGTAGAATGAGGGGTTCAACCAATCTCGATTTCTTGTATCAAATATGGGAAATCTGAGTTAGAATTGCCTTCTAGAACAAGAATCATGTATGATTTTAGGTTGCATGAAAGATTGTAGTGAAAACCCACTTTGTGAAATTGTGTTATGATTAGGAAGATCATAATGATTGTGATGGTATGTTATCTTTATATATGATCTTGTTTGTAATGCTTAAATGTTAGATAAATTGATGTAGGGGGAAATAATTATGCAAATTAGAATAGATATGAATGTTGGGTGATGATGAACTAGTAAAGATGTGCTTTAAAGACTTGTACCTTATACCTTAATTATGATGCCTACCAAGTGTTTGATGAAATGCTTAGGAGACGAATGTATGGGTAATGTTGAAATGGTAGGACGAATTTGGTAGACTAAATAAATGAATGAATGTTGTAATGTAGGCGTGAAGGAAGAAGGTACAAGCACTAGGAAAACGGAAGGCACGCAAGATCGAGGTATGTTCCGTTGCATACAAAACCTTATTTGAATTTTTGTTAATAATTACGGAACACAACCCTTGTTATAATGATTATGATGGTTAGTAAATGGATAGCAAATCCCTTGTGGGTTTGGTTATGTTAACAAAGATCGTAATAAGATATGCAAATCGACCGGTTCGAGTTGAACAAGTCGAGTGAGAAAAAGGTGCCATCCGTTTAGAATGGGTGGTCATGAATGCAATTACGAATGTACGAAGTTCAATCCGTTATACGGATAGAACGAAAGGTTATGTTGAAGGTAATCAACCCGATGTTACCGGGTCGTAAGTGGTAAGCTTGAATCTCATTATGAGAAAATATGCCATACCTATCTAATTGGGTGTTCGAATGCATAAAAGGAATGGATGTACACAAACGAATGAAATTATAATGATGTTGAAAGCGAAACAAGTATTATGACTAACTTTTTAAAGCTTTGTTGTGAGTATAGGTAAATCCTCATCTTAGGCGACTTGGAGAATTGGAGCGAGCACGTGTTCATGATATGTCATACCAAGCGCTTCCGCTAGTTTGAACTAATGTTTTGGGTCAAATTTCTATTTTGTACAACTTGTTAGTATACATACATTTTAACACTTGATGTCTTGGTTTTTAGTAGTGTCATGTCGAACGAATTGTAAATGGTAATTGTCTTACTTATGGTTAAAATAGGGGTATGTCCGTTTTACGGACGGGTCATGCCCAAATTTTGTTAAAAGTATATATAAATGTTGTTACTTTGAAGTCCTTAAATCACCCTTGTAAGTTATTTTATAAAGACGAAAAAGCGGTCTTTACAAGTTGGTATCAAAGCCTAGGTTTGAGGGATTCGAGCAAGAGTAATAGTGCTTGAACTCAAACCGATGGCTCGTGCAAAAGTGTGCTCGCTCCGAGGTCGCCAATGAGGTAAAATTTTAAATATTCGTTTAATATGAGTATGATGTAAATATTTAAGCTACATATATACGGGAAGTAAAGTTTGGAGGTTAAACGAGAAGTTCAGGGACCGTATGGCTGGAATCGAACCGAAAAACGATTAAAAAACCCAAAACAAGGAATGCAACAATTTTAGTAAACGTGAGGCCGTCGCCGATGGGATGTTATCCATCGCCGACGCCCCTTTTTGGGCCGACGCCCTATCTAACTGCTTACGGGAACTTCTGGCCGACGCCCTTTTTAAAAGCCCGTCGCCGACGGGCATCTTAGCCGTCGCTGACGGCTTACACAATTTCAGTCCGCTGAAATTTTCAAGTTTTTCATAATTTTAACTAACCGTCCATCCCGGAAGCCCGATTCACGGTTCCATTGAGTTCTTATGAGACTAAGTAAGCCGTGTAGGGATAGTACAAATTGATAGTAAATGGTTGTGCATAATGGTATGAAACAAAAGACGAATGTATGAATTGAAGCTCGAAATGTAAGAATGTGAATAAGTAACACGGACTAATGAACTATGATGTGTTGAAAGCTTATGATCCGTGTTAAATGTAAACATGACATTGTGTAGATGGCTGATGCAAGCAACGTTAATGATGATGATGATACTGCTCGTCAAGAAGCATTTAACAATAAGGTCACAGAAGTGGCGGAAGAGGTTATGCAAGCTAATCTTCCACGATTAGCTCAAGAAGTAGAAAGTCGGGTGTTGGGAGTTGTGGATGCTATGATGACTAGGAAAATCGAAGAATTGAAAGAATTGATTGAGGGATCTAAAAGCAGAAGCAAAGAACGACGGTGTACGTATAAATTGACCCGATCGCATGCCAAAGATGGATTTCAAATATAGAAGTGGTATTTATACGAAGTCGGTGCGATAAAGAAGATCAGGTGATGTTTGCTACTGGCCAACTCACTCTCCAGGCGAAAGATTGGTGGGATGCGCATAGCTAGGAAATAGGGGAGGATAGACTCCAAATGATGACTTGGCAAGAATTTAAGGAGCCCTTTATGAGATACCATTGCCCTCAGTCGGCTATTGATAAGATTCAGGAGGATTTCTTGCACCTCCGACAGAGAAACGAGTCAATAGATGAAATATCAAATACTTTAATGGATAAGATGAAGTTCTGTGGGGATTTTGTGAAGACTGAAAGAATGAAGATCAATCGCTTTTACGGGGTATTAAAGGTGGAATTTAGGGAGTTCACCACTCCCTCGAAATGTGAGACCCTTGATGAGCTTATCAATCTGGCAAGGGATAGGGAAATTGAAATTAAGAGACAAGAAGAACGTGGTGAAAAGAGATCAAGTGAAAAAGGTGCAAGTTCGAGTCCATCTAAAAAGGGAAAGTATCAAGAGCAAGGAAAGAAAGATAAGTCGAAGGGTGGTATTACTCCTTGCAAGACTTGTGGAAAACTTCATACTGGAGAGTGTCTGTTAGGCAAGAAGGGGTGCTATAAATGTGGTAAGGAAGGACATTCGTCTTATCAGCGTCCAAATAGCCCGAAGACTTGTTTCAATTGCTTCGAAAAGGGGCACATTAAATCGGAATGCCCAAAACTTCAGCAGGAGTCGAAAAAGGAAGACAAGAAGCAAGAGGGTTCTAGGGCTAAAGGAAGGATGTTCCAAATCACATCCGAGGAGGCTAAGGTTCATCCAAATGTTGTTTCAGGTATCTTCTTATTAAATTCTATGCCGGTTCATGTCTTGTTTGATACCGGAGCCACTATGTCGTTTATTTCAAATGAAATCGTACAACATCCTTCATTTAAGATTGAATGAATGCCGATGCCTTTAGAAGTAAAAATAGCCGATAGTAAGACCTATATGTTAAACGAGATTTGTAGAAATTGCAAATTCACTATAGAAGATGAAGAATTTGATATCGACCTCATACCTATGGTTTTGGGGGAATTCAAAATGATAGTGGGTATGGATTGGATGACCCGACACCAAGCGGAAATTAATTGTGAAACTAAAACAATACATGTCCAGTCCCCAAGTGGAAAACGATTAACTATACAAGGCGAGAGAAGGGTGGAAGCGAAACTTTGTACCCTCGTTCAAGCCGCTAAGTATACACTTAACGGGAGTAAGGCATACCTAGCTTACGTGGTAGATGCTCAACAAGGTTTCCCGAAGCTTGAAGACGTGGAGATCGTAAATGAATTTCCGGATGTATTTCCGGAGGAATTGCCGGGACTTCCCCCGAAAGAGAAATAGAGTTTCGCATCGAATTGAATTCAGGTGCGAAGCCGGTTGCGAAGGCTCCCTATAGACTGGCTCCCACCGAGATGCGGGAGTTAATGACACAATTACAAGATTTGCTAGATAAGGGCTTTATACGTCCGAGTGTGTCACCTTGGGGAGCGCCTGTCTTATTTGTTAAGAAGAAAGACGGGCCGATGCGCATGTGCATCGACTACAGAGAATTAAATAAGCTGACCGTAAAGAACCGCTACCCTCTACCTAGAATTGACGATCTTTTTGATCAACTGCAAGGGGTGAGTTAGTTCTCCAAGATAGATTTGCGTTCGGGGTACCATCAAGTTAGAGTACGGGGAGAAGATATTCCAAAGACCGCGTATATGGGCATTACGAATTTTTAGTCATGTCCTTCGGATTGACGAATGCGCCGGCTGTGTTCATGGGTCTTATGAACCGGGTATGCCGACCCATGCTAGATAAATCTGTGATCGTGTTCATAGATGATATTCTAGTCTACTCGCGAAGCAAGGCCGAGCATGCAAGACACTTGCGTGAAGTACTTGAAATTCTCCGTAAAGAAAAACTTTATGCAAAATTCTCAAAGTGCGCCTTCTGGCTCAGAGAGGTGCAGTTTCTGGGTCATATAATAAATTCGGAAGGTGTTTTGGTGGATCCGTCAAAGATTGATGCCGTAATGAAATGGGTTTCCCCGAAAAATCCAACTGAAATAAGAAGTTTTCTAGGCCTCGCGAGGTACTACAGAAGGTTCATACAAGATTTCTCGAAGATAGCCTTACCTTTAACCAAACTAAAGAGAAAGAAAGAAAAGTTTGTATGGGGTAAAGAACAGGAGGAAGCCTTTCAAATATTAAAGGAGAAACTGCCGAGTCCTCCTGTCTTGACTCTGCCTGATGGGACTAAAGACCTGGTTGTTTATTCAGACGCTTCACAGCAGGGTTTAGGTTGTGTTTTGATGCAAAGGGGAAGGGTTATTGCGTATGCTTCGCGACAATTAAAGCCCCATGAGGTAAACTACCCAACACACGATCTGGAATTGGCAGCGGTAGTGTTCGCCTTAAAGATCTGGAGACACTACCTATATGGTACGAGATGTACAATTTACTCGGATCATAAAAGCCTCAAATATTTCTTTGAACAGAAAGACTTGAATATGAGGCAACGAAGATGGTTAGAACTGATTAAAGATTATGATTGCGACATCCTTTACCACCCAGGAAAAGCGAACGTTGTGGCGGATGCATTAAGCCGAAAAGAGTCTCCACCTTCGATTCGGGTGAGGTCCATGAAGATGGTAGTTACACCACGTTTGCTCGATATGATACGGGATTCCCAGATAAAGTCGCTTGGAGCGGAAGATCTAAAGAAAGAAAGATTAAAAGGTGTGGTTGATAAGCTAGAAGAAAATTCGACCGGACTCAAGACGAGATTCGGCCGAATTTGGATACCTCGTTTCTGTGAAGTCAAGACTGCGTCACTTGAAGAAGCTCATAAGTCACGATATTCGGTCCACCCCGGGGCTACAAAGATGTATCGGGATGTGAAGGCCAATTATTGGTGGCCGGGTATGAAACGCGATATCGTTAAGTACGTCGCGAAATGCTTAACATGCTCCCAAGTGAAAGCAGAACATCAAAAGCCATACGGAGAATTACAACCCTTGGAAATACCGGTATGGAAATGGGAGGAACTAACGATGAATTTGGTAACCAAGCTTCCTAGAATGAAAAGGGGCATGATACAATATGGGTAATTGTGGACAGACTTACGAAAAGTGCTCATTTTCTACCCATCAAAGAAGCTTACTCTTCCGAGAGAATAGCAGAAATTTATATGAACGAGATCATATCTCGACATGGGGTGCCCGTGTCAATCGTCTCGGACCGGGACACTAGATTTACTTCTCGCTACTGGCAAAAGTTTCATGAGAGTCTGGGCACGAAGTTACACGTAAGCACTGCCTACCACCCTCAGACTGACGGCCAGTCAGAAAGAACCATCCAAACACTTGTCGATATGCTAAGAGCGTGTGCCCTAGACTTTGGGGGAAGTTGGGATGACCATTTACCACTAGTGGAATTCTCTTATAATAATAGTTACCATAGTGGCATTCAAATGGCTCCTTATGAATTACTGTACGGGAGAAAGTGTAGAACTCCTGTATGCTGGGGTGAAGTGGGGCAAAGGGAGCTTGCACCAAGTGAATTAATAGCAGTAACAAATGAAAAGATTGAATTGATTAGAGCTCGACTAAAGGCAGCCCAGGATCGGCAGAAAGCTTATGCAGACAAGAAAAGACGTCCTATCGAATTTCAAGTCGGAGACTACGTTCTGCTAAAAGTATCTCCATGGAAGGGTATAATCCGTTTCCGCAAACGGGGTAAGTTAGGCCCTCGGTATATTGGGCCGTTCAAAATCTTGGCTCGAGTTGGAAGGGTTACATATCGATTAGAATTACCGCCTGCTCTAGACGGGATTCACCATACCTTCCACGTGTCGCAATTAAGAAAGTGCCTTGCGGATGAAGCGGCGCTTGTGCCTCTTGATGATATTGAGTTGGACGAGGGGTTAAACTATGTTGAACGACCAGTAGCCATTAAAGATGTTAAGGTGAGGAATCTTCACAACAAAGCTATTAGACAAGTGTTGGTCCAGTGGCAACATCGAAAGGGGTCGGAACTCACATGGGAAGCGGAAGATGAAATGAGGAAGCACTATCCTTTTCTTTTTGGTATGTACACGTTTAGATTTGTTATGTGCCCAGGTTTCGAGGACGAAACCTCTTTTAAGGGGGGTAGACTTGTAACGCCCCAAAAATCGGTTAATATCAACATAAATGAAAATGAACAAAAAACTAACTTAGTTGATGGGTTATGATAAAAGATAAGCTAAATGTTGGAAAAATGCTTGAAATTGATAGTTATCAAACTTGGAAGGGGGTAATGTGTAAAGTTTATTTAATTACGGATTTATAATGAAGAAACCCAAAAACACACACTCTGTGCGTGGTTGGGATCGATCAAACAGGAGGGGAACAAGGTGGAACCCTTGTTCTCCAAATTTAGCAAATTGAAGTGGAAATTCAAGGGTAATCCAATGCATGAACTCCGATTTACACTCATCTAAACTCGATTATTGAAGTGGTAAGCTTAATTTTCTGAAATCATGATTTGTAGAATGAGGGGTTCAACCAATCTCGATTTCTTGTATCAAATATGGGAAATCTGAGTTAGAATTGCCTTCTAGAACAAGAATCATGTATGATTTTAGGTTGCATGAAAGATTGTAGTGAAAACCCACTTTGTGAAATTGTGTTATGATTAGGAAGATCATAATGATTGTGATGGTATGTTATCTTTATATATGATCTTGTTTGTAATACTTAAATGTTAGATAAATTGATGTAGGGGGAAATAATTATGCAAATTAGAATAGATATGAATGTTGGGTGATGATGAACTAGTAAAGATGTGCTTTAAAGACTTGTACCTTATACCTTAATTATGATGCCTACCAAGTGTTTGATGAAATGCTTAGGAGACGAATGTATGGGTAATGTTGAAATGGTAGGACGAATTTGGTAGACTAAATAAATGAATGAATGTTGTAATGTAGGCGTGAAGGAAGAAGGTACAAGCACTAGGAAAACGGAAGGCACGCAAGATCGAGGTATGTTCCGTTGCATACAAAACCTTATTTGAATTTTTGTTAATAATTACGGAACACAACCCTTGTTATAATGATTATGATGGTTAGTAAATGGATAGCAAATCCCTTGTGGGTTTGGTTATGTTAACAAAGATCGTAATAAGATATGCAAATCGACCGGTTCGAGTTGAACAAGTCGAGTGAGAAAAAGGTGCCATCCGTTTAGAATGGGTGGTCATGAATGCAATTACGAATGTACGAAGTTCAATCCGTTATACGGATAGAACGAAAGGTTATGTTGAAGGTAATCAACCCGATGTTACCGGGTCGTAAGTGGTAAGCTTGAATCTCATTATGAGAAAATATGCCATACCCATCTAATTGGGTGTTCGAATGCATAAAAGGAATGGATGTACACAAACGAATGAAATTATAATGATGTTGAAAGCGAAACAAGTATTATGACTAACTTTTTAAAGCTTTGTTGTGAGTATAGGTAAATCCTCATCTTAGGCGACTTGGAGAATTGGAGCGAGCACGTGTTCATGATATGTCATACCAAGCGCTTCCGCTAGTTTGAACTAATGTTTTGGGTCAAATTTCTATTTTGTACAACTTGTTAGTATACATACATTTTAACACTTGATGTCTTGGTTTTTAGTAGTGTCATGTCGAACGAATTGTAAATGGTAATTGTCTTACTTATGGTTAAAATAGGGGTATGTCCGTTTTACGGACGGGTCATGCCCAAATTTTGTTAAAAGTATATATAAATGTTGTTACTTTGAAGTCCTTAAATCACCCTTGTAAGTTATTTTATAAAGACGAAAAAGCGGTCTTTACAAGTTGGTATCAAAGCCTAGGTTTGAGGGATTCGAGCAAGAGTAATAGTGCTTGAACTCAAACCGATGGCTCGTGCAAAAGTGTGCTCGCTCCGAGGTCGCCAATGAGGTAAAATTTTAAATATTCGTTTAATATGAGTATGATGTAAATATTTAAGCTACATATATACGGGAAGTAAAGTTTGGAGGTTAAACGAGAAGTTCAGGGACCGTATGGCTGGAATCGAACCGAAAAACGATTAAAAAACCCAAAACAAGGAATGCAACAATTTTAGTAAACGTGAGGCCGTCGCCGATGGGATGTTATCCATCGCCGACGCCCCTTTTTGGGCCGACGCCCTATCTAACTGCTTACGGGAACTTCTGGCCGACGCCCTTTTTAAAAGCCCGTCGCCGACGGGCATCTTAGCCGTCGCTGACGGCTTACACAATTTCAGTCCGCTGAAATTTTCAAGTTTTTCATAATTTTAACTAACCGTCCATCCCGGAAGCCCGATTCACGGTTCCATTGAGTTCTTATGAGACTAAGTAAGCCGTGTAGGGATAGTACAAATTGATAGTAAATGGTTGTGCATAATGGTATGAAACAAAAGACGAATGTATGAATTGAAGCTCGAAATGTAAGAATGTGAATAAGTAACACGGACTAATGAACTATGATGTGTTGAAAGCTTATGATCCGTGTTAAATGTAAACATGACATTGTGTAGATGGCTGATGCAAGCAACGTTAATGATGATGATGATACTGCTCGTCAAGAAGCATTTAACAATAAGGTCACAGAAGTGGCGGAAGAGGTTATGCAAGCTAATCTTCCACGATTAGCTCAAGAAGTAGAAAGTCGGGTGTTGGGAGTTGTGGATGCTATGATGACTAGGAAAATCGAAGAATTGAAAGAATTGATTGAGGGATCTAAAAGCAGAAGCAAAGAACGACGGTGTACGTATAAATTGACCCGATCGCATGCCAAAGATGGATTTCAAATATAGAAGTGGTATTTATACGAAGTCGGTGCGATAAAGAAGATCAGGTGATGTTTGCTACTGGCCAACTCACTCTCCAGGCGAAAGATTGGTGGGATGTGCATAGCTAGGAAATAGGGGAGGATAGACTCCAAATGATGACTTGGCAAGAATTTAAGGAGCCCTTTATGAGATACCATTGCCCTCAGTCGGCTATTGATAAGATTCAGGAGGATTTCTTGCACCTCCGACAGAGAAACGAGTCAATAGATGAAATATCAAATACTTTAATGGATAAGATGAAGTTCTGTGGGGATTTTGTGAAGACTGAAAGAATGAAGATCAATCGCTTTTACGGGGTATTAAAGGTGGAATTTAGGGAGTTCATCACTCCCTCGAAATGTGAGACCCTTGATGAGCTTATCAATCTGGCAAGGGATAGGGAAATTGAAATTAAGAGACAAGAAGAACGTGGTGAAAAGAGATCAAGTGAAAAAGGTGCAAGTTCGAGTCCATCTAAAAAGGGAAAGTATCAAGAGCAAGGAAAGAAAGATAAGTCGAAGGGTGGTATTACTCCTTGCAAGACTTGTGGAAAACTTCATACTGGAGAGTGTATGTTAGGCAAGAAGGGGTGCTATAAATGTGGTAAGGAAGGACATTCGTCTTATCAGCGTCCAAATAGCCCGAAGACTTGTTTCAATTGCTTCGAAAAGGGGCACATTAAATCGGAATGCCCAAAACTTCAGCAGGAGTCGAAAAAGGAAGACAAGAAGCAAGAGGGTTCTAGGGCTAAAGGAAGGATGTTCCAAATCACATCCGAGGAGGCTAAGGTTCATCCAAATGTTGTTTCAGGTATCTTCTTATTAAATTCTATGCCGGTTCATGTCTTGTTTGATACCGGAGCCACTATGTCGTTTATTTCAAATGAAATCGTACAACATCCTTCATTTAAGATTGAATGAATGCCGATGCCTTTAGAAGTAAAAATAGCCGATAGTAAGACCTATATGTTAAACGAGATTTGTAGAAATTGCAAATTCACTATAGAAGATGAAGAATTTGATATCGACCTCATACCTATGGTTTTGGGGGAATTCAAAATGATAGTGGGTATGGATTGGATGACCCGACACCAAGCGGAAATTAATTGTGAAACTAAAACAATACATGTCCAGTCCCCAAGTGGAAAACGATTAACTATACAAGGCGAGAGAAGGGTGGAAGCGAAACTTTGTACCCTCGTTCAAGCCGCTAAGTATACACTTAACGGGAGTAAGGCATACCTAGCTTACGTGGTAGATGCTCAACAAGGTTTCCTGAAGCTTGAAGACGTGGAGATCGTAAATGAATTTCCGGATGTATTTCCGGAGGAATTGCCGGGACTTCCCCCGAAAGAGAAATAGAGTTTCGCATCGAATTGAATTCAGGTGCGAAGCCGGTTGCGAAGGCTCCCTATAGACTGGCTCCCACCGAGATGCGGGAGTTAATGACACAATTACAAGATTTGCTAGATAAGGGCTTTATACGTCCGAGTGTGTCACCTTGGGGAGCGCCTGTCTTATTTGTTAAGAAGAAAGACGGGCCGATGCGCATGTGCATCGACTACAGAGAATTAAATAAGCTGACCGTAAAGAACCGCTACCCTCTACCTAGAATTGACGATCTTTTTGATCAACTGCAAGGGGTGAGTTAGTTCTCCAAGATAGATTTGCGTTCGGGGTACCATCAAGTTAGAGTACGGGGAGAAGATATTCCAAAGACCGCGTATATGGGCATTACGAATTTTTAGTCATGTCCTTCGGATTGACGAATGCGCCGGCTGTGTTCATGGGTCTTATGAACCGGGTATGCCGACCCATGCTAGATAAATCTGTGATCGTGTTCATAGATGATATTCTAGTCTACTCGCGAAGCAAGGCCGAGCATGCAAGACACTTGCGTGAAGTACTTGAAATTCTCCGTAAAGAAAAACTTTATGCAAAATTCTCAAAGTGCGCCTTCTGGCTCAGAGAGGTGCAGTTTCTGGGTCATATAATAAATTCGGAAGGTGTTTTGGTGGATCCGTCAAAGATTGATGCCGTAATGAAATGGGTTTCCCCGAAAAATCCAACTGAAATAAGAAGTTTTCTAGGCCTCGCGAGGTACTACAGAAGGTTCATACAAGATTTCTCGAAGATAGCCTTACCTTTAACCAAACTAAAGAGAAAGAAAGAAAAGTTTGTATGGGGTAAAGAACAGGAGGAAGCCTTTCAAATATTAAAGGAGAAACTGCCGAGTCCTCCTGTCTTGACTCTGCCTGATGGGACTAAAGACCTGGTTGTTTATTCAGACGCTTCACAGCAGGGTTTAGGTTGTGTTTTGATGCAAAGGGGAAGGGTTATTGCGTATGCTTCGCGACAATTAAAGCCCCATGAGGTAAACTACCCAACACACGATCTGGAATTGGCAGCGGTAGTGTTCGCCTTAAAGATCTGGAGACACTACCTATATGGTACGAGATGTACAATTTACTCGGATCATAAAAGCCTCAAATATTTCTTTGAACAGAAAGACTTGAATATGAGGCAACGAAGATGGTTAGAACTGATTAAAGATTATGATTGCGACATCCTTTACCACCCAGGAAAAGCGAACGTTGTGGCGGATGCATTAAGCCGAAAAGAGTCTCCACCTTCGATTCGGGTGAGGTCCATGAAGATGGTAGTTACACCACGTTTGCTCGATATGATACGGGATTCCCAGATAAAGTCGCTTGGAGCGGAAGATCTAAAGAAAGAAAGATTAAAAGGTGTGGTTGATAAGCTAGAAGAAAATTCGACCGGACTCAAGACGAGATTCGGCCGAATTTGGATACCTCGTTTCTGTGAAGTCAAGACTGCGTCACTTGAAGAAGCTCATAAGTCACGATATTCGGTCCACCCCGGGGCTACAAAGATGTATCGGGATGTGAAGGCCAATTATTGGTGGCCGGGTATGAAACGCGATATCGTTAAGTACGTCGCGAAATGCTTAACATGCTCCCAAGTGAAAGCAGAACATCAAAAGCCATACGGAGAATTACAACCCTTGGAAATACCGGTATGGAAATGGGAGGAACTAACGATGAATTTGGTAACCAAGCTTCCTAGAATGAAAAGGGGCATGATACAATATGGGTAATTGTGGACAGACTTACGAAAAGTGCTCATTTTCTACCCATCAAAGAAGCTTACTCTTCCGAGAGAATAGCAGAAATTTATATGAACGAGATCATATCTCGACATGGGGTGCCCGTTGTCAATCGTCTCGGACCGGGACACTAGATTTACTTCTCGCTACTGGCAAAAGTTTCATGAGAGTCTGGGCACGAAGTTACACGTAAGCACTGCCTACCACCCTCAGACTGACGGCCAGTCAGAAAGAACCATCCAAACACTTGTCGATATGCTAAGAGCGTGTGCCCTAGACTTTGGGGGAAGTTGGGATGACCATTTACCACTAGTGGAATTCTCTTATAATAATAGTTTACCATAGTGGCATTCAAATGGCTCCTTATGAATTACTGTACGGGAGAAAGTGTAGAACTCCTGTATGCTGGGGTGAAGTGGGGCAAAGGGAGCTTGCACCAAGTGAATTAATAGCAGTAACAAATGAAAAGATTGAATTGATTAGAGCTCGACTAAAGGCAGCCCAGGATCGGCAGAAAGCTTATGCAGACAAGAAAAGACGTCCTATCGAATTTCAAGTCGGAGACTACGTTCTGCTAAAAGTATCTCCATGGAAGGGTATAATCCGTTTCCGTAAACGGGGTAAGTTAGGCCCTCGGTATATTGGGCCGTTCAATCTTGGCTCGAGTTGGAAGGGTTACATATCGATTAGAATTACCGCCTGCTCTAGACGGGATTCACCATACCTTCCACGTGTCGCAATTAAGAAAGTGCCTTGCGGATGAAGCGGCGCTTGTGCCTCTTGATGATATTGAGTTGGACGAGGGGTTAAACTATGTTGAACGACCAGTAGCCATTAAAGATGTTAAGGTGAGGAATCTTCACAACAAAGCTATTAGACAAGTGTTGGTCCAGTGGCAACATCGAAAGGGGTCGGAACTCACATGGGAGGCGGAAGATGAAATGAGGAAGCACTATCCTTTTCTTTTTGGTATGTACACGTTTAGATTTGTTATGTGCCCAGGTTTCGAGGACGAAACCTCTTTTAAGGGGGGTAGACTTGTAACGCCCCAAAAATCGGTTAATATCAAAATAAATGAAAATGAACAAAAAACTAACTTAGTTGATGGGTTATGATAAAAGATAAGCTAAATGTTGGAAAAATGCTTGAAATTGATAGTTATCAAACTTGGAAGGGGGTAATGTGTAAAGTTTATTTAATTACGGATTTATAATGAAGAAACCCAAAAACACACACTCTGTGCGTGGTTGGGATCGATCAAACAGGAGGGGAACAAGGTGGAACCCTTGTTCTCCAAATTTAGCAAATTGAAGTGGAAATTCAAGGGTAATCCAATGCATGAACTCCGATTTACACTCATCTAAACTCGATTATTGAAGTGGTAAGCTTAATTTTCTGAAATCATGATTTGTAGAATGAGGGGTTCAACCAATCTCGATTTCTTGTATCAAATATGGGAAATCTGAGTTAGAATTGCCTTCTAGAACAAGAATCATGTATGATTTTAGGTTGCATGAAAGATTGTAGTGAAAACCCACTTTGTGAAATTGTGTTATGATTAGGAAGATCATAATGATTGTGATGGTATGTTATCTTTATATATGATCTTGTTTGTAATGCTTAAATGTTAGATAAATTGATGTAGGGGGAAATAATTATGCAAATTAGAATAGATATGAATGTTGGGTGATGATGAACTAGTAAAGATGTGCTTTAAAGACTTGTACCTTATACCTTAATTATGATGCCTACCAAGTGTTTGATGAAATGCTTAGGAGACGAATGTATGGGTAATGTTGAAATGGTAGGACGAATTTGGTAGACTAAATAAATGAATGAATGTTGTAATGTAGGCGTGAAGGAAGAAGGTACAAGCACTAGGAAAACGGAAGGCACGCAAGATCGAGGTATGTTCCGTTGCATACAAAACCTTATTTGAATTTTTGTTAATAATTACGGAACACAACCCTTGTTATAATGATTATGATGGTTAGTAAATGGATAGCAAATCCCTTGTGGGTTTGGTTATGTTAACAAAGATCGTAATAAGATATGCAAATCGACCGGTTCGAGTTGAACAAGTCGAGTGAGAAAAAGGTGCCATCCGTTTAGAATGGGTGGTCATGAATGCAATTACGAATGTACGAAGTTCAATCCGTTATACGGATAGAACGAAAGGTTATGTTGAAGGTAATCAACCCGATGTTACCGGGTCGTAAGTGGTAAGCTTGAATCTCATTATGAGAAAATATGCCATACCCATCTAATTGGGTGTTCGAATGCATAAAAGGAATGGATGTACACAAACGAATGAAATTATAATGATGTTGAAAGCGAAACAAGTATTATGACTAACTTTTTAAAGCTTTGTTGTGAGTATAGGTAAATCCTCATCTTAGGCGACTTGGAGAATTGGAGCGAGCACGTGTTCATGATATGTCATACCAAGCGCTTCCGCTAGTTTGAACTAATGTTTTGGGTCAAATTTCTATTTTGTACAACTTGTTAGTATACATACATTTTAACACTTGATGTCTTGGTTTTTAGTAGTGTCATGTCGAACGAATTGTAAATGGTAATTGTCTTACTTATGGTTAAAACAGGGGTATGTCCGTTTTACGGACGGGTCATGCCCAAATTTTGTTAAAAGTATATATAAACGAGTTGTAAATGGTAATTGTCTTACTTGTAAGTTATTTTATAAAGACGAAAAAGCGGTGTTTACACTTCTTCCCATTTCCATACCGGAATCTCTAACGGTTGCAACTTTCCATATGGTTTCTGATGTTCTGCCTTTACCTGTAAACAGGTCAAACATTTTGCAACATACTTGACGATATCACGTTTCATACCGGGCCACCAATAACTTTTCTTCAAATCCAAATACATTTTTGTAGCTCCTGGATGAACCGAAAATCGGGATTTGTGAGCTTCTTCGAGTAACACGTCTTTTGCTTCACTAAACCGAGGTATCCATATCCGGCCATACATTGATTTAATTCCACTGGTTCCTTCTTCTAATTTATCAACAAACCCCTTTGTTCTTTCCTTTCTTGAGTCCATTTTGCTTAGCGACTTGACTTGGGCTTCCTTAATCATTTCGAGGAATCGAGGTGTAACTACCATTTTCATGGATTTCACTTGAATTGGAGGCGAGTAATCCTTTCGGCTCAGGGCATCAGCCACTACATTTGCCTTGCCCGGATGGTAAAGGATTTCACAATCATAATTTTAAGAAGTTCTAACCACCTTCGTTGCCTCATATTTAAATCTTTTTGCTCGAAAACGTATTTAAGGCTTTTGTGGTCAGAATAAATTGTGCTTTTCGTACCGTATAGATAATGCCTCCATATCTTCAAAGAGAAAACTACTGCAGCTAATTCCAAGTCATGGGTTGGATAATTACTTTCATGTGTTTTCAATTTCCTTGAAGCATAAGCAATGACTCTACCCCTTTGCATTAAAACACATCCCAACCCTTGGTGTGATGCATCAGTGAACACCACCAAGTCTTCTGTTCCATCGGGTAAGGTTAGCACCGGGGAGCTCGATAGCTTCTCTTTCAAGGTTTGAAACGCCTTTTCTTGATCTGTACCCCATGTAAACTTCTCATTCTTCTTGGTTAACTTGGTCAATGGCAGGGCCAATTTAGAAAAGTCTTGAATAAACCTCCTATAATAGCCTGCTAAACCCAAAAAGCTTCTCACTTCACTTGGGTTCTTTGGAGGTACCCATTTCATAACAGCTTCCACCTTTGACGGATCCACTAAAATACCATCTGCATTAATCACATGACCGAGAAATTGTACTTCTCTAAGCCAGAAAGCACACTTAGAGTATTTCGCGTACAATTTCTCCTTACGAAGCACTTCAAGAATTTCGCGCAAATGGCATGCATGTTCGGCTTTGCTTCGGGAATAAACTATCATAAATAAAAACTATAACGAATTTTCTAACATGGCCTGAGAAACTCGATTCATAAGATCCATTAACGCGGCGGGCGCGTTCGTTAACCCAAAGGACATTACTAAAAACTCGTAATGTCTGTATCGCGTTCTAAATGCCGTCTTCGCCACATCCTCATCCCGTACCCTTAACTGATGGTATCCGGACTATAAATAAATTTTTGAAAACCTACTTGCCCCTTGTAACTGATCGAATAGATCATCGATTCAGGGCAACGGGTATCGATTTTTCACCGTCAGCTTATTCAACTCTCGATAGTCGATGCACATGCGCATCGAACCATCTTTCTTTTTAACAAAAAGTACAGGCGCACCCCAGAGCGATACGCTCGGGCGTATAAATCCCTTGTCGAGCAATTCTTGTATTTGAACCATTAACTCCCGTATCTCGGTTGGGGCCAACCTATAAGGAGCTTTGGCTATGGGTTTGGCATCGGGATACAATTCAATCTTAAAATCCACCTCACGTTCTGGTGGAAGCCCTGACAAATCTTCCAGAAATACATTAAGAAACTCGTTCACAACTTCAACCTCTTCCATCTTAGGGGTATTCTGCTTAGTATCCACCACCTAGGCTAGAAACGCTTTGCTTCCATTTCGCACATACTTGAATGCTTGGACTATAGAATAAAGCCTCGAATTAACATTCCTTTCCCCTTGTATACTCACTCGTTTTCCTCCCGGTGTTAACACATGAATTACCTTTTTCTCGCATTGAATTTCGGCGTGATGTTTGGCTAGCCAATCCATGCCAACTACAACCTTAAATTCTCCCAATGCCATGGGAATAAGGTCAATGGCAAACTTCTCATCTTCAATGATAATTTCACAATTTCTACAAACTTCGTGCAGCAAATAACTCTTACTATCCGCTATCACTACTTCTAATGGCACATGCATTCTTTCGATTCTAAAAGAGGGGTGTGACACTAATTCACTTGATACAAACGATCTACTGGCTCCAGTATCAAATAACACATACGTAGGCATCAAGTTCAATAAAAATATACCTGACACAACATTCGGGTGGTCCTTTGCTTCTTCAGTCGAGATCTGAAACATCCTTCCCTTTGCTCTTGGGGCTTCCTCATTTCTTGCTTCCTTATCGGTTTTCTGTTGAAGCTTGGGACATTCAACCTTAACATGACCCGGTTGGAAACGGTTATAGCACGTTCTGGTAGGATTTGGACATCTATAGTATGGATGTCCCTCTTGACCACAATTGTAACAACCCTTCTTCCCTTTCAAGCACTCCCCCGTGTGTAACTTTCCACAAGTTTTGCATTTCGGAATGCTACCCTTCGCCTTATCCTTCTTGCTCTGGTCTTGAAATCTTTGTTTCTTTGACGGGCTTGAGCTGGGAACATTCTCAGACACTCTCTTCTCACCTCTTTCTGCTTGTCTTCTTAGTTCAATCTCCCTATCTCGGGCTAAGTTAATGAGCTCATTCAAGGTTTCACATTTAGCGGGAATTATGAACTCCCGATATTCAGCCTTCAACATACCATGATAGCGGTTTATCTTCATTCTTTCTGGTCCCGCTATTTCTTTACAGAATTTCAGCTGTCAAGAAAAGTGTTGGTGATTTCATCAATGGTTTCGTCTTTCTGACGGAGATGTAAGAAATCTTCTTGGATCCTGACAATGGCAGATTGCGGACAGTGGTACTTTAGAAAAGGTTCCTTGAACTCCTGCCACGTCAAGACCTGAACTTTGTCTTCCCCAATCTCTTTACTATAAGCATCCCACCAGTCTTTAGCTTGGAGTTGTAACAACCCGGTGGCAAACATCACTTGATCCTCCTTTTCACAATGACTCCTTACGAACACCGCCTCAGTACTTGCAATCCACCTTTGACATGCTATAGGATCAATTTCTCCTTTGAAAGGTAATGGATTGCATGCCATAAATTCTTTGTATGTGCATTTGCGAGTTCCTTTCTTTCCTTGCATTTCTCCAATCATTCCCTTCAACTCGTCCATCTTACTCGCCATCATTGTTTCCACCACATGACTTTCCACTTCTTGGGCTAAATGAGGAATATTTACCTGCATTGCCTTTCCAATCTCTTCCGAAATCATAGTTTTCAGTTGTTCTTGTTGTGTCGCTTCATCCTCATTCGTATCTGCCATCTACACATGAACATCATTCTTTATTTCAAGCATTCATTCATCCTTTCCATCACATAATTATACTAGTAATACATAACTTCCTTTGAAGGCTCAACATTCATACATAATATCATTCTTTGGAGTCTTATTATAACGTTTTCAATACTCCCAGAGTGATAAAAACATCAAACAGAACGATACAGTTGAAATTGGCTGAAAATGGTCCCCACCGCAAGCTACGGTGGCTACTGTAGCTTACGGTGGCGTCTTTTTCTTTACGCCACAAAGCTATCGTCTTACGGTGGCCAAATGTCTCAGGGGCTACCGTAAGCTACGGTAGCCACCGTAGCTTACGGTGACGCCCAGCATGCTATGGTCGATTTTTATATTTTTGCAGCCATTTTCCGTCCCGTTTTAACCCAAACTGAATTCGTTTCATCCCACACCTTTCCACATCATCCCGTAACAATTCCATAACATTCCATAACTAAATTATCTGTAATGCAAAATTCAAATTTTACAGGTACTTACTTGCTTCGCACTGCAGAACGAACACACACTTCGCACGAGCTTTCGGTTTGAGTTCAAGCATTTGATGCTTGAATCCCTCAAACCTAGGCTCTGATACCAACTTGTAACTCCCAATTTTTTTTCTTTTTAATTCATTTAAATAATGGCATACTTATCTAACGAAATTTGGGCATGACTCGTTTAACACGACACATTTTTAAAAGTCATAATATCCGCCATCAAACAACTTTGGCACACATACAAAAATTGTTAAGTTTAAGATACCAACTGTCATACCCCAACCGATGGCGGAATCATCGGGGCGCGGCACTAGGCGAATCAGATTGCTCAAGAGAATCCATAACAACCATATTGCGATAATATTTATTACATTCGTTATCCCATACTAACAAATAATATAATCACATAAGTTATCACAGATTTCTTGTCCTCTCGAACAATACAAATCCGACAACCTAGATTTTAGTTGAGTTTCTAGACTTCCTAGCTTGATTTGAAATAGCCTGCGATCTAGCCTGCAACATACGTTAAAATATTTGTCAATACAAAAGTATTGGCGAGTATACAAGTTTGATATGTATAGCGTAATAGATTAAAAGGTATTGCGAATTTCCACAGGCATAAACGTAACACACGACATATATACTCACAAAGCTGATACTACCAACTAAGTCCTCGATGCTCGAATATGCGATGGCAAACTAGACCCCGTCGGGCGCAATAGTACTATACTAGTCATGGTGGGACGTCGCGAGTATAAGCCCTAGCACATATGCAACTAGCATCACGTATATCTATGCATAACAGTTATTTGCAAGTGATAATTCGATTGCTTGAATAATTCGTTTGATAAATTCGATTTGTTAGGAACGTAGGTTACACCTAAAATGCGATTAAAAGGGGGTTCAAGTATACTCACAGTGAGTTTTTAGCGAGGATACAACTTGATTGGATCGGTTACGAGTACGTCTGCGTTAACCATCGAATGATGTAGTAAACGATGCACGGTTAAGCGGGAATAGTGCCAAAATGACAGTTATCCAGTTGGATGGTGCTCATCCGGTCGGATGACATGTTGATTTGGGTCGGATGGTTGTCATCCGGTCGGATGACATGTTGATTTGGGTCGGATGGCTGCCATCCGGTCGGATGACATGCTATCCGTTCGGATGACATGTTATCCGTTCGGATGACATGCTATCCGATCGGATGGCATGTGGTCCGTTCGGATGACATGTTGTCCGGTCGAATGACACGTCTGTTTTAACGTCCCGATCAACTGTTTTTGAGTGTCCTTGGTAGGAATACGTGTGCTTTCACTGAGATGTTACGATATTGTTTTAAACAATGGTATTTCATCATTTTCGACCCGTTCTAACGGTCGGGAACCACCCCGTTCCATCAGATCTGGCCGTTCTTGACGGTTTCTCATGTTTAATCCCAAAATCGTTCTGTTCTTGATTAATTACATAGCTTTTAGGTGAGATTTGTTATCAAAACATGTGGAAATCACGCAGATCTGAGTCATTTATGGTGGGATGAGGTCACACTTTGAAGTTCATATGAACTCTTGGTGACATCACCTTAAAACACCTCAAATCAGTAGATTTCACGGTTAGAAATTGAGTTTTAAAAGACAGAATGATGTAGAATTGAGTGTAGATCATAGAAGTACAAGTTTTTAGGTTGAAATCTTACCGTAATCGCGAGGAATCGAGAGAAAAGGGTCCAGGAGTGTGCTTGGTCGAGTGGGAGCAGTCACATCACTGTTCAAGTGATGTGACGCGCTATTTATAGGCAACAGAGGAGAATGGGGTTACTGGGTCGGATGGCCCATCCGTTCGGATGGCTATCCGTTCGGATGGCCCATCCGTTCGGATGACTCATCCGTTCGGATGGCCACTCCGGCGCGGGGAGTTTCTCCGTTTTCGATCGTTGCGATAGTTTTTGGAGTACGCGCTTTCTATAGTTAATTTATATTATTATTATATATGTATATATATATCACTAGGGGTCGTATTTACGTATCCATATTTCAAAGTTCTGATCTAACAATCGGTTTTTGTTTCGAGTGTGCGATTACTAGCGACGTTTCACGACCATCAAGGAGGGTAGTATAGGTCCTTTCTCGATGTCATCGTGAACGTTATTGTGTGTTGTGCCACAATGACTGACGGGGTACCACTCACTCGTATTGTCATCATCGTCACGACGACTGGAGCTATAACACTCACCCGAGAGTCCTTGTTGGCGTTAATTGTCTGCGTTTCGACACATCACGGCCACCGAGGAGGGTAGAATAGGTCCTCACTCAATGTCATCGTGAGTGTTAGTGTTTGTGACGTGATGTAGTGATAATGTATTGTGAAAATATGCTTTTATCCTTTGAATAGCGATGTATGCGATATAGTTACATTATGATCCGAATCTCTGGTGCTAGGCGTAACGAGTATAACGAGTAGTAACAACGCACGAAAGTGCGGGTTGTTACAGTCTCCCCTGCTTTAGGAAATTTCGTCCCGAAATTAATCCAACAGGTAGACTTTTGAGTGTAGATCCTGCATAAGTAGCGTTTACAGCGAGTGATTTGACCGAGAGTTGACAAGCGAGAGCGTTTCGAATAAGAGAGATCGGTTACGGTAGCGAGAAGGTGACGTATAGACAAAAGTAATATCCCATGAGTTGGCGTTCCAAAGTACCTCGTGTCGTGAAGAATTCGTTAGTTCGATGCGATTGTAACTTATGACGTAGGGTTAACTGAGTCGATTGTTAACCAACGTTACAAGAAACGTTCGTTTCTAGATATTTAAAAAGGAATTTTGGATGGAAATCTTGAAAATTTTCCTTTTAACATAAGTTCAAGTCAGTCGATGTTAACCAATGTTGCCGGGAAATTTAGGTTTTAAACATTTTAAGGAATTCGAAGATGAAAACTGGGGTTACGAAAACTCCCCTACGACATGGGTTCAGCTGGACTCAATGTTGAACCAATGTCTTAGGAAGGATTTCGTTTTGTGAAAGTTTTTAAAGAAAACGGGGCTTATGAGGCTTCCCTTGGGCATGGAGTTAAGCTGATTCGACGTTACCTCCACATTGTGAGGGAATTTCACTTGTCCAATGGTTTTTTTTTAATAAAGATTTTATAAAAAGTCAGTGTTTAACAGTTTGAAAAGTAAATCAACATAGAGCCCCACTTGGCACTTTCTCACGAAAGTTTGTTAAGATGATTAAAACACTTATATATAGGAAGTACCAGCGGCGTATCCACCATGTTTCTCCCATATTACTTCCGTTCCGTGAGGCGGTGTCACGTGTGCCGATATGACACGGATAGAATTGCGTTTCCTTGGTCCAATCAAAAGGAGGTCGGACCGAATCGAAGATAAAATCGAATAGTTTAGGTGGCGAGACTGATTGCGAATATAGTGATGACAGCGCATGCGAGTAGCTTGATGACACGAAACATCGAAGTAACGTGTCGGATAGGCGACGAGCGGTGGACAATAGTGCGATCTCGACTAGATTCCATTATTAAAACTTACATGGCACGTTTCCATGAGAGTTTGCTAAAATGGTGAACACTGTGTTTGACCATATTAGTTTTGTCTCGTGAAGCGGTGTTATGCGTACTAATACCACACAGACTACAATGGGCTCCAAGCGAGCGATAAGCGGTACGCGATACGCGAATAAGCAGTAGACTATACACGATAAGCGATTAGATGATTAAGCGAATAACATAAACACATCACCAGTAATGATGGCGACGATAAACGAGTTACGATGAGCGGCAGTTGTTGTGTTGCAAGCGATGGAGGTATGCACGATTTATGTGGTTCGAGTTGATTGATTAACACCACAGAGTTTAACTAACATCAGACCCCACATGGCCTTTTTCCACGAAAGCCCGCTGATATGACTAAAACGTCCTGCTTTAACCATATGAGCCTTATTTCGTGAAGCGAGGTCATGTGTGCTAACTTAACACAAATATCACAGATAGCGGTAGGCGATGGCGATAGCGATAGCGATAGGGTGGCACACAGCGAGTGATATAGCGATTCACTTAATAAGCGGTAGTGATCCTCAAAATAATCGGTAGAGATAGCGAGATACACATGTTAAGCGATTGTGATTAGCCGAGCTTTGTTTCGAATAAGTTTTACGTTACGTTGCGACGCATCACGGCTATCGAGGAGGGTAGAATAGGTCCTCACTCAAACAACATCGTGAGCGTTTAATGTACTTGATGAGATTGGTAACAACAGACTTACGACCAGTCTTGCGTCGATGCAATTGCCCTGTGGGGGTAGACTCTCCAGAGTCCATCGATGAGGCGATTGCACTGCGTTTGCAGTCTTACGACAAGTCTTGTGATGATGCGGTTTGGTTGTTACGCCTTGCGATTGAGTGTAGTGCGTTGAAAATAATCACAATAGTATAATAGGTCTAATAACGTTCAACTCCACGTGGCACTTTCTTCACGGAACTTCGCTAGTATGATAAGGCACACCTTGCTTGACCCCTACTACTTAAATCCCGTGATTTGGTGTCATACTTCGTCGAAACGCTTATGGCACCTTAGAATTCATTACGATCTCCGTGCACTGATCCAAATAATCTCGTGTGCACCCGTGATTAATCGTTCCTTGCACGTTTATCATACCTTGTTCTAAGAGTGTAGTGAGGGTAAAACACATTATTTCGTGATATAGTACGTAGTATGTGTGTGAATCTAGTCTAAGTGTGACGATTAGAGAGGGAAAGAGAGAACGAAAGCGAGAGTTATCGTTACACATAGCGGCAACATCGAGTAATAGAGTAGGTTAAATCCTTAGAAATAAACGTCGAAAATCGTATCATTACAACATTATCCTACGCTTGCTAGATGTTTGGTGTTGAATACTTTTGCTGGAGCTGTTGTTGTTGTACTCAGGTTTGCGGTTCGATGCGGCAGTTGCGGGTGAAGTGACCGTAACGGTTGCAGTTATTGCAGTAGCGACAGTCAACCCCATTTGGATGATGATAGGTACATGAGTAACACTAGGGATGAGCTCCAGTGTAAGCTCGTTTTGGAAACACCGGGACTGCTTGAAGAGGCTTCGGCTGTAGTAGTTCGGTAGTTGAGGAGTTCGGGCTCGAAGTCTTTCGTTTGCGGCTGGGTTTGTCGGTGTCTTGCGAAGAGGTGTCGTCGTTGGAGGATTCGTCTGAGGACTCACTTGCAGAATCTTTGACTGAGTCGTTGGAAGAACCGTCGGCAGAGTCATCAGAAGAATCGTCGGCAGATCCGTCAGAGGAATCGTCAGTAGATTCGTCAGAAGACTCGTTGCTAGGATCATCTGAAGAATTAATGACGATCGCTTGATAAGCTTGCTTGACAGGATTCTTGGAGGAAAACTCTTCCATGAGTAGTTTGTTGTTGATTTCTGTGGCTAAGCGGTAGGTTTCTTTGATGGTAGCTGGTCTCGCAGCTTCAAAAAAATCACCCACACTCTCAGGCAAGCCGCGAATGTACTTCGAAATGGCTTTTTCTGAAGTGTTGACTTGACTTGGGCAGATTATGCTAAGCTGTTTGAACCTTGCGGTGTAGCCAGCGTTGTCACTTTCGACTTGCTTGATTTTCCAGAATTCGTCTTCTAGCTTCTGAATTTCGTGGGGAGGATAGTACTCTTTCTTCATGAGGTCTTTCAGCTCATCCCAAGAGAGAGCGTAAGCTGCAGAGGTTCCACGTTTGTTTCGTTCAGCGGTCCACCAGTCGAGTGCTCGCGATTGAAATACTCCAGTAGAGCAAGTGGTACGGAAACTATCGGGACACCCACTTTGACGAAGGGTAACTTCGATAGAGTCGAACCACTGGAGTAGTTGAGATACACCTCCTTCACCCGTGAACTCCATCGGATCTCAGGCTTTGAAGTGTTTGTAAAGGAAAGTAGAATGCGACTCTTTTGTCTTGACGTCCTCCGAAGCTCGAGGGTTGCTAAGAGAGTGCACTTGGGCGACGATCTGGGGAATCATTTTGGCCACTCCCTTGACCACAAGGGAGGCGATCCTCTTCTCGTCCCTTCGTTTAGCTCGTCTCCTTGCTGACATCCTCGAAGTAGAGTTGTTGGAAGGCATCTAGACAGGAAGAGACTTGGAGTGAGATTCGATCATAATGATTTTTTTTTAGTTTTGCGATGCGATTGAGCGCGTTCAAAACTTGATGCGATAGTATAGTAGTAATGCGAATCACATAGGAGTCACATAGGAGACACGGAATTCCTAAGTTCTCACATAATGACTTGTTGTTTATACGTATATATATGTGTTTATATAATTGTAATTTGTAATCATACACATACAGGTCGACTTAGAATATGCGAGGACGCGTCGAGGTGAGAAAGCGAGAGCGAAGGCGATAAATTATGCATTAGTTTTGTTGCGAACATTCGGGTTTCGTTTTAGATTGCGATGGCTGTGCGAGTTGTGCGTTTATAAAAGCAGGGAGTGAAAATCGTTAATTCGAGGAATCGATAAAGCGTAAAGTTTCAAAACACGCAAACGTAAATAAGTTCCAACCAGTTGTAAAACCAGCGGGTCGTATGATAGAGTGCCTTGGGTGTTTAGGCGTCGACTACCCAAGGTAACCCAACTATATTCAACAAGTTCGTACACGCGCGTTGACCTAGAAGACTTCATGCTTCCACTGGGATGCAGCTCATGGCATTCGTCTTCCTAGTCATTGCGTGGCTCGAGTTATCGTGATAGTCGAGTCCTTGGTGAGAGCTTTTTGAAAACCAATTTATAGGGAGTGGAACGGATTATTAAGGTACGAGTTTCACCCCTGACTTAACAGCTTCGTTCCTAATTGTGGTTATGCTCTTCGAATAAATTCGTGAGTTCCACTAGATTCTGAAATGGAGACTTTCGTCGAGATGTGGATGTCACTCCTAACTCGATGAAAGGTTCTCGTGCTAGAAAAATGCGCTGAGTGAGTAATCTTATCGAGAGTTCTTGGCTTTCACACCTGATCTTGACTGGGTCACTCGGTTGTGATATGCGAGTATTTTCGAAACATGTGTATTGTGTCAGCCTTAGGAAAGGCTAAGTAGTATTCCAGCCTTAGGAAAGGCTTCTTCGTGTGAAGCTGTAGTACGTGGTGTTCACACAAAGTTGTAGCTTTTAGAAATTTCGATCGAGAGTATCAAGTAGGCCCGATACAACCCTACCGGGTTCGTACGAGTCGGCCTGTTGGTACTTAGACTATAGACTAGGTCAATTTCTAAGACGTCGACCCGAACTAGGTCGAGTCTGGCCTAATTCCCTATAATTATGGCTCTGATACCAATCTGTCACACCCCAACCGATGGCGGAATCATCGGGGCGCGGCACTAGGCGAATCAGATTGCTCAAGAGAATCCATAACAACCATATTGCGATAATATTTATTACATTCGTTATCCCATACTAACAAATAATACAATCACATAAGTTATCACAGATTTCTTGTCCTCTCGAACAATACAAATCCGAAAACCTAGATTTTAGTTGAGTTTCTAGACTTCCTAGCTTGATTTGAAATAGCCTGCGATCTAGCCTGCAACATACGTTAAAATATTTGTCAATACAAAAGTATTGGCGAGTATACAGGTTTGATATGTATAGCGTAATAGATTAAAAGGTATTGCGAATTTCCACAGGCATAAACCTAACATACGACATATATACTCACAAAGCTGATACTACCAACTAAGTCCTCGATGCTCGAATATGCGATGGCAAACTAGACCCCGTCGGGCGCAATAGTACTATACTAGTCATGGTGGGACGTCGCTGGTATAAGCCCTAGCACATATGCAACTAGCATCAAGTATATCTATGCATAACAGTTATTCGCAAGTGATAATTCGATTGATTGAATAATTCGTTTGATAAATTCGATTTGTTAGGAACGTAGGTTACACCCAAAATGCGATTAAAAAGGGGTTCAAGTATACTCACAGTGCGTTTTTAGCGAGGATACAACTTGATTAGATCGGTTGCGAGTACGTCTGCGTTAACCATCGAATGATATAGTAAACGATGCACGGTTAAGCGGGAATAGTGTCAAAATGACAGTTATCACGTCAGATGGTGCTCATCCGGTAGGATGACATGTTGATTTGGGTCGGATGGCTGTCATCCGGTCATATGACATGCTATCCGTTCGGATGACATGTTATCCGTTCGGAAGACATGCTATCCGATCGGATGACATGTGGTCCGTTCGGATGACATGTTGTCCGGTCGAATGACACGTCTGTTTTAACATCCCGATCAACTATTTTTGAGTGTCCTTTGTAGGAATACGTGTGGTTTCACTGAGATGTTACGATATTGTTTTAAACAATGGTATTTCATCAGTTCCAGCCCGTTCTAATGGCCGGGAACCACCCCGTTCCATTAGATCTGGTCGTTCTTGATGGTTTCTCATGTTTAATCCCGAAATCGTTCAGTTCTTGATTAATTACATAGCTTTTAGGTGAGATTTGTTATCAAAACATGTGGAAATCACGCAGATCTGAGTCATTTATGGTGGGATGAGGTCACACTTTGAAGTTCATATGAACTCTTGGTGACATCACCTTAACACCTCAAATCAGTAGATTTCACGGTTAGAAATTTAGTTTTAAAAGACAGAATGATGTAAAATTGAGTGTAGATCATAGAAGTACAAGTTTTTAGGTTGAAATCTTACCGTAATCGCGAGGAATCGAGAGAAAAGGGTCCAGGAGTGTGCTTGGTCGAGTGGGAGCAGTCACATCACTGTTCAAGTGATGTGATGCGCTATTTATAGGCAACAGAGGAGAATGGGGTTACTGGGTCGGATGGCCCATCCGTTCGGATGGCCCATCCGTTCGGATGGCCACTCCGGCGCGGGGAGTTTCTCCGTTTTCGATCATTGCGATAGTTTTTGGAGTACGCGCTTTCTATAGTTAATTTATATTATTATTATATATGTATATATATATCACTAGGGGTCGTATTTACGTATCCATATTTCAAAGTTCTGATCTAATAATCGGTTTTCGTTTCGAGTGTGCGATTACTAGCGATGTTTCACGGCCATCAAGGAGGGTAGTATAGGTCCTTTCTCGATGTCATCGTGAACGTTATTGTGTGTTGTGCCACAATGACTGACGGGGTACCACGCACTCGTATTGTCATCATCGTCACGACGACTGGAGCTATAGCACTCACCCGAGAGTCCTTGTTAGCGTTAATTGTCTGCGTTTCGATACAGCACGGCCACCGAGGAGGGTAGAATAGGTCCTCACTCAATGTCATCGTGAGTGTTAGTGTTTGTGACGTGATGTAGTGATAATGTATTGCGAAAATATGCGTTTATCCTTTGAATAGCGATGTATGCGATATAGTTACATTATGATCCGAATCTCTGGTGCTAGGCGTTATGAGTATAACGAGTAGTAACAACGCACAAAAGTGCGGGTTGTTACACCAACATCCTACTAAGGTTTTCAACCGACAACATAATAAGAACTAAGTTTTAACTACTAATTATAGACAAAGTGACAAAAGTATTAAACATTGTTTTCTTTACAAAAGTAGCGGAACATGAGACGGGCCTTGAAGCGTGTTCGAACCGGGCGAAGCTTGATAGCTAAACTTGAGATTTACCTACACCATCACAACAAAGTAAACTCATTAGAACTAAAATTCTTTCATTTAACTCAAGTATCCAACTTACGGACTTTAGCCATTATGACATCCGCAAACTTGTAATTTACTACATACTTTCATTCTTGCACATAAGTTTGTTCCAAATGGAACTTCATACCATTCCTTCTATTCTTACTTCTAATCCTTCGACCCATTCATAAAAGGGTCCTCTCAAATACCATTTTCATACTTGATTCAATTCGACACATCTAATGTTAAACAGAACAATATAATAAAATCATGAATTGTACAAGTAGCGTACCTTGATCTTGATTCCCTTGTTGCTTCACTTGACTTGAAATATCTTCCTTAATACCTATACATAACCATTCATACTTTTAATTTATATCTCATACCCGTTTACATACCAATGGATAATACTTCATAGAATTTACACTTGCTTCATAAACACATTCAATTCACATGAAGTTTATAACTAACAAAGCTAACATCTTTATTAAGGCATTTCATCAAACACTTGGTGTGCATATCATCAACAAAGCATAAGGTACAAGTGTTCGAAGCATGGTCCTACTTGTTTACTTTCTAGTCTAACAAAAAATCAACCAAGTTCATATCTTTCTTTCATCCTACCTCATCTCATCTATTTTTTCTATATCAATTCATGGTCATGTATCAATTTTCACCTCATAGCATACATGTAAAGCATCATGTTTATCATTCCTTCACAACAATTAGGTAATACACTTAAATCATTCACACAAATCTGAAATCAACAATAATTTCGACCACTATGAAACCCTAACTCTCAATTATATGAGATTTCCACATAATTTCATGATTGGGTTAAAACCCACTTTCTACAAATCATTCAAATAAAAAATTCCTACTTACCAATCGTTGAACAAGCTTAGATTATTCGAATTTTGAGTTCATGCATCCATTTGGGCTCTTAATTCCCTTTTGATTTTGAGAATTTCATGAAGTTAGGGTTTGTCTCCCTGGCCCCTTGCTCTGATCGATCCACACAAACACACCAGAGTGTGTGTTTATGTTTTCCTTTTATTTATTTGTTTTTAATTAAAACTTCATTCCTTTTTCACAAGTTTAGTCCCTCTATTATTATTGTTATCTATTATCACATAAACTATCCCACTTTTGAATTATTAACATATTCATTTAACTTGGTTGACAATACATAACTAGGCATTTAGAGTAACATAATAAATTGCATATTTTGGGGTGTTACACAAACAAACATGCACATTTAGCATCTTTTTTCCACATGAATAAATAAAATGTATTTACCCATAATAAAACGCAAAATGTTTACCAAATTTAACCCAAATGAGAATCTGCAAAATATTAACCAAATGAGAATGTGCATAATTCCATACCAGCAATCCAAATCAATATGAAGGAGGATGCGGCTTCAAGAAACAAGAACAAGAAGAAACCCTAAAACAGAAATGAACATCCTGTTTTAATAACGAAAACAACAAAAGCGAAATCAAATATATGCGAATCCATGGAAGTTAGATATAATATGCATAGAATCAATCATAAACGTACGTCGTTAATGTAAGCTTTCGTGAAATGATTGTAAGCTTTTCTACACCATTAAATTATAATCAACCACTAAAAATGTCAAACCTTTAAACAAATTGAGAAAACTTACCTTCACAATTTTTGCTACTTCCAAAGAAGCTTTCTGAAGAACAAATATAACACCTGGATTGTTCTTATCATTACCCTGCTGCTCATTCCCCAAAACTGAAAATCGAATAACTCAATCGGTTTCAGTTTGAAACTGAATTTGCAATTTGGTTTCGTTTTAATCGGTTATGAACCGAATATAGCATGCAATTTGGCATATAGTCATTTGATCAAACAGTTAGTGGGCACCGAGAAAAAACTCAATTTGTAAAAATCAAAATCAAAGTTTGAGGATGGAAAACTCTTAACCGGATGATTAAAGAAAGAATCTTATCAGTGTCAACAAATCCAATCTTCAATCTCACAAAGTCAGTCAGATTAGAGAAACAGGTTTCCTTAAATTCCATTCACAGATTACCCATTCTTATCAGCACAGGGAGCCCAGAATCGCTGAGAAGAGAAGATGAAACCAGAGAAAAGTACCGTATGGTCCTCCTTCAGAACTTCTTAGAGCGATTGTCTTTGATGATGACACGGTGATCAGAATTTTCAGGATGATTGTTGGTGATGTTTTGGGAACCAGATTGGGGGAATTTATGAGAACAAAGTTTGTTCTCTTAAGATGTGTACGTGTGTACCGGAAGAGAATGAGAGGGGTCTCGATGATGGTAGGATCAATTGCCTCCTTCAATTACTGGCATTGAATCCCATTGAATGATGATAGGGGAAACGACACTATAGAGTTTATTAACTTATTTTAATTTGATTTGATATTTTATGATTAATTTAATAGTCATGTAGAAAGACAACTTTATCCCTAAACTAATCTCATTTAATAGTGTACTATAAGCATTAAAAGTTGTATTTACTTAAATTTTACCATCATCCTTATGAAATGCTTTATAATATAGTATAGATAAATAGATAAGTCAGTCGGTAAATACTTAAAGTTTAGAGTATAAAAAATACAAAAATATACAATTTATTAATCTTTTGTAAACGAAATAACATTTGCATTCAAGCATGTTCCTTCTCCAAAAAACAATATTTTAAATGAACAGTCGTTTCAATCCCCTTTCAACCTCCACAAAACACTATTTTAACCCAACAGTGGTTTTAAACCACCGTTTTAACCCCAAAGCGGTTTCAACAACAGTTTTCTCCACAACACTCTGCTTTAACCCAACAGTAGTTTCAAACATCTGTTTTCATCCATCTGTTGACCAAAGTCAACAGATGTATCAACCACTGTTATATTTTCAAACATCTGTTCACAGCAACAGAGCTTCCATTATTTAAACAGACCTTTGCCAATATTACAAGCTTTTAAACTCTCAAACATAAATATTCATTTAATTATTTTTAATTTAAATAACAAACGTATTTAATAATTTTAACACAACTAATTATATAAAAACTACAAGTGTTAAACTGAGGTAACTATATAATAAACAGAGTTCAAAACAACAAACAACATTAAGTAAAATACAACATAATAATTTCTAATCAATGGGCGAAACAGTAGTCTCGATTAATAAAGCTCCTTTAGGACCATTGTAGTTATCAACATGTTGGAGGTATTTCAAAACTTCATTGCTCAGATCAACTTCGACCATATCCCCCCAAATGCTTGTTATCAGCCACTTGTTGTTTTCAGTTATATTAGTCCTTCGGCGCCTGTCTACATAACCAACTATACAAGGATTATTGAAAGCAAACACCTTGATCCAGACTTCTTCTTCATATCTGAGCAAATCAGCAGTTAGCTCAGCAGACTTTCCAATAACAATCAAATGCAGCCTCTTTGCGATGGTCAAAAAATGCCATTGGCAAGGATTGACTACGATACTCTCGGGAAAATGAAGCATTCTGAAAGTCTCAGAAAGAACATCGAAAGCAACGATGTTCCTCTCACCTAGTGGATACCAATAATTTGAAACCATGAAATATATGGTTTTATCAGCGTAAATTCCTGGAGACCATGAATAACTGCTTGAACCATAATTATTTACGCTACCAAAATTTATTGTTCTCCATGACTCACGATGTCACACCCTAACCGATGGCGGAAACATCAGGGCGCGGCACTGAGCGAAACAGATTGTCCAAGAGAATCCATAACAGCTAAAATTACCAAATATTTAACATTACGTCCCATACCATAACATATAAAGTAACATAGTTATTACATACATAGTTTCTCAAAGACAAATAATGTTCTGACAACTCATAAATTTATTCATGGGTTTCTAGACCACCTAAACTTGATTCCATAGCAGTTAGCAAGCAAAAGCATCCTAGACACCTGTCACATACGTTAAAATAAGGTCAATACACATAGTGCAAAGGTGAGCATACAAGTTTAATAGTATAATAGTAGCGGAAGCGATTTTCTCATAACCATCATGTAACACGTAGAAATGTAAAGCAGGTAAGTTATCGACAATGAAATATGCATAGACGTGACTGCGAGTTGTAGAATGCGTAACACATATCACCACTGTGACACGTGAAGAATGCCCTTAACAACCCCTGTCCACGACAGGTGCTGAGTCCAAACTATAGTACTATTGTTGCTAAGGTGTCAGGCAACAATCACTGTGTAAACATAACATACTAGCATTCATCAAATAACACGTATAACAAGCGAGAGCGGTTAGCGTATAAAAGTGTTTGCGTTGCGTGTCGATTGTGATTTGATATAAGTAACGTATGTAACACCCAAAAGTGTGTTAATCAAAAAGGGATCGAGTATACTCACAGTGCGTTGATAGTGCTAAACACGAACTGTATTGGATTGAAGGGAGCGCTTAGAACTAGCCTGATCAGAGAACGATAGTGTAAGCTTTGAACAGTGCGTAAAACAATGCGTCGGAGAGGTGTGTGACGAACAGTGATCCGGTCGAACGACCGTTCGGACGGATGGTCATCCGGGCGGATGACCATTCGGTCGGAGGGTTGTTCGTTTGGGAAGGATGTGTTTGTGTAATGTTTGAACTTTGAAGTTTTCATTGTAGCATTTTAAAAAGTGAGAAATATCTCTACATATCGGGTCATCCGAACGGATGGCCGTCCGCTCGGATGGTGATTCGAGTGAAACTGATATATTTTGTAGTTTTGAAAATTTGTTAAGTGTTTAAATCACAAGTCACCTGGTCGAATAGCCGTTAGATCTGACGGTTATCCGGTCGGATGGCTGTTCGATCGGGCAACTGTTTTGGGTTGAAGACTTTGTAAAATCAGCTAAGTTAAAGGTTTAACCGAGACGGTATGACTACGTGTTTTAACAACGGAAACCACATCAAGTCCAACTCATCCGATCGGACGGTAATCACCCCGTTTGACCAGACTCAGCTGTTCTTGATGGAGCTTCATGTTCAACCCGTGAATCGGTCATCTCTTTGATAGAAATCCTTTCTCAGCTCGGGTCTCCACTAGAGAATGAGTAGTGAACTCGAGTGAGTCCAAATTCTAACTGTTTTAAGTGAAAAGTTAAGGATGTTTGAAGAAAAGTTTGAAACACTTTGATCATGCTCAGATTTGGTTGAAATCAGTGTAAAATGTCACACCCCAACAGATGGCGGAAACATCAGGGTGCGATCACTAAGCATTCAGATTGCTCATGAGATTCCATAACACTAGATATTTCAATAGTATTAAGTAGATTGAATAAATAGGTTGTCTAGAACAGAAACAAGTATTATCAAATTACATCACCAAATAATAGTTCAAATTATTCAAAAAACTAGATTATCTAGGCGACGTTTCTAAGCATCTCCTAGCTTGATTCCCATGTTCCATAACAGCCTATCAGCCTGCAACATGTATTAAAATATCAATACAAAAGTATTGGCGAGTATACAAGTTTGATAATAGAATAATATATTAAAACAACTCATATCCACAATGTAAACAATAAAAATAGTTTCAGCTGTGCTAGTGTCGCAGTCCACGCAGTGATAGCCCAAGTATCCCGATGCTTTAGTGTTTACCCAAGACTCAAGGTAAAATAGAATCCTCCTAACAATACCCCCTGAGAATAATGGGAGAGGTGCACCCCTATAGCGCTACTATTGTTAAGGCGGAACTACACACCCTGGATTAAACGTTACATAGCACAAAATAGAATACTAGAATGCACAAGTTTTCACGAACACATAGGATAGAGTTTAGACTGCAAAAGATTCAAGTTTATATAGAATACATGTTACACCCCAAAGTTTAAAAGTAAAAAGGGGATCGAGTATACTCACAGTGATTGCTAAACAGTCGCAACTGTTATTGTATCAAAGGGAGCTCTTTTTAGAATTAGCCTGGTTAGATTACAATACGATAAGAATCGGACAGAATAACGAGGTTTCTCAAGGTGTCAAATTGGTCATTGGATCGGATGGTTGTCCGTTTGGACGGTTGTCCGATCGGATTACCGGTCGATCGGATGACTCTCATATGAGAGTAGACAGATGGCCGCCCGATCGGGTTGCCACTTGAGTTGAATTTCATAAGAGGGAATTAGGGTGGCTGTCCGATCAGATGGTAATTCGATCAGATTGCCACTCGATCCGAGTGTAGGCATCATGGTCCTCCCAATCGGATGGCTGCTCGATCGGACGGTTGTCCAATTGGGTTGCCACTTGATCAGACGTCCAAGTTTTGATTGTTTACCAAGTGTTTGAAAGTTTCAAGACAAAGGCAAGTGTTACCTGATAGGGTGGCTGTCCGATCGGATGACTGTTCGATCGGGTTGCCGCTCGATCGGGCGACCCTTGTTCTTGTCTACCATTTTTTGAAAATTTCTAAGTTTCTAGTTTAACGGCGACAGTACGACACGTATTGAGACAACAGTAAACCTATCAGCTCCCAATCGTTCTGATCGGTGGGAACCACCCCTGACCGGTCAGTTGTATGTCTCTGACGGGTTTATGTCGGAATCCGTGCCTTGCTCGTCTTTTCGGTAAGGACTTAGATCAACACCAACTTTAGACTATTCATCAGATCTATAGTTAGCGTAGACCCGTTTCCCTCTGAATAAAGTAAAAGTTTTTAGAAAAAGATGGTGATGTTCAAGTTTTACAGGAAAAAGTCTAGATTTAGCTTGGATTTAGTGTGAAAACGCATGAAATAGCTTAGATCTGAGCTAGATCCTGCTCAGAATGACATCACATGGCAGTTTGTACAAACCCCCATGATGACATCACCCTCAAGAACTCGGATCTGAGAGATTTCATGGTGAAAAGTGTGATTTCAAGTGAGAATCACGTAGAGAATGATGTGTAGAATGAGAAAGTACAAAGATCTAGCTTGAAACGTACCGAAATCGATGAGAAAATGAAGAAATGAGAAGGTAGTGTGTCTGGGTCTAGCAGAGCTGTCACATCACTGAAATTGGTGATGTGACAGGGCTATTTATATGGTGAGAGTGTGTGAAGGAGTCAAGTGTGCACGGGTCGGATGGCTGTCCGATCGGATGGCTGTCCGATCGGATGGTCATCCGATAGGGTGACAATCTGATCGGATGACAATCCGATCGGATGGCAATCCGATCGGATTGATATTCTGGCCTATCCAATCTTTCCGCGTTTCCCGTTTTTGATTCGATTAGCGAGTTAGATTAGGCGTTGCGTATTATTTGAGCAATAGAATAACTAGATTACAATATACGTGTCAAAAGTTTACAAAAGTAATAGATTCCGCCAGTGACAAGGCTCTAGTCTCTCGTTCAACCAAGAATCAAGTTTCATGAGTCTAAAGAGTCAAGCACCAAATAGATTTAGACATTCCAAACATAGATTTAGGCATTCCATTATAGATTTAGACATTCCAACATAGATTTAGGCATCTCAGATATAGAATTAGGCATTCCAAGCATATAGATATAGACATTCCCAAAATATAGACATTTCACACGTAGATTTAGGCATTTCAAGTATATACATAGACTTTCACATATATTAGGGGCTTAGAATGACAAATAGACAAACTTCAGGGACAAATCTTGACAGAGTCCTTAAGTTTTGGGACGCTGGGCATTACAGTCTCCCCTACATTAGGAGATTTCATCCCCGAAATCTTAGATGAAGACTGCTCGAAGAGCTGCGGATATTTGGCCTTCATATCACTTTTCAGTTCCCAAGTGAATTCGGCACCACGTTTTCCTTCCCATCGAACCTTAACAATGGGAATTTTGCTGCGCCTTCAAGGGGAACCTGAAGTTCCTCATCAGCTAGGCATTTACGAAGATTAGACACGTGGAAAACCGGGTGCACATTGCTTAGTTCTTGTGGCAACTCGAGTCTGTACGCCACCTTGCCAATCCTTTCAAGTATCACGAAAGGACCCACATAGCGAGGAGCGAGCTTTCCCTTCTTACCAAAACGAACTACCCATTTCCAGGGAGATACCTTCAGTAGAACTCGGTCACCAACGGCAAATTCCATAGGCTTGCGCCTTTTATCAGCATAGCTCTTTTGTCTGCTCCTAGCCTTGATCAAGTTATCACGGATCTGAAGAATCTTATCCGTTGTTTCTTGAATAATCTCAGGGCTAGTGAACTGCTTTTCCCCAACCTCATGTCAACTGAGGGGAGATCGGCATTTTCGTCCATACAAAGCTTCGAAAGGGGCCATCCGAATATTGGAATGATAGCTATTGTTGTACGCGAATTCTATCAATGGTAAATGTACATCCCAGTTACCACCAAAATCGATGACACAAGAATGGAGCATGTCCTCTAGGGTTTGAATAGTACGCTCGGTCTGTCCATCCGTCTGAGGATGAAAGGCCGTGCTAAGATTCAAGTGCAAACCTATAGCGGACTGAAATGTTTGCCAAAGACGTGAAGTAAAGCGACCATCACGGTCAGAGATTATGTCAAGAGGAATGCCATGACGGCATATAATCTCATCAGTATAGATCCTAGCAAGTTTCTCCACTTTATAATCTTCGTGAATAGGAAGAAAGTGGGCTGATTTGGTCAAACGGTCAATGATCACCCAGATACTGTCATGACCGGTAGGTGTACGGGGTAACTTAGTAATAAAGTCCATAGCAAGACTATCCCACTTCCAAATAGGGATTTTAGGCTGCTCTAAAAGTCCAGAGGGACGCTGATGTTCAGCTTTCACCTTCAGATAGGTGAGGCATTTTGAAACATACACAACAATGTCCCTTTTCATACCAGGCCACCAGTAGGTCGTATGCAAATCATGGTACATCTTATCAGCGCCTGGATGGATAGAATAACGGGGTTTATGAGCCTCATTCATAATGAGTTCTTGCAGATTATCGCGATCTGGCACCCAGATGCGATTCAGATAGTATTGCAGACCATCAGATTTAGTTTCGAGTTGATTAAAGTTAGCTCCAAGAACTTCCACAGATATACTTCCTTCATTAGCTGACGAATATTGCGCCTCACGAATACAAGCATGAAGATCACGAGAGATGTGAATAGCATTGACATGAGTCTTACGACTAAGAGCGTCGGCCACTACGTTCGCTTTGCCAGGATGATAGCGGATTTCACAGTCGTAGTCGTTAAGTAATTCCACCCAACGTCTCTGTCGCATGTTCAGTTCTTTTTGGTCAAAGATATGTTGAAGACTCCTGTGGTCAGTGAAAACCACACACTTTGTACCATACAGGTAGTGTCGCCAGATCTTTAACGCAAAAATAACCGCACCAAGCTCCAGATCGTGAGTAGTGTAGTTTTTCTCATGCACTTTGAGTTGACGAAAGGCGTATGCAATGACCTTGTCCCGCTGCATGAGCACACAGCCTAAACCTCTGTTCGAGGCATCGCAATATACCACGAAATCGTCATTCCCATCGGGTAGAGTTAAAACAGGAGCGTTACACAAAAGGTTCTTAAGATATTGAAAGGACTCCTCTTGTTTGGGACCCCAAACAAAAGGTTTCTCCTTTTGGGTTAGAGTTGTAAGAGGAACATCGATTTTTGAAAAATTCGCGATGAATCGACGGTTATAACCTGCCAACCCTAGAAAAGAACGAATCTCAGACACGGACTTAGGCGTACACCAATTCTTCACTGCCTCGATCTTAGAAGGGTCAACATGAATACCCTGACTACTAACAATATTACCAAGAAACTGCACTTCATCAATCCAAAACTCATACTTAGAAAATTTAGCATACAGACGTTCACCACGTAACAGTTCAAGCATGAGACGTAGATGGCGAGCATGATCGGATTTAGACTTAGAATAAATAAGAATATCATCGATAAAGACTATTACAAATCGATCCAGATAGGGTTTACAAACGCGGTTCATAAGGTCCATGAACACTGCAGGTGTGTTGGTCAAGCCAAAAGGCATGACTACGAACTCGTAGTGCCCATATCGAGTACGAAACGCAGTCTTTGGAATATCATCGTCGAGAACACGTAACTGATGATATCCCGATCGAAGGTCAATTTTAGAAAAACAGGACGCGCCTTGTAGTTGGTCAAACAAATCATCGATGCGAGGTAAAGGGTAACGATTCTTCACGGTAAGCTTTTTAAGTTCACGGTAGTCTATACACATACGAAATGAACCATCCTTCTTCTTGACAAATAACACGGGAGCACCCCACGGGGAGGTACTTGGGCGAATAAAACCCTTATCGAGTAATCCCTGTAGTTGGCTAGATAGCTCTTGCATTACAGAAGGTGCAAGACGATAGGGAGCCCTGGCGATAGGAGTCGCACCAGGTACGAGATCAATACGAAAATCGACAGATCTAGGAGGAGGAAGATCGGGTAGATCCTCAGGGAAGACATCAGGGAAATCACACACAGCCGGAACATCGTTTATGTTCTTCCCCTTGCCCTTTTGTTCCACTACGTGGGCCAAGAAGGCAGGGTTCTGTTTACGTAAACTTCTGCTCGTTTGTGTGCATGACATCAGCCTTAGTCCTTTCGAAGGCCGGTCCCCATAGACATTCAAAATATCACCAGAAGGAAGAGGAAGACGAACAAGCTAATCGTGACACACAATCTCGGCATGATTCTTACGCAACCAATCCATACCGATAATTACGTCAAAGCTACCCAAACGCATGGGTATGAGATCAATAGAGAACACGTGATCGTTAAGAGTCAAGGAACAATCACGTATGATAGAATTAACAAGAATTGACTTACCATTGGCGACCTCAACAGAAAAAGACTCAGGTAACTTAGAGCGTGTACGATTTATCAAGGACTCGAAATCCACGGACACAAAGCTTTTATCGGCACCAGTATCAAATAGGATCGAAGCATAAAGGTTATTAACGAGAAACATACCATTCACCACGTTGTTGTTGTTGCGAGTCTGATTAGCATTAAGATTGAATGCTCGTCCACGAGCGGCTGCTTGTTGTTCTTGGTTGAGCTGGGGCAACAGTTTCGGAGGTGAGTAGTATCTCCACAGTGGAAACATGCACGAACAACATTGACTGGTTTAGGGTTCTGGAGAGGAGCTGGAGGTGCTGGTAGAGCTGCCTGAGCTGGGGCTTGTTGAGCTTGCTGGGCCTGATTAGCTTGACGGCAATAAGGAGTCGTGTGACCATACCGGTTATAGTTGGTGCACAGACGACATGCAGAAGTCGTAGGATGATAGAAGTTGCAAGTGGTACACTTGGGGTAAGACCCAGTGTATTGCTTCTTTGCTTTAAGAGCAGCAGGGTTAGCAACAGCAGGAGTAGGAGCAGGTTTTGCAGCAGGGTTAGCAGTAGGGACAATAACATTACATCCCGAACCTTGAGATTTCCTCTTCTTGTTCTTGCTGCCACTTGGCTGCTGGGTAACTTGGTTAGCAGACTTTGAAGGAGCAGGGGTAGCAAACTGCTTATCACGCACACGGTTGTTGTTGAGACTAGCTGCGAGTCGGTAGATTTCCTCGATTGTTTCTAGCTGAGCTGCTTCAATGGAATCACGCATAGCAGGAGGTAGGCCATTGATGTACTTGGTTATCATCCGCTTAGGAGTCGATACCAAGTGAGGAACGATTAAGCTCAACTGCTTGAATCGGGTTGTATAAGCCAGGTTATCATCACCAACCTGCTTCAAATGCCAAAACTCTTCTTCCAGCTTTAATTGCTCCTGAGGAGGGCAGAACTCGAGCATCATGAGTTCTCGCACCTCAGTCCATGGAAGAGCATAGGCTTCTTTGTTAGATCGGATGTTCCTCTCGTTTGACCACCACTCCAACGCTCTGCCTTGAAACATTCCAGTCGCACTCCTAGTTTTTAAATGATCCGGGCACTCGCTGTTAATGAAGGTAACTTCGATGTTGTCGAACCACTCGAGCATGGCAGTTACCCCATCACTGCCCGTGAAAGGCTTAGGGTTGCAGGAGATGAAATGTTTGTAGCTGAACCTTGTAGGCTTCTGCTTCTCAACCTTGGAGTCCACATAATATGGAGGAGTGTTAGATCCTTGGAGCTCAGAGACGATCTTTGGCACGACTCGAGTAATCTGGTCGGCCATGAATGACAACATCTTTTTCTGAGACTTCTCCCTGGATTTCCTGAGAGAGTCGGATAGCTTTCGAGAAGACATCCTAAAGATCCAACCACATGATCGTATAAGTCTATATTAATATAGATTAACACAAGGTTATCATAGATACGCAAAACACGTGACCTTCGCATAGCCCGTTGTACGGAGCTTGGCAACAAGTCAGAAACGCTTATATATAGAAGTACCAGCGGCGTATCCACCACGTTTCGGGCACATCGCTTCTACCCCGTACTCGGCGTCATGTTACGTGTCACAATTACCAACTAGTATACTCAATATTATACACATAGACTAACTTGATAAAATTCAATAAATTAACACCACAACTCACGACCTTCACATGGCATGTTGTACGAAGCTTGGCAGGCATACCGGAAGCGCTTATATATAGGAAGTACCAGCGGCATATCCACCACGCTTCGGACACCTCATACTCGATGTCATGTTACGTGTCGTAATTCACACTCATCCTCATAAAATTCAATAGATTACCATAGATTACAAATAGTCTTTAATAACTCAATAGACTTCATATATTAGATAGACTTCGATAGTATTCGATAGACATTCCATAAACCATAATAGAATTCAATAGACACTCAATAGGCTTTAATAGATTAACAACGAAACCCCGTATGGCTCGTATTACGAAAGTTCGGTGACATGACAGAAGCACTTATATATAGGAAGTACCGGCGGCGTATCCACCATGCTTCGATCACGCCACTTCCCCCTCGTCATCGGTGTCATACTTCTCCAAGCACAATATTGGAAAATCAAATAGATTAAATAACATAGATTGATCCCACTATTCACATAGATTAACCAATAGTTTGACCTAGATTATAGTTTGACGATCACATCACAGTCCATAACAACAATTTCTCACATGGCACGTTCTACGAAAGTTCGGCAACATGACAGAAGCAGTTATATATAGGAAGTACCAGCGGCGTATCCACCATGCTTCAATCACGCCACTCCCCCTCGTAGTCGGTGTCATGCTTTGTCACCCACAACATTAGAATTCACTCATAAATTCGACCAAAATAGACTTTCAACATAGATTAAGCCAGATAGATTTCACAACTTCAACCCGAGCCTACAAAACTACGAACTTCGCTTAGCGCGTTGTACGAAGATCAGGTAGCATGCCAGAAGCGCTTATATATAGGAAGTACCAGCGGCGTATCCACCACGTTTCGGACATGCCACTTTCTTCCTCGTCTTCGGCGCTAGGCTATGTTTCGTATTTTGTTTCTCAATTCACACATACGTAGTTTACACATAGACTTTACTAGAGCACACGATAGATCTCACACATAGATTTCCCATAGAGTAAACAAATAGGCCTTCCATAGTTTTAGAATTTAACAACAGACACTAAGTTTCGCATGGCACTTGGTACGAAAGTTGGTAACATGCCAGAAACACTTATATATTGGAAGTACCAGCGGCGTATCCACCATGTTTCGGACACGTCACTTTACCCTCGTATTTCATGCCATGTTACATCTAGTGCCTCACAAACATATTATCACATAGATTGATCAGATAGAGTAAAGCCTTATAAATTTAGGTTGATCTGAGATTGGAATTAACGTTTTAGATTGCGGATACGTGTGAGTAGTCGTGAAAGCATACCAAAATGAACGAAGAATCGAGTTTAAAACCACATATATAAAAATCGAGATAATCATAAAACGATAGGCTTATAAAACACAGGATTGTTCTGGGTAGAGGAACGGTGACTAACCAAAGTGTTTCGAACCCCTTTCCAATTGAGGTAACGTGTCTTGCCTTACTTAGACAAATACGTCATCGATGTTAGGCCTACGATATTCGTCCTTTTAGTTATTTCACGTTCCCAATTGATCGGAAGTCACGAGACTCTGGCGAGACATAAAAATCAAGGAGTGGGACTAGTTATCAAGATCTGAGTTTCACCTCTAACTTGACAACATCGTGCCCTAAATAGCGTTGGTGCTTATCCGCAGATAAGACCTACTAGAATAGTATGGAGATTCCCCATCAAGGTTTGGATGTCACTCCTGTCTTGAGGGTAACTCTTGTGTTAAAATATAGACACTGATTAACAGCGTTTTCAAGTATAAAGTGTGTATTGTGTTAGCCATAGGAAAGGTTTGTAAGTTTAACAGGAATATGTGCTGCTAGGAAGCAGATACGGTAGAATGCATAAGTCTTAAACAACAAATAAGAGTCAAAGTTCCTAGAACTATAGACTAGGGCAAGTATTCCTACTTATCCTAATTCCCTATAGTTATGGCTCTGATACCAATCTGTCACACCCCAACCGATGGCGGAAACATCGTGGTGCGAGCACTAAGCATTCAGATTGCTCATGAGATTCCATAACACTAGATATTTCAATAGTATTAAGTAGATTGCATAAATAGGTTGTCTAGAACAGAAATAAGTATTATAAAATTACATCACCAAATAATAGTTCAAATTGTTCAAAAAAACTAGATTATCTAGGCGACGTTTCTAAGCATCTCCTAGCTTGATTCCCATGTTCCATAGCAACCTATCAGCCTGCAACATGTATTAAAATATCAATACAAAAGTATTGGCGAGTATACAAGTTTGATAATAGAATAATAGATTAAAACAACTCATATCCACAATGTAAACAATAAAAATAGTTTCAGCTGTGCTAGTGTCGCAGTCCACGCAGTGATAGTCCAAGTATCCCCATGCTTTAGTGTTTACCCAAGACTCAAGGTAAAATAGAATCCTCCTAACAATACCCCCTGAGAATAATGGGAGAGGTGCACCCCCATATAGCGCTACTATTGTTAAGGTGAAACTACACACCCTGGATTAAACGTCACATAGCACAAAATAGAATACTAGAATGCACAAGTTTTCACGAACACATAGGATAGAGTTTAGACTGCAAAAGATTCAAGTTTATAGAGAATACATGTTACACCCCAAAGTTTAAAAGTAAAAAGGGGATCGAGTATAGTGACAGTGATTGCTTAACAGTCGCAACTGTTATTGGATCAAAGGGAGCTCTTTTTAGAATTAGCCTGGTTAGATTACTATACGATAAGAATTGTGTCACACCCTGGCTTTGCGGAAGCGTGGTTAATTTGGTGTGACTTCTTAATACCATAGCTTAATCATAACAAAGCTATATGAGTTAAAAACATGCAAGATCATCCATTAAGTTTCGAAAACCAAACACAATACCATTGTTTTAACATACCCTGACAAACATAATCTTGTTCAACAAACATTACCAACTAAAACATAACACAAATGTGGTTTAAGGATTGTGTCTTGTCCAGGAAAGAGACACATCCCCTAAACCCCAGATGATCTTGGAAACTAGTGCAGCGGAAAACATGCCATACCGTGCCAGATCTCGTTAATTTCCTGAAATACATGTAAGTTGAAAAATCAACAATAATGTTGAGCAAGTTCATGTGCAAGTGGGTAAGTAAAACACTTGTAAGTATAAAAGTTCCCTGGTATGTAGCAGTGTAAGGAAAAGAGATCACCAATGGTTTGCAAGGCCATTAGCATGTTGTGAAATGCAAGTAGGAAGACACAACCCTAGCCGATTTTTGCGTTGGGCAACCAAGTCACTCCAGGTCCGTTCTGTTGGTCCTCAGAGAGGTCCGTTCTGTTGGGCCTAGAGCTGGGCTCGCTACACCCAGATAGATCTACCGCTTAAGTCCCTCGGTGTTCTAACTACCCATTCACATGATCTTAAGTAGTAAACCTCCTTACGTTAACATACCGTGTATAATAGTACTTGTAAACAAAGTAACATGTATTTCACCCCCGCAGTTAAGAAAACTGAAAACAGTTAGAGAAAAGGGGGACATGAACTCACAGTGAAGCGTCTCTACCAAGTATCCCTGAATCAGAAAGCTGCGCGACGACCTACAAGTGCTAATTCTATTAGACGGACGGCCGTGCCTTAGCTTTATAGTTTATGTTTTTGGGAAATAGTTAGACAACTATTTCGTGTTTACTTTTTGTAAATACTTAGTAGTTATATTCCTTCCCAAGGATGGGGGATACAATACATGTGCGTAAGTTACGTTTTAACAATCGTGTGGTAATGTAATTACCGGTGTAACTTATATATTCATAGTGAAAGCGTTCGCAAAGTTTTGGAATCATTAACGCTTGTAAATATTATTTTTACTCTAAAATAATATTTATGTATTTTCACAAGATAATCATAAACAGTGTTGTGACAAAATATATTTATCACGTTATATTTAGTGAAAATCCCACCTCCGAATATTTAGTAAATAAAGTCATGGCGAAATTTATGTTTCGAAAACATGTCAAAAATAGTTCTAACACTTGTTGTGTAAATAATTCTAAGTGTTAGGTTTTTAGAAAAAATTTCGCCAGAGTTTCCTCTGTAACTGGAGGTGGCCACGCTTTCAAGCGTATCATTTTCTTTTAACAAATCAATTCAACAACCTCTTTATTCAATCAAACAATTTCCGATACATCAAACTAGTCGACAAGTATGTAAATTGTATAATCGCATGAACTTGTAGTTTTTCCGCGTCTATAATGTAAAACCCATTATATTTTGTAGATCTTTATATAAAGTGACTTTAATCTCATAAAAACCTCGTGTTTAGAGAAATCTGTCTTTACAACTTCTAGTAACAAGTGACAAAACTAGTTCTTTATCGGATCTTTTCATTTCACAAATGTTTACACACTTGTGGTTTATAAAATCTCATATTTGTTAGTGTAAGATCCTTTCTTTAAAATACATGGTTTCTTAAATGTGTGGTTCTTTGAAAATACCATTTGCAGATACGTAGATCCGCTAGTTCTAAACACCATTATACAAGTTAAATCACTTTTACACAAGTAAACATTTTTACACAAGTTCATGACTCTTGTGTGGTAGAGTTTTACCTTTTAACCCTTGTATTAGCCAAAACAAGCTTATGTTAAGATCAACGATCTTACCAAACCGGGTTAAATGGTGATCCGAGCTACCACAATCATAGATCGGGTCTAGATAAACACATCTTTCAAGTACTACAACTTTTACACAAGTTACAAGCTATTATCCACCATTTTCATACTTTTACTAGACTTTAAAGCTTCAAAATGTATGTTAACGATATTTAACCGACACGAACCCTTTTAACCACTTTAGATAAGTGTAAAAACGAGTTTTAAATGATATACCTCTAGCTCAAGGCTAGGGAAGATTCTTGATGAAAAACGTGTGGATAAAAGCTAACGAAAGAGGTCCTTCGTGTTCCGCTTGCTCCGAGGCTCCTAATATGCGACCTTTGATGTGTGTATGATGATGGAATGCAAGAACCAAAAATCGAAAATGATGGATAAGGGGGGGTGGGGTGTTCGGCCGAGAGGTAGAGAGGGCAAGAGAGAGTGAGTGGAAGTTGGTGTTTGAAGTGATAATTATCTAGTGAGTTAAGTGCTTATTTATAGGCAAGACTTTAGGGTTAATATCCATTGGTAATTATGTCTCATAGATACTAAACACACCCTAATAAAATAATCAATCTTGTACTTGTGTGTTCCCCAAGGTTTGGGGCCGGTTATGATGGGGGGGGGGGGGGTTGGTTCGATTTTAAGTAGATAGTTAGGAAGTTTAGTTAGGTTAATTAGGTTAGTTAAGTAATTAACCCCGTTAGTAATATAAAGCGTGTTATGACGGGTGTTAGGGTAATCAGGGACCCTAACTGGCTCAGAAAAAATATAATTAGTGAAAATAGTAATATTTTCATGTTCCGGGTAAAGTCCGGGTGTCCGGTTGGATAGTAATCCGTTAAAGCGTTACAAAAGCTTTAAAGTGTCGTTATTGTTATTTTTAGTGACACATCTTGTTTCCAACACTTTAAAAAGTGTCTAGTGATATTTTCCCCATATTTTGGCACTTTACTAGTCAGCTAGAAGCTGGATTATTTATTAAAGTGCTGTGTTTTGTACTTAAAGTACGTTTTAGGCACATCCAATCAGTGTATCTTATTCCTAGAGACGCAGCTTCACAATCTTTATAACCCTACACTCACTACCAGTGTAGTCAGATATCTCAGGCTCTTATAGGCCTTGGAGGCAGTGTTTGCCTGATGCTGGCTTTATCAGCATGTTCAATAGGTTATCCGTGTATTGTGCTACTGTGCTTTTTGTGCATCATGTTTGTCACTAAGGTTCAGCATATAAATATTGTAGTGACAGCAAGCAAGTATGATGCAAGTAAGTTCATGTATCAGTATTCAAGTAGCAGTTCATCAGCTAGTTCAAACAAGCACAGTAATTAAGTAGTAATTTAGCATTAATTAAGTTGTACGGATACCTGGTTTAGTGCGGGTTGTCACATTCTCCCCCCGTTAAATAAATTTCGTCCCGAAATTTAAGTTCTGCTTGTAGAAGCAGGGTTCTTAGGAAAAAGGTGGGGGTATTTCTCTTTCATCCGGTCCTCATGTTCCCAGGTGAATTCAGGACCATGTCTGGCATTCCAACGAACTTTGATGAGCTTGACACTGCTCCGGCGGGTCTTGTTAACCTTCCAATCCGTGACCTCGACAGGTTCTTCAACAAAGTGGAGCGTGTCGTCAACATGAATCTCGTCAGTGGGAATGGCAACGTCAACTTGAGTTGGACTTTTCTTTAAATTGGATACATGAAATGTATCGTGAACGCCATTCAGTTCAGCAGGTAGGTCCAACTTGTATGCTACAGTTCCAATTTTGTCCAAAATTCTGAAAGGACCAATGTAGCGCGGATTTAGCTTCCCACGCTTTCCAAAGCGTGCCACCCCCTTCCAGGGTGAAACTTTCAATAGCACCATTTCTCCAACTTGGAAATCCACATGTTTCCGGTCTGGATCCGCGTAGGCCTTTTGTCTGTGGCGAGCTGCTTCGATGCGTTTAAGAATTTGCGCGATCTTATCTGTCGTCTCTTGGACGATCTCGGGACCAGCAAGCTGCCTATCACCTGCGTCAGACCAACATAGTGGTGATCGGCACTTGCGTCCGTATAGGGCTTCAAATGGCGCGACACCAATACTGGTGTGGTAGCTGTTGTTGTATGAGAATTCAACCAAAGGTAAATGTTTATCCCAGCTACCGCCCAAATCCATAACACATGCCCTCAGCATGTCTTCCAAAGTTTGAATCGTTCGCTCGCTCTGGCCGTCAGTTTGCGGATGAAACGCAGTGCTCAGATTCAACTGCGAGCCAAAGGCTTCTTGGAAGGATTGCCATATCCTTGACACAAACCTTCCGTCTCTATCAGAGATGATCGAGAGAGGCACTCCATGACGTGCGACGATCTCTCTCATGTATATTTCCGCAAGTTTACTAGTACTGTCTTTCTCCTTGATTGGCAGAAAGTGTGCGGACTTTGTTAGGCGGTCAACAATCACCCATATCATATCATGGCCTCTTGGCGTTCTTGGCAATTTCGTAACAAAATCCATTGAGATTTGTTCCCATTTCCACTTGGGAATCTCAGGTTGTTGCAGCAGCCCTGAAGGCTTCTGGTATTCCGCTTTAACTTTAGCGCATGCTAAACATTTGCTCACATAAACAGCAACGTCGCCTTTCATCCTAGGCCACCAATAATAACTTTTGAGATCCTGGTACATCTTATCCGATCCAGGGTGGATAGAGTACCGTGATTTGTGAGCTTCATCAAAGATAACCTTCCTTAAATCACCAAACAGAGGAACCCAAATCCTTTTCTCAAAACATAACGTTCCTTCCTCGTTTGGTACCAAAAGCTTCTCCATCCCACGGAGATATTCCTCTTCAAGATTCCCTTCCTTGAGAGCTTCCTTTTGTGCGGCATGAATGCGCAAGGAAAGATCGGTTCGTATAATCATTTCCAAAGCCCTAACCCTTATGGGTTTGATCCTTTCCTTTCGACTTAGGGCATCGGCGACTACATTCGCCTTCCCTGGGTGATACTTAATCTCGCAGTCGTAGTCGTTTAGCAACTCAACCCATCGTCTTTGCCTCATATTCAACTCCTTCTGGTTGAATATATGCTGTAGGCTCTTGTGATCTGTGAAGATTGTGCATTTCGTACCATACAGGTAGTGTCTCCAGATCTTTAAGGCAAAAACCACTGCGCCAAGCTCTAAATCGTGTGTGGTATAGTTCTTTTCGTGCACTTTCAACTGACGCGATGCGTAAGCAATAACCTTCTGGCGTTGCATCAACACGCAACCCAATCCTTGTCGCGATGCGTCGCAGTATACCACAAAATCGTCAGTACCTTCCGGTAGAGCTAAGATTGGCGCGTTGCAGAGCTTATCTTTCAGTACCTGAAATGCTTCGTCCTGTTTGATTCCCCAATCAAACGTCTTATCTTTCTGTGTGAGTAGCGTCAATGGTTGAGCGATCTTCGAAAAGTCCTCAATGAACCTTCGATAGTAGCCAGCCAAACCCAAGAATTGCCGAATCTCGGTTGGCGTCGTAGGCGTTTCCCAATTCTTGATCGCCTCGATCTTTGTCGGGTCTACGTGGATTCCATCTCCATTAACCACATGTCCAAGAAACTGGACTTCACGTAACCAAAATTCGCACTTGGAGAATTTGGCGTATAATTGTTCCTTATTCAGTAGCTCCAGAATAGCTCTAAGATGCTGTTCGTGTTCAGCCTTCGTTTTCGAATAAATCAAGATGTCGTCGATGAATACAATCACAAATTTGTCCAAGTATGGCTTGCAAACTCTATTCATCAAGTCCATAAAGACTGCAGGTGCGTTTGTTAGACCAAACGGCATAACAAGGAACTCGTAGTGTCCATAACGAGTTTGGAAGGCTGTTTTCGGGATACTTTCCTCTTGAATCCTTAACTGATGGTATCCCGATCGAAGATCGATCTTTGAGTAAAAGCTTGAGCCTTGCAGTTGATCAAACAGATCATCGATTCTTGGCAGAGGGTACCTATTCTTGATCGTCAGCTTGTTCAATTCTCTGTAGTCAATGCACATTCGGAAACTACCGTCCTTCTTCTTGACAAACAAGACCGGAGCTCCCCAAGGCGAGAAGCTTGGTCGGATAAAACCCTTGTCTAACAACTCTTGAAGTTGTGTCGACAATTCCTGCATCTCAGACGGCGCAAGTCTGTAAGGTGCCTTAGCTACAGGCGCGGCGCCTGGAACTAAGTCAATGCGAAACTCTACTTGCCTCAGAGGCGGCAGTCCAGGTAAGTCTTCTGGGAAGACTTCTGGGTATTCCCTCACGACAGGGATGTCTTCGATTCTTGGCTCAGCAGCCTTCTTGTCCACAATGTGTGCCAGAAAAGCAACACATCCTTTCTGTAAACACTTCCTTGCTTTCAAGCAGCTGATAATCCTTAGTGGTGTGTCACGCTTCTCTCCATGAACCACAATGGTTTCACCATCATCAGTTGGGATACGAACAACTTTCTCGTGACATACTATCTCAGCCTTGTTTCCAGATAACCAATCCATTCCTACCACCACGTCGAAGCTTCCCAATTGGACTGGTAGTAGATCCAAGGTAAACTCACGTTCTCCCAATTCTATCACACAGCCTCTGATTACTTCGTTGGTTTCAACTAACTTTCCATTAGCTAATTCGATCGAGTAGGGAATATCTAACTTATTAGCGGCTAACCCAAGCATATTCTTAAATTCTAACGATACGAAGCTATAATCGGCACCAGTATCAAATAAAACGGATGCATAGCGTTGGTTCACAGGGAACGTACCAGTAACAACATTGGGGTCCTGGCGCGCTTCCCTAGCTTCGATTTGGAACACTCTTCCACGGGCTTGGTTCAACGTTGGGCAATTCTTCTTAAAATGCCCGATTTCACCGCAGTTATAGCATCCAAGTCTCTGCCCGTTTCCACCTCCAATTCCAGCTGGGTTGTTGTTCTGGTTGGCATTTCCTGCCTGATTCACATTGTTGCCTCGATTCCCGTTACCCCCGTAGTTTCCTTGTGGGCGGTTTCCATTTCCACCACGGTTATCATTCTTATTTCCAAATCCTCCCTGGCCTCCGCGGCCAGCAGTGGCCCAACAAGAATCCTTCAAGTGGCCAGGTTTTCCACACGAATCACATACCCTCAAACCACATCGGCCAGAATGGTGACGCTGGTAGGCATTACACTTGGGCTGGGTGCCCATATATCCCTTTCCTTTCTTTCCACTACCAGCTGTAACCTGAGCTGGCGCGTCTGGTGCTCCTCTCTTACCAACACCGCTAACACCTTGTTTGAAGTTCGTGAACTTTCTTTTGTTACCTCCTGACGACTCAACATGAGTCTCTTTCTTCCTTTGCTCAGCATCACCAAACTTGTTCAGGCGAATCGCCTCTTCTGTAAGAGCCACGCTCAAATCAATCGCCTCAGTAATTGTTGCAGGCTTTGAAGAGGTTACCATACTTATGATTTGGGGAGCCAAACCCCAAATGAAGCGCTCGATTCGCTTGTATTCTGGCGTAACCATGTAAGGAACCACTTGAGATAAGTCATGGAATCTTTGAACGTACTCCGCTACCTTTGGACCGTCCATTTTCAAGTGCCAGAACTCGGTCTCCAATCGCTGGATTTCTGCGCGGGAACAGTACTTCTTGCGCATGAGTTCCTTTAGCTCGGTCCAGGTCAGCGCGTAGGCAGCAGCCTCGCCTAGTGTTTGTACTTGTAGATTCCACCAGGATAGGGCTCCATCTAGAAACAGCCCTGAGATATAAGTGACTTGCTGATCTAACGCGCATTTGCTCATGCGTAAGACAGAATCGGTTTTCTCAGCCCAGCGGGTAAAGGCAACTGCACCTCCTGTGCCATCGAAGTTGACCGGTTTGCAGTCTAGAAACTGCTTGTAGGTGCATCCTGCACGTATGTTAAAACATGTGTTTGGCATTAGCATCATCGCTAAAAATTTCCAACTAGATCATGGTAGGTCCAAATGGCTTGGTATTACCGTGAGGTGGATTGTTATTGCCTTGGTTAACACTCCCGCTCGCTCCTGGCTGAGAAGCTGCGTACTGCGCTATGGCAGCAGCAATGATTTGTTGTAGCTCTTCCTGAGTGGTAGGCATAGGCTGTTGTTGACGTCTTGGCGGCATCTTTCTAGAAGATGTGTTCACGTTGGTCAGGCCATAGCGGAATGTACGTATATAGTAATAGTAATAGCACGTAATATCTCATGTCATCAATACATCACAAATACCAATCATCCACATTTCATGTCATAACAATGCAAATAAGTAATCAAGCGAAACAGTTGTGATGAGAATACTGCGATTGTCATATATCAAGACCACATGGTAAGTGTATCAGTACATCATAGTGTCATACAATCATCCATCAACTAGGGGCTACATCACCCCTGTCCAAAAATCATAACAAATCAGTGTCAAATACAACATCAGATACATAGTCAACAAAAGTCAAAATCAAAAAGTGGTCTCCAAAATGCTGTGCAATCCAACAATCGCCGTCTTCTCATCCTCGTCTACCCAAATAGTAACTGGTGAGCTCTACGCAGATGGTGGTGGAGGAGGGGGAAAGTGAGTATAAAACAACCGACGCAACTGGAGCCAGTCCTCCTCCTGGGCTCGCTGAGTACGGATAATGGAAGCAATCTGCTGCTCTAACGTAAAGAGACGGGCAGCAATATCTGGAGGTAATGGTCGAAACGGCTGTAGAGGGGAATGTGTCTGACCATGACACTGGCAAGACAGCCGAGCTCTCTCGAGCTCCTGGATACGCTGTGTGTGGGACTCGTGTTGTGCGACAAAGGACATCAAGACGTCCTCGATAGTGTGTCCCCTGTGAAAAGCATGGTAGGGGTCAGTAGGTGGCATACCAGAGCCAGGTGCCCAAAGAAATGGCTCGCTAGTGGGGTCGAAAGGTGCCACGTGAAATGGAGTAAAAGTGGGTGGAACGGATGACGTCTGAGGCATGAATGGGATAGGCATCGGTACATGTCCATCAGGGTGGGCTGAAGAACCCTCTCCAGGCCCTGCTGGAGGTACAAACATAGGAACCTGAAATGAAAAGTCAACATGTGGTGCAACAGGAATCTGTGGAGGAAAAGGTGGAACATCCTAATCAGCCGGTATCCAACCGTGCTGTGCAGACTCATCCGGTGGATCCATATGTGCCGCGAACAGTGCATGTCCGGGCTCTAGTGGGACGGGATCAGGTAAGGGAGCAACAACAGGGTGAACGGGTGCAAGGTGCTCTATAGGATGGTCAGCAGGTATATCACCAACGGGTAAAGGAACAACGGGATCAACAGCAACATGATCGCCCTCAATCACAGGAACATCTACAGGGAGATCAGCAACAACAAGCTCAAAAGGGATATCAGCATGTACTGGGTCATGCTCGGGTATAGGGTCTAGAGCGGCTGCCTGCTCAGGAGCAACGGCAGGCTCGAAGTCATCAAAAGCCATGTCAAAATCAAAATCTGGGTCAACAGGATCAAGTGGGTCAACAGCGTCTACTGGATCCTCCATAAACTGGTCCATCGGAACAAACTCTATGTCACGATCAGGGTCGAATCCTGGGGGAAACATAGGATCGGAATCCCCCTCATCATCATGGTCAAAAGCGAAACTGGGGATAGGGGCAACAGAAGATGCCTGATCAGGATCTGATCCATAAGAGAAGTGTTGCGCACTCTGGACATGTGTGGGTACAGAGGCCACAGACTCAAAGGAGTCCGCGACTGGGGAGTGAGCAGGTGACTCCGCGGCAGGAGCATCTGCGATCAACAAGGGATCGGCAGCAGGAAGGGCCTCGCCCTGAGCATCCTCCTCGAAAGGCTCCTCATCAAACAAATCAACATCATCCTCCTCATCGTCGATGGGTAAATCGTAAGCTGGGTACGCAGCAAGCGGTATAGGGGCAGGGATCAATGCGAGTGGTAGATCCCCGGCCAAAGGACCATCTGCGAGCTCGTCAGCACCGTCAGGTAATGCGAAGGGCTGGAAATCGTCCTCATCTGTGCTAGTGAAGTCGGACGTGTAAACCTCGTGCTCCGATGACTCAATGTCGTCTGAAACGATAGGCCTAGGGCCTGTGGTGCCTGAACCACCAGTGTCTGCAGAATCCATGTGTCTGTAACATATACAAACATGCACAAATAGTCAATCATAAATCAAGTAATCACATAAGTCACCAAGTAAGGTATCACGTATATCTCCTAGTCTTACTAGCCAATTTCATCCAGTCTATAAGACTGCTCTATCCTCCACCTTGATCACTTAGATCGATCCTCGGTCTCCTTGACCGAGCATTCAGTCGTCATGACTGAACCTACTCTTCCTAGCCTTGCTAGACCACTACCTTGGTCACCTAGACCAAACCTCGATCCTCCAGACCGAGCCTTATAACAAACCAACGTGCTTAACTACTTCGATCACCTCGATCCTCCAGACCGATCCTCAGCCCTCCAAGCTGAGCCTATAATTAATAAAATGTGCTCAACATTCGTTTGTAAAAAGTTTTGGATTTGGACTTAAGTGGTATGCAGAAAAAAATGTTTTCGTGAGAGCCCTAGTGATCATAGTCTAGACTCGAGAAAGAATCCTAGTTCGCTATGATCAGAGCTCTGATACCAAGCTGTCACACCCTGGCTTTGCGGAAGCGTGGTTAATTTGGTGTGACTTCTTAATACCATAGCTTAATCATAACAAAGCTATATGAGTTAAAAACATGCAAGATCATCCATTAAGTTTCGAAAACCAAACACAATACCATTGTTTTAACATACCCTGACAAACATAATCTTGTTCAACAAACATTACCAACTAAAACATAACACAAATGTGGTTTAAGGATTGTGTCTTGTCCAGGAAAGAGACACATCCCCTAAACCCCGGATGATCTTGGAAACTAGTGCAGCGGAAAACATGCCATACCGTGCCAGATCTCGTTAATTTCCTGAAATACATGTAAGTTGAAAAATCAACAATAATGTTGAGCGAGTTCATGTGCAAGTGGGTAAGTAAAACACTTGTAAGTATAAAAGTTCCCTGGTATGTAGCAGTGTAAGGAAAAGAGATCACCAATGGTTTGCAAGGCCATTAGCATGTTGTGAAATGCAAGTAGGAAGACACAACCCTAGCCGATTTTTGCGTTGGGCAACCAAGTCACTCCAGGTCCGTTCTGTTGGTCCTCAGAGAGGTCCGTTCTGTTGGGCCTAGAGCTGGGCTCGCTACACCCAGATAGATCTACCGCTTAAGTCCCTCGGTGTTCTAACTACCCATTCACATGATCTTAAGTAGTAAACCTCCTTACGTTAACATACCGTGTATAATAGTACTTGTAAACAAAGTAACATGTATTTCACCCCCGCAGTTAAGAAAACTGAAAACAGTTAGAGAAAAGGGGGACATGAACTCACAGTGAAGCGTCTCTACCAAGTATCCCTGAATCAGAAAGCTGCGCGACGACCTACAAGTGCTAATTCTATTAGACGGACGGCCGTGCCTTAGCTTTATAGTTTATGTTTTTGGGAAATAGTTAGACAACTATTTCGTGTTTACTTTTTGTAAATACTTGGTAGTTATATTCCTTCCCAAGGATGGGGGATACAATACATGTGCGTAAGTTACGTTTTAACAATCGTGTGGTAATGTAATTACCGGTGTAACTTATATATTCATAGTGAAAGCGTTCGCAAAGTTTTGGAATCATTAACGCTTGTAAATATTATTTTTACTCTAAAATAATATTTATGTATTTTCACAAGATAATCATAAACAGTGTTGTGACAAAATATATTTATCACGTTATATTTAGTGAAAATCCCACCTCCGAATATTTAGTAAATAAAGTCATGGCGAAATTTATGTTTCGAAAACATGTCAAAAATAGTTCTAACACTTGTTGTGTAAATAATTCTAAGTGTTAGGTTTTTAGAAAAAATTTCGCCAGAGTTTCCTCTGTAACTGGAGGTGGCCACGCTTTCAAGCGTATCATTTTCTTTTAACAAATCAATTCAACAACCTCTTTATTCAATCAAACAATTTCCGATACATCAAACTAGTCGACAAGTATGTAAATTGTATAATCGCATGAACTTGTAGTTTTTCCGCGTCTATAATGTAAAACCCATTATATTTTGTAGATCTTTATATAAAGTGACTTTAATCTCATAAAAACCTCGTGTTTAGAGAAATCTGTCTTTACAACTTCTAGTAACAAGTGACAAAACTAGTTCTTTATCGGATCTTTTCATTTCACAAATGTTTACACACTTGTGGTTTATAAAATCTCATATTTGTTAGTGTAAGATCCTTTCTTTAAAATACATGGTTTCTTAAATGTGTGGTTCTTTGAAAATACCATTTGCAGATACGTAGATCCGCTAGTTCTAAACACCATTATACAAGTTAAATCACTTTTACACAAGTAAACATTTTTACACAAGTTCATGACTCTTGTGTGGTAGAGTTTTACCTTTTAACCCTTGTATTAGCCAAAACAAGCTTATGTTAAGATCAACGATCTTACCAAACCGGGTTAAATGGTGATCCGAGCTACCACAATCATAGATCGGGTCTAGATAAACACATCTTTCAAGTACTACAACTTTTACACAAGTTACAAGCTATTATCCACCATTTTCATACTTTTACTAGACTTTAAAGCTTCAAAATGTATGTTAACGATATTTAACCGACACGAACCCTTTTAACCACTTTAGATAAGTGTAAAAAACGAGTTTTAAATGATATACCTCTAGCTCAAGGCTAGGGAAGATTCTTGATGAAAAACGCGTGGATAAAAGCTAACGAAAGAGGTCCTTCGTGTTCCGCTTGCTCCGAGGCTCCTAATATGCGACCTTTGATGTGTGTATGATGATGGAATGCAAGAACCAAAAATCGAAAATGATGGATAAGGGGGGGTGGGGTGTTCGGCCGAGAGGTAGAGAGGGCAAGAGAGAGTGAGTGGAAGTTGGTGTTTGAAGTGATAATTATCTAGTGAGTTAAGTGCTTATTTATAGGCAAGACTTTAGGGTTAATATCCATTGGTAATTATGTCTCATAGATACTAAACACACCCTAATAAAATAATCAATCTTGTACTTGTGTGTTCCCCAAGGTTTGGGGCCGGTTATGATGGGGGGGGGGGGGTTGGTTCGATTTTAAGTAGATAGTTAGGAAGTTTAGTTAGGTTAATTAGGTTAGTTAAGTAATTAACCCCGTTAGTAATATAAAGCGTGTTATGACGGGTGTTAGGGTAATCAGGGACCCTAACTGGCTCAGAAAAAATATAATTAGTGAAAATAGTAATATTTTCATGTTCCGGGTAAAGTCCGGGTGTCCGGTTGGATAGTAATCCGTTAAAGCGTTACAAAAGCTTTAAAGTGTCGTTATTGTTATTTTTAGTGACACATCTTGTTTCCAACACTTTAAAAAGTGTCTAGTGATATTTTCCCCATATTTTGGCACTTTACTAGTCAGCTAGAAGCTGGATTATTTATTAAAGTGCTGTGTTTTGTACTTAAAGTACGTTTTAGGCACATCCAATCAGTGTATCTTATTCCTAGAGACGCAGCTTCACAATCTTTATAACCCTACACTCACTACCAGTGTAGTCAGATATCTCAGGCTCTTATAGGCCTTAGAGGCAGTGTTTGCCTGATGCTGGCTTTATCAGCATGTTCAATAGGTTATCCGTGTATTGTGCTACTGTGCTTTTTGTGCATCATGTTTGTCACTAAGGTTCAGCATATAAATATTGTAGTGACAGCAAGCAAGTATGATGCAAGTAAGTTCATGTATCAGTATTCAAGTAGCAGTTCATCAGCTAGTTCAAACAAGCACAGTAATTAAGTAGTAATTTAGCATTAATTAAGTTGTACGGATACCTGGTTTAGTGCGGGTTGTCACATTCTCCCCCCGTTAAATAAATTTCGTCCCGAAATTTAAGTTCTGCTTGTAGAAGCAGGGTTCTTAGGAAAAAGGTGGGGGTATTTCTCTTTCATCCGGTCCTCACGTTCCCAGGTGAATTCAGGACCATGTCTGGCATTCCAACGAACTTTGACGAGCTTGACACTGCTCCGGCGGGTCTTGTTAACCTTCCAATCCGTGACCTCGACAGGTTCTTCAACAAAGTGGAGCGTGTCGTCAACATGAATCTCGTCAGTGGGAATGGCAACGTCAACTTGAGTTGGACTTTTCTTTAAATTGGATACATGAAATGTATCGTGAACGCCATTCAGTTCAGCAGGTAGGTCCAACTTGTATGCTACAGTTCCAATTTTGTCCAAAATTCTGAAAGGACCAATGTAGCGCGGATTTAGCTTCCCACGCTTTCCAAAGCGTGCCACCCCCTTCCAGGGTGAAACTTTCAATAGCACCATTTCTCCAACTTGGAAATCCACATGTTTCCGGTCTGGATCCGCGTAGGCCTTTTGTCTGTGGCGAGCTGCTTCGATGCGTTTAAGAATTTGCGCGATCTTATCTGTCGTCTCTTGGACGATCTCGGGACCAGCAAGCTGCCTATCACCTGCGTCAGACCAACATAGTGGTGATCGGCACTTGCGTCCGTATAGGGCTTCAAATGGCGCGACACCAATACTGGTGTGGTAGCTGTTGTTGTATGAGAATTCAACCAAAGGTAAATGTTTATCCCAGCTACCGCCCAAATCCATAACACATGCCCTCAGCATGTCTTCCAAAGTTTGAATCGTTCGCTCGCTCTGGCCGTCAGTTTGCGGATGAAACGCAGTGCTCAGATTCAACTGCGAGCCAAAGGCTTCTTGGAAGGATTGCCATATCCTTGACACAAACCTTCCGTCTCTATCAGAGATGATCGAGAGAGGCACTCCATGACGTGCGACGATCTCTCTCATGTATATTTCCGCAAGTTTACTAGTACTGTCTTTCTCCTTGATTGGCAGAAAGTGTGCGGACTTTGTTAGGCGGTCAACAATCACCCATATCATATCATGGCCTCTTGGCGTTTCTTGGCAATTTCGTAACAAAAATCCATTGAGATTTGTTCCCATTTCCACTTGGGAATCTCAGGTTGTTGCAGCAGCCCTGAAGGCTTCTGGTATTCCGCTTTAACTTTAGCGCATGTTAAACATTTGCTCACATAAACAGCAACGTCGCCTTTCATCCTAGGCCACCAATAATAACTTTTGAGATCCTGGTACAATCTTATCCGATCCAGGGTGGATAGAGTACCAGTGATTTGTGAGCTTCATCAAAGATAACCTTCCTTAAATCACCAAACAGAGGAACCCAAATCCTTTTCTCAAAACATAACGTTCCTTCCTCGTTTGGTACCAAAAGCTTCTCCATCCCACGGAGATATTCCTCTTCAAGATTCCCTTCCTTGAGAGCTTCCTTTTGTGCGGCATGAATGCGCAAGGAAAGATCGGTTCGTATAATCATTTCCAAAGCCCTAACCCTTATGGGTTTGATCCTTTCCTTTCGACTTAGGGCATCGGCGACTACATTCGCCTTCCCTGGGTGATACTTAATCTCGCAGTCGTAGTCGTTTAGCAACTCAACCCATCGTCTTTGCCTCATATTCAACTCCTTCTGGTTGAATATATGCTGTAGGCTCTTGTGATCTGTGAAGATTGTGCATTTCGTACCATACAGGTAGTGTCTCCAGATCTTTAAGGCAAAAACCACTGCGCCAAGCTCTAAATCGTGTGTGGTATAGTTCTTTTCGTGGCACTTTCCAACTGACGCGATGCGTAAGCAATAACCTTCTGGCGTTGCATCAACACGCAACCCAATCCTTGTCGCGATGCGTCGCAGTATACCACAAAATCGTCAGTACCTTCCGGTAGAGCTAAGATTGGCGCGTTGCAGAGCTTATCTTTCAGTACCTGAAATGCTTCGTCCTGTTTGATTCCCCAATCAAACGTCTTATCTTTCTGTGTGAGTAGCGTCAATGGTTGATGCGATCTTCGAAAAGTCCTCAATGAACCTTCGATAGTAGCCAGCCAAACCCAAGAATTGCCGAATCTCGGTTGGCGTCGTAGGCGTTTCCCAATTCTTGATCGCCTCGATCTTTGTCGGGTCTACGTGGATTCCATCTCCATTAACCACATGTCCAAGAAACTGGACTTCACGTAACCAAAATTCGCACTTGGAGAATTTGGCGTATAATTCGTTCCTTATTCAGTAGCTCCAGAATAGCTCTAAGATGCTGTTCGTGTTCAGCCTTCGTTTTCGAATAAATCAAGATGTCGTCGATGAATACAATCACAAATTTGTCCAAGTATGGCTTGCAAACTCTATTCATCAAGTCCATAAAGACTGCAGGTGCGTTTGTTAGACCAAACGGCATAACAAGGAACTCGTAGTGTCCATAACGAGTTTGGAAGGCTGTTTTCGGGATACTTTCCTCTTGAATCCTTAACTGATGGTATCCCGATCGAAGATCGATCTTTGAGTAAAAAGCTTGAGCCTTGCAGTTGATCAAACAGATCATCGATTCTTGGCAGAGGGTACCTATTCTTGATCGTCAGCTTGTTCAATTCTCTGTAGTCAATGCACATTCCGGAAACTACCGTCCTTCATCTTGACAAACAAGACCGGAGCTCCCCAAGGCGAGAAGCTTGGTCGGATAAAACCCTTGTCTAATAACTCTTGAAGTTGTGTCGACAATTCCTGCATCTCAGACGGCGCAAGTCTGTAAGGTGCCTTAGCTACAGGCGCGGCGCCTGGAACTAAGTCAATGCGAAACTCTACTTGCCTCAGAGGCGGCAGTCCAGGTAAGTCTTCTGGGAAGACTTCTGGGTATTCCCTCACGACAGGGATGTCTTCGATTCTTGGCTCAGCAGCCTTCTTGTCCACAATGTGTGCCAGAAAAGCAACACATCCTTTCTGTAAACACTTCCTTGCTTTCAAGCAGCTGATAATCCTTAGTGGTGTGTCACGCTTCTCTCCATGAACCACAATGGTTTCACCATCATCAGTTGGGATACGAACAACTTTCTCGTGACATACTATCTCAGCCTTGTTTCCAGATAACCAATCCATTCCTACCACCACGTCGAAGCTTCCCAATTGGACTGGTAGTAGATCCAAGGTAAACTCACGTTCTCCCAATTCTATCACACAGCCTCTGATTACTTCGTTGGTTTCAACTAACTTTCCATTAGCTAATTCGATCGAGTAGGGAATATCTAACTTATTAGCGGCTAACCCAAGCATATTCTTAAATTCTAACGATACGAAGCTATAATCGGCACCAGTATCAAATAAAACGGATGCATAGCGTTGGTTCACAGGGAACGTACCAGTAACAACATTGGGGTCCTGGCGCGCTTCCCTAGCTTCGATTTGGAACACTCTTCCACGGGCTTGGTTCAACGTTGGGCAATTCTTCTTAAAATGCCCGATTTCACCGCAGTTATAGCATCCAAGTCTCTGCCCGTTTCCACCTCCAATTCCAGCTGGGTTGTTGTTCTGGTTGGCATTTCCTGCCTGATTCACATTGTTGCCTCGATTCCCGTTACCCCCGTAGTTTCCTTGTGGGCGGTTTCCATTTCCACCACGGTTATCATTCTTATTTCCAAATCCTCCCTGGCCTCCGCGGCCAGCAGTGGCCCAACAAGAATCCTTCAAGTGGCCAGGTTTTCCACACGAATCACATACCCTCAAACCACATCGGCCAGAATGGTGACGCTGGCAGGCATTACACTTGGGCTGGGTGCCCATATATCCCTTTCCTTTCTTTCCACTACCAGCTGTAACCTGAGCTGGCGCGTCTGGTGCTCCTCTCTTACCAACACCGCTAACACCTTGTTTGAAGTTCGTGAACTTTCTTTTGTTACCTCCTGACGACTCAACATGAGTCTCTTTCTTCCTTTGCTCAGCATCACCAAACTTGTTCAGGCGAATCGCCTCTTCTGTAAGAGCCACGCTCAAATCAATCGCCTCAGTAATTGTTGCAGGCTTTGAAGAGGTTACCATACTTATGATTTGGGGAGCCAAACCCCAAATGAAGCGCTCGATTCGCTTGTATTCTGGCGTAACCATGTAAGGAACCACTTGAGATAAGTCATGGAATCTTTGAACGTACTCCGCTACCTTTGGACCGTCCATTTTCAAGTGCCAGAACTCGGTCTCCAATCGCTGGATTTCTGCGCGGGAACAGTACTTCTTGCGCATGAGTTCCTTTAGCTCGGTCCAGGTCAGCGCGTAGGCAGCAGCCTCGCCTAGTGTTTGTACTTGTAGATTCCACCAGGATAGGGCTCCATCTAGAAACAGCCCTGAGATATAAGTGACTTGCTGATCTAACGCGCATTTGCTCATGCGTAAGACAGAATCGGTTTTCTCAGCCCAGCGGGTAAAGGCAACTGCACCTCCTGTGCCATCGAAGTTGACCGGTTTGCAGTCTAGAAACTGCTTGTAGGTGCATCCTGCACGTATGTTAAAACATGTGTTTGGCATTAGCATCATCGCTAAAAATTTCCAACTAGATCATGGTAGGTCCAAATGGCTTGGTATTACCGTGAGGTGGATTGTTATTGCCTTGGTTAACACTCCCGCTCGCTCCTGGCTGAGAAGCTGCGTACTGCGCTATGGCAGCAGCAATGATTTGTTGTAGCTCTTCCTGAGTGGTAGGCATAGGCTGTTGTTGACGTCTTGGCGGCATCTTTCTAGAAGATGTGTTCACGTTGGTCAGGCCATAGCGGAATGTACGTATATAGTAATAGTAATAGCACGTAATATCTCATGTCATCAATACATCACAAATACCAATCATCCACATTTCATGTCATAACAATGCAAATAAGTAATCAAGCGAAACAGTTGTGATGAGAATACTGCGATTGTCATATATCAAGACCACATGGTAAGTGTATCAGTACATCATAGTGTCATACAATCATCCATCAACTAGGGGCTACATCACCCCTGTCCAAAAATCATAACAAATCAGTGTCAAATACAACATCAGATACATAGTCAACAAAAGTCAAAATCAAAAAGTGGTCTCCAAAATGCTGTGCAATCCAACAATCGCCGTCTTCTCATCCTCGTCTACCCAAATAGTAACTGGTGAGCTCTACGCAGATGGTGGTGGAGGAGGGGGAAAGTGAGTATAAAACAACCGACGCAACTGGAGCCAGTCCTCCTCCTGGGCTCGCTGAGTACGGATAATGGAAGCAATCTGCTGCTCTAACGTAAAGAGACGGGCAGCAATATCTGGAGGTAATGGTCGAAACGGCTGTAGAGGGGAATGTGTCTGACCATGACACTGGCAAGACAGCCGAGCTCTCTCGAGCTCCTGGATACGCTGTGTGTGGGACTCGTGCTGTGCGACAAAGGACATCAAGACGTCCTCGATAGTGTGTCCCCTGTGAAAAGCATGGTAGGGGTCAGTAGGTGGCATACCAGAGCCAGGTGCCCAAAGAAATGGCTCGCTAGTGGGGTCGAAAGGTGCCACGTGAAATGGAGTAAAAGTGGGTGGAACGGATGACGTCTGAGGCATGAATGGGATAGGCATCGGTACATGTCCATCAGGGTGGGCTGAAGAACCCTCTCCAGGCCCTGCTGGAGGTACAAACATAGGAACCTGAAATGAAAAGTCAACATGTGGTGCAACAGGAATCTGTGGAGGAAAAGGTGGAACATCCTAATCAGCCGGTATCCAACCGTGCTGTGCAGACTCATCCGGTGGATCCATATGTGCCGCGAACAGTGCATGTCCGGGCTCTAGTGGGACGGGATCAGGTAAGGGAGCAACAACAGGGTGAACGGGTGCAAGGTGCTCTATAGGATGGTCAGCAGGTATATCACCAACGGGTAAAGGAACAACGGGATCAACAGCAACATGATCGCCCTCAATCACAGGAACATCTACAGGGAGATCAGCAACAACAGGCTCAAAAGGGATATCAGCATGTACTGGGTCATGCTCGGGTATAGGGTCTAGAGCGGCTGCCTGCTCAGGAGCAACGGCAGGCTCGAAGTCATCAAAAGCCTTGTCAAAATCAAAATCTGGGTCAACAGGATCAAGTGGGTCAACAGCGTCTACTGGATCCTCCATAAACTGGTCCATCGGAACAAACTCTATGTCACGATCAGGGTCGAATCCTGGGGGAAACATAGGATCGGAATCCCCCTCATCATCATGGTCAAAAGCGAAACTGGGGATAGGGGCAACAGAAGATGCCTGATCAGGATCTGATCCATAAGAGAAGTGTTGCGCACTCTGGACATGTGTGGGTACAGAGGCCACAGACTCAAAGGAGTCCGCGACTGGGGAGTGAGCAGGTGACTCCGCGGCAGGAGCATCTGCGATCAACAAGGGATCGGCAGCAGGAAGGGCCTCGCCCTGAGCATCCTCCTCGAAAGGCTCCTCATCAAACAAATCAACATCATCCTCCTCATCGTCGATGGGTAAATCGTAAGCTGGGTACGCAGCAAGCGGTATAGGGGCAGGGATCAATGCGAGTGGTAGATCCCCGGCCAAAGGACCATCTGCGAGCTCGTCAGCACCGTCAGGTAATGCGAAGGGCTGGAAATCGTCCTCATCTGTGCTAGTGAAGTCGGACGTGTAAACCTCGTGCTCCGATGACTCAATGTCGTCTGAAACGATAGGCCTAGGGCCTGTGGTGCCTGAACCACCAGTGTCTGCAGAATCCATGTGTCTGTAACATATACAAACATGCACAAATAGTCAATCATAAATCAAGTAATCACATAAGTCACCAAGTAAGGTATCACGTATATCTCCTAGTCTTACTAGCCAATTTCATCCAGTCTATAAGACTGCTCTATCCTCCACCTTGATCACTTAGATCGATCCTCGGTCTCCTTGACCGAGCATTCAGTCGTCATGACTGAACCTACTCTTCCTAGCCTTGCTAGACCACTACCTTGGTCACCTAGACCAAACCTCGATCCTCCAGACCGAGCCTTATAACAAACCAATGTGCTTAACTACTTCGATCACCTCGATCCTCCAGACCGATCCTCAGCCCTCCAAGCTGAGCCTATAATTAATAAAATGTGCTCAACATTCGTTTGTAAAAAGTTTTGGATTTGGACTTAAGTGGTATGCAGAAAAAAATGTTTTCGTGAGAGCCCTAGTGATCATAGTCTAGACTCGAGAAAGAATCCTAGTTCGCTATAATCAGAGCTCTGATACCAAGCTGTCACACCCTGGCTTTGCGGAAGCGTGGTTAATTTGGTGTGACTTCTTAATACCATAGCTTAATCATAACAAAGCTATATGAGTTAAAAACATGCAAGATCATCCATTAAGTTTCGAAAACCAAACACAATACCATTGTTTTAACATACCCTGACAAACATAATCTTGTTCAACAAACATTACCAACTAAAACATAACACAAATGTGGTTTAAGGATTGTGTCTTGTCCAGGAAAGAGACACATCCCCTAAACCCCGGATGATCTTGGAAACTAGTGCAGCGGAAAACATGCCATACCGTGCCAGATCTCGTTAATTTCCTGAAATACATGTAAGTTGAAAAATCAACAATAATGTTGAGCGAGTTCATGTGCAAGTGGGTAAGTAAAACACTTGTAAGTATAAAAGTTCCCTGGTATGTAGCAGTGTAAGGAAAAGAGATCACCAATGGTTTGCAAGGCCATTAGCATGTTGTGAAATGCAAGTAGGAAGACACAACCCTAGCCGATTTTTGCGTTGGGCAACCAAGTCACTCCAGGTCCGTTCTGTTGGTCCTCAGAGAGGTCCGTTCTGTTGGGCCTAGAGCTGGGCTCGCTACACCCAGATAGATCTACCGCTTAAGTCCCTCGGTGTTCTAACTACCCATTCACATGATCTTAAGTAGTAAACCTCCTTACGTTAACATACCGTGTATAATAGTACTTGTAAACAAAGTAACATGTATTTCACCCCCGCAGTTAAGAAAACTGAAAACAGTTAGAGAAAAGGGGGACATGAACTCACAGTGAAGCGTCTCTACCAAGTATCCCTGAATCAGAAAGCTGCGCGACGACCTACAAGTGCTAATTCTATTAGACGGACGGCCGTGCCTTAGCTTTATAGTTTATGTTTTTGGGAAATAGTTAGACAACTATTTCGTGTTTACTTTTTGTAAATACTTGGTAGTTATATTCCTTCCCAAGGATGGGGGATACAATACATGTGCGTAAGTTACGTTTTAACAATCGTGTGGTAATGTAATTACCGGTGTAACTTATATATTCATAGTGAAAGCGTTCGCAAAGTTTTGGAATCATTAACGCTTGTAAATATTATTTTTACTCTAAAATAATATTTATGTATTTTCACAAGATAATCATAAACAGTGTTGTGACAAAATATATTTATCACGTTATATTTAGTGAAAATCCCACCTCCGAATATTTAGTAAATAAAGTCATGGCGAAATTTATGTTTCGAAAACATGTCAAAAATAGTTCTAACACTTGTTGTGTAAATAATTCTAAGTGTTAGGTTTTTAGAAAAAATTTCGCCAGAGTTTCCTCTGTAACTGGAGGTGGCCACGCTTTCAAGCGTATCATTTTCTTTTAACAAATCAATTCAACAACCTCTTTATTCAATCAAACAATTTCCGATACATCAAACTAGTCGACAAGTATGTAAATTGTATAATCGCATGAACTTGTAGTTTTTCCGCGTCTATAATGTAAAACCCATTATATTTTGTAGATCTTTATATAAAGTGACTTTAATCTCATAAAAACCTCGTGTTTAGAGAAATCTGTCTTTACAACTTCTAGTAACAAGTGACAAAACTAGTTCTTTATCGGATCTTTTCATTTCACAAATGTTTACACACTTGTGGTTTATAAAATCTCATATTTGTTAGTGTAAGATCCTTTCTTTAAAATACATGGTTTCTTAAATGTGTGGTTCTTTGAAAATACCATTTGCAGATACGTAGATCCGCTAGTTCTAAACACCATTATACAAGTTAAATCACTTTTACACAAGTAAACATTTTTACACAAGTTCATGACTCTTGTGTGGTAGAGTTTTACCTTTTAACCCTTGTATTAGCCAAAACAAGCTTATGTTAAGATCAACGATCTTACCAAACCGGGTTAAATGGTGATCCGAGCTACCACAATCATAGATCGGGTCTAGATAAACACATCTTTCAAGTACTACAACTTTTACACAAGTTACAAGCTATTATCCACCATTTTCATACTTTTACTAGACTTTAAAGCTTCAAAATGTATGTTAACGATATTTAACCGACACGAACCCTTTTAACCACTTTAGATAAGTGTAAAAACGAGTTTTAAATGATATACCTCTAGCTCAAGGCTAGGGAAGATTCTTGATGAAAAACGCGTGGATAAAAGCTAACGAAAGAGGTCCTTCGTGTTCCGCTTGCTCCGAGGCTCCTAATATGCGACCTTTGATGTGTGTATGATGATGGAATGCAAGAACCAAAAATCGAAAATGATGGATAAGGGGGGGGGGGGGGGGTGGGGTGTTCGGCCGAGAGGTAGAGAGGGCAAGAGAGAGTGAGTGGAAGTTGGTGTTTGAAGTGATAATTATCTAGTGAGTTAAGTGCTTATTTATAGGCAAGACTTTAGGGTTAATATCCATTGGTAATTATGTCTCATAGATACTAAACACACCCTAATAAAATAATCAATCTTGTACTTGTGTGTTCCCCAAGGTTTGGGGCCGGTTATGATGGGGGGGGGGGGTTGGTTCGATTTTAAGTAGATAGTTAGGAAGTTTAGTTAGGTTAATTAGGTTAGTTAAGTAATTAACCCCGTTAGTAATATAAAGCGTGTTATGACGGGTGTTAGGGTAATCAGGGACCCTAACTGGCTCAGAAAAAATATAATTAGTGAAAATAGTAATATTTTCATGTTCCGGGTAAAGTCCGGGTGTCCGGTTGGATAGTAATCCGTTAAAGCGTTACAAAAGCTTTAAAGTGTCGTTATTGTTATTTTTAGTGACACATCTTGTTTCCAACACTTTAAAAAGTGTCTAGTGATATTTTCCCCATATTTTGGCACTTTACTAGTCAGCTAGAAGCTGGATTATTTATTAAAGTGCTGTGTTTTGTACTTAAAGTACGTTTTAGGCACATCCAATCAGTGTATCTTATTCCTAGAGACGCAGCTTCACAATCTTTATAACCCTACACTCACTACCAGTGTAGTCAGATATCTCAGGCTCTTATAGGCCTTGGAGGCAGTGTTTGCCTGATGCTGGCTTTATCAGCATGTTCAATAGGTTATCCGTGTATTGTGCTACTGTGCTTTTTGTGCATCATGTTTGTCACTAAGGTTCAGCATATAAATATTGTAGTGACAGCAAGCAAGTATGATGCAAGTAAGTTCATGTATCAGTATTCAAGTAGCAGTTCATCAGCTAGTTCAAACAAGCACAGTAATTAAGTAGTAATTTAGCATTAATTAAGTTGTACGGATACCTGGTTTAGTGCGGGTTGTCACAAATTGGACAGAATAACGAGGTTTCTCAAGGCGTCAAATTGGTCATTGGATCGGATGGTTGTCCGTTCGGACGGTTGTCCGATCGGATTACCGGTCTATCGGATGACTCTCATATGAGAGTAGACAGATGGCTGCCCGATCGGATGGCCATCCGATCGGGTTGCCACTTGAGTTGAATTTCATAAGAGGGAATTAGGGTGGCTGTCCGATCGAATTACCACTCGATCCGAGTGTAGGCATCCTGGTCCTCCCAATCGGATGGCTGTGCGATCGGACGGTTGTCCGATCGGGTTGCCACTTGATCAGACATCCAAGTTTTAATTGTTTACCAAGTGTTTGAAAGTTTCAAGACAAAGGCAGGTGTCACATGATAGGGTGGTTGTCCGATCGAACAACTGTCCGATCGGGTTACCGCTCGATCGGGCGACCCTTGTTCTTGTCTACCATTTTTGTGAAAATTTCTAAGTTTCTAGTTTAACGACGATGGTACGACACGTATTGAGACAACAGTAAACCTATCAGCTCCCAACCGTTCTGATTGGTGGGAACCACCCCTGACCGATCAGTTGTATGTCTCTGATGGGTTTATGTCGGAATCCATGCCTTGCTCGTCTTTTCCGGTAAGGACTTAGATCAACACCAACTTTAGACTATTCATCAGATCTATAGTTAGCGTAGACCCGTTTCCCTCCGAATAAAGTAAAAGTTTTTAGAAAAAAGATGGTGATGTTCAAGTTTTACAGGAAAAAGTCTAGATTTAGCTTGGATTTAGTGTGAAAACGCATGAAATAGCTTAGATCTGAGCTAGATCCTGCTCAGAATGACATCACATGGCAGTTTGTACAAACCCCCATGATGACATCACCCTCAAGAACTCAGATCTGAGAGATTTCACGGTGAAAAGTGTGATTTCAAGTGAGAATCACATAGAGAATGATGTGTAGAACGAGAAAGTACAAAGATCTAGCTTGAAACGTACCGAAATCGATGAGAAAATGAAGAAATGAGAAGGTAGTGTGTCTGGGTCGAGCAGAGCTGTCACATCACTAAAATTGGTGATGTGACAGGGCTATTTATAGGGTGAGAGTGTGTGAAGGAGTCAAGTGTGCACGGGTCGGATGGCAGTCCGATCGGATGGCTGTCCGATCGGACGGTCATCCGATAGGGTGACATTCCGATCGGGTGACAATCCGATCGGATGGCAATCCGATCGGATTGCCATTCTGGCCTATCCAATCTTTCCGCGTTTCCCGTTTTTTATTCGATTAGCGAGTTAGATTAGGCGTTGCGTATTACTTGAGCAATAGAATAACTAGATTACAATATACGTGTCAAAAGTTTACAAAATTAATAGATTCCGCCAGTGACAAGGCTCTAGTCTCTCGTTCAACCAAGAATCAAGTTTCACGAGTCTAAAGAGTCAAGCACCAAGTAGATTTAGACATTCCAAACATAGATTTAGGCATTCCATTATAGATTTAGACATTCCAACATAGATTTAGGCATCTCAGATATAGAATTAGGCATTCCAAGCATATAGATATAGACATTCCCAAAATATAGACATTTCACACGTAAATTTAGGCATTTCAAGTATATACACAGGCTTTCACATAGATTAGGGGTTTAGAATGACAAATAGACAAACTTCAGGGACAAATCTTGACAGAGTCCTAAAGTTTAGGGACGTTGGGCGTTACATAAAACGTGTAGAAATCCTTTAGATCCGAACTGTTCTTGATGAGATGAGGTCACACTTCAATGTTCATAAGAACTCCATGATGACGTCACCTTAGAACAGACCAAATCCGAAGATTTCACAGTTAAAAGTTGTGATTTGATGGTGAAATCGATGAGAAAGTGTGTAGTGATGAAGAAAGTACAAGATTTAGAGTGAAAACTTAAAAGAATCGTGAGGAATCGAGAAAAAAGAGGCTGGGAGCGTGCTGGTAGGAGGGAGCTATCACATCAAGTGAACAGTAGATGTGGCTGCTATGACAACTGTCAAAATTCCAGGTATCCGTACAACTATTAAACAGTAATTATGACTTAATGACTGTGCTGATTTACAATTAATGACTTGAACTGCTTTCATATTTTGTTTTCATACATACATGTGCATCATATATTGCAAATGACATACTATCATTGCATGTAAACTTTATTGATTCAAATGATGCACGAAACACAGTTAGCACAGTTATCAGACAAATCAGAAAAATGCTGACGGAGTTCAATACATAGACAGACATGCTATTGAGACACAGAATGTGCTAGAAACCAAGAGTTGCACTAGTATAGTGTGTAGGAAAGTAAGGATCACAAAACTGCCTTCCTAGAGATAGTTTAAGTGCCGGAAAGTGCCTAAAACTCACTTAAATTGTTGAATTCAGCAAAAATCAGCATTTAAACACTTTAATATCATGCAAAAACATGGTTAAATGGTCCAGAATACTTTCCTAAGTATCGGGAATCAAAACTGTCACAAAAGGTAACATAAAGCACACTAAACTGCATAGTTTAGCACCTTAACGAACCAGTAACCAACCGGACACTACCCGAAACACCAAATTTTCACTGGAAGCACTGTTTTAACATTATCAAGCTAGTTATGGTCCCCGAACATCATAACACACTATATAACATCTAGTAACTAATTAACCTAACTAAACACTTGATTTTCAACCACGTAAACTAACTAATAGTTACACCCTAGCCTAGACCCCCCACCTATTTACGGTTTCTTGTGGCCCCCCACACAAGATTTTCTTTTGTTATTTTAATAGATTGTGTCTCACTTTCTAAAACGTATTAACCATGAGATAAACTAAGGCTGATGGATTATAAGAGAAACTCCAAGATCATAACTTCATTTCTCATCACAACATTTGAGCTCTCTCTCCCTCTCCTCTTCTATTCTCGGCCGAATACACACCACCACACAACCACCATCATCAATCATCATTCATCCATTCTACATATATACAAAGGTGTAAGAAGGTGTATAAGGAAGCTAGGAACTCTTGGAAGTTGAAGGACCACTCACACAAGCTTTTATCCACCTCATTTTCATCTAGTGATCATCCCTAGCCTTGAGCTAGTAGTAAGATCATTCTACACTCTATTTTCATCTTGTTTTGGTGGTTAAAGAATGATACAAGTTATTATTCATGAAGAACACTATGAATCTTGAACATGAAACTTAAACATAAGACTAAAAACATAAGAAATCAAGTTGTCTAAGTGTTGTTATGCTTGTTGATTGTTGATTGCTCATGTTATTGATGTAAATCATCATGTGATCTTGCTAGATAGTGATTAAAGACATAATCTAGCAAGATGAGAGGATGATTATGTTAAAAATCAATAGATCATCCTTGTGTAAATCCTGAACTTGAAGTGTAAATTGTTTTTCTTGTAAAGTGATGATCAAAGTGAACATAAAGTCTTGTAAATCTATGATTTCAAGAATGATTTTTTTAAGAAACCAAGTTAAAAATACAATATTTACTTAAGCTTGGTTCTTAAAGGAATTAACCACATTTTTAGTGGTTAAACAAGTGTAGAAATATATATGTAACAAGAAAAACTTAAGAAGAAACATTTTTAGAAAATCTATTTACAAGTTGTAAAGAACTAATTTCTTTAATAATGATGTTTTTAAATAAATAACCACACTTCAAAGGGTAACTAAGCCAACTAAACACACTAGTAAGTTACTACACATTTTTGTAAACTTTCAAGTTCATGAAGTAGTAATTTATGCATGATTTTGGCAAATTGGTAAGTGTTGATTGGTTTATTGTTGATTGTGGTGATTTATAAAAAGAAAATGATATGCTTTGAAAGCATGGAAACCTCCATTTTTAGGGGAAACTATGACGAAATTTTTCTAGAAATTTAACACTTAGAAAAATATTTTAAACAAATATTTACAAGTATATTCTGAACCATGAATTTTCATATAAATTTTGCCATAATTTTTGTTACAAAAATTATAAATATTGGGGGTTGGTTTTTGTAAATAAAAGTGACTAAATATGTATTTAGGAAATATATATTTAGATGTCACCATGTGTGTGATTATTTGTATATTATGTGTATTAGTTATATTATCTTAGGACTTGAAATAATATAACTCACCAAAATACCAAAAATTACAATACAAAATATTACCAAAATTCCAAGAATTAAATATACAAATTATACCCAAAATATTGGAGGAACCGAACAAGGAATATAACTTACATAAATATTCCGGAAATAAATTCATAAGTATATTTTGGTAGTTGGTATTTTGGAGATCAAGAAAACAAAAATATGTTTTTACAATTATTACAAAAATATATCATATTTTTTTACAAAGAGAAAATATATTATTTTTTGGTAAATAAAAATATATATTTTCTTGAAATTATTAAGAAGATATTATTTTTGGGAGAAAATATATTTTCTTAAATAAACTTAGAACATATTATTTTTTAATGAAAAATAGATTCATATATATTTTCTAAGTTAAACTTGAAAATATATTATTTTTGAGACTTGCATGAAAATATAAATATTTTTGCCAAGGGAAAAATTATAAATAATTTTTCTATGTAATATTTCTTAAAATATATATTTTGAGAATATATATATTGATGGATTTTTATTAAAAATATTATTCCGGAAAAATTAATACAAAAATTAAGTATAAGAATACTTAACAACTACAAGAAAATACGTATTCTCGTACGTATAAATACACCGGAATATGCCACCGATACTTGGCAAAAGTACACAAGGTTAAGAATACAAGTATACATACCCCCATCCTTGGGAAATTATACATGAACAAATACATAAACTTGTCAAGTTAAAATATATTATTTTAGTTATTATTCCATAATTTAATAAATATAATTTAAGTTAAAATATTTATTATTTTAACAAATATAACTTGGAATAATATTGACGACACAATGAAACTTAACTCAAAGACACTAATTAATACTAAGTCAAGGCACGACCCACTCGTCTAATAGACCGTAGTACGTTGTAGGTAGTCGTGCACACTAGAAGAGGCTTTGAGTTACATTAGATCGAAAAACGCAAGATTGTGAGTTCATGTCCCCCCTTTTTCTTTTAACTGTTTTGTTTTATAACTTCGAGGGTGAAGTACATGTTACAAAATGTTTACAAATGATTACAATTGGTATGGTTAGCTAAGGAAGGTACTGTTAGATCATGTGAATGGGTAGGCGCACACTTAGACCATTAATCCTCGTATTTGGACCGAGGGACATGAGTGATAGATCTATTTGGGTGTAGCGAGCCCACACCCATGTGAACCGGGGTTTGGCCCATGAGGTGACTATGTCTTACAGCCGGAGGCCCGGTGCAAAATCCACTAGGTTTGAGCCTTCCTACGTCGTTGCACACATGTTAATGGCCTTGCAAACCATTAATTGATCTGTTTTCCTTGTTGCTTTCATACCGGGTTTACAAAACATACATACATACAATGATTTCAAAGGTTCATTCGTGCACACATACAAAACACATGAACTCGCTCAACTTTTGTTGATGTTTTCAAACTACATGTATTTCAGGAAACTAAGTATGGATCTGGCGGGCGTTGAAGTTTTCAAGTCATGTCTATAGTAAAAGAAGTCATCTGAAGTCAAAGGGGTTTGGGTTATGTATTTTATCTTGGATAAGATACATGGCTCAAAACCTAGTTTATTAGTGTCTTTTGTGAAGTCCTTATGGAACTTAAAACTTGTTGGTGTTGTATTCTGAACGCGAAGTCTGTGTTTTGGGATCTAAAACAATGTTGCATGTAATGTTTTTAAAACTATCTATGGATGAACATCTTGGTTTTATCATATAGTTGTTTGTTATGGTTGAACGCAATGATATTAAGCAAGTCACACATAATCACGCTTCCGCAAAAGTCAGGATGTGACAGTTGCTGAGTATTTATAGTGTGAGGGTGAGAAAGGCGGTGCAAGGGAAACGGATCGGACGGCCTTTCGATCAGAAGGTCATCTGGTCGGATGACCATTCGATCGAAGGGTCATTCAATCGGATGACTCGAGTGAGTTGGTTTCCGACTTTCGTTTCGTGCGGTGAGCGTTGCGTTGCGTTTCGAGTAAGCGATGCGATAGTATTACACATTGGTTACACAAATAACATAACCAACCTAACAATCATAAAAGTAACTTGTATTTCGGGTTGCGATGCGTTGCAATAGAGTTGCTATTGCGAATAACATCCTACAATATATATATATATATATATATATATATATATATAGCACACACAAGTAAAGCACGTAATAACAAACACACGTAAAACAATATCCATAACCTGCGATTCGAATTGCGTTGCGGTAGCGATGTGATAACGTTTAGTAGATTAGCGTTTACTTACGTTTATCGCATTGTTACTTCACATATTAATAAATCATAAAACAAAATAGCATCAAGCAAAGTATCGATTATCGAGTCAAAGAGTACAAGCAATAATTAAGTCAGAAATGATAGATCTGATTAGCAGTCTTTTCTTCCTTTGACTTTGACATTGACTTCAAAAGTCGGGTTGTTACACACGACATCGTGAGTAAACACGAGCAGTAGCCACATTACGGTAACAACTGATGTGAAGCACTTTCAGATCATTGGATTGATCAAAATAAATTCCACATGTATCAGAGTTTCGATCATGAATATAATTTAAGTAGTCGTCAGACAAAAATTTATAGCGCCTGGTAGTTGGATTCCAAAGGATCAGCTTACAGCAAATCCCTTCATTGCAAACTAACAGAAATCCATTAAATGATGATAGGATACATAAGAAGGTAGGGTGGACATTGTTAGGAAAAGTTAAGGTTTTGCTTGTACCGACATCCAAATTACCAGCTACTATACTGTCAACGACAATTGACGTGTCTTTAAAGGAGAGTAGTTTCTTTTGTAGTGAATCTCCACTTCGGAGAGCATGGATCATCTCAAATGCATGACTTGAGAGTTCCCTATAAAAATTTTTAGAAAGACATTTCAAACGTCCAATATCTTCTGCAGGGAGCCTCGTGAAAATTTCGACAACAATCATTTGAAACCCAATGTTTTCCATTTCGCAGTGAACAAATGCGTGTTTGAAAGCCAAAGAATTTGTAAAGATACTGATAAACAAAAAACTTTGAAGATGATTGAGTAGATGGATGAAAGTGGTAATGATGAAAGCAGTTTCCCAATGTATTTTATACACCCAATGAAGGTGGTTATGACTAAATACATCGTCAGACTAACTTAGTGTGTAAAGAATATGATGCGACGATGGTTAGGCTTTTAATGCAAAACATTTCAAAAGTGAGTTTCCATGGGAAAAGTATAAAATTATATATCAAGAAATCCAAAGGACAAATTTTAAACCTTAAAAAAAACAGGTTATCATAATTACACTTAAACTCCTCGTTTACCATAAGACGCCTTTACCATAAGACAGAAGTGAGTGAGTGACATACATTAATTGCAAATTACATATCCCCAGGTATTTTGAATTTGAAATTACTGGCAATTTCAAAACATCTGCTAAGTTATACATTTGCCGAAGGAAGGACTTTCAAACCTCTGCTGCCTTTAAAGGATAGATATGGGCAGAGGTTTTGAGATGAGGCAGACTTTTAGATAGATTTTAAAATAATTTTATATATATTAAGTTTTGTGATGCAGTAATCACATAAGAAAAGCGTTGTTGGACAGCCTCTCTAGCTGCCACATCGGCTTTTCTTATGCCACATCGGGATTATTTACCATTATCCGCATTTCAAAATTTCCTCTCAGTTGTCTTTTAAAACCTCTGTTGAGTAGGATCCAATGTCTATCATCTGCTGTTCTTTAAGATCTGTTGACCCATAGCAGACCTTTGCTTCTTCAAACTTTCTTCAGACTATGTCTTCATCAGCAGAGGATCACTTGAAATAGATATTCTCTTTGGGAAGAGTTTACCTCTGACAGACATTTAGAGGAGCAGATGTTGTGTATTTGTAATTGAGATGAAATTCTTCAAAAAACTGTTGACTTACCAAATAATAAAAAAAAATTCAAACCTCTGACATAAAAGAAATATTAAAAAAATCTCTTCATTTAAAGACCAGCAATACTCTACATAGTAAACACATGCTTCTACAACTCCAGCAGACAATGATGTTGCGAACCTCTATTAGGCAACAACAGATGTTGCCAACAGTACTCTTCATTTAAAGACCAGCAATACTCTACATAGTAAATACATGCTTCTACAACTTCAGCAGACACGGATGTTGAGAACTTCTGTTAGGCAACAACAGATGTTGGTAACAGTAGCAAGTCAAACAGCCGTTAGATTAGCAGAGGATCACTACTAAACAAATGTTCTCTTTGGGCAGACTTTACCTTTGACAGAGATTTAAAGTAATAGATGTTGAGTATTTGCAATTGAGAGTAGGGAATTCTTCAAAAAAACTGGTGACTTACCAAATCATAAAAAAAATAATAAAATTTCAAAACTATTGCATAAAAACAATAAAAAAGAACTCTTCATTTAAAGACCAACATTACTCTACATCCAAAACACATACTTCTACCACTTCAGCGCACATATATGTTGAGAAGCACTGTTAGGCAACAACAGATGTTGACAACAGTAGCAAGTCAAACAGCCGTTAGATCAGCGGATGATGATTTCGAGCAGATGTTCTCTTTTGGCAAACTTTAACTTTGACAGATCTATACAGTAACAGAAATTGATTCTTTGTAATTCTTCAAAAAATTGTTCAAGCACAATTCAACATCAATATAATCTAAATCAAACTCAGAGACAATTTGATGGACTGCATCAATATCGATCTGCAATAATCAGATGATATTAAAAATTACATAATAATACTTATGCACCTTAAAATTAGTAAAAATAAAATGCTCCACAAACATTAATAGGATTAAAATTTAATTATGAGGATTAAAAGATCAACAATTACATCGAGTACTGAACAACGAAACTTTAAAATCTAACAACAACACCAAGAAATTTAGGAATCTAACAACAAAAATTAAGTGCTTTTAGCTTCAACTCTATCGAGTACTCAACTTCTCAATGTATATCTTGGTCTCTCGTGAACAGACCAAGATACAGTCCATTAAAACACTTCTTCAGCTTTTGAAGAGTAGCCCTATCCTCATATACTTAACTCTCAACTTGCTTGATAAAGAGCTGCTTTAAATCATCGGAGCTTGCAGAAGTCTATACATTCTATACATCAAAATTCCAAACTTTATGCTTCTTTTAATACAAAAAAGTCAGGAAAGAACAAATTGAATCTACATATATATCTTATTAAATAAAATCTTATCTTACAGCAGAAGCAGACCCTTTCTTGCATTTAGTAGGAACCACTGTGGGTTCTACATCATCATTGTTTTGGTCAAAAATTACCGAAGCAATTAAGTGATCAAATTAGTTAAGTGAGGTAGTGTGCTAGAAATGAGTGTCGAAAATATGTTAATCAAGTTAATTGCAAAAACAGTTTCAGGATACGGCTCAGGATATAGAACTATATTTATGATCAAACAATGAGCAAAAAAGTAAAGGTTGACACGTGTTGTACGAGGAAAGCCCTTGATCAATCTAGATCGCCGGCACAAAACCTCGGGAGCTGACAATCGCAGCTACCTTGTTCTTCTATTGCTTCAAATATCAGGATACAGTGCAGGATGTGATGCGGATCAACTAGGTGTTACAATGTAATTCGATTACAAGTGTTTGTGTGTAGTGACTGCTGAAAGCTAGAGAGCAAAAGTGTTCGAAAGTGTGTGTGAAAGTTGTGTGCCTTAATCTGATCCACCCCCATCTATTTATAGTAAAAGAAATGCAACAAACTATCCTAATAAACCGGGATCCGGTGAATATTCCCCACTCGAACATTGTAGACCTGGTCTTTCGAGTTCAACGTCTCTCACATAACAGATACGCCCGAGTCTTGAGGAGAAGAAGTCCATCTGACCGTTAGTAACCCACAGCCTCTAACCTGCACGTGGTTAATTTAGTTAACACCAGGATATGGCCCAGGATGATACCAATATCCTAATCCAGTATCCTGATCACAAGTAAACAACCAAAAGCAGGATATTAGTCAGTATATATATACTCAGAAAATGGCCCATAACAATTATCCCCAAATATATCTGTTGGTATACCAATCCAACGGATATATTTTAAAAATTCTATCTCGTAAATCAAGGCAATTAAATCGAGATGACGGTCAAGATTACACCATAACTTCCAACGCGCTTTTAACTCGATGGAGATCTACATTGCTCCTATATCTTCTCTCTTCTTGTTTGAAAAGCAGATATCTCCAACGGAGTCTCCAGGTAATTCCTACTTCTCATTCAATTTTTGTCAATCTTTCTTCCTTTATTTGCAATGGCTGCCAGAACTTATTCCCAAACCGGTGAATCATCCGAGACCTTCATTCAGCAGAATCTTCTCAAAAATCCCGAGAAGGAGATCTGTTCTTTTGATAACGCAGACATTGCGGCTTTGAGAGCTTCCGGTGCTTTCTCCGATGACACGGTCTTTAGACCATTCGATCGGTCAATTCGATCGGACGTTTCTTCTACTGATTGGGTTTGCTTCCCAGCATACCCTTTCTCGCTAGGTCTTCGATACCCTTTTCCCGAATTTATGATGCAATTCTTCCGGACCACCGGTATCTCCTTTGCTCAGACCATGCCCATGGTCTGGAGGGTATTAATCGTACTCAACCAAATTAAAAATCTTCACTGTCCCGACCTTTGTGTCGAAGATCTGCCAATCGCTTACCGCCTCCGATCCCACGGTTCTAGCCGGTTTTTTCTTTTTTCGACTTCCAACAAACCCCTTATTCTTAAAGCCACCAAAAACGAAGACGGATGGCAACGCAAGTTCTTCTTTGTCAAACGAGACTCCATTGATGAGGGTGCTAACCTTCCGGTGGAGTGGTTAACCACCGGTAGGATCATGAATGTTCCCATGTACCTTTAGACTTTTATCTTTTGCTAATATCCTCCTTTTTGATCCCTTTGCAGTGAATTTCAAGGAAGTAGCTCCCCCTACTACGGAATCAGAAAAAAGAATTGTAGGATCGTTTTCAGACCCGAATGAGTCGTTCAGAAGAGTTTATCTCAGTTTCAGAGGCGGAAACAAAGAAACTAAGTTCAATTCAGCTAGCAATACACTTTAAACTGTTGTAATATTGATTTCACACTGTTTTACAACCTGACAACACTTAGGCAGCACTTCGTTGCTCTAGCCGGAAACTTCCTAAAATTACAAATGATGACAGTTTGAATGCTATTTATAGGACAGAGCTCCTGACCGTTTGAAGGTGGCAAGACACCCTTCAAACGGTCACGACACTTTCAAACGGTCACGACATATTCAAACGGTCACGCCACTTTCAAAGGGTCATGCCATTTTCAAAGGGTCATGCTTCAAACTTTCAGGCACGCAATCCAGACTCGATATAAGACGAAGTTGACAGATGTATGCACTAACAGACTCCCCTCAGATGTTGACGAGTCTTAAGTGTCGAGTCTTCGCATCTTCAGTCTTTATCAGTCCTCTCGAACTCTTTGAAGTGTCTCACAGTGTAAGCATCCTCAAAACTTTATCTCCTTCTTCTCTTCAGCATCAACAGACTCCTCACGATCAATCTCTTCTTGGATGTCTTCAGACTCCCCCTTTCGATATGCTGGGATCGCAGTCTGGCTTGTTGAAATCACATAGTCCTCAGGTATCGGAACCTGGCACTCTATCTTCAGGTTCAAGATCGAAACCTGGCTATACCTGCACATTCTTAACCCAGAAATAAATTTCACAAATTTAACAATTTGAATGCATCATTAACAACTCTCATATGCATCAACAATCACTCTCCCTCAGATCACATATACATGATGAACCACTTGTTGATTTAAAAACATATTTTGACAATTAAGACACACTCCTCCTCACAACCATGTCATCATGTTTAGCACTCGGAACTTTGAAAATCAACTTTCCAACATCAGTTGTCGAAAATCTTTTTGAATTTTTCAAAATTTATGCTAAAACACACTGAAAATCTTTTTGGATTTTTGAAAGAAAAGAAATGCAGTAAAGAAATATTTACTGACACTATTTTTTGTGAGTTTGTGTAAGAGGATCATATCAGCTTCTGAGACAAATCACCAACACCGTTAAGCTTCATTGCATTTTAAGTTTTAAACAATTCACCTAGATTGTCAGTATACCTGTCCACTTAAATTTTCACACAAAGTTCAACTGTTTCGAGATACGATATTAATGTCTTAGATACTTAAACTCAATCGCGTGTCCCACCTCAGAATATACTCCCGTATCCAGATCTCAATAATCAGTCTTACAGGTAATTATGACACAAATGATATCTGTAGGGGTTAATAAATTATGAAGAATCATGAGAGCTCAGGTCAGAACTACCGTTCAGCAGAGAGATCATGACTTAACTTGTGGGTGTGTCCCCTTTAGAGGATCTTTTTTACAACAGCATTGCTAAGCAATTTTATTGTCTTATCATATATGCTGAGGGTGATGCTATGTTTCAAGCATTTGCGGAAAGCATTATTCGAGGACTAGGTCAGAACTACCGTTCAGCAGAAGTCCCGGAATAATACCCCAGACATCATTGAGTATAAAGACCTAGTATATCAGATTATGAGACCTTTCAAACGAGATTTCGGGGGTTACCCATATATCCGAGAGATGTTTCTCCACGATATAAGCAAGTTTGAAATTTAGGTTTATATCTCGTCACAATCTACTAAATGTACAAAAACCTACTGGCATATCCGCAGTGAGATTGTTTATCACATTTTAACATTTCATTTCTTTAGCATGTTGTGACAGTCTACTGATGTACGATCATTTCCTCTATTCACAAGAAAACTCATTTTTTTAATTTTATCATGTTTTTGTATTTTTCAAATTTTCAAATGTTTTTGGATTTTCTGAAATTTTCTACTCCCCCTAAAATGCAAACACATTTTAGGAAATTTGAAAACAAATTGTACAAACAACATGACAACCGATATCAAATCGCATCAATTCGCCATCCACATGGCATAAACAATCAGAACTCCCCCTTACACAAAACTATTTTCTCATTATGATTTCAAAACACTTAAGTTTGTTTTAACCAAAATGATTTTTCCGGAAAATAAGTTTTGTTTTAACCACTTGTAGGGTTGGGTTCATCATCTTATTCATTCAATCACATATATCAGGATTACATCAAGTTCAACCTAATGACCTTGAGTAATCACTTTGCCAGAACCTAATGACCTTGAGTAATCACTTTGCCAGAATCAACCTCTTACCACTTGTAAGTATATCCAACACAATTAATCACATGTAGGAATAAAACATCTAAACAAACCATTTTACCAATCAAAATGCCGATTCCTGCTTCTCACTTACCAACCTGGAAGCTCCGGCAATTCCTCAATCTGTAAATTTTAACAAACTTTAAGATTCAATCACACAATCAATCACTAAGAAAGATGCCGATTCCTGATCCACGATTACCAACTTAGGATCTCCGGCAAGTCAGGTTTTTCAAGCAAAGAAAATGTCCACCCAAGCCTGACCAGCCTTGGGTGTTTTTAATTCGGAAGCAGTTGGAGTGTAAGTTGCTTTCTTTGTAGCATAAAACTCCTTTACCCCTTTAACCTTCCCATCGATCATTTTTCCGAAAATCTTCTTCACTTTCCCATTAAATGCTTTCTCAACATCAAAATTATCCTTTTCAGAATAAAATTGATTTGAGATTTCTACTTTCCCAATTTTCTTTTTAAAATTCTCAGTCCTCAATGGTGGAAAGTTCTCATCATCCATTTGAGGCACTGAGTTTTCATCACTTTCATCAAATTGTGGCTCCTCTGACTTTGTGGAATCAGATTCATCGCCAGATTTTACATCAGATTTCTTAACAACCCATGTTTGGTTGTCAAGATTTCCGTTTTTCTTGTAAAACCTTTTTGAACACTCTCCAACTTCATATGTTGAATTTTTGAACACTTTGAATCTTTCGGTTGGAGGTTCAACATCAACAATCTTTTCTTTAAGTTTTGAAGAAACTTCCTGTTTTGTTTGAGTAGCTTTTGGACAATTCCATGCAATGTGACCAACTTCATTGCATCTGTAACAGGTTCTTGTTTCTTTCCTTTGATAAGCTCCATTCTTCATCTTTTCAGCAAGAAACTCCTTGTTTGACTGTTTCCAGAATGAGCTCTTTGCTTCTTCTTCATGACTAGTTCCTGCAACATATGTCATTTTTGATTTAAAATCTCGAACATATTTTTCATTTTTATAGTTTTCAGGTGGAATAAAACCTAAGCCTTTCTTTTTGTAGCTACGATTTTGGTTAGGTTTCTTTTGAAAACCAGAACCAGAATTGTAACCCTTTTTCTTGTTTAAACGTTGTTGTGCTCTTGAGGTGTAAGGACTTGGTTTTCTTGTAAGATTTTCATCTTTTATTTCAGAAATATTAATTTCTGTTAGTTTGAAAACCTTTTTGATCATTTCTGGTTTAACACCTCTTATTGGAAACTCTTTATCAAAATATAATTTGTCAGAATCATTCAAAGTATACACAACTTCAAATGTTTCATCATCCAAATTAGATTTTGACAATAAAAACTCTTTACTATAAACCCGTTTTCCCGACGATTTTGAACTTCTTTCGGACGAACTCGAACTCCCAACTGACTGACACGAACTTTTGGACTCGGACTTTGACTCTGACTCCTCATCCTTATCCAACACCTGATCGACCACTCGTTTTATCAGTTCTGACTCATGATCTGTATCGGACGCTGTGAACGTGACATCAATATTGTCTGGTAAAACATCGGTTATCTCGGACTCTAACTTAATATTGACTGCCTGTTTTAGTTCTTCCTCGTTAGGTTTTCTAGGCAAGTACCCTTCCCAAATCGGAGGCGGACACTTATTATAACAGACACCCTGTTTCTTACCAGTATCCTTTTTCTTCTTTGGCTTTATTTCTTCGTCTTTAAACGCTTCAAATCCTTCAACTGTTGGATAAATTCTATCGATTATGTAATCACAACCTTTGTAACTTTGCAGCAATCTTCTGATTCTTTCATTCTCAGCTGCTTCACTATCCAACTCTTTTTTCCACTTTGCACATTCTTCTATGTACATGTTGATCTCTTTCTGCTTTGTCATCATGGTAGCATTCATCATCTTCAAAGCTTTCTCTCTTTCAGAGTTAGTCTTCTCCAGACTATTCACATGTCTGTTCAATACATCATACGACTTTTTCAAATTCTTTACATCTAACAACAATTGTTCTTTCAACTTTTCTAACTCACTAAACCTTTCATCTTTTTCTATACACTGTTTACAAGACTCTAAACATGTAAGACAAGGTTTTGTGATTTCAATGATCTTCTCAACTTCAACTATCTTTTCAACTTCCACAATCTTCTCAACCACTTTGACCTTTTTCAAATCTTTTGCAGCTTTCTCCTCTTTCAGTTTCTTCAATTTTTTTGTCTCTGACGAACTGTTTTCAGATGAAACAGATCATTCATCTTCACTTTTCTCTTCATCAGATAACACTTCCATCCATTCCTTCAGCATTTCCGGCTTTCGAATAATATGAGCAATAAACGCTCCAACATTTGAATCAGCTGGAATGTACTTGTCCCAGCTAAATCCTTCAGCCATTTTCTCATCATCTTGATCAACGATACCGTGGTAAGCTTTCCTGTTCGCATCTTCGATCATTCTTCCATGAGCTGTTTGTGGCTCTTTTTGTTGATGTGGTTGATGAGTGATTTGCTGATATATAGACTTCCGATAGTAATCATCTTTCCCAGACGACTCCTTTGCTCCTCTCGGCTCCTGATTCTTGCACTCTCTTTTAAAGTGACCTTTCTCCCTGCAACGAAAACAGACAACTTTAGATTTATCAAATCCAAGATTAGAAAGATTCGCATCCAAGAAATCATTTCTTCCTGTAACCAATCTAAATTTTTCTGCTCTCCTCAAAACACTAGCTAAAGCCCATTTAATATCCATCAGTTCCAGCTCCTCTGCATCGATTTGGTCATAATCTTCCTTTGTGAGCATCGGATTACCAATTCTTCCGGCAATCAACCCTTCATAAGACTCTAATGCAGTGACCAATAATCCCATATGATGCTTTACAACTTCTTCAGAATAATTTTGACCATTTTGAAGATGTAAAGCCACATTGCACTGAATTAGATGACCATTTCCAGCAGATGAACTTTGAACACTTGGAGGATTCACCGTTGAGAACCCACTAGTGTTGACTGATCCTTGACTGCTAGGTGTAGATTGATTTCCAGCACTAAATGCAGTTTGTATCTTTGGACTGACTTCAGCAGTTTGAATATTTCCTTTATAATACAATTTAATATCTTGTTGATGAGTTGAACTATTCATTCTAGCAATTTTCTGCTGCTCCAGATCCTGTGCCTCCAACTTTTCTATAAACTTTGCAATCGATAACCTTTTAAACTGTCCAGAATTCTTTAATATCATCAGATATGTACTCCATTCCTTTTGCGATAATGCGTCAGCAAGCTTTTCAACCCATTCTGCTGGAGTTTTTGTAATCTTCAATTGTGACATGGTGCGTACAAGATGACAATATCTTTCAATAAGACTCTTTGTTGTTTCACCAGGCATGCATGTAAATAATTCAAACTCTTTTTTCAACAAAGCTGCTTTACTTTGTAACATTTCAGTGCTTCCCTCAAACTTCTTTTGAAGCGCTTCCCAGATAGAATAAGAATTTTCATCATGTTGAAGCAACACAAATATATCTTCTTTTACTGCTTGTTGTAACAAATTGATCATCATTTTCTCTCCTTTATAACTTTCCCTCTCTTGTTCAGTAAATTCAGAAATGATTTTATCAGTTCCCATTGTATTCTTTGGCCTCTCATACTCAGTTTTGATGCTCTCCCAAGCTCTTAGATGATTCGCCTGAACCCAATTTTCAAACCGTTTCTTCCATCCGTGATAATCTTCAATTCCCATAAGCTTCGGGGGTTTTTGCATTGTTCCGGTTTCGTTTTCTGCATTCATGTTTTGAGCAATTGAAGCTGGAGTAGTCGAGGGTGTAGCAAATGCGTTGTAGAACTCGGAATCCATTCCTTTTTAGCAACTTGAATCTCTTGTAGAAACCGACAAGTACCTTACAACAAACAAACAAAAATACAATCAGTTTAAAGAATTATCAACTAACAGAATAAGACCGGTACTCGAACTGATGAATATTCTGAGCGGACTGAAAGTTGACACACTGTGCGGACAGCTATTGACCCGATGAACCTTTAAACCGTGTGACCTGTAGACTTAATGCAAACTGACAAATTTGATTAACTTCGTGTGATCTGATCAAACCTTGCAATATGAGTGAATAGACCAATACTTTTGAAACAATTAAATCTCACAAGAACTTAACAAACCTTGGGCTGATATTATCACGTGATAACAATATATTTGACAAAATCTCATTGGACCGAGACATGTAGTGGACTTATGTCTTTGAATTTTTATGAACACAATGTGAGTAGCCGACAACTTTAATGAAGATCACTTGAACCGAGACTCATCACATGGGTTGGAACACTTTATCAAATTCACATACAAAAACCTTACACATATTTACCAAACTTTCACATGCAAGACTTTTATTGATTATAGTGAACCGACAACAACAATCTCAAACAAATTTTAATTTGACCTCACTATAAAGGCTGACACTATATCTCGAGATTCTGCACAAACAATTCACGTGATTAATACACTTTTCAATTGTAAACCGTGAACAACTGAACCCCTTTCAAACGGTTAACCCATTATTTTCAAACGGTCAGTCACCTTCAAACTGTAGGGTGTAACTTTCAAACGGTCAGGTCAGGTTTCAAACGTTCAGGTGGCAGTTTCAAATGGTCATGTCAATTTCAAACGAACACGGTGGCAGTTTCAAACTTTCAGGTGCAATTTCAAACGTTCACGGTCAATTTCAAACGGACAGGTGCTGATTTCAAACGGTCAGGAACGATTTCAAACGGACAGGTGCTTATTTCAAACGGACAAGGACAATTTCAAACGGACAGGTGCTGAACTCGTTCAAACGGTCACCAATTTTCAGTCCATTTTTACCATTTTTTCTTCGAATTTTGAGCTGAAACTCTCAAGGGTTTGTTAAAATACAATTACGAACATATTGTGAAAGTTTTAGCCGATTTTATCCGTGAAAACTTGTTCAGTTTTGAAAGAAGGTGTAGAAAATCAGAATTAAAAGCCGAATTGGTATGAACTCTTCCTCCTGAGCTCTGATACCACTTGTAGGATCGTTTTCAGACCCGAATGAGTCGTTCAGAAGAGTTTATCACAGTTTCAGAGGCGGAAACAAAGAAACTAAGTTCAATTCAGCTAGCAATACACTTTAAACTGTTGTAATATTGATTTCACACTGTTTTACAACCTGACAACACTTCGGCAGCACTTCGTTGCTCTAGCCGGAAACTTCCTAAAATTACAAATGATGACAGTTTGAATGCTATTTATAGGACAGAGCTCCTGACCGTTTGAAGGTGGCAAGACACCCTTCAAACGGTCACGACACTTTCAAACGGTCACGACATATTCAAACGGTCACGCCACTTTCAAAGGGTCATGCCATTTTCAAAGGGTCATGCTTCAAACTTTCAGGCACGCAATCCAGACTCGATATAAGACGAAGTCGACAGATGTATGCACTAACAAGAATCAAAACTGTTTACCAATTACCTGCAAGTGACAGGAGTTTTACCACACATATCCCGAGTTCCAGTCAATACTCATCATCTGAAATGTCTGGTAAGGATTACTTTTGAAATAATTAATTAGCATAATACAATATAATGAAGGGTAATAAAGATGTAAGACTTTTTCCCTTTACGCAGCACCGGCCAAGATCCCTAAAGCCTTTGACCTCGACGAGCTGGACAGTTATTCCGATCAGGTCCAAATCAAAAAGGAACATAGTCCCAAGGCCACGGCCTCATCCAAGCCCAGCAATTCCAAGGCCATCGTCATTCCCAAACCTTCGCCAGCTACAAAGCCCCGGAGTTCAAGTTCTCGTAAAAGGAAAGAGCCCGATTCCCCCGTTATCTCTGATACATTCCCCTATGAGAATCACGGGTTCATCGAAGCGAGCGGATTTATGACTTCTTTTCTCAACCAGGTTAGTATCCTTGAGCCACATCCTGTAGCTTATACCACTTATAAGTATTTATTAAAACCAATACCAGTCTTCTTACTTTTGCAGGGTCTTGAACGTCTGGTTCATCTATATCAAGAATCTTGTGGGCTCAACAAGGCGCTTGAATCCAAGTTGAAGAAAGCCGAGGTTACCATCTCTGATCAGGGCATGATTGCAGCCGCCAAATCTCGGTACTACTAGGAGAAGTTCAAGGCTATGACCCAAGAACACCAGACTGCTCTCAACAAAGCTACTCTCCAGGCCCAAGCCGATCTTGATGCTGCCCATGCTCAACATGAACGGGATATGGTCAGCTACCGGGAAAGCCTTAAAAGTTCCGTCGTCACTTCCCTCCTCCAGGCCAGGCTAAAGATGGCCCATGAAGCCAAAACACTGGGCTTCGAATGCCCTTCTTGGGACGTCAGTGCCTGGGAAACAAAGCTAAGGAGTCTCGGCGGCACTTCTACCAAACCTGCAGCTGAAGGATCTTCAAAAGCAATCGAAACACCAACGGGTGCTGAGAGGGATGCTGAGGCTGATCCCGAGACGAATGCTGCTGAAAATACCATGAACGAAGAGGGCGCTGCCTCCTAAAATTTATTTTCTTTAAATTTGAGAGTTATGCTTATGTTTGAACAATTTTTATTTCAGTATTGAAACAATTTGATAGCCGAAGGTGGATGGGTCCTAGGTTTTAGGATGAAACCTTCGGTTATCAACTGATGTTGCTTATTTCAAATAATTTCATCTTTCAATTGGCTTGTTATTGCTCTCATATCCTGATCAATATACTCAGTGATATACTATGAAAACCTTTTTCAAATAGAATTTCTAAAAATTCAATTAATTTCAGACAAAACTTCTAAAGAATAGAAGATAGCCCATTTTCTAAAACCTGTTTTGATAATACTTGTTTGATCAGGGTTTTCGTTTTCAAATCAAATATTTCAATGAAATATCCCGAAACGTACTCCAAAAATACATTTCGAACACATATCCTAAAGATATATCCTTAATCAAAGTTAAACAATTCATTTAAGGTTCACAAAGGAAAGATCATACCAGGAATTGAATGTAGCCCTAGTATTAAATTCCAACCCCTTTTGTGACTTCTCCTACTAAGATGTCCCCAGTTCGAGACACTTAGCTCAACTTTGATCCTTTGTGCTTCATACAATTACTTTAAATGGAATGCCCCCTGTGCATGAAGTCCTCAAACACTTAGAAAATTTTTGAACACTAGTTCCAATTGTATAGACAATTTCTTGTGTTACAGGGGTAAAACCCAAAATATACTGGAGATAAATCCTTTGTATCCTGTGGGAAAATCCCAAATTTTCGTGCGCTACAGGCGGGAGTGTATAAACTCCAAGACTTAGAAAGGTGAAAACCTTTAAACCTTATAGAGTATGAAAATACCCTTTCGTTAGAGAGGGTGATCAATCCTCATATACCTTAAGGATTCAGGATATAGCCAATAGTAACGAAATTATCAGCCACTTTTACATGAACTGGTCCCGCCACCTTGAACTATTCCCGAATAACTTGCGCTCCAGGCGGGGTGTTTAAACCCAATTCGGAAGAAAGGTGAATACCTTTAAACCTGTGAAGGGATCAGGATCCCTTAGACGTGAGAGAGGGGGCCAATCCTCTAATCTTCCGAAGTATCCTGAGTGTGTATCCTGGTGCTACATCCCGAAGCATATTCTGCAAAACACTTATAAGCTAAGGTGGGTGTTAGCCTGGCTAACACCCCTCCGATGCTTAAGTCAGTAACGGGTTCAAAACAGTAAATGATATTAAAATTTAATAAAAGAGTCAGAATCCATACCACCCTGAGTCAGAATTTGAATTCTATACTCACTTAAAATAGAGCTTTAGATGTATAGCATTCCAGGATCTCGGTAGCATATCCCCCTCCATATTCTTGAGTCAGTATGATCCTTTTCCTGATTCTGATTCAACCTCATAGGGTCCTTCCCACTTTGGAGCCAACTTTCCATCAGCAGGATTAGTACTATTCTGAAAAGCTTTTCTTAATACCCAATCTCCAACCTGAAATCTTCTAGTCCTTATATTCTTGTTATATGCTTTAGATATCCTCTGTTGATATGCTGCCATCCTTAGCCTTGCAGCGTCTCTTGTCTCATCAATACTATCCAGTTCCTGGCATAGGACTTCAGGATTCTTCTCAGGATCCCTGAGGTTGGATCTCGCTGTAGGTATCACCATTTCTGTTGGAATCACCGCTTTTGCTCCAAACACCAAGGAAAACGAGGTTTGGCCAGTTGCATTCTTCACCGTTGTCCTATCAGTCCATAAAACAAAGGGTAATTCTTCTGCCCATCTTCCTTTCTTAGCCCCTAGTCTCTTTTTTAAGTTGTTGACAATTATCTTGTTTGAGGATTCTGCTTGTCCATTTGCTTGAGGATGCACTGGAGTAGACATGATCATTTTAATTCCCCAACTCTTGCAAAAGTCAGTAGTCCTTTTACTTATGAATTGAGATCCATTGTCACAAATTATCTCAGCTGGTACTCCAAACCTAGTCAGGATATTCCTTTTTATGAAGGATACCACTTCTTGATCTCTAACTTGAACAAATGCTTCTGCTTCAACCCACTTGGAGAAATAATCCGTCATTGCCAACATGAAAACCTTTCCTCCTGGAGCCTTCGGAAGCTTTCCCACTATATCCATACCCCATTTCATGAACGGCCAAGGGGAAACAATAGGATACAACGATTCAGCAGGCTGATGTAATATATTACTATGTCTTTGACATGCGTCACATCTTCGAGCATATTCTGTGGCATCTTTTCTCATCGTTGGCCAATAATATCCTGTCCTTAATACTTTTGAGAATAACGACCTGCCCCCAGCATGGTTACCACAATCCCCTTCGTGTATATCCTGAAGTACTTCTTTGGTTTCGGGATCCTCCAAGCACCTCAGATATGGTCCTGCAAGAGATTTCTTATACAAAACGTCATTTATAATAGTGAATTGTGATACCTTCATTCTAAAGGCTTTAGGATTCTCATTCTTTGGGATGTGTCCTTCCTTGAGATATCTCATGATTGGAGCCGTCCAGGACTTAGGATCCTCCTCGGGATACTCATCATCAGGATCCTGAATACTTATTACTTCCTTATCCTGAGGATTCGTCACAGGATATAGGATATGTAATATTGGTATTCGGGTTCCTTCCGGTATCATGACCGATGATCCCAGATTTGCCAAGGCATCAGCTTCAGCATTTTCCTCTCTTGGTACCTGTTCAAGTGTAAAAATATCGAAGTATCCTGCTAATTTTTTGAGAATTTCGAGATATTCAGCTAACTTTTCACCTTTTACTGCGTAAGATCCATTGAAATGGTTAGTAATCAACAGGGAATCAACATATACTTGTAAACATCTAATATTCATTTTTTAGCCAACTCTAATCATGCAATCAAAGCTTCATATTCTGCCTCATTATTAGTAGCAGGAAATTCACACCTAATAGCCTGGGGTAATATGTCCCCCTGTGGCGATTTTAGTAGTATACCTAGACCTACACCTCTTACGTTAGATGCACCATCAGTATACAATGTCCAGCATTCTAAGTTTTCTCCTAGCTGCTGTACTTCTAAGTCTACTTCATTTTGAATATCACTACTGAAATCAGCCACAAAGTCGGCTAAAGCCTGAGACTTTATGGCATTTCTAGGCTCATATACTAAGTCATAAGCACTTAATTTTACTGACCACTTAGCCATCCTACCCGACATCTCGGGTTTCCTAAGCACGTTTTTAACAGGATAATTGGTTTTAACATGAATCCTATGTGTCTCAAAATAATGTCTAAGTTTCGTTGACGCCATAACTAGGGCTAATATCAATTTTTCTAGATGAGAATATCTAGTTTCAGCATCTAATAAACTTTTACTAACATAATAGACAGGATACTACTGACCTTCATGATCCTTTACAAGGACAGCACTTACTGCATTCCCTGATACTGTAAGATACAGGGATAATGGTTCACCATTTTCAGGCTTCATCAATAGAGGTGCAGTTGAGAGATATTGCTTCAAATCCTGTAAGGCTGCTTCATGCTTTGCTCCCCATTCGAACTTCTTATTTTTCTTTAGGATATCATAAAATTCCTTGCATTTCTCGGAGGATCTTGAGATGAATCTATTCAATGCTGCAACTCGCCCTGTCAATCGTTGAACATCCTTCATATTTGAAGGTGATTTGATATCCAGGATGGCTTTAATCTGCTCCGGGCTTGCCTCTATTCCTCTTTTGGTTACCATATATCCTAGAAACTTTCCTGCCCCCACTCCGAAATGGCACTTAGCAGGATTTAGTTTCATGTTATACTGATCCAGGATATCAAATGCTCCCTTAATATCCTGGAGGTGATCCTCAGCCTTTTTAGATTTTACCACCATATCATCGATGTATACCTCCATTGTGTCCCCCAACTTATCTTTGAACATCATGTTCATCAATCTCTGATATGTTGCACCTGCATTTTTCAAACCAAAGGGCATAGCAGTATAACAATAAATACATGTTGGTGTCATGAAGGCAGTATCCTCCTGGTCCGAAGGCTCCATTTGAATCTGCTGAAATCCTGAGGATGCATCCATGAAGGTTAACATCTCATGCCCGGCAGTAGCATCCACCATTGCATCAATATGGGGAAGAGGAAATGGGTCTTTAGGACAAGCCTTGTTCAAGTCCGTGTAATCTACACAAACTCTCAATTTCCCATTTTTCTTCTGTACCACGACTACATTTTCCAGCCATCTTGGAAACTTGACTTCTCTGATCATTTTGGACTTCAACAATCTTTCAACTTCCTCTTGTATGATTGTATTTCGTTCAGGAGCAAACTTCCTTCTTTTTTGCTGAACAGGCTTGAACGACCTGTCAATTTCAAGCTTGTGAGTAATAATGTCTTTGGATATACCTGTCATATCCTCATGCTTCCAGGCAAATGTTGACATCCTGCACTTCAAAAAGTTAGTTAATTGTTCTTCAATATCTTGAGGGATATTGGTCCCCACGAGCACCGAGATATCAGGATTATCCTGATCCAGGATAACTTTCTTCATATCCTGCTCTGAAGCCTCCACGATATCATGTGCCCGCATCTTTAATTGCTATGCTGGATTAGGCTTGGTCGAGGATTTCATTGAGGATGAGTAGCATTCCTTCTCCTCCTGCTGATCACTATCAACTTTGACGACCCCCCAAGGGGTAGGGATCTTGATGCACTGGTGATAAGTCGATGGCACAGCTTTCATGTCATGGATCCATGGCCTGCCTAGTATGATGTTATAGTAGGATAGGGAGTCCATCACACAGAAGCGTTGTATCGAGTTGACCCCTTCAACATATACTGGTAACTTTATCTCTCCTACAGTATTCCTAGCTTCTCCACTGAAACCAACGAGCACAGTGGACTTCGAAGTAATGTCCATCGGAGATACATTCACCCTCTTCAATGTTTCCAGCTGAATTATGTTGACAGAGCTACCATTGTCCACCAATATCTTTATCAGTTATAAGGGTGGTCATCCTGGCTGGTTTGTCTCCCCTTTCAGTCTTAGCCTCCTTTGCATGTCTCTTGGCCGCAAAATACGAAGTCCCACAAATGTCGGATCCTCCTGAAATAAAGTTAATTATTTTGGCATCTGCTGGGGGTGATGCTGCTCGTTCAGGATCCTTCTCAGGATCCTGCCCTTTATTCTTCTTTCTTCCCAGCAAATCCTTCAGATATCTCTTGCTCAATAGGTAGCTTATTTCTTTTCTTAGAGCAATGCAATCCCCAGTCACATGTCCAAAATCTTCATGGAAGGCACACCATTTGGATTTATCCTTCCAATCAGCTTTATGTTGATTCTTTCGAGGCCACCTAGCTTTGTCTCCTATACCATGCATAGCACACATTAACTCAGGTATATTAACAGAAAAGCAATATTCAGATAATTCAGGATATTCTTCAGGATCCTCGTCTTCAACAGCATTCACTTTCTTGTTATCATTTCTGCCATATGGCTTGGAGCGATATGGTTTATACGAGGATTCTGATTTCCTGTTGGTTGATTCGTAGGTTGAGGTGGAATTCATCCTCTCTTGCATCTTTTTGTCATCTTCCAAGCGAATATATCTTAAGGCCCTGTTACGAGCTTCGTCCAGATTCCTGCAGGGATTCATTACAAGATCCTGATAAAACTGAGAATCCTTTTGTAACCCCATCTTGAAAGCCTGTACAGCGGTCGCTACATCAAGATGTGGGATATCCAAGGATTCTCGACTAAACTTGTTCACATAATCCCTCAAGGATTCCTGAGGTCCTTGAGTTATCCTGTAAAGATCACTGGTTAGTTTCTCAAAACTCCGGCTGCAAGAAAACTGACTATTAAATAAATTAACCAAATGAGCAAACGAAGTAATTGAGTGAGGAGGAACATTTAACAACCATTTTAAGGCTGATCCTGTTAGGGTAGATCCGAATCCCTTGCACAAGCATGCTTCCTTGAGCTCCGGAGGGATAGGGTTAATCTCCATTCTTTCCCTATACTGGGCAATATGCTCTTCAGGATCCGTAGTCCCACCATAGAGCTTCATGTTGGGGGTTTGAAATCTCTTTGGGATTTCAGCATCACAGATGGGATATGCAAAGCGGGATATCCTGTGGCTGTCTTGGGATACTTCCGGAATTGGCTGAACCACTCCAGGTACACTAGATATCATGTCCTTCAATTTCTGAAGCTCCCTAGTAAATGTTGACATCATACCTGCATCCTGTAAAGACCCATTATTGTTAGTAGCAAGAGTATTATTATTTGACATGTTACCGGTCTGAGGATTCTGGCCATATCCTGAGCTCCTCACAGTTGACATCCTGACCGAGGATGGTATCTCTGGAATATGATTCTGAGAATGGCTTGGCACGATATTCCCCCGGTTATCTTCAGTGTAAACTGCAGAACTGAAGTTCAAAGCTCTAGGCTGCAAAGGAGTGACAGTTTCTTCAGCAGGTCTACTTGGGCCGGATTTCAAGAGTTGTATCTTTCTCATCAGCATCCGATTAGTTTCCTGTTGCTGCCTCATCTGTTCCTGTACACTACCAAACAAATTCAGAATTTCATCATTAGAAGCCAAAACAGGACCAGATCCCTGAGTAGTGGGAGCGGGGATGACATCCCGAGCCACATGACTTTCAGTTCCATGTGAAGAAGTTTGCATTCGTGGAGGAGGAGGTGGAAGCACCGAACCAATTGTTGCAGAGGTTATAGCAGACATGGTGGAAGAGCTCATGTTTGATCTCGAGGCCATTGAAAACAATGTAGCAAAAAGTTTTGACAATAGAAAGCCGAGTAATGATTTTACTAAAGTTTTTAGCAAAAATAGCACCACTTGCCCCACGGTGGGCGCCAAATTGTTTTGGTCAAAAATTACCGAAGCAATTAAGTGATCAAATTAGTTAAGTGAGGTAGTGTGCTAGAAATGAGTGTCGAAAATATGTTAATCAAGTTAATTGCAAAAACAGTTTCAGGATACGGCTCAGGATATAGAACTATATTTATGATCAAACAATGAGCAAAAAAGTAAAGGTTGACACGTGTTGTACGAGGAAAGCCCTTGATCAATCTAGATCGCCGGCACAAAACCTCGGGAGCTGACAATCGCAGCTACCTTGTTCTTCTATTGCTTCAAATATCAGGATACAGTGCAGGATGTGATGCGGATCAACTAGGTGTTACAATGTAATTCGATTACAAGTGTTTGTGTGTAGTGACTGCTGAAAGCTAGAGAGAAAAAGTGTTCGAAAGTGTGTGTGAAAGTTGCGTGCCTTAATCTGATCCGCCCCCATCTATTTATAGTAAAATAAATGCAACAAACTATCCTAATAAACCGGGATCCGGCGAATATTCCCCACTCGAACGTTGTAGACCTGGTCTTTCGGGTTCAACGTCTCTCACATAACAGATACGCCCGAGTCTTGAGGAGAAGAAGTCCATCTGACCGTTAGTAACCCACAGCCTCTAACCTGCACGTGGTTAATTTAGTTAACACCAGGATATGGCCCAGGATGATACCAATATCCTAATCCAGTATCCTGATCACAAGTAAACAACCAAAAGCAGGATATTAGTCAGTATATATATACTCAGAAAATGGCCCATAACAATCATCATCTGCCCAAATCATTCATAATCATCATTTAGTCATAAGCAAAACTTATTTTAACTGTACATTTAATAATCTTTCTTTGTGTTTAATTTAGTACCATGAATATCCATATTAACATATTCTAAAACCATTTAGTCTAATCACAAATATTTCTACCACTGGTCGCTCGAAGAAAATAGAGCTGAATATATCAACAGTTTAAAATCCACAAACCTAAAATAACCCGCAGATGATTGTATGAATTTCAAACAACTGTTATTAGACTATAAAGCGAGAACTAGAGTAGATCAATTCAAAATTAAAAATTAAAAATTTCAAAATTACAAAAAAAACATACTTTCAATGATGTTGGAACAATGATGCTGGAAACAACTGTAGAACAATCACCATCATCATCTGCTCAAATCATTCACAATAATCATTTAGTCATAACTCAGATAAAAAACAATTACGAAAAATCAAAAACCAAAACAAACATAATTATATATATGACATTACCATCATCAAGGCAAACCACATATCCCCAAAATTTGTTCTGAAAGTGGGTTAGAGAGAGCTTCCGTTTTCTCTTATCCTTTATGAACAAATGTCGAGTATTGAGAAGAAATGATTTGAGGGAGAGATACATTGGAAGTGTGAATTGAAAATACAAAAGCAGCGAACACGAGAGTGTAAATATGAAGAGTGAAATGAGAAAAAAACCTTTATATAAGAAGAAGATTGATAGAAATGAGTGAGTGACATGCATTAATTGCAATTACATATCCCCAAGAATTTTGAATTTGAAATTACCGGCAATTTCAAAACATCTGCTAAGTTATACGTTTGCCAAAGAATAAACTTTCAACCTCTGCTGGCTTTAAAGGAAAGTTATGGGCAGATGTTTTGGGATGATACAGACTTTTAGATAGATTTTAAAATGATTTTATATATTAGGCTTTATGATGCAGTAATAACATAAAAAAAACATTGTTGGACAGCCTCTCTGTCTGTCACATTAGCTTTTCTTATGTCATTGGGATTTCTCATTTTATAGAAAATATAGATAGATGGGTTTAACAGGTCAACCCGTCACCCGACCGGGTTGACCCGAACCCGACCCGTTTAGCTAAACGGGTTCGCGGGTTCAACCTGAAACTGACCCAAACCCTTTTAGACTAAACCTAAACTCACAAATTTCGTGTTAGGTTCGTGTCGTGTTTTCGGATGGTGTCAGAAATTCACACCCCTAATCAGCATTATTATTTTATGAATAGCCTGAAGTTGTATTTTTTTGAACAGGTTGCCTAATTACTCATTTATCCAATTAAACCATTTTTCTACACCAATGTTGACAACCAACTTTATTCATTTCCTCCAGAAATGAAAACCCTTAAACCCTACCGGAAAACTCCACATTATTCCACCCTCCCCTCCTTTCCACCACCACCACTACCTGACATTAACCTCGTCGGAAAAGCAGTCTCCATCCTCAAACGCCACCACATCCACAACCTAAACCCTCTATCCCCCCACTTCACCCCCCAATCCGCTTCCTACTTACTCCACCATTCCCAATTCGACAAAACCCTAACCCTATCTTTCATCAATTGGGCTCGCACCCGCCCCTTTTTCGACCTCAAATGCGCCTGTCAATCCATTCACATTCTCACCAGATTCAAGCTCTACAAAACCGCCCAATCAATCGCTGAACATGTAGCCGTTAACACCCGTAACGACGAAAACGGAGATTTAGTCTTCAAACAGATCAAAGATACGTACTTTGATTGTAATTCGAGCTCTGCGGTTATCGATTTGTTGGTAAAATCGTATTCCAGTTTGAAATTGGTTAAAAGGGGTTTAAATACAATCCATTTAGCTATATCTCATGGGTTTATGCCTGGTGTGCTTTCGTATAATGCGGTTATCGATGCGGTTATTAGGTCGAACGAGCGGATAGAACTAGCTGAAGAAATGTATATGGGTATGATTAAAGCGGGTGTTTCGCCGAATGTGTTTACTTATAATATATTGATTCGCGGGTTTTGTGGGGTTGGGGAATTGGAAAGGGGTTTGGAGTTCTTTGATGAGATGGGAAGGAAAGGGTGTTTGCCGAATGTGGTGACGTATAATACGTTGATTGATGCGTATTGTAAGTTGAGGAGGGTTGATGATGCGTTTAAGGTGTTTGAGAAAATGTCTAAGAGGGATTTGGAGCCGAATGTGATTTCGTATAATGTTATACTTAACGGGTTGGGTCGAGAAGGGAGGATGAAAGAGACGGGTGTGGTTCTTGAAGAGATGAAGCGGAAAAGAATTGTTCCGGATGAAGTGACGTATAATACGCTTGTGAATGGGTATTGTAAAGAAGGTAATTTTCATCAAGCGCTTGTTTTGCATGATGAAATGACGAGTAATGGGTTATCTCCGAATGTTATTACGTATACTTCTTTGATTAATAGCATGTGTAAAGCTAGAAATCTACATCGCGCTATGGGGTTTTTAGAACAAATGCGTGTAAGGAAGTTGTTTCCTAATGCTAGAACGTATACGACGTTGATTGACGGGTTCTCGCAGCAGGGGTTCATGGAAGAAGCTTATAAGTTGTTTGATGAAATGAAAAAGAACGGGTTATCTCCATCTATCGTGACTTATAACGCTTTGATCCATGGACATACAGTAGACGGGAAGATAGAAGACGCCTTACTAGTTCTTGATCAGATTAGTAAAACCGGATTATCCCCTGACGTTGTAAGTTATAGTACAATCATCACCGGTTTTTGTAGAAATCAAGAACTAGATAAGGCGTTTGAAATTAAACGCGAAATGGTCAAAAAGGGAGTGTTACCCGATGCGGTTACGTATTCATCACTGATTAAAGGTCTTTGTGTTCAAAGGAGACTAACCGAAGCGTGTGATATTTTCCAAGAAATGTTAAGAATAGGTTTACCACCTGACGAATGTACATACACAGCTTTAATTAACGCGTATTGTGAAGAAGGGGATACAAAAACCGCGCTACAATTGCACGATGAAATGCTTAATAAAGGCTTGCTACCCGATGTTGTGACTTACAGTGTGTTGATTAACGGGCTTAGCAAGCAAGCAAGGACCCGTGAAGCAAAGCAGATTCTTTTCAAGTTGTATTACGACAATGCTGTTCCAGATGATGTGACATACAATACATTAATAGAGAATTGCGGCAACATGGAGTTGAAAAGCGTTGTTGCTCTTATAAAAGGTTTCTGCATGAAAGGTTTCATGAATGAAGCAGATAAGGTGTTTGATAAAATGCTTCAAAGAAAACAAGCACCAACTGAAGCTGTTTATAATGTTCTTATACATGGGCATTGTAAAGGCGGGAACTTGAGGAAATCTTTCAAGTTATATAAAGAGATGGTGAGTCATGGATATATGCCGCACACTGCTACGATTATCGCATTAGTAAAAGAACTTGTGAAAGGTGAAATGACTGTTGAGTCGAGTGAAGTTATAGAAAATGTGTTGAGAAGTTGCAAGGTTACGGATGCTGAGGTGGCAAAGGCTCTTGTCGAGATAAACCATAAACAAGGGAACATGGATGCAGTGTTTCAGATTCTTTCTGAAATGGCCAAGGATGGACTTCTTCCAAATAGTGGGAGAACTGCTTATGCTCAATGATCATCATTATTTTGCCATTTTTTGTATCTTTGCTTATGTGTGTACATATTACATGTAATGCATTCTAATGTTATAACATATAAATTTTGACTATATAACCATTTGCATAGATGTCCTTGATATATATGTCAAGTTTTAGCTGTCTTGGTCACTTTCATCTGGTATTGCATTATGTGTGTGTAATTGAATGATCATATTGAGTAGGGTTGATCAACAAGCTATTTTAGTCGAGCCCACACTGACCAGGGCTTGAGCCAGTAGTAACACGAGCTAAGCCAGCTCGACTTGATATTTCCAATCGAGCCAAAACTGAGCTTGTATTCGACTTGCTTTCCAGACTTGTATTTTTCTCATTTTGTATGTTACTTTTTAATAAAAGCTTCAAATAACAGTTAAATTATACAAACATGTAAAACTAACAATAAACGTCTGTCACATGCAGAACCAATGGCGGAGAACACAAGTTCAACCCGACGGTGGTTCATGGTTGTGGGTCGCAAGCCAACCACCACTTAAAACAGGTCGGTCCGTCAACCTTGAGGGACGCTAAAAAGATCAACCATGAAACATCATATCACTGTAAAACATAACCTTCAAAACATTCAGACGATAATCTAAGTTGAAATTGAGTTAGCTTTAACTACAGAATACATACCAACCAGTTTACACAAACTAGTTATTACCAAAAGGTTTAATCATCATCCTAAAAACAAAGTTACAACAATGGCAGTAAAAACTAAACACAATAAAAACACCCTTAAAGAACAACCACCAAACCTCATCTCGACGAAAGTCTCTGATAAAGATCATCAGCCAACACCTACCTCAAACTCTCACCAAAATAATAATAACTCTTCTCACTCTCCAACACCCGAGCCACCGGCCCACTCTCCTCTGGCTCCTTCCACATCTCGGGCTCCGGCTCCCTCGCAATCTGACACAAATTATGCAACACACAACACGCCACAATCGTCTGCGGCGCATGATTCAACCCCACATTCACATCCTGCAAAATCCTCCACCTCCCCTTCAACAACCCGATCGCCTCCTCCACCACCCTCCGTCCTTTCATCAACCCTTCATCAAACGTGTTCTGCGCCGGATTCCCGGTCCTATTCCACGAAAACGGCGTCAACAAAAAAGACAACAACGGATAACACCAATCCCCCACCACATACGGCCGCACCGGATGCCCCTTCACATTCACCACCTTCTCCCACACAATATCCCCCGAAACCAACCGGTTATACAACAAACTATCACGAAAATGCGTGGCGTCATCCACCGCCCCGGGCGCTTTTACACACACATCCCAGAATATCTTCTTATGATCCGCCACCACCTGAAGCTGTATCGACTTAAACCCGTACACATTCGTGTAAATATTCTTATTCGGCACATCGCTCGGCAGGCTGTGAAGCCGAACATGCGTGTTGTCAATCGCCCCGCATATATTCGGTAAATTCGTAATCTCGGCGAAGGCCGCTGTCGTCTCGTGCAAACGACGTCGTCCGGCGGGTATCTTAATAAACTCAGGGTACAACTTAGTAGCCAACAACCTAGTAACCATATTAGTAATCTTGGAAACCAAATAAGGTTCTAACGAGTACCTTTTGGCAACAGTTTTCGCAGAGAGACCGAGAGATAATCTTGAAAGAACCATGGCAACGGCGTAATCGGAGGGTAAGGAGAGGTTAGACTGGGCGATGTAGGGTTTGAGTTTATCAACAACGGTGGTGAAGACGGGGTAGGAGAGGCCGTAAAGGGAGCGCCATTGGGCGTCGCGTAAAGGGGCTTCCATGGCCCAGATGCGTTCAGTGGAGAGGGCGCGGAAGGCGGAGATGGAGTAGGGGGAGGTGGAGGAAGGGGAGGGGGGAGGAGAGGGGGGTTTGGGTTTGCGGGAGGTGGAGATGAAGGAGAGGACGGAGGCGATGGTGAAGAAGAGGAGGGGGGCGGCGGAGGTGGAGGTTAAGAGGGAGGAAGGGGTGGAGGAGGTGGTGGGGGAGTCGGAGAGGAGGGAGGTGGTGGGGTCGAGTTGGTTTTGGAGGTGGAGGAGGTTGGAGAGCATGATTAGGAAGGATTGATCCATGATCGGAAAATTTGAAACCCTAATTAGACGACGGAGGAGATCGCCGTTGAAGAAGGGTTGCGACGGAATTGGGGGTGGGTGAGTTGTATAAGTACGGTGAAGTGTTATTTTGGTCCTTTTAGTTTTCGTGGGTTTTATTTTTGGCCCACGTAAATAGAATTTTTCAACTAAAGGTAATTACCTTTTTTAGTTGAGAAGTAGAATATGACCGGTGTAGGAAGAAGGGGCTGTTTGGCTAAGCTTATTTTAGCGACTTAATTATTTACTTATGTACTTTTTGAAAAGTTAAAATGTGTTTAGGTTAGCTTATTATGTGAGAGGAATAAGTAAATAAGTCACTCCATTATGACTTATTTACTTTTCCAAAAAGACAATAAGTCATAAGTCACTCCAAAATAAGCTTAGCCAAACCGCCCCGAAGAGGGGAAAAAAACATAGACTTACAGAATTATGACGTGTGATGTAGTTAGTTAGTTATATTTATGCGTAGATAAGTTTTGCATGTTTCCTTAATATTTATTTATTATTTTGGTCCTTAATACTTCAAGCTCAACTTGATTTATTTAATTATTATTTTACTTACATATATAACTATTATTATTTAGTTGTTTTCATCATAATAATACTATATACATTAACTTATTATACAATATATATGCTATTAAATAAAAACTATATACTCTTATAAATAATAAACTCGCTTAACCTTATTTTCACAAACTTAATCAAGCTTTACATATGAAGCTCTTGGCTCAATTTAAAGCTTATAACGAGCAAGGAAGTAAATGTGAGTCGAAGGACAATATATGCAAATGACACCATTTTTCGGGGGGTTTAAAGGAGATTTCCATCATGTTAGAAAAACCAAATTCAAGTCCACTTTAGGGCTCAATTCGATTCAAATTCGAGCCCTAAATTGCTACTCTCCTGATCAAAATCTACGCAAATTGTGGAGAAAATCGCGGGCCTTTCAATTTCAAAATTTGCCGATAACTCAGACAGCAGATTCGTTTTGTAACCATGACTGAGGTACCATCTTTATCTCCCGAAACTCATTCTGATTGACTCTTTCTAATTGAATGTCGTATATTTGATCTATTGATTAGTATATTGATCGATTTCACTTAAACTGTAATCTGTTTTATTGAGGTTCATCGTGTGAATCACATGCTAATTGTCGTTGATAATGATAGGATAAAGCAGTAAAACACAAAGCAACTGAAGAGTAATAAATCGTTTCATATTAGTTTAATTTAGTTGGAAGAATCACAAATCTAATGGGAGGAATGGTTGGATTCAGTAAGAAAAAAAAACATAAGATGATAAACAGAATATTATGTTGGAACTAACTCAAATGCACTGAAATTATATCTTAAATACTTGATTAATGTGTTAAGGCTTCATAGTTCATACTCAATGCCTACTGTCCACTTTTGTTCTCTTATATGTTTGATCACGGATACGTAGGATTAAGGTGAAGGACTTTTAGGGGAGGGTATAGTTGTGGCCTAGCTCTGTCTTAGGGGCTTAGATTTTTCCGACATTGTGCGTGGACTGTACAGGTTGTTGTCAACCTTATGTCTATATGCTGTTATCTATGTGTTTATTTTAATCTCTCACCGTTTCTTTGGTTTTTGGTAGCTTCCTGTTTTTATGTTTTTAGCACTTGTTTTTTTTTGAGTCGGGGTCTCTTTGGAAGCAAGCTCTTTATCCTCGGGGATAGGGGTAAGGTTTGCCTACATCCCACCCTCCCTAGACGCTACCGATAACTTTGCTACAGGTGGGATTTACTGGGTATGGTTATTGTTGTTGTATAGAGGTTCCAGTAATTACTGTGATGTGTGCCATGAGTATGTGAGCTTGTGAGCATACACCCACGTCAAAAGCATCATGACAACGTGGGTTACCATGCATGAGAAGTGTGGGTCAACCAATTATGTCTTCCTTATTATGTTTAGTGTTTGGTTTATGTCTTTCATTTCATGTCAGTTAATTTAGTCATAGTAGTTAGTGGGTTAGTAGTAGTAGTGTGTCTTTTTATCAATCGAGTTTGTGGTCCAGTTGTAGTCTAATTAGCCATGAAGTCCCTGCTTTATATTATGAATGGAAAATATGAAAAGTTAGGGGCTGTTTGTTTACCTCTTAATGGGGCTCTTAATGGTTCAGAGCTTATACTGGTTCATCACTTAATGGTTCAGCTTGTTTGTTTCGCGAGCAAATGTCTGAATGGTTCAGACATTTGCCTCTGAATGGTTAAGAATTATACAGAGTCGGAATGGTTAAGACCTCTAATCTGAATTGGTCAGACATTTGCCTCTGAACGGTTAAGCATTATACTAGCTCTTAATGGTTCAGACCTCTTACTGGTTCAACACTTAATGATTCAGACCTCTTGCTGGTTCAGCACTTAATCATTCAGAAGTTGCCAAACAGCCCCTTAGTCTGGGTCTCTCTCTATAATTTCTTCTGGCTTCTCGTCTTATTTTTTGGCCAACTATTATCGGTTGGAATTACAACATAATGTGTATGTGCTCAATGATCCTGTTATATATGAATGTAGTGGTTTATAATTTGTACATGTAAACTTTGATATCCTTTCCTATGTCACAGACATTCCATTTCTTTGTTTTCAGTATTGGGTTAGCCAGGGCAAAAAATGGTGCGATTTATGCAAAATTTTCATAAACAATAGTCCTTCCAGCATTAGAAATCATGAGCTTGGCCAACGTCACAAAGATAATGTTACCAAGAGGCTTTCTAACATGCGTGATGAGAAAGTTGCCAAAGATAAACAGAAAAAGGAAACTGCCCGTGTTCTCTCACAAATTGAAGAGGTGAGTATGATATTTTGCATGAGGATAATAGTTAGTATTTATATCATATATCATTTCACTTCTTGTGTTGTTTCAGATTATACTTAGCCGTGTGTTGATTACAGTATCTCACTTTTCTTTTATATTTTGTTTCAATAAATTATGGACAGAAAGCAACTCGTAGTTATCAAAAGGACATATCTACTGCAACTTCATTAGGTGCTCCAACAAGCAGTGAAGGGACAGGTGATGGCTCTACATTTGGATGTTAGTGATTAAACTAGTATTTAAAAATAATAATAATAATAAGGTGCAATTTCATATTTACCCCTACAGACTTGCATAATTTTATGTATACCCATGCAAAATTATAAATATCAGCTATACCCTTACAAAGTAGTGAAATATCATATATACCCAATTCACTAAAAGATAATTTTACCCGTATTTTTCTAAAACCTTGAAATCTCATATATGACCTTTAACTTCAAATATTATATTTACTCATTTCTAGCTTAATTTATTTAGCTTAAATATTATATATGGATAATACTATTGTTCATGGGAAAAAATATAAAAAATGGGTAAAAATAAATTTAAGCTTAAAATGTGTTATATAAAAATATGAAGTTAAAAGATGAGCATATATGAAAACTTAAAAGTTAAAAAAATAAGGGTAAAATGATTATTTATTAGATTGTTTTTTAATAAATTGGGTATATTTGATATTTTAACTATTTTGTAAGGGCATATATAATATTTTTAGTTTTGGTTGGGTATATATGAAATCAATCCTAATAACAATGGCAAAAGAACTTGCTAATAACATTATAATTCTCATATGCTTCAATAATCTAGAAAAAAATATACGTATACCATGGTTATCTTTTTTCATTAAAACAACACGTCATTTTATTTGTGACAGAATGGGAACATGACACATCATCAGGTTATTACTACTGTAAAAGTAATGGTTGTTACTATGATCCAAACTCTGGCTTCTACTATACCGATGCTTTAGGTACACTCCAACAAAATTGCCACGTGCACTAAATTAAGCTTTATTGACTTCTTTCGATTTTAAGATTCTTGATTTTACAACAGGTAAATGGGTGACACAGGAAGAGGCTTTTGCTGCTGCGGCTAAACATTCTTCCGGGCCCATACAAAAGAAACCCATGTTTGCTAATGCTACACCATCATTGACTTCAACAAGTCAAAATGACTCTAAAGTTCAGCGCTCGACTGTAAACCCCACGCGTTCTGTTAACAAGCCATCATCTCTTGCTATAAACAAGAGAAAACGAGCAGATAACAAACCGAAAGTTATATCCGAGGAGGAAGCAGCTGCACTCAAAGCGAGGGAAGCTGCACGGAAGAGAGTTGAGGAGAGAGAAAAAACTTCGCTTGGTCTCTATAAACGTTGGTATGTAACCACACATTTTCTTTTTTTTCTGCAAAAAACTGACATTAAATAATTATGTAGAAATGGTAAAACTAGTGGGTTGGTGGTCAAAATGAGTAGTTTTATAATTGATAGCGGTAGACCAGAAACACTCTGTCTAAATTTTTTATACAACCAGTGTGTTGAACATGATTATAAACTATAACTGTTTTAGTGAATTTCTAATTTTTTCACGGACTGATATGAAGTTTTACATTAAGTATACACTTTGGGAGACTTTGACCCAATTGACTAGTTCTCTTTAAGCCAACTTTTTTAGTTTGGCCCATTTGAGGTAAAACATTGCCCAAATCAACCTGTATATTTGTATATAGGTCTAGATTTCCGCCTTTAAAATTCAAGGTTTATTTACTACTGGTTTGCCTTTTGATCGGTTTTCTTTGTCTGTTTGGTTTTTTAATACAGAAGTTGTGAGCTGGAAATCTGGTGATTCGGGAAACAAACGGCTTTGCTAATGATGCTGTACTTTTCTGTGACCGATCCTTGTTTTGAATCATGAAGCTAAAAACGAAGACAAATTTGTAAAATGGATTCATTTCATAGATTCACATCGATCTGTTTTATGAAAAATCATGATTATATTTTTTCTATCTATTAACGGTCTTATCAAAGAGACCCCGGATCATGCAGTAACTGACAGTAAGATCCAGAGTTGAAACTTCACTTGAAAGGTGGGGGGTAGGGACCTGGGCTTGGTGATTTGAAGTCCAAATTATTTTTGGACTGATTAAGACTTGTTTGGTCATATAAATCAGCTACCGACCAGACATTATAAAATCCCCCGGACCCCCTCCGGTTGCCCACGATACTAATTTTATTATTGTACAAGTTTCTATACAAAACAAAATAAAAGTTGGATTTGTTTTTACCTTACTTTAACATTGCATTGCATTATATACACACATGAAGTAAAATGTAGGGAGTGTATAGGTAGCTCAATGTCCATCTCACGAAATTATGTTTCATGTATGTATAAATATTTTGGGGGAAATAAATAGGAGTAAGTGCATGTGTAGTGGTAAGGCCTTATAAAGGGGTTATGTGATAAGTGGCGAAAAGCGTAAGATGGAGGGTTATATAACTTGAGTGTGTAGTGGAAAAGAGGGGGTATATAACATATATGTGTATAGGATTAGGTTCAAGAGTGAACACTAGTGTAGTTTGCGAACTGAGCGAAATAATCCTGGCCATACATGTATGTAGATCAATGGCCAGGATTTGATAATGAAATACACTAGTGTATTTCACGATTTAATGATTAAATCCTAGCCATCCACGTGTGTAAATCAATGGCCAAGATTTGTTCACTCAGTTCGTAAATACATTAGTGTTCACTCTAGAACCCTACCCTATGTGTATATATATATATATATATGTGTGTGAGAAATTATAGATAGATATGTATGTGTATATATGTGTGAGAGAGGGAAACAAAAGTTCATGGCGCTATGAATATCACGCCATGCTCCATGACCCCCCCCCCCATAACGCCCGGCGCGGCAGTGTTTTTGGGCGCCATAAGACGCTATGGGGGTGGTGGCGCCATATAAGCTGCGACTACAGATGGCCTAAAGCAGGGGTGCAAACGAGCCGAGTCCGAGCTCGACTAGGCTCGAGCTTGAGTTTGAGCTCGATTAACTTATGAGAGCTCGGGCTCGAGCTCGGCTTGATTCGAGCTTTGTTTTCAAAGCTTGAGCTCAGTTCGGGCTCGGCTCGTTTATTATCTATTAATTAATATATTAAATAAAAGTAATATAACTAATAGACTTTTTGGGCTCGCGAGCTCGATAAGTGAAGCTAGGGCTCGTTTACACTAAGGCTCGATAAGGCTTGTAAACAAGTTTAAATAAGCTCGGCTCGCCTCGGCTCGTTTACACTAAGGCTCGACGAGCCTAACGAGCTTCACATGTGAGGCTCGAGCTCGGGCTCGGTAAACAAACGAGCTTTATTTTAAGCTCAAGCTCAGCTCGGGCTTGATAAGACTAAGCCCGTTTCGAGCTTTTTCTCAAACCGATCTTAAGTAGCTCGCGAGCCGCTCGCCTCATCTGCACCCCTGTCCTAAAGGTAAAAGCAACCACAATAATGCACATATTTTGTGTGGGTCTCCTTAACAATTGATTGGCACCTAGGATTTTTTTTTTTTAAATTATATACATGCTCATAGGATCTATAAAGAAAGGTAACGAGTGCATTGAATTTGTATGTGAGTTTTGAGCTGAATTTTATATGTATTTGGCCTATGATTGCATTTAATATAAAGGTAAATAATAATATATTAATATATATGCGTGAAGGATTAAAAGAGGAAAAGGAATTTGGCGAATTCGATGTTTGTTTCACTGTATAACAACTTCGTAAACGGCATAGTGTAAACACTAAATTTTGCATAAAATTACACTAGTCCGGACCTATGAAGGAGACTGAAACTTAAAGACATGATAATAGCAAGGGCAGTGATATATACGTGTGAGCAAATGTACCATATACTAATTGTTTTTTAACGGCAAATTTGGATCACTGACGGGCCACTGGAGCATCATCGTGTCATCAGCGAAACCACCTTTCATCTCCACTAGGCAATAATGTCTATATACAAATTCAGAAGGAAACCCAATAAATTTGGGAACCCAAAGTAGCCAAAATCCTTCACAATAGGGTAATCATTCACTACTAATCTCTATATAATCCCATTAGATCAATTCAGTTGCATACTATAACGTTAGGACCCAATCCTCACGTCAAGGCTAACAATGTTTTTTCATACAAAAGACCAGAGACGGAACACTAAAAACCGAAACACTACTAACATGTATTTTGTTGCAACATAAAGTGTGTATGCATGTGTAAATTAATGCGAGAACAATGAGAAGAAGATAAATAATTCACTTTTTCAACCCTAAATATTTTTACAACATAGAAGATTGTGGAAATGCAATGTTTATTTATCTATATTGAAATTCATAAAAAAAAACTAAATTTCCTTTGTTTATATAATGTACACATGTGATATATTAGATATACATAACACATGAACAAGTTAATTTAATGGGTTGTTATTTATATAACATACATTCTATGTAAAAAGTATAGATTTAAAAAATTATTGAACCCTCTTCTAAAATAAACCTCACTAGTTAAAGCTAAACCTAGCAGTGGTAGGTTAATTATATGTGTCAAAAGTTTATATATCACAAAAGATATTTTCTAGTAAAATATATGTAAAAGATATGCAAAAAGCTATGGACATGGAGAATGTTTTGTAGCACTTTCTCTTTAATATTGTTGACTATAATAATGTCATGGTCCCATCTAAGACAATGTTTTATTATCTTTTCTTTACGTGTTTACGACTTTTCTTTTCCAATTAAAAAATGAAGTTACAGAACAGTGTTTTGTAACATGCACAAGTGATGAAAATAAAACAGTATACATCCTATGGTTCAATGATCATCCGGTAGCTCACTCAATCTATCTATTTTTAGAGGCACCCAACATTATCTTTTTCTCTTAACTTTAAAGTTATCATTATTAGAGTAGTTAAAACGAATATAAAAAACTCGTTTCTTAACGAGCCTAGTTGAACTTGAAACAAGTAGACTAACCAAGTCAAAGCATGTTCCTCGCATAACAAACCATATCCGTCGGTTGCAAATGATAGAGTACGACGATTGCAATTGTCGACCATCGGATGTCGGTGTTGATGAGCGAAAGTATATGGTCGTACTTAAGTGAATATATATAAGTTGAGGTTGACGTCGAGGGCCCTCAGCCCTCTACACCCTTGAAAAATAATTAAAGATAGATAATAATAGAATTGAAAATGAAAGCGTCTTGATTGTAGCTTGCAAGAAGGTACCGTACTAATTAATATCTCATATAGTCATATTTATTATTTCCGCAATTATAAGTTATCATAAATGTATCAATAAAAGAAAGTATAACTTTTCATGCTTTGGTTTATTTTAGTTTTTTTCTCAATACGGAATAAAATATTTATGGTTTCAACCTTATTTTTTATATTTGTCACTCTTTAGGCATGCCTATCCTAGAAGCACACTTAATTGTTCCGTTATCCTTCTATTCACTAAAGTCCAAAACGCGTTAGTAATATATAGGCCAAATATTACATATGAACCTAATATTTCTCTTGTTCACAGTCGATAAGAGATTTACCTAGGGTGTTGCAACCAACAACAAAATAACACCTTTGAGCATCGACAACCAGTTACCTAGAGTATTGAGACCTGAGAGGCTCGTGTGCGCATGTCAGACCCCGAACGTACTTAAAGTTTACATGAAGTGAACAAACACTATAAGAACTCGAAAACAGTGTCAGACACACCAACTGAGCACGACATGTATATTCAGAGGTAAACACAAACTCGATCAATTCAACCTTACTTTTTCCATTTAAATATCAATTTTACAACAAACAATATAAATGTTTATAAATAAATTGTATCTATACTACAAAATTTAACTTCTAATTCTTTGTTTAACCTTTAAGTTTACTTCTAATTCTTAGTTTAACCTTTAAGTTTTAACATAAAAAACCAACTAGTATGAGGCATGACCGAAAAATAAAATACATCTTAAGATAATATTAATAAAATCAAACACATCAACTAACATGATTGACCAAAGCTAACCCATTTAGATACGACATGTGTAGTGGTACATATGAATAATGTCTTCATCTTTGAGCATTTTATGTCATGTGGCAGTTCAATCAGCAATGGGATATTATGAGGCGTTTTTCATAAATGGGTGTAGTGGGCATGTGGGCATTGTGGAACATTATGTTAAAAGGGGTGTCATATAATTAAATAAGAAAACTATCAAAAAATGTTATTTGGACAAAAAGCCATCAAATACCAGTGATTGACCAACACACAATGAACAAGGCGTGGAAAAAAGAACGCCAAAAATTTTTGAAAAAGACGCCCATGGGGCGGTTAAGGCGTGTGGGGGCGTTATTTTATTTTATTTATTATTTTTTTTTGAGAAAAAACGCCCCAAAACCCCCGCTACATGTGGTCACTCTAAAGTGTTTGTAAATTTGGCCCTAACCCATTTTAATTGAATACAAGCATACAAATTTCGTGTGAAGTTAGTGTTATAGATTCGTCGTGTTATAAATGTTGTCAGTGATAATTATATATCATGTAGATAACGCCAAAGACTTAGAAGATGGTTTTGTAATTCCACGTTCAACACAAACACAGTTGACTAGTAATTCCATGGTCCCCATCAATGTGGAATAAACTTTGACCATCCAATTAAAAAAACACACAAACAAAAGAAGGTGGGCTGTAGCCTGGTGTTTCCCCACAACAAGATGCCGTTTTCCCATTGAATGTTCACACAGGCACAACTCTTAACTTAAAAGAAAAACTAACCAATCAAAGCAATTCAGTCGGTTAAACCGTCCAAGGGGCTGTTTGTTTGTCTTTTAATGGTTTAGACTGTTTGCTTCGTGAGCAGATGTCTGAAGATGTCTGAATGGTTCAGACATTTGCCTTTTAATGGTTAAGCATTATATTGAGTATGAATGGTTAAGACCTCTAATTTGAATTTCTTAGACATTTGCCTCTGAATGGTTAAGCATTATACTGACTTTTAATGGTTCAGACATCTTACTGGTTTAGCACTTAATGGTTCAAACCTCTTACTGGTTCAACACTTAACCATTCAGAAGTTGTCAAACAACCCATAAAATCTACAAGATTCAGTTCTAACAGTGTGATCATGAAAGTAACTATGTTGTTTATATGTTCTCATTTAAAAAAAGAACGCAATGGTATATTTATATTGTATTCATGAATCATCTTTATTATTTTGAACTTTTTAAAATAAACCGGTGATTTTTTTTTTTAAATAAAATTTAACCTTGTTTCAATCATCAGGGCAAATTACATAAGAATAGCAGGTAGACGAGCAACAAACCGGTGATTTTGAAAAGATTATATGCTCAAATTGTCCGACCGTCAAAACGCCAAAACCAGCATGTCCGATCATCCCACTCAATCCGACAGGTTAGGTTTGTCGTTTCCCAAAAACGTAAGTACCAATTTAGCTTAGAATTTGTGAAAATACAACTTAAGTGCATAAAGTACAAAAACATCATGTTTGCTTAAAAATTCAAAACCTATTGAAATACATTATTAAAAAGTAAAATAAAAAAAGAAAGAAAAAACAGGATATCTTGAAACAAACAGAATCCAAGAAGCATTATGTGTGTGTTCTACAACCAAAAGTTACACATTGTACAAACCCAATTACATTGATTAACAACACATAAACAAGATCCACATTACAAATTACAACATTCACATTTCACTCCGTATGTATATCATGATGAACAAATAATCAAAAACCTTAACACCATTCATCAATCTTCATCAAACTCATCGTTTTATAACAGAACCAAACCCTCTAGAAATCTCATGAACACTCCCAGCATTCTGATTAAACTTCAAGCAACCCATTAACCCCGATTTATACGGCAAATTCGCCTTCCTCGTCGCGCTTCCTTCCGAAGCACTTCGAAACAGCAACAAGTTCTTAAGGTTCCACTTATTATACCACGTTAAAGACTGCTCCTTCGACTCTCTCCCGTTGTTTAAAACATCACCAATCTTAAACGGCGATAGCGACCGTGAAACTTTATGTCTAGCGGTTTTCATCGTCCGTTCACGCCCGCGATGATGCTGGTGATTTGCCTCCGCTTGAGTTTCCCAACATGTTTGTTTTAAAGCCTCAGAGAACGGATCAAACTCCTTGTTTTTATTACTACGTGGGGATAACGCTTCTTTGAAGCGTTGTTTCGGCGATTTTGGAGATTTTGGTGAGTCGTTAGAGACGTGTAGACGAGGAGGTGGTTTTAATGGTTTTATCTTGCCGCAGTCGAAGAGCTCGTCGGCTGCGGAGATGGAGTGGCGCTCGAGAAAGCCGAATGCGAATTCGGTGTCGGTTTGTTGGTACTCTTCTGGGACGTTTTTTGGGATTCCTGGTTTTTCTTCCCAGGTGAATGGGATGGAGGACTGGGGGCTTGATGGGGCGGTGGCGTACGGAGAAGTGGAGGTGCTGTCGAAGTGGAAGACGGCGGGTGGCGAAGGTGGTAGCACCTGTACTTCCATGTAAGGACCGGAGAAGGTGGTGGTTGATTATTTGAAGAAGAAAGGTTTGTGCACTATATATGTGGAAGAAATGGAGAAAGTGGCTAGAAACTAGAAAAACAAGTGGGCTGGTTGTATTTAAATGGGTAGGTGTGAAATGGTAGACTTCTTTTTTCTTTGATTATTATTGTTATTGTTGTTATTATAAATAATATGGAAAATGGCTAGATCGGCGGATATAGAAAATTGTTATAGGGGTAACGTTTAAAAAAATGGTAACGAAATCGAAAAAAAGTCAAATTTTTTCAAAATTTACACTAAACATACAAATTGAAGGAAAAGTAAAAAAGACAAGGTGGCATTTTTGTAATTATCTATAACTATCAAAGTTACTCTACAAATGTATCTAAAAAACCTAAAAAAAACCTACCCCCCCCCCACCCCCAAAAACCTAAAAAAACCTACCCCCCCCCCCCAACCCAAGCTAAAATGCTAAAAACTAAACCCCCAAAAAACCTAAAAAAATCTAAAAAAAATAAAAAAACACACAAAATAATTTTTTTTATAAAAAAATCGCTACTTTTAGTAGCAAAAAAAAAAAAAAAAGCTTTTTGTAACAAAATGTAGCGATTTTTTATAAAAAAATTTGTGTTTTTTAAGTATTTTTGGTTGAGTTCACATTTGTATAGTAACTTTGATTGTTGGTGGTAATTACAAAAATGCCACATTGTCTTTTTGACTTTTCCTTCAATTTGTATGTTTAGTATGTTAAGTTTATTTGTATTTGATCTTTTGCCTTAATTAATAATATATATTTAAAAAAAAAAACAGGGTAAATTACACTTTTTGTCTTTTATGTTTGTATCGGATTGCAATCGATACCATTTAACTTCAATAATTATAGTCACAATCTTTTATTTGTAAAACCTATTACACTCTACGTTCTTTGGATCTAACATGGTTAAAATTTTAGTTATGTATAACATGTGATTATCATGTGAGGGCATTTATGTCTTTTTACCCCTGATTCATACCCCCATACAAATATACTAAAAAAACCCTTATGAATTATTTTCTCATAACCATTCTCTCCGCAAAAACACACACACGGCTGTACATGATCTTCCCATTGGGAACACTTAATTCCACTCTCTAAAACCTTTCAATCGAATTTAGGTCTAATTTCCTAAATTTGGGCTGAATCTGGATTTCTGATATGAAATTAGGTCAAATCCACCTGCGCTGGCTAGGGTTCCAATCGGTCTAAACATGGCTAGGCAAGGGTTCCGGCGACCCTCAGACGACTGGTTTGAACAAGATGAAATGAGATCAAACCCACCTCCCATTTTGGTAGTGATGATGGCTGCCATAGTGGTGGTGGGGTTGGAATTTGGTGGTGGGGCTGGAATTTGCTGGTGGTGGATGTGTCATAGTGATGGTGGTGGTGGGATTCGGTGGTGGTAGCGGATTTGATGGTGGTGGCGACTGTGTCACAGTGGTGGTTGGATTCTATGGTGGTGGCAGCGGATTTGGTAGTTGGATTCGGTGGTGGCGACAGGATATGAGTTGCAGATTTGCGAAGGATCCGACATTATCTGACGAGTTTCGTGTTTCTTTGCGCGTGGGTTTGTGAAGACGGGGCTAGAGGATTAGATTGTGACTTATTTTGTAAAGTGGTCGCGACAGGATGTGGTGGTGGTGACAGAATGTTATGGTTAGGGTTGTAGGGTTAGGGAATTGGGAGAGATGATGTATATATGCAATTTTTTGGTTTTATTTACTAGGGGAAGGTTTATTGGGGAACACTAAAAAAGTGGGGAACAACGGGGAACGGGCACAAACGAACTCCGATTGGACTCATTCCAGCGGCGTTGGAACCGGCTCGTCGAACCCTAACTAAGATCTCTTAACCCTAAACCCCAAATCCTAACTCCTAAACTCTAAACCCTAAAGCTATAAAAATAAGGCTAAAACCTAAGCTAAATCGTAAAATCTAAACTATAAACCCTAAAAGCTAAACCCTAAAGGCTAAACCCTAAAGGCTAAACCTAAAGCTAAACCCTAAAGCTAAACCCTAAACCCTAAAGCTAAACCCTAAGGCTAAACCCTAAAAGCCAAACCCTAATATATTTAGGGTTTAGGGGTTATGATTTAGGGTTTAGGGTTAAGAGATCCTAGTTAGGGTTCGACGAGACGGTTCCAACGCCGCTGGAATGAGTCCAATCGGAGTTCGTTTGAGTCGGTTCCCCACTTTTTTAGTGTTCCCCAATAAACCTCACACTTATTTACTAAAGATTTAAATAAAACCATGAATTGACTAGAATACCTCTAAGTGAATAAATTTAACTGAAATTTTAATCTGGTTAGTGTTAAAATACGTAGAGTGTAATGGGTTTTGAAAATAAAGGATTGTGACCGTAATTATTGAAGTTAAAGGGCATCTGTTGCAATCTGGTACAAACATAAAGGACGTAAAGTGTAATTTACCCTAAAAAACAAGTTAGACGAATTCATAAAAAAACGCTCGGAACCGAAAGTTATTTTAAAAACGGTTGACTCACACACACTCAAATTCCACTCATAAGGCGGTGGGGGTGTGGGAACTCAAATTCCCTTAAGTTTGTTTTATAACTTTTAAGCCCCTAAGTTTGTTTTAGTTTTAGATAACGCAACTTATAATTTGGTTTTAACTTTAAAAAGACACCCCCCCCCCCACAATTTGTTTTTAGTTATATATGTTAATGTTCTAAAGTTTAATTTAAATTCAAAATATGTTTAGTTAATTTTATTTTAATGAAGGGAAAATTACCTTTTGAGTCCCTGTGTTTTAGGGGTTTAACCATTTAAGTTCAAAATAAAAAATGTTTAACCACTTGAGTCCAAAATAAAAAAATGCTTTAGAGGTTTTAACCACTCACAAACACTGATTACTCTCTATCTCTCCCCCTTGTCTCTCAACCACACCACCATCACCACCACCACCATAACGTTGCCGCCACCACCCTAACGGGGGCACCATCACCGTCGCACCACCACACCACCACCACCACCACCACCACCACCCTAGGATGAGAAGAAGATGGCCAGCAGTGTGATGTTTCCGGCGAGTCGAACTGATTCGAACCTAGGTTTCCGGAGGTGTGATGCTCTCCACTGTACCCCGACCTAGGGTTCCAATTTCTACACCCTTATTCAACAACCCTAGATCTCTCTTTCTCTCTCTCTCTCTCTCTCTCTCTCTTAATTGGCAGAGGGCTTTACTCAAAAGCAATTTCCGATCATAATGCATATAATAATACCTACGATTAGTTGTAACTATATGTTTTCATCTGGTAGTGTGTGCTTGTGGTTTGATCAATTGTGTAATTGGATGAACTGATTTTTAAATAAGTAGATTTGTGAGGGGTGTTTGATCATGGGGAATTTGAATGTGGGTTAGAGGTTTTGATGATTTGTGATGGTTCACGATGGTGGTGGCAGGTGTGGTGGTGATGGTGAGGTGTAGGTGTAGGTGTAGGTGTGTGTGTGAGAGAGATATTTATGTGGAGGGATCTCGGCAGTGGGGGTGAGACGGTGGTGGTAGGTGTTAGGAGGTGGAGGTACTGGGATGGTGGTGTCAGTGGGGCGATGGTGGGGCAGTGATGGAGATGGTGGCGGTGTGGTGATGGCGATGGTGGCGGATGATGGTGGGGCAGTGACGGAGATGGTGCGGTGCAGTGGTGTTTATAGAGAAAGAAGAGTGTGTAAAGATGAGATAGAAAGTGTGTGTAGGCGCGTGTGTGTGTTTTATTATATATATGTAATTTATTTATATATATATATTATATTATATTATATATTAAAAATTTATGCACTAAAGACTTGTTCCTTGTATTCATGTGCATATAAGACTTGTACTTTGTTTGTAAATGATCAATTAACCTCATAGTTAACAAACTTAGTGGATGGTGTTAGAAATTTGGACTCAAATGGTTAAGAAAAGTGGCTGTAGGGACTCAGGACGTTAAACATTTTGATTTTGGACTCAAGTGGTTAAAACCAATAAAACACAGGGACTCAAAAAGTAATTTTCTCTTTAATAAATAAAACACATTAAATAAAAATTATTAAAAAATGGAAGGGGAAGGGAGAACCACACCCCGATCGGATATCTCAAGCTTCGCCACTAGAAACCACACCCCATGACCTAAGTTTACCACTGGTCTAGAATCTTCAACCACTTTGAAGAAAACGTCATTATAAACACACACTGTTGTTCGTTAAAAAAACACATTGATACCAGTAGAATACTCTTTTATTGGAAAATTAGATTAGTCGACTATCATTTTACTTTTGTTTACTTTTGTAGTTTAAGAATACGTATAATTATTCAAGAATTTTTTTAGTTTAGGAATACATATATTTATTCAAGATTTTTTTTACGTTTATATTCAATAATCAAATGAAAACTACAAATGATTAATACAAAATTTTGAATTAAATAATGAAGTATTATACCATGTGTCCCAAAAATTAATTTTGTTTAGTGAACTTCCATTTAATATAATTTAATGTATAATTTTGTTTTTTTTTCTCAAATAAATTTAACATATAATATTTAGAAAAAAAATCTACAATTTTGTTATTGTTGAGTACAATTTTACATAAATTTTATTGAAAACTGAATCGTATCTAAAATAGAACATTTTTTTTATTATATTACAAAACAAAAAAAAATACTTTATCTTAGACAAACTTAATTTTAAATAAAATTAATATCATAATTAAAAAGTAAACAAAAGTATATATTTAAGTGTTTCAAAATATGAAATATGATGCAATATTCTAGATAAATGTTTCTAAATATGAAATATGATGTAATATTATAGAAAACAAAGTTAGTTTTAAATAAAATTAATATCATAATTTAAAAGTTAAACAAAACTATATATTTAATTTAAATGTTTCTAAATATGTAATATGATGTAATATTCTAGAAAACAAAGTTATAGTGTCTCATACTTTTTAAACCAAGGTTGTAAGTATATACGATTTTTCATATTATATATTTTTTCAAAAGTTATGAGTACATTTAAAAATTATATATTTGAAATATTTCCCTTTTTTAATTGTGGAAGATGTACAATTGAACGTACTATTATTGTCAAGATTTGTTTAATACTCTAAAAGTTTTTATTTAATTGTTATATTTTGGTATTTTCTAATAAAACTCTATAATATATCGAGAGACATACCGCAAACACGATTTGTTTAGATTTTTTTTAACAAAAATGTAATTCTTTTTATGATATATCATTGGATTCAATTAGGTGTCATTAGGACTCTTTGAAGCAAGATCCATAAGACATGGTTGAACAATTACTTTTGAAATGACTTTACACCTTTACTCATGAATGTACTCATTCTTCTTTGTGATTATGGCTGGTGGTCATGCTTTCACTCACTTTTTTACTTGTAGTATTTCTTTTCAATATATTTATGGAATATAATTAGATTGTATCAAGTTCACAAAATATAAGGAAAAATATGTATTTTGGTTTAGAAAAATAAAACCATGTATCAGAAGACATAAGCAAACTAATTTATTGTAATTTCCTTCAAATACGCAAACTAAGTTCAATAACACATCAAAAAACTACGCATCAAAAGCACGCTCGGATTCTAATTGTGAGCCCGAAACTAGAAGCATAACTACATAGACACGGGAGGCTTTCCATCCAAAAAAGATGAGAAAAGTGCGAGTGCACGTGCGGGCTGATAGCTTGGTACGAAGTGTCCAGCTCCTCTAACGGTAAGAAACGTTAGGTTTTCATATTCAACCACGTATCCGCCGACCTAGTCATGGACAAAACAAAAAAGCATGATCATTTAAGCGAATTAAACAAGATAACAATACTATCTGAAATTGTAAATTTTAGTTTCTAACCTCGCCTTTCAAGTACCATGGATACCATGGTGTCTTTATCGTTGTAGTAAGTTTCTTTATTGCATATTTGGTTGTTGTCACCGCAACTCTACTATCAATATCTCCACTGCAATTTTATAGGGTGGCCATATATATTAAAAACAAAAATACTTAAAATTAATATATACATTTTAATTTTGAAAGCGTGTCACATGTTTGGCATGACAGTTGATTTATGTATTTATGTTGTATTATGTCCACATGTAATATCACATAAATAAAGTTAAAACTCACACATCCCTCCCCTCTATCGATCTCTCTTTATACATATATATATATATAAAAAGAGAGAAAGAGTAAAAAAAATGGTGTATGAATAAGATATATAGGTGTGGGAATAGTTGGGGCAAATATAAAATCATTACGTAACGTGAAAATCTTTATGTATGATAGTACCTATAAATCCAAAACCGGATGCCACTCCCCATGAGTCGTTGGATAGTTGGTAACATAGTAAACGGTTGATCGGTCCAGTTATCAAATATCTTGTCACTATGGACACAAAAAAAAACAACCATGAGAACCCTTTTCAATCCAAAACAAATTTTGAAACGTCGCTTCAACACTAGATTAGAGAAAGCGTTCTTACTTGCAATCTTCCCAGTGTCCCGGAAGGCCTGTGAGATTCGCGTGAAACGCTTTTTGGACTTGAGGGATGTTCATGTAACTTTCGATATAGTCTTGTGTGCATGGATCAAAACCTGTTGTCTACAAAAAAAAAAAAAAAAAAAAAAAAAAAAAAAAAAAAAAACAGTAGCTATGTTAATTTATTCTCTTCAAATAATATATATTTATTAATAATCTTGTATAATTAACATTAGGTTACCTTGGCAGATGTTCCATTCAAACATAAAGGAGCATAAATATCGTAAGGAAAGACATTCCCAACGATGTAATTCTCTTCGTTAATATAAGCTTTACATATATCAGACAAAACCGAATTCCACGAAAAATCGCAATTCGCAACGATCCCATCGTGGATTTCATCAGAAACCATTGAACGCGACCACAAAAAATCATGTTTTCCCTTCCTTTGTGTTTCGTCATCAATAAACGCATTTCCAATCTAAAAAAACATCAAAATTACAACCATAAATTTAAAAAAATGTTAAACATTTTTTTTAACTTTTTTAATTTTTTTTTTTGTTATGGTCATGCTTACCGCGATCCCTTTCAGGTTGATAAAGGTATGTTTATCGTCTTCGTTGCTTCTAATGATTAATTGGGCAAGTTGAGGTATGTAATGTCCCGCATAGCTTTCTCCCGCAATGTAAAAATCTCTAGTTTTGTATTCCGGGAACCTTTCCAACCAGTTGATTAGAAATGTGTATGAATCTTTCGCGGTTTGTGCATCACCGGGGGTTTTGTAGTCAGAAGATTTATTCGAGTATGAAAATCCGACACCAGCCGGAGATTCCAAAAATAACATATTAGCCACTGCAATAAGTTTAGTTATTAATTTTTTTTTTCACTAAAAGAACACACATACAATCAAATTTTGAATAATAACGAGAAGTGGTATAATTACCTTTATTCCAAGAATATTTGTTTATCGATAGGGTTTTACCATCGTTATTGACTCGAAATGGGCCAAGTTCCATCATTGTTCCGCCTCCAATCGAAGAACATCCAGGTCCTATAATAAATTTAGGAGTTAATAAGGAATAAAATGATGTAAATTAAATATCTATAAAAATTAAAGTTTGGTATTTTCATACCTCCGTTAAGCCATAACACAAGGGGTTTTTTAGAAGGTCTATGTATTGACTCGACAAAATAATAGAACAAAGCTCTACCATGATGTGGATCAATGGTTACATAACCCGAATACTGATTAAACTTGGATCCTCTTGGTTGTCCGGGTAATCTTGATATCTTGTCAGCCTCCTTTAACCCGTGGTGTGTGCCTACGTGAACAACAAAATCTTCGGTTGTCAGTTCTGGACTGTCATACGTCTGTTTAAGATATTGAACCTTTTGGAATCTTGAAAGGGGGTCAAATTGATGCCTAACACATTGAACCAACATCAAGAGACCAAACTGAATTGAAAACACTAAAGTGGTCTTCATAGCGGTGTTGGATTGTTTAAGCTTGACTGAAAACAATTGTAGGTGATGTTCAAGTAAAAGTGACAAATTTCATGTTATAGAAGATTCTAGTGTTGTTGTCATGTTTTTCTTTTGTTTTTGTCAATTATGATATCATCATATTTGTGTACATGAAAAAAGCATGACAATATTTCGACAATTCAAATAAATGAAGAATGTCTAAAGTTAACATTATGGATAAATTACTTTTTATATTAAATTGATAAGAATAATTTAAATATTGTTTGAAATGTAGTTTGAATATTTTTAATAAATATAGGGACAACAACTTGTCGTGTTGGTATGTTAACAGGTTGACGATCCCAAAAATGACACATGTATCTGTCTGTGTTAACAACATTAACAATAACCCAAATATACATAAAATCATGTATCGCATTGTAATCATTTCATCTAAAAACATGTTGTAAGTGAATTGTAAGCAACTCTAATAAAAAAGAGTGCAAGTTAAATTGATTGTGAACAAGTTAGTATATTGAACTTATAAACTATATACATGTTTTGGTTTTGATTTTAACGCATTAACCGCAGTGACAGACCCAAAAATTATTTTCTGGGGGTGCGAACGAAGGGTTTAGCCAAATTTTCAAGAGATGCAGTCGGAATTTTTACCTCGAAAATACACCAATTTTTTTTAAGGGGGGCGATCGCCCACCCAAACCAAAGCTTGGGTCTGCCCTTGGTTAACCGGTTTAATTTTATTGCCACCTAAACACAACATATTTATCAAACAAATTAGAGTGATTAACTGGTACAAACTTGTTTATTAAACATTGAAAGAGTTGGAATAACCAATCTAAAACCACATTATATATTTTTATGTGGGGTTACATCAGAATTCAGAAATCACGTCTTTTGGGTCTACAATGTATACCTTGGGCACAATTTTGGGCTTTACCATGTATATGAGCTGTAACACTTTATGTTCCACTGTTGCATATTAAATCAAATCTAATTTTTTTTGGGCCAAGCTTGTTTTAGTCCACAATTCTGGGTATGAAATCCGACATCTTTTGGGTTGGGCTTGCAAGCCTGTAATGTATATTTCGTATAATCGTATTTAACAGTTTAACTAAATCGTCAACAAAGTTGGGTTAAACAGTTGGGCCAACTTGACACCTTAGTTTTAATTTTTAAATTTATTAATAACTAGTCTTAGGCCCCCAGGTTACAGCGGGGACGTAAAACCGTGTCAAGTAGCATCAGCGCCACACCACCGCTCAGTGACCACCATCACTAGAAACTCAACTAGAAGAACAAATGCGATCGTTTTCGAGTTTAACTTGGAGTGTAACACATGTATAAAAATTATATTTAACCATGTATAAATATAAAAGTGTAAAGTGTAATATAGGAATTAAAAAAGACCATATTAAAGTTGAGGGGCTAAATATGTTATCAACATAGTTGAGGGGTTAAAGCAGAGCGGAAAAAAAGGTAAATAACGAAGATAAAAAAAGGAAACCTAATCAAAGTTGAGGGGTTAAACATGCAATTATCAAAGTTGAAGGGCCAAAAGAAAAAAATATAAATAAACAATGTACAACCTTTGAAGCATAGGTAAATTGGTATATAATATATACACTAATAAAACACAAAGTACAACCTTTGAAGCATAGGTAACTTGGCATTTAATATATATACTAGAGTGATTATCGCGTGCTTCGCTACGGGTCTTTGGTCATTATCGGCATGGTTAATTACAGTACTCGTACGGGCACTCGGCATAAGAATCGTTGCCAATCGACACGTGTTTTACATCAATTGAAAACAATAAAAGCGAATACCTACACCGGTACCGGTGTTGTTTGGTCGGTATCGGTCTGGTTAGTTAACTTCAGGATGGAAGACTTGAAGAAACTGAAGCGTCTGCCTTTGTACTACCTTGAAGAAGATCGTCCGTTGGCTCATCAATACATCAAGGCAGTACAGTTCTGTGTGAAGAACAAGGTCTGTGCTGGTAGCGAGTACTTGAAGCTTAGTTGAAGAAAAGATTACAAGTTGGCATTGAAGATCCCGCACCCATCAAGGGGGAGTCTGTAAATGCACTTTTGTGATAAGTGTTGGATTTCCAATTGTTTAAGGTCTTAAATGATACTTGTAACAAATATTTTGTCTAGTCCGAGTTTATCTTTTGTCCGTCCGAATTTATGTAATTCTGGATTAGGGTATGTAGTTCCCTAACCCGGGTTTGTCTTTATTTCTATATGTCCGGACTTAGGAAGTATGCCTAGTCTGAGTTTTTGTGTCAATGTAAGCAAACTCGGAACATCTTTTGTAATTTTCGAGTTTGTAACGTTTTGGGCTTTGGCCCCGTTTGTTGTCTGGACATGTGTGTCCGGACATGTCTTGTATATATATATCTTTATGTGATAATGAAAAGACAACAATTCTTTTGTGGAAAGTTTATCTGACAAGAAAACCCTAGTCATTGTGTGTGCATTGGCGGTTGCTAATGTGTGTGACGTCATATCTCTGAGAATACTTTGTGTACTCTCAGATCATCTTCTTCTACTCTTTCTTGCCCAAATCTCTACAGTGGTTTTCACAAGGTGGATTCCGCACACCTTGTGTTCGTGTTTGAGCGAGATCCTTGATCGAGAGTGGATTAGGAGACTTAACACACTCCAATTGCAAAGAATGAAGGAAGAGATGGTAGCTTCAAAATTTGGAACTATACAATCAATGGTTAGATGGGATGAGATAACAATCCAAGAAAATTACAAGCAATTAGAAGCTCTAAGAGAAAAGGATCCATCAGTCCCTAAAAAGCCAAACTATGAAGAAGTAGACTTCCTCATCAGATCTCTGGTTGATCCCTCAGAGCTTCCTTGTCACACCCCCAGAATCCACAAGCGGAGTTTCATCGCAGGGAGCGTGACTGACCAGGATCCAGCCACCAATCATATTGAACAATATAATTAAATAAATAAAAGTCCAAACCAAACAATATAATTGGTGTCAAAACAGTCCAACAAAGTTTATGTTATCAGCGGAAGCATATAGTTCAAAACCCAAAACATAAGTTTAAAAGTTCATAAGTTTATCATGAACACTCAGTGGTCCATGTTCCACAATGACACCTCCCATGCAAGCTCCTGCTAAATACCTAACGACCTGCAAGGCATGTAACAACGAGTCAACAACAAAGTTGAGCGAGTTCACAGTTGGTTGTCCATTTTAGTGTTGTTCCAAAAACCATAACTTATTTCGAAAACCACGAGTTAACCAGTTCCTTGTTTCCCAAACCATAACCAGTGGGGGCTTCCCCATGTATTCCACTAGACCCGTTACCATATCGACTACTGACTGTAGTTATGTTTATGTGCCCTGCGTCAATGTCTATCATCATTGACTAGTGCCCAAGTCCATTAGTCCACGCCCGTCCTCTGCGGCACGGTGTGAGGCTTGTCAAACCTAATAGTGCTATTTAACTGATGACCCGTTCGCCATTGGCCCGACGATTAAGTCGATATAAAAATGAGGGACTTAATGATAGAGTTTTGTCTAGTGTCATTAAATGTTGTCACCCTTCAATTAAGAGGGTGGGAGTACGTGTCCTATCCAGGGGGAACACCCAGGTTTCAATGTTGTCACCCTTCACCTAAGAGGTTGGAAGTACGTATTCTACCCAAGGAGAATACGCAGGTTTCCTTACTAAACGTTAACCCATTCCCAAACCACCGGGAATCCCATGCCTTATAGAAAGTGTGAACTCACCTTAGATTAGCTCGGCAGATACTTAGAAAGTCACTTGAGCTATTTGGGGTCAACCACGTCCTATCATGGTTATCATATAGGTCAGGTCTAGGTCCAAGTAATTCACATAAGTTTCACACATAGCTAATAGTTTACGTACACAGAAGGATCATGGCATACAAGTAACATCATAGCAGTCAATCAATAGTACATAACTCGTTTACAGTAACATTTATGTTTACATACAAGCTAAGCCCATGTGTGTGAGTCTACGACCCAACACACGTAAGCCCACTCAGTTGAATATTCACATAAAATGTGCGACTGAGTTGGACTTGTGCGACTCGGATGTGGGCCGGTGTCTTATGCGATCCTATTCTTGTGCGATGGCCCACATACCACAGCCCAACATCACCTTGTGCGATTTGGGCTTGCCTTGTGCGATTCATATGGCCCATTTAAACTTGTGCGATTCAGAATCAATTGTGCGATCCAAACATTTACCCAGCCCAATGAAACATGCGGCCCAATAAACAACAACAGATTAAATACTTGTGCGGCCCAACATGTTGTGCAATCAGCACTGCCTTGTGCGATCCACGGCATGTTGTGCGATCATGCATAACGGTGCTGTACACAGTGCTTGACCAGTGGTACCTCATGCAATCCTAGCTTGTGCGATTGAGTTTGTGCGATTGAGCTTGTGCGATCAGATTTTGTGTGATCTGATCTTGTGCGATCAATTATATAATTTCCTTAATTCATGCAATCAGTTCCAAATCATTCAAACAGTTTCTATCTTTGCATTTACTCGATCAAATCAAGGAATTATCCATTAATTCTTATGAACCCTAAGTGACATCTAATCATGAATAGCAACAACAATCATTCAAAACATTCGATCAAACCACCATCCTAATGAATTCGATCATTAACATACAAATCATGTGATTATCACCATCTAGTTCATGCATTCCTAGATCATCAAAACCATATATCGTTTCAATTATGATACACATGTGAGCCGATTTACACAAACTCCATATCTTGTTTTATCATTTGCAAATTAACATTATAATCAATCATTTATTTCAATCTCATGAACACATATCATCCCCGAATCTACTGACAAGAAACCCTAAGTCATTATGTAAGATCATAGAAATCACAACATGACTATCATACAATCAAACAATGATGAAATACTAACCGACTGAAAGGTAGAACAGGATTGCTCCAAACAAGAAGGCTTCGAGAGAAAGGGGGTAGGCTGCCGTCGAACAAAGGAGGAGAGGAAGAGAGAGCTAGGGTTTTGTGTGTGTTCTTGGGTTTGCAAATTATGAGAAGTATACACACTCCCCATGAGGTTATGCGTATAAGGGAGTGGGCCGAACCCATACATGGGCTGCCCTTTGGTTTCAAATACAAGACAAGCAACATTGGGCCGAGAGAGGTGTGTGACAAGGGACAAGGTGTGCGGCCCAAAGGGCTTGTGCGATTAGGCTCCTATTGTGCGACCAAGGTTTATTATACACTCACACTCATAACACAATCACACATAACACGTAACATTCAAACTCACAATCATTCCATTAAAATCAACGTATCAATTAATCACATACTGTTTAAACATGTTACATCAAGCACAAGGAAAGGTTCTAAAATACGAGTTGTCACATTCCTACTACAAAGAACATCTCTTCAGTTGTGGAAAATTACCTCAAAAGGCAAAAAGTGATGTCCGCAGAAGATATGAAGATATATGAAGATGAACCGAGAAAAGAAGGATCAGGAATGAATTGATATATGGGCATCCAGATGCAAATCCAAAAGATCTGCTTGGTCAAGTCTTGGGAAAATAATTTCCCTCAACTCATCAAATAACATTTGCCCCAGGAAATCCATCCAACTCCAAAATTCTAAAATGGATGTCTGACAGGACAAGCCATGAATTTGACAATAGTCAGAGCAAATGGAGAGGTTGAAAAGATCTCTATGAAAAGTTCATTTGGGCTCAAGAATGAAGATCTTCAAGTCCTTATAAGGCTTGAACTTGAAAGGGATCCATATGATTATCTCTTAGTGAAATTTGAGCACCAATTCAAGAGCCAGATAAGAGAGAAGTTGATGAGAAATAAAGATTGATCTAATAAACATCTTTTTTAGCATCATTTGTTCTATGGGGAAATTGTTAGACCTACAAAAGAATAGATGGTATTCAAAAGACAAAACATGACTTCCTGATCAAGAAATAAACAGTTGATGAAACATTCTTCTCCCAAAGATAGTGAATCTTGAAAACTAATCAGAACATCTGTTGAAAACATTCAAAGATCTGTTTGAAGCCTTGGAACCACTGTTGAAAAAGAAGAAACCACTGATCAAGGCCAAAGCTCTGTTGAAGCAAAATGCTGATCATGAAAACCAAACATCTGTTATGGCCAAACAGACATTTGATACAAGCCAACAACAGTTTGAAGAACAGAGGTTTATTCAATGTAACAGTATTTAGCTTAGAACAGATCTTTGATGTAATAGATCAGATGTTAGATTCCAACAGATGTTTGCTAACATCTGAGGAATCTTTTCTGTTACGAATGTTAGATGTCACTATAAGGGTGACGTCAGCTGATTGCAAACAGAGCTTTCGTACTTGTATAAATAGATATCATGTGGTAGAGATCTATTCTATCACAAACATTCCTTTTGTATGAATAACAATGTATGCGATCAAGCTGAGGGGCAGTTTGTATAATCATTTTATTGTAATTAAAATCATTGAAATTCATTATAAAACATTATTGATATAACTTCCAGCTTGTGTGTTTATCTTATTTAATTTGCAATTTACAAATTGTTTGTTCTTTTTTATATAAACTCACAAGTATTGCAAACTCAGAACCTACATTCTTATAAGCTGGAGCTCAGCCTGTTTCTCGAGTATCCTCAAAATACGCTCACTTAGTTCAGCTAGTGATATGAGCAAATATACAAATGTTTTTATGTCAAATTACCACCCATTTATAATATGTTTGTTATTGAAATGTTCAAAATAGGCTTATATCGGTTTATATTGAATTTTAAGGAAAAAATAACCCAAGATTAACAAAGGAAGCAAAACCGGGTGAAAAACGGAGAAAAATAGAAGAGACTGCCTAGATACGCCCCACGCCTCGGAAGACATGCCTCGTGCCTCGGATCACGACACCACCAGACACCTTCAGAGGCCCACTGTGCTAAGATCAGGCGAAGAAAGCCAGACACAACCTGTAATTAAAACTGTTTTATTAAAAACACACACTATTACACATTCTCAGATTCAACATATTGTTATTACACAACACATAGCCTTATCAGCGTAATTACTCATGAGCGAATGGCCTTGTGATTTGTGATATGATGTTTACCCCACACAAAAATTACATTGAGTCAAATCTTTACAAATGCATGTTAGGTAATATTTGTACACATAACTCACTGTCGTGGTGGTATTATCAATATAACACAATATTCAAGTTATAAACTTGATTAAGTATTCTATACAAAACTATAAATTAAAATCGATTACACTTTTTTTTAATCACGGAAGATGTACAATTAAACATGGTGTAATGGTTAAAATTTGTATACATAATACGTTGTCGTAAACAAGCCTTAGGGGTGCGTTTGGTTCGCTGGAATTCAACATAATTCGAATTTGAATTCCAAATCTTAAAATGTTTGGTTCACAGAAATTTTTAGAATTGGAATCTCAATTTCAATCTACATATATGTTTGGTTGACAAAGGAATTGGAATTGTGCATGAATTCCTTCAAAACCCTTTAACTTAAGGAATTCAAAATCCTTCCAACATGTGAAGGAATTCAAGTATATTCATTGTAATCTTTGACCGGTGGACGTTTCGACCCAAAACGTTTTGATTAGAACTCCCGTCCAGTTTCGACCCGTACCATTTCAAACCGCGTCGTTTTGAGCTAACCTGGGGTGGTGGGGACCGGTGAAACACCCATTTCGATATGGTCAAATATCAATACTTAAACAACGAAATATGCGACCCAATTTAAACTTTTACGCATCATTAAAACAAAACTTGGTTGTACATACGAAATCAGTCAGTTTAAACATCTACAACTAACCAAAGTTTCCAAAGACATAACATAAGTATCGATTAAAGTTTTACAGCTAAATTTTAACTACTTCATAACAAAAGTATTTTGACCCGTTTATAACATTTAATTTTCCGGAAGCGCGTGAAGGGCAAAAGAAGTGTGTTCGTTCCGAGCGTAGCATGATCATCTAGACTTGGGTTTTACCTATAACACAACAACAAGAGTTAATACCATTTAAACATTAACACATCCTACTAACATGGAATTCTAACTTCCAACAAACATGACAAACATGTTGTTAACGTAACTATTCATGTTCTCTTGTTAAACTATTACTATCACTCTTTCATTTGAATCCGTTCATGGCATAACTTCATACGATCATTCCTTTTTACATCCTCATTCTAGTTCATTTGACCCGTTCATAACGGGTTAACATATGACCATTCTTTTACATACTCATTCTAGTCCGTTCGACCCGTTCGTAAGGGGTCTAATACAAGTTCATTCTTTTACATAACTGTTTTGGTCAAAAATTACCGAAGCAATTAAGTGATCAAATTAGTTAAGTGAGGTAGTGTGCTAGAAATGTGTGTTAAAAATATGCTAGTTAGGCTATTTGCAAAAACAGTTTCTGGATACGGCTTAGGATATAGAGCTGTATCTATGATCAAACAATGAGCAAAAATGTAAAGGGTGACACAGGATGTACGAGGAAAGCCCTAAATCAATCTAGATCGCCGTCACAAAACCTCGGGAGCTGACAATCGCAGCTGCCTTGTTCTTCTATTGCTTCAAATATCAGGATACAGTGCAGGATATGATGCGGATCAACTAGGTGTTACAATGTAATTTGAGTACAAGTGTTTGTGTGTAGTGATTGCTAGAAGCTAGAGAGTAAAGTGTGCGAAAGAGAGTGAGTGACTTAATCTGATCCGATCAATCTATATATAGTTAAACAAAATCAACTAACTATCCTATTAAACCGGGATGCTTCGAATATTCCTCAAGTGAACGTTGTAGTCTACTTCTTCCGGGTTCAACGTCTCTCACATAACTGGTTTGCCCGAGTCTTAAGGAGAAGAGGTCCACTTGACCGTTAGGGAGCCGCACCTTCTAATCTGCACGTGGTTAAATTAGTCATTACCAGGATATCACATCAGGATGTTACCAATATCCTGATCCGGTATCCTGATCACAAATAAACAATCAAAACTAGAATATTAGTCAGGATATATGTTCAGAAAATGACCCATAACAATTGTCCCCAAAATATATCTGTTGGTATACCACTCCAACGGATATATTTTAAAACTTTATCTCGCGTATCGAGGTTATTAAATTGAAACGACGGTCAAGATAGTACTATGTAACTTCCAACGCGTTTCCACTCGATGGATATCCATTATGCCCCTATATCTTCTCTCTTCTTGTTTGATAACCAAATATCATCAACAGAGTCTCCAGGTAATCACTCATCCCTTCCTCATTTCCTGTTAATTTTATTTTTTTCTCCAATGGCCACTAGAGTCCATTCTCAAACCGGTGAATCGTCGGACTCCTTTGTTCAGCAAAATCTTCTTAAAAATCCCGAGAAGGAGATCTGCGCTTTTGATAACGCAGACATTGCGGCGTTGCGAGCCTCCGGCGCATTCCCCGATGGCACGATTTTTTTGACCGTTTGATCGATCATTTCGATCCGATGTTTCTTCTGCCGATTGGGTCTGTTTTCCGGCGTACCCTTTCTCGCTAGGTCTTCGGTATCCATTTCCTGAGTTCATGATGCAATTCTTTTGAACTACTGGTATTTCCTTTGCCCAAACCATGCCCATGGTTTGGAGAGTATTGATCGTGCTCAACCAAATCAAAAACCTTCACTACCCCGACCTCTACATCGAGGATATGCCGATTGCTTACCGCCTCTGATCACACGGTTCCAGTCGATTCTTGCTTTTTTCAACTTCCAGCAAACCCCTTATACTTAAGGCCACCAAAAACGAGGACGGATGGCAACGCAAGTTCTTCTTCGTCAAACGAGACTCCATCTATGAGGGTGCTAGTCTTCCGGTGGAGTGGTTAACCACCGGTAGGATCATGAATATCCCCATGTACTTCTAGACTTTTATCCTGTGCTAATATCTTTTCATTAGATCTTTTTGCAGTGAACTTTAAAGAAGTAGCTCCCCCTACTGCGGAATCAGAAAAAAGAATCAAAGCAGTTTACCAGTTACCGATAAGTGACAGGAGTTTTACCACACACATCCCTAGTTCCAGTCAGTATTCATCATCTGAAATGTCTGGTAAGAGTTACTTTAGAAATGACTGATTAGTGTAATATAATATAATGAAGAGTAATAAGGATGTAGGACTTTTTTCCCCTTATGCATCACCAGCCAAGATCCCTGAGGTTTTCGACCTGGATGAACTGGACAGTTATTCCGATCATGTCCAGATCAAGAAAGAGCCCAGTCCCAAGGCCACGGCCTCATCCAAGCCCAGCAGCTCCAAGGCCATCATAATTCCCAAGCCTTCGCTAGCTACTAAACCCCGGAGTTCAAGTTCTCGCAAAAGGAAAGAGCCTGTCTCACCTGCCATCTCTGATACGTTCCCTTATGAGAATCACGGATTCATTGAAGCTAGCGGATTTATGACTTCTTTTCTCAACCAGGTTAGTATCCTTGAGCGATATCCTGCACCTTATGTTAATTATAAATGTTTATTAAGACTAATACCTGTTCTCTTATTTCGTAGGGTCTCGAGCGTCTGGTTCATTTATACCAGGAATCCTGTGGGCTCAACAAGACGCTCGAGTCCAAGTTAAAGAAAGCCGAGGTCACCATCTCTGATCAGGGCCTGATCGCAGCCGCCAAATCTCGGCATTACGAGGACAAGGTCAAGGCTATGATCCAAGAACACCTGGCCGCCCTCAACAAAGCCGCTCTTGAGGCCCAAGCCGATCTTGACGCTGCCCATGCTCAACACGAACGGGATATGATCAGCTACCGGGAAAGCCTTAAAAGTTCCGTCGTTACTTCCCTTCTCCAGGCCAGGCTAAAGATGGCCCACGAAGCCAAGGTATTGGGCTTCGAATGCCCTTCTTGGGACGTCAATGCCTGGGAGACAAAGCTGAGGAGTCTTGGCAGCAATCCTGTTAAATCTACAGCTGAAGGATCCTCAAAGGCGGTTGAAAAACCAACTGGTGCTGAGAGGGATGTTCAAGCTGATCCTGAGACGGATGTTGTCGAAAATGCAACGAACGAAGAAGGCGCTGCCTCCTAGAACTTATTTCCCTTAAATTCGAGATTTACCTTTGTTTGAACAATTTTATTTTTTGTCCTTTGAATTAAAACAATTTGATAACCAAAGGTGGATGGGTCCTAGGTTTTAGGACGAAGCCTTTGATTATCGGCTAGTATCGTCTATTTTAAATAATATCACCTTTTGACTTATTTGTGGTCGCCTTTTAATTTTTGTCATGCATCACTTAGTTTAGATTTTAGCTTTGTAAAATTAGCACAATTATTTCCTGAAAATATCTTGATCAATATACTTAGTGGTATCCTACGAAGACTTTCGTGAAATAGGACTTCTCAAAACCCAAACAATTTAGACAAAGTCTCTAAAGAACAAAAGATAGTTTATTTTTCAAAATCCATTTTGATAACACTTGTTTGACTAGAGTATTTATTTTCAACCCAAGTATTATTTCCCAATCAAATATCCTGAAACGTATCCCGAAAACACATTTTGAGAACATATCCTGAAGATATATTCTTATCAGGATATTTGAGCCTTAAACACACTTTCAAAAGTTAGACAACATATGTAAGGTTCACAAAGGAAAGATCATACCAGGAATAGAGTGTAACCCTAGTACCGAACTTCAATCCTCTTGCAACTTCTTCAACTAAGATGTCCCCAGTCCGAAATACTTAGTACATTAGGTTTGAGTTTGATTCTTCAAGCCTTACACAATCGCCTTGGGAGGAATGTCCCCTGTGCATAAAGCCTTCAAACACTTAGTTAATTTTTGAATTCAAATTCTAACTGTTTGGACAGTTCTTATGTTACTGGGGTAAAACCCAAAAACATACTGGAGATAAATCCTTAGTGTCTTGGGGAAAATCCCATAGGTATCATGAGGAAAATCCCAAATTTTCATGAGCTACAGGCGGGAGTGTATAAACTCCAAGACTTAGAAAGGTGATAATCTTTAAACCTTAGAGAGTATGAAAATACCCTTCCGTGAGAGAGGGTGATCAATCCTCATATACCTTGAGAATCCAGGATATAGCCAACAGTGACGAAATTGTCAGCCACTTTTACATGAACTGGTCACGCCACCTTGAACTATTCCTGGATAACTTGCGCTCCAGGCGGGGTGTTTAAACCCAATTCAAGAGAAAGATGAATACCTTTAAACCTATGAAGGGATCAGGATCCCTTAAACATGAGAGAGGGGGCCAATCCTCTAATCTTTCGAAGTATCCTGAATGTATATCCTGGAGCTATATCCCGAAGCATATACTGCAAAACAACTGTAAGCTAAGGTGGGTGTTAGCCTGGTTAACACCCCTCCGATGCTTAAGTCAGTAATGGGTTCAAAACAATAAATAATATTAAAATTTAATAAAAGAGATAGAATCCATACCATTCTGAGTTAGAAATTAAATTTCAAACTCACTTGAAATAGAGCTTTAGATGTATAGCATTCCAGGATCTTGGTAGCATATCTCCCTCCATATCCTTGAGTCGGTATGCTCCTTTCCCTGATTCTGATTCAATCTCATAGGGTCCTTCCCATTTTGGAGTCAACTTTCCATCAGCAGGATTAGTAGTATTCTGGAAAGCCTTTCTCAATACCCAATCTCCGACCTGGAACCTTCTAGTCCTTATATTCTTGTTATATGCTTTAGATATCCTCTGTTGATATGCTACCATCCTTAGCCTTGCCGCGTCTCTTGTCTCATCAACAGTATCCAATTCCTCACATAGGACTTCAGGATTCTGCTCAGGATCCCGGAGGTTGGATCTTGCTGTAGGTATTACCATTTCTGTCGGGATCACCGGTTCTGCTCCAAATACCAAGGAAAACGGGGTTTGGCCAGTTGCATTTTTCACCGTCGTCCTATCAGCCCACAAGACAAAGGGTAGTTCTTCTGCCCATCTTCCTTTTTTAGCCCCTAGTCTCTTTTTCAGGTTGTTGACAATTATCTTGTTCGAGGATGATTCTGCTTGTCCATTTGCTTGAGGATGTACTGGGGTGGAAGTGATCATTTTGATTCCCCAACTCTTGCAAAAGTCAGTAGTCCTCCTACTTATAAATTGAGATCCATTGTCATAAATTATCTCAGCTGGTACTCCAAACCTGGTCAGGATATTCCTTTTTATGAAGGATACCACTTCCTAATCTCTAACTTGAACGAATGCTTCAGCTTCGACCCACTTAGAGAAATAATCGGTCATTGCCAGCATGAAGACCTTTCCTCCTGGAGCCTTTGGCAATTTTCCTACTATATCCATTCCCCACTTCATGAATGGCCAAGGGGAAGCTATAGGATAAAGTGGCTCGACCGGCTGATGTAATATATTACTGTGTCTTTGACATGCATCACACCTTCGAGCATATTCCGCAGCATCTTTTCTCATCGTCGGCCAATAGTATCCTGTTCTTAATGCCTTTGAGAACAACGACCTGCCCCCAGTATGGTTACCACAATCCCCTTCGTGTATATCCTGAAGCACTTCCTTGGTTTCGGGATCCTCTAAGCACCTCAGATATGGTCCTGCAAGAGATTTCTTATACAAGACATTATTTATAATAGTGAATCGTGATACCTTCATTCTAAAGGCCTTAGGATTCTCATCCTTTGGGTTGTGTCCTTCCCTGAGATATCTTATGATTGGAGCCATCCAAGACTTAGGATCCTTCTCAGGATACTCATCAGGATCCTGAACACTTAGTACTTCCTTATCCTGAGGATCCGTCGCAGGATATAGGATATGTAATATTGGTATTCGGGTTCCTTCCGGTATCCTGACTGATGATCCTAGGTTTGCCAAGGCATCAGCTTCAGCATTATCCTCTCTTGGTACCTGTTCAAGTGTAAAAATATCGAAATATCCTGCTAATTTTTTGAGAATTTCGAGATACTCGATTAACTTCTCACCTTTAACTGCATAGGTTCCATTAAAATGATTAGTAATTAACAAAGAATCAACATATACTTGCAAATTCCTGATATTCATACTTTTAGCCAATTCTAATCCTGCAATTAAAGCTTCATATTCTGCCTCATTATTAGTGGCAGGAAACTCACATCTAATAGCCTGGGGTAATATGTCCCCCTGTGGCGATTTTAGTAGTATACCCAAACCTACACCTCTTACATTAGATGCTCCATCAGTATATAACTTCCAGGATTCTAAGTTTTCTCCTAGCTGCTGTACTTCCAGGTCTACTTCATTTTGAATGTCACTACTGAAATCAGCCACAAAGTCAGCTAAAGCCTGAGACTTTATGGCATTTCTAGGTTCATATATTAGATCAAAGGCACTTAATTTCACTGACCATTTAGCCATCCTACCTGACATCTCGGGTTTCCTAAGCACATTTTTAACAGGATAGTTGGTTTTAACATGAATCCTATGTGTTTCAAAATAATGTCTAAGTTTTGTTGACGCCATAACTAGGGCTAAAATCCGTTTCTCTAAGTGGGAATACCTAGTTTCAGCATCTAATAAACTTTTGCTAACATAATAAACAGGATACTGCTGACCTTCATGATCCTTTACAAGGACGGCACTTACTGCATTCCCTGATACCGCAAGATACAGGGATAATGGTTCGCCATCCTCAGGCTTCATCAATAAGGGTGCAATTGAAAGATACTACTTCAGATCCTGCAAGGCCGCTTCGTGCTTTGCTCCCCATTCGAACTTCTTATTCTTCTTGAGGATATCATAAAATTTCTTGCACTTTTCCGAGGATCTTGAAATAAATCTGTTCAATGCTGCTACTCGGCCTATTAACCGTTGAACATCCTTCATATTTGAAGGTGATTTGATATCCAAGATAGCTTTAATCTTCTCCGGGCTTGCCTCTATCCTTCTTTTAGTTACCATATATCCTAGAAACTTTCCTGCCCCCACTCCGAAATGGCACTTAGCAGGATTTAGCTTCATTTTATACTGATCCAGGATATCAAATGCTCCCTTAATATCCTGGAGGTGATCCTCAGCCTTTTTAGATTTCACTACCATGTCGTCGATGTATACCTCCATAGTGTCCCCCAGCTTGTCTTTGAACATCATGTTCACCAATCTTTGATACATTGCACCTGCATTTTTTAAACCAAAGGGCATAGCAGTGTAGCAATAAATACCTGTTGGTGTCATGAAGGCAGTATCCTCCTGGTCTGAAGGTTCCATTTGGATCTGCTGGAATCCTGAAGATGCATCCATGAAGGTTAACATCTCATGGCCGGCAGTAGCATCCACCATTGAGTCAATATGAGGAAGAGGAAATGGGTCTTTGGGACAAGCTTTGTTTAAGTCTGTGTAATCTACACAAACTCTCTGTTTTGGTCAAAAAATCAGACGAGGATAATGTAACCAAACTCTCTGTTACGGGGTATGATGCTTGAATTGGTTTATAGCAATAAGGATCACTATGAAATGTAAATAACAAGTGACACAAGGTTTATACGGGGAAAAAGCCCTTGATCAAGAGTTGATCTCCGGCATAAAAAACCCCGGGTGATGGAAACTACCGATCACCAACTCAAATTAAACAAGTAATGTGTTACAACTTCGGATGATAGCGAGCTAAATACAAGGATCACTATAGTGTAGTGTGCAAAAAGTGTATGAAATTGCTAAGTGAATGAACGAGAGCTGGTGTGAGCGGTTGTATGAGTGTGTGTAGCCAAAAATAGCCAAAAGTGTTGTCTAATTAGCTCGCTACCCCTTTTAAATCAGAAAATAACTAGCTAACAAACTATCCGCATTTCGTGCCTTCTCCCCACGTTCTCCATAACGTTCACAAATGGTCCAGCACGTGCAGAATTGCAGGGAATATTCTCCAGGAATGTCGCCATGACCAAGTCCAATCCGGCACTCCTGCAAAACAATATCGAATTCAAAGTGAACAATCATTAGTATAAGGATCCTTAGAATGATCCATGATCCTGATCCTGAAACACTTCTGAGGATCACTAACTGACACAGAAGTAAGGATCACTAAAGAGGATAACAACTGAGGATCACAGGTCATTAAAAAATCCTGCCCTAACAATTGCCCCCAAAATATAAGGAGTAATATCGTAAATAAACGAGTTATATTTTATCGATCTTATCCGTAACAAACTAACGGATATATAGCCGTTAAGATCGAACTAGCCGTTGCGATCATGACGTCACTAAAGTGACAATCCTGCAAATCATCATTATAAATAAGAGTTAGAGATAGGATCAATATGCATTTAAATCCGAAAGAAACTCCCTTTAAATTCTCAGTCGAAGATCAATCAGGTATCTCTTCTCTTATTTCTCCTTCTCTTACTCTGTTTTACTTTCTCTGTTCATCCTCTCGTTAAGAATGATGCTTCGGTCTTCCCCCGCCAAGGATCACCAGAAGGATAGCCCCTTGAAGAGTCAAGGGATCATCAAGGACTCAATGAATGAGAGGTGTTGCTTTACCGATCCTCAAGTAGATAAGATCCGACACTGCTTTCCGGCGAACGCCTTTTTCAAACCCTTCGATCCCACTGTTCTGAGCGACTACGTTTCTGAAACATGGGTTGCCTTTCCAGTTACCCCATTCACCATAGGATACACCTATCCTTTTCCAGCTTTTACCCAATCCTTTTTCTCCCTTACCGGCATCTCTTACATCCAAGCTATGCCGATGATTTGGAGGGTTCTATATACCCTGGAGAGGATCATAGAGCAGGAAGGGATTGATTTAGGAATGTCGAAACTGGCAGAGATGTATGATCTCACGACGTTTGGATCCCACCGATATCTGTTTAAGCGAAAACCCGGCGAGGAACATCCCATTTTTAAAGCCACCAAGAACGATACAAATTGGAAACGACGCTTTTTCTTTGTCAGGAGGGATACCATTCCAAACGAAAAGCATTTACCAAGGAAGTGGTCCACCAATGGTAGGACAGAGGATCCTGAGAAGGATCACCAGGTAATCTTGTTCTCGTGATAGGATCACTAACCCCTATTTGTCTTGTGTTATGCAGCTATCTCTGTTTCGCATCTCATCACAACACCCGCAACCAAGGAAAGGCTTGCTGCTTTTCGGAGGCTTGATCCTGAAATAAGGTCATTCAAGACAGACACCCAAGACTCACAAGAAGTATCCTCAGGTTCCATCACCATGTCAAGTAAGTATCCTGCTATTTGTATAGTTGAATATTAAAATAAATAGTTAAATTGAAATAGGGTAAGGATACTTATCTTGCTTTGAATGTGTAGGTGCCGAAAAATCTTCCAAGCCTGCCTCCCAGTTCAACACGGCCGATCTTGATGCTGTTCGATCCAGGAAGAAGAAGGCCATTGCTAGCCCTAGCGTCTCCATCCCCAAGGCACCCACTAAAGGAAGGCGTGGCAAGAAGAGGAAAACCTCTGATGCAGAGGACCTATAAGGCCTGCCACTGATCCGCCACCAGTTCCTTGAATACTTCAATGAGGTAAGGATCACCAATTCTGCCTAGGTATCCTACTCATTTGAGGATCATCTGATCTTGAATTGCTTTGTCTTTTTTGCAGAAATTTGCTGAGATTGAAGATTATGTGGGAAGCATCGAGGAGCTGGATAAGAAGATTGCTGACCTCCAACAAGTTGCAGTGCTTAAGGATCTTAAGATTGCTGATCTTGAAAAAGCCCTTAAAGACGCCGAGACTCAAACAGCTAAAATCTTGATCGACATTGACTACGAGAGACATGAGCTCGTGGAAGGTGCAAAGGTCTCCGCTGCCATCACAATGTACCAGACAAAACTAAAGATGGCCCAGGAAGCTCAAGATCCTAACTTCGACAGAAGCAGCTGGGATGTTGAGGGCTGGAAAGCGAGGTTGGCTGATCTTGAAGATGACGAGGAGGCTGAGGAGGTTTTGGCGATCGAGGCTGGAGGTAGTGGGAAGGATCAGGTTAAGGATACCGAAGCTGGAGGGGATGAGGATGCAGCGAAGGTGTAGGCTGCACAATTGGGCGATGATGGACATTCTTAGACGAAGCCGGAGCCCAATTTTTAAATTTGGTAGTAGTTTGTTTTTTGGTTGTGATGTTTTAAAACAATGATGGTCTGTAATAACTAGACAATAACTATTAGGGTTAAGGATCATGAATGATCCTTTGGACAATAGGTAGGATTACAACTGGTGGAGGGATCCTCTGTTTGAGGGATGAAGCCATTGTGATCCTGCCATCTTTTCAATTCCTGCACTACCAAGACCTTTAGACAATGGACACCCTTTACCTACCCCAGTGGACGGGCCACGTATTGCTGGTAGATGCTCGGGGTAGGTAATTTTGACAACCTTCGATGGTTAAACTTTTGTTAATAAAATAACCTTAATCTTTTTTGGCTTATCTTGTGTTGTTATCCTTGTTTATCCTTCTAATTTTCAATTGTTTTGATATACACTTGTCTGAATAGAAAAAGTCGAACAAATTAGATAGAGAATATTTAGGATATGATCCAGGATCAAATATCCTATAGTTGAAAAATTCCAAAAAGTGGTATATTTTAAAGATCATGAGTTCAGTTGTCAAAGTATTAGGGTTATTCAAATAATCAATGAATAAAATCAAAATAGTCAAGGATCATACCTGAGGATCCAAGTTAGGATCCTAACTCTTAATACTATAAACAGGATAACCATAGAACAAACCTTAGTAAAAGGTAATGATTAAGGATCCTTGGTTGTTTAACTTCGAAAACCTGAAATAGAACATAACTTGGGACTAAGCCATTATAAGATAAAGGTTAGCAACTGGGGACAAGCCCAAAGGATAACTGGGGACAAGCCCAAGGATAACTGGGGACAAGCCCAAGGATAACTGGGGACAAGCCCAAGGATCGTATGTAAACTGGAGTATGGCCCTAACTGGCGACTATCCAAACTTAGTGGCATGAAAATGCCAAAACCTTAGCTAACGTGAAAACGCTAGAAACCTTAAGAACGGATGTATGGTACGTCTACCATTATACGTAGGATCCTAGGTATAGCCAGTACAATGGAATTATCAGCCCCTAAAACGAGTACTGGTCCCACTGCCATGAACTATACCAGGATCATCGTGCGCTACTGGCGGAACTGGGGTCAAACCCAAGGATAACTGGGGTCAAACCCAAGTAACTGGTTGCTTTTGTGGATAATCGTCCTTTTGTTAAGAGTACCTGAACCTTCAAAACTCAAAATCATGTGAAAGGGGGATAAAGGATACAGGATCCTTATCCATATATGAGAAAGTAAGGATATGAAATAGTTTAGGATTAGAGGGTTACCAAAATGAGGATCATCTGTGCTTTAAGGATCCTTTAAGGATATTTATCACGTGAGGATCATGGATCCCTATCACATGAAATATCTCTTTAAATGGACAGCATTCCAAGCTCTTGGCAGTAAGTCACCTTCCATTGTTAGCAATCGATATGCCCCCTTTCCTGCCTCAGCTTCAATCAAGTAAGGGCCTTCCCATTTTGGTGCCAACTTTCCATCAGCAGGATTGGTGGTATTCTGAAATGCTTTCCTTAGTACCATATCACCAACTTGGAATTTCCTGATCCTAACATTTTTGTTGTAGGCACCGGCCATTCTTTGCTGATAACTGGCCATCCTTATCCTTGCCAAATCTCTGATTTCTTCTATAGTATCCAGGTCTTGAACCAAGTTCTCATCATTTTCCTCAGGATCACGAATACTGGTTCTAGCAGTTGGAACCACCATTTCTGTAGGGATCACTGATTCTGCCCCAAATACCAAAGAGAATGGAGTTTAGCCTGTAGCATTCTTAGGAGTTGTCCTATCAGCCCAAAGCACATAAGGTAGTTCTTCCGCACATTTCCCTTTCTTGGATCCAAGCTTCTTCTTCAAATTTTTGATGATGATCTTATTGGATGATTCTGCCTGACCATTAGCTTGTGGGTGGACTGGTGTTGATGTTATCATCTTAATCCCCCAACTGTCACAAAAGTTAGTAGTTCTGCCCCCAATAAATTGGGAACCATTATCACAAATAATTTCAGAAGGAATACCGAATCTAGTTATAATATTTCTTTTAATGAGGGATATAACTTCCTTTTCTCTGACTTGGGCAAAAGCTTCAGCCTCTATCCACTTGGAGAAGTAATCAGTCATGGCAAGCATGAACACTTTCCCACCAGGTGCCTTAGGGAGCTTACCAACTATATCCATGCCCCATCTCATGAACGGCCAAGTGGAGGATATAGGATGCAATAATTCAGCTGGTTGATGAAGGATATTGCTGTGTCTTTGACAAGGATCACACTTCTTAGCATACTCCACAACACCTCTCTTCATAGTTGGCCAATAGTATCCTGTCCTCAGGATCCTTGAGAATAATGCCCTGCCCCCAGTGTGGTTTCCACAATCTCCTTCATGGAAGTCTTTTAAAACTTCTTGGATTTCAGGATCCTCAATGCATCTTAAATATGGTCCTGCAAGAGATCGTTTGTACAACATATTATTTAAAATTGTGAATTGAGATACCTTAATTTTGAAAGCCCTAGGGTTTTCTCCTGTAGGAATCTCTCCATGTTGTAAGTATCTCATGATTGGGAGGATCCATGATCCTGAATGGGATTGATTATCATCGCTAGGGGTGATTGCAGAATCCTCTCCTATCTCCATAGCCACATGATCCTCGATAGCCGGGGTCAGGATATGGATAATAGGGATCTTGATATCCTCCGGGATCTTCAAGGATGATCCTAAGTTGGCTAGTGCATCTGCCTCTGCATTCTCTTCCCTTGGTACATGTGTCAAACTAAAGGATACAAAAGAGAGTGCCAATTCTTTGACTAACTCCAGATATTTGATTAGCTTTTCACCTTTAACAGCATAGGATCCATTAAAGTGATTAGTGATTAACAAAGAATCTACATGTACCTCAAGATACCTGATCCTCATATGCTTAGCAATTTGCAAGCCAGCTATCAAGGCTTCATATTCGGCCTCATTGTTAGTGGTTTGGAACTCACAAGCTATAGAGTGGGGTATTATGTCCCCCTGTGGCAATTTTAGTAGTATTCCAAGCCCTGTTCCTTTGACGTTTGAGGATCCATCAGTGTAGAGTATCCAAGGATCCTTGGTCTCTTCAAGCTGCTGGACTTCTAGTTCAGCTTCCTCTTGCAAATCACTACTGAAATCTGCCACAAAGTCAGCTAATGCTTGGGATTTAATGGCTGTCCTGGGCTCATATCTTATATCATATGCACTAAGCTTCACTGCCCACTTAGCCATCCTTCCTGACATTTCAGGTTTCCTGAGGACATTCTTGATTGGAAAATTAGTTTTAACGATAATAGCATGAGTTTCAAAATAATGTCTTAATTTAGTAGATGCCATTATTAATGCAAGGATAAGTTTTTCTAAGTGTGAATACCTGGATTCAGCATCAAGTAAACTCTTACTTACATAATAGACAGGATGTTGTGTACCTTCGTGATCCTTAACAAGGACAGCACTTACTGCTTTTGAGGATACCGCAAGATATAAGGATAACACATCTCCTTTTTCTGGTTTCATCAAGGCTGGGGCCGAGGATAGGTAATCCTTAAGAGCTCTTAAGGCACTCTCATGCTTCTCAGTCCACTTGAATTTCTTGTTCTTCCTTAGGATATCATAGAATTCCTTGCACTTTTCTGAGGATTTGGATATGAATCTATTCAAAGCTGCAATCCTGCCAGTTAACCTCTGAACATCCTTAGCATTGGCAGGTGACTTGATGTTCACTATAGCTTTGATTTGTTCTGGACTGGCTTCAATGCCTCTCTTTGTCACCATATATCCTAAGAATTTACCTGCTTTAACACCAAAGTGACATTTTGAAGGATTAAGCTTCATATTATATTTGTCAAGGATATTGAACGCTTCCTCCAAGTCTCTTAGGTGATCCTCAGCCTTTGTCGATTTTACCACCATATCGTCTATGTAAACCTCCATAGTTTGTCCAATCTGATCCTTGAACATCATATTCACTAGCCTTTGATAAGTTGCACCTGCATTTCTTAGTCCGAATGGCATAGCAATATAGCAGTATATACCAGTTGGAGTCATGAAGGCTGTATCCTCTTGATCGGATGGTTCCATTTGAATTTGTTGAAATCCAGATGAAGCATCCATAAAAGTTAACAGTTCATGACCCGCAGTTGCATCCACCATGGAGTCAATGTGGGGTAATGGGAAAGGATCCTTGGGACATGCCTTATTTAAATCGGTGAAATCGACACATACCCTCCACTTTCCGTTTTTGTTTTGAACAACAACCACATTGGCCAACCATCTTGGATACTTGACCTCTCTAATCATACCTGCTCGGAGTAATTTCTCTACCTCCTCCTGGATAATGGCATTTCTTTCTGGTGCAAATTTCCTCCTCTTTTGATGCATTGGTTTGAAGGACCTATCAATGCCAAGTTTGTGAGTGATTATATTTTTAGATATACCTGTCATGTCTTCGTGTTTCCATGCAAAGGTAGGTTTTCTCCTTTTGAGGAAGGATATGAGGTCTTCTTTCATTTCGCCAAGGATCCCTAATCCTATATAAACTATAGATTCAGGATCATCAGGATCCATAAGGATTTCTACTATATCCTGTTCTCTTGCCTCCAAGACATCCCTTGGAGGATGCTTTAATTGCTATTGCTCCCTTGACTTTGATGCTGGTTTCATTGATGATGTGTAACAGTTCTTAGCTTCTTGCTGATCACTATCAATCTTCACTATTCCCCAAGGACTAGGAAGCTTCACACATTGATGATAAGTGGATGGGACTGCCTTCATGTCATGTATCCAAGGCCTGCCAAGGATAACATTACAACAAGATAAACAGTCAATAACACAAAATTTTTGGTAAGAATGTAGGCCTTCGATATAGATTGGGAGTTTAATGTCCCCCAGAGTATTCTTAGTCTCGCCACTGAATCCAACGAGCACAGAGGATCTTGGTATGATGTCGGATTCAGGAATATTCATCTTCTTGAGAACATCAAGCTGGATAATGTTCACTGAGCTTCCTCCATCTATAAGGATCCTGCGAACAAAATGGTTAGAAATAAAAAGAGTGATAACCAAACCATCGTGATGAGGATCCTGAATGTCAACACGATCATCCTCATCAAAAGTTATAACTTTTCCTTCGGAGACACTGGATGTTCGAATGGGTCTATCTCCATTATCCATCTTGGTTTCCTTTGCATGTCTTTTGGCCGCAGAGAAGGATGTTCCACAAATGTCTGATCCTCCAGAAATAAAGTTTATAACTTGTGCATCTGCTGGAGGGGCTGGAGCTTTCTCTGGGATCCTTTCAGGATCCTGAGTCCTTGACTTCTTTCTCCCCAATAATTCTTTCAAGTGCCCCTTGCTCAACAAGTATCCAATTTCTTTTCTCAATGCGATGCATTCTTCTGTGAGATGCCCAAAATCTTCATGGTATGCACACCACTTTGACTTATCTTTAGTTGCAGCTGGTCTATCATTTTTTCTGGGCCATCTAGCTTTATCACCTAAATTCTGCATCGCAAGGATTAGTTCATTGTTATCAACAGAAAAACAATATTAAGAGATTGGAGGATAATCCTCGTCATCCTCTTCTTGTTCAACAACATGCACATTCTGGTTATCAGATCTATTATAGGATCTGAACTTGTTGTTCTTGAATGAGGATCCTTGCTTCTCTTGCTTTGAGGATCCTGCTAACCTCTCCTAGATCCTTTTGTCATCCTCTAGCCGGATGAACCTAAGGGCTCGGTTTCTTACCTCATCTAGATTCCTGCATGGTGTCATAACAAGATCATCATAGAATAACGAATCCCTAAGCAGTCCCATTTTAAAGGCTTCAACAGCCGTAGCTATATCCAGGTTAGGGATATCTAAGGATTCTTTACTAAATTTAGTGATATAATCCCTTAATGATTCATTATGACCCTGGGTTATCCTATACAGATCACTAGTTAAACGCTCAAATTTTCTACTGCAAGAAAACTGGTTATTAAATAGGTTAACTAGATTAGCAAATGAGGTAATAGAGTAAGGGGGAAGACTTAGCAACCATTTTAGAGCCGATCCAGTAAGAGTGGATCCAAATCCCTTGCACAGACATGCTTCCTTTAACCTTTCTGGGATGGGATTAATCTCCATCCTTTCCCTGTACTGTGCTATATGTTCTTCAGGATCTGTTGAGCCATCATACAACTTCATGGTAGGCACATGGAACCTCTTGGGTATCTCAGCATCACAGATTGGTGGTGCAAAACGAGATATCTTGTGGCTCCCATCTGCAATCTCCGGGATAGGCTTGACCACTCCTGGGACACTTGATATCATATCCTTTAACTTTTGCAATTCTCTGGCCATGGCATGATTGATACCTGTATCCTGCATAAGGCCATGGTTAGTAGTATAAGAATTATTAAAAGTGTTACCTCCCATTGGATTCAAATTAGGAAGAGTGGATGTGAATCCATATTGTTGGGGCTCTGGAATGACCGATGGACCAGTAGAAGAAATGGTCTGCATTGGAATGAAATCTCCCTGATGGATATCGGAACTTCCTGATTGCAAACTCCTTAGGGATCCTGGAATCTGGAAGGATCCTTGAAACTGAGAGTATCCTTGGAGTTGGGAGGATCCTGGAACATAGGAGGATCCTTGAACTTGGGAGGATCCTGGAACATAGGAGGATCCTTGAACTTGGGAGGATCCTGGAACATGGGAGGATCCTTGAACCTGGGAGGATCCTTGAACCTGGGAGGATCCTTGAAACGGCCAGTACCCTTGAATCTGCTGCGCTCCCGAGTATCCTCCTGAGCTTGCAAAGGATCCTATATGCTGAGGATGGGATCCTGATGGTTGGAAGTGTAACCCTGAAGCCTGAGTCATTGCTGATGATTCGTAATGCACTCCTTTTGGTCCTCCCACATATTGAACGTCTGGAACCACTGAAGGCTGAGAAGTTATAACCGGAGTATCGAAATTCAAAGATCTGGGCATCAGTGGGGAATGATCCTCTGCCGATCTCTTCTGTTTCTTGATGTCTCCAATTTCTCTAAGAATCCTTTCATTGGTCTTATCCTGCTGCTGTATATGATCCTTCATCTGCAAAATCAGAGTAAACAAGTCACTAGTAGTAGGAGTATAAGAAGCAGAAGAAGTTGGAGGTTTTGAGAAAATGGGAGTTGGTTTCTTCTCGGCATTTTTCTGAGGTCCAGAAGGTGGTGGAGGCAAAGGTGGAATGCCCTGGGATGAATTGACTGCAGACATCGCACTGGAGGTATTCTTTGATGATGAAGCCATCTGCTCGGATGCAATGAACCGGAATGATCACAAAAATGAGAATTTCTTAGGAATGAAACACCAATTGCCCCACGGTGGGCGCCAAACTGTTTTGGTCAAAAAATCAGACGAGGATAATGTAACCAAACTCTCTGTTACGGGGTATGATGCTTGAATTGGTTTATAGCAATAAGGATCACTATGAAATGTAAATAACAAGTGACACAAGGTTTATACGGGGAAAAAGCCCTTGATCAAGAGTTGATCTCCGGCATAAAAAACCCCGGGTGATGGAAACTACCGATCACCAACTCAAATTAAACAAGTAATGTGTTACAACTTCGGATGATAGCGAGCTAAATACAAGGATCACTATAGTGTAGTGTGCAAAAAGTGTATGAAATTGCTAAGTGAATGAACGAGAGCTGGTGTGAGCGGTTGTATGAGTGTGTGTAGCCAAAAATAGCCAAAAGTGTTGTCTAATTAGCTCGCTACCCCTTTTAAATCAGAAAATAACTAGCTAACAAACTATCCGCATTTCGTGCCTTCTCCCCACGTTCTCCATAACGTTCACAAATGGTCCAGCACGTGCAGAATTGAATTCAAAGTGAACAATCATTAGTATAAGGATCCTTAGAATGATCCATGATCCTGATCCTGAAACACTTCTGAGGATCACTAACTGACACAGAAGTAAGGATCACTAAAGAGGATAACAACTAAGGATCACAGGTCATTAAAAAATCCTGCCCTAACACTCTCCATTTCCCATTTTTCTTTTGCACCACAACTACGTTCGCCAGCTATTTAGGAAACTTCACTTCCCTAATCATCTTGCTCCTTAGTAGTCTTTCAACTTCCTCTTGGATAATCACATTTCGCTCCGGAGCAAACTTCCTTCTCTTTTGTTGGACGGGCTTGAATGACCTGTCAATATCGAGTTTATGTGTTATAATATCCTTAGAAATACCTGCATATCCTCGTGCTTCCACGCGAATGTTGACATCCTGCATCTCAAAAAATTAGTCAATTGATCTTCAATATCCTGAGGGATATTGGTTCCCACGAGCACCGAGATATCCGGATTATTCTGATCCAGGACCACTTTCTTTAGATCCTGCTCTGAAGCCTCCATGATATCCTGGCCTCGCATCTTTAATTGCTATGCTGCACTAGGCTTTATTGAGGATTTCATCGAAGAAGAATAACACTCCTTTGCTTCCTGTTGATCACTTTCCACCTTGACAACTCCCCAAGGAGTAGGGATCTTGATGCATTGATCGTAGGTTGACGGAACAACTTTCATATCATGGATCCAAGGCCTACCTAGTATAATATTATAGCAGGATAGAGAGTCCATGACACAAAAGCGCTGCATTGAGTTAACCCTTGAATATACACGGGCAACTTTATTTCTCCCACGGTATTCCTAGCTTCTCCACTGAAACCAATGAGCACAGTGGACTTCGAAGTAATGTCCATCGGAGATACATTCATCCTCTTCAATGTTTCCAGCTGAATTATGTTGACTGAGCTGCCATTATCCACTAATATCCTATGTACAAAATGGTTAGCAACATATAACGTTATCACTAAGGCATCATGATGGGGATCCTGGACAGTATCCCTGTCATCATTATCGAACGTGATAACTTTGTCAGTTGTGAGGGTTGACATCCTTGTCGGCTTATCTCCCCTTTCTGCTTTAGCTTCCTTCGCGTGTCTTTTTGCCGCAGAATATGATGTGCCGCATATGTCGGATCCTCCTGAAATAAAGTTAATTATTTTTGCATCTGCAGGAGGCGATGCTGCCCGTTCAGGATCCTTCTCAGGATCCTGACCTTTATTCTTCTTTCTTCCCAATAGGTCCTTCAGATATCCCTTACTCAAGAGATAGCTTATTTCCTTTCTCAAAGCGATACAATCTTCAGTAACATGCCCGAAATCCTCATGGAAGGCACACCACTTGGACTTGTCCTTCCAATCAGCCTTTTGTTGATTCTTTCGGGGCCACCTTGCTTTGTCTCCTAAACCCTGCATAGCATACATCAGTTTAGGTATGTTAACAGAAAAACAATATTCAGACAACTCAGGATACTCCTCAGGATCCTCGTCTTCAACAGCATTCACTTTTTTGCCATCATTTCTGCCATACGGTTTAGAACGGTATGGTTTATACGAGGATTCTGATTTCCTGTTGGTTGACTCATAGGTTGTGGACGAGTTCACCCTCTCTTGCATCTTTTTATCATCCTCCAGGCGAATGTATCTCAAAGCCCTGTTACGAGCTTCGTCCAGATTCCTGCAGGGATTCATTACAAGATCCTAGTAAAATTGAGAATCTTTTTGCAACCCCATCTTGAACGCTTGCACGGCCGTCACAACATCAAGATGTGGGATATCCAAGGATTCCCAACTAAACTTGTTCACATAATCCCTCAAGGATTCCTGAGGTCCTTGAGTTATCCTGTAAAGGTCACTGGTTAATTTCTCAAAACTCCGGCTGCAAGAAAATTGACTGTTAAATAAATTAACTAAATGAGCAAAAGAAGTAATCGAGTAAGGAGGAACGTTTAATAGTTATTTTAAGGCTGATCCTGTTAAGGTAGAACCGAAACCCTTGCACAAGCATGCTTCTTTGAGGTCTGGAGGGATAAGGTTGATTTCCATCATTTCCCTGTACTGGGCAATATGCTCCTCAGGATCCGTAGTTCCGTCATAGAGCTTCATGTTGGGGGTTTGAAATCTTTTTGGGATTTCAGCATCACAAATAGGATATGAAAACCGGGATATCCTGTGGCTGTCCTGGGATACTTCAGGAATTGGCCGAACCACTCCGGGTACACTGGATATCATGTCCTTCAGTTTTTGAAGCTCCCTGGAAAATGCCGATGTCATACCTGCATCCTGCAAAGATCCAACACCATTAGTAGCAAGAGTATTGTTATTATTAGATACATTACCAGCTTGGGGGTTCTGGCCATATCCTAAAGCATATCCTGAGCTCCTCACAGTTGATACTCTTACTGAAGAAGGTATCTCATGAGTATGATTTTGGGAATGGCTAGGCACAATATTCCCCCGGTTATCCTCCGTATAGACTGCAGAACTGAAGTTCAAAGCCCTGGGTTGCAAGGGAGTGACAGTATCTTCAGCAGGCCGACTCGGGCTAGACTTCAAGAGTTGTATCTCTCTCATCAGCATCTGGTTGGTCTCCTGCTGCTGCCTCATCTGTTCATGTACACTACCAAACAAATTTAAAATCTCTTCATTAGAAGCTAAAATAGGACCGGATCCCTGGACATTGCGAGCAGGGATAACATCCCGAGCCACATGACTTTCAGTTCCTTGCGAAGAGGCTTGCATTCTCGGAGGAGGTGGTGGAAGCACCGAACCAATTGTTGCAGAGGTTGTAGCAGACACGGTGGAAGAGCTCATGTTTGATCTTGAGGCCATTGAAAATAGTGTGGCAAAAAGTTTCAAAAATAGAAAACCAAGTAACGATTTCGCAAAAGCTTTTAGTAGAAATAGCACCACTTGCCCCACGGTGGGCGCCAAATTGTTTTTGTCAAAAATTACCGAAGCAATTAAGTGATCAAATTAGTTAAGTGAGGTAGTGTGTTAGAAATGTGTGTTAAAAATATGCTAGTTAGGCTATTTGCAAAAACAGTTTCAGGATACCGCTCAGGATATAGAGCTGTATCTATGATCAAACAATAAGAAAAAATATGAAGGGTGACACAGGATGTACGAGGAAAGCCCTTGATCAATCTAGATCGCCGGCACAAAACCTCAGGAGCTGACAATCATAGCTGCCTTGTTCTTCTATTGCTTCAAATATCAGGATACAGTGCAGGATATGATGCGGATCAACTATGTGTTACAATGTAATTTGAGTACAAGTGTTTGTGTGTAGTGATTGCTAGAAGCTAGAGAGTAAAGTGTGCGAAAGAGAGTGAGTGACTTAATCTGATCCGATCAATCTATATATAGTTAAACGAAATCAACTAACTATCCTATTAAACCGGGATGCTTTGAATATTCCTCAAGTGAACGTTGTAGTCCACTTCTTCCGGGTTCAACGTCTCTCATATAACTGGTTTGCCCGAGTCTTAAGGACAAGAGGTCCACTTGACCGTTAGGGAGCCGCACCTTCTAATCTGCACGTGGTTAAATTAGTCATTACCAGGATATCACATCAGGATGTTACCAATATCCTGATCCGGTATCCTGATCACAAATAAACAATCAAAACTAGAATATTAGTCAGGATATATGTTCAGAAAATGACCCATAACAATAACATTCTAGTTTATTCAACCCATTCATAATGGGTCTTTTACATCATCATTCTCTAATGGACTACGGTTGCCACAATATATAACAATAAACAAAGCTATAAATAAAAACCTTAATCGTACAAGTAACGTACCTCGTTCTTGATTTTCTTGTTGTTTCGAGTGACTCGAACCTTCTTCCTTTATACCTATACATAACCGTTTATACTTGGAATTCATGTCTCATGCTTATTTTACATACATTCCTTGATAAGTCATCATAAAAACTTAACACATACTTCATTTGCATATTCAAATCATGATCATTACGTAGGGTCCGAAGTCAATATTGCAGAATTCTTAACTAAGGCATTTCATCAAACACTTGGTGTGCATACCACCAACAAAGCATAAAGTACAAGTGTTTAAAGCATAGTCCTACTAGTTCATTTCATAGATTAGCAAAATCAATCAAGTTCATACATCTCTTTCATTCTACATCAATTTATCTAGAAATTCTCTATTATATACAAGATCATATATCAGTATTACACCTATTTGCATCTACTTGATCATCATATCTATCATAGTTTTTACATTAAGTGGGTTTATACGTCAAATCATTCAAACGACCAAAATCAAGCATAATTCTTGTTCTATAATGTAATCCTAACTCACAATTACACAAATTTTCATATGAACTCATGATTGGGTCGAAACCCACTTTCTACAAATCATCAATTTAAGAAATTCGACTTACCACTTTGATAAACAAGCTTAGATGATTAGAATTTTAAGTTTATGCATTAGTTTGGCTTTGATGTTCCCTTCTAATCTTGTTTATTTCTGATCACAAGGGTTTTCCCTTGTTTTTCTTCTCCCATGGCCGATCCCCAGCACACACAGATTGTGTGTGTTTGTTTTTTATTTGTTTTAAATAAACTTTCATTCAATTATGCAACTTCAGCCCTTCTAGTTTTAATTGTTGTTTATTAATACACAATCTTTCATTCTTTCTATGCTAACATCACATTTCTTTAACTTAGTTAATCAACTAAGGTTATGATACTACATACTTGTAATATTTAAGGTAAAATAAATAAATTACGCATTTTTGGGGTGTTACAGCCGGGGTGATAGATTCCATTTTATTTGACAACCAAGCACATTAAAAATGGAATTGAGATTCTAATTCCAACAGTTTCCAATTCCTATTGGAATGTTAAAATTCCAAATTCAATTCCTTCATATTCCAATTCCAAAACATTCCACGAAATAAACACACTTCGTCGTTCGGAAGTATATCAGTCACCAACATGTTATACCTTATACTAAGCACGAAACACACTTAGGGATGGAACCTTTTCATACGCACGACATGAAAATTCGAAATGAGTGACCTTAGCTAAACCAAACATGTTACACGATGATATATGAACTTTATGAAATTTTAAAACTTTCAACAAAAAACGAGGAAAAGTTACTTGACAATTCACATACAAAAATTTTGTATATAGGCAAATAGTTGGATCGGAATTTTGTAACAAGTTGGGGGACCACCAAATAACAAAATAACCAACTTTGTCAATGTGTGAATCTATGGGGACCAAAAAAATCCACATTAGCACAAAATATAGCATCTTAATTTTTTTAACGACTAATTTCTTTTAATCAATGTCGTCAGTGGGACTTGAACCAAATACCTCCCCCTCCAAACCCAAATGTTTTAAAGGCTTTGTCTTTGCCAATGAACCACCATCCCATTGGTATATAGTATCATAAATACCCACACTATTTTACAAGGTATGAATGACATTACTTTTTAGTTTCTCAGTATAAATCTAATTCCTTTCTTTATTAAATTATTAATTCTTTGAGTCGGGGTCTCATTGGAAGCAGCATCTCTATTTCTATAGGGTAGAGGTAAGGTTGTCTACATCTTACCCTCCTCAGACCCTACTTTAGCTTTGATATTGATGGGATTTACTGAACATGATGATGATGATTAAGGTGTTGTTTGTTTTTTCGGAGGTAAAACGTCTGTAGTCTGCGGACCACATCTGCAGCCATCTGTAGCAGAAGAGGTGGGCCAAACCTCTGCAGTCTGAGGGAGAAGACTGTTTGTTTTTTAACTTCTGCAAGCTGCTAATAAATTTTTGAAATTTAACACCTAAAATCAACAAAATACCACTTATTCCTGAAATTTAACACCTAAAATAAGCAAACTACCACCAAATTTCTGAAATTTAACGCAAATCTAACCACTGATCCAATACCATAAAGAACACACACACAAAACTACCTGTTGTATAATTGTGGCTTCAGCAGCTTCAACTACTTTCATGACCTGAAACAATCCATCACCCTTATTCACGCCATTAACTAGTGGTTGAAATTACTTGCGTCATGAAACCTATTGCCGTTGTCCATCTTCAACTTCGTAATTGTAACTGATCTGCTGTGAAATAGCGATTAGTGGTGGAATTGACGACGGATTGGATCGAAATATGGGGGGGAGATTATCCGGATACCATTAATGTTGGTAATATGTGTAGACGGTGTTGGAAATTGGAAGCTAGATGAAGAACATAGAATCCAGATGAGAAATTGGGGGTTTCTGAAAACTGAACCTGGCGGTAGTTGACGGCGTTAAGTGGTGGAGGTCGATGGATGTTGAGGGAGAGTGGTGGAGGTAGATGGCTGCTGTGGAGGGGTGGACGTTGGCGGCCGCTGTGGAGGTGGTGGAGGTCGACAGCGTTGTGGATGGTGTGGAGGTTGACGGCGCTGTGGAGGTGGCGGGGGTCGATGGCTGCTGTGGAGGTTGGCGGGGGTGGGAGGAGGAGAAGGGTGGAGGAGAAGGTGCTAGGGTTTGTGTGGGAGAAGCTTCTCTGTGTTTTCAAAATATGAAGGAGAAGAGAGTCTGTAGACCCTATAAGACATTGATCCATGTCTGCACAAAAAAGAGGTCACATAGACCTTTTTTAATGAAAGGTATTCGAGAAAACAAACACACTGCAGACTCAAACGTCTGCGCGTGGTCTGCGTGGGGCCGACATAAGAGGTTCTGAAGAGCTTTTCACAAAAAAACTAACACCCTCTAAATTATTGATTCTAACGTCGGAGAGTGGTCACAAAGAGACCCCTCTCTTAGTCTCTTTGTGGTGAGTCTAGTGGCTCTGTTTTGCAAGGAAAACTTCACTCGAGATCGTCTTCTGCCATAGCCAAGTCTCAAGATTACATGGTACTTCCTCACCTTTCTCACTTGCAAGTCCTTGTAGCTTTAGTTATACATTTTATATTCTAATAAATCATATATCGAGAGATGTAAATCAAACGTATATTTTTTTATTTTTAACAAAGAATATAAAGTTCTTTTACGATACATATGATTTTTGAGTTGTATCTATAAATTTAGTTAGGTGTTATAAGGATTCTTTGAAACGAGATCACCACATGACATGGTTACAAGAACCGCGTTTGAAATGGCTTTACACATTTACTTATTCATCCTCCTTTGTCATAATGGCTGGTGCTCATGCTTCCACTCACTTTGTTACTTATATAATTTAAGTTGACTTCATAAATGTGATATTAGATCTTTGGCTAATTGATAAAGTTTACATGTTATTAACATAAGATTGTATCATTAATACTTTATTAATTAAAGTTAGCGCTTGTACAAAAATGCTCAAAAGAGACGGTCATCAAAATGCTTTTAAGACGGTTTGTATAAAAACCGTCCTTTTATCATATTTTCATTTTCCATATTACACATAACTGTCCTTTTTTATTAAAAGTTCAACCGTCTTTTTATCTAAATCGTCTTTTTATTTAGTTAATAAATTGAACCGTCTTTTTACCCTAGTTACAACCGTCCCTTTTAGAAAATTTAATGTTATGGTGATAATATTAATTTACCATCATACATAAAATTTCAAAATTATCCATGAACCTGAATATTCAAATTATTTAGAAGAGATGTTATCTTCTAGAAGAAAAGAGAATACATGGTTTTTTTATAAATTTAATTAGAGAAAGGTAGAGAGTTAATTGGGTTAGAAAAAGTCAAAGCATTCCCTGCCCATCTATACGAACGTTATATATCCCATAATTTCTTTTTAAAATTTAAAAATATACCGATCATGTTTATAATACATTCAATCCAACTAATTTCTTCAACTTCAATAAGGATTCGCATTCATCATTTACAATAATACATTCTTCTACTTGAGGACTTCTTCATTCTTTTACCTGGATCTTCAACAAGGTATGTTTATTAGAATTATATGTTTTTAATTTAATTTAAATTATTATTTACATACATTCATTTATATATAGAAACCCTTTAGTTTATACCCGTCTGAAATTATTCTATTAGAGATTAATTTTGGATTGTCCCTTTCGGAGTGCTTTTTTATTCATTTATTCAGTTCAGATGGATCGTAATTATTGGATGTACGAAATCAGACATACTAACCAAGAGTTTGTGATCGGCTTGCGAAGTTTTCTTAAGATTGCTCACGAGAATCGTGTGAACAAAGGAAAAAAAAAACCATCCTGTGTCCTTGTACGGAATGTAAAAATATTACCGAATTTCCAGAAATAAATGAAATCGAGTATCATTTGCTGAAAAATGGATTTATGTTGAATTATACTTGTTGGTCCAAACATGGTGAGTCACTTGCTAACTATAGCACATCTTCGATTAATTTAGAAGCTCATTATAACGACGAGAACGAGGGCCCGCACATTAGTGATGACGATGATTATTTAAACGCGGCCAATGATAATTTAAATGACATGTGCAATTATTTGGAAACCAATTCTTGCGAAAATTATCAAGAAAAAACTACAACAATTATTTGACGATGAAAAAAAAACCATTATATGTTGGTTGAAAAAAGTTTTCTAAGCTCAGCGCCGTGTCAAAGCTCTTAAACTTAAAGACAAACTACAGTTGGAGCGATAAGAGTTTTACATGTCTATTAGAGTTATTACATGACATGCTTCCCGAAGACAACGAGTTATCCATATCCATATACCGAGCTAAGAAATTGATGTGTCCAATGGAATTAGAGGTTCAAAGAATACATGCATGTCCAAATGATTGTATGTTGTACAGAAACCAGTTTGAAAAAACTCATACGTGTTATATATGTGGTGAATCAAGGTACAAACGTAAAAATGATACTGGTGAATATGATGACGATGTGACGAAAAATGAACCACCGGCTAAAGTATTGTGGTATTTCCCCATTATACCAAGATTAAAACGTTTATTTGCAAATCCTAAAGAATCAAAGTTGTTGCGTTGGCATTCTGGTGAGCGTAAGGATGATGGAAAGTTAAGACATGTGGCGGATTCACCTCAGTGGAGAAACTTTGATTATGATTATCCGGATTTTGGTAACGAGGTTAGAAATATACGATTTGGTCTTAGTTCAGACGATATCAATCCTTTCAGAAATATGAGCAGTAATCATAGTACTTGGCCTGTCCTTTTGTGCATCTACAACCTTCCTCCGTGGCTATGCATGAAAAGAAAATACATGATGATGTCATTACTAATTCAGGGTCCAAAACAACCTGGTAATGACATTGATGTTTATTTGTCTCCTTTGATTGATGACCTTAAAACCCTACAGAGCCCTGGTGTAGAAATGTATGATGCTTATGAAAAAGTGAACTTTACACTGCGAGCCATGATATTTTGCACTATAAGTGATTTCCCAGCATACGCCAATTTGTCAGGATATAGTACGAAAGGTAAAAAAGCTTGTCCTGTATGTGAAAACAAAACAAGCTCTATAAGGTTAAAACATTGCAATAAAACTGTGTATATGGGACATCGATGATTTCTTCCACGAAATCACCATTATCGAAGACTTACAGAAGAGTTTGACGGAAATGAGGAGTTTGGAAGGGCTAGGAAAAGTTTTGATGCGTTTTCACGAGTTGAAAATATGAATACCGTTCTAGGAAAAAGATCTCGTACTAAGCAATGAGATAATTGGAAAAAAAGGTCAATCTTTTGGGATTTACCTTACTGGAAAAGTTTGGAAGTTCAACATTGCCTGGATGTTATGCATATTGAGAAAAATGTATGTGATAGCTTGTTAGGTTTATTGTTAAACATTCCTGGAAAAACTAAAGATGGGATTAATGCCCGAAGAGACATGGAAGCTATGGGAATACGTAAAGAGCTTGCCCCTGTTGAGAGAGCCAATAGTATTTATCTTCCACCCGCATGCTATACTATGTCAGGCGAAGAAAAAAGAAAGTTTTGTCAATGTTTGCATGATATTAAAGTTCCATCTAATTATTCTGCAAACATTAAAAGTCTGGTGTCAATGAAAGATTGTAAATTACTTGGCATGAAGTCTCATGATTGTCATGTTTTAATGACACATATAATTCCTATTGCAATTCATGGATCGTTACCTGAGGAAGTTCGACATACAATTACAAAACTTTGTTTGTTTTTTAACATGATTCACTCAAAGGTTATTGATCCCGAAGTCTTGGATAATTGGGACAAGGATATATATATATATATATATAGGGAGAGGATCATGAGAAAACTAGATATAAATGAGAAAACCAAAAAACTAACCAAAAAAGCACTAAAAAGGAGGGGGGAGACTTTTAATGAAGGAGGGGGGGACTTTTAATGAAGGAGGGGTAAAATTGGAAAAAAAAATATATAACTTTTCAAACATTTCCCATTTCTCCATACGTTATCATTTTAAAACAAAAATGGCACCATAAGATCACAAATTTTTGTATCTTTCATTCAAGTATATTCGAGCATATTTTTTATGACATAAAAAAAGATTTATGGTGTCGTCTTGTTTTCAATACTATTATTATAGTAGTGCACATGTGCAATATAACATGTACTACAATTGCATTACATGTTTAAAATTAGCTTTTTGAGTCTAGTTTAGCTTTTAGGGTTAGTTTTTTTGGAGGTTTAGGATTAGGATTAGGTTTTTGGGTGTGGGGGGGGGGGTTTAGGTTTTTGGGGGGTGGGGGGGGGGGTTTAGGTTTTTTTCGGGTTTATGTTTAGGGTTTAGTTTTAGGTTTTCGGGAGGGTGGGGGTGGGGGGGGGGGGGGGGTTTAGGTTTTTGGGGGGTGGGGGGGGGGTTTAGGTTTTTTTCGGGTTTATGTTTAGGGTTTAGTTTTAGGTTTTCGGGAGGGTGGGGGGTGGGGGGGTTTAGGTTTTTGGGGGGTGGGGGGGGGGGTTAGGCTTTTGGTGGGAGGGTGAATTTAGGTTTTTGGGGGGTGGGGGTGGGGGGTTTAGGGTTTTGGGGGGGGGGGGTGTCGGTGGGGGGTGGGTTAAGTGGTTTAAGCTTTATGTATTAGTGCACATGTGCAGTACAACCAAAAATTTTTTTTTTTATTTTTTATTTTTTTTTTTGAAAATTTTTTTCCATACATAAAAAGTAGCGATTTTTCTAAAAAAAATTGTAAAAAAAAAAAAAAAAAAAAAATTGGTATGTTTTTAGGTTTTTTTTTAGGCTTTTTTGGTTAGTTTTTTGGTTTTCTCATTTAAACTAGTTTTCTCATGATCTATCCCCTATATATATATTACCTTTGTGAACTAGAGATGTACTTTCCACCATCTTTCTTTGATATAATGGTTCATCTAGTATCTCATGTCGTAAAAGAGATAAAGTCTTGTGGTCCTGTATTCCTACGATACATGTACCCCTTTGAAAGATATATGGGTGTGTTAAAGGGTTATGTGAGAAACCGTAATCAACCAGAGGGTAGTATTGTTCAACGGTATACCTCCGAAGAGGCAATTGAGTTCTGCACAGGTATTGCTATCACAAAATCAATAATATAATTTAGTTTTCTTAATTATAAATGACACTTTTAATACTTGATTTATTTATAGGTTATTTGGAAGGCGTCAAAAGTATTGGTGTTCCTAAATCTCGTCATTCAGGCTGACTTGCAGGCATGGGAGGAGTTGGTAAGCAATTAATCACCCCACCATCTGATGAGTTACAAATTGCTCATTTTACTGTTCTACAACATATGACATGTATTGCTTCGTATGTTAATGAACACAAGAAAATATCACAATTGACACACTTGCGCAAGTCAGATAATTGGTATGCCAAACAACATAACGAGGGGTTTTCCGCTTGGTTGAAGAAAAAGGTGGAGGAAACTTATGGTGAACCAAATGTTGATAAGACAGTGGAGAGGTTGGGAATGGGCCAGACTTTAGAGTGATATCTTAACAAGGGTATGATATTAACGGTTATACATTTTATACTAAAAATCAAGACGATAAAAGTGTAACGCAAAATAGCGGAGTTACACAAATAGCCTCAAGAACAAAGGTTGACCAAATGACAGTCGAAAAGAATCATATTACGATGTCATACAAAAAATTTGGGAGTTATCGTATTCTTCATTCACAATACCTTTGTTTAGATGTAAGTGGGTCAATAACCGCACATGTGTTAACGTCGACGAACATGGTTTTACACTGGTTGACCTTACAACGGACGGGTATAAATCAGAACCATTTATTCTCGCAACTCAAGCCACACAAGTATTTTTTGTCAAAGATCCGTGCAAACCAAGATACCATATAGTATTGCAAGGTAAGCGACGTAGTCTTGGTGTTGATGATGTTGACGACGAGGAAGAATACAATCAGTTTGACGAATTACCACCATTTTCTGTCGGTATTCAACAGAGTAACGACTATATCACCGTTGGCACCTCATACTTACGACGATCTGACCACGACGAAGGGATATCTATCGAAAAACCAACCCAAACCAAATTATAAAGGTTTATATTAATCATATACATATATGTTCTTTCTATATAATTAATTAAATTAATGTTAATTTATTAATAAAAGTTTATTTTTTGCAGGACAAACGATGATGATACTTATGATCTAACGATGACGAAGGGTATTTGTCGCTAAACCGGTTATATTCTACGTTCTTATTCTATAACAACGTTTCTCTTTGATGAAACTATGGTTTGGCTTTCTTGAAAATGTCATATGATGGATGCGTTTTTTTTATTTTATGTTCTTTGTTTCCAAATTTTGCTACACTAAATTTTGTTCTTTTCTTTTTATTTTATGTTTCTCTTATTTTATTAGTTTTTGTCTTTTTGTTATTATTTTTAAGTTTCAACAGCATCCTTTTATTTTATGTTTTTCTCTTATTTTATATAGATTGCCGGTATTGTACAACTAACAGAACGAACCGTACTGATACCGGTAGAACGTCAGCACCTGTAATGTAAAACACGTGTCGCTATGCTTTTAATCATTTAACGACTTTCTTTTTCTCTTTCGTATACCCTAACGAACCAAAGCGATACCGACCAAATTCCTGCCATTCACGTTATTTTTACCATTGCGTCTACGTTTTGTTACAAGTCGTGTCGCCCCCGCCGTGGAGCGCGGATGTAACTCACTAGTTTTATATAAATAATAAATATATATGGATTTCATTTGTTGATATACTAATACTTTTACAACATACAGATTTTAAACAAAGGTGTTTCTCAAATTGTAGAACCGTCCCACCATTCTATGAGTACACTTTATAGGCCACAGGTAGCTTTTAATATATATAATTATTTTTATAACTACTTGATATATAAAAGTATCTGTTTTGCCAATGTAGTTTGATGCAACATCTGCTGACCAACAACAAACGATCCCAAATGAAAGAAACGAGTATCACATTTACTCGAATGCATTACAAGACGAGGAGGCTTTTAATTAGCTGGTAATCACATTATTTATATATGTGTATATTTATTTGTGTACTAATATCGTTATTGGTTAATGCAGTTCGTTGATAAGCAGTTTTCTCAGAATACAACAGAGCATGTTTCTTTTTCTAAACCTGATGAGCCCATTCGTGCTTGTAAACCTACTGAGCCTGTTGTTGCGTCTAACCCTTTAAAAGAAAAAACAAAAGTATCAAAAGAAAAAAAAAAACAAAAGGAGTTAATTGCCAAAATCGTCCCTGAGGTTTGGGCACGTTTGCTATTTTCGTCCAAAATGACACTTTTGTACCAAATTGCCTCCAACGTTTGTAATTTTTTGCCATTTTCATTCAAACGACTAACTTAGTTTATTTTTTTTTAAGTTGAGGATATTTAGATGAAACTGACAAATATAAAACCAAAAGGACGATTTTGGCAATTTGCTCAAACCCTTTTTAATTTATTTTATTTAATTATTTTTGTTACATATATAATAAAAAAGAATACACTTGGAGTTTTTAGAAAAAAAAATAATAGTTTTGTCACATAATTTTTATAAATTTTCATCCAAATCAGTAACTCAGTTTATTTTTTATGTTAAGGTGAAGGATGTTTTAAAATTTAAGACAGAAATTAATTTACAGCTTCTTTATATAGATCAGTTTTATAAAGAGAAAAAGTCATTGGTATGCAACAAATAACAATCAATTACAACTTTTAGTATTTATCAGTTGTAGAGATAGAAAAAAAATTGTAAAACTTTATATATTTTTTAAATGTGTTGAGCACCTAGAAAATATGTTGGTAGAAATAAAAGATTTATTTAATTAAGATTATGAGGGTAACTAACTAATACTTATTCTGAGTGGATTGAGTAAATACACTTTTGGTTCATAGCATTATAATTACAATTTGGTGGGTAATTTTAAGGTTTGGTAACAATACGTTTTTGATAGAAAGAGGGAAGGGGGGGGGGGGACTGGCTTCTGTTTTTCCTTAGGAGCGAATTTAAAAGAGTAGAAGATGAATTACAAATTTGGTACATATGATAAGATTTTTTTATTTGACATTTTTCAATAAGGTCACCAGCATTTTAGTTTTATAAAATTTAGAGATTTAAGTAGATTTTATTTTTATAAAATTGATCTATATAAAAAATCAGAAATCAATTTCTGTCTTAGTTTATAAACATCATTCGTCTGAATAGAAAAATTAACTTAGTTAGTGGTTGGATGAAAATTTATAAAAATTATGTGACAAAGCTATTATTTTTTTTCATATAAAAATTGCATGTATATTCTTTTTTATTATATATGAACAAAATTAATTAAATAAAAGAAATTTAAAAGAGTTTGAGTAAATTGCCAAAATCATCCCTGTGGTTTTATATTTGCCAGTTTCATCCAAATATTCTCAACTTATCAGAAAAAATAAACTAAGTTAGTGATTTGGATGAAAATGGCAAAAAGTTACAAACGTTGGGGACAATTTGATACAAAAGTGTCATTTTGGACGAAAATAGCAAACCTACCCAAACCTCAGGGACGATTTTGACAATTAACTAAAAACAAAAGTATTAAATCTTTTAGAAAAGGTTAGGGTAAGGCCTCAAAGCATATATGAATTAGCGCAACAACTGGCGATTCAATCTGATAAAGCCTTGTCTATAGTTTTTACTTCACCGACAGGGATGTATGAGGAACGTATTCAAGAGACAGTTGAATTTGAGGTAGTTATACAGTTATGTGTCAACGACTGTATAGATGCTTGCTTTGTGCATTGGTTTACAATGTATGTTTGACTAGTTTTTGTATAAATATTTTATGCTATTAGTTTTTACAATATAACCGAATGTTACTAACCTTATCATGTTTTTTTTTGCTACTTATATTTTAGGTATTTATATGCAACTGGGGGACAAGAGGGTTTAAATAATACCGCATATTTTCATCTCCGTTATATTGAGGGTGATCTTGTCTCAGACGATGTTGAATTTGTGATCGACCACATCAAAAATGTCATCTCTTTTCATAAGGACAAACAATGGTTTATGGCACCGCATATAGCTGGGTATTAGTTTTAGTTATATTATAATATTGTTTTCATTTTTATTTATTAAGTGTTGTTTAAATCAGATCATTTTTCTACTCATGCAGCAAACATTGGATATTGGTTGTACTTCAACATCATCCTATATATAATACTTGGATAGGTTACCTCTTTGATTCAAAAAAAAAGTTTAAAGGAGCCTCTAGATTACGGGATTACACATGTATTTGAAAAGGCCATAAATAGAAAATAACTTGAGATAAGGTTGATGTAAGTTATCTTTCATTCAAGATGTTTATTAATATATTTTAATTAATTACTTGTTAATTCAATTTATTATTTAGTGTCGTCTACAACCTAACGAATGGGAGTGCGGTTATTGTGTCATGATGGCCATGTATGATTTTGTGATTTGTAACAGAGAACACATGGTAAGTATATTTATACACTCAAACTTATATACGTTTAACTACAATGTATATTAAACTGTAATCTAACTTTTATCTATCTTTATGTTTTAGCTGGTAAATAAAATTAGAATGGTTCGTCAAAGTGAAATTAACGAATTTGTAGAGCGTACTTTAAAGGTGTTCGTATCATCTTTTCATCATGGCGAGGAAGATGAATGAAGGTAAGTATATTAGTATGCTACTCTTTTTTAAGTACCTTTTTCTTCATTTTTTTATAAATATTGGTTTAGAACACTTGAGTGAGCCTCGGAACAATCTTTTTATTCTATATATGGAGAGTCAATTACCCAGATGGTTAATAGACTTTGACCCGTTCATTCGTTTTGACCACAAGGCCTAGGTGCGCCTAAAAGCATTTGACAAAATAGATATCTTATATTATTAGGGGTTCCTACTAGTACTAAAGGGATTTGTGCTGATGTTGACTCTAGTTGGTATGACTTATGTTATATTTTCGGGTTTGCATTTTTACGTCCTCATGATTCCAACCATGGGATCCTGGTTTATCTTAATCTGTAATGGTTGCTAATAGCCAATTTTCTGCGTTTTGATCAGTGTCAAAGGAATTCTAGCTAGCCGGTGGTCGAGGGGGCTTGTGGTTATCTTGGATGATAAAAGGAAGTTGAAGTAACTCTAAGGAGGTTTTTAGATGCTACTTTCTGTTTTTGTTAAACTGAATATGCTAGGATGTTTTTTTTTACTATGTTTAAATGAATACTTTAGACAATGGGTCAAAATGGATGATTCGGCTATTTTAACTATGTTAATTTATATGGTTCATTTTGTTATGTTGTTTTATTTGTTTTATGTGTTTATAGGATTCTAATTAAAATGAAATTGAATCTAATCAATTATTCGTGAATTAAACTGATGGTAAAATAAAATAAAGTGGTGAATTAACTTAATGATAAAATAGAAAAATATTAAATCGTTGAATTAAATTGACGGTAAATAAAGTAAATTGATGAAATATTAAATTATTGAACCGTCTTACTACGGTAAATGAAGTAAATTGATGAAATATTAAATTATTGAACCGTCTTATTTGACTATTTAACCGTCTTATTTGCGAAACCAAATCAACCGTCTTATTTTCCTAATACCGTCTTATTTTCCCAATATTTGCATAAAAAGACGAAACCAAATCAAGTGCTTTTAAGACGGTTATATGGACTGTAGTTTTTGGTATCAATTAATAAGAGACGGTCATTTATCAAAAACTACGTTATTTTTAAAGATGGTTTCTTAAACGACTTATTTGATTAAAAAACCCGTCCTATTAGCTGCCCTTTTTTTGTACTAGTGTAGGCATTTTGGTTTTGCAAAATAAAAGCATGCATTTGGTTAAGCGAACTAAGTTTAACAACACATTAAGAGGCTACCCATCAAAAGCATGCTAGGGATTCTCTTTGTGAGCACGAGAATAGAAGCATAACTATGAAGACGGAGGCTTTCCATCCAAAAAAGATGAGAAAAGTGCGAGAGCACGATCAGGTTTAAAGCTTGGTATGAAGTGTCCAGCTCCTCTAACGGTTACAAACGTTAAGTTTTCATACACAACTGCAAATCCACCGACCTAATCATAGACAAAAACAATAAAGTATGAGAATTTAACGATTCTAATACAATAGAAATACCATTTAAAGTTGTAATTATTAATTTATGACCTCGTCATTCAAGTACCATGGATACCATGGTGTCTTGATCGTTGGATTAAGTTTCTTAATTGCGTATTTGGTTGTTGTCACCGGTACACTGCTATCAGTATCCCCGCTGCATATGACAAGATAGTCATAAATATTAAAGAAAAATGTGAGACATAATAACATATTTTTAGTTTTCTATCAATGTGTAGACAATACCCTTTATGGGCCTCGACCAATGGGCTTTTAAGACTGGCCCATCAGAGTTAAACCCAATAGTTCCCTATAAAATGGAATTCAACCCACACAAGTATAGGTCTTTCATACCACTTCTTTCTGCACCCCCTTTTATCTCTAGCATGCATCTTTAGACATATTTCTATCTATACACTCAACTTACATACATATAGGTGTTTACATGCATATTCAACATTTTCCGGTATACATATACCGACTTGACCGCTAGAGTGTCGTTGGATATTTGGTCCCCTTAGCCTTCTAATTGTTACACAATAAGTGCACAAAGACACCGTTGATACGATTGTTGTTCAAGTCACGCTTCCACCGTCGTGGATTTTCAAGCAACAAAACATGTCACATGTTTGATATAACACATGTTTTAGGTATAATTTTCATATCATGTCCATGTATAATGACATATAAATAAAAGTACATATATAACAATACAAAAATCTTTGTATATGATAGTTACCTGTAAATCCAAAAGCGAATGCCGGTTCCCATGAGTTGTTGGATGGTTGGTAACATACTAAACGGTTGATCGGTCCAGTTATTGAATATGTCATAACTATGAACAAAAACCAATCATAAAAACCATTTTCAATCTAGAAGAATTTCAAAAAACATCATTTAAACTCGAGATTTGAGACAACGTTCTTACTTGCAATCACTCCAGGGTCCCGGAAGACCAGTGAGATTCGCATGAAGCGCTTTTTGGACTTCAGGGATGTTGAGGTAACTATTGATATAGTCTTCGCTGCACGGATCGAACCCTGTTGTCTGCTTAAGATCAAATAGACAAGCAAATGTTTTAGGTTTCACTTCCCTTGTATTTAATGAAAAAGAAACATAACAACATAGATTAAAGTTACCTCAACAGATGTTCCATTTAAACATAAGGGGGCATAGATATCGTAAGCAAAGAGGTCCCTGATCATTTGATACTCTTCCTTCATATAAGTTTTACACTCATCGGATAAAACCGATTTCCATGAAAAGTTGCAATGCTTAACAATTCCATCATGGATTTCATCCGAAACAATCGAACGAAACCACCAAAAATCATGGCTTCCCGTTTGTTGAGTTTCATCGTCAATATACGCGTTTCCAATCTAAAAAATAACATCAAGTTTATGATCATAAAGTTATAAAAAATGTACCAAAGAAACTTCGGTATTTTAAAAGGGCAATCATGAAAATAGATTATATTTGAACAAACGTAAAAGTCAATGTCTATTTTGTTAGTTTTCTTAGTCTATATTTTCATGATTTCCCGTGGCTTACCGCGATCCCTTTCAGGTTGATTGCAACATGATTGCTGTTAAGGATTAACTGGGCAAGTTGAGGTATGTAATGTCCTGCATAGCTTTCTCCAGCAATGTAAAAATCTCTAGTTTTGTATTCTGGGAACCTCTCGAACCAGTTGACTAGAAATGTGTATGAATCTTTTGCAGTTTGTGTATCTCCGGGTGTTTTGTAGTCAGAGGATGTGTTGGAATATGAAAATCCGACGCCAGCAGGAGATTCCAAAAATAGGATATTAGCCACTGCATTAATTTGTTAGTTACAGATTGTATGTTTTCCGGTAATCAATGATCTTTGCAATATACAAAAACCTTAATTTTGAATTTTACTTTTTTTATTTGTTTTGCGAATTTATACAATTTTGTTTTTGAACGGCCATACAATTTTTATTAGATGTCAAATCAACTTACTAAACTTTTATGTAATCAAAAGAATGTAAATTTATATTGCAATGTGTTAATGTTTTCTTAAATAATTAAAAAAAATCCAATTTTATTTTTCTTGATGTTTTCTTAAATAAATAAAAAAACCCAAGTTTAATTTTCTTATAAAGGATAAATATAAAATTGAACTGTGAAAGATAACCAGCGCGTTTTACCTTGATTCCAAGAATATTTGTTTATTGATAGAGTTTTACCATCTTTATTGACTCGAAAAGGACCAAGTTCCATCATTGCTCCGCTTCCAAGCGAAGAACATCCGGGTCCTGTAATAAATTTACCGGTTACTAAAGAATAAAAAGATATAAAGTGGAATTTCTTCTAAATTTAGTAAGTTGGAGAACATTCCATACCTCCATTAAGCCATAATACAAGAGGTTTTGTAGAAGAATTGTTTTCTGACTCGATAAAATAGTAAAACAAGGCTCTACCATCATGTGGATCAACTGTTACATAACCTGAATATTGATTAAAATTGGATTCACTTGGTTGTCCAGGTAACCTTGAAATCTTGTCAGCCGCCTTCAATCCATCCTGTGAGTCTACGTGAACAACAAAATCACCCGTCGACAAATTTGGACTGCCATACGTTTGTTTAAGATGCTGTATCTTTAGGAATTTCGAATATGGGAGAAATTGGTTACTAGCACACTGAACCAAGATCAAGAAACCAAGCTGAATCGAAAACACTAAAGCGACCTTCATAGTGACGTTAGTTTGTTTAGACTTGACATAAAACACTTGTTATTGGTTGTTATTTAGTAAGTTCGACTAATATCTCGAATTTATAGAAATAAAAAGAAACAATAAATGAGTAAATATAAATGATAGTATCATGTTACATTTGGTAATTAATTAAACATTTGGAAATTAATTGAATTGAGAATATTACATATTAAAATAAATGGTAAATATATGGAATTGAAATAAAAGTCATAAATTTATAAGTTTGTTATTCCCCCAAACTCCTATACATCATATATGAGAATGGGTGAAATATGGTCTTATAGTAAGTTAAACTGAATTTGTTATATGTGTCGTATAGCATATACGACACGTATAGCCATTTTTTTTAAATAAACATTTTTATATAATGTTGTTTTTTAACATTTTTTTATAAATATTTTGATCAAACTTTAAGTTTTTTTAAAAATAAAACCATTGTTATGTAATTTGTTTTTATTTTTTTTTATATTTTCAAACATATTTATATAATGTTGTTTTTTTGTTAACAAATTTAATAAACATTAACTATATATTAATTATCAACTATATATTATTTACCAAATTTTACTCCACTCACGTAATCACTATTCCTTTTATTTTCGTTTAATAGTTCTTTTAATTTAATTTTAATATTTTAATTTTCAACCTTCTATGTTTGACCCTAATAATATTTACCAAATTTTACTCCACTCATGTAATCACTGTTCCTTTTATTTTCTTTTAATAGTTCTTTTAATTTTAATTTAATTTAATTTAATTTAATTTTAATATTTTAATTTAATTTTCAACCTTCTATGTTTGACCCTAATAATGATCATTCAATTTTTCTTTCTTTTTAATCTTTATAATTTTCAACTTTTACAAGTTTTTCACAAGGAAGTTTACATGTTTAACCCTTATAATTTTTAATTTTAAAAAGTTGTCATCAATACAAAAAAATATAATTAAACTGCCCCATCGCACCGCGTGGGTCCTAAGTCGACTTAATTATTATTTTGTATATGTTACGTTTCGGTTTAATTTTTGTAAGTTAACACCCCGCAACGCGTATGCATGATTCAACGTCTTTTACTATTCATTTTTTTTAACTTTTAACCCTTGTAATTTTCATCTTTTACAAATTTATCACAAAATATTTTTTATTTTTAACCCAACACTTTTCCACTTTCAACATTAGTCTCTACGTTTCCTCTTTTACAAATTTTTCATTTTACGTTTCGGTCTAAATTTTGCGAGTTAACACATTGCAACATGTATGTGTAGTTCAACGTTTTTACGTATATTTTTTGTCCGTTTAACTGGGCCATTGTAACGTGCGGGGTCCTAAGTCAACTTAGTTATTCTTTTCTATTTTTAACGTTTCAATCTAATTTTTGCGCATTAAAACGCGCAACGGGTGTGGATGGTTTCACATTTTTACATTTACTTTTCATTCGATCTAACAATCTCGCTGCAAAGCGCGAGTCATATATACTAGTTTATGTAAAACAATCAAACAAACAAACAATTTATATATAAGGAACAATTTATACAAGCGTTACCAAAAAAAAAAAAAAAAACAACCGAAAATGTAATATATAACAGTAGTCTGTACAATAATAATCAAAAGGTACAACTAGTGTAAATACAAAAAGTACTACTAATCAACGCGAGAATCATAATTGTCAGCTTGAGTTGACATGCCCGCATCCAGATATTGTTGTGGCGGTGAAAGTGGTTGAGGCTTGAGTTGACGTGCCTACGTCCAAATAATTCGACTCATTATTTAAAATTACCAATAAAATTATTTAAACGTTCAAGTCGACCTATTATCTAGACGTTCAAGTCACGATACACGGTTCAAGTCACGATAACGGTTCAGGTCTCGATAAAGGAGTCAAGTTGAACAAATGGAAGTTATTATCACACGCATCTATGTACACTTTTGCAACATGTCTTTGACCCTTTGTAGGATCCATGCATGAGCAACACAAAACGACCTGTGGGTTGATGTCACGCCCATAAATTAAACAAGTGGAAGTTTATAGGAGTTTGTTCTGTAGGTCGTGCCGATCATCAACTCATGCGAAAATGCTCGCTATAAATTGTACGAGTCACGATGAACAAAGAAAACCTCCTTGTCCGCATTTGTGGAAGGACCCTCCGTGTAACAACCCGCACTTTCGTGCATTGTTACAACTCGCTACACTCGTTACGCCTAGCACCAGAGATTCGGATCATAATGTAACTATATCGCATACCTCGCTATTCGAAGGATAATCGCATATTTTCGCAATACATTATCGCTACAATACATCGCAAACACTAACACTCACGATGACATGGAGTGAGGACCTATCCTACCCTCTTCGATGGCCGTGATGTGTCGAAACGCAGACAACTAATGCTAACAAAGACTCTCGGGTAAGTGCTATAACTCCAGCCGTCATGACGACGATGTCAATACGAGCAGGTAGTACCCCGTCAGTCATTGTGGCATAACGCATATACCAACGCTCACGATGACGTCGAGAGAGGACCTACTCTACCCTCCACGATGGTCGTGACGCGTCATAACACAACGCACACTCGAAACGAACACTTAGAAATGTGAATACGTACATACAACCTTTTTGTGATTAATTATAATAAATACATACATATCTATATGGAACAATGTAACAAAACTATCGCAACGCTTAACGATCGAAACCGAACACTCGAAACGTGCAGCTGATCGATCAGGCTACCAGCCGATCGAACAGCCAGCCGATCGGACTGCTGTCCGATCGGACAGGCTGTCCGATCGAGCTGCCTGGCCGATCGGCCAGCACCTTCCCCTTTTTGGCATCCTATAAATACCCCTGTCATTGTCATCCTTTCCACTTTTGGAAACCTCTGTCCGACCAGCACGCTTTGCTCATTTCTTGTACTTTCTTGATCTACACTCAATTCTACACCTTCTTATCTTTTGAAAATCAACTTTTAACCGTGAAATCTACTAATTTGAGGTGTTCTAAGATGATGTCATCAAGAGTTCATATGAACTTCAAAGTGTGACCTCATTTCACCATGAACAACTCAGATCTGAGTGATTTTCACATGTTTTTATAACAATCGCACCTAAAATCTATGTATCTAATCAAAGTGTTGTGTGATTTCGGGTTAAACATGGAAAAACCGTTAAGAACGGCCAGATCTGATGGAACGGGGTGGTTCCCGGCCCTTAGAACGGGTCGGATTTGATGGAATTTTAGTTGTTTAACACGATGGCACACCGTCTCCGTCAATTCACTTGCATTCTTTCCAAAAACCATCGAGTGTGACTTAATCAGGACGTTGGAACGGATTGCCGTCCAATCGGACTGCTGTCCGATCGAACAGCAAGCCAATTCCAACCGTCCGACCGGTCTGCTGTCCGATCGGACAGTCCATTCAATTCAATGTTGTTCGAACGGACTACTGTCCGAACGAACAGACTGTTCGACTCATTGTCTAAATACCTCAATAAAACGACAAACAATCAGGGCAACCAAGTGTTAGACGAATAGGCTGATCAGGTCAGGATGCTGACCGATCGGACTGCTGTCCGAACGGACAGCCAGCCGATCGAACAGTCGTCCGATCGACTGGCCAGCCGATCGAACAGTCGTCCGATCGACTGGCCAGCCGATCGGTTAACACATGACCCCACACTAACCCATTTATTTTGAAGACTAGTATTGAACGAACTGCTGTTCGATCGGACTACTGTCCGATCGGATTACTCTTCGGATCATGAGATACTATACTTCAACACTTAATCGATTTTTCCAACATGTTCACTGCGCTAGGAATGCCACCCGATCGAACAGCCGTCCGATCAGGTGACACCCTGCTGAGAACTCGTCTTGCTAAAAGTACCTAACCGATCGGGTTGCCGGCCGATCGAACAGCCGTTCGATCGTCCGACCTGAAGGGTAAAGATACTTCAATGTTTTCAAAATGCTACAATGAAAACTTCAAAGAACAAGCCATCATACACAAACACATCCTTCTCAAAGGAAGAAACAATCCACTCGAACAGCTATCCGATCGGCCTACTGACCGACCGGACAGCGGCCCGAACGGACTGTCAACCGAACGGTCAGCCGACCGATCGACCAGCTGTCCGACTCTCTAATACATTGTACCGTTTACACGTCACTTATCGTTATGCTATCAAACTATTCAGGCTAACCCTACTCGCTAAGCGCTCCCTTCAATCCATCAACCGCTGTGAGTATACTTGAACCCCGCACTTTTGGGTGTAACATACGTTGCTATCAAATCGAATCACATCAAATGCTTAAACTATTTATCATTTGCGAATGACTTACTTGCATAGTTATACGTGATGCTAGTTACATATGTGCTAGGACTTATACTCGCGACGTCCCACCATGACTAGTATAGTACTATTGCGCCCGACGGGGTCTAGTTTGCCATCGCGTATTCGAGCATCGAGGACTTAGTTGGTAGTATCAGTTTTGTGAGTATATATGTTGAGTGTTACGTTTATGCATGTGGAAATTCGCAGCACCTTTTTAATATATTACGCTATTACATATCAAACCTGTATACTCGCCAATACTTTTGTATTGACTTATTTTAACGTATGTTGCAGGTTTAGACGCAGACTACATCAAATCTAGCTAGGAAGTCTAGAAACTTCACTAAAAATCTAGGTTGTCGGATTTGTATTGTTCGAGAGAATAAGAAATCTGTGACGACTTATGTGATTATAATTGTTTGTTAGTATGGGATAATGAACGCATTAATTATTGTCGCAAAATAGTTGTTATGGATTCTCCTGAGCAATCTGATTCGCCTAGTGCCGCGCCCCGATGATTCCGCCATCGGTTGGGGTGTGACAGATTGGTATCAGAGCCATAACTATAGGGAATTAGGCCAGACTCGACCTAGTCCGGGTTGAAGTCTTAGCAATGACCTAGTCTATAGTCTAAGTACCAACGGGCTTACTTCGTGCGAACCCGGTGGGGTTTGTACGGGCCTACTTGATACTCTCATCCGAAGTCGCTAAAAGCTACTACTTCGCGTGAACACTGCATACTACAAATTTCATGTGAAGGGCCTTTCCTAAGGCCTGAATAATACTTAGCCTTTCCTAAGGCCAACATAATACACATGTTTTCGAAAATACTCGCATAACGAAACCGAGTGATCCAGTCGAGGCCAGGTGTGAAAACCAAGAACTCTCGACGAGATCGCTAACTCAGCGCATTTTTCTAGCATGAGAACCTTTCATTGAGTTAGGAGTGACATCCACATCTCGGCGAAAGACTCCATTTCGAAATCTAGTGGAACTCTCGAAGTTATTCTGAGAAGCACAACCACAGTAGGGAACGAAGTTGTTAAGTCAGGGGTGAGACCCATACCTTAATAACCCGTTCCATTCCCTAAAATGGTTTTCGAAAAGCTCTCACCAAAGACTCGACTATACTAAACGACTCAAGCCGCGTGATGAATAGAAGGACGAATGCCAGGAGCTGCATCCCAGTGGAAGCATAGTCTACTAGGTCAATGCGCGTGCAAGAAATCATAAGGCATAGTTGGATGACTTTGGGTAGTCGACGCCTAAACACCCAGGGCATTCTATCGAAATTTTACAGCCTACGATTCGCCGGTTTTACGATTATTACGCTTATGTGTTTGCGCTTATGTGTTTTGATTATACGCTTTGACGGATTTTTGATTTATCAATTTTCGCTCCCCGCTTTACGAATGCACAACTCGCACAGCCATCGCAATCTAAAACGAAAACCGAATGATCGCAACAAAACTAACGTCAAGTTTTTCGCCCTCGCTTCCTTCCTTCAAAGCATCCTCGCGCAATCTACACCGACGTGTATGTGTATAAATACAAACTACAACTATATATATAAACATACAAACGAAACACTTGTGTGAGAAATTTGGAAACTTGTGTCTCCTATGTGGCCCCTATGTGTATACGTAATACTATACAACCTGCAACAAGTTTTGAACGCGCTCAATCGCATCGCAAAACTCAAAAAAAAATCATTATGATCGAATCTCACTCCAAGTCTCTTTCTGTCTAGATGCCTTTCAACAATTCTACTTCGAGAATGTCAGCAAGGAGACGAGCCAAACGAAGAGACGAAAAGAGGATCGCCTCCCTTGTGGTCTAGGGAGTGACCGAAATGATTCCTCAGATTGTCGCTCAAGTGCACTCTCTTGGCAACTCTCGAGCTTCTGAAGACGTCAAGACAAAAGAGCCGCAATCTACTTTTCTTCACAAACACTTCAAAGCCTGTGATCCGATGGAGTTCACAGGTGAAGGAGGTGTCTCTCAACTACTCCAGTTGTTCGATTCGATCGAAGTCACCCTTCAAAAGAGTGGGTGTCCCGATGATTTTCGTACTACTTGCGCTACCGGAGTATTTCAATCGCGAGCACTCGACTGGTGGACCGCCGAACGCAACAAACGTGGGATCTCCGCGGCATATGCCCTCTCCTGGAATGAGCTGAAAGAGCTCATGAAGAAGGAGTATTTCCCTCCCCACGAGATTCAGAAGTTGGAAGACGAATTTTGGAAAATCAAACAGGACGAAGGTGACAACGCTGGCTACACTGCAAGGTTCAAACAGCTGGGTATTGTTTGCCCAAGTCAAGTCGACACCTCAGGAAAAGCCATCGCGAAGTATATTCGTGGCTTGCCTGAGTGTGTGGGCGACTTTGTCGAAGCTGCAAGACCTGCTACTATCAAAGAAACATACCGCTTAGCCGCAGAAATCAACAACAAACGACTCATGGAAGGGTTTTTCTCCAAGAATCCTGTCAAGCAAACTTATCAAGCAGTCGTCATTAATTCTTCAGACGATCCTATCGACGATTCTTCTGACGAGTCTGCCGATGATTCTTCTGACGAATCTGTCAACGATTCTTCTGACGAAGCTGCTGACGGTTCTTCCGACGACTCGGCCGAAGATTCTGCAAGCGAGTCCTCCGACGAATCATCCAACGATGACACCTCTTCGCAAGACACCGACAAACCCAGCCGCAAACGAAATATTTCAAGCCCGAACTCATCAACAACCGAACTGCTGCAACCGAAGCCTCTCCAAGCAGTACCGGTGTTTCCAAAACGAGCTTACACTGGAGCTCATCCCCAGTGTTACTCGTGTACTTATCATCATCCAATTGGGACTGACTATCGCTATTGCAACAATTGCAACTATTACGGTCACTTCACTTGCAACTGCCGTATCGCATCACGAATTTGAGTACAGTAACTGCAGCACCAGCAAAAGTCTTCAACATCAACCGTTAAGCAAGCATAGAATGATGTTGTAATAATACAATTTTCGACGTTAATTTCTAAGTATTGAACCTACTCTATTACTCGATGTTGCCACTATGTGTAACGTTAACTCTCACTTTCACTCTCTAATCGTCGCACTTAGACTAGCTTCACACACACGAACTATATACTATATCACGATATAACGTGTTTTAACCTCACTACACTCTTAGAATAAGGTACGATAAACGTGCAAGGAACGACTAATCACAGGTGCACACGGGATTATTTGGGTCAGTGCACAGAGATCGTAGTAAATTCTAAGGTGTCATAAGCGTCTCGACAACGTGTGACACCAAACCACGGGATGTAAGTAGTAGGGGTCAAGCAAGGTGTGCTTTATCATACTACCGAAGTTTCGTGAAGAAAGTGCCACGTGGAGTTGAACGTTATTTAACCTATTATACTATTACGATTATTTTCGACACCCTACACTCAATCGCAAGGCGTAACAATTGAATCGCATCACTGTGAGACTTTTCGTAAGTCTGCAAACACAATGCAATCACCTCATCAATAGACCTTGGTGGGTCTACCCCGCAGGGCAATTGCAGCGATGCAAGACTGGACGTAAGTCCACATCGCAACTCAATCGCAGTTTTGTTGGAATCTATCGCATTATCGCTTAAATCTATCTCGCAATCGCTACCGCTTATTATGTGAATCGCTACCGCTTATCATGCAAATCGCCATATCGCTTGCTGTGTGTCACTCTATCGCTATCGCCTACCGTTATCTGTGATATTTGTGTTAAGTTAGCACACATGACCTCGCTTCACGAGATGAAGCTCATATGGTTAAAGCAAGGTGTTTTATTCATATCAGCAGGCTTTTGTGGAAAAAGGCCATGTGGGGTCTAATGTTAGTTAAACTTTGTGGTGTTAATCAATTGAATCGAATCGCATAAATCGCGCATATCCCCATCGCTTGCAACGCAACAACCGTCGCTTATCGCTCGTCGGTTGTCGCTATCGCGTACCGCTTATCGCGACTCGTTTGTCGCCGCCGTCATCGCTTGTGTTGTGTTGTGTTATTCGCTTAATCGCCAATTCGCTTATCGCTTATCGCTACCTGTGTTACGTGAGCACACCTAACATCGATCCCTGAAACAGATCTAGTATGGTTGGAACATGGTAAATACATCGCTGGTACGTCCTATATGTATAAGTGATTCAGCCATACTAGCAAACTTTCGTGGGCAGATGCCATATGGGGCTTAACATTGGTTGAATTGTAAAGCTATGAAAACTAAATCGAATCGCATTACTCGCTTATCGCGTATCGCTTATCGTGTATCGTTTATCGCTTATTCGCTTATCGCGTACCGCTTATCGCTCGTCGCTCATCGCTTGATATTCAACGCAGTCTGTGTGGTATTCGTATGCATGACATCGCTTCACGGGACAAAACTAACCTGGTCGAACGTGGTGTTTTGCCATGTTAGCAAACTCTCGTGGAAACGTGCCATGTGGGTTTAATGTAGAATCTAATCGAAATCGCGCTATTCGCTTATCGTTTATCGCTCGACGCCTATCCAGACACGACACATCAATGTTTCGTGTCACCAGGCTACTCGCGCACGCTATTATAGCTACGTTCGCCATTCAACTCGCCTGTTTAACCTATTCGATTCTATCTTCAACTCGGTCCGACTTCCTATCGATTGGACCGAGGTAGCGCAATTCTATCTGTGTCATATCGGCACACATGACACCGCCTCACGAAACGGAAGTAATATGGGAGAAACATGGTGGATACGCCGCTGGTACTTCCTATATATAAGTGTTTTAACCATATTAACAAACTTTCGTGAGAAAGTGCCAAGTGAGGCTCGATGTTAATTAACTTTTCAAACTGTTAAAAACTGATTTTTTTTATAAAACTTTTATTAGAATCATTGGACAAGTGAAATTTTGCTCACAATGTGGAGGTAACATCGAATCAGCTTAACTCCATGCCCAAGGGAAGTCTCATAAGTCCCGTTTTCTTTAAAAACTTTTGCAACAACAAAACTAAATCTTTCTTAAGACGTTGGTTCGACATCGAGTTCAGCTTGAACCCACGTCATAGGAGAGTTTCCGTAATCCCAGTTTTCATTTTCGAATTCCTTAAAATGTTTAAAACCTAAACTTTCTTGCAACGTTGGTTAACATCGACTCAGTTGACCCTACGTTATAAGAAAATTTTTCAAGATTTCCTTCCAAATTTCTTTTAAATATCTAAAAACGAACGTTTCTTGCAACGTTGGTTTACAATCGACTCAGTTAACCCTACGTTATGAGAAACCTTTCAAGTTCTTTAAAATTCCAATCGCATCGAACTTACGAATTCTTCGCGACTCGAGGTACTTTTGAAACGCCAACTCGTGGGATGCTACTTTTGTCATTACGTCGCCTCTCGCTATCGTAATCAATCTCTCTTACTCGAAACGCTCTCGCTTGTCAACTCTCACCCGATTAACTCGCTGTATCACTACTCATAAGGGATCAACTCTTAAAAGTCTACCTGTTGGATTAATTTCGGGACGAAATTTCCTAAAGCCTGGGCAAATATCCATTTTCTAGCGGAGGTGGACATTTGTTATAACCAACATCTTGTTTCTTACCAGAAGCACTTTCGTGCATTGTTACTACTCGCTACACTCGTTACGCCTAGCACCAGAGATTCGGATCATAATGTAACTATATCGCATACCTCGCTATTCGAAGGATAATCGCATATTTTCGCAATACATTATCGCTACAATACATCGCAAACACTAACACTCACGATGACATGGAGTGAGGACCTATTCTACCCTCCTCGATGGCCGTGATGTGTCGAAACGCAGGCAACTAATGCTAACAAAGACTCTCGGGTAAGTGCTATAGCACCAGCCGTCGTGACGACGGTGTCAATACGAGCAGGTAGTACCCCGTCAGTCATTGTGGCACAACACATATACCAACGTTCACGATGACGTCGAGAGAGGACCTACTCTACCCTCCGCGATGGTTGTGACGCGTCATAACACAACGCACACTCGAAACGAACACTTAGAAATGTGAATACGTACATACGACCTTTTTGTGATTAATTATAATAAATACATACATATCTATATGGAACAGTGTAACAAAACTATCGCAACGCTTAACGATCGAAACCGAACACTCGAAACGTGCAGCTGATCGATCAGGCTACCAGCCGATCGAACAGCCAGCCGATCGGACTGCTGTCCGATCGAGCTGTCTGGCCGATCGGCTAGCACCTTCCCCTTTTTGGCATCCTATAAATACCCCTGTCATTGTCATCCTTTCCACTTTTGGAAACCTCTGTCCGACCAGCACGCTTTGCTCATTCTTTTCTTAGATTCCTCTCGATTCCAGTAAGATTTCGTCCTAAATCTTGTACTTTCTTGATCTACACTCAATTCTACACCTTCCTATCTTTTGAAAATCAACTTTTAACCGTGAAATCTACTGATTTGAGGTGTTCTAAGATGATGTCATCAAGAGTTCATATGAACTTCAAAGTGTGACCTCATGTCACCATGAACAACTCAGATCTGAGTGATTTTCACATGTTTTTATAACAATCTCACCTAAAATCTATGTATCTAATCAAAGTGTTGTGTGATTTCGGGTTAAACATGGAAAAACCGTCAAGAACGGCCAGATCTGATGGAACGGGGTGGTTCCCGACCGTTAGAATGGGTCGGCTTTGATGGAATTTTAGTTGTTTAACACGATGACACACTGTCTCAGTCAATTCACTTGCATTCTTTCCAAAAAACCATCGAGTGTGACTTAATCAGGACGTTGGAACGGATTGCCGTCCAATCGGACTGCTGTCCGATCGAACAGCAAACCAATTCCAACCGTCCGACCGGACTGCTGTCCGATCGGACAGTCCATTCAATTCAATGCTGTTCGAACGGACTACTGTCCGAACGAACAGACTGTTCGACTCGTTGTCAAAATACCTCAATAAAACGACAAACAATCAGAGCAACCAAGTGTTAGACGAATAGGCTGATCAGGTCATGATGTTGACCGATCGGACTGCTGTCCGAACGGACAGCCAGCCGATCAGTTAAGACATGGCCCCACACTAACCCATTTATTTTGAAGACTAGTATTGAACGAACTGTTGTTCGATCGGACTACTGTCCGATCGGATTACTCTTCGGATCATGAGATACTATACTTCAACACTTAATCGATTTTTCCAACATGTTCACTGCGCTAGGAATGCCACCCGATCGAACAGCCGTCCGATCAGGTGACACCCTGCTGAGAACTCGTCTTACTAAAAGTACCTAACCGATCGGGTTGCCGGCCGATCGAACAGCCGTTCGTTCGACCGACCTGAAGGGTAAAGATACTTCAATGTTTTCAAAATGCTACAACGAAAACTTCAAAGGACAAGCCATCATACACAAACACATCCTTCTCAAAGGAAGAAACAATCCACTCGAACAGCCATCCGATCGGCCTACCGACCGACCGGACGGCGGCCCGAACGGACTGTCAACCGAACAGTCAGCCGACCGATCGACCAGCTGTCCGACTCTCTAATACATTGTACCGTTTACACTTCACTTATCGTTATGCTATCAAACTATTCAGGCTAACCCTACTCGCTAAGCGCTCCCTTCAATCCATCAACCGCTGTGAGTATACTTGAACCCTTTTTGCTTTTGCACTTTTGGGTGTAACATACGTTGCTATCAAATCGAATCACATCAAATGCTTAAACTATTTATCATTTGCGAATGACTCACTTGCATAGTTATACGTGATGCTAGTTACATATGTGCTAGGACTTATACTCTCGACGTCCCACCATGACTAGTATAGTACTATTGCGCCCGACGGGGTCTAGTTTGCCATCGCGTATTCGAGCATCGAGGACTTAGTTGGTAGTATCAGTTTTGTGAGTATATATGTCGAGTGTTACGTTTATGCATTTGGAAATTCGCAGCACCTTTTTAATCTATTACGCTATTACATATCAAACCTGTATACTCGCCAATACTTTTGTATTGACTTATTTTAACGTATGTTGCAGGTTTAGACGCAGACTACATCAAATCAAGCTAGGAAGTCTAGAAACTTCACTAAAAATCTAGGTTGTCGGATTTGTATTGTTCGAGAGAATAAGAAATATGTGACGACTTATGTGATTATAATTGTTTGTTAGTATGGGATAATGAACGCATTAATTATTGTCGCAAAATAGTTGTTATGGATTCTCCTGAGCAATCTGATTCGCCTAGTGCCGCGCCCCGATGATTCCGCCATCGGTTGGGGTGTGACACTCCGAGTGTTAATGTATTATTGATAAGATACGACTTGTATGGATGACACTTATCTCTCATTGTTTTTTTTATTATATAGTAGTAGGCTAGAATGTCGTGTATTACATGAGTTGAATAAATGTACTGTTATATATTTAGTAACACAAAAATCATGACTTTAAAAACATGTGTATTGTATGACTAGAATAAAATAAAACCATGTATTAGACGGGCTGAATGAAATTATAATGTCATATGTTAACACATACAGTCGTCAAGATATGTCTTTAAAAATTGAACTTTGACATGACATTTTTAAATTCGATTAAGTTAATTTTGAAACAAATTTTAAAGTTTGTATTAATTTTTTTAGGTAACTGATATATGTCTATTCAAGTTAAGTGTATTTCTCCTTTAAATATCATTTTGACATAATTAAGTTAACTTAAATTACAATTATAAATATATAGAAATTATAATAGGACTAAAATTTGGATTTTTTAATACTACCTATATTGTTATTATTATTTGACATATTTTTACCATTTAAATTTCAAATCATCCAACCACATTAAATATTTGAAAACTTTTAGAAATCATCCTTAAAAACAATAATTATCATAATTCTTTCTTTTTTATAATATTTTAAAGAACGTTATTTTGAATTTGGTGCTATTTGGAGATTCAAATATAAATTCTTAGTTAAAAAATATGTCAGGTCACTCAAAAAGAAAGTAACCGTTCAAATATATATATATATATATATATATATATATATATATAAATTCTTAGTTAAAAAATAAGTTTATTTATAAAATTTATAAATAAGATCATATCAAGTTGACTTGTTGATGAATACAATAATATCGGTAATTAAATATAACTATCCAAAATTAAGTAGGAAAGAGAGGCGAGAAAACCAAAAATTAGATTTTTTTTTGAACGACGAGAATCTTTAACAGTTGAGAGAGAGAGATCCCACACCCTCCAAACAGAGGGCCCTAACCCCACTTTGGCCAGAATATGTTGTCTTAACAGGGCTCACGCTGGTGTCAGAGTTTGGCTAACGACGTTACTCGGGAAACCATACCACCCACTGCCAGTGGCAGGGGCTTGTGCCGCCACAAGAGAGAATTACTCTGGCGTAACGCACGGTAGACTAAAACCCAGGGTGGCTCGGGTTCGAACTCTTGACCTATGGTCTAGGAGCACTAGCCTTCATTGCCTTCAAGGAGAACCCAAGTCTTTCCAACCACAAGACCGCAAGTGATGGATACAAAAGATTAGATGGCCTAGAACAATGACAACGTTTTTTATTATATAGATATAGATATAATAATAAAAATAATAATAATAATAATAAGGCTTATGAGTATATTACTACAATGTAAATCAAAGAAGTATATATGTAACTCTGTTTGTTTTCATAAAAGGATATAAAGTTTTTTTCTTATGAAACATATGATTTTGGAGTTGTAACACTAGATTCAATTAGGGGTCATAACGACTTTGAAATGATTTTACACCTTTACTCATGAATGTATTCATTCTCCTTTGTGATAATGGCTAGTGCTCATGCTTTCACTCACTTTTTTACTTATATATTTTATGTTGACTTCCGTTGATGCAACAAATACAAGACCAATGATAGTAGCGGGGCCGGTTAGGCAAAAGGTTTGAAGGGTTCAACTTTGCCTAACGCATGTCGTGGGGTCCCCCCACGTTTGCAAGACGTGGAAGGAGGTTTACTAGTATATTTTTATTGTTTGCTAAAGATCCTCCTCTGAAGTATATTCAGATTCGGATGAGGGAGCAAACAGAATGTGTGTGGTGGATGTGAAAGGGAGTAACTCGCATGAAGCAAGTGCTCGGAGAGAATGACCAGAGATTTCAGGAATCAGGGCTGGCCAGGAATGTGTTTTCTCAGTAAATGAAGTGTCAAATATATAGGAGAAGACACCTCCCAAAGAGGAAGGCATTTGACTAGTGACCTTGATTGCAGCGAGGGGCTTACCCTTTCGGGGGTTGAAGCCTTTTGACCACTGGATAATAGAGTGTGCTCTGTGGACCTGCAACTTTTGCGGCTGGCGAGTTGGTGAAGTAATCTAGAGACATGACTACTTACTGTTCCGTGCTACTTTATCTCGTCTTCCCAGGTTTTTAACCTTTGAACCATTTTGCCTTGTGAGCATTCACGTATTTAAATCATTCATATTTGGTCTTGGGCTACCCTCGTCATCAGCCCCCCAAGTCAGAGGTTTTTGGGAAATGAGCTCAAAGACTTCTGACTTTTATACATTTATTTTACTGCCCAAAGGCTTCGAGGGTTCGAAGGTTGGAAGGTTGAAAACGGTTGGGGTTTTTGAATTTCGGAATTTGACAAGACGGTTGACAAGACCTGTGGCAGTTTGTCAGGCGGCGGTTTTTAATTCTGCCCCGTAATAATTATCCATTATCTCATTTATTTACTCATATTTTATTAGAAGAACATTACTTGCTTCCCTTTTTCTCTCAAGTTTCCCCCTTTTTCAAATCAGGTCAGTTTCACTTTGCTTATTTTCTCTTTAATTGTTCATATCATGGGTGCTCGTAAGGATATGGCAAAGTCTTTTTCTCGACTGACCCAAGAGGAAGTCGATTTGTTTTGTATGGAATGGGGTATAGGTATGAAGTATAAACCGGTTGCACCGGCTTGTGATAAATCTATCAATGAATGTCCTTCTGGTATGATTGCCTTGTATTGTCGTCATTTTGAGTTTTCCAATCTTCGTTACCCGTTTTCAAACTTTGTTTTGAATATTTTGGAATATTACCGAGTGTCTTTTGGTCAAATTCACCCCCTTGGCATGGCTAGGGTTTTACATTTTGAAATTTTGTGCCGGGCAACCGGGTATGACCCATCTCAGTTGTCCTTCCGTCGCTTCTTCCGGCTTGCTAAGAATGGTGATTGGTTCACCTTTGAGACCACTCAAGTTGATACTTGTTTAATTTCTTCCATGGTTTCTACGCTTGGGGTCTGGAAAGATCGGTTTTTCTGGGTGTCGGAGGAGATTGTTCCTTTCAAACTTGTTTGGAGACACCCGGATGCCGTTCTGAACGAACCGGAGCCTTCTGATTCTGAAATAAACACTCGTTTTTTAGAAATTCTCAGGGAGTGCCCTTCGAGGCTTCGTCCATTCCCTGAGCATTTGTTGGTGTTGTTGGGTATAAGTAAAGTGTGGGAAAGGGCCAACCGGGATCCGGTGCTTATTAGAGATGGGAAGGGTATGCATTTATTCTTTTCTTGCTTTTTTGTTCCTTTTTCTTTGTTTGCTTATGTGCTTTTTATATTTGTGTTGTAGTTATGTCTGCCCTTGATTTTATTAAAAGCGATGATACCTCTGATGTTGCCTTTGATGATGTTGCTGCTACTCCTGGCGAGAATGCGGTTGTTAAGGGTTCTGATTACAGGTTTGAGGGTTCTGGTTACGTGAATGTTCCGAATGTTAAAGGCTTTACCAAGGTTACTGCTTCCAAAGGTTCTACCTGTCGTTCCCAACGTCATCTGAAAGGTGTTGATCAGCCTTCTGGTTCGGAGCCTATCGATGTTAGTGACGATATTGAGGCGTCAGGGGATCAGGCTATGGATGTTGGCAAGGGTAAGGAAAAGGAGTTAATTGTTTCAAGCAAGAAGAAGAAATTGATTAAGAAAGTTACCACTCCTGTTATTCAAGGTTCATCAGCCAAAAGCGTTGAGAGTTTCGAAGGTTCAGAGGGTCAGGATATTTATGTGCCTAACTGGGGGGTTAAGGTTGGTGATAATTTTAAGGACCCGGCTGTTTGTGCTGAAGCCTTGGCTCATTTTGCTCCTCCCGGTGTTCGAAGTGCCATATCTGAGATGGAGGCTGATCATCTTATTTCTAGGATGATGCTCAGTTCCTGCAACCTTTCTGCCTTTTTGGCTGAAGGTGTTACTCGCTTTGCTAAAGGGATGCAGGAATATGAGGAGGCTTCCAAGAAGAAGGAAAAAATGAAAGCTTCAATTGCTGCAATGAAGAAGGAAATCGATAGCTTTTCTGAGAAAGAGCTGGCTTGGACCAAGAAAGTGGAAGAGTTAACAAGGAGGCACGAGATTGAGATGGGTGATCTCAAGAAGAGTTTTGAAGCTGACCGTTTGAAGCTGAAATCTGATAGAGAGGCCTTGGTTGTACAACAGAAGGCTTTTGATGAGGAGAAAGATGATTTGAAGACTTTGGTTGCCCGGGCCACCGGGGATAATCAGTGGCTTATTGAGCAGGGTTTTCACTAGGTTGTTACTTATTTGCTTCATTCTAAAGAGTTTAACTCCGCTCTTGGCGAGGTTTACACTAAACTGCTTAATCTAGGAAAACACCAAGGTCTTATTGTGGGTTATAAGCTTCACGAGTCTGGCCACCCTTTGGAAAAATCTCTCTTGTACCGTCCCGAGGCTTCTGACATCTTTAAGAGTTCTGTTGAGCAAATGGAGAGGTTATCATACCCGTATGTGAGTCAGGTTGCTTCTTGTTATGGTAAGCCTCTCTCCGTCTTGCAGGAACTGAAGCCGGATGGTTTGAATGAAAAGGTATGTGCTGAAATGCTTAGCTCCCTTTCAAGGAAACGCTCCTACTCGGGAGATAGTGAAGATACCTTTCCCGGGGAAGCTGATGCTCCAAAGGACGTCAGCTTGGAGGGTTTGGCTGTTGATGATCAGGGCCCAAAGGCTAAGAAGGTTAAGAAGACTAAGAAGGCTAAAGGTAGCAGTTCTGGGGCCTCTAAGCCTTCTGCTGATGCATGAAATTCGTAGCTTTCTTAGCTCTTTTAAAACAATTTGTGGTTTGTATCCTTTAAACAATATTAGGTTTTCAGGAACCCTTAGGGTTCCTGTTGGTGGTGTTTTAGACCTTCGTGGTCGTTTGAACGATATCTTAACTTACAAGTCACTAGGACTTGTTATAACTTGTGATTGAAAGTCTTTCAAGGCTTTCTTTGGTATGATATTATGTTTATCTATTTTCTTTGTGTTGTGCTTTTATACTTGTGCTTATTTCGTTAAGGCAATTAGGTAGGCTTCAACCTTTTAAGCTTTTTGGCTATCTGTAGGTATGTTGAAGCCGTTGAGGTTTCAAATTGTCACCTAGGAGGCTTGAAGCCTTTAAGGTTTCTTAGTTCCTTGACTTGACTTGGTTTGTATTTTTATATTTTTTCGTTTAAGTTGTATCATCCTTTAGGTTATTTATGTCTTTTTGTAACTTTGTCTTTGTCGAGTTTGTGTTGCCTTTATGTTTTTTATACCTTAAAGGGTTCAGTGCTGCAGTCACTTAGCCTTGGTATTTTTAACAAGAAGACATAGCACATATCCCTTTTATTTTCTTGCTTTATTTGATTTCGTAAGCCTGTTTCTTGGTTATCTTTCTAAGGCTTAAGGAACATTTGGTGTAGGCTGTTCAAACCCGTCTATGAGACGATTTTGTTTTTAATTAACTAGTCTAATGGGGTCGTATTGATTTAGGAACTCACCCCTTATATAGGTTCATTCAACCCTTGAACCTATTGAGCTATGTGGCCTAGGAGCTCATCCCCTTACATGGCCCTTGCCATGGAGTTTTTTGCTAGGTTCTCAACCTGATCTTAGGATAGAAAGACAAGTTTGATAAAACAACTTCATTCAATAGATACTTGTTCTTACAAAAGTTTTTCGTACTGTTGTTTTCGAAATACAACTCGTGAAATACAAACCAATCTTCCTTGTTTAAACATGGAACCTTTTTAAGGTTTTTCCATTTCAATGTCTTGGAAGCCTTTTACCCTCTGAGTCTGCTAGCTTGTAAGATCCACCCTTATGTGCTTCAAGGATGGTATACGGGCCTTCCAACTTTGGGCCAAGCTTTCCTTGATTCTCTTTTTTGCTAGCTTCATTGTTTCTAAGGACCAAATCTCCTGGCTTGAAGCGTTCGTTCTTAACTCTCTTGTTGTAGTAGGCTTCCATTTGCTGCTTGTATTTGGCTTCTTGGATCGCAGCTTGGTATCGTGCTTCCTCTAGGAGTTGTAAATTCAACATGGTCTCTTTTTGGTTTGTTTCGGGATCCATGTTGACAATTCGTTGTGTTACAACTCCTATCTCAGCGGGGATCACAGCCTCGGATCCAAATACCAAGCTACAGGGAGTTCTCTTATGGCTTGTTTTTTCGGTTGTTCTTATGGCCCATAGAACACTAGGAAGTTCTTCAAGCCAGTTGCTTTCGTACCTTCCCAGTCTTGTTTTGATACCTTCCACTATGCTTCTATTCGTTCTTTCAACCTGTCCGTTCGATTGCGGGTAAGCCACTGAGCTGAAAACTTGATTGATTCTGTATTCCTTGCACCAAACGCTGAAAGGCTTCTCAGCAAATTGCTTTCCATTGTCAGTGATAAGTACCCCCGGCAATCCATAGCGGCAGATGATGTTTTCCCAAACAAAGTCAATGACCTGTTTGCCTGTGATCTTTGCGAGTGGTTTAACTTCTGGCCATTTGGTGAAATAATCTATTGCAACCAACAAGAACTTCACCCCACCTTTGCTTGGGGGAAACGGACCAACGATGTCCATTCCCCATTTATAGAACGGCCATGCAGAGGTTATTGGGACCAGATCATGCTTGGGACTTTTTGGGACTGGTGCATAAATTTGGCAAGCCTCACACTTCTTCAATTGCTCAGTGGTATCACGATGCATTGAGGGCCAGAAATACCCAAGGTTCATGAGTTTTGCAACCACCGACCTAGCTCCAAAATGAGCTCCGCATATTCCTTCGTGGATCTCTTTGATCAAGTACTTACTTTGCTCAGGACCAACACATATTAGCAAGGGGGCAAGGTAACCCTTTTTGTAAAGGGTTTCTCCTTGTAGTACGTATTGCCTTGCCTTGATTTTAACCCTTTCAGCTTCTACTTGATCATTGGGTAGTTCACCATTTTTTAGGAACTTTTTGATGGGAGTCATCCAGTTTGGATCTTCCTCGGTGACTACGTCTTGGACTTCCAATTCATCGATTGATGGAGTTTTCAACACTTCTACCAACACCTTCTTGGTGAGGTGGGCAAAAGTGAGAGATGCTAGCTTGCTTAAGGCATCAGCCTTTTTGTTTTGGGACCTGGGGATTTGTTTGATATGGCATGCCTTGAAGGTGTTCATTAGCTCCTTGGATTTTTCTTTGTATCTTTTCATGTTCGGCTCCTTGGCAACACAGCTATCGTTTACTTGGCTTGAAACCAGCAGCGAATCTGTGAACACTTCAAGCTTTTGGACCTTCATCTCTTTGGCCAGCCTTAAACCGGCGATCAATGCCTCGTATTCAGCCTCGTTATTGGTGGTCTGAAAATCAAAACGGAGAGCATACGTGAATTCTAACCCTTCCGGGTTGATCAAAATGAGTCCAGCCCCTGACCCTTCAACGCTTGAAGCCCCGTCGGTGAAAAGCTTCCAGGCTTCAAGGTCAGAAGGTTCATTGGTTGTAGTGTTTACTTCAGTGACTGTTTGCTTTGGAATTTCTACAATGAAATCGGCCAAGACTTGGGCCTTGATGGCTTTTCTTGGGACATAGGTGATGTTATGCTCACCTAGTTCTATGGCCCATTTGGCTAATCGTCCCGAGTTTTTCGGTTTTTCAAGCACACTCCTGATAGGCTGGTCGGTGACCACTTGTATAAGGTGTGCTTGGAAATACCTTCGAAGCCTTCTAGCTGTTTGAACCAAGGCTAGGGCAAGCTTTTCAAGGGGAGGATATTTGGTTTCAGCTAATTTTAAGGTTTTGATGAAGAAATAAACGGGTACCTGAGCTTTGTCCCGTTCGATGGTGAGGACTGCACTTATGGCCTCTTCAGCAACTGAAAGATAGACTGAGATTAATTCCCCCGTTTCAGGAGCTGCAATGTCTGGTAAGGAGGCTAGATGTTGTTTCATCTGGTTGAAGGCTTCTTCAACCTCCTCAGTCCATTTGAAATCCTTCTTGTCAGAGCAGCCTTTAAGCGTTTTGAAAAAAGGTAAAGACCTTTCAGCCAATTTGGAGGTAAAACGCTTCAAGGCTGCAAGCTTACCGTTTAAGCTTTCAACCACTTTCTTGCTTTTCGGCGGTTTGGTTTCTAGGACAGCTTTCACCTTGCTTGGATTGGCTTTAATGCTTTGTTTCCCCACAATATGCCTAAGGAATTTTCCTTCCTCAAACCCAAAGGAACACTTCTCGGGGTTGAGTTTCATGTTGACATTCCTAAGGTTCTTGAAGGTTTCTTGAATGTCATCGAGCATTTGGTATTCTGTCTTACTTTTAATCACCAAGTCATCAACATATGACTCCATGTTCCGGCCGATTTGACTTGAAAAGGCGTTGTCAACGAGTCGTTGGTAGGTTGCTCCGGCATTTTTGAGACCAAAAGGCATCTTTTGATAACAAAAGATCCCTTTGTCCGTATGAAAGGCTGTTTTTTCCTCATCTTCTTCCTTCATGAGGATTTGGTGGTAACCTTTGTATGCATCAAGAAAGCATTTGAACGGATATCCGGAGAGGGAGTCTACCTTGAGATCAATTTCGGGTAACGGGTAGCAGTCTTTGGGACAAGCCTTGTTAAGGTCCTTGAAATCTATGCACATTCTCCATGAGTTGTCCGGCTTTCGGACCATCACCGGGTTTGCAACCCAGGATTGATATTTGACTTCGCGGAGAATGCTGGCTGACACAAGCTTTTCAACCTCTTGGCATGCAGCCAAGCTTCTTTCGGGTGCTAGACTTCGTTTCTTTTGGACCACATGCTTGACGTGAGACGGTATCTTTAACTCGTGTTCAGCGATGCTTCGGGGGATGCCTGTCATGTCTTCTGGGCACCATGCGAAGACATCACTGTACTGTTTCAGCAGCTTCTCAAGGTATGACAGGGTTTCTTGTGAAAGGCTAGGATTGACCCTTATCTTCTGCTCGGGGTACTTGGGGTTTATAGTGAGCCTTTGCCTGTCTTCTTCACTTTTAGAGCTCTCACCTTCAACCATATACGCTTCCTGAGAAGGTTGAAGGGTTGCTATTCCCCTCTCGGTGGGAAACTTGACAGTGCCATGGCCAACAGACACAGCCATGTAAAATGCACACTGTCCTAGCCTCCCGATGATCACGTCCTAATTTGAGGGAATGTTGATAACCACAAAGGTGAGTGGTTGGATTCTTCCCTTCTGCCCTTCACTGAAACAAACGTCAAGTGTCAGTTGCCCTAAAGGCTTGAGGGGTATATCAGCGATACCTTTTATGGAGGTTCCGGAGGGTTGAAGCCTTGAACGTTCTTCATTGCTCAGGCGGTTGAAGAACTTCTCAAACATGATCTCAGTGGCAGCACCAGTGTCTATGTAGGCTTTGCTTGTCTGTAACGTTCCCACTATAGCCTCAACCACAAGAGGGCTTGAAAGAGGGTCTCTTTCTGTTGGGGGGAAGCAAACACACTGAAGCTCCCAAGCTTCCAACCGCTGTCTTTTGTGTGGAACACTTCCATCGAAATCCACCATACTTACTTCCTTGCCTTTTCCTTCAGCCATTTTGTCCCTTACTCCCTTTACTAAGTGAGCAAGTTCCCCTGATTTGACGGCTTCTTCAATTCTCTTTTTAAGTTGGAAGCAGTCATTAGTATGGTGTCCCTTTTCTTCATGAAATTCACAAAATTGTGTGGAGTTTTCATTCTTCCTGCTCTTGGGGAGAGGTCTTGGAGGCATAAAGTTCTGCTTGACTTCTTCCGTGGCAAGGATTTCTTGAGGAGTCTTTGTGAGGGGTGTGAAACTCATGCCTTTCTCCCTGGTTGGAGGGTTCCGACCTTCAGGCCTTCGATGGTCTGAACCCTTTTGACGTCTGTCATAGGAGTTAAAGTTCCCTCTTTTTCTGGCTGGGCTGTTGCTCCGCCAACTAGACCCTCTTTTTCTTTGCTCTTTAATATCTACTGCCTCCTCTCCCCGGATGTGGGCTTCTGCCCTTTCGAGAGCTTCTTCCAAGGTCTTGGGCAGAGATTTGTTGAAATCACTTGTGAGATATTTTGAGGTGATAGCGTTCATGAAACCGGCTACCCTCATTTTCTCATCTGCCCCTACATATGTGAGACCTTCCTTCTTGTATCGTTCAATAAACTCATGAAGCCTTTCATCATCACGTTATTTTATCTGAATGATCACGGTTGCATCTTTGACATATCGCCTTTGTTGGGAGAAGTTGGCCAAAAAACCCTTGCTGAGGTCATCGAAGCTTCGAATGTTTCGAGCAGGCAAATCATTGAACCAAATCATGGCTGACCCGACAAGAGTCTGCATGAACATTAGACAACATTCAGCGTTTGACCACTTCTCAATCCTTGCTGCACCGGTGAAGATCTGAAGATGGTCCTCTGGGTCCTCAGTCCCATCGTACGTTCTGATGTGGGACGACATCTTGATCTTCGTCTGAAAATCATAATTGGCTATTCGCTGTGAAAAGCATGAAAGGTTACTTGGCTTATAAGGTTTGGCCAAATCTTCTTCAACCCCCACTCCCATGTTATTGCCATTGTTGTTGTTCCCTTGAGTGGCCAGCACTTGATTGATAAAGTGCTGCCACGGGAAGCTGGCCATCATCTGGGGCATGGGGTTGAAGCCTTGAAGGCTTCCGGGTGCAGCTGAACAGTTGACTCCAAACGGGGTGCTCATAACAGCGCTTCGTGCCAAGGGGAGCACGGATAGGGCTTGTTCCCATGAAGTTGTTGTAGAAGCTGGAAGCTTGTTACTGGGGATTGTAGGAGCTGATCTAGGGTCAGCTCATGGCCCAGAGGAGCACCACTTGTAGATGGTTGGGATGAAAAGAGAGGACGTGTTGTAGGATTTTCCATTGTAGACAAATATGGATTAGGGTTTGGAGGGTTACTGGGACTAGCGTCATTCCTAGCTGTAAAAGGTGGGATGGGAGGTCCTGCAGACAGCGTTGGTTCAGGCTCATCATAGTCTAGACGAATCCTCACTCCCTTGTCCCTTTCCTTATTTACATATTGGTTGAGGAGAGACCTCAACTCAAGGAAATTGTTGGCAACCCCCTCGGGGGGTAAGTTCAATACGTGTTGGGGTGTCCGAGACACCAACATTGGGGGAAGGGACTCCGGATCTGGACGAAGTTGGCGTGTTAAAAGTTAGGAACTCAGAAGTGCTCCCCAGAGTTGAGAAAGGAGTTGGTATAGCCACATAAGCTTGGCTAGTACCCGGGGTTGAGGCGTTTGGGACCTGATTCACTTCTCCCGGGGATCCACTTTCGGATATCGTAGTTTCAAGAGAAGAGAGCTACACTACTAGGTCTTTTTTTAGAAGAAATAGCGGCGTAGCCCCAAGGTGGGCACCAACTTGTTGATGCAACAAATACAAGACCAATGATAGTAGCGGGGCCGGTTAGGCAAAAGGGTTGAAGGGTTCAACTTTGCCTAACGCAGGTCGTGGGGTCCCCCCATGTTTGCAAGACGTGGAAGGAGGTTCACTAGTATATTTTTATTGTTTGCTAAAGATCCTCCTCTGAAGTATATTCAGATTCGGATAAGGGAGCAAACAGAATGTGTGTGGTGGATGTGAAAGGGAGTAACTCGCATGAAGCAAGTACTCGGAGAGAATGACCAGAGATTTCAGGAATCAGGGCTGGCCAGGAATGTGTTTTCTCAGTAAATGAAGTGTCAAATATATAGGAGAAGACACCTCCCAAAGAGGAAGGCATTTGACTAGTGACCTTGCTTGCAGCGAGGGGCTTACCCTTTCGGGGGTTGAAGCCTTTTGACCCCTGGATAATAGAGTGTGCTCTGTGGACCTGCATTGCTTTTGCGGCTGGCGAGTTGGTGAAGTAATCCAGAGACATGACTACTTACTGTTCCGTGCTACTTTATCTCGTCTTCCCAGATTTTTAATCTTTGAACCATTTTGCCTTGTGAGCATTCACGTATTTAAATCATTCATATTTGGTCTTGGGCTACCCCCGTCATCAACTTCATAAATGTAATATTAGATCTTTGGTTAATTGATTAAGTTTACAAGTTATTACTATAAAATTGTATCATTAGTACTTTAATTAAAGTTTGGCAATTTGGTTTAGTAAATAAAGCATGTATTTGGCTACATAAACACACTAAATACATTGCAGTTTTTTAGTGGACTAAGTTTAACAACACAACGAGAGACTATCCATCAAAAGCACGCTTGGGATTCTATTTGTGAGCACGAGACTAGAAGCATAACTATGAAGCCGGTGGCTTTCCATCCAAAAAAGACGAAAAAAGTGTGAGAGCACGATCAGGTTGATAGCTTGGTATGAAGTGACCTGCTCCTCTAATGGTTACAAACGTTAAGTTTTCATATACAACCGCAAATCCACCGACCTAAGCATAGACAAAAAAAATGTTTGTGCATTTAAGGATTCCAACACGATAAAATACTATTTAAATTTGTAATTGTAATTATTAGTTCTATTTAAGTACCATGTGTACCATGGTGTCTTGATCGCTGGGTTAAGTTTCTTTATTGCATATTTGGTTGATGTCACCGGCACGCTAGCATCGATGTCCCCACTACATTGATTGTTATATATGTTAGAAGAAAACATGCTAGACATTAGAACATATTTATAGTTTCCTACTAAATCATAATGGTGTGGGTTTTTTTTTTTTTTTTTAACTTTGAAATGTGTAAACTATACCCTCATTGTGGGTCTTGACCAGTGGGCTTTTGAGACTTGCCCATTAGGGTTAAGCCCAATAGTTCCGTTTAAAAGGGGACTCGACCCACAGTAGTAAAGGTCTTTCATCCCATCTCTTTATATCTTCTCATTATCTCTACTCTAGTCTAGAATGCCTCTAAGGTCAACTTTGTATCCATACACTCAACTTACATACTTGAGATCTTTACATACATATTCAACATTTATCTTTTGTATACATATATCAACTTATCCGTCAGAGGGTCTTCCGAGATTCACGATCGTTAACCTTCTAGCGATTTATTTTGTGATTTTACAACTTCATTTCAACTTGGAAAGACAAAAACAAGAATGTTAGAAAGACACCATTGAGACAATTGTTGCCCAAGTCCCATCGCAACCTTCGTGTTATTTAAGCAACAAAACGCGTAACATGTTTGGCATGAAACATGTTTTAGGTACTTGTTTTCATTTTCATGTCATGTCCACATGTAATATCATATAAATAACAAATATATATATCGATGCGCAAATCTTTGTATATGATATATATAGTTACCATAATAGCCAAAAGCGAATGCCGCTCCCCATGACTCGTTTGATGCTTGGTAAAACAGAAAACGGTTTATCTTTCCAGCCTTTTACTAACTCGTCACTATGAACAAAAAAAAAAATCGTAAGACCTCTTTGAGATCTATAAACTTTTATAAAACGTCATGCAAACTCGAGATTTGAGAAATGTTCTTACTTGCAAGCTTTCCAGGGTCCCTGAATGCGGGTGAGATTTGCGTGAAGCGATTTTTGGACTGCAGGGATGTTCAAGTAACTTTTGATATAGTTTTCGCTGCACGGATCAAACCCGGTTGTCTACTTAAGATCAAATAGACAAGAAAAAAATTAAACGGTTAAGTGTATTCTCATGTGTTTAATGTAATGTGTGAGTATTAATTAATAATGAAAAAACATAACATAAATTAAGGTCACCTTGGCAGATGTCCCATTCAAACACAACGGAGCATAGATTTCGTATGCAAAGAGTTTCTCGATAAGTTGATACTCTTTGTCAATATACTCGTTACACTTCGCGGATAGAACCGATTTCCAGGAAAAGTTGCAATGCTTAACGATTCCGTCATGGATTTCATCGGAAATCATCGAATGATACCACCAAAAATCATGGGTTCCTGTTTCTTGAGTTTCTTCATCAATATAGGCATTTCCAATCTAAAAATACATTAAGTTTATGACCATGATTTTGTATAAAAAAATTAACATGTTTACTAAACTTAGGTTTTTGAAAATCTTGATTATGGGTGTGAGCCAAGCTGCTTGTGAACTGCTCGAAATTGATTATAGTTCAAGTTGAGACGAGATTAAACGAGCTTGAGCTTAAAATAAGCTTGTTTATTGAACGAACGAAAGCCCGAGCTTCACTTATCGTACTCAAGATGGCTTGCAAGCCTAAATAGGGCTATTATTTATATATAATTGTTACTTAATATATAAGTACACACTAGGTTATAACCCCGTGTATTACACGGGGTTGAATAAATAAATTTTATATACTAAATAATAAAACAATATATCTTTAAATACCTCATTTATTGTACGTGTTGAATAAATATAATTTTATATATTAAATAATAAAAAGTTATATCTATAAGAACCATATTGTACTGGTTGAATAAATGTAATTTTATATACCAAATAAAAAAATTATATCTTTAAAACCAGGTATATACACGAGTTGAATAAATGTAATATTGTTTACCAATTAATAAAATAATACATCTTTAAAAAACCTCATTCATTACACGGGTTGAATAAATGTAATTTTATATACCAAATAATAAAAAAAATTACATCTTTAAAAATATGCGCATTACACGGTTTGAAAAAAAATGTAATTTTCTGTACTAAATAATAAAAAAATATATATCCTTAAAAACCCCGTGTATTGTACGAATTGAATAAATCTAATTTTATATATCAAATAATAAAAAGTTATATTTTAAAAAAACCTCATGTATTACATGGGTCGAGTAAATGTAATTTTGTATAGTGAAAATAAAAATATTTAATATATTAATACAAAGTTTGGTTTTCGCGATAAAAATAGATTATTCTGTTGTTCGCGATAAAAATAGATTATTCAATAAATTTAACCCGTTATTTAAAACTCCGTAAATGTATAAATGATAAATAATATTAGTTAATTTTATTTTAAGTTTCGTAAAATCTATTTGATACCAAACTAAAAAAAACGTTCAAATCTAATTAATTAAAAGAAATAATATTATAAATGAGATGAAGATTAACCTAAATAATAATTATCCATAAGATATTAAACTAATAATATTTAGTAGGAGGGTTATCTATAATATAAGATATTTAATTAAATAATATTTAGTAGAAGTGTTATCTATAATTAATTAGAAGAGATTAAACTAAAATAATAATTATCTATAAGAGACAGCCTAATATGATGACAAGTGTCACTAAAGTGGTTTCTTTTATTATATAGTATAGATTTAAATAATCATAATAATAATAATAATAATAATAATAATAATTATATATAAAATTATGATAAAAATAACTGCGTAATATACATTATGCTATGCATAAAAATTAATATATATATGTGTGTGTGGTGGGGTTCCGCTACAAAGTCCAAATTTCATACAAAGTATAAATTTCCTAAAAAGTGTAAAAATCATAAAACACCATAATGTCAACCATAAAACACACCCAAAATCCACAAATAACATAATGAAGATTACTGAAACATCATATATGTGGGTTTTGTTTTGTGTTTTGGATTATAAGGCTCTGATTATTGAATGACTAACATTACAGTGTTTTATAATGATTATCATGTTGTGTTTTATATTCATAGTTCTACGGTGGTGTATTTGATGCTTTTATAGACTGTTAGAATTTGAATATGGTTTTTTAGTACTTTTCATTCTACTTTTTGTGGGGTTTCATTGTGTTTTATAGTGAAATTATGATGTTTTATGACTTTGCACACTTTTTAGGAAATTTGGACTTTGTAGCCGAACACCACCCATATATATATATATATATGGGTGGGCAGAATTTAGGGAAAATGGTGAGAACGCTTATGGATCGTCCGATCAAAATAATCTATGGCTAAGATTGCACGGTGGCGTTTTCGTAAATAACATAAACTTTTTAAAGTGGACGCGCTTCATAAGGGAAAAAAGGTAAATGTGCATCTAGAAAACACATCAAACGTGACCGGAACATATATACTTCCCAGAGAAACCTCCCCAACTCCTACGGAAAATGCGAAAACCCTAGAAAACGCGAAACAACAAATATTATGACGTCGAAAGATCAAACCAGATCCAGAGGCAAAAAACATAGTGAGTTAACTTCGATTTACATTGTGCTAGTTTTATGATGTTTTTGGCGTTCTAATTTTATCAATAAATGTGCAGTTTCTATGGGTGTAGAAGAGGAAGGGTCATCTGCTCCAAAACGCCAAACAACCACCGAGCAACGAAAGAAGACAACAAGAAAACATGGTACAGATTGTTACTTTTTATGATGTTTGTTTGTAAAACTCCATATATCATGTAATATACTTTGATAGTTTGTTACTAAACACCAAAACATGTATCATTTGTTTAATATTGTTTAAATGCATGAGAACATCATTTTACATATATCATTTGTGTTATTAAACGCCATGTATCATCTGTGATTGTCTTATTGAACAACATATATCATTTGTGTGTATTATTAAACGCCATGTATCATTTGTGTTATTAAACGCCATAAAAAACTAAAACACCATGAAAATTGATCATGTTTTATAGGCGAAGAGGGGTTGAGAGTGAGAATAAATGTGCACACAGGCGAGGCCCAAAATGTCAATTAGAGGAAGGCCTTAAGTTAGGATGTTGAGGTCGAGGAAGAACCATTTTATGAGTTCAGTGGGACTAGGATTTTGTCAAGAACAAAACGCCATTTCTATTGAAATTTTGTTTGGAACGGAATCATAACGCCATTATTAAGCGGAATGTGGGCAGTGACAATCGTACCCCTGTATATCATTTAGCGCCCCCTGTCACGTGTTCGACCAGGATCCGTTCTCACCGTTTTCACACTTTCAGCCGTTTTCTCCCGATCCCGTTTCTATATATATAAAATAAACAAGTCGAGCCCATGTTCAAGCTTTAGAAATAGAACCGAACTCTCAAATGTTAAACAAGTCGTGCTTGGACTTGGATTAGCTTGGCACGTTTATACTCCTAATTCTTGACGTTATGATCAAGCTTACCGAGATTCCTTTTAGGTTGATAGCGGTATTCTTATTGTTCTGGTTGCTTGTAAGGATTAACTCAGCAAGTTGAGGTATGTAATGCCCGGCGTAACTTTCTCCGGCGATGTAAAAATCTCTGGTTTTGTACTCCGGGAACCTCTTGAACCAGTTGATTAAAAATGTGTATGAATCTTTTGCCGTTTGTGTATCTCCGAAGGTTTTGTAGTCGGAGGGTTTTTTGGAGTATGAAAATCCGACGCCGGCCGGAGATTCCAAGAATAGTATATTAGCCACTGCATTATTTAGCAATAATAATTGATTTTTACAATAAAATAGAAACATTATTTTTAACTTACAGTACACATTCATAAAATTTGTTTTTTAGATGAGATATTAAAATACCGCAATATTTACATAAAAGTTAAATACATAAAATGTGAAAATAAATAAATAAAAGATGTGAATCTGATAAACCAATGTGTTAATGTTTCCTCAAAATAAAAAATAAAATAAAAACTCTGGAAGCAGTTTACCTTGATTCCAAGAATATTTGTTTATCGATAGAGTTTTACCATCCTTATTGACTCGAAACGGGCCAAGTTCCATCATTGCTCCACCTCCAATTGAAGAACAACCGGGTCCTATGATTTAGTTACTAGTTAACGATGAATAAAAAGATACAAAGCTAAAATTCTATAAAAAATAAAGTAGGATATTTGTGTACCTCCGTTAAGCCATAACACAAGCGGTTTTGTAGAAGATTTGTTTGGTGACTCTACAAAATAGTAGAACAGAGCTCTACCAGTACTAGGATTTGGATCAACTGTTACATAGCCTGAATATTGATTAAACTCGGATTTTGGTTGTCCCGGTAAGCTTGAAATCTTGTCAGCCGCTTTCAACCCGTCTTGTGAGTCTACGTGAACAACGAATTCATCAATCATCAAATCTGGAGCGTCATATGTTTGTTTAAGGCGTTGAATCTCTAGAAAATTTGAAAAGGTTTCAAATTGATTTCTAACACATTGAACCAAGATCAAAAGACCAAGGTGAATTGAAAACACTAAAGTGACCTTCATAGTGACGTTGAATTGTTTAGACTTGACTCAAAGCACCTGCACTGGTTGTCAGTTAAAAACTTCGTCTAATATCATGAATTTATAGAGTTTAAAGTAAATCAATAAATAAGTAAACATAAATGATAACATTCGAAAAAAAGTAAAAAAAAAAAAAAAATGATAGTATCATATTACATTTTTTTTTACTTAAATACTATCATTAACTCTTCAAAATGAAATTACATCGAAAAAGAAGAAGGTAAACGGACAACAAGCTATAGGCTACGCCGCTATCTTTTTTCGAATATTTTCTGTTACAATTGGAAATTAATTGAATGATAATATTGTTTCTTGAAATAAATGGTGCTAGATTTCGATTGTAGAAAATATATGGAACTGAAATTAAAGAACTAAATGTTATAATGTTAATACTTTTTGTGAAGATTAGGTTGTTATACATTTCATGTTTGCGTGATGTAACAATTCACGTTTGTAGACACTAGAAGTTTTATTTAACAAGTAGCAACACATTACATAATGGGACCATTAGATTTCCATATGAACTTGTTCTATATTCCTCCAATCTTGTTGCCTTTCATGTCATTCAAGCCTAACACGATTCATGGTTTGTTTTACATTGGTTGTATTGGCTTTAACTACTAGAAAAAAACATTATAACATACGACTATTCGTCTTATCAACAGAGGTGATTCATCGGTAATTAATGACCAGTCAACGAAGGATCCCACTAAAAACACAATAAAAAAACAGACTGGATGGTGAGATAATCATCGACACAGGTTAATCCAAATTTAGTCATCGCGGAAACTATTTAATGATGGATTATCACTTAGTATTCCGTCGGTGGTACCAAGCATAAGGCTTCTAATAAGATTTTCGGTTAGTCTTTTCAGTCATTTTGGGTAGCACCGTACCAAGATGAACATATATGTCGGTAATACATCAATAGAATGAGGATCATTACAAAACACTAATTATTGCGAGAAAAAAAAAAAGAACAACTTTAAATCACTAAATTTTGGGACTTAAGGTTCATTTTTTTTTAAATTTTGTTTTTTACATTCATATGTGTATTATATATACAAAAAAAAAAAACCATATATTTATACCAACATTGCCTACATACATGTAGGTAATTTAACCTACAAATAACCTACATATGTGTAGGTTATATAAAAAGTGATTTTTTTTCATATTTTGTTTTAAATTTTAGTGTGAGAAACAATAAATCTTATATTTGTAACATTTTCATTTACTTTTAACGTTTTTAGAATTGTAAAAATGGGTGATTCATTTTCTTCTGCGTGTTAACGCAATATTTAGTGTTTTGCATAGAACTTTCACCTTAATAATACTAACAATAACACATAGAATAAAATCCTACGCCATACTTTTTAAGTTGTCTATCGGTGATGACAGATAGCAACGGGCATATCTGAAGATAATATGCCTTATATATGGCAACTAAATCTTACCAATTTTTTTTAAATAGAAAATTCAAACCATGTAAAGTATTAGCACAAAGATGACTTGTTATAACCTAATGGTTTGGTTTAAACCATGAAACCATCCAAACTGGTCATCGGTTTGCTTTCATGGTAGGCCTTTTTTTTTTTACTTTTAGTCGGTTGGTGTCAAAATGGTTAGACCATAGCAAATAGTTTGGTTTGCGGTTTATACCAAAAACCGGTCATATAAAACCGGACACGTCCTACAAATGATGACTGATTTGATATAAAAAGCTAATATAAAATCAACATGTTACTAAAAGTATTTACTGTATCTCTTTCATTGATTTGATACAATAATACAGTGTGATATATATAGGAATTACAATGCTAACCAATTCCCTATAAATATGGATATACAATCGTTTCTAAACATATCATAATATAGTCCGCTAATACTCCCCCTCAGGTTGAACGGGGGTTGCGACAAACAGTCAAACTGGAACGAAAACTGTGAAACAACTGTCTTGAGAGGCCCTTGGTAAAAATATCCGCATATTGATAGGCGGCTGGGACGTGAAGGACACGGACATGACCAAGACGAACCTTTTCACGGACAAAGTGAAGATCGATTTCTACATGTTTCGTCCTCTGATGTTGGACGGGGTTCTCCGAGAGATAAACGGCGGACACATTATCACAATACACAATCGTTGCACGGCGGAGAGGAACATGTAACTCAAGCAAAAGGTTGCGTAACCAACTTGTTTCAGCAACCGCATTAGCAACGCCCCGGTATTCGGCCTCTGCACTAGAACGAGATACGGTAGGTTGCCATTTTGAAGACCATGAAACGAGATTATCACCGAGATAAACACAGTAACCCGAAGTCGAAAGTCTGGAATCCGGACATCCACCCCAATCAGCGTTAGAGTAAGCCGTGAGGGTGGTGGTAGGAGATACCGTTAAGCGTAAACCGTAATGAATAGTACCTTGAATGTATCGAATAATCTGCTTCATGAAAGCAAAATGTGGCTCCCATGGAGCATGTATGAAAGGGCATACCTGTTGCACTGCATAAGATATATCTGGCCGAGTAAACGTAAGGTACTGTAATGCACCTGCTAGGCTGTGATATAAGATGCCATCGGTGTCGCAACCCCCGATCCCTGATCCCCGGGAACGGGCGGACGCGAGCTCAGAGTTTGGTGGTATCAGGTTGTTAAATCTTGCAGCGGAATTTACATCAGGACCGTAGTTAGGAAATGTTTATCAGAGTAAAACCACCATATTTGATATTAATAATAACATGGGCAAAACCCAAGTTTCTTATTACAATACATTTATAGGGACAAACCCTATTTTATTGAATTTAAAACATCGTTTATTAGGTAACTTTTATAGCCACATTTTCCCAAGCCTTCAGTGCTCTCCAGCTGGCTTTTCACTAATTGGATGTTCACATTGTGTTACCAGTAACGTGTTTTAAAAACATTTGTCAGTCGGAAATACTGGTGAGTGAATCCCAGTTTAATCAAGAAATACTTTATCAATTAAGACAGTATTGAGAGCGATCACATTGTTTATTTCTACACAATTACTCATTCAGTATTTGCCACTCGACCGGATCTATGGCTATGGTCAAATTACCCATTGGCTAACTCGTCGTCCAATGGTAATGCACTGTCATTCAGACTTACTACTACTCGTAGTAAATTTTGTATACAAAACCTCATAATACCGGCAGTAATTGAAGAACTACAAAGACTCAATCACCGCTTAATCACATTGTAAAATAATTAAGGTTTTGTAAAACATTCCAAAAAGGTTAACAAAAAGAGGATAAACTCACATTGCTATCTTAGACTTCGCGTAAGGGTTTCCTGGATATAATCTATAATTTATACAAATGTACATTGATTATTATCATAACCCTTTGAAATTATTAATGATACCCTCCCCGAGACGGTATTCCAACAACTACGTCGGGCAGAACCACGACAATTGTTACGGAACCCTAAATCAATCGGGCAGCGTAACTATTACGAAACTGGGGTTATAATACTTACAACGGAGCAGAACCTCGCTAATTAGGGGTATAGTACCCGACTATAATGCCTCTAATTCAGAAAGTGAGATTGAGAAATGAAAAGTGAGAGACGGAAAACGAAACCCGACGGCCTTCTTATATAGTTGTGATATTGGGTTTCCAGGCGGCCCGCGTAAAACACAGGCCAGGGTTACGCGGCCCTCGTCAACCCTGGTCAACACTATAGCTTGGCCCGGTCATCTACTAGGTTCGACACGATATCGACACGTGTCAGCTCAGGGCTGCGCCACAACTTAGGTCACTCGCGGCCCGCGTTAACTATCAAGAACTATTACGTGGCCCGCTTCAACTTAAAGAAATCAAAGGAATCCGGTCTACATCTTCATACGGCCCGCGTGAGATGTTGGGGTGGGTCTACGCGGCCCGCCTCAACTTATGATTTAGGGTTTTTAATTTATTTTATATACTATCACATATTTCAGGCTCGGTTTTCACATACAGGGTGTAATATAAAACATATTGGGACATTTTATAATATACTAGAGGGTCGGAAATATTATGAGAACATTGGTTTTACCGAGGGTTGTTACATTCTCCCCACCTTGTTTTAGAGCTCGTCCTCGAGATCTACTGAAATAAATGCGGATATTTCCTTTTCATTTCTGACTCGAGCTCCCATGTGTACTCAGGTCCTCTTTTGGAGTCCCACTTCACTTTGACCAGAACTAGTCTCTTATGCTTGAGATTCTTGACTTTCCTGTCTTCAATTTGTAGAGGCCTTTCTACAAACTTGAGTTGTTCATTTACCTCTATATCCTTAAGAGATACTATCAATGATTCATTAGCTAAACACTTTTTGAGATTTGATACATGAAACACATCATGTATTCCTGCCATCTCCTCTGGCAATTGTAGCTGATAGGCTACAGGTCCTATTCTTCTAATAATCTCAAAAGGTCCAACATACCTGGGACTTAGCTTTCCCCGTTTGATGAATCTTACTACTCCTTTCCAAGGAGAGACTTTTAACAATACTTTATCTCCTACTTGAAACTCCAATGGCTTGCGTCGGTTATTAGCATAACTTTTTTGTCGATCACGTGCTGCTTTTAGTCATTCCTTGACTTGAATAATCTTATCAGTTGTTTCTTGTACTATCTCAGGTCCAGATAGTTGCTTTTCCCCAATTTCTGCCCAATAGACTGGGGTTCGACACTTTCGTCCATCAAGTGCTTCGAATGGTGCAGCATTGATACTTGTGTGATAGCTATTATTATAAGAAAATTCTATTAAAGGTAAGTGATCGTCCCAATTACCTCCAAAGTCAATTACACAAGCTCTAAGCATGTCTTCCATTGTCTTAATTGTCCTTTCACTTTGTCCATCTGTTTGTGGATGGTAAGCCGTACTTAATTTTAACTTAGTTCCCACAGCCTTTTGGAAACTTGACCAAAAATGAGATGTAAATCGACTATCCCTATCAGAAACAATCGATAAAGGAATGCCATGTAAAGAAACAATTTCATTTACATACAACTTAGATAATTCTTCCATACTAATTGTTTCCTTCATTGGTAGAAAATGAGCTGACTTGGTTAGTCTATCTACAATCACCCAGATTGTATCATTTCCTTTCTTGGTTTTAGGTAATTTAGTAACAAAATCCATTGTTATAAATTCCCATTTCCACACTGGCATTTCTAATTGCTGTAACAAACCTGAGGGTTTCTGGTGTTCAGCTTTAACTTGTGAACAGGTCAAACATTTAGAAACATAAACTGCTATGTCCTTTTTCATTCCTATCCACCAATAATTTTTTCTTAAATCCTGGTACATTTTATCACTTCCTGGATGCATCGTATACTTAGACCTATGGGCTTCTTCTAATATACGATGACGTAGGTTTCCTAATTTAGGTATCCACATTCTCTTTTCATGGAATCTCCAAATTCCATCTGTTCCTTGTTTTAATTCTTTCAGTATACCTTTCAACTTTTCAGTATCTTCCTTGATTACTGATTCTTGTGCTTCTCTTATCTGATCATTTAAATCTACTTGCAGATTTAATTTAAGAGAACGTACCCTCTTTGTCTTTTCGTGATACTTTCGACTTAAAGCATCTGCCACTATATTTGCTTTTCCTTCATGATATTGGATATCACAGTCATAATCACTAAGAAATTCCATCCAACGTCTTTGTCTCATATTCAACTCCTTTTGTTTGAAAACATACCTTAAACTCTTATGATCGGTAAATATGGTAAACTTACTACCGTAAAGATAATGTCTCCAAATCTTAAGAGCAAAAATTATAGCTCCTAATTCTAAATCATGTGTTGAATAATTCGCTTCATGATTCTTAAGTTGTCTAGATGCATAAGCTATAACCTTTTGACGTTGCATCAATACACATCCATAACCTAATTTAGAAGCATCACAATAGACTACAAAGTCTTCAGTTCTTTCTGGTAATGCTAGTATAGGTGTATGGGTTAATCTTTGCTTAAGGATTCTAAAGGCTTCTTCTTGTTTTAATCCCCATTCAAACTTAATAGATTTACAGGTTAACTTAGTTAAGGGAATGGCTATTCTAGAGAAATCTTTAATAAATCTTCTATAATAACTGGCCAATCCTAAGAAACTTCTAACCTCAGTTGGTGATTCAGGGGTTTTCCATTTAGTAATCGCCTCGATTTTGGTTGGGTCTACATGAATTCCTTCATGATTAACTAGGTGTCCAAGGAATTGTACCTGTTCTAACCAAAATTCGCACTTTGAAAACTTAGCATAAAGCTTTTCCTTTCTTAACAAACTTAAAAGTGCGTGCAAATGTCTTGCATGATCTTCTTTACTCTTAGAGTAAATTAGAATATCATCTATGAATACAATTATGAATTTATCCAAATATGGCTTACATATTCGGTTCATCATGTCCATAAATGCAGCTGGGGCATTGGTTAAACCAAATGGCATGACAGTAAATTCATAATGACCATACCTTGTTCTAAATGCAGTTTTAGGAATATCCTCTTCCTGTACCTTTAATTGATGATATCCTGACCTTAAATCGATCTTAGAGAAAAATCGAGCTCCCTGCAGTTGATCAAACAGATCATCGATTCTTGGTAATGGATACCGATTATTAATCGTGACCTTGTTTAATTCACGGTAGTCAATGCACATCCGCATTGATCCGTCCTTCTTTTTAGCGAACAATATCGGCGCTCCCCATGGCGACGAACTTGGTTGTATAAATCCATTTTCCAACAATTCATCTAATTGTTTCTTCAATTCTTGCATTTCTACAGGTGCCAAATGGTAAGGTGCTTTGGCAATCGGTGATGTTCCTGGTATTAAATGGATTCTGAATTCAACTTCTCTATCCGGAGGTAGTCCTGGTAATTCTTCTGGAAAGACATCTGAAAACTGAGATACTACTGGAATATCTGTTAAATCCTTTCCTTTAGTGTTAGTGATTATGGAAATCAAATACACTATAGAACCTTTTCTTATACAACTTGCAGTTTTCCTCACAGAGATGAATTTAGTGGATTTAGAGGACTTATTTCCTTTAATTGTGATCGTTTTACCTTTTTGTGAATTTACTTGGATTAACTTTTGATCACATAAAATACTGGCTTTATTGGCTATTAACCAATCCATTCCTAAAACAACATCAAATCCTGCCAGATTCATGGGATATAGGTTTGTAATAAATTTCTGATTTAAAATTTCTATTCTTGCTCCCTGCAAGATTTCAGAAATTCTAACGGTTTCTCCATTAGCTATCTCTACTACGCATTCTAGTGGTAGTTTAGTTAATGACTGATTTAGAAATTTGCAAAACGATGTATTAATAAAACTTTGGTTTGCACCAGAGTCAAATAATACTTTAGCAAAGACATCATTAACTAAAAACGTACCAGCTATGACATCTGGAATCATTTTGGCTTCATCTGCAGTCAGAACAAATGCTCTAGCATTTTTAGTATTCTTGTTATCTGGAGCTGGAGCTAATTTTGGGCAATTCAGCTTGATATGACCTTGTTCTCCGCAATTGTAACATACCCTGCTGTTAGCTTTCTTCCTACAGTTTTCTTCCTTGTGTCCCGATATTTTGCAAAAGTTACAGTATATGGAGCATCTCCCTGAATGCTTTCTTTTGCAATACCTACAATAGGGCGCAGAGGTAGAACCTATATTTTTCCCACGGTTAGAATTTCCAGAAATTCTTGAGTCAATTTCTGGGTTAGGTTTCCCCTTTGATCCTCTTCTCGGGTACGGAGTAATTCATCAGTCAAGGTATTTGCTAGTTCTACAGCTTCTTCTATGGTTTGAGGTCTAGCTGCCTTGACTACATGTCTAATTTCTCCGATTAATCCCCAGATATAACGGGAGATTAACACTGGTTCTGGTGAAGCAAGAGTTGGCACTATTCTAGCATATTCGAAGAATATTTTAGTATATCCCTTACTATCTACACCAGTCATCCTAAGGTTTAAGAATTTGTTTGCTATCTGTTCTTTTTCATTGGGTGGGCAGAATTTCCTTTCTACCTTGTTCTTAAATTCTTCCCATTCCATAATGTAAGTTCTATCACTTCCTCTTGTCTGGAGGATAGTGTTCCACCATTCTAGTGCTGCATTCTTAAACAGATTAGAAGCAAACAATATCTTATCTTCTTCAGCACACTTACTTATCCTTAAGACTGCCTCAGTCTTTTCTATCCAGCGTAAGGTTGCAATGGCCCCTTCGTTGCCCGAGAATTCCATTGGTTTACAAGACCAGAATTCTTTATAAGAACAACCATAAGGCATGGTTCTTCTCTTTTTGGGAATAGGCATTTGAAGTACCGGTCCATTATTCACACTGTTTTCTGGTTCGATTGGTCGCTTACTGCTATGTTTACTTTTATTATCAGCATCTTTAACAGTTTGGAGAATAAATGGCATTGCATCTATAATTCCCTGTGCCACTATGTGTTGGATAGCACTATTATCCACTTGGTTTCCATTGTTATTGATGCTCGGATTATCATTAACCACGTTAATGTGACTCTGGTTATCGTTATTCAGATTTCCTTGATTTTCTTCGTTGGCTATCTGAATTTTAAACATTTATCCCATATTAATATCACAATTAATATTTTAATATAGTTAATCACATAACACACAATCTAGCCAAAAACGTAGATCATTGCTACTATACTCTTTTCATATACTTATCCGTCTATTACACACTAGTACAGAAATAAAAATTACAATACCAACAGAAATAAAATAGTAATATGCATCCGTACACACATATTTTATTTTATTTTATTATATTATTATTACTACCATTGTTTCATCATTTCATTCACGGGTATGGATTTATCCAAAAATCCATATTGCGCTCATCGTATTTCCATACGAGACGCTCTCCAACCTGACGCATTCTCTCACTGCTTTCTAAAATTTCCTCCCCGAAAGTCCTAAGTTCTTGGACGTTTTCTGCACTCATTGGGGGTGCAGGTTCTAGGACTGGGTTTGGAATCTGGGGTGCGGGTTCCTGATATGGAGGTAAAAGTGCCTGAAATTGGTAAGGATCTTCCAAGATTCCCCTAATGTAGTTATCATGGTAATAGGGATCTAAAGGGTCCATACCTGAATAGGCTCCTATAGGTGTGTCTTCAGGAATAGAGTAACGTTGCACATAGTCCCTATTCTCGTCCCACCATGGGTCGTAATTTGGGTCTAGGGAATTTCGTGCAGGTACCCTAGGAATTTCGTCAGGGTTAAAGTCATGCATCTCCACTTGGGTTTCCTGGTTTTCTATCTCCATGAGTTGTTCTGGGTTTTGTGGTTGTGGGGCTACTAGTTGTTCCAGACTTGGGTCGGCAGCAGTTGTAGCTAGGATATGGAAATTAGCTAGGCTTCTATTAAGCATATCTTGCGTATAAGTATCTGTCTCTCGCTTAATAGCTGCTAAGGCCCTTTGCTGTTGCAATTTTCGCATTCTCTTCCTACGAGCAAAAGCTTCTTTACTGAACCATCCTCGTTTCTTATTAGGAAATGGTTCTTCAGATTGAGCTCTAAAGGCAAATATCCCGTCTTCCTGGTCAGCAGTATACCCAGAGAGGGCAGGCTGTGATGATGTACCTTCACTCTTAGGTGAATCAGACAACTGACGACTCATTTCTGAGGGTCCTTGATCACTCATACTGAAAACTAACAAATAGTCAAATAACACATAACAAATAAATACAGTTTTGCACGTATTTCCGTAATTTATTTCCTAACACAAAATTTAAAATTTTAAGTGTCAGCAGAACACTTCTTTGGCTCAGACCAGTGGCTAGGCTCTGATACCACCTTCTGTCGCAACCCCCGATCCCTGATCCCCGGGAACGGGCGGACGCGAGCTCAGAGTTTGGTGGTATCAGGTTGTTAAATCTTGCAGCGGAATTTACATCAGGACCGTAGTTAGGAAATGTTTATCAGAGTAAAACCACCATATTTGATATTAATAATAACATGGGCAAAACCCAAGTTTCTTATTACAATACATTTATAGGGACAACCCCTATTTTATTGAATTTAAAACATCGTTTATTAGGTAACTTTTATAGCCACATTTTCCCAAGCCTTCAGTGCTCTCCAGCTGGCTTTTCACTAATTGGCTGTTCACATTGTGTTACTTGTAACGTGTTTTAAAAACATTTGTCAGTCGGAAATACTGGTGAGTGAATCCCAGTTTAATCAAGAAATACTTTATCAATTAAGACAGTATTGAGAGCAATCACATTTTTTATTTCTACACAATTACTCATTCAGTATTTGCCACTCGACCGGATCTATGGCTATGGTCAAATTACCCATTGGCTAACTCGTCGTCCAATGGTAATGCACTGTCATTCAGACTTACTACTACTCGTAGTAAATTTTGTATACAAAACCCCATAATACCGGCAGTAATTGAAGAACTACAAAGACTCAATCACCGCTTAATCACATTGTAAAATAATTAAGGTTTTGTAAAACATTCCAAAAAGGTTAACAAAAAGAGGATAAACTTACATTGCTATCTTAGACTTCGCGTAAGGGTTTCCAGGATATAATCTATAATTTATACAAATGTACATTGATTAGTATCATAACCCTTTGAAATTATTAATGATACCCTCCCCGAGACGGTATTCCAACAACTACATCGGGCAGAACCACGACAGTTGTTACGGAACCCTAAATCAATCGGGCAGCGTAACTATTACGAAATTGGGGTTATAATACTTACAACGGAGCAGAACCTCGCTAATTAGGGGTATAGTACCCGACTATAATGCCTCTAATTCAGAAAGTGAGATTGAGAAATGAAAAGTGAGCGACGGAAAACGAAACTCGACGGCCTTCTTATATAGTTGTGATATTGGGTTTCCAGGCGGCCCACGTAAAACACAGGCCAGGGTTACGCGGCCCGCGTCAACCCTGGTCAACACTATAGCTTGGCCCGGTCATCTACTAGGTTCGACACGATATCAACACGTGTCAGCTCAGGGCTGCGCCACAACTTAGGTCACTCGTGGCCCGCGTTAACTATCATGAACTATTACGCGGCCCGCTTTAACTTAAAGAAATCAAAGGAATCCGGTCTACATCTTCATACGGCCCGCGTGAGATGTTGGGGTGGGTCTACGCGGCCCGCCTAAACTTATGATTTAGGGTTTTTAATTTATTTTATATACTATCACATATTTCAGGCTCGGTTTTCACATACGGGGTGTAATATAAAACATATTGGGACATTTTATAATATACTAGAGGGTCGGAAATATTATGAGAACATTGGTTTTACCGAGGGTTGTTACAATCGGGCAGCAAATCACCTTCCGTGGCACTTAATTTTGAAGAAGTATCAACCTTGGTTTCACATGGTTTGCAAGAGGTCATGTTGGCACGGTGTAATATATCACGTGCATATTGTGACTGATGAAGAAACATGCCTTGAGCATCACGTTGAACAGTTACACCAAGAAAATGATGTAGATCACCCAGATCAGTCATGGCGAATTCGGATGAAAGAAGCCGAATAATCTACTGAAGGAAATCTATAGACGAGGCGGTTAGTATAATATCGTCAACATGCAATAGTAAGTACGTTGTATTAGGACCGCACTGATAAACAAAAAGTGACGTATCACATAAGCTTCCCTGAAATCCATGCGATGTGATAAACGTTGAGAAACGGGTAAACCACGCCCGTGGTGCTTGCTTGAGACCGTATAACGACTTTCGAAGGCGACATACATAGTGTGGGTTGACCCGGTCGACAAAACCCGGAGGTTGATGCATGAAAATAGTTTCTTGTAAGTCCCCGTGTAGGAAAGCATTTTTAACGTCTAATTGATGAACCGCCCATCCTCGTGATAAAGCAAGAGACAAAACCGTGCGTATAGTAGCCGGCTTAACAACCGGGCTAAAAGTGTCATCACAATCTATGCCGACTGTTTGAGATTTCTCATTAACAACAAGTCGGGCCTTGTATCTGTCTAGACTCCCATCTGGCTTAAATTTATGTCGGAATAACCACATGCAAAGAATTACCGGATGAGTTTCCAGTCGGGGAACCAACTCCCAAGTACCGTTAGCCATTAATGCATTATATTCGTTGACCATTGCCTGTTGCCAATTCGGGTCGGCTATAGCTCGAGGGTAGGAAGTGGGAATGGGTGAGATGTGAGTGGTAGTTGTGTGAAGGTTATATTTGGGATTGGGTTTAGAAATTCCGACCTTACCCCGGGTTGTCATAGTATGCATATTTGGGTTTGCGAAAGAGACGGGGGTTGATGGTGTGGGTTGGGTCAGTTGGCTTGGGTGAGTTGGTGGTGAGTTAGGTGCCGAAGGTGACGTAGTGTGTCGCAACCCCCGGCCCCTATCCTTGGGAACGGGTGGCCGCGAGCCAGTATCAGTGGTATCGGTGTTTATCAATTTGGCAGCGGAATTTACATCAGGACCGTAGTTAGGAAATAGTTTATCAGAGTAAAACACCATATTTTTATAATAATAAATACATGGGAAATTCCCAAGTTTCCATTACAAACATATTTATAGGGATAAACCCTAATTTATTGAAATAAAACATCTTCTTTATTTAGGTAACTTTTATAGCCACCTTTCCAAGCCTTCAGTGCTGTCCAGCTTGCTTTTAATTGGCTTTCACATTTTGTTACCTGAAACGCGTTTTAAAAACATTTGTCAACGGGAAATACTGGTGAGTGAATCCCAGTTTAATCAAAACACGTTTTATCATTTTACAGCATTGAGGGCAATCCATGCAATTACATTTGTTTATATCTACTTTAATTACCACCCACGGTACTGTCAATCCTGACTGGTGGTAATGTTACTACTCACATTGTAGTAACAAATTTTGTATACAAAACCCCAACATACTAACGATAATTGTAGAATACAAATACTCAATCACTATTAAATATAAGTTAAAACAATTGAAGTTTTGTAAAAATAGTTTACAAAAAGAGGAATTACTCACATTGCTATTTTAGATATTTCCTTGTGACTTCCTGGTTATAATCTATTAATTAAACAATGCACACGCGTTAGTATAATAACCCAATTTACATTAGTTATACCCTCCCCAAGACAGAACTCCAACGACTAAGTCAGGCAGAGCCTCGACATGCGTTACGGAGCACTAGATCAATCAGGCAGCGTATCTAATACGTAGCCGGGGGTTATAATACTTACAACGAGGCAGAGCTTCGCTAATTAGTGGGTATAACACCCCAGGAATTATAATTGCTATTCAGAAATTTGAGAGAGAGAATTTGATTTTGAACAACTGAATTTTGAGCTCGACCACTTCATTTATAGGCTGATCTGATGGCGGCTTGCGTAAGCCTTAGCTTACTCTCTCGCGGCCCATGAGAGTATAGACTAGGGTCTAGCTGTGACGAGTCAACGAATCTAGCTTCGACACGTGTCGGCTTTGTTTGCCCGGTATGTCATTGGGCCTCGCGGCCCGCGAAGGACAAAGGAGTCTGGGTCGCGGCCCGCGACAACCTTGCAGATTTTGTTTTTCTTTAATTTTTGTAAAATTAAAGGTATTTCGGGTCGTTTTTCGTATACGGGGTGTATTTTAGGACAAATGGGACATGTTTAAGGGTTTCGGGAGAGTGGTTATATCCTCCCCACCTTGTTTTAGAACTCGTCCTCGAGGTATACTGGAACAGGTGTGGATATTTCCTCTGCGTCTCTGATTCGAGCTCCCAAGTGTACTCTGATCCTCTCTTGGAATCCCATTTTACTTTGACTAGAACTAATCTCTTGTGTTTGAGATTTTTGATCTTTCTGTCTTCAATTTGTAGAGGTTTCTCTACAAACTTAAGCTTCTCAATTACCTCTATGTCCTTAAGAGGTACTACTAACGATTCATCTGCTAAGCACTTTTTAAGATTACATACATGAAATACATCATGTATTCCTGCCATTTCCTCTGGCAGTTGTAGCTGATAAGCTACGGGTCCTATTCTTCTAATAATCTCAAAAGGTCCAAAATACGTGGGGGTTTAGCTTTCCCCTTTTGATGAATCTTACCACTCCTTTCCAAGGAGAGACTTTTAATAATACCTTATCTCCTACCTAAAATTCCAAAGGTTTTCGCCTGTTATCAGCATAACTCTTCTGAGGATCGCGTGCTGCTTTTAGTCTCTCCTTGACTTGGATAATCTTGTCCGTTGTTTCTTGTACTATCTCTGATCCAAAAAATTGCTTTTCTCCAATTTCTGCCCAACAGACTGGAGTCCGGCACTTTCGTCCATAAAGTGCTTCAAATGGTGCAACATTGATACTGGTATGATAGCTATTATTGTAAGAAAATTCTATTAGTGGTAAATGATCGTCCCAATTTCCTTCGAAATCAATTACACAAGCTCTAAGCATATCTTCCATTGTTTGAATTGTCCTTTCGCTTTGTCCATCCGTTTGAAGATGATAAGAGGTGCTTATATTTAACTTAGTTCCCATTGCTTTTTGGAAACTTGTCCAAAAATGAGAAGTAAAATGGCTATCTCTATCAGAAACAATGGATAAAGGAATTCCATGTAATGAAACTACTTCATTTACATATAACTTAGCTAATTGTTCCCCACTGAAAGTTTCCTTCATCGGTAAGAAATGGGCAGACTTAGCTAATCTATCTACAATCACCCAGATTGTATCATTACCTTTTCGTGTCTTGGGTAATTTGGTAACAAAGTCCATTGTTATCAATTCCCATTTTCATATTGGCATTTCTAATTGATGCAATAAACCTGAGGGTTTCGGATGTTCAGCTTTAACCTGTGAACAGGTTAGACACTTGGCAACATAAGCTGCTATATCTTTTTTCATTCCTATCCACCAGAAATTTTTTCTTAAGTCTTGATACATTTTATCACTTCCAGGATGTATCATATATTTAGACTTATGGGCTTCTTCTAATATTCGATGGCGTAGGTTTCCTTGGTTAGGTATCCAAATTCTTTTCTTATGGAATCTCCAAATTCTATTTGTTCCTTGTTCTAATTCCTTAATCATTCCTTTCAGTTTTTCAGTATCCTCCTTGATTACTGATTCTTGTACAACTCTAATTTGTTCATTTAAATCTATCTGCAGATTTAGTTTAAGAGAACGTACTCGTTTTGGCTTTTCATGATACTTTTGACTTAAAGCATCAGCTACTATGTTAGCCTTCCTGCATGATACTGGATACTACAATCATAATCACTAAGAATTTCCATCCAGCATCTTTGTCTCATATTTAATTCCTTTTGCCCAAAAACATATCTTAAACTCTTATGATCGGTGAAAATGGTAAACTTACTATCGTAAAGATAATGTCTCCAAATCTTAAGGGCAAAAATTATGGCTCCTAATTCTAAATCATGGGTTGTATAATTCTCTTCATGATTCTTAAGTTGTCTAGAGGTATAGGCTATAACCTTTTGACGTTGTATCAACACACATCCATAACCTAATGTAAAACAATTGAGGTTTTGTAAAAACATTTTGTGAAAAGAGGAATTACTCACAAAAAGGTTTACACAAAAAAGAAGGATTACTCACATTGCTAATTTAGGTATTTTCCTTATGACTTCCTAGTTATAATCTATTAATTAAACAATGCACACGTGTTAGTATAATAACCCAAATTTACATTAGCTATACCCTCCCCGAGACAGAACTCCAACGACTGAGTCAGGCAGAGCCTCGACATGCGTAACGGAGCACTAGATCAATCGGGCAGCGTATCTAATACGTAACCGGGGGTTATAACCTTTTGACGTTGCATTAACACACATCCATAACCTAACTTAGAAGCGTCACAGCAGACTACAAAGTCTTCAGTTCCTTCTGGTAACGCTAGTATGGGTGCATTGGTTAATCTTTGCTTAAGAATTCTAAAGGCTTCTTCCTGTTTTGGTCCCCATTCAGACTTAACAGATTTACAGGTCAGTTTTGTTAAGGGAATGGCTATTCTAGAGAAATCTCGGATAAATCGTCTATAATAACCTGCCAGTCCTAGAAAACTTCTCACCTCCGTTGGTGATTCAGGGACTTTCCATTTGGTAATTGCCTCAATCTTTGTGGGATCCACATGAATTCCTTCATGATTAACTAAATGTCCAAGAAATTGCACTTCTTCTAACCAAAATTCGCATTTCAAAAATTTAGCATAAAGCTTCTTTTCTTAGCAAATTTAGGAGTGCATGTAGATGTGTTGCATGATCCTCTTTACTCTTAGATTAATTAGAATATTATCTATAAAGACAATTATGAATTTATCGAGATATGGTTTACATATTCTGTTCATCATGTCCATAAATGCGGCTGGGGCATTGGTTAAACCAAATGGCATGACTGTAAATTCATAATAGTCATACCTTGTTCTGAAGGCAGTTTTAGGAATGTCCTCTTCCTGTACTTTCAATTGATGATATCCTGAGCGTAAATCGATCTTAGAAAAGAATCAAGCTCCTTGTAATTGATCAAACAGATCATCGATTCTCGGTAATGAGTACCGGTTTTTAATCATGACCTTGTTCAATTCTCGGTAATCAATGCACATACGCATTGATCCGTCCTTCTTCTTGACAAACAAGATTGGTGCTCCCCATGGCGATGAACTGGGCTGTATGAATCCTTTCTCCAAAAGTTCATCCAGCTGTTTCTTCAGCTCTTGCATCTCTGCTGGTGCCAAACGGTAAGGTGCCTTGGCAATTGGTGCTGCCCCTGGTAGCAGGTGGATTCTGAATTCAACTTCCCTGTCTGGCAGTAGTTCTGGAAATTCTTCTGGAAAAACATCTGAGAATTGAGATACTACGGGAATATCTTTCAATTCTTTTCCTTTAGTGTTAATGTCACGACCCCCGACCATACCCTGGACGGGAGCCGCGAGCAGTCAAGTGGTACCGGTGGTTATTTTAAAATTATTACAGCGGAAATTTTCATCAGGACCGTGAGTTAGGAAAATACCAGAGTTTAGAAACACCGGATTTTATTTATTAAACAGATGGGAATAAACCCATGTTTTACAAAGGTAGCTATAATATGGGATAAACCCGAATATATGAAACAACGTTTTCCTAATTTTATTTAATTGATAAAATAAGCCACTTCTTTAAGCCTTTTTGGTGTTGTATCCCAACTCATATTCCGATCTACTGTAATCACCTGAAAAGCGTTTTAAAAAGATTTGGTCAGCAGGAAATATTAGTGAGTTCATTCATTTTCGTACAAAACGACAGATTGTTATAAATTACAGTATTAAGAGCGATTACAATGTTTATATATCAACCAATTACCCCAAATCGGTATTTGTCACTCGACCCGAATCTGTGACTATGGTCATTTGGCTAACTTGTTGTCCAATGGTGAAGATTATCAAGTAATGTATACAAAACCCCACATACCGGCAGTAATTGAAGATTACAAAGACCTAATCCCTGTAATTATAACTTTGAAAATAAATAGGGTTTTGGAAAAGCAATTTGATAAAAAGAGAATGACTCACCTTGTTAGCATATAGTCTTGATTTAACAAGCCTTCTGATTCCATGCCTTTTGATAACTAAGCATCTACTTTCTTTAGAGTTCTGAATCTTCTTATGATTAAATATTTTGTTTGGTAGTAAGTGTATAGTTTGGAGTTTTCTGACAGTTAAACATATAGTTTAACAGAGTGGAATACGTTTTAGTGTAAAACCATATCAAACCTAAAGATAGTCACGATATCAGAACCTTAACGAAATTCACAAAGTATAGTCTTATTTAGACAGCACTTTGGCATTCGTTAGTTCGTTCCCGAATCGACCGGAAAGAATATCGTATCGGTGATTATTGGTTAGAACAGCAACGTATAGAGAGAAGAATAGAAGGAATGAGCAAGGAATGAGCAAAGAAAAATAAATCCTAAGCTTCCTATTTATAGGTAAGGGGATAAGTTTTACCCCTATATAGAACTTCCCTAAGTGTTATCTTCCTCAGTTGAATCTTCCCTAGATAAAACCTTCCCTATATATTACTTTCCTTAGATAATATTTTCCTTAGATAATACCTACCCCATATATACCTATTTTCATGTATATCTATTTAGGTGTTTAATAAATCTTACTTAGCTGATTAATTAATCTTACTTAGCTTAATTAATCTTTACTTAACTTAATTAATCTTACTTAGCTGATTAATTAATCTTACTTAGCTTAATTAATCTTACTTAACTTAATTAATCTTACTTAGCTGATTAATAAACTTACTTAGCTGCTAAGTTTCCTTAATTGCTAAGTTTTATATAACTATTAAGTTTACTTAATTACTAAGTATTCTAGTTTAGCAGCTTCCTGGTTACGAGTTCTAATTTCTAGATATGACGGAACTCGTATTAGTGTATTAACTCAATTCAACTTTAACGATAATCACGAGATCGAAACCCTCACAACGAATGATAAAGTATAGCCAGATATTGGCAGCACTTAAACATCCATTGGATTGGTTTCAATCAATCGGATACAGTATCGTACCAGTGATTAGAGTTATTACCCTAATAACGGGCAGAGTTTCGGGTTTTAGAAGGTATAATACCGAGCTACTATTTTGCTATAATAGAAGCTGAGGGAAAGAAAAGAATTGAGCAGTTTGAAATGCCCAAACTTCGTCCAATTTATAACTGAAACTAAGGTCTCTCGCGGCCCGCGTAAACTTGAAGGGGGATCCTTCGCGGCCCGCGAGGCCATAAAGGCGGCAGTAGGGTTTGTTGAGTCATCGGTGGTTTCGACGCGTGTAGGGACATGTTGCCCTCATGCTTATCCGGAACTCTAGGTCGGTCGCGCCCCGCGAAGACCTCATCTAAATCTGTCGCGGCCCGCGACAGGTGAAAATTATTGTTTTTCTTGGATTTTTATGAAAAGTAAGGTTTTACGGGTTTGGGTTTTTACTTACGGAGCGTTTTAGGACATTTTGGTGCGAGTCGTTACATCCTCCCCACCTTGTTTAAAATCTCGTCCTCGAGATTAACTGGAACATGTGTGGTTACTTTAGTCTTATCTTCGATACCCAAGTATATTCTTGTCCACGTTTTAAGTCCTACTTCACCCTGACCAGAACTAATCTCGTATGCTTTGGAATTCTCATATTTGACTGATAAGGTCTTTCAATTAAAACTGCATTTACTTCTATATCTTACAGAGGTATAACTAAAGATTTCTAAGTATTTCATGAAATGTATCATGTATATTTGCCATTTCTTCTAGAAATTTTAGCTGATAGGCTACTGGTCCACTTTGCTTAGTTACTTTAATGGTTTGGTATTCCTCGGACTTAACTTTCCTTCCTAAACACAGAGAGACTTTTAATGGTATCCTTTTTCTAATTTAAATTCCAAGGTTTGCTGATCTCATGGCCTGATAGTTGCTTTTCTCATATGTATGTTTAACATACTGGATGATACTATCATCCATAAAGTGTTTTAAACGGGTAACACTAATACTTGTAGGCCAATTATCGAAGAATCTTATGAGTGATAAATGATAGTCCTATTTATCGCACATGCACTTAGCATGTCTTTCTATGTTTGCAGTGTTCCTTCATACTGCCCAAAATAAGTCGGGTTAAAATTTCCCCAGAAATGAGAAGTAATGTGACTATCTTGATTTGATGCAATAGATAACGGGATTCTATGTGATGAGACTATTTCGTCCTCATATAACTTAACTAAGTGTCTTATACTAAAGGGTTTCCTTCATTGATAGGGATTGAGCAGACTTGGTTAGTCAATTCACAATCTTCCAGATCGTGCCGTTACATTTTCTTATGTTGGATAATTAGGTAACAAAATCCATTATTATCAATCTCATATCCATACTTGCATTTCTAATTGCTGAGGTAAACCTAAAGGGTTCTAATGTTTAGTTTTAACTTGCTAATAAACTAAATACTTGTAACTTGCTACATCCTTCTTCATTCCTATCTATCCGCAATTTAACCTAAGAGCACATACTTATTTCGGCTTCTTATGAAACTTATGACTTAGGGCATCAACTACCACATTAGTCTTAACTTTGTGATATAACAATCGGTGTTGTTCCTAATCTCAGATGAATTCTGAGTTTCTACTTACGATCGGGTGATAGTCCAAGTAGATCCTCTGAAAAAACGTCGGCCGGAATTTCTTCCGGTTCCATGCCTCTAGTGATAATGAACCCCGAGACCATATACACTATATCTTACTTCCGTGCATAATTTGCAGCTTTCATCACAGAGATGAACTTTGTCAGCTGGTCTGTCTTGTCTCTTTGTGGTCACTTCTCCGGTTGGCTTGCAAATCTAAACCTAAGTCAGTAATCACCTCAGGAATCATTGTTGCCATTTTATTCCTTTTTACGAAGCAGACATGATTTCCTTTCGGTCAGTTCTTTCCATTTTATGGCATACGTCATGATCAGGTGTTTTAAAGATCGGGTCTCACTATCTTAATGTCTAAATTTTGAAGCATACATTACTTCATTCTTTTTAACATATATACTAATGGTTTGGACAACTTTAGTCCTTTGCAGCCCATATATTCTGTAACAGCTTCTTTATTACTGGTAATCTTAGTAGGATTATAGGTGAAGAGTCTTTGTAAGTGCACCTAGTCTTGGTTACTCTTATCTTCGAAAGAGTTCTTAAGGAAAGTAGAATAACTCTTATTAGCGTAGGTTTTGAGACGTTTTGTGCCTAGCACAACTTTAGCTACAGGTTTCCTAATGCGTTAATAATCTAAGGTAGAGCAAAGGGAATTCTTATACTTTCGATGGCATCCCAACATAAAGGGTTCACCTCGTTCATCTTGTCGCACGAGTTACGAGATGGATGATCAAATGAAATAGTTTTTTTTTTTGATATCGTAATTACAGATGTATACGAGAGGTTCCTAATAAAGAAATCTAGAATGTATTATTGACAAACATGCTCGTGCTTTCTTATAAATTGTCAATCCTTATGGTTTTTGGATTTCCTTATAGATATACATATCTACATAATCATATATTTCACATACTGTAATATACATACCATTCATAAGGTCAATGTATTTGACAGATTCATATTTTCAAAAACAAGCCAGTCATCAGGTTATGATACTATTTAGGGAATTTTGTCACTTGTTTGACATATCATATACCCCATCTTACCCGGTTCTCGCCGGAGAGGTAACCCCATCTTACCCAGACAAGCTGGAGAGTCTGCTACACCATACCCAGTCTTGCCGGAGAGGTAATTTGAATTTCCCATAAATAGATCTTTCTTAAATTATGATTTAAAAATGAACCTTTTATTAGAGCTTTCATCAAAGAACAAGGAAATTAGTATTCCCATGACGGATCATATTCCAGAACCAAGTAGTACCAATAAATAAGAAATAACAGTGACCAAGTGTTATCGCTTATTTACCATACTTGCAACGTTCTAGTCATCATCCTCACGACATACCAACACCCATTACGTTTTATCTACGCATGTAATTAGCTTATCTCGAAGCTAATACTAAAGCATTTTTCTTAGGTTCAAGTCTAAATACAATCACGTGTGCTACCAGTTAATAGCAATTTCCTAACTCTTTCGTTTAAGCTTAGGTATTATTACAACACTTAATTGCTTAAACCAGTGGCTTGGCTCTGATACCACCTTCTGTCACGACCCCCGACCATACCCTGGACGGGAGCCGCGAGCAGTCAAGTGGTACCGGTGGTTATTTTGAAAATATTGCAGCGGAAAATTTCATCAGGACCGTGAGTTAGGAAAATACCAGAGTTTAGAAACACCGGATTTTATTTATTAAACAGATGGGAATAAACCCATGTTTTACAAAGGTAGCTTTAATATGGGATAAACCCAAATATATGAAACAAGGTTTTCTTAATTTAATTTAATTGATAAAATGAGCCACTTCTTTAAGCCTTTTTGGTGCCGTATCCCAACTCTTATTCCGATCTACTATAATCACCTGAAACGCGTTTTAAAAAGATTTGGTCAGCAGGAACTACTGGTGAGTTCATTCATTTTCGTACAAAAACACACATTGTTATAAATTACAGTATTAATAGCGATTACAATGTTTTTATATCAACCAATTACCCCAAATCGGTATTTGTCACTCGACCCGATTCTGTGACTATGGTCATATCATCCATTGGCTAACCCGTTGTCCAATGGTGAAGATTATCAAGTAATGTATACAAAACCCCACATACCAGCAGTAATTGAAGATTACAAAGACTTAATCCCTGTAATTATAACTTTGAAAATAAATAGGGTTTTGGAAAAGCATTTTGATAAAAAGAGAATGACTCACCTTGTTAGCATATAGTCTTGATTTAACAAGCCTTCTGATTCTATGCCTTTTGATAACTAAGCATCTACTTTCTTTAGAGTTCTGAATCTTCTGATGATTAAATATTTTGTTTGGTAGTAAGTGTATAGTTTGGAGTTTTCTGACAGTTAAACATATAGTTTAACAGAGTGGAATATGTTTTAGTGTAAAACCATATCAAACCTAACGATAGTCACGAGATCAGAACCTTAACGAAATTCACAAAGTATAGTCTTATTTAGACAGCACTTTGGCATTCGTTAGTTGGTTCCCGAATCGATCAGAAAGAATATCGTATCGGTGATTATTGGTTAGAACACCAACGTATAGAGAGAATAATAGAAGGAATGAGCAAAGAAAAATGAATCCTAAGCTTCCTATTTATAGGTAAGGGATAAGTCTTACCCCTATATAGAACTTCCCTAGGTGTTATCTTTCTCAGTTGAATCTTCCCTAGATAAAACCTTCCCTATATATTACTTTCCTTAGATAATATTTTCCTTAGATAATACCTACCCCATATATACCTATTTTCATGTATATCTATTTAGGTGTTTAATAAATAATTAATCTTACTAAGCTTAATTAATCTTACTTAGCTGATTAGTTAATCTTACTTAACTTAATTAATCTTACTTAGCTGATTAATAAACTTACTTAGCTGCTAAGTTTCCTTAATTGCTAAGTTTTATATAACTATTAAGTTTACTTAATCACTAAGTATTCTAGTTTAGCAGCTTCCTGGTTACGAGTTCTAATTTCATAAAAAGAGAATGACTCACCTTGTTAGCATATAGTCTTGATTTAACAAGCCTTCTGATTCTATGCCTTTTGATAACTAAGCATCTACTTTCTTTAGAGTTCTGAATCTTCTTATGATTAAATATTTTGTTTGGTAGTAAGTGTATAGTTTGGAGTTTTCTGATAGTTAAACATATAGTTTAACAGAGTGGAATACGTTTTAGTGTAAAACCATATCAAACCTAACGATAGTCACGAGATCAGAACCTTAACGAAATTCACAAAGTATAGTCTTATTTAGACAGCACTTTGGCATTCGTTAGTTGGTTTCCGAATCGATCGGAAAGAATATCGTATCGGTGATTATTGGTTAGAACACCAACGTATAGAGAGAAGAATAGAAGGAATGAGCAAAGAAAAATAAATCCTAAGCTTCCTATTTATAGGTAAGGGGATAAGTTTTACCCCTATATAGAACTTCCCTAGGTGTTATCTTTCTCAGTTGAATCTTCCCTAGATAAAACCTTCCCTATCTATTACTTTCCTTAGATAATATTTTCCTTAAATGATACCTACCCCATATATACCTATTTTCATGTATATCTATTTAGGTGTTTAATAAATCTTACTTAGCTGATTAATTAATCTTACTTAGCTTAATTAATCTTTACTTAACTTAATTACTCTTACTTAGCTGATAAATTAATCTTACTTAGCTTAATTAATCTTACTTAGCTGATTAATTAATCTTACTTAACTTAATTAATCTTACTTAGCTGATTAATAAACTTACTTAGCTGTTAAGTTTCCTTAATTGCTAAGTTTTATATAACTATTAAGTTTACTTAATCACTAAGTATTCTAGTTTAGCTGCTTTCTGGTTACGAGTTCTAATTTCTAGATATGACGGAACTCGTATTAGTGTATTAACTCAATTCAACTTTAACGATAATCACGAGATCGAAAACCTCACCACGAATGACAAAGTATAGCCAAATATTGGCAGCACTTAAACATCCATTGGATCGGTTTCAATCAATCGGATACAGTATCGTACCAGTGATTAGAGTTATTACCCTAATAACGGGCAGAGTTTTGGGTTTTAGAAGGTATAATACCGAGCTACTATTTTGCTATAATAGAAGCTGAGGGAAAGAAAAGAATTGAGCAGTTTGAAATGCCCAAACTTCGTCCAATTTATAACTGAAACTTAGGTCTCTCGCGGCCCGTGTAAACTTGAAGGGGGATCCTTCGCGGCCCGCGAGGCCATAAAGGCGGCAGTAGGGTTTGCTGAGTCATCGGTGGTTTCGACGCGTGTAGGGACACATTGCCCTCATGCTTATCCGGAACTCTAGGTCTGTCGCGCCCCACGAAGACCTCATCTAAATCTGTCGCGGCCCGCGACAGATGAAAATTATTGTTTTTCTTGGATTTTTATGAAAAGTAAGGTTTTACGGGCTTGGGTTTTTACTTACGGAGCGTTTTAGGACATTTTGGTGCGAGTCGTTACATCCTCCCCACCTTGTTTAAAATCTCGTCCTCGAGATTTACTGGAACAAGTGTGGTTACTTCAGTCTTATCTTCGATACCCAAGTATATTCTTGTCCACGTTTTAAGTCCTACTTCACCCTGACCAGAACTAATCTCGTATGCTTTGGAATTCTCATATTTGACTGATAAGGTCTTTCAATTAAAATTGCATTTACTTCTATATCTTGCAGAGGTATAACTAAAGATTTCTAAGTATTTCATGAAATGTATCATGTATATTTGCCATTTCTTCTAGAAATTTTAGCTGATATGCTACTGGTCCACTTTGCTTAGTTACTTTAATGGTTTGGTATTCCTCGGACTTAACTTTCCTTCCTAAACACAGAGAGACTTTTAATGGTATCTTTTTTCTGATTTAAATTCCAAGGTTTGCTGATCTCATGGCCTGATAGTTGCTTTTCTCATATGTATGTTTAACATACTGGATGATACTATCATCCATAAAGTGTTTTAAACGGGAAACACTAATACTTGTAGGCCAATTATCGAAGAATCTTATGAGTGATAAATGATAGTCCTATTTATCGCACATGCACTTAGCATGTCTTTCTATGTTTGCAGTGTTCCTTCATACTGCTCAAAATAAGTCGGGTTAAAATTTCCCCAGAAATGAGAAGTAATGTGACTATCTTGATTTGATGCAATAGATAACGGGATTCTATGTGATGAGACTATTTCGTCCTCATATAACTTAACTAAGTGTCTTATACTAAAGGGTTTCCTTCATTGATAGGGATTGAGCAGACTTGGTTAGTCAATTCACAATCTTCCAGATCGTGCCGTTACATTTTCATATGTTGGATAATTGGGTAACAAAATCCACCGTTATCAATCTCATATCCATACTTGCATTTCTAATTGCAGAGGTAAACCTAAAGGGTTCTAATGTTTAGTTTTAACTTGCTAATAAACTAAATACTTGTAACTTGCTACATCCTTCTTCATTCCTATCTATCCGCAATTTAATCTAAGAGCACATACTTATTTCGGCTTCTTATGAAACTTATGACTTAAGGCATCAACTACCACATTAGTCTTAACTTTGTGATATAACAATCGGTGTTGTTCCTAATCTCAGATGAATTATGAGTTTCTACTTACGATCGGGTGATAGTCCAAGTAGATCCTCTGAAAAAACGTCGGCCGGAATTTCTTCTGGTTCCATGCCTCTAGTGATAATGAACCCCGAGACCATATACGCTATATCTTACTTCCGTGCATAATTCGCAGCTTTCATCACTGAGATGAACTTTGTCGGCTGGTCTGTCTTATCTCTTTGTGGTCACTTCTCCGGTTGGCTTGCAAATCTAAACCTAAGTCAGTAATCACCTCAGGAATCATTGTTGCCATTTTATTCCTTTTTACGAAGCAGACAGGATTTCCTTTCTGTCAGTTCTTTCCATTTTATGGCATACGTCGTGATCAGGTGTTTTGAAGATCGGGTCTCACTATCTTAATGTCTAAATTTTGAAGCATACATTACTTCATTCTTTTTAACATATATAATAATGGTTTGGACAACTTTAGTCCTTTGCAGCCCATGTATTCCGTAACAGCTTCTTTATTACTGGTAATCTTAGTAGGATTATAGGTGAAGAGTCTTTGTAAGTGCACCTAGTCGTGGTTACTCTTATCTTCGCAAGAGTTCTTAAGGAAAGTAGAATTACTCTTATTAGCGTAGGTTTTGAGACGTTTTGTGCCTAGCACAACTTTAGCTACAGGTTTCCTAATGCGTTAATAATCTAAGGTAGAGCAAAGGGAATTCTTATACTTTCGATGGCATCCCAACATAAAGGGTTCACCTCGTTCATCTTGTCGCACGAGTTACGAGATGGATGATCAAATGAAATAGTTTTTTTTTTATATCGGAATTACAGATGTATACGAGAGGTTCCTGATAAAGAAATCTAGAATGTATTATTGACATACATGCTCGTGCTTTATTATAAATTGTCAATCCTTATGGTTTTTGGATTTCCTTATAGATATACATATCTACATAATCATATATTTCACATACTGTAATATACATACCATTCATAAGGTCAATGTATTTGACAGATTCATATTTTCAAAAACAAGCCAGTCATCAGGTTATGATACTATTTAGGGAATTTTGTCACTTGTTTGACATATCATATACCCCATCTTACCCGGTTCTCGCCGGAGAGGTAACCCCATCTTACCCGGACAAGCTGGAGAGTCTGCTACACCATACCCAGTCTTGCCGGAGAGGTAATTTGAATTTCCCATAAATAGATCTTTCTTAAATTATGATTTAAAAATGAACCTTTTATTAGAGCTTTCATCAAAGAACAAGGAAATTAGTATTCCCATGACGGATCATATTCCATAACCAAGTAGTACCAATAAATAAGAAATAACAGTGGCCAAGTGTTATCGCTTATTTACCATACTTGCAACGTTCTAGTCATCATCCTCACGACATACCAACACCCATCACGTTTTATCTACGCATGTAATTAGCTTATCTCGAAGCTAATACTAAAGCATTTTTCTTAGGTTCAAGTCTAAATACAATCACGTGTGCTACCAGTTAATAGCAATTTCCTAACTCTTTCGTTTAAGCTTAGGTATTATTACAACACGTAATTGCTTAAACCAGTGGCTTGGCTCTGATACCACCTTCTGTCACGACCCCCGACCATACCCTGGACGGGAGCCGCGAGCAGTCAAGTGGTACCGGTGGTTATTTTGAAAATATTGCAGCGGAATATTTCATCAGGACCGTGAGTTAGGAAAATACCAGAGTTTAGAAACACCGGATTTTATTTATTAAACAGATGGGAATAAACCCATGTTTTACAAAGGTAGCTTTAATATGGGATAAACCCGAATATATGAAACAACGTTTTCTTAATTTAATTTAATTGATAAAATAAGCCACTTCTTTAAGCCTTTTTAGTGCCGTATCCCAACTCTTATTCCGATCTACTATAATCACCTGAAACGCGTTTTAAAAAGATTTGGTCAGCAGGAACTACTGGTGAGTTCATTCATTTTCGTACAAAACGACACATTGTTATAAATTACAGTATTAAGAGCGATTACAATGTTTATATATCAACCAATTACCCCAAATCGGTATTTGTCACTCGACCCGATTCTGTGACTATGGTCATATCACCCATTGGCTAACCCGTTGTCCAATGGTGAAGATTATCAAGTAATGTATACAAAACCCCACATACCAGCAGTAATTGAAGATTACAAAGACTTAATCCCTGTAATTATAACTTTGAAAATAAATAGGGTTTTGGAAAAGCAATTTGATAAAAAGAGAATGACTCACCTTGTTAGCCTATAGTCTTGATTTAACAAGCCTTATGATTCCATGCCTTTTGATAACTAATTGCTAATTGCTAAGTTTTATATAACTATTAAGTTTACTTAATCACTAAGTATTCTAGTTTAGCAGCTTCCTGGTTACGAGTTGTAATTTCTAGATATGACGGAACTCGTATTAGTGTATTAACTCAATTCAACTTTAACGATAATCACGAGATCGAAACCCTCACAACGAATGACAAAGTATAGCCAGATATTGGCAGCACTTAAACATCCATTGGATCGGTTTCAATCAATCAGATACAGTATCGTACCAGTGATTAGAGTTATTACCCTAATAACGGGCAGAGTTTCGGGTTTTAGAAGGTATAATACCGAGCTACTATTTTGCTATAATAGAAGCTGAGGGAAAGAAAAGAATTGAGCAGTTTGAAATGCCCAAACTTCTTCTAATTTATAACTGAAACTTAGGTCTCTCGCAGCCCGCGTAAACTTAAAGGGGGATCCTTCGCGGCCCGCGAGGCCATAAAGGTGGCAGTAGGGTTTGCTAAGTCATCGGTGGTTTCGACGCGTGTCGGGACACGTTGCCCTTATGCTTATCCGGAACTCTAGGTCTGTCGCGCCCCGCGAAGATCTCATCTAAATCTGTCGAGGCCCGCGACAGATGAAAATTATTGTTTTTCTTGGATTTTTATGAAAAGTAAGGTTTTACGGGTTTGGGTTTTTACTTACGGAGCGTTTTAGGACATTTTGGTACGAGTCGTTACAGTTAATGATTATGGAAATCGTATACACTAATGATCCTTTCCTTGCACAACTTGCTGTTTTCATCACAGAGATGAATTCGTGGATCTAGATGGCTTATTCCCTTTAATGTGATCTTTTCACCGTTTGGTGAATTTACTGGTATTGACTTTTGATCACATAGAATACTAGCTTTATTGGCTACTAACCAATCCACTCCTAATACAACATCAAATCCAGCTAGGTTCATTGGGTAAATGTTAGCAATAAAATTATGGTTTGAAATTTCTATTCTTGCTCCCTGCAAGATTTCAGTGATCTTAATGGATTCTCCATTTGTCGTTTCTACCAGACATTCTTGGGTAAGTTTCTGAGCTAGGTTCTTTCTCTGATTCTCTTCTTGCGTACATACCAATTCATCAGTCAATGTATTTGCTAGTTCTACAGCTTCTTCTATAGTTTGTGGCTAGTTGCCTTGACTACATGTCTAATCTCACTGATTAATCCCCAGATGTAACGGGAGATTAATACTGGTTCTGGTGAAGCTAGGGTTGGCACTATTCTAGCATATTTGAAGAATACGATAGTGTAACCCTTACAGTCTACTCCAGTCATTCTAAGGTTTAAGAACTTGTTAGCTATTTGTTCTTTTTCATTGGGAGGACAGAATTTCCTTTCGACCATATTCTTAAACTCAGTCCATTCCATATTATAGACTCTGTCACTTTCCCTAGACTAGAGAATAGTATTCCACCATTCTAAAGCTGCATTCTTAAAAAGATTAGAAGCAAACATGATTTTCTCTTCCTCTGCACATTTGCTTATTTTTAAGACTGCCTCAGTCTTTTCTATCCAACGTGAGCTGCAATGGCTCCTTCATTGCCCGAGAATTCTATTGGTTTACAAGACCAGAATTCTTTGTAAGAACAACCATAAGACATGGTTCTTCTTCTTTTTGGAATTGGCAATTGAAGTAATGGCCTATTGTTTGCGCTGTGACTGGGTCAGTAGGTGGTCGTTTACTTCCATTATTACTTTTATTATTTTCTGCTCCCTTAACCGTTTTAATAATATATGGCATAGCATCTATAATCCCTTGTGCTACTATGTGTTGGATGGCACTATTATCTATCTGGTTCCCGTTATTATTGTTATTCGGGTTTTCTTGATTCACTTCGTTGTCCATCTGGATTATAAACATTTACCAATTATTAATATCACAAAACAATATTTAATGTGAATGATCACACAAACAAACACATTGATCAAAATCGTCGTGCATTGTGACATTTACTCTATTTTATATATATATGCATCTATTACAAACTGCAACTGGAATTTAAAATATACTACTAGTTATGCATCAGTAGGTATTAGATTATCTATTTTAGTTGATTTTTTCAAACTACTTACCTATATATATGTATATGTATATTTTATTATTATTATTATTACTAGGGGTTCATCCAGTACTGCATATTGCACTCGTCATACTTCCAAACGAGCCTATCCCCTATTTGCCTTATTCTTTCACCTTCATCTAATAACTCCTCACCAAAAGTGTGGAGTTCCTGCATGTTTTCGGTACTCATGGGTGGTGGTGGTGCTAGTATTGGGTCAGGGTATTGGGGCATCGGTTCTTCATATGGGTATGGGTTCTCTAGGATTTCCCGAATATACTAGTCGTTATCCCAATATGGATCTAGAGGGTCAAGGTTGGGATATGGTGCTGCTGGGTTTGGTATGAGCTCCTCCTATGGGTGGAGTTCTCGGTAATCCCTATGATCATCCTCCCATGGGTCATAAGCTAGAGGTTTTGAAGCTGGGACTCTAGGGATTTCGTTTGGGTCGAAGGCTGGTATCGGAACCTGGTCTCCTAGGTTAGGTTCTATTTCCATGGGTTGAGTTGGGAATAGTGGTAGTGGCTATGGTGCAATGATTTGTTCTAAGTTTGGGTTTGCGGTAGTGGTAGCTAGTATATGGAAATTGGCCAATCGTCTATTGATTATGTCCTGGGTCTGGGCATTCATTTCCCTATTTGCAGCTGCTAAAGCCCGTTGCTGCTGTAACTTTTTCATTCTTTTCCTACGCTCGAGTGCTCCCCGACTGAACCATCCTCTCTTTTTGGTAGGGAATGGTTCTTCGGATTGGGCCTTAAATATGAAAATTCCCTCTTCTGTGTCAGCTGAATACCCCGAGGGGGTAGGCTGGGAAGAAGTTCCTTCATCTCTAGGAGAACTAGACAGTTAACGATAGGCGTCCGATGGTCCTTGATCACTCATACTATAAACTAACAAATCGTCAAATAACACAAAACAATAATATACAGATATACACGTAATCACGTAGATTATTTCCTAACATAATTGACAATTTTGATGTCAGCAGAACACTTCTGTGGCTGAAATCAGTGGCTGTAGCTTTGATACCACCTCCTGTCGCAACCCCCAGCCCCTATCCTTGGGAACGGGCGACCGCGAGCCAGTATCAGTGGTATCGGTGTTTATCAATTTGGCAGCGGAATTTATATCAGGGCCGTAGTTAGGAAATATTTTATTAGAGTAAAACACCTCATTTTATAAATAATAAACACATGGGTAAAACCCAAGTTTCAATTCATAATATGTTTGTAGGGATAAACCCTAATTTATTGAAATAAAACTTCTTCTTTATTTAGGTAACTTTTATAGCCACTTTTCCAAGCCTTCAGTGCTCTCCAGCTGGCTTCTAGTTGGCTTTTACATTTTGTTACCTGAAACGCGTTTTAAAAACATTTGTCAGCGGGAAATACTGGTGAGTGAATCCAAGTTTAATCAAAACAGGTTTTATCATTTTACAGCATTGAGGGCAATCCAGCAATTACATTTGTTTACATCTACTTTAATTACCACTCACGGCACTGTCAATCCTGACTTGTGGTAATGTTACTACTCACAGTGTAGTAACAAATTTTGTATACAAAACCCCAACATACCGACGATAATTTTAGAATTACAAATACTCAATCACTGTTAACTATAATGTAAAACAATTGAGGTTTTGTAAAAACATTTTGTGAAAAGAGGAATTACTCACAAAAAGGTTTACACAAAAAAGAAGGATTACTCACATTGCTAATTTAGGTATTTTCCTTATGACTTCCTGGTTATAATCTATTAATTAAACAATGCACACGTGTTAGTATAATAACCCAAATTTACATTAGCTATATCCTCCCCGAGACAGAACTCCAACGACTGAGTCAGGCAGAGCCTCGACATGCGTTACGGAGCACTAGATCAATCAGGCAGCGTATCTAATACGTAACCTGGGGTTATAATACTTACAACGAGGCAGAGCTTCGCTAATTTAGTGGGTATAATACCCGGGAATTATTATTGCTATCAGAAATTTAGAGAGAGAATTTGTTTTTGAACGACTGAATTATGAGCTCGACCACTTCATTTATAGGCTGATCTGATGGCGGCTCGCGGCCTGCGTAAGCCTTAGCTTACTCTCTCGCGGCCCGCGAGAGTATAGACTAGGGTCTAGCTGTGATGGGTCAACGAATCTAGCTTCGACACGTGTCGACACGTGTCGGCTTTGTTTGCCCGGTAAGTCATTGGGCCTCGCGGCCCGTGAAGGACAAAGGAGTTTGGGTCGCGGCCCGCGACAACCTAGCAGATTTTGTTTTTCTTGATTTTTAATAAAATAAAGGTATGTTAAGCCCTTTTCTCGTATAAAGGATGTATTTTAGGACATATAGGACATGTTTAAGGGTTTTGGGAGAGTTGTTATAATTAATATGTTTTAGACATGAGCACCGCATCCACTACTTCACAAACAGCTCAGTGCTTCGTCACAAAGGCAATAGAGAAAGAATCAATTCTTTGGCATAGAAGAATGGGTCATATACACATAGAAAAATGAATTACTTAGTTCAGAATAATCTTGTAAATGGTGTGAACATCAAAACTTTTCATTTGAACAATGACTGCGTCAACTGCAAGAAGGGTAAACAACAAAAAAAGTCGTGTCTGATTAAAATGTTTAATTCTATCAAAACTACCCCTCGAGAGACTACATATGGATTTATTTGGACCAGTAAATGTGAAAAGTATCACGGGTGATCTTTATTGCCTAGTGGTGACATACAACTACTCCAGATTCTCGTGGGTAATGTTTCTAGAATCCAAAGATGAGACTTTTGATTATCTTAAGACATTGATTCTAAAGATCGAGAACTTGTACCATTTACTAGTCAGACGAATCCGTAGTGACAATGGTACAAAATTCAAAAATAAAAAATTGATTAATTTCTGCAATGTGAAAGGGATTCTTCACTAGTTCTGTGCTCCTTACACGCCTCAACAAAACGAAGTTGCTGAACGGAAGAATGGGACCATAATGGAGACAGCAAGCACAATGCTTGCCGACTCGAAACTTCTTGATAAGTTTTTGGAATGAAGCAGTTGCATCGGTGAGTTATACGCTCATTAGAGTACTCACAGTCGAGAAATACGGGAATACATGTTTTGAATTGTTGAATCATAAGAAGCACAATCTTCAATGGCTTGAGCCATCGGGGTCTCCGTGTATTGTGATCGATTCAGATGGAAAGTTTGGAGCCAGATCTCTTGAAGGATACTTTGTAGGTTACACAAGCCCTTTAAAGCGAGTGTCTCTACCAAGTATAAACCGTATCGTTCAAGTTCAACATTTTGATTGTCAAACGTACACAACACTGACACATAAACTGGGTGGCCCGTGGATGTTTGACTATGATACTCTGCGGAAATCATTCAATTTGCCTACAGAGCCAACAGATGAAGAGCTTGTATTGTTATATCAACAACAACAAAGCTTAGCTCAAGATCATATCCCTAGACTGCTTGTTGTCACAACGACACAATCTGGTTTGGAAAATGTTGAAGTAGGAACAAGTAATCAGAATGCTGAAGCCATAATCAGTAACCAGAATAATGAAGTAGGAACAAGTTCTCAGGTTAATCAAAATGTTGAAGGCCCAAGTTTTGACCAGTCGAGATGCTTCAGATAATGAAGAGAATACTACCATTTATGACGAAGATGGGTCAACATCCAATGACGAACCAATCTTTAATGTTCAACAGGAGGCTCAGTCAATTGATCATGTGCATCAAACAAGCGCACTGGATGTCAGTCAAAGTGTTACTGAACAAAATGTTAACAATTTATAACCGGCGGTCATTGTTTCGACATACGTTATACCTCGATCTGTATCTTATCATATGTTGGAGAATATTCTTGGGAATTTACAAAGCGGCGTACAGACGCGAAACCAGATCAATCAAGGTTTAAGTTGTTTTTACTCGAAGGTTTCTAATTTGCAAAATCGGTTTTCATTCAGATGTTTTATTTCTCAAGTCGACCGAAGTATAACAAAGAAGCGTTAACAAAGGAGAGCTAGGTAAATGGGATGCAAGAAGAGTTGTTCATTTTGAGAAACCTAGTGTGTGGAAGCTTGTAGATCTACCAGATAATCACATGAAAATAAACACAAAGTGGGTTTTCAAGTGCAAGCGAGATGATAGAGGAGTCATAGTTCGAAACAAAGCGAGGCTAGTTATGTAAGGATTCTGTCAACAGGAAGGTATAGATTTTGGAGAAGTTTACGCTCGAGTTGCAAGGCTTGAAGCAGTCAGAACATTTTTAGCTTTCGCTTCCTAGAAGGGATTTAAAGTGTATTAGTTGGATGTCAAATCAACGTTTCTTTACAACAAGGTTAAAGAAGAGGTCTATGTTGGACAACTGCCAGGGTTTGTGGATCAATTCGATAAAGTAAAGTGTATCTGCTTAACAAGGCGTTATACGGGTTACACCATGCCCCACGAGCATGATAGGAAACATTATCTTAGTATTTGCTAGATAATTCCATCAGAAGAATGGTGGATTGCAGACTCTTAACACGAGAAACCAATGAGCATCTTCTGATCATATAAATATATGCGGATGATATAATATTTGGGTCGACGAAAGACAAGCTGTGTAAAGAGTTTGAAGCCGTGATGCGTAAAAAGTTTGAAACGAGTTCAATGGTGGAGATGAAATTTTCTTAGGGTTGCAGGTGGATCAGTTACCTAACGGTATCGTTATTCATCAGACCAAGTACGTCAATAATATTCTCAACAAATTTAAGATGACGGAAACTACAGCCTCGAGTATTGGTCACCTACCCACGGGCGTAGGTAGGTCCGCCCCTGCTCGGGAGGAATGGTGCAACTTTGTAGTACCCATGTGGAAGTTTTGTGTTTTGATTTTTGCTGGACTATATGTTTTGGCTTTCGCTAAGAGGTCAGTTTTGTGGTAATAAACTGGGTTACGTTTGACCGTTCAAAAATAATAAAACTGAATGATATTTTGGTTCGGACTCCACCCAAACCATAAAAAAACAGAAAAAAAGAAACCACAAAATAAAAAATCCTGAAAACGTTTTCTCCAAGCCACCACAGACCACCATATGAGCTACAACAATCTGCCGCCCTGTGTAACCACCTCACACTTATCCACCACACCTCCATTAACAATGGAGCGAGCCGTTCTTCTCCGTTCTCTATCTTCACGTGCCTGTATTCGAACCTTCTCCAGCTCATCTCACCGTCTCTCTTCCACTCGCCACCGCCTTATCCCCAATTTCCACCGTCGTTCTCCTCTCCGCCACCATTTCCGCCACATCTCCACCGCCCTACCGTCGCGCCTCCACTTCGGTACTCGCTTCTCGCCTGTTGTTACACCTAGAGCCATCGCTACTTCATCTCCGCAATTCTCTCCAGGTACTGTTTCATGCTCGTTTTCGTTTCAATAGTTTTGTAATTGAATATCGATAAATTGATTTAGAAATGTTTTGTTAGTTGATATTTGTGATGTTTGAATTTGAAAATGAAGTTTTAGGTTTTTATTTATCGTTATGGAGATTGTGTATTGATTAATTTGATGGATTAGGTTGTTATAGGTGCTTGTTTTACTGTTGAGGTGTATATTAGGGTTTATTGCTTGCTTAGGATCTCATGTTTCCTTTTGTTTCAATAGTTTTGTAATTGAATATCGATGTAGAGTTTGTTGTGAATCTTATACCGGTGTTAGTTGTTTCTGACTGTTTGATTGATGTAGAAATGTTTTGTTAGTTGATGTTTGTAATTTTGAATTTGGAAATGAAGTTTTAGGTTTTTATGTATGGTTACGGAGGGAGTATGATGTTGTTTATCGATTAATTTTGCTGGATTAGGTAGGTTGTTCTAGGTGTTTATTTTTACTGTTGAGGTGAATATTAGGGTTTATTGCTTGCTTAATTATCTCATGTTCCTTTTCGTTTCAGTAGTTTTGTAATTGAATGTCGAAGTAAAGTTTGTTGCGAATATTACGCCTGTATTAGTTGTTTCTGATTGTTAATTGATTTAGAAATGTTTTGTTTGTTGATATTCGTCATGTTTGAATTTGGAAATGAGGTTTTAGGTTTTTATTTTCGTGGAGGCAGTATGATGTTTATTGATTAATTTACTGGATTAGGTTGTTCTAGGTGCTTATTTGAACTGTTGAGGTGAATATTAGGGTTTATTGCTTGTTTGTAGATGCTACTGGTTCTCACGAAGATGTTGCTGAGAAGCTTGGATTTGAGAAGGTATCAGAGCAGTTTATTGCCGAGTGTAAGTCCACAGCTATTTTGTATAAGCATAAGAAGACTGGTTGTGAAGTGATGTCTGTGTTAAATGACGACGAGAACAAGGTCTTTGGTGTAGTATTCAGAACTCCTCCGTAAGTTTCTTTTCAGAATCTGGAAACTCTTGTCTATTTGTTTACGCGAGTATGCATTGTTAATTGAAGCAGCTGAATATTTCATAATGTGGTAGACCGTTATGCATAATTAGTTCTAATCTTAGATTATACAAAATTTTATTAAGTATATACGCGGCAGCCAAAGAGCAAAAGTTACGGTTTGGTTTATTGGGGATGGTAGCATTCTTCTTAAATGTGTCTCATACATTAGGACTGGATAGTATGTTGCAACACAGGTCATAGGGCAGTTGTGTAGATATTTTATCTGTTTCGAAACTAGAGTACGTTATGCATTAGTTTAATAAATAATAAGTTGATATGTTGTTGCAATGTATGATTCATAAACTCGAGGACATTGCACACGTTATACTAATTGTCACTTGACTCATTTTATCCGACTGCAGGAAAGATTCAACTGGAATTCCTCATATATTGGAACACAGTGTCCTATGTGGTTCAAGAAAGTACCCTTTAAAAGAACCATTTGTTGAACTACTGAAGGGGAGTTTGCATACTTTTCTTAATGCATTCACATATCCTGATAGGACATGCTATCCTGTTGCATCTACAAACACAAAGGTTAAAATAATGTGTCTAAGTTATTGGAATTAGGCACAGTTTATGTTCTACTATATCTGGTTTCGTAAAGTATTTTTGTTACTGTGTAGGATTTTTATAACTTGGTAGATGTATATCTGGATGCTGTTTTCTTTCCCAAATGTGTGGAGGACATTCAGACTTTTCAACAAGAGGGTTGGCATTATGAGCTGAACAACCCTGAAGAAGAAATAACTTATAAAGGTCGATATGATTTTCCTTATTTACGTTAACAAATTTTGTAATGTATCGATTCTTCATGTTTCCTATATATATTTGTAGGGCTATATGTTACTATCTTGAGCATGCTAATATGAATCTTATAAATTTGAAAATGGCATGCATATCAGCATATCTGTGGTTTTAATGTTTTATAATACCACTTTCAGGTGTTGTATTCAATGAGATGAAAGGTGTTTACTCCCAGCCTGATAACATATTAGGCCGGACATCTCAGCAGGTAAATCTGTTATTTAGCGGAAGCCATTTGCTTAACAGTTGTTTCATTTTCTTCTAAAGCATTTACATGCCAAACATCTTGGCTGATGCCACATAAACTTTATGCAGGCTGTTTTTCCAGACAATGCTTATGGCGTTGACAGTGGAGGTGATCCCACTGTTATACCCAAACTCACATTTGAAGAGTTCAAGGCATGTTTTCGAATCTCGCTGCTTTTATGAACTTTTTTTGGAGGGTCTTTTTCTAGCATTTTGTTATTGATAGTAAATCTGTCAATTACCATAACATTGAGTACTTCCTTTTCGCTAAAATATAAATAAACAGGATTTTCACCGCAAGTATTATCATCCAAGCAATGCGAGGATTTGGTTTTATGGAGACGATGATGCAAACGAGCGCCTGCGTATCTTAAGTGGTACAACCTTTTCTCATGAATTAGTTATGTGAAAACAATGGGGCAATTTCGTATATACCCCTACAAACTTGCAAAATATCATATATACCCATGCAAAATTATAAAATATCATATATACCCTTACAAAATAGTTGAAATATCATATATGCCCAATTCATTAGAAACAATTTCACAAATGACAATTTTACCCTTTGTTATAAAATTTTGAAATCTCATATATGACCTTTAACTTCAAATATTATATTTACTCATTTCTAGCTTAATATATTTAGTTTAAATATTATATATGGAGAATACTATTGTTTATGGGAAAAAATAAATAAAAAATAAAAATGGGTAAAAATAAATTTAAGTTTAAAATGTGTATAAAAATATGAAGTTAAAAAGATGAGCATATATGAAAACTTGAAGTTAAAAAAAATAAGGTAGCGTTTGGTATACAGGAATGAGAGGTGTAATGGAATAGACCATTGAGAGGGAATGAAGAAAAGAGTGTTTGGTTGGTCGATGGAATGGAATCGCCCATTCCAAAATGCATTCCATTCCCTCAAAATCATTCCATCCCTCCCCCCTGTTTTTTTTTTCCATTTCATTCCCTCTTCACCCTTCATTAACAACACCACAACTCACTACCGTTGCCACCACCCACCACCACTGTCATCCGCCGCCGTCACCCGCCTTCGCCGCCACTCGCCACCGCCGCCACCCGCCTCCATCCCCGCCACCGCCGCCATCCACCATCGTCGTTGCCACCTCTGATCACCGCCACCACTCACCTTCGATCATCGCCGGCACCATTGCCGCTGCCACCTCCGATCACCGCCGCCGTCGCCACCCACCTCCGTCATCGCTATCAACCACCACCACCGCTACCACCTGCCACCACCGCCCCCACCGCTACCACCTCTGACCACCGCCGCCACCCACCTTCACCGTCACCCACCACCACCACCGTTGTCCCCACCCGTCGCCGTCTCCACTCGCCGCCGTCTCCACCCACCACCACCGCCGCCGCTACAACTGCCACCTATCACCACCCACCATCGCCGCACATCATTGACCACCGCCATCTGATTTTATTCCTTCGTCTTTTCTCGCATACCAAACAACAAAAAGTAATGGTTCATTCCATTCTCACATGGTAACCAAACAAGACATGAAATGGTAATAATCCATTCCATTACCTCATCCATTCCATTACCTCGTCCATTCCATTCCCCCGTTCATTCCATTACCCCATACCAAACAAACCCTAAAGGTAAAATGGTTATTTATTAGATTGTTTTCAATTTTAATTTTAATTTAATAAATTGGGTATATTTGATATTTTAACTATTTTGTAAGGGCATGTATGATATTTTTAGTTTTGGTTGGGTATATATGAAAATTTTCAAGTTTGTAAGGGTATATGTGTAATTAATCTGAAAACAAATCCTTATTTTGGTTTAACTAATAACCCTGTCTCCAAACAGAATATCTTGATATGTTTGATGCAAGTCCAGCACGCAATGAATCAAAAATCGAAACACAAAAACTGTTTTCAAAGCCAGTTAGAGTTGTTGAGAAGTATCCAGCTGCTGAAGGTGGTGATTTGAAGAAAAACCACATGGTCTGCCTTAACTGGTTGCTTTCCGATGAGCCTTTGGATACCGAAACCGAACTTGCACTCGGATTTCTTGATCATCTATTGTTAGGAACTCCCGCATCTCCGCTAAGGAAAATTTTACTCGAAAGTGGTTTGGGAGATGCGATTGTTGGTGGTGGAATGGAAGATGAGCTTCTTCAACCTCAGTTTAGCATCGGGTTAAAGGGTGTTTCCGAAGAAAATATTCAAATAGTCGAAAGTTTGATCATGGACACACTTGAAAAGCTTGCAAACGAGGGTTTCAACATGGAGGCGGTGGAAGCTTCCATGAACACAATTGAGTTTTCTCTTAGAGAAAATAATACTGGATCATTTCCTCGTGGCCTTGCCTTGATGCTTCGTGCTGTTGTAAGTTGAGCTTTATTAAGACTACTTTTAGCTGTTTATGTAACACGAGTCTCATCTGTGAATGTTTTTTTATTATTTGTTTACAGGGGAAGTGGATTTATGATATGGATCCATTTGAACCATTGAAATACCAGGAGCCTCTAGCAGCATTGAAAGCTAGAATTGAAAAGGAAGGGTCAAAAGCAGTATTTGCTCCATTGATAGAGAAATATATATTAAAGAATCCTCACCGTGTAACGATTGAAATGCAGGTACTGTTATTTTTTTTTTCTATTTTTATGTTTGTTTCTTTTTAAAGGTATTGATATATGTGTACTGTTCAACAGCCTGATCCAGAGAAAGCATCTCAAGACGAAGCGGTAGAGAGAGAAAATTTAGAGAAACTTAAAAGAAGTATGACTGAGGAAGATCTTGCTGAGCTGGCCCGTATGACACATGAGCTAAAATTGAAGCAAGAAACTCCTGACTCGCCAGAAGCTCTGAAAGCTGTTCCAAGCCTCTCCCTGCAAGACATTCCCAAAAAACCTATTCAAATACCCATTGAGGTAACTTTATCTTCTGAAACTTTGATGATTTTTTATGTTATAGAAGAGTTAGGTACGTAAAATAGAAATATGACCAAAGTTGGCAACCTTTTTATGCAATTTGCCGTTTCAAGAGCAGTATATTTCGACGTTATGACTTGATGATTTTAAATCTTTGACGATTGTATGTAGGTTGGAGATATCAATGGAGTAAAAGTCTTGAAGCATGATCTGTTTACAAATGATGTCCTTTACACTGAAATAGTATTTGATATGAGTTCACTGAAGCAGGAACTCCTTCCTCTGGTTCCACTCTTTTGGTAAGATGCTGCTAAAACAGAAGGGTTTATAACTCAAGTTTGCTTTCACCATACTAATACTGATAGCTGTTACTTAAAAGATCGTCCCTGAGTACAACCTAATCTATTGACACAAACTTACACGTATGTATATACTCATGTTAGTATGCTACACCATATTTGTTAACAGTCAATCATTGCTGGAGATGGGTACAAAAGACTTAGACTTTGTGCAGCTTAACCAGTTAATCGGAAGGAAGACAGGTGGAATATCCGTATTCCCTTTCACTTCATCAAAGCGAGGGTCAGATGCTCCTATCAGTCATATTATTGTTCGAGGCAAAGCCATGTCATCACGCACTGAAGATCTTTTTAACCTGGTATGTATGATGTATCTAAATTTATAGTTTTGCAGTGTGCATTTTTTATTTTATCATAAAATATTCTCTCAGATAATAAGCTTATAAGTTATAACTTTACTATTTTAGGTCAACTGTATTCTTCAAGAAGTCCAGTTTGCAGATCAAAAGCGCTTTAAGCAGTTTGTCTCCCAAAGCAAAGCTAGAATGGAGGTATTAATAAGAGTCTGGACATTTCAATTGTCAGTTTATACATAATGGCTATTCCTACAAGTCTAAATTCTAATAAACAATTCTAATTAATGCCATGTGGCACTCTTTCCTTCAACCTCACGTATTTTACTTGTATTTTATTTAAAATTATTTTTAACTCCTTATCCTTATTATAATAAATAATTCCTAAGTGTTTTAATCCTTATCTTTATTATAATTTTAATATTACTTATAAATAGCATTTAACTTTTACCCTAAAAGTTGGTCAAACTTCTTAATATTATAATATAAATATTATAACAAAGACGTTATATAATAATACAAAAAATTATTATAAACTACCACCTCTGCACAAATCTTATAAACAAAAAGCAATTCAATTTATCACACGGAAAATTTGAATAATATCGTAATTTATGAAACAATTGATAAACCCATCAACAATACACCATATTCAACCATTTGATAAGATTATAATATTATTACATTTATTAACCGTGTTACACATTTTTATAAGATTATAGTTTATATTTCCTCAACTCGTGTGATAAAATTCATGAATTATAAATGTATAAGATTATAATACTGTTACATTCTATAACCTTGTGATAAGGATTATATAGAAGTTTATGATTTACATTTTTTCGATATTCAACCCGTGTAATATATGGGTTTGTAACACCTATAAATTAAAATAATATTCAATCAATTTTTTTTCCGATATTTAACCTGTGTAATACATGGGCTTGTAAGCTAGTGTGGTCTAATATTGTAAAATTTTATGTCTGTAGAACCGATTAAGGGGCAGTGGTCATGGTGTTGCAGCTGCAAGAATGGATGCAAAGTTAAACAGTGCAGGGTGGATCAGTGAACAAATGGGTGGTATCAGGTTGGATTTTAATATTTTTAACTTTATTTATGCATCCCTTTAACTATCTAATTTGCTTAATTAACATTCAACATACTTGCAGTTATCTGGAATTTTTGAAAGATCTTGAAGAGAAAGTCGAACAAGACTGGAGCGGAATTTCCGCATCTCTCGAAGAGATCCGCAAAACGCTTCTCTCTAAGAAAGGCTGTCTTGTGAATCTCACGTCCGATGGGAAAAACCTTACAAACTCAGAAAAAACCGTCGGGAAATTTCTCGATCTGCTTCCAAGTACTTCTCTCGTCACACCAGCTTCTTGGAATGCACGAATTTCGTCGATAAATGAAGCAATCGTGATACCTACTCAGGTTAATTCATACTTTGAAAAATCAATTCCCCTACGAATTGTCTCATTATTGAATTGAATAATTAATATAAAGTCATGATTACAGGTTAATTATGTTGGCAAAGCTGCAAATCTGTACGACATTGGCTATCAACTTAAGGGGAGTGCATATGTTATATCGAAACACATAAGTAATACTTGGTTGTGGGACCGTGTTCGAGTTAGTGGCGGGGCTTATGGAGGCTTCTGTGATTTCGACACTCATTCAGGTAAAAATCAAGTAAAATTCTGTTATGTGGATTCAACTTTTTTAACCATTTTTTTTGTAAACAGGAGTATTTTCATTCTTATCTTATCGCGATCCTAACTTGCTAAAGACGCTGGATATTTATGATGGAACCGGTGATTTCTTACGTCAGATGGAAATGGATAATGATACTCTTACAAAAGCAATTATTGGGACCATTGGTGATGTGGATTCATACCAATTACCCGATGCCAAAGGATATAGCAGGTAAGTAACTCGCGTTTATTCATTTTCATTAAAAATTTTCGTGTCAAATGTTATTACCAAACCAACTTAATTACGATAAAATTGTTTTTGCAGCTTACTACGATACTTGCTGGAAATTACAGAAGAAGAAAGACAAGTAAGACGCGAGGAGATTCTATCAACAAGGTACAACACTTCATATTAACTTTCATTTCTAAACTTCAGACAGTTGCATGTTGTAGGCCATACTCATCTTTTTTACTTTCTATTTTTTATTTTTGAAAGCTTGAATGACTTCAAGGAATTTGCAAATGCAATCGATGCTATCAAAGATAAAGGTGTTGTGGTAGCTGTTGCATCCCCCGATGACGTCGAGGCTGCAAACAAGGAGCGATCCGACTTCTTTCAAGTAAAAAAGGTCCTCTAAAAGAAACAAAATTTATAATTTTTTATTTGAATTTCAGTAAAAAAAAATGTTTTATTTTGAGAAGGAATATAACATCCTTTAGTTGTGGGTAGCATAAGTAGGTAGTGTGGGGGAGGTGATAATGATCAAACATGAGGCAAAGGTAGCTATCCTATGTAATACCTTGTTTTCAAATTACTTAATTGGGTCAACACAAGCAGTCCTCTTGTTTGTAATTGGCTAAACTCAACTACATTTGTACTTTCTGGTCCATCCCTTATCTTATTATACCACCTTTCCAATGCCAGTTTACTAGTTACCTGTGTATCTTATTACAGAACTGAATACTTACAAGTACATCTACACTTTAAGCCTGCTACATCCCTTTCCAATCTGCATCTTGTGATTGTACTGTATAAGTACATAAAGCTTGTAGTGACAAATATAAAATTCATTTGAATCTGACAATGCTGAGCAACAAAAATACTAGGATGCCCTATATTTTTAGTATTTTTTGAATTCATTTCACCAGATATAAAAATATAATTATATAATCATTATAAATGATCACATATAAACATAACCCAATCAAAAGATGCCACATGTATACCACCATTTGCTTTGTAACATGTCATCTCGCTGTTGGCCGAACTGTCTTCTCGCTAGTTTGTACCTAAAAACCTTTGATAATCTCAATTGCGTTAACACGCGTCACCTTTCCATTGGTGAAAGTTTGCGGATGTGTCATTTCCATGCATTCATTTGCGATTTTGCGCTGTCATTTATCGTCAAACCAGTGGATGGCTGGCTCATCACATGTTTAAGGTAAAGAGGTGTGGGTATACGGTAACTCCAATTCGGTCATATGAATATGTTAGTATAAAGTTCCATTAAATGATTTTTCGTATAAAAAAATCGATCAAAACATGATTTTCTATTTTCTTGTAACGGGTCATATTTGATTATCTATGAAGTACTTTATAAAATAAGTTATTTTAATTTTTAAATAAATAAAAATGGACGTGTTCTTTTTTTTTTTTGTCATATTTAGTTGGCCATGTTCTATAAAAGGATGGGGCTGTTTGTTCTTTAATACAGTTATAACTCGTTAAAGACTCATTAATAGGCTTGTGAGTTAGCTATAAGCCTACATCACTATTACCTGCATCTTGTAGTTGTATTGTACAAGTGAACAAATTTAATAGGAAAATGATAGGTAGGGTAGGGGTGGCGTTGATTTTAGGGGTAGTTTCATGAATCAGTGTTAAAACTTTAAACAAAAAGGGGGTAGTTTGGTGTTTAAAAAGGGTTATAATTAAGCTTAAGTCGTGGCCATCATCATCAATCTCATTGTTGTGAGGAATCCTATGCACTTATAACTCTTGTAGCCCCATTACTTTATTTCCATAAATATATGTGGTAATCATGCACAACCCACATGCAAGATTCCCTCCAACAAACTTCCTCATTTTATTTGTATATTAATGGATTTATTATGGTAACTTATTACGGATTTAAGATATTCGATTTCGATGGATAAAACCGAAACATTTAAGACTAGATATGTAGATTAGTGAAAAAAATGAAACATAAAAGATTTAAGACGTATATTAAAACATGTATACAAGTATATATGATCGATATGGGATGTATCTATACTAATAAGTTAGCATATTCCATATTATGTGTCATCCATACAACAAATCTTCTTTTTTTCTTGACATATGGCAATTCAAACAATTCATTTTTTTAACTCATTTTGTACACGTGCTAAGGGTGTTCATCGGGTTTTTTCTTCGGGTTTCGGGTTTTTCTGGTCGGGTTGTTCGGGTTTTTGTCTAGAAAAAAATGACCCGATAACCGACCCATTTAAAAGTCGGAGTATTCATTTTTCATTCGGGTCTGCCTAACCCTGCTGATTCCAGGAACCGACGAGTTTGACGGAGCTTCGGTCCCGAAATAACATGTTCGGTGCGATTATTACAACTAAGAAAGGAGTAGAAGATAGACACGACACCGAGCAGTCAATTTCAATCTGGTCTCTATTGATTATTCAACGTTTACAACACCACGAGACCAGTTGGACAGCATGTTCCCTCTGGGAACCAAAAGCTTGTCCAAATGGGAGCCCCAACCCCCTATTTATGGACAACTAACACTATGTGTCCATCCGACCGGATGGACCTTTACAATATCAAAACCTGTCCCACTTTCTCTATTCTATACAATATTCAACACACGCTCTATCTAACCATTCGCACAGTGGCAGACGTACGAAATATGCACTAACAGATTCCCCCTTAGATGTCACTGTCGAATCGTCTTTAAAACTTTGAGAACCTTGAGCCGTGTTTGAATATTCTGTAATCTTCAACTTTTTTGCAACTTCAATCAGGTATCTTGAAATCTGACTATCCGAATTCCCCCTCGATTGATGATTCGGGTTTGCTTTTGCCAAAGTAAAGCACGAATTCCCCCTGAAATGAATCTTCAGGTCTTTTGCACAGTTTACGACTCTCCTCTGATTTGCTAAACTGCAACCTTCACGAACAATCACCAACTTGAAACTAATCAATGCAGCATCCTCTGTTTCAACTTTAACCGCATCCAAGCTCAGTTTTTGATATATCATGTCAGCACCACGATCTCGCATTCCGCTTGCTCGATCTAAGAATGTACAAAAACTCAACCGACAATTGATAGAAACTTCAAATACTCCACTGGTTAACTTCAAATCCGTGATTCCCCCTGAAGATCTGATATCCCGTTTACCGTGATCCACGTTAACGCACCATAAGAATGACAGATCCGTGTAAACAGTATTCTCCACAATCAGCAAATCTTCATCGGAAAACAAATCATCTGGTAATGTAATTCGATCTCTGAAGCATTCGTCCACAATCAGATTCATCTCCTCGGATAATCTAGATCTCAGAAGCTATCATCCACGATCACTCTCAGATCTTCGATGCTTTCGTCCACGATCAGATATCAACACCTCGGATCATCATGATCTCGAAAGCTTTCAACCACGATCAGATTCATATTCCCCCTGACAATCTGAAGTCGAAACTACCCGAATACTGTTGCAGTGTCACGAATTTCAAAAGTGTCGGAATTTCAACATACGACAGTGAAAATTTTTCCCCCCTCATTTTTGCAAATTTTGACGTCTCTATCACTGAATTCCCCCTCAAACTGAATTCAGTTTTCAATTCTCTTCTCCGAAAAACCTGACCAAACTAGAATATCACAATATTCGCCACAATTGTCAGTTTTTCATCTTTGCGGATTTTACGTTTTGGCCCATAAATAGTCAGATACCCTGAAAGAACAACTTTCTGCACTGGTATCCAGACTACCCCACTAATTTCCACAATCTGTGATCGCATCATCAAATATGTTCACTAAAGCCCCAGACGGTATCCCCGAACAACCCAGCTTGGTCGTTAAAAACCTGAAAAAATTGTCAATCACCAAAATTTTTCTGGAGACTCTCCTTGTCGTTGCGATCAAAAATGCCTTTTTTTAGGCATTTGATCATCTGGTCGAATGGCATGTGACGGATGGTCATTCGATCGAAGGACAAAATCAAGATGGTATGATGGATCAGATGGCCCTCCGATCGGATGGTCATCCGATCGGATTGCCATTCGATTGAATGCAGTTAAACCTTCAATATTCCTTCAAGCAAGATAGTGATATGGATCGGATGGTCGTCCGATCGGATTGCCATCCGATTGGATATGTTCTAACAGCTCAAGAACACTCCAAATCACGTTTTTTCGATCCAGAATCTTTATTTGTGTGAATTTCATGATGAAACTTCACAGGATTGTGCGCGAATCAATTCCGAACAGATTGATGTCTTCAATTCCAAAATCCATCTGTGAATTGACCTTTATTTTGATGATTTTCTCTGTTTTAACGTCAAAACTCCCGTTTAACCCAAAATTGATGAGCTTTGGGTGATTTAACCGACTGTTAGATCGATTAAATCGGTACCGTAGCTCTGATACCACTGCTGACTCCAGGAACCGGCGAGTTTGACGAAGCTTCGGTCTCGAAACGACGTGTTCAGTGCGATTATTACGACTAAGAAAGGAGTAGAAGATAGACACGACACCGAGCAGTCAATTTCAATCTGGTCTCTATTGATTATTCAACGTTTACAGCACCACGAGACCAGTTGGACAGCATGTCCCCTCTAGGAACCTAAAGCTTGTCCAAATGGGAGCCCCAACCCCCTATTTATAGACAACTAACACTATGTGTCCATCCGATCGGATTGCCATCCGACCGGATGGTCATCCGGCCGGATGGTCATCCGTCCTGATGGACCTTTACAATATCAAAACCTGTCTAACTTTCTCTATTCTATACAATATTCAACACACGCTCTATCTAACCATTCGCACAGTGGCAGACGTACGAAATATGCACTAACAAACCCGATTTCAAACCATACGGATCCTTTATAAAATTTTGTACCCGTTGGAAACCCTAAATCTTCCATACGACGTTTTAGCTATGTTCTCTTTCCATTGAAGCTTCGATCAGCGGCAGAGTCTTGTATCACCCCCAATGGTAATAAGATCTGGTTTCCATTGAGATTGCTGGTGATTTTTGAGTGTTTGTTTTGAACTAGTTATGCTGAAGTCGTGTGTTGCGGCGAAGCATAGCGAACACCAATGTAAGACAGAGGTAAACTGAAAACTAAACCTTTAGATTGCCAATAGAAAGTGGTAAACCGAAAACTAAACCTTTAGATTGCCAATAGAAGCCATTTACAAAATGAAGCTTATAGTATACACTTCGGTTTTTTTAGTTCCTGTAAGACCCATAACTATTCATACGTATAATATTAATATAAGTTTGCATTTTATATACTTAAAACACCAAATTACAAAACGCCACACATAATTCATAGTTATTTCAGACTTCAAAAGTATGTTTCTAACATTTAACAGATTAACAAAATAACTAAATAAGTGCGTAAGCTTCGACTTCTAATGTGTTCGGTTCTTGTACAAGCTTAATCCCATCCATTATCTGCATATTAGAGACCTAAACAACATTTAAAAGTCTTAAATGTTAGTAATATAAGGTTTAAAGGTAATTTAATAACATAAATTACTTTATAAAACAAAAACAAAAATTTTGACAAACCCCGCCGTAAGCTACGGACCTCAAACCGTAGCTTACGGTCCGTATAGGTCATCTGAGACAGAAGGCCAGGACCGTAGCCTACGGCCCCCAGCCGTAGGTTACGGTCTGATCTGCAGAATTGTATTCCTATTTTGCCCTCGATACGAAAACGATCATAACTTTCAATCCGTTTATCCGTTTAACCTCCCGTTTCTTCCTACATGATCGTAATTCGATCCTTTATCATTTGGACTCGAAATCCAACATCTGGATTAACAAAATTCTTAACTTATAAGCCTTCGGCTTATTATTTATTTATGAATTATTGACCCGTTTATGTTTTTATCAAACAAACTCATTTGATCACCTTTAAATCCTCATGAACATCATAACTATAAATGTTTCCTATTACTCGGGGTCCTATATGCGGGATTTATGCATCCGTTATCCGGTATGCGTTTTAATTATCTGACTCGTTCAACCATAATTAGTTGAACTTTATTAGCACAATTTCCATATGCGAAATTGTTTATCTTTTAGTCATAACTCACAATCCGAGTCTTTTGACTTTAATCCGCGTTCCCGTTTCTCGGTTTACGCATATATTTGAAATCCAACCCATTATCCGGGTAATATGCCGAAGTCATTATTTATACAACCATTCCGGTATGCATTAAGACTTCATTTTGACCCGTTAGGTTAACTTAGCGAAATCCATCGTTTTCATACAACCAAACCTTTATCTTTCTATCATTTTGACCTGTTTGGTTAACTTAGCGAAATCCATTGCTTTTATACAACCAAACCTTTATCTTTCTATCATTTTGACCCGTTTGGTTAACTTAGCGAAATCCATCGCTTTTATACAATCAAACCTTTATCTTTCTATCATTTTGACCCGTTTGGTTAACTTAGAGAAATCCATCGCTTTTATACAACCAAACTTTTCATATATTCATTATTTGACCCGTTTGAATGTTTTAGTGAAATCCACCACTTTCAAACATTCAAACTTATCGTTCATTCGTTATTTAACTTCCCGGTTCATCCATACGAAATGCATCGCATATGTACAAACCGAATTTTTACAACTAATCTATAATAATTGATCATATGTTAATACAAATTAAACAAAGAAATTCTACAAAGCACAAAGCTACGTACCTTAAAGCTTCTCCTTTAAACGCCGGCTTGACTTCCCGAAGCTTCACCCGAGTTACCTTTTGAGTGTAACCCATTATAATTAGAACGTTTTTTTTTGGTAAAGGGTTACCCCGGTGATTCTATATATCAACAAAACCAAAACAAAACAAGTAGCATGGAGAGTCCATACTAGTTCAGTCATGGGACATCCCCCATGAAAGTAAACCAACAAAACACAAAACACCCAAATAAAACAACTAGACTATCCATTCCATGGCATGTATCTTGCCTAAACCTTAAATCATGGTTCCAATTAACAATATTTGTTCATTATGTAAAAAAATGGTATTTCTTTTAGGCGTTTCATCAAACACCTTGTATGCATAACATTTTAGCTAACCATCTTTTGTTTCATTTAAGCTATGGATAGCCAAGAAACCCAACTTAATATATAAATGACTATTCACAATCCGTAATAGCATAAAACCTTAACAAATTCATGTTATTAAGCCCTCTATTTATACCAAACATGGGGTTTCTCATAGAACATAAAAAACCCACTTCCATTATACAAACATACTTACTTCCACACATAGTTCATGTGATTTTATCAACTATTTCACTTAATTTATACCTTCTATAGGTCACATTAACATCAATTTCACCAAGAACTCAATTTCTTAATTTCTCTACATAACATTCATCATTCAAAACGAAATTTGTTACATACCTTATGAACCTTTTGCTAAGATGATCAATATTTTCAATTCATGCATCAGTTTTAGACCCAATTCCTTTATGATTTTAGTGAATTGTTGAATTAGGGCTTGAAGACACAGTTCTCCTTTGTTGCTCTGTGTTTTGGTCGACCAAACACACACACCAGTGTGTGTTTTTAGTTTCTAATTTTCCTTTTATTTCTATAGTTTCCAAGTTGCCCATTTCGGCCCCTCATGTTTTATTAATTAGAACAAAGAGACATTTTCATATGTTTATTATTTAACATTAAGCATCCAATTGTTAGTGCACTATGTCTATTGACTTCGTCTTGTATCATGTAATAGGATTATCAGTGTATAAGGTAATTTAGCTTGAAAGTGGTGATTTACCTTGAAAGTGTCACATGTCATTTCAAGGGAAATCATGATTTAGCTTGAAAGTAGCATATGTCATTTCAAGCTAAATCTCCTCCACTATATATACCATTCAAGCTAAATCATTTTAGACTTTTGCACATTTGACATTTGGAGAGCTTAGATTCTAGAGAGAGAGTCTAGAGAGAGAAAGTACTCCAAGTGATTCAAGGTTCTTTGTACGTTTCAGATTTATAAATAGAATCACGTTTATATTACATCTTGTGTGTTTCGGTCTCGATTGTTCACGGATTCCGCACGTAGAACGGTTGGTTCGCAATCGTACGGTGTCGAAACAGGTCCTAACAAGTGGTATCAGAGCAGGAGCTCAATTGCGTTGATCAAACAACAAGATTCGTACCAGATTACAGTGTTTTCAGATCTGAATTGCATCATTTCTACATCATCTACTTATTCTTTCACGTTTTCTACAGTTTCTTGACAAATTGAACGGGATTTTATGGTCTGAATCAGCTGATTTTTTAGTATATTGTGCGAAAACTGTTGATCTACAATCCTACCAAGTTTCAGAACGTAATTCGGTCATTTACTTGTTCAATCGAGTCTAAAACAGATCGTAAAAGATGATGTCACTAGATTTCGCTTGAATATTGTGTGATATTTGAAGATTTCGCTTGAGATTATCTGACAATTTCAAAACAATATTTGTTTCAGTTTGTGCTGCATATTTCACGTGAAAAAGTGTCTGACATTAAAAGATTGTATGTGAATTCATGATTACATGTGTTGAGGAATGTGAAAATTTCGAATTTAATGGTTGTATGTGCATGTGATCATCGTAAATTGTATTCATGTGTTTGTCAGCCATATTAAATTTGTAGGTTCAATGATTTGAGTGTATAGTGTCGGTTTAGTGCTGTTGTAGGCCCAATCAGAATTAGATATACATTGTTGTTGTCGGTTATTTGCAAAAGTGTTTGCTGAAATAGTGTAGTGATATATCAGTTTGTCAGTTGTCACTTGTCGGTAATCAGGTCACAAGGTTTGGAGCACGGTTTGATCAATACGTTTGATCGGTCAAGTCATTTTGTGTGGTCAAGTTGCGTGATAATTGTCCAGTTCATACGGTACGGAGTTCAAAGATTTCGAAGGGTCAGGTCAATTGAATTCATTCCGGGTCATATCAGTCCGTACAGTTGGTCAACGTTCAGTCCACACACAAAATCATCAGTTCGAGTACCAGTTTGTTTCAGTTAATTGAAAAATCTTTAAACTGATTGTGTTTTTGTTTGTGATTCCAGGTTATTCAAGAATTTCAAATCATGGCTAAAGTGTTTGATGAACAGGAAAACGAGAATCTTAAAGATTTAAATGATTGGACTTCTGGATCTTGGTTTGATAAGAGAAATAAGAAGGATGTTTGGATTAAAAGATTTGAAAATTTCTGGTGCATGAAACATGAATCATTGGAGAAGTTGGATAAACGATTTGATAATCTGATTGATAAGTTAGATAGATATGAGATAAGGTTTTCAAATGTTGAACAAATCTCAAAATTTGCTGATGCATTACCTTTAGAATGGGATGAATTTTTGAGTGAACTAAAAAGGGATGATAGTTTCTCAAAGCTTCATTTTAGAGAATTCATCATTAAGCTTAGTTCACATAAGTTTGATAAAGAAAAAAGAAAAGAAGAGTTGATGTATGAGATGAAGAAGGATTTAGAAAAGATAAATTTGGAAGTGATCATCGAAATGAGAAAAAGATTCTCTGTGTGTCTTGCAGCAAAAAGGGTTATGAAATACGATATTAAGAGAGGTTGTTATATTGATGAAAATATGAATCCTCTTGATTTTGTTAAAATTTTTTGTGCAGGAACATACAGGATGGAAACAAAGAAAGAAGCTGATGCTGAAAAGATGAATGAAAAATGTTCAAAATGTGAAAAATCTGAAGCAGACAATGCAAAATTCTTGAGTGATGCGGAGAATTTGACATTGGAAAACAAAGCTTTGAAAGATGGGAAGAAAACTGATGATGAACAGATTCTGGAGTTGCGCTTGAACTGCGAAAAATTGAGATCTGAAAATGACAAACTTTTGAAGAATGTTGAGAGTTTGTCATCAGAAAATAAAAATTTTAAACAATTAGAAAATGATTTCAAAAGTCAAATAAAGATTTTAGAAGATGAGCGAGATATTTTTGGTAAAGATAATCTTGAAAAACAAATTGAAATCAATTCTCATCTTGCTAAAATCATTCAGCTTGAAAAAGAAGCTGAAAAAGCTCGGATGAAAATCAAAGAGCTTGAAGTTAAATTGAAAGGTTTTGTGACTTCGGCACCATATGAGTGTCCAAAACCGATCAATTCTGTTCCAATAAGTGACAAAATCACAAATTTTGACAAAGTCAAAATTGAAGATTGTGATGAAATATCTGATGATGAAAAAGAAAAGAAAAGAAAAATATTTTTAGATTTACAAGAAAAATTTAAAAATACTGTTTTGCAATCTACTGAAACAGGTGAATGTTCTAAACAAAAACCTGTTAAGAAGAATGCAGAAAAGAAACAAAAAGATAAAAATTTGAAAAATTCTAAAATTAAAAATAAAAGCTCATCAGATAAATCATCCAATCATTATCAAAAATCACAAAAATTTAAAAATGAAAACTCACAAAATGTTGGTAATAAGTGGGGCAGGTTTAACCACAGTGCTCAAAGGACAAATCATGCTTACAGGAGGAGTTATGATTACCACAAATCTAAACAATGTTATGATCTGAATATGTGGTTTGAAGATGGTAGATGGTACGATAACAGAGTGTGCTACACTTGTGGTGTGAGAGGACACGTTGCTGTTAACTGCCAAAGTTGGAGATTTGAAACAAGAAGATGTTTTGAATGCAATATTAAAGGTCACATTGCTAGAGATTGCCCAAGGAGATCGATGGGAAGATCGAGGGTTGAATCTCAGAGAACGGTGAAGAAACCAGTCAATGTCAAACCCAAAGAACAGAAGGTTCTAGAACAGAAAGTGAAACTTTCGCAGGGGCAAAAAGACAGACTGAGGAAGAAGAGAAAGAAGGTGAGAGAGTATTTGGAGAAGATTTTGTCTTCAGGTTCACCGATTGGTTCGAATAAAAGTTCTGATGAATCGATTCACTCGAATGCACAGTCAAGCAAATCGAATTCTTCAGATGCAAATCTGAAGACAAACAAAAAGGAGAAAAAGAAAGTTATTGGCGATGAATCTGGCTCGTCAAAGTCAGACAAGTCAAGTTCGGGCAATGAATCTGATTCCACAAAATCAGATGAGCCACAAGTTGAGGTAAAAAAGGGAAGAAACAGTTCTGTTAATGAATGATGAGAACTTTCCACCATTACAAGCCGCAAACCTAAAATCAAAAGGTGTTGAAACTAGAAAAATGTTTAATAGCAATGTTAAACATATTTTTAGTAAGATGGTTGATGGTAAGGAAAAAGGAGTGAAAGAGTTTTATGAAGAAAAGAGAAAAGCTCAAAATGTGCCTAAGGCTGGTCAGGCTTGGGTGTCAAAATCTGTTGGTTGAATTTCTGACTTGCCGGAGCTTCCAGGTTGGTAAGTGTGAAGCAGGTATCGGCATCATTCTTGAGAAATTCACAGGATGGTAACTGTGATATTTCGTCTTACATGTGGTAAATCAGGGACATTAAGTTGTACTTGATTTCCTACAAGTGTTGGTGTTTGACCTTATAATGTTAAAATTTTTCAAAATGGTTAAAAGAGAACAAGGTGATGTGATGACCCCAAACCCACAAGTCTTGGGTAAACAAACTAATTTTTCCGGAAAAACCATTCTGATTAACACAAACTTAAGTGTTTTGAAATCATTATGGGAAAATAGTTTGTTGTAAGGGGGAGTTCTGATTGAATATGCCGAAACCCTCACGGCTGAACAAACATGATTACTTTCACCAGATTGAAAAACGGTTTTCAAACTGTAAAAATCAATGTGTTGTAAATCATGGGGGTAATTACTGCTTTTTCTGCAAATCAGAGCACTTTTAGCAGAAAATGGATGGCGAGACAAAGCTATCAGTGTTGGTTGTCAAATTTTCTTTATATGATTTTGCATTTTAGGGGGAGTAATGTTGTTAGAAAATACAAAAACATTTGAAAATTTTGAAAAAGTCAAAAACATGATAAAATTCAAAAATTGAGTTTTTGTGTAAAAAGAGGAAATGATAGTACATCAGTAGACAGTTACAGTATGCTAAAGAATTGGAAAGTTTAAATGTGTTAAATGATCTCACCGTGGATGTGTTGGTAGATTTTTATACACTTAGTAAACTTTTTCGGGATATAAACCTAAATTCAAACACTTGCTTATTTCGTGGGGAACACTACTTGGATATATAGGTAACCCCTGAAATCTCGTTTGAAAGGTTTCGTATTCTGATATACAGGTTTTTATACTCAATGATGTCTGGGGTATTATTCCGGGACTTCTGCTGAATGGAAGTTCTGACCTAGTCCTCGAATAATACTTTCCGCATATGCTTGAAACACAGCATCACCCTCAGCATATATGATAAGACAATAAAATTGCTTAGCAATGCTGTTGTAAAAAAGATCCTCTAAAGGGGACACACCCACAAGTTGAGTCATGATCTCTCTACTGAACGATGGTTCTGACCTGAGCTCTCATGATTCTTCATAATTTATTAACCCCTACAGATATCATTTGTGTTATAATTGCCTGTAAGACTGAATATTGGAATCTGGATACGAGAGTATATTCGAGAGGTGGGACACATGAATGGGTTTAAGTTCTTAAAATACATAATTCGTATCCTGAATCAGTTGAACTTTGTGTGAAAATTTAAGTGGACAAGTATATCGACAATCTAAGTGAATTGTTTAATACTTACAGTGTTACTAAGCTCAACGGTACTTATGATGTGTCGGAAACTGATATGATCCTTTGACGCATACTCAAACAAAAATATTGTCTGTAAATATGTTTGTACATATTTCTTTATTGCTTTATGTTTTCAGAAAATACAAAAAGATTTTGATTTCTGCTTTATTTTCGACAACCGATGTCTGAGTGCTGAGTTTCAAAATCTAAGTAAGCTGATTGTGTTTCTGAAAATAAAACAAGTTCATTAAATTGAAACTTGAATTAAAATAAAAAATTTAAAAAAACAGTTTGTGATATCTCCAAGGTCATTAACTTGAACTTGGATGATAAACTGTGAGGGAGTTGGATTCTTTAACATTGCCAAATCTATGAAGTTTGTTGATAGGGGGAGTGGATTAGAGAATTTGATTGAGAATTCAAAATGCTGTTACTTATAAATGTTTGAGAAATTGCAGATAGTCCAGACTACGATCCTGAAAGCAGAGTCTAAGGGGGAGTCTGAAGACAAGTTTGAAACAAAGAAAAGCTTGTAGATGGAAAGCTAGGTGTCGATCCCAAAGCACGGAAGCTTGATGAAAGGGGGAGCCTGAAGCTGATAGAAGAAGAGAATGATGGATGCGTACAATGTTACAATCTGAATGAGGATGCAGAATGATCAAGACTGAAGAAGGTGTCATAACAGAGAATAGTCACTGAAGACTTCGTCAATATCCAAGGGGGAGTCTGTTAGTGCACTATGTCTATTGACTTCGTCTTGTATCATGTAATAGGATTATCAGTGTATAAGGTAATTTAGCTTGAAAGTGGTGATTTACCTTGAAAGTGTCACATGTCATTTCAAGGGAAATCATGATTTAGCTTGAAAGTAGCATATGTCATTTCAAGCTAAATCTCCTCCACTATATATACCATTCAAGCTAAATCATTTTAGACTTTTGCACATTTGACATTTGGAGAGCTTAGATTCTAGAGAGAGAGAGTCTAGAGAGAGAAAGTACTCCAAGTGATTCAAGGTTCTTTGTACGTTTCAGATTTATAAATAGAATCACGTTTATATTACATCTTGTGTGTTTCGGTCTCGATTGTTCACGGATTCCGCACGTAGAACGGTCGGTTCGCAATCGTACGGTGTCGAAACAGGTCCTAACACCAATCAATTCAAATTTTTTATTATTGTTCATGTGTATAATATTTACCATTTAGGTAAATATTAACGTTAAATATTAAGTATTTTTAGGGGTGTTACAAGTCCACCCCCTTAAAGAGGTTTCGTCTCATCTCTTCTTCGGACTCCCAAGTGGTGTCCGATCCCTTCCGATGCTCCCATTTGACCTTCACTTGGTCAATTTCCTTATTTCTTAAGCTTTTGACCTTTCGGTCCAGAATTGCGATAGGCTTTACCACATAATTTAGTTTATCGTCTACTTTAATATCATCGTAATGAACGTAGGCCGTTTCATCGGCCAAACACTTTCGGAGATGTGACACATGGAACGTGTTATGTATACCGCTTAATTCTTCGGGTAATTCCAAACGGTATGCAACTTTGCCAACTTTGTCAATTATTTTGAAAGGTCCAATAAACCTCGGACTCAACTTTCGTCTTTTTCTAAACCGGATGATCCCTTTCCACGGAGATACTTTAAGCATTACTTTATAACCGATTTGAAATTCAATAGGCCTCCGTCTTCGATCCGCATAGGACTTTTTTCGATCTTGGGCCGCTTTCAAATGAGCACGGACCATATCGATTTTCTTATTAGTGACTCTGACTATATCCTTATGGGCGAGTTTGTGAGGACCCACTTCATCCCAACACACCGGGGTTCGACATTTCCTGCCATAAAGCATCTCGTATGGGGCCATTCCAATGCTTGAATGGTAACTGTTGTTGTACGAAAATTCAACTAACGGTAGATAAACGTCCCAAATACCGCCAAAATCAATGATGCATGCCCGAAGCATATCTTCTAAAGTTTGAATTGTTCTTTCGCTTTGCCCGTCGGTTTGAGGGTGATATACCGTACTGATAAACAACTTAGTACCCATATGCTCTTGGAAGTCACGCCAATAATTTGAAGTGAACCGGGTATCTCTATCAGATACGATGGATTCCGGCACCCCGTGGCGCGCTACGATCTCGTTCATATACGCCTCCGACATCTTTTCAGAAGTATAAGTCTCCCTAATAGGAATAAAGTGAGCGCTCTTTGTTAGTCTATCCATAACTACCCAAATGGCGTCGAATCCTCGAGCCGTCTTTGGCAATTTGGTTAATAGGTCCATAGTAACATGTTCCCATTTCCAGACTGGTATGTCTAGCGGTTATAGCTTGCCATAGGGAGACTTATACTTGTAGACAAGTTAGACATTTTTCGACATACTTTGTTACATCTCTTTTCATCCCGGGCCACCAATAATTTTGTTTCAAATCTCGATACATCTTGGAATCCATTAAGAAGAAGGTCCTTAACACCACACGTGTTTGGAATCCATATTCTACCGAACCGGGTCTTCAACTCGTTTTCACTGTCTATGATATCTTTTACTTGGCCTGTTATTCGTTCCTTTTTCCAATTCTCTTCTCTTATTGCTTCAATTTGTGACTCTCAGATCCTTTCAAGTAAACCCAAGGTTACTACGAGTTGCATTGACCGCACTCGAATAGGGGTATATCCCTCCTTTCGGCTTAGCGCATCGGCTACAACATTTTCTCTACCAGGATGGTAATGTATTTCACAATCGTAATCTTTTACCGTTTCTAGCCAGCTCCTTTGCCTCATATTCAACTCCTTTTGGTCAAAGAAGTATTTAAGGCTTTTATGGTCGGTGAAAACAGTACATTTCACACCATACGTGTAATGCCTCCAAATCTTTAAAGTGAAAACCACCGCCGCTAACTCAATGTCGTGAGTCGGGTATTTCTTTTCGTGAACTTTTAATTGCCTTGAAGCATATGTAATCACCTTTACCCTTTGCATGAGTACACATCCGAGACCAAGCTGGGATGCGTCGGAGTATACGACCATGTCGTCGGTTCCATCCGGTAAAGGTAATACCGGTGCCCTGGTTAATTTTTCCTTGAGTACTTGAAAGGCATTCTCTTGTTCACTTCCCCAAATGAATTTCTCATCCTTGCAGGTCAACTTAGTCAATGGTGACACGATTTTGGAGAAATCTTGAATAAATCTCCGATAGTAACCCGCAAGTCCTAAGAAACTCCTAATCTCCAATGGATTCTTCGGAGGTTTCCATTTCGACACCGCTTCTATCTTGGATGGGTCTACCAAAACCCCATTGGCACTTATGACGTGCCCAAGAAATTGTACCTTGCGTAGCCAAAAGGCACATTTCGAGAACTTTGCGTAAAGCCTTTCCTGCCTAAGCGTTTCTAATACTTCACGCAAATGATGCGCATGATCTGCCTTGCTTTTTTAATATACGAGAATATCGTCGATGAATACTATCACCGACTTGTCTAACATTGGCTTGCAAACCCGGTTCTTGAGATCCATGAAGGCCGCGAGTGCATTTGTTAACCCGAAAGACATTACAAGAAATTCGTAATGTCCGTAACGCGTACGAAATGCCGTTTTCGGTATATCTTCTTCTTTCACCTTCAACTGGTGATAGCCTAACCTTAAGTCGATCTTCGAAAACCAGCTTGCGCCCTACAACTGATCGAATAGATCATCGATCCTCGGAAGCGGGTATCAATTCTTTACCGTAAGTTTGTTTAACTCCTGGTCATACTTCCGTCTTTCTTCTTTACAAATAATACTGGTGCTCCCCAAGGAGAGACACTAGGTCGAATAAACGTAAGTCTTGCAATTGCGATAGTAATTCTTGTAGCTCCGATGGTGCTAGTCTATACGGTGCCTTAGCTACTGGCTTTACACCTGGGACTAACTCGATCCCAAACTCCACCTCACGCTTGAGTGGTATCCCCGGTAAATCCAATAGGAATACGTCTTCAAACTCTCGCACAACCGGTACATCTTTAATTTCTGGTGACTCTTTACTCGAATCACGCACGTAAGTCAGGTATGCCTTACATCCGTGTTGAATGAACTTACGAGCTTCCATTAGCGAGCACACTATAGGGTTGCAACTCTTCTCCCCATAGATAGTAACAGGCTTTCCGCTCAGAGATGTTAGTTGTATCTCCTTTTGGGAACATATCACTTTAGCGTGGTGTCGAGATAGCCAATCCATCCTGATTACCACTTGAAATTCCCCCATCGACATTGGTATTAAATCAACCAAGTAATCCTCTCCTTCCACATTCAATTTGCAATCCCGGCACATATCACAAACAATAAAGTTTTTATTATTACCTGTTTCTACTTCCAAAAGCATAGGCAATTTTGTTAATGTAAATGTAGGGTGTTGAATAAATCTATGTGAAACAAAAGATCTATTTGCACCCGTATCAAATAAAATGCATGCAGGGATGGAATTTATGGTAAATGTACCTGAAACCACATCAGGTTCAACCTTGGCCTCAGCCGCGGTTATGTGGAAGGATCTCGCCTTTGATTTTAGGACTTATGCCTTTGTATAAGGTGTTTCCTTCTTTCCAACCAACTCCGGGCACTCAGATTTCTTGTGTCCTGGTTTATAGCACTTATAGTATGCCGACACCTTACCAGGGCAATTTGAAGCCCCGTGTCCCACCATCCCGCATGTAGCTCATGGTTTGTTCTTGAAGTAACACTCGCTTCGATGGGCTTTTCCACATGTTTTGCATTGAGGTGACCCCCCTTTTGCGTTTCCCTTCTTTGGAAACTCATTCACCTTATGTTTCTTTGTGGGGCTTGGATTTGCATCCAACGCCCTTCTTTCACCTCTCTCAATCTGCTTCTTTAATTCGATCTCTCTTTCCCGTGCAACATTTATAATCTCCGTGAGATGTTCATATTTTGATGGAGTCATAAACTCTCGGTATTCCGCACTCAACATGTTATAATAGTAATAAATCTTTTGTTCTTCCGTCTGCACCAACTCGTCACAGAATCTCAACTTGTCGAGGAACACCCCCATGATTTTATCAATCGACTCTCCCTTTTGCCTTAATTGAATGAATTCTTCCTTGATTTTGTTGATCACGGCTTTTGGGCTATGATGTTTAAGGAATGGTACCTTAAACTCCTCCCAAGTCTTAGTTCTTGTGGTCTCGATTCCTTGTTCTTTCTTAAGATTGTCCCACCAATCTTTCGCCTGACCCCTCAGTTGACCGGTTCCGTAAGCTACGAAGTCGGTCACATCACAGTGAGTTCTTTCAAAGACCCCTTCGATATCGCTAATCCATCGTTGACAGACGATTGGGTCAACTTCACCGTTGTAAATCAGGGGTTTACACGCCATGAACTTGTTCTAAGGGCATGCCTTCCCTTTAGCCTTGTCCTTTTCTTGCGTGAGATTTTCTTTGAGTTTGTTTATCTTTTCGTCTACTACCGATAAGATCGTGGTTTGCAGTCTATCCATGAACTATGGTAGACTAGTGTAACGCTTCGCATTTTTGTACCTTTCTTATTTTAGCAAGTCTTGTTGTACTTTCCATTTTTAGACACTTGTACTCTTGTTGTAATCTATTTTCGATTCTATTGTAATCCGAGACGATTGATCATAATGAAAACGAAATTATTTTATCATGTCCATGTTAGACTTATGTGCAATTCGTAATCACAATTCTCATTTTGAACGATATGTTATGCTTGAGTCTTGATTCTTTATGACACGTCGATGTGTGATACTCGTTAAACTGATTAAAACACGTAAAATAATCAAAAGTTGGAAAATAATATATGGGTTCAAGCCCCTTCGTACGAACCCACCGCAACTAAAATCGTGGAAACCCTAATGCACCCTCCAATCTATAAATAGAGGACTTAGGTCCTCATTCCAATTCGCCACTTCACTTGCAAACTCTCTAGAATTGCTGTTGCGATCAAAGGCATTGTAAGATTTCTTCCTCTCATTTCAGTTACATTCTTCATTTTATTTCTTGCATTTCTAACCACAAACACTTGATTTTTCTCAAAAACCTTTGATCCTAACTATCTCAAAGATGGTTTCCACTCGTTTTGCCTAGGCAAACTGTTGTGGGGCATCACTCGTACGAGATTGGATCGAAGTTCTTAAAATTTTATAACTTAATTAAATTATCGTTTCGAGTATTACATGAGCTTGGTGGAATCGGGAATCCATCAGACTCTTAACTCATCTTATAGTTAAGGGCCTGTTGTAGGGTTAATTTCCATCAAGAAACGGTCTGTTTTGATGGATCGAACATAAATTTCTCATCAAGAACAATGGCTTCGTATGAAGGCACCATGCCTTGTAACAACCCGACTTTTTGAAGTCAAAGTACAAGTCAAAGTCAAAGGAAGAAAAGATTGCTAATTAGATCTATCATTTCTTGCTTGACTACTACCTGTACTCTCGAACCCCGATAATCGATACTTTAGTTTACCTTAATTTAGTTGAAGTAACAATGTGACAAAGATAATTAAACGCTACTCTACTTAACGCTATCACATCGCTACCGCATCGCAATTCGAATTACAGGTTATGGATATTGTTTTACGTGTATGTGTCATTATGTGTTACTTTTATGGTTATTAGGAGTTATGTTATTTGTGTAACTATTGTTTAATACTATCGCATTGCTTACTACCAACGCAACGCAACGCAACGCTCAACGTACAAAACAAAAAGACGGAAACCAACTGGCAAAAGCCATCCGATCGGGAGGCCCTCCGATCTGTCAACACTTTACACCGCCTCTTCCCCTCCTTCCCCTATAAATACTCACCTGTCACATCACTGTTCATGATGTGACAACTCTCCTCCGACTCTTCACGTTCTCAGGCCATTTTCTATCGATTCCTCGTAATTCTTGTAAGTTTCTACTCCAAATCTTATACATCCTTGATCTACACATACTTTCTCATCAATTTCACCATCAAATCTCAACTTTTCACCATGAAATCTGTGGATTTGGAATGTTCTAGGACGATGTCATCATGGGTTCTCATGAACACCAAAGTGTGGCCTCATTCCATCAAAGAACAATTCAGATCCAAGGGATTTCAACATGTTTAAACACTGATTTCAAACACATTCTAAAGTGTTTCAAACTTTCTTCACTTTTACTCGAAACCGATAGAATCCGAGCTCAGTCAGGCCTTCTGCTCATCCTCTAATGAAGTGTCGGTCTGAGAATGGGTTACTTTCAAAGAGACAACTGATTCACGGGTTGAACATGAAGCACCGTCATGAACAGCTGGTTCTGATCGAACGGGGTGATTCCCGTCCGACCAGACGAGTTGGACCTGATAGAGTTTCCGTTGTTTGACACCTTGTCATACCGTCTCGGTTAAATCGCAAAACTTTCTAAACTTACTGGATTTTACAAGTTTTCAAATGATCAGGTTGTCAATCGGATAGCCGTCCGACCGGACCACCATCCGATCGAACGACTATTCGTCTAGGTAACTTGTGGTTTCAAATACTTAAACCATTTCAAAACTTCGAAGAAGGTCAGTTCCAACGAATCGCCATCCAACCGAACGGTCATCCGTCCGGATGACCATCCGGCCGGATGACCTGAATTGTGGGAATACTTCTCATTTTACAAAAGCAACAACGAAAACTTCAAAGTTCCATCATACACAAACACATCCATCCTAAACGGACAACCCTCCGACCGAATGGTCATCCACCCGGATGACCATCCGTCCGGACAGTCATCCGATCGGATCACTACCCGTCCCACTTCACTCCGACACGCCGTTTAACACACTGTTCAACGCTTATACTGTCGTACTGTGTTCAGGCTAATCTCTCAGCGCTCCCTTCAATCCAAGACTGTGTTTATTCATTAAACACAATCTGTGAGTATACTCGATCCCTTTTTGATTTTAAGAACTGTTGGGTGTTGCATACGTTTCTTATATCAAATCACAATGAGCACATAATGCAACCACTTTTTGTATGCTAATCGCTCTCGCATGTTATATGTGTTTTCGACGAATGCTTGTATGTTATGTTTACACAGTGATTGTTGCCTGACACCTTAGCAACGATAGTACTATAGTTTGGACTCAACACCTGTTGTGAACAGGGGTTGTTAAGGGTATTTCTTCACATGTCATAGTGGTGATATATGTTGCGCATTCTACAACTCGTAGTCATGTCTGTGCATATTTCATTATCGATAACTTACTTGCTTCACATTGCTACGTGTTACATGCTGGTTATGCGTAAAACGCTTTCGCTACTCTTATACTATTAAACTTGTATGCTCACCTTTACACTATGTGTATTGACTTTTATTTTAACGTATGTGACAGGTGTTTAGGATGCTATTTGCTTGCAAGCTGCTATGGAATCAAGTTTTAGGTGGTCTAGAAACCCACAAATAATTTATGAGTTGTCGGAACTATATTTGTCTTTGAGAACACCATGTCTGTAATAATTTTATTACTTAATATGTTATGGTATGGGACGTAACGTTAAATGTTCGGTAATTTTAGTTGTTATGGATTCTCTTGGACAATCTGTTTCTCTCAGTGCCGCGCCCCGATGTTTCCGCCATCGGTTGGGGTGTGACAGATTGGTATCAGATCCATAACTATAGGGAATTAGGCAAGACTCGACCTAGTCCGGGTCGGTGTCTTAGAAATGACCTAGTCTATAGTCTAAGTACCAACAGACCGACTTGTGCAAACCTAGTAGGGGTTTTGTACAAGCTTACTTGATATTCTCGTTCGAACTCGTTGAAAACTACACTCATACGTGAACAACGCATACTACCGCTTCGTGCAAGGTCAGCCTATCCTAAGGCTGGCAACACACAAAATTTTCAGAAATAAACGAGTGATTTGATCGAGATTAGGTGTGAAAACCGCAAACTCTCGACTAGAACGCTCGTTCGACGCACATTTTCTCTATAAACACGAGAATTTGCGTTGAATCAGGAGTGAAATCCATACTTTGACGAAAATTCTCCATCTATCTCGTGATTCTATCACACAAACAGGAAAGCAGTCGTTAAGTTAGGGGTGAGACCCGAATCTTGACGACAAGTTCCAACCTCCATTTTGATTCTTACCAAACTCTCACCAAGGTCTCGATGGATTCCAACGACTCAGCACACGCAATGGCCGAAAGGATGCGTGCCATTCACCATATGACGGTGAGAGAGCACAGTCTATTAGGCCAAAGCGTGTATTCGAAGTCTTTGTGAATAGTCGAATCACTTTGGGCAGTCAATGTCTAAACACCGAGACAATCTATCTTTAATTTTAAGCCTCAATCGCTGATTTTATGAGTTTATGTGTTTCGATTCTGAGCTCGCAAGCCGCTGATTCTACGATTTTATGTGTTATTTTATATGTTTTATGTGGTTTTACATGATTATATGTTATATGTTTCGGTTTTGGTGATTCACTCGATTCCCGCTTGTCGCTTCGATAAACACACACAACTCGCACTACACATTTACCTCAAAATGCTAACAAATCGCGAAACTCTCACACACTATATTACTCACAATCGTTACTCGCTATTCGCCCTCGCAACTCTCGATCACTTTACGCAGCTGTGAAAAATAGGTGAATACGTGCAATATATGTAGGTGAATACGTGCAAAATATAGTGTACTATGTGGTTGTGGTGAGCTATGTGTTTATGTGTTTCTGTGGATTATGTGCCTACGTGATTATGTGCCTATGTGTAGAAGTGTTCATGTGCTTTATGTGTATAAGAGTAGCTTGTGGAGATACGCTAGACTATGCTAGATTTAATCGACTTATGTCTGAGACCTATGGCGATGTCTGTTGTAGACAATGTCGTCATTTGGGTCGCATACTTCCCGCGCTGCACGCCGAAACCACGCTGACAAACGCATCACCTCGCTAGTCTCCAAGCAGATGGCTAAGGCCATTCTGCAAATCGTCAGTGAGCTCCATGAAAACAGTAGCAAGTCCTCTGAGGAATATAGGACTGACTCGCCTAAAGCTACTTTTTGCTTCAAGCAGTTTCAGGCCTGCGCCCCCAAAGACTTCACTGGCGAAGACGGGCCTACTGCCATGTTTCAATGGTTCGATTCAATTAAAGTCACTCTGCGCCAAAGCGGTTGTCCTGATAACCTCCGCACTGTCAACAAAACTGGCATTTTCCAGTCCAGGGCCTTGGACTGGTGGACTACCGAAAGAAACAGGCGAGGGAATGACGCAGCCTATGGGCTTACTTGGGAAAAGTTGAAGGAAATCATGATGAAGGAATTTTGCCCTCCCCATGAGCTTCAGAAGCTGGAGGACGAGTTTTGGAACATCAAGCAGGAAGGTGGCGACAATGCTGGTCTTACTGTTCGCTTTAAGCAGCTTAGCATCATCTGTCCCGGCCAAGTCTCTACTCCTAGCATCACCATCAAGAAATACATCCATGCACTGCCGGATTGTGTCGCTGATTTCGTGCAAGCCGCCAAGACTACCACAATTGGGGAGACCTTCCTGCTCGCTGCCGAGATTAATGATAAGCTAGTTCGGGCTGGTTACTTCTATAAAACCACCAAAAGTCTTCATCAAGTTACCACAGCTCCCACCACTGAAACCGCCGCACCGCAAGCTTCTAAATCTTCACGCCGCAAGCGCAAGAACAACAACAACAACAACAAGAACTGTGCAGTCACCGCCGCTCCACTCAATGCTGACCCTGCTCAACAGCAGAACCAGGACCGCCAAGTAGTGGCACCCGTGACCAATGCACCGCCTGTAAAGCGTGTATACACCGGTCTGCACCCGCTTTGCCCTACTTGTACTTACCATCACCCTGTTGGGATCGCATGTCGATTTTGTGTTCACTGCAACGTTTACGACCACTTTATTACCAATTACCGTACTGGTCCCCGTCAAGCTCAAGCTCAAGCACCTCCTGCTCCGCCAGCTCTACTTCCCGCTCCACAAGGACAACAAGCAGCTCTTGCTCCCGCTGCTCACGCAAGAGCCTGCTATGCATGTGGTGATCCCAACCATTTCGCGAATGGCTGCCCGAACAGAGTGGTGAAGCAAGAGCCACAACAGCAACCAGCGCAACAACAATACCAGCAGCAGCAACAGCCAGCTCAGCAAGCAGCCCGTGGGCGAGTCTTCAACATCAACGCTCGCCAGGCTCAAGCAGACAACAACGTGGTTAATGGTACGTTCCTCGTAAATGGTATATATGCTTCATTGTTTGTTTGATACTGGAGCCGATAACTGTTTTGTATCGTTTGAATTTGAAAGGCTCCTAAACCGTAAACGCGTTAATCTCCCATCGACCTTCGACGTAGAAGTTGCCACTAGAAGAACCGCCACTGTGAATTCTGTTCTTCGTGATTGTACGCTTGAACTCAACAATCACGTTTTTCCGATCAACCTTATTCCGATGCCGCTCGGTAGCTTCGACGTCATAGTAGGCATGGATTTTCTTCGTGAGAATCACGCCGAAATTGTTTGTTTCGATAAAATGATTCATTTCTCTCTCGCAAACAGTGACCAATTGTGTGTCTATGGCGAAGTTGCTTCAAAGAAACTACAACTCATGTCGTGTGTTCAAGCAAGCAAGTATCTCCGCAAGGAATACCAAGCTTTCTTGGCACACATCGTAGTAGCGGAGAAGGAAAAGAAAGAGAAGGCAATGGAAAAGGTGTCTGTGGTTCGTTATTTTCCTGCTGTCTTTCCTGATGATTTACCTGGTTTACCGCCATCTCGTGATATCGATTTTCGAATCGACCGCATTCCTGGAGCAAATCCTATCGCTAAAGTGCCTTATCGTCTCGCACCATCCGAAATGCGCGAACTCTTGAGTTAACTCCAGGAATTGCTTGATAAAGGCTTCATTCTCCCTAGCACCTCTCCTTGGGGCGCACCTGTCCTTTTCGTCAAAAAGAAGGATGGATCGTTCCGGATGTGCATCGATTACAGGGAACTAAATAAGCTCACCATCAAGAATCGCTATCCCTTGCTTCGAATCGATGATTTGTTTGATCAGTTACAGGGTGCCACATGTTTCTCGAAGATCGATCTACGGTCAGGCTATCACCAGCTACGAATCCAGGAGGAAGATATACCTAAAACCGCTTTTCGAACTCGATACGACCATTATGAATTCGTCGTCATGCCCTTTGGTTTAACCAATGCACCCGCGGTTTTCATGGATTTGATTAACCGCGTGTGTAAACCATATCTCGACCGCTTCGTCATCGTGTTCATCGATGATATCCTTAACTATTCGAAATCGAAAGCCGAACACGCGCAACATCTACGTTTGGTTCTCGAATTACTCCAAGGGAATCGACTCTATGCCAAGTTCTCCAAGTGTGAATTCTGGCTAGGGGAGGTTCAATTCCTCGGTCACATTGTCAATAGTCAAGGTATTCACGTCGATCCCGCAAAGATTGAAGCAGTTAAGAGTTGGATTACACCAAAATCACCGTCCGAAGTTCGTTCTTTCCTCGGATTGGCGGGCTATTACCGTCGATTCATCGCTTATTTCTCGAAAATCGCTGTCCCGCTTACTTCTCTCACGCATAAAGACAAGCCTTTTGTTTGGGAAACCGAACAAGAGCAGGCCTTTCAAACTCTCAAGCATATGCTCTGCAATGCTCCCGTTCTTGCTTTGCCCAATGGAAACGATGATTTCGTAGTCTATTGCGATGCCTCGATCCTTGGTCTTGGTTGTGTCCTTATGCAACGAGACAGGGTTATCGCGTACGCCTCTCGACAGCTCAAGATCCACGAGAAGAACTATACAACCCACAACCTCGAGCTTGGTGCAGTTGTTTTTGCGTTAAAGATCTGGCGACACTACCTGTACGGTACCAAGTGTACGGTCTTCACAGACCATAAGAGCCTACAACATATCTTGAGCCAGAAGGAACTAAATATGTGCCAACGCCGATGGGTTGAACTCCTCAACGATTACGACTGTGAGATTCGTTACCACCCAGGCAAAGAAAATGTCGTTGTCGACGCCCTCAGCAGACGAAGCTATTTGCATGGCGTTCGTAATACTCAAGCCCAGCACAATCTCGAATCTCTGATTCGTGACGCTCAGCACACCTGGTTCATTGAAAACACCTTGCGAGAGGAAATGAAGAAGTGCGGTGCTGAAACTAAATTTGTCACCAAATCGAACGGTATCTATTACTATCTCGATCACATCTGGATTCCAGGTCGCAATAACTTTCGGGAGATATTGCTGACTGAAGCCCATAGATCTCGATTCTCCATTCATCCCGGTGCCGAAGGAAATGGGAGAGTATAGCTATTGCTGACAAAACCCGCCGTAAGCTACGGACCTCAAACCAGAGCTTACGGTCCGTATAGGTCATCTGGGACAGAAGGCCTGGACCGTAGCCTACGGATCCCAGCTGTAGGTTACGGTCTAATCTGCAGAATTTTATTCCTATTTTGTCCTTGATAGGAAAACGTCCATAACTTTCAATCCGTTTATCCGTTTAACCTCTCGTTTCTTCCTACATGATCGTAATTTGATCCTTTATCATTTGGACTCGAAATCCAACACCTGGATTAACAAAATTCTTAACTTATAAGCCTTCGGCTTATTATTTATTTACAAATTATTGATCCGTTTATGTTTTTTATCAAACAAACTTATTTGATCACCTTTAAATCCTCATGAACATCATAACTATGAATGTTTCCTATTACTCGGGGTCCTATAAACGGGATTTATGCATCCGTTATCCGGTATGCGTTTTAATTATCTGACCCGTTCAACAATAAATAGTTGAACTTTATTAGCACAATTTCCATATGCGAAATTGGTTATCTTTAAGTCATAACTCACAATCCGAATCTTTTGACTTTTAATCTGCGTTCCCGCTTCTCGGTTTACGCATATATTTGAAATCCTACCCATTATCCGGGTAATATGCTAAAGTCATTATTTATACAACCATTTCGGTATGCATTAATACTTCATTTTGACCTGTTTGGTTAACTTAGCGAAATCCATCGCTTTTAAACAACCAAACCTTTATCTTTCTATCATTTTGACCCGTTTGGTTAACTTAGCGAAATCCATCGCTTTTATACAACCAAACCTGTATCTTTCTATCATTTGACCCGTTTGGTTAACTTAGCGAAATCCATCGCTTTTATACAACCAAACTTTTCATAGATTCATTATTTGACCCGTTTGAATGTTTTAGTGAAATCCATCATTTTCAAACATTCAAACTTATCGTTAATTCGTTATTTAACTTCCCGGTTCATCCATATGAAATGCATCGCATATGTACAAACCGAATTTTTACAACTAATCTATAATAATCGATCATATGTTAATACAAATCAAACAAAGAAATTCTACGAAGCATAAAGCTACGTAACCTTAAAGCTTCTCCTTTTAACGCGTGTTCGCTCCGGCTTGACTTCCCGAAGCTTCACCTGAGTTACTTATTGAGTGTAACCCATTATAATTAGAACGTTTATCCATTCCATGGCATGTATCTTGCCTAAACCTTCAATCATGGTTCTAATTAACAATATTTGTCCATTATGTAAAAAAAAAATGGTATTTCTTTTAGGCGTTTCATCAAACACCTTGTATGCATAACATTTTAGCTATCCATTGTTTGTTTCATTTAAGCTATGGATAGCCAAGAAACCCAACTTAATATATAAATAACTATTCACAATCCGTAATAGCATGAAACCTTAACAAATTCATGTTATTAAGCCCTCTATTTATACTAAACATGGGGTTTCTCATACAACACCAAAAACCCACTTCCATTATACTAACATACTTACTTCCACACATAGTTCATGTGATTTTATCAACTATTTCACTTAATTTATACCTTTTATAGGTCACATTAACATCAATTTCACCAAGAACTCACTTTCTTAAGTTCTCTGCATAACATTCATCATTCAAAACGAAATTTGTTTCATACCTTATGAACCTCTTGCTAAGATGATCAATATTTTCAATTCATGTGTAGGATCGTTTTCAGACCCGAACGAGTCGATCAGAAGAGTTTTTCTCAATACGAAAGGCGGAAACAGACGTATCAAGTTCAATTCAGCAAGAATATCACTTTAAACTGTCTATATATTGATTTGACAAAGTATTACAGCGAGTTGACACTTCGGCAACACTTCGTTGCTCAAACCGGAAAAAGTTACAAATGAAACGAAATCAGTGATATATATAGGCTGAGTGATTCCGCTTGAACTGGTTCAAACGAAATCAGATTCAAACGGAATCAGTGATTTCGTTTGAAACTGTCTTGACAATTTCAAGCGGAATTATCAGATCTAATTTTGTTTGAAACTGTCTCTCACCCTATATTTGACATTTTTCTCGTATAACATGCCCTGATCTATCTAAATACAAACAAGACTCGATACAAGACGAAGTCGACAGACGCATGCACCAACAGACTCCCCCTCGAATGTTGACGCATGCACCAACAGTCTTCGCATCTTCAGTCTTTATTAGTCTTCTCGACCTCTCTTCCGAAGTATCTAACAATGTAAAGTATTCTCCATCTCTCTCTCTTCTCTTTATCAACTTATCTCCCTCTCGACAGACGCATGCACCAACAGTCTTCGCATCTTCAGTCTTTATTAGTCTTCTCGACCTCTCTTCCGAAGTATCTAACAATGTAAAGTATTCTCCATCTCTCTCTTCTCTTTATCAACTTATCTCCCTCTCGAATGTTGATCTAATCTTCAATTCTAGAAACACAATCAGATCTCTTGATTCTTTAAGTTCATCAACATCATCAGCGTGCGTGAACTTCAGGATCTGAACTTGGCTCTTCAATCTTCAGACTCCTCCTTTCGACAAGCTGGGATCGTAGCCTGGCCTACCTGCACAAACTCTACCTCACAATAAATTTCACAAATTTAACATTTGACAAATTTATTCTCTACTTACCACTTGTAAAAATAACATTTTCATTTTTAAACACTTTTTCAACTCAAACATCTCAAACAATTATCCCAAACCTTTTGTTCATCATGTTTAGCACTTGGAATTTTGAAAATCAGCTCTCCAACATCAGTTGTCGAAAATCTTTTTAAATTTTTCAAAATTTATGCTAAAACACACTAAAATCTTTTTGGACTTTAGAATATAATAAAATGCAGAAAAGAAATATTTATAGACAATATTTTTGTAAGTTTGTGTAAGAGGATCATATCAGTTTATGAGACAAATCACCAACACCGTTAAGCTTTAAACATTTTAAGTTCTAAACGATTCACTTAGATTGTCAGTATATTGATCCACTTAAATTTTCACACAAAGTTCAACTGTTTTGAGATACGAGATTAGTGTTTTAAACACTTAAACTTATTCGCGTGTCCCACCTCAGAATATACTCCCGTATCCAGATCCCAATATTCAGTCTTACAGGTGAGTATACCACAGATGATATCTGTAAAGGGTTAAATTGCGAGGGCTGTGAGAGCTCAGGTCAGAACTTCCGTTCAGCAGAGAGATGACGGCTTCGACTTTTGGTGTGTTCCCTTTAGAGAATCTTTTGTTTCAACAGCAAATGATTAGCATTTTTCAATGTTTCATCATTTTTTGTACTGAGGGCGATGCTATATTTCAAGCAAGCAGAAAGTATTATACGGGGACTAGGCCATTGCTTCCGCAAAATCAGAAGTCCCGGGATAATACCCCAGATATCACTGAGTATAAAGACCTAGTATCTCAGAAAGAGGGACCTTTCAAACAAGATTTCGGGGGTTACCCATATATCCGAGAGATGTTCCCCACGATATAAGTAAGTTTGAAATTTAGGTTTATATCTCGTCACAATCTACTAAATGTGTAAAAACCTACTGGCACATCATCAGTGAGACTGTTTATCACATTTTGACTATCCAATTCTTTAGCATGTTGTGATAGTCCACTGATGTACTATCATTTCCTCTTTTATACAACAAAACTCATTTTTGATTTTATCATTTTTTTGACTTTTTCAAATTTTCAAATGTTTTTGGATTTTCAGAAATTCTTACTCCCCCTAAAATTCAAACACATTTAAAAGAAATTTGAAAACAAACTGTACAAATAAAATGACAACTGATATCGAATCACTTCAAATCGCCATTCTCTTTGCATAAACAATCAGAACTCCCCCTCACAACAAACTATTTTCCCATTGTGATTTCAAAACACTTAAGTTTGTTTTAATCAAATGGTATTTCTGGAAAATAAGTTGTGTTGAATTTTTAAAACCACTTGTAGGTTAGAGAATTCATTCATCACCTTGTTCATTTTCAACCTTTTGAAAAATTTAACAATTTAAATTCAAATAACAAACACTACTTGTAGAAAATCAGATACAACTTAATGTCCCTGATTTACCACTTGTATGTTAAAACCTTTCTTCAACCACTTGTAGGTCGAAATCATTTTCCTGAATTTCTCAAGAAATATGCCGATTCCTGCTCCACTCTTACCAACCTGGGAGCTCCGGCAAGTCATACTTTTTATTCATCATAATATGTTCCATTGGAGGTACTGATGTTTCCAACTTCAACTCAACACGTGGCTCCTCTGACTTTGTGGAATCAGATTCATCGCCCAAAAATAGCTCCCCTGATTTTGACGAATCAGAATCATTGCTAGAACTATCAACAGATTTCTTAACAACCCATTTTTGGTTGTCAAGATTTGCACTTTTCTTGTAAACCCTCTTTGAACATTCACCAATTTCAAATTTTGAATTTTTGAAAAGTTTAGTTCTCTCAATTGGTGGTTCAAACTCAACCATTTTTTCTTTCAGTTTAGAAACTCCCTGTTTGGTTTGAATTGATTGTGAACATTTCACAGCTAGATGTCCAATTCTACCACATTTAAAATAGGTTCGAGTCTCCTTTTTCTTTTGATCAACCATCTTTTCCATTTCTTCTTGCTTTTTCGCAAGGAATTCTTTGTTCGACTGCTTTCTGAACAAATTTTCTTTTTCTTCTTCAGAAGATGTACCTGAAACAAATATCATTTTTGATTTAAAATCTCGAACATATTTTTCATTTTTATAATTTTCTGGTGGAATAAAACCAAGTCCTTTCTTTTTGAAATTACCATTATGGTTTGGTTTCTTTTGAAAACCAGAACCAGAATTGTAACCCTTTTTCTTATTTAACCTTTGTTGAACTCTTGAGGTGTAAGATCTCGGTTTTTCAGAAAAATTTATATCTTTTATTTCAGAAATATTAATTTCTGTTAATTTGAAAACTTTTTTTATCATTTCTGGTTTAACACCTCTTATTGGAAATTCCTCATCAGAATATAATTTGTCAGAATCATTCAATGTATATGCAACTTTGAATGTTTCGTCATTCAAATTATATTTGATAGAAGAAATTCTTTATTGTAAACCCGTTTCTCCCTTTTGACTGAAGAACTTGACATGTCGGACTTAGACTTTGACTCTGATTTAGACTCCGACTTTGACTCCTCCATTTCATCGTTATCTAACACATGATCCGCCACTTTCTTCATCAATTGAGATTGTTGATCAGTGTCAGACGATGTAAAAGTGACATCAACATTTTCTGGCAATTTAACTGAAGACTCCGACTCCCACTGTAAATTTGTTGCCTTTTTGACTCTTTCTGAATTTGGATTTCTCGGAGAATATCCATTTTCAAGCGGGGGTGGACACTTGTTGTAACTGACACCTTGTTTCTTACCGGATGTCTTTACTTCAGTATCCTTCTTCTTTTCCATTTTCTTTTTAGAAGTCTTTTCTTCAGATACTATCTGTTCTTCAGTTACTTCATCATCCACAAATGCCTTCATGCCTTTAACAGTTGGATAAATCCTGTCAATGACATAAGAAGTACATGAGTAACTTTTTAACAACCTATTTACTCTTTCTGTTTCAATTCTTTGAGTTTCCAGTTTTTGTTCTAGCATAGCACACTTCTCAATGTAATTGTTCACCACTTTCTGCTTTGTCATAAAAGCTCCTTGAAGTGTTTTCATGGCTGTTGCTTGTTCGCTACTTGACTCATTGTACTGATTCATTGCTTTGTTCAGAACATCGTAAGATTCCTTCAACCTGTTCATGTTGTTAATCAATTCGCTGTTTTTCTTTTTCATGATCTCACAGGTTTCACAAATTACATGAATCTTTCTTGCATCAACTTCTTCATCAACTTTGAACTTTGGAACTTCCTTTACCTTTCTCTTTATCACTGGAACTTCCTCATCATCACTGCTGACAGGTGTTTTAACTTTCTTCTTTTTCTTTTTAGCTTTATCGTCATCACTATCACTTTCTTCCATCATTTTAAAATGAGCTGCCATTCTTTTCGCATAATAATCATCATCATTATCACTATCTTCATCAACTCGAGCAACAAAGGCTTTGTGATTTGAAGTTTTGTTAGGATCATAATCATCCCAACTGAAATTTGCCCAGCTAAACCCTTCAGGTAATTTTTCATCATCTTGGTTTATTAGACATGCTTAATTATCAGCTGAAACATATTTGTCCCAACTGAAACCTTTCGATGATTTCTGATCTTCTTGATTCACCATACATGCTCTCTTTGAAGACTCCTCTATTGTTTTTCTACCATGTGCCACTTGTGGTTCTTGTTGTTGTTGAGCAACTTGATGATAGATGGCCTTCCGGTAGTAATCATTGTTGTTGAACGGATTTTGAGCTCCACTTGCTTCGTGATTAGTGCACTCCCTCTTGAAGTGTCCTTTTTCCCTGCAACGAAAACAAGTAACTTTAGATTTATCAAAACCCAAATTAGAAACACATGCATCACGAAAATCATCTCTTCCTGTGATCTGTTTGAACTTCTCAGCTCTCCTCAACACACTTGCCAAACACCACTTAATATCCATCAATTCCATTTCTTCAGCATCAATCTGATCGTAATCCTCTTTTGTAAGCATTGGATTCCTGATCCGACCTGCAACTAAACTACCATATGACTCTAAAACAGTCCCCAATAAAGACATGTGACTTTTTGCAACTTCTTCAGAATAGTCTTGATCATTCTCAATATTCAATACAATGTTGCATTGTAACTTTCTGCCATTCTTGGTTGCTGACACGTTTGGATCAAATAACGGATATGACGAAAAACTCGTTTTGCTGTTTGATCCTTTAGAAGAACCTCCCGATGAATTCTTTGCATTGAAAGCTGTTTCAACCTTTGGTGACATGTTGGTGGTCTTGTCATTAATACCAGCTTTGTAATAAAGACCGATAACTTGTTCACCATCAAAATCTTTCATTCTTGAAATCTTTCTTTGTTCCATCTCCTGTGCTTCAATTTTTTCAATGAACTTACTCAACGTTAAGTTGTTGAATCCTTTCTTGTTCCTCAACATCATGAGATATGTACCCCAAATTTCATGTGGCAAAGCATCAACTAATTTTTCAATCAATTCCTCATTGTCTTTTGTAATGCTTACTCTCTTCATGTTGACTAACAAGTTGCAGTATCTTTCAATGATCTGCTTTGTGCTCTCATTTTTCAAACCACGAAATAGATCAAACTCTTTCTTCAAAAGCGATTTTTTATTCTTTATCATTTCTTGACTACCAACAAACTTGGATCTTAATGCCTTCCATATTGAATATGCACTTCCAGTGTGTTGCAATAAGACCAAAATATCCTCTTTAACAGCTTGTTGCAGTAAACTGATCATCATTTTTTCGTTTTTGTATTTCTTTTTCTCATCCACACTAAGATCTTTGATAGCAATCTCCTCTTCGTCATCATTCGTTGGCCTAACATATTTCGTCTCAATACATTCCCAAGCATCCAAATAATTTGCTTGCACCCAATTCTCAAAACGTTCTTCCCATCCTTTATACTGAGCTTAGGCGGTTTTTGCATAGTGCCCGTTTCATTTTCCATGTTCAAATTCTGAGTAACAGATGCCAGAGTAGTCGGGGTAGTAGCAAAAGCGTTATAAAATTCCTCTTCCATGTTTCGGTAACAAGTTTTACAAATCAGACTGTTCAAACGAAATACCAATCTCACACAGAATCCCTGTTCAAACGAAATAACAACTTCAAACGGAATCAACACTTTCAAACGAAATCCCTAATTTCGTATGAACTGCCCAAACAGAATACCAACTTGAAACAGAATAACTAATATCGTATGAAACAACTCAAACGGAATTACACTCTGGAGCGGAATTAGCCAATTTTAAGCGGAATCAGGACGTTATTTCAAACGGAATACTGCTGATGTCATCATACTCGAACTGAATTTCAAACGAAATTGCAAATTTTACTGTTTTTAGATCGAATTAAGGTCCAAAACTTTCAAGGATTTGTTAAAACACAATTGCGCACAATATGTGAGAATTTTAGCTGATTTTAACCACTTTTCACGCTTAATTTTGGAAAAAAAAGGTGTAGAAATCAGAAATTGCAGCTGAATTGGTAAGAACTCTTCCTCCTGAGCTCTGATACCACTTGTAGGATCGTTTTCAGACCCGAACGAGTCGATCAGAAGAGTTTTTCTCAACACGAAAGGCGGAAACAGACGTATCGAGTTCAATTCAGCAAGAATATCACTTTAAACTATCTATATATTGATTTGACAAAGTATTACAGCGAGTTGACACTTCGGCAGCACTTCGTTGCTCAAACCGGAAAAAGTTACAAATGAAACGAAATCAGTGATATATATAGGCTGAGTGATTCCGCTTGAACTGGTTCAAATGAAATCAGATTCAAACGGAATCAGTGATTTCGGTTGAAACTGTCTTGACAATTTCAAGCGGAATTACCAGATCTAATTTCGTTTGAAACTGTCTCTCACCCTATATTTGACATTTTTCTCGTATAACGTGCCCTGATCTATCTAAATACAAACAAGACTCGATACAAGACGAAGTCGATAGACGCATGCACCAACATCATGCATCGGTTTTAGACCCATTTCCTTTCTGATTTTAGTGAATTGTTGAATTAGGGCTTGAAGACCTAGTTCTCCTTTGTTGCTCTATGTTTTGGTCGACCAAAACACACACCAGAGTGTGTTTTTAGTTTCTAATTTCCTTTTATTTCTATAGGTTCCAAGTTTCCCATTTCAGCCCCTCATGTTTTATTAATTAGAACAAAGAGACACTTTCATATGTTTATTATTTAACATTAAGCATCCAACCAATTCAAATTGTTTTTTAGTGTTCATGTGTATAATATTTACCATTTAGGTAAATATTAATGTTAAATATTAAGTATTTTTAGGGGTGTTATAGTTCCTTTGAAGGTAATAGATAGTTACAAAATTGTACAAAATATCTAAAGAGATGCTTTCTTCCTAGTCCTGACTTTTTCTTCTTACCCTTGAGCATCTAGTTAGTTAAAAAATGATGGCACAATGGTTACAAAATATCCAAAGAGGTGCCTTCTTTCTAGTCCTGAGTTTTTCTTCTTGTCCTTAAGCATCTGGGTAGGGGATTCTTTTGGTGTCGTTGATTGCGAGTAAAGTTTTATAGGTATAATGTTGTAATACTGTTGTAGCATATGTAGTTAGGAATATACCTAGTTATGTGAAGGACAATTATCATTTAGTTATGGAGGTTCTAGATTGATTCGATCGCTGCTCCTTTTGCACAACAGGTGTTGATGATGGTGGGATATTGTGTGTGTCTGGCAGTGGTTGTGTAATGAATGCCCTGTTAACTTGTTAACCGCTAGAACGCTTGAGCCTGGTATTTGGGACTTGATGTACCGTACCTGCATGGAAATAGTTATGATAAAAACAAACAACATAGAAAAAAATAATCATCACTTATATTTGTTGCAAATAAATCAAATAGATGTAGGAAATAATAGATACAAACAAACATTGGCCCATGTCTAATAAAACGTCAATTTGGCTAGATATAAGATTGAGGCAACAATGAGGGATATCGGGAACTTTAGGCTACTGTATTCAACTCTATAATTTGACGCCAAAATTTTGCCATTGTTCAGTTTAATAATTTTTTGGCAGGTAATATCTACAAAAATCTATAGAATATGCCATTACCACAGTAAATTAATTTTATGCTAAAAGTATATTTCAAGCTACTTTTAACCCATTTGACCCTTTAATTTTCATGTGACCCATTAAAAATAAGTATTCATTAGCAGCGGTTCTAAATCAACACTTATAGCTTATATTAAAAAGAAAATATATATTTTCACACATTACCTGAAAAGATCACTCCAAGGCCTCACAACTGTAGCTGGATTTGTAGCAGGTTCCACAACCTAATAAGGAAAAATAATATGGGAAGCCACTTACCGAGCGTTCTTCTAGTTTTTTTTTTTTCCGGAATAGGTCTGCTAGTCAGGCTCTGTTTCTTTCAACTTTTTTGCGCATGTCGGAGGACGAGAGGGCTCTCTCGTACGAAAGGACTATTGGCTCCTTTCGCACGAAAGGGCCTTTCGTGCAAAAGGGCCTTTCGTGCAAAAGGGCCTTTCGTGCGAAAGGGCTTCAATACATACAAATCCAGCCCATTTTTACACTAATCTATAAAATATTCAACACACGCTCTTTCTAGGCTATTCGCACAGTGGCGGACATACAAAATATGCACCAACACGGAAGACTTGCCATTTCTAACTGTCATAGAACTATGCTCGGAACTAATTAAAGAATCCTTTAACTGTCATAGAACCACATTAATAAGCAATTATTGAATCTTTTAACTGGACTCGGAGAGTTGACTGCTAATCAAATGTTATATTTGCCCTCCAATATTGATAACAAAAGATAAAATTGCTTGCTAGAATCAAGGTCACTATTAATAATGATCCCTGGTAGCTAGAAGGCATGAAGCGTCAACATCAACACATGTGGTTATAACGATAAAATCTCAAATTTTAATTGTTTTCATTAATAAGGCTCAAGTTATAATATATTCGTTCAAATTAGCAAAACCCCATTTTAAAGAAAATACAATTGAAAATGCCAACTGTCACAATTTTTTCTCTACAGGAGTTCCAAATTGGGGTAAATAAAATAACACTAAAATCTTAATGCTCACAATCTTGCTCAACAAATTAACAACCATTCATGTGTATTTAACCAATGAATCCAAAATATTTAAGATAACATCAACTGTGACATGTGGCTGAATCTAAAACTTACCCATAGATGTAAATTCTCAACACAATCAAGCCCAACACGTTCAATGATCTCAAGTTCCTTTATCTTTATAGCTTGAGGCATCCAATTAACGCCTAATGGGAAGCTAGTGTTAACTAACGTAAGAAGCATGCTCTATTTAGGTATATACAAAATCACAATTTTATGAAAAAAGAGCGAAATTCATTAAAACATTTTAGAAAACAACTGGTGGGCATTCTAGAAAGATGTCGATTTACTCACCTGACAATGGCGCCTTCTTTAGATTGGAGTGAAATGAGATCAAGAGAACGTTTCTTGAGATGGAGTGAATCTTCAGCTTGACCCATAAAGGAAAAGACTTTGAGCAACCTAGATTTCAAACCCTCTTGAAGAATAACAATGTTAAAAGGGCGATGAAACCCAAAAATGAACAGTGATTAAGTACAACAATCGGTAAGTTAAGTACAATAATCGGTTCTTACCTGAGATGCAGCCTATCTAGCCATGCATATTTAAGATTTCGAACAAAGCAAAAAGATGAAGCAGGAGATGATAAGATTAGGAGCTAGGGTAAGAATATGGAGGGATTTAAGCTACAGACTGTAACAACGGGGGTGATGATATCAAAAAGTTAAAGTTGAAGTTGAAGTTGAGACGAGAGTGAATTAGGGTAAGTAAGAGGTGTTGCACAAAGAAAGAAGTGGCAGGAGACGTGGAGATTTAGGGTTTAAAGGGGGAAGGCACGTGGTAGCAGGAAATGAGGAAAGAAAGATGCTGGTAAATTAATGTTCATGAATCATCGCTAATCATATTTATAAAATGGAAGAGTAGGATAAAGTTTTTAGAATTTGATGATGTTTAACTTAAAGTAATTCAATAGATTTTATATTGGTTATAAGGGGTAAAACAGTAAAATAAAATAAAAATTCATCAATATGGCAACTTGTTTATGAAACAAGGAATTTGACATATTTCGGCTCTTGGGTTTCTAAAAAAACAGCGTAATCATTGACTTTTTTCCGGATATTTATTTTCCAAAAAAATGCAATAAATATTATTTTTTTGCCTATTTAGTTTCCAAAAAAAGCCAAATCTTAAACATTTTTTTTTCATATTCAGGTGTATCTATTAATATTGAATATATAGATATATTTAATATTTGCAATAAATTCGGATCTTTGGGTTGTTAGATATTTAATTTGTAGCCACTATAAAACACCATTGTGTTATTTAGTTTTCAGTATACACAAATTAAACTCCCAAAACCTATCACAAAATAAAATGGCATCAACTTCTACACAATCAGATGACTTGAAACAGAAATTTGCTAAACATACCGAAGAAGAATAGTATGCCGACAAGGCTACTCCTTAGTAGTGGAAACGACGTTTTGATGTATTACAAAACGGTTTGTTGATAAGAGAACAAATTTCAAGAAATTTGCTTGCAATGCCAACGATTTCAGTTCGTTATTTGGCAGTTGCGAGGAACATCGAATATGGTGATAAGGATGTGGAGTTTATGGCACTACTCAGGGATCTACATCAGAAGTTCAGACCTCAATGGAGTTAAAGTTCAAATTTCTTAATTTCGTTTATTAGATTATCCATGTTTTTTTAGCTTTTTTTCTTATGTAATAGTTATTGTTTATTAACAGTCTATTAGTGAAAGTCATGTTTTTTTTGTTAACAATTATATGCTTTAATATTTGAATGTCATTTGAGGTTTCCAAATCCAAGGTTTGAAAGTCAATATTTGTAATATTGTAGGTCCCCTGGTTCGTACGGATCGTCACAGAATTGTCAATCCAACCAAGAGTGCGGAATCCTCTTGACCAGAATAGCACAGAAACCATTAGAAACATCAATTCACAATTAAACCGATCTTTATTGATTATCTATCAAACTGATTACAATCAATCAAGATCCCGAACACACACAAATTCGTCCAAGACCTTGTCTCTCACGAATTCTCTCTCAAACACTGTTTTGGCTGATTAACCTAAACCCTAATGCAAAGCCTTGTTTATATAACACAAGGTTTGCAACTTGGGCTAGGTTAAAACCTCATGGGCTGTGAATTAGTCTAAGCCCAATTCGTCCCCCATCACCCAATACATGTGGGTTTGGTTAGCCCAAACATTATAACTAACTATTACAAAGCTAAACCCGCTAACCGTTTATCGTTTAACTAATTACAAGATATCCAAAGACCAAATCTAAGTTGTTGTCACAAATATGCACCAACAAACTCCCCCTTGACAATAGCTTCATAAAATAACTTTGTCTTCAGCTATCTTGCATTCTTCATGTAATCTTGCATTGTCTTTGATCTTTGGATAGCTTCAGCTTTAACAGCTTCTGTCAGTAACAGACTCCCCCTAAGCTGATGCATCCAATCACCAAATCTTCAAAATCGTTAGCATCTGAGTAAACTCCAGTTCAACATTTGTATAGCAATCTTCAAACTCTTCAAGTTGTTTGCAATATAGAAAGGAGGTTCTACCATGCATCCAATCAAACTCTCATCTTCTAAACACAGCAACTTCTCAGCAACACACAGCTTCAATCTGTATACTATAAAACAAACATCTTGAGAAACCATAAGAATTTTTCAACAAAGTTAAATAAATTATTATTATTCAAGAGATAGTTAAACTGGATCACAGATTAAGCATTTTCCAATTCATCACTAACACGCAAAAATTTTATCCAACACACAAGACCCTGTATGATTTAAAATTTTGAACTCACTTTCTAACACCGTCTCCCCCTATCGGTAACAATTCCTCCAAGAATAAAAGTTTTCTGTACGTTAAGAATTTTAACAGAAAATGACACTATTTTTGGATTTTTATATTTTTTAAAGCAAATAAATATAAAAAGCAATAAACACTCTATTTTTGTGAGAATCACTTGTAAGAAGATCATATCAGCACAATCAAACTGTTTTCACACTATTAGATAATTCTTTATTTAATTTTTCATGAAAAGCAGTTCAAGACGATTACCAGTATGTTTGTCCTCTTAAACAAAATGCATGAACATTTCAAGTACCATTACCGTATGATACGTTAAGGTAATTTTATTCTGATATACTAGTGTGTCCCACTTCAGGATGTACCCCCGCGATCAAGGTATGCACAAAGATTCATCGTAGTAGGTGAGTATACTGAATTCATCCGTTTTGTTTTTCAACGTTTAGATAATTGGTGATCAGGTCAGTACTTCCGTACAACAAAGAGACCAAAATATCTAACGAGGGCTAAGACAAATACCATTTTTGGTACGATTTATGTATTTTGCACTTTTTGAATGACTCTCTAGGAGAGCTTCTTCATTTATGGGTTTTGGCATTTTTAGCTCTTTTAAGATATCCTGGGTGTGCCTAGGTCAGCATGTATCTGGATGCAGCAGAAGGACACCCCTGATACCCCCGGATGAAATAATAGTATAAAGACCCAAAACCTCAGATTTTGGCAATCTATCAACGCAAGATTTAAGGTCATTAAACCATACACCACTGATGTGTTCCCCACTCATACTCAGTTCGTTTAGGTTTATATCACATTGGTAAGTTGATTATTTCATGCTTTTTGCCTACTGGTACATCATATGATGAAGCTGCTATCACACGTAAGCAATTTTAATTCAATTTCAGTGTGACAGTCTAACTTGCTGATGTACTATCATGTCTTCTTTTTCACACAGTGATAACTCATTTTTGATTTTATATTATTTTTTATATTTTTCATTTTTAATGTTTTTGGATTTTGTGGTTTTCTATTTTTTTTTATTTTGATTTTTAAGAGAAACAATAAAATATTTACAAAAATTCTTATGAAAACCAGTTATTCATGATTCCTCATCCCGTTGAGTTCGATAAATGTTAAAAGCGAGCCCTGTCAAAAGCTTTAGTATAAAGATATGCCAGGTTATCAAGTGTGTCGACTCGATGTAATTCAATTAGTTTCTTTTCAGCACAATCCCGTATAAAATGATGACGGATGTCAATATGTTTTGTGCGACTGTGTTTCACGGGATTATTTGTTATAGAAATTGTGGCATTATTGTCTATCATAATAGGAGTACGGGTGAAATCCAAACCGTAATCGCGCATCTGCTGTTGTATCCAGAGAACTTGAGAGCAACAGCTACCCGCAACAATATATTCAGCTTCACACATAGAGGTAGACACACACGATTGCTTCTTGCATTGCCAAGACACAATCCTCCCTCCTAAGAACTGACAACCACTTGTTGTAGACTTTCTGTTTGACTTGCATCCTCCAAAGTCTGAGTCAGTGTAAGGAACAAACTTTAAATCACTATCAGCTGGATACCACAACCCAAGTATAGGTTTCCCCTTCAAGTAACGAAGAATACGCTTCACCGCTTTCATGTGTGACTTTTTTGGATTAGCCTGATATCTGGCACACAGACATACGGCAAACATGATGTCGGGTCTTGAAGTAGTCAAGTACATTAGAGAACCAATCATTGCCCTGTATTGAGTTGGATCAACATCTTCAGTACTTTCATGATCTGGGCCAAGATTGTGATTTTCACAAATGGGTGTGTTGAAAGTAGAGCAATCCTCCATTTTGAATCGAGACAAAATGTCATGCACATACTTTGTTTGATGTATAAACATCCCATCCTCCTTCTGAACAAATTGTAATCCCAGAAAGTAAGACAGCTCACCCATAGTGCTCATTTCAAACTTGCTCTTCATCACCTGCTCGAACTCTTTACACATGTTTTCATCTGATGACCCAAAGATGATGTCGTCCACGTATACCTGTACCAGCAGAAAATCTTCCTTCTTTTTCTTGATGAACAGTGTACTGTCAATCTGACCTCTTTCAAAACCATTCTTGATCAGATGTGTTGAAAGTGTCTCGTACCACGCCCTGGGATCTTACTGTAATCCATACAAAGCCTTATCAAGTTTGTACACTCGATCTGGATAATCTGGATCAACGAACCCATCTGGTTGTGAGATATACACCACTTCTTGGACTTTCCCGTAAAGAAATGCACTATTCACGTCTAGTTGGTAAACTTTGAAGCCCTTGAATGAAGCGAAGGCTAGAAACAAACGGATTGCTTCCAACCTTGCCACCGGTGCAAACACTTCATTGTAATCAATCCCTTCTTGCTGATTGAAACCTTTGACCACCAATAGAGCCTTGTTTCGCGTTACGATTCCTCTATCATCCTTCTTGCACTTAAACACCCACTTAGTGCCTATCTCTTTTTCACCTTTAGGAAGGTCAACCAACTCCCAAACCTTCAACTTAGCAAACTGGGCCAATTCTTCTTGCATAGCTTCAACCCAAGAATTGTCTTTCAGAGCCATATGAATGTTCTTTGGCTCCTCCTAAGAAATAAAGCAACTATACAAGCACTCGTTCACAATCCCAGTCTTCTCAATCGAAACAAATAAACCTGTATTCGCTTCTATGCTTCACCTTGTCTGAACACCTGCAGTAGGATCTCCAAGTATCATGTCAACTGGATGATCTCTATTTGCTCGTGTTGTAGCAATGGCATCAACTTCTAAATTATCACCCAGGTTTGATCCAACCTCCCCCTGAATATTCTGATTCGCAAACGGATTAATGAAATCCTCCCCCTGAATGGGTTCAGACTCACTATCGCTTGAATCATCAACAGCATCACATGAGGAGGTCTCCGGAGCATCTGTCATTGAAACACTCGATCTAGGCATGAACTCGCTTTCATCATCTGCTTGTATCAACTGAGAGTCATCTGCATTTGAAAACTCGGGAATATTAAATGATTTAAAAACACTATCATAATCATATAATATAGCTGGACCACTCGTTGATTGTTGAGGTTTGTATGTAGTAATTTCAACATTAAAAACAACCTCAATTTTTCCAGTTTTTAGATTGAAAACCCTTTTATTCGGTGTACCAGGAACATAACCTAGAAAGTAGCCTTCATCAGCCACCTCACCGAATTTTTGTTTATCTTTGTTTCGCACAATGGTGCAGGGTAATCCAAATGGTTCAAAGCCTTTTAAGTTTGGTTTCTCATTAAACATTAATTCATGACAAGTTTTGTTAAAACGTTTAACGGTTAAAACTTTGTTTAGGACATAGCAAGCTGTATTCACAGCTTCTCCCCAGAAAAGAACTGGAAGCTTGGAATTTGAAAGCATAGTCCTAGCGGCTTCAATCAACGTCTTGTTTTTCCTCTCAGCTACTCCATTCTGTTGAGGTGTATAAGGAGCAAAATATTGATGTTCAATTCCCTTTCAAAGACAATAGAGATCCAGAATTCGATTCTTGAACTCCGTGCCATTATCACTCCTTATCCTCTTGATCCTTGCATCATGGACGTTTTCCAATTTTTTAAAAAGATCTATCAGCATCTCCGCTGTCTCATCTTTTGTACCTAAAAAGAAAACCCAAGAATATCGTGAGTAATCATCTGTGACAACAAGACAATAATACTTTCCACCTATGCTCCTCATGTTCACTGGACTGAATAAATCCATGTGAAGTAGTTCATAAGGGGCATCTATGGAATTTAATGTTTTTGATTTGTGAGGTTTCTTATGTTGTTTTCCTTTTTGACATGGAAGACATTTATCTTCCACGTGAAACATGTGCATTGGAACCCCTTTCACTAATTCATTTTTAATAATATAGTTCATTTTGCGATAGTGAATATGGGCCATGCGTCTGTGCCACAACATCGATTCAGCTTCAGATGCTTTTGATAGTAAGCACACCACCACAGCAGTCGTATCCTTAGCACCCATGTCCATGACATAAGTGTCATTTCTCCTTGGCGCTCTCATCACTATCCAATCGTCCAGAATCACCAAACCTGGTTTCAACACTAATGCTTCAGTTTTGGTAAAATGGACCGAGTGACCCTTGTCGCAGACATGTGACACGCTCATCAGATTGTGCTTAAGCTGCTCAACATAGTTCACTTTGTCCAAAGTTATCTTCCCATTTGTCACTTTTCCTCGACCTGTAATTCTACCACCTTTAGCACCAGCAAAGTTCACATGTCCACCATCATAATTTTCAAACTCTGTTAACAATCTCGCATCCCCCGTCATGTGCCTGGAGCAGCCACTATCAACATACCATAAGTTGATAATCCTCCTTAGCAGCTCCTGCACACACCAACCAAGAAATTAGTTAGATTGGTGGACCTAAGCCTTAATGGTCTTGGGTCGTCCAAATTCACCAACTACTTGAACATCCATCCAATATCTATTACTCCTAACTGGAGTCTTGGATCTCAGACCTGTTGATGGAATTTGATTTGATTTCCACTAGGTCTATGGTCCTGAGGGTTCCTATATGTGTTTGGACTATTTGACCTTTGGAAATTTTGATTTTGGTACCTTGAGGTTTGATTCCAAAAAGCTTTATTGTTGTAATTTCTAAAGCCATTGTTATAAAAAGTTCGACCACCATTATTTTGGTATCGATTTTGATATTGACCTTGACTTCTGAAATTATTTGAATTATGATTGTTCATTCTTGGTGAACTACTTCTAGGTCTATCATATCTGCCTGATGTAGATTCAGGCTGAAATCTTGGTTGATTTCGATGAAAACGAGGAACTTGTGGAGTTCCTTTTTTCAGCCTTATCTACACCAACAACAGCATACTCTGGTTGCTTAGGAGCAGATTTCTTTGGAGAATTTGCAACTTTCTCCTCATTATCACCTTTCTTCGCAGGTGATTTCCCTCTCTGTTTCTCACTCACTTGTGCTTCAGTCTTTTTGTTAGGACAATAACTAGCTACATGTCCCTTTGTGTGACACTTGAAGCACGATCTCTTTTTCGAAGACTTCTTAGCTGAAGTCTTTGAGGTAGATCCCTCATCAGATGATGATGCCTTGGAAGGATTTGGTTTAGTTTGCTTGGATTCAGATATTTCTTTGTTTTTATTTTTAGCAAACTCTACATTTGATTCATTTTCAATAACAGTTGTCTCATTTTTCATGTCACTACCCTGAACAAAATTAACCTTTTTAACAAAAGTTTGATTTTTTACTCTTAGGAGGTGAATTTTTCTTTTTTAAAGGTTCCCTGTTATTGTTCTTCTTAGCATCATCACTCTCAGATCCATCACTTTGACTTGATGCAAAACTACTTGGTGCAGTTGACATAAAGTCTGTTAGCTCATCTTCATCAGGCAGGCAGGAATGAATAGTCATTGCTAAGAGGAGGTGGGACTTCATTAAAGCCCTTGAATCCCAAACTAGTCTTGTCATTACTCTTCTTTAACCTACCCATCTTGTGTTTCATTACAAAAGACGAATCTCTAAATTGACTTAATTTCTTTTCAAGTTCAACAATTTTGAGTTGTGCATCTGACAACTCTTTGCATTTTTCAGAAATCTCTTTTGTTTTCTCACTCATCATGTCATGAGCTAAGTCTATGACTTGAAGTTTTTCGTTTAGTTTGTAGGTTAAAACTTTAATTTCAGCTTCATATCCTTTTATCTTCTTCAAATATAACAACTCGTTTCTTTTAGCAAAAAAGTTTGATTCTTTTATGTTAGACATCTTGTTTACCAGACTTTGATTTTGAGTTGATAATCTATCAACTTCACCCAGTAATTCACGACATCTTAAGCAAACAAAGTTAGCAGAATTACTTACCTCTCTAGTTGGCTTGTCTTGGTTGGCCATGAGAGCAGCAATCTGAGTTTCCATTCTTTTATATTTTGCTTCCTTCTCTTCAGCTTCCTTTTCATAGTCAGACTTCAGCTGTTCTTCTTCAGCTTCAGTTGTCTGATCAACCTTATCTCCTTCAGCTTTACTCTCTATCTTCACATCAGCATCCATTTTTGCTTCAGCATCTTCCACAGTAGCTTCAGCATCATCAACTGGCACTATCTCTGCCATGAATGCCTGAGTGGCATTCTCATTATCTTCTAGATGAACACTCCAATCATATGAACCTTCTCGTGCTGTAGAGATCAAAGCTTTTGAGCCAGAGTTGTTTGATGCATTTCTGTTATTTGAACTTTGACCCGAAGACTCCGTCTTTGGTCTTTGACATTCTCTAGCGAAGTGTCCATAACTTTGACAGTTGAAACACCGAACCTTGGTTTTGTCAAAAGCAACAGTCTTCCTCACGAATTTCCTTCCTGTTCTATTCATAAACCTCTTAACTCTCCTGGATATCATGGCCATTTGCCACTGTAGATCCATCTCTTCTAAGTCATCAGGGTCAACCTGATCATAATCTTCATCAAAAGTAGCAAGATTAGATATCTTCCCTTGAATGTAATTCTCGTAAGAGGCAATGAATGAGGCGAGCAATGCTAGATGTTCTTCAGCAGCCTTCACACTCATAGGCATAGATTTAGTATTGCTGCTCTGATTTGTAGCTGAAGTTCTCTTAGTACTTGTAGATCCTCCTAAAGCAGCTACAAAACACACATCACCATCTTCATTCACAGTAACTTGCTCATTCTCACATGACAGAAACGCAGTAGCAGAGTCGCTAGAAGCGTTGTGAGACGAAGAAGATGAAAGTCCATTGTAAATCCCTGGATCTTGAACCTGATCGTATCCTGTCTCCTTCTTCTTCATGTTGAGCTCGTATGCTCTCAGCTTCCCCACAACCTCTTCAAGTTCTTTTGTGTTATAATCTGCCTCCCCTTTGATCATGAGAGTATAGATATCCCACTTTGCAGGTAATGCGTCAAGCAACTTATCATTGATCTTAATGTCAGTATAGCTATCTATGTCATAGTTGTCCATTTCTGACATTAGATGGTAGTATCTCGTGATGATATCTTCAAGTGACTCATTTCTCATACACTTGAAGACAACAAATTGCTTCTTCAGTAGATCCACTTTGTTCTTTTTGACATCTTCATTTCGTTGATATCTCTTTTCTAATGCATCCCACATTTCCTTAGAAGTAGTGTACTTCTTGAAGGTATGTTTGATGCCATCTGGTAAAGACATTTTTATGGCAGCCAAGGTTCTCTTTTCAGCTTCATACATCTTTTCATCAGCCTCTTGCATGTTCACGTAGGCTGTGACACGAGGTCTGCCTTCAAAATCATGAGTTGGGTTCGCATAACCATCTTGAATATAGATCCACATCCGTGTGTCCTGATATTCAATGAAAGACTTAAACCTATCTTTCCAAGTTAGATAGTTCTCCACCTTCATCATCTTAGGCGGTTTGTTTGTGGTACCAACCTCATGCTCCATCCTCAACAGTTCGTTCAAATTTGACATGTTCGACATTTTAACGTAACAGACTTTGTTCTTTTTTTTTGTCCTAAAAATCCCAGGAATTCAATACGGTTTAGTCAGATGAGCTACGGATCACTTTCTATTCACGAAAACGTTAATTCCTCTATACGTATCTAATTACTCCACAAAAATAAATACTCCACTTTTTTAAATATGCTACTAATTTCGCTGGTGAATCAAGTTAACTTCACTGATCAATTTCGCTGTGTAATTTCGCTGTTCACTTAACTTGCTTAATTATGCTGGTTATTTTCGCAGATAAGTTCGTTGGTCAAGTTAATTTCGCTGATCAAGAATTTCTCTATTACGACGACTATAACTTCGCCGATCACCGTAATAATGTCGCTGAGGACAATTACACGGTTACAAAAGTCGCCTTTGGATTTTAATTTCGCCGGTCACTTAAATTCGCTGGTTAATCGGTGTATTTATTCGAAATCAGCAAATCCTCTAGAACCAAATCTTCTCAGATTTTTTTCAGATTTCTTTCTAACAGAATCCTGCAAGATTAAAACAACCAAATCAGTCCAATTTTTCGAAGAAAATACGAAGAACACGAAGAACAATCTTCGAATCTTCAAGCCTTTCCAGCCAAAATTCTTCAAGAAATCAAACAAAACTGTCCCGAAAACCTGCAAAACAGCAAAACTAAAAACACGGTAAGATCAAAACAGCCACAAATTCACAGAAATATATCAAAAATCAAGAAATTAGAAAACCCTAATTTTCAGGATTTAAAATTTTCGAAAAAACTTCCTGTTTCTGCATAACACAATTCTGAACCGAGCCTCTTCAAGAGCCTAAAGCTCTGATACCAATTGTAGGTCCCCTGGTTCGTACGGATCGTCACAGAATTGTCAATCCAACTAAGAGTGCGGAATCCTCTTGATCAGAATAGCACAGAAACGAGTAGAAACAACAATTCACAATTAAACCGATCTTTGTTGATTATCTATCAAACTGATTACAATCAATCAAGATCCCAAACACACACAAATTCGTCCAAGACCTTGTCTCTCACGAATTCTCTCTCAAACACTGTTTTGGCTGATTAACCTAAACCCTAATGCAAAGCCTTGTTTATATAACATAAGGTTTGCAACTTGGCTAGGTTAAAACCTCATAGGCTGCAAATTAGTCTAAGCCCAATTCGTCCCCCATCACCCAATTCATGTGGGTTTGGTTAGCCCAAACATTACAACTAACTATTACAAAGCTAAACCCTCTAATCGTTTATTGTTTAACTAATTACAGGATATCCAAAGACCAAATCTAAGCTGTTGTCACAAATATGCACCAACAAATATATTTGTAAGCATAATAAGTTAATTTAATACTCTTAAGGGTAAATTACACTTTTCGTCCTTTATGTTTGTATCATATTGCAATGGATAGCCTTTAACTTCAATAATTACAGTCGCAATCCTTTATTTGGAAAACTAATTACACCCTACGTCCTTTGGCTCTAACCTAGTTAATTTTTATAGTTAAATCTAGTCATGTGGACCTCACATGAGGGCAAATTTGTCTTTTATCCATTTATTTAAAATATATATATATCAATATATAAAACAAAAAGTTCTGTTCTTTAACTCTGTTTCAGACTCAGTGCTTCTTCCCCAACCAGCACACAACTGAAAACCCTTACTTTTTTAATCCAAAACGCAGGTAACGAAACAACTTCAACAACGAAATTGATTAAGGGTTTTTGTTTCCTATGTAAAAACGACAAGAATGCCCACCAGAAGAACCCAAACCATTGGTCTGAGGGTGGCTATTTTTTTCCATTTTTGCATCATTCCGTTTATCGATCGTTTTCTTTTGCCTTTTTCCGTCAACGGTTTGACGTTTATTCCTGAATCACCATGTCTCTTTGGTGAATTTCTTGCTGAACTCTGGAAACAATAACCTGGGAACAGAGGAATTTCAAGTATTTCTATGTTTGTCAAGGTTCGAGGCGTTGATCTGAACCTAGTAGTTATACTAAAACAAACCGACACATAAAAATTTGGAATGAAATCGCCAAAAGTTTCGGTATTCAGTCGATTTATGTTTTTAGATGATTTCGTTTGTTTCGACTGATCATGACAGGTGCAAATAGTTCTAAAAATGAGTCTCGATTCAAGGATTTTAACTTTGGAAGCAATATTACAACACAACAATGAGATTTGTAAGGATTTTCGCTAATTCGAAATCTTCGACAAAGGACAGAAGCAGGTGAGGGTGTTAGGTGGTGGCCGGAGTGGTGGTGGCCGAATGGTGACTGGAGTGGCAGATGAAATTTAGGTTATGTTAGGTTAGGGAGGAAGAGGGTGTTGACTTTAGAGAAGGAATATTGTTTGTTGACTTGTTTTTTTCAATAAAACTATATTAAATACTAATTAAGTTAGTAAAATGACTAAACTACCCTTAGCTGACCAGACGTAACTGAAAATTTTAACTTGGTTAGTGTTAAAGGACCTAGCATGTAATGAGTTTTCCAAATAAAGGATTACGACTGTAATTATTGAAGTTAAAGGCTATCCATTGCAATATGATACAAACATAAAGGACGAAAAGTGTAATTTATCCTACTCTTAATTCAGATGGAAATTGGTGATTTTCTATCCAATAGTTTAGTGATTTTTTATCCAAAAGATGAAAATTGGTGACTTTCTATCCAATAATTTATTTATGGAAATTGGTGATTTTCTATCCAATAGTTTGTTTAGGAACATTGGTGATGTTTGGGAGATAATCGAGGTAAATATATGTTTTTTAATCTACTTAATTATATGTTGATGAAATAATAAATTATATATGATAAGTGAATTATAACCACAAGATGTTATAATAATGGGTAACATGAAGTACATTTTTAAGGACTTTGGTTGGCTCGATTTGGAGTGTCCTACATGTTCAAAACATGTTATTAAAGACTATATGTGTTTGCAAAACTCTGATGGATATTGTGATTATGATGAATGATGTGCGTGTAGCGTTATATATTTTTGTTTATATTTTAAGTCATTTTTAAACTTTAGTCAAGTTTTAAATTTATAAAACACGATATTCTACTAACACTAAACACACAGATGGGCAAGTGCACCCATCGTAAGCGTAGTATAGCGTTGGTAAGATACCGAGGTCGTCCAAGGACACAAGAGCTTTTAGTACCGGTTTATCCTCAACGTCTAATCAAATCAAAAATTTTAGAAAAGGTTTTAAACATGAAAATAAAAACTAAAAATGCTAAAAAAAAAATAAAAACAGATAGACAAGATGAATCACTTGGATCCGACTCGCCTTTAATGTAATCTTTGATGATTTCCGCACTTTTGCACTTTTTAAGAGATTATCTTAGTTATAGTAGTAGGCCTCTCTTTTGAAGGTGACGTTACCCTCAACCCAGTAGTTTGAGTCAGCAAGGATACAGTCCTAAAGGGTTGGAATATTGGAAGATAATTAATTAAGTTATTAATGCGTAATGTGGTAGGCCCCTCTTTTGAAGGTGACGTTACCCTCGGCTAAGTGGTTTGAGTCAGCAGGGATACAATCCCAAGTAGCCGGGTTAATGTATTAATAGTAGCTTACATATGAGGGGATCAAGCCATTCGCACCCCCGCCATCCAATACCAGTGAGGTCCTAGTAAGCTTGACCCAGGTCCTTGCAGGATCTATACACTGAACAAGGCAAGAACCTTACCAAACCATTCCCTTAACCCCCGACCAGGTAGCCAACATATCTCTATATAAACCGTAGAGATATGAATAGTGTAAATCTTTTATTTTATATAGATAGTAAAATAATGGCAAGACACCACGGACAAATGATAAGGAAGTTTCACCTTCAACATAAGAAACTAGTTATTAAAGTCATTAATACAAAACCAAATAAAAAGTGCGAAAAGATTAAAAATCAAAAGTATTACACTAAATGTTTGTCTTCACCAAGTGATGTAAGAGACTTAGGCAAACATGGCATTTGATTGTCAAGAACTCTCTTACTATCAATTTTGGATCCCGAGACTACTACACACACTCTAGGTGGATGATGGATGATGGTGGTGGATGTGGGAGTTGTGATGGTGGTGGAGTGTGGGTGAAGTGGTAGAGAGGTGGTTTGCCAAGGGATGCCTTTGAAGTGAGCCAAGCACCTCTATTTATAGCCTGCACAGAAGCTCGGACACGGCCCCGTGTCTATTGGGCACGGCCCCGTGTCCATCCTCTTTCTCTTTCTTCATTAATTGCAATTTGTCTGCGTTAGCTCCACACGCCCCCGTGTCCACTGAGCACGGCCCTGTATGCAGAAGCGTATCTGTACTACCAAGATTTGCTTTGATTCTGCGAATCTTAGCGTTGACCACGGCCCGTGTTGAGCTGGGCATGCCCTCGTGTCGGGAATAGAAGCTTCTATAGCTTTGTCTTTTCTGTAGACACCTGGCCACGCCCCCGTGTCCGCTGGGCACGGGGCCGTGGTCAGCCTTCTGTTTCTTTGTTTTTGTTTGGGAAGATGCTGTCGAGGGGTCGGGCATGCCACGTTTATTCATTTTCTTGTATTTATGTTAGATTTGGCTGCATATTTGTTCCTTTTGTTCAGTTACGCTCATTTAGTCCTGAAAATACAAAAAGAAGACAAAAGCACATTTTTTCCAACATTAGTACTAAAAAATGGTTAGTTTTATGCCTTGTTTGATGTAATTTATATGTTGCATTTTACACACATCAATGAACACTAGGTTTATGAGTGCACTAATTTCTATTATCATAAAACTGTCGTAAAATCAGTTGTGAGGTATTTCCATGAAAAATATTCTGATTATAACTTTTATAATTTTTACCATCAATTACATTATTACCATTAACATAACATATTCATGAAATCTTTAGATTTAAGATGAAGATTCAGGTACAAGACACCACCGGTGATATATCACTTATTTTATATGATTATGAGGCTATTCAGGCTGTTCAAAAGTCTGCAAGGCAGTTGCTTGATGAAAACATTATGTTTGTAAGTGAATTATTTTGGTTCATTTTTACATTATTTTTAATTACATTCATAATTTCAAACTTATTATATTACACAATATAATATTGTTTTGAGTTAAATGCCATTTTAGTCCCTGTGGTTTGGGCCATTTTGCCAGTTTAGTCCAAAGGTTTCATTTTTAACCTGTGGGTCCAAAAAGGTTTCACAGTTGCCATTTTAGTCCACTGGGTTAACTTCATCCATTTTTTCTATTAACGAGAAGGCCAATTCGGTCATTTTATATGGCTGAATTGCCCTTTTAGTTAACAGAATTACATACAAAATGACCAAATTGGCCTTCTCGTTAACATAAAAAATGGATGAAGTTAACACAGTGGACTAAAATGGCAACTGTGAAACCTTTTTGAACCCACAGGTTAAAAATGAAACCTTTGGACTAAACTGGCAAAATGGGCCAAACCACAGGGACTAAAATGGCATTTAACTCTATTGTTTTTACATGATGTTAAGAACAAAAGTTTTACTTATGAAGTTAACTTTTTGATTGGGAATTCTCTTACTTTCAAAATTGAGGCCAATGAGCATAACATGGAACAACTAGATAAGGTTTATGAAATTAAGAAAATAAATGATAATAAATTAGTTATTTTGAACCTTATTAAAATAATAAATAATCGTTATGTACTATAAACTCTTGCCTTTTTGTTATATTTCATTAACTAATCTGACTATACTAATATTAAATCCATTTATGACATTGTAATACTAATTATAATTTTTTTCTTTCAGAAATATATACTTAAGGAAGACACAAATGTTGCTACACAATCCTATATTAAGGGTTGAAATTTTTAATACCATTAGTGAAGAAAACACTCCTATTTTAAAAGAAAAGAACACTAAGCGTAAAGTGGATGATCTCTTTGAATGGTTTTCAACTATGTATGAAGGAAGAAATTGAGATTTAATGGACATTGTGAAGGAGTTTACTAATAAGAAACTCAACCTTGACATTACACAGACAAATATGAAATAGTGGATTCATTTTTGATGGTGATATTTTTGGTAATTTGATTATTTCTTCTGATCGACCATTTTTACTTAATGAAGTTGCATTTTTTTGGGTTTTGGATTTGTTGACATTTTCTATTGTTTGATTTTAATTTATTTTTTATGAGACATTGATACTTTAATTGTTTTATTATAACAGAATCTACTCATCTTCATTCTTTGTCATATTTTTTTTAAAAGAAGGTTGCCAAAAGTGATTAACTGAAGTGCATAGTATCACCATCATTTACATTTATTAATAAAACAAAGATAAATATGATAAGTATTTAATTTAATAAATAATCGGTTACTGTAATGTGTATTTAATTGTTGTATTTTTTTAAACCCAAAGACGTGTAACACACGGGATTCTAACATAGTTTATTGTGTATATATATATATATATATATAGGATTAGGTTCAAGAGTGAACACTAGTGTAGTTTGCGAACTGAGCGAACTAATCTTGGCCATACATGTGTGTAGATCAATGGCCAGGATTTGATGATAAAATACACTAGTGTATTTTACGATTTAATGATGAAATCCAAGCCATCCAAGTGTGTAAATCAATGGGCAAGATTTGTTCACTCAGTTCGCAAATACATTAGTGTTCACTCTAGAACCTCACCCAAACGGGATCAGGAGAAAACGCTTAAAAGTGTGAGAACGGTGAGAACGCATCCTGGCCCAACACGTGTCACGCGACATAGAGAAGGGCGGAGGGACTTTTTTGTCCTTTCATATTTCTTTTTTTAAACGCGTGTCACATCACATTTCCATTTTTTGGCGTTTAATAAATACGCGGCGTTTTTATTGTTTTTAGATCAGGATCATATTAAATATTTTGGCGTTTTAAGTAAGTTTGGTGTTTTTATTGTTTTTAGATCAAGATGCAGGCCTATAATGTAAAAAAATCAGTAATTTTCTTGATGTTTACTTTTTTTTTTTTCTATCAAGTGTTGTGCCATGTAGGATACAGGCCTATAATGTGACAGGCAATTATGCCGTTTTGAAAAGATAAATAAATTCAATTTTCCATGTAGTGACTTTTAATATAATACATGTTTGGCAATAATGTTACCGTCTCTTCATTTTGCTATTTTGCAATTACTGTTTTGTTCAAGTTCATCTGTCAATTAGTGTTGCTTTTTCCAGTAATACTTTGTTTGGCGTTTTTTGGCGTTTTATATAGCAACATCGTGCTTTGCTAGCATCCGTTCTCACAGTTTTCACACTATCAGGCGTTTTGGTGTTTGTAGTTTTTGACGTTTTATACTCAATTTTTTTTATTAGTAGAGAATTAGATAATAAACAACAGAGAATTTGATAACAAACAATAGAAAATAAAAAAAAATAAAAATTTTAATCTAATTTCTCATCCAAATCTTCACTGTCATCAGCCTCTTATACTTTAACATTTTTGGCATTTTGAACCTGTTTTTGAATACCTTATGTAGATTCATATTTTACTACATAACGCCCGTCTTCATTAAGGGTAAAATGATCTTTTACTTCTCTTTTTCATTAATATTTGTCCATCTCATTCAGCAAAAGCTTATAGAGATACCCACCTCAGAGAAGAATCCATTCAGTAAAACTTCATTCAAAACAATACTCAATATAGAAGAAATGAGGTCCCACAGCTGTGGCCTTTTTAACTATTTTTTGGCGTTTTAAAGTGAATGGTTTCTAGGAAACATGGCGTTGTTTTTTGTGTGTGATCAGTTGATTGTGCAGAGACGTCTCTCTTATAGGATTTTTTTGGCACGTAGTTTAGGCGTGATTTTATTTATAATAAATGATATTAATAAAGTAGCTGTCTTTTCAGTTACTGTATGTATTTTTTACTGTTTTTGTTCAGCTTTTTATGAGTTTTTAGGGTCATAGACGTTCCATCTTCCAAGGTTGGCGTTTTTTAATGGCTTTAAGTAGTTTTTGGCGGGTTTTTTTTCTTCCATTTTTAGCTTTTTATAATACTTCTCCAAATTAATTTTATTATAGTTGGGAGTTTTTGGCGTTTTACTGCATTATGGCGTTTCACAATCATTATGACTTTTTTGGCGTTTTATTAATATAATGTATTTTCTTTATTCTAAGCTAAAATATACATAACAAACAACAGAAAAAGAAAATTAAAAAAATAAAAATAGAAACAATTCATCTTCCAAATCTTTACTGTCATCAGTCTCTTTCTTCTTTGAAACATGTTCACTGGTGGTTTGGCTTTGTCATGCTTGTGTTTTTGTGGCCTTTTGAAAAGACAATTTGACATGAGTTTTTTGTTTGAATATGTATCTTCAAACCACTCATTAGTGTCATTCGTCTCTTCATGCCATTATAATATTGATCAATAACAAAACACAAAAAATGACATAAATCTGACACCAGCATTTTGTTGTTTATGATTTGTCCATTTCATGCAGCAAAATGTTATTTGAGTCACAGCAACTCAGGGAAGAATGCATTCTCCGAAACTTCGCGTAGAACAATACTGAATATACAAGAAACGATATTTGCCATTTTTGGCGTTTTACTGAGGAAATATTGTATCTGAAAGAAACGTCGATTTTTTGGAATCTTTGATGTTTGAGTGTTTTGGCGTTTTCTAAGATGATTGGTATATAGTAAAATATGGCCTTTTTTTAGTAGGTGTGTTTGATGTTTTGGGGATTTTGGCATTTGTAAGATGAATGGTATATAGTAGAAAATATGGCGTTTCAGGTTCGTGGGGGTGTGTTTTATGTCTGGGATGTTTTGTTTATATAGGGATGTGTTTTTGCCCGTTATGGCGTTTTATTCATTAGTTTGGCGTTTTGGTATAGAAGTGTAAAGACCCTTTTACCCTTAATGAAGCGCGCCCACTTAATAGAATTCGTGTTATTTACGAAAACGCCACCGCGCCAATTTCCATATATTGTTTTGATCGGACAATCCATAAGCGTTCTCACCGTTTTCACACTTTCCACCGTTTTCTCTAAATCCTGACCCTATATATATATATATATATATATATATATATTGAACAGTAAACTTCATTAAACAGGACAGGTCCTCAAAACAAGGACCGCCAAAAGACAAGCCAGTTACATCATGTACAGAGGGTATTTGACCCAATCATTCCACCTAATCGACTTAAACTTTGATCTATGTTTCAACCACAAAAACGAAAGAGATTTAATAGTTGCCACAATATCACCAATATTAGGACTAACCCCTTCAAAGATCTTCGCATTCCTAGCCTTCCAAACTGCCCAACACGTCACCATACTTATGCCCCGAACTATCTTTTTTGCCCACCTCGAACCTGTGATATGCACGTGAATCAACAGAATGTTTTTGAATTCTGAAATGAGACTTGGCTGGATCTTGCACCAGCCTGCAATATGCGACCACACTCCACAGCTAACAAAGCAAAGCAAAAATAAATGAATCAACCTTTCTGCGTTGCTCAATAAATTATTATTATTATTATTATTATTATTATTATTATTATTATTATTATTATTATTATTATTATTATTAGAGTAAATTGCCAAAATCGTTCCTGAGGTTTGGGCATGTTTACTAGTTTCATCCAAAACGACTTTTGTATACTACCCTTCACTTTTGGCATTTTTTGTCATTTTCATCCAAATCACTAAAATCGTTTAAATTTAACGTTAAGTAAGGGATAATTAAAATATTTTACCCATTTTTACTGTTTTTCAGTTTTCTCTTCACCTTTAATAAAAAAACTATAAACTATAAACCTTAACCAACCCAACCCCAACCCTAACCCCAGTCTACCCCACTCACTCGCTCTCTGAAGTCTAAACCTCTGAATCTCTCATTTCTATCTCTCTAAACCAATCGATTCTCATTTTTTAACCTACATACCAACCACCGAGATCCGACGGTAGTGGAGGTGGGGTGATGATGGTGTCGTCGTTGTTGTGGGCAGTGGTGGTTGAAGTGGGGTGATGGTGGAGGCGGTGGTTGTTGTGGTGGAATGGGTAGTTGTTCAGCAGTGGTGGTGGATGTGGGATGGTGGTGGAGGCGGTAGTTGTTGGGCAGGGGTGGTGGATGTGGGGCAATGATGGTGGAGGCAGTGGAGGTGGGGTGATTGTAACGTTTTGTATTCTTGTAATTCTCTTTTCGATTTATTGTAATTCGTAATCTCATTTCAATCCTTTGTAATCCAAGACCTTGATCATGATGGGAATCGTATTTTAAAACATACTTGCACAATTAATTTTGCATTGTATGTTAACACTCACAAATGCACATTTTATAGAAAACCGAGCCAGACATTGAGTTTACATTTCCTTCGGGATGTTAATCAAAAATAAATTATCGTTACACATACTTTCATACACCTTAAATACCAAAAAACATGCTTAACTATAAGCTTTTAGAATGAAATAACAACAAAATCAACCTTAGGGGGTCAAATTGCACATTTTGCAAAATTCTGGAAAAAGGCCTTCCACGCATCGCGCGAGGGAATACTAATTTTCCTGTCGCGCGACTCGATAGTACCCTTTATTCAGCTAGATTGTTGGCAGCTCGCGAATTTTGGTTTAAATCTCACTTCCCTACTCTCCAACTCCCAACTACCTTCATTAAACACCAAACCCTAATACCCACTTATAAATATAACACTTCTCCACCTCCTAAACACTTTCAACACCTCTAAATCACTTCTAAACTCTCCCAATTCATCAAAAATCTCAACTTGGACAAATTATTCAAAGCTCCGATATAGTGAGTTCTGAGCTTATTTTTCAACTTTTCATCTTGTTTTCTTGCTTCTCCTTCCTTGGATAACCTCTACGAGTGTTATCACATGTTTACGAAGGTAAAAAAGATGACACATCACCATTTTGAGGTCCAAAGTTAGGATTTTTTTTGTTTTGCTAAGAACTTTAAAACATTTTCATCTTTCTTGAACTTTAGAACATCTTCAATTTGCCAATAAATCCCTACGTTGTTAATTATGATTATACTTACATTTTATACAACCTAAGTCATCAAGTGGCTTCCAAGCAAACAAAGTGAATAAGCTACACCAAGTCTCCAACCATAATCATGTTTGGAAGCACTCGTCTAGTTGAACTCACTTGGCTATTTGGAGAATTAGATGATTAAATTATTGTTAGTGCATATGTCTGTCGACTTTGTCTTGTATCGAGTCTTGTGTCTTGATAGAATAGATTGAAGCTCAGTTTACGAGAAAATAGGTTTCGGGCAATGAAAGACCATTTCGCACGAAATGGATAGGCCATTTCGTACGAAATGAACTTTGACCATTTCGTACGAAATGGTTGATGTCCATTCCGTGCGAAATGTCACCTCTATATATAGATGAGTGTTCAATTCATTTGAAAGATTCCTGATTCCGGTACCGAAGTGCTGCCGACGTGTCATTTGATCTGTAACAGTGTTATATCAATATACAAGACAGTTAAAGAGTGAATCAAGCTGTTTTCAAGTCTATATCATTGAATTCTGCCTTTGATATGGATTAGAACTCTTCTGATAGACTCGTTTAGATCGATTCTCGATCCTACAAGTGGTATTAGAGCTCAGGAGGAAGAGTTCTTACCGAATTCAGCCTGTTTTCATCAAATTTCTGACTTCTACACCTTCTTTTTCAAAATTAACAAGATTTTACGGTTAAAATGGATTGAATTTCACATATAATAAGCGAAACACTGTTTTAACAAATCCTTGAAAGAATTGGACCTAAAATCAATCTATAACCTGATAAATTTGACATAAAACCGGCCGATTAGATGACGTCAGCATGATTTCGCATGAAATGAATTTCCATTTCGTTTGAAATTGCCACTCCGTTTGAAAGATACATCATTTCGCTTGAAAATTATTTCCATTTAACACGATATGGTCCAGTAGACATTCATTCCGTACGAATTGATCCATAGTTCCATTTCGCACGAAACAGAAGTTCATTTCGCATCAGATTGCCATTTCGCTTGAAGAGGACATTTCGCACCAAAATTCATTTCACATCATAAATCATTTCGTTTAAACTTGCATTTTGTTTGATCTTTGTGATTTTGTGAAACAGGGTACTAAAACATGGAAGAGGAATTTTACAATGCGTTTGCAACTACTCCAGTCACAGCTGCAGAAACAATTGAAATCGAAAATGAAACTGGAACTTTTCAAAAGCCTCCAAAGCTTATGTACATTGAGGATTTTAAAGGATGGCAGAATAGGTTTGAAAACTGGGTGCAAGCTTACAAGTTTGATGCATGGTGCTCGTTAGATGTAGATTACGTTAAACCGACAGATGACCGTGGAAATGAAAAACCTTTAAGTGAATACTCAGCACAAGAGAAGTTAAAATACACTAGTGAAAAAATGATGATTAGCATTCTTCAACAAGCGGTAAAAGAAGATATTTTTGTTTTGCTTCAACATGAAGAAACTGCTAGATCAATTTGGTTGGCATTGATTCAGAAGTTTAAGGGAAGTGCTGATATGATAAAAAATAAACGTGCATTGTTAAAGAAATCATTTGATATGTTTGTAGCTTTTGAAGATGAAACAACTAAGAAGACTATCGATAGATATTGTCATCTTGTTCAGGAAATGAGAAGATTAGAGATAAAAAAGGAAGACTATGAATGGGTTGATAAGCTAGCCGATGCGTTACCACAGAATAAATGGGGAACATATTTGCTGATCTTAAAACATATGAGAAAATCTGAAAGTATGAATTTGGCGAAGTTCATTCAAAAGATTGAAGAACATGAATTGGATATTCAGAAAACTGCTATCATGAATAATCCAAATGCTCAACAAGATGTTAGTCTATACTACAGAGGAAACAAATTTGAGACTACTCCGAGTCCAAAGATTAAAACTGCTTTCAGTGCTGATAAATTCTTCTGGAACAAATGGTAGCACAATAACTCAGAGTGGTGGATATTCGTCATCATATTCAAGTTTTGATCCGAATTACACAACACCAACTCCTTAACGACAGAACTCAACAAATCTGCAATGCAATGTTACATTGAATATTCAAAATGGACAAAATCTTTCTCCAGAAATGGCTAAGCAACACATGGCATCACTTGTTACTATGTTAGAATCTTATGAAAGTTTAGTTGCTGGAAGAATTGGAAATCCGATGCTCACCAAAGAGGATTATGACCAGATTGATGCTGAGGAACTTGAGCTGATGGACATCAAGTGGTGTTTAGCCAGTGCTGTAAGAAGAGCAGAAAAATTCACACAAATCACCGGAAGAGATGATTTTCGTGATATTGCTGCATCTCCAATAGGGTTTGACAAATCAAAGGTTACTTGTTTTCGTTGCAAAGAAAAGGGGCATTTTAAACGAGAATGTAAAAATAAAGAAGCAACCGGAAGACAAGATCCATTTGGAAAGAATGATTATTATCAAAAATCAATTTTTCATCAGATTGTTCAACAACCATCATCATCCCGTGCTATTAAAGACGGAAAAAAAGTAAGCTTTTCTTGTTAATCAAGACGATGAAAAAGTGGCAGAGGGATTTAGCTGGGACAAATACATTCTGGCTGATTCAGGATTAGTTGCTCGAATCCTAGAAGAAGAAGAAGTCAAATCTAAGCCAAAAAGAACGAAGATTTTTAGATCATCAGAAAGTGATGAAGATACCGATGATGAGGAAGAATACATTAATAATGCTAGAAAAAGTTTAGACTCATTCAGTTTTAATTTGTTTTTTGCCGATAAAATTGAGATGTTGAAAGAAAAAAGGGCTGCTCGTCTGAAGATAGAATTGGAAGAATTAGAAGCAAGAAAGTTTGCCAAAGAAAAGGCAAAAATGGAAGCCGAGAAAGCAGAAGTTGAGGAAAATTCGATAGTAAAGGTTGAAGTTGAAGGGTGGGAAGCAGAAATAGAATTCGATGAAGAACCATTGACTGAAAAAGTGATTGAGAAAATAGTTGAAAAAATAGTTGAAGTTGAAAAAATCGTCGAAGTTGAGAAGATTGTTGAAGTTGAAAAGATTGTAGAGGTTACTAAACCTTGTTTGAAATATTTGGAACCTTGCAAACATTGTGAAGAGAAAGACAAGAAGATTCGTGAACTTGAAGAGATGAAAGAAAAGTTGTTGTTTGATGTGAAATATGTAAAAGAATCGTATGATGTGCTAAACAGATCAGTTGATAGTTTGAACAAGACAAATTTAGAAGTAGATGCTGCTATGAATATGATGAGTTCAACATTAATGACGAAGCAGAAGGTCATTAATGAGTATATTGAAGATTGTGCAAAGCTGAAGAAGGATTTAGAACTCGAAAAGATTGAAAATGAGAGAATTAAACGATTGTTGATGAGTTATACAACTTGTGATTATTTGATTGACAGAGTTTATCCTACTGTTGCAGGTCTTGAAGTTTTTCAAGATAAAAGGCCAGAAGAGGATACTGGTAAGAAACAAAGTGTCAAACATAACAAGTGTCCGCCTCCGATCTGGGAAAGTTATTCTCCCAGAAAACCAAATGAGGAACGACTAAAAAAGGCAGTCAACATAAAGTTAAAGTCTGAAACCATTGATGAGTTACCAGACAACATTGATGTCACATTCACAGCATCTAACACTGATCATGAGTCTGAGTTATTAAAGAAAGTGGTCAATCAGGTGTTGGATATGGATGAAGAGTTAAAGTCGGAGTCTAAATCTGAAAGTTCGAGTTCATCAGACAAGAGTCCGAGTTCACCGGTCAAAAGGGTTTACAATAAAGAATTTCTGTTATCGAAAAATACTTTGAATGACGAAACATTCAAAGTTGCATATACTTTGAAAGATTCTGACAAATTATTTTCTGATGAAGAATTTCCAATAAGAAGTGTCAAAACTGAAATGATCAGACAGGTTTTCAAATTAACAGAAATTAATATTTCTGAAATAAAAGATGTAAATCTTGCTGAAAAACCTAAAAAATACACTTCAAGAGTTCAACAGAGATTGAACAAGAAAAAAGATTACAGTTCTGGTTCAGGTTTTCAAAAGAAACCAAACCATAACAGTAATTTCAAAAAGAAAGGTTTAGGATTTATTCCTCCAGAAAATCATAAAAATGAGAAAACTTATAAACCAAAAACTAAATTTGTTTCAGGTACAAGTTCAGTAGAAGAAGAGAAGAAACAATTCTGGAGACAAACAAATAAAGAGTTTCTTGCTGAAAGGAAAAAGAATCTGGTGAAAGAATCTGAGAAGAGAGTTGAAAGAAGAACATGTTTCAAATGCCAAGAAGTTGGACACATTGCTTGGAACTGCCCAATGTCCAACAATACAAAACAGGAAGTTACTTCTACCTCATATTTGAAAAAGAAATGTGTTGATAAAACAAAACAACTAGCAGAAAAATTCAAAGTGTTAAAAAATTCGACTTTCGAAACTGGTGAAAATTCGAAAGTTTTTACAAAAGAAAAGTGATTTGAAAAAACATAAATGGGTTGTTAAATCAGAGAATAGTTCTAACAATGAATCTGACTCGTCAAAGTCAGAGGAGTCATTTATTGTGAAAAGTGAAAAGAATTCCGTTCTAGAAATGAACGATGAAAACTTTCCACCATTGTCAAAAGATAATTTGAAATTAAAAGTGGGAAAGATTGAGATTTCAGATCAATTCTTCTCTGGTAAGGAAGAATTTGATGTTGAAAAGGCTTTTAGTGGTAAAGTCAAACATATATTTGGAAAGATGGTTGATGGGAAGGTAAAGGGTGTGAAAGATTTTTACAAATAAAAAAGATGGTGGGATAGAGTTGAATCAAATCACCCAAGGCTGGTCAGGCTTGGGTGACAGCATTTTCTACTTAAAATCCTGACTTGCCGGAGCTCCCAAGTTGGTAATCGTGGAGCATGAATCGGCATCTTTCTTGAGAAATTCACGAAAGTGATATTTCGACTTACAAGTGGTAGTTTTCTTGAAATTTGTTATATTTTATTTTACAAGTGGTATGGTTGATAAGTGAACCTACAAGTGGTTGAAGAAGGTTTTCATTTATAAAGTGGTTAATCAAGGTCATTAAGTTGAACTTGATTAAACTTTCATTCATGTGGTTGAGAAAACAAAGTGATGAATGAATCCTCATTCTTACAAAGTGGTAAAAACAACAAAACTAATTTTTCGGAAAAACCATTTGATTAAAACAAACTTAAGTGTTTTGAAATCATAATGGGAAAACAGTTTGTTGTCAGGGGGAGTTCTGATTGTTTGTGCTAAAGTGGATGGCGAATTGAAGCTTGAAAATCGGTTGTTATGTTACTTGTATAGTTTACTTTCAAATTTCTTAAATAGTTTTGAATTTTAGGGGGAGTAAGAAATTTCAGAAAATTCAAAAACATTGAAAAAATTGAAAAAGCCAAAAACATGATAAAATCAAAAATTAGTTTTTGTTGTGAAAAAGAGGAAATGATAGTACATCAGTGGACATTCACGGCACGCTAAAGAATTGGAAAGTTCAAATGTGATAAACGGTCTCACTGATGATATGCCAGTAGGTTTTTACACGCTTAGTAGATTGTGTTCTAGATATAAACCTAAATATCAAACTTGCTTATTTCGTGGGGAACATCTCTCGGATATATGGGTAACCCTCGAAATCTTGTTTGAAAGACCCCTCTTTCTGAGATACTAGGTCTTTATGCTTAGTGATATCTGGGGTATTATCCCGGGACTTCTGATTTTGCGGAAGCAATGGCCTAGTCCCCGTATAATACTTTTCGCTTGCTTGAAATAATAGCACCTCCCTCAGCATAAAAAATGATGAAACATTGCAAAATGCTAATCATGTGCTGTTGAAGAAAATATTCTCTAAAGGGAACACACCTAAAGTCGAACCATCATCTCTCTGATTTTGCGGAAGCAATAGCCTGAGCTCTCATGGTCTCGCATTTAACCCCTTACAGATATCATCTAGGTATACTCACCTGTAAGACTGAATATTGGGATCTAGATACGGGAGTATATTCTGAGGTGGGACACGCGAATAAGTTTAAGTCTCTAAAACCTTAATCTCGTATCTCGAAACAGTTGAACTTTGTATGAAAATTTAAGTGTATCAGTATACTGACAATCTAAGTGAATTGTTTAGAACGTAAAATGTTTAAAGCTTAACGGTGTTAGTGATTTGTCTCAAAAACAGATATGATCCTCTTACACAATCTCACAAAAATATTGTCTGTAAATATTCTTTTCAGCATTTCATTAAATTCAAAAATTCAAAAAGATTTTCGGAGTGTTTTAGCATAAATTTTGAAAAATACAAAAAGATTTTCGACAACAAATGTTGGAGAGCTGATTTTCAAAATTCCGAGTGCTAAACATGATGAACAAATGGTTTGGGAGAGTCTGTTGAAATGAAAACTGTTTTTGAATTGAAAATGTCAAAAAATGAATGTTTTTCTTACAAGTGGTCATTTGA